>CM055118.1:712719226-715394226 GCA_029206835.1 Rana muscosa
GGGCATGACTGCAAGGGGCACTGTGATGGGGGGGCATGACTGCAAGGGGCACTGTGATGGGGGGGCATGACTGCAAGGGGCACTGTGATGGGGGGATGTGATTGCTAGGGGCACTGTGATATAAAGGTGACTGCGCAGTAAAGGGGCACTCTAATCATTACAGTGCAGTCCCCTTTATATCACAGTGCCCCATTACATTAAAGTGCGGAGGACCTACTCCGTGAATATCTCGTCACCAACCGCCCCAGTGAACACCTGCCCCTCGGTCCCTGGAAAAACTGGCTGCTCAGTCTAAAAGTGCCCAGGCCTATTTTTTGTCCCAGTCCAGGCCTGAATGCAAGTACCAACCACTGTCTGTTCTAAGTCTGATCATAGATACATACTACTGCATGTGCCAACCAATTCTTTGTTCTCACTGAGTCTGCCTTACTCTGGGCACACATGATGGCTGAGTTAGCATTTCTTTTTTTCTGAGCTGCTGATCTGAAACAAAGTATGCCACAAAAGAACATCAGCTGGTCATACACTATACAATCAGATTGTAAATATAGATTATACATCTCCGTTATGCTATGTTTTGCGTGCAGCAGACTTTTCCACCTCTTTGAAATTCGATCTGAAGTTGCTTTGCTTTACAAAGGTGTATAATAGGGGGTGAGGAGGGACTGGGGTTGATTTACTAAAAGCAAATAGATGGAGCACTTTGCAAGTGCAGTTGCGCTCATCTTTTCTAGAGCTAAGTGATTTAGGTGAAGCTTCACTTTGTAAAGAATAACCAATCAAGTGCAAGAGAGATTAAGGGGGGAAAAAAACAGCATTTTTGCTTGCACATGATTGGATGATGGAAATCAGCAGAGCTTTACCACATTCACTAAGCTCTGGGGAAATGAATGCAACTGCACTTGCAAAGTGCTCAGTCTATTTGCCTTTAGTAAATCAAGCCCAATATGTTGCTTCCTCACCACCTGTTTTAAGCCAGAAATGCTGCACCACCATGCTGCAACTGTGTACTTTACATACATTTGCAGGGCGGTTGTGGCCAGTGGCGTAGTGTGGGTTGTCAGCGCCCGGGGCAAGGCAAGTAATTTGCGCCCCCTAACTTGCAGAATTTTAGCACTCCCCGAGTCCTGTCCCTTCCCTGATTCCTACACTGACCACTACACTAACTTACCTGATTACTATACTGACCACTATACTACACTACACTGACCTACCTGATTTCTATACTGACCACTACACTACACTGACCACTATACTGACCACTACACTACACTGACCACTATACTGACCACTACACTACACTGACCACTATACTGACCACTATACTACACTGACCACTACATTACACTGACCACTATACTGACCACTACACTACACTGACCACTATACTGACCACTATACTGACCACTATACTACACTGACCACTACACTAACTTACCTGATTACTATACTGACCACTATACTACACTACACTGACCACTATACTGACCACTATACTACACTGACCACTACACTAACTTACCTGATTACTATACTGACCACTATACTACACTACACTGACCTACCTGATTTCTATACTGACCACTACACTACACTGACCACTATACTGACCACTACACTGACCACTATACTGACCACTATACTACACTGACCACTACACTAACTTACCTGATTACTATACTGACCACTATACTACACTACACTGACCTACCTGATTTCTATACGGACCACTACACTACACTGACCACTATACTGACCACTACACTGACCACTATACTACACTGACCACTACACTACACTGACCACTATACTACACTGACCACTATACTACACTGACCACTATACTGACCACTACACTACACTGACCACTATACTACACTGACCACTATACTACACTGACCACTATACTACACTGACCACTATACTGACCACTACACTACACTGACCACTATACTGACCACTATAATACACTGACCACTATACTACACTGACCACTATACTGACCACTATACTACACTGACCACTACACTACACTGACCACTATACTGACTACTATAGTACACTGACCACTATACTACAATAACCACTACACTACACTTACCTACCTGATTCCTATACTGACCACTACACTACACTGACCACTATACTGATCACTACACTACACTGACCACTATACTAACCACTAGACTACACTGACCACTATACTGACCACTACACTACACTGACCACTATACTAACCACTACACTACACTGCCCACTACACTGACCACTACACTAACCACTATACTGACCACTATACTGACCACTGACCACTATACTGACCACTATATTATACTGACCACTACACTACACTGACCACTACACTGACCACTATACTATACTGACCACTATACTACACTATACTGACCACTATACTGACCACTACACTAACCACTACACTACACTGACCACTACACTACACTGACCACTATACTGACCACTACACTACACTGACCACTATACTACACTGACCACTATACTGACCACTACACTATACTGACCACTACACTACACTGACCACTATACTGACCACTACACTATACTGACCACTACACTATACTGACCACTATACTACACTGACCACTACACTATACTGACCACTACACTACACTGACCACTATACTGACCACTACAATACACTGACCACTATACTACACTCACCACTACACTATACTGACCACTACACTATACTGACCACTACACTACTCTTACCACTATACTGACCACTACACTATACTGACCACTACACTACACTGACCACTATACTGACCACTATACTACACTGACCATTATACTGACCACTACACTACACTGCATGACTCTAGCTGCTCTTCTACTCTCTCACTGGCTGGCAGCTCCATCTCCCCAGACCGTGTCACAAGGGAGTCTTACCTTCTCTTCTTTGGAGGAGAGGAGAGGAGGAGGAGAAGACAGCGGCGGCTCAAAATCTCCATTTCTTGTGTCCCCCGTGCTTCTCCAGGTTCAGACTCCGGCACCCTGTGATTGGGCGTATAGGGTCATGTGCGTCGGCGGGGCTGGCCTGTTAACGATCGCAGTTGCTCCGGAAAGTCCCGCCTTCGCCCAATCACAGGGTGCAGGAGACTGAACATGGGCGGAGGCGAGTCTCCAGGATCTACCGCGATTGTGGACAGGCCAGCTCTGCCGCCGCACATGACCCCATACGCCCAATCACAGGGTGCCTGAGATTGAACAAAGCGGCAGAGCACGGGGACACAGGAAAGTACATTTAGGAGGAGGCAGCCACTGTGACACATACTGGCGGGCGCTCCCCTAAATGTTGCGACCGGTGCCATGGCCCCCCCGCACCCCCCACGCTACGCCACTGGTTGTGGCAAAACTCCATTCACTTTATGCTGCTGCCACCAAAATGAGCCAAAATAACTTTCCTCCTCTCCATACTGCAACGCCCCTGCTACACAACTGTTTTTTTTTCTTCATTTCTTACTGTTTATTTTTTGTGGTGGCTTCAGCAAGTTCCCCCATCCTCCCTCCTTGCCTAATTGAATGATGTACAGTCCCCCAGTGCCTCCTGGGATGTGTGGCATGCATATCCCAGGAGGACTCAGGAGCTCTACAGTCATTCCATTCATTAAAGGAGGAGGGGTCGGGCCTAGGGGCACATCATTGGAAGGCGGTGCCTGAACCTGGAAGAGTTGGCAGCCTCCAGATGACATCACTGGAGAAGATGGCACCGCAGGACTTGAGCAGCGGCTGCAGAGAAGAGGAACTCAGCAGGACAATGCTGGATCTACAACTTTACTGTGCCGAACACGGTATCAGACAAGCAGAGGAAAAAATTGTATACAGTGATTTGTGGGCACACGCCCACTGGCCAGCGAGGGAGCCAATCAGCAGGTGGGGCGGACTCGATGTCCGCTGGCCACCCACGATCATTCCCCGCAGTGACAGAATGGGGATCTGCCTGTGTAAACAAGGGAAATCTCTGTTCTGACAGGGGAAATCACACAGATCCTGTCTTTCTGCTCAGCAGGGAGATGGATTTGTGTGTTTTCCCAGTCACACAGTTCTCCATACAGTTAGAAAACACACCTTAACACATTTAAACCCTTGATCGCCCCTAGTGTTAACTCCTTCCCTACCAGTGTCATTAGTACAATAACAGTGCACATTTTTAGCACTGATTACCGTAGCATCAAAAATGTCAGTTAGGTGTCCGATCTGCCCACCGGAATGTCGCAGTCCCACTAAAATTCACTGATCGCCGCCATTACTAGTAAAAATAAAAAAATAAAAAATAAAAATACCACAAATCTATCCTCTATTTTGTAGATGCTATAACTTTTGCGCAAACCAATCAATATGCGCTTATTGCGATTATTTTTCTAAAAATATGTAGAAGAATACATATTTTTACATTTTTGGGGGATATTTATTATAGCAAAAAGTAAGAATTGTTTTTTTCAAAATTGTCGCCCTTTTTTTGTTTATAGCACAAAAAAATAAAAAACGCAGAGGCATATTTGGGCGATAACATTACCCAATTCCGATGGGTTTCTGGTTTGGCATTTGAACTTCTATTTTTTTAAATAAGAAAGAATGTTTATTGAAAACCACATTTTCAGAGCATTCATCATTCATAAATAACAATGTACATATGCAGGTTACAAGCCTGATACAGCATCAAAATACATCAGCATTAGGGATGAGCTTCGTGTTCGAGTCGAACATACGTTCGACTCGAACATCGGCTGTTCGATCGTTCGACGAAGATCGAACGATTTGGGCCGTTCGCGCCAAATTCGAGTGACGCGAACGGCCCACAATGCACTACGCCATCGCAGTGTCATCCAGGCGCTGTGATTGGCCAAGCATGCACTGTGACCCCGCATGCTTGGCCAATCACAGCGCCGGCAGCGAGGAGAGCAATGATTGGCCACAGGCAGGATGCCTGTGGCCAATTATTGCTGAGGGTGTTTAGTACACGCCCCACACTATAAAAGGCCGCCAGCACGGCGGCCTAGTGTAGTGTGTTCCGGAGCAGGGAAAGAGAAGCATAGGCAGGGACAGTGACATTTATTTCTTTCTTGCTTAACCTGGATTCCTTTAGTTTAGGGAAAGAGAAGGATAGGTAGGGAGAGTGTCAGTGTGTTTTACTGTGCGAATCCTTGTTTCTAGGGACAGGGAAGGACAGTGAGGGAATTCTCCTTGTGCTATAGTGTGCTTTAAAAAAACATTTTTTCTACGGACAGAAAACTCTAGGTAGGGAGAGTGTCAGTTTCTTTCACTGTGATAATCCTTGTTTCTAGGGACAAAGAAGGAAAGTGAGGGAATTCTCCTTGTGCTATAGTGTGCTTTAAAAAAACATTTTTTCTAGGGACAGAAAACTCTATGGTAGGGAGAGTGTCAGTTTCTTTCACTGTGATAATCCTTGTTTCTAGGGACAAAGAAGGAAAGTGAGGGAAATTCTCCTTGTGCTATAGTGTGCTTTAAAAAAACATTTTTTCTAGGGACAGAAAACTATAGGTAGGGAGAGTGTCAGTGTCTTTTACTGTGCAAATCCTTGTTTCTAGGGACAGGGAAGGACAGTGAGGGAATTCTCCTTGTGCTATAGTGTGCTTTAAAAAAACATTTTTTCTAGGGACAGAAAACTCTAGGTAGGGAGAGTGTCAGTTTCTTTCACTGTGATAATCCTTGTTTCTAGGGACAAAGAAGGAAAGTGAGGGAATTCTCCTTGTGCTATAGTGTGCTTTAAAAAAACATTTTTTCTAGGGACAGAAAACTCTAGGTAGGGAGAGTGTCAGTTTCTTTCACTGTGATAATCCTTGTTTCTAGGGACAAAGAAGGAAAGTGAGGGAAATTCTCCTTGTGCTATAGTGTGCTTTAAAAAAACATTTTTTCTAGGGACAGAAAACTATAGGTAGGGAGAGTGTCAGTGTCTTTTACTGTGCGAATCCTTGTTTCTAGGGACAGGGAAGGACAGTGAGGGAATTCTCCTTGTGCTATAGTGTGCTTTAAAAAAACATTTTTTCTAGGAACAGAAAACTCTAGGTAGGGAGAGTGTCAGTTTCTTTCACTGTGATAATCCTTGTTTCTAGGGACAAAGAAGGAAAGTGAGGGAATTCTCCTTGTGCTATAGTGTGCTTTAAAAAAAACATTTTTTCTAGGGACAGAAAACTCTAGGTAGGGAGAGTGTCAGTTTCTTTCACTGTGATAATCCTTGTTTCTAGGGACAAAGAAGGAAAGTGAGGGAAATTCTCCTTGTGCTATAGTGTGCTTTAAAAAAACATTTTTTCTAGGGACAGAAAACTATAGGTAGGGAGAGTGTCAGTGTCTTTTACTGTGCGAATCCTTGTTTCTAGGGACAGGGAAGGACAGTGAGGGAATTCTCCTTGTGCTATAGTGTGCTTTAAAAAAACATTTTTTCTAGGGACAGAAAACTCTAGGTAGGGAGAGTGTCAGTTTCTTTCACTGTGATAATCCTTGTTTCTAGGGACAAAGAAGGAAAGTAAGGGAATTCTCCTTGTGCTATAGTGTGCTTTAAAAAAACATTTTTTCTAGGGACAGAAAACTCTAGGTAGGGAGAGTGTCAGTTTCTTTCACTGTGATAATCCTTGTTTCTAGGGACAAAGAAGGAAAGTGAGGGAAATTCTCCTTGTGCTATAGTGTGCTTTAAAAAAACATTTTTTCTAGGGACAGAAAACTATAGGTAGGGAGAGTGTCAGTGTCTTTTACTGTGCGAATCCTTGTTTCTAGGGACAGGGAAGGACAGTGAGGGAATTCTCCTTGTGCTATAGTGTTCTTTAAAAAAACATTTTTTCTAGGGACAGAAAACTCTAGGTAGGGAGAGTGTCAGTTTCTTTCACTGTGATAATCCTTGTTTCTAGGGACAAAGAAGGAAAGTGAGGGAATTCTCCTTGTGCTATAGTGTGCTTTAAAAAAACATTTTTTCTAGGGACAGAAAACTCTAGGTAGGGAGAGTGTCAGTTTCTTTCACTGTGATAATCCTTGTTTCTAGGGACAAAGAAGGAAAGTGAGGGAAATTCTCCTTGTGCTATAGTGTGCTTTAAAAAAACATTTTTTCTAGGGACAGAAAACTATAGGTAGGGAGAGTGTCAGTGTCTTTTACTGTGCGAATCCTTGTTTCTAGGGACAGGGAAGGACAGTGAGGGAATTCTCCTTGTGCTATAGTGTGCTTTAAAAAAACTTTTTTTCTAGGGACAGAAAACTCTAGGTAGGGAGAGTGTCAGTTTCTTTCACTGTGATAATCCTTGTTTCTAGGGACAAAGAAGGAAAGTGAGGGAAATTCTCCTTGTGCTATAGTGTGCTTTAAAAAAACATTTTTTCTAGGGACAGAAAACTATAGGTAGGGAGAGTGTCAGTGTCTTTTACTGTGCGAATCCTTGTTTCTAGGGACAGGGAAGGACAGTGAGGGAATTCTCCTTGTGCTATAGTGTGCTTTAAAAAAACATTTTTTCTAGGGACAGAAAACTCTAGGTAGGGAGAGTGTCAGTTTCTTTCACTGTGATAATCCTTGTTTCTAGGGACAAAGAAGGAAAGTGAGGGAATTCTCCTTGTGCTATAGTGTGCTTTAAAAAAACATTTTTTCTAGGGACAGAAAACTATAGGTAGGGAGAGTGTCAGTGTCTTTTACTGTGCGAATCCTTGTTTCTAGGGACAGGGAAGGACAGTGAGGGAATTCTCCTTGTGCTATAGTGTGCTTTAAAAAAACATTTTTTCTAGGGACAGAAAACTATAGGTAGGGAGAGTGTCAGTGTCTTTTACTGTGCGAATCCTTGTTTCTAGGGACAGGGAAGGACAGTGAGGGAATTCTCCTTGTGCTATAGTGTGCTTTAAAAAAACATTTTTTCTAGGGACAGAAAACTCTAGGTAGGGAGAGTGTCAGTTTCTTTCACTGTGATAATCCTTGTTTCTAGGGACAAAGAAGGAAAGTGAGGGAATTCTCCTTGTGCTATAGTGTGCTTTAAAAAAAAAAAATTTCTAGGGACAGAAAACTCTAGGTAGGGAGAGTGTCAGTTTCTTTCACTGTGATAATCCTTGTTTCTAGGGACAAAGAAGGAAAGTGAGGGAAATTCTCCTTGTGCTATAGTGTGCTTTAAAAAAAATTTTTTTCTAGGGACAGAAAACTATAGGTAGGGAGAGTGTCAGTGTCTTTTACTGTGCGAATCCTTGTTTCTAGGGACAGGGAAGGACAGTGAGGGAATTCTCCTTGTGCTATAGTGTGCTTTAAAAAAACATTTTTTCTAGGGACAGAAAACTCTAGGTAGGGAGAGTGTCAGTTTCTTTCACTGTGATAATCCTTGTTTCTAGGGACAAAGAAGGAAAGTGAGGGAAATTCTCCTTGTGCTATAGTGTGCTTTGAAAAAACATTTTTTCTAGGGACAGAAAACTATAGGTAGGGAGAGTGTCAGTGTCTTTTACTGTGCGAATCCTTGTTTCTAGGGACAGGGAAGGACAGTGAGGGAATTCTCCTTGTGCTATAGTGTGCTTTAAAAAAACATTTTTTCTAGGGACAGAAAACTCTAGGTAGGGAGAGTGTCAGTTTCTTTCACTGTGATAATCCTTGTTTCTAGGGACAAAGAAGGAAAGTGAGGGAATTCTCCTTGTGCTATAGTGTGCTTTAAAAAAACATTTTTTCTAGGGACAGAAAACTCTAGGTAGGGAGAGTGTCAGTTTCTTTCACTGTGATAATCCTTGTTTCTAGGGACAAAGAAGGAAAGTGAGGGAAATTCTCCTTGTGCTATAGTGTGCTTTAAAAAAACATTTTTTCTAGGGACAGAAAACTATAGGTAGGGAGAGTGTCAGTGTCTTTTACTGTGCGAATCCTTGTTTCTAGGGACAGGGAAGGACAGTGAGGGAATTCTCCTTGTGCTATAGTGTGCTTTAAAAAAACATTTTTTCTAGGGACAGAAAACTCTAGGTAGGGAGAGTGTCAGTTTCTTTCACTGTGATAATCCTTGTTTCTAGGGACAAAGAAGGAAAGTGAGGGAATTCTCCTTGTGCTATAGTGTGCTTTAAAAAAACATTTTTTCTAGGGACAGAAAACTCTAGGTAGGGAGAGTGTCAGTTTCTTTCACTGTGATAATCCTTGTTTCTAGGGACAAAGAAAGAAAGTGAGGGAAATTCTCCTTGTGCTATAGTGTGCTTTAAAAAAACATTTTTTCTAGGGACAGAAAACTATAGGTAGGGAGAGTGTCAGTGTCTTTTACTGTGCGAATCCTTGTTTCTAGGGACAGGGAAGGACAGTGAGGGAATTCTCCTTGTGCTATAGTGTGCTTTAAAAAAACATTTTTTCTAGGGACAGAAAACTCTAGGTAGGGAGAGTGTCAGTTTCTTTCACTGTGATAATCCTTGTTTCTAGGGACAAAGAAGGAAAGTGAGGGAAATTCTCCTTGTGCTATAGTGTGCTTTAAAAAAACTTTTTTTCTAGGGACAGAAAACTATAGGTAGGGAGAGTGTCAGTGTCTTTTACTGTGCGAATCCTTGTTTCTAGGGACAGGGAAGGACAGTGAGGGAATTCTCCTTGTGCTATAGTGTGCTTTAAAAAAACATTTTTTCTAGGGACAGAAAACTCTAGGTAGGGAGAGTGTCAGTTTCTTTCACTGTGATAATCCTTGTTTCTAGGGACAAAGAAGGAAAGTGAGGGAAATTCTCCTTGTGCTATAGTGTGCTTTAAAAAAACATTTTTTCTAGGGACAGAAAACTATAGGTAGGGAGAGTGTCAGTGTCTTTTACTGTGCGAATCCTTGTTTCTAGGGACAGGGAAGGACAGTGAGGGAATTCTCCTTGTGCTATAGTGTGCTTTAAAAAAACATTTTTTCTAGGGACAGAAAACTCTAGGTAGGGAGAGTGTCAGTTTCTTTCACTGTGATAATCCTTGTTTCTAGGGACAAAAAAGGAAAGTGAGGGAATTCTCCTTGTGCTATAGTGTGCTTTAAAAAAACATTTTTTCTAGGGACAGAAAACTCTAGGTAGGGAGAGTGTCAGTTTCTTTCACTGTGATAATCCTTGTTTCTAGGGACAAAGAAGGAAAGTGAGGGAAATTCTCCTTGTGCTATAGTGTGCTTTAAAAAAACATTTTTTCTAGGGACAGAAAACTATAGGTAGGGAGAGTGTCAGTGTCTTTTACTGTGCGAATCCTTGTTTCTAGGGACAGGGAAGGACAGTGAGGGAATTCTCCTTGTGCTATAGTGTGCTTTAAAAAAACATTTTTTCAAGGAACAGAAAACTCTAGGTAGGGAGAGTGTCAGTTTCTTTCACTGTGATAATCCTTGTTTCTAGGGACAAAGAAGGAAAGTGAGGGAATTCTCCTTGTGCTATAGTGTGCTTTAAAAAAACATTTTTTCTAGGGACAGAAAACTCTAGGTAGGGAGAGTGTCAGTTTCTTTCACTGTGATAATCCTTGTTTCTAGGGACAAAGAAGGAAAGTGAGGGAAATTCTCCTTGTGCTATAGTGTGCTTTAAAAAAACATTTTTTCTAGGGACAGAAAACTATAGGTAGGGAGAGTGTCAGTGTCTTTTACTGTGCGAATCCTTGTTTCTAGGGACAGGGAAGGACAGTGAGGGAATTCTCCTTGTGCTATAGTGTGCTTTAAAAAAACATTTTTTCTAGGGACAGAAAACTCTAGGTAGGGAGAGTGTCAGTTTCTTTCACTGTGATAATCCTTGTTTCTAGGGACAAAGAAGGAAAGTAAGGGAATTCTCCTTGTGCTATAGTGTGCTTTAAAAAAACATTTTTTCTAGGGACAGAAAACTCTAGGTAGGGAGAGTGTCAGTTTCTTTCACTGTGATAATCCTTGTTTCTAGGGACAAAGAAGGAAAGTGAGGGAAATTCTCCTTGTGCTATAGTGTGCTTTAAAAAAACATTTTTTCTAGGGACAGAAAACTATAGGTAGGGAGAGTGTCAGTGTCTTTTACTGTGCGAATCCTTGTTTCTAGGGACAGGGAAGGACAGTGAGGGAATTCTCCTTGTGCTATAGTGTGCTTTAAAAAAACATTTTTTCTAGGGACAGAAAACTCTAGGTAGGGAGAGTGTCAGTTTCTTTCACTGTGATAATCCTTGTTTCTAGGGACAAAGAAGGAAAGTGAGGGAATTCTCCTTGTGCTATAGTGTGCTTTAAAAAAACATTTTTTCTAGGGACAGAAAACTCTAGGTAGGGAGAGTGTCAGTTTCTTTCACTGTGATAATCCTTGTTTCTAGGGACAAAGAAGGAAAGTGAGGGAAATTCTCCTTGTGCTATAGTGTGCTTTAAAAAAACATTTTTTCTAGGGACAGAAAACTATAGGTAGGGAGAGTGTCAGTGTCTTTTACTGTGCGAATCCTTGTTTCTAGGGACAGGGAAGGACAGTGAGGGAATTCTCCTTGTGCTATAGTGTGCTTTAAAAAAACATTTTTTCTAGGGACAGAAAACTCTAGGTAGGGAGAGTGTCAGTTTCTTTCACTGTGATAATCCTTGTTTCTAGGGACAAAGAAGGAAAGTAAGGGAATTCTCCTTGTGCTATAGTGTGCTTTAAAAAAACATTTTTTCTAGGGACAGAAAACTCTAGGTAGGGAGAGTGTCAGTTTCTTTCACTGTGATAATCCTTGTTTCTAGGGACAAAGAAGGAAAGTGAGGGAAATTCTCCTTGTGCTATAGTGTGCTTTAAAAAAACATTTTTTCTAGGGACAGAAAACTATAGGTAGGGAGAGTGTCAGTGTCTTTTACTGTGCGAATCCTTGTTTCTAGGGACAGGGAAGGACAGTGAGGGAATTCTCCTTGTGCTATAGTGTGCTTTAAAAAAACATTTTTTCTAGGGACAGAAAACTCTAGGTAGGGAGAGTGTCAGTTTCTTTCACTGTGATAATCCTTGTTTCTAGGGACAAAGAAGGAAAGTGAGGGAATTCTCCTTGTGCTATAGTGTGCTTTAAAAAAACATTTTTTCTAGGGACAGAAAACTCTAGGTAGGGAGAGTGTCAGTTTCTTTCACTGTGATAATCCTTGTTTCTAGGGACAAAGAAGGAAAGTGAGGGAAATTCTCCTTGTGCTATAGTGTGCTTTAAAAAAACATTTTTTCTAGGGACAGAAAACTATAGGTAGGGAGAGTGTCAGTGTCTTTTACTGTGCGAATCCTTGTTTCTAGGGACAGGGAAGGACAGTGAGGGAATTCTCCTTGTGCTATAGTGTGCTTTAAAAAAAAAATTTTTCTAGGGACAGAAAACTCTAGGTAGGGAGAGTGTCAGTTTCTTTCACTGTGATAATCCTTGTTTCTAGGGACAAAGAAGGAAAGTGAGGGAAATTCTCCTTGTGCTATAGTGTGCTTTAAAAAAACATTTTTTCTAGGGACAGAAAACTATAGGTAGGGAGAGTGTCAGTGTCTTTTACTGTGCGAATCCTTGTTTCTAGGGACAGGGAAGGACAGTGAGGGAATTCTCCTTGTGCTATAGTGTGCTTTAAAAAAACATTTTTTCTAGGGACAGAAAACTCTAGGTAGGGAGAGTGTCAGTTTCTTTCACTGTGATAATCCTTGTTTCTAGGGACAAAGAAGGAAAGTGAGGGAATTCTCCTTGTGCTATAGTGTGCTTTAAAAAAACATTTTTTCTAGGGACAGAAAACTCTAGGTAGGGAGAGTGTCAGTTTCTTTCACTGTGATAATCCTTGTTTCTAGGGACAAAGAAGGAAAGTGAGGGAAATTCTCCTTGTGCTATAGTGTGCTTTAAAAAAACATTTTTTCTAGGGACAGAAAACTATAGGTAGGGAGAGTGTCAGTGTCTTTTACTGTGCGAATCCTTGTTTCTAGGGACAGGGAAGGACAGTGAGGGAATTCTCCTTGTGCTATAGTGTGCTTTAAAAAAACATTTTTTCTAGGGACAGAAAACTCTAGGTAGGGAGAGTGTCAGTTTCTTTCACTGTGATAATCCTTGTTTCTAGGGACAAAGAAGGAAAGTGAGGGAAATTCTCCTTGTGCTATAGTGTGCTTTAAAAAAACATTTTTTCTAGGGACAGAAAACTATAGGTAGGGAGAGTGTCAGTGTCTTTTACTGTGCGAATCCTTGTTTCTAGGGACAGGGAAGGACAGTGAGGGAATTCTCCTTGTGCTATAGTGTGCTTTAAAAAAACATTTTTTCTAGGGACAGAAAACTCTAGGTAGGGAGAGTGTCAGTTTCTTTCACTGTGATAATCCTTGTTTCTAGGGACAAAGAAGGAAAGTGAGGGAATTCTCCTTGTGCTATAGTGTGCTTTAAAAAAACATTTTTTCTAGGGACAGAAAACTCTAGGTAGGGAGAGTGTCAGTTTCTTTCACTGTGATAATCCTTGTTTCTAGGGACAAAGAAGGAAAGTGAGGGAAATTCTCCTTGTGCTATAGTGTGCTTTAAAAAAACATTTTTTCTAGGGACAGAAAACTATAGGTAGGGAGAGTGTCAGTGTCTTTTACTGTGCGAATCCTTGTTTCTAGGGACAGGGAAGGACAGTGAGGGAATTCTCCTTGTGCTATAGTGTGCTTTAAAAAAAATTTTTTTCTAGGGACAGAAAACTCTAGGTAGGGAGAGTGTCAGTTTCTTTCACTGTGATAATCCTTGTTTCTAGGGACAAAGAAGGAAAGTGAGGGAAATTCTCCTTGTGCTATAGTGTGCTTTAAAAAAACATTTTTTCTAGGGACAGAAAACTATAGGTAGGGAGAGTGTCAGTGTCTTTTACTGTGCGAATCCTTGTTTCTAGGGACAGGGAAGGACAGTGAGGGAATTCTCCTTGTGCTATAGTGTGCTTTAAAAAAACATTTTTTCTAGGGACAGAAAACTCTAGGTAGGGAGAGTGTCAGTTTCTTTCACTGTGATAATCCTTGTTTCTAGGGACAAAGAAGGAAAGTGAGGGAATTCTCCTTGTGCTATAGTGTGCTTTAAAAAAACATTTTTTCTAGGGACAGAAAACTCTAGGTAGGGAGAGTGTCAGTTTCTTTCACTGTGATAATCCTTGTTTCTAGGGACAAAGAAGGAAAGTGAGGGAAATTCTCCTTGTGCTATAGTGTGCTTTAAAAAAACATTTTTTCTAGGGACAGAAAACTATAGGTAGGGAGAGTGTCAGTGTCTTTTACTGTGCGAATCCTTGTTTCTAGGGACAGGGAAGGACAGTGAGGGAATTCTCCTTGTGCTATAGTGTGCTTTAAAAAAACATTTTTTCTAGGGACAGAAAACTCTAGGTAGGGAGAGTGTCAGTTTCTTTCACTGTGATAATCCTTGTTTCTAGGGACAAAGAAGGAAAGTGAGGGAATTCTCCTTGTGCTATAGTGTGCTTTAAAAAAACATTTTTTCTAGGGACAGAAAACTATAGGTAGGGAGAGTGTCAGTGTCTTTTACTGTGCGAATCCTTGTTTCTAGGGACAGGGAAGGACAGTGAGGGAATTCTCCTTGTGCTATAGTGTGCTTTAAAAAAACATTTTTTCTAGGGACAGAAAACTCTAGGTAGGGAGAGTGTCAGTTTCTTTCACTGTGATAATCCTTGTTTCTAGGGACAAAGAAGGAAAGTGAGGGAATTCTCCTTGTGCTATAGTGTGCTTTAAAAAAACATTTTTTCTAGGGACAGAAAACTCTAGGTAGGGAGAGTGTCAGTTTCTTTCACTGTGATAATCCTTGTTTCTAGGGACAAAGAAGGAAAGTGAGGGAAATTCTCCTTGTGCTATAGTGTGCTTTAAAAAAACATTTTTTCTAGGGACAGAAAACTATAGGTAGGGAGAGTGTCAGTGTCTTTTACTGTGCGAATCCTTGTTTCTAGGGACAGGGAAGGACAGTGAGGGAATTCTCCTTGTGCTATAGTGTGCTTTAAAAAAAATTTTTTTCTAGGGACAGAAAACTCTAGGTAGGGAGAGTGTCAGTTTCTTTCACTGTGATAATCCTTGTTTCTAGGGACAAAGAAGGAAAGTGAGGGAAATTCTCCTTGTGCTATAGTGTGCTTTAAAAAAACATTTTTTCTAGGGACAGAAAACTATAGGTAGGGAGAGTGTCAGTGTCTTTTACTGTGCGAATCCTTGTTTCTAGGGACAGGGAAGGACAGTGAGGGAATTCTCCTTGTGCTATAGTGTGCTTTAAAAAAACATTTTTTCTAGGGACAGAAAACTCTAGGTAGGGAGAGTGTCAGTTTCTTTCACTGTGATAATCCTTGTTTCTAGGGACAAAGAAGGAAAGTGAGGGAATTCTCCTTGTGCTATAGTGTGCTTTAAAAAAACATTTTTTCTAGGGACAGAAAACTCTAGGTAGGGAGAGTGTCAGTTTCTTTCACTGTGATAATCCTTGTTTCTAGGGACAAAGAAGGAAAGTGAGGGAAATTCTCCTTGTGCTATAGTGTGCTTTAAAAAAACATTTTTTCTAGGGACAGAAAACTATAGGTAGGGAGAGTGTCAGTGTCTTTTACTGTGCGAATCCTTGTTTCTAGGGACAGGGAAGGACAGTGAGGGAATTCTCCTTGTGCTATAGTGTGCTTTAAAAAAACATTTTTTCTAGGGACAGAAAACTCTAGGTAGGGAGAGTGTCAGTTTCTTTCACTGTGATAATCCTTGTTTCTAGGGACAAAGAAGGAAAGTGAGGGAAATTCTCCTTGTGCTATAGTGTGCTTTAAAAAAACATTTTTTCTAGGGACAGAAAACTATAGGTAGGGAGAGTGTCAGTGTCTTTTACTGTGCGAATCCTTGTTTCTAGGGACAGGGAAGGACAGTGAGGGAATTCTCCTTGTGCTATAGTGTGCTTTAAAAAAATTTTTTTTCTAGGGACAGAAAACTCTAGGTAGGGAGAGTGTCAGTTTCTTTCACTGTGATAATCCTTGTTTCTAGGGACAAAGAAGGAAAGTGAGGGAAATTCTCCTTGTGCTATAGTGTGCTTTAAAAAAACATTTTTTCTAGGGACAGAAAACTATAGGTAGGGAGAGTGTCAGTGTCTTTTACTGTGCGAATCCTTGTTTCTAGGGACAGGGAAGGACAGTGAGGGAATTCTCCTTGTGCTATAGTGTGCTTTAAAAAAACATTTTTTCTAGGGACAGAAAACTCTAGGTAGGGAGAGTGTCAGTTTCTTTCACTGTGATAATCCTTGTTTCTAGGGACAAAGAAGGAAAGTGAGGGAATTCTCCTTGTGCTATAGTGTGCTTTAAAAAAACATTTTTTCTAGGGACAGAAAACTCTAGGTAGGGAGAGTGTCAGTTTCTTTCACTGTGATAATCCTTGTTTCTAGGGACAAAGAAGGAAAGTGAGGGAAATTCTCCTTGTGCTATAGTGTGCTTTAAAAAAACATTTTTTCTAGGGACAGAAAACTATAGGTAGGGAGAGTGTCAGTGTCTTTTACTGTGCGAATCCTTGTTTCTAGGGACAGGGAAGGACAGTGAGGGAATTCTCCTTGTGCTATAGTGTGCTTTAAAAAAACATTTTTTCTAGGGACAGAAAACTCTAGGTAGGGAGAGTGTCAGTTTCTTTCACTGTGATAATCCTTGTTTCTAGGGACAAAGAAGGAAAGTGAGGGAAATTCTCCTTGTGCTATAGTGTGCTTTGAAAAAACATTTTTTCTAGGGACAGAAAACTATAGGTAGGGAGAGTGTCAGTGTCTTTTACTGTGCGAATCCTTGTTTCTAGGGACAGGGAAGGACAGTGAGGGAATTCTCCTTGTGCTATAGTGTGCTTTAAAAAAACATTTTTTCTAGGGACAGAAAACTCTAGGTAGGGAGAGTGTCAGTTTCTTTCACTGTGATAATCCTTGTTTCTAGGGACAAAGAAGGAAAGTGAGGGAATTCTCCTTGTGCTATAGTGTGCTTTAAAAAAACATTTTTTCTAGGGACAGAAAACTCTAGGTAGGGAGAGTGTCAGTTTCTTTCACTGTGATAATCCTTGTTTCTAGGGACAAAGAAGGAAGGTGAGGGAAATTCTCCTTGTGCTATAGTGTGCTTTAAAAAAACATTTTTTCTAGGGACAGAAAACTATAGGTAGGGAGAGTGTCAGTGTCTTTTACTGTGCGAATCCTTGTTTCTAGGGACAGGGAAGGACAGTGAGGGAATTCTCCTTGTGCTATAGTGTGCTTTAAAAAAAAAATTTTCTAGGGACAGAAAACTCTAGGTAGGGAGAGTGTCAGTTTCTTTCACTGTGATAATCCTTGTTTCTAGGGACAAAGAAGGAAAGTGAGGGAATTCTCCTTGTGCTATAGTGTGCTTTAAAAAAACATTTTTTCTAGGGACAGAAAACTCTAGGTAGGGAGAGTGTCAGTTTCTTTCACTGTGATAATCCTTGTTTCTAGGGACAAAGAAGGAAAGTGAGGGAAATTCTCCTTGTGCTATAGTGTGCTTTAAAAAAACATTTTTTCTAGGGACAGAAAACTATAGGTAGGGAGAGTGTCAGTGTCTTTTACTGTGCGAATCCTTGTTTCTAGGGACAGGGAAGGACAGTGAGGGAATTCTCCTTGTGCTATAGTGTGCTTTAAAAAAACATTTTTTCTAGGGACAGAAAACTCTAGGTAGGGAGAGTGTCAGTTTCTTTCACTGTGATAATCCTTGTTTCTAGGGACAAAGAAGGAAAGTGAGGGAAATTCTCCTTGTGCTATAGTGTGCTTTAAAAAAACTTTTTTTCTAGGGACAGAAAACTATAGGTAGGGAGAGTGTCAGTGTCTTTTACTGTGCGAATCCTTGTTTCTAGGGACAGGGAAGGACAGTGAGGGAATTCTCCTTGTGCTATAGTGTGCTTTAAAAAAACATTTTTTCTAGGGACAGAAAACTCTAGGTAGGGAGAGTGTCAGTTTCTTTCACTGTGATAATCCTTGTTTCTAGGGACAAAGAAGGAAAGTGAGGGAATTCTCCTTGTGCTATAGTGTGCTTTAAAAAAACATTTTTTCTAGGGACAGAAAACTCTAGGTAGGGAGAGTGTCAGTTTCTTTCACTGTGATAATCCTTGTTTCTAGGGACAAAGAAGGAAAGTGAGGGAAATTCTCCTTGTGCTATAGTGTGCTTTAAAAAAACATTTTTTCTAGGGACAGAAAACTATAGGTAGGGAGAGTGTCAGTGTCTTTTACTGTGCGAATCCTTGTTTCTAGGGACAGGGAAGGACAGTGAGGGAATTCTCCTTGTGCTATAGTGTGCTTTAAAAAAAAAATTTTTCTAGGGACAGAAAACTCTAGGTAGGGAGAGTGTCAGTTTCTTTCACTGTGATAATCCTTGTTTCTAGGGACAAAGAAGGAAAGTGAGGGAAATTCTCCTTGTGCTATAGTGTGCTTTAAAAAAAAATTTTTTCTAGGGACAGAAAACTATAGGTAGGGAGAGTGTCAGTGTCTTTTACTGTGCGAATCCTTGTTTCTAGGGACAGGGAAGGACAGTGAGGGAATTCTCCTTGTGCTATAGTGTGCTTTAAAAAAACATTTTTTCTAGGGACAGAAAACTCTAGGTAGGGAGAGTGTCAGTTTCTTTCACTGTGATAATCCTTGTTTCTAGGGACAAAGAAGGAAAGTGAGGGAATTCTCCTTGTGCTATAGTGTGCTTTAAAAAAACATTTTTTCTAGGGACAGAAAACTCTAGGTAGGGAGAGTGTCAGTTTCTTTCACTGTGATAATCCTTGTTTCTAGGGACAAAGAAGGAAAGTGAGGGAAATTCTCCTTGTGCTATAGTGTGCTTTAAAAAAACATTTTTTCTAGGGACAGAAAACTATAGGTAGGGAGAGTGTCAGTGTCTTTTACTGTGCGAATCCTTGTTTCTAGGGACAGGGAAGGACAGTGAGGGAATTCTCCTTGTGCTATAGTGTGCTTTAAAAAAACATTTTTTCTAGGGACAGAAAACTCTAGGTAGGGAGAGTGTCAGTTTCTTTCACTGTGATAATCCTTGTTTCTAGGGACAAAGAAGGAAAGTGAGGGAAATTCTCCTTGTGCTATAGTGTGCTTTGAAAAAACATTTTTTCTAGGGACAGAAAACTATAGGTAGGGAGAGTGTCAGTGTCTTTTACTGTGCGAATCCTTGTTTCTAGGGACAGGGAAGGACAGTGAGGGAATTCTCCTTGTGCTATAGTGTGCTTTAAAAAAACATTTTTTCTAGGGACAGAAAACTCTAGGTAGGGAGAGTGTCAGTTTCTTTCACTGTGATAATCCTTGTTTCTAGGGACAAAGAAGGAAAGTGAGGGAATTCTCCTTGTGCTATAGTGTGCTTTAAAAAAACATTTTTTCTAGGGACAGAAAACTCTAGGTAGGGAGAGTGTCAGTTTCTTTCACTGTGATAATCCTTGTTTCTAGGGACAAAGAAGGAAGGTGAGGGAAATTCTCCTTGTGCTATAGTGTGCTTTAAAAAAACATTTTTTCTAGGGACAGAAAACTATAGGTAGGGAGAGTGTCAGTGTCTTTTACTGTGCGAATCCTTGTTTCTAGGGACAGGGAAGGACAGTGAGGGAATTCTCCTTGTGCTATAGTGTGCTTTAAAAAAATTTTTTTCTAGGGACAGAAAACTCTAGGTAGGGAGAGTGTCAGTTTCTTTCACTGTGATAATCCTTGTTTCTAGGGACAAAGAAGGAAAGTGAGGGAATTCTCCTTGTGCTATAGTGTGCTTTAAAAAAACATTTTTTCTAGGGACAGAAAACTCTAGGTAGGGAGAGTGTCAGTTTCTTTCACTGTGATAATCCTTGTTTCTAGGGACAAAGAAGGAAAGTGAGGGAAATTCTCCTTGTGCTATAGTGTGCTTTAAAAAAACATTTTTTCTAGGGACAGAAAACTATAGGTAGGGAGAGTGTCAGTGTCTTTTACTGTGCGAATCCTTGTTTCTAGGGACAGGGAAGGACAGTGAGGGAATTCTCCTTGTGCTATAGTGTGCTTTAAAAAAACATTTTTTCTAGGGACAGAAAACTCTAGGTAGGGAGAGTGTCAGTTTCTTTCACTGTGATAATCCTTGTTTCTAGGGACAAAGAAGGAAAGTGAGGGAAATTCTCCTTGTGCTATAGTGTGCTTTAAAAAAACTTTTTTTCTAGGGACAGAAAACTATAGGTAGGGAGAGTGTCAGTGTCTTTTACTGTGCGAATCCTTGTTTCTAGGGACAGGGAAGGACAGTGAGGGAATTCTCCTTGTGCTATAGTGTGCTTTAAAAAAACATTTTTTCTAGGGACAGAAAACTCTAGGTAGGGAGAGTGTCAGTTTCTTTCACTGTGATAATCCTTGTTTCTAGGGACAAAGAAGGAAAGTGAGGGAAATTCTCCTTGTGCTATAGTGTGCTTTAAAAAAACATTTTTTCTAGGGACAGAAAACTATAGGTAGGGAGAGTGTCAGTGTCTTTTACTGTGCGAATCCTTGTTTCTAGGGACAGGGAAGGACAGTGAGGGAATTCTCCTTGTGCTATAGTGTGCTTTAAAAAAACATTTTTTCTAGGGACAGAAAACTCTAGGTAGGGAGAGTGTCAGTTTCTTTCACTGTGATAATCCTTGTTTCTAGGGACAAAGAAGGAAAGTGAGGGAATTCTCCTTGTGCTATAGTGTGCTTTAAAAAAACATTTTTTCTAGGGACAGAAAACTCTAGGTAGGGAGAGTGTCAGTTTCTTTCACTGTGATAATCCTTGTTTCTAGGGACAAAGAAGGAAGGTGAGGGAAATTCTCCTTGTGCTATAGTGTGCTTTAAAAAAACATTTTTTCTAGGGACAGAAAACTATAGGTAGGGAGAGTGTCAGTGTCTTTTACTGTGCGAATCCTTGTTTCTAGGGACAGGGAAGGACAGTGAGGGAATTCTCCTTGTGCTATAGTGTGCTTTAAAAAAAATTTTTCTAGGGACAGAAAACTATAGGTAGGGAGAGTGTCAGTGTCTTTTAATGTGCGAATCCTTGTTTCTAGGGACAGGGAAGGACAGTGAGGGAAATTCTCCTTGTGCTATAGTGTGCTAAAGCATTCCTCATCAACCATCTTTGAAATCCTTGTTTTTTGGACAGTCAGGGAAATTGTCGTTGTGCTATTCTGTGCAAAAGCAATCATCCTCAACCATATTTAGAAATCCTTAAGTAAAGGGACAGAGAAGGACACCTGAAGGTAGCCCTTATTGCTTTTTTCCCATCTCCCTGCAGGCCATCTATTAGAATGTCTGGAAGGCAAACAAGGAGAGGCAGACAGTCAGGAGGCAATAAAAGAGGGCAAGCAGGCTCTGTGTCTGGGGGCAACAGTGCTGGTCGTGGACGCGGTGCATTGTCATCAGCACATGGCCATGGGACACGCTTGTCCTTCTTTTCGGCAGCTGGACATGTTGAGCCACATCATGCCGAAGACTTGGTAGAGTGGATGACCAAGCCCTCCTCCTCCTCCTCATCCTCTCTCACCCAGGCTCAGGGTACTGGCAAAGCAGCTGCCAAAGCGTCCTCTTCCCTGGTATCAATGTCAGACTCATCATCAGTCACTCCTTCCCTAGACCCACCATGTCCTCCTCCTGAGGAGTCCCCCGAACTGTTTGAGCACAGTGTTGGGTACATGCTCCAGGAGGATGCCCAGCGTTTCGAAGGGTCTGATGATGAAACCCAGCTACAGGAAGGCAGTAGCGTGAGAGCAGACAGAGGGGATGCTCAAGAAGGACACCAATCTGGCAGTCATGTTCCAGCAGCTGCAGCATACTGCCAGATTGGCTCCAGTGATGAGGAGGGAGGGGTTGATGAGGTCACTGACTCCACGTGGGTGCCTAATAGGAGAGAGGAGGAGGAGGAGGATGAGGAGGAGGCACATCTCCAACGAGGCAGGATGCCCTTTGGTGGCCAGCGTAAGGGCAGTACACCGACGGAATCACACCGCAGAGCTCCGCCTGTGCAGGGCGCTGCCTCTGCCCGTCATTCAAAAAGTTCTTTGGTGTGGGCCTTTTTTGAGGCTAGTGCATCAGATCGCACAGCTGCTGTTTGCAACATATGTCTCAAGCGTATATCGCGTGGCCAAAACATCAGCCGCTTGGGTACCACATGCCTGACCAGACATATGTTGACCTGCCATGCAGCTCGTTGGCAAGCCTACCTCAAAGACCCACACCAAAGAACAAAGCGGACCTCTCCTTGCACCGCATCAGCTGGGATCTCCAACCCCACTATAACTTCAGTCCTCTCTGAAACATGCACTGAGAGGAATGAAGGTGTAGAATTAGGTGTGTCACAGCCAAGTACTTGCGGCCACTCTGCTAGCAGTACACCGACGTCCGATTCTAGCAGGCAAATTTCCCTGCCCCAGCTGCTGGACCGTCAAAAGAAGTTCACTCCCAGCCATCCACATGCCCAGCGGTTGAATGCTAGCTTGGCTAAATTGCTAGCGCTTCAACTGCTGCCTTTTCAGTTGGTAGACTCGGCC
Organism: Rana muscosa; assembly: GCA_029206835.1. Lineage (NCBI taxonomy): Eukaryota > Metazoa > Chordata > Amphibia > Anura > Ranidae > Rana > Rana muscosa. Next base: position 712,741,532 of record CM055118.1, read on the forward strand.
CCCTTCCGTGAGTTTGTGCAATGTGCGGTTCCTCAGTGGCAGGTTCCCAAACGCCACTTTTTCTCACGGAAGGCTATTCCGGCTCTCTACCGGCATGTGGAAGGCAATGTCTTGGCCTCGCTGGACAGGGCGGTCAGCGGTAAGGTGCATATTACCGCTGACTCATGGTCCAGCAGGCATGGACAGGGACGTTACCTTTCTTTCACGGCCCATTGGGTCACTCTTTTGGCAGCTGGGAAGGATGCAGGACAAGGTGCAGTAGTGTTGGAGGTTGTTCCACCGCCACGCCTCCAAAATGCTACTACTGGTTGTGACACACCTCTCTCCTCCACCCCCTCCTCTTCTTCTTCCTCCATGGCCTCTTCCTGTGGTTTGTCCTATGAACCAGCGGTGCTCCGTAGCCGTTCACGGGGCTACGCAAGTACGTAGGCAAAAAGATGCCATGCCGTGCTTGCGCTGGTGTGTTTGGGGGACAGAAGCCACACTGGGGCAGAGGTCCTGTCTGCTCTGCAGGGCCAGGCCGAGAGGTGGTTGACGCCACGCCAGCTTAAGCCAGGAATGGTGGTTTGCGACAATGGCACCAACCTCCTCTCCGCCCTCCGACAGGGACAACTGACCCATGTGCCCTGTGTGGCTCACGTCCTTAACCTGGTGGTGCAGCGGTTCTTGGGCAGGTACCCGGGCTTACAGGATGTCCTGAGGCAGGCCAGGAAAGTCTGTGTGCATTTCCGCAGATCTTATAATGCCAGTGCTCGCCTGGCTGAGCTGCAAAAGGAGTTGAACCTGCCCAAGAACCGCCTTATATGTGACATGCCCACCAGGTGGAACTCAACGTTGGCCATGCTGCAGCGGCTGCACACGCAGCAGAGGGCCATCAATGAGTACCTGTGCGACTACGGCACCAGGACAGGGTCAGGGGAGCTTGGTTTTTTTTCTCCACGCCAGTGGGGCATGATCAGGGATGCATGCACTGTCCTGGCACCATTTGAGGAGGCCACGAGGATGGTGAGCAGTGACAGTGCATGCATCAGTGACACTGTACCTCTTGTCCACCTGTTGGAGCACACACTGCGTGGAATAATGGACAGGGCACTTGAGGCAGAACAGAGGCAGGAAGAGGAGGACTTCCTTGCCTCTCAAGGCCCCCTTTACCCAGACAGTGTTCCTTCTGTCCCACCCATCGCACAGGAAGAGGAGGAGGAGGAGGAGGAGGAGGAGGATTGTGTCAGCATGGAGGTGGAGGCTGGCACTCAGCATCATCAGCAGCAGTCTTTTAGGGATGATTTACAGTCCCAAGAAACCAGTGGACTTGTACGTGGCTGGGAGGAGGTGGCTGCGGATCATGTCGTCCTTAGTGACCCAGAGGACTCCGGAGCGAATGCCTCAGCAAACCTACGCTGCATGGCCTCCCTGATCCTGCAAAGTCTGCAGAAGGATCCTCGTATTCTTCGGATCAAGGAGAGGGACCATTACTGGCTGGCCACTCTCCTTGATCCACGGTACAAGGGTAAGGTTGCGGACCTTATGTTACCGTCGCAGAGGGAGCAGAGGATGAGACAACTCCGGGAGGCCTTGCAGAAAGGTCTGTGCAACGCGTTCCCAGAGACTGGGAGGTTACAAACTCCTGGTCCTGGACAACGAGTTGCTGAGGCTTCGGCCAGTCAAAGAAGGAGCGGTGGGGAAGGTGGCCGTCTGACCGATGCGTTCAGACAATTCTTTAGTCCGCAGCCCCAAAGTATGATCGGTTCCAGCAACCATCGCCAGCGTCTGATAAACATGGTGCAGGAATATCTAGGGGCAAGGTCAGACTTGGACACCTTCCCCACCGAAAATCCTCTGGCTTACTGGGTCTTGAGGATGGATCACTGGCCAGAGCTTGCACAGTATGCAATTGAGCTACTGGCCTGTCCTGCATCCAGCGTTCTTTCGGAACGCACATTCAGTGCTGCTGGAGGATTTGTCACGGATCACAGGGTGCGCCTGTCCACCGACTCGGTTGATCGACTGACTTTCATCAAGATGAACCAGTCTTGGATCACCACCAGCTACCACACACCTGATGCTGATATAACAGACTAATTGATTTTAACATGTCACATCCCTTCAAGACTGATGCTGATGCTGAGTGCCTGTGCTGTTATGTTGACTGGCTATCCTCCTCCTCCGAGTCCTCAATGATACGATTGATGATGATAGCTTGGAAGATCATTTTTGTTTATGGGTGCCGCCACCAGTGGCTAAGGCCCAATTTTTCAGCCCCTGTTTTACAGGGGCGTGTAATTACAATTTTTTTAGCAATAATTTGCCATAGGGCTCATTGCTGTGCTCCAAGTACAGTATCTGTGAGGGGTTGGAGTGTTGTGGCACCAGTGCCTAAGGCCCAATTTTTCAGCCCCTGTTTAACAGGGGCGTGTCATTACAATTTTTGAAGCAATACTTTGCAACAGGGCTCATTGCTGTGCTCCAAGTACAGTATCTGTGAGGGGTTGTAGTGTTGTGCCACCAGTGCCTAAGGCCCAATTTTTCAGCCCCTGTTCAACAGGGGCATGCAATTACAATTCTTGATCTAATAATTCACAGCAGGGCCCATTGCTGCACCCACCAAGAGTAACTCTGAGGGCTTACAGTGTTGTGGCAACGCCACCACCACCACCACCACGAAAGGCCCAATTTTTCAGCCCCTGTTCAAAAGGGGCATGTAATTACAATTCTTGATCTAATAATTCACAGCAGGGCCCATTGCTGCACCCACCAAGAGTAACTCTGAGGGCTTACAGTGTTGTGGCAACACCACCACCACCACCACCACCACGAAAGGCCCAATTTTTCAGCCCCTGTTCAACAGGGGCATGCAATTACAATTCTTGATCTAATAATTCACAGCAGGGCCCATTGCTGCACCCACCAAGAGTAACTCTGAGGGCTTACAGTGTTGTGGCAACACCACCACCACCACCACCACCACGAAAGGCCCAATTTTTCAGCCCCTGTTCAACAGGGGCATGCAATTACAATTCTTGATCTAATAATTCACAGCAGGGCCCATTCCTGCACCCACCAAGAGTAACTCTGAGGGCTTACAGTGTTGTGGCAACACCACCACCACCACCACCACCACGAAAGGCCCAATTTTTCAGCCCCTCTTCAACAGGGGCATGCAATTACAATTCTTGATCTAATAATTCACAGCAGGGCCCATTGCTGCACCCACCAAGAGTAACTGTCAGGGCTTACAGTGTTGTGGCACCAGCACCACCATCAAAGGCCCAATTTTTACTACCACTGTTCAACAATTATATGTAATTAAAATTCCTGATATAATAGTTGACAGCAGGGCGTTCCAGCACCAACCAAGAGTAACTGTGAGTGCTTACAGTGTTGTGCCAACACCAACAACTAAGGGGCCTATTTCTGAAGAGTATATACGGCAGGGCCAAACTTTCAAACATCCAACTTACAAACGACTCCTACTTGCAAACGCAAGAAGACAACAGGAAGTGAGAGGAAATCTACCACTAGGAAGGAAAATTCTCTCCTGTAAGAATAAATATGGGAGAAAGGTGTCTCCTCTGTACTGATGCTTTATCACCAATCCTTGTTTCAAGAAAAACACCACATTTCAAAAACAGTTGTCATTGGGACGGAAAGTGAGGTGAAATGTTCTGAACAGGGGCACAGACAGCAAAACAAATGTTACAGGGGTGATAACCCTTACCTATGTTTTCCAAAAAGTTTAAAAATAGATTTTTGGGCTGGAGCTACACTTCAACAATGTACCTGTTCAAAATTACAAACAGATTCTACATAAGAACAAACCTACAGTCCCTGTCTTGTATGCACCGCCTGTATACGGCTGTTCAGAGTATATAGGGCCTTTTTTATTTTATGTGCGGGGTTCCCCTTAATATCCATACAAGACCCAAAGGGGCTGGTAATGGGCTGGGGTAGGGGGGGGGTCATGGGGTAGCTATGCCATTTTTCTTAAAGATTTTCATCCATATTACCGGGACCAGACATTACATTAAAGCCGCAAGCAGTTTTAAATGGCTTTTTTTTCCTTTAGAAGTGTCATTTTGTGCAGGGACAGTTCTAAACACGGGAAACACGTGGCACTACACAGGCATACTTTAGACACCCCCCAGGTACGATATTTAAAGGAATATTTGACTCTTTTTTTTTCACTTTATGCATCATTAAAATGACTGCTCCCGAAAAACGACCGTTTTTAAAACTTCTTTTTGCATTGATACATGTCCCCTGGTGCACAACCCGGGTTCCCAAACCCTTTTTAGGACAATAACATGCATAATAGTTGTTATAATTAGCACTTTAGAATTCGAACGTTCGCATCCATTGTATTTAATAGGGTTCTAATGTTCGTACGAACTTTCGGTCCGTTCGCGGGTTCTGGTGCGAACCGAACCCGGGGGTGTTCGGCTCATCACTAATCAGCATGCAGTTGGTATTATAAGTCCCACACATAGACCAGTCTACACAATAAATCAATGACAGCAACAACCAGTGAAAAGACCTGTTAACATTTCCAACTTATTCGGTTAGCTTAGAGGATGCTATGAGTTACTACATCTAGTAGGTTGGGACCTGCAGTCAGGGCAGTTTGACTCATCATCATACATATACAAAAGCTGTTTAAAGTGGAACTCCAGGCAGATACAAAAGACATAAATGAACCAAAAGGAGAAAAGAAAGTGGGACTTTAAATGAAGTGCACGGTTGCAAATAAATAGATTGATGAGTATAAAATAATGTTTATTGGTTCATATATTTATATATATAGTCTTTATATTTGTATATATCAAAGTATAAAACAATTTTACATAGTGATAATACACATCCAATAAAATTTATACATATACATACACATATTTGTAAGATAGTACCTGTGTGACCTATAATCTCTCTAATCCCTGTCATGATTGGTAGAAATTTAAAATGTAAAATCTTATAAACACATGATTGATATTGAACACGGCACCTGATAGCTCAACGTGTTTTGTGGCTTTAAACCACTCCTTAGGAGCAAGCACATGGTATATATCTGCAATAAAATGCACAAATTCCTAAATAATCTGGCATGATCAAAAACAAAAATAAATAAATATAAAGGAACCCCTATATTACTTACAAATATCTGTGTATTGGTGGTATGGTACTGAGAGTCGTGAGCCCCCCAGGGGACATCATTTCCAGGGAAATGTGGTGGTGTGTTCCACAACAGAAGGCCAGCACAAACAGCATCCAAAGTGGATATGTATCGCCGGCATTGTTTACATGTGCGAGCAACATAGGTGTTTGGTTGGTAGCCAAACTCGGGCGGCTTAGCTGCTCAGGTGATGGCGCCTTCCTCTCCCTCTGCACGTTTGCATGACGTTGGGGGTGTGATGTGGCAGCACCTATATAGGCATCCTCAGGTGGCTTACGTACTTTACTTACTCTCTCTTACTCTCTCTTATGCACAACCATGGATCACGGCTTTCACGACCCAGCATCAGGTATCACCTTGGTTTATAAAAGTCACCACAGTTCTGTCCTTCTCTTTATTCATTCCTTGGTTAATTCAGGTTTCCTTGGTGGTATATCTCCCTACTCCCTTCTATCCCCAGGGGCCCAGATGGCAACCCCCCTTTTTTTTTTTTGGTAAGGGGACCAGAATCCCGGAGGTCCCCAGGGGCCCGGATGGCAACCCCCACTTTTTTTGTAAGGGGCCCAGGGGCCCTGAGGTCCCCAGGGCCCCGGATGGCAACCCCCCTTTTTTTATTTTTTTATAAAAAAAAATTACATTTTTTTTATTTTATTTTTTATTTTTTTTATTCTTTTTTTTTGTTTAATTTTTATTTTTTGCAAGGGGCCCAGAGGTCCCCAGAGGCCCGGAGGTCCCCAAGGGCCCAGATGGCAACCCCCCAACCTCAATAATTCGTGGCGGCAGCAACGCCCCGCTTCTCAATTCGTGGCACCCCCCGCTTCTCATTTTGCAGCGGCAGCACCCCCCCGGTTCTCTGCTCCAGGGGGCCCATGCCTGAAGCTATGTAAGGGGCCCCAAAATTCCTGATGGCGGCCCTGCTCACGACACTCAGTACTATACCACCAATACACAGATATTTGTAAGTAATATAGGGGTTCCTTTATATTTATTTATTTTTGTTTTTGATCATGCCAGATTATTTAGGAATTTGTGCATTTTATTGCAGGTATATACCATGTGCTTGCTCCTAAGGAGTGGTTTAAAGCCACAAAATGCATTGAGCTATCAGATGCCGTGTTCAATATCATTCATATGTTTATAAGATTTTACATGGAACTCTTTCATATGAATTATGTGTTTGCAGGATTTTACATGAATTTCTCGCAATCATGCATTTTTTATTTCTACCAATCATGACAGGGATTAGAGAAATTTTTAGGTCACACAGGTACTATCTTACAAATATGTGTATGTATATGTATGAATTTGATTGAATATGTATTACTACTATGTAAAATTGTTTTATACTTTGATATATACAAATATAAAGACTATAAATATAAATATATGAACCAATAAACATTATCTTATACTCATCAATCTATTTATTTGCAACTGCACACTTCATTTAAAGTCCCACTTCCTTTTTTCCTGTTGTTTATATTGATAGGGATGGGGGCACATGACTAGGTCATGGCTTCATTTAAAGTCCCAAACCCCTTCCTTTATAACATAAATTAACCAGTACCCCCTCTCTCTCATCCCTTCTCCCTCTCTCTTTCTCTCTCATCCCCCTCTCAAATACAAATTCAAATATGCTTTATTGGTAGGACCAAATACATTTTAGCATTGCCAAAGCAGTTGAGTTTGCTTGGGAAGGGGGTTGATAATGGGTAATATAAAGGGGAATGGGAGTTAGTCAATGTAAAGGATTTTTAATTCCACAGTTTATCATGTCCCTCTCAGTCTGTGACAGGCTGTCACATACTGTGCAGCTATTTTCACCATTGGCTCCTCTTCTCCCAGTAGAATTTAAAGTTTTCTCATCTCTTCTATAGAATTGAAGTCCAGATTGAGAGCAGAAATTCTCTGGAAGTGAGTGTCCCTCACTGATGAGTAAGTACTTGTGACACTGTAGCAGGAAGTGGTCCTCATATAGTCACATTCTCTGGGCTTGTAGGTCTGTCTGTGCCATCCTAGTTCAATTTCCAGGCTGTGGGAGCTCAGTCTGTACAGGCTTAGGGTACAGGTTTAGGGCCTGTCTGTCGTTGGGGTCTTGTAGCGCTTCCAAGTATGGGCCCAGCTTGTAGTCTCTCTGCAGTAACTGGTAAACAGTTCTTGAAGTTTGTTATTTTATTCCTCCATTCTCCAACATATTTTTCATTGGAATCTCTCTCTCCCCACTCTTGCTCTCCCTTGCCCCTCTCTCTCTCACCCCTCTCTTTCTCAATCCCTCTCTCTCTCACCCCCTCTCTCTCTCTCATCCCCTCTCACCCTCTCACCCCCTCTCTGTCTCTTACTCCCCTCTCACCTCCCTCTCTCTCTACCCTCTCTCACCCCACTCTCTCTCTCATCCCCCTCTCCATCTCATCTTCACTCTCTCCTGCCCTCTCTCCCCCTCTCTCTTACCCCCTCTCTCACCCCACTCTCTCACTCCCCTTTCTCACCCCCTCTCTCTCTCTAATCCCCCTCTCTACCCCCTCTCTCTCTCCTCCCCTCTCCCCCCTCTCTCGCCCTCTCTCTTTTTCTCTCTCTCACTCCCCACTTTCTCCCCCTGACTGGCTGTGCCACAGGATGTAAAATGTATTAAAACATTAAAAAAACACTTCTATACATTTAAAACAGTTTGTTTACATTTATTTAAAAGAGTGTGTGTGTGTCTGTCTATATATATATATATATATATATATATATATATAAAGGTAGAAAACACAAAGCTGCTGCTATTAAATAAACAGTATAATAAAAAATGCTAGAACCTCCAAAGAAAAATAATAAATACAAGCATTAGCAACGCTAAAAAAACACAGTTCAAAATAAATGTCCTTGTGAATAGACTCCTGGTTTCACACACAAAGTCCAAAAACAAACCCAGATAGGGTGACTGGTGAGTTGGAATATCATGTAATTGGGAAGACTCCTTGTAAAGTGATCCTCTTGTCACCACGCCTCGTGATGCACCACTCCCTTGCAACGCTGTATCCTGGCCTAGGCCGACAAGGCCCAGGCCTAGGGCAGCACTTTGTAGGGGGGCAGCACGGAAAGAGTCCCCGCCGGCTTGAGCTACACTGTTACACTATGTGGCCGACTGGGCTGAGAGGAAAATTAGTCTAGCGCCCCCATAAAGCGGCCGCACTGCTTTCGGTATGCGGGCGGCCAGCATTCCGCAACTGTGGGGAGGGGGGGCACCGCTTCTAATTTTGACTGTCCTATCATCCTGGACCACAAACCTTCCGCACTGTGCTATATGTTTTCTGCTGCACCATTGGCATGGTTATATCTTCTTAGTCCTCTCCATAAAATTATCAGAAATGTGTGCTTAAAGTATAACTTAGAGTAAGGGAGGGTTATAGCCCCTGTCAGTTTATTTTTTATCATCCCTGTCCCATTTCAGAGATTTCCCTCCACTTCCTGCCCCATAGCCAAACAGGAAGTGAGAGGAAACTTATGCAAATTAAGGGAATACATTGCCGCCCCCCCCCAGGCCCTCAGAACTAGTGTCCCCACCTGAAAATTTCAGGGTGGGTCTTAAACAGCAAGGGGTGTGGCCTTGACAGGAAGGGGTGGGTCATATTTAAAGAAGGGGGTGCACGAGTTTAGTCAGGCCTAGGGCAGCACAAAATCTAAATACACCACTGCCCTTAGGATGTTAAACTCACCAGTAATCAAATGGAATAACGCCTTATAACACATGTAGTTGTAACATCTTATTCTCCCATCAGCAGATCATGGTATGTACTACCTCCAAGGCTCCAATAAACAAAACTCTGGTGCAAATTCCACAGCTCATCAGCGATGGTAACATAGGAAGGAATGATCACATAGCATAATTCCTTTTAAAGATTTATTGCCGTATAAAACCCCCCTACATTTTGCACTTACAGCAAGAATAAACATCAAAAGCATGTAACAGATAAACGTCTGTTGGCGTGTGTAACTCTCACCGCAAGATGCATGGCATCGGTGATACCCGGGTCGAGTTCCACACTTACCAGACAAGCAGAGTAGCTGAGTAGTCATGCCGTGTAGACACGCCCTAATGCATTTCGTCATCAACTTAGTCATAGGGCGTCATATATATATATATATATATATATATATATATATATATATACATTTTTATAAATATTTTATTATACCTTTTCATGTGACAACAGTGAAGAAATTACACTTTGCTACAATGTAAAGTAGTGAGTGTACAGCTTGTATAACAGTGTAATTTTGCTGTCCCCTCAAAATAACTCAACACACTGCCATTAATGTCTAAACCTATGGCAACAAAAGTGAGTGCACCCTGTGGAGAGGCGACCCCATTTCACGGTGTGGATTAGTACTTTCACCCTGGTTCTTGTAAACAGAGGCATGCTGATTGCACACCTGTGGGCTGGGTTCATAAACATCCCAGGGATAGAGCTCAGGGCTCCCACTTGGAGACAGCTCCACCCAAGGAGTCAGGAAGTCTCTATGAGGAGTCAGGAGGACGCTGCCCTACAGACACGAGTCTGTGCGTGAGTGTTGGGAAGACACAGTTTGAACCCAGGGTAAGCTAAGAGAGAGCATGACCCAAGCATACAGGTCTCAGGAACAGACCTATGGCCTAGGCGTGAGACCTGAAGCAGCTGTGTCATCAGTAGGTAAGCCAGGAGGCTGAAAAACCATGATGCAATAATAGTGGAACCACCTGCGAGGGAAATTTCTGTTTGATTTTAACTTTTTGCTTCCTTTAAATAAAAGTGGGCTGCCTTCCTGAATGTCTCTGTTCAGGAAAATGGGTACAAACTGAAAACCCGCTGGTACAAAACCCCCGGACCTGGTCCATAAATTCTCCCTGTCAGTCTCTGATCAATGCTGGCGCTGTGGCAAAGAGCCGGGTACATTTTTCCATATTTGGTGGGACTGCCCGACGCTCCAAACCTTCTGGCGTAAAGTACACAATTTGACAACAATGGTGTCTTTGCTCCCGCTGGAGTTTTGCCCAGCACAATATCTTCTACATCTAACTAAAATTCCTAAAAAGAGGTACTTTAAGTCGGTTGCAATGGATGTGTATACCAGTCCATTGGCGGTCTTCGTCCCCTTCCTCCATGGCTGAATGGGTTATTCAAATTAATCGTGTCGCTGAGATGGAGGAACTGATCTATACTGCCTCAGATAACATTTCTAAATTCACTGCTATATGGGAAGCCTGGACAACCTTTAAAAGCTCTCCACCATTCCAAGACTTTCTGGATAATGCAAACGAATACCCCAGACCTTAAATGCAGAATCAGGCTCACGCTAATGGCGTGACGCACCTTAGTGTTTTGACCACTGGATGCTGGAGAGGGTAGTTGGTGACTTCTGCACCCCCTCTCCCCATTAAGCCTGCTCATCTCCCCACCACTTTTCTCCCCCCCTCCCCCCTCTCCCCCTCTCTGCCCCTCTCTCCCCCTTCCCCCCTTTTGTTCCCTCCCCCCTTTTATCCTATTTTTTTTGTCTTCCCCCCTTCTTTCCATTTTTTTATGTTCCCTCTCCTAGGATATAAATGCCTAAACACTGTTACCCCATCTACGACTCAGCTTACTGTGTAGAGATGCTTAGACATGCTATGTTTATGTTCTGTTGAAATCTACCTGTATAACTTCCTGTTTGGGCTCATGGAGTCATTTATGCTTATGTTATCTGCAAAAATTTTTTGTCAATAAAGTCTTTATGGAAAGAAAAAAAAGTGGGCTGCCATGCCCTCAAAAATTCAGTCTGGACTGACACATGTTTCTTCAAATCGCATACACCACATGAGCTGTTTCACCCCAATATCCTACAATTGGTGGAGGAATTGGCATTGGGCACAGATGGCGCTGGTCCAGATCCTAGCATGCCGGAAATGGTGAGTGTCAAGAGACTGTGTGTGTTGCTTTTGCTGTGTGAAGCAAAGTGATGTGTGCTGTGTGAATCACCCCAATATCTTACAACCTCTAAGTGAAAATGTTCAAATTGGGCCCAATTAACCATTTTCCCTCCATGGTGTCATGTGACCCATTAGTGTTAAAAGGTCTCAGGTGTGAATGGGGAGCAGGTGTGTTAAATTTGATGTTATCGCTTTCACTCTCTCATACTGGTCACTGGAAGTTCAACATGGCACCTCATGGCGCATGGCAAAGAACTCTTTGAGGATCTGAAAAAACTATTGTTGCTCTACATAAAGAGGGCCTAGGCTATAAGAAGATTGCCAAGACCCTGAAACAGAGCTGCAGCACAATGGCCAAGACCTGGTCGACCAAAGAGGTTGAGTGCACATGCTCAGCGTCATATCCAGAGGTTGTCTTTGGGAAATAGACATATGAGTGCTGCCAGCATTGCTGCAGAGGTTGAAGGGGTGGGGGGGATCAGGCTGTCAGTGCTCAGACCATACGCTGCACACTGCGTAAAATTGGTCTGCATGGCTGCCATCCCAGAAGAAAGCCTCTTCTAAAGAAGATGCACAAGAAAGCCTGCAAACAGTTTGCTGAAGACAAGCAGACTAAGGACATGGATTACTGGAACCATGTCCTGTGGACTGATGAGACCAAGATAAACTTCATTGGTTCAGATAGTGTCAAGTGTGTGTGATGGCAACCAGGTGAGGAGTACAAAGACAAGTGTGTCTTGGTGGTGGGAGTGTTATGGTCTGGGGCTGCATGAGTGCTGGGGAGCTACAGTTCATTGAAGGAACCATGAATGCCAACATGTACTGTGACATACTAAAGCAGAGCATGATCCCCTCCCTTCGGAGACTGGGCCGCAGGGCAGTATTCCAACATGACAACAACCCTAAATACACCTTCAAAAGGACCACTGCCTTGGTAAAGAAGATGAGGGTAAAGGTTATGGACTGGCTAAGTATGTCTCCAGACCTAAACCCTATTGAGCATCTGTGGGGCATCCTCAAATGGAAGATGGAGGAGCGCAAGGTCTCTAACATCCACCAGCTTCGTGATGTCATCATGGGGAGTGGAAGAGTCCTCAAATCTTGAAGGTTCCGTGGGCCTCTTCTATGAACTCTGATCTTTAGTTCTTTCCATAAATGTTCTATTGTATTATAGTCAGGTGATTGGCTGGGCCATTCTAGTAACTTTATTTTCTTTCTTTAACCACTTAACGACCGCCCACTGTAAATATACGTCAGCAGAATGGCACCGACAGGCAGAATCACGTACATATACGTGATTGCCTTTGTATAGTTGGGGGGTCCGATCGGACCCCCCTTCTTTACAGTGGGTGGTCGTTTTACCTTCGGGAGCGATCCGGCATGAGGGGACGGCCGTTCGATTCCGGCCACCCCCTCTCGATCGCTCCCGGCGAATGAGAGAGCTTCCCCTGCCTGCCAGGAAGGAGGAAGTGATGTCATCTCTCCTGGGGCGCTCACATATACCGAGCGCCGTACAGGAGAAGATGCAGGTTAGTACACAAAACAGCACACTGACACCAGGACACATAGGCACATAAATCGCCCCCCCAGGCCCCCCCAGACACCCCCAGATCACCCCCCAGCCCCCCCCAGCCCCCAGTCACAGTGTCACTGATTGCAGTGACCATTTATTTAGTGATCACTGCAATCAGTGACATTTGTGACTGTAAAAGTGTCACTACATTTAGTTTTAGGTCCAGTGTAGCCCCCTAACCCCCCCTAATAAAGGTTTAACCCCCTGATCACCCCCCAGATAACCCTTTCACCCCCTAGCACCGCCGTCACTAAGCAATCATTTTTCTGATCGATGTCTTAGCGTCGGTGATGCTGATCGGTAGCCAGTAATTTTTTTTAGGTTCGCCGCAGGTTTTTATAGCGTCGGGTACCCCCATATATTACCTAATAAAGGTTTAACCCCCTTGATCAACCCCCAGGTAACCCTTTCACCCCCTAGCACCGCCGTCGCTATGCGATCATTTTTCTGATCGATGTCTTAGCGTCGGTGATGCTGATCGGTAGCCAGTAATTTTTTTTAGATTCGCCGCAGGTTTTTATAGCGTCGGGTACCCCCATATATTACCTAATAAAGGTTTAACCCCCTTGATCGCCCCCCAGGTAACCCTTTCACCCCCTATCACCACTGTCACTAAGCAATAATTTTTCTGATCGATGTCTTAGCGTCGGCGATGCTGATCGGTAGCCAGGATTTTTTTTTAGGTTCGCCGCAGGTTTTTATAGCGTCGGGTACCCCCATATATTACCTAATAAAGGTGTAACCCCCTTGATCACCCCCCAGTTAACCCTTTCACCCCCTAGCACCGCCATCACTATGCGATCATTTTTCTGATCGATGTCTTAGCGTCGGTGATGCTGATCGGTAGCCAGTAATTTTTTTTACTTTCGCCGCAGGTTTTTATAGCGTCAGGTACCCCCATATATTATCTAATAAAGGTTTAACCCCCTGATCGCCCCCCAGGTAACCCTTTCACCCCCTATCACCACTGTCGCTAAGCAATCGTTTTTATGATCGTTGTCTTAGTGTCGGTGATGCCGATAGGTAGCCAGTAATTTTTTTTTAGGTTCGCCGTCAGGTTTTTATATAGCGTCAGGTACCCCCATATATTACCTAATAAAGGTTTTAACCCCCTAATTGCCCCTAGTTAACCCTTTCACCAGTGATCATCATATAAGTGTTACGGGTGACGCTGGTTAGTTAGTTTGCTTTTTATAGTGTCAGGGCACCCGCCGTATATAACCCAATAAAGGTTTAACCCCCTGATCGCCCGGCGGGTGATATCAGTTAGGTTTTAGCGTCAGAGAGGGTCTGCGTCACACCCCAGGCAGCGTCAGGTTAGTGCCAGTAGCGCTAACACCCACACGTGAAGCATACACCCCCCTTAGTGGTATAGTATCTGATCAGCTCAATATCTGATCTGATCAGATCTATACTAGCGTCCCCAGCAGTTTAGGGTTCCCAAAAACGCACTGTTAGTGGGATCAGCCCAGATACCTGCTAGCACCTGCGTTTTGCCCCTCCGACCAGCCCAGGCCACCGAAGTGCAGTATCGATCGATCACTGTCACTTGCAAAACACAACACACATAACTGGCGTTCGCAGAGACAGGCCTGATCCCTGCGACTCCAGTGCTGTAGGAGGTGATTTCACCACCACAGTTAAAAAAAAAAAAGCATATATGCCGAAGCATTGGGGCAGCAGGAGCGGAGGAGCGATTTTGCTCCTAATGCCGCGTATATACGGTCGAAATTCCGACGGAGGCTTGCCCGTGGAAAAGTCTGACCATGTGTACGCGGCATAACTTTTGCGAGAAGATGCCCCCATGCTTCGGCATATATAAATGGTGCATGTATGCCCATCATTAGAAGTGGGTGGATGAAGGGCGGTATTCTAATGGTGGGCATACCCACCGATCAATCTTTTTTTTTCGTTCAGCCAACAGGCTGCATGAAAAAAAAAGATTACAATACATGTCCAACAAGGACCAGCAACGTACTGGTATGTTGCTGGACTTTGAATGTTTATACCAGAATGATGCCTGCGGGTTTAGGTATCATCTTGGTATCATTCTTTTCAGCCAGCGGCCGGCTTTCATGTAAAAGCAATCCTAGTGGCTAATTAGCCTCTGGACTGCTTTTACAAGCAGTGGGAGGGAATGTCCCCCCCGGATATAAAAAGCGCCATTGGGAAATTGGGAAAGCATTTTATCACACCGATCTTGGTGTGGTCAGATGCTTTGAGGGCAGAGGAAAGATCTAGGGTCCAATAGACCCCAGTTTTTTCAAAAAAGAGTACCTGTCATTACCTATTGCTATCATAGGGGATATTTACATTCCCTGAGATAACAATAAAAGTGATAAAAATAAATAAATATGGAAGCAACAATTTAAAAACAAAATAAAAAAGCAAAATTAATAATAAAAAAAAAAAAAAAAAAAAAAGCACCCCTGTCCTGCCCTGCTCTTGCCCAATGGCGAACGCAAGCGTCGGTCTGGCGTCATATGTAAACAGCAATTGCACCATGCATGTGAGGTATCACCGCGAAGGTCAGATCGAGGGCAGTAATTTTAGCAGTAGACCTCCTCTGTAAATCTAACGGGGTAACCTGTAAATGCTTTTAAAAGCTTTTAAAAATGTATGTAGTTTGTCGCCAATGCGCGTTTGTGCGAAATTTTAAAGCATGTCATGTTTGGTATCTATGTACTCGGCCTAAGATCATCTTTTTTATTTCATCAAACATTTGGGCAATATAGTGTGTTTTAGTGCATTAAAATTAAAAAAAGTGTATTTTTTCCCAAAAAAATGCGTTTGAAAAATCGCTGCGCAAATACTGTGTAGAAAAAAAAATGCAACACCCACCATTTTATTCTGTAGGGCCTTTGCTTTAAAAATATATATAATGTTTGGGGGTTCAACATAATTTTATTGCAAAAAAAAAATATGTTTTCATGTAAACAAAAAGTGTCAAAAAGGGCTTTGTCTTCAAGTGGTTAGAAGAGTGGATGTAAGCTTCCTAATGTTGTGTATAAAATGCCAGAACAGTTCAAAACCCCCCAAATGACCCCATTTTGGAAAGTAGACACCCCAAGCTATATACTGAGAGGCATGTCGAGTCCATGGAATATTTTATATTTTGACACACGTTGCGGAAAAAATACAATTTTTTTTTTTTTTTTTTGCACAAAGTTGTCACTAAATGATATATTGCTCAAACATGCCATGGGCATATGTGGAATTACACCCCAAAATACATTCTGTTGCTTCTCCTGAGTACGGGGATACCACATGTGTGAGACTTTTTGGGAGCCTAGCCGCGTACGGGACCCCAAAAACCAAGCACCGCCTTCAGGCTTTCTAAGGGTGTCAATTTTTGATTTCACTTCTCACTGCCTATCACAGTTTCGGAGGCCATGGAATGCCCAGATGGCACAAAACCCCCCCAAATGACCCCATTTTGGAAAGTAGACACCCCAAGATATTTGCTGAGAGGTATTGTGAGTATTTTGCAGATCTCGCTTTTTGTCACAAAGTTTTGAAAATTGAAAAAAAAAAGAAAAAAAAAAAATGTTCTTTCTTCATTTTCAAAAACAAATGAGAGCTGTAAAATACTCACCATGCCTCTCAGCAAACAGCTTGGGGTGTCTACTTTCCAAAATGGGGTCATTTGGGGGGGTTTTGTGCTATTTTGGCATTTTATGGCCTTCAAAACTGTGATAGGTAGTGAGGAGTGAAATCAAAAATTTGCGCCCTTAGAAATCCTGGAGGCGGTGCTTGGTTTCCGGGGTCCCGTACGTGGCTAGGCTCCTAAAAAGTCCCACACATGTGGTATCCCCGTACTCAGAAGAAGCAGCAGAATGTATTTTGGGGTGCAATTCCACATATAACCATGGCATGTGTGAGCAATATATCATTTAGTGACAACTTTTTGTAATTTTTTTTTATTTTATTTTTTTGTCATTATTCAATCACTTGGGACAAAAAAAAAAATATTCAATGGGCTCAACAGGCCTCTCAGCAATTTCCTTGGGGTGTCTACTTTCTAAAATGGGGTCATTTGGGGGGGTTTGTGCTATTTTGGCATTTTATGGCCTTCAAAACTGTGATAGGTAGTGAGGAGTGAAATCAAAAATTTGCGCCCTTAGAAATCCTGAAGGCGGTGCTTGGTTTCCGGGGTCCCGTACGTGGCTAGGCTCCTAAAAAGTCCCACATATGTGGTATCCCCGTACTCAGGAGAAGCAGCAGAATGTATTTTGGGGTGCAATTCCACATATAACCATGGCATGTGTGAGCAATATATCATTTAGTGCCAACTTTTTGTAATTTTTTTTTTTTTTGTCATTATTCAATCACTTGGGACAAAAAAAAAAAATATTCAATGGGCTCAACATGCCTCTCAGCAATTTCCTTGGGGTGTCTACTTTCTAAAATGGGGTCATTTGGGGGGGTTTTGTACTGCCCTGTCATTTTAGCACCTCAAGAAATGAGATAGGCAGTCATAAATTAAAAGCTGTGTAAATTCCAGAAAATGTACCCTAGTTTGTAAACGCTATAACTTTTGCGCAAACCGATAAATATACGCTTATTGACATTTGTTTTACTAAAAACATGTGGCTGAATACATTTTGGCCTAAATGTATGACTAAAATTGAGTTTATTCGATTTTTCTTATAACAAAAAGTAGAAAATATCATTTTTTTTCTAAATTTTCGGTCTTTTTCCGTTTATATCGCAAAAAATAAAAATCGCAGAGGCAATCAAATGCCATTAAAAGAAAGCTCTATTTGTGGGAAGAAAAGGACGCAAATTTAGTTTGGGTACAACATTGCATGTCCGCACAATTTACAGTTAAAGCAGCGCAGTGCAAAATTCTGAATTCACCTCTGGTCCTTTAGCTACCAAATGGTCCGGGGCTTAAGTGGTTAAAACCAATCGAGAGTTTCCTTGGCTTTGTAAATAATGTGAATGGTGCTGCGCTGTTTTAAATAGAAAACAATAAATGGCTAGGTGATCAGATTGATAAACCACTCATGTGCATGGTGTTAAACAAATCAACATACATATCAAGTAAGCAGTGAAAAATCCAAAGGGTGCAATATAACAAATGAGAGTGGTGCAATATTGCATATCAAAACAAGTCCCTAGTGATGGTACTGCTAATGCTAAAAAGGAGTGGATGAAGTAGTGTATTCCCTCTTTCACTCATCTGCAAAATAAAACAATAAAGGTAAGTGTTTTTTCTTTCCTGTGTAGTGACACCTAAGTGCAGGGTGGCCTCTCACCTTACAGCTGTAAGCAGGGCCGCTGATAGAAATCATGGGGCCCCATACAGCCTACCTGACGGGGCCCTCATTAGCTCCACCCCTGGTCCCGCCCCTGGTCACTCCTTCAGCCCCACCCCTGGCCCCGCCCCCTGGCCCAGCGACTTGACAGCGGGACATGCCAATGCCATAATGTACTGCAGAGAAAGTACCACCCATGCCGCCAATGCCATAATGTACTGCAGACAGTGCCACCCATGCCATGCCACCAATGCCATATTGTGCTGCAGACAGTGCCACCCATGCCACCAATGGCATAATGCCATTGGCAGCATGGGTGGCACTGTCTGCAGCACATTATGGCATTTGCGGCATGGCATGGGTGGCACTGTCTGCAGTACTATCAGGCTACGTACTTACCGAGGCCGAGATGCCGAGAGTGGTTCACCCTTGCACCCAAGCGCACTCCGCCCCCTGGAGGTGAGACAGGGAGAGGACGGCACGAGGGAACACTGGCCACCAGCAGGTAGAGGTGTCTTGCTGAAGAATCTAGCAGGGATGAGTCTGAAGAACAGGCCAGGAGTCAAACACCAAGGGTAGACAGGGTCAAACAGCAACCAGTAGCAAGGCACAAGTCCGTTTAGGAGTTTAGCAGGAAGCACCAGTATAGTCAGGTTAGGCAAGAAGTCCAGGGTACAGGCAGAAGGTAGAGGGCTGGAGACAGGCAGCAGATCCGGGTCACAGGCCGAGGGTCAAGCACAAGGAGAGAGGTAGAAGTCCGTTTAGCAAGCCAAGGGGTCAGGTTCAGGAGAAGCAGAAGCGTAGTCAAATCCGGTCCGGGTCACAGCAGGAGAACTTTAACTTCTTTCAGGCACAAGAAACACAGTAAAGCTGACAAACCAGCAACTAGATAGTGTTACTGCGTCTGTTTAAATAGGCCCGCCTGTAGTCCCATTGGCGAGCTATTGCGCACGCGCATTCGTCGTTGCGCCGGAGCGCGCACCCGAGCACGCCGAAGCGCCGTCCCGCCACGCACGCGCATGCGCACTGAGCGCAGATTGGTGACAACAGACGGGGAATTTCCCTGACAGTGCCCCCCCCCCCAGGGGCGGACTCCGGACGCCCAGACTGGCCATTAATTCCGGATGTTCTTGGTGAAAGGCTCGTATTAGGCGAGGAGCATGCAAGTTCCTGGATGGTTCCCAGGAGTTGTCCTCCGGGGGGTACCCCTTCCATTTAACCAAGTATTGTAACTGTCTGCCTTTTTTCCTACAGCCCAGGATGGATTCCATCTCAAATTCTTTTTCCCCATCTACTTCAACTGGTGGTGGAGGAGGTTCATCTCTTCCAGGAAAGGCGTTGGGAATGACGGGTTTTAATAAAGATGAGTGGAACACTGGGTGAATCCTATAGGAATCAGGTAATGCTAGTTCAAAAGCCACAGGATTAATAGCTCGTTTGATCTTGAAGGGCCCGATAAATCTAGGGCCGAGCTTTCGAGAGGGAATAGGCAATCTGAGGTTGGCGGCGGAAAGCCAAACTTTTTCCCCGACTCTGAACGCCGGGTTTTCCTTCCTTCCCCGGTCATAAAATTTCTTGTAGGATCCTTGGGCATTCCGCATCATCTCCTGGAGTCTTTGGAAATTCGCCTGGACAGAAGCCACTCGGTCCTGGACCGCGGGAACAGGGCTCTCGGGGATGTTTTCAGGGAGAAAGGAGGGATGAAAACCATAATTGGCCCAAAAGGGGGTTTGATTGGTAGCAGAATGCATTGAATTGTTATAGGCAAACTCTGCGTAAGGAAGTAGAGATGCCCAGTCATCCTGGGAAGCAGAGCAGAGGTATTGCTCCAGGGTCTGATTGGTTCTTTCCGTCTGGCCATTGCTTTGGGGGTGGTACGCTGACGAGAGGCAGGTTTTGACTTCTAGTGACTTGCAGAGTTCCTTCCAGAATTTTGAAGTGAACTGGACCCCTCTGTCGGAGGTGATACTCTTTGGTATTCCATGAAGCCTGGTTATCTCCTTAAAAAAGATTTGAGCGGTATCCATGGCTGAAGGTGTCCCAATCATCGGTAAAAAGTGAGCCATTTTTGAGAGGCGGTCCACAACGACCAGAATCGTGGTAAACCCTCCGGAGGAAGGCAGGTCCACGATAAAGTCCATGGACACGTCCGCCCAAGGGCGCTCAGGAATGGGTAAGGGTTTGAGCAGGCCCCAACTCTTGGTGTTTGGCCCCTTGTTACGCTGACACTGAGTGCAGGAAGCGACATAAGACTTACAATCTTGCCTCCAGCCTGGCCACCAGAAGGAGCGGGAGACAAGTTCCGACGATTTACGTGCTCCGAAGTGACCTGCCAGTTTGAGATCGTGGAAGGTCCTCAAGACCAGCGGTCTTGTTTCCAGAGGGACGAAAATCTTGTCCTGGGACCAGAATAGGCCGTCCCGCTTCTCCAGGGAGGTAGTAACCGGATCAGAGCAGAGCCCGGAAGCGATTTTAATAGAGGTGAGTCGATCGGCCCGGGGAATCAACAGAAAGTTCTGAGCTGACAGAATGGTGCCCGGTTGGGCCGACTGAGGGGTTTCCGGAAACATCCTGGATAGCGCATCCGCTTTCCCATTCTTGGAGCCGGGTCTATAGGAAATGTGAAAGTTGAACCGGGTGAAGAAAAGGGCCCAACGGGCCTGCCTGGGGCGTAGACGTTGAGCTGTTCTTAAGTACTCTAGATTTTTATGATCTGTGAAGATCATGATGGGGTGCACTGCCCCCTCCAGAAGGTATCGCCATTCCTCCAGTGCGAATTTTATGGCCAGTAATTCCCGGTCCCCTACATCATAGTTTCGCTCCGGGGGAGTCAACTTTTTAGAGGCAAAGGCTACTGGATACAGGAGAGCCTTGGGGCCTCGTCTTTGAGAGAGGATGGCTCCGATGGCTGTCTCAGAGGCGTCCACTTCCAGGGTGAACGGCAGTAGAGGATCCGGGTGCTGAAGTACTGGTGCTGAAGTGAAGACATCCTTGAGGCGAGAGAAGGCCTCCTGAGCTTCTGGAGACCAGTGAAAACGGTTATTTTGCCGGGTAAGTTGGGTTATTGGGGCCACAATGGAGGAAAAGCCCACAATGAATCTCCTATAGAAGTTGGCGAAGCCTATAAACCGCTGTACCCCCTTCTTGTCGGTTGGAGCTGGCCAGTCCTGAATGGCCTTCACCTTCTGCGGGTCCATTGCGACCCCATCGATGGAAATGATAAAGCCGAGGAACTGTACGGTGGTCTTTTCGAACTCGCATTTCTCAGCTTTGAGGTAGAGTTTGTGCTTCCGAAGGATGGTGAGGACCTTCATGACATGAGCCCGGTGGAGTTCGATGTTGGTGGAAAAGATGAGGATATCGTCCAGGTACACTACTAAGAAGTCATCAAGGTGCTGTCTGAAAATGTCGTTGACTAGGTGTTGGAAGGTGGCTGGAGCATTACAAAGACCGAACGGCATGACCGAATACTCAAAGTGTCCGAAACGAGATCTGAAGGCGGTTTTCCACTCGTCTCCGGCCCTGATTCTGATAAGATTGTAGGCCCCCCGTAGATCCAGTTTGGAAAAGACCCGAGCAGATCGGAAGCGCTGAAATAGCTCCGGAATAAGGGGTAGTGGGTACCTGTTCTTAATGGTTATCTTGTTTAGGTCCCGGTAATCGATACAGGGTCTTAAGGACCCGTCTTTCTTTTCCACAAAGAAGATTCCTGCACCGGCTGGAGAGGAGGAAGGGCGAATGAATCTCTTCTGGAGGTTTTCATCAATATAAGCCTTGAGGGCTTTCAACTCGGTTTCGGACAATGGAAAGATACGTCCGAACGGAATTTTGGAGCCCGGCAAGAGATCGATAGGGCAATCATAGGGCCGATGAGGTGGTAGATGGTCGGCTTGCTGCTTATCGAACACGTCCCGGAATTCTAGATAGATGGAAGGAACATGCTGTAGGTTGTCTGGCTTGGCAATCATGGAAGCGCAGACCGTAGAGGCAGAGGCAAGACAGTTCTGGGAACAATAGGAGGAGGTGAAGCTAACCTCTTTCTTCACCCAATTTATGAGGGGCTCGTGTGCCTGTAGCCAGGGAAGACCCAGGATGATGGGGAACATCGGGGAAGGTATGAGGTCTAACCGGAGAAGTTCTTGATGACCCGAGTCAGAGATGGCAAGGATAGGTTTGGTTTCCTGCGTGATCAGCCCTGAACGGGGCAAGGACCCATCCGCCAGGTGGATCTGAAGGCAGTGGTCCTTAGGTTGAGTGGGGACATGGAATCTTGAGGCTAAGGCAGAGTCCAGGAAGCAGCTGCAGGCTCCAGAATCAATAATTGCCGGGAGGCGGATTGCCCCTTCCGGCAGCTGTAGAGACACAAAGAGAATGACATAAGACTGAGGGTTGTCAAAGAGTTGATAGTTTAAAGTGTCTTTAGAGATAGACTTACTAGGTCTTACGGGGCAGTTGAGGAGGAAGTGGCCGGCACCCCCGCAATATAGGCACAGATTGGCCTGGCGCCTTCGCTGTTTTTCCTCAGGAGTCAGGGGAGCCCGAACCAACCCGAGCTGCATGGGTTCTGGCTCAGGAAGAGGTGTGACTGCAGGCGCAGAGGTTGGTGGGTAGTGAGGTACCGTCCTGGATGGAGGCCAGTTGGGACGAGGAGATTGAAATCGCTCCGCCCGTCGTTCACGCAGACGCCTATCGAGTTGTATGGCGGATTGGATCAGGTTCTCCAAGGTAGTGGGGGTTTCGATCCTGGCCAGCTCGTCCTTGAGAGTCTCAGATAGTCCCTGGCGGTATTGGTATCTGAGGGCCGCCTCATTCCATTTGGTGTCGGCGGATTATTTCCTAAATTCCGACGTATAGTCTTCCACCGGCCTTCTCCCCTGAGTTAGGTTATGGAGGACGAACTCGGCCGTGGCTGATCGCTGGGGATCATCGTATAATTGAGCCATATGTTCAAAAAATGTCTCTACTGAGTCCAATATGGGGCTTTGTTGCTCCATCAGGCCATGGGCCCAGGCTTGAGGGTCATCCGTTAAGAGGGAGATGATAAACCCCACCTTTACTGCTTCCGAAGAGAAGGTCCTTGGTTGGAGGGCAAGGTAGAGGGAGCAGGCGTTTTTAAAGGCCCGGTACTTTTTGCGGATACCCGAAAAATGTTCCGGAATAGGGACCCTGGGTTCAGGGGTGGCCATCACTACTGTAGAACTCGTAGGTACTTGGGAGTTGGTGGCGGTGTTGGCAGAGGTGGCAGCTGTGGGGCCTGGCCCTAGGAGACCGGTGAGCTGTTGAAGACGGCCATCAATCTGGGTATATCCCTCTTGGAGTCTTTGGACAGTGTCCGTTAGGGTGGAGACCTGCTGGCAGAGGGTGTCAAATGGGGAACGCACTCTGTCGGCCTCAGACATCTGGCTGGTTTGTACTATCAGGCTACGTACTTACCGAGGCCGAGATACCGAGAGTGGTTCACCCTTGCACCCAAGCGCACTCCGCCCCCTGGAGGTGAGACAGGGAGAGGACGGCACGAGGGAGCACTGGCCACCAGCAGGTAGAGGTGTCTTGCTGAAGAATCTAGCAGGGATGAGTCTGAAGAACAGGCCAGGAGTCAAACACCAAGGGTAGACAGGGTCAAACAGCAACCAGTAGCAAGGCACAAGTCCGTTTAGGAGTTTAGCAGGAAGCACCAGTATAGTCAGGTTAGGCAAGAAGTCCAGGGTACAGGCAGAAGGTAGAGGGCTGGAGACAGGCAGCAGATCCGGGTCACAGGCCGAGGGTCAAGCACAAGGAGAGAGGTAGAAGTCCGTTTAGCAAGCCAAGGGGTCAGGTTCAGGAGAAGCAGAAGCGTAGTCAAATCCGGTCCGGGTCACAGCAGGAGAACTTTAACTTCTTTCAGGCACAAGAAACACAGTAAAGCTGACAAACCAGCAACCAGATAGTGTTACTGCGTCTGTTTAAATAGGCCCGCCTGTAGTCCCATTGGCGAGCTATTGCGCACGCTCATTCGTCGTTGCGCCGGAGCGCGCACCCGAGCACGCCGAAGCGCCGTCCCGCCACGCACGCGCATGCGCACTGAGCGCAGATTGGTGACAACAGACGGGGAATTTCCCTGACAAGTACATTATGGCATTGGCCGGGCCCGGTACAACAGGGCCAGTTGTACTGGCCTATCAGTGGCCCTGGCTGCAAGGTAACAACATATGAAGATACTATTGAAGATCCTGGATGGTACAATCGCTCTCGCTGTGGGCTTCTGTGAATGGATGCAAACGACTTCCTCTAGGGGGCCTTTTTCTCCCAGTAGATGATTCCCATCAGGATAGATGTATCAAGAGTACTTCTTTGGAGCGCATATATGTTCTGGGTATCCCTCCCGGGCTTACCCGTATGATATATTATATGTAAGTAATGTCCCTGATGCTGTTTAACCACTTGGCCAGTGAAAGGTTTTACCCCCTTCACGTCCAGACCATTTCTTGGTATTCAGGACTTTGTTAATTTAACTGGCAATTGTACACAAATTAAGTTTCTATATTTTTTTTCACACAGATAGAACTTTCTTTTGGTGTTATTTGATCCCCACTGGGTTTTTAATTTTTTATTATATAAACGATAAAAGACTGAACATTTAGAAAAAAATATATTTTCTACTTTCTATTATAAAACATATCCAATGAAATCAAAATGTTGCATACATTTAGGTCACCATGTATTCTGCCACACTCTTTGGTAAAAAAAAAAAAAATCCCAATAAATGCATACTTACTGCTTTGTGTGAAAGTTATAACGTTTACCAAATATGATATATATACTGGAATTTACGTAGCTCTGACTGCCTATCACATTTCTTGAGGCGCTAAAATGCCAGGACAGCACAAATTACCCTTTTTGGAAAGTAGACACGGTATTTTCTGAGATGCGTGTTGAGTTAGATTTTATTTTTTGCCACAACTTTTTGTAAAATTTTAATTAATTAATTTTTTACACAAAGTTGTCACTTTGAGATATTTCTCAAACATGTCACGGGTATACATCGCAATACACCCCAAAACACATTCTGCTACTTCTCTTGAGTATGGGGATACCACATGTGTGAGACGTTTTGGGAGCCTAGCTGCGTACAGGGGGCACTAAATCCAATGAGCACCTTCAGGCTTTCAAAGGGCGTAACTTGTGAATTTAATTTCCTGACTACCTATCACAGTTTTGGAAACCCTAAAATATCACAACAGGGCAAACACCCCCAAATGTCCCTCTTTGGAAATAAACACTACAGTTTATTTGATAAGAGGCATGGCGAGCATTTTGCAGATGCCACTTTTTGTCACCAGGTTTTGAAATATGAAAATATAAAAAACTACCTTTTCATTTTCTTTCTTCATTTTTCAAAAACTTTGTGGTGACAAATGAGACCTGCAAAATATTCACCATGCCTTTTAGCAAATACCTTGGAGTGTCTACCTGTATGTGCAAGGTATGCCCTTCGAAAGCCTGCAGGTTCTCATTGGATTTTAGGCTCCCAAAAAGTCTCACACATGTGGTATCCACATACTTGGGAGAAGTAGCAGAGTGTGTTTTGGGGTGTAATGCCATTCATACCTACGATGTGTGTGAGAAATTTTTCAGTAAAGTGACAACTTTGTGTAAAAAATAAAAATATATATATTTTTAATTTTCCAAAAACTTGTGGCAAAAAAAAGATCTTCCAAAGTCTCAACATGTCTCTCAGCAAATACCTTGTTGTGTTTACTTTCCAAAAATGAGTCATTTAGGGGATATTTGAACACTCCTGGCATTCTGCCACAATCCTAATGTTCTGCATACATGTAATGTTCTTTTTTTTATGAACAGATTCCTCCATTCACATTGATCGATGTAGATGAAGAAATTTCTGCCAGAAAAAAAGTGAAAAAAGTAATAGCTACCACCCGCTGACCACCCCACGCTCCTGATGCTGGACATACACTTTTTTTTAACTGCAGATGGAGAAATCTCCCCCTGCAGCACTGCAGGCACTAATATATGTATTCTGAGAGCTGCTCTCAGAATACATAGATCAGTGCTGCAGCTGATTGGTGTTCCTGCAAAGCAAATAACAACAGTAAACAATAACACACAATAAGGTTATATCACATTAACTCAATAGAACAATCACATTTTGTAAAGCCAATCATAGTCACTGAAATTAAAAAAACAAACATTATTTTCTCATATTTTTTCCTGCCCATTGCAGTAGAGAACATAGGCATATGATGAATTGTGTTTGTGGACCAATATGACCATAATTCATTCTATTTCGTAACGCCCATGTTAAGGGTTAAGCCCAAAAAAGTTTTAAATTCAAAAACCGTGATAGGTTCTCACTCTAATGGGCTGGTAAGCTTTACATTTGGGTCGGGGGCATTGTACTGTTGGGCATAAAGTTTACTTTGGTCTACAATCATATTCCAGAGGTCTTTGGTGAAAAACAGCTCAAAAACATCATGTCAGAGAGTGTTAGCAAACCAGACTGTGTGACAGCACAGAGGAGACCAAACAGGTGTAGGTAAAAGGGTAATAATTTATTAAGTGTAGTAGACAAAAAAACGCCTCAAACAGAACACAGTGCAAATAACCAAACCAAATCACAGTGACAAA
The DNA here is from genome assembly GCA_029206835.1 of Rana muscosa. Lineage (NCBI taxonomy): Eukaryota > Metazoa > Chordata > Amphibia > Anura > Ranidae > Rana > Rana muscosa. Next base: position 712,768,081 of record CM055118.1, read on the forward strand.
AGGAGATATATACAGTAAAGGGGAAATACCGGAATCGTAGTAAAATCCAGGCCGAGTTCATACACAAGGGGATCCAGCAGGTGGGTAGGAAGGGAATAAAACAGGAACAGGGAGGGGATGGATGGGTTGGCTGCAGAGCAGGGACCAAGGTAACCGAGGGACAGATGCAGGAAGGGCTAAAGGTAGGGATCAGGTCGGATCGGGTAAAGCAGGATACAGGTAGGGATCAGGATCGGGATCGGGTAGGATGCAGGCTCGAGTCAGGGTCACAGGTCCTAGGTCGGGGAGAGAGCGATACCAGGGCAAGGAGTGTTTGCACTTTTCGGGTATTTAAGGAAGTCTAGTAATTAAGCTTCAGGTCACAGCTGACCGCAGGAAGTGCTGCCTGTCCCATACTGCCAGAATACACCCGCTGGTGGATGCCGGTACTGCAGTCCATGTATCATGCATTACCACCAGCAGGTGAGATCCTCCAACAAGGATATTGGCTGCAAGAGGACACCTGCTGGCGGACACTAGTACTGCAGTCCAAAGGACCAACAGCACCACCAGCGGGTGAAGCCTTTCCTGACAGTACCCCCCTCAAAGGAGCGGCCTCCAGACGCTCCAACGAACTGTTGCTGGGGGGAGTTCATGGCAACAAGCAAGGTCACATCCGGGCAGGCAACGGGCACATCCGGGCAAACAGTGGGCACATCCGGGCAGGAGACAGTCACATCAAGCTGGGCAGCAGACAGGGGCACACCAGGCAGGGCAGCAGACAGTGGCACATCATGCTGGGCAGCAGACAGGAACACATCGGGCTGGGCAGCAGGCTCCGGGTCATTGAGCTGGGCAGAAGGCTCCGGGTCATCGAGCTGGGCAGCAGGCTCCGGGTCATCGAGCTGGGCAGCAGGCTCCGGGTCATCGAGCTGGGCAGCAGGCTCCGGGTCATCAAGCTGGGCAGCAGGCTCCTCAGGCCAGGAAACGGGCACCATAACTTCAGGCCGGGACACGGGCACCACAACCTCAAGCCGGGACACGGGCACCACAACCTCAAGCCGGGAAACGGGCACCACAACCTCAAGCCGGGAAACGGGCACCACAACCTCAAGCCAGGAAACGGGCACCACAACCTCAAGTCGGGAAACGGGCACCACAACCTCAAGCTGGGAAATGGGCACCACAACCTCTAGCCGGGAAACGGGCACCACAACCTCAAGCCGGGAAACGGGCACCACAACCTCAAGCCGGGAAACGGGCACCACAACCTCAAGCTGGGAAACGGGCACCACAACCTCAAGCCAGGAAACGGGCACCACAACCTCAAGCCGGAAAACGGGCACCACAACCTCTAGCCGGGAAACGGGCACCACAACCTCAGGCCGGGAAACGGGCACCACAACCTCAGGCCAGGAAACAGGCACCACAACCTCAGGCCGGGAAACGGGCACCGGATCTTCAGGCTGGCAGGCTGGTACGGGGACTTCAGGCTTGCAGGATGGTACGGGAACTTCAGGCTGGCAGGCTGGTACGGGAACTTCAGGCTGGCAGGCTGGTACGGGAACTTCAGGCTGGCAGGCTGGCACAAGAACTTCAGGCTGGGCAAAAGGCACAGGAACCTCAGGCAGGCAGACGGGCACAGGGACCTCAGGCTGGCAGACCGGCATTGGGACCTTAGGCTGGTAGACTGGCATAAGAACCTCAGACTGGAAGACTGGCTCGGGAATCGCAGGCTGGAAGACTGGCTCGGGAACCGCAGGCTGGAAGACTGGCTCGGCAACCGCAGGCTGGAAGGCTGGCTCGGGAACCGCAGGCTGGAAGGCTGGCTCGGGAACCGCAGGCTGGAAGGCTGGCTCAGGAACCGCAGGCTGGAAGGCTGGTTCGGGAACCGCAGGCTGGAAGGCTGGCTTGGGAACTCGAGGCTGGAAGGCTGGCTTGGGAGTTGCAGGCTGGAAGGCTGGTTTGGGAACCGCAGGCTGGAAGGCTGGCTCGGGAACCGCAGGCTGGAAGGCTGGCTCAGGAACCGCAGGCTGGAGCAGGTTGGTGGGTGTGAAGGTAGGTTGGGTTACTGGTTGGATTGTGTGGGTTGGGAAGTACTTCTTCTTCTTCTTGGATTTAGTCACTGCAGGTTTGCAAGTAACGGGGGGAATATATGAAAAGGTTGGGATTGAGCAAATGGAAGAAAATGGCAGAGGTGCAGGGACAGTGGCTGGAGGAGGTTCTTGTGAATTGGCTATGGGTAGGAGGGAAGAAGCAGGTGGATTGAAGGCAGGGTAGGTGCAACAGGTAGAGACGGGGTAGTAGTATTTGGGGGGCTGAACACACTGGACGGTAGCTGGGGTTGCCATAGGCGATGGGCGGATACATTCCTGGGAAGGCAGGTGATCAATGGCGGGGCTGGAACGCTGCGGCTTGGCTAAGCGCAGGAGATCTGACCATGCCTGCAGCACAGGTTGAGCAAAAACTGTCTCACTCACAGACTGTCTGACCAGGGATTGCACTGAATGGATGCAATCAGACAACACCTGCTGGGAACAAGAGGAATAATGTTCCCAAAAATAGGCTGGATCATCCTCTAACAACCACACTAAGGATTCAACCTGGTCAACACTGAAAGGGGGTGAAAAATCGTCCTTCCCAATGGGAATAGATGACAGGGCTGGCTTTTCACGTAACTGCACTAACGGCTGGATGTCCTCAAAAGATATATAACCCTGCCCCACTAGGGAATAAGCTGATCGGATGGTTTCTATCAGCTGGTCACTGGTCCAATCCTTTAGAATCTGACGACAATATTCATTATCCTCTGCTGCCAGCAGAGAATAATAAATAAAAATAAATGGCCCCATTATTATCCATCTTGACCGGGTATTACAAACCAGGATGGTCCCTCAATGCCGTCACGTCTGGTTTAGGGATGGCCCTGGTATACTGTCAGAGAGTGTTAGCAAACCAGACTGTGTGACAGCACAGAGGAGACCAAACAGGTGTAGGTAAAAGGGGATGGATGGGTTGGCTGCAGAGCAGGGACCAAGGTAACCGAGGGACAGATGCAGGAAGGGCTAAAGGTAGGGATCAGGTCAGATCGGGTAAAGCAGGATACAGGTAGGGATCGGGATCGGGATCAGGTAGGATGCAGGCTCGAGTCAGGGTCACAGGTCCTAGGTCGGGGAGAGAGCGATACCAGGGCAAGGAGTGTTTGCACTTGCCGGGTATTTAAGGAAGTCTAGTAATTAAGCTTCAGGTCACAGCTGACCGCAGGAAGTGCTGCCTTTCCCATACTGCCAGAATACACCCGCTGGTGGATGCCGGTACTGCAGTCCATGTATCATGCATTACCACCAGCAGGTGAGATCCTCCAACAAGGATATTGGCTGCAAGAGGACACCTGCTGGCGGACACTAGTACTGCAGTCCAAAGGACCAACAGCACCACCAGCGGGTGAAGCCTTTCCTGACACATCAAGGGGGGTTGGTAAAGCGTTTGTTACCCCAACACTTCATATTCCTGATATGTGTCTGCTGTACCATGTGCTTGTATTAGAAAGTATCATGTTCTATTTGTATTGGTTCCTTTATGTGAAATCCCTGGTGTTCCTGCTAGTCCCCTTGCTTTCCAATTAAAAGCTGACCATACTAAGCAGAAGAGCACACTGTGGTCAGTTGTCTAGCTATGCTGGGAACTCAGCCTGCTCTCCTCCAATGATCAAACTTGCCCTGACATGCCCCCCGCTGCACAGTCATTTACTGGGAAGCTCAGTGTTCTGCTGCTTCTCCTCCCCCAGCTCTTATGCAACTGAGAACAGAGGGAATGTGATCACTTATAAAAAAAAGAAAAAAGTATTTATAATGTTTTTTATATCTATACAAAAAAAGTGATTGGCTACAGCCGCACAGCAGGTTCACGGTCAAAGTAATTGGCCGAAACCTGCAAAAGCTTTTGCTGTAGCCAATGACAGCACAAGTCAGCAGGGGGTGTACACATGCATGCCGCCAAACCAGGGAGTACACAGCAACATACGGGTACATCGCGTGCCTGGCTTTGCCACCAACTTGTAGGACATCCACTGTGAGCATGTGTCAGCAAGTGGTTAAAAAAAATACTAAACTTCAGCTTTAAAGGTAGGTTCACACTAGCCAAAACTCTGAAAAGTGATTAATGGTGAATCACTTTTCAGAGCATGGCTAAGCAGCCACTGACAGGTGTTCAGAAGGTGGTCGTGCTGCTTTCTAAATGCTTTTTTTTTTTTTAATGCACTGCAAGCCAAGTGTTTGGCTCGCGGTTGTGACGCAGCCCCATTGACTTTAATCGCAGAGTTTGACAGGCAGTGTCATGTGTTGTCTCTTAAAAGAAACTTGCAAACATGTAAATGTTTTAGGAAACTTGTTTTCCTAAGTAGCATCGCTGCATTGTGGCCTTATTGCAAAACAGAATTTAATTCCATGAGTGATTAGGCAATGTTTTCTATGCTACTATTTGTAATAATGATTTGGGAAGAAGTGGGGACTGTCCAGACTGCTTCAGATGTTACTTGGCTAACTAGATGCCTACTACTGAAAAGAGAGGTGAGACAGATGTAGTCAGTATCATGTGAAGAGCATCACCTGTCACTCATTTCACAAACTTGGCTGAACTAACACGCAACTCTCCTGATTGCATTCCCCACACTTTGCAGTTTTCAGTTATGCTTTCAAACTTTCATAGACATGTAGAACAGATAATAGCTGGAGGAATTTAATGCACAAGGGGCTCATTTGATGACTTTCTAATTGAAAAGCTGGCATACATTGATAGGCTTTTCTGTTTAGCCTGCAGGCTAAATGAAAAAAATCAGGTTCCTCTATCCACATTGACGGTCCGAATGGGTGAATCTCCCCTGTTAGGCTATTGTATTCTGACAGCTGTCAGAAAACCCAAGCAGTAGCTCTTTGGCCTCTGTCAGGCAGGAGGGGGCTAACACGACCTCCCAAGAAGCAACTTTCATCTACTAGTCAGTATAAAAAAACACTCTGGTTTATAGTAGAAATAATACTAACAACGACCCAATGCTTTATATTGTTGCATAATTTCTAATCAAGACTAGGCAGACGAGGCAGTTATTGCAGGCACTTCAAGCTGTAGTAGAAACATCCCAAACAACCTTACTGTAGAAGGGCTCCTTCTTCCTGACACTGAATCTGCACTGGTGCAGAGGTGCAAATGACAGATGGCCCAGATTCAGTTGGTAGCTGTGCATCAACTATCTCACACTCAGAAAAATTAGAGCACAAGTGAGTTAAACAGCATCAGTTTCACAGTTCAGTAAATGTATTCTGTCACTGAAATGTGTAACAATCCCCCTGGAACCAGTGGCGGCTGGTGCTCAATTTTTTGCGGCAAACAAACCAGGCCCCCTCACTTCCCCGACCCTGTTGCTCGATTGATCACCCGCTCGCCCGTCCGCCCGCCCTCCCGCCAGCCCCGCACTTACCCCATCCAGGTCGAAGCTTCGATGGCTTCCCCCCTGCATCTCCACCTGAGTCCCGGTGGCCTTTTCTCCTCCCAACCAATCGGGTCTTAGGACTCCCGGCCAATCGGGTCTTAGGACCCGCTTCCTGATTGGCTGGGAGGAGAAGCAGGAATAAATTAGTGAATATTAATTTGCTAATGTCACACAAGTGGATGGGCTTGGTGCGCAGTGCTCTGTGGCCCGAGCCCCCCCTTTTTGGAGCTAATTAGAGCCTCAGGCTCTTATCATGTGCTTAAAAAAACATTTAAAATCCATGCATCCAGCACCCTGCATGGAGATTAGGGGCCAGCGCATGGATTAGGGGGGCGGTGTTCCTGCGCCCCTCATGAGTGGCCGCCACTGCCTGGAACTGAAGCCAATCAGGAAGTTCTGATGCTGTCATTGTAAAGTGTAAGCAGACACCCTGGAAGTTACATAGTTAGTCAGGTTGAAAAAAGTCCATCAAGTTCAACCCAAAAAAAAATAATACAATCCCATATACACAAACCTACACCCACAGTTGATCCAGAGGAAGGAAAAAAAAACAGAAAAGCATGCTCCAATTTGCTACAGCAGGGGAAAAAATTCCTTCATGATCCCCTGAGAGGCAATCGGATTTTCCCTGGATCCACTTTACCTACAAAAAACTCAACACCAAGTACACGATATGGACCACTTATGTATTTTTACATGTTGATTAGATCCCGATTCCCCACCTAATCTCCTCTTCTCAAGAGGGAATAGATTCAGTTCCTCTAATCTTTCCTCATAGCTGAGCTCCTCCATGCCTCTTATCAGTTTGTGTTGCTCTTCTCTCCACTTTCTCCAGTTCTCTGATATCCTTTTTGAGAACTGGTGCCCAAAACTGAACTGCATATTCCAGATGAGGTCCTACTAAAGATTTGTACAGGTACAAAATTATATCTCTCTCTCTGGAGTCCATACCTCTCTTAATACAAGAAAGAACTTTGCTCACTTTGGAAACCCCAGCTTGGCATTGCATGCTATTATTGAGCTTATGATCTAACAAAAACCCCAGATACTTTTCCACCATTGATTCCCCCAGTTGTACTCCCCCTGGTGTGTATGATGCAAACATATTCTTAGCCCCCAAGTGCATAACTTTACATTTATCAACATTAAACCTAATTTTCCACTTAGTTGCCCAATTAGACAGTGCATTGAGGTTGACTTGTAAATTGGAGACATCCTGTAAGGACATTATTCCACTGCATAGCTTATTGTCATATGCAAAGACAGAAATGTTACTTTTAATCCCAGACCCAATATCATTTATAAAGATATTAAAAAGTAAGGGTCCCAACACTGATCCTTGGTGTACACCACTGATAACCTTAGACCATTCAGAGTAAGAATCATTAACCACGACTCGCTGAATTCTGTCTTTTAGCCAGTTTTCTATCCATTTACAAATTGATTTTTCAAAGCCTGTAGACTTTACCTTACACATGAGCTGAGTGTAGGGAACTGTGTAAAATGCTTTTGCAAAGTTCAGGTATACCACGCCCACAGCCACCCCTCTGACAAGGTTTTACTTACCTCTTCATAAAAAAAAATCAGGGTTGTTTGACAACTTCTGTCTTTCATTAATCCATGCTGTCTGTTGCTTAAAATATTTTTTTTCCAACAAGTCCTATGTGGACTTTTTTAAACTCTCCAGTATCTTCCCGACTATAGCAGTTAAACTAACGGGTCTATAGTTACTTGGTAAAGACTTTGATCCCTTTTTAAATATTGGCACCACATTGGCCCTGCGCCAATCCAGTGGTACCATTCCAGATATTAACGAGTTCCTAAAAATTAGAAACAATGGCCTTGAAATGACAGAGCTCAATTCTTTTAGGATCCGTGAGTGGATGCCATCTGGTCCAGGTGCTTTATCCTCCACCTTTATTCTGTCTAAATATTTATGGACCATATCCCTTTTGAGCCATTGTGGATCATTTGGGACTGTGTCACTACCACCCCCATTTTGGACATGAGCTCTCCCATGCTCCTTTTTATACACAGAGCTGAAGAAAGTATTTAATAAATTAGCTTTCTCTTTTGTCCCCAGTCACCCACTCTAGATTATTTTGTAAAGGACCTAAATGCTCAGACCTGACCTTTTTACTATTAATATATTTGAAGATTTTTTAGGGTTTGTCCTACTATATTTTGCAATCTGTCGTACGTCAATCAGGAAGTTCTGATACTGTTGTTGCACCCTCCTAGTTGCTAGGTGAGGTAAATTTAGTTGGCTTCTCTGTAGGCAAAAGAGGAGGGGTTAAATGGTTGTTTTTTTACTGTGCAGTGCACCAAGGGCTGTGGTTCTACTACCTCCCCCTGTTTTCTAGAACTCTGTGGATAGCTTTAGAATCTAGTGGGTGGAGAAGCAGAGACTTCAGCCTGAATATTTATGAAGTTCTCACCAATCCCTGAGGAGGCAAGGCTCAGTAGGCGGAGGGACAACACATAAATACTCTGGAGCCTGTCAGTCAGGGAGCAGAGTCCAGGATCCAGTTGCTTGGAGGGGACCCCTGTGCTGGGGGGCTCTGCCCCTGCGGAAAGGAAGGCCAGGAGAAAGAGAGGAAAGAGAGAAGGAGCAGCCGGAAGCCTCACACCCTTTACCAGCCTCAGCTAAGCTTAGCTGGAAACACATTTAAATCAAGTCCAGGCCTCTACAGCAGCCTCTTGGGTCTCAGGATTTACTTTAAGGGCTGAGTGAGTAACTTCCACTTCTACCTTCCCTCAAGCCTGTATAAAAAGGACAGTAAGGCTGCAATACTTTACATGTCCAGGTCCAGGGGACAGCTCAGTGCCAGCGCAAAGCAGCCAGAAGCCACCCCATTTCTCTAGCTTGGGACAGTAGTAGCCTGGTACTTTGGCATTCCTGCAAGGAGCCGCACCTCCATCTTCAGTTTTGGAACCTTTACTTGTTTCTAGTTTGCCACATCATCACTCCCACAGGTGGACAGCACTTTTGAAGTCAGTTTGCAGTAGCCAGAGACATTAGCAAGTCCTCAAACGTGTGTTCAAGTTCTTCAATTCTGGGCATCCCTTGCATCCCCCATCCCTATCCAAGTTATCCCCTAAATTACCAAAAACAAAAGCCCTAGACTGTTTATTGAGCCTGTGAAGAAAGTGTAGAAAATTCCTGTTGCCTGGCTATGTGTGGGAAAGACCTGAAAATCCAGTGGCTCCTATGGGAGTAAGTGCTACACTGTCATTGTAAAGTGTAAGCAGATACCCGGGAAATGCTGCCAATCAGGAAGTTCTCATAATGTCATTATAAAGTGTAAGCAGACACTCTGGAACTGCGGCCAATCAGGAAGTTCTGATTCTGTCCTGTGAGTTCCAGAACATCAGTTCAGCCAATGTACAGTGAAGCAGGCTCCTACAGGGCAGAGGCTCAGAAGACCTCCCACCCCTATCCCAGTGCAGCTTAGGGTATACCCACCTGTAATGGATAAATCCTATGTTTATCTATAGTTGTAGATTTATGAGAAATACAATGACAACAGATATGTAATTGTTCACTTTTATTAGCATACATTACACTTCCTATTTAAGGGCGGTGTGGGCAGCTTGGGGCCCTTTGACAGTTGGGACTGGAAGACAGAGGCATGGGTGGAGAAAGGCTCCAGTAAGTGATGCAGCTGAAAATAATTTTGAAAAAAATAAGCATGCTCAGTGCTTATAAAAGGTAATACCAAAGCTCATGTAAAGAAAGACCCTTTCTTCTCAACATCGGTAGAACATTTTTGGGCATTTTTCTGCCAGCCAGGTCTATAGTGAAATCACAGCACATAGGATCAGTGACTCAGGTGCTTCTATTACAAAGGCTAGTTTCCTAGGAATCATTAACCTGGCCCTGACAGCTCTGTTAAAAAATCATAAGGTAAATAGTGAAAAAAAAGCTTTTGATACAAGTTCTGTCTCGACTGGTTCCATTGCACATTGCAACCAATCAGCTTCTATCTTTAATTTTTCCACACAGCTTAGAAAATAAAAGCTGGTTGTCTGAGCTCCGATAGGGACATATACCAATGTGTTTGAGACAAAGCTTTTCTCAGGCACCTTTTATTAATTACTACTAATGTTTGGATAAGCAGAAGTGCTATCCTTCAATTAGCCTTCTCATGAGGTAGCTTAAATTTATGTAAATTTAGTAGATAATTTAATTACCAGATTATTCTTTACATTTTCCTGTTAAAAAGGAAAGTGTCATCCTTCATTAAAGTGGTAGTAAACCGCTGGCTTTTTTTTTAACTTGCAGGACAATTTTATAATGTGCTTGTATGCAATGCATGCTAGCACTTTATGTGAAACTTACCTTAGAATTATGCCCTCCAGCGGTGCGATGTCACGACTGAAGGCGCTTCCATCTTCACTTGGTCTTCCTTCCGGGTTTGTGGACTCCAGCTGTGTGAGTGGCTGAAGCTATGATGACGTCACTCCCACGCATTTGTGCAGAATCTGGCGTTTATGGCACAGGACTCTGAAGGAATGGCGCGGGTATGCCGTCCCTTCATGCTCCGGTGACATCACCAGCTTTTTCTACAGGAAATATCTTTATATTATTTACAGTACCTATGGGTACGCTTTATTATAGGCTTACCTATAGGTAGAATTTATGCATGGGAGTTTACTCCCACTTTAATGTTTTGTGAAAAATATAATTTCTGCATCTGTACCTTCTTCTCCACACCAACCATCAGGCCTTACCAGGGTTTAGCCAACAATCAATGCAGAGTTCAGGAGGCTGCTTTGGTACTAAAAGGACTGCCATATACCACCTCACATGTTTTTATTGCTTTGGGACTGTTTTTTGCAGGAAGGAGCAGTTAACAAAATGGTAATGAAAACCTGGCTATGTTTCACCATGCTCATTCCGACTAAATCACACCATGTCAACTCAAAACACTCCCTACTTCATCATTTAATTTTCCATGTACAATAGGTGGCAAATCTGGGGCCAATAGTCTCTGGCTTTCATTTTCTGCAACCTAAGCTGGCCTGGAAGGAAAAACACAACTTACCTCAGGTAAGGAGGGGGTTTATTTTAGAATCTCTGCCCAAGGTGCTAGAAGACCTTGTCCTGGCACAGTTATGAATGCTTCTGTAGACAATTACTTTTTAACACTAGTAAAAACTTCTTCAAACTGTTTTTTTTTTTGCATAACTACAAACCCCAGCTGTAAGTTTTTAGCTTAGGATATGCTCTGGGGTTTTCTACAGTCAAAGAAAGACTATGTTAGGCATACAGGCTTCTTTCCAGAGTGTTGTCTGGGCAGGAAGATTGCACAAAAAGCTCTGAAGGTAATATAGTAAGGGGCCCCTAATTGAAACATAATACACAGGGCGGAAACGTGTTTGGCGGAGCCAGAATACACGCCACTGCGCATGCGCAATTTCACTGCGGCCATCTTGCTTACTGGAATAGGAGTTGTTATTATGACACGAAATACCTGTTTAAAACAATTTTCATGTAAGTGCATTTACCATATTAAACTGCTGTTTTTTAACTGGGTTATGCTATAGAGATTGTCTCTTCTTTTTTTCATGATATCATTCCTACATTGAGCATGTGTGCTTAGCAACCCATGGCAACATTATAACATCACCGTTTGACATGTGGTTTTGAGTAAAGCAGGCCATTGTGGAGTAACACACAAGTACTGATTGACCACCCTTTATTGGGGGTCAAATACTTTCTGGTAAGCCCCCCTCTTCTTTGTGCACCAAGGTGTTGTGTGTTTTTACAACAGGAAAAGTTTGGAGATGTTTGGGAATCTACACCTATCCCTTCTTTCCCCATGATTGGAAGACTGCTGTCCCTAAATTGGTTTTATTTATTTTGGACTCTCTAATTTTTCCATTCTAATTTGGACTTTTATTTGATTTTGATTCAATGTAGGGTGATGCACACTGATTTTTGTACTTTTGATTAATTACACTGCGTGCATATTTATTTCATGGTATTTTAGCACTGCACCTATGTTTTATGATATTTATTATAGTATGTATTATTGAATTGTGCTATGTGCTATTTGTTTCACCACTTGTTAGAGCCCTAGTGTGGTTTCCTCTGTGCCAAATTGCATTGGTGACCAGTGTCTGTGCCTCCTTACATTGGTGGTCAATGTCTGTGCCTCCTTACATTGGTGGTCACTGTCTGTGCCCCTATATAGCGGTGGTCGGTATCTGTGCTCTCAAACATTCGTGGTCAGTGTCTGTCCCCTATACATTGGTGGTCAGGGTCTGTGCCACCTTACATTGATGGTCAGTGTCTGTGCCCTATATAGCAGTGGTCGGTATCTGTGCTCTCAAACATTCGTGGTCAGTGTCTGTCCCCTATACATTGGTGGTCATTGCCTGTGCCACCTTACATTGGTGGTAAGTGCCTGTGTTATCACACATTTGTGTCATTTGAACACTTAATCAATTGCAAAGGAAAATAAGATGTTTTTCTTGTATATATTTGAAATAAATGGTTCTTTTTATTTACAAATCTCGGTGACCATTCGCTTTAAAATGTGAACAACCCCTACTCTTTTAGTAAATGAAGAACATACTGTAATTTTTTTTTAAATAAAATTCCAAGATTAGGAAATCACAGATTCCCGACTGTGTATCACAGTGCATCACAGACATCAAAAGCAAAGGGGGTATCAATTATTCCATCAAACCAGATACCATGGAAAGAATCAAAGACAATTACAGACGAGGAGGGGTGCCTACTTATTGTAAAGGGTTCAATATATGATCAAAAGGTCACCTTGGTGAACCTTTACTTGCCTAATGAGGGTCAATTATTAGCCTTGGAGACATACATGAATCTAGTACACCAAAAATAAGGAGGGGATTTTGCTGATGGGAGCAGACCTAAATATGGCACTAGACACGACCCTGGATGTTTCAAAGGGAACTTCCCATTTATCGTACGCTTAACTGCGAAAAGCAAAAATACTTCTTCAGGAACTGCAACTAAGAGATAGCTGAAGAACTCTCCATGTGCATGACAGGGATTATACTTTCTTTTCGGCAAAACATAAAACGTATTCTAGGATAGACTACGTTTTTATATCCCAAAATGCCCTGCAGTGCATAACGGAGACCTCCATAGGATCATTCACGCTATCAGATCACGCACCAACTAATTGTGTTGTAGAATGGGGGGAACCAACTACCCGAGAATGGCAGTGGAAGATAAATGAGACCCTTTTGAAAGAGACAGAATGCGAGACACAGATAGCACAGGAATTAGAAACGTTTTTCCCTATAAATAAATCAGGAGAAGTGACCCCAATATGTATATGGGAAACACATAAATGCTACATTAGAGGCATACTTATATCAATAGGGACACGTAGGAAATGTCAGCGGGGGGTCCAACTAGAGTCCCTGCTCGGGCAGATTCGGGAGTTAGAGATGGCACACAAGAAATCGAAAGCATGTCAGACTGAGGAGAAATTAGCTTGCCTGCGCGGGGAATTGAACCTTTTATTAATGGATAAAGCTAAGATGTCAATGACCCGGTGTAGATGAGCTTTCTATGAATACGGTAACAAACCAAGCAGGATGCTAGCTAATGCACTCAGAGAGACGAGGACACGAAACTACATTGAACGTATCAAAACTCAGGGAGATGTCTTGGCCAACTCATCACAGGCGATCGCAAAGGTGTTCCGAGACTACTACGTAGGCCTATATCAGTTGGGGGCCCAGGATCAGCCCCCAGGGGTATTTAATGAAGGGGAGGCTAAGGAGTACATAGCGGCCTCGGAAATGCCCAGACTGCCTGACGAGGGAGCAGAAGACATTGATGGCCCAATTACCACTGAGGAATTCCTGGGTGCCCTTAAAACATTAAAACCAGGTAAAGCACCCAGCTCGGATGGGTTTACTTTGTTATATTATAAGACTTTTGCTGAAAAATTGGCACCAAGATTTTTGGAGGTTTTCAATTCGGTACGAGAAGCACAAAGGTTGCCAGTAGAGACACTGATGGCTCATTGAGCAGTAATACCTAAGGCGGGGAAAGATCCCGCCCAATGCTCGAGTTATCGTCCAATTTCTTTGTTAAATGTGGATTTAAAGATTCTCACGAAAATACTCTCAAATAGATTATTGCCGTATATACCCACCTTAATACATCCGGATCAAGTAGGGTTCACACCAGAAAGGGAAGGCAGGGAAAATACGCAACGGGTCATAAGGGCTATACATTATGCCCAACGCCATTAAAAACCCTTAGTGTTAATATCTACAGATGCAGAAAAAGCATTTGATAGAGTAGACTGGTCATTCTTGAGGGCTACTATGCAACATATAGGGCTGAGGAGGGGGATGCAGAACTGGGTCATGAGCCTATACTCTCTTCCAAAAGCCAGGGTCAGGATAAATGAGGTACTCTCAGAACCCCTTTCCATACGTAATGGAACACGGCAGGGCTTTCCACTATCGCCCATTATCTTTATCCTGACACTGGAACCATTTCTAAGAACAATAAGGGCTAACCCAGACATCAAGGGGTATCTTGCTAAAGGGAAAGGAACATAAATTGTCTGCATTTGCAGATGACCTTCTGTTTTTCATAACCCTCCCAGTGCTTTCCCTCCCGCCATTACTATCCGAGATATGCAAATATGGGAGACTGTCCAATTTTAAGGTTAATTATAAAAACTCAGAAGCAATGGGTGTGGAGATGAATACAGTATTGCAACATCAGTTATCCACCTTCTTTGCGTTCATATGGACAGACTCTCATATAGGATATCTGGGGACTAAAATACCAAACAGACCAAATAGAATACTTGAACCTAATTTTATCCCCCTGGCATGACAGATTAAATAAGATCTAAAGAAATGGGACAAGGAAGTGTTCATGTGGTTTGGCAGAATTAACATTATACAAATGAATGTAATGCCGAGATTGCTTTATCTGATACAGACCCTACCTATCAAGATCCCGTCGGGATTCCTGAGAGATTTGAAAACAAGATTTGCAAGCCCGGAGGGTTATCATGAGACACTACACCTGACAAGGGTATTGGATTGGTGTACATCTCAAAAAGATAAGCCATGGGTACACATGGAACAGGCAATATCAGAGATACCCTTGAAGGGCTTAGTCTGGCTCACGAATACGGACATACCGCAGGCAGTGAAGCAACATCCGACGGTGGGCGTTACGCTTAGTTCCGTCAAAAAGACATTCAAAAAAGTTAAAATGTCGACTCTCCTAAGCCCGATGACTCCAATTGTAGGTAATCCGGCATTTGAACCAGGCCTAAAAGATAAAAGTTTTATGAATCTAAAACGACAGGGCAAAAGTAGACTTATACATTTTATGATAGACAACCAAGTTGTGACAGACCTAGCCGGGACAGAGGCTTTTGGAGAGGACTGAATGCTAGCCTCTTGCCTTCCGATTATGGGCCAGGGCCTCAAGACAGGAATGCGGGTGGGTTATCCCGGCAGACAGACCTGGAACCTTAAGACTACTTTTCCAACATCCTCGAGTTGACCCGTTCGGGGTCCCACTGTGGCTGTTGGACTATTTCCCAGGAGGGAGTATTGTCATGAACCTTGGACTACTGAAGTATTTCTCCTTTGAATCTATTACACAGTGGGGGGGTCTTCTGCCCTGTCTTAAGGCTAACCACCCCTCCAGACGGCTCCATGGTCTGGAAGGAATGCATTGTTCTGTGTTTGACTGTTTGTTTATGTACTTTATTACCCCCTGGGGCTTCTGTGTCAATACACATTCTGTGTCAATACACATCTCAGTTCTCCTATTCAAGCTATCGGACCAATCCCGGCTGACCCTGTTTCAAGTCCTCATTTGCATGGCCAAGAGAACCTAATTGGGAACTACAATGGACTTTACAATTGACCAATAGGAAAGTGGTTGTTGGGGGCAGGGTGTTCAAACTGCTGTATAAGAGTGTGTGTGTGTATCTAATAAAATGAGATTCCTGTTTGAACTTACATACAGCCTGCCTGGTGTTTGTTCTGAACTATCACAAATGGATTAGAACGGCACATAGCTGTAGTTTGAATCCTGGAGCATCGGATGACCGAACCATCAGACGTTGCGATCTGCAATATGATTTAATAGTAGCAGAGGAGTGTCGGGAGAGTGGAACCGAGCGAGCAAGATGCTCGTTACATTGGTTGGCAGCGGTGGGATTTGCTCTCCAGTTACTGGGACACTCCAAACCACCACAGTGAATGACCAGCTATGCAGCCGGCAGGAAAGCCACGCTGAAAGATTTACTTGAGAGCCGTGGAGGGACCGGTGGGACAAAGAACAAGGCCACCTTGATCAGGGAGCTAGCCGAGATGGATCAGAGGGATGGTGATACAGGACCCCGGTCAGTTGAAGACTTGTTTCAGCAACGAGTTCGACAGCGCTTGGCATTATATGGTGCTAACCCATCAGAGACCGCCATACAGGAAGCCATTAGAGGCATCCAGCTGCAGGATGCGCGACAAAAGAGAGAACTAGAGCGACAAGAGAGAGAACGAGAGCGACAAAAGAGAGAACTAGAGCGACAACATGAGCGGAGAATGGCGGAAATACGGCAATCGGAGATCGCCTACAGACAGCTGCTAGAATCTGCCATCCCCAAAGCAGAAGTGCCGACTGACCTTGATGATCCTGTTTCTGCTTGGCATGATCTTGGATGGAGGAATGTACCTGTCCCGCAGCATGCCAGAGAATCGGCAGTGGAAAATCTGGAGATTTCTACCCCTAAAGCCGAAGTGGATGATATGGAGTTCCAGGGAGCTAGGGCAGTTGGCTCATCTCCCCAGCCACAGATTACAGAAGGTATGGACTTAAGGGACTGTTCAGAGGATGTTATGGATTATGCATCGCCTGCTCAAGTACTGGCAGCAGGACAAAGTACTGCAGACCCCTGCTCTACACCCGTGGCAGTTTTGGAGGCCCGATGTGAGAAGGTGATGGTTCCTCTTTCCCAGTGGATTTCAGAGATGCAGGGAGGAGAAGCAGCCCTTTTTCCTCCCCAACAGTTAGCCAGAGCAGATGGTGTGGAGTCCCCAGCAGAAGTGCTGGCAACAGGGCAGAGTGCTACCAACCTCTGCCCAGCACCGGAAACAACTGTGGAGTTTCAGGGAGCCGGGGCAGTTGGCCCCTCTCTCCAGCAACAAGCTGAGGTGGTAAAGCTTTTACTCCCAGCTGAATCACTGGCAGCAGGGCAGGATGCTACTGGCCGCTGCACACAACTGCAGCTTGAGCTGATATCGGTGGATGGGACTGCGGTCTCCACTCACAGCAACCCAGCAGAACAGCTGGCAACAGAGCAGAGTGCTGCGGGCCTCTGCTCTCAACTAACAGAAGAGGGAGTGCCTGTGGTACTGGATGGGACTTCGGTCCTCACTGACACAACCCCAGAAAATGGTGTGAAACTGAGACAGGAGAATGTCAGCCTTGCTTTGCAAGCACTGGGGGATTTTAACCTACCACAAGTGGATGGGACTTCAGTCTCCACTTGTATACTCCAGGGATGCTGGACAGTCGGCCCAGATCCCCAACAGCATGACGGACTGAGCCCAGTCACCCTGTCTTCTCGCCAGCAGCTGAAAGGACCCCAGGGAAAAGGGCCAGTCCAGGCCTCTCCCCAGCGGCGGGTATGTTCTCTGAGAGAGGCAGAGGTTGGCTGGGCAAGTAATGCTCTGTTTGGAGCAATTGATTTGGGGTACTGTGTGGATACCGGCATTGGGGGAATAGAACTATGGACTAACTTCGGAGTCAACCCGTCTGGGGTCTCCTCCTGTGTTAGTCTCCTGCCAAAAGGGGAGATGTGTGACAGACCTAGCTGGGACAGAGGCTTTTGTGGAGGACTGAATGCTAGCCTCTTGCCTTCCGATCATGGGCCAGGGCCTCAAGACAGGAATGCAGATGGGTTATCCCGGCAGACAGACCTGGAACCTTAAGACTACTTTTCCAACATCCTCGAGTTGACCCGTTCGGGGTCCCACTGTGGCTGTTGGACTATTTCCCAGGAGGGAGTATTGTCATGAACCTTGGAATACTGAAGTATTTCTCCTTTGAATCTATTACACAGTGGGGGGGTCTTCTGCCCTGTCTTAAGGCTAACCCCCCCCTCCAGACGGCTCCATGATCTGGAAGGAATGCATTGTTCTGTGTTTGACTGTTTGTTTATGTACTTTAATTACCCCCTGGGGCTTCTGTGTCAATACACATTCTGTGTCAATACACATCTCAGTTCTCCTATTCAAGCTATCGGACCAATCCCGGCTGACCCTGTTTCAAGTCCTCATTTGCATGGCCAAGAGAACCTAATTGGGAACTACAATGGACTTTACAATTGACCAATAGGAAAGTGGTTGTTGGGGGCAGGGTGTTCAAACTGCTGTATAAGAGTGTGTGTGTGCATCCAATAAAATGAGATTCCTGTTTGAACTTACATACAGCCTGCCTGGTGTTTGTTCTGAACTATCACAAATGGATTAGAACGGCACATAGCTGTAGTTTGAATGCTGGAGCATCGGATGACCGAACCATCAGACGTTGCGATCTGCAATATGATTTAATAGTAGCAGAGGAGTGTCGGGAGAGTGGAACCGAGCGAGCAAGGGGCTCGTTACACAAGTAATGACTAGAGAGGAGATTAAGCGTGAGATCTCTGAGGTATTGGATCCATTTAGGCAAATGCAGCTAAATGCTTTCCTTAGATCAATCTCTGTGCAAACAAGAGAAATAGCTATACCATCTAAGTTTGAAAACATATGCCCAAAGGGGGAATCAGTGAGACATTCATTATCAATGTTGTATGCCATGGTGACCGAATTGAAAGCCCCACAAAAACTGGGCTTTATACAGGCCTGGGAAAGAGACTTGGGGGTCACTTTTTCTGAACTGCAGAAAAATAAGATATTTAGGTTTACACATAAGGCCCAGTGGCAGCTGGTGCTCAAAATTTTTGGGGGGGGCGCAAACAAACTGAAAAAAAATAAAATAAATCAATTGCCGCCACTGTGCCCATTAAACGCAGCCACTGTGCCCAAACGCCACCAGTTTGCCCCCTCAAATGCAGCCAGTTTGTTTCCATATACAGCCAGTTTGTCCCCATATACAGCCAGTGTGCCCCCATATATATATATAACCAGTGTGCCCCCATATATACAGCCAGTGTGCCCCCCATATACAGCCAGTTTGTCCCCATATACAGCCAGTGTGCCCCCATATATATATAACCAGTGTGCCCCCATATATACAGCCAGTGTGCCCCCCATATACAGCCAGTTTGTCCCCATATTCAGCCAGTGTGCCCCCATATATATATATATATAACCAGTGTGCCCCCCATATACAGCCAGTGTGCCCCCATATTCAGCCAGTTTGTCCCCCATATACAGCCAGTTCCCCCCATATTGAGCCAGTTTGTCCCCCATATATAGCCAGTTCCCCCCATATTCAGCCAGTGTGTCCCCATATTCAGCCAGTTTGTCCCCCATATACAGCCAGTTCCCCCCATATTCAGCCAGTTTGTCCCCCATATACAGCCAGTTCCCCCCAAATGCAGCCTGTTCCCCCCCCCCAGCCCTGCACTTACCTTCCTCGGTCCGCACCGTCCTCGATGTGTTCTCCCGCCCTCGATGTCGCTTCAGCCAATCAGGTTACCGGTAACCAGATCCGGTGAACCTGATTGGCTGAAACCTCCACAGTCTTCTCCAAGGAACGCACCCCCGTGCGTACATGGGAGGAGTTTTTGGAAGCCGAATACAGCCTGAGAGCTGTATTCGGAAAGCCTATCAGAGCCTCTGGCTCTGATAGACACTTCCAAGTCACACCCACCGCCGGCCGCCGCTCTAATTCATATGGCCGGCGCTCACCAGGAGGCCGGCCATATGAATAGTGGGCAGCGCGGCAGCGGTGACAATACATAGATTCATGCAATGCATGAATCTGTGTATTGTCTTTCAGTGGCGGTGCGGGAGCGAGAGGGGGCGGCGCTCCGGCGCCCTCTATGGACGCACCGCCACTGATAAGGCCTCATTAGGAACTAGATACCAGAGAGGGGGCTATAAGATTCTGAGTAGGTGGTATAGAACTCCAGAAGTATTGAATCAAATATACCCACAGGTATCTAATAGACTTGTGCACAACGGAAAAATTAGTTTCGTTTCGGTTCGTTTCTTTTCGGTCCTGTTGATTCGTAATCGTTCGTAATTTTGCTAGACGGGATTTTTCATGTTCGGACTAATTCGTATTTTCGCAAGCGACATTTTTCATTGAATCGGAATGATTCGTATTAATGTAAGCCTTATTTTTCGTTGATTTATAATTCGTACTTTCGGTAGAGTACATTGTTTTTCGTAGATTCTGGACACAACTCCTACTTTTGTAACTTTTTTTGGGTTCGTTGATTCGTAATTTTCCGTGTCTCTCTCACAACGATGCTGCCTATTATGAATAATGTGCTTCGAATGGATTTGTGCTTTTCTAAATACATAGCGGTTATCTGTAACGATTCGAAATCTCGTATTTTACTTTCGTTTTTTACATGTGGCTATAGCCTCCGCCCCTGTACACCATTTTGAGAGGGAGTTCAGCACGGTGAGGGAGAAGCAGAGAGCAGAGCAGAGTGTTATTGTGCTTTGAATGGATTCGTACATTCATAACTTTTTTCATAACGAATTATGCCGAAGACATTCGGGCATTCGCTATTTGCGATATAATTTATTTCGGATTCGGTTTTATTCGTAATTGCTTTGTTCGGAAATTCGAATGCTTCCGAATTTCCGAAAGTAGCTAAATTCGGACGAATTTCGTTTCGTTACGAAACGAATTGCACAAGCCTAGTATCTAATCTTTGCTGGCGATGCCAAGGAGCTGTGGGCACTTTGATACATATTTTCTGGGAATGCCAGGGATTAAAAGACTTCTGGAAAATGGTTTCAGAAATAGTGAAAGAAATTACAGATGTGTCTCTTGGAGATAATCCCGCTGTCTTCCTGCTGTCCGATATCCCTTTTTCGACAGAAAAATACAAAAATTCATTGGTGAGACATTTGCTCACAACAGCGAAAGCATGTATTCCAGTTCTCTGGAAAAGCACTGTCTCTCCAACTAAAACACAAGGGATGGCTAAAATAACAGAAATTCAACAAGTGGAAAGCTTTACCATGAGAATGAGGGAGCAGGAAGACAAGCACCGACAAATTTGGGCCCCCTATGTTACATACAGGGAATGGGGGGAGTGAGGGGCGAAGAGTGGGGAGAGGGGGGAGCTCTCTGGGTTCTATTTTTTTATTTTTTTTATGTTTTTGGCCTTTTTCTGTTTTCTCTCTCTTTTCTGACTATTACTTTACTGTCTTGTTTTAAACCTGTATTGCCAGGGCTTTTCTTTTTTTTTTTTGGGAAGGGGGACAACCAGGGCGGGACCCTGGTTGATGATAAGGTAACAAAGATATAATACTAGAGCAGATTATTATAAAACAATGTTTAATATGATAAAAATAAAATAAAGAATTTATAAAAAAAAAGAAGAACATACTGTTTTCAAAGGGTTAACACTGGATAACATTTGTTGGCTTTATACATTGACCAGTTTATCTATCATTAATAATGAATCAAAAACAGCATTGCTATGGGGATTGTCTGGTGGATCTTTTGATCTGGACAAATGCTTAGTATATGATTGAAGGATATACCCATTACGGTCACCACCATTACAACATAAATAATTGTACTATTCCCCTAGATTCACAAGCCCAACACCATAGAGCCAATAAAGTCATATCGTGCATTGCATTGCAGCAGCCTAATGCAGGTCGGTAATATGGGCTCTGTATAATTGTGGCTATATCTGTGCCAAAAACCAGCAGTTCTGGATGCACTGATGGCTAAACAGGGCAAGAAAGAATGATTTGCTTGACTTTGCCCACTTTCCCATAACTAAAGACTGAAACTGTTTTGGGGTTGACCTGTAAATACCTTCTCTTATAAGAAGACAATGCTTTTTCTCAAGGGACAGATATCAATGGAAAAATATTGAATTCACCAGATTAGAAAAGGTGAGCTCTAATCAGTCATATGTAGGTTTCCTGGTGTCATTCACCACAGATCCTCTTGGTGCATGTGTTTTAAATTACAGTCTACATGTGTTTTTAAATTACAGTACAGTATAATTTTTTATCGCTGTCTGTATCACCATTGTAGAGGTTTGCCTCTGTGAACGAGGGGTAGAAAGCAGAGGAAGTCTTTCCAACAGAGATGCAATTAGCAATAAAAAAACACAAAATTAAAATTTCTGTACCATATATCTGTGCAGCTAAATAGGAATTATTTGGATTGTATAGGCTTGTGTCCTCATATTACATTTATTATATTGAATAAACATGAGATTGTACATAGATTATACTATCAGATTGTAGTGTGTATGACCAGTCTTAAACTTACTCCAGCCTGTGATTGGAGAATGTAGACACATTAATATTCTTATGAAGTAATTCCTGTATCTGTGTGTTAAACAGCATCAGAATATTGTGTACACCTATGTTCCCATGGAATACCTGATTGTCTCAGAATAGTTCAATAATTTTAGAATTAATTTTATGCATAATGGAAATGCAAGAAAAAAAGAGAGAGGACCAGTTTAGTCCACCCAGACGATGCAATTTGTTGTGAAACGCGTCGGGAAACTTCACTACTGCCACTGATTGTACTTGACAAGCGCTTGTTTCACCACTTTGATGTAAGTGTACCTACCTACATTAAATTTCATTTTAAGACGGTATTATGCTATGTGACCTTCTCTTTTCTTTTATACCGCCATTTGATTCATGTCCTGGTTTACCATCATTGGGCTACCATCTTCCATGCTTTCACCTACCCTCCTATCTTACTTGCTGTGAGTGACGTTCCGGTGGATTCATCTACAGAGGATTGATTCATCAGGGTGATATACACTCAAAGCTTGATGTGACCCTCCAGACTAGGGATGAGCTTTGTGTTCGAGTCGAACATACGTTCGACTCGAACATCGGCTGTTCGATCGTTCGACGAAGATCGAACGATTTGGGCCGTTCGCGCCAAATTCGAGTGACGCGAACGGCCCACAATGCACTACGCCATTGCAGTGTCATCCAGGCGCTGTGATTGGCCAAGCATGCACTGTGACCCCGCATGCTTGGCCAATCACAGCGCCGGCAGCGAGGGGAGCAATGATTGGCCACAGGCAGGATGCCTGTGGCCAATTATTGCTGAGGGTGTTTAGTACACGCCCCACACTATAAAAGGCCGCCAGCACGGCGGCCTAGTGTAGTGTGTTCCGGAGCAGGGAAAGAGAAGCATAGGCAGGGACAGTGACATTTATTTCTTTCTTGCTTAACCTGGATTCCTTTAGTTTAGGGAAAGAGAAGGATAGGTAGGGAGAGTGTCAGTGTCTTTTACTGTGCGAGTCCTTGTTTCTAGGGACAAAGAAGGAAAGTGAGGGGAATTCTCCTTGTGCTATAGTGTGCTTTAAAAAAACATTTTTTCTAGGGACAGAAAACTCTAGGTAGGGAGAGTGTCAGTTTCTTTCACTGTGCGAATCCTTGTTTCTAGGGACAAAGAAGGAAAGTGAAGGGAATTCTCCTTGTGCTATAGTGTGCTTTAAAAAAACATTTTTTCTAGGGACAGAAAATTCTAGGTAGGGAGAGTGTCAGTGTCTTTTACTGTGCGAGTCCTTGTTTCTAGGGACAAAGAAGGAAAGTGAGGGGAATTCTCCTTGTGCTATAGTGTGCTTTAAAAAAACATTTTTTCTAGGGACAGAAAACTCTAGGTAGGGAGAGTGTCAGTGTCTTTTACTGTGCGAATCCTTGTTTCTAGGGACAAAGAAGGAAAGTGAGGGGAATTCTCCTTGTGCTATAGTGTGCTTTAAAAAAACATTTTTTCTAGGGACAGAAAACTCTAGGTAGGGAGAGTGTCAGTGTCTTTTACTGTGCGAGTCCTTGTTTCTAGGGACAAAGAAGGAAAGTGAGGGGAATTCTCCTTGTGCTATAGTGTGCTTTAAAAAAACATTTTTTCTAGGGACAGAAAACTCTAGGTAGGGAGAGTGTCAGTTTCTTTCACTGTGCGAATCCTTGTTTCTAGGGACAAAGAAGGAAAGTGAGGGGAATTCTCCTTGTGCTATAGTGTGCTTTAAAAAAACATTTTTTCTAGGGACAGAAAACTCTAGGTAGGGAGAGTGTCAGTGTCTTTTACTGTGCGAGTCCTTGTTTCTAGGGACAAAGAAGGAAAGTGAGGGGAATTCTCCTTGTGCTATAGTGTGCTTTAAAAAAACATTTTTTCTAGGGACAGAAAACTCTAGGTAGGGAGAGTGTCAGTGTCTTTTACTGTGCGAATCCTTGTTTCTAGGGACAAAGAAGGAAAGTGAGGGGAATTCTCCTTGTGCTATAGTGTGCTTTAAAAAAACATTTTTTCTAGGGACAGAAAACTCTAGGTAGGGAGAGTGTCAGTGTCTTTTACTGTGCGAGTCCTTGTTTCTAGGGACAAAGAAGGAAAGTGAGGGGAATTCTCCTTGTGCTATAGTGTGCTTTAAAAAAACATTTTTTCTAGGGACAGAAAACTCTAGGTAGGGAGAGTGTCAGTTTCTTTCACTGTGCGAATCCTTGTTTCTAGGGACAAAGAAGGAAAGTGAGGGGAATTCTCCTTGTGCTATAGTGTGCTTTAAAAAAACATTTTTTCTAGGGACAGAAAACTCTAGGTAGGGAGAGTGTCAGTGTCTTTTACTGTGCGAGTCCTTGTTTCTAGGGACAAAGAAGGAAAGTGAGGGGAATTCTCCTTGTGCTATAGTGTGCTTTAAAAAAACATTTTTTCTAGGGACAGAAAACTCTAGGTAGGGAGAGTGTCAGTGTCTTTTACTGTGCGAATCCTTGTTTCTAGGGACAAAGAAGGAAAGTGAGGGGAATTCTCCTTGTGCTATAGTGTGCTTTAAAAAAACATTTTTTCTAGGGACAGAAAACTCTAGGTAGGGAGAGTGTCAGTGTCTTTTACTGTGCGAATCCTTGTTTCTAGGGACAAAGAAGGAAAGTGAGGGGAATTCTCCTTGTGCTATAGTGTGCTTTAAAAAAACATTTTTTCTAGGGACAGAAAACTCTAGGTAGGGAGAGTGTCAGTTTCTTTCACTGTGCGAATCCTGGTTTCTAGGGACAGGGAAGGACAGTGAGTGAATTCTCCTTGTGCTATAGTGTGCTTTAAAAAAACATTTTTTCTAGGGACAGAAAACTCTAGGTAGGGAGAGTGTCAGTTTCTTTCACTGTGCGAATCCTTGTTTCTAGGGACAAAGAAGGAAAGTGAGGGGAATTCTCCTTGTGCTATAGTGTGCTTTAAAAAAACATTTTTTCTAGGGACAGAAAACTCTAGGTAGGGAGAGTGTCAGTGTCTTTTACTGTGCGAGTCCTTGTTTCTAGGGACAAAGAAGGAAAGTGAGGGGAATTCTCCTTGTGCTATAGTGTGCTTTAAAAAAACATTTTTTCTAGGGACAGAAAACTCTAGGTAGGGAGAGTGTCAGTGTCTTTTACTGTGCGAATCCTTGTTTCTAGGGACAAAGAAGGAAAGTGAGGGGAATTCTCCTTGTGCTATAGTGTGCTTTAAAAAAACATTTTTTCTAGGGACAGAAAACTCTAGGTAGGGAGAGTGTCAGTGTCTTTTACTGTGCGAATCCTTGTTTCTAGGGACAAAGAAGGAAAGTGAGGGGAATTCTCCTTGTGCTATAGTGTGCTTTAAAAAAACATTTTTTCTAGGGACAGAAAACTCTAGGTAGGGAGAGTGTCAGTTTCTTTCACTGTGCGAATCCTGGTTTCTAGGGACAGGGAAGGACAGTGAGTGAATTCTCCTTGTGCTATAGTGTGCTTTAAAAAAACATTTTTTCTAGGGACAGAAAACTCTAGGTAGGGAGAGTGTCAGTTTCTTTCACTGTGCGAATCCTTGTTTCTAGGGACAAAGAAGGAAAGTGAGGGGAATTCTCCTTGTGCTATAGTGTGCTTTAAAAAAACATTTTTTCTAGGGACAGAAAACTCTAGGTAGGGAGAGTGTCAGTGTCTTTTACTGTGCGAATCCTTGTTTCTAGGGACAAAGAAGGAAAGTGAGGGGAATTCTCCTTGTGCTATAGTGTGCTTTAAAAAAACATTTTTTCTAGGGACAGAAAACTCTAGGTAGGGAGAGTGTCAGTGTCTTTTACTGTGCGAATCCTTGTTTCTAGGGACAAAGAAGGAAAGTGAGGGGAATTCTCCTTGTGCTATAGTGTGCTTTAAAAAAACATTTTTTCTAGGGACAGAAAACTCTAGGTAGGGAGAGTGTCAGTGTCTTTTACTGTGCGAATCCTTGTTTCTAGGGACAGGGAAGGACAGTGAGGGAAATTCTCCTTGTGCTATAGTGTGCTAAAGCATTCCTCATCAACCATCTTTGAAATCCTTGTTTTTTGGACAGTCAGGGAAATTGTCGTTGTGCTATTCTGTGCGAAAGCAATCATCCTCAACCATATTTAGAAATCCTTAAGTAAAGGGACAGAGAAGGACACCTGAAGGTAGCCCTTATTGCTTTTTTCCCATCTCCCTGCAGGCCATCTATTAGAATGTCTGGAAGGCAAACAAGGAGAGGCAGACAGTCAGGAGGCAATAAAAGAGGGCAAGCAGGCTCTGTGTCTGGGGGCAACAGTGCTGGTCGTGGACGCGGTGCATTGTCATCAGCACATGGCCATGGGACACGCTTGTCCTTCTTTTCGGCAGCTGGACATGTTGAGCCACATCATGCCGAAGACTTGGTAGAGTGGATGACCATGCCCTCCTCCTCCTCCTCATCCTCTCTCACCCAGGCTCAGGGTACTGGCAAAGCAGCTGCCAAAGCGTCCTCTTCCCTGGTATCAATGTCAGACTCATCATCAGTCACTCCTTCCCTAGACCCACCATGTCCTCCTCCTGAGGAGTCCCCCGAACTGTTTGAGCACAGTGTTGGGTACATGCTCCAGGAGGATGCCCAGCGTTTCGAAGGGTCTGATGATGAAACCCAGCTACAGGAAGGCAGTAGCGTGAGAGCAGACAGAGGGGATGCTCAAGAAGGACACCAATCTGGCAGTCATGTTCCAGCAGCTGCAGCATACTGCCAGATTGGCTCCAGTGATGAGGAGGGAGGGGATGATGAGGTCACTGACTCCACGTGGGTGCCTAATAGGAGAGAGGAGGAGGAGGAGGATGAGGAGGAGGCACATCTCCAACGAGGCAGGATGCCCTTTGGTGGCCAGCGTAAGGGCAGTACACCGACGGAATCACACCGCAGAGCTCCGCCTGTGCAGGGCACTGCCTCTGCCTGTCATTCAAAAAGTTCCTTGGTGTGGGCCTTTTTTGAGGCTAGTGCATCAGATCGCACAGCTGCTGTTTGCAACATATGTCTCAAGCGTATATCGCGTGGCCAAAACATCAGCCGCTTGGGTACCACATGCCTGACCAGACATATGTTGACCTGCCATGCAGCTCGTTGGCAAGCCTACCTCAAAGACCCACACCAAAGAACAAAGCGGACCTCTCCTTGCACCGCATCAGCTGGGATCTCCAACCCCACTATAACTTCAGTCCTCTCTGAAACATGCACTGAGAGGAATGAAGGTGTAGAATTAGGTGTGTCACAGCCAAGTACTTGCGGCCACTCTGCTAGCAGTACACCGACGTCCGATTCTAGCAGGCAAATTTCCCTGCCCCAGCTGCTGGACCGTCGAAAGAAGTTCACTCCCAGCCATCCACATGCCCAGCGGTTGAATGCTAGCTTGGCTAAATTGCTAGCGCTTCAACTGCTGCCTTTTCAGTTGGTAGACTCGGCCCCCTTCCGTGAGTTTGTGCAATGTGCGGTTCCTCAGTGGCAGGTTCCCAAACGCCACTTTTTCTCACGGAAGGCTATTCCGGCTCTCTACCGGCATGTGGAAGGCAATGTCTTGGCCTCGCTGGACAGGGCGGTCAGCGGTAAGGTGCATATTACCGCTGACTCATGGTCCAGCAGGCATGGACAGGGACGTTACCTTTCTTTCACGGCCCATTGGGTCACTCTTTTGGCAGCTGGGAAGGATGCAGGACAAGGTGCAGTAGTGTTGGAGGTTGTTCCACCGCCACGCCTCCAAAATGCTACTACTGGTTGTGACACACCTCTCTCCTCCACCCCCTCCTCTTCTTCTTCCTCCATGGCCTCTTCCTGTGGTTTGTCCTATGAACCAGCGGTGCTCCGTAGCTGTTCACGGGGCTACGCAAGTACGCAGGCAAAAAGATGCCATGCCGTGCTTGCGCTGGTGTGTTTGGGGGACAGAAGCCACACTGGGGCAGAGGTCCTGTCTGCTCTGCAGGGCCAGGCCGAGAGGTGGTTGACGCCACGCCAGCTTAAGCCAGGAATGGTGGTTTGCGACAATGGCACCAACCTCCTCTCCGCCCTCCGACAGGGACAACTGACCCATGTGCCCTGTGTGGCTCACGTCCTTAACCTGGTGGTGCAGCGGTTCTTGGGCAGGTACCCGGGCTTACAGGATGTCCTGAGGCAGGCCAGGAAAGTCTGTGTGCATTTCCGCAGATCTTATAATGCCAGTGCTCGCCTGGCTGAGCTGCAAAAGGAGTTGAACCTGCCCAAGAACCGCCTTATATGTGACATGCCCACCAGGTGGAACTCAACGTTGGCCATGCTGCAGCGGCTGTACACGCAGCAGAGGGCCATCAATGAGTACCTGTGCGACTACGGCACCAGGACAGGGTCAGGGGAGCTTGGTTTTTTTTCTCCACGCCAGTGGGGCATGATCAGGGATGCATGCACTGTCCTGGCACCATTTGAGGAGGCCACGAGGATGGTGAGCAGTGACAGTGCATGCATCAGTGACACTGTACCTCTTGTCCACCTGTTGGAGCACACACTGCGTGGAATAATGGACAGGGCACTTGAGGCAGAACAGAGGCAGGAAGAGGAGGACTTCCTTGCCTCTCAAGGCCCCCTTTACCCAGACAGTGTTCCTTCTGTCCCACCCATCGCACAGGAAGAGGAGGAGGAGGAGGAGGAGGAGGAGGAGGATTGTGTCAGCATGGAGGTGGAGGCTGGCACTCAGCATCATCAGCAGCAGTCTTTTAGGGATGATTTACAGTCCCAAGAAACCAGTGGACTTGTACGTGGCTGGGAGGAGGTGGCTGCGGATCATGTCGTCCTTAGTGACCCAGAGGACTCCGGAGCGAATGCCTCAGCAAACCTACGCTGCATGGCCTCCCTGATCCTGCAAAGTCTGCGGAAGGATCCTCGTATTCTTCGGATCAAGGAGAGGGACCATTACTGGCTGGCCACTCTCCTTGATCCACGGTACAAGGGTAAGGTTGCGGACCTTATGTTACCGTCGCAGAGGGAGCAGAGGATGAGACAACTCCGGGAGGCCTTGCAGAAAGGTCTGTGCAACGCGTTCCCAGAGACTGGGAGGTTACAAACTCCTGGTCCTGGACAACGAGTTGCTGAGGCTTCGGCCAGTCAAAGAAGGAGCGGTGGGGAAGGTGGCCGTCTGAGCGATGCGTTCAGACAATTCTTTAGTCCGCAGCCCCAAAGTATGATCGGTTCCAGCAACCATCGCCAGCGTCTGATAAACATGGTGCAGGAATATCTAGGGGCAAGGTCAGACTTGGACACCTTCCCCACCGAAAATCCTCTGGCTTACTGGGTCTTGAGGATGGATCACTGGCCAGAGCTTGCACAGTATGCAATTGAGCTACTGGCCTGTCCTGCATCCAGCGTTCTTTCGGAACGCACATTCAGTGCTGCTGGAGGATTTGTCACGGATCACAGGGTGCGCCTGTCCACCGACTCGGTTGATCGACTGACTTTCATCAAGATGAACCAGTCTTGGATCACCACCAGCTACCACACACCTGATGCTGATATAACAGACTAATTGATTTTAACATGTCACATCCCTTCAAGACTGATGCTGATGCTGAGTGCCTGTGCTGTTATGTTGACTGGCTATCCTCCTCCTCCGAGTCCTCAATGATACGATTGATGATGATAGCTTGGAAGATCATTTTTGTTTATGGGTGCCGCCACCAGTGGCTAAGGCCCAATTTTTCAGCCCCTGTTTTACAGGGGCGTGTAATTACAATTTTTTTAGCAATAATTTGCCATAGGGCTCATTGCTGTGCTCCAAGTACAGTATCTGTGAGGGGTTGGAGTGTTGTGGCACCAGTGCCTAAGGCCCAATTTTTCAGCCCCTGTTTAACAGGGGCGTGTCATTACAATTTTTGAAGCAATACTTTGCAACAGGGCTCATTGCTGTGCTCCAAGTACAGTATCTGTGAGGGGTTGTAGTGTTGTGCCACCAGTGCCTAAGGCCCAATTTTTCTGCCCCTGTTTAACAGGGGCGTGTCATTACAATTTTTGAAGCAATACTTTGCAACAGGGCTCATTGCTGTGCTCCAAGTACAGTATCTGTGAGGGGTTGTAGTGTTGTGCCACCAGTGCCTAAGGCCCAATTTTTCAGCCCCTGTTCAACAGGGGCATGCAATTACAATTCTTCATCTAATAATTCACAGCAGGGCCCATTGCTGCACCCACCAAGAGTAACTCTGAGGGCTTACAGTGTTGTGGCAACGCCACCACCACCACCACCACGAAAGGCCCAATTTTTCAGCCCCTGTTCAACAGGGGCATGCAATTACAATTCTTGATCTAATAATTCACAGCAGGGCCCATTGCTGCACCCACCAAGAGTAACTGTTAGGGCTTACAGTGTTGTGGCACCAGCACCACCATCAAAGGCCCAATTTTTACTACCACTGTTCAACAATTATATGTAATTAAAATTCCTGATATAATAGTTGACAGCAGGGCGTTCCAGCACCAACCAAGAGTAACTGTGAGTGCTTACAGTGTTGTGCCAACACCAACAACTAAGGGGCCTATTTCTGCAGAGTATATACGGCAGGTCCCTACTTTCAAACATCCAACTTACAAACGACTCCTACTTGCAAACGCAAGAAGACAACAGGAAGTGAGAGGAAATCTACCACTAGGAAGGAAAATTCTCTCCTGTAAGAATAAATATGGGAGAAAGGTGTCTCCTCTGTACTGATGCTTTATCAGCAATCCTTGTTTCAAGAAAAACACCACATTTCAAAAACAGTTGTCATTGGGACGGAAAGTGAGGTGAAATGTTCTGAACAGGGGCACAGACAGCAAAACAAATGTTACAGGGGTGATAACCCTTACCTATGTTTTCCAAAAAGTTTAAAAATAGATTTTTGGGCTGGAGCTACACTTCAACAATGTACCTGTTCAAAATTACAAACAGATTCTACATAAGAACAAACCTACAGTCCCTGTCTTGTATGCACCGCCTGTATACGGCTGTTCAGAGTATATAGGGCCTTTTTTATTTTATGTGCGGGGTTCCCCTTAATATCCATACAAGACCCAAAGGGGCTGGTAATGGGCTGGGGTAGGGGGGGGGGTCATGGGGTAGCTATGCCATTTTTCTTAAAGATTTTCATCCATATTACCGGGACCAGACATTACATTAAAGCCGCAAGCAGTTTTAAATGGCTTTTTTTTCCTTTAGAAGTGTCATTTTGTGCAGGGACAGTTCTAAACACGGGAAACACGTGGCACTTCACAGGCATGCTTTAGACACCCCCCAGGTACGATATTTAAAGGAATATTTGACTTTTTTTTTTCACTTTATGCATCATTAAAATGACTGCTCCCGAAAAACGACCGTTTTTAAAACTTCTTTTTGCATTGATACATGTCCCCTGGTGCAGAACCCGGGTTCCCAAACCCTTTTTAGGACAATAACATGCATAATAGTTGTTATAATTAGCACTTTAGAATTCGAACGTTCGCATCCATTGTATTTAATAGGGTTCTAATGTTCGTACGAACTTTCGGTCCGTTCGCGGGTTCTGGTGCGAACCGAACCCGGGGGTGTTCGGCTCATCACTACTCCAGACGTATGTCTGTTTGGGTCCACAGATTCTGGTAAGCCTCCTCTATATCGGTGGTGGTCATCTTCACTTTTCTCAAGATTTTGGGATTATCACACTGTCTTGTCAAGAATTTGTTTTGATTTCACATATCAGAAACTTTTTTTTTCATTATCAGAATTTCATATGGACTTTTGTTATTTGATTTTTTGATTTAGCATCACTTTTATCACTGGGTGTTGTATTCATATATGTATCAGCACTACAATTTTTTTTTTTTTAGCCCACCACATATACAGTAAATGAAACAGGAGTTTTATGGAGATATAATGGAGATAAAATTTACATAGTAAAACACATTTTCTGTTGAATTCTTATAATATCCTGAAGGCAGTAACCATTGGAAATCAGCTAGGTACTTTAGTAAATTATTTTTGGATTTTATTAATACTGCTTTTGCATTAAAAAAAAAAGGTATTTCAAGAATGCATATCTTAAACCTCTGAGGATGGAATGTCTTAAAATATTTTTATTTAAATTCATTGGGAAAAACACACTTCTGTTGAGTGATGAAGGATGCTAAATGTTCTTTTAATGCTATTGAAATATCCTCTGGGGAATTTCAAATGTGAAAGTGAATACAATATTTTGGCAGCTGCACAGCAGTACCATCAAAGGAAAATTGTTAACAACCTCTATGATTTCAAGATAATTTATTTTCATTGAGAGAATTATATGATCCAACAGCAGCATAAAATATATATATAAATAAATTAAAGGGTAAAATATTTTACACCTTAGTTACATACCATTATAAGTTGCAATAACTTGTCAAGTTTCGTAGGCCCTTAAGTTACTTTAACGTCCCAAAGCAGCTGGCAGAAATTGATTAATCACTTCTTTAATCGTCCTGTAGGTACTTCTAGTGAAGATAGATGTCAAAACTGAAAGGATCTAACAGTAAAACTATTCCTCATGAGTACACTCAAGGCCGCAGGGAATTTTTTACGCTGTTGCCAAAACAGAATTACTTATCAAATTGATCTTTACGTTAACAAATAATACAATTACATAACTATATGATTTCACCATTAATGATAGCTTTTGACCTGCAGCCTTTTTTTGTGGTAAACCATTATTTAACTGTACCTTTAATGTGGAGCTACAAGAATTCTGTTCTTGACCTTCAGCTAATCAGAAATGCTGACATTCAGATGTTGATCATGAAAAAATTCAAGCAATCTGTCCACATATATGGAGGGCCAAGAGACATATCTGGATTAGTAGATCTTTTGGGACCCTTTTACACAGAAGGCATCCATTCTGACCAGCAGGGGATTGTGAACAGATTCCCTGCTGAAACGCAACCAAACAGATTGCATGTCATTTTGTCACGTCTGTGTGCATTCATTTTTTTCCTGCATCTTGTAACAAATCTATGTTAGGTTTATGGGCAGGTGGATGTAAACAGAAGTGCATCATTTTATCTCTGATCCATCAGGTTTAGGTACAAAAAAATGTAGGAGGGTGCAGAACTAGATGAACTCAGAGGTAGTCAGATAAAAACGGGCACAGCCTACATACACTTGGCTGTGCTGCGGTACTGTACACCAAACGTTTGTAAATGCACAGATGAATATCTTTGGTTATTTCAAAATTTTACTTGTATGGCTTTGTATGGCTTTGTTTAAAAAAAAATAAAAAAAATAACAAACATGTCATACTTACCTCCACTGTGCAGTTCGTGGCCCCGATCCTGGTCTTCTGGGGTCCCTCGGTGGCTGTCTCGGCTCCTCCCCACAAGCGCTAACCCCCTTCATGGGAAGCTCTCTCCCAAGGGGGTTAGCTATAGCCGCCGAATGTATCACTCGGCCCCGCACCCCGGTGCTGCATCATTGGATGTGATTGACAGCAGCGTGAGCCAATGGTTGCGCTGCTATCAATCTCCAATGATGAGCCGCCTCAAGCAGGGCAAAACCATCGTGGGAACGAGCCCAGGAGTTTTGTGGCT
This sequence comes from Rana muscosa, assembly GCA_029206835.1. Taxonomy (NCBI): domain Eukaryota; kingdom Metazoa; phylum Chordata; class Amphibia; order Anura; family Ranidae; genus Rana; species Rana muscosa. The sequence goes on from CM055118.1 coordinate 712,801,524, forward strand.
TAGGTAAGTAAAACGAGGGGACTGGGGGGCCCGAGAGTGCAAGGTGTTTTTTCACCTTAATGCATAGGATGCATTAAGGTGAAAAAACATGAAGCTTTACAACCCCTTTAATATGTAATAAGTAGAGGGGGATTTTGTGCATGCTTTTTGAGTGAATTTTTTTCAAAGTTACTGGTTTAGAGTTATACACCTCTATGGCTTCTGTCTCATTAGCAAAATTTAGCGAACGCTATAACGCTAATAGGTCATGTGACTGAACTTTCCCTACTTAGGGATTATAAAATGTATTCTATTTTGAAATTAAAGGGGTTGTAAAGGTAATTTAAAATAAAAAATAAAATAACAAACATGTTATACTTACCTCCACTGTGCTTGTTTTGCACAGGGTGGCCCCGAACCTGGTTTTCTGGAGTCCCTCGGCGGCTGTCTCGGCTCCTCCCCACAAGAATTCAACACCTTCATGCAAGCAAAATCGCATGGTGGTGAGTTCTTGTGGGTGCGCTCCCGTGATACAGCCGGCGGCTATAGCCGCTCACTATATCACTCGGCCCTGCCCCCCGGCGGGCTGCGTCATTGAATGTGATTGACAGCAGCGCGAGCCAATGGCTGCGCTACTTTCAATCAACCAATAAATAGAATGCATTAAGGTGAAAAAATGTGTACCGTTACAACACCTTTAACTGAGGTTGAACCCTATGGGACCAAATATGGTCCATGATGTTAAATCACACAGGACTAAGACTGGTGGGCAATGAGTCATTGTGATTGATATAAGTTACCCTGTTGGATGATAATATTGAAGCTGGATTACAATAGGGGACATTATATTTAAAATGCTTACCACGCTGTGATATGCCTTTCCCTGTTGATCTTTTCCCCCTCTACTCTTTCCTTCTATCTTTCACTTTCTCAGCTGTTCCTCTTCTATTACTCTTCCTGTTCTTTTCCTCTACTTATAATCTCATGTCCAGCCCGCTAACTCCATTACTGATACCCAGGCTTGAATGCCTACTGACACACATATAACATTCTTTCTGTTGCTTCCATTTAGAACCCAGGCACACATTATTAACCGCTCAACTCTTTTTTATTTTTGTGCATCATTCCATTCCATTTTATTTGATTTCATATTTTACAAATCTGTTGCTATTTCTTGCATCCAAAAGAGGTGCTGGGTTACTCTTCTAAAATGCATAAAAAGTATTGAATTGAAAAATAATTTGTGTGTGTTTTCTTTCAACTAAAGGATGTTATAATGGGGTCTGTTTGTTTATTTAAATGGAACTCTTTCTGGAAATGAGTATTAAGGGGTACTAATCTACCCCATACTCATGTCCCTAGGAGAGAGGTCGATTATCTGAGGGTCTCCTTATTATATAGGGGGCTTTTAGGTTCTGATAAGTTCCCCAAATCACAAACCCACACATCCCACATGGGAGACAGGATGTGGGAATGAGGCCCTTGTCTTCTTAACATAAGAAGCCTTGCAAGGTACCTTCTAAATGTTGGCAGGCATGTGGCCTAGTATAGTACAGAAAGTGCGGGGGGGCAAGCTCATTGGCCTCCATTTCCTGGGCTCCCAAGTTGCATGCCTGGAAAAGGGTCTGCTGGAGATTTTAGGGGAACCCCAAGCAGTTTTTTGCCCTGCTTTTTATATGTCAGTTTGAAAGGGCTGCAATGTACTGTTCTGTAGCAGCATGTGCAGCTGTAAGGCATCTTCTCCAATGTTATTTAAAAGGTTTTTCGAATGTGAACATTGAAGCTGCCTGAAAGGGCTATCTCCTTGCTGAACAGTCTATGTTAAACATTTGTTTGGCATGTACGTGTGCCCCATGACAGTGCTCAGTCCACCTCACCATTTTTTACATTTGTTTGCTTATTATTCTTGAGAATGTCCCTAATTAAATTACAACATTCACCTACTATAGATCTCAGCACCTGTAAAGTTTGGGTAAACAGCAGAGTATGTGAAGTTCGGGTTTGGCGAAATGCAAATGCATGATATTTGGATGTGGTGAACCGTAAGGCACATTAAGTTTAGGTTTGTTACACTTAAAGTGGTTGTAAACCCACTTTTGCAACTTGCACCTACAGGTAAGCCTAGATTAAGGCTTACCTGTAGGTGCAAGAAATATCTCCTAAACATACACGGTTTAGGAGATATTTGCTAAAAATGACATCCACCGATGTCTACGGCGCATGCGCGCCGTAGACAATGGCGCATTCATAGGGTTAATCCCATTCACAAATCCGGCTTAGCCGGATTTGACGGCTCCCGCGCGCATGCGCGGAGTCACGTCTTCGCCGCTCCGGCCAATCACAGCGCCGGAGCGGCGCTGTGATTGGCTGTAGCGGCGATACCCGGAAGTAACCTTCCGGCTATCGCCGCAGCGATGGCTGCGGCTGGAGAGGGAGACGAGGACGCCTTCGGGGGCCCCCATCTAAGGTAAGTGATGCATAATGATAGCTCATTATGCCTTTGTCTTGCAGGTTAGTTTAAAAAAAAGATGTTAAAAGGGTTTACAACCACTTTAACTTACCATATAAAATGTAAGAATACCTATAGTGACATAAAAGAAAACAAGCAAGGTAAAGTTGAGAGGGGCTGGCAATGGTCCCCTCTGCCTCAGCCATAGCAGCATTAACTGCTGCTAAACCTGCAAGTACATTCACTATAATCTGCCATTGTGAGTCATTGATGGGCCTGTACACAGTTCCTAATGACAGCTCTCGATTCAGGTGGTACAAAAAAAAAGAGACATATGCACCACAGGGCCACAGAACTGCATGTTCTGGCTCCATAATACATTTTACCTTGCATGCATAAGAAACAAAACAGAAAATTTTACCAAATAGGTCTATTTAATTTGTCCAATCGTTCATGCTTTTATTTGCGCTATATTACACAGTATCTTTACGAATATTTGACTTCATTCCTCACATCCATAAGACTAACACCATAATTTTTTCCCTATTAAAAAAATACAACTTATTACTAGACAATTGACACTATGGGTTATCTCAGACTCGGCTCTGTAAAAGCCAATGGGCTCCATAAAAAAACTGCAACCTCACTTCAATTCTGATCATTTGCTCAGACTGATTGAGATTGAAATATATGTAAGTTTGAAAGAAAATTGCCTGCAACTACAAGCACTTGAAAGGGCATTTCTTCAGGGAAGAGGGCCCTACTCCTTCCGCTACTCAGAACAGGGATGTCACTGATTACCCTTTAGAGGAGTTTTTGACCAAATTAAATAACAATAACTTCAACCTCAAATCCACCATGGCTTATGATCAGTGTAACGTTACTTTCCTTGGTTTGGAAGTGTCAATATCAGATTATAGGGAACTTACATGTGGCCTTTACCATAAAAGTACTGTTGGCAATACAATCCTCCACACTGGTAGCTCTAATCCTCAACCATTACTAAGATCCACTCCCAATTGCGGATTCAGAAGAACTGTTCTGATGATACCTGTTTCTGCAAGGAGGCTGATGTCTGATAAGAAAGATTACTCCAGAAAGGGTACAGTAAGTTCTGCTTGAAAAATTCCTACCAAAGGGTTGGGCAGTCAAGAGATAAGAGATAGTCAAGAAATAAATTGTTGCACCAAAGGATATAGTGAGATTATCAGGACACTACTCAGCTGATTACGCAGTATTCTAAACAACAGGGACACATTTTTTACATTCTAAACAAATACTAATAGCTCCTCACAGATGACCCTACTACAGTGAGGAGATTCATTGCTGAAACCCCACACATTACATATAATCAGGCCACCTCCCTGTGAGATTCCCTGGTTCAGTGCATGTACCAGGCCATGACCCTTGTATTACAGTACAAGGGAGTACAAGGGGTACTTTTCTATGTGGGGAATGTGCCTATTTTCATTATGTCGAGACTAGTAGGGATGTGATCCTCCCTAATGGGAGTGTGTTCAGGCTTAGACATTTTGTTAACTGTAAGATTATAGGGATGTTCTGATGTGAATGTGGCTAATTTTATGTGGGCAAAACACAACGTGAGTTCTGGATTCATATACAGGACCACGTGTTTGCAATGTGGATGGGCAGTTTGAGCTCTCCCATTGGCAGACATGCAGCCTTCCATCATAATTATCAAATACCACAGGCACAGTTCTTTGGACTTGACAGGGTGCACAAAGACCTTCAGGGGTGGGGGGTGATTGGAACGGACAACTACTTCAGGTAGAATTGAAGTGTCCTTTTTCATCTTTTATGTCTACAGTGCGGTGCAGTAACTACACTTAGAGTGTGCTGTATGTAATTTGTGTTACCATTTATGTACATGTAATTGCCCTCTTATTGTTATTGCCCTATGTTTGTTGCAATTTAATATGTTACACTGATAATTTATTAGTGACTGTACACATATATGTTGATTCTGTTATTTGGCTATATTTTTTCAAAATTATTTTGATGATGTTTATTGTCATATTGGTTTGGGGTGTCCCTCTGTGGGCCTTTGTGGTCCTCCTTCCTGCTTGCCCAGCACACCAAAGGTGCCTCCGCTCCTCCTCCCATTGTGGGAATGTTGGCTGTGCCTTGGTTCGTGGCTCCCATTAGTTTGATTCGGGTTCAATTGGCCCGTGGTGTTAGGCCAGCAAGGTGACTCTTGCGATCGTGTCTCCAGCTCTGTCCCACAGGCTTGTGTGGTTTCTGGATATTCCCTCATTGGCGGCAGTGCCCTAGCACCTGCCCTTTTCTGTAATGGCACCAAGGCACTTTGGCCATCTGGGCAATCTATTATGCCGGTGCCACTATGCACAAAGTCATCACACATCTCGGCGGAAACCTTCTATGAATGGGCACCATCTTTAGTTCTGTCTTCCCCTTACCATACCATATGGTATTACCATAGAGTGACTGGGGCTAGACATATACATTTCTAAAAAGCAGATGTCACATACTTGCCGGGACTTGATTATTTTCCACAATTACAATCAGATGTACTACATTACACTCCTAAATAGTGTCCCTCTGCTATCATATAAATACTTTGCATTATGGATAGGTAATTTCTTTGGTGCTGTGCCCTCTGATGACGTTGTTTGGAGTTTGGTTGTCTCTTTGATATCCACATTTGAATGTATATGACATCTCCTTTTTAGAAACGTATATATCTAGCCCCAGTCACTCTACGGTATAAGTGGACATATAGAGATACATATAGACCCCTTATAGAACAATTTTTAATACTTGGATTTTGTTGCCAGTTTTCTTTTTTTAGAACATGTGCCTCCCTTATGTACACTTGCTCCATTAAGGATCATGTACACTAGCAGATCCTAAACTTGAGTTTTGGAGCTTTTGCCTTTTTTTGGGGCGTTTAGGAGCTGCCACGGTTAGGTGAGCTTCAACCTCCCTCTCTTGAACACAGAAATACGGTGATCAGGATAGGAACGTCTTGACCACCGGCCATGGGAAACCGCAAAACCATGGCGAAATCACAGCGTTTTGCGTTTCCCTGCGGCCGCTGTAAATGTAGACAGGGTGTACATGAAGCTTTATGAGAGAGTTTATTAACAGCAAGTCTTCTTTATTAATGTAATATTTTTGTAGATATTGACTATAAGGGTTATACATGTAATGATATATTGTGGATATCAGTATGGCACTAGGCAACCATTTTCAAATAGGGCAGTTATGTTAGTTACCTCATAAGGAATAAGAAATTACTTATTTATTCTATTACTTTGGTTTGTACCAACAAGTTCTTGCTGTGGAGGGGACCCTATGTTCCAAGAAGGGTACTACATTAAAACCTTTTAACAAAAGAGCTGTTTTTATGGGCTGGCATATACCGGTACATATGTCCATATGTGTGTTGTTAAGTCTATTGTGATGCTCACCTGTACTTATTAATAAGTGGAATATGAAATATCAATGGTTGTTACAGTATGCTTTTTAGTGAACAGATTCTCTTCTCCCCAGAGGAAGAAATTATTTTTGAAATGTGTCAGGAATTAGGAGAGCCTTTACAACAACTATGACGCTATTCTTACACTGTCAGCCTTTTGAGCTTTATTTGTATTAGTGTTTTTTAATGATTTGGATAATAAAAACACTTTTTTTTATGAATACCTTAAAAGTCCCATCTAGATATTTTGCTATTTTTGAAAGTGAAATGAAACTTTTACCCCTCATTCACAAATATGAAGAATTACTTCACAAAGTGAACATCTTCAGGTTTTGTTGAAGGGCAGAGAACCTGTGGTGCTGCCACAAGATTATTTATATCAACATGCTTAAAGGGGTTGTAAAGGTACATGTTTTTTCACCTTAATGCATTCTATGCATTAAGGTGAAAAAACATCTGAGTATTTGTGCCCCCCTGAGCCCCCGTTTACTTACCTGACCCCTCGAAAGTCCCGCGCCGTGAACGCGCAGGCTTCTAGGACGGCTTCTCGGGTCATTCATTGGTTGATTGAAAGTAGCACAGCCATTGGCTCGCGCTGCTGTCAATCACATCCAATGACGCGGCGCGCTGGGGGGGCGAAGCGAGTGATACAGTGAGCGGCTAAGGCCGCCGGCTGTATCACAGGAGCGCGCCTGCAAGAACTCACCACTATGCGAGAGAGCTCACATGAAGGAGGAAAGTTCTTGCAGGGAGGAGCCGATACAGCCGCCGAGGGACCCCAGAAGACCAGGTTCGGGGCCACTCTGTGCAAAACGAGCTGCACAGTGGAGGTAAGTATAACATGTTTGTTATTTAAAAAAATAAATAAAATGTTCCTTTAGTGTTCCTTGAACTGTTTGGGAAACACAAAAATAAAAAGTACATTACAAGCATGCTACAATAACATTATTCCCACTTCAACATAACCAGTGCTGGGGTGAGGATACATTATAACCTAAGATTGGTGTTGGTTTAAGAAAGGAGTCTAGGGTGTAAACTTAGTCACCTAAATCAACACATAGCTTGACCTCATTTATTAATCTAAGTGCTAATTTACTTGGCAAAGTAAAGTGCCTTAACTCCTTGGATAAATAAACACCAATGCAATTGTAAGTGATGCCTACTTCCATAATAATTTTCACATACAATTGAAAACGTTTATTTTTGACTGTACCTAAAAAAAAACAGATCTGATGGTGAGAAATAGGCAGGATTTAGGATCGCCACCATCAGACTCCAGAGGAGAATGGGCCTCTCTTTGGCCTGCAGTCATTGCCCTTAGGGAATACCATGAGAAAAAAACACAGAACAAAAAAATAAAGCATGGCTTGAATAAAAAAACTTTCAATGAGAACACACTTATGCCTCGTACACACGACCGGTTTTCCCGTCGAAAAAACTGCTATGAGAGCTTTTGGCCGGGAATCCCGGCCGTGTGTATGCTCCATCGCAGTTTTTCCTTCAGGAAAAAATCCTGGCGGGAAAACCGGTCGTGTGTACTAGGCATAACACAGTGTGCATGTCATGTGGTGCTAGGAAGCTGCTGGGTGTCAGTTAGTAAGAGGCTGGATGGAAGAACATGAAGACCGCTGTGTGCTGGGAGCCGACGGTGGCAGGTTGGCTCCCCTGCGCAAATCGCTGCTAGCTGTAGGAGCTACTGCGCTTGCCAGGCGGCCGCAATGTCCACCGGGCACCCACGATCGCTCCTGACAGAGACAGCAGGGGGGTCTGTCAATGTAAACAGCCAGATCTCTGTTCTGTCAGGAGTGAGGAGACAGATCTGTTGTTCCTAATGCTTAGGAACAGCGATCGGTCTCCTCCCCCAGTCAGGCACATCTCCCCACAGTTAAAAATACACATGAGGAAACACAGTTAACCCCTTGATCGCCACCCCTACCCTGCCAGTGACATTTACACAGTAATCAGTGGCTATTTTAAGCTCTGATCGCTGTATAAATGTCACTGGTTCCAAAAAAGTGTCAAAAGTTTCTGATCTGTCCGCCGCAATGTTGCAGTCCTGCTAAAGATCGCAGATCGCCGCCATTACTAGTAAAAAATAAATAAAGTAAAATTCCATAATTCCATCCCCTATTTTGTAGACGCTATAAATATTCGCTTATTGCTAATTTTTTTACCAACAATATGTAGAATATTACATATTGGCCAAAACTGATTTTTCGGGGGATATTTATTATAGTAGAAAGTAAAAAATATTGTGTTTTTTTCAAAATTGTCGCTCTTTTTTTGTTTATAGCGCAAAAAGTAAAAACCGCAGAGGTGATCAAATACCACCAAAAGAAAGCTATATTTGTGGAAAAAAAGGACATCAATTTTGCTTGGGTACAGTGTCGCACGACCGCGCAATTGTCAGTTAAAAAGATGCAGTGCCGTATCGCAAAATATGGCCTGGTCAGCAAGTGGGTAAAATCTTCCGGGGCTGAAGTGGTTAAAGAGACATCACCGGCAATGTATCTGATCAGCTTGATTGGATTGGATGATTTATGGGAGTGTTTGCTAATTATACAAGGTGGAGATTGTGTTGTCACTGCCCTGCTTTGTCATCTTGTCCAATCAGAGAACACCTTGCTTCCACTGAAAAAATTACAGGGCATTTTGTGAATGGTGAATGTGCCATGCGAGCACTCCTCTGTAGATACTATACAGCAAGGCAGCCACTAAGCACAGGGCCCAGAATAGGGATGAGCTTCGTGTTCGCGTCGAACACATGTTTGACTCGAACATCGGCCGTTCGATCGTTTGACGAAGAACGAACGTTATGGTCCGTTCACGCTAAATTCGTGTTGCGCGACACGGCCCATAATTCACTGCGGCATCGCAGTGCATTGATGGCTGAAGATTGTCCAAGCATGCACTATGACCCGCATGCTTGGCCAATCACAGCGCGGAAAAAATGGAGAGCCCTAATTGGCCAAAGCCAGGGTGGCTTTGGCCAATTATGGCTCAGGGGGTTTAGTACACGCCCCACATTATATAAGGCCGCCTGGAAGTTGGCCTTGTGTAGTGTGTTGGCGTTTGTGAAAGAGGCAGTTTCAGAGAGATAGACAGTGTCATTTATATTGACAAACAAAAACAGAAACCGCTCAGGTGTGGACGTCCTCCAGGTGACTATCTCCTCCCAACAGCCAAGGGTGCAGGCAATGCAATTTCAGGCAAAACAAAAGATCAAGTCTTCTGGACAGCAGCACTCCAATAAAAAGCCTTTATTATGTAAAATGGTTAGAGCTGACTAGTTTCACACTTTCTTAGTGTTTAATCATAGCTATGATTAAACACTAAGAAAGTGTGAAACTAGTCAGTTCTAACCAGAATTTTGTGACTTGCTGTGCTGTATTTGGATTTTTGAAGATTTTACATAATAAAGGCTTTTTATTGGAGTGCTGCTGTCCAGAAGACTTGATCTTTTGTTTTGCCTGTCATTTATATTGAGTTAGATAGAGCAGGCAGGCGAGTCAGTTAGCTGCTGTTACAGTGTGTAGAGGATATATATGCATCCTAGGTGTTGTATATATATTTATACACTGTATTGAGTTTAGCTAGATCCGTTCCTGTTATTCTCTATACTGTGACAGGCAGGCAGGTGATTGTGCTAGCTGCAGACAGTCAGTGTTTCACTTAGTGTACTACTGTGTGCTTTGCATAGCGATCACCTAAAGCTCACCTGGATACAGTTATTCTCTATACTGTGACAGGCAGGCCGGTGATTGTGCTAACTGCAGACAGTCAGTGTTTCACTTAGGGCTCTTTCACACGGACGGACCGTTCAGGTCTGCCTGTCAGTTTTTTAGGCGGACCTGAACGGATGCTCCATGTACCCCTATGGAGCCACGAATGTCAGCGGTGACATGTCCGCTGACATCCGACCCGCTCCGATCCGCCAAAGTGTGACGCAGGAAAACCCTACTTTTCCATCCGTCTGCGGATCGGATGACAACGGACTCTACGGTCTGTCGTCATCCGATCCCTCATAGGGGAGAGCGGCGCTCTGACAGGTCGGTCCCTGCACAGTGTGCGGATACAGACCTGTCATCTGCCTGCTCAGCGGGGATCGACAGAGCGATCCCCGCTGAGCAAAGCGGAGCCCGCACACGGACACGAATCGTGTGAAAGGGGCCTTAGTGTACTACTGTGTGCTTTGCATAGCATTCACCTAAAGCTCACCTGGATACAGCTATTCTCTATACTGTGACAGGCAGGCCGGTGATTGTGCTAGCTGCAGACAGTCAGTGTTTCACTTAGTGTACTACTGTGTGCTTTGCATAGCATTCACCTAAAGCCTAAATTTTTGATGCAATACTTTGCAACAGGGCTCATTGCTGCGCTCTAAGTACAGTATCTGTGGGGGTTGCAGTGTTGTGGCACCCGTGCCTAAGGCCCAATTTTTCAGCCCCTGTTCAACAGGGGCATGCAATTGCAATTCTTGATCTAATAATTCACAGCAGGGCCCATTGCTGCGCCCACCAAGAGTAACTGTGAGGGCTTACAGTGTTGTGACACCAGCACCACCACCAAAGGCCCAATTTTTCCTACCACTGTTCAACAGTGGCATGTAAATACAATTCCTGATATAATAGTTCACAGCAGGGCGTTCCAGTGCCCACCAAGAGTAAGGCCTCGTACACACGACCGATTTTCTCGTCGTAAACAGTCAAGAAAAGTGCCGCGAGAGTTTTTTTGTCTAGAAAAACGTTCGTGTGTATGGTTTTACGACGAGAAACTTGACGAGAATCTCGACGAGAAAATAGAGAACCTGCTCTCTATTTTCTCGTCAGGAGTCCAGATTTCCTCGTCGTGTTTCTCGTCGGCCTGTTTTGTGACGAGAAAATGGTTCGTGTGTATGCTTTTACGACTCTTCCAAAAGCGCGCATGCTCACAAGCAACTATGAGACGGGAGCGCATCTTCTGGTAAAACAAGCCTTCATAATGGAGAGAGCACATTCGTCACGCTCATAAATATTTCATCGTTTAAATGTTCTGCATTGAATTCTTCGTTAGAATGTTACATTAATCAAAACGAGAGACCTTCTTTTGCTGCTGATATTCACACAGAGTTATGCCTTATTTTTAACCTTTTTCATGCTGCTCTTTATAAGATTTATGTGTATTATATCGTGCAAGTTTTTAGGAATAATTTAAATGGTTAGATTTTTCAAAATGATGTTAATTATAATTTCTCAATGTTTTGATAGCGATCTCCCATTTAATTTTCTAATCTATATTTTTAAAATTTCACACCATGTTTTTGAGCTAATCAGATTTAGTTATTCTTTTGGGGGGGTGATATCTGTGCCTTTTATTGTCAGTCAAATGTATCTGCTTACTCCAAAGCTTGTTTTTTTTTATTTAAAAATACACATAGTCAAGTATGAACTTAAACAAAAAACACATTTATTCATGTTTATAAATTAAATAAAGAGAAGGCAGCGCTGGAGAAGCTGCTGCCATTTGTGCATCCCAGGGACCCCAGAGCACACAGCAACCCTGTGTGGACACTAAAATTGGGAGCTTGAGAAGGCCCACATTTCAGAACACAATCTGATGCTGGCCTCCCAGAGGTCAGGAACAGCAGCAGGTGAGATATATGTCCCAAGTGTGTGGTACTACAACAGGCTGCCTTCTGTCCGACCAGTGCGACCACAATGAAGCAAGGCCATCACTTCCTCTTCTTCCTGGCAACCTTCCCTGCAGCCTTTACTGAAGCCTTCCTTCTTCGTTTAGCTGGAGGCTGGCCCACTGGAGGGGTACTCCTGTCAGGAGGAGGAGGTGGAGGTGTAGCAGAAGGGGGTGGGGCAGAAGAAGAAGGTGGAGGTGTAGCAGAAGGGGGTGGGGCAGAAGGTGGAGGTGTAGCAGAAGGGGGTGGGGCAGAAGGTGGAGGTGTAGCAGAAGGGGGTGGGGCAGAAGAAGAAGGTGGAGGTGTAGCAGAAGGGGGTGGGGCAGAAGGTGGAGGGGTAGCAGAAGGGGGTGGGGCAGAAGAGGAAGGTGGAGGTGGAGGTTGAGGTTGGGTCAGTTGGGCCACCTCACATATGGCGGTATTGGGGGTAATTTGCTCCATCACCCCCTTGTTGAGCAAGGTGATGAGCAGGGGTTCGCATAGGAGGCGTTGCTCCATGCTCATCACCTTGAACTTAGCCTCCACTAGGCCGGCAATGGCCTCTTCAGGGGATGTGGGCTCCTTGAGGGTGGCATGGGCCTCTTTAATAAGGGCCATTGCTGCCTCACTGGTGGTCCTGTCCCTCCTGCCTCTTTTGTGAAGCCTGATGGGAGGCACCTGGGATCTGGTGCTTCTCCTTTGCCCTGCCACCTCCTGTCTGCCACTGGGCCCTGCCACCTCCTGTCTGCCACTGGGCCCTGCCACCTCCTGGCTGCCACTGGGCCCTGCCACCTCCTGGCTGCCACTGGGCCCTGCCACCTCCTGTCTGCCACTGGGCCCTGCCACCTCCTGGCTGCCACTGGGCCCTGCCACCTCCTGGCTGCCACTGGGCCCTGCCACCTCCTGGCTGCCACTGGGCCCTTCCTCCTCCTGCCTGACAGTTTCCAGACCCTCCTCCTGGCTGATTTCATCCTGTGTATGAAAAAGAAACATAGTTTAATATGTTGGTTTAATCTTTGCATCAAACTTTGTAATCCTGATGGAAGCAATTAGAATGTAAATGCATAAATCCTTGCTTTAAATTTACCACTACATCAGCTTGACTATTTACCACACAATTAAGTGCAGAATAATGTCTACAGATCATGATTTCACTTGTTGAATACAAAATAATGTATGTTTCTCATCCTGACATATTTGGGAAACATTAATTTTATCCCACTACATTTTCAGTTAATACTATACCTGGCTCCAGATGGCCAAATCAGGATCATCCAGGATGGCTGCCTCCTCTTGCTCCAGAGAAGGCTCAGGTTGGCTGCAGGGAAGTCTGGGGGGAAGAGTGGAGAGTGATGGCCTTGGCTCAATGTGGTCATCCAGGAAGGACATCCTGCTGTAGTACCACAAAACCGGGACATAAACATCATCTGCTGCTGCTCCTGACCTCTGAGAAGCCAGCACCTTAGAGCGTTCAGTCCTGTAGGTACCTCTCAAGCTCCCAATTTTAGTGTCCACTTGTTTTGCTGTGGCTGTGGGCACCTTGGTATGCACAAATGGGAGCAGCTTCTCCAGCGCTGCTTTTCTCACCCCTTTTTTTTTATGGATGGGGTTTTTGGTCTCCCACAGAGCCGGCAGCTCCCTTACCCGGTCAATAAATTCCGCCAGGAACTCTTTGTCGCTAATAAATACATTCATATTGTATCTGCAAGTAAAATAAATTATATTTAAATAATGTGAGGCAAACAGTCTAACCTCCTTCACATCCTAGTCACCATATATATCCTCCAACAATCTCAAGACAGTATAGGCCAACAATTTTAACAAGTCTCACAAAATCACATACCTTCGTTCGCACGTCCGTCACTTGAACTCCTCTCTCCGCACACCGAACGTACTATAGTCACATGTGTGTTTGCTATATACACACCACGCATGCGTCCAAATTCGAACACGTCGCTCCGCACACGTCGCCCGCCCATGACGTTCTAACTAACATCTTTTCCCCGCCCCTTCTCTTTCGGCGCGCAGACAGATATGGCGGAGTTACAGCAGGTGTCTGATAATTCCGCAACTAGCGAGGAGACAAGCCCGGAGACCGAGGACACGTCACGATCAAGGAGGAGATTCAAGGCATCGAATATGTCTTTGGCGGAGATGGCGGAGATGGTGGACATCTTGGTCAAGGCTGATTATGATGCCAAGCATGGGCCGTATAGCAAACCAAATAGAAGGAAGGCCAAAATCCTCACTAAAGTTGTGAAGAGTCTGAGGGCGAAGTTCGGGGTGAAACGCTCAAATGAGCAGCTCAGAAAGAGGTGGTCAGACCTCAAACTGAGGGAGCCAGACCAGTTGAGGAGCATAAAGAGGATGCTCGCTAAAAGTAAGTAAAATGACGACCTTTCTGCTATTAATCTTTTTAGAAACTGACTTTTTTTTTTTTTAAAGCATATTGGACTCCCTTCCAAAATGTATTATTTTGAACTAGGTTGGGCACAGTAATCGTTCGTTACGTTACCGACACTTCGTTCGGCCACTATCCGTGGTTTTGGCTTATTTAAGACCCCCAAAAGTAATTAGACATCTGCCATTTTTGATCAAGTATTGTGGATAATTTTTAAGTCTAGATGATGTGTTTGTAAGGAGAATGAAATGCAAACTTTAATCAGTGTAAAGGAGAGGACACTCAGCAGCTGCTTCCACATCTGTACTTTGGAGCACTATAGTGTGGGCCACCAGACCCGCCTTTTTTGGGTGTCCCACACAGGTGCATCAGAGTTTATTTGTGGTGCCTCCATGTCCAAAAAATTACATCCAAATGTGAATAATAAACATATTTGGGGTCATAAAGAATGCATTTTTCTTTAAATTCCGCACAAACACACACTTGTACCCCACTTCCAAACAATTTAGCCTGTTTTAAGTTTAAAAATGAGATTTTTACAGTGTGATAAATAGACCTTTGGTTTTATTCTCATAGGGGAGAGAAGACTGGGAGGAGGACACTCCAGGGAGCACATGCACCCCACAACTTCCAAGCAACCCCAAACTCCCAAAGATCCACAACCGAAAGATGTGCAGGAAGTTGAGGTGGAGGAAGGAGAAGTGCAGGAAGGAGAGGTGGATGACGTTGTGGATCTGGTCACCACAACAGGTCAGTATCTGACACCACAGCTTAAGGTAAGCGAGGTAGGCCTGCAGAGTTTTATTAATTATTTTTTATGGTTTTTAGGGGATGGAAATGTTGTGAAGGATAGCACACCGTTCTCTGCTGACAGTGCCCTCCGCCTCATCCAGCAAGTGATGGAATGTAGCACGGAACTGGACCTAATTAAACAAAGAATCCATGTGATGGAACAAACATTTAAAGACATTCTCGATGTTTTGGGGAGAATTCAATAAGCCATCCAAACACATTTGTTTTTACATGTTTGTTTTTATATTTTTACTAATTTTTTGAGTAACAAAGCAGCCAAAAATTGAATATGCACACAGTGTGTGAACATGTGCTATCTGCCATCAGGGGATATCCATGTACGTCTTTTGTGGGTGCAACCCCTTCCTCGTATCAAAAGTCGGTGAACTGAGGAAGGGGATGCACCCCCAAAACACATCCATTGATCACCCCTGATGGCAGATAGCACATGTTGACAATAGGGATCAGGATTGTAAACTTCCTATTTGCAAAAAAGTAAAAATGTGTGCATATTGAATTTTTGGCTGGGCAAGGGGTGGCAGGACCCCATATTAGGACGGGCACATAGAGACATAGTTTGTGTAACTGAATGTCTCAGATTGCTCAGAGGTATCCAATGTTGTCATTTTAGAAATGCAAGTGGTATTTTTGTATTTTCATAAGCCAAAATTTGACGGGTTGTGGTCAGGCCAACCCCAAAGTAAAACAAAAAAAAATGTGCAGAGAGTAAAATATTTGACCACAAACAACGTGTAGCTTCTTTTTATAATACACTCTAAGCTTATTTGGTTCTTTTGTAAGGTAACATAGTGAAATTGGTTGTTATTTACTAAAGTAAAATACACTTGCCACTACAAATGCACAAAGACAAACTAGGAGACAGGAAAGAACAAATAATTAAAGGTTTAAACAAGATTTTTATTGGGATACTTAGACATAGGCTGGCATAGGAATTGCCCCCCTACCCGTGAAATACTCCATGTATTTGTCCCGAACCACACGGGCATTTTGGGGGGGCAAGCCAAGACGGGCAGATTCCAGGCCCGGAAGGGGATTTGCAGGGGAAAGTCCAGCCTCTGGCAAAACTGAGGCCATATATGAATTCGCTTTGCGGCAAAGAAAATTGTGTAGCACACAGCAGCATAACACTACATAGTTTATTTTGTAGTCCGCCAAGTGGATGGAAGTCATAAAAAGGCGGAACCGGCTGGCCATTATGCCTAAGGCATTTTCAACGACTCTTCGGGCCCTGGCCAGCCGGTAATTGAACACACTCTTCTCTGGGGTCAGGGTCCTCTGTGGAAATGGCCTCATAAGATGCCGTCCGAGTCCGAAGGCTTCATCAGCCAAGAAAACAAAGGGGAGTCCTTCAATATTCCCTGCATCCGGTGGCAATGCAAGGTCGTCACTCTGGAGACGGAGGGCAAACTCCGTCTGGATGAAGGATCCCCCATCGGACATCCGGCCATTCTTCCCTACATCAACATAGAGGAATTCATACCGTGCTGACACCACCGCCATCAGCACAATGCTATGAAACCCCTTGTAGTTGTAGTAGTAGGATCCAGAACGGGGTGGCGGCACGATGCGGACGTGCTTCCCGTCTATGGCACCACCGCAGTTGGGGAAGTCCCACCGCGTGGCAAACTCCGATGCCACAGTCTGCCATTCCTGTGGCGTTGAAGGAAGCTGTGGAGTGAAACAAGATGAAATAATATTAGAAAAACAAAGGCATACATTACAAGCAAATTCAAGACCAAAAAATTAGAGACCAACATCAATCTAATTATACGTTTATTAAGGTGTGTAAAAAAAGTATAATGGAAGGCTCATTTATCATATTCATCACCCCCTCTGATGGGCCATTACTAAATTATTTTGGGGGGGGGAGATGTGTTTGGCCACAGGATAGCATTGCAGTGGCGGTGCGTCCAGAGTGGGCGCTGGAGCACTGTCCCCTCTCTCCTGTGCCCATCACTCAGAACAATACATAGGTTCATGCGTTGCATGAACCTATGTATTGTCTATGCCGCACACTATTCAGGTGGATGGCCTCTTGTAAAGCGACCGACATATGATTAATTGCGTCATTTAGGGGGTTAAAATTGCAGAGCAGAAACAGGTATTAAAAAAGTCTTGCAAATTACAACCTGAGGGATGTAATTGGCTTCCTCAAAGAAAAATCGGGGACGCAAGGAGGGGGCATTCCTTGTGTAAACACTGACAGGCAGCTCTGGCAATCATGTTCACCAAGTCTGTTTAATGGTAACATGATTGGCTGATGCAACATGAAGGGAAGGAGAAGACATCAAGGACAGAAGAAGGATGGCGCTGACCACAAGAAGGTAAGTGCAGGGCTGGGGGGAAACTGGCTGCAATAGAGGGGACTAAATGGCTGCATTGGAGGGGACAACTGGGGGCGTTTATTAGGCAACAGAGCAAAAAAGGAGGAAGTTTATTTCCGAAATTGGGGTTGTAACCCCCCAACATTTGGAGCAACAGGCGCCCCTGCTGGAAAAGTTAGTGAGGGGAAATATTTAGGGAGGATAAAAAAGGGGCATTTAAAAACTTCCAGCATGCATGGGGACAAAGGGGACATTCTCAGCATATTACAATCATGGTAATTAGGAAAGGATGAAAGAAATACAATACATTAGCATACATGTAATACATAAAATGTGATGTGAAGGGAGAAAACTTACCCTAATATAGTCCTCCTGCAGGACTTGTATAATAGCAGAACAGGTGTCTGGGATTATGAGGCCCAGAGCCTGGGGGGAGATGCCTGTGGTGAACTTCAAGTCCTGAAGACTTCTCCCTGTCGCCAGGTAACGCAACGTGGCGATGAGCCTCTGCTCAGCACTGATGGCTTCCCGCATAACGGTGTCCTTCCTGGTAATATAGGGGGACACCAAAGCCAACAGTTCCTGAAAAACGGGGTCAGACATCCTCAGAAAATTCCTGTAGTCCTCAGGATTATTCTCGACGATCTCCCGCAGCAGAGGCATGTGGCAGAATTGGTCCCGCTGGAGCAACCAATTCTTGGTCCATGAACTCCTCCTCACACCATTCATGGACTGGTCTTGGTCCAAAACAAGCAGACCAACACCAAGCGCACGCACAGCACGAACTCGACGACGAGAACGTCCAGGCGACATGGCTAGGAAACGGTCGTCTAATCAGAACGTACAGAACAGAACGCACTTTAGAACAGCAAGGCCTATGAATAACGAACTGAAATTCAGAAACGAACAGGCAAGAACGCACTGTAAAACAGATACGACCTGCCTAGACGCCCTGAAAGTCAAGATACGAACCCACAAGCACAAACTGAACGGCAGAAAACGATCTGAAAAGTACGAAGACTGAAAAGCGCGAATCGTCTCTTCCCAAACTTTTACTTCACACGCGGTAACACGAGATCAGCAAAAGCAGCCCAAGGGGTGGCGCCAAGAAAAAAGATCTTCCCCTTTATAGTGCCGTCGTACGTGCTGGACGTGAGCGCAGAGAACCACGAGGAAATTGGGAAATGACAGTGTGTACGCATAGAAAGCTTGACGAGAAAATCGACAAGCTTAACAAGAATCTCGTCGAAAAAAACGACGTGTTTTTTACGACGAGAAAATCGGTCGTGTGTACGAGGCCTCACTGTGAGGGCTTACAGTGTTGTGGCAACACCAACACCTAAGGGGCAAATTTCTGCAGAGTATATATGGCAGGCCCCTACTTTCAAACATCCAACTTACAAACGACTCCTACTTGCAAACGGAAGGAGACAACAGAAAGTGAGAGGAAATCTACCCCTAGGAAGGCAAATTCTCTCCTGTAAGAGTTAATATGTGAAAAAGGTGTCTCCTCTCCACTGATGCTTTATCACCAATCCTTGTTTCAATAAAAACCCCAAATTTTCCAAAAACATTTGCCATTGGGATGGAAAGTGAGGTGAAATGTTCTGAACAGGTGCACAGACAGCAAAACAAATGTTACAGGGGTGATAACCCTTCCCTATGTTCTCCAAAAAGCTTAAAAATAGATTTTTTGGCTAGAGCTACACTTAAAAAATGTACCTGTTCCAAATTACAAACAGATTCTACTTAAGAACAAACCTACAGTCCGTGTCTTTTTTGCACCGCCTGTATACTGCTGTTCAGAGTATATAGGGCCTTTTTTATTTTGGGTGCGGGGTTCCCCTTAATATCCATACAAGACCCAAAGGGGCTGGTAATGGGCTGGGGTAGGGTGGGGGGGTGATGGGGTAGCCATGCCATTTTTCTCAATGATTTTCATCCATATTGCCGGGACCAGACATTACATTAAAGCCGCAAGCAGTTTTAAATGGCTTTTTTTCCTTTAGAAATGTCATTTTGTGCAGGGACAGTTCTAAACACGGGAAACACGTGCCACATCACAGGCATACTTTAGACACCCCCCAGGTACGATATTTAAAGGGATATTTCACTTATTTTTTTCACTTTATGCATCATTAAAATCACTGCTCCCGAAAAACTGACCGTTTTAAAAGATTATTTTTACATTGATACATGTCCCCTCGGGCAGGACCCGGGTCCCCAAACCCTTTTTAGGACAATAACATGCATTTAAGGCGTTATAATTAGCACTTTAGATTTCGGTCCATTCGAAGGTTCTGTTGCGAACCGAACGGGGGGGGGGGGTGTTCGGCTCATCCCTAGCCCAGAAGACACTGGCGATCACTGTAGTAACGGCAACTACTATACTGTACTATTGTCATCTCCACAGTGGTTTCACAGGCATGGCATATGCATGCTTACTTTTGTCCAAGCTAGACTGAATTAACTATGCAATGATTGTCAAACCTGAAGTTCAGCTTTACCCCTGGAAGTACAGGAGGCCCCACTGCATAGGTACATTTTGCCTTATTCCTGGAGTTCAGCTTTAAAAGCAACATGACATTAGCTTGATTTGCCCTTTAACCACTTGCCGACTGCCGCACGCCGATGTACCTCGGCAGAATGGCACGGGCAGGCAGATTGGCGTACAGGTACGTCCCTTTAAATCTGCCGCCCTGCAGGCGCGCGTGCCCGCCGCGTGCCACGCGAGTGCGGCCGCGGGTCCCGGGAACTCGATGTTCCCGGGTGTCCCGCGATTGCGGTCGCAAAAGCAGAACAGAGGAATACCTTTGTAAACAAGGCATTGCCCTATTCTGCAAATATGGTGGTGGGGTATGGCGCTGCTCGTTCCTTACGTACACTCTGAAGTGGGTAGGAGGATGTGGCTATGTGCTGCTGAGCAAACAAAGTAAATGTGTATGTGATGTACACAAAATAAGTGCATGACCCTTGATCCCAAGGGACACCTGTATATAAACCTCTAAAAAAACGCTAAAGTGCAGTGAGATCACTAGTGATTTTTAAACGTGCATGGTTGTGAGCCAAAAGCATGTGAAAATACCAAATCTATATACCATAATTAATGTGTATGTGATACTAGCAAAAAATACCAAACAAATATATATATAATAAAGATAAAAAATTAATAGTGAAAAAAAGCTGAAAAAATGTATAAAAAATTTATATTAAAAAATGATATAAGTCCACTCCTTGTTCAGTTGTTCCCAGTGCTCAATAGATGATAATTGACAGCAGATACTCTTTCAATGATTTTCCAAATATTCCCCCACAAGGGTCCCCACTCACCAGCTCCCCACACCCCTACAGGGGTAAACAGCATGATACGATTGCTTCCGATCAGGTCCGTGTGTCCCCAGCTATTTCTCCAAAAAGGGCAGCTTGCAGCACAATCCAGAGATTTCCACGGTCTTGCCTTTCCAATAGGTCCCCATTTTAAGAAAACGGTGGTAGTGGGTTACCTCAGTAAGGAAGATGAGAGACTCCCATAGTGTAGTATGCCAGAAAATTTATTAAAAATAATATAAAATAAAATTTAACAAACCGCCTGTGCGGCTAGTCCTTAAAAATAATACCAAGAAACGAACACACAGCGTCCTGGTCCCGTGTGTGCCGGATAGCAGCGTGCGCTACAGCTGCGTTCCAGCTACAGGTGCCCGGATCACTGTCAGCGTGACGTAGTGTGCGTGGCGCCGCCTTACGTACGTTTCGTATGTGAACGTCTTCTGAAGCGGTGCCATGCTGACGCTACACTACATATAAATAGGAGGTGAGCCACAAGCAAGCCCCCCCCCCCCCATATGGGTCATCCAATCTGCGAGAGGAGGAGGGGAAACAGGATTCCCGGACCTTAATATTCTATTTGTTAATAAGCCCAGTGAATTGCAACGAGGGATCTGTGGCTCCCCTCAGTGGTCATTGGATATATCGCTACAATAACATTTATTTATTGCACAAAACAGAAGAAATGCATAAATATATCTAGACATCGCTATAAAATACATAAAAAATACATTAGAAAACACTTCCTCATAGGATATGCCATACACATTAAAACTGGCATTGATAATCTATGTCAAAAATATGGCAATGTAAATAATATACAGAAATTATGTATAAAAAAATTAAGTATACAAATATATATATATAAATATATATGTCTATAGAGATTGGGGATAACCCATAATCTGTACTAGTCTATCTTATATATTAAATGAGGGAAGTTGTAATATATACAAGATATTAGTGTTACGGGAATTTGAAGAACCCTAGGGAAAAAAATATAATTTCGTTTGTCTATATGTATGTTCTCATATACATATATACACCATGTATATATATATAGAAGAATGTGTAAAATGGGGGTTGATACCCCAAGAATAAAGGGGGGGAAGGAAAGAGAAAGCAAGGAGGGAAAGGGGACCTCCAATATGAGATAGAGGAGTACAGTAATAAACCATACCTCATGGTCTTAATATAATACCTCTACCTCAACCAGTATCCATCCCAAAGAGTAGAAAATTCTATACTAATAGAAGGCCTAATACCAGAACTGGATCGTAATTTTTAGGGGTTTGCTAAAAAACAATTGAGGTCAATGTCTATATTTAACCCCTTAGGGGCCAATGACCCCAGCCGGTATTTCCAGCTTGTTTCGTTCTGGGAAACTAAGATTTTTTTGTTTCCTCCCCTCCAGTTGTCTTTAATAATGTCAATCCCATAAAATATAAGCCCGGTTGGGTCTCTGTGATGGAATTCATTGAAATGTCGGGACAAATTATGTTTTGGGAATCCTTTTTAATATTGTTAATATGTTCCCTAATACGTACGCACAGAGGGCGTATAGTGCGGCCTATGTTTTGCAGATGGCATGGGCACTCTATGACATAGGTTACGTGAGTACTGTTACATGTAATGAGTTCACGAATCTTGTATTCCCTATGATCAGTTCGAGATTTAAATGTTTCCCTTCTTCTTGGTTGCTTCTTGCTCACCCTGCAGGCCAAACACCTCTGACATTTGTAGAACCCTTTTAACTCTGGGCAGATGTTAACTGCTTTTGGTGGGTTAATGACATTATGCACAATATGATTGCGTAGCGACGGGGCCCTCCTATATATGAAAGATGGTTTGTTCTGCAATGTTGTTGAAAGGACTCGGTCTTCCTTGAGAATGGGTCAATATTTTTTTACAATACGTTCCATATCCCTATGTTGATTATTGAATCCAGTGATAAACGCCACTTCCATTTTCTTATCTGCTTTCTTTGGTTTATTCAGCACCGCATGTCTATCCATATTGGAGATTTCTTCTTTCAGTTTTTGCAGGTGTTCTAGTGCATAACCCGTCTCATGAAATCTATTGATAACTAGATCAGCTTGTGTATTGAAATCTTCCACTGAGTTGCAATTTCTCCGCAATCTCAGCAGTTGGCCCCTGGGGATATTCCCCTTCCATTTAGGGTGATGGCAATTTGAGGTGGGGACGTACCCATTTCGATCTGTGGCCTTAAAGAAGGTTTTTGTATGCAGTAGTCCATCTTGCTTAAAAACCTCAAAGTCCAAATAGTCAACGGTCTGCGAGTCCCATTTTCCTGTAAAAGTGAGCCCGTATCCGTTTGTGTTCAATTCTTGGAGAAATTGTTGAAAAGTATCTGCAGAGCCATCCCATAATATGATTAGGTCGTCTATGTACCTTCGGTACAGCTTAATTTGGGGAATTTTTCTCTTGTAAATATTTTCCTCTTCCCACATAGTCATAAGGAGGTTGGCTACACTTGGAGCATAGCGTGCTCCCATCGCAACCCCCTTAGTTTGAACAAAAAAAGCTTTATTGTACCAAAAATAGTTGCATTCCATAGCAAGTTGTAACCCCTCCAAAATAAAATTAATTTGGTTTTGTTTCATATTGGTATTTTCATGCAGTGCTTTCTCCACACCTAATAGGCCATCTTCCTGGGCTATGCTGGTATATAGGGAGTTGACATCTATTGTTGCCATCTACATCTATTGTCTTGAACTCCTTGGATTTCTTGAATTAGTTGCAAACTATCTCGTAAATACGATCTTCCTTGTTTCACGAGTGGTTTCAGGTATATATCCAAGTACTCCCCTAGCCTTGAGAATAGTGAATTTATACCGCTTATTATAGGCCTTCCAGGAGGTTTCTCAAGTCTTTTATGAATTTTCGGCGTGTAATATATCACTGGAGTTTTTGTAGAGTTGGACACCAAATATTCATCCTCTTTCTCATTCAAAATGCCTATAGCTACCCCTTTGTTTATAAACTCTTTTAGTTTTTTCTCAAAGATCGGTTTAGGGTTTCCCTTTAGTTTTTTGTAGGTATTCTCTATATTCAACAAATTTTCCATTTCCGCCTCACAATCCTTTTTATTTAGAATGACCAACCCACCCCCTTTATCTGCTGGTCTTATTACAACCTCATTTTTATTCCCTATATCCTTAATTGTTTTCCAAATATTTTTTGTTTTGCTATGTTTCTTTCCAAGACTCCTCAGATCATCTTCCACCATTCTTTTGAAAGCTCCTATGCATTGGTTGCCTGGGGTGTTGGGGTTAAAAATTGAATTGTTTTTTAACCCTGTTTGTACATATTCAGGCTCTACTGGTATTCTATCATCCTTATTCAATGCGAAATGTTTCTTGAGATTACGTTTTCTCAGCCTAGTGACACTGTCACTGATGACCGTTCCCCGTGACCGGGAATGGTCATCAGTGACGTATCACGTGTAGCCACGCCCCCTCACAGTAACAATCACTCCCTAGGAAACACTTAACCCCTGCAGCGCCACCTAGTGGTTAACCCTTTCACTGCCAGTGTCATTTTTACAGTAATCGGTGCATTTTTATAGCACTGAGCGCTGTAAAAATGACAATGGTCCCAAAATGGTGTCAAAAGTGTCCAATGTGTCTGCCATAATGTTGCAGTCACGATAAAAATCGCTGATCGCCGCCATAACTAGTAAAAAAAAAAATTATTAATAAAAATTACATAAAACAGTCTCCTATTTTGTAGAAGCTATAACTTTTGCGCAAACCAATCAAAAAACGCTTATTGTGATTTTTTTAACCAAAAATATGTAGAAGAATACGTATCGGCCTAAACTGTGGAAAAAAAAATTATATATTTTTTGGGGATATTTATTATAGCAAAAAGTAAAAAATATTGAATTTTTTTCAAAATTGTCTCTCTATTTTTGTTTATAGCGCAAAAAATAAAAACCGCAGAGGTGATAAAATACCACCAAAAGAAAGCTCTATTTGTGGGAAAAAAAGGACGCTAATTTTGTTTGGGAGCCACGTCGCACGACCGTGCAATTGTCAGTTAAAGTGACGCAGTGCTGAATCGCAAAAAGGGGCCTGGTCCTTTAGCTACAAAATGGTCCGGGGCTTAAGTGGTTAACAAATGGCAAGTAGACATAACCTAATATTATGGGTGATTGATGAGGTGTTCCTGCTACATCCAAGCATAGTAAGAAATAGTCTACTTAGCTTACATAATTAAAGTGTTTGGCAGCTATGCCAATGGCATTTTTTTATCAATGTATGCTGGTTAAGAGCATAAATGTCATTACCGCTTTTGCCTGTCGTCATGTTATTGCATAACTAAATCAAGAACAGAGATTTCACCAGCACACAAGAAGGCCTGTTCACATACCTTTATATTTTGTCAGATTGTACAGTCAAAATGATGTCAGTTATGATAAAGTGGAACAACCATTTACGGTAGATTGATCTACATCTGGGCCTTACTTGTATAAGGTTCGGTATTATTGCAAAAAACAAAAGGAGCTCCCTAGGTTTATATTACCGTGTATTACATTTCATTTTATTATGTCATATATTCAAAGTATAGAAACAAAATAAAAAGTCCATAGAAATAAATAAAACACGTTTTTACTTTATGCATAGATTGCGGAAAAACATAAAAAATTGAATACTGTCATTTTAGGAAAGATACAAAATATAGCTATCCACCTTAGCTTCAGATATTTTAGAAAGTTTGTTTGTACCAGAAACCTGCCAAAACCTAAAAAGACATGTGAGTTTCACAATACATGCCTCTGTTCCACCAATTATCACCTTTCCCTAACATATTTTATCACTCTAGTGGACCTTCCCCCAAAATAAAGTAAATGCATCTTTTAAAACATTTCTAACATGGTAATAAAAAATAAATTGTTACTGTTCACATCAGGCTTCACTGTCCTTGAATTTGT
This sequence comes from Rana muscosa, assembly GCA_029206835.1. Classification (NCBI taxonomy): domain Eukaryota; kingdom Metazoa; phylum Chordata; class Amphibia; order Anura; family Ranidae; genus Rana; species Rana muscosa. Next base: position 712,826,878 of record CM055118.1, read on the forward strand.
AATTTTTTTTTTTAACACAACACACTTCTTTCAGTGGTCATTGTTTGTAAGGACCGAGAAAGCTCTCTCACTTTACTTCCTGGAATAATAGTCTCCCCCCAAGCCTTCTCTGAAGGCACACTCACATTTTCCCAGAGATCTTGTAAGAGTTCACAAAAACTTTTGAGATCTCACAATATACAGATGAGCTTACCTAGAAAGGCACTGGGGATTTAACATTCCCAGGGGGCAGCTGTGAGGCCAAGGCTATGTCACCAGTGCCTCACTAAACCAAGAAGTGAAATGTGTGTAAAGGTAAGTAACATAGTAAGAGCTTGTTTACACTTGGTGTTGGGAAGCGGTTGGGGAGTTGTGTTTTTATTACACCTCAACCCCCCTTAAGCTACATGCAAATGTGTGTAAATGTAAATGTAGGTAAATCTAAATAACTACTGCCCTATTGTATTCTCTCAGTGGGAGGTTTCCCCACCACCAGAATACAATGAGTACTGCCAGAGGCTATAGCCACTGCAGTGATCGCATGAGAAATACCTAACAGGCTAATTGTATTGAAGTCCATCAATAGATCAACTTCGGTATAACCAGCCTGCTCATAGATAGATTGAAATTCGACCAGTTCCTGCTGAACCAGATGAATTTCTATCCATCTTCCTTTGGAGAGATTCACTCTTACTTCCTGTTCTGGGGACAGGAAGTAAAGGGAAATCCCCATGACAAGACAAAAATACAATAAATAAATTAAAATTACACGGGGCTTAACCATTCTCATTTCTATCTATGCTAAAAATGTTTGGCGATACCTTGTGGAGCCTCCGTGAGTGCTTACAGGCTAATTCACACCAGCTGCTGCCTTATTGAAATGTCATACAGATATTTCACTAAGTTCAGTTGGCCGCCATGAGGTGTGAGGAGGTGGATTGCCTCGTATTGTACTGCACTGAAAAAAAGTACTGCCTGCAGCTTGTGAATGGGCCCTAAGACATCCACAAAGTGAATTTGTATATACATAAACCCCTTAAAGTACCTTAAAGGAAAGATTTTCAGAGAGAAACAAGAAGCCTGCTACTGTAGACCTCTCATTCTTCAAATGTTAGTTGCCTAGCTTTCATGCTGCCAACCCAGAACAAATACACAGATAAAGACATTTGACTTGATGTCAACTGTCCTGATCTGCATACTTGATTCCAAAGTATTAAAGAGGGTGGGTCAGCATAACAGTAAGCCAACTAGCATTTTCAGAAGAATATCAGCAATGCTAATCTTATTATTTATCTTAGGAAGGAACACTTAAGGTGACCAAACACTATACAATCTGATTGTAGAATCTAATTTAGATCTACCATCAACTACGTAGTTAAAGAGCTTGTCTGTTTTGATACAAATGCAATAAATTGTTTAGGTTATTCCTTATATTACATAGGTTTGGTAAGTCTAAAGGAGATTTAGCAGACATTGTACACCCAGACTGTATAGTGTATGGGCAGCTTTGATTCCTAAAGTAGACCTAAACCCAGTCAAATCTCATTTAGGTGTCAACATGTTAATCTAATTTCAAATAGTTTTCATTTTTCTTTAAAGCGGTTGTATAGTCAATTTTTTATTTTTTTGTCACCTGTAAGGCAAAAGGCAAAAGGCATAATGAGCTAGTATGCACCTCATACTAGCTCATTATGAAATACTTACCTTAGAACGAGGCGTCGGTAACTTACCTGGTCCACGCCGAGGGAGATGACATGTTGCCTCGGCTTATCTTCCGGGTATCGCGGCTCCAGCGCTGTCGTCACTCCCGCGCGTGAGACTTCTTTCCGGCAAGGTCCGGCGTCTGCTGGGCCTTTAGCCGAGAATCCCCTGTGTGCATGCGCCGCTGCAGTCAGCGGCTCATTGCGAGGGGAATACCTCCTAAACCGTAAAGGTTTAGGAGATATTTTTTTACCTACAGGTAAGCCTTATTATTGGCTTACCTGTAGGTAAAAGTTAAAAAAAACACTATACAACCACTTTAAATTGGCAGTTTTTATTAACATAGTAGCTTGTGATCCTGCCATAAAGGTCAATGTTCAAAAACATCCTGGTATGGAGTGACAACAATCATTCAGTTGTGCTCCTGCTTTGTCCCCCTGTCCCATACACCCCTGAAGGAGGCTTATAGAGGCCAGGCCACCACACATTTGCTAGGCATAGTTTACCATTGTCACTATCAGCAAAGTGGTCCAGAGCAATCCTTTGCCAATGTAGTAGCAAGTGTCAGTATGTTTTAGGCTACTTTCACACTGGGGCGGGGGGACGGCAACGGCTTTACCGCTGTAATAGTGGCGCTTTCGGACGTTAGCGGGGCGCTTTTAACCCCTGGCTAGCGGTCGAATAAAGGGTTAAAAGAGCATACAAAGTGCCGCTGCCAAAGCGCTTTGCAGGCGCTTCAGCAGCGCTGCCCATTGAATTTGATGGGCAGGGGCGGTATACGCTCATGCACCACCCCAAAGATGCTGCTTGCAGGACTGCAAGTGCACCATACCAGTGTGAAAGCACTCAGGCTTTAAAACTGGGGCTGCAAAAGAGGCAGTTTACAGGCGCTTTTCAGGCGCTATTTTTAGCGCAAATAGGCCTGTAAAACGTCTCAGTGTGAAAGTAGACTTAATGCACAACATCACACCACACAAGTTCAAATGGGCCTTTAAACTCTTCTCCTAAAATGTTACCTCCTAATCTAACTATAAAATTAACTCCTAACTATATGTGGACCCAAAAAAGTAGACTAACAACCACTTGAACCTTCAGGGTAATACTTACCTTAAAGTGCTAGTTCACCTTTTCAGAAAAAAATGAAATAGTGAACACATTACATCCTGTAAACCTATTGTGGTCAATATAACGAGGACCAGGGGTGGGGGTTGAGGGTTTAGTGTCTTAGTTTATCATTACATTTTTTTGTGAAAAGGTGAACTTACCCTTTAAGTGCTGACATTCTTACATACAACACCTTAGATAAAAAAAATTGCTGTGTATCTGCCTGAAATAGGTTCACACGGACCGCTCTAATTCAAAAAGCCTCTTAGAGCGGTAAATGCCCATATGGGATGACACATCCTTCAGGGAATGTTAATGCAGCTGGGCTCTTAGTACCTATCAGCCAGCCTTAGAGAAGCTAACCTGGCTACTGTAGTTTTACTAAACCACTGCTCCATCACTATCAAACAGAAATTACAAAATTGGGTTGATTTACTAAAGGCAAATCAGCTGTTCACTTTGCAAGGGAATTTTCCCTTAGCTTAGCGAAAGATCACTCTGCAAAGTACACACATTTTTTGCTTGCACATGATTGGATAGTGGAAGTCAGCAGAACTTCACCTCATTCCATAAGCTGCGGGAAAATTCCCTTGCAAAGTGAACAGCCTATTTGCATTTAGTAAATCAGCCTCAATGTCTTTAAATAGCTTGGAACATTTCAGTAATACTTAGCTTATGTAAAATCAAGCAATGAACAAAAATAGTTGGTTACGCCCCACTGAAATATTGGTTAAAGTAAAAAAACACTAAAATGTTGCACACAGTAAGAGCAGCAGGTATCACATATACATACTGTATATACATAAACCTATTTATAGACAATATATATATCTGGAAATACCCTGTGAACATAAGAAAATAGATTTTTATACATTCATTTAAAATTCTGTATAAAGTGTAACAATTCTTCCTGCTAAAAATGTTCTGTACACACATCTGTTATAAACCTCTGTTATTTTACACAATAATTACATATAAAACACAAACCAACTATACTTTATATCTTAATGGTTGGAATTCATTGTACATTTCCAAAACTTGGCAGTGTTTAAAGGCCCCTCCTGTTTCTCTGTCTTCAACTATACAACTACATATCTATTTGGGGATGTCTTGAATCCATGAAGTCCAGAGAACTTTTACATATTTTCTCTTGACTGTCGGCAGCCAATCAGGGAAGCTTGTAAAGTGTCCAAACTACTCAGAGCACCGGTGGGACATATCTGGCTGAGTTAACCAGCTCTCCATGCGTGATTGTCATCTTCTATTTTCATGTACATATTCTGCTGAGAAGGATTTCAGAATAGACCTGATTCACTGGACCCTGAACATGATATAGGGATTTCAGATTTGATGGAATGTCTGGGATTCGAGAAAAGTTTTTGCCGCCAAGTGTATAGCTTTTTAATAACTTCATTTGGTTTTCTTTCTTGGTTTTCACAACCTAAAAAAATGATGTACACAAAGAATGTCAGAAATGTCATAACTATTTTATAACTTCTTCCATGCTCTGCCAAAGGAAAGTTTTTATTTTTGTAAATAGAGATTGATTGCACAAGAAGGTTCGTCTATGTTGAGTGCATGCTATCTGCTTTGCATTGCAAATTTTGTTTTAGTGACCCTCTTAAAAACTACACTGTGTCCATGAAATCAAACCATCGTGTCTAGTTATACAGTAACACCATAGGGTTCATGAGCAACATGAGAGAGTTTTTAGTTTAAATGCAAGTCAGGATCTCTAAAATACATTGGTGTTGCTTGATATTCAAACTTGGAGTCAGGGCTAAAATTATAGTTCATTCTCCCTTAGGCATCAATAAATAATGATGTAATTTGAAAAATGCCCAAATCTTTTGTCTCCATCTACGTTTTGTAAAGAATGATTACCAGGATCTGTTATTGGCGAAAACATGCTACTTACTTTATGTGCAAAACTCTACCTGAACTGTAAACTCCACCAAAATGGGGGTTTCAAAGAATATGTGTAAACTGAATGCTAACTTGTCTCCAAAGTTTTACAGTTCGGAAAAAAAAAATACTACACCTGATTTCACATTAAAGCTAAGCTCCGGGAATTATTTTTGTTGCATACTTTCATTGGTCCACTTTGGCACAATGTAAATATGCATATCTCATACCTGATGGAGTGCTGGGGAAGCTGGAAATCAGTGTAATAGTTTGCGCTACTACAGTGATAAACAAAATCTTCTGGGTCCTACAAGGTACGTGCAAGGAGGTTCCCCTCTGCACACAGGTTTTTTCAATGAATAAAAGGCATTCTCTGATTGTTCAAGGTGGAGATTATGATGTCACCACCTCTCTTCTCCACCTTGTCCAATCAGAGAACCCTTTCTATCCATTGAAGAAAAAAAAGGTGTACCAAGAGAGCGACCATGCGTGGTCAGTGTGCAGGAAAGCCGCTTATGCAGAACCCAAGCAGGTCCCTGCAGCTATCACCGTAGTAGCTCCAACTACCACAGTGATTTTCAGCTTCCCCTGCTGCCCATCAGATGTGAGATATGCATGCCAATGTTAGTATGCTATAAAGATCATTTGTACACTTCAGCTTTAAACATAACTTGGATCAGTATGGCTACTGTATATAATTTACTACCTATTAGATTATAAGCTCTTCTGAGCAGGGCCCTCTTAAAGGAGAAGTATGGGTTTCTTTTTTATTTAGGATTCATACTTACCTCGGTGGATGGAGCATCAGACCGATGCTCCATCTGTCCCCCGACATCTGTGCACTGAGAACCGAGCCACCGAACACCGCCACTGGCTCGGTTCTCACAGATCCCAGAGAGGAAAGAGGCTGACTGTCAGTCAGCCTCTTTCCTCTCTGCTTCTCCACGCTCATTGGAGCGCTGAGCCGTGGAGGGGCGGGGAGAGGCTGTCTCAGCCGCTCGCTGATACACTGAGACTGCCATCAATCAGGGCAGCTGGCGGATCCTGACTTGGGAAGTCGTGAAGACAAGCTGCCCCGACTGATGGCAGTGACGTCAGCGGAGAGTGGACTTCAGACCGCTCTCCGCTGAAAACGGGTCACAGGAGTGCAAAACGAATTGCACTCCTGTGACCCAGAGGATAAGCCCAGCCTAAAAAGCTCAGACTGGACTTCTCCTTTAACCCTCTTGTATTTTATTGTGATGTAACTGTATTGTCTCCCTTTTATATTGTAAAACACATGCGTAAACTGTTGGCGCAATATAAATCCTGTATAATAATAATAATAATACTAGTCTCTGAACATATGTACAGATCAGACATGTTTGCCCTTTACTTTGTCATATTTTTGCCTTTCACCTAAAAATTCTCTTGTCTTACTATGAGACTTCATATCCTGGTATGACCAATATACAGTATACTGCTGCAGTATATGGTGTGCTGTCCATAAACAACAAAGAAAGGTGCTACTACCCCAAATTAATGAAACTCCTCCTGAGCTGTCGGGTGCAGGATGTGCAGTTGCTCAGCTATCAAAATGATGAATAGATAAAGGACAATTTGCAACTCCATACATGCTCTTTAAATCAGTCCAAATTTATTGTATCTCCATAAAGATAAAAGTACAGCAGAGGTAGATGCGTTTAGGCCGCAACAGCCTTGTTCACAACATGTACAAAAACAGCACAAAATATATACTTGTAAAACACGTACCATTATTCTGTAATATAGCTATGATTTGTTGAACAATAATATTGTGGAGATATAGTATTACATTTTGCATTTGGAGCTTGTTTATTACATGAATGTCATGGTGAAATGTTAATTATGCATCCATTTCACCAGAAACTCTGTGCTGCTCTACAACAGTCTACAGTTAAATACCAGCCAAAAATGTTTTTCATTTTGGACAGAGTGGGCAAGAGTTAGAACCTCCATACATTTTATATTGCTGTCTGTGATTCCGCTTGAGAGATTTCCCCTCACTTCCTGACCCAGAATAAACAGGAACAACAAAAAGATACCAATAAAAAGCTGAGGTTCTAGCCTTTTACCAGTCTACTAAATTGTTTTTAAGAAGGTATTTTGTTAGACGTTCGCATGAAAACAGTATTGCCTGTTTTATACAAATTGCACTTTAAAAAGAACCTGAAAATTCATGTTGGAAAGCAGTGGAAATTTCGAGACCCTGCACAAAAGAACTAGTTACAGTAAATATTGATTACCATTTACAAAGTCGATTATCTTCCTGCTGATTATCTCACTGGCTTAAACTATCATCAGCTATCATGACCCTTAAGCACAGGCACACACAGTCATTTTTTTTTTATCCTTCTTGCTAACCCTATTTTAAAGAGTATCAGGATCAGCAAGCAAACTAAGGACTTACTGCCAAACCAATCCTTTACACTAGTCTTTAGACCTCACTATGGCCATAACTTGCACCTTAAATATAATAAATTAAGAAAATATCCTTACACGTTATTTATATTACACTTTAATCTTTGAACAAAATTACAAACACAATTTAAGATTTTACATTTAGGTTTTATATATTAAATTCATTAAGGTTTTTATTTTCCATATTGAAACTTTTAGGAAAAAGTATTCAGTTATCAATTATGTGAAAATGCTGTCAAGAAAGAGAATTATGTCCAATAAAGACCATCCAAAATTCATCTTCATCTCAGTCTTCTAGTCATTACACACATTGATAGAGACAAATTAGGTCAATAAAGTTTTGCAGCAATTACTCGAACATGAAGCCAAACATGTGATTTATTTATTCATTTAATTATCTGCCCAGAAAACAGTCATCTTCTAATCAGATAGTAATAATCCCAGCAGACTACATTTACAGTGTAGCTACAGATCATGGCTGTTTACAATTAGACTGCATGAAAATGCCAATTTATTGTACAGACATTTTGTACTAGACATTGGGTAGAAAGAAGCATTTGGGGACTGGAATATTATACATATGAGGTTATAGTACAATTGTAACATAATAAAGATGCATTTTTAACTATGCAATAACAACTGCTCTCTTCAAATCCCTTTCTTTTGAAATGATAAATGGACCCTCACAGTTCAAAGAGAATATGATACTTGAAAAACACAAATAAATGTTAAAGAGGTGGAGACCAAGCAAAATTTGACAATATTAGGGATCAGGGTAGTTGGCATTGATGTATGATCTGTGTGGTGTATGTGACCTTGTCAAAGAAGTCTAGACTACAAACACATTTAATGTTTTCCTGCAACTGTGTGTTTTAAACCGCATCATGTACTAAAGGCTCTTATTTGCACTCATTCAGGCTCAGTAATTGACTTGCATATTGACTTGACCACTAATTATTTGTTTAACGCAAAGTAGAGTGACGTGTCATCAAATCAGACATGAGTTGTCAAACTAGCAACAATGAGAATCCGAATATTTAAATAAATTCTGTATGATTTAGTACTATGTATGTTGATATACCCCGGGTACACCCTTCCTTTCATGTTGATGTTAATTGCCAATTATCTGTCTTTTGAGTTATTGTTCATCACTTTATTGCTTTTATCAATAATTTTTTTTTTATAAAAAAATAAAAAAATAATTCTGTATGATTTGTTCACAAAAATAGTGAACAGAAAAGGCAAGTATCCAAATTAAATTAGAATTCACAACTGGAAATTCTTACTAGATTGTGCAGTTCTTGGACCTTTCAGTATATAACCTTGCATCTATAATGTAAATGGATTTCATGTGGCGCCATTCCCAACATTTAATTTTTAGCTTTGAGTAGAGAAAGGAATGGTTGGCTCATCAGTTTTTAATGTTTGTTTTAATTTTTCATCTTTATTTTTTCTTTTTGTGTTCTGTCCCAGTGAATTAAAAAACTTGCTAGAGGTTTCAACTCCAGCTAAAAAGTGTTATTTATCACAGTGTGTGTGACCACTGGAGAGATTTTCTCCCCAATACTGATCTGGTGGCCAACAGGAAATAAGGTAATGGTGACCCAAGCAGCAATTATAACCGCCCCTAAGCTCTAACCCATCCCCACACATCCAAAACAAAACAAATACAGTTATTTTAATGTATAAGCAATGAAAGCATCTACCCCTCTTCTCAAAAGTGGGTACTGATCCAACATTTCGCTTGCTGTAAAATTCTGTTTCAATTAAATGATCATCATTGTTCATTTGTCATTTGTCCAAGAAAATTGTACTAAAAGGGAAATGTCAACGAACAGTGCTGACCTCATCTTCTAAGGCTAGTTGCCTTTTGGTAACACTGATCCTTTAAAACTAAAACGCTAACCCCAAAAAAAAGGGGATTTGAACGTTTATACCTTAAAAATAATTCAGTAGCTACATGCTTGGTTTAAGACAGTAGGGTTGATTTACTAAAGTCAAATAGACTGTTCACTGTGGAAGGGAATTTGCACTTTGCAAGGCAATCTTCTCGGGAGCTTAGTGAATGTGGTGACATTTCATGATACAAAAATACCCAAGCATATGCAAGGAAAATAAAAAAACAGCATTTTTTGCTTGCACATGATTGGATAATGGAAGTCAACAGGACTTTATCTCCTTCACTAAGCTCTGGGAATGATTTCCTTGCAACATGAAACTACCCTTGCAAAGTGAACAGTCTTTTTGCCTTTAGTAAATCATCCTCAGTGGCTCTGACTTACAATTGCTGCTACAAACATGCCTAGCCTGCACTGGAAAGGGCTAAATTTATGAAGCTCTATATGGCTGTCACTAATATGTCAAAGTAGCTTACCATAGGAACATCAGATTCATAACAGTGGTTTGGAAAATCCACCAGCTAAGTAGTAGCAAAGTAGTCCACTTTTGAGCTTGTATGTGGATAATTTTGGTTGCTATTCAAGGTCAGTGATTACTTTGTAATTAGCAAGGGGAAAATTTCAGCACTTTTCAGTCTGTAAACATGACTAATACACAAGAATCCAACATAGGGATGACAAAAGGCAAAATGGAACAGCGGCCACACGCGTGATAGCAAAACAACAATCATGGCAGCTTTCTGCTCGGCCACGGGCAGTAACTCAATTTTTTTGTCAAATATACATCTGTCTACCACTGTAAAAGATCAATACTCTGGTTCAGGGGCATTTGCTTGAGGCACATGTGTGGGAATACAAAAAATATGGCAACCTAGAAATAAAAACACTTAATGTTTAACAAGTCCTTTATTGAATAAAAATCTTAAAAAAGTCCCTCATTGTAAATCCATTGTCAATCACAATGCACACTGACGAAAAATAAAAACAGATGACCAGGTGCACATGACCGACTACAACGGTATTCATAGCAGGATGATAACTCCATGAGCTGTTTTCAGCCACATAAAGGAAAAGGGACAGAAATGGTGGTGACATCATTGACCAAATATGGCCATGGCCATATTCACTGCAAGCGGCTTCCTTAGGGACCAGTGGCAGCACGAAGCTGTCATATATAGAAGTAAAAATACCCCTTTTTTATATGGTTGCCGAACAGGGAACAGAAAGGGAAGAGTTTGGGCATTTGTACAAACTCTGAAACACCCAAAGTTCAGACCAAACACCTAACTCATCCCTAATAGCAACTGTTAGTGAAATGTTGCTTGCGAGTAGTAAAAAATTTGAATGTTTTATACAGTTCCATGGCTCCTGTCCATTTAATTTAAATCGTATGCACTTTTTCAGATATAAGTTACTCTTTGTGGAATGTTGTTTTTAAGTTGTACCATTATAGGAATTGTTATACCATTGCGTGCTTCTTTATTGTTGATCTATATCCCGTTTGAAGCATTTGTAATATATGGCATTCCTGTTTTTTTTTTTTAAGTGGTTGTAAACTCTTACATATACCCAGCAAAGTGACTGGCCTCAGGTGATACACAGAGATTAAAATCCTTCTACATAAATTGTACCTGTTTACCTGCATTCAAAACTCAGAGTTTATTCAGCTTCTCTGTGCACCCAAGGAAAATGCATACAAAAAGGCATGAAAAATGTGTAAAATGCACAGAAAATTACTTGAAATTACCGTATTTATCGGCGTATAACACGCACAGGTGTAAAACACACAGCCTAACATTAAGAGGGAAGGTTCAGGAGAAAAACTTTCCACAGCCCCCTGCGTATAACACGCAGGCACAGTTTACCCTCTATTTTCAGGGTAAAAAACTGAGTGTTATACGCCAATAAATACAGTAAATCACAATATCTGAACGTGGAAGTGTGTAGCAGTCTTTAACCAAAATCAAAAAACTTTATTTTGATATACATACCTCATGATAGTGGCATCCACATTTTCCACGTAAGAATTCCTTATATCGACCCATAGTGACACTAAATGTATCCACTACTTCATATCCATAAAGTGCAGCAGTCTTTAGGATTAGTTTGTTTTCATCAGATAGCTGTCTTACTTGCACCTGTGTATAAAAGTTAGATAAATACATGTATATTATACATTTACTACAGTATATTACATCAACTGATCCCACATATTAGGTTACTTAAGAAGGCTGAAAAGGACATAAGTGAGTTATACAACCAAACTACACTATGTACTAAAATAACACTGTTCTGATACTGTTAATCCAGAAGAAGGCCAAGGAACCTAAGTGAAACATTTGGAAAATTTCATCTCATGGGAATGTACAGTATGTTTACACAGTTTATTTTTTATTTTGCTCAGGACTGAAGACGAAACAAATTCTAAAAAATGCTATTTTAATCGCTAATTTAATCGCTTTATTGTCAAGTAAATATGAAATATTGTACATTAATATTAATTTTTCTTGCACGTGATTGGGTACTGAAAGTGAACAAAAGTGGGAAAAGTTAACAGATCAGGTAAAAGCATAGTACTAAACAAGAGACAGAGGTCTGAATACAAAATACACCAAGATTTTGGAGTTCAGCTGAACAGATTTCTGCATTTGAAGTAATGTAATATTGTTTAGCTTAAAAGGATTCTTTAACTACAGTAAATATAACATGAAAACTGTAATCTAAGTCATACAGCTGTTTTATCTAGATTGGTGTTTACTTCCTATTTGGGAATGTGGTTTCAGCTTCTAAACATCATTTAGTTTGTAAACTCATCCAAATGTGGCATTTGGAATCTTACAGTTGACTCATTGGTTCCTATGTGTTCCGAATGTTCTTTGTTGTTCATGTTAAATGTCCTATTAAATCACTTATTTTCAATTAAGATAGAACTAAGGGTATTAATTTACTGTTTCCCTACACAGTTACATTCAAGGCATGCCATTAAAAATAACTGTCACAATTGCTTGTGCTCTCAACCAAACTGTCACGCCATCAAATGGCTGGTTTAAAATCTGTATTGTGTGCAACAGCATAACAGCTGTTTATCAAACAGAGGCCAACAGTGTAGTTTCCTTGGCTTAAGGCCCCTTTCACACTACCGTGATTTTAAAGTCGCTGATTTTTTGCGGCCGCAATTTTGCCGCAATTTGGCATGATTTTTTCAGCGATTTCAGGGAATTCCTATGTAACTCGCATCAAAGACCAACCAAAGTAGTGCAGGGACTTACTTTAAAGGCGGCACGACTTGAAGTCGTACTAATATGAATGGTTGTCATTGGAAATCATGGGGAACAACTTGTCATGTGTCTTTGCAGTCCTATGTCGCAGGACAAGTCGTACAAGTGTGAAAGGGGCTGTGCAAAACAATGTACCTGTACATTGTTCGGTCCTTCCAGGTCTGGGGCGCACGTGCAAGCTGGCGGAGACCTGCTCCCGCTGTGAGTGAACACAGCGGGAGCCAATCAGCAGGTCTGGCAGTTGTGATGGCCGCCAGTACACGCCAATCGTTTTTGAGGAGAGGCAGAACGGTGGTCTGCCTATGTAAACAAGACAGACCGCTGTTCTGTCAGAGAGAAAAATGGAGATCTTCGGCTGGAGCGGTGCCAGCATTAGTGGTAAAGCGTGCTCGTCTGCACTTTACTGCTGTTATAGCAGCATTGTAGCGCAGCTTTTCAGGCGCTCCCACACCGCCTCAAAGATGCTGCTTGCAGGACTTTTTTCCTGTCCTGCAAGCGCACTGCCATAGTGTGAAAGCACTCTGGCTTTCACAATGGGGTGGCTTGAGAGGCAGTTTTCAGGCACATTACAGGCGCTATTTTTAGCACTAAAACGCCTGAAAACTGCCTCAGTGTGAAAGGGGTCTTATGTTTCTGCTAAGCAGAAACATGGATCTCTGTTTTCCTCCAGTGTGAGCATTCCCCCTACAGTTATAAAGCACTCCCTAGGAGCACACTTAACCCTTTGATCGCCCCTGATGTTAACCCCTTCCCTGCCAGTGTCATTTATACAGTGACAGTGCATTTATTTAGCACTGATCACTTTATTAGTGTCACTGGTCCCCAAAAAGTGTCACTAAGACCCCTTTCACACTGGGGCGTTTTTTCAGGTGCTTTTGGGCTAAAAATAGCGCCTGTAAAGCGCCTGAAAAATGGCTCCCCTGCAGTCTCAGTGTGAAAGCCTGAGGACTTTCACACTGAGGAGATGCTCTGGCAGGACGTTAAAAAAAATCCTGCAAGCAGCATCTTTGGAGCGGTGAAGGAGTGGTGTGTACACCGCTTCTCCACCACTCCTGCCCATTGAAATCAATGGACAGTGCAGCCGACACCACCAGCAAAGGCCGCTACAGCGGCATTTTGGGGGTGGCTTTAACCCTTTTTCTGCCGCCAGCGGGGATTAAAAGTGTCCCGCTAGCGGCCAAAAACCTCTGCAAAAACGTCGGTAAAGCGCTGCTAAAAATAGCGGCGCTTACTGCCAACGCCGCCCCCCGCCCCAGTGTGAAAGGGGCCTTAGTGGCAGATTTGTCCTTCGCAATGTCGAAGTTCCGCTAAAAATCACTGATCGCCACCATTACTAGTAAAAAATATAAAAAAAAAAAAACGTCCACAAATCTATCCTATAGTTTGTAGACACAATACCTTAGGCGCAAACCAATCAATATATGCTTATTGGGATTTTTTTACCAACAGTATGTAGCAGAATACATATTGGCCTACATTGATAAAGAAATTCGATTTTTTACATTTTTTTATTGGATGTGTTTTATAGCAAAAAGTTAAAAATATATATATTTTTTGAAATGTACAGAATTTTTTTGTTTACAGCGCAAAAAAAAAAACTGCAGAGGTGATCAAATAACACCAAAGGAAAGGTCTATTTGTGGGAAAAAAAGGACATAAATTTTGTTTGGGTACAGCGCCGTATGACCGTGCAACAGTCAGTTAGAGCAACGCAGTGCCTTATCGCAAAAATGGCCTGGCTGAAACCTTCTGGGGCTGAAGTGGTTAAGCTAAAAAAAAAAATACAATATCTATCAACACATTTATTAAGTGATAATAATAGCAAGGGTTTTTTTAAAACATTTTACAATCAAAAAATATTCAATGATCTAGGGCAGTGGTCTCCAAACTGCGGCTCGAGGACCGGATGTGGCCCATTGCCTGCCTTTATCTGGCCCTTGGGTTACTATTCCTCCCACTGACACCAACAACTGGGTATAATTCCTGTCACTAACACCAACAATAGGGCACTATTCCTCCCACTGACACCCATGATGAGGCACTGTTCTACCCACTGACATCCATAATGAGGTACTATTTTTACCACTGACACCAATGACGGGACACTATTGCTTCCACTGACACCAATGATGAGGCACCCTTCCTCCCACTTACACCAATGATTGGGGCATCATTCCTCCCACTGACACCAATGGTGGGACACTATTACTCCCACTGACAACAATGATGAGGCACCTTTCCTCCCACTTACACCAATGATTGGGGCACTATTCCTCCCACTGACACCAATGATGAGGCACCCTTCCTCCCAGTTACACCTATGATTGGGGCACTATTCCTTCTACTAACACCAATGATGGGACACTACTCCTCCCACTGACACCAGCAATGGGGCAATATTGTGTGTTTAGTTATTTTGAGATTTTTTTCAAGCGCAAATCACTTCTATTTATTTATTTACTTATTTTCTGTGTACGGTGAACACTACTAGATTTGCTGCTGGAGAACGCATTGCACTCATAGGTCACATTATCTTTTACTCAATATTAGCGCGAAAGACCTTTATCACTTTCAATGGGGCACTATTCCTCCCACTGACACCAATGATGAGACACTATTCCTCCCACTGACACCAATGATGAGGCACCCTTCCTCCCACTTACACCAATGATTGGGGCACTATTCCTTCTACTAACACCAATGATGGGACACTATTCCTCCCACTGACACTAGCAATGGGGCACTATTCCTCCCACTGACACCAATGATGAGGAACCTTCCTCCCACTGACACCAATGATGAGACACTATTTCTCCCACTGACAACAATGATGGGGCATTATTCCTCCCACTGACACCAATAATGGGGCACTATTCCTCCCACTAATGCAATACTCCCAACGCACACACTCCTGCAGAAACGGCTGTATCTTAGCTTGTGTGCTGAAATGACCAATGGCTGGAACCGACTGCAATCATGAGAAGGAAGTGTCACCAGCACCTGCAAAATTGGGTCCAAAACTTTAATCACATAGTATAAAAAAATAAAAGCGACTTTTTGGAGCCATGCAGGACCCCTTCATCAGGCATATGAAGGGGTCCTGCGTGGCTCTGAAGCGTCGCTTTTATCTTTTGATACTATGTGATTAAAGTTTTGGACCCAATGTTGGAGATCCTGGTGTGCTGGTGCCACTTCCTTCTCTATTCCTCCCACCGACACCAATGATGGGGCATTGTTTACTCCCATTGGCTCTGGGGCATTTTCTACTCTTACTGGCCACAGTCTGGCCCTCTTAAAGTCTGAAGAATAGTAAACTGGCCCTTTGTTTAAAAAGTTTGGAGACCCCTGATCTAGGGTATCACATTATTATTATAAAAAGTTTAGCTACACATAATAATTTATCTTATATATTTTTCTATATTAGAGTCAGTCATTTGTGTAATGAGACTAACATTATATCTTGTAATGGAGTATGCACTAGATCCTGGCACAAACTGGCCATGGGAAGATAGAAATGGTTAGTTTGGCCTAGCTACTAGTCGTATGATTCTTAAGGAGATTATGAGAGTCAGCTATAGAAAGTCCTGCACTGGTTCCTGTAAGCCATGAGCTACGTCTCCAGGATCGCTAATTCCCCAGAAAGAACATATAGTTGTCATGAAGTAAGGGATGAGGAGCCCAAGGATTGCAGTAAAACTGATTGTAGAGCAATTCCTTGAAGCCTTGATCCTTGATCAGCCTCAAACAGCTATTGCACTTCTTATCATTTAAGAACTAGTGATTTTACTGTAACACTTTTATTTTTGAATTATTACACATTTTAAGAAATTGTTTTAATATTAACCTGAAAATCATTAATGTTACTTATGCAGATAACACTCAAGTTCCCTTTGCACATTGCTGGTATTCCTGAGCTGTACAGAAAATGCCAGTTGTTTTCAGAACTGGAATGAGTCATCAAAGCAGTGATTCCTCCATCAAACAGCCAAGTCACAGGTTTCTATCAGACTAATGGAGTTACAAAGTAAGATGTTGTGCTTTTTTTTTTTTTTTAATCAACCTTTTTAAAAAAAACATGGGATATCACATGAGCATGGGATATACATTATAGAATTCCAACCTAAATAGCATAAGAATGGGTTAGTAGCACCCTGAGATGCTTTCTCTTTGGAAAACCAAAAGTACTCTGTGAACCCCTTTCCTTGTTTTGTAATGTGTAATACAAAGTTTGTATATTGATAATCGAAAATTAAAATATAAACCTTAAAGCGGTTCTAAAACCTTCTGTGCTTCACCCCCCCCCCCCCCAGATCCCATCTGTATCTTCTTTTTCTTACCTGAGCCCAATCCAGCCATGTGCACAAGCGTAGCGGCTCCAGCCGCTGTCTCTCTCCTCATTGGACAGATTGACAGCAGTAGGAGCCATTGGCTCCCGCAGCTGTCAATCAAATCCTGTGACATGGGAGTGGGAGGCGGGGCAGAGTCCCACCGTCTGTGTCAATGGATGCAGCAGCGGTACTCAGGAGCGAGCACACATGGGTGCCCCCAGGCTTTCCGTGGGGCCACCCGATGAAGAGGATGGGCTTAGAGCGCTGGCAGGGGACCCCAGAAGAAGAGGACCGGGGCTGCTCCATGTAAAGCTATTGCACAGAGCAGGTAGGCATAGGCATGTTTGTTATTTTTATTTATTTTTAAAACCCAAAAGGTTTACAACCACTTTAAATAAAGGAACAAAAATAAAATTGACTCAGGTGAATACTGAGTCAAAATCAACTACAGGATAAGCAACATTGACATGTTTTTATTAGTAGTCAGAATAGATTGACTGGCTTGCACTAAGAGGGAGCCACAGTATAGCTCAAGCACTCATCAACAGAACTAAGTAGGAAGTCCAACCTGTATATGTAATAAGCAGATACAGCTGTCCCATATACACATATATTTATTAACTAAACATAGAACACAGCTTAAAAAATATTAGACACTCTAAATGCACTAGATTTCTTTTGCAATCTTAAAAAAAAAAATGATTTGAGACCAAGAGTTAACCACAAGCTAAACACACATTTTTGTGTTGCAATGGAATATGCCTATACATTATAAACATATGCACTTCAACTGGTTTTACCTCATTTGTCCTTAATCTGTGCAAACAATATTTTACATATCTGTTCTTATGATGTCAAAGCAACACACTATTACAGCAGGTCCTACCCATGATGGACAATATTTCATATGAATTTATTTTAGAACCATGGGCTCTTGATGATAGTATCTTTATTAAACATACATAATTATCATTATAGTCAAGCAGGAGCTACTGCCAATAAATACATGGTTAGTATCTAAATAGAAAGCCTAACATGATACTTCTCCTAACTTGTGCAGACAAACAGCCTGCACTGTTTAAACTGATGTAATTCAGCACAATAGAGGCATATCTGGTGTGTTTACTGTGTGGTTGTTTGGTCATACAGAGCAGACAGTGTTGGCAATGTGTTTGCAAGTCACCTTGGATGTGTTATGTGAGCTTTCTGAGTCCACATGGACCACAGCCAGTGCTCCACATATGGGGAGAGTTATTCAGTAATGTTATAAAACTTAAGCTAGCTGTGAGATACACAGCAATTATTTTATTTGCAGGTGATGACTCTACTGTCAAGTGTACCCTTTCGCTCATAAAGGCCAATATTGGAATAGACATGACTGTAGAAATGCTAGCTAGTTTGACGAATGTTTGGGCACTGTGTTAAGGTAAAGCATATGGATTAGATTACTACTGACTTGTAAAGCAGACTTATATTTTATATTGAAATGTACAAAAACATGATCATGTATATGATTTAGATTTGGAGCACTTCATGGTTTATATTATCTGCAGCAAAATGTCAGAACTAGAGATGTTTAGATAAAACTCTGATGTTCTCAGTTAAATTTTTCGGAGCTTTTAATAATATAATATTGTATAAAATGACCAATAGTCTGGTTTAAGCCAGTGCCACCAATCAGATAAAAGACCTTAGTAGTTTTGTGTGGCCACACTACTGAAAACTGATGTAAAACAAGAGGCTTAGCACAAAATGTCCTTTATAAGAAACTGATAAATAAGTCCCTATATATTTTTTTATTCAGATTTCTTAAAAAGATTTGGTTTATTTTTGGTTACTTTATACAAGCTGTATTTAACTTTGTATGTATCACTGAAGTTGCTGTGTTTTCTGCAGACATGTTGGATTAATAGTCTATAACTGACATCTCAGGTTAAATACAGTGATTATTTTATTAATATTTTTTTTAAATACACTGGCACATCAAAGTACCTCTGCAAAGTGTGGTCACCAACTCTAAGCTGTCTCCCATCTTGAGTTCCCATCTTTGGTCATATACAGTATATATATCAATTAATACATTGAGAGCCGGTATGGCTTGGAGTGATTGTTCTGTCAACTTTCCTGAACATGTGCACATTTTCCTTTTCTAGTCATAACTACTCAAAGTAAGATGAGATATCAAGAGGCAAGGCTGCTGCACAAGGTCCCTCCACCCATCACAGGTTATTACGTTTCTCAGAGTGAGGTTTGCGACACCATTTGTAAACCCAAACCATGGCCACATGCAGTCACCTACTCTTACATCTTGTCCATGTCAAGTTTGCAATCTTTGTATTGTAAATGTAGTCACTGTTGTTATTTTTAATAAATAAAATTTAAAAATATTCTACATTAGGTTGGTATTACAATATTCTTTTCATAGTGATATGCATATTCTTGACTTCACTTAGGCCTGCAAGACTGAATACCATTTGTTTATATAGCTACCTTCTTGTCTCATATTGGATCTTAATACTCATTGCCATTTCTAATTTTACTTATATCTGTTATAGATGATTTTAACATACAACAAAACCAGGCACTAATCCTAAATATACCAGCAATGATATTACATCAGTTAGCACTGACAAATACCAACCTTTTCATAATAGGCATCATTGCCAAGTTTAATTTGGTAGTTAGAAAATATGCAGTACTGTGCACGAAGACTCATAAAGGTAATGACAGATGTAACAACACCCCGAATATGAAAGGGGTTAAAGCCGTTTAGGACATTCCATTTCCGAACGCAAAGGCAGCTACCGAACACTAAAATCGGCCAAACACGAAACCCATATGAATAATTCTCCCCCCCCCCCCAAGTATGAGACGGGGCTCTGTATTGAGGGTCAAACAGGAATCAGACTCCTTATTGAAAGGAATACAGGCTCTTTTTATACAATTGAGAATACTCCAGGCACCACATGAACAATGACCCGGATCCACCCACAACATCACACAATGGTTACATAACGAGCCCCCAATACACATTATTCTGAGTGTCAATACCTCCCTTAGCAGACAACAGGTGAGTTCATTAGCACACTTAATAATAGGTGAAGGGAAAGCTGCCTCAGACAAGATTAACACAATTTACTTATCCAGACAAAAGCAACATCGTTAAGCAATAGACGGTCGGTCTCTTACATTGAACTTCCTGGAATGCCCATATATTAGGAGTTATACTTCCTGGTCATAGACCTCACAGTGTACAGGGGGATAAAATCTTCATATTTCTTGAGAGATATTGTTAATGATAATACTGTCCCATTTGAAGTAATCCAATCATATTCTCAGGGTTCATTATTTTCTTGGTCACCCTGCGCCCAAAAGTGACTCCCGTCACATGGCTCCCTCCTTGTGGGACACTCCGGCAGACCCAGCTTGATCCTTCTCATGTCAACTTGGGTATGTCCGGAACTAGGAGGCCGGAGTGACGTCTGTTTACCGGGACAACCCATCAGCATTGCCATTTTGCTTACCGGGTCGGTAGCTGATGGTAAAGTTGTAAGGTTGCAGAGATAAGCTCCACTGCAGCAACCTGCCATTGTCTCCTGAGACCCGGTTAAGCCAGACCAATGGGTTGTGGTCAGTGACTAATGAAAATTCCTGTCCGTACAAATAAGGGTTCAACTTTTTAAGGGCCCAGACCAGGGCCAAGCACTCCTCCACTGCTGCATAGCTCACTTCCCGGGGTAATAGCTTTCTGATCAGGTATGCGACAGGGTGTTCTCCTCCATCCTCCCCGACTTGGCTCAGCACAGCCCCCAGTCCAAACATGGAAACGTCTGTGTGGACAAGGAAACATAGTAGGTACTGGGGCAGCCAAGACAGGGGCATTTACAAGTGCTTGCTTGAGGGCTAGAAACACGGCTTCACAAGTTGGAGACCACAGGACCTGCCTAGGTAAATTCTTTTTCGTCAGGTCAGTCAGGGGCTTGGCAATAGCACTATAATCAGGGACAAAATGTCGGTAGTACCCTGCAGTCCCCAAGAAGGCTAATACCTGGGTCTTAGTACGGGGTGTGGGCCAGTTAGTTTTTGCCTCTACCTTGGCTGGCTCTGGTCTCTGGTTCCCACACCCTACTCGGTGTCCCAGGTACTGCACCTCCGCCATACCTAGATGGCACTTGTCTGGTTTCAAGGTCAGGCCTGAGGCCCGAGTCGTGTCCAGAATCACCCCTATGTGAACCACGTGCTCCTCCCAAGACCCACTGTAGATCGCAATGTCATCCAGGTATGCACATGCAAAATCCTGGAAGCCATCGAGGAGCCTATCCACCATACGTTGGAAGGTAGCCGGGCATTTTTCATCCCGAATGGCATGACCTTAGACTGGTACAGACCAAACGGTATAACAAATGCCGACTTGGGGATAGCATCCTCGGCCAAGGGAATCTGCCAATATCCCTTACACAGGTCTATTGTAGTTAAATAACATCCCCTGGCTATGTGATCAAGCAGTTCGTCTACCCTGGGCATCGGGTAGGCGTCAGTGGTGGTCTTCTCATTGAGTCGCCTGTAGTCCACGCAGAACCGGGTGGTTCTGTCTTTCTTAGGCACCAGGGCTACAGGCGAGGCCCAAGGGCTGTCAGAGGGCTCGATTACTCCTAACTGAGTCATCTCCTGTATCTCCTTCCGCATTCCTTCTCGGACTGCTTCAGGGATACGGTAGGGGGGCTGTCGAAGGGGTGCTTGTTCAGGGGTCTCTACCTTATGCACAGCCAGGGTCGTGTAGCCCGGTTTTTTCCGGAGAAATTTGCCTGTTTCTCCCACAGAAGCCGATTAGCATGTTCCTTCTTTGTGGGGCTTAACTGGTCCCCTAGCTGTACGAGGCTAATGAGGTCAGTCTGGGGGTCTCTCTCTAGTAAGTCAGGGAGGGGTAAACTTTCTGAGTCGTCCGCAACAGGGGCAGATACTGCAGCAACATCCTCCTGCCGTTCCTGATACTCCTTCAGCATGTTCACATGAAAGGTTCGCTGGATTCTTTCATCTGCACAGCTGGCAATAACATAGGTAGTATCACATACCTGGGCTACTACTTTATACGGGCCCTGCCAAGATGCCTGCATCTTGTCAGTCTTCACCGGCTTGAGCACTAAGACCTTCTGCCCAACCTAGAAGATACGCTATCGGGCCCCCCGATCGTACCATCTCTTCTGTCTCCCCTGGGCCGCCTGGAGATTCTTCCTTACCATCAGAGACAGTTGCTCCATGCGATCCCTGAGTTCCAGAACATAGGGCACTATGGGGGTCCCTTCCTGCTCTGTCTCTCCCTCCCAGTGTCCTCTAATGAGATTGGGGGGTCCGCGGACCCTTCTCCCATAGAATAACTTGAAGGGAGAGAACCCAGTAGATTCCTGGGGTACCTCTCTGTACGCAAATAACAGGTGAGGCAGGAATCTCTCTCAGTCTCTGCAAGCGTCCGAAAAGGTCCTCAGCATTTGCTTGAGGGTCCCATTAAAGCGCTCTCAAAGACCATTTGTCTGGGGGTGGTAAGGTGAGCTCAGCAAGGGCTTAATATTGCACACCTTCCACAACTGCTGGGTGAGCACAGCGGTAAACTGGGTTCCCTGCTCAGAGAGAATCCCACTCTAGTAAATATCTTAACCAGGGCATCAGCTACTGTCTCTGCTTCAATGTTGGACATAGCTACTGCCTCTGGGTAACGGGTGGCGTAGTCCACCACGGTGAGAATATACTTCTTCCCGGATGGACTAGGCCTGGCCAAGGGACCCACAATGTCAACGGCTATGCCGTAAAAGGGCTCCCCAATAATAGGCATGGACATAAGTCTGGCCTTAGGGTGGTCCCCCCGCTTACCTACCTGTTGACATGTGTCACACGTTTTGCAGTACTGTCGCACATCCTGGTTATAATTGGGCCAGAAGAAATTCTGGGTAATTCTATGGGCAGATTCGCAGAATCTCCAGCTGGTATTTCTTAGGTACCACCAGCTGTCGTTTCTGCAAAAAGGCTTTACTTCTCGGAGATGGCTTAGGGATCCTATACAGTCTATCCCCCACCCATTCATAAAGCTCCCCTTCTATTCCTTTTTCCTGAGTATCTGCCTTAGCCCTATACTTGTGTATGATCGGGTCCTCCCGAGTTTCCCTTCCGAATGCCTCTGGGGTATCCCAGCCTAGGGGAGCCTGATCTAAGGTACATGTCGGGAAAGATAGTCTTACCTGGGTCTCACCAGCAAGCGGGCCGGTTCCAACAGCACGGGACTGGGCACGGGTAGTCACTGGGTTGGCTTCAGCGGGGCCCATCGGGGCGTAAGTAGAAATGAGGGGGCCAAATCATTCCCCAGTAGTACATCCGCTGGCAAATCCTTCATCACCCCCACATTCACGTGTCCCGAACCAACCCCCCAATCCAGGTGAACATGGGTAAGGGGTAGCCCGAAAATGGTGCCTCCCGCTACCCTTATGGCTACAGTGTCTCTGGTGTGTTGGCTCTCTGGGATGAGGTTCTTCTGTAGTAGGGTCATGGTGGTGCCAGTATCACGTAGGCCATTGGCTACCTTTCCAGTAACCCGGACAGTCTGCCTGTGTTGCTGCCTGTTGTCCCGGTTAGCTGCTTGTACTGGATCAGCCTCGTGCAGGACGCCCCAATGTTCTTCCTCCTAAACGAAGTGGGCCGCAGGCATGGATGTGCGGGGGTTCCCCCCTGCTGGCTTTCTCCATGACTGGGACTGCCTGGCTGGATCAATGGACAGTCTGGATTTTTGTGCCCTAGCTATTTACACCCAAAACACCTGATGGGTTGTGAGTAGCCCTGGGAGTTGAACCTGGGCTGCTGAGAATAAGTGGCCGCTGGAGGTGGTGCTGTAGGGCGGTACGACTGTGGTTGGTAGGCGGCATCTGGAGGGGGTGCCGCTGATCGATAATCCACCCGAGCTGTTGTCTTGACCACAGGGTTATCCAGTTTGCGGGCATCTGTGTATTTGTCCGCCAGGCGAGATTTTTCAGGCAAGGTGAAAGGTTTTCGGTCCCGGACCCACTCTGTGACTTCCGGGGACAGCTTGTCAAAAATGTGCTCCAGCAGGAACAGCTGCAGCACCTCTTCCTCGGATACTGCTTGGCATCCAGCGTCCCAGTGGGATGCCGTGCGGTATATGAGTCTACAGTCTGCTTGCTTGTCTCTCGGAACCGCCTCCGGTGTGACGGCATACCTGGCCAAAAGTGCTTCTTTTACCAGCCCATAGTTCATAATATGCTCGTCTGGGATGGCCCTGAATGCTTCACTGGCCCGGCCGGAAAATGTCCCAGACAAAATGGTAACTCATTCCTCTGTGGGCACTCGGTGTAGGACACATTGCCGTTCAAAATCGGCAAGGTACCCATCAATCTCCCCTTCTGTTTCAATTTTTTTTTTAAAAGCAGCAAAATGTACCTTTCTCCTTTCAGTTGGTGCTGCTGTGATTTCTGCTGCTGCAGCACCTCTTTTCTGTAGCCAATTTGCCTCCACAGCCGCTATAACTCGGTCTATGATCTCCGCTGTAGGGTTAGGGCCATAATGTGCCAGTCTTATGTTAGCAGCCCGATCAAAACGTTCCTCTTCGGGTGTCCTGTCTGTTACGCTGGGCCTTTCGGTTATGTTGGGTCTTTCGGCTCTATTCATTTTGACTAGTTCTGCGATAATGTCCCTCTTCTTACGGTTGTTGGCCGGTCGGCCCTGGTTCTTAAGTAAGTCCTTGAGGGTGGAGCACTTTAGCCATTCATACTGTGCTTCCATTGGCCTGTGTCCTCTTGTAGCTGTCCTTCTGGGCTGTGGGAATCATCCCGCTGCTTGCCACCAATTGTAACGACACCCCCAGTATGAAAGGGGTTAAAGCCGTTTAGGACATTCCATTTCTGAACGCAAAGGCAGCTACAGAACACTCCAATCAGCCGAACCAGAAACCCATACGAATAATTCCCCCCCCCCCAAGTACGAGACAAGGCTCTGTATTGATGGTCAAACAGGAATCAGACTCCTTATTGAAAGGAATACAGGCTCTTTTTATACACTTAAGAATACTCCAGGCACCACATGAACATGACCCGGATCCACCCACAACATCACACAATGGTTACATAACGAGCCCCCAATACACATTATTCTGAGTGTCAATACCTCCCTTAGCAGACAACAAGTGAATTCATTAGCACACTTAATAATAGGTGAAGGGAAAGCTGCCTCAGACAAGATTAACACGATTTACTTATCCAGACAAAAGCAACATCGTTAAGCAATAGACGGTCGGTCTCTTACATTGAACTTCCTGGAATGCCCATATTAGGAGTTATATTTCCTGGTCATAGACCTCACAGTGTACAGGGGATAAAATCTTCATATTTCTTGAGAGATATTGTTAATGAATATCACTGTCCCATTTGAAGTAATCCAATCATATTCTCAGGGTTCATTATTTTCTTGGTCACCCTGCGCCCAAAAGTGACTCAACAGATATCTAAGTTGCATAACTGAAACAGTTTTAGAGTTTAATTTTGGATGGAAGCCCCTATGTGACTCTCCTAAACCCAATTTGAAAATAATTAAGTACAACTACAGACCTCAACTACAGATATGGCTGGTCCAATGTGCCCCTGCTCAGTAGCAACTACTCAAAGCTTATCACTTCAGAGAAGCTGTAAATATATATGTTCTTGCTTTACAACATTCATTATTAATTCAAATATGTTGTAATATATCAGTTTGAAAGTAAATAATATAATCTGACAAGTGTTAGTCTTCCAGCCAGGTAAATGTATCACATTTTCTTAGCACTTAAGAGGTACTTCCAGAATGAAGAACAGTGTACAGGGCAGCTTCCTCAAAGAACAAGTCAGGAAGAAAGATGCCCCAGGGGTTGGCATATACAAACTGAATACCAGCCTACTGGTCTAAAGGTTTTTCTATATAAAGACACAAGTATAATGAGATTAATACTTTCAATATTACATATTACAAATTGGCCCACACCTTATTTAGTGCAGTTCACTGGGTAATTGCATTACAGTGGCGCACCCCCAGGGTGCCTTGGGAACAATTTCTGAGACGTATTAAGGCGTATCAGCTTATGGAGAGGGTGCGCCATACTATTATGGATACTATGGGGGAGATTTACTAAAATTGGAGCACTCAGAATCTGGTGCAGCTGTGCATGGTAGCCAATCTGCTTCTAACTTAAGCTTGTTCAATTAACTTTGGCAATAAAACCTGGAAGCTGATTGGTTTCAATGCAGAGCTGCACCAGATTTTACACTCACCAGCTTTAGTAAATAACCCCCTATGCCTGTATTTAATAGGAAATGTGAGTCTTGGCCTGCTTATGGATTTGTAGGTGCTTGAACACATGGACAGCAACATGCCTGCACTACTACGCAGAAGTACTGGATGTTTCCTTATTCTGTCTTAATTTTGGGTACTTGAATTTTGTTTTTTGTTTTTATTTTTTTCTCTATTTTACTGTTTACACTCAATTACAATGGCCAATTTGAGAAGACTCTGTATTGACTTAGTTTGCCAAATCCCAAAAGAGACAATGGCCATCATTTTTGTATGTATTCTCAACACTTAAAAAATATTTGTACAAGACTGCTACTTGATCTATGCAACATTTGTATGAGAGTTTTTCTTGTTTTCTTATAATACAATAAAAACGTTGGTAAACAAAATATAACATATTACTTACAGGTGATAGTGATCGAATACCACGCACTGGCAGATGGAAGCCCATTCCTATAGATTTTATGATTACCAAAATAGCAGGCAGATTTTTCCTGCAAAAAAATATGTTTTTTTATTTACTATAGAACTGTTATATGTTCTTTTGAAAATATGAAATGTCAGCAAATGTTCATAAATGTGGAAAACAAACAATATAAACGTGCAAACATGTATTCTAAGGCACCTTTCACACAGGGAAGATCCGCTAAGCGGACTCCACTTGTTCAGCGGGAGATCACTCTGTTGAACTTCGCTGAGCTGGCGGATGACAGGTTCGTCTCTGCTTACTGAGCAGGGAGGGACCTGTCAGAGCCCCGCTGATTTCTATGGGGAGATCGGACTAAAATGGACAGCATGTCTGTTTTCATCAGATCTCATCCGATCTGCCAGACAGATGGTGAATGTATCGGAATACGTCTGTCTTGAGTGGATTGGATGGCGGACGGGTGTCAGCAGACACATCTGCACTGACATCTGCCTGCCCATAGGAGTCAATGGGTGGCCCGCTCGGATCCGGCTGAAAAACGGACAGGCGGATCAGAGCGGGCTTATCGTGTTAAAGGGGCCTTATAGACCAGCCTTTCTCAACCTTTTTACCTGATAAATCCTTGAAATAAAGACTAGGTCTAATGGCATTTTTTCTAAAAATAATGATATCAGTGAGTTAAAGAATATTTTAAATAAAGAATGTGCTATACCTAGAGTGTTTGAAAACAAGAGGATCGTTTTACGAAAGCCCCTGCTATACAAAACAAAATACATTTCAATAATAATCCTGAAATTAAATAAATAGTGATAATAATATTATTGGCCAAAAAAAAAAATGCATAAGTGGTCAGTGGAGAAATGCCCCTTTACATTGGCTGATAGTGTAGGTCACCCTTACCTTTGTGATTGATTGAAAAGTGCCTCTTTCCTTTCCTTTTTTTTTTTGTGAAAAATATCTTTATAGCAAGTAGGTAATTGCTAACAGGACAGGGTTTTAGTATGTGCTGCTTCAAAAAAGAGTTTACCGTACCTGTATGTCTAAATCTTTTGCCAAAGACCTCTTCCTTCCTGGTGGGAGACGCAAGCAGGGGTGCTAATATCACACTAGGAACTGATTTCAAGTCCAGATATGCTAATCTAGTCTGGCCAAGGTATTAATTCTTCTAGGTCACATCTATTATACACAATTAGCCAGCAGTGACAGGACATTCCATGATTAGACCATTCAGTCATTTCCTGTTGGAGTTCCTGGAATAATGGTGTCTCACACTTGGCTGATGTGTATGTAACAGATCATCTATCTGCTAAATTAGTTCTTTAATGATCACAGTTATTCTAATCTCCTATTTTTTTTTTGTTAGTTCCTTATTTATATATGAATATATGAAACAGCATCATTACTACATCACCAGAGTGTTACCAAACAACCACTAAATTTGCAGGCAGCAATACACCATCTAATTTACAAAGATTTAAAAAAAAGATACATTGCAAATATAAGTCATGCTTACATAACTATTAAGAATTAAGGTCTATGCGACTCTATACAGCATCGGTCTATTTGGCCTATACAGCATATTTGCATGACTGCTATTCTCATCGACTGCTTTACTCTAAATATTCAAACCCTACTAGGATAGGAGTATGTGCTTCCTATTCCTTTCTTTTTCTTTGTATCTTAGAAAAAAAACAAAAAAACCTTACCACCAAAAAACAGAAAAAAAAACGAAAATTATCCAAGGAGCTCTCCCCTCCGGCATCCCTCTCAGATCCTGAATACCACCCCACAGTTCTAGGATTTTAACCTACAGTTTTAAAGGAAACTAATTTTTATATAAACAATATGGAGTCCATATCCTCCGATATTTCTCACTCTTATCATTTCTTTCATTGACATCGTGAGATCTTCCATTTCCTGAATTTCCATAATTCTAGCCAGCCATTGAGATTTAGTCAGAGCAACTGGGCTCTTCCAAAGGGCTGTTATACATGCTTTTGCTGCCGTTAAGAGGTATTTCAACAATGGATTTTTGTAGCTTTTATTGGATAGGGGTGGATCATGGAGGAAATATGCTTCAGGCTTCCTCTCAAGAGACACACCAGTTAGCTCTTTAACCGTATGTTCAACCATATCCCAGAAATCGTTCAACTTCGGCCATTCCCCAAAAATGTAAAATAGGGTACCTTCTGACTCTGAAAAATGCCTCTTATGCTAGTAAACAATGTAGTGACCCTTTTTTTATTGGTGATCAGTGTAGAAGTGACCATATTGGATGTCAATGGAAAATTGTCTCTTTACATTGGTTGCCAGTGCAGGCAGGAGATCAAACCATCATTGCTCACTGCTCAATGGACTCCTACCAACATCTACTTCTATGGAACCCTGGCCAAGAAAAGGCTGTTATAGACACAATAGATATAGAAGTATCATGCACTAGAACAGTATACTTTCATAACTCCAGAAGTAAGAAATTTACTGCTAGTCTTTTATGAAATAGTAAGACATACAGCAAAAAGTTCATACAAAGTATTGGTTTCCAGCAGAAATAGAAAAAATATGAGAGTCACACAATCAAACCTATTTAGGAGCATGGCTGCTATTTATTGGTCTGCTATAGTAAACAAGACAGTATTTACTTTTGTTTCTTAATAATCACAATGTTTACAGTATTTTTCTGACTGTAATATATTTTTTGTACTGGCTCATCACAGGCAGCAGCAAAGGGCTGAACTGCATGAGGTATGTTCACACACAACCACATACTTCTTCAAGCCACCACCTTATGACACCTATGGTACCCACAAAAACAAGATGACAGTTAAATTGTAATTGGGCTGGTGAGAGTCTAGCCATGGGCCATGGTTTTTTATATGAAATG
Organism: Rana muscosa; assembly: GCA_029206835.1. Classification (NCBI taxonomy): domain Eukaryota; kingdom Metazoa; phylum Chordata; class Amphibia; order Anura; family Ranidae; genus Rana; species Rana muscosa. Next base: position 712,856,136 of record CM055118.1, read on the forward strand.
CAATGAGCTGACCACATGTTACAGTCTGAGCAAAGGCATACCTGATTGGAAACAAACTGAATTGAAGGCTTGAGTAGGACCTCTTATTACAGAGGTTTGTAAAATCTAAAGAAAACTGCACAATGTACAACCAGATTGTAACTTGTATAGGGAGTTTTATAAATAGAATATTGTTGAGTAGTTTAGTTCTTGTCTCTACAGGAGCTTACAGTCTTATTTCCTATCCATTTATTTCAGACACATAGGGGTTCACTTACTATGTAAATAGTGGCAGTTCAATTTGAAAAGTGTATGTCCACTTTGCTTGGTAAAAAGGTAAAGCTGTATTCACTATGAAAGTCAATCATGTGCAAGAGAAATAAAAAAAAAGTTTTTGTTCGCACCTGTTTGAATGATAAAAGTGAACACAGCTTCAACTCATTCACTAAGCTTGAAGATTCACTTTGCAAAGTAAACATGCTCTATTCCTTTAAGCCCTGTACACATGATCGGTTTTACCAATGAAAACAGTCCGATGGACTGTTTTCATCGGACAAACCGATCGTGATTGGGCCCCATCAGACTTATTTCCATCGGTGAAAAAAAAATAGAACATGTTTTAAATTTTTCCGATGGAAAAAAAAAACGATAGGAAATTCCAATAGTCTGTGTGGAACTCCATCGGAGAAAAGACCCACGCATACTCAGACTGAATTAGGAGACGGGAGCGCTCGTTCAGGTAAAACTAGCGTTCGTAATGGAGATATCACATTCGTCATGCTGTAACGGACTGAAAAGCGCAAATCGGCTCTCACCAGACTTTTACTAATACGCGGTAACACGAAGTCAGCAAAAGCAGCCCAAAGGGTGGCGCCATTGGATTTGAACTTCCCATTCATAGTGCCGTCGTTCGTGTTGTACGTCGCGGCGTTTGAGACGGCCAGAATTTTGTCTGATGGTGTGTAGGCAAGACTGATGGAAGTCAGCTTCATCGGAATTCGGATGGAAAAATACATCGGATTTGATTCCATCGGAAATCCGATCGTGTGTACAGGGCTTCAGTAATCCAACAGGCACTGTAAACAATCTGGAGGAAAGACAATCAAATTCACAATTTATGTTTTAGACTATGGTAAATAAACTAGAGCTCTGGGAAGCCCATACGAATTTATGGATGGAAACCTAGGTCTGAATTAGACAGGGACCTCAACACTATAAAAACTACACATTTTTACAGTAATAAGTACTAAGGTCACTAAATGTGCAGCAGGGAAATATATATGGCATTTGCAGTTCCCTTGCATAAGAAAGTATATTTCCTGCATTTATGGTGATTAATGACTCTTGGAGCTTCAGCTCCAGATGCAGAAGTATCATTTTTACTTTAAGATCTTTGATATACAGTTTTAGAATTTTAATAGAAATTCAAGCTACAATATCGAAAATTCAATAATAATTTAGGATTGCTTATAAAATCAATTATTGAAATGAAAGTGTTTGAACAGAATAGGTAATAGGCCAAACAATCCTACAGGAAGTAACTGTAACTTGCAGTTTACTAATCCAGTGCAAACATAAAATCAGTAATGCAAAACAGGTTCTGGATGGCAAAAATCACGCATACCGTACAGAATAATGGAAGATGCACAAACATGGTCTTTGTGAAAGCAATGTCTTTGTGAAGGTAACATTTGACTGCTAGAGTCAATCATGATTTCAACGTGTACCCAAACTGTTTGCAGTTCACCAAACTTGGACAGGCAAAGTATCATGACTCTGCAGTAGTGTTCATGTCTGTCAGCTCACCTTTCTGTTTTGTTCAGCTTAGGGGCCAGTTGTTGTTTCGTATGCTTAAGTAATCTTCCCTCAAGCATGGCTCCACCCCAGCCTCTAACTAGGAACACTATATTAACCTGTGCACTGCAAGCCATCGGATAGTGTCCGGCCCGTACTGCGCAGGCGCAGTGCTTGCGCAGTACGGAGGACAAGGATATTCACAAAAGATGAACGGCGCCTTCCACTGGAGCACCAAAAGGATCCCACTGGGAGCTAGAGAATAAGATTCCCCAGGGCGTGGAGTCTAAGAGCCAGCAGGTGTTCACCAGGGCCCCTAGTGGTGGGGATGGACTTTTGCTGCAACTGGCTCAAAGTCGTGGCCCCCAGGGTCTCCCAGCTCATGCTCACGGTAGGCTACTGGAGGATAGACAGGAAGCAGCAGTCCAGGACAACAAGGGATAGTCAGAAGATAAGCCAAAGGTCAGGGCAACTAGCAGACAAGGATTAGACAAAGAACACACCAAAGGTCAGGGTAACAAGCAGGCAGGGATAGTCAAAGAACAAGCCAAGATCAGTGAACAGAAACAGACATAGAGCACACGGCAAGAAGCACACAGGAAGCCAAACACACAATATTCATCAGTTTTTGTCAGAACACCGGTATACATGTCTATTCTGCACAAGGTACGGACAAGTCCTTTGGGATCCATGCCTGGTTCATTTTAATGAACGTGAGCTTGTCCACATTGGCTTTGGACAGGCGGCTGCGCTTGTCTGTGATAACGCCCCCTACCGTTCTAAATACACGTTCAGATAATACACTGGCTGCAGGGCAGGCCAGCACCTCCAAGGCGTAAAGGGCAAGCTCAGGCCATGTGCCCAATTTGGAGACCCAGAAGTTGAAGGGGGCAGACCTGTCATTCAGTACGTGTAGGCGTGTGCACACATACTGCTCCACTATGTTGGTGAAATGCTGCCTCCTGCTAAGACGTTCCATCTCAGCTGGTGGTGCTGGTTGTTGTGGCGTGCTGACAAAGCTTTTCCACATTTCAGCCATACTAACCCTGCCTTATGAGGTGCTGGCGGTGCCCCGGCTGCGTTGGCGACCTCTTCCTCCTCCCCTGCCTTCGCCTTGTGCTTCCACCGTACCCCCGCTGTCAGGTGGGAATGCCACCAGCAGCACGTCTACCAGCCTGCGCTTGTACTCGCGCATCTTATGATCCCGCTCCAGTGAGGGAATTAAGGATGGTACGTTGTCCTTGTAACAGGGATCCAGCAGGGTGGCCACCCAGTAATCAGCACCAGTTAGAATGTGGGCAACTCGGCGGTCGTTACGGAGACACTGCAGCATGTAATCGCTCATGTGTGCCAGGCTGCCCAGAGGCAACGAAAATCTGTCCTCTGTGGGAGGTGTATCGTCTGTGTCCTCCGTATCCCCCCAGCCACGCACCAGTGATGGCCATGAGCTGGTCTGGGTGCCACCCTGCTGTGAACATGGTTCCTCCTCCTCCATCTCCTCCTCATCCTCCACCTCGTCATCCTTCAGAACTGTGCCCTTGCTGCCGGATAATTGTGTACCTGGCGTTTGTTGGTGCAGGAACCCACCCTCGTAGCCACTTGTGAAAGACTGCCCTAAAAGCCTTTGAAATGAAGCAGAGTAGGAGGAGTTAGCAACAGGAGGCAAACTGAAGCGCCCTGCAATCCTCGGTGGTGGAAGGACATGCGCCAAACTGCTATCTGCCTCAGGCCCAGCCGCCACTGCATTTACCCAGTGTGCTGTTAGGGAGATATAATGCCCCTGACCGTGCTTACTGGTCCACGCATCCGTAGTTAGGTGGACCTTGCCACAGATGGCATTGTGCAGTGTAGACCTGATTTTGGCCCCCACTTGGTTGTGCAGGGAAGGGATGGCTCGTCTGGAAAAGTAGTGGCGGCTGGGCACGATGTACTGTGGGACAGCCAATGCCATCAGGCTTTTAAAACTCTGCGTCTCCACCAGACGGAATGACAGCATTTCAAAGGCGAGGAATTTTGAAATGCTGGCATTCAGGGCCAGGGATCACGGGGGGCTAGGGGGGTAATTCCTCTTCCGCTCCAATGTTTGGGAGATAGAGAGCTGAACGCTTCCATGGGACATTGTGGAGATGGTTGGTGACCCAGGTGGTAGTGTTGCTGGCAGATGCTCTGTTTGCGGGTTGGCAGGTGCTACTGTCACTACAGAGGTGGATGAAGAGGCCGAGACTGCAGCAGAAGATGAAGCAGGAGGAGCCAGAGACCTTTCTTTGTTTTTGAGGTGTCTACTCCACTGCAGCTCGTGCTTTGCACTTAGATGCCTGGTCATGCAGGTTGTGCTCAGGTTGAGAACGTTTATGCCTCGCTTCAGGCTCTGATTGCACAGCGTGCAAACCACTCGTGTCTTGTCATCAGCACATTGTCTGAAGAACTGCCACGCTAGGGAACTCCTTGGACCTGGCTTTGGTGTGCTCGGTCCCTTGCTGCGTTGGGCAGTAGCAGATGTACTGTCTAGGGGACGGATGCTCCGCTTTTGCACCCTGCTCCCTCTTCTGCTGTGCTGGTGGCTCTGTGGGACCACCGCCTCTTCCTCCGAACTACACTGGTCACCTGCATAACGTTGATTCCATGTGGGGTCGAGGACCTCATCGTCCTTCACATCATCTTCCACCCAGGCTTCACCCCTGTCCTCCTTGTCGGTCTGCACAATTGCGTAAGCAGCAGCAGTTGGCACCTGTGTTTCGTCATCATCTGCGACGTGCTGCGATGGTCCTCCCATGTACTCATCATGAAACATAAGTGGTTGGGCATCGGTGCACTCAATCTCTTCCACTTCTGGGGCAGGGCTAGGTGGATGGCCCTGGGAAACCCTGCTAACAGAGTCATCGAAAAGCAGATAAGACTGCTGCATGATTTGGGGCTCAGACTGCTTGGCTGATTTGCAAGGGGGTGAGGTGAAAGACTGATGGACATCGGCTGCAGGTGCCAACTCTGATCTTTCATCAGAAGACTGGGTGGGAGACAATGTGAAGGAACCAGAGGCACTGTCAGCAACCCAATCTACCTGTACTTGTCCTGGCCTCAACATTCGTACAGCCTCATTAGGCGTGAAAAAATACCGCTGCAGGCTCTGTCGCCTACTCGCACCTGAGGAAGGTGTTTCACTTGTGCGTGTAGCTGGCACAGATCGACCACGTCCTCTCCCTGCAACAGGAGCTCCACCAGCAGTACCACGACCGGGGCCACGTCCCTTTGACGTTCTCCTCATATTTTCCAAATTTAGGATCTTGCCCTAAATGGGTGTTTTTGGAAGAGCAGAATACACCCACAATATGTAAACGGTGTATCTCACACCTACAGAACTGCAGAAAATGCTATTCCAAAAAAAAAAATGTTGTCCTAAAATTATTTTTTTAGAATAGCACAATAGAAGAAAAATATATAATTTTTTTATCTCACACACCTCCAGATATGCAAAAAATACTGCAAAATATTTTTTGTGGCCCTAAATGGGTGTTTTTGGAAGAGCAGAATACACCCACAGTATGTAAACGGTGTATCTCACACCTACAGAACTGCAGAAAATGCTATTCAAAAAAAATGTTTTTGTCCTAAAAAAATTTTTTTAGAATAGCACAATAGAAGAAAAATATATAAATTGTTTATCTCACACACCTCCAGATATGCAGAAAACACTGCAAAATATTTTTTGTGGCACTAAATGGGTGTTTTTGGAAGAGCAGAATACACCCACAGTATGTAAACGGTGTATGTCACACCTACAGAACTGCAGAAAATGCTATTCCCAAAAAATGTTTTTGTCCTAAATTTTTTTTTTTAGAATAGCACAATAGAAGAAAAATATATAAATTGTTTATCTCACACACCTCCAGATATGCAGAAAACACTGCAAATATTTTTTGTGGCCCTAAATGGGTGTTTTTGGAAGAGCAGAATACACCCACATTATGTAAACGGTGTATCTCACACCAACAGAATTGCAGAAAATGCTATTAAAAAAAAAATGTTTTTACCCTAAATGTTTTTTTTTGAATAGCACAATAGAAGAAAAATATATAAATTGTAAATCTCACACCTGCATATATGCAGAAAACACTGCAATTTTTTTTTATTTTTTCCCTAAATGGGTGTTTTTGGAAGAGCAGAATACACCCACAGCATGTAAACGGTGTATCTCACACCTACAGAACTGCAGAAAATGCTATTCCAAAAAAATGTTTTTACCCTAAAAAAAATTTTGGGGAATAGCACAATAGACGAAAAATATATAAATTGTAAATCTCACATCTGCATATATGCAGAAAGCACTGCAATTTTTTTTTTCCCTAAATGGGTGTTTTTAGAAGAGCAGAATACACCCACAGTATGTACAGGGTGTATCTCAACGTAACATATGCAGTGCTGGTACACTGAGCTTGCAGATAAAAGTTAGATTTTCTCCGGCACTGGGCTCATGGCAGTGTAAAAAGACTGTGCACTGCAACCCAACCAGGTAAATCTATGCAGATCGCTGAGTTATTAGATCTCTGAATCTGGACTACTAGATAAATCTCTCTCCCTGAAAGCAGCAACAGGAACTTTGCCCTACACTGTCTCTATCTTTTCTCTCAGTAGATTGCAGAATCAGGACTAAAGCCCTGTACACACGATCGGATAACCTATGGATTTTCGTCCGATGGATTTGTCCATCGGAAATCCGATGAAACTGTTTTTCATCAGTCTTGCCCACACACCATCAGTCAAAAAACCGACCGTTCCAAACGCGGTGACGTACAACACTCCGATGAGCCGAGAAAAATGAAGTTTAATGCTTCTGAGCATGCGTCGACTTGATTCTGAGCATGCGTGGGTTTTTGATCCGATGGACTTGCCCATAGACGATTGGTTTTTTATCCATCGGAAAAATTTAAAACATGTTTTATTTTTTAAAACTGATGGAAAAAAGACCGATGGGTCCCATACACGATCGGTTGGTCTGATGAAAACCATCCATCGGACGGTTTTCATCAGTCAAACCAATCGTGTGTACAGGGCTTAACTCCTATCATGTCATTCTCTCCCTCACAGCAACAGCAGACAGGATCCTTTCCCTATACTGTCTAAAGCAGAGTGACGTGCTGTGCTGTGTGCCTCTAGCTTATATAGAGGCTGGGTCACATGCTGCACTGTCCAATCACAGCCATGCCATTAGTAGGCATGGCTGTGATGGCTTCTAAGGGCACACCAGTTAAACAAAAGTTTATTGGCTGCCCTGCAGCTTTTAGAAATGCACCATTACATCGCCGAACACCGGACCCAAGCCCGAACATACAGTCAATTGTTCGGGTTCGGGTCCGGGGCCCAAAAATCCAAAAGTCCGGTACGAACCCGAACTTTACAGTTCGGGTTTGCTCAACCCTAGTTCTCATGGAAGAATTTAATCCAAAAAGCCATACCTCTCACATGGAAACAAGGCTAAGCAACTTAACTATGCATAAAACCACAAGAACTGGGTTGCAAAAAATGCCAGCAGGTGCTCAGGACTGATGAGTCAAAATTTTAATTATTTGGCTGTAGCAGGAGGCATTTTTTCACTGAAGGGCTGCAGAAAACAGTGAAGCATGGTGGAGGTTTCTTGAAAGTTTGGGGCTGCATTTCTGCAAAGGGAGTTGGAGATTTGGTAATAATTATTGGTGTCCTCAATGCAGGCAGATACGTATCCATCGTACCATACCATCAGGGAGGTGTGTAATTGGCCCCAAATTTATTCTGCAACAGGACAACAACCCCAGGCATACAACCAATGTAATTAACCTCCCTGGCGGTAATCCTGAGTCTGGCTCAGGGTGAGTTTTTCATGCTAAGAGCGGTAACCCCGAGCCAGACTCGGGATTGCACTGCAGGATACAGGGAAGTTATTTACCTTGTTCCCTGGATCCTGCAATGTCCTCCCGCAGTGTATGCGAGCTGTCTCCTCGCACGAGCCACACTGCCGAGTGCCGAGCTCCATTCTCTGCGACGTTGCGGGGCACGGGGGCGGGGTTCGACGCCAAATTCAAAAAGTGAAAAACACAGTATAGATACAGTATACTGTAATCTTACTGATTACAGTACTGTATCAAATAATAACACCCCCCCCCCTTTGCACCTAGTGGTCTGTCCAGTGTCCTGCATGCAGTTTTATATTATAAAAACTGTTCTTTCTGCCTGGAAACTGGAGATTGTCCATAGCAACCAAAAAGTGTCCCTTTATGTCAAAAGTGGTTTTAGACCAGCTATAAAACAGCGATAATAAATTAGAATCACTCGCAGAATTGAGCGATAGCGATTTGTGGGGAAATTCGTCATTAAACACTAAATCTAATGACAGCGACAATTCTGCAACTGAACAAATTTCAGTGTTTTTGATTTGATTACATTATTGAATAATTTTTATTATAATTACATTACTATTTGTTATAATTATTTATAGTTATTTATTACATTATAATTTATGATTTTGTGTTTCAAACTTTATCATGCCTGGGATGTCTACTAGACTCTTGTTTGGTCAGGTTTAAGTAAGTAATTACTAAGAATTGCAGGCCTACAATACATAACACCAAATTTCCATGCAAAATAATTGTACCGCTTTTGGTACATAATTCCAGACAGAATCATACCGCCAGGGGGGTTAAGAACTATCTTCAGTGTAAAGAAGAACAAGGAGTCCTGGCAGTGATGGTTTGTCACCCACAAAGCTCTGATCACAACATCATCGACTCTCTCTGAGATTACGTGAATAGGCAGAAAGATTTGAGGCAGCCTACATCCAAAGAAAATCTGTGGTCAGTTCTCTATTGATAACAAACAATATGGGGTTGATTTACTAAAGGAAAATTCACTTTGCACTTGAAAGTGCACTGAAAGTGCACATGAAAGTGCAGATGCTGTACATCTGAGGGGGACATGCAAGGAAAATAAAAAACAGCATTTTAGTTTGCACATGATTGGATGATAAAATCAGCAGAGCTTCCCCTAATTTCAGAACTTCCCCTCAGATTTACAGCGATCTACAGCGACTGCACTTCCATGTGCACTTTCAAGTGCAAAGTGGATTTTCCTTTAGTAAATCAACCCCTATGTGTACTTGCGTGCCGCTATGTTGTGCTAAAGTGTGACAATCCAATATCAATGTGCTTATATACGGATCGCTCACACCTATACACACTCTCAAAAGTGATTTAAAAAGCCACAAGAGTGGGAAATTAAACTTTTAATAGCCATTTTAACCTGTGTGTGCCACCTTCTGTGCCTGTACCAAGGCCTAACCTTCCAGGGTATGTAAACTTTTGATCAGGGCCATTTGGGTGGTTTCTGTTATCATTATGATTTTAAAAGGAGCCAAAAAACGATGTGATAATAAATGGCTTCATGTGATCATTATCCCTGAATAAAAGACAGATTTTTGCCATGATTAGTCATATTTTCAATTTAAATGACAACATTTCTGCCAGGGTATGCAAACGTTTGAGCACAACTGTATATTAAAAATATGTAATTGGTGAATTACAGCGCTCGTCCCTGTGTATAAAAAATATATATTGCTGCAACCTAATATGTGAGACACACACCATATAGTAAGATTCGTAAAAAATAAAAATTAAAAATATACCTAATATTTAAAAATTAGGGTAATAGGTTCATTGTTCAAAGCCAAACAATTAAGGGGTTTTACATGAGCTTATCTTAATTAATCTTTGATGTCCACACAAGCTATATAGCTGTACCACATAGCACATCATACAAATAATGAATTAGAGGGCATTAATCATTACTGAAGCTCAAGTTTAGGAATACACAATAACATACATTTTTGGAATATGCAATTTTACTTAAATCAAGCATGACTGGCAGTTGGGTGTTTCCGCTTTGTAGTTTACTGATTGCGGCATTTTCCGTTTTCCTTTTTACGGTCTTATTTTATGACACATTCCTGCATTGTTAAGTTAAATATCAATTCTGTTTAGTATTTATTAATGTTATTAGACCTTCTAATTATGGCTCTCCTACACTTATACCCCATCAGAATATGTAGACTTCATCCACATGATCATAGGTAATGTTTGATACAAATCATATACATGCATTCATGCATACAAAAATTCAATATGAAATTTATTAAAAACATTCTAATTCTGATGTATGCAATTACCAGAAAAAAATACATCAATCCTTACATATTATGAAAATATGTTGAATGGGTTTAAGTATCAATGCAAATTACTTTTCTGTGCAGAATTCAACTTTCATTAGTATGAGTATTCTATATTGCTCAAAAACTTTTAGATTTTTTGGTTAGGTGAGAAATTAACATGTGTTGTCCATAGTGGCGAAATAATACCCAGATGCCTTTTTTTGCATTGCATATTTTGCTCTCAAAAAAAATACTCTATAGTTGTTTTGTTTCTCTGCTCCTACATAAAGCCCTGTGTGTGTTTTGAACTTGAACCTTAAAAAAGTTTGGGCTTTCCCGATTAGGGTAAACATCAGGTTTACTTTAATCCCCCATCCCTTCCCAGAATATACTTACCTCTTCTTTTCCCCCACCATTTCGTTTAGTGCCAAGAGGTGGTAGGGAAAGACAACCGTGTAAAATATAGTACATTCTTCTTTTCAGTTTATACAAATGTAGCACACAGACCCTTCCGCTCCATCCATTTTTGCAGTAAGGCACACCTGCTACTTGCCCGTTATCCAACTCCATGTATGGAGAGGCGAGCGGTGTTAGATTTTTGGGCCTTGCGGCGAGTTACCTCTCCAGAGTGAATCCCTGGTCTCCGTTGTCTAGGCGAAAGTCACTTTGTAATAAAGCCACACAGGTGTAAAACCTAAGCAGCAAGGTTTTATTCTTTTCTTGAGGTAAAACTTGGAAGAGAGAGAGAGTAGAAATGACAAAGTAGGGGAAGGTTCAGGCACGCAACACTTAGAGAACACTTTCGTCGCCACTCAAGCCTGAGTGGGTATTGCTCATCCGGATAGTCCATTTGAGAGCGGTCCTAGCAACCGAAGTGGAGCACGGATGTCAGAGATGATGGATCCCCTTTAGGTAGGCCTCCAGGCCTCTCCCCGAGACAGCAGTATCGTCGCTATCTCCGCCGGGACTGATCTTCCCCTGGAACTCCTTCCCTAAAGATGGGCCCCCTTCAACCGGGCAGCCTGGGATCCCTCTCCGAAGTGTAGGCCCTCGATAGGAGAGCTGGGCCTACTACGCAGCAGCAGAGCCTTGGGCTAAAGGTGCCCGAGACCAATCACACGCGTCCCATGCCATGAGGGCCACGAGACACGCTCACTGGACCAGAGGTCCCCCCGAACTCCTTGGGGTCCCCCTGGAATCGCCTCACGCCAAATGGTGTCTGCCCCTTATGTACCCTCTCCCAGCATACACAGCGGGTAGACCACGCCCACTGCACGGCTGCCGAGAGAAGACACCCAAGGTGCTGTGATACCCCCATGATCCAGCCTGTGCCAGCGGTGACAGTGCCACCTGCAGGCAAAGGAGAATAACACTGCCGGGCAGTATCACATCCAGAGCAGAGCAAACTATTTGTTCTAATCAACAGGTCCGAGCCCAACTATTGGCTCAGACCACCCCTAAATTTACACATATAGCGTCCCATAAATTGGGATGGGCGCTACACAAATAAAAAGCGGGGGTGTATTAAACAAAACAGTAATGTTAATATAAGTTTTTTGAATGGTCCCCTGATGCTGACAGAAATATGTGTTCAAAACAAACTACAAAAACTTAAAGCAGAGTTCCACCCCAAATTGGAACTTCCACTGTCCAGATTCCTCCCCCCCCTCTGGTGTCACATTTGCCACCTTTCAGGGGGGAGGGAGGAGCAGATACCTGTCTAATACAGGTATTTGCTACCACTTCCGGTGAAAGATCGCCGCGGTATCCGTGGTGATCTACGCCATGTCCGGCCCCTCCTCTGTCCCCCCCGCTGTCTTCTGGGAGACACACAGGTCCCAGAAGACAGCAGGAACCACTCAGAACACGCAGCGTGTCTCGCACACTTGCAGTAGGGAACCAGGCTGTGAAGCATCAAGGCTTCACTTCCTGATTCCCTTACTGAAGATGCTGGCGCCTCCACCTGGGAGCCGAGGGACAGGTCGGCTTCGGGTGAGGACATCGCGGGCACCCTGGACAGGTAAGTGTCCTTATTTTAAAAGTCAGCAGCTGCAGTATTTGTAGCTGCTGACTTAATAAAAAAATAATTTCGGCGGAACTCCGCTTTAATGTGAATAAATCACCAGGACTAGATGAATTATACCCGAGGACTCCAAAAATGTAGCTCTCATTTTTAAGGACACCTTACTGACAAACGCAAATGTGGACTATCAATATTCAAAAAAGGGAGATACTGTATATTCCAGGAAACTACAGATCAGCCAGCCTAATATCAATAGTATGTAAAGTATTGGAAGGAATGGTAAAGGACAATATCTTTACAGACTAACCTTTAAACTTCTTTAAAGCAGTGAGCAGGCATTTAGATAGAGGAAGGCCTGTGGATATAATTTACCTAGACTTTGCTAAAGCATTTGATACTTAAGTTGTGAATGAATGTCTATTTACATCAATGAAGTTGTATGTACATGAATAGAGAACTGGTGACAAGAGTATGTCAAGATAGTAAGTAAAAATGGTTCTTTTTCTGAATAGTCTAGAGTTGTGGGCAATGTGCCCAATGACATAGAGGTTGAAATAGATAGTTCAATTCCAGTGTTAATAGAATGATACCAAGCTAAGCAGGGCAATCACTTTGCAACCTTACAAGAAGACCTTGATAAAATAGAGAAAGGTCAGCTACATGATGGATGAGGTTTAATGTTGAAACATGTAAAGTAATGCAATCGGGAGCTAAAAAATATGCATGCAAGATATTCATTATGGGGAGAACCTCTGGGGGAATCAAGGATGAAAAAAGAACTGGGGGAACTTGTTGACCTCAGACTCAGCAATAGTCTGTAATTCTACCACTTTACCAAACACTGATTCAGCCTCATCTTGAATATTCAGTTAAATCATGGTCACCAATCCTCAGGAATGCTGTCTTTGAACTGGAGAGGGTCCAGAGAAGATCAATAAAACTAATAAGGGGGCTGGAGGACCTTAGTTAAGAGGAATAACTACAAAAATTAAGCGTACTCTCCCTGTAAAAGAGGCTATTAAGAAGGCATATAAAGGTCTCAGAAGAAGACATGTGGCCATGAAGTCAAATGAGAGCAGTTCAATCTTAAACTGTGCAATTAGAACCCTTCCACCGTTAGTGGTATTAGTAATGAGTGTAGATAAAGTAAAAAAAAAACGTATTAGATAGGTTTAACTGGATTTCGTTTATTCAACCTTACTAACTATGTAGTTATGAAATATCCAGTACTTCAGGATATGGAAAAGTATATGATTCCCTCCTTTTGACAACACTGGGCCAATCAGACTTATCCCCTGTTGGGTTACAGAACTCTGCTCTTCTTATCTTCATAGCACGGTGGGGGAATGGATGGGGGGGAAAGGTTATTAGACAGATAATTACCCTGATAATTTTTGTTCTGTTAACTATTCAATATTCTACTTTAAAATTTTAGTTATTATGGTAAAAGATTTCACAATAAAAATGAGCGTTGTTATCTCACTGTAATCCTTGAAAATGTATGATTTTTTGTTTTCATTAAAATGAACAAACCATTTACCCATCAGTGGACCATTAAAGAGATGAGCTTTACCTTTCCAATACACTGTGTATAATTTTCAAATGATCTGAATTTAGCCATTGTACTCCTCCCACAACCAGTACAGTCTGGTTAGTGTTCTTAAGAGGACGGGACCTAAAATCAAGAAAACATGTATTTTAAAATGTTATTTATATGTTTGATATAGTTTACAATAGACCAGTAAATATTGCAAATGGTAGATTTTCCCATTTCTTAAAAAAAAAATCTAATTGATCATTCATTTTACATTAATATGTAGTATATCCACAATCAGAAACCTAATAACTGAACTTTTAAAAACAAACGGGAGAAAGTTTTGGCTTCTTCATCTCAATATATCTCTTTATGAAGCCTTAAAACCAGTTATTAAAATCTTCTTCTCTTATCCAAAAACAAAATTAGGCTATTTACTATGACTGTCCACATAGACATGAAACATTTATTGATAGGAAAAGATCCATAACTACAAACTTTGTGCAATATTAATTCTGGAATACCAACAATAGCAACAATCCAAAGCATTTGCAAACATTCTGTATACAAGTTCGTTTATCACTACTCTTTAGTGTGATTATGCTTTTATATTTCTAGTGATCCTGTGTCATTGTACTAGCAGCCCTGGGCTGTCAGTTTAAAACAGAATGTGTTTTCTACTGCAAACAGGTTGATCTAAAACAAATCCATCTTTAGATACCCAATCATAGGCTTTTCACCTATGTGTTAATTGCACAGAATACCTTCATAACTGAGAATCCTTACCTTTTAATGAGCTGTTCTAATGCTTCTTCAAATGTTGGACGTTGTTTGACATCAATCCAAAATTGTGGATAATAGGAATAACTAATATTTGTTTTGCCATAATTTATGTTATCAAAAAGTTTGATGCTGTGTGTTTTCTGCCACTCCTGTAGTGATCCATTAACTCTTTCCATCAGATAATACATCATCCCTCTATTGGTGGAATCTCCAATGAAAAGGATCTAAGGAAGAAAAAAGCAATTAATACCAGTTCATTAGTAAATCAATATACAGGTATTATCATATGTACAGTGTACCTTAGATTGAATCCTTTCACTAAGAAAAGGGTGTTTCGGCATGCAGTAGTTAGATAATCTAACACGTCTCTGTCCAGTGTCCCAGGGTCTGAATCAAGGTTTGATGCTACATTTACTTTGGAGACGGCTTTTTTGAATAGTTATTTAAAGTGTTCACACACAGAACAGTGTTGAGAGAGTTGAGAGCCCCTGATGTATTAACATTTGTAGATTTTAATTAAAAAAACCAAACCCCCAAAATTACCAGTGCCGTTTACTTAGCAAGGACAGGGTGAATTTGAAATGTAAAGTATTTTTTATATTGTTTAATCCACTTTGTAGCCCAGTGTTTCTGTTTTAAATGTAACACATTTACTTAACCACTTTGGTATTAGCCTGCATATAAGGTCTGTTAAGCGGTGTTGTACAAAACCACACAATTATTTTCTATGTGCCCTGTTTGCACCATACATGTGCGGTGGTGTGCAGAAAAACGCAGCTCCTCAGACATGGCGTGAAGAATTCCTAACTAACAATGAATTGGCAACTACCAAATGCATTGTGGACGGCACGAAAAACCCCAAATAAGCTCCAACTTTTTGGCAATGAAGAAAAATGTTGGTATAGGGGGGGGGTAAAACATGGAGCTTACTAAAGGTACACTAGATACATTAAATATACAAGTGATACACAGAGGGAGGGGAAGTTGAAGGGGTTAATGTCACAAACAGTGGGAGGATGCAGATGTGGTGGGTTAATGTGCAGTTTTTCAGGAAAAGGTAGGTGAGGGGGTTAATTTACAGGTCAGAGAGAGACAGGATTTAGATTTTATGTGCAGGAGAGAAGGGTGAATGAAAAGTTTCAAAACAATCCCACAATGCTGAGATCCATGAGTCTACTTAAGGCACCTATGAGCTTTACTACATATTTCCATGTTGTTAATTGTGTTTCTTTTTTTTTCTTCTTGCAAATCTCTGCAAATTTCTATGATGAAAATTTTAAATTAAAATATATTATATAAAAAAAAAAAAAGAGGGAAAAAGAAAGAAAGAAAGAAAAAAAAACTATTTCCCAATCATATCTGCTGCTGCCTGTGATCTGGGACTAATGAATGAATTAGTCCTCCATTAAAAGAAGGAGCAGGTTGTTTACATCTGTGGTCGGTGTGATTAATCATCACAGAGATCAAAAGGTACAGAGCTTCTTAGATCGGCTCAGTATGCTGTGTCTGTGATGTGAGCCGTAGGACAGTTCACATCACAGCCATTAATGAGCCCACTGGTCACCTAAGGGTTATCTCTGCACTGTTGTTTATAAACAACAGTGCTGAAATAAGTGAACATCACTTCACTGTTTAACCCCTTCCATACTGGGCCATTGGGAAATGACGCCGGCAGGAACCCTATGACGTCCTCCGCTTTGAGGGGGGATATCTGAATGATGCCTGCAGCTAGAGGCATCATTCAGATATCCTTGTTTAGAGCCGGCGATTCTGCGCACCATAAGAATGATCATAGCGGCGATTCCGCCGCTTGATCGTTCTTATAGGCGGCGGGAGAGGACATCCCCCCCTCCCGCCGCCATCTGGTGCTTCTCCGGGCTCTCCCGTGCAATCGGGGACCCGGAGAGAATCGTCGGTGCCGGTGGTGGGTCACGTGATGAGCATAGAGATGACTGGTGACCAGATGGTCACCAGTCATCTCTATGATCGTCAGAGGCCCAGGCGCGATGTGATGACGTCACGCCCGGGTCCTCAAATGTAAACAAAGTCGCCATTGCGGCTGTAAGTATGAGATCAGTGAATTTTTTTTCACTGATCTCATGCTTTCCAGCCTGGAGGAGAGATGTGGGGTCTTATTGACCCTGCATCTCTCCATAAAGAGGACCTGTCACATGCATACCTATTGTTTACATTCCATGTAATAGGAATAAGAGTGTAAAAAAAAAAAAAAAGTGTAAAAAAAAAAAGTCAAAATAAAAAAAAACAAGTAAAATAAAAATTTTTTTTTTTTTTTTTTTTTAAAAACGCCCGTTCCCATTAGCTCGCGCTTAGAAGCGAACACACATGTAAGTCCCACCCGCATATGTAAACACCGTTCAAACCACATATGTGAGGTATCGCCGCGTGCGTTAGAGCGCGTGCAACAATTCTAGCACTAGACCTCCTCTGTAACTCTAACCTGGTAACCTCTAAAAAATTTCAAAGCGTCGCCTATGGAGATTTTTAAGTACCGAAGTTTGGCGCCATTCCATGAGTGTGTGCAATTTTAAAGCGTGACATATTAGGTATCTATTTACTCGGCGTAACATAAGCTTTCATATTTTACAAAAAAATTGGGATAACTTTACTGTTTTGTTATTTTTTAATTCATGAAACCATTTTTTCCCCCCAAAAAAAGGCGTTTGAAAAATTATTGCGCAAATACCGTGCAAGATAAAAAGTTACAACAACCGTCATTTTATTCCCTAGGGTGTCTGCTAAAAAAACATGTATAATGTTTGGGGGTTCTGAGTAATTTTCTAGCAAATGAATGATGATTTGTACACATAGTAGAGAAGTGCCAGAATAGGCCCGGTATGGAAGTGGTATAAAAAGCCCTGTATGGAAGTGGTTAAAGAAGTATGGCAACCGTAAAGTGTGTAAAGAGAAAAAAAATGGAAATAAATGCACAGAAGAATTAAGTATTTTAGATTCTTACCCAGAGTAATTTTCCTTCCATAAAGATTTTTTTATTGACCTGCAATGTGCCTCTGAACTTATTAAGAAACTGACACTCCCAAAAGTGTCCATTTTCCAGCACAGGGCCTTCCCTACTTGCATGCCATGGTCCTCTCCTTTTCTGGCAATGTCTATTTACTGTCTGTGCTGGCCCAATGGAGGAGAAAATGGGGAATACTATAGGGTGTCAGTCAGGGGACAGTTCAATCTGCTGGGGCTGCTAACTTCACATCTGAGATGGCAGTACCCAGCAGCAGTCTCAGGGCTTTTGGATATCTATACAAGCTGTAATATGAGTTATACCTTCAATAAGAACTCAATCAGACACTTATGAACAGTCACAACTCCATAACCCTAATAAATTGATTGTGAAGAAAAGTGTTGAGTGCAGTCTTGCGTTCCCAGAGCAAGGCTAGTGTTGAAAGGTTGGAGGAGTGTGGCTGCTGGTTGTCGATGGTTAACAGTAAGATATACCCAAACAGTACCATGAAGCTTCATGCCATTTCTTTGATTCAAGCACGTGTTTGGATATAACCTGTGAGTGTATTTTTCCTTAACTTTAATCAATAAATATCAATCAGAGAGCACTATGTATTTTCTTTTTCCTTTTTGAGCCTTATGGTGCGATGTATACTGTATAAGAGACCCTGAGCCTGACTATCTACAGTGGGGATCGAAAGTTTGGGCACCCCAGGTAAAAATGTGCATAACGAAGGAAAGATGAAAAAATTTCCACATGGCATCAAATTACAGATTAGACATTCTTATAATATGTCAAAAAAAGTTAGATTTTATTTCCATCATTTACACTTTCAAAATTACAGAAAACAAAAAAATGGCGTCTGCAAAAGTTGGGGCACGCTGCAGAATTTATATCATGCACTGCCCCCTTTGGAAAGCTGAGACCTGCCAGTGTCATGGATCGTTCTCAATCATCGTCTGGGAAGACCAGGTGATGTCAATCTCAAAGGTTTTAAATGGCCAGACTCATCTGACCTTGCCCCAACAATCAGCACAATGGGTTCTTCTACGCAGTTGTCTAGAAAACTGAAACTGAAAATAGTTGACACTCACAAAGCTGGAGAAGGCTATAAGAAGATAGCAAAGCGTTTTCAGATGTCAATATCCTCTGTTCGGAATGTAATTAAGAAATGGCAGTCATCAGGAACAGTGGAAGTTAAAGCAAGATCTGGAAGACCAAGAAAAATATCAGACAGAACAGCTCGCAGGATTGTGAGAAAAGCAATTCAAAACCCACGTTTGACTGCACGATCCCTCCAGAAAGATCTGGCAGACACTTGAGTTGTGGTACACTATTCCACTATAAAGAGATACTTGTACAAATATGGTCTTCATGGAAGAGTCATCAGAAGAAAACCTCTTCTACGTCCTCACCACAAAAATCAGCGTTTGAACTTTGCAAATGAACATATAGACAAGCCTGAGGCATTTTGGAAACAAGTTCTGTGGATCGATGAGGTTAAAATAGAGCATTTTGGCCGGAATGAGCAAAGGTACGTTTGGAGAAGAAAGGGCACAGAATTTAATGAAAAGAACCTCTGTCCAACTGTTAAGCATGGGGATGGATAAATCATGCTTTGGGGTTGTATTGCAGCCAGTGGCACAGGGAACATTTCACGAGTAGAAGGAAAAATGGATTCAATAAAATTTCAGCAAATTTTGGATGGTAACTTGATGCCATCTGTGAAAAAGCTGAAGTTAAAGAGAGGATGGCTTCTACAAATGGATAATGATCCTAAACACACCTCAAAATCCACGGGGGATTACATCAAGAGGTGTAAACTGAAGGTTTTGCCATGGCCTTCACAATCTCCTGACCTCAACATTATTGAAAACCTATGGATAGACCTTAAAAGAGCAGTGCGTGACAGACAGCCCAGAAATCTCAAAGAACTGGAAGACTTTTGTAAGGAAGAATGGGCAAAGATACCTCAAACAAGAATTGAAAGACTCTTGGCGTTTACAAGCTGTGATACTTGCCAAGGGGGCAGTACAAGATATTAACTCTGCAGGGTGCCCAAACTTTTGCAGACGCCATTTTTTTGTTTTAAGAATGTCTAATCTGTAATTTGATGCCATTTGGAGATTTTTCCATCTTTCCTTGGCTTCGTTATGCACATTAATACACATTTTTACCTGGGGTGCCCAAACTTTCGATCCCCACTGTACCTGCTGTTTGGCCCTTTATCATGCCTTTTAGTAAGTTGTCTAATGCTTTATTTACTTCTTTACCTCTGTGCTGGCCTTGGATTTAAAGAGAAACATATTTTGACCTTTGTGGTAAGGATCAAATAATAAAGCAAATAGAGCACCCAAGAGGGGTCGGTGGAGGTTAGATGTGAAAAGTGAGTGCTGTTATATTGACTGATTATCTGGCTTTTTGTTTATGATATTGAGCAAGGTTTTTTCAGTGCAGCACATATTTATATGCACATTTTATCATCATGTTTGCGTTTGCAGCTCATATTTTCTTTTCTTTTCTGGATGCAAATTTCTTCATACATAAATTGAATTAATATAAAATTGATTTAAATAGACAATAACTATGATGTTCTGAGTAAGAATTTATTTATAATAAAGACTGGTATTTCAGTGTATGGTAGAAGAAAAATCACCAGTAATCTAAACAACTAGTAACCACTTATGAGTCTGGCAGCTTCCCAGTCTTTCCAAAAGCAACACACTATAGTATCAGTCACAGATACATTTTAAATATTAGAATTCTTAGCAGCTCTCTAGACTACTTGAACTGCACATTTTTGTCTAAATTCAGTTGATTTGTAACAAAATATCCATAGATCAAAAAGGCTCTTACACAGACCTACATCAGTAATGGTTAGTGAGGAAGGAGCATCTCAGGTCTCTAAGGCCTGACAGTTGCTCTTTGGCTCAGACCTCTTTAATTCACAATTTCTGTATTCTCGCCAATGACAGTCCATGCATGTGTTAACAATATGCCCCTGAGAATTATGCTCAATAATCTGTGTTAAATGTCATTGACACCCTGGGTATGCATCAGCTATCATCGATTAGAGTTGCATACCAACTCTCAGTCCTCTCCACTGATCTCCATCTGTCCCTGTCCAATGGTTAACTGACTTCTCGGAGCATGCTACAGGCTATTTGGTAATCAAAAGTGTTCACTAGCTCAGCATGTTCTCTAAATGGATATCACAATCTCCAACTTGTCCTGTCAGGGAAAGCTTTTCATCCATTGACCTCCCTGGCGGTATGATTCTGTCTGGAATTATGTACCAAAAGCGGTACAATTATTTTGCATGGAAATTTGGTGTTATGTATTCTAGGCCTGCAATTCTTAGTAATTACTTACTTAAACCTGACCAAACAAGAGTCTAGTTACTCTAGTAGACATCCCGGGTATGATAAAGTTTGAAACACAAAATCATAAATTATAATATAAAAAATAACTATAAATAATTATAACAAATAGTAATGTAATTATAATAAAAATTATTCAATAATGTAATCAAATCAAAAACACTGAAATTTGCTCAGTTGCAGAATTGTCGCTGTCATTAGATTTAGTGTTTGATGACGAATTTCCCCACAAATCGCTATCACTCAATTCTGCGAGTGATTCTAATTTATTATCGCTGTTTTCTAGCTGGTCTAAAACCACTTTTGACATAAAGGGACACTTTTTGGTTGCTATGCACAATCTCCAGTTTCCAGGCAGAAAGAACAGTTTTTATAATATAAAACTGCATGCAGGACACTGGACAGACCACTAGGGACAAAGGGTGTGTGTAATTATTTGATACAGTACTTTAATCTGTAAGATTACAGTATACTGTACCTATACTGTGTTTTTCACTTTTTGAATTTGGCGCCAAACTCCGTCCCTGTGCGTCGCAACGTCGCAGGGAACGGAGCTCGGCACTCAGCAGTGTGGATCGAGCGAGGAGACAGCTCGCACACACTGCGGGAGGACATTGCAGGATCCAGGGAACAAGGTAAGTACCGTATTTTTCGCACCATAAGACGCACCTGACCATAAGACGCACCTAGGTTTTAGAGGAGGAAAACAAGAAAAAAAATATTCTGAACCAAATTGTGTACTAAAATATTTTCCAGTGCCCATTAAATGCAGCCTGACCATTGCCATAGTAAACACAGAGGGACCATGCCATAGTAAACGCAGAGGGACCATGCCATAGTAAACGCAGAGGGACCATGCCACAGTAAACGCAGAGTGACAATGCCACAGTAAACGCAGAGTGACCATGCCATCAGTGGTGTATTTAGGTTTTGTGCTGCCCTAGGCCTGACTAAACTTGCGCACCCCCTAATTTAAATATGACCCACCCCTTCCTGTCAAGGCCCGCTCTGTCATCTTCATAAGAAGAGGACAGAGGGGACGCTGTGGGAAGAGGACAGAGGGTTGCCGTGGGTGAAGGACAAAGGGACACCCTGGGAAGAGGACAGAGTAATGCCCTGGGAGATGGACGCCGTGGGAAGAGGACAGGAAGGACGCCGTGGGAAGAGGACAGAGGGGACGCAGTGGGAAGAGGACAGAGGGGACGCCGTGGGAAGAGGACAGAGAGGGACGTTGTGGCGGTCAATAAGGCCTAGAGGATATCAGGTTAGGCACTTATGGCTCAGTCCCTGGGAACAGTAATGAATAATGGCCAACAGGCCCTCTTACCAGACCCAGCGAAATCGCAACAGCGTGGCTCTCTGGCGGTGCAGGTACAGCGTGGCTCTCTGGCGGTGCGGGTACAGCGTGGCTCTCTGGCGGTGCGGGTACAGCGTGGCTCTCTGGCGGTGCGGGTACAGCGTGGCTCTCTGGCGGTGTGGGTACAGCGTGGCTCCCTGGTGGTGCAGGGTACAGCGTGGCTCTCTGGTGGTGCAGGGTACAGCGTGGCTCTCTGGTGGTGCGGGGTACAGCGTGGCTCTCTGGTGGTGCGGGGTACAGCGTGGCTCTCTGGTGGTGCGGGGTACAGCGTGGCTCCCTGGTGGTGCAGGGTACAGCGTGGCTCCCTGGTGGTGCAGGGTACAGCGTGGCTCTCTGGTGGTGCGGGGTACAGCGTGGCTCTCTGGTGGTGCGGGGTACAGTGTGGCTCCCTGGTGGTGCAGGGTACAGCGTGGCTCTCTGGTGGTGCGGGGTACAGCGTGGCTCTCTGGTGGTGCGGGGTACAGCGTGGCTCTCTGGTGGTGAGGGGTACAGCGTGGCTCCCTGGTGGTGCAGGGTACAGCGTGGCTCTCTGGTGGTGCGGGGTACAGCGTGGCTCTCTGGTGGTGCGGGGTACAGCGTGGCTCTCTGGTGGTGCGGGGTACAGCGTGGCTCTCTGGTGGTGCGGGGTACAGCGTGGCTCTCTGGTGGTGCGGGGTACAGCGTGGCTCTCTGGTGGTGTGGGGTACAGCGTGGCTCTCTGGTGGTGTCCCCCAGCAGAGTATTCTCTTTTGCTCCTCTTCAAGTTCTAACACCCCCTCCCTCCCCTCCAGCAGAGTGCTTGCATGCTGGGGGAACTGGTGCCATAAACTCTGCAGGGACTTCAGTTCCCATGATGCCCCCAGTGTCTTCTGATTGGCTCTCTGCTGTGGCCAATCATGGGGGGGGAAACAGTGGGCAGGAAGCTGGGTGGCGACCCAGCAAATCCAATTAGAGCCGCTCTCTCTTCTCCTTACAGAAAGGGAAGGGGGGCGGCGGGGGAGATACAGACAGCCCGCAGCTCTCCTCTCCCTGTCACAGCGCCGCTGCTCTATTTGCCAGAGAACTCGGCAGCGGCGCTGTGACAGGGAGAGGAGAGCTGCGGATATCCCCCGTCGCCCCCTCCCTTTCTGTAAGCAAAAGAGAGAGAGAGCGGCTCTAATTCGATTCGCAAAGCCCCTGACACTGCGGCGGGGGGCGGAGCCAGTAGCGGCGGTCGGGGGATTCCAGAGGCTGTGAGCGGATGGCAGGGGCGGTGCCAGCGACGGCGGGGGGTGGGGCCCCTGTTATGTATTCGGACCATAAGACGCAGGGATATTTTCCCCCATATTTCTGGGGGAAAAAAGTGCGTCTTATAGTCCGAAAAATACGGTAACTTCCCTGTATCCTGCAATGCAATCCCGAGTCAGGCTCGGGGTTACTGCTCTTAGCATGAAAAACTCATCCCGAGCCAGACTCGGGATTACCGCCAGGGAGGTTAAGAAAAATGCAAAGTGTTCTCTGAATGTTGGCCAAGGCAAGCAACTGACCCCCTATGGTTGCTATGCAGAAGGGAAGCTGCACTGCACCTGGAAGATTGTGGCCATCACTGTAGTTGCTCAGGATTTACAGCTTTTACAGATGTTGATCAGGTATCACATAGGCATACTTACATTGGGCAAAGTGGCCCAATGTAAGTATGCCAAATATATCGCTTTCCGCTTTCAGCTTTCAGCTTTCAGCGTTCAGCGTTCAGCTTTCCGAGAGTATATAATACTTTATGTAAATGTATATAATGGTGCTGTATTTTTAGAGGACTTCTGTGTTCATTGATATTCCTCATCACACAGTAACTATTGTGAGGTTGCAGGATCGGTTCCAATGGTTTAAAGCATTTATTTAACACAAAATTACATTGTAATGAATGAATGAATACATGAATGAATGAATGACTAGGTCTAGGAACTAATAACTTGGTCTTTATTATTCTGGCTTGATAAAAATTCAGACTATTAGGCAGAAATCTATACATTTCAAGAGTTAAAACTTTGTGCCCAAGTGCAAGAGTGTAGTAAGATGAGCTGGTACATTCAATGGCCATACCTGTACAATACAGCTAGTCTCTTTCATTATAGCTTTTTATAAAAAATAGATTAAACATTTTCACATCCTGTGCTCAACAATGCATTTTCTCCTGTGGGAAATGTAATCTGCTATTGTACTATATCCTGACTGCCTGATGCTATCATGTGCTGTTAGTTATAGATCATAAAACATAGGCATAGAAACACAGCAGTTAAAATGCTTATAATATAAAAAAGATACATTGCAATGAGAATGTTTGTACAGCAAGATGGAATGGTGCACATTCAAAAAACAATTATTATTTTTTTTTTTTTTCATAACAAGTAACAAATTCTTAATAAAACTGTAATACGGCAAAAAGAACACATATTTGCAAACATAATATATCACAAACATACAAAGCTTTTGCTTTCCCAGAGCAGCAAGTTACAAATCACAGAGAGGTAAGTTATAATAACATATTGTGATAACATGACATGCATTATAGCATTCTGGTGTAATTCATTTTGAATGGCAGGTAGTGCATTGCAGTGTGTTGTGTTGCAAAAAAAGAATCACGCCTAGTTTTTAGCATGCTAGGGTGTGTTGGCAGCCCTAAACCCTTTCTATGATAGTTCCACTATACTGGCCACATTTGAAGTTATATATGAGTTATATATGAGTCTCACTTTCACTTGCTTTCATCCTAATTTTGGAACTTTGATACGCTATACATATTTTATCTGATTAGTATACACAGTCATCTGCTTTTTAACAACTGAGGTACTGTTATCACTCTAAAGTAATTAGTGAGTTTCATGAAGTGGAAATTAAAAAGTTGTCCTTGGTGGGTATTTTGCGACAACTCTGGTAGAGCAGTGAAGAAGCACAGAGAAGTTGATCATAACTGGGGAATATTTTATTCACGTTGATATTATTTTTTTAAACCAGTAAGTGTTTTTAAAAAATTCTGCAGGATATACAGACAAGTAGAAAACAGGTATATATTCTTCACCCAAGAAAGTACCTTCCACTGCTCTTCGCCTAATTCCATTTTTTCCTGCTGTGATCTGACTTATTCTTAAAGGGTGGCTATGTTTGTTCACCATGGTCCCAGTGTATGTAGGGACATGCCCACTATTGCTCACTTCTCAGATAGACTATGGATTATGAGATTGGTAATGGGCAGAGAGCAGTGAATATGACATTCCAAACTAATGGAAGTAAGAGAAAAAAAAAAGAGAGGTTTGGGAGCTCACAGAGGATGTTACAAAATAGAAAAAAAAATCAGGGACAGTATATTACAGTGCCATTAGGTAATGGATGTGTCTGGATTATTTTTGAAGAATAAAGATATTGTGATTAAAACATATGTCAAGTTGAGATTTCTTTTTTTTCTAGTTTCGGATAGAGTGGGGAAGGAGTAGAACCCTTTTTTTGCCATCAGAAGCCCTGTTAGAGAGATTTATCCTCATGTCCTGTTCTGCTGTTTCAACAGATAACAAGTGAGGGAAAGTCTGCAAAAGCAACACAGACAGAAATAACAAGCTGACAAAAGTTCTAGCCTTCCACTAACCTACAAAAAAAAAAAAAAACATTTAATTTGTATTGTTGTTGTAAAATTACTTCCTGTCTAGTAAATTGCTGTCAGCAGGAGGGTAAATCTCTCTAACAGCAACCTGGATAGCAGTAATAATTTGTAAAAGGCTTCCAACCCTTCCCCACATTTTTATCAATAAGGTCAACATTTGATTAATCAAATGACTCATTTTGTCCGACTGTGTGCAAATGATTGATATTACTAGATATGTTAATAATTTGATTACATAAAGTCTACAAGGCACCACACTAAGGCTTGGTTTACACTGCCGTGACCTGAAAGTCATGCGACTTAGGGTGCCAGACGACTTCTTGGCGATTTGCTGACGACTTGAGTACTACTTGATGCAACTTTGAAGAGACTTTGAAGCAACTTTGAAGAGACTTTGAATCAACTGTGAAGAAACTTTCAGGGAATGCCTGGGTATTCTTCCTGTAATGTTGGATCCAAATCACATCAATATAGATGAGGATCTGACTCGGAGGCGACTTCCATCAATGTCCATGGGCACAAGTCAGATAGAAGTCGCCTTGCAGAACTACAGGAACCTTTTTTAAAGTCAGAGCGACTTCAGTAGTGCTAATTAAGACAGCTCTAATTGACTGACATGGAATTTGACATGTCATGCGAAGTCTCACAAGTCAGATTCCAAGTTGCGGCATTGTAAACCGAGCCAAAGGCCTCATGCACACTGGGCGTTTTTACAGCTGCTGTTTTGGGCATCAAATGTTTTTTTTTTTAACTGCCTGTAAACTCCCCTGCATGTTATCTTATGTGTTCATGCACACATAGGCTTTTATCAGCGTTTTTGACAGGAGAGATTAGTGGCAGAAAAAAAACCCTCTGCTTTTTCAGCAGCGTTTTGGCAGAAATAACGCTGATAGCACCTAAACACTATTAAACGCCGGCGTCCAGCGTTTAGCAGAGTTTTTTTTTCAAGGGAGGCCACCAGCATCCTCAACAACCAGTGATTAGCTGGTTGTAAAGGAGCAGGCCGGGAAGCCGGCCGCTGCATCCCTAACAAAGGATAAGCAATCAACTGTCAGCGGGGAATGTAATAAAAAAATATTGCTGGCAATAACAAAAATGAGTGTGGGGTCCCCCCCTCAATCCATACCAGCCCCTTTGGGTATGATATGGATTTTAAGGGGAACCTGACACCAAAATTGAGAAAAAAATGGTGTGGGGGCCCCCCCAAATCCATACCAGACCCTTAACCAAGCATGCAGCCTGGCAGGCCAGGAAAGGGGGGACAAGCGAGCAGGGAACTCTACTGTCAGCTACACTAATGCCCTGTACACACGATCGGATTTCCGATGGAATAAAATTTGATGGAAAATTCAGATGAAGCTGACTTCCATCAGTCTTGCATACACACCATCAGACAAAATTCCGACCGTCCAAAACGCTGTGACGTACAACACGTACGACGGCACTATAAATGGGAAGTTCCAACCCAATGGCGCCACCCTTTGGGCTGCTTTTGCTGATTTTGTGTTACCGCGTGTTAGTAAAAGTTTGGTGTTAGCCAATTCGCGCTTTTCAGTCTCCGTGCTTTTCTGTCCGTTACAGCATGACGAATGTGCTATCTCCATTACGAACGCTAGTTTTACCAGAACGAGCGCTCCTGTCTTCTAATTTAGTCTGAGCATGCATGGATTTTTCTCCGATGGAGTGCCACACAGACGATCGGAATTTCCTATCGTTTTTTTTTCCACCGGAAAAATTTACAACATGTTCTATTTTTTTACACCGATGGAAAAAAGTCCGATGGGGCCCACACACGATCGTTTTTTCCGATGAAAAAAGTCCATCTGACTTTTTTCATCGGAAAAAACGATTGTGTGTACAGGGCATTAGAGCTATTCACTGGTTGTCAAGGATGCCGGCAGCCCCGCCCCTTAGTGCTGCAGCTGCTAATAAACCTAGCTTACACTAGGGCTAAACAACAACCATTAGCGTTTTTGTCAAGTGTTTCTAAAGCAGTTTTTAGCTTTCTAGTGTGTATGAAGCCTAAGACCAAACAATACATTACACTGTATAAATACCTTTCTGTCCTTTACACACTGCTGTAGCTCAGTTCTTTGTAACACTGGATGATAACACTGATAAGGCTGCCAAGTTATTGCCCTCCAATCACATGTCCTATTATCTGAGCAGTTCAGGCATGGGACAATCCATTGACCTTAAAGGAAAGACAACTTATTTAAACACATCATTTTATTCTGATGCTGTTATATAGTATACTGTATTTGATAGGACTCATGCTAATAATATATTACACAAATACTAGCTTTTACTAGCATTACCGTCATAAATAGCTCATGTTTTAGTACATATAGCTTGTATTTTATATATATAGATACATACACATATATACACTGTATATACACATACAAACAATAAAAGATAGGCAACTTTGGTTAACCTATATCATACCTAAAAAAAAAGTTAAACAAAATATCCTGACAAGCAGTATTTTTATGACAGAAAAGACCCTTTTGGGATGGAAGCACCCGTGATATGCTGTGCATACTGGTACATTATAGCGTAAAGCTCTGAGAGGCCCTTTTCCAAATAAAAATTGTTTTGAAAGGCTTAATTCCTCTTTAAGACACCTATTTATGAAGGTCTAAAATGGTTAGTTTTAGCATTTTTACCTATTTTTTACATTTTACACTTAATTCAAGAATAGATAAGCTTGACATTTAAAATTATTAGTTGTGCATATTTAGATTCTAATTTTTTCATGATCTCCATATGCTATTGAACATGGCCGCATGGCAAAATTAATAAAATTCAGTTAGGTATACCAGAGTGCACCACACTACTTGTAACATAATCCTCATCCTCTTAACAGTTCGTAAAATTTGTCCTATCGTTTTCAGTTTTGTTACCCAGCTTTTCCAAAATGTGTTAGTTTTGCTCTCAGCTTTTAAGTAATTTCACTTATTTTCTACAATGTGGCTTTATAAATACATTAGAGAAAGGTCAGCAACACAGTGTAAATCTAAATCAGTTTACAGCCCCTTAGTGGTTGGGCTCCATAAACTTTAGTAAAACCAAGTTATTTAAATGCTTTATATATAAAGAAACAAAATAAGAGGAAAATATCTATAATATATTTTTAAGCACTGCATATTATACATAAGATTTAAGACACCGAGCCAAGATAAATACACAGTTAAAAATGTTGTCCTCCTAATATAAGAACAATGACCTTTGGCTAATATGCATTGTTCATTCACAAATAAATGTTAATATATATTTTTTTAAATTCAAACCAAATCCATATGTACTGAGGTACATGAATTTGTTCAGATCACTTGCTTCGGGAGTAGGTTTTCAGTGCTGATAATTTTGTACATGGACAACAAATACAATATAACAAATGATATGTATATTGAAGTACCACACAACTGCTAAATTTCCAGGCAGGACTTTATTCATATACAAGTCAGAGGGACAATCCAAAGAGTATCCAACGTGTTATGGGGGTCCAAAAATGGCCCTTTCACCAGGACTTGAGATTAAAACAATATAGATGACTAGAAGTGAACTGGACCTTTAAATGTATTTCTTCCCATGTGATTATAAGCTTAAAGTGGAGTTCCACTCTAAAATTAATGTGCATGAAATAAAAAATAAAAAAAACATTTGGATATTTATTTATTTTTTTACTCACCTGTAAATGGCTGTTGCTATGCGGTCCCTCGAAATCTGCCTCCTTCATCACCTCGGTTCCTGTCGTCACTTCCCCTGGCACCTCTGCTCGCTACTGCTGCTGGGAGATGTGTGTCATCATTTCCCAGGAGTCAGTTGGGCAGCGCCGAGGGCTAGGTTGCCATAACAAAGGGGCGGGCACTTCCGACGACGACGCCCGTTGTTATGGCAACCTGTATACTTTATAGTGCCGCTACGCCGCATTACTGTGCATGCGCGAGAACGGGGAGAGAACGAGCAGTGCATGCTGGTCCAGCAGCAGCACCCTGTCCCCGGAATTGGATGCTTGTGGGCTTCACATGCCCACAAGCAAAATGAAAACGACCTGAACACAATCATCAAACTTTTTATAACAGATGAAACCGGACATCGGGGGACAAATTTAAGTGGACACGTGAGTGTTACCATGTCAATATAAAACGCTTATGAATGGTTTTAAAAAAAAAAAACTGTGTATTGTGGTTGGAACTCCGCTTTAAGTCTTGTCAGCAGCTGGTTTGAGTGCAACAAGAAATATAATATAGACTTTATAATAAAAGGTAAGGGCTGGGAGAAGTTTTTTGAATGAAATGGTTTTGGGTGTGTTTTGTGAGTGTGCATTTGCCACATGGGCTAAAACCATCAGTTCCAAATACATGTTAAGCCCCGTACACACGGTCGGACTTTTGGCCAACAAACTTCATGTTGAGCAAGTTGGACCAACAATCCGACCGTGTGTACGCTCCATCGGACAAACTTTTTGGGTTTTTATTTTGTTTTCATCGGACAAAAGTTGGGTCTGCAAACGGACAAACTTTTGGCCAACAAAAGTCCGATGGAGCAAAGTCTGACCGTGTGTACAGAAAACCATAGGACTTTTGTCCGATGGACAAAACAACTAATGTTAAAATCAACCAACAATAGCAGAAGTTGACCAAAGGGTGGCGGTAAAGAGCAGAAAAGAGCAGAAAAACCATGTGATGTTGCAAAAAGTTTTGGGAAAGTTTGCAGAAAAGCCCTGTGGTGTGTATGCTATGGGTGTGCCCGGCCAACTCCGTTCGGACAAAAATCCAGGGAAAAGTCCGATGGAAGTCCGACCGTGTGTATGGGGCTTTAGAGATGAAAATCCAATTGTGTATAGGATAGTGGTGCTGAAAAGTCTTGTGTCAAAATTTCTCTTATGTATATGTAAAAACAAGCCTTTAGAAGACAAAATCGAATGTGCTGTCCATAAAAACATAATTCACTGCACAAACACACTTATAGCCATAGTGCAGAAATAAATACTGCATTTTAGCAAAACATCAGATAACTGCCACAACAAAATGCTGACTAGAGATTCTCAAAGACATAATCATTGCCCAGCTGATGATCTCTAAGTCTATGGGTACCGGCTTCATGCGTTGTAACTGCAAAAATAACATGTATTATCCAATACAGAAAATTTTAAGTTAAGTAGTAAAAATAAATTTTCAAATACCTTTGGCATCTCCAGTGTCACACTTCCTTTGCCATGCTTGTGAAAGTCCAGACAATACCTCTCTGGAAATATACTGTAATCCACAAGGCTCATTTTCGTGTATGATTAAACCACAATCCTGTTAATACAAAAAAAATTATATATTCCGAATCCAAACCTAGTTACAAAATAATTCAGAAATTATAATTGAGAGGATTCTGAACTAGGGATATTTTGATTTATTTACACTGATATAGCATCCTATAAAGAATTCTGAATATAGGATTTTCCTAAATGGGCAAAAATATAATTTCTCTTTTCGTCCATGGACGGACACAGCTCCTTAAATCTTGACATGTGGGTTATGATCCTGTTCATAGGAGAGGACAAGGCAGAACATGTTAGTTATCTTAAAACATGTAACTTTAACAGAGTTGAAAAGCCCCACCCAGGGGGCGGTCCCTCCGTACATAACCCTCCACCCTGCAGTCAGCAGCCTCAGTTTTTTTCTGCCTAGCAGAGGAGAAGGACGTGGCTCCCTTTGGGCCCAGAGTCCTGAAGAATTTTTTATTTTATTACATTTTTTTTGTGATATCTTCTATCAACTGCCGGCTGGGCGACAGGCTGGATATTAGGGATGAGCCAAACACCCCCCGGTTCGGTTCGCACCAGAACCTGCGAACGGACCGAAAGTTCGTGCGAACTTTGGAACCCTATTAAATACAATGGACGCGAACGTTCAAAATCAAAAGTGCTAATTATAACGGCTAATATGCAAGTTATTGTCCTAAAAAGGATTTGGGGACCCGGGTCCTGCCCCAGGGGACATGTATCAATGCAAAAATAAGTTTTAAAAACTACAGTTTTTTCGGCAGCAGTCATTTTAATGATATTCCCTTAAATATCGTACCTGGGGGGTGTCTAAAGTATGTGAAATGGCACGTGTTTCCCGTGTTTAGAACTGTCCCTGCACAAAATGACATTTCTAAAGGAAAAAAAAGCCATTTAAAATAGCTTGCGGCTTTAATGTAATGTCTGGTCCCGGTGTCTTGTCGAGCTGGTTCCCCTATCGATATGGTTCCAGGCTCGACTGCGCAGGCGCTGCCGAACAGCTGTTAAAGCTCGGAGATTTCCGTCGGCTCGGCTTGCGCCTGCGCAGTCAAGAGGGAACCAGATCGATAGGAGGAACCATAGGCTCGGCAGCTGCAGACGCACTCGCTCCTGATGCTTCATTACACACGTCACTTTCTTCTTCACGCCGCTCTATACAGCAAGGGGCGGATCAGATGTGATATTGAACAGTGCGATTTGTTTGTTTATACACAACGCTCTATACAGCAAGGGGCTGTATAGAGCGTCGTGTATAAACAAACAAATCGCACTGCTCAATATCATCACATCTTATCCGCCCCTTGCCGCCCCTTGCTGTATAGAGCGGCATGAAGAAGAAAGCGGCACGTGTAACTAAACAACGGGAGCGAGCGCGTCTGCAGCTGACGAACAGCTGTTACACCTCAGAGATTTCCGTAGCCTCGGTTTGCGTCTGCGCAATTGAGCTCGGAACCATATCGATAGGAGGAACCAGCTCGGCAGAACACCGGCAATATGGATGAAAATCATTGAGAAAAATGGCATGGCTACCCCATCACCCCTCCCCCCCCAGCCCATTACCAGCCACTTTGGGTCTTGTATGGATATTAAGGGGAACCCTGCACCCAAAATAAAAAAAGGCCCTATATACTCTGAACAGCAGTATACAGGCGGTGCAAACAAGACATGGACTGTAGGTTTGTTCTTAAGTAGAATCTTTTTCTAATTTGGAACAGGTACATTTTTTAAGTGTAGCTCTAGCCAAAAAAATCTATTTTTAAGCTTTTTGGAGAACATAGGGAAGGGTTATCACCCCTGTAACATTTGTTTTGCTGTCTGTGCACCTGTTCAGAACATTTCACCTCACTTTCCGTCCCAATGACAAATGTTTTTTGAATTTTTTTATTTTTTTATTGAAACAAGGATTGGTGATAAAGCATCAGTAGAGAGGAGACACCTTTTTCCCATATTAACTCTTACAGGAGAGAACTTCACTTCCTAGGGGTAGATTTCCTCTCACTTCCTGTTGTCTCCTTCCGTTTGCAAGTAGGAGTCGTTTGTAAGTTGAATGTTTGAAAGTAGGGGCCTGCCATATATACTCTGCCGAAATTTGCCCCTTAGGTTTTGGTGTTGCCACAACACTGTAAGCCCTCACAGTTACTCTTGGTGGGCGCTGGAACGTCCTGCTATGAACTATTATATCAGGAATTGTAATTACATGCCATTGTTGAACAGTGGTAGGAAAAATTGGGCCTTTGCTGGTGGTGCTGGTGCCACAACACTGTAAGCCCTCACAGTTACTCTTGGTGGGCGCAGTAATGGGCCCATCTGTGAAATATTAGATGAAGAATTGTTATTACACGCACCTGTTGAACAGGGGCAGAAAAATTGGGCCTTAGGCACTGGTGCCACAACACTGCAACCCATCACAGATTCTGTATTTGGAGCGCAGCAATGAGCCCTGTTGCAAAGTATTGCATCAAAAATTTTAATTATACGCCCCTATTAAACAGGGGCTGAAAAATTGGGCCTTAGCCACTGGTGGCGGCACCCAGAACCACAAATGTTCTTCCAAGCTATCGGCAGGATCATTGAGGAGGAAGAGGATAGTCAGTAAACATAACAGGACAGTCACTCAGCATCAGCATAGGCAGTCTTGAAGGGATGTGACATTTAAAAAAAAAATATTCGGTTACATCAGCTTCAGGTGCTTGGTAGCTGGTGGTGATCCAAGACTGATTCATCTTTATGAAGGTCAGTCGATCAACCGAGTCGGTGAACAGGCGTACCCTGCGATCGGTTACAAAGCCTCCAGCAGCACTGAATGTGCGTTCCGAAAGAACGCTGGATGCAGGACAGGCCAGTAGCTCAATTGCATACTGTGCAAGCTCTGGCCAGTGATCCATCCTCAAGACCCAGTAAGCCAGAGGATTTTTGGTGGGAAAGGTGTCCAAGTCCGACCTTGCCCCTAGGTATTCCTGGACCATGTAAATCAGACTCTGGCGATGGTTGCTGGAACCGATCATACCTTGGGGCTGCGTACTAAAAAAGTGTCTGAACGCATCGGTCAGACGGCCACCTTCCCCACCGCTCCTTCTTTGACTGACCGAAGCCTCAGCAACTCATCGTCCAGGACCAGGATTTTGTAACCTCCCAGTCTCTGGGAACGCGTTGCACAGACCTTTCTGCAAGGCCTCCCGGAGATGTCTCATCCTCTGCTCCCTCTGCGACGGCAAGATAAGGTCCGCAACCTTACCCTTGTACCGTGGATCAAGGAGAGTGGCCAGCCAGTAATGGTCCCTCTCCATGATCCGAAGAATACGAGGATCCCTCCGCAGGCTTTGCAGGATCAGGGAGGCCATGCAGCATAGGTTAGCTGAGGCATTCGGTCCGGAGTCCTCTGGGTCACTAAGGACGACATGATCCGCAGCCACCTCCTCCCAGCCACGTACAAGTCCACATGTTTCTTGGGACTGTAAATCATCCCTAAAAGGATACCAAATAGGTATAGGACTGTGAAACATTGAAATGTTGAAATGTTGGGTAAGTGTGAACAGTTTATCAGGAGTCTCCCAGAATCCGTAAATGACACTTGGGACTAGCAGGTGCACCAACGAAAAATAGGTATAATAATGGAACCCAATGCTTGAAATAAGCTAAAATAAAGTAGCTCCTGATGTGAGGCCCACATGACCTACTCACAAGTGAGTCTTTAGAGATAAGGTCTAAAAAACACTAAAATCATCTAATCCAGTGGGGTCTGGGTATGGCCTCCAAAACTCCTGCCGAAAATACACTGATCCTTATAGCTGTATAAAGAGAACAGCTCAAACATTGTGTAGGAAAATCGTGATTAAAAAGAATAATAATTTTTTTCTAAAACAGAGTCCCTGTCACTTTGATTTGTGCTTTATAAGCATTTTCTTTGGTCTTTCATTATGTAAAGTGAAAGAGAAGCATTGGCAATATGGATTGTCCATAGTACCAATGTGTTAAAAAAAACACAATCTTGCGGGATACATGTGTTTTTGCATCTATAACATTCACATCAAGTGGTTAACACACACGTAATGAACATGTAAACCAGATATAAGAGAATGTATTCATTTTACTGCAGGAAAATGAAGATGTTTGAATGGTTGATAAATTGAGTTCTATAAAATCAATTGCCGACTGATATGTCAAGCTTCTTACGTGTGCTAAGTAGGACTGTATCCACCTGTGTCACCAGGCAGGATCACCAGGTATGATTTTAATGAAAGATGCAGATTTAACAATAATGAAACTGAATTTTAAAATTATATTAGCATGCTAAAAATAATACACGAGTAGTGATTATGTTTTTTTTTGTGTGTTTCATCTTTTATAAGTGTTCATGGCTTTTTTTTTTTTTCATGCATGCATTAAATAACCTACAACATAAAAACTTCATGGAAAACATCACACTGCATGAAAACTATTAAAAAACACACTAGGATACATCTAAAACACACATACAGTAGTGTGAACAGATTTTAGTGCTGTTCATTTGGGTCTTTGTATTAAATTCGTACACACATATTGGTTTTAGTGTAGCAATTTAGCAATCCTTTTGTTGTACAAATATTTCCTAGTCACTATCCATTGGAAGACTAATGTTTTAAGTGGGTCATGCCTTATCATTCATGGGCTGATGATGAACTCCTTTGACAGTTAGTAAAGAAATTCATATATACCTTCTGTTAAGTGGGATTTGTATTGCAGCAGCTCCACAAGTCTCTGCCTGACCCTCGTAAAACTGAACAATGATGGCATGTGTGTAAACTTGACATACTCCAGTCTTTCTTTACATTTTTCTGAATGGACCATGTGCGAGTCATAAAAATACTTAAACCTATGTCTTCTCTAACTTTTGTCTGTTCACCAACAATCAGGTCAGAAGAGCAGAAGGCATATTTGACTATTACGCATGTTTGACCAGGTCCTGCTAGTCCTGAACTATGTGCTTAGGACCAGTAAGGCTGACTATACATGTCTCCGTTTTATAGAGCAATTGAACTTTCAATTACATTTTTTGTCAAAATTGTAAAGCAATCAAAGACATTGAATAATGGTTTTGATTGACTGCAAGATGATAGGATTAAAATTGTCTCAATTGAACCCAGCCGAAAAGTTTGATCACTTTCTGACAAAATTGACGTATAGAACTTTATTAACCACTTGACCACTGGGCACTTAAACCCCCTTAATAACCAGACCAATTTTCAGCTTTCGGTGCTCTCACATTTTGAATGACAATTACTCAGTCATACAACACTGTACCCATATGAAATTTTTGTCCTTTTTTTCACACAAATAGAGCTTTCTTTTGGTGGTATTTAATCACTGTTGGGTTTTTTATTTTTTGCGCTATAAGAGAAAAAAGACTGAAAATTTTGTAAAAAAATGATTTTTTTTTCGTTTCTGTTATAAAATTTTGCAAATTACTATTTTTTCTTCATAAATTTTGGCCAAAATTTATACTGCTACATATCTTTGGTAAAAATAAGTACAAATTGGTGGATATTATTTGGTCTTTGTGAAAGTTATAGAGTCCACAAGCTATGGTGCCAATATCTGAAAATTGATCACACCTGAAGTACTGACGGCCTATCTCAATTCTTGAGACCCTAACATGCCAGAAAAGTACAAATACCCCCCAAATGACCCCTTTTTGGAAAGAAGACATTCCAAGGTATTCAGAAAGAGGCATTGTGAGTTTTTTGAAGTTGTCATTTTTTCCCACAATTCTTTGCAAAATCAAGATTTTTTTTTCTCTTTTTTTTTTTCACAAAATTGTCATATTAGCAGGTTATTTCTCACACACAGCATATGCATTCCACAAATTACACCCCAAAACACATTCTGCTATTACTCCCGAGTATGGCGATACCACATGTGTGAGACTTTTACACAGCGTGGCCACATACAGAGGCCCAACATGCAGGTAGCCCCTTCAGGCGTTCTGGAGCACCCAGGCCAATTCTGACATTTCTCTCCTACATGTAAAAATCAGCAATTGTTTGCTAGAAAATTACATAGAACCCCAAAACATTATATATGTTTTTTTAGCAAAGACCTTAGAGAATATAATGGTGGTTGTTGCAACTTTTTATCTCGCACGATATTTGCGCAGCAATTTTTTTAACGCGTTTTTTACGGAAAAAAAATGTTTTGTGCTTAAAAAAAAAAAAAACAGTAAAGTTAGCCCAATGTTTTTGCATAATGTGAAAGATGAAGTTACGCCGAGTAAATAGATACCTAACATGTCGCCCTTAAAAATTGCACACACTCGTGGAATGGCGCCAAACTTCGCTACTTAAAAAATCCCCATAGGCGACGCTTTAAATATTTTTACTGGTTACATGTTTTGAGTTACAGAGGAGGTCTAGGGCCAAAATGATTGCTCTCGCTCTAACGTTCGCAGAGATACCTCACATGTGTGGTTTGAAAACCGTTTTCATATGTGGGCGGGACTTACGTATGCGTTCGCTTCTGTATGCGAGCTCACGGGGACAGGGGCGCTTTAAAAAAAAAAAAAAAAAATTATTCTTCATTTTACTTTATTTATTTTAGTTTGACATGTTTTTCCGCCCTAAACATTTTTTTGATCACTTTTATACCTATTACAAGGAACGTAAACATCCCTTGTAATAGGAATATGGCATGACAGGTCCTCTTTACAGTGATATATGGGGGGGGTGTCAATAAGACCCCACATCTCACCTCTAGGCTGGGAAGCCTGAAAAAAATACAAAAAAAAAAACAACAATCCTGGCTTTGATCGTAGCGGTGAGTCGGTAGAAGCACCGGAGGGCGGCGGGGGGGGGCATCCCCTCTCGCCTCCCGTAAGAATGATCAAGCGGCGGAACAGCCGCTATGATTGTTCTTATGGTGTAGGGAATCGCCGGCTGAAAAAGCTAATATCTGAATGATGCCTGTAGCTGCTCCCATCATTCAGATATCCCCGCACAAAGTCAAGGACGTCATATGACGGCCGGAGGGCGGGAAGTGGTTATTGCAGAGTATTGCCGGGCATTGCGGAGTATTGCCGGGCATTGCGGAGTATTGCCGGGCATTGCGGAGTATTGCAGGGCATTGCGGAGTATTGCAGGGCATTGCGGAGTATTGCAGGGTATTGCGGTGTATGGCAGGGTATTGCGGTGTATGGCAGGGTATTGCACGGGTATTGCACAGGGTATTGTGGAGGGTATTGCACAGGGTATTGTGGAGGGTATTGCAGAGTATTGTGGAGGGTATTGCAGAGTATTGTGGAGGGTATTGCAGAGTATTGTGGCGGGTATTGCAGAGTATTGTGCAGGGTATTGCAGAGTATTGTGCAGGGTATTGCAGAGTATTGTGCAGGGTATTGCAGAGTATTTTGCAGAGTATTTTGCAGAGTATTGCGCAGGGTATTGCAGAGTATTTTGCAGAGTATTGCGCAGGGTATTGCAGAGTATTTTGCAGGGTATTGCAGAGTATTTTGCAGGGTATTGCAGAGTATTTTGCAGGGTATTGCAGAGTATTGTGCAGGGTATTGCAGAGTATTGCGCAGGGTATTGCAGAGTATTGCACCAGGGTATTGCAGAGTATTGCACCAGGGTATTGCAGAGTATTGCACCAGGGTATTGCAGAGTATTGCACCAGGGTATTGCAGAGTATTTTGCAGGGTATTGCAGAGTATTTCGCAGGGTATTGCAGAGTATTTCGCAGGGTATTGCAGAGTATTTCGCAGGGTATTGCAGAGTATTTCGCAGGGTATTGCAGAGTATTGCACCAGGGTATTGCAGAGTATTGCACCAGGGTATTGCAGAGTATTGCACCAGGGTATTGGCAGGGTGTATTGCAGAGTATTGCACAGGGTGTATTGCAGAGTATTGGCAGGGTATAGCACAGGGATGGCTGAGCAGGGATGGATGGATGGCTGGATCTGTGACTGCAATTGTCACAGATCCAGCCCACAGTGCTGCTGCTGCCATCCGCTCCCTCCCCCTCCCCTCTCACACTGTACCGATCGGTACAGAGAGGGGAGGGAGGAACCGGCGTCATCAAATGACGCCGGTCTGTTTACAAGTGATTGCTCCGTCATTTGACGGAGCGATCACGTGGTAAACGGCCGCTATCAGCGGCGATTTACCGCGATTCGTGATCCGCCGGGTCCTCTGGACCCGGCGGTCACGGAGTTTCCCGTGTGCGCGCCCCAGGGGGCGCGCGGGAGCGCGATTCTGGGAGGACGTTATATAACGTCCTCCCAGAGTTAAGCAACCACCTTGTCGACGTTATTTGTCGGCAGGTGGTTGTTAAGTGGTTAAAGCACGTAAGAATTCTGAACATAAGAGATATGCCCAAAAAAAACTTCAACAACATTTTTAGAATGCCGCTCTTACTTCCAGTTTCTCTACTCCAATTTGCCTCTCCCCCACCACTATTACTGACAATGAACTGTGTGCATCCAGCAGTGATCACTGCAGGTAATCACTAGAGGTGCGAACAGACATAGACAGCTGCAGCAGCCAGCATCATGTCCATAAAATGTACAGGCTGGGCAGTCACAGCTAGCTGCTCACAGGTGACAAATACAGAAACAGATTCCTGCTGCTGCCATTCACATTGTGGCTAGTTACCGATGTGAATGTCAACCTCAATTTCAGCATTATGGTTGCCCTCAAAGAATCGGCTGTATTTTCTAGACTATATAAATGAGTCTACTCTTTGTTATATTAAATAATTGCCTCTGTGTTTGGTTATTACTGGTTTTAGTAATAACTTAAGACTTAAGCTGTGAAGGGCAGGTGCAGACCAGCATGGAGCCCACTTACACTATTGTAGCAGATGCAAGTCTGAAAAGGAGGGTCGCACACCGCTGGTATCATCCACAAGAAACTTTATTGGAGACTTCTTAGACACAACATGGTTTTGTCATGGTGTTCTGTCTGAGCAGTCTCTAATAAAGTTTCTTGTGTATGATACCAGCAATGTGTGACCCTCCTTTTCAACTGGTTAGAATTGTATTATTGTCATATTAATTATAAGCAGATGTCTAGAACACCCCACCACCCCTTGCATCAGATGTCAAGAGTCCCCCACCATCAGAAGTCAAGTCCCCTACCCTCCCTTACATAACAGTACACCCCCTTACCTTGTGCTGCTACTGGGAAGGAGCTGGGGGCAGAGGTGTGAATTAGAACGTGCAAGGTCTAAAGGAGGACCAGAGGAGGGCTGGATTCATTTTGTATGGGCTCAAATCGCACCGCAAAGGTACTTGGTATCGGCAAGTACTTAAGTTCAAGTATCGGTACAAAAACTGTATCGGTGCAACCTTACAATTATTTAAAAAATACTTTTTTATTTAGTTGCTTATTAACTCCTGATAAAGCAGATGTAAAGTGTAGTGGGGGTGCTCAGCATTTGACATAAAAAGCAAGCATGCACAGCATACTTACCTATTATGACATACAATGTATACAGTACCTCTGGATGTGCTCTCCAGTGTTGTGAGATCTCAGGTCTCCAGGTCCACCCAATTCCTACAAATACTATGTCCTTCATCCTCTTCTTCTTGGTCCGTTGTCTTCTTCCTTTGCCCATTAGGCCGGCACTGATGATGTAACGCCTGCACATGAACTTGGTAAGATGCTTGGGATTGTAAACTGTACTGTGGCTAATGCCTAATACTAACATATAAAAGGGTATATAAAAGAGTTTTTATAAAAGACTTATAAATTCTCTCCTAAACGACCCTACCTTCTGGCAATTATTTTTTATATACAAATAACTTTCACATGCTTTGTATTAGAAATCTCATGTCAGTATAATTTTAAATGAAAAAATAAAATAAAAAAATAGAACAAAATGTACAATATAATACTTATTCACATTAAAAATATTTTTTTAAAACTAACGGTGATCCAAACTTATTTTTTTTTTCTTATTTTGTATGTCTTTTTATCTATTGAGTTCATAGAGAAAAAATATTTTTGCAAAATAATATTGCCAAATAAAAGCCCTGAAAAACTATCCATCTTCCTTATCCTGAGTATTGACAAATTATTATAATTAGCAGATTCATAGAAGAAATGTAAAAAATGCTGTGGTCCATAAGGGTTACAAAGATACAAGAGCTGAAGTGGCTATGCTGTCAATTTATTACCCAGCTTTGACTTCACAATCAACTGCATTCTTGTGGTCGATCATTCTCTGCAGCGGTAGACTGTTTAGTTTTCAATAAATTACTTACAATCATAATGTGAATTGGAAAGTGGTTGAAATTGATAGAAAATGACCACGTGTATGTCCAGCTTAAGGGCCTGGGATTTGTCAGGAGATACATGAGAATTGTGCTGAAAGCAATATCTGTCCTGCAATTCCTTCTAGAAATGCCAGCTGTCTGGCTCCATTGCTAAGCCAATAACTGAGTCACTATACTGTACAGTCGAAGAGCTCTGACCTCACTCTCTACATGCTGGTACACTGTCACTGACTCCGAGATTACAGAAAACCAAGCATACTTTTAGACTTTATTATACGTCTTTTCATGCAATACCTGAAATATTCTAATAAACTATTGAAAATAGATTACAGGAAACAGAGACACTCAGGTAAATTGCCTTTTCAAGAGGATATTTAAAAATATATAATGTCCCTAAATTTTTGGAGATTACCATCTATAAACCAAATGTTAAGAGTTAAATGTTCTTTGCATCAACTTCCCAAGCACAAACTACTTGTGCCAGCTCAAAGGGATCAAGCAATATGCCAAAAATATATAAGAAACAAGTACCAAATGTATACAAAAATGAATACAAAGTTTGAATATGGTATGATTTAACAGGAAGGCCAATCCCATACTGCCCATGGTGCTACAGTATATGCTTACATGTCTATTTATAACAAAAACAACTAAATGCAAGTGTAGGAAAAAATAAATTAAGTGGAATAATTTTTAATAAAACCTTATATTTTTTTACATAAACAACTGAGTGGTTAACTAGAATAATTTTTTCCTATAATAGATAGATATGTTTTGCAAAGATATTTTGGGGAGTATAAACTTTATATCTTTTTAATATACAATTTAAGAGCATAAAGAGCATAAAGTAAAAACTTAATATATAACAGTGGCTGTTTAAAGATGTTTAAGGGACAGTTCACATCAGAGCGCTGTGCGGGAAAGGTGCATTACGTGTGTGTTTCCCCCACCATGTTCAAAACGCGCTGCCTTTGTGAACTGTTGCGAGAGCCAATACATTGTTAACGACACCCAAAATACAGATCGCAAATGCAGTGTGTTTGCAGGCACCAGGTTGCATTGTACCACACTACTATGCGATTTAGTGTTGTATGTTTCCCGTTCCCGTTGTGCGTTCCCTTGCGATTCGCAGCCCATTCAAATGAGGGTGCTGCCAAATCACACTGCAGGGGAACACACAGGAATCGTACAGGAACGTGGATCGTGTTCCTGTGCGATCCAGGTGTTAACCAGCCCTAAAACATAATTCACATCAGCAACTGAAGAAAAAAGCTTCCAGTTTCCTAAATATAGAAAAATATGTTTTTTTTTTAAACATGAACAAAAATTCAAAGAGCTAATTAAAATATAATGATTACATGATAAATGTTTGTCATTTTTGCCTTCTGTAGGTACAATATACTTTACACATACCTTGTTAGGTATTCTAATTAATAAAAACAATATTTAAATACACTGGCACATGACTGATTATACATATAATGTATGTCTATAGCCCAAGCCTACAGTATCTGTTTCTTTTATTTAAAAAAAACACCTAATATTACAGCCTATAACAAAGTTGTTAAGTATAGAAATAATACACAGAATGAGAATAGAATGAACTGTTTAAACTACTTCTTGTGCGCGTCATTGTTCCCATGGTTTGAGTATCCTGCTGCTACATTGTAAAGTGGAATACAGAGTCCTTAGCTTGTCTAATATCCAACTGCGATGTCCACTTGGAGCCATGGGGTCTGGGCACGATGTATAGATATTTAGCAGTGTTACTCCAACTAACATTAACATCAGACAGTTTTGCCCTTGCATAGAAACAATTTGCACAGGGCTTCACACAACAGCCTCAAATTCCTAAATGGCTTGTGATTGCTCTCAACAAAGTGCTACAGGACAACTTAACAGGGATTTTCTTGTTCATACTTGTGCTCAGGTATACACTTAACTCCTTCCGTAATAAAGAAGGTGGAGATTTGCACAGCATATTAACAGAGGCTTTTTTTTTAATGGCCAATATGAAACACAACTTTGTATCTAAAAAATGATATTAATAATTATATATATATATATATATATATATATATATATATATATATATATACACACACAGTGGGTACGGAAAGTATTCAGCCCCCTTTAAATGTTTCACTCTTTGTTTTATTGCAGCCATTTGCTACAATCATTTAAGTTATTTTTTTTCCTCATTAATGTACACACAGCACCCCATGTTGACAGAAAAACACAGAATGGTTGACATTTTTGCAGATTTATTAAAAAAGAAAAACTGAAATATCACATGGTCCTAAGTATTCAGACCCTTTGCTCAGTATTTAGTAGAAGCACCCTTTTGATCTAATACAGCCATGAGTCTTTTTGGGAAAGATGCAACAAGTTTTTCACACCTGGATTTGGGGATCCTCTGCCATTCCTCCTTGCAGATCCTTTCCAGTTCTGTCAAGTTGGATGGTAAACGTTGGTGGACAGTCATTTTTAGGTCTCTCCAGAGATGCTCAATTGAGTTTAAGTCAGGGCTCTGGCTGGGCCATTCAAGAACAGTCACGGAGTTGTTGTGAAGCCACTCCTTCGTTATTTTAGCTTTTTGTGCTTAGTGTCATTGTCTTGTTGGAAGGTAAACCTTCAGCCCAGTCTGAGGTCCTAAGCACTCTGGAGAAGGTTTTCATCCGGGATATCCCTGTACTTGGCCGGATTCATCTTTCCCTTGATTGCAACCAGTCGTCCTATCCCTGCAGCTGAAAAACACCTCCACAGCATGATGCTGCCACCACCATGCTTCACTGTTGGGACTGTATTGGACAGGTGATGAGCAGTGCCTGGTTTTCTCCATACCGCTTAGAATTAATGCCAAAAAGTTCTATCTTGGTCTCATCAGACCAGAGAATCTTATTTCTCACCATCTTGGAGTCCTTCAGGTGTTTTTTTAGCAAACTCCATGCAGGCTTTCATGTTTCTTGCACTGAGGA
Source organism: Rana muscosa (assembly GCA_029206835.1). NCBI lineage: Eukaryota > Metazoa > Chordata > Amphibia > Anura > Ranidae > Rana > Rana muscosa. The sequence continues at coordinate 712,900,248 of CM055118.1, forward strand.
GAGGCTTCCGTCGGGCCACTCTGCCATAAAGCCCCGACTGGTGGAGGGCTGCAGTGATGGTTGACGTTCTACAACTTTCTCCCATCTCCCGACTGATTCTCTGGAGCTCAGCCACAGTGATCTTTGGGTTCTTCTTTACCTCTCTCACCAAGGCTCTTCTCTCCCGATAGCTCAGTTTGGCCGGATGGACAGCTCTAGGAAGGGTTCTGGTCATCCCAAACATCTTCCATTTAAGAATTATGGAGGACACTGTGCTCTTAGGAACCTTAAGTGCAGCAGAAATTTTTTGTAACATTGGCCAGATCTGTGCCTTGCCACAATTCTATCTCTGAGCTCTTCAGGCAGTTTCTTTGACCTCATGATTCTCATTTGCTCTGACATGCACTGTGAGCTGTGAGGTCTTATATAGACAGGTGTGTGGCTTTCCAAATCAAGTCCAAGCAGTATAATCAAACACAGCTGGACTCAAATGAAGGTGTAGAACCATCTCAAGGATGATCAGAAGAAATGGACAGCACCATGAGTGTCACAGCAAAGGGTTTGAATACTTAGGACCATGTGATATTTCAGTTTTTCTTTTTTAATAAATCTGCAAAAATGTCAACAATTCTGTGTTTTTCTGTCAATATGGGGTGCTGTGTGTACATTAATGAGGATAAAAAATGAACTTAAATTATTTTAGCAAATGGGTGCAAAGCACTTGTATATAAAAGCAAATTTCCCCATAAGAAATAATGGAAACTCAAATGATTCGTTCCACAACAATTTATTTATAGGTCCTTCAGTTTATAGTCCATATAAAAAGATTATAGCAATGTGACAGGTTGTGTAACCATAAAATGTCCATTCACAAATGGCAACCTCCACAAGGGGATTAGAAGCAAAATCCAGCAGGAGCTACAGAGTATAAAAGAGAAGAGGTGCCTCTAAGTGTAGCAATATGTTGCTAAGTGTTGTACCTTCATTAAATGTAACCCTATTGCTACACTTAGAGGTGCCTCTCTTCTCGTTTATACTGAGTTGTGACATGGCGCTACTCTTATATCAAGACATCGCTTGTATATCAAGTCAACATTTATTAAAACATGTTGCTTGTCTTGCAAAATGCTCTCAAACAAAGTTACTCTCAAACCAAGGTTTTACTGTATTTCTATCTTCAGGAGCTAAATCTACAGGACTTGTTGGAAAATTTAGGAAGCTTTCAGCAAGCAGGCTTTCCTAAAGCTCCAGTCTGGGAGTACTGAATGCAGATCCCAATTTAGGACTGTAGCTTTAAACTCTGTTTAAGCAAGCTTTAAAAAAACGTTAATACTATTTGAATTCTGTTTTGCTAAAAGTTGGTATAAACATATAAACAGCACCCTCATTGTGATCTGTATTCAGCACTCTCAAATTGGAACTGAAGGATGCTCTAAAGCAGGGGTAGACAACCTGGGGCCCTCCAGCTTTTGCAGAACAACAAGTCTCATCATGCCTCTGGGAGCGATTGTAACTGCCAGCCTTGCAATACCTCATGGGAAATTTAGTTCCACAACAGCTGGAGGGCCCCAGGTTGCCTACCCCTGCTCTAAAGATTTAAAAAGAGGGAGCACAGTAGTAGTTTCTATCTTTGTGACTGCCTCTACCCAACTTGTGCCCCAGACAGAAACACGTAGAGCAGGTAGGTTGGAATCACTCCTCTTATTCATTCAGCTTTTCCTACTGTAATCTGGAGTTGGGATTTTAGCAAAGATTTCACCAACATATTATCAAAGAGAAAAAAGTTGAAGGTAATTCATACTGCTTTTGTGGACTACACTTTCTAACATCTGTGACAAACCATTAGAAATGCTTAAAATCAGCCTGGCATGACTTCTAGCTCTAATTGAACCATGGCAGAATTCTATTTCAGTCATATTCAATGAAGATACTCAAACAGAGGCAAAAAATGTAGTCTCAATGTCTGTTGGTCAGAAAGGACAAGGAAAGGGGAGATCAACATAATTCAGTGTACCTCACCCCCATTAAAATTGATTGATTGAATGTAGAGCGGAAAGACCTGAAGGAAGACATTAAGGGGTTAACTTACTAAAGGCAAATAGACTGTGCACTTTCAAAGCGGTTGCTCCAGAACTTAGTAAATGAGGTAAGGCGTCACTTTGCAAAGAGTACCAAATCACGTGCAAGGAATATTAAAATAAAAAAACCATTTTTGCTGGCACATGCTTGGATGATGGAAGTCAGCAGAGCTTCTTCTCGTTTACTAAGCTCTGGAGAAATTGAACTTGCAGAGTGCAACTGTACTTTTCAAAGTGCACAGCATTTTTGCCTTTAAATCAACCCTCAAGTGTAATCTAGCTGCAGAGTGGTATGGAGTGTGGGGTCCCAAATGCAGATAGAACATTCTTTGTAGCTCATGGGGCTAAAGGAAGAGAGTGGTGCTGAATACAGTACAGAGAGGAGACTAAAGGAGTTTGATGTACGGCCTCAGAACACAGCTACAGGAAAAGCGTGGTATGTGCTACAGACTGAAGGAGATCAATGTAATTTTGCTTCAGCTTATAGCGACATGAAGAGAGTGATATAGAGTACAGAGAGGAGACAAAGAGAGTTCAATGTTACTAAGCTTCAGAATGCAGCTACAGGAAAAGAGTTGTATGTGGTAGGGAGAAGAAACGAAAGAAACTCAAGGAAATTCAGCTGGGGTATACAGCTACAGGAAAAAAAAGCTAAGGGGTATCGAGAGAAGACTAATGTCGCGTACACACGATCATTTTTTCCGTCTGGAAAAATTACATTTTTTCCTTTGGACGAGAAAAACGATCGTCTGTGGGCTTTTTGCCGTTTTTCCCGACGGAAAAAACGGCATTAATCACGACGAGAAAAATTAGAACATGCTCTAATTTTTCTCGTTGTGATTCCTGTCATTTTTTTCCGCTGCAGTTTTCCCATAGGGAAACACTACCGCAGAGCCAAGAGAAAAAATGACGGGAAAAATGGCCGTGTGTGGGGGAACGAGCCGTTCCCTCGTTTTTCCTGTCGTGATTTACGGCGGTGTTTTCACCGCCGTGAATCACGATCGTGTGTACGCGGCATAAGGGGGTTAAATGAAATTCAGCTTCATAGGAAGAGTGTGCTATGGAGTCCTGAGAGGATCCAGAAGAAAGTCCATACAATTCAAAGTCAGCATACAGCCAAAGGAAGTGAGTGATATAGAGTGCAGAGAGACAAAGGGCAATGTAATTCAGCTTCAGCATACAGCTACAGGAAGAGAATGGTATGCCCAACAAGACAAATCCCATTCATTTCAATGGCCCCTGTTCACATCTGAGCGTTTTGTCATCTGAAGCAAAACACCTGAAGCTCAAAAAAGTACAGGTGCTTTTTACATTGGTGACATTTTGACCTGTAAAACATCACAGCAAAAACGTGTCAAAAATTGCGGCAAAAATCACGTGACTTTCTGCCTGAAAAAAACCCTGCCTAGGTGTGAACAGAGCCTTAACTCCAAGCTACCGGTTCTGACATCAGTGCCAGGGCAAAACGCTGCCTGCCACGGATCATGGAATGGGAACAGACTGTCAAGTGACCGAAAATAGAACCACAATTACAGATTAATCAAGCAATCTTATTTGTATCATTTGGGTCACTGGTGAGGTGGTGACTTTCCATTTACTTTAAACCTAAAAAAATTAAATAAAGCCTCCATGCCCTCCATAAAATCTGATGGATTTTTCCATCGGAAATCCGATGAAGCTGACTTCCATCAGTCTTGCATATACACCATCAGTCAAAAATCCGACCGTCCCAAACGCCGTGATGTAAAACACTCCGAAGAGCCGAGAAAAATTAAGTTCAATGCTTCTGAGAATGCGTCGACTTGATTCTGAGCATACGTGGGTTTTTTGTCCGATGGAGTTCCCCACAGACGATCGGAATTTGCTATTGTTTTTTTTCCATCGGTAAAATTTAAAACATGTTCTATTTTTTTATACCGAAGGAAAAAAGACCGATGGGGCCCACACACGATCGGTTTGTCCGATGAAAAAAGTCCATCGGTCTTTTTTCATCAGAAAAACCGATCGTGTGTACGCTGCATTAGAGTCTAAAGGCTTTATTTTCCACTTTAGGATGTTGGGCAGAGCCCTACAAATTATTCATTTTTCATCAGAAAAAACGATCGTGTGTACGCTGCATTAGAGTCTAAAGGCTTTATTTCCACTTTAGGATGTTGGGCAGAGCCCTACAAATTATTCATTTTTCATCAGAAAAACCGATCGTGTGTACGCTGCATTAGAGTCTAAAGGCTTTATTTTCCACTTTAGGATGTTGGGCAGAGCCCTACAAATTATTCATTAGGGATTACAAACCAACTGCATCTATTTACAGTACAGGTAACACTAATATTTTAGCTATACTTTTTTAGCTAGGAATTGTATTTTCTGGAGTAGGTAGAAATGTATTTATATTTGAAACATACCATTGACCAGACAGCATAAAAAGACCATGTCCATAACCTTGCAGGTAAACAATTTCTGAAACCCTCGATAGAAAAGTGAATTATAGAATAGCAAAGCAAAAAAATGTCTTGTATAGTCCATTTCCACTGTCCAGAATAAGTGCACAGTAAGGGGTGGTGGATGGCCATAGGCCAAAGCAGAGATTTGTATATTTGTAGATAAGGAGTGATTTTGAAACAAATACAGCAAAGTATGTAGTGAATGCAAGGCATTTGTCTTATTTCTGTTGATCAGATTGTTTCATTTGTTCCAGAGTGATCTCTCCCTGTTGTCTTTGTATTTAGTTCAATTTTTGTAGACGTTGCTGTAAAACATTTGGAAAATACACAGTATGTATTTGTTTAAAACACACACTTTGGGGTTGTTCTGTGTAAATGGAAGAAAATATGTTTTTAGGCCATTTTCTCTCCAGGTCTAATTTTTGTTTCTTATAAATAATAGAATAAGTCTGGAAAATACTGAATTTTGTGGCCACTTGGTGGAGCTTAAAATAAAATAAAAAAGTTATTTTTTTCTTCCTCATGATTGTTAGCTCGATCTAGTGGCCGTAACACAGTATTTTCCTTATTCACTCATACAAATAAAACACATTCAACAATGAGAGAAAATAGCCTAATAGCATTTGTTATCTCGTGCATTTTCACAGAACAAAAGTACATGCAGTTTTAAAGGGCAAAAGGCTCTGTGATTTTTATTTTTATTATATAAATACACCTCTTATTGTTTTTAAATATCTCATTTAATTATTTATCACTGGTTTAAACTTTATTTAGCTGACTCACCAGGCGGAAGAGTTTTTCCCACCTTTCCTTTCTAAATGGGAGGCTGACTTAGTCACCCAATTCAATGACTCTCAGAAGGAGAAGATCCTTAATTTTGCCCAAAAGTCCTCCATAGCTACCAGTGTTCAAGAGACCTGTTACAAGATTTTGACCAGATGGTACAGAGTGCCTACAACTTTGCACCGTTTCTTCCCTCAAATCCCCAGTTTATGTTGGCGCTGTGACATTACTGAAGGAACGATGTTACACATCTTCTGGGATTGTCCCAAGCTTGAGCGCTTCTGGCGTGAGGTGATCTGCACAATCAAACACCTGACAAATGTTGATCTAGAAAGGAACCCCGCGGCTTGCCTGCTCCATCTCTCAGAGACCAATTAAGAAACACAAGGCCTCCCTTGCAATCCAGTTGCTTAATGCGACCAAGGCATGCATCCCCCTCTGTTGGAGATTGGAGAACCCCCATCCAAATTTCTGTGGTTTTCTAAAGTAAACTAACTAAGAGATATGGAGGACCTTACCGTGACCCTGCACAGTTGGGAGGAAACCTTCCTTGAGACCTGGAGACCTTGGCACTATTTTGTGTACGCAATCACCTACCTTCAAGGGGGCGTAATCAGGCTGATCTTCTGAACTTAGTCCCACTCCCTGGGCGAGAGGCCCCACCTATTTTCTCTCCTCTCTTGATTCTGATCCTTTCACGCTCTGGGAATGCCTGATCCCCAAACCCTTTCCTCCCCTAGGAGTCCCTCTTCCCCCGTATCACTGGCTCAGTAATGGGCTATATTTTTCAGATATGGTGCTTATCCTTGCTTACATCACACTCACCTCACTGTCCCGTTTCTGGGCTAAGCGGGCCATCGGGCTGCAATGTCTCCCGATATACTGTAAAAGTTATATTTTATTTTATTTCAAATTATTTTATTATACTGTTTTGCATTTATGAATCTCTGTTTTGGGTCCTTCCTGTAGTTGCTTGTCTGTCTCCCCAGCTCTGCACGCTGACAACTTGTCTTCAACTATATTCAAAACCGTAATATTTTTTCACAACCATCTCATACTGTGAAGAGCTGGGCTTGTTTTTATATAACTCTGACTGTGTGACCCTTTTTTTGCTACCTGATTCTGTTATTTGTCACTATTGCATACTTTGACTGTTAAACGCAAATTTCTTTGGAAAATTACAAAAAAAAAACTTTATATGACCATTTCATCTGCTGTAAAGTCATCTTGATACTTTATAAAAAAAATGAAGACACCAGTAATTAATTATGTAATTATATAACATTGCCTTTGAATATAGACTGTATAGTAAAACATCAACAGTGCTATAAAAAAAATCTGTGCATGGGTGTGATGAAGTGTGACATCTCCACAAGTGACAGTCAGCAGGCAGTTAACATTTTATGTATCTGTGAAGTTACCAAAAAGTAGTGTAGTACCATCCACAACCCTGTACCTTTTCCCGAAGATGAAAGGCTCACTGACCTCTAACATATTTACAAACTGTCAGTCAAAGCTAAGATGAGAAGATTGTAGGCAGCAAAAATGATTAGGTAGTTTTTCACAGTGTCTGTTTCTAGAAAGCCTGGAGCCTCATATTTTAACAACAATGTCTGGACTGAAAAGAAAAGTCCAGGCTTCACCATCAGAACAAGAAACCTGTTTGTTAATGCTTCTCTTGAAAGAGGTGACACAGTCTGAGACTAGGTTCATTTAATCTTTTGAGCAAAAATATAAAGGGTATGTTATTGTGCATTATCTGTAATTTATCCCATAAAACATTATCATTTCATAATTATTTGTTCTGAAAATGTCTTACATATGTATCTCTGCTATAGATTTTATCACATATTCTTCTTCATTCTCAGGATTTATTGCAAATTATTTCTGCACAACTTGGAGGTGGGACTTGAGCATTTTAAACACTATACACAATTGTTTTACAAATAGCAATTGTGCATCAGCACCTGAATCTAATGAGAAACATACTGTAATAGTCAACTAAATTGACAGTTCTCACAACAGTTTAGCGGTTAGCACTTAGGGGTTATAGCACTAGAGTTTCCTACCAGGAATTGTGGAACTGTGGAGATAATAATCCCTAATGTGTGCCTAAGTCCCCTCCAGAAAACACACTTACTGTACTTGCTGGCGTCTGACTAGGCTGAGCTAGAGTGTGTGTGTTTCTATGACTGTGGTGAATGCATTAGACCAATGGTTCCCAAACATTTTTGGGCTGGTGCCTTCTTGCCTCCCAGGTTACATCTCTGATGGCTCCATAGAGACAAACTCACATTTTTCTTGTTATTGGGTCTATTGCAAATTCACAACAGTGACTACTAATACAGTAGCTGTCAGAACTGAACTGTAACTACAATTATCTTTTCATCAAGCCCACTTTCCATTTCGGTCAGTTTTTGAAGGTTCCATACATACTTGTTGCCCATTTTGGCTTGGCGGATTAGAAAACACAGCTAGTCCAGCAAAGCTAATGCAAATAACAGCACAATTATCCAAAATAACACAATTAAATATTGTGGAGCTCCTGCCTTATCATCATATTGAGAGTTGGGGCTGACATAAAAACAGCACAAATGCTAGCCTTAGCACAGCAACCTCTAGGTCTAAAAGCTTTATATGTTTTCTTACAAACATAAAAACATTAGGAACCCCAGTCCCCACAGTGTCTGCAGTTTGATCTGGTTGGCATGTGTAGTGAGTTCTGTCCAGAACAGGTCACCAAAATACATACAATGTGTAGACTAACTCCAACTTTGGATCACAAAATAAAATAACCTCCTTTGTGGTTCTGATAGCTTCTGCCATTCACTTTCATTGGGGATACTGTTCATTAAAGGACTTTTGCACTGTCAGTGTTTTTATTTACTCATTCACCTAGGTCAAGGGCAGGATACCTGGACCTCCCTTATTCTAAAGAGGGCTTCCAGAACCTGATACGTCCTCCCTGCAGAACCCCACATCCATTCTGGAGAACATGATGTTGGGACGAGGCCCATCAATATGACAAATAGCCTTCCAGGTAACAGGCTATGGCGCCCTCCCTTTGCAAGGTATATTGTCAATGTAGAATAATGAAAAGTGTGCTGCACTATTCTCTTAACATAAATGCAAATATAAGCCATATGTACAACATAATCATAAAAAGGAAAAAAAATTGTATCGAAATCACATACATTAATATGTGCACTTGGTGCTTAACAAATAAAAAGTCCCAAAAAAACAGATGTGATCAAACATCTAGAATATGGTGATGTTTACAAAGTCCATTTGTATGTATGTTAAGAAAATAGCGTGGCACACTTTTCTATATGCATCTTGTAGTATTTATTATCAGGGTACTGTGCAGATGGCTTCTCATTTATTGATTTTCACCTGAGAACAGAATTATTTATGTTTAATATCTTCCCAATGTTGAGGGCATGTGGCCTGGAATGTTTTTGGAGGAGGGGGTGCATAGTCACTACCCACCTCCTTTTCTTGGTCATCCAGGCTCAATGACTGGATAAGAGCCTTTTATTAATTTTTAGAAGGACCCCTTGCCATTTTTGGTTCTTTTAAAGGACCAGCACACTGTTTAACCACTTGCCCACTGGGCACTTATACCCCCTTTCTGCCCAGGCCAATTTTCAGCTTTCAGCGCTGTCGCACTTTGAGCGACAATTGCGCGGTCATGCAACACTGTACCCAAGAGACTTTTTTTTCACACAAATAGTGCTTTATTTTGGTGGTATTTAATCACCACTGGGTTCTTAATTTTTTGCTAAATAAGCAAAGACTTACATTTTGAAAAAAAATAAAAAAAACTTTCCATAGTTTGTTAAAAAATTTTGTTAATAGGTAATTTTTCTCCTTCACTGATGTGCGCTGATGAGGCTGCACTGATAGGTAATGATGAGGCGGCACTGATGACCATTGATGGGCACTGATAAAGCGGCACTGGTAGGCACTGATGAGGAGGCACTGATGTGGCGGCACTGATGGGCACTAATAGGCGGCACTGATAGGTGGCACTGATGAGGCTTCACTGATAGGTAATGATGAGGCGGCACTGATGGGCATTGATGGGCACTGATAAGGCGGCACTGGTGGGCACTGATGAGGAGGCACTGATGGGCACTAATAGGCAGCACTGATAGGTGGCACTGATAGGTGACACTGATGAGGAAGCACAGATGGGCACTGATTGTCAGCAATGGTGGGCACTGATTGTCAGCACTGGTGGGCACTATTTGGCAGCACTGGTGGGCACAGATTGGCAGCACTGGTGGGCACTGTTGGAACTGCACTGATAATGAGGACACTGATAATTTGTGCCCTGATTATCAGTGTACATGTCCCTTTTAGAGAACCCGCTTATCAGCTCTCTTCTCCTCTTCTGATGCTATCAGCATGAGGAGAGGTGTCACTTATACCAAGGCAAATACAATAGTGATAATCAAATGCAATAAATCACTGCTGTGATAACAGTGTCCATGAGTAAGTAATAGCATGTAAATTAAACCTATATCAGGTCTGCATGTAATATATAGCAGAGTACAGTCCAAAAGATCAAAGGGATCCTGTGTGAACATTCAGAAAAACACATCCAGTATCTCTTGACCACCACTCCCCATATGCGCTCACCTCCACTTAGGACCTAATACAGGCCACTAAGCGCCTTCCCCTTTAAGGGGTATATAGATCCTCTGGTGGATCCTCGGGTGATTAGCTAAATCCTCTGTTGGTGCTTTTGGTAATCTCTGGCAGTCATGGATCCTGGCCAGGGTTGCCAACTTTCAGTAAATTTACGAACAGTTTGTAAATTCTGTACTTTTTGCATCTGTCCTTGAATGTCCATTACGGACATGTAGGCTGCATGTCCGTAACTGACATTCATGGACAGATGCAAAAATTATGGATTTTACAAACTGTTCGTAAATTTACTGAAAGTTGGCAACCCTGATCCTGGCAGGTGCTTGCAGTGTATCCTGTGATAATCCTGAGCAATACAGCTCAGTAGGAACGGAAGGGACTAACATAGTGCTGAATCTCTTTAAATTTTTTATCAAAAACGAATACACAGTTAAAAACTCACATTTATTGGTGAAATTAACCTGATGCACTCAAATCACAGACAAAGCACATTCAGGGTGTGCAGCCCCCTTAAGGATCGATTGGTTGTTAGCAACAAACACGCAGGGTGAAAAAGTCCTAAATGTGCACGCTGATGCCACTAGGCCCCACCCTGATGCGTTTCATCACTTGCCATGTGACTTTCTCAAAGGGAATATGTCCCAGTGTCATCACAGGGCTTTATATAATGAATAACAATTACATTAATACGGCCGCCATTTTGTTGTAGCCCACTACCTATTCAGCTCTTGAATTGCGAGTGCCATTTTGTTGGCTTTTTTCTGTACTTAGAGAAAATTTACCTAGCCTGAAAAAACAAGACTGATGCATCTAAGGATTTACAAGCTGCAATATAATATATTTTTATTCTTGAGTTTAGATCTTGTTTTCATGTTTTCCACACTGTCGTATTCTGCAAAGCTGCTGATGCATCTATTCCAAACATGTTGGGGGGTCCTAATTAGGGAAGTGAGGGGATGGTGGTACACCCTAAGGTGCATGCAGAAAGTCATGGAATAATTATATCTCCAGACTGGCATTACAAAGAATGTCTTGGGATCCTTAGGAGGTCTCTGACAGTCTTTTTTTTTACTTTTCCTTCCAAACACACCAATCAGAATAATTCTATGAAAATTATTGTGATGATGATATTTTCTAGTAACAAAGAAATTCACTACTATTCAGACTAATCAATAAGAATAAATAATATTAGGACATTGGTTTATTGGTTCAGCACATTACAGTTTTATACAGAAGATGATGAAACACTCCTCTATGTCTGTTTAGTAGATCATAATTTAAAATTATGACAAGCAAAGTTATACAGTATTTTTGCAAACTGCTTGACTAGGAATATGTCAGTACCACTAGGGAGATTTAAAATTTCATGTTAAAATGCTTAATGTTGCTTATGTGTCTGCATTTATGTATTATTCATTAAAGATTTTTCCAGAGTGAAGAGAAAGAGCTGACTAAGATTTTTTGCAAGTTCTCATCCAAATACAGGTACTTTTTTTTATTAAAATGTTTAGTTAGATGCTTTTCACTGCATCTATTATTATTGGTGATAATTTTAGCAATTAAACAAAGCATTATGGCATTTAAAACAGAGCGTCATGCTTTTATATTTAAGCGAAGTTCCACCCAAAAGTGGAACTTCAGCTTTAAGCACTCCTCGCCCCCTGACATGTGGCATGTCATTTTTTTTGGGGGGGGGCGACTCCTCCTCTCACCCTAGGTGGCCCCTCCCTGCCAGCGATCTTCTGGGACACAACTCAGGTCCCAGAAGATCGGCTAGCCAATAGGAGAGTGCAGCGCTACTCGCGCATGCGCAGTGTGTGCCCGGCCATGAAGCTGTAAGCTGTCACAGCCGAGTGCCCACAGTTACTATGACGGCGCCGAGGAGAGGAGGGTGAGAGGAGCGAGCCTCCAGGCGGCCGCATCGCTGGACCTTGGGGCAGGTATGTGTCGGTTTAATAAAAAAGTCAGCAGCTATGCTTTTTGTAGCTGCTGACATTTAATAAACTAAAAAAATGTGTGGAACTCCGCTTTAATGCCCAATAAATAAATGACTATACTTTCATTGTCTGCATTTTTCTTTTTTTTTATAAAATCTGAATTTTACTTGAGTTTCCTTGATAGGTATACTGGTCAGTAATGTATTACCATGTTCTGTTATTGCTAAGGGTTACAGAATTCCCCAGGTAAGATAAGCACCCCATTTCCCCCCATAACTATATCAAAATAAGCCAGTTTTAGTGCCAGTATAAGATGAAAAATATAAAAATAATAAAAGATGAGAATCTACTAATACTAAAATATACGTTGTATCTAATGTCATTTGTGGTACATATCAGAAGCACTTTCTGACTTTTTGGTGGGATCATACAGGCCTCTATTGGCTGATTAAACTCTATCAGGTAAAAAAAAAAACAGTCAAATGTCATAAAAACAACCAATGGGGAAAGATTTGCTGTACTTGTCCCATTCTCACTTGCATGAGGAGGACACTAGTCAAGTGAAGGGTCAACAAGAACTTCTAAAGGAAAGACACTTGAAAAAAGAAGATCCTGCAGCTCTATGCAGTACAGCAACAAGGAATGCTTGAAAGTTTCAACAAAAGAGAGAGATCACAGATCCAGAATTACATCTTCCTCCCATGTGCCCAGAACTGTGTGCCCATGGTAGGGCAGCCGTTTTACGGTCCTTGTAGGGCTGTGTGCATAAGGCCTTGCAAATCTGCTTGATCTCTGAGAGACATAATAAATATCTGTGAACGTTACACAATACTTAGGATGCATACCCCTATCATGAAACAATACAATATATATGATGCTAGACTAAGATTAAAGAATTTATATGGTAAATTATACAGTGTGCCAAATTCTTATATATAAATAACTACATCCGTTTTTTTTCTGTAAATTCTTTATTTACGAAGGCTCAGAATTACAACGTGTGTACAATACAAAATATTACACGGGAAATTACATTCTGTTGGTATGCTGAACTGTTGTCCCGAATGTTACACTAATCTTAAGTAGGCAAAAGAAATTGGAAAGGGAGGAGCATTTGTGTGGTTGTAAATCAGAGGGCATAATAACTCCAATAGCTGTTTTTTGAGTAAGGGCTGGAGAACATAATGGAAAATTTCAAGATAAAAGATGAGAGGGGTAGTGGATAAATGGGGATGGAGGGACAGAGGTAAGTTAAGGAAAGAGGTACAGAAAGATAAATAGGAACCAGTAGGGATGAGAGAAAGATTAACACATAGTGGGACAGGGCAGAACGAAGGCAAGTTGGGTGAGAGGGGGAGCCTAAAGGGGGAAAAGGAGGTGATCAGAGCTCCGATTGAGGCTTTAGGTAGGGGAGGCAAGGAAATTCAGGAATTTTTGAGTATCAAAGTCTTAACTTCCTCCAAGAAAATAAATCAATCTAGTAATTGCAGTAATTTATTTTTTCGAGAGTATACAGTAAGATCTAGCATATTCCTGATCACCCCCACTTTGCATATCCACATAGGTATTGAAGGGAGAGCGGGGTCCCTCCATTTCAATGGAATACATGTATTGGCAGCTTTGAGGTGGTGTCAGTGGACAGTTCTATGATATATGGTCAAAGGGAGAATTGTGTGGGAGAAGGAAACAAGGGTCCTCCAGAAGTAAGTTGGGGAAAGACTAGATGGTTCATCAGTCCGTTTTACATCTCCAGCAATAATCAGAGACATTTGGAAAGCATTTGTAGAAGACCGTTAATGTTCTTTACCATCTGGTCAGAATTTTGAAATATTCTCTTGGTGTTTGGGGAGATGGATGATTTTAGTGATAACTGCAGAATTCTCAGACTTTGTTCTTGTGTACATATGTAGATCCTTCTCCTAAAGTTTCAGGTACGGGGTAGGTTATATCCCTGTTCCAGCACAAAGATACATGTGTAGAGCATAGATAGGGAATGTCTGAGAGGGCCAGAGTCAGAACAGAATTGTTCAAAGGGAGATAAATGTCTTGAGAAAGATGCCGGAGAAGGCAGATATTTAGGAAATGTCTACGTTTTCGGGTTTTCCAGAGGTCAAGGCCATAACGACTGTCTGTTTGCATTAGATCTTCTATGGAGGACCAATGTTTGTATCTAATAAAATGGCAAGATTGTTTCTTTCTATTTAGAGAGCAAGATCAGAACAGGACCCCAGAGGAAATCTTGTATTACCAATAACTAGGTTTAAAAGAAGGTTGGGGGATATACCATACATTGTAAAAGCCATAGTACAAGTTTTGATGCATGCCTATACCAGTATATAACCTGCACTAAATATTGTGCATAATAGTACTTGGTTATGTCTGGCAGAGCAATGTCTGCATAGGATTAACAGACAACATTTGGGTCTTGTATGTTTGTTAGCCTGTCCAAGAAATGGAAAATAAGGCATTTACTTGATTTGGTATAAGGAGGAAATGTGAATAGACAAAGAAATGTGAATAGACAATAGAAGTAAATAGAGAAACTTAGATGGGAAAACATCCCTGGTTGTCACAACAAATGAGTAGCATAATGCTTTGTAAGAGAGGTGGAAAGTTTATATTAAAGGAGCCTCTAAGGTCAGGTGGAATGAGGGTGTCTAGTAGATACTTGATAGCTGTTGTGTCCCATTTAAATTTAAAGTTGGTTTTCAACGAATGAATCTAGTGTGCAGGCATTGCAATCCTGATTGTTTCTGATTTTTGGAAATGTGTTGTAAATTTTGTGGGAGAGTTTCCCAAAGTTTTCACATAAAGATTGGGGATAGAGAGGGCTGGATTAGTTAAAGTAAACACTAAATCATCAGTGAAGGGTGATATTATTATTGTTAGCCTCCATCAAGTAATGCTAGCTATACACCAGTCGAAAAATTGTTAAAAATCAGTTTTTAAAAAACGAACACACAGTCGTAGGAGCAAACAATATTGCCAACATGTAATGACCGAATTTTGAACGATAAATTGTTCAATGGACATAAATGGATCAGCTTATTGTTTATTTTTTGCTTCTGGGTTATATATGTGTAGTACCAACAGGTACATTTTTAACGGGCGAGAAACACATTAACCCTTCAATTAACCATCTGTGCGGCAGAAGTTTTCCAAACTTTTCCTTAGATTTTTTAGCTTAAAGATGAAAAAAAAATGAATTGTTCAAATTACAGATTTTCAAACGATTTTTCATCTAGTGTATGGGCACCAGAAGCCTTGTATTTCTGGGTTTTCTCCCACATGAAATATGAACAAAACATAGCCCTCTACAGTATAGTGTGTACTTGTCTCAATCCAGAGCACTGAGTGTGATTGCTCTGTTGCCTCGTTCACCTCCTATCTGCCTGAGTAATTTATGACAGATTTTTCCCACTCCAAGAGATGAAGGGGGATAAGGGAAGGGGCTCCAATACACAGCCTGTGATTGACAGCCTCAGCTGTGCATTGTTTCCTGTGTGCTGTGAGGAGAGGGGTGTTCCTTTACTCCAATCAGCTCTTAGAGCTCTCCTGTCTGAGTTGTGCAGTGAGTGACTTCAGATCCCCATCCCCTACTTTCTGATAGCTCAAACAAGCTGTGTAAAATTCTGCACTTTGAACTGAAGTAGAGGAGAAAGGGCTGACGATAAACACATACAACCTATGTAGGAGGATTAGTTTAATCTCTGCATTACACCTGACGTTAATCACGTCACTGGGTATATGTAAGGGTTTACAACAAATTTATGTGTAAGAATAAAATTTAAACGCTATAATGGGCATCCCTGTATTATCCTATTAGAGATAGTGAAGGAATCTGAAAAGACCCTATTGATTTTTACTGACGCCGAACTAATGGGTATCTGGCACTGACCCATGGCAGCACATTCTCCCTGAGACATATTTGTTTTTATGCCTATCTTTTTTAACCAAAAGTCTTTAGACCATTAGAAGTTACCTAACTTATCATTAGTAGCTTTTATGCACATAACCAAGTAGCAATCAAAACGTTTTCTCTGGAAAACATAGCTTTCATTATAAAATTTATGTATCTTTCGCAACTACAGGGCTGTGAAAACGTATTTGCCCCTTCCTGATTTTTTCTTTTTAAGTAATTGACCCCTCCAATGCTGAATTATGAATGAACTGTGATTAACCACAATTTTTTGGAAAGCTGAGTTAAATTTCACTTGCCACACCCAGGCCTGATTACTGCCAGACCTGTTGAATCAAGAAATCACATAAATATAAGTTGTGTGACAAAGTGAAGCACGCTAACAGATCACAAAAAGCCACACATCATGCCACAATCTAAAAAAATTCAAGAACAGATTAGAAACAAAGTAATGTACATGTATTGGTCTAGGAAGGGTTTCAAAGCCATTTCTAAGGCTTTGGAACTCCAGTGGAACCATTTTCCACAAATGGAGATAAATTGGAACAATGGTGAACCTTCCCAGAATTACTCCAAGACCATGACGACGACTTAAGCCCCGTACACACGGTCTGACTTTTGCCCAACAAACTTAGTTTTAAGCAAGTTGGACCAACAATCCGACCGTGTGTACGCTCCATCGGACAAACTTTTTTTCGTTTGGTTTTGTTTTCATCGGACAAAAGTTGGGTCTGCAAACGGACAAACTTTTGCCCAACAAAAGTCAGATGGAGCAAAGTCCTACCGTGTGTACAGAAAACCATAGGACTTTTGTCCGATGGACAAAACAACTAATGTTAAAATCAACCAACAATAGCAGAAGTTGACCAAAGGGTGGCGGTAAAGAGCAGAAAAGAGCAGAAAAACCATGTGATGTTGCAAAAAGTTTTGGGAAAGTTTTCAGAAAAGTCCTGTGGTGTGTATGCTATGGGTGTGCCCGGCCAACTCCGTTCGGACAAAAATCCACGGAAAAGTCAGATGGAAGTCCGACCGTGTGCATGAGGCTTCATCCAGGAGGTCATAAAAGAACCCAGAACAACATCTAAAGAACTGCAGGCCTCACTTGCCTTAGGTAAGATCAGTGTTCATGATTCAACAATTTGAAAGAGACTGGGCAAAAATGGGAGAGTTCCAAGGCCAAAGCCACTGCTGACCAAAAAAAACACAAAGACTCACCTCATATTTACCTAAAAACATTGTGATTATCCCCAACACTTTTAGGCAAATATTCTGTGGACTGATGAGACTTTTTGGAAGGTGTGCGTCCCGTTACATATGGCATAAAACGAAAACAGCATTTCATAACAAGAACATCATACCAACAGTAAGACATGGTGGTGGTAGCGTGATGGTCTGGGGCTGCTTTGCAGCTTCAGGACCTGGATGACTTACCATAATTGATGGAACCATAAATTCTGAGCTCTACCAGAAAATCCTAAAGGAGAATGTCCAGCCATCAGTTCGTGACCTGAAGCTCAAGTGCACTTGGGTTATGCAGCAGGACAATGATCCGAAACACAACAACAAGTCCACCTCCAAATGGTTCAAACAAAGCAAAATGTAGGTTTTGGAGTGGCCTAGCCAAAGCCCGGACTTAAATCCAATTGAGATGCTGTATCATGACCTTACACAGGCCGTCCATGCTGGAAAACCCTCCAATGTGGCTGAATTAAAACAATTCTGCAAAGAAGAGTGGGCCAAAATTGCTCCACAGCAATGTGAAAGACTCATTGATTGCAGTTGCTGCCGCCAAACCAGTTATTAGGTTTAGGGGGCAATTACTTGTTCACAAAAAGCCAGGTTTGGACAGCTTTTTTGCCTTAGTTAATGAAACCATTATTTAAAAACTGCATTTTGTATTTATTCGGGTTATCTTTGTGTAATAATAAAATTCGTTTGATGATCTGAGTCATTTAAGTGTGACAAATATGCAAAAAAAAATAAAATCAGAAAAGGGGCAAATACATTTTTCACAGCATTGTACAGTGTATATTTTTTTGAACAAGCACTGTATATTTGCAGCATCGAAGCATTAAACAATAGGACTGAAAAAAAGGTGTTAGGTGAACCATGATGGAAAAAAGCCTTTTGAGCACTGAATTATATTACCAGTTATACTGGAAACAATCCTATTAGTACATACATTCGTAAAAAAAGGCATTCATAGATCTGGGATATACCGTACATTGAAACACTGGCAATGGCAAAGACTAGAGGAAACCACTGAGGTAATTCCTACCGAGTCCAGACACTGACATTAGATGAGGTCACTTGATTAATTCAACTTTAAATTAAAAGTTAGCTTCATAGTAAATGTATTAGTAAAGTAGAAGATTTCCTTTCCACAAGTCTTTTCTATCAACAAAGAAATCACAACGCCAGTCTCCCAGTTATCATTGATCATTCTTCCATGAGAAGATTATAGTATAGAGCCAGAAAATGGTTAGGTTATTTCTTAAGTTAAAACAGGCTTTTATGTGGTTTTACTATTTTAGCCTACTACAGTTCATCATAGCAGAAAGCAGCATGTGTTTTTTTTAACTATTAACAGACCTTCACAGGTGTATAGCAAAGGATTCTAGAGAAATCAGCATGGCACTTCCTGAAATATTGATAGGGATCTCAAAAACACAATCTCTAAATCAAGATGAAATATGTCCGCTTTTATTATTTGACAATGTAAAGCTATGAGAACCAGTTATATGGTGAGTATTGAAAGTCACAAACAGATTTGTAGCTGCTGTTTGGTTCTTTAATGTTTCACCATTAAAACAAGGCATTCTAAGGAAAGATGAGCACACTTAGGCCTCAAATATAATACCAGTTGAAGGGCAGTAAAACCACTTTGTTGAGTCGTGGTTTTACTGTCCCCCCCCCCCCCCCCGAATCGCTTCTCCTTATGCTGCAAAGACGGTGGCTGAGGGTTTACACATGCCAGAGCCAAAATAGTTTGCACTGCAGTATGGTAATTTTTTTCCCTGCCGCAGCGTTCGGCTGGTGGTACCACCCACTATCTGTGACCCATTCCACTGACTGAGAGCACCCAGAAATTGCCTCGCAACTGTGTGCAATGCGGGGTTCAAGGTGTTAAAGCAGGAGTGGGGAGTCGATACGCCCCCTCACTGCCTGTCAAATGCTTTCTGTAGAGATATTCAAATGCAGATTGCCCTTTAGAGAGCACCCTAAGTGTAAACAAGGCCTTAATGTTATTTGGTGAATTTATATGGATTATAAATATTTAATAAACTTGTAGATGTTTTATAATTCGCCTTTCTCATTTGGTCTAAGTTGATTTTTGCTGTTATAGTTATAACAGCAATCAATGAATATGTGGCACATTTCCGCATTCCTTGTAAGCGGATCTGAGAACACAAAAGCAGCTGGGAAAGACAGGAAAGGGAAACCTCAATTCAAACACTCACCAGAGTTGATTTACTGGATTTACTAGAGAGTGCAAAATCTGGTGCAGCTCTGCATGGAAACCAATCAGCTTCCAAGTTTTATTGTCAAAGCTATATTGAAAAAGCTGAAGTTAGAAGCTGATTGGCTACCATGCACAGGTGCACCATATTTTGCACTCTTCAGTTTTAGTAAATAGACCCCACTGTGTGCTTTGATTGCAGTTTAGGCTATACTGAAGTCCTGGTGTGCAGCTGCATCATGGCCGATTTGCAGTACTGAATATTGTTCAGTAGATGGCAGAAATGTACACTTAGACAAAGCAGATTTGAACACTCAAGGAAGACAGCAAGAGGCACATATCAGCAAGCTGATCATTACAAGACCCTAGTTGCCTTTGTGTATGGGTCATTGAATCCATTCCTGAGACCTTAACCACAGGTGATCAATTTCAGACCCTATGTGCCAGAGAAACATTCTGGAATTTCAAGTTGGACACCCTGTCATCTGATGGCCTTGATGTACAGACCATTCTCTAAATGTTCAAGTTCTCATTCATTTATATATTTTGAGACACACACATACTGTATACACACAAACCCTCTTCTGCTCCCCTAGAGTCAACATAAATTAATAAGAGGTATACCTTGAGCTGTGCTCATACAATTATGCATGGATCTAGGTTTAGTTTTACACGTTCGTATTGTATGTGTAACTGATTTGCCCACTTGTAGTCCTCCCAGGTTTACATATACATTAATTTATGTATTTATGTATATCTTTTTCCATTCTTATTGATCTTCAGCACTGCCATCATAATCATTTACTTTCAATTCATCCTTTATTATTTATTATTTATTTTCTTGCTCAAAGGTTTTATTGAATAAAATCAACAAGAAGCACAGAACACATTAGACACAGGGTAGACCGCGATGATGGGTCAGGTATGAATCAGTTTCAAAAGAAGTTTAACAGAACAAGGCCTATTTGTCATTAAGCCGTGAGGTAAAGGTACAAGACATGATGTCTGTGGCGTAGACTAAATAAACAATAAGGAGGCCATCTAAGGCTTGCAAACTCAATCTAAACAATCTTGGCATTATACATTATATGAAGTGTTAAAACCCATGTCTTCTACTCATCATTTCTTTTATCTTTTTTATCTACCACACATGCTATATAGTGACATTGATTTTTTGCAATTTTCATTTCACTATTTGCATGATTTTATGCCCATTTTTTTCTTTGTGGTATCTAATGAGTGCATGGTCCTAAAGAGTCTCTATAAATATGTGCTTTGTATGCACACATACAGCTCTAAAACTCTATTGATACTTTGAACATATGGTACCAATGAATCCCTTGTTTTCATTCATGCATTTATAAACCTCTTTTTTATAACTCTTTTTTATACATACACTCACACAGGATGAAGCTGTAAGCCATCCAGCGAACCATCAGAACTCCTTGTTGTGTAGGCTGTTTTACTGTGCCCATCCGCTAGGATTCCCGTATCGGCTCGCCTTTTAAGTAACACTATATATACAGAGTCGGTAGCAGTCACGCTAATGAAGAGGCATGCATGCCTTGAAGAGCATACCAACTGCGCATGCTTGTTGAGTGATGTCAGAAAGAAGAGGTCATAGTTATTATGACCACATTTTCTGGTTAAAGCGGAGTTCCGCCCCCAAAAAAATATTAAAAGTCAGCAGCTACAAATACTGCAGCTGCTGACTTTTAATTTCAATCGTTTTTATTGGTTATAAAAGACATTCAATCGACAATTGTCATCACAGAGCAGCATCAATAGAGTAAGCATTACATATGGATTCATAGTTAAGTATGAAGATACAGTGTAATATGAAACTGCTGAATGCTTTTATAAAATTATGAAGATTTATAACCTTGTTTAACTTAGGCTAGAACTAGGAATGGCAATAAAGCATAGTTATACTATAAACTTAAAGGAATACAAATGTGAAGAGCAAAGAAAATTGTAATGTTGCACAGTTTGGCTCATCCAAAATACAGTAGGAACAATGGTTTGTCACCACACAGACCAACTAGTCCACTTGGAACTCATACTTTGATAATTATCCTGGGCTGCTGCAAACATTAGCTCATAGGTGGCATGGGTGTTAGTTGCCTCAACTACTTTGCAGTCACAAGTCGCAGGACAAGTCGCACAAGTGTGAAAGAGGCCTAAAGGGATTGCAGAAATCTATGCACTTATATTTTCATATCTATTAGACATATATATTGTGGGAGATTAGCTCGTGGGGATCACCTTTTCTGAATCACAGTCCGCAAACAGGCACTTTCTTAAAAGTTTGGCGGATGCCAGGTTTTATTTACAAGAGGTTTGCAGGTAAAAATGAACAAAACAGTAAATTAAATCCTTGCTGTCCGGCGCTAAACTAAACAAGCGGGCTGGTCCCTGTCACCCACAAAACATGCGATAAAGAAAACCTTTTTCTTTTAATCCACTTCAACAGAGCTCCTCACACTGTTTCCCTCCCGAGTCTCCAAACCAAAGCTCTCCTGTGCTCTCTTCCTGGATCTTTTAAAATCCAGCTGACTGTGGACTCCAGTGGACCCAAACATCTGGACCGGAATCCAGCCAGCCCCAGAGACTGTAAAACCCGGGCCGGATTCGGGTTCAGTCCCTTACAATGGACCGAATGCGAGGTGAAATGTAACTATTGTCGTGTATCTCACCTTGCATACCGTCACAATATATATATATATATATATATATATATATTTGTTCTTTCACCCCCCTGGATTAAATTACAATTTTACAGATAGTGGAGGTTGCACAACGTATAGAAATCCGAGTAGTGCAATTTATTTTACTTCTAGAAGTACTCCTCTCAATATATCACCTGTTTCTGAAGACACCTATATTACCGTAGTCTCCTCTCTCTTCCTGCTTCTCTTCCTGCTTCTTACATATAGGCAATTACTGTATATCACTTTCTTATCCGGATTATACAGTATTTCTATTGGAGCCAAATACTACCTTATTCTTTGCCATGTTATACATGGTCCCTTACTTGTACTCTATCTTCCCAGGAACCATGCTTGTATGTCACTTCTAAGTGACAACACATGACACCACATGATAAAAATGAAAAGCAGCATTCAGCATTGGTGTCTGCTTTCCTCTGGGGCAACATGTCATCATTGTATATAGTTATAACCCTGATAAACATGCTCCCTATACTGGTGTCATTACCACTCTCTTTCCATTACAGCATTAGTCTGCCTTAACACTCCATCCACTGCTCTCCAACTCCCGATTGGCAGTTTATAGGAGGAGTGATCTATCATTTAATCTCTCAGAATTCTCCCCCCTTAATTGCCACATAGGAGAGGAGCCATAAAATATTTTGCTAATGCTTCCTGCCACTCGTCACATAAGAATGGCATGTGGATGCCATAGCTAGCTAGACATTTTTACTGGAAATGATGGGGGAAAGCAATGCTGTGGTTCTGCAGTAAAGAAGAAAATAAAGTTGCTTTTGCTATATTTAATCAGATTTGGGGGGGGGGGAACAAGCATAGCAATTAGACGTCTTATTAAGGTAACTAGCATAAATACAAAAGTCAGTGAGAGGTTTTAGTTCTACTTTAGGGTTGACACCATCTGAACCAAATCAGTTTATCTTGGTCTCATCAGACCACTGGACATGGTTCCAGTATTCCATGTCCTTAGTCTGCTTGTCTTCAGCAAACTGTTTGTGGTCTTTCTTGTGCATCATCTTTAGAAGAGACTTCCTTCTGGAATGACAGTCATGCAGACCAATTTGATGCAGTGTGTGGCATATGGTTTGAGTACTGACAGGCTGAACCCCCCTCCCCTTAAACCTCTGCAGAAATGCTGGCAGCACTCATACCTCTATTTCTATTTCAAAAACAACCTCTGGATATGACGGTGAGCATGTACACTCAACTGCTTTGGTCAACTATGGCGAGGCCTGTTCTGAGTGGAACCTGTCCTGTTAAACCGCTGTATGGTCTTGGCCACCATGCTGCAGCTCAGTTTCAGGGTCTTGGCAATCTACTTATAGCCTAGGCCATCTTTATATAGAGCAACAATTCCTTTTTTCAGATCCCCAGAGAGTTCTTTGCCATGAGGTGCCATGTTGAACTTCCAGTGACCAGTATGTGAGCGTGAGAGCGATAACACTAAATTTAACAAACCTGCTCCCCATTCACACTCGAGACCTTGTAACACTAATGAATCACATGACACCGGGGAGGGAAAATTGCAAATTTGGCCCAATTTGGACATTCTCACTTAGGGGTGTACTTACTTTTGTTGCCAGCGGTTTAGACATTAATGGCTGTGTGTTGAGTTATTTTGAGGGGACAGCAAATTTACACTGTTATACAAGCTGTACACTCACTACTTTAGATTGTAGCAAAGTATAATTTCTTCAGTGTTGTCACATGAAAAGATATAATAAAATACTTACAAAAATGTGAGGGGTGTACTCATTTTTTGTGAGAAACTGTATACTATAGCCTACAGTAAGCATAAAGGCATACATGTTTATTTACACTTTCATTTGTTATATTTTTTCTGTAGTTCTATTCTTAATCATACATTTATATATGTATAGCTGAAGATGAAGTTATAAAAAATATACGATTTCTGAAATGAAACACCTACAGATGTTTTACAAAACATCCTATCTAGCCTTTCCTTAGTTGGAATACTGACCTTATTTAATTAAAGTCCTGATTGTAGTAGACTGCTTGGCAATGCACGTCCTACTTTTTATTCATCTCTGCTCAAATCAGGTACCTTTGCATATTTTGTCTATGTACATTTATTAACTGAACATTTATCAGCCTTAGGCCAACATATGGGGTGCAGCTGATACTAACATGCAAACAAGTTCTTTCTACGCAAATCTGCATGTTTGTTTTAAAACAGATGTTTTACTTTTTGTCTTTTGACACCAATTATTTTGAGTAAAAAATAAAAAAATAAATGCAGATGCAACAGGCTCATTACATGAAATGTTACTTTCCTAGTCTGTCAACTATGTAAAGTCATCTGGATGACCTAAATGACCCATCATTTTACACAGATAACATTGCTTAGCTTTTATTGGTTGTTCCTTAGAGATTTCTAGCGACAGACAGAGGGGAACACAAACAAGGCTCTATGTACCCAAGTTATCAAGCCCATGGAATCAGTTGTCTGGTACATTCATGCATGTCTGTTTTGCTTTGACACCATTTGATGACCATGTGTAATGCGTCTTAATCTTTGTTCGCCTCTACAGGGAACAATGGATATGGTATATGCACAGAGGAAGTTTATTCATGTAGTACCTTGTAGACCACAGGGGCACAACTATGATGAATTATTAATGTCTGCTTAAGTCCTTACCTGGAAACTGCAACCACCATTCCTTTTCATTTACCAAAAGATATGATACAAAGATTTTACTGTGCTGTAGATGACTATCAAATGACTTTCAAAGCAAGACATTCAGAACAATATTAGTAATTAGTCAGGAAATTATAACCCTGATGAATAAGTCACCCATTAGCTGCGGATATCTATGGATACTTTTTAACCTTAAAAGTTAAGCACCTAATGACACCAGTCAGGGATCTATTTTCCCCTGACCAGTAATGTAAGGAGACTTATCTACATGGACCGCTAACTTGGGGTGCTTCTCCACTGACCACCAGTGTAAAGCAATGCTGTAAGGGGCACTTGGCCAATGACAATTGTCATTGTTAGGAGATTTTTAACTGCTTACTACCACCATTGCAAGGGGGTGCTTCACCCTTGACCACCACCTGGCAAGAGGACACTTCTCCATTGACCACTGCCAGTGTAAGGGGGTGCTTTAATGCTAATAACAACCTGTTAAAGGGGGCCCTTCAATACAGATCACTGCCAGTGTATGGTCTTGTTTCACCACTAACCTTCACCTGTTAAAGAGAGGAAGTCTTCATTGTCCTCTACCCATGTAAGATAAAGCTTCTCCAATCTTGTCAATACAGCAGACAATCTTCAACACTGATTGCCAGTGTAAGGTAGTGCTTTACCATTGACCGCCAGTGTAAAGGAGCAATTCACCACTAACAGTTAGTTTAAAGGGGGGTGCTTAACCACTGACCACTAGTGATGAGCCGAACACCCCCGGGTTCGGTTCGCACCAGAACCCGCGAACGGACCGAAAGTTCGAACGAACATTAGAACCCTATTAAATACAATGGATGCGAACGTTCGAATTCTAAAGTGCTAATTATAACAACTATTATGCATGTTATTGTCATAAATAGGGTTTGGGAACCCGGGTTGTGCACCAGGGGACATGTATCAATGCAAAAAGAAGTTTTAAAAACGGTCGTTTTTCGGGAGCAGTCATTTTAATGATGCATAAAGTGAAAAAAAAAAAGTCAAATATTCCTTTAAATATCGTACCTGGGGGGTGTCTAAAGTATGCCTGTGAAGTGCCACGTGTTTCCCGTGTTTAGAACTGTCCCTGCACAAAATGACACTTCTAAAGGAAAAAAAAGCCATTTAAAACTGCTTGCGGCTTTAATGTAATGTCTGGTCCCGGTAATATGGATGAAATTCTTTAAGAAAAATGGCATAGCTACCCCATGACCCCCCCCCTACCCCAGCCCATTACCAGCCCCTTTGGGTCTTGTATGGATATTAAGGGGAACCCCGCACATAAAATAAAAAAGGCCCTATATACTCTGAACAGCCGTATACAGGCGGTGCATACAAGACAGGGACTGTAGGTTTGTTCTTATGTAGAATGTGTTTGTAATTTTGAACAGGTACATTGTTGAAGTGTAGCTCCAGCCCAAAAATCTATTTTTAAACTTTTTGGGAAACATAGGTAAGGGTTATCACCCCTGTAACATTTGTTTTGCTGTCTGTGCCCCTGTTCAGAACATTTCACCTCACTTTCCGTCCCAATGACAACTGTTTTTGAAATGTGGTGTTTTTCTTGAAACAAGGATTGCTGATAAAGCATCAGTACAGATGAGACCCCTTTCTCCCATATTTATTCTTACAGGAGAGAATTTTCCTTTCTAGGGGTAGATTTCCTCTCACTTCCTGTTGTCTTCTTTCGTTTGCAAGTAGGAGTCGTTTGTAAGTTGGATGTTTGAAAGTAGGGACCTGCCGTATATACTCTGCAGAAATAGGCCCCTTAGTTGTTGGTGTTGGCACAACACTGTAAGCACTCAGTTACTCTTGGTTGGTGCTGGAACGCCCTGCTGTCAACTATTATATCAGGAATTTTAATTACATATAATTGTTGAACAGTGGTAGTAAAAATTGGGGCTTTGATGGTGGTGCTGGTGCCACAACACTGTAAGCCCTGACAGTTACTCTTGGTGGGTGCAGCAATGGGCCCTGCTGTGAATTATTAGATCAAGAATTGTAATTACATGCCCCTTTTGAACAGGGGCTGAAAAATTGGGCCTTTCGTGGTGGTGGTGGTGGTGGCGTTGCCACAAGACTGTAAGCCCTCAGAGTTACTCTTGGTGGGTGCAGCAATGGACCCTGCTGTGAATTATTAGATCAAGAATTGTAATTGCATGCCCCTGTTGAACAGGGGCTGAAAAATTGGGCCTTAGGCACTGGTGGCACAACACTACAACCCCTCACAGATACTGTACTTGGAGCACAGCAATGAGCCCTGTTGCAAAGTATTGCTTCAAAAATTGTAATGACACGCCCCTGTTAAACAGGGGCTGAAAAATTGGGCCTTAGGCACTGGTGCCACAACACTCCAACCCCTCACAGATACTGTACTTGGAGCACAGCAATGAGCCCTATGGCAAATTATTGCTAAAAAAATTGTAATTACACGCCCCTGTAAAACAGGGGCTGAAAAATTGGGCCTTAGCCACTGGTGGCGGCACCCATAAACAAAAATTATCTTCCAAGCTATCATCATCAATGGTATCATTGAGGACTCGGAGGAGGAGGATAGCCAGTCAACATAACAGCACAGACACTCAGCATCAGCATCAGTCTTGAAGGGATGTGACATGTTAAAATCAATTAGTCTTTTATATCAGCATCAGGTGTGTGGTAGCTGGTGGTGATCCAAGACTGGTTCATCTTGATGAAAGTCAGTCGATCAACCGAGTCGGTGGACAGGCGCACCCTGTGATCCGTGACAAATCCTCCAGCAGCACTGAATGTGCGTTCCGAAAGAACGCTGGATGCAGGACAGGCCAGTAGCTCAATTGCATACTGTGCAAGCTCTGGCCAGTGATCCATCCTCAAGACCCAGTAAGCCAGAGGATTTTCGGTGGGGAAGGTGTCCAAGTCTGACCTTGCCCCTAGATATTCCTGCACCATGTTTATCAGACGCTGGCGATGGTTGCTGGAACCGATCATACTTTGGGGCTGCGGACTAAAGAATTGTCTGAACGCATCGGTCAGACGGCCACCTTCCCCACCGCTCCTTCTTTGACTGGCCGAAGCCTCAGCAACTCGTTGTCCAGGACCAGGAGTTTGTAACCTCCCAGTCTCTGGGAACGCGTTGCACAGACCTTTCTGCAAGGCCTCCCGGAGTTGTCTCATCCTCTGCTCCCTCTGCGAAGGTAACATAAGGTCCGCAACCTTACCCTTGTACCGTGGATCAAGGAGAGTGGCCAGCCAGTAATGGTCCCTCTCCTTGATCCGAAGAATACGAGGATCCTTCCGCAGACTTTGCAGGATCAGGGAGGCCATGCAGCGTAGGTTTGCTGAGGCATTCGCTCCGGAGTCCTCTGGGTCACTAAGGACGACATGATCCGCAGCCACCTCCTCCCAGCCACGTACAAGTCCACTGGTTTCTTGGGACTGTAAATCATCCCTAAAAGACTGCTGCTGATGATGCTGAGTGCCAGCCTCCACCTCCATGCTGACACAATCCTCCTCCTCCTCCTCCTCCTCCTCCTCCTCTTCCTCTTCCTGTGCGATGGGTGGGACAGAAAGAACACTGTCTGGGTAAAGGGGGCCTTGAGAGGCAAGGAAGTCCTCCTCTTCCTGCCTCTGTTCTGCCTCAAGTGCCCTGTCCATTATTCCACGCAGCGTGTGCTCCAACAGGTGGACAAGAGGTACAGTGTCACTGATGCATGCACTGTCACTGCTCACCATCCTCGTGGCCTCCTCAAATGGTGCCAGGACAGTGCATGCATCCCTGATCATGCCCCACTGGCGTGGAGAAAAAAAAACAAGCTCCCCTGACCCTGTCCTGGTGCCGTAGTCGCACAGGTACTCATTGATGGCCCTCTGCTGCGTGTGCAGCCGCTGCAGGATGGCCAACGTTGAGTTCCACCTGGTGGGCATGTCACATATAAGGCGGTTCTTGGGCAGGTTCAACTCCTTTTGCAGCTCAGCCAGGCGAGCACTGGCATTATAAGATCTGCGGAAATGCACACAGACTTTCCTGGCCTGCCTCAGGACATCCTGTAAGCCCGGGTACCTGCCCAAGAACCGCTGCACCACCAGGTTAAGGACGTGAGCCACACAGGGCACATGGGTCAGTTGTCCCTGTCGGAGGGCGGAGAGGAGGTTGGTGCCATTGTCGCAAACCACCATTCCTGGCTTAAGCTGGCGTGGCGTCAACCACCTCTCGGCCTGGCCCTGCAGAGCAGACAGGACCTCTGCCCCAGTGTGGCTTCTGTCCCCCAAACACACCAGCGCAAGCACGGCATGGCATCTTTTTGCCTGCGTACTTGCGTAGCCCTGTGAACGGCTACGGAGCACCGCTGGTTCATAGGACAAACCACAGGAAGAGGCCATGGAGGAAGAAGAAGAGGAGGGGGTGGAGGAGAGAGGTGTGTCACAACCAGTAGTAGCATTTTGGAGGCGTGGCGGTGGGACAACCTCCAACACTACTGCACCTTGTCCTGCATCCTTCCCAGCTGCCAAAAGAGTGACCCAATGGGCCGTGAAAGAAAGGTAACGTCCCTGTCCATGCCTGCTGGACCATGAGTCAGCGGTAATATGCACCTTACCGCTGACCGCCCTGTCCAGCGAGGCCAAGACATTGCCTTCCACATGCCGGTAGAGAGCCGGAATAGCCTTCCGTGAGAAAAAGTGGCGTTTGGGAACCTGCCACTGAGGAACCGCACATTGCACAAACTCACGGAAGGGGGCCGAGTCTACCAACTGAAAAGGCAGCAGTTGAAGCGCTAGCAATTTAGCCAAGCTAGCATTCAACCGCTGGGCATGTGGATGGCTGGGAGTGAACTTCTTTCGACGGTCCAGCAGCTGGGGCAGGGAAATTTGCCTGCTAGAATCGGACGTCGGTGTACTGCTAGCAGAGTGGCCGCAAGTACTTGGCTGTGACACACCTAATTCTACACCTTCATTCCTCTCAGTGCATGTTTCAGAGAGGACTGAAGTTATAGTGGGGTTGGAGATCCCAGCTGATGCGGTGCAAGGAGAGGTCCGCTTTGTTCTTTGGTGTGGGTCTTTGAGGTAGGCTTGCCAACGAGCTGCATGGCAGGTCAACATATGTCTGGTCAGGCATGTGGTACCCAAGCGGCTGATGTTTTGGCCACGCGATATACGCTTGAGACATATGTTGCAAACAGCAGCTGTGCGATCTGATGCACTAGCCTCAAAAAAGGCCCACACCAAAGAACTTTTTGAATGACGGGCAGAGGCAGCGCCCTGCACAGGCGGAGCTCTGCGGTGTGATTCCGTCGGTGTACTGCCCTTAC
Organism: Rana muscosa; assembly: GCA_029206835.1. Lineage (NCBI taxonomy): Eukaryota > Metazoa > Chordata > Amphibia > Anura > Ranidae > Rana > Rana muscosa. The sequence continues at coordinate 712,930,195 of CM055118.1, forward strand.
GCTGGCCACCAAAGGGCATCCTGCCTCGTTGGAGATGTGCCTCCTCCTCATCCTCCTCCTCCTCCTCTCTCCTATTAGGCACCCACGTGGAGTCAGTGACCTCATCATCCCCTCCCTCCTCATCACTGGAGCCAATCTGGCAGTATGCTGCAGCTGCTGGAACATGACTGCCAGATTGGTGTCCTTCTTGAGCATCCCCTCTGTCTGCTCTCACGCTACTGCCTTCCTCTAGCTGGGTTTCATCATCAGACCCTTCGAAACGCTGGGCATCCTCCTGGAGCATGTACCCAACACTGTGCTGAAACAGTTCGGGGGACTCCTCAGGAGGAGGACATGGTGGGTCTAGGGAAGGAGTGACTGATGATTTGTCTGACATTGATACCAGGGAAGACGACGCTTTGGCAGCTGCTTTTCCAGTACCCTGAGCCTGGGTGAGAGAGGATGAGGAGGAGGAGGAGGGCTTGGTCATCCACTCTACCAAGTCTTCGGCATGATGTGGCTCAACATGTCCAGCTGCCGAAAAGAAGGACAAGCGTGTCCCATGGCCATGTGCTGATGACAATGCACCGCGTCCACGACCAGCACTGTTGCCCCCAGACACAGAGCCTGCTTGCCCTCTTTTATTGCCTCCTGACTGTCTGCCTCTCCTTGTTTGCCTTCCAGACATTCTAATAGATGGCCTGCAGGGAGATGGGAAAAAAGCAATAAGGGCTACCTTCAGGTGTCCTTCTCTGTCCCTTGAAACAAGGACTTTCACAGTGAAAGAAACTGACACTCTCCCTACCTACAGTTTTCTGTCCCTAGAATAAATGTTTTTTTTAAGCACAATATAGCACAAGGACAATTCACTCACTGTCCTTACAGGTCCCTGGAAACAAGGACTTGCAGAGTGAAAGAAAAAAAACACTCTCCCTACCTACAGTTTTCTGTCCCTAGAAAAAATGTTTTTTTTAATCACAATATAGCACAAGGACAATTCACTCACTGTCCTTACAGGTCCCTGGAAACAAGGACTTGCAGAGTGAAATAAACTGACACTCTCCCTACCTACAGTTTTCTGTCCCTAGAATAAATGTTTTTTTTAAGCACAATATAGCACAAGGACAATTCACTCACTGTCCTTACAGGTCCCTGGAAACAAGGACTTGCAGAGTGAAAGAAAAAAAACACTCTCCCTACCTACAGTTTTCTGTCCCTAGAAAAAATGTTTTTTTTAATCACAATATAGCACAAGGACAATTCACTCACTGTCCTTACAGGTCCCTGGAAACAAGGACTTGCAGAGTGAAATAAACTGACACTCTCCCTACCTACAGTTTTCTGTCCCTAGAATAAATGTTTTTTTTAAGCACAATATAGCACAAGGACAATTCACTCACTGTCCTTACAGGTCCCTGGAAACAAGGACTTGCAGAGTGAAAGAAAAAAAACACTCTCCCTACCTACAGTTTTCTGTCCCTAGAAAAAATGTTTTTTTTAATCACAATATAGCACAAGAACAATTCACTCACTGTCCTTACAGGTCCCTGGAAACAAGGACTTGCAGAGTGAAATAAACTGACACTCTCCCTACCTACAGTTTTCTGTCCCTAGAAAAAATGTTTTTTTTAATCACAATATAGCACAAGAACAATTCACTCACTGTCCTTACAGGTCCCTGGAAACAAGGACTTGCAGAGTGAAATAAACTGACACTCTCCCTACCTACAGTTTTCTGTCCCTAGAATAAATGTTTTTTTTAAGCACAATATAGCACAAGGACAATTCACTCACTGTCCTTACAGGTCCCTGGAAACAAGGACTTGCAGAGTGAAAGAAAAAAAACACTCTCCCTACCTACAGTTTTCTGTCCCTAGAAAAAATGTTTTTTTTAATCACAATATAGCACAAGGACAATTCACTCACTGTCCTTACAGGTCCCTGGAAACAAGGACTTGCAGAGTGAAAGAAAAAAAACACTCTCCCTACCTACAGTTTTCTGTCCCTAGAAAAAATGTTTTTTTTAATCACAATATAGCACAAGGACAATTCACTCACTGTCCTTACAGGTCCCTGGAAACAAGGACTTGCAGAGTGAAAGAAAAAAAACACTCTCCCTACCTACAGTTTTCTGTCCCTAGAAAAAATGTTTTTTTTAATCACAATATAGCACAAGGACAATTCACTCACTGTCCTTACAGGTCCCTGGAAACAAGGACTTGCAGAGTGAAATAAACTGACACTCTCCCTACCTACAGTTTTCTGTCCCTAGAATAAATGTTTTTTTTAAGCACAATATAGCACAAGGACAATTCACTCACTGTCCTTACAGGTCCCTGGAAACAAGGACTTGCAGAGTGAAAGAAAAAAAACACTCTCCCTACCTACAGTTTTCTGTCCCTAGAAAAAATGTTTTTTTTAATCACAATATAGCACAAGGACAATTCACTCACTGTCCTTACAGGTCCCTGGAAACAAGGACTTGCAGAGTGAAATAAACTGACACTCTCCCTACCTACAGTTTTCTGTCCCTAGAATAAATGTTTTTTTTAAGCACAATATAGCACAAGGACAATTCACTCACTGTCCTTACAGGTCCCTGGAAACAAGGACTTGCAGAGTGAAAGAAAATAAACACTCTCCCTACCTACAGTTTTCTGTCCCTAGAATAAATGTTTTTTTTAATCACAATATAGCACAAGGACAATTCACTCACTGTCCTTACAGGTCCCTGGAAACAAGGACTTGCAGAGTGAAAGAAAAAAAACACTCTCCCTACCTACAGTTTTCTGTCCCTAGAAAAAATGTTTTTTTTAATCACAATATAGCACAAGGACAATTCACTCACTGTCCTTACAGGTCCCTGGAAACAAGGACTTGCAGAGTGAAATAAACTGACACTCTCCCTACCTACAGTTTTCTGTCCCTAGAATAAATGTTTTTTTTAAGCACAATATAGCACAAGGACAATTCACTCACTGTCCTTACAGGTCCCTGGAAACAAGGACTTGCAGAGTGAAAAAAAAAAAACACTCTCCCTACCTACAGTTTTCTGTCCCTAGAAAAAATGTTTTTTTTTAAGCACAATATAGCACAAGGACAATTCACTCACTGTCCTTCCAGGTCCCTGGAAACAAGGACTTGCAGAGTGAAAGAAAAAAAAACACTCTCCCTACCTACAGTTTTCTGTCCCTAGAAAAAATGTTTTTTTTAATCACAATATAGCACAAGGACAATTCACTCACTGTCCTTACAGGTCCCTGGAAACAAGGACTTGCAGAGTGAAAGAAACTGACACTCTCCCTACCTACAGTTTTCTGTCCCTAGAATAAATGTTTTTTTAAGCACAATATAGCACAAGGACAATTCACTCACTGTCCTTCCAGGTCCCTGGAAACAAGGACTTGCAGAGTGAAAGAAACTGACACTGTCCCTACCTACAGTTTTCTGTCCCTAGAATAAATGTTTTTTTTAAGCACACTATAGCACAAGCACAAAACACACTGACACTCTCCCTACCTATCCTTCTCTTTCCCTAAACTAAAGGAATCCAGGTTAAGCAAGAAAGAAATAACAGTCACTGTCCCTGCCTATGCTGCTCTATCCCTGCTCCGGAACACACTACACTAGGCCGCCGTGCTGGCGGCCTTTTATAGTGTGGGGCGTGTACTAAACACCCTCAGCAATAATTGGCCACAGGCATCCTGCCTGTGGCCAATCATTGCTCTCCTCGCTGCCGGCGCTGTGATTGGCCAAGCATGCGGGGTCACAGTGCATGCTTGGCCAATCACAGCGCCTGGATGACACTGCGATGGCGTAGTGCATTGTGGGCCGTTCGCGTCACTCGAATTTGGCGCGAACGGCCCAAATCGTTCGATCTTCGTCGAACGATCGAACAGCCGATGTTCGAGTCGAACGTATGTTCGACTCGAACACGAAGCTCATCCCTACTGACCACAAGTGTAAGGTTGAGCTTCACCACTGACCGCCAATTTAAGGTGGTGCTTCACCACTGATATCCAATGTAAGGCAGCACCTCACCAGTGGCTGCCAGTGTAAGGGGGAACTTCACCACTGGCTACCTATGTAAAGGAGCACTGTAATTTTGACTTTATTATTTTCAGGGTTTTTAAGGTTTCATTTAATTAATTTTAGCTGTAATTCGTCTTGAAGACAAGTGGAAATTTTCTATGTAGTAGAGCCTCTGATGTTTATCACTGAGACAGAAAACTAACAAGAGTGCAAAGGTAGCAGGGGCAAAACAAGAGAGTGAGAAGAACCAAGGGGATACTTTTTGGGACAGTAAAAATGAGACCGTGTGAAACTTGCTGGAAATAGACATGAGGCCACAACCCTGAGAAAATGAAAAAATGGTAGCAAAAAAACATGTACAGTAGATGTAGATGATACATACAGCATGTATGAAAATATTAAATCTTTTATTGCACAGAAATAATACTCTTTTCCAAATTGCTGAAACTATTGCAGATTAGAAGGACATAGAAGGTATTATGTGTTATATTTACATTTCCATCTGCCTGCAAGCAAATTGTTCCTGAAAATGTAAATTACATTGCTGACGAAAATATTTTTCTCAGTGTCAGGAAAGGTTCCATCCGCTGGTAATATCTATCATTTGGCGTGCAGTACTGAGGTCCACCAGCAGGTGTCTCCTGGCAGTTTGGAACTGTCAGGGGAACTTCTCCCTGCTGGTGTTATGTCATCTTTGGACCGCAGTACTGGCGTCCACCAGCGGATGGATCCCGGCAGTGTGGAGCAGATTTTACCTTCTGCAGTCAGGCATCACCTGAGCTTGTTAGCAGGTAATAGTATAAATACCCGGCAAGTGCACACACACCTTGCCCTGGTATTGTCCTTGTGCCCTGACCTGCAGCCTGTTTACCTGTTATCCTGATCCTGAACCCTGATTCCTGATTCCTGTATCCTGTATCCTAAACCTGTTTGTATCTGTTCCTGTATCCCTGGATACTTGCCCTGCAGCCTGATTCCTTCCATCTTGTCCCTGTCTGTTTACTCCTGCCCCCCCTTATCTGCTGATCTCCTGTTTATCATCCTGGCCTGGCTTGACTACGATTCTGGTACTCCCTTTTGCTATATATGCTGGTTGGTTTACTACCACTGTTTTGGTTTGTTCACTCTGTTTGTATTGGTGGTTTATTCACATTTATATGCATTTACCTTAATAAACTTACTTACTTTCACCTATCTATGTTTGGGTTTCCTCTGTTGCAGTCCACACAGTTCTGGTCTTATCTGATACGTGAAACTCAGTGAGTATACGATAACATCACTGGCTATCTTAGGAACCATCCAGAATTGGACCAATGATACAATATATACTTAGATAAACAAAAAACCCTCCCAGCCATTGCATAGGAAAGTTGTTATATATTTTCTTATCTGGTATTGGGGAAGAGGTTAGTGCAGACCTTACTTCTTTGCTGATGGTGTTTAATCTTGCAGTACAGCACTTGTGCCGATCTTAGGATGGGTATGGACCATAGAGAATAATGACCCAGTCTAGAAGGGGGCAATTGACATTGCTAGTTGTTTTTTGTTTTCAGGATGAAATATTGTTTAGGGGCGTACACACGTCAAAGTTCTAGAACTGTAAGATTGGCAAGGATCGAGATACACAATAGCTCAGAACATTGTTGTATTATTGTAATTCAGATATAAATTGACAAGTCAGGAAGTCAGGGATATTGCATAATACTATCATAATTAAAAGGATGTTGCATTAAAATAAGACATTGGGAGGAATCTATTTCATAACTATTTAAGAATTCAATATTTAAAGCCAAAATCTTTTAGAACGGGTTTGGCCTTTCACAGCACTCTACTGTATAGTATATTAAAACAATACAATCTCTCAAAAATAATACAATTTAACTTAAACTAGAAAAGGAATCCCTACTTAACCAAAACATATTTATTTTTACAAAACTTAGTAGCATTACATTTTAAACATATTTAATTTTAACCATAGTATGAACACATGGGGGTTGATATACCTTGTCAAAGCCTAATTGAACAAGCTGAAGTTATAGGCTGATTGGCTACCATGCACATCTGCACCAGATTTTGCATTCTCCCATTTTAGTAAATCAACCCTATGACACCCACAGATATGTGGCTGTCATTAATATTTAAATGCTAATGTTAATATTTTGATGCTAGGATACTAAGGGGAAGTGTTTAAAAATGCATAAAATTGAAAAAACCCTCCCATGTTTACATAAAAACCCAATCTGATGGCATATTAAAAATAACGCAATGTAATTCATGAAGGGTATCAGACAAAAGTGTCCTTCTGAATTTCATCAGGACAAATTACTGAATACTTTCCATAAGATTCTCAATGAAGGGAACATAGTATATGTATAACAACTGTATATGTATAACAATGCCTTGTTATACAGTATGCACACAATTGTTATTTTCTATATAAATCATTTGTTAGGTGCTGAAATTACCACCAAAACCCTATCATACTATTTGAAATCCACTTTTGAATTCTATGTAACTTTTTCTACAAAAATCATTTCTTTTATACCCAACAATGACACATGTATTTTTAAGGCATGTCTGTGCAAAGGGTCCCAATCCCCTTTTACTGACCCTTCATAACCTTCATAACCTAACCAGTTCTTCTCTCCATAACACCCAGCAGTTCCAGGAGGATCATGTAACCTCATCTCCTGTGACAGTACTTGGATTTAGCAGCGAATCACTAGGCCTCAGTACTGTCACAAAACTGGGGGAGTGACATCACTGCTCTCCTGGGTTTACACCTTTCAGTGGCAGCAGTAGAAGAGGTAGCAGCTGGTAAGGTGAATATAGGGAGGATTATGGGTAAGATGACAATGTCTCTTAATCATTAATATATTCATTAATGTAATCATTTATACATCATTAACGCCTACATTTAGTCTGAAATAAAAAAAATAAAAAAATCAGCACAAGGGACATTACTTGCAGTGAATAGGACGTGTTCTATGTGCTGCTCACTCCTGCATTAGTAGAAATCTTCCTATTCTGATAATCCTCCAATGTGGTGGGGGTTAATAGAGCTGGGGGAGCTGTTATAGGCACTTATCAAGTGTGCCTGACTATGCCCATCCTTTCTGCCCACCTCCCCCATTCTTGGAGGTCGTACTATAGCTTTTATAAATGAAGCAGGATCTATAAATTGAGGATAGACGTGTAGCGCCCTCTACCATAGTTAGGTGTTAGAGGTGAGGATTTTTGTGATAGCTGCCAGGCAGGTAAATTTAGGCAGGCCTATGCTGCAAGCTAGGCCTGCTTGCTTTTGATCTGGGGGGCAGGGAGTGGTTAGTGTAGCAGTGGGTGTGACCACCTGTCCTTCAGTTCTTTGGTCGCCTCCCTTGCTTCCAGGGAGAATGTTCTGGAAGAGGGGCAGGGTTGGGAATTGGAGTGACAGGGACCTTGTGTGAGGAGCCGTGACAAATCCCCAACTGGAATTGGCAGGGGGCAGGCTTCCTTCATAAGCTCAGGTCCAGCCCACTGTAGGGGAGTTGTCGGCTGTGTGAAGTGAAAAATGGAGTGTTGGACTGCAGCAGGAGGCCCATCCCCATCTGGGGGGGGGGGGTGCGCGCCTCGGCAAAGAAGCTTGGGAGCTGGGAGGGAGCCTCATTCTTACACAGTCATGGTGGAGGTGTCCTGGAACAGAGGAGCTGGAGAAGCAGTCGGTACGCATGTCCGGGTAAATTCTTCACCATGGACTCAGGGCAGGAGAAGGTCGGTGAGTGAGGCACAGTGAATATCTGGAGGAGGCATGCCAGGGAAGCTGGGTGCAAGGCCAGAGGAGAGACTGTGGGGTTTTGTGTCAAATCGATGTGGCCTGCGGGCACAGGATTTGCAAGTTGGGCTAGCTGGGATCAGTAGCCACCACCTGGGATTATTCAGAGTGATCTCAAGTGCAGTGTTAAGGTGATGGGGCGGAGAAACTAACATGTTACAGAGAAGTTCGAGCAGGAGGAGAGGAGTCCTGGGAGTAACAGTCTGCAGGAGTTGGCGCAGAGGAGGAGTAACAGTCTGCAGGAGTTGGTGCAGAGGAGTGACTGTAAATGTTGGCGTCCATCACTTATTCAGTGCTATTGATTCTACAATTATTAAACAATGATGGCAAAGTGATCTGTTCTATGGGCATCCCATACCCCCTTTCTCCAACAGAGTTATATCCCCAAAATAAACAAAAACAAAACAAAAGCAAATGACTGTTCATTGCCTCTGAGAGGGTTATATGGAGGTCTGGCAGCAGGGTGACATGGTGGATGATAGTAACTAGTAGCAACCATCCGCTACAGATGAAGGAAAAGTTCAATCCCTCCATTCATTGAAGCTAGAGTACATCTTCTATGAATAAAGAAGGTGGTTGGTAAGGGCGAGCATAATTGGGCAATCTTAATGAGTGCCTACCACAGGTCCATTGCCTCTATTAATCCTGCCACACTGGAAGATTATGGCTCCAGGGTTGGGGGAAGTTTTCTACTAACGCAGGAGCCAGCGGCACAAGTGACATATCCTATTGACTGTAAGTATTGTCCCTTGCTGAGCTTTGCTTTATGTGGCCATTTTGTAGGTACGGTTACCTATCCTGTGGCTCACAAATATGTCTCATATTTACCGCCTTGTGTGTAGAAAAAAACAGATGGTAAGATTGTGATGGCTAAGCACATACAGGTAAATGTACATGCTGGAACCTAAGTGAGTGTGACCAATCCACAACTAGTTTACCCCAGGCATCCAAATGGCATACATTGCTGAACCAAGCAGTACTGCAACTGTTTAACACTTTAATAAATAAACATAGGGGCAATCACCAAGACCATCTGCAGCAATCTTTCACACGCTTCTAATGTAGGGATTCAGATTTCTGACCAATCTGCTGCAAGCATCACAGAATTCTGACAAGTCACTCTTAACTTGCATTTGTTATACAATACCCTAAATGAATATGCAATGAAGTAGCCTGGCAGTGCTTTATGTTTCAATGTCAGAAAAGCAAGCAGTCACATCTGCATATTTGATGTGATATAAATATTAAACAAATCAAACACACCATTGTTTAAAATGTTGAGTATTTACTTCTTCAATCCTCTATGCAGAGTACAAACAGCACATCAAAGTTTCATGGGTCATATCACTCAACTGCTTTTAAAGCTAGCATGCTATATTCTGCCAGAGCGTTCCTCATGAAACACATGTGCCGCATACTTCCATGGATGTATTATTCATGCTATATCCTTGTTAATGCGGCAGTGGTTAAAAATATGATACTTTGAAGTTCAAGATATTAAGAATACATCCCAACAGCCAGTCACTTAAAAGTACATCCATATCATTCCACAGAGCATGACATGTTAATCTGGGCCTTAACTACTAAGTAAAAGCACCTGAGGATGGTGTCACTGCACTTCTCGAGACAGCAAGATAAAGAGTCTACAATACTAGGATATACATCAAACTAATATTTAACCAGAATAAATAATAGGGGTCCAGTCTCTAAATAAAGACTGGTGCGTCTATTTTAATTCAAACTAAATTAGTTGTACAAGAAAAGACATTAATTTTCAGGTTTAATATTAAAATCATAATTACACTCCTTTATACAATAAATCAAGATTTTTTAAAGAATCATTAATCTTATCTTGGATGAAAGCCAGTAAATGTATGTGAAATTTGCTATGTGTAATAGTACACACAGAATTTAAATAGTCAGAGGTTTTGTTAAATGCATGGACTGTACGTCTTCAGCTGTTCACAATTGTACTACTGAAAAAGCTTTCCAGACCTCCATAACAGCCAAGAAAATGGTTCAGATTCTTCCCATGGCTCCATGACTCCTAAACAAGGGTGACATACAGTATATGACTGTTTTAAACCCTATTTCAGAATTTAAAAATGAGGTGTTAGGCCACGTACACACGACCGTTTTTCATGACGAGAAACATGCCATTTTTTAAATTGGTCGTGAAAAACGGTCGTGTGTAGGTTCCAGATCATTTTCTCGACGAGAAAAATGGCCATTAAAAATTTAGAACCTGCTCTATTTTTTCTTGTCGTTTTTCACGTCGTCGTTTTTCTCGTCGTGAAAAACGGTCGTGTGTACGCTTTAAAGACGGGAAAAAACATGCAAGCTCAGAAGCAAGTTATGAGATGGGAGCGCTCGTTCTGGTAAAACTAGCGTTCGTAATGGAGATAGCACATTCGTCATTCTGTAACGGATTGAAAAGCACGGAGACTGAAAAGCATGAATCGTCTCTCAAACTTTTACTAACACGCGGTAACACGAAATCAGCAAAAGCAGCCCAAAGGGTGGCGCCATCCGAATGGAACTTCCCCTTTATAGTGCCGTCGTACGTGTTGTACGTCACCGCGCTTTCCGCGAGCATTTTTTTTCACGATAGTGTGTATGCAAGGCAGGCTTGAGAAGAATCACGTTGAGAAAAACTTTGTTTTTTTCCATGACATTAAAAATGGTGGTGTGTATGCGGCATTAGACTTTGTTGTCCAACACCCACAATTTACCAAAATTTTAAAACAGCATCATATATTCTTGGATTACCACCACTATAAGGAACACAGATTTTAAGTCAGGGGTTTTGTTCTAGACTTATTTTGCATGTATGCCATGATTATCAAAGACACAGTGGCAAAAAACATGGTATTCAGAAGCTAGACTGACTGAAAAATTACCAATCACTTTTCCATTTTGTATTGCCAGGACCTGAGATTTTTTAGTAATTAGAATTATGGAGTTAAAGCTGGTATATATGGTATTGTTAAATGTTTATCATTCATTATCATTCCCTCATTTATAATGGAAGATTAAATTGAAAGATATCATTCAAGCACAGGTATTAATGATAATGCTGAAAAAAGTCAGCCATACTACACATATAATAGCTCCTGCAGCTACTAATTGAAATGGCATCTAGAATTTGTAAAGCATATAGGAGCTTTAAACTAATCAGTGAATGTCTCAAAAGGAATAATATAATTGATCTGCTTTGAATATGAAGCTAAACCTGGAAAATGTTTTATGAATAATAACCAGTTACCCATTTGCCCTGTTTTGGAAATCTCAGTTTGTCTATTAGCTAGTGCAAGACTGAAAGCCCCAAAGATCTTTTCATTAAAACTGATCTATAAAACTCCTCCCTCTAACCCAGTACCTCCTACTAATTACTGAAAAAGAAAAAAAAAAGAAGAAATTTACTCACCTAAATCCAAGGTCAGGTGACATTCTTGCCCCAACTCTTCTGTTTACAATAGGTGGGTACATTACCTGAGTGTCCACATAACTGGCTACGTGATGTGGACACTTTCAATTGGCTGTCTGGTAAAGGCTATTTTTAGGATCAAGCAGATGAGTTCTGAGTGATGATGTAAGCAAGGGGAAACCATCAGGGACATATTGGTCCCTTGCAACATATGTGACATATTGGTCCCTTGCAACCAGAAATGGTGCTGACGAGGGACCTGAACAGTGGACTTAGGTGAATATAACTATGAGTATGAGTAGGAAAGAAAAACAGCTGAATAGGTCAAATGTAAGCGCAGATGGACTTTACTGCTGAACGCCTTGAAAAAATAAAAAAAAAGATATATCCTTACAGTCCCCCTCCCCACTGCATTGGTTAACTACTCGTTTTGCCTAAGAGGCTATAAAAAGCGTAAGCATACTTACCTTATTTCTTACTCCCCTGGCAGCTAGCAGTCTCCTCTTTTCACCAACTCTCCAGTATGTGGTGGGCCCTTGGTGTACTGTAGTACACTGCTGGTCCTGCTCTGTATGGGATTATGTCAGAGGGCAAAAAGGTATACAAAAACGCAGAACAATTTATTGCAGAAAGGAGATGAAGGTCCTCGTTAAAGCTTAACTCCACTGTTCAGCCCAAAAGGCTTGGTATGGAATGGGGGGGACCCCACATGTTTTTTTTAAAATTTTCTATTGCCGGCAAAGTTTTTTTTTTTCATTTAGACAGCGGGGAAGTCTGTTAAAGCTGATGACTTATCCATTGTTAAGGACGCAGCGGCCAGCTTCCCAGCCCACTCCTTAACAACCAGCTATTCACTGTGCCCTGATTGGGCAAAGCCTTGCACCTGATTAGCTGTCAGGTGCATTGCTTTAGCCAATCAGGGCTTAGACTGCACTGTGTAGTAGCAAATTCGGGTGTTCACAGAATGGGCAAACTGGCAAAATGTTTGGGCTGAACTTATGCTCGGTCTAAACCGCTCACCCAACAGTATAGAAAAGTGACGTCAGAAAATAACTAAGTAGTCCATCGAGTTTGTTTTTATTTGTTTCTGTTTTAACTTAATTTACACTTGTTTTTTTGTCTTTGTTTGTTTTGTTTTGTTTTTGTTAACTTTTTTTGTCAGAGTATAGATCTATGTTTGTCCCAAGCATGTTTGAAGCCACTTACTGCTAACTGACTCACTACCTTGTCTACTCCAAGCATCAACTACCCTTTCAGTAAAATAATAGTTTCTAAAATTAGTTTGACCTTTCCTCCTGTTCATTTGAGGTCATGTCCCTGTGTTCTTGATCTTGGTTTCATATTGAAAAAACTGCCCTCTTGAACCTTTGAACCTAATTCACACCCTCAATGTATTTAAAGGTTTCAAGTGTGACTCCCCTTTCCCTTCTTTCTCCCGAGACAGTACATATTTGATTCCTGAAGTCTCTCCAGATATGTTTTATCCCTTAGACCTTTCACCATTTTTGTTACCCATCTACAGACTTATTCTACCTTATCAATATCTTTTTCTAAGTATTATGTCCAAAACATATTAAAAGAAGTAAACACAGATACATGTTCATTCTTATTCCAGCACTCTATGCAAACTCCAAAAGAAATAAATCAGACTACCTACATGGATTCATATGGCATTACTTATCAGACAGTAAAATAATATTTACCATAAAGCTGTACCTGTGAGAGGACATAGAAAAAAAAAAGGATTTATGTTACAAATGAAATATTCTATCTACTGCAGACACAGGGTTTAGAGTATAAAAAACAAATAGGTTTTTAACTTAGCAAACTGATTTCTTCCTTACCTCAGTAAATGCTGTGAAGCTCTGCTGATTTCCACCATCCAATTATGTGCAAGGAAAAATCGTTTTTTTTTTTTTCTTTGTGTGTGATTGGGTACACTTTGCAACAGAAGTTTTTACCACATTCACTAAACCAAGTAGAAATTCCCTTGCAAAGTCAAAATTCCTTGGCAAAGTGAACATGCTCTACTCTTTTAGTAAATCCACCCCATACTGTAAGGTCTAATATAAAGTGATAAAAAAAAACTAATTTGGGTACAGTGTTGCATAACTGACAAAATTGTCAGTCAAACTATCACAGCAGTGAAAACTAAAAAAATGGCCTGGTAACTAAGGGGTATTACAGGCTGGTACTCAAGTGATAATCCTCTGTCAAGGGTGGGGGTGTCACCAGGACAGGAAGATACAGATACCAATAAATGATTGTCTGTAGTTTTGTTTTTGTATGCATCCATGCTTGAGAGATTTCCCGTCACTTCCTGTCAGGACAGGAAGTAAGAGGAAATCTCCCCAATAGCGATGCTGATGGCAATAAAGTAACACAAACAATCCCTTTTCATCAGTATTTGAGGTCAACATCAATCCCATGCACAATAAAGTGGTGTACAATTAAATAGTATCCAAATGTCCTAAAAAAATTCTCCCAGTCATGTTAATACAAAAAAAAAGCATGTTGCCAGGAAAAGAAGATGTTTAATACTTAACTGTCTCACAGCCTGTACAATCCTGCTGCTCTGTGGTCATGAAATACCACTTGCTAAAGTTTCTTCTACATCCAGCACACTTCAGAGTATGTTGGATGTTGGCCTCCCACTGTCCATTATAGTTTTTACCACCAGCCTCCATGCCCTGTAATAGCGTGAGGGCTGGCAGAAGAAACCACAAAGTGCAGTGGGGTCCAGGCATTCAACATACTTAGAGGTGAGCTGGGTGCAGTGGAAACTTCAGCTCACAGTGTCTCATGAATTCAGAGGAGCACATATATATCTGGCTGTTCCCAGTTGAAGTGGAGAATCACTGACGAAGCTGTTGCTACTACAGTGATCCTTGCTATCTTCTGGGTCCTGTGCTAAGTGGTCAGTCTCTCAGCAATAGTCGATTTCCATCAATTTTGAACTATTTGGAATAATGACATTAAAACCAATTTCGAACACAAAGAAGGAAGAGAAATCAGATACACTAAAGAAAAAAATTATATTAACAGGGTGAACTACTATACAGTAGAGCAGTTCCACATCTCTATTTTCCACATGTAACTAAGCCCAATGTATCCGGGTGTGCTAATGTAACTTGTGTAAAATTCTTACTAGACTGCTCTTAAAACAATGACAGTCTGAGGCCCGATAAGGGGAGGATCAGTTGTTATGAAGTATATCAAAATCCATAATTAAGACCAGACTGTATGACATATTTCATTGGGTCTCATTCTTAGGAGTGGTTATTGAGAAAGTAGTTGAAATGCAATTTGAAATGAATGTGTCCAATAATGAAATCTATGACAGATTTGGGTCCTGTTTCGAGAAACAACATACCACAGAACAGTTATGGTTGTGTGCCAAGTCATCTTTTGCTGACAAGACACTAAGATTGCTCAAGATTTGTACTTCTGAACCTCTCTGCAGAATGCTGAAAGACCATATACTATAATATGGCTGTCTCCTATAAACACTTATTGACTAAAATGCAAGTTGTTTAAAAATAAATAAAAAGGTTTTACACTTTTTTATAATGTTTGACCTTGTAAATATTAAAGTTATTTTGTCTATTGTAAAGTGCAGCCTTCACTTCTTTATATATATTTATTGTTTTATGGGTTTTTTGTATTGTTGTAATGACAAAAGCAGGGTTTTGAGCTATTTTGGTACTGGTGACTCCAGGTTTTTTTTTTTTTTGTGTGTGATAGCTTTTCTTTACCATTCGTGTTTTTGCAAAATGCAAGTTACACCCTCTTTTTATAAAACCACTATAAATTTATCTATATTTTATTGGAACACTAGAATATTAAATTCTCCATTATTAATCTAAGGTTTTTTGAAGGTCCAGGCATACAATTCATAACCATTATAAGCAATAGAGAAACAAGTTTCAGGAGATACAGTATAATATATTTTAAACCCCATTACAATTACTGAAGTATAAAATTAAGAGTTTTATTATCACATGGCTGTAGATGAAAGATGACAGGTATGGAAGAAAAAAAGAAAAGATGGCAGCCGTAGTGATGGAGTTGCAGTGAATAGTGTGGAGCTGTCAACGCCGAAGGATGGAAAACGATATACTCCCGTGTACTTTAAGCACATTTTAATAATGTGCTGTTGCTTATGGTGCACAGCTCACAGATTTTATAGGACATCTAAATGTCTGAAATGGCTAATAATATTATAGATAATTGGTGCATTGCTACATCATTTCCAGATAGCAGAATACCTTTTGTGATGTAACTTACTTTTTAATAAGGCTGTGGTTGTTTTGACTTTTTAATGCATGCATATTAAATTACATTAGAATCAATTCTCATCTGGTTTTGTCTGGATATTGTTACTCTTAAAATGTGTTGAGTCCTTAAAAAACGCACTTGGACAATGTAGCAAAAGATAACTACTGTCATCTGTTGTACGCAATTAGAACACATTATAAAAGGACAGCTATAATCAAGTGACATTTAAAAGTTGAAGAATCTTGGATACAGCTGAGATCTGTAATTAATTATATTATAATTTGTGCAATTATTTAATTTTTATGATGATCCTCAACTTTTATAGATCGGTTTCTCCATAGAGCTTTTATCTTAAGCATTTAGTCATTATATTGTCTTTTTTTACTTTAAAAGAAAATATTTAAATATATAAATATACGTGTGTTATGACTATTTTAGGGCCAAAATGTTAAGTTTTTTTTAACTTTTATATGAATTTTCACATTTTATTTTACTTAACTTTATTTTACATTTTAGGCCTGCATTTGATTACCGCTTCACTACTTTTTTCAAAGCAGTATATTTGACTGATCCTGTACATACCTAAAATAGAATTCCTTTTACTATGTAAAGCCTTCTTTTCTGTCCTGAAACTTTTCTGTACTGAAATTTTTTGTTTTACATTTTTTTTGTTTTTGTTTTCTGAAGCTGGGTATACAAGCCAAGTTTTTTTTTTGTTCTGTCCGTGGGCGGGCTAAATGAAAAATAAATAAATTTACACATGCAAGGTGGATGGAGGAATCCTACCCGCTGTGCTCTTGTATTCTGACAGCAGGGCCTCCTCTGCTGTCAGAATAACTTGATCAGTGCTGCAGCTGATTGACTGCAGCAGCTAATGGAAAGTTTTCCAACAGTTCTGTTTGACAGAAGTTGATCTGCCGATCAACTATTGTCAAACAGGGAGGGCCACATAGAGATCTTTTTATGGCCAGTTTCTGCTGAACAAACAAAATTTTGATCCATGTGTGCCCAGTGCCCACCTTAAAACTCTTCCTTCTAACCATGGCAACATTAGGGGCATTCAGAACACTACCATATAATGCTCAACTGGTTGGCTATTCTAGCAGTTTTTTCTATTCAAACATCACTGGGATTGCATGTGATAATAGCAGTCGGATCCTCTCCACTCAGTACTCAGGAAGTAGGAAGTGACTACTATCCACGTGTTGGTAAAAACAGTAATGAGTAAAACACTGCAATGAGGTTTGGTAAAATCTTTACATATACAGATTGCGTAGGTCTAATTGTGAATGGTTTACTTTAAGTATAGTCGGAAAATTATAAAAAAAAAACATTATTAGAATTGCTGAAGATAATACATTAGGGCAAAACATGCTGACGCACTCAGGGATTTGTCGAAGACAATGAGGTTTGCATAGTGCAACTATATGCGATATGCAAAGGTATGTAAATGGATTTCTAACTAGATTAAAAGGTCAAGTGATTTTTCTTGGAACAACTGACCTTACCCCCCACTACTGCTTACATATGTACTCATACATTCCTGAACTTCAGTTAATAGATCCCATATTTCCTATCACACAGTCTAGTTTTAACCAGCACATATTTGCTAGCATGCCAAATTTTTCACAGAATACAACGGGTACGTGTATGATATCGTATTTTAAATGTGCGATTGAAACCAGTGAGCTATATCATAGCCCAAACATGTCTATAACAGAGACTGAATGAATTTCAGCAAACTGACAACCCTAGAAAATACAAGAGGATTATAACTACATTGACTAAGGAAACTGAATCCCTATAATCCTCCAACAGACTGTAAAAAGCATTGAATGGACATATAGCCATTAACTATTTCTGTAAAGCGAAAAAACCCTCTTTATAGAAAACTATACTTTCTTGAAAATGATGATTTAAAATATTTAATTAGTATTCAATCTGTAATTAAGTCTAGTCTGCATGAGCTTTTGTGTTTTTATTTTGATAATTATAAAGCATATTTGATGTATTTGAAAGGCAATTTTAAAATTTAAAACTGGATCTAATGAGCGGTGTGCACTTGCATCGCACAGTTTTTATTCATCCACATAACTGAATGCACCTGAAATGCATCCCAAATCGACCTGTCCTTAAACTCTTAAACTGATGACAGACTGACCTTAGACTGATCTTACACTGATCTGAAAAGCAAGTCATTATTGTGTGTTTGAGTTCCTTTGGAACCTGAAGCACACTCCTTTGTAAATTTTTTCACACAGTTTGGAGATTGATGGTGTTTAAGCTTTTTTTTCTTTATTTTCACCTGGTGATCGTGTCCTTAACACAATTCTTGCTTTAGAGTGGCTACAATCATTTCTTTACTGTATCTATGAAAGAGCAGCTTAGCACTCTTGGACAGCAGTATTGTCAACCTGTGGTGAGGGTAGTATTGGGTGAACTGTCAGATTTTGTAGGGCTGGTAAATTAGGAATGATTTACATATTCGTGTACACAAACAGAAAAATAAAAAACATGCAAAGATTTCTAGACAACCTAAAGAGTTAAACTACAAAAAGGATTTATTACTTACAAAGCGATATATAAAAAAAATTATTAGCACAGTACCCCAGAACCCGCCATATATACCAAAGGAAGATTTCCTATGTAACAAGGGAGTTCCTAATTGGTCTTACCCTCCCCAAATTGTTTGTTTTTGATCCCGTTTTTCTTCAGCCCCATTGACCGACTGACTTATGACTAGGATTTTTATGGGTATTATTGAGTGTGGTCATATATGTAGTGCCTCTTTCCATTACGGGTTAGTATGGTATTAATATCTGTGTTTTCACAGGAATACACTGCCCCATTATAGTTGGCTTTGAGTTCATATTTAGGTACTTGTAGGGAATGCTTTACATTGGGGAGGGTGGGTCTGCTGACTGTGTGGTTTGCCTTTTTTCCCCTCGTTCTTACGAGGGGTGTCTGTGCCCTACACAGTCTGTTTGGTTTTTAGAGGAATCAATTTTGGGGAGGGTAAGACCAATTAGGAACTCTCTTGTTACATAGGGAATCTTCCTTTGGTATACAGTGGGTACGGAAAGTATTCAGACCTCCTTAAATTTTTCACTCTTTGTTATATTGCAGCCATTTGCTAAAATCATTTAAGTTATTTTTTTTCCTCATTAACCACTTGACCACTGGGCACTTAAACCCCCTTAATAACCAGACCAATTTTCAGCTTTCGGTGCTCTCACATTTTGAATGACAATTACTCAGTCATACAACACTGTACCCATATGAAATTTTTGTCCTTTTTTTCACACAAATAGAGCTTTCTTTTGGTGGTATTTAATCACTGTTGGGTTTTTTATTTTTTGCGCTATAAGAGAAAAAAGACTGAAAATTTTGTAAAAAAATGATTTTTTTTTCGTTTCTGTTATAAAATTTTGCAAATTACTATTTTTTCTTCATAAATTTTGGCCAAAATTTATACTGCTACATATCTTTGGTAAAAATAAGTACAAATTGGTGGATATTATTTGGTCTTTGTGAAAGTTATAGAGTCCACAAGCTATGGTGCCAATATCTGAAAATTTATCACACCTGAAGTACTGACGGCCTATCTCAATTCTTGAGACCCTAACATGCCAGAAAAGTACAAATACCCCCCAAATGACCCCTTTTTGGAAAGAAGACATTCCAAGGTATTTAGAAAGAGGCATTGTGAGTTTTTTGAAGTTGTCATTTTTTCCCACAATTCTTTGCAAAATCAAGATTTTTTTTTTCTCTTTTTTTTTTTCCACAAAATTGTCATATTAGCAGGTTATTTCTCACACACAGCATATGCATTCCACAAATTACACCCCAAAACACATTCTGCTATTACTCCCGAGTATGGCGATACCACATGTGTGAGACTTTTACACAGCGTGGCCACATACAGAGGCCCAACATGCAGGGAGCACCTTCAGGCGTTCTGGAGCACCAAGGCCAATTCTGACATTTCTCTCCTACATGTAAAAATCATCATTTATTTGCTAGAAAATTACATAGAACCCCAAAACATTATATATGTTTTTTTAGCAAAGACCTTAGAGAATATAATGGTGGTTGTTGGAACTTTTTATCTTGCACGATATTTGCGCAGCAATTTTTTTAACGCGTTTTTTACGGAAAAAAAATGTTTTGTGCTTAAAAAAAAAAAAAACAGTAAAGTTAGCCCAATGTTTTTGCATAATGTGAAAGATGAAGTTACGCCGAGTAAATAGATACCTAACATGTCGCCCTTAAAAATTGCACACACTCGTGGAATGGCGCCAAACTTCGCTACTTAAAAAATCCCCATAGGCGACGCTTTAAATATTTTTACTGGTTACATGTTTTGAGTTACAGAGGAGGTCTAGGGCCAAAATGATTGCTCTCGCTCTAACGTTCGCAGAGATACCTCACATGTGTGGTTTGAAAACCGTTTTCATATGTGGGCGGGACTTACGTATGCGTTCGCTTCTGTATGCGAGCTCACGGGGACAGGGGCGCTTTAAAAAAAATAAATATTTTATTCTTCATTTTACTTTATTTATTTTAGTTTGACATGTTTTTCCGCCCTAAACATTTTTTTGATCACTTTTATACCTATTACAAGGAACGTAAACATCCCTTGTAATAGGAATATGGCATGACAGGTCCTCTTTACAGTGAGATATGGGGGGGGGGGTGTCAATAAGACCCCACATCTCACCTCTAGGCTGGGAAGCCTGAAAAAAAATACAAAAAAAAAAAACAACAATCCTGGCTTTGATCGTAGCGGTGAGTCGGTAGAAGCACCGGAGGGCGGCGGGGGGGGGAGGGGACACATCCCCTCTCGCCTCCCGTAAGAATGATCAAGCGGCGGAACAGCCGCTATGATTGTTCTTATGGTGTAGGGAATCACCGGCTGAAAAAGCTAATATCTGAATGATGCCTGTAGCTGCTCCCATCATTCAGATATCCCCGCACAAAGTCAAGGACGTCATATGACGGCCGGAGGGCGGGAAGTGGTTATTGCAGAGTATTGCCGGGCATTGCGGAGTATTGCTGGGCATTGCGGAGTATTGCCGGGCATTGCGGAGTATTGCCGGGCATTGCGGAGTATTGCCGGGCATTGCGGAGTATTGCAGGGCATTGCGGAGTATTGCGGACTATGGCAGGGTATTGCGGTGTATGGCAGGGTATTGCGGTGTATGGCAGGGTATTGCACGGGTATTGCACAGGGTATTGTGGAGGGTATTGCACAGGGTATTGTGGAGGGTATTGCAGAGTATTGTGGAGGGTATTGCAGAGTATTGTGGAGGGTATTGCAGAGTATTGTGGCGGGTATTGCAGAGTATTGTGCAGGGTATTGCAGAGTATTGTGCAGGGTATTGCAGAGTATTGTGCAGGGTATTGCAGAGTATTGTGCAGGGTATTGCAGAGTATTTTGCAGAGTATTGCGCAGGGTATTGCAGAGTATTTTGCAGGGTATTGCAGAGTATTTTGCAGGGTATTGCAGAGTATTGTGCAGGGTATTGCAGAGTATTGTGCAGGGTATTGCAGAGTATTGCACCAGGGTATTGCAGAGTATTGCACCAGGGTATTGCAGAGTATTGCACCAGGGTATTGCAGAGTATTGCACCAGGGTATTGCAGAGTATTTCGCAGGGTATTGCAGAGTATTTCGCAGGGTATTGCAGAGTATTTCGCAGGGTATTGCAGAGTATTGCACCAGGGTATTGCAGAGTATTGCACCAGGGTATTGCAGAGTATTGCACCAGGGTATTGCAGAGTATTGGCAGGGTATTTTGCAGAGTATTGGCAGGGTGTATTGCAGAGTATTGGCAGGGTATAGCACAGGGATGGCTGAGCAGGGATGGATGGATGGATGGATCTGTGACTGCAATTGTCACAGATCCAGCCCACAGTGCTGCTGCTGCCATCCGCTCCCTCCCCCTCCCCTCTCACACTGTACCGATCGGTACAGAGAGGGGAGGGAGGAACCGGCGTCATCAAATGACGCCGGTCTGTTTACAAGTGATTGCTCCGTCATTTGACGGAGCGATCACGTGGTAAACGGCCGCTATCAGAAACTCCGGTCACGGAGTTTCCCGTGTGCGCGCCCCAGGGGGCGCGCGGGAGCGCGATTTTGGGAGGACGTTATATAATGTCCTCCCAGAGTTAAGCAACCACCTTGTCGACGTTATTTGTCGGCAGGTGGTTGTTAAGTGGTTAATGTACATACAGCACCCCATATTGACAGAAAAACACAGAATTGTTGACATTTTTGCAGATTTATTAAAAAAGAAAAACTGAAATATCACATGGTCCTAAGTATTCAGACCCTTTGCTCAGTATTTAGTATTTGCACCCTTTTGATCTAATACAGCCATGAGTCTTTTTGGGAAAGATGCAACAAGTTTTTTACACCTGGATTTGGGGATCCTCTGCCATTCCTCCTTGCAGATCCTCTCCAGTTCTGTCAGGTTGGATGGTAAACGTTGATGGACAGCCATGTTTAGGTCTCTCCAGAGATTCTCAGAGCAAATGAGAATCATGAGGTCAAAGGAACTGCCTGAAGAGCTCAGAGACAGAATTGTGGCAAGGCACAGATCTGGCCAAGGTTACAAAAACATTTCTGCTGCACTTAAGGTTCTTAAGAGCACAGTGGCCTCCATAATCCTTAAATGTAAGACATTTGGGATGACCAGAACCCTTCCTAGAGCTGGCCCTCTGGCCAAACTGAGCTATCGGGGGAGAAGAGCCCTGATGAGAGAGGTAAAGAAGAACCCAAAGATCACTGTGGCTGAGCTCCAGAGATGCAGTCGGGAGATGGGAGAAAGTTGTAGAAAGTCAACCATCACTGCAGCCCTCCACCAGTCAGGGCTTTATGGCAGAGTGGTCCAATGGAAGCGTCTCCTCAGTGCAAGACACATAAAAGCCTGCATGGAGTTCGCTAAAAAAACACCTGAAGGACTCCAAGATGGTGAGAAATAAGATTCTCTGGTCTGATGAGACCAAGATAGAACTTTGTGTCCTTAATTCTAAGTGGTATGTGTGGAGAAAACCAGGCACTGCTCATCACCTGTCCAATACAGTCCCAACAGTTAAGCATGGTGGTGGCAGCATCATGCTGTGGGGGTGTTTTTCAGCTGCAGGGACAGGACGACTGGTTGCAATCGAGGGAAAGATGAATGCGTCCAAGTACAGGGATATCCTGGACGAAAACCTTCTCCTGAGTGCTCAGGACCTCAGACTGGGCCGAAGGTTTACCTTCCAACAAGACAATGACCCTAAGCACACAGCTAAAATAATGACGGAGTGGCTTCACAACAACTCTGTGACTGTTCTTGAATGGCCCAGCCAGAGCCCTGACTTAAACCCAATTGAGAATCTCTGGAGAGACCTAAACATGGCTGTCCATCAACGTTTACCATCCAACCTGACAGAACTGGAGAGGATCTGCAAGGAGGAATGGCAGAGGATCCCCAAATCCAGGTTTAAAAAACTTGTTGCATCTTTCCCAAAAAGACTCATGGCTGTATTAGATCAAAAGGGTGCTTCTACTAAATACTGAGCAAAGGGTCTGAATACTTAGGACCATGTGATATTTCAGTTTTTCTTTTTTAATAAATCTGCAAAAATGTCAACAATTCTGTGTTTTTCTGTCAATATGGGGTGCTGTGTGTACATTAATGATGAAAAAAATGAATTATTTTAGCAAATGGCTGCAATATAACAAAGAGTGAAAAATTTAAGGGGGTCTGAATACTTTACGTACCCACTGTATATGAGGGATTTGGGGTATTGTGCTAATAACTTTTTTGTATATCGCTTTTTAAGCAATAAATCCTTTGTAGTTTAACTCTTTAGGGTGTATAGAAATCTTTGTGTGTTTTTTATTTTTCTGTTTGTTGGCTTAGTATATTACTGATTACACCCCCCGATATTTATTTGGTGAGTACTTAATATCTAGAACGGGTGGGACTCCCATTTCTTCCATATTTTTGTATAATCATATTCATGTACTCCATACTCATTCACATAGTAGGGGAGGGCCATGTTCTGGGGGCAACCTCACTTAAGGGAGCTTCCAGATTCCCATTAGCCCCCTGCCCGCAGACCCCCACAACTCCCACCCAGGGTTGTCAGGAAGAGGCCCTTGTCTCCAGGGGGGTCATCTGGTTACGTCAGGAGGTGGCCCCGCCCTTGCCTATATAAGAGCTGTCAAAGCAAAAGACAGCAGTCGTCGGGAGGCCTCCCAAGGAGGCAAAGTTTTTTTTGCTTTTTCTATTAATCGGGTCTGGGCGGCGTGATTTACTATGGATGTACATAACGGGACACTTCTTTTTCCTTCTTTTTTAAAATAGGAATTGTTAAAAACTGTCTCTTGTGGTTTTTACTTTTTGACACTATTTTTGGTGAATGGGTAGGGGTACAATGTACTCGATACTTATTCACATAAGGGGGGAGGGGGGTCTGGGGGCCCCATTGTTAAAGGCGGCTCCGAGATTCCGGTAAGCCCCCCACCCTCAGACCCCAACAACCACCAGCCAGGTTTGACGGGAAGAGGCCCTTGTCCCCATCAACATGGGGACAAGGTGCTTTGGGGTGGGAGGGGCACAGAGCCCCCTCTGCCCCAAAGCATCCCCTTACCTCATGTTGAGGGCATGTTGCCTAGTATGGTTCAGGAGGGGGGGCGTTCGCGCTTCCCCCCCATCCTGACCTGCCAGGCTGCATGCACGGGTAAGGGTCTGGTATGGATTTTAGGAGGACCCCACGTCAATTTTTTGCATACTGTAGATTTTTCATCTATATTGCTGGGAGTTGGCAATACTATACAGCACATTTAAATGACATTTTTTTCTTTAATGACATTCATTATTGCTGTGGCATGTTCTACACATTGCACATATGCGCCACTTTACAGGCAGACTAAGGGGACCCCCAGGCACGATATTTAAAGGAATATTTCATTTTTATTGTTTCACTTTAAGCATCATTAAAATCCTAAAAAAACGATTGTTTTAAAAACTTTTTTTTGCATTGATACATGTGCCCTAGGGCAGTACCCGGGTCCCCATACACTTTTTATGGCAATAACTTGCATAAAAGCCTTTAAAATGAGGACTTGATTTTTCATGTTTGTGTCCCATAAACTTTAATAGGGTTTGCATGTTTGCTGGAACTTTTTGCCTGTTTGAGGTGTTCTGGTGCAAACTGAACTGGAGGGTGTTCGGCCCATCCCTAAGCTCCAATGATAAATGTCCAGCTCCCAATATCAGCATCCAGGTATGCACAGCGGAAGAAATACCCACAATAGTCTAAATATAATTCCAATAAAAACTCTAATCCTAAAACCAAAATATATTGTCTTATACAGTATGTAAAAAGTTTGTTAAAAATGAAAAAAAAAAAAAATTATGTACTCCACAGGAATTTCCCACCCTGCTTCTCATATGTATTGTATCATCACCATAATATAAAATCTCCATATGGTCAATATCCTGAAAGAAACAAATATTTCAAACATGTCCAAAACATTGAATATAATCCAAAAAGACCTATACTGGCCCAAACCATATGATAGTTAATGATGGATAAACCCTTTGCAAATAATACTAGGTGTGTCAGGTAAAAAAGACCCAAAGATTTTTGGGTGCTTACCAATGCATCCTAAAATCTATTTCAATAGCAAAGTATTGCATTGAATAGGTCACAATAACGGACCAAAACAACTTCCTGTCCAATGCATGTAGTGTAAAAAGAGTCTCTTGATGAGTATTGATGCCATATCCCTTCTCTAAAAAAATCTTTATTTTAAAATCTTGGCCTGGGTGTTAAAGATGCTCACATGGAACAATTCTGTCTGAAATGTAAAAATTTACTTTTTGGTACTGGCACTGGTTTAAGTCAGGAAAGAACTGTTCAATGGAAAAAAAAGGTTTTTTTTCAGTGGCCTTAAAAAAGTACAGGTTTGCATTTTGCAAATTAAACTATATTAGAGAGGGTTCAGCAAAACAATGTCTGCTGTGTTAATGCTACTGGCAGACTGCATCATATATGTGTAGGGGAGGGGTCCTAAATTTAGGGATTGTTATACTAAATTTAGGGGTGATTCGAGTGGTAGTTTGGCTCGAATCTTTAAATTTGCTGGACTCTGCCTTGCTGCTGTTTTACCTGGTGTGCAGTTCCCCTAAGAAGTATGGGTGGCGCTGTCACTTGTACTCAGGGTTGAACCACAGGTGATGGAGTAGCGATTGGGTGTCCTCTCTCGGCAGCCGTGCAGTGGGTGTGGTCTACCCGCTGTGCATGCCCGGAGAGGGTACAAAAGGGGCGGACGCCATTGGAGAGGGAGCAATTCCCGGGGCCCATGCCCGGAGGGAGAACTTACGGTCCAAGTTCAAGTGCATGGCCCTCCAGGCTATGGGGCCACATGCGCTTCAGTCCCAGGCACCTTTAGTCTTGGGACTGCAACTTCAGCCCTGGGCCCAGCACTTTTAGCTGGAGCCCATTTCGGAAGGAGGAATCCCAGGGTGCCGCCTTGCGAGGGGACCCGTTTCTGGAAGAGGAGGCTGGGGGAGGACCGTTCCGAAGGACTGGTGAGAGATCACAGTGAAGGAAGGGGCCCAGTAACTCTCCGGAGGGATGTCATCCATCCGAAAAGGGATCTAAACAACGGGACCATTAGGAGGTTCAGGACACTATAGATTCTGTGGCAGAGGATCTCCTGAATGCATACATTAGGGAATCTGATCGACTGTTCAAGCTACATGCCGGGTGCTAGTGCCCTTGGGTGACTATCCGGGTGAGCTATACCCACTCGGGATCGAGTGGCGAAGAAGCCAAGAGTGCCTGAATTGATCTGTCTTCCTAACACCTTTCTTTTTCCTCAACTTTGTGGATGTTCATGCATAAGGAAAATAAACTCTACGTTGGAGTGGCTACTGGTGTGGACCTTGGAGTTACTTGGGGTATAGAGACTTTGTCCTTACATTCTAGGGACAGAAACCAGCTTTGAGGGGAACCTTGCTGCAAGATCCATAAGTTAAAACAAGTGTGCTTAACCTCTGCAAACCAGGGGGTACAAGCATGGTGGGCATGGTGTGCCTTTTTCTCCTGTTAGCGAGCCAAGGACAGTGGAGAAAGAGGGCCGTGTGCTACATATGTCTTTCTTTTTTTTTGCCCATAAGATACTGATGATGCAAGCTTTAAAACAGGTTAGTTTACTTCATCATACATATGATGCTTAACAAAGAAAGCTAGTATGTTTTTATAGCTTGCCTATTTCAAAACTTAAGGTATGCAGTAAAGAGCATCACATAAACTGCTAACTTTGGTCATTGATTGATGACTTTTATGGTGAAATACTCCACTACTGATATAATCTTATTTGAAAATTACCTTTAGCACCAGCTATGGTTTACTATACATGCCAAAACATTTAAGAGACTAGGGGAGGGGAAAGGTGGAGTTGGGAAGGGGTGGAAGAAAGGGGGGGGGGGATAGAGTGTAGGAGTAGGGGAGAAGCAGAAAAAAACAACATAAATAAGAAAAATTGCAAATAACACAAGCATGTGATGCATGTGATTTTGCTGCCAGTACCATTTAGATACTGAAGAAAGACTGTCCCAATTAACTATTTAAGAAAGATCAGGGTAATCTCCAATTAGCATTGCAATGTATACAGTTCATTTAAAAAGATTGTCTCTCTCCCGATTGGCTAACTGACCTTTATTGACAGCAGCCGGAGCCAATGGTGCCACTGCTGTGTCTCAGCCAATCAGGAGGAAGAGTCCCGGACGGCCGAGACACTTGTGGACATCGCTGGACAGAGATGGGGCTCAGGTAAGTATTAGGGGGGCTGAGGGGGGCTGCATTCAGATAAAAAACCTTCTGACTTTACAACCCCTTTAAAGTATCTGTAAATGCTCACCTTGTAAAACAACCCATCAGTTTACAGTAGAGATGCAAGGCAAAACTTTTAGAGTAATACTCTGATCTTCCCAGTAAATGGCTGTGCAGGGCGGCGTGTCAGCACAGTCAGAAAACTGACCACACTAGAAGGATGGGATTCTATGGCTGGTCAATTTGAAATAGGAAAGCAGGGGGACCAGCAGGATCACCAGGTATTTCACACAAAGGAAGCAAAACAAAGAGAACAGGATACTTTTAACATAAGTACATGGTACAACAGACACATATCAGGAATATGAAATGTTGAGGTAACATACTCTTTAGGCCTCATGCACACTTGAGCTCAAATAGGCCTATTTTACAGGGATTTAACTTGCTTGCCATGCCTGTCATGTTAATCTGTGCTCACACATTCTCTGTAAGGAGAATAGGCATCTAAAAGAATACAGTGTGCATGTTGCCCTGATGCATGACAGTTACATGTTTCAGTAAATTAACAAAATCTCTTTTTATATACAATAACCATTTTGCCAGCCACAGTTTTTAAAGGTATGATTCTATGTTGATTTTTGTCAGAAATCCACTACTCTATTTTTCATCTTACTTTATAGCTGAGACCCAGGCCAGCATCGTACAATATACGATTTTTCAGCTAATTAAATTTGCATAATCATAGGAGTTCATTTATTAAGAAAATAAAGACTGTTCACTTCCTAAAGTGAATATTCACAAACTTTATTTGGAACTTTGCACAGCTTCACTGTACTTACTCGGTCTTTGCTGGTAAATAGACTCTACGGCTTTAGTAGATCAGCCCCACATTGTTAACACATGTATGTAACAGAGGGCTTAATTTTCATAAAGAAAATAGAGATAATTGACAGTATCCATATATACTGAACTAAAAACTCAGTTCTAAATATAGTATGTATTCTAAAAACTATCACAAGTCTGTATTAGGCACTTTGTACTGGTCATTTTTATTAACTATGGCTGGCAAAAAATTTAGAACAGGGGCAGTCTGTCAGCATGAACCAATTTGTGCCTCCCATCAGTCAGCACCTTTTACACAAAATCGAATGCAGATTCTAAAAAGTAAAATTTCTTCAAGAGTTAGAGCCGGTTCACACAGGGGCGACACAACTCTGGCCGAGGCGACTTGAACACGACCTGAGCACGCACCACAGCGTGACTTGGGGCAACTTGCAAGACGACTTCAAGTCGCCTCCAGGACAGGAGGCCTTCCAGTGGCCAATCAAACAACAATCAGCTCTGTGGGAGGGAGGGGTTTGCCTGGAAAACAATTTTCTCTTCCTGTATTGTTGCTTCAGTTAAGACAGGGGATCCGACTTGGAGGCGACTTCCATTGAAATCAATGGGTACAAGTCGCCTAGAAGTCGGATTGAAGTTGTACAGGAACCTTTTCTGAAGTTGGAGCGACTTCAATAGTGTACATTAAGACGGCTCCATTCACTTACATTGACTTTCTCAACCGCGCGACTTGGGGCAACTTCAAGTCGGATCCCAAGTCGCCCCTGTGTGAACCGACTCTCACAATGCACTGTTTACTATATAGGTATCTAAGATAGCCAGACTGTAAATTTAATTCTTATGGAGTATATTCTGGATGAATCCTAACAAAAATGGTATTGGACAGTTTACCAGTGTTTTATAGTTTCAAGTATACAGCAAAAATATATTTTGACCAGAGCCGATCCGCCCTATAGGCTCACTATGCAAGCTGCTTAGGGCCCCACAAATTACTCAAGGCCCCACCTCCCAGGGGCAGAATAGGCACCCCAAAAAATTCCACTGAGGTATTGCTATAAAATTTGTACATTTAAAGAAAAAATATATTTTACATGATGTAAATCCTGTCCTGCTTGGCTGTGGACTCTTCTTTGAAGAGGAGGGATACAGCCGCATAAGCCGCTGATAGTTAGTTAGATCCGGCTGAGAGGGGGGCGGATTGATCCAGAGTGTTGTGCAGAGGTGCTACCTTATAAAAGACCCTGTGACAGGTGGTGCCTCTGCATTCGGCGCGCAACTGAAGGGGATGGAGGAAGCAGTCAGTTTAGAGAGAGCGTGTGAGCCCAGCCCAGCCCAGAAGGTATGTTAATAGCTGAGCTGCCTGCTGGATGTGTTTCTTTACATGGCAGACCGCTGGGGAGGGAGCAGAGTTTATGTATGCGGAGAGCTGACTGAGTCTACTGTACTAGTAAGACGTCACATCTGACAAGAGAAGGGGGGTTTCCTGTTGTTGGTCCGTGGCGGTGGAGGAGGAGGAGGAGGAGGAGGAGGAAGCATTTGAAGGCTGGTTGCTGCTGACTTTTCTTTTCATATGGGATCTGCTGCTGAGTGAGCCTGGAGAGGGGGAGGGGGGAGTGAGAGTCTACTTTGCAGTCCTCAGTCTCAGTTGATCTATGTCAGCAGCAGGCAGCCTAATCTGGAGTAGAGGAATCCTGCCCTGTGAACTATTCTTGGCACTCTAATTTTTCCCTTGGCACTGGCACTGCAATCATTAATATACCCCCCCCTCCCCCCAGATCAGTACAGTCAGTACCCAAATGATGATAAGGTGTTCCCATTAGAGTGCACCATTACACTGCAACGGGTCACTGTCCTGTGGGCACAGATCACTGAACTGGGGTGTGTGTAAATAAAAAAAACACGCACACTCGTGTGTGTGTGTGTGTGTGTTTTTTGTTTATTTTTTTAAACAAGACTTGAATTGAATATTACTTTAACCACTTCAGCTCTGGAAGGTTTACCCCCTTTCTGACCAGGCTATTTTTTGCAATATGTCCTTTTTTTCCCCCCCACAAATAGAGCTTTTATTTGGTGGTATTTGATCGCCTCTGTGGTTTTTACTTTTTGTGCTATAAACAAAAAAAGAGAATTTTGAAAAAATAAAACATTTTCCTTTTTGCTATAAAGCATCCAATAAGAAAATGTCAAATCAAATGTCTTCATTAATTTAGGCCAATATGTATTCTGGTATATACTTTTGATAAAAAAATCCCAATAAGCGTATATTGATTGGTTTGCACAATAGTTATAGCGTCTACAAACTTTTATTATATATATATATATATATATGTATGTATGTATTTGTGTGTGTGTGTATGTATATATATATATATATATATATATACATACACACACACTTTTTTTTCTTTTTACTAGTAATGGCGGCGATCAGCGACTTATAGCGGGACTGCGATATTGCAGTGAGCATATTGGACACTGACACTTTTGTGAACCAGTCACATTATTACAGTGATCAATGCTAAAAATATGCACTGTTATTGTACTAATGACACTGGCAGGGAAGCGGTTAACTGTTAACTGTGTGGCAATGGCAAATGGTTTACATAGCTCACGGCATCACGGGTCAGGTAGAGGGCCCCTTAGCAGAATTTTGCTTAGGGCCCCAGGGAGGTCAGGATCGGCACTGATTTTGACCATAGGTTCACTTTAAAGGTGGGTGTTGACTAAATCATTTTTTTTTTTGGCAGTTTAATTACAGTTAATGACAAAAAAGTAGCAGTAGATACAGGAGAGATACATCCAAGCTGGTGAATTTGACAATAGAACATCTAAAATTCAAACCCACTTTGGTCATTACCTGTAACAAATGATACAGTATATGATCACGCATGCTTTTGTATATGAGTTACCTTCCAGGTACATTTATACAAGGCAGCACCAATTGGGGGTGATTTACTAAAGGCAAATAGGCAGTTTGCTTTGCAAAGGAATCTTTTTTACCACTTTGATGGGAAAAAAATAGTAAGATAAAGTAAAATAATATAGCTAATACAACTGCGACACAAGTCATATTGTAATCAAATGTTATTAAAAATGTAATTTCCTTTTCAATCTGCAGCTCTGTAATTTTCTGTAAAATTAAATGCAATATGGCTACCTGGAGGCTTTCTGCACACAGAATGTATACAGAACGCCCCCCCCCCCCCACCCCCAGAAACAGCATTTCCTGCTTGTGTGATCGGCTCACTGATGATTTTCCCAGAAGTCTGCGCTAAGATTCAAGTCAGATTTTTGACATACCCTACAACAAAAATCTCATTTTTGGTAAGATACTGCCAATAGGAAATCACGTCTAAAGGGATGCAGACCCTGCATTTTTCCTATTTCGAGCCCTGCAGGTGCAGCACCTTGTTGATATTAATGAAAGCATTCCCAATAGACTCACTCGACACATGGGCACAGAGAAACACACATGGATTTCTTCAGAGTAACAAAAGGTAGAAATCTGCAACAACGTTTGTTAAAATCCTTGTAATGTACATAGATCACCCAGAGTGGAATGTTTTTTTCTCAACAAAAGTGGAGTTACTCTTTAACTTAATGAATGTGGTGACAATTTGCTTTGCAAAAAATACCCATTTACGTACGAGGGAAAAAAAAGTATTTTTTGCTTGTACCTGATGATGGAAATCAACAGATCTTCACCTCATGCACTAAGCTAAGGCAAGCTGGCAAGGGAAAATTCCTTTGCAACGTAAACAACCTATTTGCTTCTAGTAAACCAACCTTATTGTTTATTGGTAGACATAAATCTATCCTTGCAAAGTGATGTGTCACCTGTTTAGTATAAGTGTTGAGCTGCTTTTTTTCTTTACTCTTGTTCACTTTCTTAGTCTAAATTATGTCTCTTGATCTTTGCTAAGCCATGACATCCTCCATTCTCTATCCTTGCTGTGCTGAATCTGATTTAAGAACTAAGGTAAAGAGTTGCTCCCACATTTTCTCACAGCTCTCTGGACAACCAGCATAATCACTTTAATGTGTTCCACTTACTAATCATTTAGATCGTTATAAGTTAGGTTAAGCATTTAATTAGTCTGTAAAATCACACTAAATTCAACACACTAGAGTAGTTTGCAAGCAATAATTACACTATGACAGAAAATGTCTTTCCTATATGACAATATAATCATGTCCTGAGGGTTGCAAGGCAGGGATATTACAGTTTACATTTTCTTTATTGAAAAAATAAATAAAAAATATTCAAAAGAATATACAAGAAAGAACAGCCGGCAACTCCAACATCCTTAAAGCGGAAGTAAACCCATCGATTTTAACAGTTTAAAAAAGCAGTTACATTCCCGGCATGCCGGGAATGCCAATTGTCACATTGGTTGTGCTCTCAACCAAACTGTCAAACCATCCAATGGCTGGTGTCATAACTGATCACATGTGCAGCATCATGGCAGTTGAAGATTAAACAGAGGCCAATATGGCAGCTTCCTTGCCTGAAAATGATAGGAGGAGGGTTTACTTCCACTTTAATACAAAAATGTATTGGCTACATGTGAGAATTAAAAAGCAAACAGATTTTATGCATTTCCTTGTGAGCCTTAGGCATAGCTAGTTGCCGGTGTCCTGCCGAGAAAGGTCCCCCGGCGGATAATGCCAGCCCTGTACTGCGCAGGAGCCACCGAAAATCTCTGAAGATGAACAGCTGTAAATCAGCTGTACATGGCGCCTGCGCAATGAGCACGACATTGTGTCACATGCTGCTGCACGCGCCAATGCTCGTGCAACTCTGCAAGGGGCGGGTGTATTACGGTTATATCTTGTAAGGGGCGGGTGGCATCTCTGTCCATCAATTTAAAATACGGCCTCTTCTGTAGCCGTCCGCCCCTTACACGCTTCTCAATAACACATCCGCCTCATTGTGTTAGTTAAATAGGTCCTGCAAACCCGCCCCTTTAACATTGCAAAACCCGCCCTTCAGTTGTTTAAACACGCCACGCAAAGACGTGTAGTTTATTGATAAAACCACCCCCAACTTATCAGCTCTGCCCATCAATTTAAAATTCGGCCTCTTCTGTAGCCATCCGCCCCTTACACAATATAACAGTAATACACTTGCAGAGTTGCAGAGTTGAACGAGCATCGGGAGCATGCCACAGCGTGTGGCACAATGTCGCGCAGGTGCCATGTACAGCTGATTCACAGCTGTTCATCTTCAAATATTTTTGGCGGCTCCGTTGTGCTCCGTACTATGCAAGCACTGCGCCTGCGCAGTACAGGGCACCTTTCTCGGCATAACACCGGCTCTCCTCTCTTATAAATTGTATTTAGTCTGAGAAGACACACTGAGCCTTGGCACCTGTGCTGCAGACTGCACACTAGGATTGGATTGCTTCTGTTGAGAGCGCTGCATCGTTATCTGGTAACTATTCAATAGAGTTTGGTTAAATAGAGAATTGGTTTTGGCTAATTTGTTTACCTATCTAAAGACTTTTTATAAGGGATGTTGCTCTTTCATGTGGCCAACCATGACACACTGAGGTTGATTTACTAAAACTGGAGAGTGCAAAATCTGGTGCAGATCTGCATGGTAGCCAATCAACTTCCAGGTTTTTTTTGTTTGTCAAGCTGAAGTTAGAAGCTTATTGGCTACCATGCACAGCTGCACCAGATGATATTTGATTACCACTAGGTTTTTTTATTTTTTGCTATGAAAATAAAAAAAAACACAGAAAAATTTGAAGAAAAAACAATATTTTCGACTTTCGGTTATAAAACATATCCAATAAAATGAAATTTACAGGCATAGCCCACTTTTAAGTACACAATGGGACCAGAGCATTTATGTAAAATGAAAATGTACTTAAAGTGAAGCAATATCTTTTTTCACTTCTAGGCTGCAGTGTGAGTGTCAGAGGCTGTAGTGGGGGTGTCAGGGGCTGTAAAGTGGGCTTCAGGGGCTGTAGAGTGGGCGTCAGGGGCTGTAGGGGGGGGTGTCAGGGGAACACTCACAAGAAGAAAATGTAAATAGGCTCATCTGATGCAAGGGAGCTAGAGCGCTCCAATCCATCCCCCGGACATCGCGCTGTGCACAGAGGACACTGGTGCTGTGGAGAGGCTGGTTGGTGTTCTGTGGCTGACAGGGAAGCCGGAAGAACCACCATGCAGATGTGATGTGGGAAGGCGGCCAGGATACACACAGCAAGAGCACACTGGAACAGGGCAGGCTATGTGCTCAGAGCTTCAGTTCCTTCTACTGCGGCTGCACGGCGTGGGAATGTTTGTACTTGTGAGGCACGTCACGTACCCTTGCGTGTATGTCCGTACTCGCAAGTGTACGTAGAGTGAGTGTCC
Source organism: Rana muscosa (assembly GCA_029206835.1). Taxonomy (NCBI): domain Eukaryota; kingdom Metazoa; phylum Chordata; class Amphibia; order Anura; family Ranidae; genus Rana; species Rana muscosa. Next base: position 712,964,765 of record CM055118.1, read on the forward strand.
GTAAAGTGGAATATGCCTGTACTTTTAAATTTAGGCCAAAATGTATACTGCCACATGTCTTTGGTAAAAAATAAAAAATCCAAATCCAAATAAGTGTATATTAATTGCCTTGTTTTAAAGTTATAGCATTTACAAACTATAGTATATATATTTGAAAATTGATCAATTCTGATCCTAACTAGTCAACAAGGCAACAACCTCAAGAAGCACTCCCATAACACCACATCTGCAAGATCTTACAGCTGTGGGCTTACAAATCTGAGAAAAGGAGAGTATCATTTATAAGCTAAAGATACAATTAAAACAATATCTCAAACCTTTGGAGGTCAGGGAAATTTTTTGGGGCATTTTAGGAACATGTTGAGGTGCAGTTCATTGTACAGCTTTGCAAAAAGGCAGCTACAGGTTGCAAAATACAAAATGCATTCATGCTGTAATATTTCAATGAGCACATCTGACCATAAGAAAATATGTATTGAGAGGTACATGGTGTATGTGCAGACAGGCCAAGTGCTATTGTTACTCATTGTTTTCACTTCTGGTGCTCCTTAAATTTCATACAACTGTATTTTGAAGAGGTAAAACTCAGGAGTTGCTTAACCGTTACTAATTCATGGTGAAAGCCTGGAGAGTGTTTGTTACTGAAGCTGTCTGACCATCACACCCAGAAATGTAATTCAGATGATTATCTATATTCTCAATAAACCTTGTGACCTATTGCAGTGTGTTTGATGTCTGGATGTCTGCTTGCTTAAATCCACTAATAAGAGTGATAGAGGGATTATCTCACAGGTCATGAAATTGAAAATCATTAAATCAAAGAAGAAAAAATCTGTTTCAGGTCCAGAAACTTCAAATATTTCTCTATAAAGCTCATTTAGAGCCATAAATGGCCATTATATTTACATCTAAAATTAGGAAAAAACTGTGCTAATGTGAATAAACATCAAAAATTATAATAATACATTCAAGCCACAACTCTTGGGCTTATTATTATTTTATGCCAGAAAAACGATAGTGTTAAATTGGAAAAAGGTGGAAGCTCCCTCGGTAGCACATTGGAAAAATCTAGTAAATAACAACCTGCCATTGTACAGGGAGACATACTGCAATAGAGGATATGGGGAAAAATATGAGAGAGTATGGGCAAGCTGGATAGAAAACCCTAGGACAGCTTCAGGATAGGGTATAAGAAGAGGTTAACCACACCATTGAATAAAGGGGGAGAGAGGAGTGTATGGATGCTAAGTGGAATTTTATGGAGGCTCTTGAAGAGAGCAGATAAATGTAAATTGTAAAATGAGAAAGGTAAATGTATATGTATATGTATGTTTTTTTATTTTTTTGCGCTAACACAATCCTGATATTTGATGATAAAATTCATTGTAGCGCCCTGCTCCCAATGAGTGTGGGCTATATGTTAAATTATAGTTATCTGAGCAATAGTTTGGCTCAGAGGGATTGTGTTATAAATTGCACTCTGTTTCAGTTCAGCTGGTTGTGTGATTTCCCTCCTGACAGTAGGTGTCGCTGCCACCGCTAGTCAGGATTGGAAAGGCTACATGCTGGACGTATTTGGCACCTCTTTCCTAGCAAACAGCCAAGGGGGCGTGGTGAACCCGCTGTGCATGCTGGGAGGGGGCATTTAAGTAACAGACGCCATTAGGGCAAAGAGAGATTCTGGGGTCGTGTCTTCGGTCCCCACCCGAGGGCCCTCATGGCCTCAGGGAAGTGTTGGCAGTTTCAGCCTCGGGGCCACGTTGGCCTGAGGCTTTGTTACTGACGGGTAGGCCCAGGAGTTGCTGGGGCCTATTGATCCAGGGATGATCCTATGTTGCCTTGCCTGCTGGAAGGGACCAAGCAATTGAGGACTCAATTGGAGGATGCACCCGGATCCTAATCTACCTCACAGTGCTGCCAGAACGGCTGAAAGATTCTAACACTGGGAGCTGTATTCTTCATTCAGAAGGTAACCCAAGAGAAGGTTATTCCAAGTCTGTGGCAGAGACTGTTCTAATTACACCAAGTCTGTGGCAGAGACTATACGTGATCGAGCTGTACATCGGCTGCTAGGCCAGTGAGATTGGGCCTATCTGATGTCTGCTGAGTCCAGCGTGGAGGCAGTTATACCTCTGGACCTTGGAGAATTCTTATGAGTCGCAAATTAAGGTACCTGAGTCCTCCCCATCCTTTCATCCCCCCTGTTGGAAACTTTATTTCAAATAAACCCTTGAAAGAGACTTTTGTGTTGGTGCAAACTTCTTCTAGACAACTCTTCACGGAAAACCCCTGAGACGAGAATATGGAACAGTGAGGTAACGTGCAAGGCCCAAAATTAAGCCAGCGGCCCCTGCGGGGGTATTGCTATATGATATATAAAAAAATTTAGATAATAAAAAATTCCATATAATAACAACGAATTGATAATTGATTGAATATCAACAACATCCACCACCATAACTGGAAAAAATCCTCCTGTGATATTACCACCACCAAGTGCCAAAATGCTTGCTTACCAGCTATTGTTATAGGAGGTCAAACAAACTTTGGCTTAATACACAGCCTGGGCCTTTACACGCCTATGAGTCTACTCGGTTGCCTATTTTAAAGGTGTTTTTGACTTTATTTGATGTGTGATCTATAGTAGCTTGTAATAAAGTACATTATGGTTTTACGCTATGATTAAGCACTGTTTGTTAGTGTGAAACACGTCAGCTCTTCTGTCCATTCTGTTCTGCTGTGGCATGTATTTTTGATGTCCATTTTTGAATGAAAGGCAAAAACATTTTTGGAGTGCGGCTGTCCACCAAAATGGCTGTCCACCAACGTTTACCATCCAACATGACAGAACTGGAGAGGATCTGCAAGGAGAAATGGCAGAGGATCCCCAAATCCAGGTGTGAAAAACTTGTTGCATCTTTCCCAAAAAGACTCATGGCTGTATTAGATCAAAAGGGTGCTTCTACTAAATACTGAGCAAAGGGTCTGAATACTTAGGACCATGTGATATTTCAGTTTTTCTTTAATAAATCTGCAAAAATGTCAACAATTCTGTGTTTTCTGTCAATATGGGGTGCTGTGTGTACATTAATGAGGAAAAAAATTAACTTAAAATGATTTTAGTGTAGCACACAGACCCTTTTTTTCTGCTTACCTTCACTTGCAGGTTAAAGGCACACCATGCCACATGCCCGGATCCTCCTGGTATAAGAGGTTGAGAGGTGTTTTTGTAATTTTTGGGTCCTGCGGCGAGTTACCCCCTTCCACTGGTTCTCATCCCTAGATTGTAGGGAAAAGTCTATCTTTCCTATTTTAGAAAGGCCAATGTCCAGACAGTGTCAACTCCAACAAAGAGTTATTTTTTTTCCTTTTGCTTGATAACAACAGGGGGAGTTGAAGAGAGAAAGAAGTTCAAGAGATCCTCTGCCACAGAATCCTTTAATTCCTGAATTAGAACGTTGAATCCCCTGTAGATTATTAGAGACCATAGGTGCCAATGGGGCTGTAACGACACCCCAAATATGAAAGGGGTTTAACGCCGTTTAAAGATATTCCCCCTCCTGGACACAAATTCTCTGCCGATCCTCCACAGCCAGACGACCACTTCCCATAGGAATTAATCCTTCTGAAAGAACGAGACACACTCTGTATCTTTCTCTGGATAGACTGCCTTTATTGCCAAAAACATTGTAACCTTTATACACATCCAATACTGCATTAATCTAAAATGAACAATGGTCCACCTCCACCCACAACATAACAAGACCCAATACACATTATTTTGACACCTGTTAGGAGACAACAGGTTCTAATCCCCTTATGTTTAAATAACTATGCATGACCTTTATATTCACCAGACTGTCTGTTACTTTACAATACACACAAGGACAGACTTAATTTCCCCAATCCACATCACCACAAACAATGAACAGGTCTTTTAGAAGCTGCGATTCATTAGCATTACACTAGGCAGACAGGTGATTGAGGCTGAACACATCAGTATCTCTCAATTAACCTGTTGAGTTCAGAATCAGTAAATAGTCCTTTACAGATATCCTTGGGAATATGGTGGATAAATATTACATTTTAGGTAGTCCAAGATATATTTCTTAATGTCCATGGTTTCCTGGCTCACCCTGTGTCCAAAGTGACCCTCCTGTCACACATCTCCCCTTTCGGCAGGTGACTAACACAGGAGGTGACCCCAGACGGGTTGACTCCGAAGTTAGTCCATAGGTCCATTCTTCTAATGCCGGTATCCACACAGTACCCCAAATAAATTGCTCCAAACAGAGCATTACTTACCCAGCCAACCTCTGCCTCTCTCAGAGAACATACCCGCCGCTGGGTAGAAGAAAGGGTGACTGGGCTCAGTCCGTCATGCTGTTGGGGATCCTCCTGTCTCAGTGTCACACCATTTTCTGGGGTTGGGTCAGTGAAGACCAAAGTCCCATCCAGTACCACAGGAACTCCCTCTTCTGTTAGTTGAGAGCAGAGGCCCATGGGACTCTGCTCTGTTTCCAGCTCTTCTGCTGGGTTGCTGTGAGTGGAGACCGCAGTCCTATTCACCGATATCAGCTCAAGTTGCAGTTGTGTGCAGAGGCCAGTAGCATTCTGCCCTGCTGCCAGTGATTCAGCTGGGGGTAAAAGCTTTACCACCTCAGCTTGTTGCTGGAGAGAGGGGCCAACTGCCCGGCTCCCTGAAACTCCACAGTTGTTTCCGGTGCTGGGCAGAGGTTGCTATCACTCTGCCCTGTTGCCAGCACTTCTGCTGGGGACTCCACACCATCTGCTCTGGCTAACTGTTGGGGAGGGAAAAGGGCTGCTTCTCCCCCCTGCATCTCTGAAATCCACTGGGAAAGAGGAACCATCACCTTCTCACCTCGGGCCTCCAAAACTGCCACGGGTGTAGAGCAGGGTCTGCAGTACTCTGTCCTGCTGCCAGTACTTGAGCAGGCGATGCATAATCCATAACATCCTCTGAACAGTCACTTAAGTCCATACCTTCTGTAATCTGTGGCTGGGGAGATGAGCCAACTGCCCTAGCTCCCTGGAACTCCATATCATCCACTTCGGCTTTAGGGATAGAAATCTCCAGATTTTCCACTGCCGATTCTCTGGCATGCTGCGGGACAGGTACATTCCTCCATCCAAGATCATCCCAAGCAGAAACAGGATCATCAAGGTCAGTCAGCACTTCAGCTTTGGGGATGGCAATCTCCAGATTTTCCACTGCCGATTCTTCAGCCAGGATTTCATAGTTGTCAACTGGTATTTCCTGATAGTCCCAGGCAAAGGTAGCACCACCCTGCTGCTGAGCAGATTCTAGCAGTTGTCTGTAGGCGATCTCCGATTGCCGTATTTCCGCCATTCTCCGCTCATGTTGTCGCTCTAGTTCTCTCTTTTGTCGCTCTCGTTCTCTCTCTTGTCGCTCTAGTTCTCTCTTTTGTCGCTGTAGTTTTTTCTCTTGTCGCTCATCCTGCAGCTGGATGCCTCTAATGGCTTCCTGTATGGCAGTCTCTGATGGGTTAGCACCATATAATGCCAACCGCTCTCGAACTCGTTGCTGAAACAAATCTTCAATTGACCGGGGTCTTGCATCACCATCCTTCTGGTCCATCTCAGCTAGCTTCCTGATCAAGGTGGCCTTGTTCTTTGTCCCACTGGTCCCTCCAGGGCTCTCAAGTAGGTCTTTCGGTGTGGCTTTCCTGCCGGCTGCATAGCTGGTCATTCACTGTGGTGGTTTTGAGTGTCCCAGGAACTGGAGGGAAAATCCCGCCGCTGCCAACCAATGTAACGACACCCCAAATATGAAAGGGGTTTAATGCCGTTTAAAGATATTCCCCCACCTGGACACAAATTCTCTGCCGATCCTCCACAGCCAGACGACCACTTCCCATAGGAATTAATCCTACTGAAAGAACGAGACACACTCTGTATCTTTCTCTGGATAGATTGCCTTTATTGCCAAAAACATTGTAACCTTTATACACATCCAATACTGCATTAATCTAAAATGAACAATGGTCCACCTCCACCCACAACATAACAAGACCCAATACACATTATTTTGACACCTGTTAGGAGACAACAGGTTCTAATCCCCTTATGTTTAAATAACTATGTCTGACCTTTATATTCACCAGACTGTCTGTTACTTTACAATACACACAAGGACAGACTTAATTTCCCCAATCCACATCACCACAAACAATGAACAGGTCTTTTAGAAGCTGCGATTCATTAGCATTACACTAGGCAGACAGGTCCTCCCCCGGTTTCCTCTTTTTCAGAGTGGGCCACCCTCACCTGGGCTCCCTGGGACTCCAGTGGTTGGTTGTAGACCCAGTTGAAGGTACTGGGCCTACCTGGAACTCTGCAGCCTCAGGCTAAAGGTGCCCGAGACTCCTCGACCAGTTCACGCACCCCTGGGCCAGCAGGGCCAAAGAGCGCGACTTCGCCACCGGGGGTCCCCCTTGGAATCCCCCCGGCACACCACACCAGATCATGGCGTCTGCCCTTTATGTACCCTCTCCCGGCATGCACAGCAGGAAAAACCCACCCACCGCACGGTAGCCGAGAGAGGACACCCAATCACACCACAATGCCACCTGTGGTTCAAAACAAGACCTGAGCAACAGCGCCACCCACAGGTCAAGGGGAACCATACTCCAGGCAACACCACAGCAGAGCAGAGTCCAAACTATGTAATTTGATAACCTGAGCCAAACTATTGCTCAGGCTGCCCCTAAATGTAAGGCATAGCGACCCCATTTTTGAGGGGTCTGCTACACATTCTCCCCCTTGAAAAGCCACTGTCCCCAGTGGCTGGAAGAGATCAGAAAGACCCCTCAATCCTGAGTGGGTTCGGGTCTTTTCCAACTATGTACAGCAAAATATTCTTTTTTTTTAGAATGGTGCCTGAACCAACAATTTGGGAATAACAGAGGAAGAAAAAAAGAAGGAGAGCATGTAAAAATATACATCACAGTTTGTATAAACACACAGTATTACAAATTACAATCCCACCCCTCCTAACATATCTACCCCACACATTCTCCGCTAGAGTTGACAGGAGATCACCTGCAGGGGGAGAGAAAAAAACACAATACACAATATCCTACACTTAAGATATGCAGAAGAAAACCATCTCCCCGGAGAGAGATGATTATCCTCGGATATATATATATTTATATTTTTACAGTTTGCTTGGCTAAGCCTAGCCTCACTGAAATTTCTGCAAAACACCACCACCTAGTGGCAACTTAAGTCAATACACTTCAATGCTGCGCGTGGGCATACATGTATTTCACATGAACTCTTCATCTTGACCACAACTGTTTCTCACTTTGGCCCTGACTAACCTACCCCACTGTTCAGTAGAAAAAGAAAAAAACATTTCTTTCCTTTACGGAGCTGAGGAGAGAGAGAAAAAAAACAACAACTCTCCAATTCCTCTCTTGGGTCAAAGTTATATTTTCCTCGACGGGCTTCGGGAGCATCTAAGTAATCCATTACAGTGTCGTTATACCACAAGTCCCTTACTTCCTCAAGCTCTTTCATCACATTAAGCGGAACGTACAGGAACTCAAACCCATAGTTTTGTCTCACACGGTGCATCATAGCTTTCTGCACCCTAGCAAGTTTTGGCAAAGTTCTCGGGTCTCCCGTCCCAGGTAACACACACGAGTCAGGTGATCTGACAGATCTGCAAAAAGTCTCTTTCTTGGCTGTCAATGTCCATTTAGCATCACCCGGGGCCCTCACTCGTGCTGTGACTCTGTCTGGACCTTTTGTGGTTAGTTCTCTATAGCGACACGTAAGAGTAGTAACCATACACTGATTCGGCAACAGTTCCTGGTCTTTGGCTTCAGCCTCACTTTTCCCTTTAGGTGAAATGAGCTTCTTCCCTTCCCCAGCAAACTTGCCACCATTGTTTTCCCCAGCCTCCTTACCGTCCCCTGGCGAGGATCTCCCGGAGGTCCCTCCGGCTTGGAGTTCCGGCTCAGGCAGGCGCTGGGGCAGGCTTCGACCGCGGCCGCGGGAGGCCTTAACATAGCCCACCTTTCGCTTGGCGGGCGGAATGGAGGTTTCGGTTGTAGCGGAGGCAGCATCTGCTCTGATATCCCCCGATGGCTCTGCAGCAGCTGAGTCGTCTCCATTGGCCACATCCGTGGCAGCCAATGTGGTGCACCTGGGCTCAACTGTGGGAGTACAGGTTTCCTCCTCAGAAGTGATGGTACCCGTAAGGTAGTTGATCTGGTAGACACGGGGTTTCTCGTGGGTTGGTCTACTTCGAAGAGAAACTCTCCACAGGTTGCACACCTTCCAAAAGGCCGTAACTGCACCGCTAGTCCCTGGCATCTGGGGCAGAGCATGCCCAGGGCCTCTGCATCTCAGCAGACATAGAGAGCGAAGCGGCCCCTAGGCTTCAGCCGGATCCCTGTATCCGTCAGGGGGGCAGTGAGGGGAGCAATGTCCATGGTTGAGGTGGTTTGGAACATCCGAGGTCTTGATGTAACAGCAATCCATGGAGCAGCGACCATCTTACTTCTCTCTCACTAATCCAGCTTGTCCTGTCCCTTTGGCGCCAGTTACACCATGTGCAACTAACAATTGGCAGGGTCTCCTCCCCCTTTTCTTTTGCTGCATGTAGCTCGCTGGCTTTTCTATGTTTGGGGCACGCCCACGAAACAATGGCCGACTTTCACAGAACCACATACACAGGAAAAATAGTCCCACTTCCAGAGGTAGCCGCAAAAAATAAATCCCGGACGAGCCCCCACATGTAGCACACATACCCTTTTTTCCTGCTTACCTTCACTTGCAGGTTAAAGGCACACCATGCCACATGCCCGGATCCTCCTGGTATAAGAGGTTGAGCGGTGTTCTTGTAATTTTTGGGTCCTGCGGCGAGTTACCCCCTTCCACTGGTTCTCGTCCCTAGATTGTTGGGAAAAGTCTATCTTTCCTATTTTAGAAAGGCCAATGTCCAGACAGTGTCAACTCCAACAAAGAGTTTATTTTTTTCCTTTTGCTTGATAACAACAGGGGGAGTTGAAGAGAGAAAGAAGTTGGATAGGGAAGTAGATTCAGGCACACAACACCTATCGTTACACTTTGCCACTCAAGCCTGAGTGGGCTTTGCTCAACCGGATAGTCCCCTCTCACGGTCCTAGCAACCAGAATGAAGCATGAACAGTCACTTTAATTTCGTCCCCTTCACGGACAAGTTCAAGAGATCCTCTGCCACAGAATCCTTTAATTCCTGAATTAGAACTTTGAAACTCCTGTAGATTATTAGAGAACATAGGTGCCAATGGGGCACACTACAGGAGCTATCTTGCAACTCACGAATCCTTCCCTCTGATAGGCAACCAGGCCTTACCGAGACCGTGACTTCTTCACCGATCCATTGGACAGGTCTTCCCCCGGTTTCCTCTTTTTCAGAGTGGGCCACCCTCACCTGAGCTCCCTGGGACTCCAGTGGTTGGTTGTAGACCCAGTTGAAGGTATTGGGCCTACCTGGAACTCTGCAGCCGCAGGCTAAAGGTGCCCGAGACTCCTCGACCAGTTCACGCACCCCCCGGCCAGCAGGGCCAAAGAGCGCGATCGCCACCAGGGGTCCCCCTTGGAATCCCCCCGGCACACCACACCAGATCATGGCGTCTGCCATTTATGTACCCTCTCCCAGCATGCACAGCAGGCAAAACCCGCCCACCGCACGGTAGCCAAGAGAGGACACCCAATCACACCACAATACCACCTGTGGTTCAACCTGAGACCTTAGCGACAGCGCCACCCACAGGTCAAGGGGAACCATACTCCAGGCAACACCACAGCAGAGCAGAGTCCAAACTATGGAATTTGATAACCTGAGCCAAACTATTGCTCAGGCTGCCCTTAAATTTAAGGCATAGCGACCCTATTTTTGGGGGGTCCGCTATATTAGCAAATGGCTGCAATATAATAAAGAGTGAAAAATTTAAGGGGGTCTGAATACTTTCCGTACCCACTGTATATATATATATATATATATATGTATATATATATATATATACACACACACATACACACACACACTCACCTGTCCCCAATTTTGCTTGTTAAAATCTCCTAAGCCAGGCCAGATCTTGCTTCATTTACTCTCAGGGACAGTTTGTACAAACTCTTTATAGGACTAGAGAGTGCAGTATGTGCAGGCTCGGCTCAGAAGATTTTGACAATTGGCCGTGCAGCCTCCTATGTGATCACTGGATCACGTACAGGTGAGTATAAGACTGGCAGGGCAACCTACAATATTTGGTATGGTTATACTTTATAGAAGAAAAGAGACAAAAGAAAAACAAGGTATCAAGCAATGAATATGTAACAATATCACTGGACTTTTTTTACTATACAGGAATGCAAACATTTTGAAGTAGATTGCCCAATTGTACCCAGGTATTTTTCTAATTTAGCCCGCTGCTTTGTATAACAACCAACAGGCAATGATGGTCAAAAAAAAAGGAAAATTTGTCTGACACTGCATATGCCACTTTTTTGAAAGTCAAGAGCATGTAGCAACTAGTAGGTACTCAAAAAAAAAAAAAAAAAAAGCTGTGTTATAGCCGTGGTCATCCATATTGTTTTGTAGTAAAGCAGCTGCACTTGTATGACTGCTGCAATTACAGTGTCAGCAAGCCTGAGAAAGTCAGAGCACAGATCTGGTCTCAAAGTGATTCAGAAGAAGTGTGATTTGTAAAAATGTTCTATGACCCTGATATATTCAACAAATGATTCACATCCTCCAGTCAAAAAACAGGAACTGTTTAGAATGAGAATTAGTTTACTTTGCATTAGTAATCATTGCATCATCTGTGCTGTAAGTTCTTAGATACTAAAATAATTGTGATGTCATTGTGTGTTAAGGTGAAATATCCATATATTATGCATGCACTCAGCTAATTTATGTTCATTTTCAACTCTAGTCTTCTGCACATTGTAAGGAGCACCAACCATATTTGTAAAAGAGATGAGGAAGTTGTAAGTTGTTTCAAAAACTACCATGGGATAAACCAATATTCAACAAACAATGAAATGATACAAGCTATACATTAAAAAGGGAAGTTCTTCTCTAAGGACTCATCCCCCTCTCCTCTTGAAGAATTGTCACTTTTGCTTTGTGGAGCGGGGGGGGGGGGGGGCAGGTACCTGGTTTTGACAGGTACTCGCTCCCACCTCCGTTCCAAATGTTTTAGGTGGGAACAAAAATTATTGGGAAAAGTACAAGTCCCTGAGTTACAAACAAGGTAGGTTCTGTAGGTTTGTTTTTAACCACTTAACGACCGCCCACTGTAATTATACGTCGGCAGAATGGCACCGACAGGCAGAATCACGTATATGTACGTGATCGCCTTTGTATAGTTGGGGGGTCCGATCGGACCCCCCTTCTGTACAGTGAGCGGTGGTTAAGTGTTCGGGAGCGATCCGGCATGAGGGGGCGGCCGTTCGATTCCGGCCACCCCCTCTCGATCGCTCCCGGCGAATGAGAGAGCTTCCCCTGCCTGTAATGTAAACACAGGCAGAGGAAGTGATGTCATCTCTCCTCGTGTCGGTCTTTTCGATCCGGCGCGAGGAGAGAAGACATCTCACAGTAAGTGCACCAACAGCCCACTGACACCAGTACACGTAGGCACACAAATCACCCCCCAGTCACCCCCAGATCACCCCCCAGATCACCCCCAGTACCCCCAGTCACAGTGCACCGTTTGCAGTGATCATTTTTTTTACTGATCACTGCAATCAGTGTCATTTGTGACTGTAAAAAGTTGCAGGGCAGTTAGGATTAGGCCCCTTTAGGTCCAAGGTAGCCCCCTAACCCCCCCTAATAAAGGTTTAACCCCTTGATCGCCCCCCAGGTAACCCTTTCACCCCCTAACGCCAGCGTCACTAAGCGATCGTTTTTCCGATCGCTTTTTTCTTGTCGCTGGTGTCCTAGATAGCCAGTTAATTATTTTTAGGTTCGCCGCAGGTTTTTATTAGCGTCAGGTACCCCCATATATTATTTTAACCCCCTGATTGCCCCTAGAGTTAACCCTTTCACCAGTGATCACCGTATAAGCGTCACTGGTGACACTGGTTACCCAGTGAGTTATTTCGTTATTTAGGTAACCCGTCAGGTTTTTATATAGCGTCGGGTACCCCCATATTTAACCTAATAAAGGTTTTAACCCCCTGATTGCCCCTAGTTAACCCTTTCACCAGTGATCACCATATAAAGGTTACAGGTGACGCTGGTTGGTTAGTTTGCTTTTTATAGCATCAGGGCACCCACCGTATATAACCCAATAAAGGTTTAACCCCCTGATCGCCCGGCGGGTGATATCAATTAGGTTTTAGCGCCAGAGAGGGTCTGCGTCGCCCCAGGCAGCTTTAGGTTAGTGCCAGTAACGCTAACACCCACGCGCAAAGCATACACCTCCCTTAGTGGTATAGTATCTGATCAGATCTATACTAGCGTCCCCAGCGGTTTAGGGTTCCCAAAAACGCAGTGTTAGCGGGATCAGCCCAGATACCTGCTAGTACCTGCATTTAGCCCCTCCGCCCAGCCCAGCCCAGCCCAGCCCACCCAAGTGCAGTATCGATCGATCACTGTCACTTACCAAACACAACACACATAACTGCAGCGTTCGCAGAGACAGTCCTGATCCCTGCGATCGCTAACAGTTTTTTTGGTAGCGTTTGATACATTTGGTGACAGTCAGGTGCTTTTTTTACCTGTGAATCTTACTAGTGTACCCCTAAATTTAGAGCCCAAAATGGCAAGTCGAAGGTACACTAGTAAAGAGGCCTACGAGATTCTGAGCATGACAGATAGTGAAGAGAAGGTCACGTATCTGTCAGATTCAGGCTCAGAATATCTTCCCGTAGAAGACAGTGACGTCAGCGGCCCCACGTCAGATAGCTCTGACGACGAAGTTGAGGTCCCTGCTAAGGTCAGGCGTACCCGATCCCGATCTTCTGAGGTTGTTGAGGAGCAAGAACCGCAGGGCTCTCGTATCATGGAGCAGAGTAGTACTAGCGCCGCTATTCCTTCTGGTGAATTGGCAAGCACCAGCGGCCTAGTACAGCCTGGGCGTACATCCAGCACTGCAGTATCACGTGGTGACGTGGCGAGTCCCATAAGTGCAGTTCAAGCTGGCGAGGTGGCAAGCACAAGTAGTGTCCCGCTGCCACCAAGAAGACAAAGGCAGGCCCATCGTGCCCATAGTGCCCTTCCTGCAGAATTCGCCTATCCTGATTGGGTCCCCACCACTTCTGCAGAACCTGTACTTCCCCCATTCACTGCCCAACCCGGTATTCAGGTGGAAACAGCTGATTTTATGCCAATCGATTATTATTCGCTGTTTTTCACGGAAGATCTCTATAGATCTATTGTGGACCAGAGTAATTTGTATGCTGGTCAATTCATCGCCGCTAACCCCCAGTTGCCTAAAATTGCCAAATATTGGAAACCAATTACGGTTTCTGGGCCTTTCCCTCAACATGGGCACACATAAATTCCCATCATTGCGTGCTTATTGGTCCACGCACCCAATTGACCACATGCCCGTGTTCTCTGCCTCCATGCCCAGGACACGATACGAGCAGATTTTGCGGTTCATGCACTTCAACGACAATGAACTTTGTCATCCACGTGGGGACCCTGAGTACGACCGGCTCTATAAAATTCGGCCCCTCATAAACCACTTCAACGAACATTTTGCAGCCTTTTTTATTCCCGATCAAGTTGTCTGCGTTGATGAGTCCCTGATTAAATTTTCTGGCCGCTTGGCTTTCAAGCAGTACCTTCCCAGCAAGCGTGCCAGATACGGGGTCAAGCTCTATAAGTTCTGTGACAGGGCAACAGGCTATGTATGGAACTTTATGGTTTATGAGGGAAAAGATAGTCAGGTTGAGCTGGTCAACTGCCCGGATTACATAGGGAGCGCTGGCAAGATAGTGTGGAAATTGGTGTCACCCTTATTCGGAAAGGGGTACCACTTGTATGTGGACAATTATTACACGAGCGTGCCACTGTTTAGTCACTTGTTTGATCATCAGATTGGAGCATGTGGCACCGTGCGACCTAATCGCCGGGGCTTTCCCCAGCGGCTTGTAGATGCCCGTCTTAGGCTGGGGGAGAGAGCCTGCGTGAAGTGTAATAACTTGCTCGCTATGAAGTGGAGGGACAATAAGAATGTTTTCCTTCTTACCTCCCTTCATGCAGACACGACAGTCCAAATTCGTACGGCGACTGGTGTTGTGGAGAAACCCCTCTGTGTCCACGAATATAACAAAAATATGGGAGGGGTGGACCTCAACGACCAGTTGATGGCGCCGTATCTAATTGACCGTAAGGCTAGACGCTGGTACAAAAAAGTGTCTCTATCCTTATTCCAATTGGCTTTGCTGAATGCTCATGTGCTATACAGAGCTTCAGGCGGGACGTTATCTCTTCTAAAATTCCAGAATGAGATAGTCACAGAACTCCTGTATCCAGGCGGTTCTGCACCTCACCATCCCCTACCAAATGCAGTAAGCCGGCTGCATGAGAGGCATTATCCGTATGCCCTCCCGAGTACCCCTACCCAATGAACCCCCCAAAAAAGATGTCGTGTCTGTAGCAAGCGCGGATTTAGGCGTGACACCCGTGTTTTTTGTCCACTCTGTCCTGACAAACCTGGTCTTTGCCTTGGTGAATGTTTTGATCGCTACCACTCAAAAGTGAAGTTTTAGCGTAGGGTACAGCATTTCACAGACTAGGACACACTTACACAGGGTCTCCCAAGATGCCATTACATTTTGAGAGACCCGAACCATTACAGTTGTTAAAGTTACAAAAAAAAGTGTAAAAAAAACCGTAAAAAACAAAACACAAAAAAATATAAAATAAAAAAAACTAAAATAGTTGTCGTTTTATTGTTCTCTCTCTCTCTCTCTGTTTTCTCTCTATTGTTCTGCTCTTTTTTACTGTATTCTATTCTGCAATGTTTTATCATGCTTGCTTTTCAGGTATGTAATTTTTTGTTTTCAGGTAAGCCATTCAGTTGCAGCGCGGATCTATTTATCTTGACAGCAACAGCGTTTGCTCCCACGATACATAAAGCCGTGACTCCAACGCTGTACTAGGTGATTTCACCACCACAGTTTAAAAAAAGAGCATATATGCCGAAGCATGGGGGCAGCAGGGGCGGAGGAGCGATTTTGCTCCTAATGCCGCGTATATACGGTCGAAATTCCGACGGAGGCTTGCCCGTGGAAAAGTCCGACCGTGTGTACGCGGCATAACTTTTTTGCGGGAGGATGCCCCCATGCTTCGGCATATATATATTTTAGGCACAGGTTGCGTTAAAAAAAATGTCTTATTTTTTACTAGGTTTTGTTTTGGTATTTGCTTTGCAGGTATGGTATGGTCTTACTGTTGTACTGTAATGTTACTTTGTTTTAATGTTAACCATCATTTGCTTAGCAGGTACGCCATTCAGTTGCATCACGGATTTATTTATCTTGACAGCAACAGCGTTTGCTCCCACGATACATAAAGCCGTGACTCCAACGCTGTAGGAGGTGATTTCACCACCACAGTTAAAAAAAGAGCATATATGCCGAAGCATGGGGGCAGCAGGGGCGGAGGAGAGATTTTGCTCCTAATGCCGCGTATATACGGTCAAAATTCCGACGGAGGCTTGCCCGTGGAAAAGTTCGACCGTGTGTACGCGGCATAACCTTTTATGCCGCGTACATACGGTCGAAATTCCGACGAAGGCTTGCTCGTGGAAAAGTCCGACCGTGTGTACGCGGCATAACTTTTTTGCGGGAGGATGCCCCCATGCTTCGGCATATATGCCCATCATTAGAAGTGGGTGGATGAAGGGAGGTATTCTAATGGTGGGCATACCCACCGATCAATCTCTTTTTTTCGTTCAGCCAACAGGCTGCATGAAAAAAAAGATTACAATACATGTCCAACAAGGACCAGCAACGTACTGGTATGTTGCTGGACTTTGAATGGTTATACCAGATTGATGCCTGCGGGTATCATTCTTTTCAGCCAGCGGCCGGCTTTCATGTAAAAGCAATCCTAGTGGCTAAATAGCCTCTGGACTTCTTTTACAAGCAGTGGGAGGGAATGCCCCCCCCCGGATATAAACAGCGCCATTGGGAAATTGGGAAAGCATTTTATCACACCGATCTTGGTGTGGTCAGATGCTTTGAGGGCAGAGGAAAGATCTAGGGTCTAACCCCCCATTTTTTTTCAAAAAAAGAGTACCTGTCACTACTTATTGCTATCATAGGGGATATTTACATTCCCTGAGATAACAATAAAAATGATAAAAAAAAAAATATGGAAGGAACAATTTAAAAATAAAATAAAAAAGCAAAATAAATAAAAAAAAAAAAAGCACCGCTGTCCCCCCCTGCTCTTGCGCAAAGGCGAACGCAAGCGTCGGTCTAGCGTCATATGTAAATAGCAATTGCATCATGCATGTGAGGTATCACCGCGAAGGTCAGATCGAGGGCAGTAATTTTAGCAGTAGACCTCCTCTGTAAATCTAACGTGGTAACCTGTAAAGGCTTTTAAATGCTTTTAAAAATGAATGTAGTTTCTCGCCGCTGCGCGTTTGTGCGCAATTTTAAAGCATGTCGTGTTTGGTATCCATGTACTCGGCCTAAGATCATCTTTTTTATTTCATCAAACATTTGGGCAATATAGTGTTTTTTAGTGCATTAAAAATAAAAAAAGTGTGTTTTTCCTCCAAAAAATGTGTTTGAAAAATCGCTGCGCAAATACTGTGTGGAAAAAAAAATGCAACACCCACGATTTTAATCTGTAGGGCCTTTGCTTTAAAAATATATATAATGTTTGGGGGTTCAACATAATTTTCTTGCAAAAAAAAAATGTTTTCATGTAAACAAAAAGTGTCAGAAAGGGCTTTGTCTTCAAGTGGTTAGAAGAGTGGATGATGTGTGACATAAGCTTCCTAATGTTGTGCATAAAATGCCAGGACAGTTCAAAACCCCCCAAATGACCCCATTTTGGAAAGTAGACTCCTCAAGCTATTTGCTGAGAGGCATGTTGAGCCCATTGAATATTTTTTTTTTGTCCCAAGTGATTGAATAATGACAAAAAGAAAAAAAAAAAAATTACAAAAAGTTGTCACTAAATTATATATTGCTCAAACATGCCATGGTTATATGTGGAATTGCACCCCAAAATACATTCTGTTGCTTCTCCTGAGTACGGGGATACCACATGTGTGAGACATTTTGGAAGCCTAGCCGCGTACAGGACCCCGAAAACCAAGCACCGCCTTCAGGATTTCTATGGGTGTAAATTTTTGATTTCGCTCCTCAATGCCTATCACAGTTTCGGAGGCCATGGAATGCCCAGATGGCACAAACCCCCCCAAATGACTCCATTTTGGAAAGTAGACACCCCAAGCTATTTGCTGAGAGGTATGTTGAGTATTTTGCAGATCTCGCTTTTTGTCACAAAGTTTTAAAAATTGAAAAAAGAAAAAATATATATATATGTCTTTCTTCATTTTCAAAAACAAATGAGAGCTGTAAAATACTCACCATGCCTCTCAGCAAATAGCTTGGGGTGTCTACTTTCCAAAATGGGGTCATTTGTGGGGGTTTTGGGCTATCTTGGCATTTTATGGCCTTCAAAACTGTGATAGGTAGTGAGGAGTGAAATCAAAAATTTGTGCCCTTAGAAATCCTGAAGGCGGTGCTTGGTTTTCGGGGGCCCGTACGCGGCTAGGCTCTCAAAAAGTCCCACACATGTGGTATCCCCGTACTCAGGAGAAGCAACCAAATTTATTTTGGGGTGCAATTCCGCATATAACCATGGCATGTTTGAGCAATATATCATTTAGTGACAACTTTTTGTACATTTTTTTTTCTTTTTGTCATTATTCAATCACTTGGGACAAAAAAAAATATTCAATGGGCTCAACATGCCTCTCAGCAATTTCCTTGGGGTGTCTACTTTCCAAAATGGGGTCATTTTGGGGGGTTTTGTGCTATCTTGGCATTTTATGGCCTTCAAAACTGTGATAGGTAGTGAGGAGTGAAATCAAAAATTTATGCCCTTAGAAACCTTGAAGGCTGTGCTTGGTTTTTGGGGTCCCGTACGCGGCTAGGCTCCCAAAATGTCCCACACATGTGGTATCCCCGTACTCAGGAGAAGCAGCAGAATGTATTTTGGGGTGTAATTTCACATATGCCCATGGCATGTGTGAGCAATATATCATTTAGTGACAACTTTGTGCAAAAAAAACAAAGTTTGTCATATTCCCGCAACTTCTGGCAAAATATAAAATATTCCATGGACTGAACATGCCTCTCAGTAAATAGCTTGGGGTGTCTACTTTCCAAAATGGGGTCATTTGGGGGGATTTTGTGCTATTTTGGCATTTTATGGCCTTCGAAACTGTGATAGGTAGTGAGGAGTGAAATCAAAAATTTACGCCCTTAGAAAGCCTGAAGGCGGTGCTTGGTTTTTGGGGCCCCGTACCCGGCTAGGCTCCCAAAAAGTCCCACACATGTGGTATCCCCGTACTCAGGAGAAGCAGCAGAATATATTTTGGGGTGCAATTCCACATATAACCATGGCATGTGTGAGCAATATATCATTTAGTGACAACTTTTTGTACATTTCTTCTTTTTTTTTTCTTTTTGTCATTATTCAATCATTTGAGACAAAAAAAAAACAATATTCAATGGGCTCAACATGCCTCTCAGCAAATAGCTTGGGGTGTCTACTTTCCAAAATGGGGTCATTTGGGGGGGTTTTGTGCCATCTTGGCATTTTATGGCCTTCAAAACTGTGATAGGTAGTGATAGGTAGTGAGGAGTGAAATCAAAACTTTATGCCCTTAGAAACCTTGAAGGCGGTGCTTGGTTTTTGGGGTCTCGTACGCGGCTAGGCTCCCAAAAAGTCCCACACATGTGGTATCCCCATACTCAGTAGAAGCAGCAGAATGTATTTTGGGGTGTAATTTCACATATGCCCATGGCATGTGTGAGCAATATATCATTTAGTGACAACTTTGTGCAAAAAAAATAAAGTTTGTCATATTCCCACAACTTGTGGCAAAATATAAAATATTCCATGGACTAATCATGCCTCTCAGTAAATAGCTTGGGGTGTCTACTTTCCAAAATGGGGTCATTTGGGGGGGTTTTGTGCTATTTTGGCATTTTATGGCCTTCGAAACTGTGATAGGTAGTGAGGAGTGAAATCAAAAATTTGCGCCCTTAGAAATCCTGAAGGCGGTGCTTGGTTTCCGGGGTCCCGTACGTGGCTAGGCTCCTAAAAAGTCCCACACATGTGGTATCCCCGTACTCAGGAGAAGCAGCAGAATGTATTTTGGGGTGCAATTCCACATATAACCATGGCATGTGTGAGCAATATATCATTTAGTGACAACTTTTTGTAATTTTTTTTATTTTTTTTGTCATTATTCAATCACTTGGGACAAAAAATAAATATTCAATGGGCTCAACATGCCTCTCAGCAATTTCCCTGGGGTGTCTACTTTCCAAAATGGGGTCATTTGGGGGGGTTTTGTACTGCCCTGCCATTTTAGCACCTCAAGAAATGAGATAGGCAGTCATAAATTAAAAGCTGTGTAAATTCCAGAAAATGTACCCTAGTTTGTAGACGCTATAACTTTTGCGCAAACCAATAAATATACGCTTATTGACATTTTTTTTACTAAAGACATGTGGCTGAATACATTTTGGCCTAAATGTATGACTACAATTGAGTTTATTCGATTTTTCTTATAACAAAAAGTAGAAAATATAATTTTTTTTCAAAATTTTCGGTCTTTTTCCGTTTATATCGCAAAAAATTAAAATCGCAGAGGCAATCAAATACCATTAAAAGAAAGCTCTATTTGTGGGAAGAAAAGGACGCAAATTTCGTTTCAGTACAACATTGCATGTCCGCACAATTTACAGTTAAAGCAGCGCAGTGCAAAATTCTGAATTCACCTCTGGTCCTTTAGCTACCAAATGGTCCGGGGCTTAAGTGGTTAAGTTGAATTTGTATGTAAGTTGGAACAGGTAAATTTTTTAAATGTAACTCCAGCCCAAAAAAAAGTTAACATTTTTTTTAGAAAGCATAGGAAATGGTTAACATCCCTGTAATGTTTGATTTGCTGTCTGTGCCCCATGTTCAGAAGATTTCACCACACTTTCTGTCCCTGTGATAATTGGATTTTGGACATTTTTTGAACATTTTGGGTTGTCGTGGAAACAAGGATTGGTGACAAAGCTTCAGGGGAGACACCTTTTTCCATGATAATTCCTACAGGAGTGAATTTCCCTTCCTAGAGGTAGATTTCCTCTCACTTCCTCTTGTCTCCCTCCATTTGTAAGTAGGAGTCATTTGGTAAGTCGGATGTTTGTAACTCGAGGACTGCCTTTATAGGAATGTACCACTGATATTAGTACACTTTGCATTTTGGACTTGTTAAAGCAGAAGTAAACCCATCGATTTAACAGTTTCAAAAGGCAGTTACATTCATGGAATGCCAACTGTCACATTGGTTGTGCTCTCAACCAAACTGTCAAACCATCCAATGGCTGGAGTCTGGTAACTGATCACATGTGCAGCATCATGGCAGTTAAAGATTAAACAGAGGCCAAGATGGCAGCTTCCTTGCCTGAAAATGATAGGAGGGTTTACTTCCACTTTAAAGCACGAGTCTTAAAATCCCTGCATCTATAGACACTAACATTCGTAAGCCCCGTACACACGATCGGTTTGACTGATGAAAACCGTCAGATGGATGGTTTTCATCAGACCAACCGATCGTGTATGGTACCCATCGGTCTTTTTTCCATCGGTTGTAAAAAATAGAACTTGTTTTAAAATTTTCCGATGGATAAAAAACCGATGGGAATTTCCGATCGTCTATGGGCAAGTCCATCGGTTAAAAAACCCACGCATGCTTAGAATCAAGTCGACGCATGCTCAGAAGCATTAAACTTAATTTTTCTCGGCTCATCGGAGTCTTTTACGTCACCGCGTTTGGAATGGTCGGTTTTTAGACTGATGGTGTGTGGCCAAGACTGATGAAAAACAGTTTCATCGGATTTCCGATGGACAAATCCATCGGACGAAAATCCATAGGTTATCCGATCGTGTGTACGGGGCTTAACACTAACCCATCTAGCCCTGATAAGAAAAAAATCAGTATACATATCTTTTCTGCAGGCGATCCAACCCGATCCCACGCTGAGCTGTCAGCCGCAGCTTCGCTGTGTAAGCGGGTGCAGAGGAAGCAGCTGACAATGGAAGCCCCATTGTAAGTCTATGGGTGATGTCACTGCCCATTCATTTCACAGCCGCTGTCAGCCTTGCCCTCTGCAGGGCTTCCACCACTGGAGATCCGGTCGGATCACCTGCAGAAAAAGTATGTATACTGATTTTTTTTCTGTACAGGGCTAGATAGGTTAGTGTTAGAATGTTGGTGGCTATAGATGCAGGGATATTAGTTTTAGCATGGACTTCCACTTTAAGAAAACTTTATTCCATAAAATCCTCACTGCAGTGTTTCAGCTGTTCTACACTAAAAAAAGATGAGGGGCCTTGAATATTACTAAAAAAATATTAAATATAATTGAATGATAAAACAAAAAAATGTGTTATTAATAAAATGTATTGTGAGGCATGTCATTTTAGAATGTTTTAGGTGCTGCAATCAAATCTGCAGTGTGTTCATCAGTACATGCATCCAATGGGATGTGTGAAGTAAGGGCAGTTTTTGGTACCCTTTATGCTGACATTATTAGGAGCCACACACTTCTTGTATGAATAGCCTTGAACTTAATCCAGGATTATTGAAATGCATGAGAATTGTTAGGAGGCTGGAGTCAACATCCCTAGATCTGCCTTTGTATTGTAACCTTCAACACAGTATCAACTTGCACTGAAACTTGAAGATCCTAATGGGATTAAACATAAAAGAAAGTTAGAAAAAGTATTTGGATTAGAAATCTAACTAAAGCCTACTGTGAGAAAGGCCACACTGCTGTCACTGACCTTTTCCTCTATAAGTATGATACCAGTTGAGCCCATCTAAGTGTCAAAAGGGTCTCCTCCCACTTATTTACTTAGAGCAACAGGTGTTAGACTGAAACAATGCAATGTAAAATGGACCGATGTGCCACACTAAGCATTTACCTACATATAAATAGCTTGTTTTGTTATATTACTTCCCTACATATTTTAATAAATACAAATAGCGCATAATATCCAGGCACAAACAAAAATTAATCCCCATCTGAACAGTGCATAATCAAAAGCAGCTCTACATAAAAACCAATGAGTCTCAATTTTTTTTTTTTTGGTAAAAGCTTAATTGAACAAGCTGAAGTTAGAAGCTGATTGGCTACCATGCACAGCTGTACCAGATTTTGCACTCTCCAGTTTTAATAAATCAACCCCTGTATGACCACAGATTTTTTTCAATTATGTATATAGCAACAACATATTGCACAGCACTTTTCATAATACATAGTGCAACTCAAAAGCCACATCCCCCAAAAGAGTTCACAATCTAATGTGCCTAGTATATTCATATGACCACTACAGGTAATTTTGGAGAAGGACAATTATTCAACCAGTATGTTTTGAATTTTGACTAGGCAGTTTGTGCTCACAGAGGAATTGAAACCCATGACCCAGAGCTGCCAGGGAAGAATCCTAACCACTTGCCACGGTAACCATTATATGTCAGAGTTGCACTTCACTGTTTTGGAGACATTGCCTTGGAAAAAGAAAGAGACTTCACTGGGGAGGAGGCCTATCATGTTGAAAAACATCAATGAAAAGTCTGCCATGTGGAAAGTGCATGATAGAAACTGCCATGGAGAGCCTATCATGTGAAGGGATCTCCCTGCAGATCCTGCCATGTGGAGACATGACCCTGGAGAACCTCCCATATTGGAAGAGACTGCCATTAAGAAAAGAATGATGCTGCCTATGGGCAGCATGGAAAGAAAGAAAATACTATTTTTCCTGACCTGCTTAGTTGCACTAGAATGTATCCTCTTTTTGTCTATAAGCTCTGGCTAACTGCAAAAATACCTGTTATTTTAGTCTTAGGGAATGTATGGTCTAGTCTGCCCAGGCTAGTAGAACTGTTGCTTACCTGTGTAGTTGTACAGGTACCTAAGGATGAAACTACTGCTTTGAACCACAGTAATTAGCAATAAGCCACAAAAACTAAGTGGAGACAGCAGCCAGGGATGGACAACTTATTGTGTGCCCTAGGCCCTTATTCATAATAACGAATTCACTCACTAGTGTACCTAAAGCCCCCCCAGTTTACCCTCAACCGGCTTTTTAATAGCCATACTTACATGGATTCTCTAAAAACAACAAGAAAGCAATACATTGCCACCTAGAGTGCCGCTAATATAACATGCCTCTAAATATGGCCTAACATCAAGCATCTTGAAGGAGAAGCATCGTATTCTTTGAATGACTGCAAGCAAGGACTTTGAAGAGTTGTAGCTTTAAAGCTTGAAGATGCCGACTTTCTAACATGCATGAAATAAGTCATAGGGGGTCATTTACGAAAGGCAAATCCACTTTGCACTACAAGTGCAAAGTGCACTTGAAATTGCACTGAATGTGCACTTGGAAGTGCAGTCGCTGTAAATCTGAGGGGTAGATCTGAAATGAGGGGAAGCTCTGCTGATTTTATCATCCAATCATGTGCAAGCTAAAATGCTGTTTTTAATTTTTCCTGCATGTCCCCCTTCGGATCTACAGCGACTGCACTTCCAAGTGCACTTTCAGTCCAATTTCAAGTGCACTTTGCACTTGTAGTTTGCACTTGTAGTGCAAAGTGGATTTGCCTTTAGTAAATAACTGTATAAATAAATAAATGTACTAATTTTTCTCTTTGGTGTCCTATTTGGAATAGAAAATGAAATGCAGTAAGGACACGTCCACAAGTTCTGATGCGGATGGCTTACTAAATTGCTGAAAACATCTGGGATCTTAGAATATTTCACTCGATCCAAAAGGTCTCATTGTGATAAACATGTGAACTTAGCACATTATCCCAAAAATGTAGGCTGTATTGGATCCAATACATAAATTTACTAGATCATCTATAAAATGTTGTATAAAGTATGTGCCCTACTTCTCAGCAGCCATGTCTACTGGTTAACAATGTAAAACAAAAACACCTGTGTCTATACATCTGTAATTTTTGTAATGACGTGCATAAACAACAACATAGTCAGTCTCTAATGTGCCAGTCTTTGATTAATGAGCACAAATAATTCAAAGTAAACACTTAACAAATCTCATAAAACCTACAAGTCTTCTAGCAAGATAGAATGGACCACGGTTTGGAAACAATTACAAATGAAGCTCATAACAATGGAATTGCAAAACATTAATCATCATTTAAGATGTCAGATGATCCAAACATGAGGTTTTTATGATTTTGTAAATTTACAGGAATATTTGTTCCCATAGCTTCATCTATTCCAGTTTCCTTATTTGGTTTTTATGTACATGGAAAAACCACAAAATTTAAAATATTTCTGAGCTATAATTATAGCATTCATTGGTGGTACGTGAAATACATTCCTTTGTGTAGGCTATTAGAAGATTAGCATGTACACCTCTTTTGTGGTCAATTGTTTGCTGCTATAGTTACTCTCTGGATTTAATATTGCATTCCAATCTTTTATACAGCACTAGAAATTCAGTAGCTTTGTAAAACCAGATAAATTTAGTCATGCACTTTGCTTCTGTCTCAGACAATGTATATTAGGAAATCGTGGATTTGGCACACAGTACTGTATTCTGATTTTAATTTATTCATTATGTGTGCTGGGCCATATTTTCTCCTGCTGTTTTGTGGTAGATATTCATAGACAGACAAATAGATAGATATGACTGAAGATTTTTTTTACTATTTCACTTGCTGTTCTCTGACAGATTACCCAGTCAGTCAACCTTAGGGGCATATTTATAAAGCAAAAACGTTTTGACTTTTACAGAACGTTTAGGAACGGTCTACTCTTCTTGCATGATAAAATGCCACATTTTACAATGCAGGAAGTGGCAGTTCTGGCCAACGGTGCCTTGAACTTTAAAAAGCGCAGAACACTGTTCACTTTTTGTTTTACTTTATTGTTAAGAAGTGACATTTTATTAATTTCTATGCACCATAGCTCAACTGTAGTGCGTAGAAACGCAGAGAGAACTGGAGCAGTGGGTAAGCTGTAATGCAGATAAAAAAAATGCAGATATGTTGCAGATTTCTTTACCGGACTGCAGTGGCGGCCCGTCCATTAGGGGCACAGGGGTGCCGCCCCCCTAATCCATGCGCCCTGCCCCTAATCTACATGCAGGGCGCCGGACTATTATATTTCAATAGGGGTTTTTCTTTTTTGAAGCACATGATTAGAGCCTGGGGCTCTAATTGGCTTCAAAAAAGGGTGGGTTCGGGCCACAGAGCACTGCGCCCTAAGCCCACGAGTCTTCCTGATTATCTTCACATCCAATCAGAAAGCAGATTCTAAGACCCGATTGGCCAGGGAGTCTTAGGAGAAGCAACGGCCCCATCTCTTTCCTGGAGCGAGGAGCAGCATTGACCTCCTAAGGTAAGGCCACTGATCGCTGCTGTCTGTCTCCCAAGGGGAGAGTACTGATCACCGCCGTCTGTCTCCCGCGGGGGGGCACTGATCATCGCCGTCCATCTCCCGCGGGGAGGGGGGCACTGGTCGCCGTCATCTGTCTCCAGCTGGGGGGGTTTGCTTCCCTCCCCCCAGCACCAGCTGCCACTGCCGGACTGCAGCTCACCCGAAGGCTGTATTCGGGTGCAAACAAGGTACATAGAAACAATTGGTTTCTGTGTGCTCTTGCAGAGATCTGCAGTTTTCTTGTCTCAACACAAGTGTGAATAAACCCTTATTGATGGTGAATCAATCACTGTCATTTAAATCACATGCACTAGGAAGATTCACCTGCAGTGTCAGATCAATGTTAGATTCACTGCTTTATACGAGGGGCGTTCAAGTCAAACTGGGACTTTTGAGTTTATATAATAAAAAAATAAATTTCAAGGAGTGGAAACTGCATTTCGTTTTTAAAATACTCCTCTTCTACATTTAAACATTTATCCCAGTGTTTAACTAATGCCTGGAAAGCTTTGGCATAGAAAGATTTGTCAGTACGCCTGAACCATCCTAGGATAGCCTGCTTCACTTCGTCATCAGTGCTAAAATGATGACCTCCAGGCTGTAAGGGGGATGTGGCAATACCTCCCCGCCGAGTTGCTGTAATGTGCACAGTATGAACATGCGCGTTGTCCTGGAGAAACAGGACATCTTTAGTGATCAAACCAGGCTGTTTTTTTCTGAAAAAGCGTATGCACATCACTCAGAACATGACAGTAACATTCACTGTTGATAGTGGCACAACGGGGTAGAGAAAATCCACATGAATAACGCCACGGTTGTCTCAAAAAACACTTGCCATCACTTTACCTGCAGACGCAATTGTTAAAAAATTTTTTGGTGGTGGTGAGTCTGTGGTGCAGCTGTTTCATGCATTAACTTACACTGTTGTCTGCCATCTTGACTAACAGTCTCTGGACTGGCCCGCGACATGTGTGCCGCCTACCAGTAATAGGACACAGTTGCCACTTACTACTGCATGTAGTACCACCACGCTAGCATCCCGTCTTTGGGATGGTGATCAGCCAAATTAAAGCATCAAGAATTATTTTAAATAACTGGAATGGAATTTTATGAATACAATGAAATAAATTTGCAAAGATAGTGTAAGAACCTGCTGTACTCTGATTCTGGCTCTTGTGTGTAAATGTTTTCCAGAATTACTGTATGAAAAGCCAAAACATTTTGTTTTTTTGTATTGGATAGAGTGGGAACATGTTAAAACCCTTGTAAGGTTATTATTGTTGTCTGTGTCCCTGTTGGAGGGATGCACACTCTGTATTTGTATCTGTAATTTTACAGTTGTCAAATGACCGAGTGGTAAAAATACATTTTTCAATAGGGACAGCCATTTTAGTGTCCACTGCCAAAGAAGCAATTTCTCCTTACTTGGAGCAGAATAGCTCTCATTTTCTCACATGGAAATATCCATGGTGGGACCCAGACAGAAATAAAGACACTGACACAGGTCTTAACTATTGATAAGACAATTTGCTTGGGTTTGATTTGAAGGCAGGTTCAAGAACATGTCAAAAATCTGCAAATGCTGGACTTTAATGCAAACCCCATTGAAGTCAATGGGAGGTGAATCTTGAAAATCGATTCTCTACATTTTCAAGGCTAATTTGCAAGGGATTGCCAAACAAAGGGCATGGACCAATGAACAAAATTGAAGAAAATACCATTCAGCTGGGAGGAGCACTTTTAATCAGGGTTAAAGCAAAATATAAAAAATGTAAAATTCCTATAAATAACATTCGTTAATCATTTAAAATAAATGTAAATTTCTAAGCGCTATACGACATTTCCATTTGTTCTATTTGTAAACAAAGCAGACAGAGATTTCCTTCATCTTTACCAGTTCCTTGGGCTGCATTTATACCTTAGTGTTCTGGGAAAACATGCAGAAAGACATGTTTCTGCTCGCATTTTCAGGAAACATGCAAAAACTAGCTAAAACATGCATCGCTCTTGAGTGGCCATTATTTCTTAATGGCACCCCAAACGTGTCAAAATGTGCATCACAAGAACGCATGAGGCTCACTGTCAGAAAAAAAGGTGCAAGAGCTACTTTAGTGCATTTGTTGTGCATAGTGCAGCCCATTCACTTTCTGTCGCGTGGCAAAAAACAAAACATGACGCATAGTATCGGGTGTGAAGGGGGCCTTATCCTAGATGAGTCCATCAAGTGCGGATTGTCTTCAAAAGTCAGCAATTTTTTTTTTTGGAAGGCGTTATAATTAGTGATTGACATGGATCTACTGTACATCACTGGATGACATGATGGATGATGGATATACACCATCGGTCATGTCTGGGTTTTTTTTTTGTTTTGTTTTGTTTTAATAAAGGACTTTGCTAAATGTGTGGTGTTACTATACCCTACTAAAATAAAATAAAAATAAAAAAAACATTTTTATGCACTAACTTTGATGATGAATTTACTTCAGCATTGTGCATTACGTGTATATTTGCTCAATATAGAGGCTGTCCCTATACTTCAAGTACCTATATAACTGCTGAGCCACGCTTCCATATTTAACATTTATATATGGGCAAAAAAAAACACTCAGTACATCTCTCCAGTACTCTCAAGTACAGAAAAATAAATGTTTATCCTGCCAGAGGAAGACAGAGGAGAGAGCAGATGACACAGGCACTTAAACTGACCACAGTGTCAGGGCTCAGAAGCCATGATAACCATGGTCAGTTTACAGGGGGAGGGCAGAACCAGGCAGGATCAGACAGGTTTTTCAGATGTTACAGGGGGGCCAAATGACACAGCACAACCAGCACAAGCACTGTACTGTTTAACATTCTTTAAAGGAACAGGATCTTTTTTTTTTAGGTAAACAAACACTTTTAGGCTACTTTCACACTGGGGCGCAGGCGGTGTGAGTGGTAAAGCGCCGCTATTTTTAGCAGCGCTTTACCATCGTTTTTGCGGCACTATTCATCAGCTAGCGGGGCGCATTTAACCGCCCGCTATCGGCCGAAAAAGGGTTAAGATGCCCGCAAAGCGTCGCTGCAGCGGCGCTTTGCCGGCGGTTCGGTGCCGCTGCCCATTGATTTCAATGGGCAGGGGCGCTTTAGGAGCGGTGTATACTTCAGTTCCCAAAATAAATCCTGAAATAAATCCAAACAGCGGGTCCTTGCAACAAATGACGTATCATACTCCCCTCTCCTCTACTTTCCTACAGCGCCTCAAAGATGCAGCTAGCAGGAGTTTTTTGAGCGACCTGCCAGCGCACCGCTCCAGTGTGAAAGCCCTCGGGTTTTTACACTGGAGTGAAAGAGGAGGCTCTTTCATGGCTCTTTGCAGGAGCTATTTTTAGCGCTATAGCGCCTGCAAAGCGCCTCAGTGTGAAAGTAGCCTTAGATATGCTGAATTTTAAAATTGAATTCATAACTGATGATTCCTGATTGGCATTAGAAAAGGCAGTCCTAAGATCAGGTGGATATTTCTTTATAATTTCAGATATTTAGTCTCTGCAATCCTTTATAAACTTGCTGTGTGAGAGGTTTAAGCTTGCTAATGACTGATAACACATGTTCACACCCCTCATCGTGGTTCATTCTACGCACATATGAACAAATTGTTCTGACTTAACTTTCTTCTTTTCAATAATATCATTAAATAAGACCTAAATGAATGCAGCAGGGAAGAAGTGACAATTCGTCAACGGAATAGCATATCCCAGACCATGGTTTGAGTGGGTGTACTATCAGATGAGTAATACGTTTTTCAGAGAAAATGCAGTGCTCTTAAGTTAAGCCCTTTCTTCTCTAAAATAAACAACATCTGGATCTAAAGGATTTGTAGTGGTTATTCTTTTATCTATACTCTATAATCCAAGGCAATTCTTTCTGTAGTATCACAGTCTGCAATGACTGCGTGCTAACTCAATTTGTATTTTTTATCAGACTGTAACACAGAAAAACTCAGTTCCCAAAATAAATCC
The DNA here is from genome assembly GCA_029206835.1 of Rana muscosa. Taxonomy (NCBI): domain Eukaryota; kingdom Metazoa; phylum Chordata; class Amphibia; order Anura; family Ranidae; genus Rana; species Rana muscosa. The sequence continues at coordinate 712,994,479 of CM055118.1, forward strand.
AAAAACAGCAGGTCCCTGCAACAGATGACGTATCATACTCACCTCTCCTCTACTTTACAGCAGCCTTCATCAGGCTTGGACACTTCTGGAATTGTTGGATGTCTATGTCCCTCACTGTTAGCCATGTTTACTTCCTCAAGCCCCTATGCCACTGTGGATTTGTTTAGGGAACTGACAGGGTCTCTTTAAGTTCAAGTGTGGATCAGTGAATAAATGTGTGTGAGCACTTGAACATGTAACACTATATACAGAATTATGAGCATTTCATTAATACTGTACCTGTACAAATCCACACAATCTGTGATGGTCAAACAGAGGCATGCTTGGACGATCTTCTCTATGCACAGTTATGCTGTAGCTTCTCATCAATACTGGTACTGGTTTGGATTCATCCGTAACATGTAAAGTAATATGATTAAAACCCAGGCCAAGAGGATAATTAGCAGCTCTATAAAATAAAAATAAAACAAGTACAAAAAATACACTTTTACTTTGTAAAATGTACTTATACAATATACACCCCTTTTTAACTAATGACACTACCAAGCTTCTAATTCACTTGGTTATCTCTCGCCTTGACTACTGCAACTCCCTCCTCATTGGATTACCTTTACATAGATTATCCCCCCTTCAGTCCATAATTAATGCCGCTGCAAGTCTCATCCACCTTACCAACCATTCAGTGTCCTCCACCCCTCTCTGCCAATCCCTCCACTGGCTTCCACTCACCCAACAAATAAAATTACTAAAATGAAAGTACTAACAATAATTTACAAAGCCATCCATAACTCTGCCCCCAGCTACATCACTAACCTAGTCCCAAAATACCAACCAAGCCGCTCTCTCCGTTCCTTCCAAGATCTCCTGCTCTCTAGCTCCCTTGTAACCTCCTCCCATGCTCGCCTCCAGGATTTATCCAGAGCTTCTCCCATCCTTTGGAACTCCCTACCCCAATCTGTCCAACTGTCCCCTAATCTATCCATCTTTAGATGATCCCTGAAAACCCTTCTCTTTAAAGAAGCCTATCCTGCTTCTAACTAATATACTGTTTTACTTTCTCCATCAGCTCATCCCCCACAGTCAGGGCCGCTGATAGGGGGTCCTTCTGTACGGGAACCGCACACACACAGGGGCCCGGACAGGGAGGCAGATCGGTGCGGTATGACAAATACAGAAACGATCCATCTAGCAGCTGAAAGCAGATTTCTCTCCCTCCTGTCGGTTTTCAGCTGCTAGATGCATCTGAAAGCAGCGCTGCCTGTTTTCCTCTGGTGGAACATAGAGAGATGTGTTACTGTTGGGACACTGAGTGCCGGTGGATATGTCATTTACGGCCCCTTCCTAAGCCTGTCTTAATACACAGGCACCTCTGATAACTGCCCAGGGGTCCTTGGTGCTTGGGGGGCCTAGAAGTTTCCTCCCACTGCTCCCAGCAGTACTCTGGTAACAAGTTCCCCTCACTTTGGCCGGCTCTTTTCGTAGAGGTCAGTTCTGTAATGTATCTTGTGTCCAGCTGTCTTAACGTCTGTCTCTCTCCCTCCCCGGCATCTTCCTCCACGCCTCAGCCACTATCTGGTCCTGCTTTCCTTTCATCCTCACACAGGTTACCCATCAGTCTCTGCCTGTCACACTGCTCTTCTCCCAGATGCTAACCCTCGCTGCTCACTCCCTGCTAATTTTCAGTCTCTTCTCCAGCCAACCAGACATTCTTTTCCTGACACTTTACAAACAATAGTCCCTCACTCCCCTCCCAGTCTTCTCTGCAGACACTTCACCTTCACAGGTGTGTGCCCCCCCATACGCAAACACTGCAACTGTCTGGAATCCCCCACCCAGCACACCCTGCACACTGAATCTTTACTAGTTAATGGAATCTCACCCTCTCCCCCTCCCTGACAGAAAGCCTATTTGCTTTTATTATACTGTGGCTATTCCTCACCAGCCAACAGTATTCCCCATGCCCATCACTGACCATCCCTCTCCAGTCCCCTCCACCCCCATCTATATCCCCCCTTCCCTCATTCTATCACAAATCATCCTCTTTTTTTTTTATTTGTCCCGATACAGACCAGAATTCCCCCAGTCTCACTCCAGTTCTTCTCTACCCATCCCCCATCTCCTACCCACCTCCACCCCCTCCTCCTTCTCCCTTACCCCATGGTTCCCATCTCCATCCCACTTCCCTATTTTTTTCAGGGTTAAAGAAGAACCCCAAAGTGGAGCATCCTATTACTGCTGCTGCTTGTGTGGGTGGGATGTGTACTGCGCCAATCCCTGCTGACCCTCCTCTCCTATTCATCCCATGTGATTGGCGCAGTACACATCCCACCCACACAAGCAGCAGCAGTAATAAGATGTTCTGCAGGTGTTAAGGAAGAACCCCAATTGCAAAGTGCCAGAAGAGACCCAGAAACTCTGGAGGGGAAGGTAGAGGGGGAGTTGTTCTTCCATTTGTAGATTTAGCCCAGTGGCAGCTTGACAAAATCTGTGATGTCAGCTTCCCTGCACAGCTCTTCTTCAGGAGTGCATATCTGTATAATACGTTATTGCCCTTACACTGTACCCTATACTGTACCATCCTGCCCCCTGTACTGTGTCCACTTACCCTCCCCTGTACTGTGCCCTCCTCCCCACCCATACTGTGACCTCCTGCCCCCCGTACTGTACCTTCCTGTCCGCCTTCTGTGGCCCCCTGTACTGTACCCTCCTAACTGCTGTATCGTGCCATCCTGCTCCCCCCCTGTACTGTGCCATCCTGCCCCCCCTGACTGTACCCTCCTGTTCCCCCCCATAAGTTTGTAAGTTATGTTGTGTCCACTAATGATGATTTTTGTGTATTTTTTGCGAAAATATTGTTTTGATATTTTTTAGGGGGGCCCTGTCAGGTAAGCTGTACAGGGCCCCGTGATTTCTAACAGCAGCCCTTGCCACAGTTATTACCTTTTGTATCAATTGACCCTCCCTTTTTAGATTGTAAGCTCTAGCGAGCAGGGCCCTCTGATTCCTCTTGTACCAAATTGTGATGTAACTGTAATGTCTGCCTTAATTTTGTTAAGCGCTGTGCAAACTGTTGGTGCTATATAAATCCTGTATAATAATAATAATAATAATAATAATGTACAGTTACTTTTATGTCAAATTATTCCAAGAGGGAACTAAAAGATGCTACTCCAGCCCAGGCAGGGAAGGATTACTATTCCAGAATGTTACATCGGCATAATATCCAGATAAATATTTTCAATGGCATCCCCATGCTTTTTTCATGACAGGTTTACTTTTAGGAAATAAGTAGGCTGGCATTGTTAAACTCTCTGGGAATTCTAGTTGGCTGTCAGTCTTTCGTTTCCATACTTTTTTTACTTCCTGTATGTGATGTCAGAATTTTGTATTGCAAAAGTATTGATGCTTCTGAAATAAAAACTAGAACTTTTTGGAAAAGGGTTTCAGCATTAGCAGGCTCTGTATTTCTCTCAGTATTAGATTTCTATCGGAAGCCTTGTGTTCTACTGACATGCTCTAGCAAATATAGAGTTTTACCATATATCATACAACCATAGTAAAGCCTCGTATAAACACACAATCAGAAAATTGTACAAAAGATAGCGCTTTCAAAGCGATCGTATGATAATCTGATCGTTAGTACACAGCTTTCGTCCAAAATTTTCCAAATGGACAAACACGAAAAATTTCACCAGGACTAAAGCCTAGTACACACAGGCTGAATGTCGGATGTCGGTTCAATAAAAACCGTCCGACATCCGGCCCGTGTGTATGGCAGCTGGTCCGGCTTCTATTGGATGAACATGCAGGAAAACCTGCAGCCGACTGGCTCCCAATCAGTGCTATCAGCCAATGGCTGAGAGCGCTGACCAGAGTGTTCAGGCGGGGGGGGGCTTCCCCCTGTCAGAACGCAATAGCACAGCAGGGAAGATCGCTGTACTAACATCGGACCAGAGCTGACAGTTTTTTGTGGTGTGTACTAGGCTTAAAAAAGGAGAAGTTCAATTATTCTGGATGATAAAGAAAAGCACAACAACAGGGGTTCTAACCCTTCCTTACTCTATCAAAAAACAAAAGTTTTAAATGTGTAGCACCCTCTACCATAGGTAGGTGCTAGATGTATAGTGTTTAAGGGTCTGTTAACGCAGGTAAATTTCAACAGGCCTAATGCTGCAAGCTAGGCCTGTTTGTTTTCGATCTGGGGGCAGGGAGTGGTTAGTGTAGCAGTGGGTGCTTCAGCTCTTGGGCACCTCCCCTGCTTTCAGTGAGAATGATGTTCTAAAAGAGGTGCAGGGCTGGGAGCTGGAGTGGCATGGAGTACATGTGAGGAGCCCTGACCAATCCCCAACTAGGATTGGCAGGGGGCAGGCCTCCTACATATACTTACAGTCAGCCTGCTGGGGAGGAGTTGTCGGCTGGGTGAATTGAAAGATGGAGTGCTAGACTGCGTGCTGGAGAGACACCCCCAAACGGGGGGGGGGGTGGATTCGGCGGAGGAGCTTGGGAGCTTGGAGGGAGCCTCTCTTTACATGGTCATGGAGAGGTGTCCTGGAACAGGAGCTGGAGGAGCAGTTGGTCCACACGGTCAGGGTAAATCTTTCAAGAAGACTCAGGACAGGAGTCGGTGAGTGAGGCACATTGGAGATCTGGAAGAGGCATGCCAGGGGAGCTGGGTGCAGAACCAGAGGAGAGACTGTGGGGTTCTGTGTCAAGTCGCTGCAGTCTGAGGACTCAGGATTTGCAAGTCGGGCTTGCTGGGATCAGTAGTCCATCGTCAAGTATGCTTTATTAATTAAACGTTCAGGGCCATCAAGAAGGGGTACTGCAGGCCCCTGGCCTATTATTCATCAAGAGAAGTTTCAACTAGGAATTATTCAGAGTGAGGCCTAGCCTATTCAAGATGGTGGGACAGGTGACTAATGCTGTGACAGGGAAGTGTTGCTCAGGAGGTGAAGAGTCCTGGAGGTAGAAGTCTGCAGGAGAGTGCAGAGACGGGAGAAGTTCTGAGGTGAAGAGTCGGATCAGCTCCAGCATTGCAAATACCATCGGTTCTATGGGCATCCCATATCCCTTTCCCCCAACCAAGTTCAATCCCCCAAATAAAACAACAAAACAAAGCAAACGACTTTTCATTGTCTACAAGTGTAACGTATGGATGTCTGGCAGCAGGGTGAATATGCGTGGATGTTAGTAACTAGTGGCAACACACCACTACAAATGTCAATACATTTTAGATGAAACATGCATGACAATCACAGCACATTTTCCTTCCTATATCCGTATCTAATTTCTCTTGCTTTTTGTTCTTGCATTTTACTTTACATCTTATATCTTACTTTTCTTCTCGGGTTTAGTAAGGAAAAATAAATTCAGTGATTCTTTAAACAATACTTCCCTTCTCACACTATCATATGCCTGCTTGTAATTAATAGACAGGTGGTGTTGGTTGATATTATATTAACCACATTTTCCAGCACTATGAGTAACGGGATCTGTGGTTGACCTATTTTTCTGAAAACCACATTGATAGTCTTCCAGTATAACTTCAACATAAGGTTCTAATTGCATTGCTAAAATTCTCGTCATTACTTTATAGGTGACGTATACCACAATAACTCCTACATATTGTTTTGTCTCCTTTTTTTAGTACATGGCAAATTATTTTCAAATCTATCCCTATGGTATCTGTTCCTTTTCCATTGCTCATTTTTTAGGTCATGTATATAGTTTCATAAAATTGCCCCTACTTTTTTTTCATCTTTTGACTTTTTTCTTTTAAAATTGCTTGTGAATGGCTTCTACCACTACATAAGATGATGCTTCCTATTTTATTTCTGCGTCATAAAATGGGACTTCTTCATTTCCGCTCATGTATTGCATTCTACTTATTTAAAACAATTTTTTAAAGTATTCAGCACACATTCTAATATTTTCTCTTAATTTCCTGGAAAGTTTTCTTTTCTGCCTATACAAACTTAGATTCTCAGATGAGCACTTCTCTTCTCTCTTGTCTTCTTTATCACATACATATCTTTGCACAGATTCCCAACTGTTTTCCTTTGGAGTCTATCCTGTTCTTTTTCCTTTTGCATATTTCATTTACCATTCTTGTGTTTTCAGAAAATTAATCAATATTTGTCTTTACTTTGCTCTTTAACATTTTATACACAACCTTGTGGTTTATTCTTTTGTATTTCCACACTATATTAAACCAATTTGCTTTTTTTTGTAATGTTATATACTGAAGGACCCTTTTATTACTATTACTTTTTTATTTTCTAAAATATTACCAATGTTTATATTCATAATCTGTATTCTCTGTTTGTATATTTTTATGCGCTTTGTTTTGAGTTTAGCAAAACACATGTACACAAAAATAATAGCAGTATCACAGTAAACATACTAAATTGGAATTATGTACTAAATAAGTGTAGCGGGGTCTCAAAATTTAGGTGGGATACACCTGGGTGTTACTATGATCCAGGTGTGTAAATTGTGAGAGGAATTGGACCATTTGTATTGGGTGGTGTATTATTCTCCTTGGCCTGTGGGTGGCGGGGTACTCGCAGGCTCAAGGAAAATTTGCTGCCACAGTGCTGTCCTTTTTGTCCCTTCTCGGAGATGGTACGGCAAGGGCGGGGAACCTGCTGTGACGTCAATGGAGGAGATAAAAGGGGGAGACGCCCTTGCCACGAGGTCTTTGGGGATCTTCTTCATCACGCGCCCAGGCACCCTAGGCCCAGGCGCCCTAGGCCTGGCCGGAGCAGAGTTGGCGTCCATCCCAGGCACCTTCAGCCTGGGGTGAGGTACTAAACCAGAGGCCTGGGGCCCGGTGACTTCGACTGGGTCCCGCGAGGGTGGAGAAGTCCGAGGGTCCCTGAGGTGGATGGGGCCCAAGTCTGAGGTGAGGAGGCTGGAGAGGTCACCCGTCCGGAGAGTCCGGAGCAGCATCAACCCAGTGACGGATGGGCCTCCGGTAACTCCCTTGGGGGGACATCTTCCCCTGACAGGGGCCACAACACAGCGAAGGTACTCCTATCTACATTCTATTGAGTCGCTGGTAGAGACTCACAAGTTCTAAATTCTCTCTTAGCCGATGGCTATAGTAACCGCTGGTGAAACCACAGTGGTTTAGCTTACAATCAGGATAGTGCCTTGACCTGCTCACCCCACCGTATTGAGCTGTTATTGGGTCTCAACCAGTTGGCTGCTAAAGCACTGTTTATTGTGAGTGTGACAATAAAGCAAGAGTTGGACCTTTATCGGTGTGTGGTACTCTGGTTAATGGGAGTAAAGGGAAGTGTCAGCACAGCAAGACTTGGTCCTTAACTGAAACACACAGGCCCGAGGAAAATATCTGGTACTGGCCTTCACCTCACCCACTGCCATGGGGAGGACATGGGCCGTAGCGCATCTCACCCTCACATACGAAATACCCCTAGACAAATTAGAGGGGGTGAGGCCGCTACATAAGTATGATGTAATAATACAGATACCAGAAAGGGGAAATGCAATAATTTTAATATCAAAATGCCAAAGTTCTCTCAATTATTATTAAAAAGGGGGGAACCCTGTCACCCAAATTGTCTCCGATAAGCCTCAAAACCAGGTATTGCACAATGCTATTTTTATAAGAACTATAAAGTTATAGGCTACAGATCTAAACAAATCAGGCATGTCCTTTGTTGATTAACCTTTACAAGACCATAATCAAGAAGTATATTGGACAAAAGGATTAAATCTGTAAAGGTGTATAAGAATAAACCATTCAAAATTCTATACTTTCTGGGGTTATTATTATTTTTATACAGGATTTATATAGCGCCAACAGTTTGCGCAGCACTTACAATGTAGAGGGGGGCAGTTCACTACATTAGGAATAGGAGGGCCCTGCTCATGGAGCTTACAGTCTAAAGGGAGAGGAGGTGATACAAAAGGTAATAGCTGCGGGGATGATCTGATGGAGGTGTCTCGGGTACAATATTTAGGTGAAAGTGGGGTAGGCCTCCATGAATAAGTACGTTTTCAAGGATCGCCTAAAGGCGGACAGGATAGGGGCTGGCTCCAAAGATAGTACTGAGCTGACTACTACAATCTATGTCCTAACTGAAGGGACATACAATTCATTGGCAAACATCAGTAAAAATACTTTGTTAAATAACTTCTGGCAGTGTGTCAGCGCCATTGCAGTTATGGTTGTAAATTTAGTTAATGTAGGGTCCATGGGCAATATCATGAGTAGAAAAATCAGCAAAATATGCATGATCCTTTCTAAAAACACAGAGCATTGAGGACAGGCCCAGGTTAGGTATGGAAAATAAGGACTGTTTGAATAACAGCAGATATATTATCATGTCAGAAATCAGCAGCAGGAATGGCCAGATCTGCATGGCTATACTCAGGAAACTGGAACTAGATTGTGTATGCTCTAAGTGAGATTTATTTATAGTGAAACAAAACCCATCCAAACACCAGCAAGCTGCAAACATAAAAGTATAAGTGAGCCAAAAACCCAGTAACAGAATACCTGACTAATTAACAAACAGAAGCTTAACTAACAAATAACTATATACAATTAGTGATGTAGCAACCTCTCCCCCCCCCCCGGTTCGGTTCGCACCAGAACAGCATGTAAAAAGTTTGGACCTGAGCCACAAACTCTATTAAAGTCTATGGGACCCGAACTTGAAGGCTTGTATGCAAGTTATTGGCCATAAAAAGGGTATGTGGGTCCAAGTACTGCCCTGGGGGACATGTATCCCCCATATCCCAGCCCCCCTATGTGAATGAGTAGGAGTACATTGTACCCCTACTCATTCACCAAAAAAAAGTGTAAAAAATAAATAAAAACCCAGAGACAGCTTTAAAAATAAAAAATGTAGATTCATTGTCAATCACGATGCCTGCCGCACCGCCGGTCTCGAAAAAAGAAAAAAAACTATCCGCCCGCGACTAAGGCTAACCACTGAATGCCTGCTCTGTCGCTTGACAGTTCCTAAATAGGTAAGGGGCAGAGTCACCTGGTGACATCTCTTGGTGGCACTGCCCTCTTGTGATGTCACCAACCCAGCATGCACTGGTTGGTGATGTCACAAGAGGTCGGTGCCACCAGGTGATGTCACCAGGTGGCCTCACCCCTTACCTATTTAGGAACTGTCAGTTGGAGGAGCAGGCAGTTGGCCTTCGCTGTGGGCAGAGCAGTTTTTTTATTTTCCAGCGGGTGTCGTGATTGACGATGGATCTAAATGGGGGGACATTGTTTTTATATTTTTTTAATAAAGGACTTGTCAAAAACTGGTTCCTGTTTTTTTTACACTACACAGTTTTTTTTGGGGTGGATAGGTAGGGGTACTATGTACTCATTCACATAGGGGGGCCGGATCTGGGGGCCCCCTGCCCGCAGACCCCCACAACCACCACCCAGTGTTGTGGGGAAGATTCCCTTGTAGAGTCCCCAAGCACCCTCCCCATGTTGAGGGCATATGGCCTGGTATGACTGCATCCTCAGATAAGGGTTTGGTATGGATCTTGGGAGACAACACGTTGCTTTTTTTTTTTAAGTTGGGTTCCTCTTAAAATCCATACTAAACCCAAAGGACCTGGTATGGATTGAGGGGGGCCCCCACACCATTTTTTTTTCTATTGCCAGCAAATTCGTCAATGCTCTCTTTTTCATTCAAGCTTTCAGCTCGCTAACAGCTGATGACTCCTCCGTTGTTAATGATACGGCGGCCGGCTTCCTGGCCCCACTTCTTAACAACCTATTGAATGTGCGCTCGGCGGGCTCAGCCCAAACCGCTCACCCATCCCTATAAATGGGCAACACAGAAAGACAGGGAAAACAGGAGGTACAGGGAGCAGATTAGAAGAGGTAACGAAAAATGTAATCAGGAACATGGGAGAGCAGGTATAGGGCAGCAGGATAGCAGGATACAAAGTACAGCATACAGGGCGGGAACAGGATAATGGCTAGCAGTATCTGGCAGCAAGAAAAATACTAGAGTGAGATGGACTAATAGGGAAGGACCTAAATACCCTCCCAGCAGCCAGCATCAGGTGGAAACTGATTACTGGAATCTGCTGGCTGCTGGTGAGTACTGGAATTACAACCCTCTGCGCAGGGAGCCATAATGCCACCATTTGTATTAGAACACATCTGTCCTGATCAGGGATGAGCCGAACACCCCCCGGTTTGGTTCGCACCAGAACCTGCGAACAGACAAAATGTTTGTGTAAACTTTAGAACCCTATTAAATACAATGGACTCGAACGTTCGAAATCTAAAGTGTTAATTATAAAGGCTAATATGCAAGTTATTGTCCTAAAAAGTGTTTGGGGACCTGGGTCCTGCCCCAGGGGACATGTATCAATGCAAAAAGAAGTTTTAAAAACGGCTGTTTTTTCGGGAGCAGTGATTTTAATAATGCTTAAAATGAAAAAATAAAAGTGAAATATTCCTTTAAATTTCGTACCTGGGGGGTGTGTATGATATGCATGTAAAGTGGCGCATGTTTCCCGTGCTTAGAACTGTCCCTGCAAAAAATGTCATTTTTGAAAGAAAAAAATGCATTTAAAACTGATTTGCGGCTATTAATGAATTGTCGGCTCCCGGCAATACATACAAAAGTCATTGATAAAAAAAAATAAAAAAAAGCGTGGGGGTTCCCCTGAATTCAATTACCAGGCCCTTCAGGTCTGGAATGGATATTAAGGGAAACCCCGCCGCAAATTAAAAAAAAAATTGACGTGGGGTTCCCCCAAATATCCATTCCAGGCCCTTCAGATCTGGCATGGATTTTAAGGGGAACTCCACCCCAAATTTAAAAAAAAATTGGTGTGGAGTCCCCCTAAAAATCCATACCAGACCCCTTATCCGAGCACGCAACCTGGCCGGCCGCAGGGGAAAAGGGGGGACGAGAGAGCGGCCCCCCCTCCCTCCTGAACCGTACCAAGCCACATGCCCTCAACATGGGTAGGATGTCCCCATGTTGATGGGGACAAGGGCCTCATCCCCACAACCCTTGCCCGGTGGTTGTGGGGGTCTGCGGGCGGGGGGCTTATCGGAATCTGGAAGACCCCTTTAACAAAGGGGACCCCCAGATCCCGCCCCCCCCTATGTGAATTGGTAAGGGGTACATTGTACCCCTACCATTTCACGAAGAAAGCGTAATTTTTTTTTAAAAAAAACACACAAACACCTTGAAAAAGTCCTTTATTTAAAAAAAAACAAAAAACATTCCAGCGGTGAAATCCAGTGTCCCGCGGCGATCCCGATGTCCAGCGCTGTCCTTCATTGCTTGTGCCTGAGCGGACCTGATGGGGAACTCCCTCTCAGTATTTTAAATGTATAGACCCGCCCCTTCTAAAGTTCCCCATCAGGTCCGCTCAGCGGACCAGATGCGGAACATGAGAAGGGGCGGGTCTATACATGTATTACCAAAGTGAGAGCAGTTCCCCATCAGGTCCGCCCCCTCGGTATGTCGGACCCGCCTACGTCATTGGCTTGAGCGGGGAACTTCCTTCACTATGTAAATTTAAATTACACAGTGAAGGAAGTTCCCCGCTCAAGCCAATGACGTAGGCGGGTCCGACATACCGAGGGGGCGGACCTGATGGGGAACTGCTCTCACTTTGGTAATACATGTATAGACCCGCCCCTTCTCATGTTCCGCATCTGGTCCGCTGAGCGGACCTGATGGGGAACATTAGAAGGGGCGGATCTATACATTTAAAATACTGAGAGGGAGTTCCCCATCAGGTCCGCTCAGGCACAACCAATGACGGACAGCGCTGGACATCGGGATCGCCGCGGGACACTGGATTTCACCGCTGGAATGTTTTTTTTTTGTTTTTTTTTTAAATAAAGGACTTTTTCAAGGTGTTTGTGTGTTTTTTTAAACATTTTTTTACGCTTTCTTCGTGAAATGGTAGGGGTACAATGTACCCCTTACCAATTCACATAGGGGGGGGCCGGGATCTGGGGGTCCCCTTTGTTAAAGGGGTCTTCCAGATTCCGATAAGCCCCCCGCCCGCAGACCCCCACAACCACCGGGCAAGGGTTGTGGGGATGAGGCCCTTGTCCCCATCAACATGGGGACATCCTCCCCATGTTGAGGGCATGTGGCTTGGTACGGTTCAGGAGGGAGGGGGGCCGCTCTCTCGTCCCCCCCTTTTCCCCTGCGGCCAGCCAGGTTGCGTGCTCGGATAAGGGGTCTGGTGTGGATTTTTAGGGGGACTCCACGCCATTTTTTTTTTAATTTGGGGTGGAGTTCCCCTTAAAATCCATGCCAGATCTGAAGGGCCTGGAATGGATATTTGGGGGAACCCCACGTCAATTTTGTTTTTAATTTGCGGCGGGGTTCCCCTTAATATCCATTCCAGACCTGAAGGGCCTGGTAATTGAATTCTGGGGAACCCCCACGCTTTTTTTTTTTTTTTATCAATGACTTTTGTTTGTATTGCCGGGAGCCGACAATTCATTAATAGCCGCGAGTCAGTTTTAAATGCATTTTTTTCTTTCAAAAATGACATTTTTTGCAGGGACAGTTCTAAGCACGGGAAACATGCGCCACTTTACATGCATATCATACACACCCCCCAGGTACGAAATTTAAAGGAATATTTCACTTTTATTTTTTCATTTTAAGCATTATTAAAATCACTGCTCCCGAAAAAACAGCCGTTTTTAAAACTTCTTTTTGCATTGATACATGTCCCCTGGGGCAGGACCCGGGTCCCCAAACACTTTTTAGGACAATAACTTGCATATAAGCCTTTATAATTAGCACTTTAGATTTCTCCCATAGATTTTTCGAATTTGCCGCGAACACCCCAATTTGTTCGCTGTTCGGCGAACGGGCGAACAGGCAATGTTCGAGTCGAACATGAGTTTGACTCGAACTCGAAGCTCATCCCTAGTCCTGATCTTGTGGACGGGAATAAGGTAGGATTTATGAACAATAAATTAAATGGTTATCTATTTGAATAACCTTAATTTGTTCAAATCATGTTCCCATTTGTTGCCCTCATTTCCAAGATATCCATTTTGTCCATTCCAAGCCTCCTGTCAGAAAGGTTGGTCTTGCATTTTACCATTCCACAGCAAGTATGTTGCTGAATGTTATTTTATGTTTACAATTAGGGATGAGCTCGGTGTTCGAGTCGAACATACGTTCGACTCGAACATCGGCTGTTCGATCGTTCGACGAAGATCGAACGATTTGGGCCGTTCGCGCCTAATTCGAGTGACGCGAACGGCCCACAATGCACTACGCCATCGCAGTGTCATCCAGGCGCTGTGATTGGCCAAGCATGCACTGTGACCCCGCATGCTTGGCCAATCACAGCGCCGGCAGCGAGGAGAGCAATGATTGGCCACAGGCAGGATGCCTGTGGCCAATTATTGCTGAGGGTGTTTAGTACACGCCTCACACTATAAAAGGCCGCCAGCACGGCGGCCTAGTGTAGTGTGTTCCGGAGCAGGGAAAGAGAAGCATAGGCAGGGACAGTGACATTTTTTTTTCTTGCTTAACCTGGATTCCTTTAGTTTAGGGAAAGAGAAGGATAGGTAGGGAGAGTGTCAGTGTGTTTTACTGTGCTAATCCTTGTTTGTAGGGACAGGGAAGGACAGTGAGGGAAATTCTCCTTGTGCTATAGTGTGCTAAAGCATTGATCATCAACCATCTTTAAAAAAACATTTTTTATAGGGACAGAAAACTATAGGTAGGGAGAGTGTTAGTGTGTTTTACTGTGCTAATCCTTGTTTGTAGGGACAGGGAAGGACAGTGAGGGAAATTCTCCTTGTGCTATACTGTGCTAAAGCATTGATCATCAACCATCTTTAAAAAAAAAATTTTATAGGGACAGAAAACTATAGGTAGGGAGAGTGTCAGTGTGTTTTACTGTGCTAATCCTTGTTTGTAGGGACAGGGAAGGACAGTGAGGGAAATTCTCCTTGTGCTATAGTGTGCTAAAGCATTGATCATCAACCATCTTTAAAAAAACATTTTTTATAGGGACAGAAAACTATAGGTAGGGAGAGTGTCAGTGTGTTTTACTGTGCTAATCCTTGTTTGTAGGGACAGGGAAGGACAGTGAGGGAAATTCTCCTTGTGCTATAGTGTGCTAAAGCATTGATCATCAACCATCTTTAAAAAAACATTTTTTATAGGGACAGAAAACTATAGGTAGGGAGAGTGTCAGTGTGTTTTACTGTGCTAATCCTTGTTTGTAGGGACAGGGAAGGACAGTGAGGGAAATTCTCCTTGTGCTATACTGTGCTAAAGCATTGATCATCAACCATCTTTAAAAAAAAAAATTTATAGGGACAGAAAACTATTGGTAGGGAGAGTGTCAGTGTGTTTTACTGTGCTAATCCTTGTTTGTAGGGACAGGGAAGGACAGTGAGGGAAATTCTCCTTGTGCTATAGTGTGCTAAAGCATTGATCATCAACCATCTTTAAAAAAAAATTTTTATAGGGACAGAAAACTATAGGTATGGAGAGTGTCAGTGTGTTTTACTGTGCTAATCCTTGTTTGTAGGGACAGGGAAGGACAGTGAGGGAAATTCTCCTTGTGCTATAGTGTGCTAAAGCATTGATCATCAACCATCTTTAAAAAAACATTTTTTATAAAAACAGAAAACTATAGGTAGGGAGAGTGTCAGTGTGTTTTACTGTGCTAATCCTTGTTTGTAGGGACAGGGAAGGACAGTGAGGGAAATTCTCCTTGTGCTATAGTGTGCTAAAGCATTGATCATCAACCATCTTTAAAAAAACATTTTTTATAGGGACAGAAAATTATAGGTAGGGAGAGTGTCAGTGTGTTTTACTGTGCTAATCCTTGTTTGTAGGGACAGGGAAGGACAGTGAGGGAAATTCTCCTTGTGCTATAGTGTGCTAAAGCATTGATCATCAACCATCTTTAAAAAAACATTTTTTATAGGGACAGAAAACTATAGGTAGGGAGAGTGTCAGTGTGTTTTACTGTGCTAATCCTTGTTTGTAGGGACAGGGAAGGACAGTGAGGGAAATTCTCCTTGTGCTATACTGTGCTAAAGCATTGATCATCAACCATCTTTAAAAAAAAAAAATTATAGGGACAGAAAACTATAGGTAGGGAGAGTGTCAGTGTGTTTTACTGTGCTAATCCTTGTTTGTAGGGACAGGGAAGGACAGTGAGGGAAATTCTCCTTGTGCTATAGTGTGCTAAAGCATTGATCATCAACCATCTTTAAAAAAACATTTTTTATAGGGACAGAAATCTATAGATAGGGAGAGTGTCAGTGTGTTTTACTGTGCTAATCCTTGTTTGTAGGGACAGGGAAGGACAGTGAGGGAAATTCTCCTTGTGCTATAGTGTGCTAAAGCATTGATCATCAACCATCTTTAAAAAAACATTTTTTATAGGGACAGAAAACTATAGGTAGGGAGAGTGTCAGTGTGTTTTACTGTGCTAATCCTTGTTTGTAGGGACAGGGAAGGACAGTGAGGGAAATTCTCCTTGTGCTATAGTGTGCTAAAGCATTGATCATCAACCATCTTTAAAAAAACAATTTTTATAGGGACAGAAAACTATAGGTAGGGAGAGTGTCAGTGTGTTTTACTGTGCTAATCCTTGTTTGTAGGGACAGGGAAGGACAGTGAGGGAAATTCTCCTTGTGCTATACTGTGCTAAAGCATTGATCATCAACCATCTTTAAAAAAACATTTTTTATAGGGACAGAAAACTATAGGTAGGGAGAGTGTCAGTGTGTTTTACTGTGCTAATCCTTGTTTGTAGGGACAGGGAAGGACAGTGAGGGAAATTCTCCTTGTGCTATAGTGTGCTAAAGCATTGATCATCAACCATCTTTAAAAAAACATTTTTTATAGGGACAGAAAACTATAGGTAGGGAGAGTGTCAGTGTGTTTTACTGTGCTAATCCTTGTTTGTAGGGACAGGGAAGGACAGTGAGGGAAATTCTCCTTGTGCTATAGTGTGCTAAAGCATTGATCATCAACCATCTTTAAAAAAACATTTTTTATAGGGACAGAAAACTATAGGTAGGGAGAGTGTCAGTGTGTTTTACTGTGCTAATCCTTGTTTGTAGGGACAGGGAAGGACAGTGAGGGAAATTCTCCTTGTGCTATAGTGTGCTAAAGCATTGATCATCAACCATCTTTAAAAAAACATTTTTTATAGGGACAGAAAACTATAGGTAGGGAGAGTGTCAGTGTGTTTTACTGTGCTAATCCTTGTTTGTAGGGACAGGGAAGGACAGTGAGGGAAATTCTCCTTGTGCTATAGTGTGCTAAAGCATTGATCATCAACCATCTTTAAAAAAACATTTTTTATAGGGACAGAAAACTATAGGTAGGGAGAGTGTCAGTGTGTTTTACTGTGCTAATCCTTGTTTGTAGAGACAGGGAAGGACAGTGAGGGAAATTCTCCTTGTGCTATACTGTGCTAAAGCATTGATCATCAACCATCTTTAAAAAAATGTTTTTTATAGGGACAGAAAACTATAGGTAGGGAGAGTGTCAGTGTGTTTTACTGTGCTAATCCTTGTTTGTAGGGACAGGGAAGGACAGTGAGGGAAATTCTCCTTGTGCTATACTGTGCTAAAGCATTGATCATCAACCATCTTTAAAAAAACATTTTTTATAGGGACAGAAAACTATAGGTAGGGAGAGTGTCAGTGTGTTTTACTGTGCTAATCCTTGTTTGTAGGGACAGGGAAGGACAGTGAGGGAAATTCTCCTTGTGCTATACTGTGCTAAAGCATTGATCATCAACCATCTTTAAAAAAAAAAATTATAGGGACAGAAAACTATAGGTAGGGAGAGTGTCAGTGTGTTTTACTGTGCTAATCCTTGTTTGTAGGGACAGGGAAGGACAGTGAGGGAAATTCTCCTTGTGCTATACTGTGCTAAAGCATTGATCATCAACCATCTTTAAAAAAACATTTTTTATAGGGACAGAAAACTATAGGTAGGGAGAGTGTCAGTGTGTTTTACTGTGCTAATCCTTGTTTGTAGGGACAGGGAAATTCTCCTTGTGCTATACTGTGCTAAAGCATTGATCAGCAACCATCTTTAAAAAAAATTTTTTATAGGGACAGAAAACTATAGGTAGGGAGAGTGTCAGTGTGTTTTACTGTGCTAATCCTTCTTTGTAGGGACAGGGAAGGACAGTGAGGGAAATTCTCCTTGTGCTATAGTGTGCTAAAGCATTGATCATCAACCATCTTTAAAAAAACATTTTTTATAGGGACAGAAAACTATATGTAGGGAGAGTGTCAGTGTGTTTTACTGTGCTAATCCTTGTTTGTAGGGACAGGGAAGGACAGTGAGGGAAATTCTCCTTGTGCTATACTGTGCTAAAGCATTCCTCATCAACCATCTTTGAAATCCTTGTTTTTTGTACAGTCAGGGAAATTGTCGTTGTGCTATTCTGTGCGAAAGCAATCATCCTCAACCATATTTAGAAATCCTTAAGTAAAGGGACAGAGAAGGACACCTGAAGGTAGCCCTTATTGCCTTTTTCCCATCTCCCTGCAGGCCATCCATTAGAATGTCTGGAAGGCAAACAAGGAGAGGCAGACAGTCAGGAGGCAATAAAAGAGGGCAAGCAGGCTCTGTGTCTGGGGGCAACAGTGCTGGTCGTGGACGCGGTGCATTGTCATCAGCACATGGCCATGGGACACGCTTGTCCTTCTTTTCGGCAGCTGGACATGTTGAGCCACATCATGCCGAAGACTTGGTAGAGTGGATGACCAAGCCCTCCTCCTCCTCCTCATCCTCTCTCACCCAGGCTCAGGGTACTGGCAAAGCAGCTGCCAAAGCGTCCTCTTCCCTGGTATCAATGTCAGACTCATCATCAGTCACTCCTTCCCTAGACCCACCATGTCCTCCTCCTGAGGAGTCCCCCGAACTGTTTGAGCACAGTGTTGGGTACATGCTCCAGGAGGATGCCCAGCGTTTCGAAGGGTCTGATGATGAAACCCAGCTACAGGAAGGCAGTAGCGTGAGAGCAGACAGAGGGGATGCTCAAGAAGGACACCAATCTGGCAGTCATGTTCCAGCAGCTGCAGCATACTGCCAGATTGGCTCCAGTGATGAGGAGGGAGGGGATGATGAGGTCACTGACTCCACGTGGGTGCCTAATAGGAGAGAGGAGGAGGAGGAGGATGAGGAGGAGGCACATCTCCAACGAGGCAGGATGCCCTTTGGTGGCCAGCGTAAGGGCAGTACACCGACGGAATCACACCGCAGAGCTCCGCCTGTGCAGGGCGCTGCCTCTGCCCGTCATTCAAAAAGTTCTTTGGTGTGGGCCTTTTTTGAGGCTAGTGCATCAGATCGCACAGCTGCTGTTTGCAACATATGTCTCAAGCGTATATCACGTGGCCAAAACATCAGCCGCTTGGGTACCACATGCCTGACCAGACATATGTTGACCTGCCATGCAGCTCGTTGGCAAGCCTACCTCAAAGACCCACACCAAAGAACAAAGCGGACCTCTCCTTGCACCGCATCAGCTGGGATCTCCAACCCCACTATAACTTCAGTCCTCTCTGAAACATGCACTGAGAGGAATGGAGGTGTAGAATTAGGTGTGTCACAGCCAAGTACTTGCGGCCACTCTGCTAGCAGTACACCGACGTCCGATTCTAGCAGGCAAATTTCCCTGCCCCAGCTGCTGGACCGTCGAAAGAAGTTCACTCCCAGCCATCCACATGCCCAGCGGTTGAATGCTAGCTTGGCTAAATTGCTAGCGCTTCAACTGCTGCCTTTTCAGTTGGTAGACTTGGCCCCCTTCCGTGAGTTTGTGCAATGTGCGGTTCCTCAGTGGCAGGTTCCCAAACGCCACTTTTTCTCACGGAAGGCGATTCCTGCTCTCTACCGGCATGTGGAAGGCAATGTCTTGGCCTCGCTGGACAGGGCGGTCAGCGGTAAGCTGCATATTACCGCTGACTCATGGTCCAGCAGGCATGGACAGGGACGTTACCTTTCTTTCACGGCCCATTGGGTCACTCTTTTGGCAGCTGGGAAGGATGCAGGACAAGGTGCAGTAGTGTTGGAGGTTGTTCCACCGCCACGCCTCCAAAATGCTACTACTGGTTGTGACACACCTCTCTCCTCCACCCCCTCCTCTTCTTCTTCCTCCATGGCCTCTTCCTGTGCTTTGTCCTCTGAACCAGCGGTGCTCCGTAGCCGTTCAAGGGGCTACGCAAGTACGCAGGCAAAAAGATGCCATGCCGTGCTTGCGCTGGTGTGTTTGGGGGACAGAAGCCACACTGGGGCAGAGGTCCTGTCTGCTCTGCAGGGCCAGGCCGAGAGGTGGTTGACGCCACGCCAGCTTAAGCCAGGAATGGTGGTTTGCGACAATGGCACCAACCTCCTCTCCGCCCTCCGACAGGGACAACTGACCCATGTGCCCTGTGTGGCTCACGTCCTTAACCTGGTGGTGCAGCGGTTCTTGGGCAGGTACCCGGGCTTACAGGATGTCCTGAGGCAGGCCAGGAAAGTCTGTGTGCATTTCCGCAGATCTTATAATGCCAGTGCTTGCCTGGCTTAGCTGCAAAAGGAGTTGAACCTGCCCAAGAACCGCCTTATATGTGACATGCCCACCAGGTGGAACTCAACATTGGCCATGCTGCAGCGGCTGCACACGCAGCAGAGGGCCATCAATGAGTACCTGTGCGACTACGGCACCAGGACAGGGTCAGGGGAGCTAACCTACGCTGCATGGCCTCCCTGATCCTGCAAAGTCTGCGGAAGGATCCTCGTATTCTTCGGATCAAGGAGAGGGACCATTACTGGCTGGCCACTCTCCTTGATCCACGGTACAAGGGTAAGGTTGCGGACCTTATGTTACCGTCGCAGAGGGAGCAGAGGATGAGACAACTCCGGGAGGCCTTGCAGAAAGGTCTGTGCAACGCGTTCCCAGAGACTGGGAGGTTACAAACTCCTGGTCCTGGACAACGAGTTGCTGAGGCTTCGGCCAGTCAAAGAAGGAGCGGTGGGGAAGGTGGCCGTCTGACCGATGCGTTCAGACAATTCTTTAGTCCGCAGCCCCAAAGTATGATCGGTTCCAGCAACCATCGCCAGCGTCTGATAAACATGGTGCAGGAATATCTAGGGGCAAGGTCAGACTTGGACACCTTCCCCACCGAAAATCCTCTGGCTTACTGGGTCTTGAGGATGGATCACTGGCCAGAGCTTGCACAGTATGCAATTGAGCTACTGGCCTGTCCTGCATCCAGCGTTCTTTCGGAACGCACATTCAGTGCTGCTGGAGGATTTGTCACGGATCACAGGGTGCGCCTGTCCACCGACTCGGTTGATCGACTGACTTTCATCAAGATGAACCAGTCTTGGATCACCACCAGCTACCACACACCTGATGCTGATATAACAGACTAATTGATTTTAACATGTCACATCCCTTCAAGACTGATGCTGATGCTGAGTGCCTGTGCTGTTTAGGGATGAGCTTCGTGTTCGAGTCGAACATACGTTCGACTCGAACATCGGCTGTTCGATCGTTCGACGAAGATCGAACGATTTGGGCCGTTCGCGCCAAATTCGAGTGACGCGAACGGCCCACAATGCACTACGCCATCGCAGTGTCATCCAGGCGCTGTGATTGGCCAAGCATGCACTGTGACCCCGCATGCTTGGCCAATCACAGCGCCGGCAGCGAGGAGAGCAATGATTGGCCACAGGCAGGATGCCTGTGGCCAATTATTGCTGAGGGTGTTTAGTACACGCCCCACACTATAAAAGGCCGCCAGCACGGCGGCCTAGTGTAGTGTGTTCCGGAGCAGGGATAGAGCAGCATAGGCAGGGACAGTGACTGTTATTTCTTTCTTGCTTAACCTGGATTCCTTTAGTTTAGGGAAAGAGAAGGATAGGTAGGGAGAGTGTCAGTGTGTTTTGTGCTTGTGCTATAGTGTGCTTAAAAAAAACATTTATTCTAGGGACAGAAAACTGTAGGTAGGGACAGTGTCAGTTTCTTTCACTCTGCAAGTCCTTGTTTCCAGGGACCTGGAAGGACAGTGAGTGAATTGTCCTTGTGCTATATTGTGCTTAAAAAAAAACATTTTTTCTAGGGACAGAAAACTGTAGGTAGGGAGAGTGTTTTTTTTTTTCACTCTGCAAGTCCTTGTTTCCAGGGACCTGTAAGGACAGTGAGTGAATTGTCCTTGTGCTATATTGTGCTTAAAAAAAACATTTATTCTAGGGACAGAAAACTGTAGGTAGGGAGAGTGTCAGTTTATTTCACTCTGCAAGTCCTTGTTTCCAGGGACCTGTAAGGACAGTGAGTGAATTGTCCTTGTGCTATATTGTGATTAAAAAAAACATTTTTTCTAGGGACAGAAAACTGTAGGTAGGGAGAGTGTTTTTTTTCTTTCACTCTGCAAGTCCTTGTTTCCAGGGACCTGTAAGGACAGTGAGTGAATTGTCCTTGTGCTATATTGTGCTTAAAAAAAACATTTATTCTAGGGACAGAAAACTGTAGGTAGGGAGAGTGTCAGTTTATTTCACTCTGCAAGTCCTTGTTTCCAGGGACCTGTAAGGACAGTGAGTGAATTGTCCTTGTGCTATATTGTGATTAAAAAAAACATTTTTTCTAGGGACAGAAAACTGTAGGTAGGGAGAGTGTTTTTTTTCTTTCACTCTGCAAGTCCTTGTTTCCAGGGACCTGTAAGGACAGTGAGTGAATTGTCCTTGTGCTATATTGTGATTAAAAAAAACATTTTTTCTAGGGACAGAAAACTGTAGGTAGGGAGAGTGTTTTTTTTCTTTCACTCTGCAAGTCCTTGTTTCCAGGGACCTGTAAGGACAGTGAGTGAATTGTCCTTGTGCTATATTGTGCTTAAAAAAAACATTTATTCTAGGGACAGAAAACTGTAGGTAGGGAGAGTGTCAGTTTATTTCACTCTGCAAGTCCTTGTTTCCAGAGACCTGTAAGGACAGTGAGTGAATTGTCCTTGTGCTATATTGTGATTAAAAAAAACATTTTTTCTAGGGACAGAAAACTGTAGGTAGGGAGAGTGTTTTTTTTCTTTCACTCTGCAAGTCCTTGTTTCCAGGGACCTGGAAGGACAGTGAGTGAATTGTCCTTGTGCTATATTGTGCTTAAAAAAAACATTTATTCTAGGGACAGAAAACTGTAGGTAGGGAGAGTGTCAGTTTATTTCACTCTGCAAGTCCTTGTTTCCAGGGACCTGTAAGGACAGTGAGTGAATTGTCCTTGTGCTATATTGTGATTAAAAAAAACATTTTTTCTAGGGACAGAAAACTGTAGGTAGGGAGAGTGTTTTTTTTCTTTCACTCTGCAAGTCCTTGTTTCCAGGGACCTGGAAGGACAGTGAGTGAATTGTCCATGTGCTATATTGTGCTTAAAAAAAACATTTATTCTAGGGACAGAAAACTGTAGGTAGGGAGAGTGTCAGTTTATTTCACTCTGCAAGTCCTTGTTTCCAGGGACCTGTAAGGACAGTGAGTGAATTGTCCTTGTGCTATATTGTGCTTAAAAAAAACATTTATTCTAGGGACAGAAAACTGTAGGTAGGGAGAGTGTTTATTTTCTTTCACTCTGCAAGTCCTTGTTTCCAGGGACCTGTAAGGACAGTGAGTGAATTGTCCTTGTGCTATATTGTGATTAAAAAAAACATTTTTTCTAGGGACAGAAAACTGTAGGTAGGGAGAGTGTTTTTTTTCTTTCACTCTGCAAGTCCTTGTTTCCAGGGACCTGTAAGGACAGTGAGTGAATTGTCCTTGTGCTATATTGTGCTTAAAAAAAACATTTATTCTAGGGACAGAAAACTGTAGGTAGGGAGAGTGTCAGTTTATTTCACTCTGCAAGTCCTTGTTTCCAGGGACCTGTAAGGACAGTGAGTGAATTGTCCTTGTGCTATATTGTGATTAAAAAAAACATTTTTTCTAGGGACAGAAAACTGTAGGTAGGGAGAGTGTTTTTTTTCTTTCACTCTGCAAGTCCTTGTTTCCAGGGACCTGGAAGGACAGTGAGTGAATTCTCCTTGTGCTATATTGTGCTTAAAAAAAACATTTATTCTAGGGACAGAAAACTGTAGGTAGGGAGAGTGTCAGTTTATTTCACTCTGCAAGTCCTTGTTTCCAGGGACCTGTAAGGACAGTGAGTGAATTGTCCTTGTGCTATATTGTGATTAAAAAAAACATTTTTTCTAGGGACAGAAAACTGTAGGTAGGGAGAGTGTTTTTTTTCTTTCACTCTGCAAGTCCTTGTTTCCAGGGACCTGGAAGGACAGTGAGTGAATTCTCCTTGTGCTATATTGTGCTTAAAAAAAACATTTATTCTAGGGACAGAAAACTGTAGGTAGGGAGAGTGTCAGTTTATTTCACTCTGCAAGTCCTTGTTTCCAGGGACCTGTAAGGACAGTGAGTGAATTGTCCTTGTGCTATATTGTGATTAAAAAAAACATTTTTTCTAGGGACAGAAAACTGTAGGTAGGGAGAGTGTTTTTTTTCTTTCACTCTGCAAGTCCTTGTTTCCAGGGACCTGTAAGGACAGTGAGTGAATTGTCCTTGTGCTATATTGTGATTAAAAAAAACATTTTTTCTAGGGACAGAAAACTGTAGGTAGGGAGAGTGTTTTTTTTCTTTCACTCTGCAAGTCCTTGTTTCCAGGGACCTGGAAGGACAGTGAGTGAATTCTCCTTGTGCTATATTGTGCTTAAAAAAAACATTTATTCTAGGGACAGAAAACTGTAGGTAGGGAGAGTGTCAGTTTATTTCACTCTGCAAGTCCTTGTTTCCAGGGACCTGTAAGGACAGTGAGTGAATTGTCCTTGTGCTATATTGTGATTAAAAAAAACATTTTTTCTAGGGACAGAAAACTGTAGGTAGGGAGAGTGTTTTTTTTCTTTCACTCTGCAAGTCCTTGTTTCCAGGGACCTGTAAGGACAGTGAGTGAATTGTCCTTGTGCTATATTGTGATTAAAAAAAACATTTTTTCTAGGGACAGAAAACTGTAGGTAGGGAGAGTGTTTTTTTTCTTTCACTCTGCAAGTCCTTGTTTCCAGGGACCTGTAAGGACAGTGAGTGAATTGTCCTTGTGCTATATTGTGATTAAAAAAAACATTTTTTCTAGGGACAGAAAACTGTAGGTAGGGAGAGTGTTTTTTTTCTTTCACTCTGCAAGTCCTTGTTTCCAGGGACCTGTAAGGACAGTAAGTGAATTGTCCTTGTGCTATATTGTGCTTAAAAAAAACATTTATTCTAGGGACAGAAAACTGTAGGTAGGGAGAGTGTCAGTTTATTTCACTCTGCAAGTCCTTGTTTCCAGGGACCTGTAAGGACAGTGAGTGAATTGTCCTTGTGCTATATTGTGATTAAAAAAAACATTTTTTCTAGGGACAGAAAACTGTAGGTAGGGAGAGTGTTTTTTTTCTTTCACTCTGCAAGTCCTTGTTTCCAGGGACCTGGAAGGACAGTGAGTGAATTCTCCTTGTGCTATATTGTGCTTAAAAAAAACATTTATTCTAGGGACAGAAAACTGTAGGTAGGGAGAGTGTCAGTTTATTTCACTCTGCAAGTCCTTGTTTCCAGGGACCTGTAAGGACAGTGAGTGAATTGTTCTTGTGCTATATTGTGATTAAAAAAAACATTTTTTCTAGGGACAGAAAACTGTAGGTAGGGAGAGTGTTTTTTTTCTTTCACTCTGCAAGTCCTTGTTTCCAGGGACCTGTAAGGACAGTGAGTGAATTGTCCTTGTGCTATATTGTGCTTAAAAAAAACATTTATTCTAGGGACAGAAAACTGTAGGTAGGGAGAGTGTCAGTTTCTTTCACTGTGAAAGTCCTTGTTTCAAGGGACAGAGAAGGACACCTGAAGGTAGCCCTTATTGCTTTTTTCCCATCTCCCTGCAGGCCATCTATTAGAATGTCTGGAAGGCAAACAAGGAGAGGCAGACAGTCAGGAGGCAATAAAAGAGGGCAAGCAGGCTCTGTGTCTGGGGGCAACAGTGCTGGTCGTGGACGCGGTGCATTGTCATCAGCACATGGCCATGGGACACGCTTGTCCTTCTTTTCGGCAGCTGGACATGTTGAGCCACATCATGCCGAAGACTTGGTAGAGTGGATGACCAAGCCCTCCTCCTCCTCCTCATCCTCTCTCACCCAGGCTCAGGGTACTGGAAAAGCAGCTGCCAAAGCGTCGTCTTCCCTGGTATCAATGTCAGACAAATCATCAGTCACTCCTTCCCTAGACCCACCATGTCCTCCTCCTGAGGAGTCCCCCGAACTGTTTCAGCACAGTGTTGGGTACATGCTCCAGGAGGATGCCCAGCGTTTCGAAGGGTCTGATGATGAAACCCAGCTAGAGGAAGGCAGTAGCGTGAGAGCAGACAGAGGGGATGCTCAAGAAGGACACCAATCTGGCAGTCATGTTCCAGCAGCTGCAGCATACTGCCAGATTGGCTCCAGTGATGAGGAGGGAGGGGATGATGAGGTCACTGACTCCACGTGGGTGCCTAATAGGAGAGAGGAGGAGGAGGAGGATGAGGAGGAGGCACATCTCCAACGAGGCAGGATGCCCTTTGGTGGCCAGCGTAAGGGCAGTACACCGACGGAATCACACCGCAGAGCTCCGCCTGTGCAGGGCGCTGCCTCTGCCCGTCATTCAAAAAGTTCTTTGGTGTGGGCCTTTTTTGAGGCTAGTGCATCAGATCGCACAGCTGCTGTTTGCAACATATGTCTCAAGCGTATATCGCGTGGCCAAAACATCAGCCGCTTGGGTACCACATGCCTGACCAGACATATGTTGACCTGCCATGCAGCTCGTTGGCAAGCCTACCTCAAAGACCCACACCAAAGAACAAAGCGGACCTCTCCTTGCACCGCATCAGCTGGGATCTCCAACCCCACTATAACTTCAGTCCTCTCTGAAACATGCACTGAGAGGAATGAAGGTGTAGAATTAGGTGTGTCACAGCCAAGTACTTGCGCCCACTCTGCTAGCAGTACACCGACGTCCGATTCTAGCAGGCAAATTTCCCTGCCCCAGCTGCTGGACCGTCGAAAGAAGTTCACTCCCAGCCATCCACATGCCCAGCGGTTGAATGCTAGCTTGGCTAAATTGCTAGCGCTTCAACTGCTGCCTTTTCAGTTGGTAGACTCGGCCCCCTTCCGTGAGTTTGTGCAATGTGCGGTTCCTCAGTGGCAGGTTCCCAAACGCCACTTTTTCTCACGGAAGGCTATTCCGGCTCTCTACCGGCATGTGGAAGGCAATGTCTTGGCCTCGCTGGACAGGGCGGTCAGCGGTAAGGTGCATATTACCGCTGACTCATGGTCCAGCAGGCATGGACAGGGACGTTACCTTTCTTTCACGGCCCATTGGGTCACTCTTTTGGCAGCTGGGAAGGATTCAGGACAAGGTGCAGTAGTGTTGGAGGTTGTCCCACCGCCACGCCTCCAAAATGCTACTACTGGTTGTGACACACCTCTCTCCTCCACCCCCTCCTCTTCTTCTTCCTCCATGGCCTCTTCCTGTGGTTTGTCCTATGAACCAGCGGTGCTCCGTAGCCGTTCACGGGGCTACGCAAGTACGCAGGCAAAAAGATGCCATGCCGTGCTTGCGCTGGTGTGTTTGGGGGACAGAAGCCACACTGGGGCAGAGGTCCTGTCTGCTCTGCAGGGCCAGGCCGAGAGGTGGTTGACGCCACGCCAGCTTAAGCCAGGAATGGTGGTTTGCGACAATGGCACCAACCTCCTCTCCGCCCTCCGACAGGGACAACTGACCCATGTGCCCTGTGTGGCTCACGTCCTTAACCTGGTGGTGCAGCGGTTCTTGGGCAGGTACCCGGGCTTACAGGATGTCCTGAGGCAGGCCAGGAAAGTCTGTGTGCATTTCCGCAGATCTTATAATGCCAGTGCTCGCCTGGCTGAGCTGCAAAAGGAGTTGAACCTGCCCAAGAACCGCCTTATATGTGACATGCCCACCAGGTGGAACTCAACGTTGGCCATGCTGCAGCGGCTGCACACGCAGCAGAGGGCCATCAATGAGTACCTGTGCGACTACGGCACCAGGACAGGGTCAGGGGAGCTTGGTTTTTTTTCTCCACGCCAGTGGGGCATGATCAGGGATGCATGCACTGTCCTGGCACCATTTGAGGAGGCCACGAGGATGGTGAGCAGTGACAGTGCATGCATCAGTGACACTGTACCTCTTGTCCACCTGTTGGAGCACACGCTGCGTGGAATAATGGACAGGGCACTTGAGGCAGAACAGAGGCAGGAAGAGGAGGACTTCCTTGCCTCTCAAGGCCCCCTTTACCCAGACAGTGTTCCTTCTGTCCCACCCATCGCACAGGAAGAGGAGGAGGAGGAGGAGGAGGAGGATTGTGTCAGCATGGAGGTGGAGGCTGGCACTCAGCATCATCAGCAGCAGTCTTTTAGGGATGATTTACAGTCCCAAGAAACCAGTGGACTTGTACATGGCTGGGAGGAGGTGGCTGCGGATCATGTCGTCCTTAGTGACCCAGAGGACTCCGGAGCGAATGCCTCAGCAAACCTACGCTGCATGGCCTCCCTGATCCTGCAAAGTCTGCGGAAGGATCCTCGTATTCTTCGGATCAAGGAGAGGGACCATTACTGGCTGGCCACTCTCCTTGATCCACGGTACAAGGGTAAGGTTGCGGACCTTATGTTACCGTCGCAGAGGGAGCAGAGGATGAGACAACTCCGGGAGGCCTTGCAGAAAGGTCTGTGCAACGCGTTCCCAGAGACTGGGAGGTTGCAAACTCCTGGTCCTGGACAACGAGTTGCTGAGGCTTCGGCCAGTCAAAGAAGGAGCGGTGGGGAAGGTGGCCGTCTGACCGATGCGTTCAGACAATTCTTTAGTCCGCAGCCCCAAAGTATGATCGGTTCCAGCAACCATCGCCAGCGTCTGATAAACATGGTGCAGGAATATCTAGGGGCAAGGTCAGACTTGGACACCTTCCCCACCGAAAATCCTCTGGCTTACTGGGTCTTGAGGATGGATCACTGGCCAGAGCTTGCACAGTATGCAATTGAGCTACTGGCCTGTCCTGCATCCAGCGTTCTTTCGGAACGCACATTCAGTGCTGCTGGAGGATTTGTCACGGATCACAGGGTGCGCCTGTCCACCGACTCGGTTGATCGACTGACTTTCATCAAGATGGACCAGTCTTGGATCACCACCAGCTACCACACACCTGATGCTGATATAACAGACTAATTGATTTTAACATGTCACATCCCTTCAAGACTGATGCTGATGCTGAGTGCCTGTGCTGTTATGTTGACTGGCTATCCTCCTCCTCCGAGTCCTCAATGATACGATTGATGATGATAGCTTGGAAGATCATTTTTGTTTATGGGTGCCGCCACCAGTGCCTAACGCCCAATTTTTCAGCCCCTGTTTAACAGGGGCGTGTAATTACAATTTTTGAAGCAATACTTTGCAACAGGGCTCATTGCTGTGCTCCAAGTACAGTATCTGTGAGGGGTTGCAGTGTTGTGCCACCAGTGCCTAAGGCCCAATTTTTCAGCCCCTGTTCAACAGGGGCATGTAATTACAATTCTTGATCTAATAATTCACAGCAGGGCCCATTGCTGCACCCACCAAGAGTAACTGTCAGGGCTTACAGTGTTGTGGCACCAGCACCACCATCAAAGGCCCAATTTTTACTACCACTGTTCAACAATTATATGTAATTAAAATTCCTGATATAATAGTTGACAGCAGGGCGTTCCAGCACCAACCAAGAGTAACTGTGAGTGCTTACAGTGTTGTGCCAACACCAACAACTAAGGGGCCTATTTCTGCAGAGTATATACGGCAGGTCCCTACTTTCAAACATCCAACTTACAAACGACTCCTACTTGCAAACGCAAGAAGACAACAGGAAGTGAGAGGAAATCTACCACTAGGAAGGAAAATTCTCTCCTGTAAGAATAAATATGGGAGAAAGGTGTCTCCTCTGTACTGATGCTTTATCAGCAATCCTTGTTTCAAGAAAAACACCACATTTCAAAAACAGTTGTCATTGGGACGGAAAGTGAGGTGAAATGTTCTGAACAGGGGCACAGACAGCAAAACAAATGTTACAGGGGTGATAACCCTTACCTATGTTTTCCAAAAAGTTTAAAAATAGATTTTTGGTCTGGAGCTACACTTCAACAATGTACCTGTTCAAAATTACAAACAGATTCTACATAAGAACAAACCTACAGTCCCTGTCTTGTATGCACCGCCTGTATAGGGCTGTTCAGAGTATATAGGGCCTTTTTTATTTTATGTGCGGGGTTCCCCTTAATATCCATACAAGACCCAAAGGGGCTGGTAATGGGCTGGGGTAGGGGGGGGGGTCATGGGGTAGCTATGCCATTTTTCTTAAAGAATTTCATCCATATTACCGGGACCAGACATTACATTAAAGCCGCAAGCAGTTTTAAATGGCTTTTTTTTCCTTTAGAAGTGTCATTTTGTGCAGGGACAGTTCTAAACACGGGAAACACGTGGCACTTCACAGGCATACTTTAGACACCCCCCAGGTACGATATTTAAAGGAATATTTGACTTTTTTTTTTTCACTTTATGCATCATTAAAATGACTGCTCCCGAAAAACGACCGTTTTTAAAACTTCTTTTTGCATTGATACATGTCCCCTGGTGCAGAACCCGGGTTCCCAAACCCTTTTTAGGACAATAACATGCATAATAGTTGTTATAATTAGCACTTTAGAATTCGAACGTTCGCATCCATTGTATTTAATAGGGTTCTAATGTTCGTTCGAACTTTCGGTCCGTTCGCGGGTTCTGGTGCGAACCGAACCCGGGGGTGTTCGGCTCATCACTAGTGCTGTTATGTTGACTGGCTATCCTCCTCCTCCGAGTTCTCAATGATACGATTGATGATGATAGCTTGGAAGATCATTTTTGTTTATGGGTGCCGCCACCAGTGCCTAACGCCCAATTTTTCAGCCCCTGTTTAACAGGGGCGTGTAATTACAATTTTTGAAGCAATACTTTGCAACAGGGCTCATTGCTGTGCTCCAAGTACAGTATCTGTGAGGGGTTGGAGTGTTGTGCCACCAGTGCCTAAGGCCCAATTTTTCAGCCCCTGTTTAACAGGGGCGTGTCATTACAATTTTTGAAGCAATACTTTGCAACAGGGCTCATTGCTGTGCTCCAAGTACAGTATCTGTGAGGGGTTGCAGTGTTGTGCCACCAGTGCCTAAGGCCCAATTTTTCAGCCCCTGTTCAACAGGGGCATGTAATTACAATTCTTTATCTAATAATTCACAGCAGGGCCCATTGCTGCACCCACCAAGAGTAACTCTGAGGGCTTACAGTGTTGTTGCAACGCCACCACCACCACCACCACGAAAGGCCCAATTTTTCAGCCCCTGTTCAAAAGGGGCATGTAATTACAATTCTTGATCTAATAATTCACAGCAGGGCCCATTCCTGCACCCACCAAGAGTAACTCTGAGGGCTTACAGTGTTGTGGCAACACCACCACCACCACGAAAGGCCCAATTTTTCAGCCCCTGTTCAACAGGGGCATGTAATTACAATTCTTGATCTAATAATTCACAGCAGGGCCCATTGCTGCACCCACCAAGAGTAACTCTGAGGGCTTACAGTGTTGTTGCAACGCCACCACCACCACGAAAGGCCCAATTTTTCAGCCCCTGTTCAAAAGGGGCATGTAATTACAATTCTTGATCTAATAATTCACAGCAGGGCCCATTCCTGCACCCACCAAGAGTAACTCTGAGGGCTTACAGTGTTGTGGCAACACCACCACCACCACAAAAGGCCCAATTTTTCAGCCCCTGTTCAACAGGGGCATGTAATTACAATTCTTGATCTAATAATTCACAGCAGGGCCCATTGCTGCACCCACCAAGAGTAACTCTGAGGGCTTACAGTGTTGTTGCAACGCCACCACCACCACCACCACGAAAGGCCCAATTTTTCAGCCCCTGTTCAAAAGGGGCATGTAATTACAATTCTTGATCTAATAATTCACAGCAGGGCCCATTCCTGCACCCACCAAGAGTAACTCTGAGGGCTTACAGTGTTGTGGCAACACCACCACCACCACGAAAGGCCCAATTTTTCAGCCCCTGTTCAACAGGGGCATGCAATTACAATTCTTGATCTAATAATTCACAGCAGGGCCCATTGCTGCACCCACCAAGAGTAACTGTCAGGGCTTACAGTGTTGTGGCACCAGCACCACCATCAAAGGCCCAATTTTTACTACCACTGTTCAACAATTATATGTAATTACAATTCCTGATATAATAGTTGACAGCAGGGCGTTCCAGCACCAACCAAGAGTAACTGTGAGTGCTTACAGTGTTGTGCCAACACCAACAACTAAGGGGCCTATTTCTGCAGAGTATATACGGCAGGTCCCTACTTTCAAACATCCAACTTACAAACGACTCCTACTTGCAAACGCAAGAAGACAACAGGAAGTGAGAGGAAATCTACCCCTAGGAAGGAAAATTCTCTCCTGTAAGAATTAATATGGGAGAAAGGTGTCTCCTCTGTACTGATGCTTTATCACCAATCCTTGTTTCAAGAAAAACACCACATTTCAAAAACAGTTGTCATTGGGACGGAAAGTGAGGTGAAATGTTCTGAACAGGGGCACAGACAGCAAAACAAATGTTACAGGGGTGATAACCCTTACCTATGTTTTCCAAAAAGTTTAAAAATAGATTTTTGGGCTGGAGCTACACTTAAACAATGTACCTGTTCAAAATTACAAACACATTCTACATAAGAACAAACCTACAGTCCCTGTCTTGTATGCACCGCCTGTATACGGCTGTTCAGAGTATATAGGGCCTTTTTTATTTTGTGTGCGGTGTTCCCCTTAATATCCATACAAGACCCAAAGGGGCTGGTAATGGGCTGGGGTAGGGGGGGGGGTCATGGGGTAGCTATGCCATTTTTCTTAAAGATTTTCATCCATATTACCGGGACCAGACATTACATTAAAGCCGCAAGCAGTTTTAAATGGGTTTTTTTTCCTTTAGAAGTGTCATTTTGTGCAGGGACAGTTCTAAACACGGGAAACACGTGGCACTTCACAGGCATACTTTAGACACCCCCCAGGTACGATATTTAAAGGAATATTTGACTTTTTTTTTTTCACTTTATGCATCATTAAAATGACTGCTCCCGAAAAACGACCGTTTTTAAAACTTATTTTTGCATTGATACATGTCCCCTGGTGCAGAACCCGGGTTCCCAAACCCTTTTTAGGACAATAACATGCATAATAGTCGTTATAATTAGCACTTTAGAATTCGAACGTTCGCATCCATTGTATTTAATAGGGTTCTAATGTTCGTACGAACGTTCGGTCCGTTCGCGGGTTCTGGTGCGAACCGAACCCGGGGGTGTTCGGCTCATCACTATTTACAATATGTGTAACTTCAAGAAACAAATATTCTGTGCATATCAACTAACCTTGTTTCATAATTGTTGATCACTTAAAAGAAATATATAGCGTTTGACAAAAAATTTCCAAAACCTTTGTGTCCAAATATATTAGGTTCATGTTCACTTTAGAACCCAAATAACTGTACAATTACCAAAATGGGGTTGATTTACTAAACCTGGAGAGTGCAAAATCTGGTGCATCTCTGCATAGAAACCAATCAGCTCCCAGTTTTTTTGTCACAGCTTAATTGAACAAGCTGAAGTTAGAAACTGATCGGCTACCAAGCACAGCTGCACCAGATTTTACACTCTCCAGTTTGAATAAATCTCCCCCTGTGTAGATCACATGCGATGTCTGTGCGATGCAAATTCACCCATACATACTGTATGGCTGAACTCGTATAGCATTCACACCAAAATAGTGCAGGACTCTTTTTTTTGGTCCGCACTGGAATCGAGATCTGAATCCTGCACCATTTGACAGTTTGCACTGCGATATGCAAACCAATCTAGGGGTGCCATTAACTTTCTATTGACACTCGCAGCGGTTCGCATAGGGCAGTGTGAACCATCTGCGAGTTCTATTCGATGCGGGAACCGGCACTGGAATGACGCTGGTTCCCGCATCGCACTAGTGTGAATCGAGCCTCAAGGTACTTTTTACTCTGTCTAGAAATCTAATTTCCTGCTTGTGTCAGGAGAGCGAACAGAGGATCCAATTCTGCAGTCTGTGGAAGTTAAAGCCACCATTTATTTTTTATTAGTGTAAAAATATATTTAAATTTGCTGGATTTTAATTTTTTTCTGTGACCTCATTCTTGAACCTCGCTGTCATGACAAAATATGTTGGGGAAGTCAGCCCAATAGGGACTTGGGAAGCAGTAGAAAAAATCTGACAGGGGCTCTAAACCTTTCCTGCTCTAGGCAACTGCAATGATGATATCTAATTTCCATTCAATGTATATAACTGACCTGGTTGGATAGTTTTTTACCCTCAAAAAGTGTTGACATTGTCTTTTCATTTAAAACCTATTAGGCCATTTCATAGCAAGGAAAATTGTTTAACTGTATTTCTTTGCACACCACATTTGATATCCTACCTTGGCCCATCCCTGTCATCCAGGTGCACTTGGCTTTTGCAATGTGCAGGGTCTGCTCCAATTTCCACTGTCACTACATCAAATGGCAGTTCTACATAGTAGTCTTTGATCTTTGGGTTGAATTCAGGAGTCAGGTCCAGAGAAGGATTGCTGAAGATACGACTGATGTAAGATACTGTATCATTATCTGTTCCAAGAAACAGTCATAGATGTGATTACAGAGGAGATAACATTAGTTACTAGGGTGTTACTTATAGGAACGTGTTATCAGCAGGCAAAGAAAAAAAAATGTATGGTAGCATTACAGATACTACTCGATGATGGGAAAATTATCTTAAAAATTGGGTTTACAACTCTGCATATATTTTCCGTTTGGGTTATGTTTTTTAGATTCCATTGCTCTGACTGTTCCTTTCTCATTTCACTAAAGTTTAGTTGTCTAATATTCAAGATGCTGAGGATTACAACTTAGTTAAATCGTACGTAAACCATAAATCTATTTGTCGGTTTGTTTGGCATCATGCTTCACTGTATACAGTTTTCTTAAGACAATTCATTTTGAGAATCTCCTGCAAAGTTTATTAGCAAGGCATCACAAGCTAAACAAATTTAGGGACACTGATTGTCACAAGCTCATTAGTCAGTATGTGCTTCTTCCTTGATGAAGGGGTCCTCTAAGGCTCTGCAATATCATATGTAGCGGGTACTTACTTTCCTGGGTGCATTTTTTTAATCTGGCGGTGACATCAGTGCTATGTTCCCGGCGGTTCACCAGGTGGCGTTGTCACCGTGGGCGGAGGGACGAATATCACTGTGTGCCGAGCCTCCTTTTTGTCCTCTCTCGGCAGCGGTATGGTGGGGCGGGGAACCCGCTGTGCTTGCTGGGAGAGGGTATAAAGGGGCCGGCCATCTTGGTCACGGGGTCTTCGTCCCAAGCACCTTTAGCTTGCGGACGTGGGTTCGTGCTCGTCCTCTAGGCGGCCTCGGCCTAGAGGACCACCGGAGATCGTGTTCCACCTCAGGCACCTTTAGTCCTGGGGTGAGGTACTTGCAAGAAGGTCCGGAGCTCAGTGCCCAACACTGAGTTCCACGAGGGAAGGGTCCTAAGGCGCTTCGGGGATGGAGGCCTGAATCTGAGTAAGACGCAATGGACCGGGGAGAGCTCCTCACTCGAAGACCCGGTGCAGCAGACTGCCGGTGATGGGTGAGTCTCTTGTCGGAGACCGTCCAGAAGGATCCACTTTACCTCGTGCGGAGACCATAGCCCACTCTCCAGGAGGAGAGTGGAGGATCGAATTTGTGTCTGGGCCTATTCACACTCACACCTCCTTTTCTGCTCTATCTATCAAGGAAGTCCCTGTATGGTGTGTTCTAATAAAGGAGTGTTGGACTTTAATGGTGTGAGGCTCAATTCCTGGCGGACTAAGTTTACGGTGACTCTTGGAGGGAGGATCCGGGTGCACAGCACAGACCCGAAGGTAAACAAGACATTGCTGATACCACAGGTATTCTACACGTGGTGGAGGCTAGGCGTAGCCCACCCGCTTTCTCTCTCTCCACCATCAAATACCCCTAGACAAGAGACAGTGCGAGCCGCACGGAGAGAGAAGAGGGGTAGGCGCTACACGTGGGGGCTCGTCCGGGATTGTGTTGTGCATCACAGTATGGAACAAGTCTGCTGGATGAGTTAACTGAATAGGCCAAAGTGCAGCCCTGCTCGAAGTCATGGAATTGACCCCAGACAAGGGAAAGGCCCGCGCAGGAAGAGCGGTGAACGGGGGAGGCCCAGCCGTGTGAGGTACGACACGTGGGGGCTTCTAATTGCACTGTGCCAACAGACACAACCCCCACCGCTTAGTTCGTGGGCGTGGCTCAACCAAAGAAAGTGAAAAGGCCCGCGAACTGGAGCAAAGGGGAGGAGTCCAATACGTGAGAGGGCTACACGTGGGACATTGGCGCGAAAACTCTGCAGTGTGCGATGGACCAGCAACAGGTCACCATGTTTGGACATACCTCATGGATTCCATTTCACCCTGCTACTACCACGATGACTGCTGCTGCTCCGATAACGGATACCGGGATCCGGCTGAAGCCAAGGGGTCGATTCGCCCTGTATTCGTGCAGGGACGTAGAGGCCCTGGGTGTAATTTGTCCCGGGTTCTCGGGACTGGTGTGCCACCAGAAGCCCTTCGGACAATGTGAGGCCTGTGGGGAGTTCCTGTTCGAGGTGGATCCGGCAGTTGACAGGCCGAGAACCATCTACCCAGGCCGGGCTTCAGGCAACACTACTCGAAGAGGAGGAATTACTGCTGTAAAAGCCATCCCAGCGCACACTGCAGCAACCGAGGAGGAGGTCGTTAAAACTCAACGGGAGAAATCCGAGGATGCTGACTCGGTCACCACTGTCTCACAGCGTCCGCCACCGAAGAAGAGAACCAGCGTGGTGGCCCCGACCAGCGGTGGTGGCGGACCATCTCGCCAGCTTACGCCAGGCCCGGACGGATCCGTTGACGAGTGTTCCGGACGTCCCGCTTCAAGTAAAGGCAGAGGTGAGCCGGGCAAAGAGACTTGGTGCATGGGCGGAGGTGCCGGGAAGGCATGGCCCAGTAAGCCCGTGGGAGGTGGTAGCTCCGTCTCTACAACGGGCTACATACCCGCGGAGGAGTGTGATACCTCGGACCTGGAGTCGCTCTCTGATCTGGGAGATGACACCGCTATTGATGAACTGTTTGCAGAGAAGGGCTGGGACAAAGTACCCCTAGCTTCATTCCGAAGGCCCCGGGGTTCACCCATGTCCATGGGGGAGAGTACACCCCAGGTGGAGGCACCAGCGCCTGAACAAGGGTCCCGTCCCCAGCCCACATGTACATCTCCGGTGCCACCTGCATCAGGTACTGGGGAACAGAAGTTGATGCTACGGGCACCTATGCCCCAACCAGAAGTGGTCAAGGCCCCTCGCCACCCGGACTCTATAGTTTTGCCCGGCGAAGGGGACAGAGCCACAATGCCTCCGCTGTCAAGGCTTCAGAGACTCTTCTGCCAGAAAGTTGCTGCTGACTACGGGTGGGAATATCCGTACCTCTCCAAGGAGTTACTTTACGAAGTGGAGGTGTGCCGAGAGCGCTGGTATAATGACTTTGTGTGGACCCACCTTAAGGTCCCACACGCCCGCAGGTATTTGACATGCTCTCCAAAGGCATCTCAGCGGTTCTAAGACTGCAAGGCAGAGTGGATGTTGGGAAGACACATCCATGCAGATAAAGTGTTGATCCGACGCAAAGAAGGTGAAGATGTGGAGTACCATTTGGAGACCATGGACCGGCATTTAAAGCCTCTTGTTCTGCCGCATCCCTGCTTCTACCTCTGAGGAGAAAAATACTCCATTTGTTTGCTTTTCAAAAGGACCTTGCACCCCCTGAACTTTGCTGTTTGACTTTCTTTTTGGTGCTATCATCAATGTTTTGCCCAGCAAGAGGGGTGTTTGTGTCATTCCAAGGAAGAACTGTTCCAGTGGTTGTTCTTTCCTCTCCGGTGAGAAGTTGCAGACTTTGGGGTAGATAGGGCCCGGAGTCAAGCAACAAGAAAAGAGAAGATGGTTCAACGGGTGCAGTTACCGTGAGGCTGTCACCAGGTGGCAGTCTTGTGCAACGTTACACATTGTACACACTCACACTGGAGGAAAAGATATTTCTCTTCGGAGGAGTTTCTTTTTCTCTCACACATACACATGTGTCAGGGTTTTATTGTTTCTTTTCTCTTCCCTCTGTAGGAGAGCGTCTCGTCAAGATTATGGAACCTGGGGTGGTTCTTAGTTAGGATGGGAGGGAAAAGTATAATGTTGGAATGTGATTTCATGTTTAAAATGTTGTCTTTCACTCCTCTTTTGTTGCAGGGGCTCAGACACAACTTCTCTGTTAGGATAGTTTCCTAAAAATTTTTGTTTTTTCAAATTGTTAGTTGGTTTCTCGATTGGATTATGTCAGCCGATGAGGGCGTGATTCACTCCAGACACTGGGGTCCAGTGTCAAAAGACAGGGGGGAGAGTGTAGCGGGTACTTACTTTCCCGGGTGCATTTTTTTAATCTGGCGGTGACATCAGTGCTATGTTCCCGGCGGTTCACCAGGTGGCGTTGTCACCGTAGGCGGAGGGACGAATATCACTGTGTGCCGAGCCTCCTTTTTGTCCTCTCTCGGCAGCGGTATGGTGGGGCGGGGAACCCGCCGTGCTTGCTGGGAGAGGGTATAAAGGGGCTGGCCATCTTGGTCACGGGGTCTTCGTCCCAAGCACCTTTAGCTTGCGGACGTGGGTTCGTGCTCGTCCTCTAGGCGGCCTCGGCCTAGAGGACCACCGGAGATCGTGTTCCACCTCAGGCACCTTTAGTCCTGGGGTGAGGTACTTGCAAGAAGGTCCGGAGCTCAGTGCCCAACACTGAGTTCCGCGAGGGAAGGGTCCTAAGGCGCTTCGGGGATGGAGGCCTGAATCTGAGTAAGACGCAATGGACCGGGGAGAGCTCCTCACTCGAAGACCCGGTGCAGCAGACTGCCGGTGACGGGTGAGTCTCTTGTCGGAGACCGTCCAGAAGGATCCCCTTTACCTCGTGCGGAGACCATAGCCCACTCTCCAGGAGGAGAGTGGAGGATCGAATTTGTGTCTGGGCCTATTCACACTCACACCTCCTTTTCTGCTCTATCTATCAAGGAAGTCCCTGTATGGTGTGTTCTAATAAAGGAGTGTTGGACTTTAATGGTGTGAGGCTCAATTCCTGGCGGACGAAGTTTACGGTGACTCTTGGAGGGAGGATCCGGGTGCACAGCACAGACCCGAAGGTAAACAAGACATTGCTGATACCACAGGTATTCTACACGTGGTGGAGGCTAGGCGTAGCCCACCCGCTCTCTCTCTCTCCACCATCAAATACCTCTAGACAAGAGACAGTGCAAGCCGCACGGAGAGAGAAGAGGGGTAGGCGCTACACATAATATCATTTTTTGCATTTTTTAGTGTGCTGGTGAAGCTTTACTATTCTACATTGTACCGTTTGTTTTGTCACTTTAGCACCTGCTATCACAAAGTTTTGACAGCTGTAAGGAGTGCATGGGATCACATGGACCCTCCATTGCAGCATCCTACCAGTATTAGCACCTCCTGTTGCAGGCTGACAATGTTAAGCCACTGACCTGAAATTAGTAGTGGTGTTGTCAGCTTTCCATGCAAGCTCCTTCAGTTGGCTGTTAAGCCCCATACACATGGGCCGAATGTCGGGAGACAACGGGAAGTTAAAAAAAAAAATGCTGACATTCGGCCCATGTGTATGTCGGTCTGTCCATCTGACTTACGATCAGCGCTCTCAGCCAATGGCTGGACAAAATGGAAAGGAGAGGAGGAAAGGCGATGCTACAATCTACACCTCACTTGATCAGAGAATGCCTTGTATTCATAAAAAAAAAATGCAAGGTACCGGTATTCTATAGTTGGAAAGACAGACATAGAATTCTTTGTATTCTATAAATGGCAGCAGTACCAAGAAAGCGACCCCCTGTGGTCTGTGTGTAGAGGGGAGGCTGCTTTCACACAGGACCCAAAAGATCACACTATCACTAGCCATCAGGTATGAGATATGCATACTTACATTGTGCCACGCTGGACCAATGTAGATATTCAATAAAGATCATACCTGGAGATCAGCTTTAAAAATACACTGAAAGATGTAGTCTTAAAAAAAAAAGTAAAAAAGAAATAAATAATAATTCCTATACTTACCATTACTACAGTTCCTCACTTTACTGTTGTCTGTAAAGATAGAAGTGCATTAGCATATTTTACTGATATTTAAGGGACACATAGAAATATGGCACAGAATGAACCCTATTAGCAGCATCAGCTTTTGCATTGTTTTTTTTTTTTTTTTTTAATCTTTTATGCCCCTCCTCTCCTAAACATACTTCATGCTGTCTCCAGGTTACCTATATATTAACCCTTTTACCTCCCTTAGCATACACAATTGAAAATGAATCTCCATCATGCCACTGCATGTGACCAGTACAATAACTCCTTCACTTCCTCCTTCCTCTGTGTATGACTTGTACATTTAAAGTATCGAGTAGGCTTGTGCAATTCGTTTCGTAACGAATCGAAATTCGTCCGAATTTAGCAACTTTCGGACATTCGGAAGCATTCGAATTTCCGAAACAAAGCAATTACGAATAAAACCGAAAAATCCCGTCTAGCAAAATTACGAATGATTACGAATCAACAGGACCGAAAAGAAACAAACCGAAACTAAACAAATTTTTCCGTTGTGCAC
The DNA here is from genome assembly GCA_029206835.1 of Rana muscosa. NCBI lineage: Eukaryota > Metazoa > Chordata > Amphibia > Anura > Ranidae > Rana > Rana muscosa. The sequence goes on from CM055118.1 coordinate 713,034,343, forward strand.
AAGTCTAGTATCGAGTGCACCATTCTTAAGCTATGTGTTTAACCTTCTCAGTACCAGCATATCTCTGTACTGCTTGCAGGGCTTTTTTTTTCTCGTCCTGCAAGCGCACCGCCCCAGTGTGAAAGCACGCAAACTTTCACACTGGGGAGGCTTGAGAGGTGCTTTTCACGCACTTTACAATTGCTATTTTTAGCGCAAAAACGCCTGAAAAGTGCCCCAGTGTGAAAGGGGTCTTCTAGTTATTAGATACCACCAAAAGAAAGCTCTATATGTCCAAAAAAAATGCTATAAAATGAATTTGGGTGTAAATTTGCAAGTCTAATTGTCAGTCATACTATCAGAATGCTGAAAACTGAAAAAATATTACAGGGTGGTGCTCATCTGCATAGGTATAAAACAGTAAATAGGATGAAACAATAAAAGTTCAGGCACTGTTCAGAAGCTTCCCTGTTTGACAACTGGGGTTTTTCAGCAATATTGGCTAGGAGAGGTTTGTGGGGGAAGAAGAACTGGGTGTAAGCTTTGCTCCCAACATCTTCAACTGGTTAGTGACCATTTTTCTGCTTTCTAGTACTTGTTTTAGACACATTCACTGTTGAAAGGCCGAAACATGGGAAATGTTTTGCCCATGCCCAGCCCCAGTCAATGCCTATGTTTATCACATTCTAATGACTGAAGAGGTAAAGAAGACAGTAAACAGACAGAGAAACTGATATGTCAAGCCTCGTACACACGGCCGGTTTTCTCAGCAAGAACACTGCTTGCAGAGCTTTCTTGCCGAGAAAACCGGCCGTGTGTATGAGGCTTTCAGGTTTCTCGTCAAGAAAACTGCCCAGAATCTCGCCGAGAAAAAAAGAAGACCTGCTTTCTTTTTTCTCGACGGGATTCTCGTCGGCCTGTTTCCCGACGAGAAACCCGAGTGTGTGTACACTTACCTGTTGCCGTGGAAACCTGCGCATGCTCGAAATGACTTTGACACATGCGCGGTAGCTTCCTAGGCATAGGTAGGGTGTAGCAAGATGGCGGCGACGGCATCGAATGTGACGAGCGCACGCTTGTCGTAGTCGATGATGTCACCGCGTTCGTGCCATTCAAAAGAACGGCGGTTGTCCAAGAATCTCGTCAGGAAAAACGTCAGGTTTTTTCCTGACGAGATTCTCAGGTCGTGTGTACAAGGCTTCACTGTGGCATACCAGCCTGTAGAACCTTTCAAATTAATATTGTCACAATTCTACTATTTCCCTCTAACGTTAAAAAAAAAATAGAGAGATTGCCTTTCATCTCCCAAGATGTGCCCCTGCTAGCTCAATGTTATCAAATGTTGTGTAGCTTGCTGTAATTCCTTGCATGACCAAAGAATTTCTACTTTTCGAGAAGCCAAGTGACAGCCTACCCACAGACATAACTTGATTGTTACCCTTTTGCCTGCATGCCTTGACTGCCTTTATATGTGTAGTTTTTGTTTAGGAGGCTCCTCCACCTTGGGAGCCCCTTTAATTACCATCTCTGTTTGTAGCATGTAAGAGCTTAGTCACACCCTCACTGCATGACACAATACGCTGCAGATACCACTCTTTGACATTGTGGGAGGTAGCAGGCATATCAAAACTTTGATTTGCAAAAAAATTGTAATTTGTTTACAGAGTCAGAGCGCTCTTACAGAGTGTGCAATAAAGATATATTTCAAGGTAACAGAAATAAGTACAGACACCTATGGCTACCTACTTTTATAAACAGAGCTTACTTTTGCAGCTTTTCAGTTGTGGCAGATTTTTTGGAACTAACAAGTGGATTACTTCTCTATAACAATCAGATGGCAACTGTCATTTTTGAGAGAAAATTTGAGAAGCCAACATCCAGCTGGTTTCTATAGGCGGTAATACCTCAGATCTCCACATTTTCAGAATATCCTGCAGCAGTACAAATTGTGAAGGTCCTGAACAATATGATAATGGGGTGACTATTAGGATCTGTGTCAATGGGCCTTAAGTCTGTGTTGGTGGGGTCAGTTTGTAATCAGTGTGAGAAGCTTCTGAGATGATTCAGAATTCATTGCCTGGTGCATTTTTACCTCCTTCTGACCTGCACTTGATAGGCATAATTGGTTTTACATTCCTAAAGACTTGAATAGGAATGCAAAACCTGTTTGAAGCTAACAAAAGCCCATCAACACATACCCTTAGGCTTCATATACACTTGGCCTTCATTTACCGCAGCCGCAGGAAAATGCTGCAAAATCACATTTTGCGTTTTCCTGTGGGTGGTTGTCAAAGCGGTCTTATCCTGAATGTGATTCTTCTGCGTTCAGAAGAGGGAGGTTGAGGCAGGTGGAACCTCACCTAACTGCAGCAGCTCCTAAACTCAAAAAAACACCAGGAGCTCCTAAACCCAAGTTTGGGAGCTGCTAGTGTACATGAAGCCTAATGCCGCATACACACGATCGTTTTTCACGTCGTTAAAAATGCCATTTTTTAAATTGGGCATTAAAAACGATCGTGTGTAGGCTCCAGAGCATTTTTAACTACATGAAAAATGGCCTAAAAAAAAATGAGAACCTGCTCTATTTTTTCACGTTGTTTTTCACGCCGTTTTTTTTAATGACGTGAAAAACGATAGTGTGTATGCTTTTACGAGGGGAAAAAAAACGCGCATGCTCAGAATCAAGTATGAGATGGGAGCGCTCGTTCTGGTAAAACTAGCGTTCGTAATGGAGATAGCACATTCGTCACGCAGTAATGGACTGAAAAGCATGAGGCTGAAAAGCGCGAATCATCGCTCAACAAACTTTACTAACATGAAGGGTGGCGCCATTCGAACAGAACTTCCCCTTTATAGTCGTACGTGTTGTACGTCACTGCGCTTTGCTCAAGCGTTTTTTTTTTAATGAACGTGTGTATGCAAGACAGGCTTGAGAGGAAACAAGAAAAATCACGTCGAGAAAAACGTCGTTTTTGAAAATGACACTAAAAACGATCGTGTGTACGCGGCATTAGGCTGCCACAGTGGCAGCTGGTGGTATATTTTTGGGGGGGGCAGCAAACAATCCACCTGCCGCCACCCCCCTGTCAGTCAGTCACCATCCCGCATTTACCGCATCTAGGTTGCAGGCAGTGCTTTCCTCCGGGCGGCGGGCAGCATCTCCTCCTCCTGGTACTTCATGGCAGCTTCCCCTGTGTCTCCTCCCTCTGTCTCCTTGGTGGCCAATAGGATCGCTTCTCCTCTCAGGTCAATCCGGTGATGGGTCTCAGGACCCGCTTCCTTATTGGCCGGGAGGAGAATCAGGAAGACAATAGGGAATATTAATTTGCTTTTGTCACACAACTGGGTGGGCTCGGGGCGCAGTGCTCTGAGCCCCGAGCAGTGCTGTATTTTGGCCTAGGCCGACAAGGACCGGGCCTAGGGCTGCACTTTGCTGGGGGCGGCATTGATGGGCACTGGTGAAGCTGCGCTGATGGGCACTGGTGGGGCTGCATTGGTGGGCACTGGTGAGGCTGCATTTATGGGCGCTGATGAGGCTGTATTGATGGGGCTGCACTTGGTACCAACTTTTAATGTACAGAGAGGAAGAGGTGGAGCTCTAAAAGGAAAAGGTGGAGCCTAAAGAGGAAGGGGTGTGGTTTACAGATGACAGGGCAGGTCTTAAACATGAAGGGGCGTGACATTAACAGGAAGGGGTGGATCATATTTTAATTAGGGGGTGCACAAGTTTAGTCAGGCCTAGGGCAGCACATAACCTAAAAACACCATTGGCCCCGAGCCCACCCTGTTTTGAAGCTTATTAGAGCCTCTGGCTCTAACTACGTGCTCTAAAAAAAAAAATCCATGGAATGCATGCCTCTGACGCCCCGCATGTAGATGAGGGGCTAGACACATGGATTAGAGGGGTGGCGCCACTGCACCCTGCATTACGGGCCGCCACTGGTCTGCCACCTGTTACAGCAATATACCCTATAGTACTTCTGGGTTACTGCTAAAACCCATACAGACACTAAATATGCCTGATGATTGAGTAAATATGTTCCTTATAAGCAAAAAATAGAAACAAATTAAAGCTAACAAAATCTTGAACATTTTAGAAGAACAGTTTACAAAGTTCACACCAGTTCAGCTGGACTGCAGTGCTGGAAAACATTAACACAATGGCACCCAAGGGGTAGCTTCTCTCACATCAGTTTGTTTTTAACCCCCACTATGGGGATATCTGCTGTTCTGCTTTTGATTCATCTAGTAAGATAAAGCTTAGATTACAGTTATCTGAATTAATCATCAAGGTTAGTTGTACAGAGCATCTCAAAATGTGTCATCAGAAATAAGGATAAAAAATGACTATTGCACCTACACACTTAGCAATATTTCACTACCCACTTAATATTAGTAAATACAGTAATACAAAATAATCCAAACCTGAGGAAGCTTTGGTTCCTACAGAAGTAGCAGATAATCTGTGATTTCCTTTGTGTCCAAGTGTTTCTCTGAAAGTTTAATGAAGATGTGATTTGCTTCTTAGAAGTCAAAGGCTTTGAATACAGTAGCAATGCAGGTAATTCGCATACTTTTAAAATGGTTTTAAACCCTCACATATACTCAGTAAAGTAACTAGCATCTAATGATACACAGAAATGAAACAAATCCTTCTATATACCGTAAGTTATATATGTTTATCTGCAACCATATTCTCCAGAGCCAGAATTTACACAGAACCTCTCAGCTCTGGAAAGCAGAAGGGGGGGCATCTCTGATCTCTGAGCCATGATTGGAGGGAAGGGACACACCCCCTTCTCACAGTACACAGACAACATGCACAGCTGTGGCTGTCAATCACAGGCTGGGTACTGGAGCTCTCTTCCTAATCAAGATATCAGGCAGGAAAGATAGATTTGTGATTTTTTTCACTATAAAATGATGATGTCAAATGTAAGAGGTTTAAATTACTCTATTCTTTAGACTGCTATCTAAAATGAGAAAAATAACAAAGGGAGGTAAAGACATGATCTCTCCCCAGCCAATTATAGCAATCCAGCACCAAGGGTCACTCTCATACATTTCCTGGCTGTGGTCAGTGAGGGGCAGTGGCGGTGTGTCCATAAAGGGCGCAGGAGCGCCCCCCCTCTCCTGTCACTCTCACCATAGATTCATGAATCTATCTATCTATGGTCGCCGCTGCCGCCCCCTATTCATGTGCCTGGCCCCTTGTTGGACACCGGGCATATGAATTACAGCGGCGGGTGTGTTTTGGAAGCGCCTGATTAGAGCCATAGGCTCTAATAGGCTTCCAAAAGGGTAAACAGCGGGCGTACTGCTGTGCGTTCGCCGATTACTCAGTGGTGTGTTAGGGAACCGAAAATTAAAAGTGTAGCGCTATCTAAATAATTATGTATAAATGTGAAAATATACACAAAAAACTGAATATGATAATATAGTGATAAACACGTGTATCACCCAAAATAACGTGCTGGGTGACTCCAGTGATGAAGTCCTCAAATTATATTAACACAATTATGCAAATATATGCAAATATATGCAAATTAATGTCCATTATAGGCAAATGAATGTCCATTAGAAATGGAATCCATAAAACGAAGGTGAAGAAGATCAGTCCAGAGAGAACGTGATGAATCAAAACGTGAAATTGTAATCAACAGTCTTCTGTGTATGAGAGAAAGTAGCCACCACCAAAGTGAATAGAGGAAGGCTTACCAGAAGTTATGGATTTGGCGGGGCATAAGCCACCCAAATCAAATAAACTTGAAGAGTGTGAACACTCAAACATTAATAAAATAGAGATGTGATGTGAGATCCGCCACCAAGTATATGTTGAGGAGGCTTACCAGAGGTCTCGGATTTGGAGAGGCATACGCCGCCCAAATCTGAGATTGCTTAGGGGGTTAATGGACTCTGGTAAGCCTCCTCAACATATACTTTGTGGCGGATCTCACATCACATCTCTATTTTATTAATGTTTGAGTGTTCACACTCTTCAAGTTTATTTGATTTGGGTGGCTTATGCCCCGCCAAATCCATAACTTCTGGTAAGCCTTCCTCTATTCACTTTGGTGGTGGCTACTTTCTCTCATACACAGAAGACTGTTGATTACAATTTCACGTTTTGATTCATCACGTTCTCTCTGGACTGATCTTCTTCACCTTCGTTTTATGGATTCCATTTCTAATGGACATTCATTTGCCTATAATGGACATTAATTTGCATATATTTGCATAATTGTGTTAATATAATTTGAGGACTTCATCACTGGAGTCACCCAGCACGTTATTTTGGGTGATACACGTGTTTATCACTATATTATCATATTCAGTTTTTTGTGTATATTTTCACATTTATACATAATTATTTAGATAGCGCTACACTTTTAATTTTCGATTATCACTAGCTTTTTGTACCAGCAGTGTTGGCAGCTTTGTTTCACATTATTTCCAGCGCAGTATTACCCTTTTACTTTCCATTACCGTGTGTTAGGGAACCGAATACATCGCTTCCCTAACACTGACCTGCCTCTCAGCCAATCAGGTTGCTCAGGTCAAGTTACCTGTTACCTGATTGGCTGAAACAACAGGCGCCGCTATTGGACGCTATTGGAAGGAAAGGACGGGAGAAAAAGCGCAGGAGACATGAAGGACCCCGCTCGTCGCCGTCACCCGCTGCCCCCACAAGACAGGGTAAGTGCCGGGCAGACGGCGAGCGGGTATGGGGCACACTCACACTGGCACACTGGCAGAATTTGCTACAGTGGCAGCATTTGATGGGCACACTGGCAACATTTGATGGGCACAGTCATGATGGCACAGTCTCAGCATTTGATGGCACAGTGGCTGCAATTGATGGCACAGTGGCTGCAATTGATGGCACAGTGGCAGCATTTAATGGGCACAGTCATGATGGCACAGTCGCAGGATTTGATGGCACAGTGGCAGCATTTAATGGCACAGTAGCAGGGTTTGATGGGCACGGTCATGATGGCACAGTCGCAGGATTTGATGGCACAGTGGCTGCAATTGATGGCACAGTGGCTGCAATTTATGGCACAATTGCAGCATTTGATGGCACAGTCGCAGCATTTAATGACACAGGCGCAGCATTTGATGGCACAGTGTCAGCAATTGATGGCACAGTGGCAGCATTTAATGGGCACAGTCATGATGGCACAGTCGCAGGATTTTATGGCACAGTGGCAGCATTTAATGGCACAGTAGCAGGGTTTGATGGGCACGGTCATGATGGCACAGTCGCAGGATTTGATGGCACAGTGGCTGCAATTGATGGCACAGTGGCTGCAATTTATGGCACAATTGCAGCATTTGATGGCACAGTCGCAGCATTTAATGACACAGGCGCAGCATTTGATGGCACAGTGTCAGCAATTGATGGCACAGTGGCAGCATTTAATGGGCACAGTCATGATGGCACAGTCGCAGGATTTTATGGCACAGTGGCAGCATTTAATGGCACAGTAGCAGGGTTTGATGGGCACAGTCATGATGGCACAGTCTCAGCATTTGATGGCACAGTGGCTGCAATTGATGGCACAGTGGCTGTAATTGATGGCACAGTGGCAGCATTTAATGGGCACAGTCATGATGGCACAGTCGCAGGATTTGATGGCACAGTGGCAGAATTTAATGGCACAGTAGCAGGGTTTGATGGGCACAGTCATGATGGCACAGTGGCAGGATTTGATGGCACAGTGGCTGCAATTGATGGCACAATTGCAGCATTTGATGGCACAGTCGCAGCATTTAATGGCACAGGCGCAGCATTTGATGGCACAGTGTCAGCTTTTGATGGCACAGTGGCTGAAGTTGATGGCACAGTGGCTGAAATTGATGGGCACAGTGGCTGCGTTTGATGGGCACAGTGGCAGCGTTTGATGGGCACAGTGGCAGCATTTGATGGGCACAGTTGCAGCATTTGATGGGCACAGTGGCAGCATTTGATGGCACAGTGGCAGCATTTGATGGCACAGTGGCAGCATTTGATGGCACAGTGGCTGCATTTGATGGCACAGTGGCTGCAATTGATGTTTTTTTTTTTCAAATTTCTTTTAGTTTGTTTGCGTCCCCCCAAATTTTTTTTAGAACCAGCCGCCACTGGTGAGGGGCTAATTGTGCTGAAGTTGCTGAGCTTACTGATGATGATGATAATAAACAGCACACCCAGTACCAAGCCACACAATCTCTACTTGTCCTAAAACTTCACTGTAAGCCCCTTTCTATGATTTTCTACTTTTCCAACCCCAGCTCAGATCCTATCACTGACTCCATCTGTGCACCAAATGGCAAATACTGTACAATTCAGTTATTTAAAGGTTTTCACTGTATGCATTATGGGCTGAGAAAGGTAAATACATGGAAGGGAGTTTTTTTTATACACAGCATGGGAAAAGCCCAATGAATTAAATTGAAGCAAACAATATGTACATTGTGAATCAGGACAGTCAGGTTTGGATCCACATTTGCTTCTCATCTTTATAACGAAAACACAGGGTAATGACATTTTTTGGCGGCGGTATCCATATCACTCAACAAAATATCAATTTTTCTTGTTTTAGTGTGGATATGCTGATGAAATAATTGGCTGCTATGGGTTACTAAACACTGATGTTCTTTGTCTGGTGTTATTTAAAGACATAAGTGCCCTGGCATGCTTCCAAATGCCAACTATTTTGTTTTATTTCTATGGAGTTAATTTGCAAGGGATCCTACAGTATTATTTCTGATCATTTTTACTCTGCAGTGTTTCAAAATGCTGTACACAGTAAAACCTTGGCTTGAGAGTAACTTGGTTTGAGAGCGTTTTGCAAGACAAGCAAAATTTTTAAAGAAATTTGGACTTGATATACAAGTGATGTCTTGAGATACAAGTACCGTCATGTCACAACTGAGTATAAAAGAGAAGAGAGGCGCCTCTAAGTGTAGCAATATGGTTACATTTAATGAAGGTACAACATTTAGCAACATATTGCTACACTTAGAGGAGCCTCTCTTCTCTTTTATACTCTGTAACTCCTGCTGGATTTTGCTTCTAATCCCCTTGTGGAGGCTTCCATTTGTGGATGGACATTTCATGGTTACACAACCTATCACATTGCTATAATCTTTTTATATGGACTATAAACTAAATTGTGGAACAAATCATTTGAGTTTCCATTATTTCTTATGGGGAAATTGGCTTTGATATACAAGTGCTTTGGATTACAAACATGTTTCTGGAACGAATTATGCTCGCAATCCAAAGTTTTAACTGTATACTGTATAGTCTGATTTGCAAGCCACAATGGGGGAGATATATATATATATATATATATATATATATATATATATATATATATATATATATATATATATATATATACACATACACTGTATAGTCTGATTTGCTAACTACAATGAGGGGGATTTACTAAAACTGGAGCATGCAAAATCGGGTGCAGCTCTGCATAGAAACCAACCAGTTTCCAGGCTTTATTGTCAAAGCTTAATTGAACAAGCTGAAGTTAGAAGCTGATTGGCTATCATGCACAGCTGCACCAGATTCTGAGGGCTCCAGTTTTGGTAAACCTTCCCCAGTGAGTCTTGCAGTACCAGTCTCTCTGTGAACATATCTACAGCCCCTTGTGACTGTGCTAGCTGGTTTTGGTACTTTGGTAAAGAGGAACTTCAGCCATTTTATTTGTGTTTAAAAAAAGTCAGCAGCTACAAAAAGCTTCTCTCCCCCTCACTTCTCTCTATCTTCTCTCCCTGGTGTCAACATTTCAACTGTGGGCACCTGGCTGTGACAGCTTGCGGCTTCACAGCGGGGTGTGCACTGCACATGCGCGACTCGTGCTGCGAATGCTGAATGGTCCAGCAGTCTTCTGGAACCTGTGACGTGTCCCAGAAGACTGCAGGGAGGGAGGGGGAGAGGAGAACTTTTGGTCGGATCGCCTAGGCGATCCAAGTGGAAGTGGGAGCGGGTACCTGTCAAACTAGGTACCCGCTCCCCCCCCCCCCCCTCAAAAAAAAAAAAAATACATGAAAAAGGTGGCAGGGGAGAAGGGGAGGAGTGCTTAAAGCGGAACTTCCCCTTTTGGGTACAGCTCCGCTTTAATATTTGTCCCATTAACGTCCATTAAGATATATGTTCACAATTCCACTACTAGAGCTGAGGTTCATTTTAAAGTCCTTGAAAAGCATCACTTTTTAAAGGGAATGCATTGTATTTTAATTTTTTTATATATACACAAACTAAATTATTTTATTAATTTGTGTTAATAATGCCAATATGTGTTTTAGAACTTTTTTCTGTGTATAATTTGTAACTTTATATGAACACTGGCAGCCATACCTAGGTCAGAAGGCCATAATCTATCAAATATTTGGTAATGACAAAATACTTAAAATACTATGGTCATATGAACATAAACATGTATAAATCTCTTCTAAATTATGATTGAATGTTATACAAAAATTAAGAATATAAATATTATGAAATGCAACTATTTTTGTAATATGGCTGTATAATTGCTATCTACTTTAGAAAATATGTACACATCACTTAAATAACACAGTAGCAACCGCCTTGTATTTTTAGTCCCGAACAAGCAGATAAATTAGGCTAAACATGTTGATCATTGTGTATATAGTGAAAAAATGGTTTTAAAAGCAGAACAAAATCCAGCCCTTAAAGCGGATCTCCACCCAAAAGGGGAATCTCCGCTTGTCTACCACCCCCCCCCCATCTCTGGTGCTACATTTGGCACCATGTGGGGGGTAGGGGGGAGTGGGTACCTGGTTTTGACAGGTACCTGTTCCCACTTCCTGCTGAGTTTGCCACGGCAAACTCAGGCAGAAGTTCCATCCTCGCCGCAGCCCGCCCATTGAGAAAGTGCAGTGCGATTTTCACATGCGGAGTAGGAAACTTGTTGTAAAGCCGCAAGGCTTCACTGCCGGTTCCCCTACTCAAGATGGCGGCAGCAGCACCCGAGAGCCGATTCAAGAATCGGCTTGGGTGAGGACACCGTAGGATCCCAGGACAGGTAAGTGTCCTAATAGTAAAAGTCAGCATCTACAGTATTTGTTGTTGCTGACTTCAAATTTTTTGGTGGGAGGGCTGGAGTTCTGCTTTAAATAGCTGATCACATGTGCAGCACCAAGGTAACTGCAGATCGAGGGGCTAAAGCCGGACATGGATGGATCGAAATTTGGATGGTTCTGGAACCAGACAAATTTAGATCTATCTATGGGCAAGCTGGTTGTGCTGAAGTCAATCTATTGATCGTCTTCAGTACACCCAGCATGTAGGGTTTTTTTTGTTCGATCCTTACCACCATCAGTGATCATTGTATTCAGATGGCTGGAAAACCTCCCGCTGTCAGAATACAATAGCGCAACAGGAAGGATTGCCTCATCAAAACTGACTGTGTTTATGGGGAAATCAAGCTATTTTTCTTACTTTAGCCCAAGGTTGAAGGAAAGAAAATTGCATAATGTATGGCCTGCCTTAGATGGCAGCTTCCTTGGCTGTAAAGCATAGGAGGGTTTAGTTCCACATTAAGAAAAAAAAAACCATTATATGTAGACTGAAATCTCTTCTGGGGTGCTATATTTAAAGTACCCTGCTTTTTCTTTAGTTGTTTTTTCTGTCTATCTTTGATAATAGCATTTAAAATATCTAAATAGCATGCCTGTGTCCACTCCTTCATTTCAGATAAATTCATTGATAAAGTGTATGATACAGTTGGTTAGTACAGTTTGTCTATAAATACACAAATACATGTGTTTTATGCACACACAAATATACTTACTTATTCAAAAAAAAAAAAAAAAAATTTTTTACTAGAAGAGCGTTGTTGGATGATCATTGTGGTTATGTCCAATATAGATTGCATTTAAATTGTACATAAATGGCTTGACCTCGAGTTCAAGATTAATTATTGTCATAGTCAGTACACCATACCCATACTATTTCTTTCCCTCTTAGCTCCAGCAACTAATAAAAGTTCTAGTTTACAAATGATTTTGACCCTCAATTATTTTCTAACAATATTAATAAAAATAAACCACACCCATCCTGCAGCATACCTCTGAGTCAAAATGGAATTATTCAAGATTTTAGGATATTCCAACAAGGCAGTAATAAGGTCATGTTTTCTCAGCAAGGATTTACGTTGTTTTATATGTTTAGCTTTGAGGTACAGATCGCTCCTGAATTTTTTTAATGAAACATCAATAGAAGGGTAAATCTGCAAAATAATAATAATAAAAAAAAACTTCAAAAATGTTATAATAAATAACATCTGGTATCAGATATGCCATCTCAATCCCAGTTCAATAATATCTTTCTGGCCACATACAGTACATTACAATGTGATTGTATCATCTCATTTAGATGTACTAACATTAATGTAGTATGAAGGCCTACCTATAATATCCATTCAACTTGTATTCAGTCAGGCAGGTCCCCACACATAGTTGTTGGGAAACCTAAAGAAGATTGTACAATCAGACTGAAACTCATGTATCCACCTTAAAGTGATATTAAAGGTTTGTTGTGTTTTTTTAATAATAAACATTTCATACTCACCTGCTCTGTGCAGTGGGTTTTGCAAAGAGCAGCCCACATCCTCCTCTCCTGGGGTCCCTCGCCAGTGCCCTTGGCTCCTCCCCCCTGATGAGTGCCGCCAGAGCAAGCAGCTTGCAATGGGGGCACCCAAGCAGGCTCATTCCCAAGCCACAGCTCTGCGTGTCCATTCACACACAGAGCAGTGGCTCAGCCCCGCCTCTCATTGGCTCACTGGCTGTGATTGACAGCAGCCAGAGGCTCCCACTGCTGTCTCAACCAATGAGGAGGGAGAATCCCTGGAGAACCGTGGCTCTCATGCACATCGCTGGATCAAGCAGGATCAAGATGGGGCTGCTGCACAGAGAAGGTTTGCTACTTCCATGCATAGAATGCATGAAGGTAAAAAACCTTGAGCCTTTAGAACCACTTTAATATGTGACTCTTGGCTAGGTGGTTAGCACTTCCACCTGGCAGCACTAGGGTCATTGGTTCGAGTCCCAACCACTGCACTACCTGCCTGGAGTTTGCATGTTCCCCCGATGTCTGGGTGGGTTTCCACTGGATACTCTCTCTGGTTTCCTCCCACACTCCAAAGACATGGTGGCAGGTTAATTGGTTCCTGTCTAAATTGTCCCTAGTGTGTGTATGTATGAATGTGATTTAGGGATCTTAGATTGTAAGCTCCTTGAGGACAGGAACTGATGTGAATGTACAATATATGTGTAAATTGATGGTGCTATATAAATACCTGTGATAAATACATTTTGAAAGTATAAGTAAAAAAAAAAAAAAAAAGAGACAATATAATAACACATTTAAGGGCATATTTATAAAAAAAAATCAGGTATCCCTCGGCACATTTGGCTGTTTCAATTTGCATACATCCACCAGCCATTTGACTGGAGCATTTGTATTAGTCGGAGCGGGTAAATTCAAGTGCAAATTGGGATTTTAGGCTAAAGTACTATTGCAAGAACACTGAATATTTGTGGCAGGTGGAAGTGAGCAAGGTGGGTCCTCCATAGGAGGTAAAATTAACTCCTTTAGTAAAATCACCCCTTTAAATCAGTTATAAGAGAAGTCTAAATTGTTTATTAGATATTCTTCAAGACAATAAAATGTGCATGTGTCTTATACATAATATACAGTTCAGAATATGACTCATCTAATTCCCCCATACATAAAAAAAAAAAAAGAAAGAAATAGTCAGCCGTGAAAAAATTAACAACTTTTAAAAATGCTTTAAAAAACTTTTGAAGTCTGAAAATGGCAAATTTGGTTCTTTGTGTGAATATTTTTTTCGAGAGACATATTGTAAATACAGAGTTACTGACATATAAGCGCACACATAGGTTGGACTTGATGTCTTTTTTCAACCTCACTTACTATGTAACTATGTAAGAGTTGTACAACACTTCCTATTTTACAAGGTAAAGAATTTTCAACAATGGCATGAGTTTTATACATACTCTTGTGAGTCACAGGTAAAGAGCCTTGAAGAATCAGTACTTAAGTGGAGAGAAACAGCTGGATATGCTGCATATCACTGGCACATACTACTTGCTATATTATAGAAAATGTGCATGTTTTTGAGAGTTATAGAGCTCATGTGGTCGAGTCTAATTTCCCTTAATACACTCGCTTCACAGACTAAAACCTCTACATCTTCTGTTATTATATTTGAATAATGGGAATTTGAGGGTAACAAAATACTAATAGAATCTTAAAGCTGAACTCTAGCCAACCCTCTTTTATGTTTTGCATAGATTAATTTTTTTTCAGTCTATTTACTAAAAATACTATGTTATTGTCACAAGCATTCGTATAGCCATCACATATCATCTCTGCCTTTTGTCTAATATGTTTATTTAGTAGGATCATCAGCTCCATCTAGGGTCCATAATGCAGTATTTTATTTTCCTGATTAAGGCATTTTAGGAAAATACCACATTATGGCCACTAGATTGAGATGATGATCAAGGGAATTAAACATAATAGAATAATATGGGGATTATTTATGACAGCTGTGCAAATGCTTGTGACATTCATAAAACATTTTTTTCATAAAATAGATGCCCACTGCCTTTGTATACCTCTCAGAGGCTACAGGATTGAGATCACTATAACTGATGTTTCTACACCTTACGACAATAACAATACAGAGGTGTTCCTTTCTTGCAGCAATGTCAAAGAAAAGGGTCCACAAGTGAGATGAATGGAAGCCTCAGCCCGGACTCCAGTCAGGCCACGCCCCCAGTGTGTTTCACTCTGCCCCTTGGAGCTCATGATTAAGCTCCAAGGGGTGGAGCGAAATGTGTTGGGGGTGTGGCCTGTCTGGGGTCCGGGCTGAGGCTTCCATTCATCTCACTTCATGCACATGGGTCTGCTTCATGATGTGCGGCTTATGGACCTTTTGCTTTGACATTGCTGCAGCTTGGAGTTAGGACGAGCTCCCTGTCCCTGCCTGCACTCACAGCGGTCTAGTTGGGCTTTACCTCTCTACCTGAGTTTTGTCTTTTTGGTTCCTTTCTTGCAGCTGTAATTCCTAGTTATATTTCTTTGATCTAGGCTTTATAACGGCAATTAGGATTAGCCAGAACAGTGAATTCTACTTAAAATATCTTACAACTGGAAACCAAAAGATATAATAAGCCAGCATGCAATTCTGCTTGTTATTGACCTTTCAATATCTAATTTTGTTTGTTTCCAGTCAGGCATCCTAAATTCTGATTGAACTCTGTCTGCTCAAAATGACATCTAGTAAAAAATAAAAAAAAAGGAAAAAAGCATTAGAGTTCTTGTACTGGTCTCCTTACTACTTGGCCCTTGGACAACTACATGGACTGTTATATTTACTATTACGGCAGAAGTTTCCCCCACTATGTTCTTGGTAAATGCTAGTAGGTTGATGATACAATTCTACACAGTACAGCTTGACACTGTAGCACCCCATAGTTAGGTAGGTGCTAGAGGTTAGATTTTTCTTGAGAGTAGGGAAATTTAGGCAGGCCTGGCTGGTGGCTAGGCCTGTTTGTTTTCATTCTGGGCTGGGAGTGGCTCGGGGAAGGGCTGGGTAACTCACAGGTAGCATTACTGTCAACTCCCTCTTTTTTCTAAGAAGGTGCTAGAAAGAGAGAAGGAGAGGAGAGGTGGAACTACCTGGGGTATTCTGAGGAGCCTTGACCAATCCCCAACTTGGATTGGCAGGGGGCAGGCCTCCTTAAATACCCAGTCTAAGGGGGGTAGTGACCTTGGGCCTGGGCTCGGGGGCAGCCTGGAGGAGAAAAGATCCTGGAGGAGAGGCACATAAGAGAGCAAAGAGGACAGCGGGAGAGAGCACTGCTAAGAGACTCCAGAGAGCACAACGGGTCACAGCCAGGGGGGCTGGTGAGTGAAGCACAGTCGGGAGGACTGGGGAGGCACCCCTGAGGGAACTGGGAGTTTTCAGTTTAAAATGGGTGCAGAACCAGAAGAGCGGACTGTGGGAAGGGCAGTGGAAAGAGGCAGCTACAGCCAAGAGGGCTGGCAGGGTCTAAAGAGGGCTTACTGGGATCAGTAGCCGAGTTGAGGACAGTTAGCACCGGAACTATTTCTACATCCTAGGGGCCTGAGGCCCCTACCCACAAAAGGAAATTCACTGAGATCTGGCTGAGTTAGTGTCAGGCCTAACCATGTGGTGCTAGCTGGTCTGGAAATCTGCAGCAAGTGAAGTGCTGGTCTGTACCAAGTGAAGTGCTGGAGGAGTAAGGGAAAGAGGTCTTAAGAAAGAGTTGTGCTTGAGAGAAGACTGGAGTGTATATACAGGAGTGTATATAGTAGTCCCAAGTGAGTTACACTGAATCTTTCTGGTCATCCCATAAATTGCCTTTCCCATCCAAGTTCAATCCCCTCAATAAAAAACAAACAACAAAGCTTATGGACTGTTCTATGCCTCTGATTGCCTGAGAGATGGATGCCAGGCTGGGCAGGGTGATAGGTGAACCACAATATTCAGCAGCCCCTACGGGGGCATGGCTACGGCACACTTATATGACTGAAGAGTTAAACTGCTAAGTTGCAAATTTCAACTGAGCAATTAGATTTGAATAAACTGCTGTAATAAAGGTAGCATACAGGAAAGCAGTGAATCAGGTTCTTAATTGTTCTGTTCATGTATAAATAAAATATCTGACAGCATGTTGTGTCCTTCCTTGAATAAATACAGCCACACTCTGTTTATCATTGGGTTCCAAGCACATTTATTGTTATCAGTGGAGTGACATTAGTCTGGATCTTGTTAAACTTATGACGGGACTGACCCGGCATTCATTCTTTACTACAATTAGCTTTGTTCTCCATATCTGCCCTGTGTTCATCACTAGCTGAAAGATGTGCCGTGTATCAGTGGAAGAATTAGTGGGAGCGTCACCTAGGATCTCTGCTTTTAATCACTGCCATCATCAGCCAAATATTTGCTAATAATGTACTGATGATTGTGTCTGCTCCGGTGAAGAGTTCACTAAGGCAAGTGTCCTGTTAGAAGACATCCAATAAATTTATTGTAGAAAGAAAAAATGAATGGTGGACTGACTTGGAACAGAACATAATAAAATAAGAAAAATAACACTGCACAAGGTTTTTTCCAAAGATTTATATGTAAATCTAACAATGGACCGTGTTCTGCACATAACTGAATTTACACTAAATCATTTTTTAATTTTATGAGATATTAATCAGGCCCACATGCTTGTTGATGTGAATATTCTGGGTGCTCTAAAGAAAACTAATAGGAATTCAGTGCTGATTTGATTTATCTGATAAGTAAAAACATCTGCTGATATAAAATGATTTAATAGCTACAACTTTTTTACTTATTCTGCAGAAGATATTGAACATTAAGGAACATAACGCATTTTATTTATCATCTAGCTAATGACAGTAACTTGATATTGTTTATTTTTTTGCTGTCTTCTAATGGCAAACTTAAGGGTGCATTGACACCGGCCTGCACAAGATGCTTAAGCTCATGGGCTGGTGTCTTCGGCTCATGGGCTGGTGTCTTCGGCTCATGGGCTGGTGTCTTCGGCTCATGGGCTGGTGTCTTCGGCTCATGGGCTGGTGTCTTCGGCTCATGGGCTGGTGTCTTCGGCACATGGGCTGGTGTCTTCGGCACATGGGCTGGTGTCTTCGGCACATGGGCTGGTGTCTTCGGCACATGGGCTGGTGTCTAATGCGTAGTGGCGGTGATGGGTGGTGCCTTATGTTGTTACAATGCAAGGTGCTTTTTATCTTTTTTTTTCTTAAACTTTTTCAAAGTGTCACAAAATTCTATTTCTTTAATTTCTATGAGATTTGCTACCAGAAGCATGGTGCAGTGTGATAAAATGCATTTCTTGCAACACACCACAGCTCACCTCCTTGTGATGGTAACAGGGCACAACGTATATTTTCTATGCACCCGTGTGGTAAAAAGTGTATTGATCTGTGCAGATTAATGCAGATAACCATGTATGATGTGGACAAAACCATAAAATTGGCTTTATACATATAGATTGCCTCCCAACATGCTGTCCGTCAACAACCAACTAGTAAAGTGACTAGTTAGGGCAGGGGTAGGGAACCTCGGCTCTCCAGCTGTTTCGAAACTACAAATCTCATCATGCCTCTGCCTCTAGGAGTCATGCCTGTGATTGTCAGGGTCTTGCAATGTCTCATGGGACTTGTAGTTTCAAAACAGCTGGAGAGCCAAGGTTTCCTACCCCTGAGTTAGATTTCTTCCCCTAAGTAACATATAGATCCCAAAACAGAGATATTGCCATCTTGGCCTAGTGTGAATATTTTACAGAATGCAAGAGTTGAGTGTCATCTGAGGGCACTCCCATGCTTTTGAGCACTCTCTCTAACAATAACAAGTAATGCTATTATTTTTTACCACTTGGCTGTTAATATGACCCAAAAGGGTTTATTATTAATAACTTATTAAGGTACAATAAAAAGATGACTAATCCACACTCTAGGTAAAAGATCGGGAAACTATTATATGTTTAAGGCTGGGTTCACATATGTGCGGCCGCAGGTTTGTGCCTGGGGTCCGGTGCGTGTCTGTTTACCGATTCAGGTGTGATTCAGGTCTGAATTTTTGCCTGAATTCGCACTTGAACCAGACCCAAAGATGCACAGGACCCTTTTTCAAAATGGACTGCGGCCGCCCCAGATTGAGAGCCCGGCCCCATTGAGAGCCGGTCACACTTGTCTGTCATGCGAATTGGATGCAGAAAACCCGCATTCCATTTTGCATATGTGTGAACCCAGCCTAATAGCAACTTCTAACCTGTGTGAATTCAGCATAGAGATGAACCTCAAGGATACATTTCCAGCCACGTATTTATTGTCACTTTGAGAAAAGGCCGGCACCACTGCAACTGCACTGCATCAATGATATGCAAAGGACATATACATGCCTCTACTGTGTGTTTATCAATTAATGCCACTAATTACCATACCATATTATGTCTATGAGCATTTTTGATCAGTAATGTGTTTATACAAATATACAGTATTATACTGTCTCTTTGATAGACTGAGCACAATTACCCACAATGTAATTACTATTACCAATGCTATAACTGGGTCTAGCAATAAATTAATGTTGGCAGAGGTGAGCAGAAGGTCCAACTTTGCCTTCTAGCAGCCATTCATCTACTGGACATAATGTGATTATAGTTGGAGCTAGAGTCCTTGAAAAACTCCTGGCACCAACCTGGTTTATAACCAGTTAAAAGGTGAAGCTTTAACCTACTGTGATAGCATTTATATGTAATTTATAGGCCGTTCTCACCGATTCCTAACTTCGCCAGAGTACAAGAAGGGAGATTTCAGTTAATGCTCCATAGGAAATACTGTATTTTTTTATTAAAATAGTAAATTCAATTTTTTTGCTTGACAGGCCTTTGGGTGAACACCCAAAGCATCACCATTATTATTTGACGCAGAATAGTGACCAGCTGAATGCAGTTTTAACCTCTGGCCCCTAACAATTTTGGGATGGTTCTAAAAGAGAATATTGCAGAGCATTACTATAGATCACTTATTTCAACTGTTAGCACACAATTACAGCACTCTGCAAAACAATTCCAAGAATTATCTATGTGTGTTTTTTGTTTGAAAATACTTCCTCTTCTGGCTTGTAACAAATTATCTACATTGACAGTCATTACCACTAATGAAGTGTACTGCTGCCGCTGTCCGGTTCAAAACACCAAAGTGCTCCATCAAAGACCAGATACAAAATGAAGTGTTATAACACTAAACTGGCCTAAGTATTCTGTGACTGATAAGTCTTTTTTCTTTTTCAAAATATACAGGTAGAATGAATATATATTTAAAGTGTATGTAAATCCTAACAATAACCTTTCCTTTTTTAGCTACAGTTTGGTCTGTTAAATGTACCATTAAAAGTGGTTTCCCAAATCTACTTGATAAGTGCAATTAAAAATAAAAATACCAGAATTCTTTTGAGTTTATACCTTACTATATATTTTGCTTCTGCTGACCGTTTTCAGTTAGCATTGTTCTCTCTGTGGATTACAAAACAGCCCTTTCCTATATTACGGAGAGAAGAGGCATTCTCTAGAGTTAAAACACTACCTGTCCTATGGTGACAATGTTGCTCCTCCATAGATGCAGTACCAGTGGCAGCTGGTGACGTTTTAGGATGGGGGGGGCGTAAGACCCCGCCCCTCCACATTTGGCCCCTCCCACTTCTCATAAGCCACACCCCTTATAGAATCCACCCACTTCGTCCCCTGTATTCCACTTGCTTCCACTCATAGTGTCAGGAGTATACAGCTCAGCATCACAGGACAGAGTATATAGCCCCAGCATCACAGATCATGGTATATAGCGTAGCCTTACAGATCGGCGTAAAGAAACTAAAAAAATTACACTGTTAGTAAATTGCATATATCTGCATTCTGCAACCTGTAAATCGCACATATCTCCAACCTGTAAATCGCATATCTCTGCATTCTGCAACCTGTAAATCGCACATATCTCCAACCTGTATATAGCACATATCTGCATTCTGCAACCTGTAAATCGAAAACATATCTGCATTCTGCACCCTGTAAATCGCACATATCTGCATTCTGCACCCTGTATATAGCACAAATCTGCATTCTGCAACCTGTAAATCGCACAAATCTGCATTCTGCAACCCCCCCCAATAAAGTCAGCTACAGTGCTACACTATACACATGGCAGGGGGGTGGTGGACACATCAATCACTAGACATGTGCACACTCAAATATTTTGTTTCGGAATTTCGTTTTCGTCCGAAAAATAAATTTATTTAGTTACTCCCGAAATTAGTTTTTATTTATTTTGTTTTTCGTTAGAAATTGCATTAGTCCGAAAATCTGAATTAATTAAGGTCGAATCTGTCATTGAAGGCTTATGGTGTCTGTCGAATGTTCAAAGAAGATTTGACGGAGCAGCGAAACTGTACGACACTGCAATCATACATTTCCGGTCGAATGTTCCGCCTACAAGCTATAGTAGAATCCTAATGTTGTATGACTAGTAATAATTATATTTCATAATTACTATTACTAGTCAACCAACATTAGAATTCTTCTATAGCCTATGGGCGGATGCATTTGACCGGAAATGTACGATTGCAGCATCGTACAGTTTAGCTGCACTGTTGAATCTTCTAACTTTCGGCAGACACCATAAGCCTTCAATGACAGATTCAACGTTTGTATGTTTTTCAATGCCTTGTCGAATCTTCGTCGTTCTAGCTATTTTACTGCTCCTCCTCTTTGGTTACAATCAGCCAATAACATTCATCATCATCATTATTTTTATTTTACTTCCCCCACCCAATTCCAGCAGTGATCTTTTCTCTCTATGTCAAATCTTTTCTCTCTATAATGTCGAATCTTTTCTCTCTATAATGTCGAATCTTTTCTCTCTATAATGTCGAATCTTATCTCTCTATAATGTCGAATCTTTTCTCTCTATGTCGAATCTTTTCTGTCTATGTCGAATAATCTTGGACTAATAGAGTTAAGGTTAGGCACATTCGACCACAGGTTCGATAGACACAGATTGTTATTAGTGATGAGCCGAACACCCCCGGGTTCGGTTCGCACCAGAACCCGCGAACGGACCGAAAGTTTGCACGAACTTTAGAACCCTATTAAATACAATGGATGCGAACGTTCGAAATCTAAAGTGCTATTTATAACGACTAATATGCATGTTATTGTCCTAAAAAGGGTTTGGGAACCCGGGTTCTGCACCAGGGGACATGTATCAATCCAAAAAAAGTTTTAAAAATGGCCGTTTTCAGGAGCAGTCATTTTAACCCCTTCCTTACTGGGCACATAACCCCCTTCCTGCCCAGGCGAAATTTCAGCTTTCAGCACTGTCACGCTTTGAATGACAATTGCGCGGTCATGCGACGTGGCTCCCAAACAAAATTGACGTCCTTTTTTTCGCACAAATAGAGCTTTCTTTTGGTGGTATTTGATCACCTCGGCGGTTTTTATTTTTTGCGCTATAAACAAAAATAGAGCGACAATTTTGAAAAAAAAACAATATTTTTAGATTTTTGCTATAATAAATATCCCAATTTTTTTTATATATATATTTTTTTCCTCAGTTTAGGCCGATACGTATTCTTCTACATATTTTTGGTTAAAAAAAAATCGCAATCAGCGTTTATTGATTGGTTTGTGCAAAAGTTATAGCGTTTACAAAATAGGGGGTAGTTTTATGGCATTTTTATATATATATTTTTTTTATTAGTAATGGCGGCGATCAGTGATTTTTTTTCGTGACTGCGACATTATGGCGGACACATCGGACACTTTTGACACTAATTTGGGACCATTCACATTTATACAGCGAACAGTGCTATAAATATGCACTGATTACTGTATAAATGTGACTGGCAGGGAAGGGGTTAACACTAGGGGGAGAGGAAGGGGTTAAATGTGTTCCCTATGTGTGATTGTTACTGTGGGGGGAGGGGACTGACTGGGGGAGGTGACCGATCTGTGTCCCTATGTACAAGGGACACAGCATCAGTCTCCTCTCCCTGACAGGACATGGATCTGTGTGTTTACACACAGAGATCCATGTCCTTGTCTCTGTAACCGCCGATCGGGGGTGCCTGGCGGACATCGCGGCCGCCAGGCACGCGCATCGGCATCTCAGTGATGCGCCGGGCGCACGCGCGTGCCGCCGGCGGCACTCGCGCGCCCCCCAGTGGCCAAATAGCGGAGGCCGTATATTAACGGCCTCCCGGCATTTGACAACCACCTTGCGGCCGTATATTCTCGTACGGCGGGCGCGAGGTGGTTAATGATGCATAAAGTGAAAAAAAAAAAGTCAAATATTCCTTTAAATATCGTACCTGGGGGGGTGTCTAAAGTATGCCTGTGAAGTGCCACATGTTTCCCGTGTTTAGAACTGTCCCTGCACAAAATTACATTTCTAAAGGAAAAAAAGGCATTTAAAACTGCTTGCGGCTTTAATGTAATGTCTGGTCCCGGTAATATGGATGAAAATCTTTAAGAAAAATGGCATAGCTACCCCATCACACCCCCCCCCCCTACCCCAGCCCATTACCAGCCCCTTTGGGTCTTGTATGGATATTAAGGGGAACCCCGCACACAAAATAAAAAAGGCCCTATATACTCTGAACAGCCGTATACAGGCGGTGCATACAAGACAGGGACTGTAGGTTTGTTCTTATGTAGAATCTGTTTGTAATTTTGAACAGGTACATTGTTTAAGTGTAGCTCCAGCCAAAAAATCTATTTTTAAGCTTTTTGGAAAACATAGGGAAGGGTTATCACCCCTGTAACATTTGTTTTGCTGTCTGTGCAGTGTGCACCTGTTCAGAACAGTTCACCTCACTTTCTGTCCTAATGACAAATGTTTTTTGAAAATTTGGGGGTTTTATTGAAACAAGAATTGGTGATAAAGCATCAGTGGAGAGGAGACACTTTTTTCCCCATATTAACTCTTACAGGAGAGAATTTGCCTTCCTAGGGGTAGATTTCCTCTCACTTCCTGTTGTATCCTTCCGTTTGCAAGGAGTCGTTTGTAAGTTGGATGTTTGAAAGTAGGGGCCTGCCGTATATACTCAGCTGAAATTTGCCCCTTACATGTTGGTGTTGCCACAACACTGTGAGCCCTCACAGTTACTCTTGGTGGGCGCATGAATGGGCCCTGCTGTGAATTATTAGATCAAGAATTGTAATTGCATGCCCCTGTTGAACAGGGGCTGAAAAATTGGGCCTTTGGTGGTGGTGGTGGTGGTGGTGTTGACACAACACTGTAAGGCCTCACAGTTAGTCTTGGTGGGCGCAGGAATGGGCCCTGCTGTGAATTATTAGATCAAGAATTGTAATTACATGCCCCTGTTAAACAGGGGCAGAAAAATTGGGCCTTAGGCACTGGTGCCACAACACTGCAACCCCTCACAGATACTGTACTTGGAGCACAGCAATGAGCCCTGTTGCAAAGTATTGCATCAAAAATTGTAATTACATGCCCCTGTTAAACAGGGGCTGAAAAATTGGGCCTTAGCCACTGGTGCCATGACACTGCAACCTCTCCCAGATACTCTAGTTGGAGTGCAGGAATGAGCCCTGCTGCAAAGCATTGCATAAAAAATTGTAATTACATGCCCCTGTTAAACAGGGGCATAAAAATTGGGCCTTAGGCACTGGTGCCACAACACTGCAACCCCCCACAGATACTGTACTTGGAGCACAGCAATGAGCCCTGTTGCAAAGTATTGCATCAAAAATTGTAATTACATGCCCCTGTTAAACAGGGGCTGAAAAATTGGGCCTTAGCCACTGGTGCTGGTGCCACGACACTGCAACCACTCCCAGATACTCTAGTTGGAGTGCAGGAATGAGCCCTGCTGCAAAGCATTGCATAAAAATTTTTAATAACACGCCCCTGTTAAACAGGGGCTGAAAAATTGGGCCTTAGCCACTGGTGGCGGCACCCAGAAACAAAAATGTTCTTCCAAGCTATCATCATCATCAATCGGATCATTGAGGAGGAGGAGGATAGTCAGTCAACATAACAGGACAGTCTCTCAGCATCAGCATCAGTCTTGAAGGGATGTGACATTTGAAAATAAATTAGTCTGTTATATCAGCTTCCGGTGTTTGGTAGCTGGTGGTGATCCAAGACTGGTTCATCTTTATGAAGGTCAGTCGATCAACAGAGTCGGTGGACAGGCGCACCCTGTGATCGGTGACAAATCCTCCAGCAGCACTGAATGTGCGTTCTGAAAGAACGCTGGATGCAGGACAGGCCAGTAGCTCAATTGCATACTGTGCAAGCTCTGGCCAGTGATCCATCCTCAAGACCCAGTAAGCCAGAGGATTTTTGGTGGGGAAGGTGTCCAAGTATGACCTTGCCCCTAGGTATTCCTGCACCATGTATATCAGACGCTGGCGATGGTTGCTGGAACCGATCATACCTTGGGGCTGCGGACTAAAGAATTGTCTGAACGCATCGGTCAGACGGCCACCTTCCCCACCGCTCCTTCTTTGACTGACCGAAGCCTCAGCAACTCGTTGTTCAGGACCAGGAGTTTGTAACCTCCCAGTCTCTGGGAACGCGTTGCACAGACCTTTCTGCAAGGCCTCCCGGAGTTGTCTCATCCTCTGCTCCCTCTGCGACGGTAAGATAAGGTCCGCAACCTTACCCTTGTACCGTGGATCAAGGAGAGTGGCCAGCCAGTAATGGTCCCTTCTCCTTGATCCGAAGAATACGAGGATCCTTCCGCAGACTTTGCAGGATCAGGGAGGCCATGCAGCGTAGGTTAGCTGAGGCATTCGGTCCGGAGTCCTCTGGGTCACTAAGGACAACATGATCCGCAGCCACCTCCTCCCAGCCACGTACAAGTCCACTGGTTTCTTGGGACTGTAAATCATTCCTAAAAGACTGCTGCTGATGATGCTGAGTGCCAGGCTCCACCTCCATGCTGACACAATCCTCCTCCTCCTCCTCCTCCTCCTCTTCCTGTGCGATGGGTGGGACAGAAGGAACACTGTCTGGGTAAAGGGGGCCTTGAGAGGCAAGGAAGTCCTCCTCTTCCTGCCTCTGTTCTGCCTCAAGTGCCCTGTTCCTTATTCCACACAGCGTATGTTCCAACAGGTGGACAAGAGGTAGTGTCACTGATGCATGCACTGTCACTGCTCACCATCCTCGTGGCCTCCTCAAATGGTGGATGGTTATATGTGCAAATTGACAAATATATTGGGGGCGCTGAGAAACTATTAAATCACTAACAATAATATATATTAGTAAACATATTAATGAGTCAATATTGGTTTAAATATACACACCAGCAAAAGTGAAAAAAAAAATGAAAATGGGTCACTCACAATAATCAGTCTATGGCTATCCAACCAATAAACACAATAACATATGCAATCTCCTTGATGGATTAGCAATGATGACCCATCAAATCAAATCAATGAATTACTGTGACACTGAGTGCAACAAAAAAATTCCAAAAATTATGATGCCAATATTGGTGATTAGATGTCCCAAATTGATTGAAACAAATATCAGCAATATGGTATATAATACACTGTGCAATAACAATAGTGACAACTGAACATCCCAAAATTGTACAAATGTGGAATAAATAAGAGTCCATATGTGAAAAAATGAATCCTTATGCAAAAAGCTTATTCCATCAGAAATGTTGCTTGAAGTGATAACCTTCACCAATTAAGTGTGAAACACCCGATAGTGCTCGTGGTAAATAAAGCAGCTTACCAGATGTTGTTGACTCTTTTAATTAAAAAGGAGTCATATGCGCTTTTAGCAAGTTCCACTTGCTATCATGGATAATGATGTCAGATATAGGCATAGGAAATCCCTGCCTCCCGGAGGCTCGGTTGAAGATGTATAAACCACAAGAAAGAGAAATGGAGCGGAAATAGTGTAATTCCGTTTAATAATAAAAATTAAGTAACAACATGGCAGCCAAATGCCCCCTTACTTGAATAGTGCCTTGAGCCCGGCACTGAGGCTGGGGAGCGTGGACTAGTAGGGCTAGTGACCCGAATAGAGATGATCCGGCGTGCGTTCCACCTTGTTTGGAGGAAGAACCAGCAGGACTGGAAGTGTCGTCAGAACGTAGTCTAGCGTCGCCTCGACAGCTGTTTCGTAATGCACGTCGGTCACTAGCCCTACTAGTCCACGCTCCCCAGCCTCAGTGCCGGGCTCAAGGCACTATTCAAGTAAGGGGGCATTTGGCTGCCATGTTGTTACTTAATTTTTATTATTAAACGGAATTACACTATTTCCGCTCCATTTCTCTTTCTTGTGGTTTATACATCTTCAACCGAGCCTCCGGGAGGCAGGGATTTCCTATGCCTATATCTGACATCATTATCCATGATAGCAAGTGGAACTTGCTAAAAGTGCATATGACTCCTTTTTAATTAAAAGAGTCAACAACATCTGGTAAGCTGCTTTATTTACCACGAGCACTATCGGGTGTTTCACACTTAATTGGTGAAGGTTATCACTTCAAGCAACATTTCTGATGGAATAAGCTTTTTGCATAAGAATTCATTTTTTCACATATGGACTCTTATTTATTCCACATTTGTACAATTTTGGGATATTCAGTTGTCACTATTGTTATTGCACAGTGTATTATATACCATATTGCTGATATTTGTTTCAATCAATTTGGGACATCTAATCACCAATATTGGCATCATAATTTTTGGAATTTTTTTGTTGCACTCAGTGTCACAGTAATTCATTGATTTGATTTGATGGGTCATCATTGCTAATCCATCAAGGAGATTGCATATGTTATTGTGTTTATTGGTTGGATAGCCATAGACTGATTATTGTGACCCATTTTCATATTTTTTTTTCCACTTTTGCTGGTGTGTATATTTAAACCAATATTAACTCATTAATATGTTTACTAATATATATTATTGTTAGTGATTTAATAGTTTCTCAGCGCCCCCAATATATTTGTCAATTTGCACATATAACCATCCACTATATTATTTCTCAAGAACCATAATTTTTTGGGGAATTTTGGGGATAGCAGCTTACTTTTAAATATATTATTTACAGTATATTTTCTTTATATATATTATTTATATATAAAAAAAAAATTAAGGCGCGAGATTACCAACACACACATCCTCAAATGGTGCCAGGACAGTGCATGCATCCCTGATCATGCCCCACTGGCGTGGTGAAAAAAAACCCGAGCTCCCCTGACCCTGTCCTGGTGCCGTAGTCACACAGGTACTCATTGATGGCCCTCTGCTGCGTGTGCAGCCGCTGCAGCATGGCCAACGTTGAGTTCCACCTGGTGGGCATGTCACATATAAGGCGGTTCTTGGGCAGGTTCAACTCCTTTTGCAGCTCAGCCAGGTGAGCACTGGCATTATAAGATCTGCGGAAATGCACACAGACTTTCCTGGCCTGCCTCAGGACATCCTGTAAGCCCAGGTTCCTGCCCAAGAACCGCTGCACCACCAGGTTAAGGACGTGAGCCACACAGGGCACATGGGTCAGTTGTCCCTGTCGGAGAGCGGAGAGGAGGTTGGTGCCATTGTCGCAAACTACCATTCCTGGCTTAAGCTGGCGTGGCGTCAACCACCTCTCGGCCTGCCCCTGCAGAGCAGACAGAACCTCTGCCCCAGTGTGGCTCCTGTCCCCCAAACACACCAGCGCAAGCACGGCATGGCATCTTTTTGCCTGCGTACTTGCGTAGCCCCTTGAACGCCTATGGAGCACCGCTGGTTCCGAGGACAAAGCACAGGAAGAGGCCATGGAGGAAGAAGAAGAGGAGGGGGTGGAGGACAGAGGTGTGTCACAACCAGTAGTAGCATTTTGGAGGCGTGGCGGTGGAACAACCTCCAACACTACTGCACCTTGTCCTGCATCCTTCCCAGCTGCCAAAAGAGTGACCCAATGGGCCGTGAAAGAAAGGTAACGTTCCTGTCCATGCCTGCTGGACCATGAGTCAGCGGTAATATGCACCTTATCGCTGACCGCCCTGTCCAGCGAGGCCAAGACATTGCCTTCCACATGCCGGTAGAGAGCCGTAATCGCCTTCCGTGAGAAAAAGTGGCGTTTGGGAACCTGCCACTGAGGAACCGCACATTGCACAAACTCACGGAAGGGGGAAGAGTCTACCAACTGAAAAGGCAGCAGTTGAAGCGCTAGCAATTTAGCCAAGCTAGCATTCAACCGCTGGGCATGTGGATGGCTGGGAGTGAACTTCTTTCGACGGTCCAGCAGCTGGGGCAGGGAAATTTGCCTGCTAGAATCGGACGTCGGTGTACTGCTAGCAGAGTGCCCGCAAGTACTTGGCTGTGACACACCTAATTCTACACCTTCATTCCTCTCAGAGCAGGTTTCAGAGAGGACTGAAGGTATAGTGGGGTTGGAGATCCCAGCTGATGCGGTGCAAGAAGAGGTCCGCTTTGTTCTTTGGTGTGGGTCTTTAAGGTAGGCTTGCCAACGAGCTGCATGGCAGGTCAACATATGTCTGGTCAAGCATGTGCTGCCCAAGCGGGTGATGTTTTGGCCACGCGATATACGCTTGAGACATATGTTGCAAACAGCAGCTGTGCGATCTGATGCACTCGACTCAAAAAAGGCCCACACCAAAGAACTTTTTGAATAACGGGCAGAGGCAGCGCCCTGCACAGGCGTAGCTCTGCGGTGTGATTCCGTCGGTGTGCTGCCCTTACGCTGGCCCCCCGAGGGCATCCTGCCTCGTTGGAGATGTGCCTCCTCCTCTTCCTCCTCCTCCTCCTCCTCCTCTCTCCTATTAGGCACCCACGTGGAGTCAGTGACCTCATCATCCCCTCCCTCCTCATCACTGGAGCCAATCTGGCAGTATGCTGCAGCTGCTGGAACATGACTGCCAGATTGGTGTCCTTCTTGAGCATCCCCTCTGTCTGCTCTCACGCTACTGCCTTCCTGTAGCTGGGTTTCATCATCAGACCCTTCGAAACGCTGGGTATCCTCCTGGAGCATGTACCCAACACTGTGCTCAAACAGTTCGGGGGACTCCTCAGGAGGACATGGTTGGTCTAGGGAAGGAGTGACTGATGATGACATTGATACCAGGGAAGAGGACGCTTTGGCAGCTGCTTTGCCAGTACCCTGAGCCTGGGTGAGAGAGGATGAGGAGGATGAGGAGGGCTTGGTCATCCACTCTACCAAGTCTTCGGCATGATGTGGCTCAACACGTCCAGCTGCCGAAAAGAAGGACAAGAGTGTCCCATGGCCACGTGCTGATGGTGATGCACCGCGTCCACGACCAGCACTGTTGTCTCTAGACCTAGAGCCTGCTTTCCCTCTTTTTTTGGCTCCTGACTGTCTGCCTCTGCTTGTTTGCCTTCCAGACATTTTAATGGCCTGCAGGGAAATGGGAAAAGCAGCAATACAGGCTAAGTTCAGGTGTAATATGGTCAGGAGGCACACTCCACCCGCTGTAAGTGCCGCAAAATCCTGTTGGTGTAACACACCAGGAAAAAGCAGCAATACAGGCTAAGTTCAGGTGTAATATGGTCAGAAGGCACACTCCGCCCGCTGTAAGTGCCGCAAAATCCTGTTGGTGTAACACACCAGGAAAAAGCAGCAATACAGGCTAAGTTCAGGTGTAATATGGTCAGGAGGCACACTCCGCCCGCTGTAAGTGCCGCAAAATCCTGTTGGTGTAACACACCAGGAAAAAGCAGCAATACAGGCTAAGTTCAGGTGTAATATGGTCAGGAGGCACACTCCGCCCGCTGTAAGTGCCGCAAAATCCTGTTGGTGTAACACACCAGGAAAAAGCAGCAATACAGGCTAAGTTCAGGTGTAATATGGTCAGGAGGCACACTCCGCCCGCTGTAAGTGCCGCAAAATCCTGTTGGTGTAACACACCAGGAAAAAGCAGCAATACAGGCTAAGTTCAGGTGTAATATGGTCAGGAGGCACACTCCGCCCGCTGTAAGTGCCGCAAAATCCTGTTGGTGTAACACACCAGGAAAAAGCAGCAATACAGGCTAACTTCAGGTGTATAATGAGCAGGAGGCTTAGCAACAATGACACTGACACTGTCCCCTGCCTATCCTTCTCTCTCCCTGCACACAAGGTTTATCAAAGTATATGACACTGACACTCTCCCTGCCTATCCTTCTCTCTCCCTACACACAAGGTTTAGCAAAGAATATGACACTGACACTCTCCCTGCCTATCCTTCTCTGTCCCTACACACAAGGTTTAGCAAAGAATAGATTTGACAAGATTTGACACTGTCCCTGCCTATCCTTCACTTTCCCTGCTCCGGAACACACTACACGAGGCCGCCGCGCTGGCGGCCTTTTATAGTGTGGGGCGTGTACTAAACCCCCTCAGCTATAATTGGCCACAGGCATCCTGCCTGTGGCCAATCATTGCTCTCCTCGCTGCCGGCGCTGTGATTGGCCAAGCATGCAGGGTCACAGTGCATGCTTGGCCAATCACAGCGCCGGGATTACACTGCGATGGCGCAGTGTATTGTGGGCCGTTCTCGTCACTCGAATTTGGCGCGAACGGCCCAAATCGTTCGTTGTTCGCCGAACGCGCGAACAGCCGATGTTCGAGTCGAACCTATGTTCGACTCGAACACCGAGCTCATCCCTAATTGTTATTGTCACCGTCACGTCGAATCTCTTATCTATATCGAACTGTTGTCACAACGAAAACGAAAATAATGCATTTGTTTATGTCGGATCTTTCAGTTTTCAGATTCTGTGCTTTCGTTTTCGTTTGTTAAAACGATAACGAAAATACCTGAAATTCGGACGAAAATGCATTCGGACGAAAACGAATGCACATGTCTAGCAATCACCCCCCCCCCCCCCCCCAGACCAGCACAGGGTGGCAGGGCAGACAGACACACTCCTCCAGGCGACAGGTTCTTCTTCTTACAACACTACTACAAGTCCCAGCATTGGAAAAAAAAGGCATGACCACTCATCATCCTTCGAGTTTTAAGTTATAATCTGCTAGGTCCCCGGCTGATTTAGTTCCCTATGTATGTGTGGGACTACAATCCCAGCATCATAGAACTCTGGTGCATGCAATCCCCCATTATGGGACTACAAGGCCCAGCATCGCACGGGCACCCATCCTCCTTGGAGCCCTATACTATAACCTGCCGGGACTTCTCCTCCCTCTCCTGGAGAGATCAGGTTAACCCATTGCACACCAGCCTGTTGAGATTTGTAGTTCTCCATTCTCTCCCTCCTAAGACTCTGGTTCATGCAATTCTCTTAGGCAAGGGACTACAAGTCCCAGCATCGCATGGGCACTCGGCCACTTTGGAGCTCTATGCTATAACCTGCTGGGACTTGTAGTTATTCATCCTCTGCTAGGTTCTGCAGGTTCATGCTATAGCCCATGTGTGGGACTACAAGTCCCAGCATCACATGTGTACCCATCTATGTTGGAGCCCTATACTATTTCTTGCTGGGACTTGTAGTTCTCCACCCTCTTCTGGGGAGATCAGGATCATGCATTGCACACCAGCCTGCTGGGATTTGTAGTTCTCCAGCCTCTCCCTCCTAAGACTCTGATTCATGCAATTCTCTTAGGTAAGGGACTACAAGTCCCAGCATCGCATGACCACTTATCTACTTGGAGCCCTATGCTATAACCTGCTGGGACTTGTAGTTCTTCATCTTCTGCTAGGACTCATACTGGTTCATGCAATCTCCCATGCATGGGACTCCAAGTCTCTGCAGTGCTGGGAAAACACCTGGACACCCATCCACCTTGGAGACATATACTATAACCTGCTGGGACTTGTAGTTCTCCATCTTCTCCTGGGGCTCAGGTGCATGCAATCCACCATCCAGTGTCCAGGTGTTTTTCTCTCACTGCTGGGACTTGTAGTCCCATAGGTGGTGGATTGCATGCACCTGAGCCCCAGGAGAAGATGGAGAACTACAAGTCCCAGCAGGTTATAATATAAGGCTCCGAGGTGGATGGGTGTCCAGTGGACACCCATTCACCTCGGAGCCTTATATTATAACCTGCTGGGACCTGCTGGGACTTGTAGTTCTCCATCCTTTCCTGGGGAGATCAGGTTAATGCACTGCTGAGAGTTGGGCCAAAAAGCATGTGTTATAGTTATACAGGTCACTGGTCAGGAACATGCACCCCTTGTCTTGCACAAATACATATAAATCTATGTCCAGAAAACTGCACAGCACAGACAGTCTGAAAGTAATTGGGGATCAGGGTGGGATGTGGAATCGATCTAGCAAGCAAGGACAAACTAACTTAGCAATAGCACATGGTGAGTGGTGACAGCGGTCTTCTTACCTTGCTTGCAGCTCTACTCGGGCCATGCAAAGAACGGAGCCGCCGACGTGACGTCACTTCCGGTTTTCGTCTATTCCACGAAACCCGGAAGTAACCGCTGAAAGTCAAACAACAATGCTCCCACCCGGCACCCATTGTGATTCTATGGGCTTAAGCTAATCGGCGCTTTGCATTGCGCTGCAAGGCGGGTTAAAAGCCAGCAAATGAAGCGCCATGTCTGCAATCTCGTGATTGCATTGATGTGGCGCTTCCCATACGGCACTGGTGTCCGGCGCTCAAGTGCACTTACTTAAAGGACATTTTTTTGGGAATTTATTTTTTTAAAGGGGCCATTTAAAAAAATAAAAACATTTTTTTTGTGACTACAGGAGGGGGGGGGCGGCGCCCGGGCACCCCCTATGAACGGGCCGCCACTTTGCAGTACAGTAAGTAGGGGTCATCACCCTAGGACATGAAGTGTACAGGCAGGATCACCAGGTGAATATAAAAGGAAAGCCAGTTAAGAAAATAAATCAGCAACCAGACCTAAAAACTGGTAAACTGAAATATATTCCATTTTTATTCCTGGTTTTAGATACACGTTAATGTATCATACACTTTAACATATCATACACACAAAACGCAGAGTATTTTTCACACTATTTAGTTTCAGCAAAGTAAAAAAAAAAGAAAAATACTTCTGAAAACTAAATGTAACTGTATGAAATGTCTGTATTCAACAGAGCCTGCTATGAAAGTAGTCAGTCTCTGGTACACAGCTTACATGCTAGGCTCAAAGTAAGAAATGCCACAGCTCTGAGACTAGCATGTTAGCACTGAGGTTGACTTACTAAAACTGAAGAGTGCAATGTCTGGTGGAGCTGGACACGGTAGCCAATCAGCTTCTAGCTTCACCTTGTTCAATTAATCTTTGACCAAAAAAACCTAGAAGCTGAAGGAAACCAACCCAACCTTGTAAATGACTGTACCCATCAAAGACTTCTTAGTCAAGTATCCAACTTAGTGAACTATTCTTTTTAAACATATGTTTTTATAGGTAATGGTAATGTAGCGGGGTGCTATATTTAAGGGAAGTATCTAAATGGTAATAAGGCTCAGATACACAAATTGTTAGGGTTCATGGACCATTTCTGTCCCTGGGAGATAGTATTGATGTACAGTTCCCTGGGGCCTATAGGTGGCGCTGTTGCCATGGGCCCGGGTTGAACCACAGTGCGGCGGGGAACCTGCTGTGCCTGTCGGGAGATGGTATAAAAAGGGGCGGCCATCTTCCAGGTGGGCGGTCGTCGTGGTTCCACACCCAGGCACCTTAGGCCTGGGTGTGTCGCCTCCGGGTGCCCTAGGCCCGGAGGCCTGGTCGGTTGGTCGTTCTGCGCCCAGGCACCTTAGGCCTGGGTGCGTGTGTGTGTCGCCTCCGGGTGCCCTAGGCCCGGAGGCGGTGTTGCTGTTCCATCCCAGACACCTTAAGTCTGGGGTGAGGTACTAAATAGGAGGCCCAGGGCCCAGCAACCTTTGGCTGGGGTCCGCTAAGGATCGAGAGCTTCCAGGGTACCGCCTTGCGAGGGGACCTGTATCTTGGATCGAGGAGGCCAGGGAGGTGACCCTTTCTAAAGACCCAGCGCAGAGTCGTGGTGACAGTGAGGGCCTCTGGTAACTCTCCGGAGGGACGTTTTTCTCTTTGACATGGGCCAAGTTCTCCAAGAAGGCAGTGCATGTTCTGTAGGTCATAGTGGCATTGACTCTACGCACACCAGGTCAGTGGCAGTGACCAAATAGGGCAAGGCCCTATTCACCCGGTCAGTGGCAGTGACCATCCTCAACAAGTCACCAGGTCTGTGACAAAGATCGTACGCCAAACCTGTTCGTGCATATCAGAACAGTAAGAGAACCAAGATTAGGTTTGTGCCTGAACCTCCCTCCCACCTTATCTGACCTGTGTCTCGTCTCAACCTGTCTGCTCTTAAAGGGACTGTTTATTATCCATGTGAAATAAATACAGAAGTTGGACTTTCAGTTGGTGTGGACAGTTACTTTACTGGGGAGAATTAAGGACTTGTTTCTGTCCAAGGCAGAAGCGAGATCAGCTTGGGAGGATTCTAACACCAGCCGCAGGCAGGCCCGAGAAAACTAACACCGCTCAACCTCCCCATCCAGGAGGGTACAGGCTTGTAGTGCGGTGTGCCTCAGTCTTTCCTGCAGAGGAGCCAAATTAAGAAAAGCAGGTAAAGTCTGGGGTGGGTGCACTATAGTAATATCATACAAAAAATGTTTGTAGTTGAAAAAACCTATAAGAAAACAAGAAGGTACTCCCAAAATTTTAGGCTCAATTGACACTTATGTGTGGGTTAAGGATGCATTTATTTAACACATTGCATTAGACAGTGACTTTGTATGGGTCTTAAAGTGGTTGTAAACCCTTACAGACCACTTTCACCTACAGGTAAGCCTAGATTGTAGGTGATGGAAATATCTTGTAAACCTACACGGTTTAGGAGATATTTACAATTCCCTGTAGGGCGATGTATTCGACGCATGTGCACTTTGGAAAGGTGGGGTCATGCTGTGACTGGCAGCTCCCGCACGCATGAACGGGAGTGACGTCACGCGACTCCGGCCAGTCACAGAGCCGGAGTTTGCAGCCCCGGAAGGAAGAGGGGTGAAGAATGGACGGTTCCTGCAACAGGGGACAGCGGTGACATCGCAGGCTTCGGTTTCAGGTAAGTGACACATAATGGGCTACTATGCGATGCATAGTAGCCCATTATGCTTTACCATTGCAGGGAAACAAAGAGGAAGTAAAACCCATCAGGGTTTACTTCCTCTTTAATACGTCTCAACACTGCAAAAGATCTTAGATTAATCGGTCTGGTATGGATTTTGAAAAGACATCACTTAAAAAATACAAAAATAAAATACCAGACCCTTATCCAAGCATGCAGGCCAGGAAAGGAGGAGGAGATGGACGTGTCCCCCCCCCCCAAACTATACCAGGCCACATGTCCTCAACATAGGGGATATTTTGCCAGGGGGAGACCCCCCAGGCAAAGTACCTTGTCTCCACGTTGATGAGGACAGGGTCCTCCTCAGCACAACCCTGGCCCAGTGGTTGTGGGGGTGCAGGGTGTGACTTATCAGAATCTGGAAGCCCTCTTTAACAAGGAGGACCCCTGATATCGCCCCGCTATGTGAATGAGTAGGGTTACCTAGTACCCCTACTCATTCACCAAAAAATGTCAAATGAAAACTAAAACACTGGACAGTTGTAGACAAGTCCTTTATTTAAATAAAAAAAGTCCCCCCATGTACATTCATTGTAAATTGCATCTTCCAGCGATCTGGGTCTATGTCAATCATGAAGAATGACAGTCACCGACCCATAAGAATAAAACAATCTGCCACCTGCCGACACCCATCCGCGCCTGTTGCTTGCCTGGGGCCGAATGACACACCGCTTCCCCTGCGTGGCTGACAGCAGGAAAGAGTGAAAATGCAACTGTGCCAAAAAAGTATCCAAGTTGTACTACATAGTCGCACTGAAAATCTGATTAAATCACAATCGCACTAGTATGAAGATAGCCTAAGCCAATCAGGTTCCCCTGCACTGCACAGTGCTGTCCAAGTAACCCATGGAGCTTGCTGAATGATGAGAGAGCAGTGTGATTACTTTGTCTGTGAGCTGCTGCTCGTTCAGTATCCCATCATAACCTTTTATACATTTTGTACATATTATATATAATTTGAATGCATTTAGATGTATGCCTACACTCATTTTATAAGTTCAAACACAAGAGCGTACACCTGTTGCTTAAAATATATCTAGGCAATTTTTTTTTTGTTTTATAATTTTTGGATAGCAGAGTAGCAGAGGGTAAAACCACTGTCAGTTTTATTTTCTGCCATCTGCCTCATTAAGAAAATTTTCCTTGAATTTAATGTCATGTAAACTTAAAAAGAAGTAAGAAGATATTTTTCCAAAGTGAGGTTAATTTCCTCTTAAAGAGCTGTTAGGGAACAAGGGTCCCCATTGGAAGATTTTGCCACTATTCCTGTTCTGATAGCAACTCAGATTGATAGATTTACCCACTACTTCCATTCCTGGTGACATTGGTGATCAGGACAATTACAGACAGGGGTTCTAATCCCTCATCCCTCTATCTAAATTTAAATCTGAAAAAAGGTTTGCTTTCAGTTACACTTGAGACTAGTAGTGAGAGAATAATGGGGGGCTACTATTGCTGATCTCTTGAAAATGCAAGCTGACTGGCTTCAGTATGTTGGAGCCACTGACCTGGAAAGGCACGCAGAAGGGAAAAATTCAAGTCAGAATTCTTAATTTGCATGAATGGGGTCTGGGGGAGTTTGCCCGCAACTGGAATGAAAGTAGAACTGCACTTGATAGGAAATTATTAAAAACACAGCCAAGTGCATATATATGCGATTACAACTGTGAATATATTAAATTTATAACAGCAAAAATGAATTACCATTTCAAAAGCTTCCAGCTTTGTCAGCTCCTTCATAAAAATATACAATTCATTCATATCCTCCCATGTTAAATCTAGAATTTGATCCATCCGGCAAATGTTCTCCTGGAGGTAAAGTAAAGGTGACATGTTTATTATTTGTTCATTTTATGATTTTAGATAAACAGCAGTGTTTTTTGAACCACAAAAAGTGAAAGTTTAGTCTATTTTGCAGTAAGCAAGCTCTGATGTCAAATACTACTCGTTGAACGTTCCTGTACTTTTTACTGATGACCAAAGAGGTTTTTGGCAATGTCGATGTTGCGTAATCTTTTTCCTGACAGGGAAGGAGTGTTTTTTTTTATTTTGTTTATTAACCACTTAAGCCCTGGACCATTTTGCAGCAAAAGGACCAGGCCCCTTTTTGCGATTCGGCACTGCGTCGCTTTAACTGGCAATTGCGCGCTCGTGCGACTTGGCTCCAAAACAAAATTTATGTCCTTTTTTTCCCACAAATATAGCTTTCTTTTGGTGATACTTGATCACCTCGGCGGTTTTTATTTTTTGTGCTATAAACAAAAATAGAGCGAAAATTTAGAAAAAAAATTCAATATTTTTAACTTTTTGCTATAATAAATATCCCCCAAAAATATATATAAAAAAAAAATATTTTTCCTCAGTTAAGCCGATACGTATTCTTCTACATATTTTTTGGTAAAAAAATAAAATAAATCGCAATAAGCGTTTATTGATTGGTTTGCGCAAAAGTTATAGCGTCTACAATATAGGGGATAGTTTTATGGCATTTTTATTATTTTTTTTTTTTTACTAGTAATGGCGGCGATCAGCGATTTTTATTGTGACTGCAATATTATGGCGGACACATTGCACACTTTTAACACCATTTTGGGACCATTGTCATTTTTACAGCGATCAGTGCTATAAAAATGCACTGCTTACTGTGAAAATGACACTGGCAGTGAAGGGGTTAAGTGTTTCCTAGGGAGTGATTACTACTGTATGGGGGCGTGGCTTGGCGTGTGATGTCACTGATCATCGTTCCCTATGACAGGGAACAGACGATCAGTGACCCTCACAATAGGAAGCACGGGGAGAGGTTTGTTTACACTTACCTCTCCCCATTCTTCAGCTCTGTGACCCAATCGCGGGACACCGGCGGCGATCGGGTCCGCGGGTCACGTGGGCGCGGTCACACAGCTCAGGACCAGGTTGCGAACGTGCCGCCGGCAGCACGCATGCGACCTACGGCTGGGCTTTTTAAAGGCGATGTGGCCTTTAAGTGGCTAAAGCACTTGTTTTACCCTAAAATTGCTACCCCGGAGAAATAAATATGCTGATGTCTTTTATTTGGATAGTATTATTGTAAAAAAAAAAAAATTTTTTTTTGCCTTTTGGATGTCAAGAATGGAAAATTAGCTCATTATACACTAAATCTAAATTCATCTAGCGCCTCCCAGGAGAGGAAAGTACTTTTTCTTCCTTTGTTTCACATTTGTTTAGGACTGGCATGAAAAGGAACCCTTTTGATTACATGGAAATGCTTATTTTCTACATTGCCACTATCCCAATCCACAGATGCTGAAGGATTTTATACTTTTAGAGGAGCTTAACTTTACTGTCAGTGACTTATACTTGTGTAACGCAGGTCTACTACCAAAGTTATCTTTTAAGTAATGTATTGCTTCTTTTGAAAGGGGTTGGATCCCTCTAGTGACCATTGAAACTATCGCAGGATTCTTTTCTGTTTGAAGAAAGTAAACAGCTAGGCATTGTGGGATATCTAGTATAATGAGGAAGTACTCATGTTGTTTAACCTCCCTGGCGGTTTGATTCTGTCTGGAATTATGTACCAAAAGCAGTACAATTATTTTGCATGGAAATTTGGTGTTATGTATTGTAGGCCTGCGATTCTTAGTAATTACTTACTTAAACCTGACCAAACAAGAGTCTAGTAGACATTCCGGGTATGATAAAGTTTGAAACACAAAATAATAAATTATAATATAATAAATAACTATAAATAATTATAACAAATAGTAATGTAATTATAATAAAAATTATTCAATAATGTAATCAAATCAAAAACACTGAAATTTGCTCAGTTGCAGAATTGTCGCTGTCATTAGATTTTTTGTTTGATGATGAATTTCCCCACAAATCGCTATCGCTCAATTCTGCGAGTGATTGTAATTTATTATCGCTGTTTTTTAGCTGGTCTGAAATCACTTTTGACATAAAGGGACACTTTTTGGTTGCTATGGACAATCTTCAGTTTCCAGGCAGAAAGAAAAGTTTTTATTATATAAAAGTGCATGCAGGACACTGGGCAGACCACTAGGGACAAAGAGGGTGTGTAATTATTACATACAGTACTGTAATCTGTAAGATTACAGTATACTGTATGTATACTATTTGTTTACTTTTTTGAATTTGGCGCCGAACTCCGCCCCCGTGCGCCGCAACGTCGCAGGGAACGGAGCTCGGCACTCGGCAGTGAGGATCGAGCAAGACACAGCTCGCTGACACTGCGGGAGGACATCGCAGGATCCAGGGAACAAGGTAAGTTACTTCGCCTGGATACTGCGATGCAGCCCGAGTCTGGCTCGGGGTTACCGCTCTTAGCATTGAAAACTCACCCCGAGCCTGACTCTGGATTACCGCTAGGGAGGTTAAATCAGTCTGGGAACTACCAGACCCACAATGCCAATTCACAACCCCACAATGCAAAGTCACAGAACAGCCTGCTGGGTAAGCAAATAAAAGGACAGGCATGGCCTGTTTTTTTTCTCTCTCTGGATGCCATTTAACAACCAGCAGGAGGTCTGTGTGTGTGCCCTGGGCTGGGAGAGCCTGTGGCCCACAGCAGAGAGCGGATCGCCTGCCAGAGAGATCCTTGTGAGCAGCCCTGCAGATTGAGCAGGAGGACTAGCCTACGCTTCAGAGCTTTTGAAGCCATCTTCCTTCCAGCACACCGGGAAGTGCCATCTACACAGAAGGAGTCCACAGCCAGCTGGGGTACAGAGTAGTGAGAAGGCACCTGCCTAACCAAGTAGTGACTGTAATATTGATAAGTGATTGCCTGCTATACAGACTGCCGCTGAGATCTGTAGTTCCACGGCTATGGATCTATTGCACCTGAGTATTCCATAGCTGGATCTTGGGGTTTCTGCTTCCTTTTTCCCCATGCTGCAAGGTCAGTACTGTACTGTTCACTCTCAGAAGGAATTACAAGTGGAAATAGTTTGCAGCTAAGTAATCAATCACACCATATTCTACAGTTACTGTTTCCTTTGCTATTTGGATTACAAATACGTGCACCACCTCACACTGCAGTATAATTAAGCTAGCTGAAGAACAGACTGCAACTGGAGGAACTTCCACTACTTTATTCTTCCACAAGGCTTCACTGCTATACAATTGTGTATCACTCGGAACTGCACTCTAGAGGGAGCCATTTAGCAACATACAGTTGGAACTTGTACTTTATTACTGTGTTCACTGTTGTGTATTCTGCATGTATTGGTCTGTGTGCTGAGACATCAGTGGGGAGGTGCCTCAATACCGGTGTTAAAGTGTTGAGGATCTATTCCACTGTGCGCCTGTTCACATATACCCTTTCAGGTTGCTATTGGATACAGTGGTATGACATTATTGCTTTGAACAAATATCTCTGCCAATACAATACGTGTGTTATTCATCTGTTATTCACACCATTGCTTTATGTTATTCTTCACCATTCTTTATTATAGTAAACTTTTACAAGTTGTTCATTGATATCTTGTGTGAGTCTCTATTCACTACCACAGCTGATGAAGTGACTGAACCCAGAGTCTTGGTAAATATACTACATGCTCTATTATTATTGTGTTTTCTCTCTGTTGCTGGGTTCTACACTAATATTACTAAACAGGTGTGCCAGAGGGGTTGAGGCAGTTCTTTGGGTTGAG
Source organism: Rana muscosa (assembly GCA_029206835.1). Taxonomy (NCBI): domain Eukaryota; kingdom Metazoa; phylum Chordata; class Amphibia; order Anura; family Ranidae; genus Rana; species Rana muscosa. The sequence continues at coordinate 713,075,709 of CM055118.1, forward strand.
AGGCAGAGTGCAGAAACATACATACATTAGCGGCTTCTACGGGGGTAGCAATACACTTGTGAATTGGAAATTTCCTCATTACTAGAAGATTAAAGTGGAAGTAAACCCTCCTATCGTTTTCTGCCAAGGAAGCTGCCATCTTGGCCTCCGTTTAATCTTTAACTGCCATGATGCTGCACATGTGATCAGTTATGCACCAGCCATTGGATGGTTTGACAATTCGGTTGAGAGCACAACCAATGGAAGTGTTACATGTCTGGCACATGCTCGAAATGTAACTGGTTTTGGAACCTGTTAAATAGATGGGTTTACTTTCGCTTTAAGCATTGGCTGGCCCACTCTATGTCAAAAGCAATACCAGGGACAGTACTGAATAACCAGGAGAGCATGGGTTGTAGACCCTACCATCAGCCACAGGATCATACAAGTGATTTTAACCTTCTTACATTTTTTCAGCAAGCGGTTGTTCTAAAACTATACTTTTTATCTAACTGTATTGAAATCATATTTATCATGGAATCCTTCTGGTTTTAATAACTGATGTTGTGCTCATAGAGTACGATCACACTTCAAAAGGAATGCCAGGACATCCAATAAGTTGACCAAGAGGTTTGCTGTATACTACCTGAATGGTAAATTTGGCATAGACCTGCATTGCAGATCTTTAGAAACACGTTTGACTAAATAAGTTTGGGTAAAAAAAATTTTTTTGTATTTCATGTAAATTAAGATAAGTTTACCTTTATAGCTGTATACTTTTCAATATGTTCCATTATGTCTAAAAAACTGGAATCACTGTTTTGTAATATAAATTTAAACACATGTTGAAGAATGATTTCCACTGCATCATGCTTCTCCACGTTTAGATCATGGAAATCAGGCAATTCTTTTACCTTGGAAACAAGAAATAAAGTTAAAAAGATTAATTCGAAAATTGAACCAGCATTGGGGACAGTTGCAGAACTGAAAATTGACTTTCCACAACCACAAGAGATTAATAATGCAATACCTAGCATCTATCTCTCCTACACGTACTTTCTAAAAATAGTATTATGGCTGAAAAGTTTTACAGACCCTAGCATTCCTTTAAACTTCTAATTACAATAGTCAGATGTGCTATAAGATTTTTTCTGATTGGTTGTTCTGGGTTCTTTCTTTTTACAAATTTATTTTTTCATGCAGCGCTTTAGTGAATTTCAAACAGCATATGTATAATTATTGTTTTGCTGTGAGCAATACCAGAAAAAAATGGCATGTTGGCCATTGCAGTGTTACATATTTTTATAATGGGCTTTGACTCAACCATCACATTGGAAACAATTCAAAACAGAATCATTATTTATAGGATAAATCTGATTCTATTTTAAAAGGAATAACTAAGCAGTTCTGCAGCTGTGAGAATAATAAAGAAATCCCATTGAGGCTCATTTCTGAAGATTTATCAGTTACTGAATCTGAGATCATTTGAAGAGATTGATTTATTTCCCCCTATTTTACTTGGAATTTTTTTTTCTAAGTTCATATAAGCTTGGACTTCAGCACTTTCATGAGGCTACCTTGGTCCCATTCACATGCTGTGGGGTGAAAGGGCTGGCAGTGTGATGCAACACTAGAATGTAAAGTTGGAAATGACCCAAGAGAAGAACTTATCTTATCACAAGAAGTTTACATCTTATAAAATTGAGGCATGAAATAGAACTTTATCACTGTACAGTATGTGGCATATTTCAACGCATAGAAATTTCACCCAATGTTGTCTTTTTTTTTATATAAGTAATTTCTGAGTTAAACCACCAATATACAAGAGTAGAAATTAGACCACCATGTTTTTTTGTTTGTGAGAATGATTAGTGCAATTCTCACAAAATTCACTCATGTTGGCCAAACCTGGTAGATCTGTCCATAAAGGGTCAGTTCACCTTTAATGAACTTAAACTTTTGAGGGACAAGGAACTTTAGCAAATTTTATGGCAGTTCTATTCTGTTGATACCGAGACAAGTCATTCTAATAACAAATTGGGAAAAGTGAGAACCTTACAGTGCCAATATAAGAAAAGCTTTTGGGAAATCATTAAATCAATCTAAATAAAGTTCTGCAGTGTTCTGTACACAAAAAGGAATCAGAACATTATAGTGTTCTAGGAAGAAAGCTTAGAATTTTTGGTTTGCAGTTTATATCTATAATTATTTTAAGGATTTTAGGGAAAAAAACAAAACACAATTTACTGAGAGTATACCATAGAGTCCTAGAACTGAAAACAAAAGCTTATTTTAGCTCCTTAGTAAAGAAAAAGAAGTTGATTTGGTTGGGTAAAGGTGCTAATATAAGGAAAGCTTTTGGGAAATCATTAAATCAATCTAAATAGAGTTATGCAAGTGTTTTGTACCCAAAAAGGAATCAGAACACCATAGTGTTCTAGGAAGAAAGCTTAGAATTTTTGGTTTGCAGTTTATATCTATAATTATTTTAAGGATTTTAGGGAAAAAAACAAAACACAATTTACTGAGAGTATACCATAGAGTCCTAGAACTGAAAACAAAAGCTTATTTTAGCTTCTTAGTAAAGAAAAAGAAGTGGATTTGGTTGGGTAAAGATGCTAATGATGCATTTAATAATATAACCTGTATATGCTGAACAGTAAATTTCAAAGGTTCAGTAAACCTAAAACATAATTGCCTCAGGAGAAAAAAGCCTCTGATAAAAATCACAGATTCCACATTTCCCTGTGCATTCCATTGTGCAAATGACTGTTGCGAGTACATAAGAAAAAGAATGTTCTCTGAAAATTAAATGTTTTAATATACAGCAACGTGAACTGTATATTAAAATCTCTGGATTTTTTTTCCAGTGTACATACTTCATATTCATTTATTTTCATAGGCAGAAGTTGTCTGTAGCAAGCATAGGGCACAAAGGAATTTCGAGGAACCATTATCAGAGGTTGCTGGCCATAACTGCTGTGGGAGACCCTTTATACATAAATGGCATAATCTTCTTACATTGGGTTATGCAAATGAAATCTTAAAGATATTCCTGAATACATATATATAGATTCAGATTATCATAACAAAAATGTTTAAAGTGAATAAAGTGAAGTGAAGGGAATATATTCCTGCCAACAAATGGCTTACAGCAGGGGTGCCCAACCAGTGGCCCGGGGGCCACATGTGGCCCGCGGAGCCCTCTGATGTGGCCCGCGACCTCCTGCTCTAGGATGGAATAAAATAGAATACTGTTATTAAAGGTAAGTTTATTGTTAAAATCACAGTGTATATATGGGCATATTTGTTCTGCCGTGGTTACAAACTGATCCACAGGTGCAGAGAAGTGCTCCTGTGGGTTACCTGCACTGAGCCATAGACTTCTATTACCTGCGAGTTTGGTGTGCTAAGAGTAGAGTGGGCTCTATAGAGCCGAGTGGGCTGCCATCCACACGCTCCGCTCATTGTGGCCCGCGATCGGTTACCAAGTCGCTTAAGTGACCCTTGCTCTTCAAAAGGTTGGGCACCCCTGGCTTACAGCCTAGTAATACTACAAAAGAAATTCACCAACCAGTTTACCAGTAAAAATGTTTGAAAACAATATTTTGTCTTTAATCCCATTGGAAATTTTATTTTAGCCAGTTTTGCTTTCTCTCTTCTCATTTGACATATTTTTTAAAAGGTAAAATAACCCAATGCAATTAATTCTGTGCCATTTAACAATTTTCAAAAATGTTCAAAACATGTTTTTACTGTAACATTTTATATAAAAATGATTACAAATGTAAAACACTCTAAACCAAGCATAGTCAATTATTTGCAATTAGTTTTATTTGCAGGAGTCATATTTAGCTGTTTTTGGTTAAAAAATTGTTTCAGTTAAAAACATTGTGGTAATTTCACGGCTTTCTGCGTCTTCACTGAAGTCTTTACCTGAAGTCTTTCCTGAAGATATTCACCCTTTTCATTTGTCCTGGTGACCATGGGCACCAGGATTGGAAATGAGCTAAATTGTAAAACATTGCACTCAACACTGGTATCGGGGTAATATTTCGCTCAGTACCTGTTCCGGTAACAACTGTTTTAGAGGGTATTTCTGTTCACTTGGAGCAGATTCTCTATCACTTCCTGTTGTGTTTTCAGAAAAGGCAGTGAAGGAAAATCGACCCAATAAATAGGAAAGGACTACCACATAGATAAAAGGTAGGGTTACATATGAGGGATTCACTGGACTACTAGGGTTAATTAAATACTCAAAATAAAGATAGTCTCCATAGCAGAATTATCTGAGTTAAATTGGCACAGAGTTTTGATGTATTTTTATTTCTTAATTTAACATTTCATTTGCAACCTGCACTTGAGCTGGCCATAGATGGATCAAAATCCCTGCTGAACCAGGCAAATTTTTATTTATCTAGGACCAAAAGTCGAACACTGAGGAATGTTCAAAAAAACTTTCATTTAAAAAGTGGCTGCAGCCAATGGACTTGTTTTTTTTTTTTTTTTTACTCCAGTGCCAGATCTTTGCTCTGAACCTGGAGATGACATGTCAAGCTCAATAGATGAGGATAGAGGTGCTGTAATGTGAGAGACTCCACTTAGTGACTGCTGTAAGTGAATGATTCAGATGTTGGGAACAGCTGTACACTTATGCCAACTATGAATATGTTCTAGCATACACTTGCAATACAGAAGTAGGGGCATTATTTGAATATTTTGTGTGTGGTGCTCATCATTATACCCTAAATAGACAACAGTGCCACCTTGACTTAAATAGGATTTATTTACTAAAGGAATACAGACTGTGCACTTTGCAAAGTGCAGTTCCACTCTGCAAGAGCAGTTGCTCCAGAACTTTGTAAATGAGCAAAAGCCCTGCTGACTTACATATAGTTACATAGTTACATAGTTAGTCAGGTTGAAAAAAGACAAAAGTCCATCTAGTTTAACCATAAAAATAAATAAAAAAGTAATATCATACAATCCCATATACCCAATTCTATACCAACAGTTGATCATCCAATAATGTGCTAGCAAAAATGCAGCTTTTTTATCTTATTATTTTGCTTGCATGTGATTGGGTACTCTTTGCCAATTGAAGCTTTACCTCGTTTACCAAGCTCTGAAAAAACTGCACTTGCAGAGTGCACAGTCTATTTGCCTACAGTAAATCAATCCCAATGTCTGAATCCTTTCTTGCTTAATGCCTAATCCAACTCTCTCCAAAGTATACGGTCTGATTTCTGCTGTACGATAAGAGATTTTCTATTTCAAACTTACGAAAGAAAAGCTTTTTGTATGGTGTGCCTGGCAAATTGACTCAAACATTCAGTTCAAAAAGCACAGTGCAGTCTAGCTGTTCATAATACTGACCTCAAGCACAGAGGGAGGTAAGGCACGGCTGTATCCAATGTCAAATGTTAATAGCTGAAAACATTCAATGCACCTGAAATAATTCAGATAAGTTGTCACAAGATGCAAATATGAGTAAAGTTACAATGATAACATTTGATGTTAAAGGTGACAGACCTTTTTCCACAGCCTGCTTTATATATCTTCATGATCAAGCACCATATGGCTTTTCAGCTGTTGAAATACATGGGTTGCCAGCTCTTAAAGGGAATGGGTAGTTGTGTTTAAAATGTTGTTATATTGCTAATAATAATAATAATAATAATAATAACTGCCAAATATGAAATATTGCATGTTAAAATTGTGCATATTATCTTTTAGCCAGCAGGTGGAACTTTAGACTCCTGCTGGGGAAAAAAAAAAAAAGTGTTTATGGGCTCTATAGCTTAAGCTGCAGTTTACACACACATCATATAGCTTTGTATGAATTTTAAATCAAACAAACAGAGCCACAATGCAGGCAGTAGCAATGAGATTTGAGTTCACCATCACCATGGGTTTAAGGGAAAACCTGGAGATTCGAGATTCATTGTTCCAGTAGATTTATGTGCAGAAGCACCCAGGATTTTTTTTTTTAACCATAATGTACTACATGGTCTTTAGAATATAGCCATTACTGACAATCTTTAAGAGAGATTTTGTTTGCAGCATGCCGCCTTATCATAGCGTGTTGGAAACAAAATGCAACATGGAAAAAACTAAGTGCAAGAACAGTGTACCTAAGCCACCTCACATTATATCACTCACAATCATGGCAAACTATCCCCCTAGATAAAAACAAAATTAGGCATACACCAGTAATGCCTATTATCCCTGAATACAGTATGAACTGCACTCCTGTGACCTACAGGAGAAGTATAGAGCTTTGGTTATACAGTTCTTCTCCTTTATTTCTTGTAGTAAAGCCACAGCCTGTCCTCTTTGTAAAATTTCTCTAAAAAAATATATAGTAAATTTGGACCTAGTCAAAATTTAAATTGTCCTGTTGCTGGACAATTTTATAGTGCTGTGTCATCTGTGATCAATTATTCCTTTTTAAAAACCTCCTGCTGCTTGCCAAATTTACACTGCTGTGTCATCTGTGGTCTTTTTATTCTTAATGAAAACTTGAAAAATATTGGTCTGCAGCAGGGCATTCATCAAACCCATTTCTTTAGGGGACTTGTACCAATGCAAAAAAAAAAAAAAAAATTAAAAAGAGCAAGGAGAAGGTCTTTCTTTTTATATAACATCGTGGAAAAAAAAAAAAAAACAATGCCTTTAATTACATGCCTGGGAGATGCCTTTAAGCTGTATGTGGTATTACAGAACAATACAATTTTCTCAGAGAGCATTAGTGACACAAAATTCTGGCATCACCTATTTTTTTGAAGGTGTATATTTTTTTTAACTTTTACTTCTAGTTTGGCATAAATACAGCAGAAGCACCCCAGTCTGATTTATTCAATTTGAAAGAAAGTCTTTTCTGGGTAGTTATGGTTGCAAATGCCTAATTTTTTTTTTAATCCAGCAGTAGTAGGCCTGATTTGAATGGTGAAATTAGGAGCCACAGTGGATCTAAAAGCTATAAGAGAGTTTACTCTTAAAAAAAAAAAAAAATTAAATAAAGCTAAAGCCCTCATCTTCTTACAAACTGGCCAGTGTCAAAACAGTTTCATAGTATTGTTTGCAAGCTTATTTTTTTTCCACAGTGACTTCTTCAAAAAACACATCAAAACACTTCAAAACCACATACCCGCATTTCCCATCTGCATATCCCCAACTACTCCCCAAAAACACAAAATATGGACATCAGGTATGTGATTAGTAGAAATTGGTAAGCATTGGGACGGTACATGAGCACTTAAATAAGCAGCAGCCTTTTTTTAACCAGTTGTCAACCGGCGGCAGGAAGACACTGTTATCCTGGGCGGACGTCATATGACATTGCACCTTTAATGTCCACTAGAGGGCGCATGCCTGCCGCGTCGCTGGGCACCCGATGTTAGTGCCCGGCGGCCGCGATTGCCCAGTAACCGAGCAGGACCGTGGATCTGTGTGTGTAAACACACAGGTCCACGTCCTGTCAGGGAGAGGGGACCGATGGTGTGACCCTTGTACATAGGGACAACCATCGGTCACCTCCCCCGGTCAGTCCCCTCCCCCCACAGTTAGAACACATCTAGGAAACACATTTAACCCCTTCCTCTCCCCCTAGTGTTAACCCCTTCCCTGCCAGTCACATTTATACAGTAATCAATGCATTTTTATAGCAGGGATCGCTGTATAAATGTGAATGGTCCCAAAAATGTGTCAAAAGTGTCCGATGTGTCCGCCGCAATATCGCAGTCACAATAAAAATCGCAGATCGCCGCCATTACTAGTAAAAAAAAAAAAAGCTATAAATCTATCCCCTATTTTGTAGACGCTATAACTTTTGCGCAAACAAATCAATATACGCTTATTGCGATTTTTTTTAACCAAAAATATGTAGAAGAATACGTATCGGCCTAAACTGAGGAAAATTTAAAACATTTTTTTTTTTTAAATGGATATTTATTATAGCAAAAAGAAAAAAAATTGTGTTTTTTTTTCAAACTTGATGCTCTTCTTTTGTTTATAGCACAAAAAATAAAAACCGCAGGAGGTGATCAAATACCACCAAAAAAAAAAAAACGACGCAAATTTTGTTTGGGAGCCACGTCGCAGGACCGCGCAATTGTCATTCAAAGTGTGACAGCGCTGAAAGCTGAAAAATGGCTTGGGCAGGAAGCGGGTTTTCGTGCCCGGTAGGCAGGTGGTTAAAGTATCTGCTGCCAACAGCAATGTTTTGGTTTTGTAGCCTCTGCCTACAGCATATTAGCCATGGCTAAGTTCCAATCATTGGGGTAGCACATACATGAAAAAACACATGACTGCACAGAGCTTGGTGGGAGCAGCATCTCCAAGAGACGTTGGCAGTTAAAGGCATGCATGCCTCTTCTTCAAGGGGATATAGCAGTCACCTTCTTTTTAAGTACTACTATGGCCCCCTTTACCTTCTACACCTCTTCAGGGGCACAAAGCAAGCAAATTTATTTTAAAGTACTTTTAATTCACCATTGTTCTCCTAAAAGGTGCCACTTTAACTGCTTCTAATACCTTACATTGCAAGCTCCTTAAGGAGAAGGGACTGTTGTCTCTTGTCAGTATCATATAAATACCTGTATTAACACATAATAATATTAACCACTTCAGCCCCGGAAGAATTGGCTGTCCAATGACCGGGCCATTTTTCGCGATTCGGCACTGCATCGCTTTAACTGACAATTGCGCAGTCATGCAGCGTTGTACACAAACTAAATTGACGTCCTTTTTTTCCCACAAATAGAGCTTTCTTTTGGTGGTATTTAATCATCTCTGCGGTTTTTATTTTTTGTGCTATAAACCAAAAAAAATTTGTTTACTTTTTGCTATAATAAATATCCCCAAAAATATAAAAAAAAAATAAAAAATAAAAAAAATTTCCTCAGTTTAGGCCGATATGTATTCTTCTACATATTTTTGGTAAAAAAAAAAAAAAAAAAAATTGCATAAGCGTATATTTATTGGTTTGCGCAAAAGTTGTTGCGTCTACAAAATAGGGGATAGTTTTATGGCATTTTTATTATAAATTCGTTTTTTACTAGTAATGGTTACTAGTTACTAGTAACAGCGATTTTTATCGTGACTGCGATATTGCGTCGGACACAACGGACACTTTTGACACTCTTTTGGGACCATTCACATTTATCCATCGATCAGTGCTAAAAAAATGCACTGATTACTGTGTAAATGACACTGGCAGTGAAGGGGTTAACCACTACGGGGCGATGAAGGGGTTAAGTATGTCTTAGGGAGTGATTCTAACTGTGAGGGGGCTGGACTACGAGTGACACGACATTGATCACTGCTCCCGATCACAGGGAGCAGTAGATCACTGTCCTGTCACAAGGCAGAACAGGGGAATGCCTTGTTTACATAGGCATCCCCCGTTATGCCTCTCCGTGACACGATCGCGGGACACCGGCGGACACCGGCGGACATCGAGTCCTCGGATCCCGCGGGCACGGTCACGGAGCTCACGGCAGGCGCGCGTGCCTGCTTGGTGGCAGATTCAAAGCAACATACCTGTACGTTGCTTTGCCTGCCGTGCCATTCTGACGACGTATATCTACTTACTTGCTTTCCCTCCTTCTAATCTTCCTCCTCAAGGGCACATAACAGCCACTATTGTTTTTACAGTGCTGGTCCTGCACCTTTTTCCTCCTCCTTTAAAGTCTCAGAGCAGCCACTTGCTTTTTTGAGTTGCTGTGATTGGCCAGAGCCGCGAACCCGGAAGTAACTCCAGTGGAAGATGTCAGCTGCGTACTCTGAGTGCTGCCACAGATTCAGGGCATCGTTCTGAGGTAAATATTTCAAAATGAGCTAGTATGCGATGCATACTAGATCATTATGCCTTTGTCTTGCAGGGTTTGTTTGTTTTGTTTTTTCTCTGAGGTTTACAACCTCTATTAACTCATTTATAGGATATACAGTCTTCTTAAATGGAGTGTGCATAGAGCAACAATTATGTGAATAGATCTGCATTCTAAAGAGACCAGAAAAACACAATTTTTTCACCGATCTGCTTGCAGTAAACTGAAATCTGCCTAAAGCCTCATACACACCATTATGCCGCGTACACACGATCATTATTCACAGCGGTTAAAAAAACGCCGTGAATAATGACAGGAAAAATGAGGGAACCGCTTGGTTCCCTACACACGGTCGTTTTTCCCGTCATTTTTTCTCTTGACGAGAAAAACGACCGTCTGTGGGCTCCGCGGCAGTGTCTCCCTATGGGAAAACTGCCGCGGAAAAAAATGCTGGAAAAAACGATGAGAAAATTTAGAACATGTTCTAATTTTTCTCGTCGTTTTTTATGCCGTTTTTCTCAACGAGAAAAACGACATAAAGCCCACAGACGATCGTTTTTCTCGGCGAAAAAAAAAATGCCGTTTTTCTCGTCGAGAAAAGCGGTCGTGTGTACGCGGCATTAGAATATCAGACGAATGGTCTTCTGATTATTATTTTTTTGCATGCTAGTCTCATATCGAAAATTATGAGGTTACTAAACTTACAAAAATGCTCGTACAGCAAAATACAACTTCATAAGTGATATAATGTGTTGTAATGTATTCTTTTGTTTCCAAGCATGCATAGTCTTGCTCTTCTGTTTTTTTTTCCGGACAAATACTATACTAATTAAATGTAGCGGCCTCACCCTCTCTCCATCTTTATCGGTTACACTCCAGCTCATGTCTAGGGGTTCCTGGGTTGTGAGAGTGAGATGCGCCACGGCCCATGTCCTCCCCATTGTAGTAGGGAGGTGAAGGCCACTTCCTGATGTTTCCTCGGGCCGGTGTGTTCTGTGAATGCACTGAGTCTGTAATGGCCTCCCCTTTTCTTCCAGTAACTGGAGTTCACACACCGGAGAAAGGTCCAACACTTGTTTATTTGACACTTCAAATAGCAAAGCACAATAAACAGTTCTTTTGCAGCAAACTGGTTGGGACCTATAACCTTGCCAACGGTGGGGTGAGCAGATCGAGGCACTTCCTAAAGTTTAAGTTCTATGCCACTGTACTATGACCAGCGGCGCCTAAGCCAATCCGGCTGTTACAGAACAGGAAAGATGGGGTCTCTTCCAGCAACCCCTATGAACAGCAATGGAGCCCTCTTCGATGCGCTGTGGCCCCTATCAGGGGGATGTGTCCTCCCAAGAGAGTTCCCAGAGGCCCACTGTCACCGGGTTGGTGCTGCTCCGGGTCTCCAGTGGGTAACCTCCCCGGCCTCCTCACCTCAGGTACGAGTCCCTCCGCTCAGGGAGCCTCGGACAGTCCACCCTAGCGGGACCCAGTCGAAGGTACTGGGCCCCAGGCCTCCTCGATAGTACCTCACCCCAGGCTAAAGGTGCCTGGGATGGACGCCAACATGACTCCGGACCAGGCCATGGGCACCTGGACCAGACTCCTGGATCTCCAGCACCCAGGCCGAAGGTGCCTGGGTGCGGGCCGCAACCTTCCTCCTCCGAGGACCTCCTTCTCCGCAAGACCACGTGGTCAGGGCGTCTCCCCCTTTTATCACCTCCCATCAACGGCCCGGCGGGTTCCCCGCCCCAGCCATACCATCTCCAGGAAGGGACAAAACAGGGAGCCTGCGAAGATGATTCTACCTGAAGCCTGTGGGTACCTCGCCACCCACAGGCAAAGGAGAATATTACATCCTCCAATCCTCCACGAAACAAAAAGGGGTCTGAATCCTAACACAATTATACACCTGGGTCACACTATTGCCCAGGTGTATCCCATCAATTTGAGGACCCCGCTACATAAACAAAAATCTTTTCATGTTAATCCCTTCGGATACTTTTGGATGAACAGTCATTATCAGATCTCGAAAGCTGTGTACGAATGATCAATATATCGTACGATCGCTTCAAAAGCGGTATTTTTCATCCAATTTTCTGATCGTGTGTACTAGGCATAATGATTGCTCTACCATGATCATTATATCTGCAATTTGCATTGTCTTAATGAACATGCCCACTATAACGTGAAAGCCATAATTTTGGAATATATTTCATCTTTGTGCCTGATTAGTTAAATACAGATTTAGTTAATCAGATGAGTTTCACACATTTCATGAAACCAGACAATTAGGATTAATTATCTGCATCATTTTCTCATTTTCATTGATTTGCTGAAAAATAATAGGGTTGGACAAAATGACTAGATTACCTTGATTCATGAAACATTTTCTAAATATATTTATTTTCCATTGATGGAATAAGAAGAAATGTAACATTACAGTATTGAAAAGAAAATATCCTCTTAGCTTGGACTATCCTTATATTCAGCCCACATGGTTTGAATAGGATTTACCTGTTCAGCAAATTTGGTCCTGTAGCAGCTGCCTCGCTCATTACCTCCAGGGTAAGCAACAGCTTGCTTATCATCACCTTCAAGATGTTAAAAGCTTCTTCTGGAGACGTTGTCTTGAAGAAGTGTTCATAGAAGTGCTGGAGCTGTGATGAGATTGACACAAATAGCACACATTTTTCACAAAACCATAAAATCACGGTATTTACTCTGATTAATTGATGTTGTTCTCAGACATGTATCACTGCAGAAAGCTGTCATTCACTCACATCTGTGTCTAGAAAACAGCATCATTTTCAACATTCACACCCGCAAGCGGTGTGTGGTCATGAACATTCACAAGAAAAATGCCAGTAATGCGATGCCTACAATACGTCAGGTCACATAGCTGCTCTACTGGGAAGAAAAGATACAAATATCAAGACACTTGTAATGTCACTATGTCTAAATCAATTAGGCAACCTCGGCTCTCCAGCTGTGGTTAAACTACAAATCCCATCATGCCTCTGCCTCTAGGAATCATACCTGTGATTGTTAGGGTCTTGCAGTGCCTCATGGGACTTGTAGTTTCAAAACAGTTGGAGGGCCGAGGTTGCCTACCCCTGGTCTAAATGATGGAAACAATGTTATTTCAAGCTGAAGTTCAGCCTTACCTTGAGGCTGCGTTCACATATGTGCGACCATGGTTCACAGCATGGAGTCCGGTGTATTTCTGTACACCGGTTCAGGTGCGATTCAGGTGTCCGAACTTTTGCCTGAATTCGCACCTGAACCGGACCCAAAGACGCACAGCACCCTAATGCAATCGAAACCATGGTCGCCCCGGACCTGTGTATACTGGCTCCATTGAGAGCCGGTCACACTCGCCTGTCATGCAAATTAAATGCGGGTTTCTCCGCATCCAATTCGCATATATGTGAACCCAGCCTCAGTCTTAGTTGTACAGGTTTCTCTCCTGTACTGAAGTTGCATACTCTTATTTCACTGCACATAGTAAGGTTCTCGCAGTGTGCATTAGAAGCTGCTGCAAGGCAGATACAGCATGCCTAGTTTTCTGGCTCGACATCACCTAGCTCTTTCCTAGTTCCCTTTTTCCCCCGACTGCCCACAATACAACCCCTCTTACGCCCCCCCCCCCACCTCCCTTTTTTGATTGGCTCGGGCTAGCCAGCCTGGCAGCTTATATACTCTTCTCCTCTCCTGGGGAGGTCAGCTCGACAAAGGAGGCGGGCCTCTGAAACACACTGCGGCCACCTATTTGTCAGTCAGAGAAACCGGCCATGGCCTCCTGTCGTTGGTGAAGTGAGAGACGCTGCCGATTGTCTTCCACGAGCGCGTCCTTACTTACATATCACACTGACCTCTGAAGCAGTATACAGGTTTCCTTTATGTACTGTAAGTGGATATTGAATAAAGTTTAGCTGTTTTATCTCTTATACTTAACTCGTACCCTGCTTTGTTCTTCTTTGCAGCTCTTTCCTATTAGCCTGACTATCTCTGGCCCGCCCCTTTCATTCATTGGATTTCAGTTCTTTCAATCATGGAGGCTCAGCATCACATGTGGGCATTAGCTTGGGCAGTTTGAAGGTAAAAGCATAGAGATCTCCAAGGAATCTTGAGGAAATGCCTATTGCCCCCAGTGGCAGAACTAAGGACTGCACCAACTTCAAAGCCCCTCTCCATGTGTGGATCTAGACGCTGTCTCCAGTTGATGAGACTTCAAGCGCCGCGTAGCCAGTCAGCGTCGGCAACACGTGACTGAATGAGAGATGCTCTCCATGCGGCACATGATCCGAGGATCCCTCCTTCACAAGCGGGGCACAGATACAGCTGAAGCAGACAGTGAGTGACGGTCGGAACTCTTTACTGAACCACAGGACGGGTAAGCCAGTGAGCTACTATATGGTTACCCACTGTACCAAATTACACCGTATCACTCACTTGTAATGAACATAACCTCAGTCCTTAGGCATAAACTCTCCTCACCCAGGAAACCCAGGACTAATTTTTAGTCCCCATGTAGAGATATTTTACAATAGGACATACCCTACAGATATCTCTTTATGCAATCCTCTGAATGTTCGTCTCCTATGTCAGTCTATTTAGACACAATAAGCCCATATATCGAGGATACTTACATCCATATGCAGTGCTTTTCTGACATGCTATATATATATATATTGGCTTTCTTGAGACCTTCTAGAACGCGCAGGATTATTCACAGTATTTCCAGCAACCATTTATGCGGACTATCATTGAGTTTGATTTCCATGATGATTCAGTAACTGTCATGCTGACACCTCATCAAGGATTTTTCTAATATTAGTTCCGCATACATCTTTCTTGGTTCTCTTTCATAATCTAGCAGATTTTCCAGGTTCTGTCATAAATTTATGCCCGGGCATATGATGTTCACATTTCTTAGAGAGCTTAGATAGGTTAAGTGGGGGGTAATAGTCCTCTCTGCCATCTTTTTTAGATAATTGTTTTCTTACAGTGCACGGTGTATATGTATTATGTAAAGTTTTAATATATTATTGTGTAGCCACGGGAGAAACTCCTTTCTCCTCTATGACCTAGGTCATTTAGACAGGATGAAATGTGTACTCTCTATTTTTGTAGCATCCAACCAATAAAGTCTTTTTTCATTATTACCCATTAGAATGGTAGCTGAATCTCCATTTAACCTTAGCTGGGAATTTTCCCAACATTCCCCTTCCCCCTCTAGCCCAGTTCCCTTTTCCCTTTTTTTCCCTTTTCCCTATTCCTATTTAACAGAATTTATGGTTAGGAGGATCCCGTTTTCATAAACGAATCATCTTTTGGTTGTATCTAATATTGTTACCCTACAGTGAATTGGGCATTTTACACCCCCCCCTTTTTTTGAAGGTAAAAGGGGGATGCCCATTCCTCCAGAGTCACAGGTATTCTGAAATTTTCATAGCTCCTCTCAAGAGGTAGTCCGTTTGCTTGCATCAGGGACAAAGATTGAGAAGAGTACTGAGGCAGGATGCTGTGATGCTTTAATGAAGCTATGTACAGCACTCTGTCAGCTCCTCCCACCAGCCATAATCTGCCTGCAATGCATAGAGGAGTACAGAGACTCAATGATTCCTTTACAGAGATTAAGCTCTTCGCGCCTAATTGTAAAACAAATCTTAATGCCTAAGCACAATTTTGCAACTTTGACATGTGTTAGTAAAACTGTACATATCATCACAACTGCTTTGAGCATCCAGATGGATTATACCTCATTTTTTTCAGGACAAATTGGGCTTTCATTTGGTGGTAAATGGTAACGGATATCTCCTGATATTTTTTTTTTATCAATGGAAAACTGGCCAAAAATAGTAAACAAAAACCGATTTTTTTACATTTAGCTGTATATTTCTTGTTACGACCATAACCTTCCACCAAGGAACAATTCTCCGGCTCCTGACAATAACAGTGATACCACATATGTATATGTTAGTTGTTGTTTGTACCTGTAGTAGAGCCCAGAAACAATAGTGCGCATTTTTTTTTTTTTTATCCTACCTACAACACACTGACACTGATATTCATTTTTTTAAAAACCTGTCCAAAAAAATACTATCCCTCACCTTTGACCCTGACCTTTGACCCTGACCTTGACTCAAACACTAACCCTAGCACTGGCCTAGATCGAACCTTAATCTAGGTAGTTTTGGTATTTTTTATTTAATTTTTTTATTATTATTTATTTATGTATTTTCATTTTTTACAAACTTTTTTTATTGTTTTACTTTGCAAGGAGAGAGAGAGATACGATGCATCTTTCACCTCCATTCACAGAGAAAAAACACGAGGGCGGGCTTCACAGTGACTGCTAAAACAAATGGCCATTACTTCATACTCATACTCTTCTTAGACCTCTCTGCTGCCTTCGACACAGTTGACCACCTGGAAAAGAAAGGAGCCCTGGACTGCCGCACTTATGTATAAACGATTTATTTCCAAAATAAAATCCAAAATTAATCCATAAATTCCAAAAATCCAAAAACAGGCAAAACAGAAAACTGACATGCAGGGATGGATGGCTGACGTGTTTCACATCAAAGTAGATGCTTACTCATAGCTCACAGTTGATCACCTGCTCCTCCTCAACAAACTACACTCCCTTGGCCTCCATGATTCTGCTTTGGGTCTCCTCCTACCTATCTCAGTGCACTTTCAGTGTCACTTACAACTCCATCTCCTCCCCTCCTCTTTTTGTTGGGGTACCCCAAGGCTCTGTCCTTGGGCCCCTCCTATTTTCACTCTATACCTCTTCCCTGGGCCAATTGATAACCTCCCATGGCTTTCAATACCACCTCTACGCCGACGACACCAAGATCTATGTCTCCACTCCTCAACTCACCCCCTCAATCGCCTCACGGATTTTAAACTTACTGAATGATATATCGGCATGGATGTCACACCACTTTCTCAAACTCAATCTTTCTAAAACTGAGCTTGTTATATTTCCTCCTTCCCGGTCCCCCCCCCCCCCCCCCATCACTTTACCATTAAGATCAACAGCACAACCAGCACAACCGTATAAAATTCCCTCCACACATGGCAAGGTCCTAGGTGGAATCCTTGGCTTTGACCTCTCCTTCAGCCCCCACATCCAATCACTGGCTAAATCTTGCCGCCTTAACCTCCGCAACATCTCCGGAATTCAACCCTTCCTAACTAACGACACCACAAAGCAACTTATTCACTCCTTGATTATTTCCCGCCTTGACTACTGCAACTCTCTCCTAATGGCCTACACTTAAGCAGGCTATCCCCCCATCAGTCTATTATGAATGCTGCTGCTAGACTAATACACCTCACTAACCGATCCGTGACTGCTGCTCCTCTCTGCCAATCCCTTCACTGGCTTCCCCTTCCCCACCGTATAAAATTCTAAATACTAACCGCAACATACAAGGCCATCCACAACATCGCCCCCATCTACATCACCAAACTCATCTGCAGATATCGCCCAAATCGTCCCCTCCGTTCCTCCCAGGACCTCCTGCTCTCTAGCTCCCTTGTTACCTCCTCCCGTGCTCGCCTTCACTACTTCTCCAGAGCCTCTCCCATCCTCTGGAACTCCCTGCCCCGGTATGTCCGATCAGCTCCTAACCTGTCCACCTTTAGGAGATCCCTGAAAACTCAATTATTCAGAGAAGCCTATCCCACACCCACCTAAGAACTGTCCCCGAGCCACGACCATCAAGTCATCCACCACAGCTATTACCTTTTGTACCACTACCCCCTCCCTTTAGAATGTAAGCTTTATGAGCAGGGCCCTCCTGCCCTCTGTACTGTAATTGTGCTGTCCCCCCTCTACATTGTAAAGCGCTGCGTAAAAAACTGTTGGCGCCATATAAATCCTGTATAATAATAATAGCCTCTTATTGGCATCAGGTGACCAGGAATCATGAGTTTTGGATCCCAATCGTTAGTATGGGGCTTCTCAAACAGAAATTCACAAATATGGGGTCCCACTGAAAAAAGCCCAGTCCATTGAAGCCACATATTTGTGTTAGGTTGGTGTGAAGGGGTTAAAATAAGCTATTTAATGAAAATAAGGAGGTTTTATTTTAAATTTTCTTTAGCATGTTGATGAGGGGGAGGGAGGAACCAGGAAAGGCACAATACCATATTTGAATACAATGGTAACCCACACACTAATGGAATGAACAATAAACTAGTACATATTACTTATCAATGACAGATCAGTTCAGATATGATGAAGAAGCATACTAAGAAAAATAGAAATGTATACATTAAAGCAGGTATAGATATGTCAGAGTATCCTTTCCACCAGTTCTCATCTTACACCGCTCTGATCTTCCAATGAATGATCTAAGAGCGTAAACCTTCCTAACATTTGTTTTGGATCAGTGATAACTCTTGTGCTTCTGGGCACGGAGCTGAATGCTTAATTAATTGGTTGACCAGTTAAAAATGTTAAGAGACACATTTTACTTTATTCTGGCATCAAATTAAAGGAAATGTTTTAGAATAGTTCCCCAGCATATAAATTAATCAGTCTACGCTGTAAATCTAACAAATTAAAAATACAATGAATGTTTAAAATCAGAATTTGATTTGATTTCCTAACATATAGAAGCATGTAAGGTGCACAGTAGGTCCAGTGGGGTCTTATTGTCAATTATTTGTTATTTCAATGTATATTCAAATACAGGTGATACCATTGGTGATTTATTTTCGTTCAGAAGATGCATGATTGCGTTAGGTCCGTTATACTGTCTTCACTAGTCTTTGGCAGTCATTTCAGCGCAATTTGCTTTAAATGATATGTTTTCATTAATTTTTTTGGAAGGGGGGGGGGGTGTATCTTGGACAATATAGTTTATTTTATTGTTTGCATTTGTGTTTTGTTTTTGTTTTTTTTTTGTTGTGTACTATCAATTTTAGACCCTTTTCACACTGAGCCGCCCATAGCGTCGGCGGTAAAACGCCGCTATTTTTACCGCTGATTCTATGGGCGGATTTTCGGCGCATTTTGGCCGCTACCGGGGTGGTTTTACCCCCCGCTAGCGGCCGAGAAAGGGTTGAAACGGTATAGCCGCGCTGTCCCATGGATTTCAATGGGCAGGAGCGGTGGAGGAGCGGTAAACACACAGCTCCTTCACCGCTCCAAAGATGCAGCTAGCAGGACTTTTTTTACCGTCCTGCTAGCGCAACGCTCCAGTGTGAAAGCCCTCGGGCTTTCACACTGGAGACAATGAAGCAGCTGTTTGAGGGCGGATTGCATGCACTGTTTTTAACGCTATAGCGCCTGCAATATGCCCTCAGTGTGAAAGGGGTCTAAGTGTTCATTTTGCTTTTATATCCGCCATAGGCATTCCTTTCTCTTTCTTTTAAAAAAAAAAATATAGCATAATGCACCAACAAATGTGTTTTCTTTTTTTCTTTTTAGTGCAAGAATAGGAACATTATCCCCACAGGAGCGGTACCTTATCTTTTTTATAATGCACTGTTTACCTTTTAACATTGACATCTTATTTCTGTGCTCAGCTACGGTGCATGGAAATGCAGGCACATTTGGAGATCTGCAGTGAAATGCAGACATGCTGCAGATTTGACACAGTAATCTTCGGCTTTTGCTGCCTGATTTATAATGTGAACAGGGCACACGTTTTCTGTTTGCCTTTGCAAAGACTTGGGTTTTAAGGGCCAGTTCACACCAGAACGCGTTGCTCAAAATGCACTGCAGATGCGATCTGCAGTGGGTGTCAATGTCCACTTATTGACACTCAAAATGCAGGTCGCAAATGCAGTGTATTATTAGTAGTACTACTATACCATGCGATCTGGTGGATGTGCATTTTATAAAGTAATGCATGGACTACGTTTGGTGCAGTACAGTGTGATTTCAGCCCATTCAAATGAATGGGCTGAAATCGCACTACACCCAGGTCTCGTGTGAATCACACAGGAATGTATAGCAGTATGTCTTGCACGCTTTGGGACGTATGACACAGAGCAGAGCCGGCGTTTTGGCTAACTCCTACCTTTAAGGGCCTACCGTATGTTTCCATTAGAGGGAATCCACCTGGACAGACTGTACCAGGTCACGATCTTTGCTGACTTTTTGGGATCCAGCAGTAGCAGTGATAACAATATACACCTGCCTATTAGTAATGATTTTGATTAGGACAATCTTCCAAGCTCTCATCTATGGATAAGGCCCCTCAATAGGCTGTTTTACACTCTTTTGGGAGCCGGCTCTTTGCTCCGTTTCCTCTCCCTTATCCTTCTCTTCCCCATTCTTCTACCCTCTTCTCCCTCCCTCTCCCCCCTCTTTTTCTTTCCCTTTTCACGGTGCATTGTTCCATGGACCGGGTGCCTTGTGTTTCCTGAAAGTTCTCTTAACCATGTACCAATAGGATCCCCTGAAGAAGCTATTGGAGAAACACGTAGCGATCCATTGGTGCTGATACTGTGATTCTGGTAGTTTGACCTCCAGTCAGAAGGGATCTTCTTGGACTACAGTGATACCAGTCTATGGGCCATCTATGCGGTTTTCCATGTTCAGCCCCCCATATACTTATGGGATAGTGTACTAATAAGACATGTCTATGTACTCTTTTTCATCATAAGTTTTCATGTGATCTAATAAATGTTGTTATTTTATTATAATGTGAGACCATCTTCTTTCCTATTGGGATTATAGTGGCAACCTAAAAGTCCATTTTCCATTTTTTTTTCTGCGTTCATATACATTATTGGATGTGGTGCCACGCTCTGCAGTACATGTCTCAAACCTTTTTTACAATGTACGATTCATGGTGTGAACCAGCCCTTAGTGCAGGAAAATTCCGGTCTCTGCACAAGTATTATTGAGTCCTTAGTAGCAGTCAGTAATGGCTGCTCCCAAATTTCTCTACTTACAGATTCTGTTTAAAGGTGTCATTTTACAATAGGTAAATAAGCAATTACGCTTAAGTGGCCTTTTCCTAGGGGACTTCAGTAGCGTTATAATTAAACAATTAACAGGCCTAGTGCTATTGCTATTGAAACAGCTGTGACTGCATAATGTGCAGTTTACCTCCAGCAATGTATAGCCCTGGCCTTAAGACTAGGATAAGCTGATTTAAACAAATCAACCTACATGTTTGAACTAGACTAAGCATGATGCTACAGTGCTTAGTGTTGCTGACTGGCAGCACTGAAATTCTGTGCTCATATCCCAGCAAGACCCTTTCTGCTTGGTGTTAAATGTTCTCCGCTTGTGTGCATGGGTTACTTCCAGCTGCTCAGGGTCGTCTAACAGGAAAACATATTGGTAGATCATTTAGCGTTGAATCAGACTGGCTCTAGTGTGCGTTCTGCTTTGTGGGACAGTGAATGAGACTTTGCAGTGCATGCTTTACTGGATGAAATGTGGAATAAATATCCAATTACTATTAAAATACTGGTAATGATCTGTACTGTGTTTCCTCGAAAATAAGACTTACTGTGATTTTCAGGAGGGTTGCAATATAAGCCCTACCCTGAAAATAAGCCCTAGTTTAAAGTGGTTGTAAAATGCTAGAATGCACTGTATTACAGTAGTATATAATATAATCTGTGTATGTTTCTGTAATCTATTTGTGATAAATACCTTTGTTACAGCGCAGCTTGGTGCTCAGCTGACCTCCCGCTGCTCTCCTCCTCTTCTCCCTACTGTCAGTGGGGGATTTCGCCCCCCCCCCCTCTGCAGTGCTCGGAGCGGGGAAGAGAGGTCCAGAGGTCCGAGCGGCGCTATAAGAAGGTATTTATCACAAATAGATCACAGAAATATACACAGTTTACATTATATAATATTGTAATACAGTGCATTCTAGGATTTTACAAGCACTTTTCCACTGGAGATTCCTGACAGGCAGGGAGGGAGATGAGGAGAGAAGACAGCACATGACAAGCCCTACCCCGAAAATAAGCCCTACTGGGTCTTTTGTTGCCAAAATGAATATAAGACACAGGCTTATTTTCGGGGAAACACGGTATTTACAGGAATAGAAAGATTAAAGCTGAGCTCCACCCAAAAGGGGAAGCTCCGCTTATCTGCCCCCCCTCCGCTGCCACATTTGGCACCTTTTGGGGAGGGAAGAGGGGATTTGATACCTGGTTTCGACAGGTAGCTGCTCCCACTTCCAGCTCAGTTCGCCACGGCAAAGTGAGGCAGAAGTTGGGCCCCCTCCTCCTTTCGCCAGAAAATTGAGAAAGCGGAGCGCGATTCACGTGCGTGCAGCAGGAGAACAGCTGTGAAGCCGCAAGGCTTTCCCTTAGCCATGATGACAGCTGGAGCACCGAGAGCTTATTTAAGAATCTCCCCGTGTGAGAACACTGATGGATGCTTGGACAGGCAAGTACCCCAATAGAAAAAGTCAGCAGCTACGGAATTTATAGCTGCTGACTTTATTTATTTATTTTTTTGGGGGGGGGGGCGGAACTCCTCTTTAGGGTAGATCTAAAGGAAAATCTTTTTTTTCCCCATTTTGGCTAGCATAAGGAGGTGTTATAACCCCTGTCATTTTCTTATTTTTACCATCTTTGCCCATTGGGGAGATTTCCCTTCCTGTCCCATAGACAAAACCGGATCTAAATCTAAAATTAGAGAATCTCTGGTTGTCATCAGAACCAGGGTCCTCATTAGAAAATTTCCCCTCTATTCCTGTTTTTGGTGACAACCCAAAATTTTGGATTTTCTTTCCCTTTTCACTCTCAGTGATAACAGTAAATAGGACAAATTGAGAGGGTGATATAGAAAGCAATAAAAACTGAATATTCTAACCCCTCTCCAGTCTATCCAAAACTAAAAAAAAAATAAAAAATAGCTTTTAATGATCTAATATGACTGCATTGCTTTTAATATCAGTAACTTCCAGTCTAGTTTGGTGTTAGGGGACACTCATAGGTTAGTGTAGGACCACAGATTACAGGGTGCCTTGACGTGGCTCTGTGGCTCACGCATGCGTTTGTAAATGCGTGCGGACAAAACCCCTGTTTTTAACGCATACTGTTAGACAGGTTAATTGAATGTCTGCGAGCTGGTCGGTAAGTAGGCTTGTTTTTTTTCCTGGGCATTCCCCAGGCCTTGTTACTAGTTTGGTGTGCCTGCCAAACTTCCATAGAATGAATGTTTGATGTCAGATTCTCTATTTTGAGAGATCATTGCTACTTTTCTATGATTCTGTTTGTACTTAAACAATTAAAAGAAAAATTAAACAGGAGAGCTGAAAAAATTTAAAATAAATAAAAAATGAAAAGGACGGTGAGGGAAAAGAAGATAAATACACGCTTTGTATGTGTAAGTGGTGAAATGCAGAAGCTGTCATAGTGCTGACAGCACCTCAAAGATCTAATAAGAAAATTGGAACACATTTAGAAACCTAATACTCAGTCATCAGCTTCTTTATAGAGAATGTTGTCTGTCATCTAGTCAGAATTATCTTGTCTCATGTATAGTGTGGTAGCGTAGATTAACTTTTTATCGTTTTTGTACCGTGATAAATGTGTCAAATTATACTTTACAAAAGGACTTTTACTTAACCTCAACAGGTTATTGTTACAGTATTTAATATACTAATCTGATGGGGACACCTTGTGGTCAAATATTTTATTTTTCCCCAGGAAAACATTACTCAAGACCAGTAGATTTCCTTATTCTAAAATGCATGTCAAACATTAATTAGGAGTCCATTCATTGATTAGGAAGCCGTGTGTTTTTTGGGTCAAACACAAATGACCATTATATCATTTTATCAGCATGCAGTGTTCTATAATCACATGACAGCCGGAAAGCAAATGTGAAACATAGTAAAAGACTAATAAGCTATTCAGGGAAACTCTATAAAGCTTTATCGCTATTGTCCCACAACTTGGTGGGCTTTGGGCGCGCCCCGAGCCCACCCTTTTTTGAAGCCCATTAGAGCCTCTCACCCTATTCACGTGCTTTAAAGCCCCCCCCCCCATACCGCGCCCTGTATGTAGATCAAAGAACCGTTGAAGCATAGGTAAGTATTTCGGATTTTAGCTCTGCTTTAAGTTTAGGTTCACATCTATGCAGGCAGTGCTTGAGGCGTTTTTCAAGCACGTTTTGCAACGCTCGTTTTTTTTATGCATTTTTGCATGCAGTTTTTATTCATTTTGCATTTTGCATTTTTTCCTCTTTAAACACACTGTATATAGCTGCCTGCTAAGGAGCGGTCGACACGTACTTAACCACTTGCCGACGAGCCGTCGACGCTATACAGGTATACGATATAGATATACAGGTCGGCTCGATTGCGTGAATCACGTACCAGTATGGTGGTTCGTTAAGAGATATAGTGGGCGCCGGGGCCGATGAGCGTGGCTGATGTCCGCCGACCAGCCGAGATCACTCCACAGAGAGACAGAACGGTGATCTGTCAATGTGAACAAACAGACCCCCGTTCTGTCAGGGGAGTACAGTGTGATCATCTGTTCCGTGTGATCAGGAACAGCAATCTCTCTGTACTCCCAGTCAGTCCACTCCCCCCAAAGTTATAAACACCTCCCTAGGGAACACTTAACCCCTTGATCGCCCCTAGTATTACCCCTTCCCTGCCAGTGTCATGTATACAGTAATCAGTGCATTTTTATAGCACTGACCACTGTATAAATGTCACTGGTCCCAAAAAAGTGTCATAGGTTTCCGATCTGTCTGCCGCAATGTTGCAGTCCCACTAAAAATCACTGATCACCGCCATTACTAGTAAAAATAATAATAATAATAATAATAATAATAATAATAATAATAAAAATTCCATAAATCTATCCCCTATTTTGTAGATGCTATAACTTTTGCACAAACCAAGCAATATGCGCCTATTGTGATTTTTTTTACCAAAAACATGTAGTTTGGGGATATTTATTATAGCAGAAATTAAAAATATATATTTTTTATTGTTTTGTTTATAGCACAAAAAAAAACGCAGAGGTGATCAAATCCCACCAAAATAAAGCTCTATTTGTGGGAAAAAATATTTTTTTGGGTACAGCATCGCACGACCGTGCAATTTTCAGTTTAAAAATGACCTGGTCATTAAGGGGGTAAATACTTCTGGGGGCTGAAGTGGTTAACAGCTGTCAAACAGCTTAATGCAAAAATAAATTGCCGGGAAAAAAAAGGTGTGCCCCCCCCCCCCAAATACATACCAGGCCCTTCAGGTTTGGTATGGACTTGGAGGGAACACCCCCACATGCCAAAATTTTTACCAAAAAAAACAGATGCTTAACCAAGCATGCAGCCTGTCAGGTCAGGAAAGGGAGGGGATGTGCAAGCCTGTCTCCACCCCCACCCTAATGCACCCTGTCCCTATGTTGATGGGGACAAGGACCTCGTCCCCACAACCCTGACCAGTGGTTGTGGAGGTGCCATTCACCAAAAAAAGCAGTGTAGAGAGTAAGCAGTCACCCAGAGAACCCGCCCCTTGTGATAGGATGTTTTGTCACAAGGGGTGGGTTCTCTGGGTGATGTCATTGGATGACCATGCCCCATGGCTATATAAGAACTGGCAGACCCCAAAGCTGACACAATGGAGGGAGCCAGCATCAGAGGAGAAACCTTATTTTTTATTTGTAGCGGGTCAGCGGTGGCAGAGGAAGACATCACCAAAGGGAGAAGACAGCAGAGGGAGAAGACCGGAGGAAGAAGACATTGGTGGCTGTACCGGAGAAAGAAGGCACGTTGGAGCTACTACGGGGGACATTCTTCATTTTTAGTTAAGGACTTGTCAAAAACCGTCTCTTGTTTTTTGTAACACGACACTGTTTTTTTTTTTTTGGTGAATGGGTAGGGGTACCCCCTACTCATTCACATGGGGTGGGGGCAGGATCTGGGGCCCCCTCCAAATCCATACCAGACCCAAAGGAGCTTGGTATTGATTGGGGGGGGCATGCTGTTTTTTTCACATTACATTCAGCTATCAGTGAGTAACCCTGCTGACAACTGATGACTCATCGGTTGTTAAGGACGTGGCGGCCAGCTTCCTGGCCCGCTCCTTAGCAACCAGCTATAAATTGTGTTTTTAAAGGGAAAAAAAACACACAAAATGCATCAAAAATCGCATCACAAATGCAACAATTGCATTTCTGGTGCAACTCCATTGAAGTCTATTACACACACAAAACAAAAAGTCCCCAACCCTTTTCCAAAAATGTACCAGCTGCAAAACACAGATGTGAATGTGCACCATAGGAAACCATGCCAAATGGACTGTACTGCGTTTCTGCAAACTGCTAAATCCACAAAAAAATGCATAGGTGTGAACGTAGGGTCAGGGCAGACCTTCACGCAATAATAAAACTCTGCATCTTTCCAATCCTCACTTTTTTTTTTTTAAAAAGCTGACTTTTCTTGATTTTTTTTACTTTTTTACTTTTTTCTATTTTTTGCCTAACAAATTGCCTAACATTGGATTGTTAGTATAGTGGCTCTGACCTGAGCTGTCAGTTTTTTGTTTTTTTTCAACCCGGCGGGTTGAAAAAAAAAAAAAATAGTAGTGTGTATGAGGCTTTAGGCTCAACATGTACAGTACATACATTAGCATGTTGTGCTGTCAATTATTTTGAAGGCCCCCCAATGCATTACTACAAAGCAGCTCTAACAGTTTCAAAGCACAGCAATCCACTGTAATGTACTAACATGCGTTAGGGTGCTGCATGTCCATTTTTTGGTCTGTTCTTGTGACCTCCTTCTCAAAATGAATAGGATGCCTTAATGCAATGCACGTTAACATGCGACATCATGCATGTTAACAATTATGTGTATACAGATTGCGCAGGAACGGAGAAGTGCAAATGGGCCCTATAGAATAATGGAGGTTCATATTTTGGGTTTCAACTTCTCTAAAGGAACTTTTTATAATGATCTAAAGGACTCA
Source organism: Rana muscosa (assembly GCA_029206835.1). Lineage (NCBI taxonomy): Eukaryota > Metazoa > Chordata > Amphibia > Anura > Ranidae > Rana > Rana muscosa. Next base: position 713,102,437 of record CM055118.1, read on the forward strand.
AACCCTGCCCTGTGGTTGAGAAAATTTTTGGATTTTGGCTGTCATTGACAATGATAAAATTTGACCCTGCCACAGCTAAAAAAAACTGGGCACCATTTAAATACATTTTAAAATACACTACTGTATTCCCATTCAATTAAAATGTATCTGTGTAGGTAGAGTATTACTAAAAGATCTTACCGCCACCTACTGGGAAAATACAGCACTGCAGCCTCGTTTTTTTCCGAAAGAAATGTGCATTCTAAGTAGTGGTTTGCGTTCCACAAGTGCCACTAAAGAATTGCCTACAGAATACAGCACATAATCACAGGTACCCATCATCATCTATTAAAAGAAGATATACCTTCATTGTAGTAAATGGCTTGTTGGGTTGGTCCTGGACCATTGCAGTGGAATGAAAAAAAGCACGTAGTGGTGAAAATGATGTGATTAGTACAAATACCCTGACAAGCGGAGAGCCTGGTGATGGTTTGTGATGGTGAGATGATACATTTCTGTAATAAATAAATATGTAAAAAAAAAAATCAGCATAGATCACTATTTTATATAAATATATTTTAAAACATATTGATAATAATAATAACTTGCAAATACAAGAAGGGAGGAGGGAAGGGCACCAAAAAAAAAAACATATATTGTAGCTAGTTAGACTGTTGACTGTATCCATCCATGCTTGTGAGTGCACAACTATATGTTTTTATGTAATTACTCAAAATGAACTAGTTACACTATATAGTTGCTTGGCGCCCCTCTCTGCTCCCCTCTTGTCCTTGTAGCTTCCATGTTCCCAGCCTGTATTGAGGAAACAGCCTTGCTCCAATCCTTGTAGCACTTGATGTCTAGTTTTAGTCTAACCTCCATTAATCATTTTATTTACTCCTTATCAATTGGTTACTTTGTATAGATTATGTATTTTAAATCAAATGTTTTTACCAGTTTTGATACATTAGTTTTGAGACTTACAAAATAACTTGAGGTTGCTCGAGGCTTATGTTTACTTAGTTTGCTTGAGAGTATATGACAATTTGAAGTAGATTGAGTGCCAGAGGCAATTTTCTTCCTTCTTTTTCTTCGATAATAACTTCCATATGAAATGCATGCTGCATTATTACACCAATAAGGCCCTGCTGGAAACTGCAGGCTACCTTTTACAAAAAACCTGTTCACCTTGGCAGACATGATGTACTGCTGGGAGCGGTATTGATTCTTTCCCTCGATTCTACCAAAGTACAGATGCTTTAGGTATTGAAAAACCAATCAATATTAAGCGAATTTTTGCAACTTTTTGCAAAATATTAGATTTTTTTTTTTTTATTTGTCAACCTTATGAAGTACATATTCATGGGGATTTGTGATTATTTGCAATTGCCCCTACTTGATCAATCACCACAACACACCCAAAATTGTTCCATACCGTATATTGTGATTGCATATAGGATCTATTGGTCATAAATCTAAACAATCAAATAAAAAGATCCTTTCATCAATCTGTATTAAGATCGGTTGCATTATAATACACATCAATCAGTGATTGTCAAATTTCAAAGTCCACCTACAGCTCTCTAAAGTGATAAAGGGTCTTTTGTTTGTGGTTGATGACAACATATGATTGTTACCACCATGAGGCTTATGTCACCCTAGTGATTCTGTCACTGATGACAACATCAATAAAACTCACTTTTTCCTATGGCATCATTCGCTGTCACAATAAGGTAGAAAGTTTATTGACATGGCCCTAAAGCATTAACATGGCCCTAAAGCTGCCCATTACCATCCATTATTATGCATGTTCAGACACACCAATTGTGCATGTGTAGGTCAATACAAGAGCAAAGGGGAAGGACAAGCAGACTCTTTAAAATGAATCTCTGCTTTGTCCATATTTTCTGCAGCTATTTAATTAGCATTTTTTCCTACTAGAGCATGCACAGTGTACATTACAACCAAGGCATTGGATTTTAAAGGAGAAGCTTTTTTGGCTATACTTCTCATGTGGGACACAGGAGTGGACTTAGTTCTGCACTCCTTTGTCCCAAATTCAGCCAACAGCAGGCTAAAGCCAGCTGTCAGCCGCACTCCACAGCCCAGCATTTCAGTGAGTGCTGGAAGGGCAGAGCAGAGGACTGGTGACTGACAATTCACCGGCTCTTTGCTCACTGAAGATTGAAAACTGAGCACTGATCAGCAGTCTTTGATTACTCAATTCTCAGTATAGGGCCAGTGGGGGACAAATGCAGCATCGAACCGTTGGTGCAGCCAACTGGGTGAGTATGTACATTTGTAAACCCGCACTTCTCTTTTAAAGTGATGGTAAAATCTTGTTTTTTTGTTTTTTTTAATAACAAACATGTTATACTTCCTCCTCTGTGCAGTAGTTTTGCACAGGGCAACCCAGATCCTCCTCTTCTCGGGTCCCTTGCTGGTGCTTCTGGCCCCTCCCTCCTGTCGAGTGCCCCCACAGTAAGCAGCTTGCTATAGGGGCACCCGAGCTGAGCTGCAGCTCTGTGTGTCCATTTAGACACGGAGCTGCTTTTGGCCTCGCCCCCTTTCTCTACTGATTGGCTAACTGATTTTGATTGACAGCCGCAGGAGCCAATGGTGCCACTGCTGTATCTCATCCAATCAGAAGTGACAGTCCCGGACGGCTGAGGGACCCGTGGACATCGCTGGACAGAGATGGGGCTCAGGTAAGTATTAGGGGGTACTGGGGAGGCTGCTACTGTCAGGGAAACGGCCATCATGCCAGTACTAGTAATGGCCGCTTCCAGCACATCCCTGTGCACACTGACGCAAGCGGCGCGAATTGGCGCACGCACATGCGCAATGGAACCAACAGGCGTGCGCGCATGCGCGGGAGCGTCAATCGGCGCACGCAACAGATGCAGCCACTTGCTGGCCTATATAAGATGGCCAATGAGCCCCTCTCATTGCTTGATAGTCATCAGCCTTCCTGTGTTCCCGAGACTCTGTTAAACTGCTGTTTGGATTCCTGTTGTGACCCGGCTTGTTCCTGACCTGTCTGATCTGCTCTCCTGGTTTGACCCTCTGGCTTGCTTTACCGACTTGTTGCCTTCTCCTCCACCTGATCCCGGCTTGTTCCACGGACTTTGCCACAGTCATCTGTTCCTGCCTGCTTCCTATTACCAGACCATTGGCTTGTCTCCGTTCCTGCAACCCGCCTCTTCCTCCTGCTGGATCTACTGGGTTGACCCTCAGCCTGGCTGCCACTACTACTCCTTGAGCAGTGTGCTGCATCCACCAGTGTTCTTCAGGATCCCACCAGCTCTGCTCTCCTGGACCCATCTGGCAACCTGTGCTTCTCTGGGCACTACACCCTCTGTAACCAACCTCAGGAGGTGTACTGCACTCAGCCGCAAGGGGAGCCCTCTCGGCATTTCGGCCTCCAACCAGGTACGTGACAGCTACACACTGAAGGTTTTTTATATTAATGCATAGATGTCATTAAGATAAAATAATCTTTTGCCTTTACAACTCCTTTAACTTTCATAGTTGCCACATACTTATGTCAGCTCTCAACAAAACATTTAAGCCCTCAAATGGCTGGTGTCATAGCTTATCACATGTGCAGCCCCATGGTGAATGCAGATCTAAATAGAGGATAAAATAGTGACATCTTTTGACTGCATTGGGATAGGAGGGTTTAATTCCACTTTAAGTCCTGGTAGTCCTGGAGTGGGGCAGAAAAACCCAAAAAGAAACCCATGATCCATTTTATATGTTTGTATTTTGTTAAAGGGTAAGTTCACCTTTTCAGATCTAGCTCCAAATATCTTGGCCACCTCCCTGGATCATGTTGCACATAGTGAAATCGGTGCCCTGTGCTGTCAGTGTAGTACAGTGTACATTGCAATATACAGCCCCAAGTATCCTTCATAATTCTTGCAATGGCAAGCGCTCATTGGTCAGTGTGATGATGCAGAAGAAGGCTTAGATGCACTTCTAATTGGTCAGTGTGGTCACCTGGCTGCACTGGTCAATGAGCGCTTGACATTGCGAGTAATATGATTGATGAAAAATCACCATGATTATGTATTGTGGTGTACGGTTTAAGCCCCGCTACAATGACAGCATAGGGCATCATGGCCACTAAGTGCAGCAGGGTACAGAGGGATGGCCAGGATATGTGGAGTTTGTCTATTTTCACATTTTTCATGAAAAAGTAAACTTACCCTTTAAATTGTTTGATTTATTTATAACTGTTGCTTGCCTCCGGTGAACAGTAAGAGATTCAATGACCCATTTACCAGTTCACTGTTTACAAGTACATTGTAGAAAAGTCTCTTTCCAAGCAGCAAGCTAATGTTATGAAAAGGTAAAAATACAAGTAGTTATAAGAATTGGAAAATCAAACACATAATGGTGCTTACAATTTATTGCAAATGTGGGACTTATAATAGGTCTGGTACTGATAATAATCATGGATTTGTGACCTTTTAACATGCTTGCTTTTCTATCTTTCCTTTTTGTTTTAATGCAAAATATTTGTAGATTACTCTCTTTTCATGGGTCAGCGATTTCAGCATCCCGCTTAACAAGCACTGACATACGATATCATTTACATTGCAGTGAGGCCGGGTTCACACCTATGCGAATTGGTTGCGGCTTACACTGCATCCAATTCGCATAACATTATAAAATACATTGATTTCAATAAGGCTGGTTCACATATGTGCGATGCATTCGCACTGCGCATTGCTGAAAAAACGTGTGCGTTCTCTAGGCATTGCGGTGCGGCTCAGGTGCGAATTCAGGCCCATTATGTTCTATGGGCACGCATCTGATTCGCACATGTGTTGCGTTCTGAACAGGGATCTTGAGGGGGAACTCCACGCCAAATTTTAAATAAAAAACCAGCATGGGTTCCCCTCCAGGAGCATACCAGGCCCTTAGGTCTGGTATGGACTTTAACAGGAACCCCTACGCCGAAAAAAACGGTGTGGGGGTCACCCCCAAAATCCAGAGCAGACCCTTATCCGATCATACAGCCCGGCCAGTCAGGAAAGGGGAGTGGGGACAAGCGAGTGCCCCCCCCTTTCTGAACCGTACCAGGCCGCATGCCCTCAACATGGGGGGGTGGGTGCTTTGGGGCAGGGGGGCGCCCGGATTCCAATAAGCCCCCCGCTCGCATACCCCGACAACCAACGGCCAGGGTTGGCGGTTAGAGGCCCTGTCCTCATCAACATGGGGGCAGGGTGCTTTGGGGTGGGGGGGACGCAGGGTGCCCCCCTGCCCCAAAGCACCCACCCCCCCATGTTGAGGGCATGCGGCCTGGTACGGTTCGGGGGGGGTGCTCGCTTGTCCCCACCCCCTTTCCTGACCAGCCGGGCTGCATGCTCGGGTAAGGGTCTTCTATGGATTTTGGGGGGACCCCCACGCTGTTTTTTTTCGGCGTAGGGGTTCCCGTTAAAGTCCATACCAGACCTAAGGACCTGGTATGCTCCTGAAGGGGAACCCATGCCGGTTTTTTATTTAAAATTTGGCGTGGAGTTCCCTCTCATGATAACTTCCCTCTCCTCTCCCAGGTCGGCAAGTCCGCAGCTAAAAATGCAAAGGAACCGCTGAACGACTGATTGCGAACTTGGCAAAGACTCTGAGCTCAAAAACGCAACGCACAAGTGTGAACCCAGCCTAAAGAACAAAAACTATGTAGCAATGAAAAGCAGAAACATAGCCAATGTATGTAATTAGCTAATAAGCAAATATAATTGTCACTTGTATATTACAAATACTTAGACTTTTTAAAAACATATTGTACACCTGTAATTAAATCAAGCATATTCTCTTTAATCTCAAGGTTTTTCTAAATGATTATTTCTGCTAAAGCCCAACTTAAAAAAAGATATGCAGTCATGTAGACTTTGTACAAACGACCTACCTTATTCTTTTCAGCAGCCATGAAAGAATTCCAAATACAGGTGAACAGCTCAGTAGCCATCACAGTTCTGAAGAAACCCAATGCACACTAATATAAAGGAGCTGTTGAAAACACATCCCCCACCCTCTGTGAGAAGATGTGCTGAGGGGTGTGGCTGCTACTCAGCTCTGGCAGAACAGAGCACTGCAGTGTTAAATCTGGAAGCTACCTTTTTTACTGAGAAAAAAAAAATGTAAGGGCTCGCCTATGCTTGCGATTGAGGGGAAGGTAAAATCCTGTGGTTTAGTTGTGGTTTTACCACCCCTTAACCACTCCCCTGTTGCTGCTGAGGCAGTGCCCACACATTATTTAATTAATTAATTATACTTCCTTAACGGGCAGTACTGCCTGCCAAGTGTGATCCATTCAAGGGAATGGTGCCACCCTGCAAATGCGCACAAAACACACAGTTGCAGGGTGGTTTTCCGGTAATTAGGGGGTTAAAACAGGCAGTGAGGAGGTGATATGATGCCTCCTCACTGCCTGTCTATTGCTGTCTTAAGAGCGTTCCAAACGTGGATCTGTCAGGGCTCAGCCCTTCCTTCTCCTCCAGCTGAAGACCTGCTTGTCTGCTGTTCCCTCTGGCTACGGATCCTGCTTGCTGTCCTTTACCTACCTCATTGGCTCTTGGACTTTGGCTCAGCTGACTACCTGATCCGGTTACTGAACTCTGGCTATGTTTTTGACTATGCTTGCTCTATTTACCTTTTATTATTTATTATTAAACTAGTGTGATTTAACTGCACTTCTGTCTCCATCTGATTCATGGTTCCTGACAGTAGGCGAAGGCCATGAATTCAGAAGATGCAGCCAATCCACTTGTCAATAATTTTTTTTCCAGATTGGATGACCTGGATCATCTCATGGATCAGTTTGCCACGGCAATACAGACTCTCCTGAGTCGCACAGCTCGTCCAGAGTCTCCCACTGTGGCCGCTCCGGTACTCTCTGTGCAGGCACCCGCCTTGAGCAGTACCTCTATTAGAGGTATGTCTGGTTCCGCTCCGCTTCCCCAGCGATTTGGGGGCGATCCAGTCCAATGCAGAGATTTTCTCAACCAGGTTGAGATATATTTTGAGATGCTGCCCCAGGCGTTTCCCACGGACAGAAGCAAAGTAGGTTTCGTGATATCTTTGCTTTCTGAGAGAGCCTTGGCCTGGGCAAACCCTCTATGGGAGACGCAAAAACCTGTGGTCCTGAGTTACCCCGAATTTGTGGCTTCCTTAAAAAGGGTATTTGACGTTCCTGCACGCTTCGCTTCTGCTGCCAAGAGCCTCATGTCCATCAAACAGAGAACGAGGATGGTTGCCGATTACGCCATTGAATTCCGTACTCTGGCAGCAGAGGTTGCGTGGAACAATGAGGCCCTCGTGGCTGCTTTTTCTCATGGTCTCTTGGATAACATCAAGGATGAGATAGCAACCCGAGATATACCTACTGGGCTGGAGAAGTTGATCACGTTTGCCATCCTCATTGACTCCAGACTCAGAGAAAGACCCTCTGTTAAGGAGCGCTTGCGGAAACCTCCTGTATGTTTGTCTCCGAGCTTTGCAGTCCCACCCTTGCCTCCCTCACCTCCCATGCCTCCTGGTACCGAGTCGGTCTGTGAAGTTGAACCCATGCACTTGGGCTTCACGCGTCTCTCTGCGGATGAGAGAGCCTTGAGGAGGAGGGAGAGATTGTGCCTTTATTGTGGCCAGGCCGGTCACTTTTTGAAGTCCTGTCCTATCCGACCAGGGAACGCCCGAACCTTGAGGTCCTGTCATGGACAGACCTTAGGTGGCGTTGTTTCGTCTCCTGTTGCCCAGAAGGATAAGCCCCTGGTTTCGGTTACCCTGTCTTGGGCTGAGTCATCCATCGAGATACAGGCTCTAATCGACTCCGGGGCTGCAGGCCTGTTCATTGATGCTGCCTTTGTGTCTAAGCACTCGATTCCTCTGCAGCTGCGTGACACTCCACTTGCTATTGAGGCTCTTGATGGGAGACCTCTACAGCCTGCCCATGTGACTCATGAGACTGTTCCGTTGTCTATGGCCATAGGGGCTCTTCACCATGAGATAATCCAATTCCAGGCTATTTCCCAACAATTCTGGTGGCCTAGTCTACGGGCCGATGTAGCCGCCTTCGTAGCTGCCTGTTCCGTGTGTGCTCAGTGTAAGACTCCACGACACCTTCCAGTGGGCCTGCTACAACCCATACCCTATGGTGAGAGGCCCTGGACCCACCTGTCTATAGATTTCATTGTGGAGTTACCCAACTCCCAGGGCAACACAGTTATCCTTATGGTGGTAGACCGGTTCTCGAAAATGTCTCACTGTATTCCACTTAAGAAGTTGCCTACGTCTAAGGAACTGGCTTCCATTTTTGCTCGGGAGATCTTTCGCTTACATAGCCTACCCAAGGTCATTGTCTCGGACAGGGGAAGTCAGTTTGTGTCCCGGTTCTGGCGAGCCTTTTGTGCACAGTTGGGAATTCAGCTTGCTTTCTCCTCTGCGTATCACCCACAGTCTAATGGGGCTGCAGAACGAGCCAATCAGTCCTTGGAGCAATTCCTGCGTTGCTATATTTCTGACCATCACAACAACTGGTCAGACCTCTTACCATGGGCAGAGTTTGCTCACAATAGCGCTCTGAATTCTGCTTCCCGGTTGTCCCCGTTTATGGCGAATTATGGTTTCCAACCTTCCATGTTGCCTGACTCGTTTGTTCCTCAGCGTATTCCTGCGTTAGAGGAACATCTCCGTGGTCTTCGTTCCACTTGGGTACAAGTCCAGGAGGCTTTGCGACAGGCTAACGAGAGGTACAGACTCCATGCTGACCGCAGATGCCTGCCTGCGCCTTCCTACCTGGTCGGGGACAGGGTCTGGCTGTCATCTCGCAACCTGCGACTTTGCGTTCCTTCCCTGAAGTTCGCACCTCGGTTTATTGGGCCTTTCCGTATCCTTCGCAGGATAAACCCAGTGGCTTACGCGTTGGACCTTCCTTCCAGTATGCGTATCTCTAATGTGTTTCATGTCTCCTTATTGAAACCTTTGGTCTGCAACTGTTTTACCACCTCGGTGCCACGTCCTCACCCTGTACAGGTTGAGAACCATGAGGAGTATGAGGTACAGTCCATTGTTGACTCCAGTAGGTTCCGTGGGCGCATACAGTACCTGGTGCATTAGAGGGGCTACGGTCCGGAGGAATGCTCCTGGGTCCCATCCTCGGATGTACACGCCCCTGTCCTCCTCCGTGATTTCCATAGACATTTTCCCCTCAAGCCCGGTGGTCCTCCGAGGGGGAGGGGTCATTGAGGAGGGGGTACTGTCAGGGCTCAGCCCTTTCTTTTCTGTGCTGGCAGCTCAGCTGTCAGTTAATTGCCAGCTTCCATCTCTCCAGTGGTCCACCTGTTGTGGATCTGCTCATCAGCTGCCTACTTAAGGACTTCCAGTTCATTTGATCTTCGCCTTCGCCTGTGTTAACATCACTACAGACTTTCTTCTGCGTTCCAGCTGAAGACCTGCTTGTCTGCTGTTCCCTCTGGCTACGGATCCTGCTTGCTGTCCTTTACCTACCTCGTTGGCTCTTGGACTTTGGCTCGGCTGACTACCTGATCCGGTTACTGAACTCTGGCTATGTTTTTGACTATGCTTACTCTATTTAACTTTTGTAAGTTTAACTGCACTTCTGTCTCCGTCTGATTCATGGTTCCTGACAGGATAGTACTTTAGACAGCAAAGCCTAAATGAGGCCTTAAGGAACTTCTAGCAATACTCAGTAACAACCGATAATATTAAGGCTTCATGTACACGGGACGTTTTAAAACCTCTCCTGAACGATGGAGCTTGAGAGCTAGTAACCAACGTTTAAAAACGTGTGTTGTGCCACGTTTAGCCGTGTTTGCGTTTAGAAGCATTTTTTACATTGTAAATGGTCAAAAATGTATCACCATTAAAAACGCCTATAAACGAAACGCAGCTAAATATTGGTTACTGCGTTTACACGTATTTACAAGCTGTTACAGGCATTTGGCGTTTCAAATGCCTCTGAACATCCATCCTGAACGCATTTTGTTTCTTTCCAAAAAATGCTTCTAAACTCAACTGCCTAGAAATAACTATAAACGACCCTGTGTACTGATGAGATAACATAGAGGAGAGTTCAGGGGCAGCTGAAAAAAACGCCCAACTGCTCCTAAACGTCCGTTTACCAGCAGCACTGTACATGAGGCCTTAGGACTATACACAGAGAAAAAAAACTCATTTGGATTTACATTCAAATCATCCTTTAGGCCCCTTTCACGTTGGGGCAGGCAGGTGCGGTGTCGTTTTTACCGCAATATTCGGCGGCTAGAGGATTCGGTTTTAACCCCCGCTCCTTCACCGCTCCAAAGATGCGGCTAGCAGGACTTTTGGAGCAGTCCTGCTAGCGCACCACTTCAGTGTGAAAGCCTTTGGGCTTTCACACTGAAGACTGCAGGGCAGGATTTTTTCAGGCGTTTTTCAGGCGCAATTTTTAATGCCAAAACGCCTGAAAAACACCCCACTGTGAAAGGGGCATATGTCATCGGCAATTCAATTTAAATTACCATTGTACCAGCATTTGATGCATCAATTTTTTTATCTTTTTTCAACATCTTCACAATATCTGTGGGCACTAGCCATATTTCAACCATGAAATTAATTATAATGTCACTGTTGCTACTGAATAAATCTGGAGAGAGGAACAAAAAAATTAGATTCTCAATGTACATTTATTTTTAATTGTTATATAATATTTTTTTAATACAGTACATATTTGAAACATCGTGTAAAAAAAGAAAAAAAAACAAACATTTTTTACGCTCCATAGCTACAACACACCCTCAAAAGTTTTAGGAAGCAAAGATTGTACATTTTGGGAAAGCGGTGGTTTGTGGCATACAATTAAACTAGAGAGTTTTCATTAAACGAAGTTAAGCATTTAGAAAAATCGTTACTTGTACTTACAAAAGTGCTTGCAGTAAGGGATTTACGTCCCATGCTTTTAAATCCTGATTCTTTTTACCAAGGTTTGGCAGAAAATAATTAGAAAATTTCTTCCAGGCCTGTGATTCTCCGGATTGCATTGAACACAGTGAACGTTTTTCCAGTTCTATAAAAACATATAAATAAAAAAAAAAAAAATAACGCATCAATTGTTTTTAAAAACCTCAGACGCTACGCAAAACTGTTATGGTTTGCAAGATTTGAAAAATAAATCCGCTGCTTAAATTCAGGCACCACAGGGTTCTTGCAAAAATGTTTGTTATGCTTCTGAATACTTTTTTGACAAACAGATCTTGGGTTAGACAGCGACTGTTCCAGCAGGAGCAATCACTACAATTTCCACCCAGATAAGCTGGTGGTGGAGGCATCTGCAGTGTACCCTCACTCCTCATAGTCTTAACATGAAAAGCTGTACCATCAAATGTCTGCATGCTGGCCACCCTCTGATCTCCATTTGGCTTTAAAATGTTACTTAACCCCAATTTCAAAAAACTTCAGCCCTTACTGTATTGGGCAGTCTGCTTTGTTTCTTAGTTTGTTCTTTCCCACAATTTATTCTCCTATATTGATCCTTTCCTTGCTTTTAAGGTGTCTCCGGCCCTGTACAGGGACACATGGATGGCACCATAGGCGTGCGCACAGGGTGTGCCGGGGGTGCCTAGGCACCCCCTAATCACCCCATGAGCATTAGCATTATCGCTCTGTGTGACGGCAGGAAGATAAGAAAGATCTCCCTCTTACCGGCTCTGCCATAAGAGAAGTCTTTACGCACTCCTTTCACTGTGATGGCAAGGCGATCAAAGTGCCAGGGTCATATACATGTAGACACACATGTAGCTTCATGGTGCACACCCTAATGCAATAGGCTGCACACACCTATGGATGGCACCCACCACCTATTTCCTCTTCGCATACCCCACCTCCTTCTCATGCACAGGGTGTGCACTCCGCTATCTGGAAGTTCCGGGAAGCAGCACACTGTGTCCAGAGCTGGAAGTGGATAGAGGGAACAGCAGGTAAGTATTTGGTCACACTATGGCATGGAAAGGCACTGGGGCATGTTTTACCCCTAAAGTGGAACTAAACCCTCCTATCTTTTACAGCCAAGGAAGCTGCCATCTTAAAGTGGGAATAAACTCCCTTGTATGATTTTTACCTATAGGTAAGCCTATAATAAGGCATGCGCTCTGAAGGAACGGAATATCAGTGCTTTTCCTTCAGAGTTGTGCCATAAACAGCATGTGCGCAGGAGTCACATCATTCATATCGCCCGGGAGGAAGACTGGGTGAAGATGGAAGTGCCTTTAGCGGTGGTAGGTCTGTCATTATGTGCTGGTATGGGATGCATACTAGCACATTATGACTTAAACTGTCCCGATTTTTTTGTTTATTTTTTATAGGCAGTTTACTACAGCTTTAACCTACCGGTATATCTAACCTGCAGTTTCCATGGTGCTGCAGATGTGATCAGTTGTGACACCAGCAGCACCAACAATTTGGTCGAGAGCACAAGCAACTGTAAAGCCCTATACACACGGGCGAGAATCCCATCAGGAAAAAAAACATTGTTTTTCCTGACGAGATTCCTAGCAAGCTTTTCTTGCCAAGCCCTGTGTACACACGCACATTCAAAAGAACCGCCGTTCTTTTGAATGGCAAGAACGGGGTGACGTCTTCGACTATGGCGAGCATGTGCTCGTCACATTCGATGCCGTCGCCGCCATCTTGCTTCACCCTACACTACCCTTGTAAGCTACCACGCATGCGGCAAAGTCTCATCGAGCATGCGCGGGCTTTCCTGGGGACAGGTAAGCATACAAGCCTTGTACACACTTGCACGGTTTTCTCGTCAGGAAACAGGCCTACAAGAATCCTGACGAGAAAATAGAGAGCAGGTTCTCTATTTTTCTCGTCGAGATTCCCGACGAGAAACCATACACACGGCCGGTTTTCTCTGCAAAAAGCTCTCCCAGCAGTTTTCTTGCCGAGAAAACCGGCCGTGTGTACAAGGCTTGACAGTTATCAACCACAGCATGCCTTTAATGTAATCCTTAAATTGATAGGTTTAATTCCACTTTTTAAGTCCCGTGATCCAGCAGCTCCTTCTCCCCCGTGTAGGGGAACGCTTGACAACCAATGTTATTTCCCAGAGCTGTAACATCATCCATAAGTTCCCGTGGCCCATGTGTTGTCAGTGCTCTCCAACATAAGGAAGCGGGAGCTGCTGGATCACATAACTGGACCAGATTAAAAAAAGATAAGTATAGTGAAAATGCAGAACGGACACTGAAACAGCCTGCTGTCCTCTATGGGCTGTTGGATGGAAATGGACCACCTGTCCATTTCCATTCGACTGTCATCCAATTCGATCCACCAGGCAGATGAGGAACAGATCCTCATCCGTCTGTTTTTAGCAGACCGGACCGAATCGGATGTCGGCGGGTGTCAATAGACACATGTCTATTGACATCCTATGGACACATGTCTATTGACATAGAGGGCAATGGATGGTCTGATCGAGTCCGCCTGAAAAACTGACAGGTGGACCCGATCGTTTTGTCCGTGTGAAAGGGTCCTTGTTGTCAAAGCCTAATTGAACAAGCTGAAGTTAGAAGCTGATTGTTACTATGCACAGCTGCACCAGATTCTGTGTGCTCCAGTTTTAGTAAATCTCCCCTAAGCATCATAGGAATTTCCTACGTTGCATAGCACCATCTAGTGGCCAAATGTGCTATTTTCCATTTTAAACAAATAATTCATCCACCACAGGAAATAGCCTAGTAACATGTATGTTGCCCTATTTACACAGAACAAATGTACATACACTTTCACTGGATGAATTACTATGCAAATGTTTTATAAATACACTATACAATAAGTAACTGAGGCCAGTGTGTCGGAATAGTGGATACATACAGAATAATACAAACAATTCAGATATTTTCCAAATTCTGTCAGCAGATGGCAAACAAGAGCTTATATAGCAGATTTCCTCATCGCAGTGAGCTTCTTATATATGTATTCTGAATCATTCAGAAAAGTGCAGTGGTGCAGGTTTAGCTCTGCCAAATTCCATGATACTGCCGCAAGTGAATTTCATCACAGAACTGGAAAGTAATTTATATACTGTAATTTCAAACCCATCCTGATATTTTATTTATGTAGGTTACTCATGTATAGGTTATACCGGAAAAAAAAAAATCAGACAACAGAAAAATATGTAAAAATGTTATACTTTGTATCTAATACATAACAGAAGCAAATGTGACGGTTACTGGTTATATGTGATATACAGTACATTCGTACACTATTAGTCTTCCCAACACAAACAAAAAGTGATTAAAAAATAATAATCTGTGGCTTAAATTGTTCATTTTCAAGTAATACCTGGAAAAGTTGAAACTATTTCACAAATCTTCTTTTTTGCACATAGCAGCTGTAGTATTCCTGGCATAATGTTTACCTACAAAAAATGACACATTCAGGTTACTATAATAATACAATGTATTTTTTTATTTTTTTATTTGATTTTTAGGGCTCATATCCAGATGAAATTCTCATATCCACACTGGCTTTTGCCAGCAGAAACATCCAGAGTATAAAACACATGTAAATGGTACAAAAACTACTTGCGTCTAGAAGAGCACTAGAATACATTTTACAGGCATACGTATCTTGAAAGCAGAAGCAGTGGCGTCTCCAGCTTTCATATTTAGGGGGGGCACAAGGGGGGACACGGACAATAGTAGGGGGGCCAACTATAAAATGCAATTATATATATATATATTGTGAGGGGGTTAGCTCGGCAGCGGGTGTGTGTGACCCCCGGGATGGGCTCCCCACACAAAACAGGCCCAGCAAACGGAGGTTGTGGTTTTCAAAATCAAAAAAAGGTGCGGTTTATTTTCTATTTACAGTGACAAAACACAGCAAAGCAAAAGAAACATAACCAAAATAAATCCTGGTCAAGTTGACCTCTGACTAAACATACAGGTTTCCTAACTAACAACTGGGATCAGCCTAGTGCTGTCCTAGTCCCTAAGTCCCTGGTTTAGTAAAAGTCCAAACAAATAGCCACACAGGCTTTGCCTCACCGCACAGGGGTTCACTCTCCCTAGACAGTCCACACAGGTCTGGTTCCAGGCATGAGCTAACATCTAATGAAGCTGGGAGTTCTTATAGAGGCCTAAATGAGCTGACAAGGTTCAGCTGGTCTCCTCATCTCTGTCTGCACGACGCCCCACACTCTCCCTAGAGGTATGAGTCATCCATGAGCCCACTAGCCTTATACAACTCTCCACCTAGTTGTATAAGTCGGCGTAAAGCCTGAATCTGGGCGAAATATATCTACCCCCCTGGATGCAACCAGGTGACTTTACCTTCCTGCTGTCACATACCCCCCCCCTCTTGTTTTAACCTCGGGGTTGGAACACCAGCAATCAGGCATTCATGTACTCGAGACAAAGCATCCACATTCCCCATTTGAACGCCAGGGCGATGCTTTACTGTGAAGTTGAATTCCTGGAGGGCCAGGAACCACCTATTCACTCTTCTATTTGTTTCCTTGTTTTGAGCCATCCACTTTAACGGAGCGTGATCCGTAACCATGTCAAAGTGCCTACCTAGCAGGTAGTACCGAAGGGAATCTAGAGCCCACTTCACCGCTAAACACTCCTTTTCAACGGTGGCGTAATTTACCTCATGGGACTTCAACTTCCTGCTGAGGTAAATGACTGGGTGCTCTTCCCCGTTCCAGACCTGGGACAATACTGCTCCTAACCCCACATCTGACGCATCACTTTGTACGACAAAGTCTTTAGAGAAGTCGGGTGAGTACAACACTGGCTGGCTACATAAGGCTTGTTTCAAGAATTGGAATGCTGCCTCAGCCTCGGGGGTCCATTTAATCATGACCGACCCTTTCCCCTTCGTCAGGTTGGTTAGGGGCACAGCCTTAGAAGCAAAGTGGGGAATGAATCGCCGATAATACCCAGCGATTCCCAGAAAGGCTCGTACCTGCTTCTTGCTGTTGGGACGTGGCCAACTCTGGATGGCCTCGACTTTGTTGAGTTGGGGTTTTATTACTCCCCTCCCAATGGTGTACCCAAGATATTTGGCCTCCTCCTGCCCAATGGTACACTTCTTGGGGTTAGCCGTAAACCCCGCTTCCCGAACAGAGTCCAGGACTGCTTGCACTTTTGGCAGATGTGAGGCCCAATCTGTGCTATGGACAATTACGTCATCCAGGTAAGCCGCAGCATACTTCCGATGGGGCCTCAGCATCTGGTCCATTTTCCGCTGGAATGTGGCCGGCGCATTCTGTAACCCGAACGGCATTCTTTTATATTGGAACGCCCCGTCTGGGGTTACAAATGCGGTTTTCTCTTTGGCCGACTTGGCCAGGGGGATTTGCCAATACCCTTTTGTGAGGTCAAGAGTCGTCATGTATCGGGCTGTTCCCAGCCGGTCGATCAACTCATCTATACGTGGCATGGGGTAGGTGTCAAATTTTGTAACTTTGTTCAACTGACGAAAATCGTTACAAAATCGCCAGCTCCCATCCGGTTTAGGCACCAACACGATGGGACTAGACCAATCACTTTGGGACTCCTCTATCACCCCTAAGTTCAGCATTTTCTGTACTTCCTCCCGTATTGCCTCCCGTCGAGCCTCTGGGATCCGATAGGGTTTTAACTTCACCCTTTCACCGGGCGGGGTAATGATGTCATGCTCTACCCCAGATGTTTGTCCCGGCAGCTCAGAGAATACCTCCTTGTTGCGAAGCACAAACTCCTTAACCTCCTGTTGTTGGGGTTGTGACAAGGTGGCTGCTATTCCAACCTCAGGAATCACGCAACCAGTTTGAGCTGGTGACCAAGTGTCTGCGACTAGGGACTCTCTATCCCTCCAGGCTTTCAACAGATTAACGTGATAGATCTGTTCGGGCTTTCGCCTTCCTGGTTGTCTGACCTTGTAATTCACTTCGCTCACTTTTTCCATTATCTCGTAGGGGCCTTGCCATTTGGCAAGGAATTTACTTTCAACCGTAGGGACAAGTACCAATATCCTATCCCCCGGGGAAAAGGTACGGGTCTTGGCTCCACGGTTGTACACTCTCTGCTGTGCCAACTGCGCTTGGGCCAAATGTTCCTTCACGATGGGCATTACCTGTGCAATTCGATCTTGCATCAGGGCGACATGCTCAATCACACTCCTGTGGGGAGAACTCTCACTTTCCCAAGTTTCCTTGGCAATATCCAACAGCCCTCTTGGGTGTCTCCCATACAGTAACTCAAAGGGGGAGAATCCCGTAGAGGATTGGGGCACCTCCCTAATAGCAAACATCAAATAAGGAAGTAAACAGTCCCAATCCTTTCCATCTCTATCCACCACTTTCTTCAACATTTGTTTTAGGGTTTTGTTGAATCTTTCAACCAGCCCATCGGTTTGGGGGTGATACACAGACGTACGCAATTGCGTCACTTTGAACAATTTACACAGCTCTTTCATAACCCGGGACATAAAGGGTGTACCTTGGTCCGTAAGCAGTTCTTTACAAATACCCACCCGGCTAAAAACAAGAGATAGCTCTTTGGCTATGGTTTTGGCCGAGGTATTTCGGAGAGGGATCGCTTCTGGATAACGGGTGGCATAGTCCATTATAACTAATATGTACTGGTGCCCCCTAGCGGACTTGATTATAGGACCTACCAAATCCATGGCGATCCTCTCAAACGGGACCTCAATGATGGGTAGAGGGACCAGCGGGCTACGGAAATGTGGCATCGGGGCCAACCTCTGACACACAGGGCAGGAGGAACAATAATTTTCTACTTCCTTCATCACCCCCGGCCAATAGAATCTCTGTAATACCCTCTCTCGGGTTTTCTCTGTCCCCAGATGACCTCCAAGAATGTGCCCATGGGCCAACTCCAACACCAACTTCCTGTAAGGTTTGGGCACCACAAGCTGCTCAACGGTTTCTTCTGCCCTTTTTGCCACCCGATACAGTAGGTCCTTCTCTACGCTGAAGTATGGGTAAGTGCAGGTATTATCTGGGTTCACTAACTCGCCATCTATTTTCACTACGTTTTCCCGTGCCTTTATTAGGGCGGGGTCTTTCAACTGTTCTGTGGCAAAGTTTTCCCTGTGAACCTCAAGATCAGAAAACTCCACAGACGGTAGGTTTTCGTCTGAGGAGGTGGGCTCCTCTCCAGTTTCTTGAGTCTCCCCTGCCAATACTGATAAGGGAAATTCCGGAGAGTCCTCACCACTCTCAGGGGAGTTCTGGCTATCACATTCCTGGTACATAGGGGCACCAGTGAGGGGCTCAGGATCATCCCACAGTTCCCAGAACTTCGGAAAATCCCTTCCCACAATGGCGTCATGCGGTAACTGAGATACTAAGCCCACTGGATGAGAGAGGGTACCTTTGGGGGTCTCGAAACACACTGTAGTCACTGGATACTCTCGGGTGTCCCCATGCACACAAATAACAGCTACCTTGCTATTCCCAGAGACCTCTGTTTTAACTAACTCAGCCTTTATCAGGGTCACAAGGCTACCTGAATCCAGCAATACCACAACATTTCTACCATTAACACACATTTTGCATAAATGTTTCTCAGTTCCTCGAATGGCAGTGCATGCGACTGTCGCACACAGCGACTGACGTCTGCCCGTCAGAAAGTCACACTGCATGGGTTCCTCCACAACCGGGCAATTGGCTGCAATATGTCCCGCTTGCCGGCAGCGGTAGCAAACGATCCTTCTTGCCGCCTCTTGAGCCGCTGATTTCCCAGGCTGTTCTCGCCAAACTTGGGGTAGAGCTCCCACCCTCTCACTCTCTCCACCCTCACCCCTTGGAATCCTCTTATCCGCCCCTGGGGATGGTCTGGTCTTAGGGTGGAAAGTCCGAGTGTCTCTGGAAGAGGCCGTCAGGTTCTCTGTAGCCAAGTATTTCTCCACACGATCCACAAGACCATCGGCCGTCTCTGGGTCTCCATGGCTTACCCACTTTTGGATGGCAGTAGGAAGAGCTCTCAAAAACCGATCCATTACAACACGTTCCACAATCTTTGGTGCGGACAAAGTCTCTGGCTGTAGCCACTTTCTGCTCAGGTGAATGAGATCATACATTTGAGACCTGGGGGGTTTTCCAAGCTGGAAAGTCCAGTTATGCACACGCTGAGCCCGGACAGCCTGGGTGACACCCAGCCTTGCCAATATTTCAGCTTTTAGCATCACATAGTCTTTTGCTTGGTTAGGCTCTAGGTCATAGTAAGCTTTCTGCGATTCACCAGTTAACAGAGGAGCCACCAGTCCAGCCCACTGCTCCTCAGGCCACTTTTCTCTTTCAGCGGTCCTTTCAAATGTGGTCAAAAATACCTCTGGATCATCCTCTCCAGTCATTTTTGTCAATAAACGACTCACCCCAAAGGACGCGGTATTAGTGGGACGGCTTTCCTCACTGGTCTGCGGACGTTGCTGCATTACTGCTTCCATCTGTTGTTGTAGTCTCTGCTCTTGCTTCTGCAACAGGTCTATGAAGCGGGCCTCAGATTGCTGCTGGGCTCGTTGCTGAGCCTCCAGACTCTGTTGCAAAGTTGCGTTTGTCTGCTGCTGGGCTGCAAGGCTCCTTTGCAAACCTGCATTTGTCTGCTGTTGATTGGCATTTGCTAGAGCCAGCTGCTTCAGTATCTCCTCCATGCTGGCTTAAAAAAAACTGCCACTGGTTCTCCACCAACTGTGAGGGGGTTAGCTCGGCAGCGGGTGTGTGTGACCCCCGGGATGGGCTCCCCACACAAAACAGGCCCAGCAAACGGAGGTTGTGGTTTTCAAAATCAAAAAAAGGTGCGGTTTATTTTCTATTTACAGTGACAAAACACAGCAAAGCAAAAGAAACATAACCAAAATAAATCCTGGTCAAGTTGACCTCTGACTAAACATACAGGTTTCCTAACTAACAACTGGGATCAGCCTAGTGCTGTCCTAGTCCCTAAGTCCCTGGTTTAGTAAAAGTCCAAACAAATAGCCACACAGGCTTTGCCTCACCGCACAGGGGTTCACTCTCCCTAGACAGTCCACACAGGTCTGGTTCCAGGCATGAGCTAACATCTAATGAAGCTGGGAGTTCTTATAGAGGCCTAAATGAGCTGACAAGGTTCAGCTGGTCTCCTCATCTCTGTCTGCACGACGCCCCACACTCTCCCTAGAGGTATGAGTCATCCATGAGCCCACTAGCCTTATACAACTCTCCACCTAGTTGTATAAGTCGGCGTAAAGCCTGAATCTGGGCGAAATATATCTACCCCCCTGGATGCAACCAGGTGACTTTACCTTCCTGCTGTCACAATATATATATATATATATATATATATCCTGGGGCCCTTTACTACGATCCCACAACGGGCCCTTTCACATTTTCTGCAGTGAGCTCCCTTCCTACTATACTGGGGCCCCCCAGGGTGGCAGAAAACAAGAGATATATGTCATCAGCACAACAAAAAAATATAAGGGTCCAAAGCAGTGGGAGATCTATCAGGGTTGCAAAGGTTGTCTTGCCACCGGGCCCTGGTTTTCTGCCACTGTGGGGTTCCACAGCTGTCCTGTCCCTGCTATTGACAGCACTGGTCTGGCATCTGTCTCCTTGGCAGCGGTGGCAGTCTATTAGAACTTAGTGCTGGTGACATTATGGGTGCATGCAGGGGAAGGCTGGCACTATTGGTTATAGAGAGCCGAGACCCCAGCTGGTCACCCCCTCTGGCCCCCCCTAGGGACGCCATTGAGCAGGAGGGATTTTTTTTTTCATTGCTGAATTCTGTTCTAAATTACTGAGCTAAACTGGACAATACAAATATAATAGAGCTGTGTCAGATCCATAAAAAAAATGCATCAGTGTGTGCAAGCCCAGGGAAAAGAGCCTGCAGCAAAAAGTGCAGAAAAAAAACAATTAACAATTTTCACCAATGCAGCTTTTTTCTAACAAATTCATTTGCAGTATTTTAATAGATCTGCCCCTCCACACTATCAAAATTATTGGAAAAGTGTTTGACATTCTGTTACCCATATGTACTGCAATGTTTTCCACTAAAAGGGCACTTATCTAAGATCTAGTCTATATGTCAGTTTAGGAAAATCCTTGCTGAGCTTATTACATAGGCCACCATTGCCAGCCTTTATTTCTGAAAATGCTAATTGACTGGTTGTCATGCTGATCTTCTGAGCCTCTTAAGCAAGCTATACAGTACATGGATTGAAATTCTGCTGGTTCAGCAGGGACTGGCTGAATTTCAATCCATGTATAGGCAGTTAGGTTGTACAGATTGATCTACTGTAAAACTGCCCTGTCAGATTTTCCTTACTCTGATCAGTGCTGATCAGTGTATTCTGACAGTGGGAAAGTCTCCTTGCTGCCAGAATACAATAGCTCAGTGGAGAGGATTCCCCCATCTACATCAATAGCATGGATGGGAAAATCAGGTCCGCTTTTTCATTCAACACACTCAACAGGTGTTCTGAATTCATGCTGACTTTGATGCAGGTTTTATTTTGCACGCATCTTAAAGTATTAACTTGGCTGGTCCCACGGCTGCTGCTCCCAGCCCCTGTTTTCAGGTGTCTCCTGTAGGTAGTTGCTCTCAAAGGAGACAGCCATGCATGTGCTCTCCTTGCCGGGGCTGTGTGCATCCATTGACACATGCACTGTGCTCAGCAAGCCACGCCTCTGTTCCCTCCTTCCAACTCCTTAAAGACAGCTGCAAGAGCCAATCACTTGCCTACCCCCACCTCTACTCTCTGCAACCAGAAGTTTTTGGGAGTGGTGCAGCTCATGAAGGACCTGGTGGCTGTGAGAGAGCCACCAGGTAAAGCTGGCCACTACACACATTTGAGATGGATGGAGGAATCTCCCTGGTGGGACACTGTATTCTGACAATTGTACTAGCCCTTGTCAGAATTTACTAATCAATTTATTTTTATTTTTTTAACATGTCCCTTTGACAAAAGTTGATCAAACAATCGATTTCTGTTAAATTGGGGCAGCCACACACTGATCAAAATTAGGCCAGTACCTGCTTAACCAGCCGAATTTCACTCAATGTATGGTCAGCTTAAGGGTTTTTGGACAGTAGAACCAGCACTTAGGCATTTCTTATCTTAAAGCGGAGGTCCACCCTTAAAAAATATATACATTAAAAATCATAAAATAAATAAATAAAAATGAATAGAAAAAAAATAAAATTTTATACTCACCCTAAATGTCTGTTGCTATGCGGAAGTCCCCTAATCTGCCTCTAATGTTCTTCTTCTCGTCCGCGGTGGGTCTCCTTCCGTTTCCTCTTCTTGTGAATGGGCCGCGCTGCCTTCTGGGAACTGTGTGTATCCCAGGAGGTAAGCCACCCATTCACAAAGCGCCGTGCGAGTGGCGCATGCGCAGTAGGAAACGGGCAGTGAAGCCTTACGGCTTCACTGCCTGTTTCCCTTACTCAAATGAAGGAGCCGCGTTTCCCTTACTCAGATGAAGGAGCTGCGTCCTGCCAGCAACGATCGATCGCCGTGGCGGGCCCGACATCGTGGGCGAGTAGGACAGGTAAGTGTCCTTATTAAAAGTCAGCAGCTACACTTTTAGTAGCTGCTGACTTTTTTTTTTTTTTTTTTATATTGGCTGCACCTCCGCTTTAATGCTGTGAATGAATTAAGGCCAAACAATTTTGGCCTTTACATTTGATGACTTCATTAATGTGGTTCGAAAGTACTTCAACAAATGTTTTATTTTAACATTGGGATTTTGGAATGAATTGAATTTTCTCAAGAAAAAACATTCATAGGTTCAAGAAAAAGTTTTCATCCTGCTCCTTGGAACTTACTTATCACTCTGGTCAAAACAATTTGACTCCACTAATTAGAAAAATCGAACAAACGCTTGTGTATAGTTAGCTTATTCATTATACAGTAGAATTTTGTAAAGGCAACTGACTACAATTATATAGAAATTGCTGACCAGTTTGGCCATTGCTTACAAAGCACATCGACACTGCTTTTTTGAAAAAAAATCAATTTTATTTTTGCTTAAAGCGGAGCTCCACCCGCAAATTTTTTTTTTAAAAGTCAGCAGCTACTAACACTGTAGCTGCTGACTTTTAATAAGGACACTTACCTGTCCTACTCTCCCGCGCTGATGCCCCCCCCCCCCCCCGATGCCGATCCCTCGATCGGTGCAGGTCCTGCACCGCCATTCACACTAAGGGAAACAGGCAGTAAAGCCTTACGGCTTCACTGCCCGTTTCCTACTGCGCATGCGCGAGTCTCACGCCGACTTGTGAATGGGCAGCTGCTCTCTGGGATTACACACAGTTCCCAGAAAGCAGCGCGCCCCATTCACTAGAAGAGGAAGCGGAAGGAGACCCACCGAGGCAAAGGAAGAGGCAGATTAGAGACTTCCGCATAGCAACCACTATTTCGGGTGAGTATAAAAATAAAAAAATTCTATACATTTTTTTCTATTTTTTTGCAAAAAATAAAAACTGGTTGGAACTCCACTTTAATATATACTGAAGATTTAATATAGATTTAATAAATGTGTCACAGTCTGGGACACGGTTTCTTTAGCAGTCATTATTTTGGAACAGAAACTTTTGTTGTAGCTTCACTTTTACGAGTGTTAACTGTTTTTGACAACACTTTTGCCACATTCACACCCAGTACTGAAGTCTTCAAAATGTATCATCTACTAAACAATTATATAACATCTAGCCTCACACCCATTTCCTTGACTTGTTTTTCTTTCTTGTGCTTTATTTATTACAGGTCAACCAACAAGACCCAAACAGCTAAATACACAGATGAAATACATACCGTATATGAGTGCTGTATTAGCTGCCAGAACAGATTTGTATTTCTGTACAAGTCCTGAGATTTACACAGCTTTGCCACAATATAAAGTTCTGCCTGACAGGGGAGGGATCTGATCTCTCTCTCTGTTGCAGTTTCACTTTCATTTACAGGTCTACTCCACACCCCCACCCTGTGACTGGACAGTAAAAGGAGAAGCAGTGATGAGCTCACTTCAGCGTGACTGTACTATTTTCTCCTTTTAGCACACTTCTTACATTGTAACAACCCTAATGTGTTTCTCATGCCGTTTCTCCCTCCCCACTCTGAGCTCTGATGTGCAGGAACTACAAAGAAGCTAGTATCAAGTCAAATTCAATTCCTTGCACTGCTTGCATTTAAATTGCATTCATTTTATATCTGGTTGGACCACAACTTTAATTCAATCTTTAGTGTCCCTGATAACTAGCCACACCAGTACAGTGTCACCATACCAGTGCAGTTGGCCACAGTGTTCCTGATCACTAGCCACCTCACTAAAGTGTCACCATGCCAGTGCAGTTGGCCAGAGTGTTTCTGATCGCTAGCCACCTTAGTACAGTGTTACCATACCACTGCAGACACCCAATGTTCCTGATCTTCACCACTCCAATACAGTGTCACTGGACCAGTGCAGCCCGCAACAATATTCCTGTTCGCCACCACACCAGTCCCAATGACACCACACCCGTGTAAGCCAGCAACAGCGTTCCTGATCAACACCACAACAGTCCTAGTATCACCAGGCCAGTGTAAGCCAGCAACAGTGTTCCTAATTGCCACCACACAAGTCCCAGTGTCGCCAGACCAGTGTAAGCCAGTTACAGTGTTCCTGATTGCCACCAGAAAAGTGCCAGCATCGCCAGATCAGTGCAGCTAGCAGCAGTGTTCCTGATATTGCCACACTAGTAACAGTGTCACCAGAGCCACTGCAGTCATCAACAGCGTTCTAGATCATGGCCACATCAGTACAGTGTCACCACTGATCTGCCAGTACTGACCCTTGCCTATGTATTTATCACATTTGTGCCTGCCATCCCATCTGCGTGTCACACTGACTATATATCTGCAAGACACCAGCCCCAGCCATCCCTTGCAGACAACTGCAGTCCTTGAAACTCCTTGGTTCACCCATCTGTACTTCCTGGCCAGTGAACATAGCCACATTCCAGTAGGCTAGGCTTGCTTGACATATTGGAATGGAGACTGCTATAAGTGACACTAGATTAAGCTATATTTCCTGACCACTCGTACAGAGGCAAGCATTACAGTACACTGTTTTTAATACAATGGTGGTTGGTTTTTGTGATACACAAGATACAATCCCTGGTACAAAATCGATCCAAACATTGAAAAAGTCTCACACTTGTTGCATCCTAATACTTAGGAGAAGTAGAACGTGTTTTGGGGTGTAATTAAAAGTATGCTCATGCTGTGTGTTAGAAATATTTTATAAACTTACAACTTTGTGTAAAAAAATAAATTAACATTTTCTTGCATTTTGCAAACGTTGCATTTTGTGGGTATTTCTACTGCCCTGCACTCCACACTATATAGCTAGGGTACAAAAATTGCTCACAAATGTGGTATGCCCATACTCAGGAGTAGCAGAATGTGTTTTGGGGTATGAATCTAATTCTGTTCATGGTTTGTGCTAGAAATATCTTAATAATTTACAACCTTGTGTAAAAAAATGAAAAAATGTGTGGCAAAAAAAAAACTCTTCAAAAGACTTACCACACTGGTGTCTGCTTTCCAAAATAGTCATTTTACATGTGTTTCTACTGTTCTACTCCAGGGCCCCCAAACATGGGATAGGTAGTCAGGAAATTAGATGCCTAATTTATGTCCTTTGAAAGCTTGAAGGTGCTCCTTGGATTTTGGGCCTCTTTATGTGACTAGGAAAAGAGTCTAAAATATGTGGTATCCTCATATTTGCAATGAATTGCAGAGAGTGTTTTGGGGTGTAAGTATGCAAATGACAGCTGTGTGTAAAAAAAAAAAAAAGTATTTTCTTTGTGGCAAAAAAATTGATCTTCAAATGACTCACTAGGCCTCTAATTCAGAGGCATGGTGAGTCAGAGCCTCAAGAAATATGATGGGTAGCCAGGAAATCAGATGCATTATTTATGACCCTTAAAAGCCTGAAGATGTTTGGTGGATTTTGGGCCCCTCTATGCAAATAGGCAGTAAAAGTCTCACACATAAGTGGTACCTATATGCACAGGAAGAGTAGAACAATGTGTTTTGGGATGTAATTGCAAATAATGCCCAATTTCCAAAACATTATGGCAAAAAAATCATAAAAAGAAGCATGCGTCTTACTAAATACCTGGGACTGTCTACTTTCCTTTTGAAGGGGGGGGGGGAGGGGTTGTACTGTTCAGGGTTTTTTAGGGCCTCATAAAATGTGGTAGGCAATAAATATATCAGGATTTATCAATCTATAAATATACTGTATAGTATACCATAGTTTGTAGACTACATAACTTTCACACAGACTAAATTACATACACTTATTTGTTTTTGTGTTACCAAAGAAATGTAGCAGAATAAATTTTGGCTTAAATTTATGAAGAAAGAATATTTATTTACAACGTTTTATAGCAGAAAGCTTGTTTTTCAGAATTTTTGGTCTTTTCTCCTTAACCACTTGCCGACCGCTGTCAGTAAATATACGTTGCTTTGAAAACGTAGAGGTACGTTGCTTTGAAATTCGCGCCATGCGGGCGTGCGCGCGCTGCCGGCAGGGGGACCTGCGCCCGCTGCGAGCTCCGTGACCACGGGACCCACGGACTCGGTGTCCCGCGATCGTGTTACGGAGCGGCAGAACGGGGGATGCCGTTCTAAACAAGGCATCTCCCTGTTCTGCCTAGTGACAGGACACTGATCGTCTGCTCCCTGTCATCGGGAGCAGCGATCAGTGTCATGTCACAGGTAGTCCATCCCCCTCACAGTTAGAATCACTCCCTAGGACACACTTAACCCCTTCCTCGCCCCCTAGTGGTTAACCCCTTCCCTGACTGTGTCATTTACACAGTAATCAGTGCATTTTTATAGCACTGATCGCTGTATAAATGACAATGGTCGCAAAATAGCGTCAAATGTGTCCGATATGTCCGCCGCAATATCGCAGTCATGATAAAAAACGCAGATCGCCCCCATTACTAGTAAAAAAATAAATAATAAAAATGCCATAAAAGCATCCCTTTTTTGTAGATGCTATAACTTTTGCGCAAACCAATCAATATACACTTATTGCAATTTTTTTAACCAAAAATATGTAGAAGAATATGTATCGGCCTAAACTGAGGATTTTTTTTTTTTTTTTTCATAAATGTCGCTCTTTTTTTGTTTATAGCACAAAAAATAAAAACCGCAGAGGTGATCAAATACCACCAAAAGAAAGCTCTATTTGTGGGGAAAAAAGGACGTGAATTTTGTTTGGGAGCCACGTCGCACAACTGCGCAATTGTCAGTTAAATTGACGCAGTGCCGAATCGCAAAAAGTGGCTTGGTCATTTGGCAGCCAAATCCTCCGGGGCTGAAGTGGTTAATATAGTAAAAAAAAAAAAAAAAACAGACATAATTAAATACTGTACCACCAAATAAAATTATCTGTCTAAAAAAAAAAGTATATTTAGCGGGCATGTACTATTTAGGGGAAGCATCTGGGTGGTAGCATGGCCCAGATGCACTGATTGGAAGAATAGGGCTGTATTCTGTTCGGGTGAGGACATCAGTGGTGCACAGTTCCCTGTGGCTCAATAGGTGGCGCTGTCGCTCTGAGCCGAGGTTGAACCACTACTGCAGTGCCGTACCCTTTGAGACCTCTCGCGGCAGCTGTACTGCGGGGCGGGGAACCCGCTGTGCATTCTGGGAGAGGGTATAACGGGGGTGGACATCTTCGCCATGAGGTCCGAGTCCCAGGCACCTTCAGCCTGAGGGATGCTGTCTGTGTTCGGTGTACAGGCGCCCTTGGCCTGTACACGAGGAGTTCGTGTTCCATCCCAGACACCTTCAGTCTGGGGTGAGGTTCTCAGCCGGAGGCCTGGGGCCCAGTATCTTCCGCTGGGACCCGCGAGGGAGGGATCATCCTAAGGTGCCCCGGGTGTTGGGCACCTGAATCTAGAGCGTAAGGGACCGGAGAGGGGACCCTTTGTGAAGCTTGTGCAGCATATTGCCAGTGTCGGGTGGACCTCCGGAGACCGCTCGGATGGATATCTTTCTCCAACAAGGGCCTATTCATACAGGAAGGTAATTCATGTTCTGTGACCGGTGGCAGTGGTACATCTAGTCAATTCAGGTTGGTGGCAGAGACCTGCTATTAGGCCTGTGGCAGGGACCTCAACAGTTCACCCGGTCGGTGGCAGTGACCAAACTCACGGTCGGTGGCAGCGACTGTGCGCCAAGCCTATTCGCCAAAGAAGGAATAGGAGAGTTCATTGTGCCTGGGCCTACTCGTATCCACACCCTGTTTGTTTGTTTAAAAGTTTAACTGATACTGTTCATATGTGAAGAAGAATAAAGGAGTGTTGGACTTTTTATGGTGTGGGGCTCTATTACTGACAGTCAAACTTGCCCTCTGCAGGAGGGCCAGAGGCTCCATCCAGAACACAGGACTCAGAGGTAAAATAGTGTTGGCCTTCACCTCTACACCTTAGAGGACATGGGCCGTAGTGAACCTCATCCTCTTCCCGCGTACCCCTAGACAAGCAAGCCATTTTATTCACTAAAAGGGAACGGGGGTGAGGTCGCTACATATATAAAATAATTTGCTTACAGCATTGTATGACTAAGTAATTGTCAGTCAAATTATCACAGTGCTGAAAACTGAAAAGGGGCTAGGACAGGAAGGGGGTTTTACATGGCAGTTTTCAAGTTGCAATGTGTGACTTAACGCACATGCATAGATGTAAATGGTCTAAATGTCAGGTGAGTGTGATCAGACAGTAAGATGGACATTTAGAAGAAAAGGGCACCCCTATTGTAGTAGGTCCTGTGGGAGGATCTGTGAATTTGTCATTTGTCTACAGAGTTTAGGAGTTTATGGGTGTAGTAGGCATATTAGAGTGTCAACTCTTTCAGGAACAGGCAGAGATATAAATGAAACAGGCAGAGATATAAATGGATATATGTAAACAGTTGCAAAATATGTCAGTATGAACATATGGAACAATATTAAGCTGCATGTATCCTAATTTACTGCAATATATAAAAATATATATTCCAGATGTTGTTCCCTATTACCTGTATGAAGATTATGGGAGGAGTTTAGAAAAAGGTTGTGTTGTGAGCATCCTTTAGAATTCTGTTGGTCTACGCACTGAAAGTGATGGAGCTTGCAGCCACCGATGCAAGTTCCTGTCACAGACAGGTACATGAATCTGTCTGGGTCAGACACGGAGTGTCCATACTATATGTAGCGGGGTCTCTAAATTTAGGTGGGGTACACCTGGGTGGTAGTATGATCCAGGTGTGTAAATTATGGGAGTAATTAGACCATTTGTATTCGTGGAGGATTGGGCGGTGTAATAGTCTCCTTGGCCTGTGGGTGGCGGGGTGCCCGCAGACTCAAGGTAGATTTACTGCCATAGTGCTGTCCTTTTTGTCCCTTCTCGGAGATGGTACGGCGCGGGTGGGGAACCTGCCGTGGCGTGAATGGAGGGGATAAAAGGGGGAGACGCCCTTGTCACAAGGTCTTGCTCTTTTGGAGTGTCTTCATTACGCGCCCAGGCACCTTAGGCCTGGGTGCGGGCGGTTCTGAGTTCCGGCCCAGGTGCCCTAGGCCTGACCGGAATGGAGTTGGAGTCCATCCCAGGCACCTTCAGCCTGGGGTGAGGTACTAAACCAGGAGGCCTTGGGCGCAGTGACTTCGACTGGGTCCCGCGAGGGTGGAGAAGTCCGAGGGTCCCTGAAGTGGATGGGGCCCATGTCTGAGGCGAGGAGGCCGGGGAGGTTACCCATTCGGAGAGTCTGGAGCAGCATCAACCCGGTGATGGATGGGCCTCTGGTAACTCCCTTGGAGGGACATCTTCCCCTGACAGGGGCCACAACGCAGCAAAGGTACTCCTATCTACGTTCTCTTGAGTCGCTGGTAGAGACTCTCAAGTTCTAAGTTCTCTCTAGCCAAGGCTATAGTAACCGCTGGTGAAATCACAGTGGTTTAGCTGACAATCAGGATAGTGCCTCAACCTGCTCATTCCACCGTATCAAACTGTTATTGGGTCTCAACCAGTTGGCTACTGAAGCACTGTTTATGGTGAGTTATGCAATAAAACAAGAGTTGGACTGTGATCGGTGTGTGGAACTCTGGTTAATGGGAGCAAAGGGAAGTGTTGGCACGGCAGGACTTGATCCTTGACTAAAACACACAGGCCCGAGGAAAATATCTGGTACTGGCCTTCACCTCACCCACAGCTATGGGGAGGACATGGGCCGTAGCGCATCTCACCCTGTCGTATGTGATACCCCTAGACAAAAGAGATGGGGTGAGGCCGCTACATATATTTCCTCCTTCCCTCCCCAGCCACTGTGTCTGTTGCACTGACAGGCATATGGCCACGATGCCTAATTAGGAGCTGAGAAGCTAGTTCCATATCAGGTCTGTCTGGCTGTTGACTGTCCCAGTCTTAAGCCCTGTACACAGGGGCGAGAATCCCGTAAAAAAAGGGAAGGGATTCCTGGCAAGCTTTTCTTGCCAAGCCCTGTGTACACACGCACATTCGAAAGAACCGCCGTTCTTTTGAATGGCAAGAACGCGGTGACGTCATCGACTACGACGAGCATGCGGGACAGGTAAGCATGTAGCCTCGTACACATGCACGGTTTTCTCCTCGGGAAACAGGCCGGCGAGAATCCCGACGAGAAAATAGAGAGCTGGTTCTCTATTTTTCTCGTCGAGATTCCCAGCAGTTTTCCCGACGAGAAATCATACACATGACCAGTTTTCTTGGCAAAAATCTCTCCCAGCAGTTTTTTTGCCGAGAAAACTGGTCATGTGTACGAGGATTTAGTCCATAGAGTTCAATATTAAGTAGGCCCACCCTTTGCAGCTAGAACAGCTTCAAATCTTCTGGGAAGGCTGTCCACTAGGTTTAGGAGTGTGTCTATGGGAATGTTTGACCATTCTTCCAGAAGCGCATTTGTGAGATAAGGCACTGATGTTGGATGAGAAGGTCTCCGCTCTAATTTCTAATTCATTCCAAAAGGGTTCTATGGGGTCAAGTTCAGGACTCTGTGCAGGCCAGTCAAGTTCCTCCACCCTAAACTCACTCATCCATGTTTATATGGACCTTGCTTTGTGCACTGGTGTGCAGTCATGTTGAAACAGGAAGGGGCCATCCCCAAACTGTTCCCACAAAGTTGGGACCATGAATTTGTCCAAAATGTCTTGGTATCCTGACGCCTTATGAGTTCCCTTCACTGGAACTAAGGTGCCAAGCCCAACCCCTGAAAAACAACCCCACACCATTTTCCCCCTCCACCAAATGATTATGACCAGTACACATAGCAAAGTCCATAAAGACATGGATGAGCGAATTTGGGGTGGAGGAATTTGACTGGCCTGCAAAGAGTCCTGACCTCAACCCAATAAAATACCTTTGGGATGAATTAGAATGGAGACTGCGAGCCAGGCATTCTCGTCCAACATCAGTGCCTGACCTTACAAATGCGATTCTGGAAGAATGGTCAAACATTCCCATAGACACACTCCTAAACCTTGTGGATAGCCTTCCCAGAAGAGTTTAAGTTGTTATAGCTGCAAAGGGTGGGCCAACACAATATTAAAGCCTACGGAATAAGACTGAGATGCCATTAAAGTTCATGTGCGTGTAAAGGCAGGTGTCCCAATACTTTTGACATTATAGTGTATGTTCATAATAGCAGACCAACGAGAACCACTCCAGTAGGTACAAATCACTCTGCACCTGATTATAACTCTGCCTTTCTGATTACACGTGCCTGACATGGAAGAAAACTCATTACAAGATTTCAATGACTGAGCTCAGGTGAGAGATAGACATTTAGACACTTGTTGACAGTCATCTCTTTTGCAGTACACTGGAATCAATGTGCTGCTAATATAATAATTATAAAAAGTGATTAAATATCTCAAGATCAAAGACGTTTAATCAACTGTGTAGTCCTAGCTTTATAGTGCAACTACCGTACAATCATTTTTGATGCAGAAATACTGTATACCATTTGATGCATTTTGATAAAATTTCCAAAGAGAAGTGAATTTTTTTTTTTTTTTTTTTTGGGCATCCTTCTATGTAAGGCATATACTGTATAATGTATTGTACATGCAGTGTGCATGGCATGAATCAGAATAAGGAAAATACATATTTTTTTTCTAGAAGCTAAACATGTCAATTAAACTGATTGAGCTGAATACCAACTACTAAAATGGAAAAAAATAATTGATCACCCAAGCATCCACCATTTGTGTAATTTGATTGTAGGCAAAATTACTGTCAGCAGAATATCAGCAGGCTTTGGGAATAATGAACAGCACAGAGGTTTTTGGCCACTCTGCCTGAAAGCTGTTCTAAAGCTTCTGCTGGATGGAATGTTGTAATACAGGCAGTTATAGAGCCAAAGGCAGCCACACCGAGCTGTATTATGTTAAAGCAGAACTCCAGCCAAACATAAAAACAAAGATACAATGATTAGCCCATTAAAAGATAATTAACAAACCAACACTTGCTGCAATATTCAGCTTGAGGCCGGGTTCACACTGGTACAACACGACAGTCGTACCACTTTTGATCCAACTTTGCCCTGTGACTTGAAGTCCGACATGCGTCCGATTTCAATGAACAGGGATCTGACTTTGATACCCGACAATACCAGGCACTGTATCTGGTATGAATCTTTAGGGGGAACTCCACGCAAAATGCTAAAAAAACGGCATGGGTTCCCCCTCCAAGAGCATACCAGGCCCTTCGGTCTGGTATGGATTTTAAGGGGAACCCCCTACGCCGGAAAATGGTTTGGGGGTCCCCCCAAAGTCCATACCAGACCAAAGGGCCTGGTGTGCTCTTAGAGGGGGAATCCATGACGTTTTTTTTTTTAATTTGCCGTGGAGTTCCCCCTAAAGATTAATACCAGATACAGTGCTTGGTATTGTCAGGGATCAAAGTCGGATCCCTGTTTATTGAAGTCGGATGCATGTCGGACTTCAAGTCGCAGGGCAAAGTCAGATCCAAAGTGGTACGACTGTCGTGTCGTACCAGTGTGAACCTGGCCTGAGGCTGGGTTCACACTGGTACGACATACGTTCTGACTTTGGAAGCTCATGTCACATGACATGTGTAAATCAGTGGTTTCCTATGAGAGCCGTCTTAACTGGCCCGACACAAGTCGGTTCGACTTTGAAAAAAGGTTTCTGCACTACTTTGGTCAGACTTTGGTCCTACTTCAGCTCATTGACTATCATTGAAGTCGGATCAAAGCAGGATCCTTGTCCTAACCATCCGACTTTTGAGATCCGACATGGTGATTAGAGTAGCAGTAAAAGGAATTTATGTCACACTGGGATTGTTTTGATTAGTTAAAGGACAAGTTAGACTATAAGAAAGTTGGATCAAAGTAGTATCCTGTTCATTCAAGTCGGATGGATGTAGGACTGATGTAGGACCGATGTAGGACTGATGTCGCAGAGCAAAGTAAGATGACAGTTGCATGACTGTCGTGTAGTATCAGTGTGAACCCAGCCAAAAGCCCGGGTTCACACTGGTACGACATGACTGTTGTACAACTGTCATCCTACTTTGCCCTGCGACATCAGTCCTACATCGGTCCTACTTCCATCCAACTTGAATGAACAGGATAAGATTTTGCTCCGACTTGTCCATTGACCAATCAAAACAATCCCAGTGTGACATAAATTCCTTTTTCTGCTGCTGTAATCACCATATCAGATGTCACAAGTCAGATGGTTAAGACGAGGATCCGACTTTGATCCAACATCAATAAATTTGAATGAGCTGAAAACGGACCAATGTCGGACCAAAGTAGTGCAGGAACCTTTTCTAAAGTTGGACCGACTTGTGTCGGACCAGTTAAGACGGCTCTCATATGAAACCATTGATTTGTACACGGCATGTGACATGTGCTCCCAATGTCAGAGTATATGTCGCACCAGTGTGAACAGGGCCTCATCCAGAGATTTTATCTGCTGTAGTTTTTGCCATGTGCCATGACACATGCCTAAAGTTTAAACACAACCAATAACTTTTAAATGTGAAGATTTGCTCTACTATAGGCTTTGTGTACAGGGCAACAAATGACACCATGAGGCTGGGTTCACACTTGTACGACAAACGCTCCAACATTGGGAGCTCATGTCGCATGACTTGTGAAAATCAATGTTTCCCTATGGGAGCCATCTTAACTGGTCCTACACAAGTCAGTCCGACTTTGAAAATGCTCCCTGCACTACTTTGGCCCTACTTCAGCCCATTGAATATCATTGAAGTCGGATCAAAGCAGGATCCTTGTCCTAACCATCCGACATATGAAATCCGACATGGTGATTGTAGCAGCAGTAAAAGGAATTTATGTCACACTGGGATTGTTTTGATTGGTCAAAGGACAAGTCAGACTATCAGAAAGTTGGATCAAAGTAGTATCCTGTTCATTCAAGTCGGATGGATGTAGGACCGATGTAGGACCAATGTAGGACTGATGTCGCAGAGCAAAGTAGGATGACAGTCGTATGACTGTCGTGTAGTATCAGTATGAACCCAGCCAAAAGCCAGAGTTCACACTGGTACGACACGACTGTTGTACAACTGTCATCCTACTTTGCCCTGCGACAACGGTCCTACTTCCATCCAACTTGAATGAACAGGATAAGATTTTGCTCCGACTTTAAGATAGTCTGACTTGTCCATTGACCAATCAAAACAATCACAGTGTGACATAAATTCCTTTTCCTGCTGCTGTTAACACCATGTCAGATGTCACAAGTCGGATGGTTAGGATAAGGATCCGACTTTGATCCAACTGATCCTAACCATCTGACTTGTGACACCCGACATGGCGATTACAGCAGCAGGAAAAGGAATTTATGTAACTCTGGGATTGTTTTGATTGGTCAAAAGACAAGTCGTACTATCTCAAAGTTGGAGCAAAATCTTATCCTGTTCATTCAAGTCGGATGGAAGTAGGACCAAAGTAGGACCGATGTAGGACAGATGTAGCAGGGCAAAGTAGGATGAATATCGTACAACAGTCGTGTCGTACCAGTGTGAACCCAGCCTGAAACAACATGATCAATGCACATCTTATGCAGGTGAAAACACAAGGTGCAGGTAGGAAGGTTTATAATGCCTTTATTTATAATAATAACTGTCATCCTAATTCACATGAACATTTTGGCCAGACCAACTCCCACATCTTTTCTCTTTTTATGGAGATCTAAAGTCACAGCATAGTGAGAAGTTACCGCTCAGATGTGACTGCTGATCTTGCTCACTAGATCCAGAGCCGTGGGTGCAGGCAATTGCATATGATAATGCAGGAACTGAAGAAAATGCTTGAATAGCCGCACTCCAAAAAAATTGGTTCTTTATTTAAAAAACGAGGTCACACAACACATGTCACAGCAAAAACACAGCAAAGGGATCTGACGCGTTTCGCACTGCGATTCAGTGCTTATTCATAGCTAAATTCACAGCATACACTTTAATTTTATAACTTCAGCATTTGTAAAATCAATACAAACGATAGCTATTTTTGACAATCCATTATAAGCTTACGTAATTACAAACAAATGGCCACTGCCCTCACCTATAACTGGCCTTTGCAGCAAGGAGCACATGGAAAGGCAACGCATATAAAACAAAACCAAATAAATTCCCTGCTCAACTTACCAACCAGCCTGCAACCAACCAAATGATCCTGTCTAACTGTATGTGTTACAAACAGGGGTTTAGTTTGCACACATTTGCAAACAAATGCGTAAGCTACAGAGCCCCGTCAAGACACCCCA
The DNA here is from genome assembly GCA_029206835.1 of Rana muscosa. Taxonomy (NCBI): domain Eukaryota; kingdom Metazoa; phylum Chordata; class Amphibia; order Anura; family Ranidae; genus Rana; species Rana muscosa. The sequence continues at coordinate 713,138,255 of CM055118.1, forward strand.
GCATTATCTGTAGTCCTAACTCTGGGGTGCCTTGACAGGGCTCTGTAGCTGGAGTGACTTGAAGTAAATGTGTGGGGATCTTCACAAAGTAAGTTAAACTTTAAGGTCAGAAATAATTGAAATTCAATGTGAAAATGAATATATGTTTTTAACTTTTCACCATAGATACACTTTAAGAGTGCCCCTGGTCTTCTGAATACCTAGCAACCCGCCTTCACACACAAATACTATCCATGCAAATGTGAAGATACATGTTTTTAAAACTTCAACCATTCTTTCTATTTTGTTTTACATTTCAGAAAAATAATTGGATTAGCCCTGCTGTGAAAAAAGAATTTAAAAAAAAGAATTTTAAAAAGTATTTGAAATAACAGTGTGAGATGGACTCATCCTGCCAGTGTTCCACATCTGAAAACCTAACAGAAAGAAAAATAATATATTTCATGGAGTTAGCCTTGTGAATAAAAACAAGGAACACAAAATGATTTTACTGTGCAATAACAGTTGCAGTAAGTTTTCAATCTTGTGACTGAAATATATTAAATTACCCTTAAGAGACATACTGTTTTAGCATTGATTTTCTTATCAATTGCCCCTTTTACATCAGAAAACCATGCAACAATAACTGCTCATTTTATCTCACATGCTCGCTTTGACTGAAAATTTATTTTTTTGTCTTTGGTTTTTACTTTGCAGAGAATCAGTCCTAATAACCATAATAGCATGGCTGGGAAACACAGGCCCTAGAATTTATCAAGAGTGCTGCAGACCCTCTATAGTATTCCATTGTACCGCCACACCAAAAATGTTAGTGCCTGCGAAATATTCATGTACAAGATCAGGTAAATGAATCTGTTGCATGGATGTGGGCACTAAGGCTGAGGTGTCCATACTGGAAAGACTGTCCTCATTGTAGCTTAGGAACATTACGCCTGATAAAATTACAGTTTCAGCATATATAACTTCACTCCCTAGCCACTGTGCCAATCGCACAGGCATATCTGTGGCTGAGCAGTTTTATTGTTGGGTGAGTAGAGCTTGATGGGTAACTCTGAGACTAGTTAGGCATCAGGTTTGCCTTCTGAGTGATTGACAGATGAAGACAGTGTGGATTCCATAGCTGCTATCCAGCTCAATAGCAGTCCTAGAATTCATCCACTGCTGTCAGTCACACAGGGGATGGGCTCAATGGGGAACTAGTTACAGGGCTTCCCACAAAGCTCTGCTCACCCAATAACTAAATTGCACAAGTAATGCATCTGTATGATAGGTAGAGCCTGATGGGGAACTCAAAAAAATTAGTCCTCCATCAGGTCCACCTTGCTTGTGATTGACAGTGGACAGCAGTGGACAGGTTTCATAGACATTGCTGGACTAAATGGCTGGCCCCTGTCAATTGTGAGCAAGGCAGACCTGATAGGGAACTAGTCTTGCTAGGTTGCAGGCTGGTTGGAAAGTTGAGGTGGGAATTTTTTTTGACATGTGTTGCCCTTCCATGTGCTCCTTGCTGCAAAGGCCAGTTATTGGTGGGGGCAGTGGCCACTTGTTTGTACTGGAGAACTAGTCCCTCAGAGTTCCCCATCAAGCTCTGCCCATTGTCAGTATGCCCTTATGTCAGTGGTTGCTAGCAACCAATGAACAAAACAATGATAAAGTTACTCACCATGTCCAGGAGTACAGCTACTCACACTCCTCTGACTGTTCCAACATCTCTTCTCCCATTCTCTCAATCCACCACACACTTGTGTCCTGGCAGCCTGGTGATCCCATTCCTGCTCCAAGCTTCCCCTCGCAGCTCCAATCACCCCCACAGGCGTTCATATCCCTGAAGTAGCCGCTCCACTCCTTCTTGCTCCTGCTCAGCTGTTCCCGTCTCAGCAGCTCACGGAGTCCGGCCACTCAGTGTCCAGCGTCCTGCTCTTAGCGTCTAGCATCTCACTGTCAATGTCCAGTGTCCCACCCACAGTATTCAGCCACTCACAGCCACAAGTTAAAAACACAAATACTCCCCCTTCCCCCCAAAACTCTGGCCTGTCTGTACTCCAAGTTTTAGTTGGTCTTAATCCTCCAGTGTCATTATCTGTAAAGTATATTTTATTTTGTTGGAACTTTTATGGAAAATGTTACAAGGCTTTCATGAATTTTATGCAGGACATTTTAAAGAAATCATAATACCAGAAATGTTTCCTGAATACTTTAATGAATTATCCCCCAATAATGTGCAGAGGCAAAGCTGCAGACATTTACACAACCCCAACCCACATGTTGCTTGTGAGGTGGGTTTAATGACCCTTTATGCCATAGGCAAATGTTGATACATTCTGTAACAGTCAGAACTGCTGATTTTCCAGAATTGGCATCACTTGCACTGGGGACCAGGAAACCTCTTCTGAGAAAAAATATGGTGACTACTATTGCTAGCCTCCTAAAAATACTTGTTGCTTGGATGTTTCACACTCTTTCCCTATATCCTGTTACAAGTTGTGTCTGTGTCATGCTGGACTGCATGCTTTGTATGGCCAAATATATGTGAGCAGATACTTAAAGAGGCGCTGAAGTCTGGGAAAAAAAATAAAAGTCAACAGCTACAGTAATATAAGGACACTTACCTGTCCAGGGATCCTGCAATGTCAGCACCCCAGGCCATTTTGTCTATCGGTTTCGGGTGCAGGCGCCAGCAATGTAAGTAAGGGAAACCAGAAGTGGCAGTGGGTATCTGTAAAAAAACAGGTGTCCGCTCCCCCCCAAAAAAGTGCCAAATGTGGCAGTGGAGGTGCAAACAAGCGGAGCTTCCCCTTTTGGGTGGAGCTCCACTTTAACCATCAAACATTGTCACACAGTAAATAGCAAGTATTTTCTAATGATTTCACTGCCAAAATAAGGAAATGTTAATCTATGACCCCCCCCCCCCTTTAATAGATAGCTGCTGGCAGTATGTGCGACTGCTAGTTGTCAAAAAGCTCTGGTCACCACTAACGATTAGGAACCAACCAGTGTGGTTACCTATTTTTTTATTACTATGACAGCTACGACATACTGATCACATGCAAGCTGGAGGTTCATTCAAAAAAATATTTCAGCTTGCAGATGGCACTGCCGTGTAAAGAGAGAAGTGTGTTTTTGTTTAATACTGTAATGGTCAGTTACAATTACAGCATAAAAAAAAGTTCCAAATTTTTTTGTCTACTTGTCAATCCATAATAAAAAATAAAAAAAAACAGCAGGGTTTTATACATCTTTAAAGAAATATTAAAATAGATAGGCTGGCAAATTAATCATGAAGTTAAAAACTAGCTAAGGATGATAAATTTGATATGTGCATCTAGGCTTCAATGACTTTTGATCACAAATGGGTTTAGTAGCTTTTTAGTTGGGCTGTGTGAGAATTTAAGAATTGAAATATGCATTTGTGAGGACAAGATGAGAAAAAATAAAAACTGACAAAACATTGCAGGAGCACAAAAAGCTCTGAAACTGATTTAGCAGCAAATGTAACATAGGAATGTTGTAAAAATAAGAATAGTATTACGGTGTAGAAGGTTTTTTTTCTTTCAAATATAAGGCAAGGTTTAAAAAAAAAAAAAAAAAAAAAAAAAGCATAGTTAATAACAAAATGAAACACGTGCAGCTGACAGTTTAAAGAATGGTTTCTTAGATGCTTTCCATTAAGTGCAATAAAGTAATATATCTGTTTTCATTATCCAAGAGTTTCCTGAGTCAGTCCTAATCAAAACATTACAAATAGAGTCCAGAAATAGAAGACGCTGACACCTCCACAGCTGAATTTAAAACAGACTCTTGGTTCTTGCAGTGTGTGCTATGAACATGAAATGTTGGAGTTGGATGTAAAAGGCTTTTGGAGATATCTCTGAAGTGTGGTTTACACACCACCATTTACTACGTCATTATGCATAGTATGAATACAAGAAGTCCGCCTGCATGTTCTAGATGTGTGAGAAGTACATATGTGCCTTAAACCTGCTCTCACCTCCCTCCTCCTGTTTACATAATTGCATTTTTTTAATTTATTTTTTACTGTAAATACCTTTTTCTTTTTTACATCATTGCTTCCTGAATCCTTGATGATATGTACTAACAGCGCTGCCTCCTGGGATGTCTACTCCACACATGCCAGGAGGCAGTGTGTCAGAAAGCTGGAAGGGCCCTATGGCATGACTACGCATGCTCCAGGTGCATGTGCAGACACATTGTGGATTTCTACCAGTTCTAAGGGACCTGGTAGAGACCTGCAGAGTGTCTGCACATTAGCCGGATTTCCCTTCATGATGGCGGTGCCGGGAAGCAAAGCAGAGCAAGGGTAACTTTACCTGCAAGAAGGCTGGATTCTATGGACTGGTAAGTATACTTTTATTATTTTAACACAGGGACAATTTATAGTAATTTTGTACTTTATTTAGGACACCTAGGTTGGAGTTCCTTGTGTTTTAGGAAACCTGCAATAACAGAAATGTGTCAGTATTGTATGGAACTGCTGAACATTTCTTCTGATAGAGCTTGGTTAGTTAAGCTATGACAGCACTTAAAACAGAACTTAAAACAGAACATGTGCAGTGGGCAGCCGGCTATGAAGCCGAAAGGAGTCACAGCCGGTTGTCCACAGTTAACATGCCGGCGCCGGTGACCTGAAGACCAAAGAGGAAGGAACTGGATCCCTGCATAGGTTAGTGTATGTGTATTAAAAAGTCAACAGCTACAGTTTTTGCACATCTGACTGAAGCTCCTCTTTAAAAAAGCAATTACACATGAGTAAAAGCAGTTGGTGGACTACTAATGTGTTCCAAAATTGTTCTACAATCACAAAGTACCGTACCTTAATTTGGGTTCTGTTTAGTTGTCATGCTGCTTCAATAGAAGAGTGACAGCAGAAAAAAGTCCAAATTGTCCACCAGGTCTACAGCATTTTTTTATAAGTACTGTATTTATTGGTGTATAACACTCACTTTTTTACCCTGAAAATAGAGGGGAAACTGTGCCTGAGTGTTATACGCAGGGGGCTGTGGAAAGTGTTTTTCCTGAAACTTCACTCTTAAAGTTAGGGTGCGCGTTATACGCCTGTGCGTGTTGTACGCCGATAAATACGGTAATTATAACCGCTTGCCGACTAGCCGCCGTCAGTATACTGCGGCAGGTCTGCACGTTTCAGCGATCCGTCATAGCTGTACGTCGGCCCTTTAACCACTTAAGCCCCGGACCATTTTGTAGCTAAAGGACCAGAGCTGTTTTCAGAATTTTGCACTGCGCTGCTTTAACTGTAAATTGTGCGGACATGCAATGTTGTACCCAAACGAAATTTGCGTCCTTTTCTTCCCACAAATAGAGCTTTCTTTTAATAGTATTTGATTGCCTCTGCGATTTTTATTTTTTGCGATATAAACGGAAAAAGACTGAAAATTTTGAAAAAAAATGACATTTTCTACTTTTTGTTATAAGAAAAATCGAATAAACTCAATTTTAGTCATACATTTAGGCCAAAATGTATTCAGCCACATGTCTTTAGTAAAAAAAATGTCAATAAGCGTATATTTATTGGTTTGCGCAAAAGTTATAGCGTCTACAAACTAGGGTACATTTTCTGGGATTTACACAGCTTTTAATTTATGACTGCCTATCTCATTTCTTGAGGTGCTAAAATGGCAGGGCAGTACAAAACCCCCCCAAATGACCCAATTTTGGAAAGTAGACACCCCAAGGAAATTGCTGAGAGGCATGTTGAGCCCATTGAATATTTTTTTTTTTGCCTCAAGTGATTGAATAATGACTAAAAAAAAAAAAAAAAAATTACAAAAAGTTGCCACTAAATGATATATTGCTCACACATGCCATGGTTATATGTGGAATTACACCCCAAAATACATTCTGTTGCTTCTCCTGAGTACGGGGATACCACATGTGTGGGACTTTTCGGGAGCCTAGCCACGTACGGGCCCCCGAAAACCAAGCACCGCCTTCAGGATTTCTAAGGGCGCAAATTTTTGATTTCACTCCTCACTACCTATCACAGTTTCGAAGGCCATAAAATGCCAAAATAGCACAAAACCCCCCCAAATGACCCCATTTTAGAAAGTAGACACCCCAAGGAAATTGCTGAGAGGCCTGTTGAGCCCATTGAATATTTTTTTTTTGTCCCAAGTGATTGAATAATGACAAAAAAATGTAAAAAAATACAAAAAGTTGTCACTAAATGATATATTGCTCACACATGCCATGGTTATATATGGAATTACACCCCAAAATACATTTTGCTGCGTCTCCTGAGTACGGGGATACCACATGTGTGGGACTTTTTGGGAGCCTAGCCGCGTACGGGACCCCGAAAACCAAGCACCGCCTTCAGGATTTCTAGGCACAAATTTTTGATTTCACTCCTCACTACCTATCACAGTTTCGAAGCTCATAAAATGCCAAGATAGCACAAAACCCCCCCAAATGACCCCATTTTGGAAAGTAGACACCCCGAGCTATTTGCTGAGAGGCATGGTGAGTATTTTACAGCTCTCATTTGTTTTTGAAAATGAAGAAAGAAAATATATATATATATATATTTTTTTTTCAATTTTCAAAACTTTGTGACAAAAAGCGAGATCTGCAAAATACTCACCATACCTCTCAGCAAATAGCTTGGGGTGTCTACTTTCCAAAATGGGGTCATTTGGGGAGGTTTTGTGCCATCTGGGCATTCCATGGCCTCCGAAACTGTGATAGGCAGTGAGAAGTGAAATCAAAAATTTACACCCTTAGAAAGCCTGAAGGCGGTGCTTGGTTTTGGGGTCCCGCACGCGGCTAGGCTCCCAAAAAGTCTCACACATGTGGTATCCCCGTACTCAGGAGAAGCAACAGAATGTATTTTGGGGTGTAATTCTACATATGCCCATGGCATGTTTGAGCAATATATCATTTAGTGACAACTTTGTGCAAAAAAAAAAAAATGTTCTTTTTTCCGCAACTTGTGTCAACATATAAAATATTCCATGGACTCAACATGCCTCTCAGTATATAGCTTGGGGTGTCTACTTTCCAAAATGGGGTCATTTGGGGGGGTTTTGAACTGTTCTGGCATTTTATACACAACATTAGGAAGCTTACATCCACTCTTCTAACCACTTGAAGACAAAGCCCTTTTTGACACTTTTTGTTTACATGAAAACATTTTTTTTTTGCAAGAAAATTATGTTGAACCCCCAAACATTATATATATTTTTAAAGCAAAGGCCCTACAGATTAAAATGGTGGGTGTTGCATTTTTTTTTTCTACACAGTATTTGCGCAGCGATTTTTCAAATGCATTTTTTGGGGAAAAACTACACTTTTTTTTTATTTTAATGCACTAAAACACACTATATTGCCCAAATGTTTGATGAAATAAAAAAGATGATCTTAGGCCGAGTACATAGATACCAAACACGACAAGCTTTAAAATTTCACACACACGCGCATTGGCGACAAACTACATACATTTTTTAAAGCCTTTAAAAGCCTTTACAGGTTACGCCGTTAGATTTACAGAGGAGGTCTACTGCTAAAATTACTGCCCTCGATCTGACCTTTGCGGTGATACCTCACATGCATGGTGCAATTGCTGTTTACATATGACGCCAGACCGACGCTTGCATTCGCCATTGGGCAAGAGCATGGCAGGACAGGGGTGCTTTTTTTTTTTATTATTATTAATTTTGCTTTTTTATTTTATTTTTAAACTGTTGCTTCCATATTTATTTATTTTTTATTATTTTTATTGTTATCTCAGGGAATGTAAATATCCCGTATGATAGCAATAGGTAGTGACAGGTACTCTTTTTTTGAAAAAACTGGGGTCTATTGGACCCTAGATCTTTCCTCTGCCCTCAAAGCATCTGGCTACACCAAGATCGGTGTGATAAAATGCTTTCCCAATTTCCCAATGGCGCTTTTTATATCCGGGGGGGGGACATTCCCTCCCACTGCTTGTAAAAGCAGTCCAGAGGCTAATTAGCCACTAGGATTGCTTTTACATGAAAGCCGGCCGCTGGCTGAAAAGAATGATACCAAGATGATACCTAAACCCGCAGGCATCATTCTGGTATAAACATTCAAAGTCCAGCAACATACCAGTACGTTGCTGGTCCTTGTTGGACATGTATTGTAATCTTTTTTTTCATGCAGCCTGTTGGCTGAACGAAAAAAAAAGATTGATCGTGGGTATGCCCACCATTAGAATACCGCCCTTCATCCACCCACTTCTAATGATGGGCATACATGCACCATTTATATATGCCGAAGCATGGGGGCATCTTCCCGCAAAAGTTATGCCGCGTACACATGGTCAGACTTTTCCACGGGCAAGCCTCCGTCTGAATTTCGACCGTATATACGCGGCATTAGGAGCAAAATCACTCCTCCGCTCCTCCGCCCCTGCTGCCCCAATGCTTCGGCATATATGCTTTTTTTTTTTAACTGTGTTGGTGAAATCACCTCCTACAGCACTGGAGTCACAGGGATCAGGCCTGTCTCTGCGAACGCAGCAGTTATGTGTGTTGTGTTTTGTAAGTGACAGTGATCGATCGATACTGCACTTGGGTGGCCTGGGCTGGACGGAGGGGCAAAACGCAGGTGCTAGCAGGTATCTGGGCTGATCCCGCTAACACTGCGTTTTTGGGAACCCTAAACTGCTGGGGACGCTAGTATAGATCTGATCAGATCAGATATTGATCTGTTCAGATACTATACCACTAAGGGGGGTGTATGCTTCACGCGTGGGTGTTAGCGTTACTGGCACTAACCTGACGCTGCCTGGGGTGTGACGCAGACCCTCTCTGACGCTAAAACCTAATTGATATCACCCGCCGGGCGATCAGGGGGTTAAACCTTTATTGGGTTATATATACGGCGGGTGCCCTGACACTATAAAAAGCAAACTAACTAACCAGTGTCACCCGTAACACTTATATGGTGATTACTGGTGAAAGGGTTAACTAGGGGCAATTAGGGGGTTAAAACCTTTATTGGGTAATATATGGGGGTACCTGACGCTATAAAAAAACCTGAAGGCGAACCTAAAAAAAAATTACTGGCTACCTATCGGCATCACCGACACTAAGACAGCGATCAGAAAAACGATTGCTTAGCGACAGTGATGATAGGGGGTAAAAGGGTTACCTGGGGGGCGATCAAGGGGGTTAAATTTTTATTCGATAATATATGGGGGTACCTGACGCTATAAAAACCTGCGGCGAACCTAAAAAAAATTATTGGTTACCGATCGGCATCACCAACACTAAGACAGCGATCAGAAAAACGATCGCTTAGCGACAGTGGTGATAGGGGGTGAAAGGGTTATCTGGGGGGCGATCAAGGGGGTTAAACCTTTATTAGGTAATATATGGGGGTACCCGACGCTATAAAAACCTGCGGCGAACCTAAAAAAAATAACTGGCTACCGATTGGCATCACCGACGCTAAGACAGCGATCAGAAAAATGATCGCTTAGCGACGGCGGTGCTAGGAGGTGAAAGGGTTATCTGCTGGGCGATCAGGGGGTTAAACCTTTATTAGGGGGCTACACTGGACCTAAAACTAACTTTAGTGACACTTTTACAGTCACAAATGTCACTGATTGCAGTGATCAGTAAATAAATGGTCACTGCAATCAGTGACACTGTGACTGGGGGCTGCGGGGTGATCTGGGGGGTGATCTGGGGTGTCTGGGGGGGGCGATTTATGTGCCTATGTGTCCTGGTGTCAGTGTAGTGTTTTGTGCACTAACCTGCATCTTCTCCTGTGCGGCGCTCGGTATATGTGAGCGCCGCAGGAAAGATGACATCACTTCCTCTGCCTGTGTAAACATTACACAGGCAGGGAAGCTCTCTCATTCGCCGGGAGCGATCGAGAGGGGGTGGCCGGAATCGAACGGCCGTCCCCTCATCCCTGATCGCTCCCAAACGAATAACGGCCGCTCACTGTAAAGAAGGGGGGTCCGATGGGACCCCCCAACTATACAAAGGCAGTCACGTAGATATACACGATTCTGCCTGTCAGTGCCATTCTGCCGACGTATATTTACAGTGGGCGGTCGTTAAGTGGTTAAGCTGGGATAGCAGGCGCGTGTGCACACCCGCTGCACTTCGGGGGACCCGATGCGCGTGGCCGGCAGTCTCGATGACCGCCGGCCACGTGCGATCACGGGCACGAGAGCCAGAACAGGGACATGTGTGTAAACACGCAAATCCCTTTTCTGTGAGGAAAGGGGAGACAGATCCTGTGTTCCTACTAGTTAGGAACAACAATCTGCCATCTCCTCTAGTCACTCCCATCCCCCTACAGTTAGAACACACATGAGGGAACACAATTAACCCCTTGATCGCCCCCCAGTGTTAAGCCCTTCCCTGCCAGTGACATTTACACAGAAATCAGTGCATTTTTATAGCACTGATCGCTGTATAAATGTCAATGGTCCCAAAAATGTGTCAAAAGTGTCCGATCTGTCAGCCATAATGTTGCAGTCCCAATAAAAATCGCAGATACCAACCATTGTTAGTAAAAAGGAAAATAATAATATAAATGCAATAAATCTTTCCCATAGATTGTAGACGCTATAACTTTTGCGCAAACCAATCAATATACGTTTATTGCGATTTTTATTACCAAAAATATGTAGAAGAATATATATTGGCCTAAACTGAGGAAAAAATTTGCTTTTTTAAAAAAAAATTGGGGATATTTATTATAGCAAAAAGTACAAAATATTGTGTTTTTTTCAAAATTGTTGCTCTTTTTTTGTTTATAGCGCAAAAAAGAAAAACCGCAGAGGTAAGAAAGAAAGCTGTATTTGTGGGAAAAAAGGACATTACTTTTGTTTGGGTAAAGCGCTGCACGACCGCGCAATTGTCAGTTAAAGCGACGCAGTGCCGTAACGCAAAAAATGGCCTGGTCATTAAGCAGGCAAATCTTCTGGGGCTGAAGTGGTTAAAGGCTTTTTTTTCTTTAAATAACAAACATGTTATACTTACCTGCTCTGTGCAGTGGTTTTGCACAGAGTGGCCCTGATCCTCCTCTTCTCATGTCTCATGCCAGCTCTCCTGGCTCCTCCCTCCTGCCGAGTGCCCCCACAGCAAGTAGCTTGCTTTGGGGGTACCTGTGCAGGCTTGCTCCAGAGCCACTGCTCTGTGAGTTCATTCACACACGAAGTGCGTCTCGGCCCCCTCATTATTGGCTCACTGGTTGTGATTGACAGTAGCAGGAGCCAATGGCTACCGCTGCGGTCTCAGCCAATGAGGAGAGAGAGACCCAGGAGAGCCGAGGCTCTCGTGCACATCGCTGGATCAGGTAAGTATTAGGGGGGCTGGGGGCGCTGCTGAACATAGAAGGTTTTTTACCTTCATGCATACAATGCATGAAGGTAAAAAACGTTGAGCCTTTACAACTACTTCTATGTCTGCCCCAAGTTAACTAGTGAGCTGAATTTGATTGATGATCGACTCACTACCTCTTCTGGAAGTCAATTCTGAGCATCAGCTACTCTTTCAATTGAAAAATGGCTTCAGTACTTTCAAAGTTTCAAAGTTTTCCAGTGTTGTTGCACAGGATAGACTGAAAATATGAGACTAAATCGTTAGATAAATGTTAAAAATAAAACTACCATATTCATATGAAGTTTTTTTTTTAAATATCGGCTTACCTTTCTCAGTTGTTGTATTTTAGCAAGTTCTTGTTTTTCATTGCAATTTGCATCTGTACTTATATTTGAAGGAATGTAAATCAGAATATCTTGGTCTTAAAAAAAAAGAGGTGCACTTTGTCAGAATCTAAAATAAAAGTGTACAAATCAGGTACAATGAACAAATCAGGCCAATTTAAAGGGGTTGTAAAGGTTCATTTTTTATTTTCTAAATAGGTTCCTTTAAGCTAGTGCATTGTTGGTTCACTTACCTTTTCCTTAGATTTCCCTTCTAAATATATTTTTTTTCTTTGTTTTCTTTGTCTGAATTTCTCACTTCCTGTTCCTCCTCAGTAAGCTGTTCAGTAAGCTGTTCTGGCTGACTCCACACCACTCGGATGATGGTGTGAAGTTTACTGAGGAGAAACAGGAAGTGAGAAATTCAGACAAAGAAAAAAAACATTTAGAAGGTAAATCAAAGGAAAAGGTAAGTGAACCAACAATGCACTAGCTTAAAGGAACCTATTTAGAAAATAAAAAACAAACCTTTACAACCCCTTTAATGAACCTGTCTTATCACATAAAACTGAAAGACAACACCTAACTCAGTTTAATAAGTTAAAGTGAAAGCACCCACAACCCATAGCTCAAATGTACTTATACAGGGACGTTTTCCAAAACAGTATTTGAGGCATCTATGCAAACCTGATATTTCAATTACAGTCTAAATCCCTCATTGATTTCTTTATATACAGTATATGGGCTTTCATCAAACAGACCTTGCTATAATTTTTTTGTAAAACCTGTAGAAAAAGGGTATACTTGAGAAGTAACTTATTCCATTGGCCCTAGAACTTTCAGAGACAATAGGAAATATTGAAAGTCTTAAAGCCATAAGGTTAACATTCTTAAAACGCTTCTGTTTCAATAAAAAAAAAAAAATGTTGTTTATGGTGCCATTCAAAGTAGGTCATTTGCAGATCAGCCATACTAAATTGTTGCTAGTGCGTTAGACATAACAACATAGTCACAAATTATTTCGCTGCATGAGTCTTTGAAATGATGGTGTATTCAACAAAACCTCTTCTAAATATCTTAGCATACATAGGGTGTATGCAACAAACGTTTGGGCATGCTACACACACCCAAAGAAAGTCATCATTGTACACAGGAAGTGTGTAGCACCGTCCAGCCTCTCTGCCTTGCTTCTGGGACCGCCCCTCCCAGTAAACACAGCAAATGTGGGCTTTGAGTAATTAAAGCCGGCAATACTGTATACTCGGAGATGAAGTCAGCAGCTGTAGCTGTCAAAAATCAGTCTAAATCACTGTTTATAAAAAACACTGCTCCAGAGATTGTATATTGTTACTTTTGTATCATTAACCTCCCTGGCGGTATGATTCTGTCAGATTTTAGGTGCTGAAAGCGGTACCATTATTCTGCATGGAAATTTGGCGTTTTATATTGCAGGCCTGTAATTCTTAGGAATAACTCACTTAAATCTGTCCAAACAAGAGTCTAGTAGACATCCCTTGTATGATAAAGTTCAAAAAAACAAAATTATACATTATAATAAAATAAATAACTATAAAATAATTATAACAAATAATATAATAATAATAATAAAAGTGTTTTTCAGTGTTTGATGACGAATTTCCCCACAAATCGCTATCGCTTAATTCTGCGAGTGATTCTAATTTATTATCGCTGTTTTTTAGCTGGTCTAAAACCACTTTTGACATAAAGGGACACTTTTTGGTTGCTATGGATAATCTCCAGTTTCTAGGCAGAAAGAAAAGTTTTTATTATATAAAAGTGCATGCAGGACACTGGGCAGACCACTAGGGACAATGGGGGTGTGTAATTATTACATACAGTACTGTAATCTGTAGGATTACAGTATACTGTATGTATACTGTGTTTCAACTTTTTTGAATTTGGCGCCGATCTCCGTCCCCGTGCGTCGTAACGCCGCAGGGAACGGAGCTCGGCGGCACTCGAAAGTGTGTGAATCGAGCGAGGAGACAGCTCGATCACACAGCGGAGAGGCATCGCAGGATCCAGGGGACAAGGTAAGTAACTCTGCCTGGATCACTGCGATGCAGCCCGAGTCTGGCTCGGGGTTACCGCTTTTGGTGCTGAAATTTAACCCCGAGCCAGACTCGGGAATACCGCTAGGAAGGTTAAATTCATTCATCTGTAGATCAAGTGGATGAACCTAGATCCAAAAAGGATGCCAGTTAAAGTGCTTGTATAGTCTTTTTTGTAACTTTTACCTACAGGTAAGCCTATAATAAGGCTTAACTATAGGTAAAAAAAAATATCTCCTAAACCTGTACGGTTTAGGAGGTATTCCCCTTGCAATGAGCCGCTGACTGCAGCGGCGCATGCTCACAGGGAATTCTCAGCCGAAGGCCCGGCAGACGCTGGACCATGCCGGAAAGTCTCCCGCGCGCATGCACAGGAGTGATAACATCGCGGCTCCAGTCACTCACAGTACTGGAACCGCGATACCCGGAAGACACGCCGAAGCAACATGTCAGCTACCTCGGCGTGGACCAGGTGAGTTACCAACGCCTCGTTCTAAGGTAAGAATTTCATAATGAGCTAGTATGCTGTGCATACTAGCTCATTATGCCTTTTGCCTTACAGGTGAGTAAAAAAAAAAAAAAAAAAATTGGGGCTATACAACCGCTTTAAAGCAACCTGACAAGTAAAAAAAAAACCCTAACTCACATTTATACATATACCAGGGCCTATTTAGGCAGGAGTCAATTAGTCTACCAGCATGTCTTTGGAGTGAGAGAGGAAACCAATGCAGGCACAGGGAGAACATGCAAACTGCAAGAAGGTAGTGGTGAGGTTGGGATTTGAACCAGGTTAAAGTGCTAAGCACTTAGCCACTGTGCTGCCCGTGGCATCCTAATAGACCTCCATGATGTACAATGCAGTGTCCTGCACTGCAAAAAAATCTGCAATAACACATGAAATCATGTGTATTACATGTTGTCATGTGATCCAGACTTTACTGTCTGTGCTGTTCACATGGATTAACTACTCTTCTATGATGGACTTATATTTGACGCACAACCTAAGGTACTGGAGTCTACAGAAGGCCTTCGCACATAGACTTTAGCCTATATAAAACCATTATATACAACAAGCTTTTACAAAGCATTTGCAAAATTGCTATGGACAGTTTTCTTGAAGCCTTTGAAATTCCTTTCAGCTCCATTTTGGGGACATTAAACACAGGCCATAATGAGAGTATTCAGCATTACCTTAAACAAGCTGCTAGAAAGATTCAGCACTACTTGAAACTTGTAGAAAGACTGCTAGCAGTTTATTTAAAGTAAGTCAACACTCTCATTAGGAACTGTATTGAAAAGTTGCTTACAAGACTTTTTGAAAGTTTCCTAAAAGCTATGCAAATGCTTTGTAAATGCTGAAGAAATGTAACACATGTACATTTATGAACCATGTTGGACTTCTGTTCATGCTCTGGTTGTCCGGTAGTCAGCACCAACGCTGTATCATGGCCTAGGCCAACAAGGCCCAGGTCTAGGGCAGCACTTTCAGGGGGGCAGGACGGAAAGAGTCCCTCGCCGGCTTGAGCTTTACTGTTAGTGTAGCGCCAGTCTTATGGTGCAGACTGGGCTGAAAGGCAAATTAGTCTAGCGCCCCCATAAAGAGGCCACAATGCTGTGGGGGGCGCTTCTTATTTTGACTGTCCTATTATCCTGGACCACAAACCTTCTTCACTGTGCTATATGTTTTTTGTTGCTCCATTGGCATGGTTATACCTTCTTGGTCCTCTCCATAAAATTATCAGAAATGTGTGCTTAAAGTAGAACTATAGGTAACACTTTTATTAATATTTTTCATTTTGGATAGAGTAAGGAACGTTATAGCCCATGGCAGTTTTTTTTTTTACCATCCCTGTCCCATTGCAGAGATTTACTTTCACTTCCTGCTCCATAGCCAATCAGGAAGTGAGATGAAATCTATGCAAATTAAGGGAATCCATTGACCCCCCCCCCCCCCAGGCCCTTAGACCTAATGTCACCACTCAAAATTTTTAGGGCGGGTCTTAAACATGAAGGGGTGTGGCCTTGAGAGGAAGGGGTGGGTCATATCTAAATTAGGGGGTGCACAAGTTTAGTCAGGCACAAAACCTAAATACACTACTGGTCAGCACTGGAAATTGTCAGACATTTACCAGCGACAACATGCAATTTATGGTGGAGCTCGGCTTCCCTATGCTATCTATGTATTATGATTGCAAAGTCTGACTGGAAAATAAGTCTTCTTTGACCTGATGCTGGTAAAGATGTATGTAGCGGCCTCCTCACTCCCCTCTTTCTCTTCAGCTCGTCTCTCTCTTGTCTAGGGGTATCTTTTAGAGGGGAAGGGAGCGGGGACACTACGCCAGGCCTTTGTCACAGGTGTCAGTGTGATACAAGCAAAGTTCTTTTACCTTCGGGTCAGTGCTGTGCACCTGGAGCCTCCACCGAGAGTTACCTTGAACAATGTCTGTCAGGAAATGAGCCCCACACCATTAAAGTTCAACACTCCTTTATTCTTCTTGAATGAACACAATCAGTTGAACTCCCTTAGTAGAAACAGAACAGAAAAGGAGGTGTGGATGCGAATAGGCCCAGACACAATGTGTTCTCCACTTTCCTTCCTGAAAGTGGGTTGCAGTCTTCGAACGAGGGGGAATTTCCTTCCAAGCGGTCTCCGGTGAGAGACTCACCCGTCACTGGCAATCTGCTGCACCAGGTCTTCGAATGAGAAGCTCCCCCCGGTCCATTACGCTTTCCGGATTCGGGTACCCAATCCCAGGGTTCCCTAGGATCTCCTTCCCTCGCGGAACTCAGTGTTGGGCACTGAGCTCCGGACCTCCATCTGAGTACCTCACCTCAGGCTAAAGGTGCCTGAAATGGAACACGACCTCCAGCTGTCCTCTAAGCCTAGGCCCGCCTAGAGAACCAACACGAACCATCGTCCTCAGGCTGAAGGTGCCCTGGACTCCAACCCCTTGACAAAGATGGTCGGCCCCTTTATACCCTCTCCCAGCAAGCACGGCGGGTTCCCCGCCCCACCATACCGCTGCCGAGGGAGGACAAAAAGGAAGCACAACACACAGCAATGATTCAACCCCAGCCCAGGGCGACAGCGCCACCTGCTGGGCTGCAGGGAATTACACATCACCAATGTCTCTGTCAAGTTCAAATTTACACCCGGGAAAGTACATACCCGCTACATGTAGATAGCACAATGGGGGCTAGCAACACTATGGGGTTAAATAATAAAGGCAAATAGACTGTTCACTTTACAAAGGAAGTTGAACTGTGCAAGGAAATTTTCCCCAGAGCTTAGTGAGTGTGGTGCAATTTCATTTTTCAATAAAACACCCAATCAAACTGCATCTTTGCTTGCACATGATTGGATGATGGTAGTCAGCAGGTCAGTCAGGTTCACCTCATTCACTAAGCTCTGAGAATATTTGTAAAGTGAACAGTTATCTGATTTTAGCAAATCAACAGCAACAAGTTGCATGGTGTCACTGCAAAATGGCTGTCAGTTTTCAATGCAGGCTGCTGGATAACCTAGGAGCACACCCAAGTCAAACATGGGGCTATGAATTTATCAGGGCACATGTGTTGTATAGCTATTCAATGTTCATTCATCCAATGAGTCATTTTAGGGTGAATTTTCACTTTAAAGCAGAACTAAAGTCGTCATAGCGGTGGTTCTTTTTTTTTTTTTTGCCATTATATGCCAGTATACACAGCACACGTTTACATTACAGCACAATAAGGCCCCTTTCACACTGGGGCGGTTTGCAGGCGCTATTGTGCTAAAAATAGCGCCTGCAAACTGAGCCTAAACAGCGGCTGCTGTCTCTCCAATGTGAAAGCCCGAGGGCTTTCACACTGGAGCGATGCGCTAACAGGACGTGAAAAAAAGTCTTTGGAGCGGTGAGAGGAGCGGTGTGTTTACCGCTCCTCCACCGCTCCTTCCCATTGAAATGAATGGGACACCGCGGTAATACCGCCCGCAAACCGCGGCTGTAGCCGCGGTTTGTGGGTGGTATTAACCCTTCTTTGGCCGCTACCGGGGGTTAAAACCGCACCACTAGCGGCCGAATACCTCAGCAATTCCGACGGTATAGCGCCAGTAAAAATAGCGGCGCTATACCGCCACCGCACCCACCGCCCCAGTGTGAAACCAGCCTAATGTAAAGAAAAGCCAGCACTGCAACAATGTTTCAGAATGACCATTTACTGAGGTCCCATATCAACAGAAACAATATTGTTTTGGGAATGCGCAGACTCTCTTTCTTAAAGTGACAGACAAATATAGCTCTATTTTTGGCATGCCAAAAATACACCTACAATGGACAATGTCCAGTGCATGTGAGTAGTGTACACAGAATAAAAAATAAAAATTCTAGGAGCCACGGAAAATGTATTGTTTTTTGGAAAAATACTTTGCTTTTCTCTTCCGCCAAAACATCTCTAACTAACTAGAGATTTGTTTTGCTTGACTTTTTTTTTTTTTTTAACAGAAAAGTGTTTTGCTTGACTTTAGTTCCAATTTATTGTGTTCAAACAAGATACATGTTACTGGTTCAGTAAGTTTGTTGAGGTTAAAGAGAAGTGTGACTGCATTTTAACAAATGCAATGGTTCAAAACCCAAGATATGTTGTTATATTCTGTCTAAACTTCCTGGTAATAGCTCAAGCTCTATCATTTGGATTGAATTTCACCTTTGTAAAACATTAGATTCTGAAAAACTGGCCAGTGAAATAATATGCATCTTCTAATATGCTTTTTTAGGAGTGTCCAGACTTTAAAGTATTCATTGTGAACTAGTGGTTATGTTCAAATGTTGCTCAATGCCATAGAATTTGATCTACAAACATCTACAATTAAGTATAGAATTTTCACATAGACACAGCATTTACATTGTTCCCATGCAATATCGGATCAATTATCTTCTGGGCAGAGTGAAATTTTTATCACCATAGGCATGCGCAGGGGGTGTGCCTGGGCACACCCTAATCATTACGTGCAGTGTCGATTCCCCATACTCCCTGGGCTTTCTCTGCGTTGCCCGACCCATCCCGCCATGCGGTGCTGCTGGCTTCCCTCCTCTCCTTCCAGCTGCTGTGGGGGATGTTTCAGGATGAAGAGTGTGGGATGGCGCCAGTAAATATGTAATGTACCAGCGCCTTCCTTTTCTAAATGAACTCACTCACTGTGTTCATTCATAACTAATGCGTAGTAAACTGTGTTTACTATGCTTCAGTTTTTGAATGAACAGGAAGCCACTCAGCACAGAGCACTTCCCATTCATTTATTGTCCCATGCAGCTGAGGCAGCAGAGAGATGTGTGTTTAAGCTTTGGGGTGCACACCCTAATGCAATAGGCTGCGCACGCTTATGTTTATCACCCTGTACTTGGTTTGTTTGTTACACTGTCTGCTTTATAAATACACCCCATAGTTTGTCATCGTACTGAGCCAACCAATTAAGGTGGCTGAAAATACAGAGACCTGAAGAAGCTGGAAAGAAGAAGTCGTAGCTGTCAAGGGAGCTTGTAGTCGCCACAATACCAAAGAGGAAATAAGCAAAGGAGAATTTAGTCTTGCTTTACCACTGATTGTTAAAACAGCACCTCTGCAATAAACACAATGTAATCCATAACAAATAAGACAGTTGTATGGGTTAATGCATTTTGTGGTGGTAATTTATTTACAATATAAACCAGGCTTTCTCAATGTTTTAATATAGAGGAATCCTTGAAATTGTTTTCAAGTCTTGGGGAACCCTGCTAAACTATTACATCTCTATATCACAGCAAATTTGCATGGTCAATAGGTTATAAGTATAAAAATACAAAAAGAGGAGTGTATGGCCCTCCCTAAACAGGATGTTATTATAAACCTGTAGGCAAATAAGAGAACCAGAACCTTCTTTAAGAGCCGGTTCACACTGGGGCAACACGACTTCCAGCGCGACTTTACAAGGCAACTTCGAGGCAATTTCGAGGCAACTTCAAGTTTCCTCCAGGACAGCCGACTTTGCCAGTGGCCAATCAAACAATAATCAGCTCTGTGGAAGGGAGGGGTTTGCCTGAGAAAACTATTTTCTCTTCCTGTGAAGTTGCTTCAGTTAAGACACTGATCCGACTTTGGAGGCGACTTCCATTGAAATCAATGGGTACAAGTCGCCTAGAAGTCGTTTTCAAGTAGTACAGGAACCTTTTTTGAAGTCGGAGCGACTTCTGTAGTGTGCATAAAGATGGCTCCATAGAATAACATTACAGCGCGACTTGGGGCGACTTGGGGCGTCTCGGGGCGACCTGAAGTCGGATCCTGAGTCGCCCTGGTGTGAACCGGCTCTAAGTGGAAGTGGGTTTGATAATAAAGTTGGTAGTGTCTTCACCCAGGACAGAACCTCTGTGAACAGAGGGAATTCCATTCCTGGAAAATTACCAGTAATTGAATCAAAGTAATTGGGAGCAGAGGAACTACTGCAACCAGCATTTACCATCAACCATAAGTATATAGATGCACACCAGTATGGAAATAATACATGATTTAGATAAGAAAAGAATAATAATAGTACATAAGTACACTGTTCAAACAAGGTAATAGTAGCAAAGAGCGCAACAAGAGTGTTGGTGGAACTGTGCACGTATAGCCCTGCTATATATAGTTATTAATAAAGATACTTCCACATGAATGTTGCAGCAAAGTTCAGTTACAGGGGCCCTGAGGATGATCGCAATGCAGCATCCATCTTGATGCTGAAGACCTGAAGACAAGATCAGCAATGATGGGGAGATCCTCAAACCATTGTCCAACCAGCCTGGAATGTAGCTTCTCACCAGCAGAAACCATGGCGTGACAAGGGACTCTGCATCTTAGTCCCTAGTAACTTCTAATCTGCCATTCAACTACCTATCGGCTGTCTAACTTGGCTCTAGCCTATGTTGGTTATTGAGCCCTGAGCCAACACTAGCTATATAATTCAAAATCCAGAAGGGACAGAATTTATTAAAATAACAGGCACTGCATATAAATTCTATTGCAATAAACAGATTCGCCCATTAACATACAGCAATGTAGTCACTACACACACACACACTGTATCATAAACTACTTGATATAATGAATGTGAGATAGCAAGGAGGCAGATATACTTTTATTACATACATTTTTGTTACACTTTTAACATAGGAACACTTGACTAATAATCCCTGTTTCTGGTCTGGATTAGCAACAGCTTTTCCATGGGGACATGTAGTCTCAGCTCCTCTCTCTCTCTCATTTTACTTCCTCCCTCTGGGGCTTCTAACCAAGCCACACAATGACAGGAAAATGTACATAAGTAACTTTCCAACATTAAACAACAAAGTCACTTACAAGTACAGACAGTAAAGGGCAGCAGATCCCTACACTAGATGAATGGCTGTCTCTGGCCTCATTGGTTTCACTGTCCTTAAACAAAGGTGCAAATGAAGCCACACATTCCTGTCTGTATACCTGTTCTGGCTATTAGAGACAGTGAAATAACATGCCAGCCAGGCAACTAGCAATTACCTGGCAACTCAGCAGGAAAAGTAAGAAACACCACCCAACACAATTTTTGCACATATTTCCTAAAAGTTGTAGCTTTTTTGCTGCTGCTGCTGCTGCACTGTGTCACTCAATAGAGAACTACTATATCAAATCTAATGAGTAGCAGGTAGGGATGAGCTTCGTGTTCGAGTCGAACATACGTTCGACTCGAACATCGGCTGTTCGATCGTTCGACGAAGATCGAACGATTTGGGCCGTTCGCGCCAAATTCGAGTGACGCGAACGGCCCACAATGCACTACGCCATCGCAGTGTCATCCAGGCGCTGTGATTGGCCAAGCATGCACTGTGACCCCGCATGCTTGGCCAATCACAGCGCCGGCAGCGAGGAGAGCAATGATTGGCCACAGGCAGGATGCCTGTGGCCAATTATTGCTGAGGGTGTTTAGTACACGCCCCACACTATAAAAGGCCGCCAGCACGGCGGCCTAGTGTAGTGTGTTCCGGAGCAGGGATAGAGCAGCATAGGCAGGGACAGTGACTGTTATTTCTTTCTTGCTTAACCTGGATTCCTTTAGTTTAGGGAAAGAGAAGGATAGGTAGGGAGAGTGTCAGTGTGTTTTGTGCTTGTGCTATAGTGTGCTTAAAAAAAACATTTATTCTAGGGACAGAAAACTGTAGGTAGGGACAGTGTCAGTTTCTTTCACTCTGCAAGTCCTTGTTTCCAGGGACCTGGAAGGACAGTGAGTGAATTGTCCTTGTGCTATATTGTGCTTAAAAAAACATTTATTCTAGGGACAGAAAACTGTAGGTAGGGAGAGTGTCAGTTTCTTTCACTCTGCAAGTCCTTGTTTCCAGGGACCTGGAAGGACAGTGAGTGAATTGTCCTTGTGCTATATTGTGCTTAAAAAAAACATTTATTCTAGGGACAGAAAACTGTAGGTAGGGAGAGTGTCAGTTTATTTCACTCTGCAAGTCCTTGTTTCCAGGGACCTGGAAGGACAGTGACTGAATTGTCCTTGTGCTATATTGTGATTAAAAAAAACATTTATTCTAGGGACAGAAAACTGTAGGTAGGGAGAGTGTCAGTTTATTTCACTCTGCAAGTCCTTGTTTCCAGGGACCTGGAAGGACAGTGACTGAATTGTCCTTGTGCTATATTGTGATTAAAAAAAACATTTATTCTAGGGACAGAAAACTGTAGGTAGGGAGAGTGTCAGTTTATTTCACTCTGCAAGTCCTTGTTTCCAGGGACCTGGAAGGACAGTGACTGAATTGTCCTTGTGCTATATTGTGATTAAAAAAAACATTTATTCTAGGGACAGAAAACTGTAGGTAGGGAGAGTGTCAGTTTATTTCACTCTGCAAGTCCTTGTTTCCAGGGACCTGGAAGGACAGTGACTGAATTGTCCTTGTGCTATATTGTGATTAAAAAAAACATTTATTCTAGGGACAGAAAACTGTAGGTAGGGAGAGTGTCAGTTTATTTCACTCTGCAAGTCCTTGTTTCCAGGGACCTGGAAGGACAGTGACTGAATTGTCCTTGTGCTATATTGTGATTAAAAAAAACATTTATTCTAGGGACAGAAAACTGTAGGTAGGGAGAGTGTCAGTTTATTTCACTCTGCAAGTCCTTGTTTCCAGGGACCTGGAAGGACAGTGACTGAATTGTCCTTGTGCTATATTGTGATTAAAAAAAACATTTATTCTAGGGACAGAAAACTGTAGGTAGGGAGAGTGTCAGTTTATTTCACTCTGCAAGTCCTTGTTTCCAGGGACCTGGAAGGACAGTGACTGAATTGTCCTTGTGCTATATTGTGATTAAAAAAAACATTTATTCTAGGGACAGAAAACTGTAGGTAGGGAGAGTGTCAGTTTATTTCACTCTGCAAGTCCTTGTTTCCAGGGACCTGGAAGGACAGTGACTGAATTGTCCTTGTGCTATATTGTGATTAAAAAAAACATTTATTCTAGGGACAGAAAACTGTAGGTAGGGAGAGTGTCAGTTTATTTCACTCTGCAAGTCCTTGTTTCCAGGGACCTGGAAGGACAGTGAGTGAATTGTCCTTGTGTTATATTGTGATTAAAAAAAAAAATTTTTCTAGGGACAGAAAACTGTAGGTAGGGAGAGTGTTTTTTTTCTTTCACTCTGCAAGTCCTTGTTTCCAGGGACCTGTAAGGACAGTGAGTGAATTGTCCTTGTGCTATATTGTGCTTAAAAAAAACATTTATTCTAGGGACAGAAAACTGTAGGTAGGGAGAGTGTCAGTTTATTTCACTCTGCAAGTCCTTGTTTCCAGGGACCTGGAAGGACAGTGAGTGAATTGTCCTTGTGTTATATTGTGATTAAAAAAAACATTTTTTCTAGGGACAGAAAACTGTAGGTAGGGAGAGTGTTTTTTTTCTTTCACTCTGCAAGTCCTTGTTTCCAGGGACCTGTAAGGACAGTGAGTGAATTGTCCTTGTGCTATATTGTGCTTAAAAAAAACATTTATTCTAGGGACAGAAAACTGTAGGTAGGGAGAGTGTCAGTTTATTTCACTCTGCAAGTCCTTGTTTCCAGGGACCTGGAAGGACAGTGAGTGAATTGTCCTTGTGTTATATTGTGATTAAAAAAAACATTTTTTCTAGGGACAGAAAACTGTAGGTAGGGAGAGTGTTTTTTTTCTTTCACTCTGCAAGTCCTTGTTTCCAGGGACCTGTAAGGACAGTGAGTGAATTGTCCTTGTGCTATATTGTGCTTAAAAAAAACATTTATTCTAGGGACAGAAAACTGTAGGTAGGGAGAGTGTCAGTTTATTTCACTCTGCAAGTCCTTGTTTCCAGGGACCTGGAAGGACAGTGACTGAATTGTCCTTGTGCTATATTGTGATTAAAAAAAACATTTATTCTAGGGACAGAAAACTGTAGGTAGGGAGAGTGTCAGTTTATTTCACTCTGCAAGTCCTTGTTTCCAGGGACCTGGAAGGACAGTGACTGAATTGTCCTTGTGCTATATTGTGATTAAAAAAAACATTTATTCTAGGGACAGAAAACTGTAGGTAGGGAGAGTGTCAGTTTATTTCACTCTGCAAGTCCTTGTTTCCAGGGACCTGGAAGGACAGTGACTGAATTGTCCTTGTGCTATATTGTGATTAAAAAAAACATTTATTCTAGGGACAGAAAACTGTAGGTAGGGAGAGTGTCAGTTTATTTCACTCTGCAAGTCCTTGTTTCCAGGGACCTGGAAGGACAGTGACTGAATTGTCCTTGTGCTATATTGTGATTAAAAAAAACATTTATTCTAGGGACAGAAAACTGTAGGTAGGGAGAGTGTCAGTTTATTTCACTCTGCAAGTCCTTGTTTCCAGGGACCTGGAAGGACAGTGAGTGAATTGTCCTTGTGTTATATTGTGATTAAAAAAAACATTTTTTCTAGGGACAGAAAACTGTAGGTAGGGAGAGTGTTTTTTTTCTTTCACTCTGCAAGTCCTTGTTTCCAGGGACCTGTAAGGACAGTGAGTGAATTGTCCTTGTGCTATATTGTGCTTAAAAAAAACATTTATTCTAGGGACAGAAAACTGTAGGTAGGGAGAGTGTCAGTTTATTTCACTCTGCAAGTCCTTGTTTCCAGGGACCTGGAAGGACAGTGAGTGAATTGTCCTTGTGTTATATTGTGATTAAAAAAAACATTTTTTCTAGGGACAGAAAACTGTAGGTAGGGAGAGTGTTTTTTTTCTTTCACTCTGCAAGTCCTTGTTTCCAGGGACCTGTAAGGACAGTGAGTGAATTGTCCTTGTGCTATATTGTGCTTAAAAAAAACATTTATTCTAGGGACAGAAAACTGTAGGTAGGGAGAGTGTCAGTTTATTTCACTCTGCAAGTCCTTGTTTCCAGGGACCTGGAAGGACAGTGACTGAATTGTCCTTGTGCTATATTGTGATTAAAAAAAACATTTATTCTAGGGACAGAAAACTGTAGGTAGGGAGAGTGTCAGTTTATTTCACTCTGCAAGTCCTTGTTTCAAGGGACAGAGAAGGACACCTGAAGGTAGCCCTTATTGCTTTTTTCCCATCTCCCTGCAGGCCATCTATTAGAATGTCTGGAAGGCAAACAAGGAGAGGCAGACAGTCAGGAGGCAATAAAAGAGGGCAAGCAGGCTCTGTGTCTGGGGGCAACAGTGCTGGTCGTGGACGCGGTGCATTGTCATCAGCACATGGCCATGGGACACGCTTGTCCTTCTTTTCGGCAGCTGGACATGTTGAGCCACATCATGCCGAAGACTTGGTAGAGTGGATGACCAAGCCCTCCTCCTCCTCCTCATCCTCTCTCACCCAGGCTCAGGGTACTGGAAAAGCAGCTGCCAAAGCGTCGTCTTCCCTGGTATCAATGTCAGACAAATCATCAGTCACTCCTTCCCTAGACCCACCATGTCCTCCTCCTGAGGAGTCCCCCGAACTGTTTCAGCACAGTGTTGGGTACATGCTCCAGGAGGATGCCCAGCGTTTCGAAGGGTCTGATGATGAAACCCAGCTAGAGGAAGGCAGTAGCGTGAGAGCAGACAGAGGGGATGCTCAAGAAGGACACCAATCTGGCAGTCATGTTCCAGCAGCTGCAGCATACTGCCAGATTGGCTCCAGTGATGAGGAGGGAGGGGATGATGAGGTCACTGACTCCACGTGGGTGCCTAATAGGAGAGAGGAGGAGGAGGAGGATGAGGAGGAGGCACATCTCCAACGAGGCAGGATGCCCTTTGGTGGCCAGCGTAAGGGCAGTACACCGACGGAATCACACCGCAGAGCTCCGCCTGTGCAGGGCGCTGCCTCTGCCCGTCATTCAAAAAGTTCTTTGGTGTGGGCCTTTTTTGAGGCTAGTGCATCAGATCGCACAGCTGCTGTTTGCAACATATGTCTCAAGCGTATATCGCGTGGCCAAAACATCAGCCGCTTGGGTACCACATGCCTGACCAGACATATGTTGACCTGCCATGCAGCTCGTTGGCAAGCCTACCTCAAAGACCCACACCAAAGAACAAAGCGGACCTCTCCTTGCACCGCATCAGCTGGGATCTCCAACCCCACTATAACTTCAGTCCTCTCTGAAACATGCACTGAGAGGAATGAAGGTGTAGAATTAGGTGTGTCACAGCCAAGTACTTGCGCCCACTCTGCTAGCAGTACACCGACGTCCGATTCTAGCAGGCAAATTTCCCTGCCCCAGCTGCTGGACCGTCGAAAGAAGTTCACTCCCAGCCATCCACATGCCCAGCGGTTGAATGCTAGCTTGGCTAAATTGCTAGCGCTTCAACTGCTGCCTTTTCAGTTGGTAGACTCGGCCCCCTTCCGTGAGTTTGTGCAATGTGCAGTTCCTCAGTGGCAGGTTCCCAAACGCCACTTTTTCTCACGGAAGGCTATTCCGGCTCTCTACCGGCATGTGGAAGGCAATGTCTTGGCCTCGCTGGACAGGGCGGTCAGCGGTAAGGTGCATATTACCGCTGACTCATGGTCCAGCAGGCATGGACAGGGACGTTACCTTTCTTTCACGGCCCATTGGGTCACTCTTTTGGCAGCTGGGAAGGATTCAGGACAAGGTGCAGTAGTGTTGGAGGTTGTCCCACCGCCACGCCTCCAAAATGCTACTACTGGTTGTGACACACCTCTCTCCTCCACCCCCTCCTCTTCTTCTTCCTCCATGGCCTCTTCCTGTGGTTTGTCCTATGAACCAGCGGTGCTCCGTAGCCGTTCACGGGGCTACGCAAGTACGCAGGCAAAAAGATGCCATGCCGTGCTTGCGCTGGTGTGTTTGGGGGACAGAAGCCACACTGGGGCAGAGGTCCTGTCTGCTCTGCAGGGCCAGGCCGAGAGGTGGTTGACGCCACGCCAGCTTAAGCCAGGAATGGTGGTTTGCGACAATGGCACCAACCTCCTCTCCGCCCTCCGACAGGGACAACTGACCCATGTGCCCTGTGTGGCTCACGTCCTTAACCTGGTGGTGCAGCGCTTCTTGGGCAGGTACCCGGGCTTACAGGATGTCCTGAGGCAGGCCAGGAAAGTCTGTGTGCATTTCCGCAGATCTTATAATGCCAGTGCTCGCCTGGCTGAGCTGCAAAAGGAGTTGAACCTGCCCAAGAACCGCCTTATATGTGACATGCCCACCAGGTGGAACTCAACGTTGGCCATGCTGCAGCGGCTGCACACGCAGCAGAGGGCCATCAATGAGTACCTGTGCGACTACGGCACCAGGACAGGGTCAGGGGAGCTTGGTTTTTTTTCTCCACGCCAGTGGGGCATGATCAGGGATGCATGCACTGTCCTGGCACCATTTGAGGAGGCCACGAGGATGGTGAGCAGTGACAGTGCATGCATCAGTGACACTGTACCTCTTGTCCACCTGTTGGAGCACACGCTGCGTGGAATAATGGACAGGGCACTTGAGGCAGAACAGAGGCAGGAAGAGGAGGACTTCCTTGCCTCTCAAGGCCCCCTTTACCCAGACAGTGTTCCTTCTGTCCCACCCATCGCACAGGAAGAGGAGGAGGAGGAGGAGGAGGAGGAGGAGGAGGAGGAGGATTGTGTCAGCATGGAGGTGGAGGCTGGCACTCAGCATCATCAGCAGCAGTCTTTTAGGGATGATTTACAGTCCCAAGAAACCAGTGGACTTGTACGTGGCTGGGAGGAGGTGGCTGCGGATCATGTCGTCCTTAGTGACCCAGAGGACTCCGGAGCGAATGCCTCAGCAAACCTACGCTGCATGGCCTCCCTGATCCTGCAAAGTCTGCGGAAGGATCCTCGTATTCTTCGGATCAAGGAGAGGGACCATTACTGGCTGGCCACTCTCCTTGATCCACGGTACAAGGGTAAGGTTGCGGACCTTATGTTACCGTCGCAGAGGGAGCAGAGGATGAGACAACTCCGGGAGGCCTTGCAGAAAGGTCTGTGCAACGCGTTCCCAGAGACTGGGAGGTTGCAAACTCCTGGTCCTGGACAACGAGTTGCTGAGGCTTCGGCCAGTCAAAGAAGGAGCGGTGGGGAAGGTGGCCGTCTGACCGATGCGTTCAGACAATTCTTTAGTCCGCAGCCCCAAAGTATGATCGGTTCCAGCAACCATCGCCAGCGTCTGATAAACATGGTGCAGGAATATCTAGGGGCAAGGTCAGACTTGGACACCTTCCCCACCGAAAATCCTCTGGCTTACTGGGTCTTGAGGATGGATCACTGGCCAGAGCTTGCACAGTATGCAATTGAGCTACTGGCCTGTCCTGCATCCAGCGTTCTTTCGGAACGCACATTCAGTGCTGCTGGAGGATTTGTCACGGATCACAGGGTGCGCCTGTCCACCGACTCGGTTGATCGACTGACTTTCATCAAGATGAACCAGTCTTGGATCACCACCAGCTACCACACACCTGATGCTGATATAACAGACTAATTGATTTTAACATGTCACATCCCTTCAAGACTGATGCTGATGCTGAGTGCCTGTGCTGTTATGTTGACTGGCTATCCTCCTCCTCCGAGTCCTCAATGATACGATTGATGATGATAGCTTGTAAGATCATTTTTGTTTATGGGTGCCGCCACCAGTGCCTAACGCCCAATTTTTCAGCCCCTGTTTAACAGGGGCGTGTAATTACAATTTTTGAAGCAATACTTTGCAACAGGGCTCATTGCTGTGCTCCAAGTACAGTATCTGTGAGGAGTTGCAGTGTTGTGCCACCAGTGCCTAACGCCCAATTTTTCAGCCCCTGTTTAACAGGGGCGTGTAATTACAATTTTTGAAGCAATACTTTGCAACAGGGCTCATTGCTGTGCTCCAAGTACAGTATCTGTGAGGAGTTGCAGTGTTGTGCCACCAGTGCCTAAGGCCCAATTTTTCAGCCCCTGTTTAACAGGGGCGTGTCATTACAATTTTTGAAGCAATACTTTGCAACAGGGCTCATTGGTGTGCTCCAAGTACAGTATCTGTGAGGAGTTGCAGTGTTGTGCCACCAGTGCCTAAGGCCCAATTTTTCAGCCCCTGTTTAACAGGGGCGTGTCATTACAATTTTTGAAGCAATACTTTGCAACAGGGCTCATTGCTGTGCTCCAAGTACAGTTGCTGTGAGGGGTTGCAGTGTTGTGCCACCAGTGCCTAAGGCCCAATTTTTCAGCCCCTGTTCAACAGGGGCATGTAATTACAATTCTTGATCTAATAATTCACAGCAGGGCCCATTGCTGCACCCACCAAGAGTAACTGTCAGGGCTTACAGTGTTGTGGCACCAGCACCACCATCAAAGGCCCAATTTTTACTACCACTGTTCAACAATTATATGTAATTAAAATTCCTGATATAATAGTTGACAGCAGGGCGTTCCAGCACCAACCAAGAGTAACTGTGAGTGCTTACAGTGTTGTGCCAACACCAACAACTAAGGGGCCTATTTCTGCAGAGTATATACGGCAGGTCCCTACTTTCAAACATCCAACTTACAAACGACTCCTACTTGCAAACGCAAGAAGACAACAGGAAGTGAGAGGAAATCTACCACTAGGAAGGAAAATTCTCTCCTGTAAGAATAAATATGGGAGAAAGGTGTCTCCTCTGTACTGATGCTTTATCAGCAATCCTTGTTTCAAGAAAAACACCACATTTCAAAAACAGTTGTCATTGGGACGGAAAGTGAGGTGAAATGTTCTGAACAGGGGCACAGACAGCAAAACAAATGTTACAGGGGTGATAACCCTTACCTATGTTTTCCAAAAAGTTTAAAAATAGATTTTTGGGCTGGAGCTACACTTCAACAATGTACCTGTTCAAAATTACAAACAGACTCTACATAAGAACAAACCTACAGTCCCTGTCTTGTATGCACCGCCTGTATAGGGCTGTTCAGAGTATATAGGGCCTTTTTTATTTTATGTGCGGGGTTCCCCTTAATATCCATACAAGACCCAAAGGGGCTGGTAATGGGCTGGGGTAGGGGGGGGGTCATGGGGTAGCTATGCCATTTTTCTTAAAGAATTTCATCCATATTACCGGGACCAGACATTACATTAAAGCCGCAAGCAGTTTTAAATGGCTTTTTTTTCCTTTAGAAGTGTCATTTTGTGCAGGGACAGTTCTAAACACGGGAAACACGTGGCACTTCACAGGCATACTTTAGACACCCCCCAGGTACGATATTTAAAGGAATATTTGACTTTTTTTTTTTCACTTTATGCATCATTAAAATGACTGCTCCCGAAAAACGACCGTTTTTAAAACTTCTTTTTGCATTGATACATGTCCCCTGGTGCAGAACCCGGGTTCCCAAACCCTTTTTAGGACAATAACATGCATAATAGTTGTTATAATTAGCACTTTAGAATTCGAACGTTCGCATCCATTGTATTTAATAGGGTTCTAATGTTCGTTCGAACTTTCGGTCCGTTCGCGGGTTCTGGTGCGAACCGAACCCGGGGGTGTTCGGCTCATCACTAGTAGCAGGTCATCATCTACTGGAATGCTTAAATACAGACAAGTGTTCCTATGGACATCACAGACTCACAGTAGAGCCCCATCATTTCAGCTGCATGTAACTGGACTGTTTTATTCAGAAGAAATTGGAGTCACTGGTAAACAACATCTGCTTTTTATTTGGGTACTTCAGTTAAAGTTTTTATAAGGAAGCTGCCTCATCAGTAAATGAAAAAGACACTGGGCTTTTGTTCTTTCTAGACAGAACTAAGAAAAAAAAACACAAGATGGGCAGTCACCAGAAGATCATACAGAGATCTGAGAACATAGCTCCAAAGAGCTATTATGCTACCTGAAAGTTTACACATGTTTTAAAAAATATTAAGCTTCAGTCATAGCAGGGTATACCTGATACCAACGACTGCTAAAAAATTTGTAAAATAAAAATATAAAAATGATTTTTAATGCTGTTAGGATTCTATTCTATACAAGACGAACGGTGAGGATGATAATGAAAATGACAATGATGATAAATAAAACCGTATAAAGAAGTGTGTACTGGCAGGGTGTCCCAGTAGGGAGTAACAGAGCCATATATACACAGGAAGATTTCTGGTTTAAAACAACTCTAATTAATTGGGCAATGTACCAATTTTTTTTCTTAATTACAACTGGCTACATGGGGTTTCTTTTGTATTTCTATTCTAGCTCTTAAAATATGTTGTGTTGGTAGTACATTTAAGTGATTTCCATCCCATTTCTGAATAAAGAAACAGCTTCACACAGCATACTAGTAACAATAAACTGTAATTATAAAATATGCTACAGAGGATAGTAATGCATTTTTTTTTTAAATGTGGCCCCATACACTAGTATGTGAGGCTTATGTCATGTTGATATTAAGTGATTTGTCTGGTTAGACTGTTGACCAGTGGGCTCTTCCCCACCTCTGTCATTTGGAAGGACGTGCTAATAGTTGTGGTGGGATTGTGTGAAATGTATCTGTCCTCTGTTGAAGTATGCTGCTTTAGATCAATTTAGTGTGACCTGATCCTAGTGTAATTCACTCCTCTCTTTACCAAATTGCATTGTTTTTCTGAAGCTTCTCCATAGACTTGGTGGAATTTCATGTATGCAAGATCGGACCACCCTCAGATTACTGGGTCTGGTAATGGGCTCAGGAGCGTCACAGCTGGGCTCAGCCAGTCATTATGTTTTTTTTTTGTTTTTTTTTGCTACATAGCAGGTCATGAGAAGGATAAGCATAGTTGTCAGGGACCTTCTCTAGACATGATATCACCACCTGATCTATCCAAATAGGATAATGTTGGGCAATTGTCATCTTGTATTTATTGAGAGCACTAGCCCAGTGACTGACAGACCTAGAAAGCTATTCAATGTTTTCCACATTAGCACTTATAAGGTTAACACACAGCTTATACTGTCAGGGTCACCTGTGGCCAGGTGACAGATGCACACCGTAGGGGGACAGGAGTGCACCGCGAGGTAGTGAACCCTATGGCTGGCTTCTGTGGATAGGAAACTGGGTGGTTGTGGAAAGCGGGACCAGAGGAGCACAACCGGGATCCCAACGGAAGCGAGAGCCAAGATTCCCCAGGGCGCGGAGTCTAAGACCCAGCTGGTCTTCTCCAGGGCCTCTAGTGGTGAGGATGTTACGCTGCAGGCTGGGACCAGGTCGCGGCCCCTGGAGTTTCCTAGCTCACGCCCCGTAGGATAAGGGGAAGCAGCAGCACACGATAGAGAGAACCGAATAACAAGCCGAAGGTCAGGGGCCACAAGCAGACAAGGATAACGAAGAACGAGCCGAAGGTCAAGGGTCACGAGCAGACAGGGATGGTCGGGGACAAGCCAATAACGTAACAGAGAGACAGACGTAGCACACGGCAGGCAGGAACCCAAACACACAATGCCTAACAAACACGTTGATCAGCAAAGCAGGCTTGCAGTGCACAGGTTAATATAGTGTTCAGTGATAGGGCCTGGGGTGGAGTCAGGCTGGGAGGAGATTATAAAGGAAGCCAGGTGAAGGAGGTCTGGTCTCTAGATGAACACATGAGGAGGAAGGTAAGATGGCAGACAGACATTAATGCATATCCATGACAGTACCCTCCCTCTTACGAGGCCTCCCCCTTCCCCGCCTGGGCCCAGGTTTAGAGGGAAACTTCAGATGAAACTCCTTTAACAGACGAGGTGCAAAGACCTCAGATGCAGTGATCCAAGACCTCTCCTCAGGACCAAACCCTTTCCAATGAACGAGGTACTGAAGAACGCCTTTACAGAGTCGGGAGTCCAGAATTTGACTGATCTCGTACTCCTGATTATCCTCCGAGACAGGCGCCACGGTAGGAAGAGGACGAGAGAATTTATTGAGGACTAAAGGCTTTAGAAGAGCAACATGAAAGGAGTTAGTGATTTTAAGGCTCTTAGGAATCTGGAGTTTGAAACAAACCGGATTCAGTTTAGCAGTTACCGTGTATGGACCGATGAATCGTGGAGCAAACTTCAGAGAAGGAACTCGGAGCTTGATGTTCCTGGTAGAGAGCCAGACTTTGTCCCCTGGCTGAAGAGAAGGCGGTTTACGCCTGCGGCGGTCGGCAAAGCCTTTGAATTTTTCAGCAGCTGCCCGGAGGGAATCATGAACGTGACCCCAAACGGAATTGAGAGACTCCTGAACCGAAGCCAAAGCTGGAATGTCTGGAGAACAGATCATAGGAAGAGGAAGTTGAGGGTGTTTTCCATAAACTGTGAAAAAGGGTGTCTTCTGCGAACTGGTATTCACATGATTGTTATGGGAGAATTCTGCCCACGGGAGTAGAGAGGACCAATCGTCATGGTGAGAAGACACAAAGGTGCGAAGAAAGACCTCTAACTCCTGATTAACCCTCTCAGTCTGTCCATTGGATTGGGGATGGTAAGAAGAAGAAAAATCCAAGACAATATTGAGGGATTTGCAAAAGGCTCTCCAAAAACGAGACGTGAATTGGACTCCCCTGTCGGAAACAATATGAGAAGGGACCCCATGTAGGCGGAGAATTTCTCGAATGAAAATGGGAACCAAGGCAGGGGCAGAAGGAAGACCAGGAAGAGGAACAAAATGAGCCATCTTGGAGAATCGATCGATTACCACCCAAATGACTGTATTATTCTCAGACAGTGGGAGATCGGTGATAAAATCCATGGCAATATGGGCCCAGGGTTCCTTAGGAATAGGCAAGGGCATGAGGAGACCAGCAGGAGCTTGTGTGGAGGATTTGGACTGAGCACAGACATGACAAGCTTTAACGTAGTCTTTGACGTCTGAGCGGAGATTAGGCCACCAGTAGTGACGACTGATGAGTAGGAAGGATCGGAGGAATCCAGAATGCCCTGCCACCTTGGAATCATGTCCCCAACGAAGGATCTTAGCTCTTAGCTCAGTGGGGACAAAGGTCTTACCAGGCGGAATTTTAGACTTCAGGGTGGTAGAGTGGGCAACAATGCATGAGGTGGGAATGATCGGCTCAGGTTCAGGGGCGGACTCCTCGTCCAAAGTGTCAAATGACCTAGAGAGCGCATCAGCCCGACCGTTGCAGGAACCAGGTTTGTAGGTAATCGTGAAATTAAAACGGGCAAAGAAGAGACTCCACCTGGCCTGTCTAGGATTCAGACGTTTAGCATTCTGTAGATACTGTAAATTCTTGTGATCGGTAAAGATCGTTATGGAGTGAGGGGAACCCTCCAAGAGATGACGCCACTCCTCTAACGCCAATTTAATTGCGAGAAGTTCCCGATCACCGATGGCATAATTCCTCTCTGCCTGAGAAAATTTTTTGGAGAAGAACGCACATGGTTGGCGTCTCTTCTCAAAGATTTGAAGAAGCACAGCTCCCACCCCCATTGAGGAAGCGTCCACTTCAATAAAAAATGCATTCCCAGGATTTGGTCTCCTCAAGAGGGGGCCAGAAACAAAGGCCTGTTTCAGGTTGTGAAATGCAGAGACAGCTTCGGGAGGCCAGTCTCTGGCATTCACACCCTTCTTGGTCAAAGCGATAATAGGCGCGGCAATGGAAGAGTAATTCCTTATGAACTGCCTATAATAATTAGTGAAGCCAAGAAAGCGCTGTGTGGCCTTGAGGCTAGCAGGAAGAGGCCAGTTGGTGATAGCCAAGACCTTCCCAGGGTCCATACGAAGCCCCGAACATGAGACAAAGCACCCCAAAAACAGGACCTCAGAACATTCAAAGGAACATTTCTCCAGCTTGGCATAGAGATTGTTCTCTCTAAGACGTTGAAGTACAGTGCGGACATGGTTTCTGTGGACGAGCAGATTTTCAGAAAAGATCAGAATGTCATCCAGATAGATGACAACAAACTGGTACAGCAGATCTCTGAAGATTTCATTGACAAAGTTTTGAAACACGGCTGGAGCATTACACAGACCAAAAGGCATCACCAGATATTCGTAATGCCCGTCTCTAGTGTTAAATGCAGTCTTCCATTCGTCACCCTCCCGTATTCGAATGAGATTGTACGCGCCTCTGAGATCCAACTTGGTGAAAATGGAGGCACCCTTCAACCTATCGAATAGCTCAGATATTAAGGGTAAGGGGTATCGATTTTTAATAGTAACCGCATTTAAACCCCGATAATCGATGCAGGGTCTTAAGGTACCATCCTTTTTGGCAACAAAAAAGAACCCTGCCCCTGCAGGCGATGAGGATTTCCGGATGAACCCTCTCTCCAGATTCTCTGCTACATACTCCGACATGGCCTGGGTCTCTGGGATGGACAGAGGGTAGGTACGACCCCTGGGTAGAGTTGCTCCGGGGACAAGATCAATAGCACAGTCAAAAGACCTGTGGGGAGGAAGCACCTCAGCTGATTTTTTACAGAACACATCCCGGTAATCGCTGTATGCGGCGGGAAGATCAGAAGAAACAGAAGTGGCAGCAACCGGAAGACTCTCCTTGGGGGTCACCTTGAGAAGACACGACGAGAAACATGAGGAACCCCAGGCCAGGATCTGCCCAGAGACCCAGTCCACATGTGGAGAGTGGAGCTGTAGCCAAGGGAGGCCCAATACAACTGGGGTAGAGGCCTTGGGTAGAATAAGAAAGGATATCCACTCCTGGTGGAGAATCCCTACCGACATCCTAATGGGTAGCGTCTGGAAGCGAATAGGGCCCCCTGGGAGAACAGTGCCATCAATTGCCGAGACTACCAATGGGGTAGTGAGAGGTGAAAGGGTAAGCTTCATAGAAGAAGCAGTTCTCCAATCCATGAAATTGCCGGCAGCCCCGGAATCCAGGTATGCAAGGGTTGACTGAGGAGAAGTGCCTACATGAAGGGACACCGGCAAGAGCAGGCGAGAAGGTGATGTTTCTGGGTCCAATACTCCACCTTCCAAATGTATTAGACCCGAGCGTTTCCCGGACGAAGCGAGCAGGAGTCACGAAAATGACCCTTGCCCCCACAATAGAGGCACAAGCCCAGAGTTCTGCGCCTAGCACGTTCTTCGGGGGTTAGTCTGGTCCGGCCCAGCTGCATAGGTTCTTCAGCAGGTAGAGGATGCTCCACGGAATGAAGGGAGGGGAGCTCAGACTGGCTAGGACCCAGAGAGTGCTGGCGTCTTTTTTCTAAGGACCTCTCTTGAAAACGAATGTCGATCTGGTTGCATAATGAAATTACATCGTCCAGACCGACGGGAATGGCTCTTCCCGCTAATTCGTCTTTCACTCGGTCAGAGAGGCCATGTAAAAAGGTAGCGACCAGGGCCTCATTATTCCAGCTCAATTCAGCTGTGTGGATACGGAACTGAAGAGCATATTGCCCCACTGAACTAGATTCTTGGCGAAGACGTAAGACAGCACTAGCCGCTGAAGAAGCCCGAGCCGGCTCTTCGAAGATATTACGAAAGAGCTTCAAGAATTCGGACAGACTGGAAACCACCGGATCGTTCCTCTCCCACAGGGGGGCAGCCCAGGCCAAAGCTTCACCGGAGAGGAGGGAAATGATATAGGCTACCTTAGCCCGGTCAGATAGGAAGCTTTGAGGCTGAAGCTCAAAATGAATAGTGCATTGGCTGAGAAACCCCCTGCAGGCCTTGGAGTCCCCAGAGAAACGGAACGGAGCTGGCAATCTTAGTGAGTGTGAGGCTGCGACTGGTGCGATAGGTACAGCCGCTGGTTGTACTTGGGGTTGCGGATTCGGGGTTCCCAAGGAGACCTGAAGCTGCTCGAATCGAGAAGCCAGATCCTGGAGGAATCGCATCACCTGGGTCTGATTTGATTCCTGGGTCTCAAGTCTGCGAACTATGCCCTGCAATGGATCATCCGCGGGAAGCGGGATGTCAGCCGGGTTCATGGCTGATCAAACTGTCAGGGTCACCTGTGGCCAGGTGACAGATGCACACCGTAGGGGGACAGGAGTGCACCGCGAGGTAGTGAACCCTATGGCTGGCTTCTGTGGATAGGAAACTGGGTGGTTGTGGAAAGCGGGACCAGAGGAGCACAACCGGGATCCCAACGGAAGCGAGAGCCAAGATTCCCCAGGGCGCGGAGTCTAAGACCCAGCTGGTCTTCTCCAGGGCCTCTAGTGGTGAGGATGTTACGCTGCAGGCTGGGACCAGGTCGCGGCCCCTGGAGTTTCCTAGCTCACGCCCCGTAGGATAAGGGGAAGCAGCAGCACACGATAGAGAGAACCGAATAACAAGCCGAAGGTCAGGGGCCACAAGCAGACAAGGATAACGAAGAACGAGCCGAAGGTCAAGGGTCACGAGCAGACAGGGATGGTCGGGGACAAGCCAATAACGTAACAGAGAGACAGACGTAGCACACGGCAGGCAGGAACCCAAACACACAATGCCTAACAAACACGTTGATCAGCAAAGCAGGCTTGCAGTGCACAGGTTAATATAGTGTTCAGTGATAGGGCCTGGGGTGGAGTCAGGCTGGGAGGAGATTATAAAGGAAGCCAGGTGAAGGAGGTCTGGTCTCTAGATGAACACATGAGGAGGAAGGTAAGATGGCAGACAGACATTAATGCATATCCATGACATATACTATATCATAATGACATGAACCAGCCAAGAAGGCAAAACTCCATGGGCAGGCAGAACTTGTGGAAGGAAGGCAGTAAATCGGATTGATTTACTAAAGGCAAATAGGCTGTTGACTTTGTAAGGGAAGATGCACTATGCAAGGGAAGGTTCCCAAGATCTTAGTGAATGTGGTGAGATTTCAATTTGCAAAGAATACCCAATCATATATAATAAAAAAAATGCATTTTTGTTTGCTCGTGGTTGAATGATGGAGGTTAACAGAGCTTCACCACCTTCACTAAGCTCTTGGGATAATTCCCTTGCAAAGTGAAGAGCCTATTTTCCTTTATTAAATCAACCCCAATATTTTAAGATCCTGTATAAACTTAATGGAACAAGACAGCTGAAAGAAAGCGGTGTACAAAGATTTCAATGCCTTTCTTCAATCAAATCCTTCATACAGAATTAGTTGGAACGAATTAAATGCATGTTAGCCTATTATGCATTAAGATAAAATTCGTACTATGCATGTGCAGTTCCCTATATTTGTAAATTATATTATTTATGTTAGAATTCTAACTTTCTTTTAGTCATTAACTACAACACAGGACATGATTTAATTAATTTAGGATCTAAATTATAATTATATATAAGATCCATTTTTTAAGTTGTCTCATAGTCTGGTGGCCTGCATGTTGATGAGATCATTTAAGCCCACTAAACGTAAAATTAAGCCATAACTTTCCAGTTTCATCTCTGCTCTGTCACATGAATTCTGCACCAAGGACATGCCAGTTTTCAGCACTACAGTTTTGTGGGCAATAATATATTCAACTTTAATTTATGGAACTCAAACAGCCAGTCAGAAGGTTAGGGGTGTCAGCACCAGGCACAATGTGCTGCTACATTTTGATGTAGTATCAGTTAAAATTGATAAATTATCACCATGAAGAACTTTTTATAACCGCCTTAGTATTAAATAATACAATGTTCTTTGTCAAGCACTATAGCTAGAAAAAAGCCATTGGGCCTGACACCTAGGCTATCAAACAGCGTTATGGTGTGTAATCTCTATCGAAGTGATTGATAACATTATTTATGCTTTGCAAACAAACAGCAGCTGTAACCCCTTGTAGGGTTTGTTTAACTTCAAAGGATTTCCCTTTATTGTGGATCATGCAGTGAGCCCTTATGGGTATAGCTCATTAAAATTAAAATTTCATGTGTGTTGAATCAATAATAAATTGATTGCTCAGTACAAAATAGCAGGGGACATTCCATACCTACTGCTACAAAAAGTCAACTTCTGGGATGCTCATAATTGACTCTCAAACTCATCAAAATGGCTTTGAAATAAAGCTTATGATGAAAGGAATTTTGCAATGATCGTATACTAGAGGCTGGCAATATTCGGAAAATGCTAGATAACTGGCTGTTTCAGTCCTCAGTACTTTCTGAATCACTGATGGTCAATAAGATCATAGCTGATTAAAGTGGGAGTAAACTCCCATGTATGATTTTTACCATTAGGTAAGGCTATAATAAGGCTGATACTCAATAAGATCATAGCTGATTAAAGTGGGAGTAAACTCCCATGTATGATTTTTACCTTTAGGTAAGGCTATAATAAGGCTTATAAGTACAATAAATATCTCCTAAACTTGCACCATTTAGGGGATATTTACTTTAGAAGCAGCCAGTAATGTTGCCGGCACATGCACTCTGAAGGAACGGCATACCCGTGCCATTCCTTTTGGTATGGCCAGAAAGGTGTTTGCCCATAGAAGAGGTTAAGTGAATCTAAGCCCAAAAATAAAACAACAAATTGCAGCTTTCTTGTCCTTAGATGTAGGGGCTGCATTTGTTTTCTTTTTCAGCCTCTTACTACTCACTCATCTACTCACATAATTTCTGGCAGAATCAACTTTTGTTTGTTGCACTTAGTAACTTACTTATGCAAATACAACAAAACTCTTTTAACAGTATATTTAAACAGACCAAAAGGGAGCTAATAAAATAAGTTAAGTGTTAGGATTTATAAACATTTTAGTTGTAAGTCATATAAACTCTGAAAATTTGAATTCTGTTTTGAGAGAAACGTGGACACTGTAATTGCTAATCTCTCCTACTTGCCTGGCTGTCATATTGACTTTCCTACAATCATAAACTTTCAATCAATATGCAGATAAGGATGTCTAAGTTTCTTTGACCTTATAGATTTGCATATGTGTTCCATGTGTTCAGTTACTCAGAAAGCACTGAAATCACAGTTAGCATTGCAACCAAGTAACACAAATTTTCAGTAATGGTAGCTCCCTATTTCTGACTTGATAGGTGTATTTTAACAGCGTAAGGACCGCCCCACGTATATATACTGCTGCAGGGCAGCCCTTTAGAGCAAAATCACCTACCTATACGTGATTTTCTCTTCCTGCACTGGGGCGCGTGCACCGCCGGAACCTCACTCCTTCTGTGATTGGACACAGCAGGAGCCAATCAGCGGGTCCAGCCGCCGCCATGGCGGCCGAGACCCACGGATCGTTCACAGGAGAGGCAGAACAGTGGTCAACCTATTAAAACAAGGCAGATAGCTGTTCTGTCAGAGAGGAAAATGGAGATCTTGTGTTTCTGCTAAGCATAAACACGGATCTGTTTTCCTCCAGTCACAGCATTCCCCCACAGTTAGAAAGTATTCCCTAGGAGCACACTTAACCCTTTGATCGCCCCTAATGTTAACCCCTTCCCCGCCAGTGTCATTTATACAGTGACAGTGCTTTTTTCACTGGTGTCACTGGTCCCCAAAAAAGTGTCACTTAGTGTGAGATTTGTCTGCCGCAATGTCGCAGTCCCGCTAAAAATTGCTGATCGCCTCTGTGACAGACCCCGTACTCTTGAGGTGTATGTCCACTGTATAAGCTTCCCTTGCCCAGTACCAGGCCAGCATGATCCAAGGTCCCTCAGCTCACCTGCTCACTTGTCAAAAAAGCAGTGTTGGGTGAATAAAAGCATAAGGCTTTTATTGAAGAACAGACACAAGTATATATCTCTGGAGACATTCCCCTCTCCTTGTTGACATAGAGACACAGGGCGGGGTAAACTTTGCATCCAATAACATGAGGCACAGGAGCATTCAAACATTTCAACACATCTATAAACAAAAACTGGGCATGCAGCCGACAACTAGTGGTACTGAAACATTTAACCTTTCAACAACTACTTAAAACAGTAACTGGGTGCGCAGACCACTTCTTTCATGGAGAGACCTGTTAAAGGAGCTTTTATTCTCCTATGACTTGGGCATGCGTGCCTGCGCACAGTTCAAATGTCCAATGTCAGTGTTCTAAACATAGTGTAAACAACCTGGCTGGTTCAGGGGTAAAATGAAATGCTGAGTCCAGTGTGGTTGTACTGAGTCTGGCTAGATCAGACCAGACTGGGCTTCTTAGGTCACCCTGTGCCCCTAATAGACACATAAGAGAGGGAGCTAAAAAAGGAGTTTCCTGACCCCTCTAAGGTAAGCTGGGTTCCATGGGCCCCCCACCCAAAGTGACTCCCGTCACAGCCCCCATTACTAGTAAAAGCAATAAAAAGTCCATAAATCTATCCCATAGACGCTATAACTTTTGCGCAAACCCCTATTGTTTTGTTTTTTTTGCCAAAAACATGTAGCAGAATAAATATTGGCCTAAAATTATGAAGAAATTAGATTTTTTACATTGTTTTATTGGATGTGTTTTATAGCAGAAAGTAAAAAATATTGTCAGTCTATTTTTTTTGTTTATAGCGCAAAAAATAGAAACCGCAGATGTAATCAAATACCACCAAAAGAAAGCTCTATTTGTGGGAAAAAAAGCTCATCAATTTTATTTGGGTACTGTGTCGTACGACCACGCAATTGTCAGTTAAAGCAACGCAGTGCAGTATCGCAAAAAATGGCCTGGTCAGGAAAGGGGGTAAAACCTTCCGGAGCTGAAGTGGTTAAAGTTCTCTCCTGGCCTCACAACGAGAAAATGTCCCTTTCCATCTGAGAGGTTCTGATTTTAAATTTCACTCGACAAGTTCTCAACCACCTCTATCTGAGCCCAGGCAGCTCATGTTGATTTGTGTCTGATTGCCTTCAGAAAGGACACCCCGATTCAAAGTAGTGACAATGCAAAATATACAAATTTAGATTTATATTAGAGCCCATGTTAACATTTGGGCAGCCAGGCAAGGGAAAAAATCAACTTCGGAATGTGACTAGATGCTGTTTTCATTGTACAACTGGTGGAAACAACACCAGATGTAGTAAAGGATGGCGCGAGGTAAAACATTTAGAGGATCAAAGAGAAGTCAGATGAGGAGATGATAATGACAATGATCAAGGAGTTCAGAGGAGGGAAAAAATAAGGCTGTGGGTCTTAAAATGGTACTAAAGTTTAAATGTTTTTTACCCTAATGCAGAGAAAAATGTTGAACTATCTGTCTTTCCCCCCTCTATCCCTAATTGTTTGTCTGGCTACATGTCACCGTGCCACTGCTATCTCTGGCTCCAGCTCCACTCCCCTCATTGTTTTTACAAAAGAAACTGAGGGTAGTGGAGCCCTAGGCTCCTGCTACTGTCAGTCAAACTCCTATAAGGAGGTAGTGGGGGCATGGCTTACCAGTGTTGTGTGTGTCTATGGACACACACAGCCTAGTTTGGAACCCAACGGGAGCAGACACACACAGGTGCCTCCAGTATCACTTCAAACTCATCTGGTAAGCTCCATACTTGTCTCTTTTTAACAAGACAAATATATCAAAAAAAAGAGATGGCTACTGGGTAGCCAATGTAGACCTCCACAATGGCAACACTCTCTTTTAAAAAGTGAAGCTAAAAACCAACTGTTCCTTGCGCCCAGCAGTCAACTAAATGTATTGACTTGGAGGAGGAAGCCCATCTCTGCTACCCACTGCATCACCACTCTGCTAATACATACACTAAAGCTTGTAGGAAAACCGGGGGAGATTTAATAAAACTGGAGCACACAGAATCTGGTGCAGCTGTGCATAGTAAGCAATATTCTTCTAACTTCAGCTTGTTCAATTAAGCTTTGACAATAAGGCCTGGTTCACACTGGGGCGACAAACGCTCCGACATTGGGAGCTCATGTCGCATGACGTGTGAAAATCAATGTTTCCCTATGGGAGCCGTCCTAACTGGTCCGACACATGTCGGTCCGACTTTGAAAATGCTCCCTGTACTACTTTGGTCCGACTTTGATCCGACTTCAGCCCATTGACTATCATTGAAGTCGGATCAAAGTCGGACCGCAGTCTTGCATGGTCCGACTTTGGCATGCGACTTGTGCTGTACTGCTCTTGAGGGGGAACTCCAGGCCAAATTTTAAATAAAAAACCGGCGTGGGTTCCCCTCCAGGGGCATACCAGGCCCTTGGGTCTGGTCTGGATTTGAACGGGCACCCTACGCCGAAAAGACGGCGTGGGGGTCCCCCCAAGGTCCAAACCAGACCCTTATCCGAGCACACAACCTGGCAGGCCGCAGGGGAAGAGGGGGGGACGAGAGAGCGGCCCCCCTCCCTCCTGAACCGTACCAGGCCGCATGCCCTCAACATGGGGGGTTTGGTGCTCTGGGACAGGGGGGCGACCTGCGGCCCCCCACCCCAGAGCACCCTGCCCCCATGTTGATGAGGACAGGGCCTCTTCCCGACAACCCTGGCCGTTGGTTGTCGGGGTCTGCGGGCGGGGGGGGCTTATCGGAATCCGGGAGCCCCCTTCAATAAGGGGGTCCCCGGATCCCGGCCCCCCCACCCTATGTGAATGAGTATGGGGTACATCGTACCCCTACCCATTCACCTGGTGGAAAAAAATTGCAATAAAAAAACACTACACAGGTTTTCAAAGTAATTTATTGCACAGCTCCGGGGGTCTTCTTCCGACTTCCGGGGGTCTTTTCCGACTTCGAGGGTCTCCGGTGTCGTCTCCCGCTCTCCGGTTCTTTCTTCCGCCGGGCCTCCGCTAACTTCTTTTTAGCTCTCTTGCTAACGGAGGCCCGGTCTTCCCGTCGTCTCGTCCGGCTCTCCGTTGTCCTTCTGCCGGCCCCTCCACTAACTTCTTCGTAGCTCTTTCGCTAGTGGAGGAGCCGGTCTTCCCGTCGCCGTCGGCTTCTTCTTCCTTCTTCTCCTTCTCGATGTTGACGCGTCGCTTCCTCCCGCTGTAATACTGGCTCTCCGCTCCGCTCCGCATTAATATAGGCTTCTCATGACGTCACAGTCACATGTTCCGGGGCATGTGACTGTGACGTCATGGGAACATGTGACTGTGACGTCATGAGAAGCCTATATTAATGCGGAGCGGAGCGGAGAGCCAGTATTACAGCGGGAGGAAGCGATGCGTCAACATCGAGGAGGAGAAGAGGGAAGAAGAAGCCGACGGCGACGGGAAGCCCGGCCCCTCCACTAGCGAAAGAGCTAAAAAGAAGTTAGTGGAGGGGCCGGCAGAAGGACAATGGAGAGCCGGACGAGACAACGGGAAGACCAGGCCTCCGTTAGCAAGAGAGCTAAAAAGAAGTTAGCGGAGGCCCGGCGGAAGAAAGAACCGGAGAGCGGGAGACGACACCGGAGACCCCCGAAGTCGGAAAAGACCCCCGGAAGTCGGAAGAAGACCCCCGGAGCTGTGCAATAAATTACTTTAAAAACCTGTGTAGTGTTTTTTTATTGCAATTTTTTTCCACCAGGTGAATGGGTAGGGGTACGATGTACCCCATACTCATTCACATAGGGTGGGGGGGCCGGGATCCGGGGGCTCCCTTATTGAAGGGGGCTCCCGGATTCCGATAAGCCCCCTGCCCGCAGACCCCGACAACCAACGGCCAGGGTTGTCGGGAAGAGGCCCTGTCCTCATCAACATGGGGGCAGGGTGCTCTGGGGTGGGGGGGCCGCAGGTCGCCCCCCTGCCCCAGAGCACCTAACCCCCCATGTTGAGGGAATGCGGCCTGGTACGGTTCAGGAGGGAGGGGGGGGCGCTCTCTCGTCCCCCCCTCTTCCCCTGCGGCCTGCCAGGTTGCGTGCTCGGATAAGGGTCTGGTTTGGATTCTGGGGGGACCC
The DNA here is from genome assembly GCA_029206835.1 of Rana muscosa. Lineage (NCBI taxonomy): Eukaryota > Metazoa > Chordata > Amphibia > Anura > Ranidae > Rana > Rana muscosa. Next base: position 713,183,042 of record CM055118.1, read on the forward strand.
CCATGCCGTTTTTTCGGCGTAGGGGGTGCCCGTTCAAATCCAAACCAGACCTAAGGGCCTGGTATGCCTCTGGAGGGGAACCCACGCCGTTTTTTTAATTTAAAATTTGGCCTGGAGTTCCCCCTCAAGATTCATACCACACACAGTGCCTGATATTGGCGGGGATCCAAGTCGGATCCCCGTTCATTGAAAGTCGGACATATGTCGGCTTCATGTCGCAGGGCAAAGTCGGATCCAAAGTAGGACGGATGTCGTGTCGCACTAGTGTGAACCCGGCCTAAAACCTAGAAGCTGATTGGTTGTTATGCACAGCTGCACCAGATTCTGCGTGCACCAGTTTTAGTAAATCACCCCCACTATGTCTAGCCAAAGCACTACAACAGGGCATCAACCTAAACAATAAATAGCACTGTGAAAAAAAAAATAGCTATAGCAAACCTAAACTGCATTCTGCCAAAATGTCTGTGTAGAGTTCCGTGTCTGCATATTTCAAAACTGTGGCCTATTCTGGCTATGATTTCAAACCAACTTCTCTGAAAGAGTATTCAGGTCTTCTGGTATTTTTTTCACCCCTGTTCACGTTCAGCGCCACACCCTGGCGGAGCCGTGGTAGATTTAACAGACTTCTTCCCAAAGAAGTGCAGAGCCAGCCAGGCACACAGCAACAGTCCTTTCAGTCTGGCTCAGTAAATAGTCTAGGGGAAGTCGTTTTTGTATTTATTGCTGAAGAAACTTAGAATAGGAGGAGATCTGGGATGATGTGGGATACTCCACACTGTTTAAGTATTGTTAGTAGAGGACACTTCTCTCTTTGTAACAGGAGCACAAGTACAGGTAAACTGAAGCAGTCTATGGGTTTATGGCTGGAGACCATGTAGTAGGTTGAGTACAAGTGCAGGTAGACTGCAACAGTCGGTAGGTTCACAGGTGGGGACCATGAAGCAGATTTGAGCATAAATAGAGGTAGGCTTGAACAGTCTACTTTATAGGTTCACAGCTGGGGACCATAAAGTAGGTTTGAGCACAAATAAAGTAGGCTTTGCTCACAGAATCCTGTAACATGATTATTCCTTAGGTGCAGCCTCTTGTGGAGCAGTCCAGCATCCAATGAAAAAGGCTCCAGGGGCAAGCACCCAACCCTTACCCCCCCCCCCCCTACACAGCTCCCAGCACCATTTCCCTAGCAGGGAGGGGGAACAATCTCCAATCTCAGGGCTCCAGACTTTTTAACAGCATCCCAGCCATTGCCTGGGCACACCTCCCCAGGGATTAGAATTTTACCTCCCTAAGCTCCAGAAACTTCTTCTAGAGGCAGGGGGAAGCAATCGAGCTCCCAGCCGGTGATGCCCTGAACAGACCAGGACAAATAATTACTGCTCCCCTGATTACAGAAGGAAACAAAAACTAAATGTACCTAGCAACCTAACTAGGAGGGTGCTACACACTTATGCTTGAGAAAAATGAAAAAATTCAACACCCTCAATGACTCCTACAGCCTTTATCAGCCTGCCAATATACAGTACATACACACACACATACTTTTTACCACTCTCAAGCCCTATAGTCAACTTGCTCACTTAGTTGCTGTGTTGCCAGGTTTCTCACGCCAGAAGTAGCTCCTTCTGGCTCCAAGGGAAGTCAATAATCCAAGAAATAAAATGAGGTGCACACCAATGTGACCTCACATAGACTTAATGGAGCGCCACTCTAAGCGCTAGGTGCCTTTTCTCTAATACGTGACTACCAGAGAGGGTGCTGGCATGAAAATGTTCATCCAGAAAGCTTTGTAGTTAACAGGTGGAATCAAAGCAGCTCCCTGATCAGCTCCAAATGTATGTGAAATGAAAAGAAGCTTTAGCTTCATCTCCTCCCAATAGCCATGCCCACCGATGTGTTTTGCTCCGCCCCGGGGCTTAGTCAATAAATAAAAGTAAATTTATTTGTAGTTATACAATTTAAGTATAAATGTCCTGTTAAATGGACTTTGATTTCACTTTATGTTTTTTTTTATTGTATACTTATGTTAACTGAATTGATCATTTATCATATATGTTTTTTTACATGTTTCATTTTGAATATGAGTCTTTAACCACTTCAATACCAGGCACTTTCGCCCCTTCCTACCCAGGAAAATTTTCAGCTTTCAGCACTGTTGCACCTTGAATGACAATTGCGTGGTCACTGTACCCAAACTAAACTTTTATCATTTTCTTCCCACAAATAGAGCTTCGTTTTGGTGGTATTTGATCACCTCTGGGGTTTTTATTTTTTGCTAAACAAACTAAAAAAGACTGACATTTTTGAAAAAAAATATGTTTTTCTTAGTTTCTGTCATAAAATTTAGTTTTCTCCTTCACTGACGGGCACTGATGAGACGGAACTGATGGGCACTGATGAGTTGGCACTGATAGGTGGAACTGATGGGCACTGATGAGGAGGCACCGATATGTAGAATTGATGGGCACTGATAGGTGGCACTGAAGTGCAGCACTGATAGGCACCGATAGGCGGCACTGATATGCAGCACTGATTGGCACTGACAGGTGGCACTGATGGACACTAATAGATGGCACTGATGGGCAGCACTGATAATGAGGTACTGACAGGTGTTACTGCTGGGCACTGATTGGCACTATGATGGGCACTGATTGGCACTGTGGTGGGCTCTGATTGGCACTTTGATTGGCACTGACAGACTTTATTGATAAGGCACTGACTGGCAGCTGATGGGCACATCTGATGGGGGCTGTGGTGATAATCAATGTGCTGATTATGAGCACAGACACCCCCCCCCCCCCCCCTCTGACAGGTATCGACTTTCCCTGTCAGCGCAAACCGAGAAATGTCGTTTACCAGCACTTTCTGGTTCAAGTGATGATCAGCTGTGATTGGTTACAGCTGATCACATGGTAAGAAGCCTCTGTCAGAGGCTCCTTACTACGATCGGAGATGCAGTGTGTCAGACTGACACACAGCACCTCTGATAGCCACGCTGCATGTCCCCGCGGGCGCGCACCGGCATGTTATCCTGCTGGACGTCATAAGATGCCCAGTCAGGATAACAGAACCACCGCCCGGCCGTCAATTTCCTTAAGGCCGGGCGGGAAGTGGTTAATTACGTGTTTATTTATTTTTTCAATACATTTTTTTGTTATTTTTTATAAAATTTTAACAGCCCTGTTGAAAGTGATTGAAGACACTGTCTTCAATCTCTATTTCTGTAGCCTTAGCTGCACAGAATGAACGAACAGGAGGAGCTCTGCCACAATCTTCCTATTCATTCATAAACTGAAGCATAGTAAACACATTTTACTATGCTTCAGTTATGAATGAACACAGTGAATGTTTGGTACAGATCACTCACTACTGTGTTCATTCAGCAAATAACATATTTATCACCCCCCCCCCCAGCTCACTCCTCCCCAGACCATCACCCTAAAACATCCCTATCCCGGGCAGCAGAGGGATGAAGATCCTGGAAAGGAGGAGTAAACAGAGTCCCTGTAGTACCCCCTGCAGCAGCTGAGAGCTGGTCAGAGGGGAAAGAGGAGAAGCTAGCAGCGCTGTGGGGAGGGGGGATCAGTGGGGCACATAGAGGGGCCCAGGCAGCAGAAGGAAGGGGAACTTGAACAGGAGAGGGTGAGTGTTGCGGTGGGGGGCATTTACTGGAGCTGATCCTCTGTAGTGCCCCCCTGCAGCAGGTTAAAGCCAGCAGGCGGAAGATGAGGAGAAGCTGGCCTTCACCTGCTGCAGGGGGGAACTACAAGAGGTCATTTCCAGTAAACGCCATCCTCACTGCACCGATTACCCCCTCTTGTCCAGGTTCCCCTTCCTTCTGCTTGTCAGCTGCCGCCTGGGCCCCCCTGTTGAACTGATGAGGTCTAGGCCTCATACAGGAAGATTGGTGGTACCCACATATCACCGGCCCTGATTCCAGGTATTAGGTTGATTAAAACAATATGCCTAAACAGATAATTGTAAGAAAATTTGATACATGTAGGACCAATAGTCTATGAGCCCTAGTACAGTCACATAACCCCCAGTTAAACTGGGCTCAATCAACATCTGGTCCATTAATATCGCTGGAATTCCAGTAACAAGCTTCCCCTTCCCATCAGAAGTTTTGGCTCCACCAGTCCTTCATGTCCCACTCACCGCAATAGGTTTGATTACTAAAGGCAAATAGGCAATTTCGCTTTAAAGGGGAACTTTGTCTCTGCAAGGATATTTCCCCCCTATGCTTAGTGATAGTGATAAACATTTACTTTGCAATAATTAACAAATTACATGCAAGGAAAAGAAAAAAAACCACAGTAGTTTTTCCTGCACATAATTGGATGATGGAAGTCAGCAGAACTTGACACTAAACTAGGAGGAAAGTCCCTTGCAAAGTGAACAATATGTCTGCATTTTGTAAATCAAGCCCCTTGTCTCACTTTGCTAAATTCTGAAATCTCCTTTAAGAATAACTGCAAAGTAGGGTGAGGCCTGTTATGAAAGCTTTACAAGCAGATGAACAGGAAATCAATTTCAGAGACTGGTAATTCAGCTTTCCAGAATGTATTAACACTCAAAGTCTACGTACAGTCAGAAGAACAAACCAAATCTTAAATTAGTTATGTACATAGTTACATTTTCTTTTTTTTTTTGTGCTGTATATCCCTTGAATATTAACTTTGTTTAAAGCCTTTAAAAATTGTGGCCATACAAAAATAGCTTGTGTGAGAAGTCTGCTTTCGATCAAAAAGATTACAGTATATAGCAAACCATTTTCTTTCAGTGTGTTTAGATTATGCATACAACTTCTGTATGTGTAACTGCAAAGAGAGCCAGCAATAGTTGAAGAAAACGTTATTTTTTTTAAGAAGAAATAGGGCGTAGAGAACATTCTTAAGATTTAACAAAGGAAATATATTTCATATATTCATGTGAAAAAATATTAACGTTTTGTAAAGGCTAAGAAAACAGAAAGGTTAATGGAAATTTCAGCTACTTTCCTTATAAGTCCTCTCTAAGACAACTGGCATCTGTCCAATCCAAACTGATACAAAAATAGTACTCTCATAAGAAACAGAAAGGATAACAAATGTGTCAGACAGAATTTGGAACATAATAAAATACTGATGTTCAGCTTTGTATTATTTAACTGGTTATATAATATTTAACTTTAGAAGCCTTCAAACCTTAATTTGTCTGCCACTTTACTGTATACTGTAGAGATACTGTAGGTTAATTCACTTCTGTGTAAGTTGACCAGTGATGTAAGTAACTGAGTTTAGAATAAACTGAGTTACGTAACACAGTTACTTTAGAGGGTAACGAGTAATCTAACTGATTACTCTTCCCCTCATCGTAACGCAGTTACAATTACTTGGGCGGCGTTACCCCAATTACATCTACCGCCACTAGATGGCAGTAGTGTATTTCCTCCTCTCTATGACCGGGTCTCTCTCATGTCACAGCACTGACAGCAGTCACGCTGCTCCCCGCGGCCCCTCCTCTCTTCTCGTCCATCCCCATTTGCTTGTGATATCATCTGGGATGGACGAGAAGAGAGGAGGGGCCGCCAGGGAGTCGCGTGACTGCCGTCAGTGCCGTGACATGAGAGAGAACTTATTACACACGCTTCCTGCGCTACTCTGCATGGCTGGTAAGCAATGTGCTATGTGCCCTTCCCTGATGTGCTATGTGCCCCACCCTGATGTGCTATCTGCCACATGTCCTAATGTGCCCTCATGTGCTATGTGCCCTGTGCCCCATGCCCCGATGTGCTATGTGTCCCATGCCCTGATGTGCTATGTGCTATCATGTGCCCTGATGTGCTATGTGCTATCATGTGCCGTGTGCCCTGATGTGCTGTGTGCCTTGATGTGCTGTGTGCCCCGATGTGCTATGTGCCCCGATGTGCTATGTGCCCCGATGTGCTATGTGCCCCATGCCCCGATGTGCTATGTGCCCCATGCCCTGATGTGCTATGTGCTATCATGTGCCCTGATGTGCTATGTGCCCTGATGTGCTGTGTGCCTTGATGTGCTGTGTGCCCCGATGTGCTATGTGCCCCGATGTGCTATGTGCCCCATGCCCTGATGTGCTATGTGCCCCATGCCCTGATGTGCTATGTGCTATCATGTGCCCTAATGTGCTATGTGCCCTGATGTGCTTTGTGCCCCGATGTGCTATGTGCCCCGATGTGCTATGTGCCCCATGCCCTGATGTGCTATGTGCCCTGATGTGCTATGTGCCCCATGTCCTGATGTGCCCTCATGTGCTATGTGCCCTGTGCCCCATGCCCTGATAAGTCAGTTACTTTGCTGAGTAACTAATTACTTTTTCAATGTAGTAACTGAGTTACTAACGCAATTACTTTTTGGGAGAAGTAATTTGTAACTGTAACTAATTACTTTTTTAAAGTAAGATGACCAACACTGAAGTTGACCCTAGTATATACTGTATATGTAAGAATGTGTTAAGGACCATAGATTGTAAGCTTCGTGAGGGCAGGGACCTGTAAGAAATAATTCAATAAATAAATATCCATGCTGCTGTCTTAAATATTAAAGCGGACCTTTCTCCAGACCATCACAAAGAAAAGAATGTCACCATGCAAAAGGATGTGAAAAGACATAACAAAAAAGACTCTTCTCTGCAGGCATTTCTTTCCAAGAATTTTCTCACTTTTCTTTTCTCCACTACTCTCCTCTCAACTGTCTTTTTAAAAGGGTAATGCCCCGTACACATGAGCGGTTTTCCCGTCGAAAAAAAAAACAATGGTTTTCCCGACGGAATTTCGCTCAAGCTTGTCTTGCGTACACGCGGTCACACCAAATTCTGACCGTCAAGAACGCGATGACGTACAACACTACGACGAGCCGAGAAAAATTAAGTTCAATGCTTCCAAGCATGCGTCGACTTGCTTCCGAGCATGCGTGCTTTTTTTGCGTGTTGAAATTGCATACAGACGAACGTTTTTTCCGCTAGGAAATTTTCCCGTCGGGAAAATAGAGAACCTGCTCTTTCTTTTTCCGGCAGTTTTTCTGTTGGAAAAAGTCAGATGGAGCATACACACGGTCGGGATTCCCGACCGAAAGGTCTCATCTGACTTTTTCCAACGGGAAAACCGCTCGTGTGTACGTGGCATAAGAGGATTCCATCTCTCCTTACTTCCCGGGGTTCAGACTCATCCCCTTGCCCAGGTTACCCTAGACAGAATAATCTAAGTAAAGAAAAAAATCCTTTGCCAGAAATCTTGCGAGATTTTGCAGTGTATCAATGACATTACCCAGGAAGACACTGGATGAGGCTTTCCAACATATAATACTGTTTTAATATGGTTACTCTGGCAATTTGACAATAATTTACGCATTTAGATATTTAAAATGAGAAACTAAAACCTATGCAGGCTTCCTGACACCAACAGTGGGGTTATGTACTGTAACTAAAACAGGATGGCATCACAACTTTTACACATCCCGTCCTGCTCTTGGGCAATCAGTATTTACACATTCCATGTTAATTGGATTAAGGTGTCCTAAGATGTGAATAAAAATGTTGGGGTATCTTCTTGACACTCCGGGACCTGAAGAAGTGGCTTGGTAAGCTACGAAAGTCCAGTTAAATGTGACTAATTAATACTAGATACATGGTAGAAGACAATACTGTATGAAGAGCTCTAGATATCTTGAACCTGTCCACATTAGACCCTAAACCAGATAATATTACCCACTTAAGGACCTTGCCTGTTTTTCAGACTCAGTGTTTACAAGATTAAAACAGGTTTGTTTGCTAGAAAATTACTTAGAACCCCCAAACATTATATATTGGGTTTTTTCTAACACCCTAGAGCAGGGATATGCAATTAGCGGACCTCCAGCTGTTGCCAAACTACAAGTCCCATGAGGCATAGCGAGACTCTGACAGCAGCAAGCATGACACCCAGAGGCAGAGGCATGATGGGACTTGTAGTTTTGCAACAGCTGGAGGTCCGCTAATTGCATATCCATGCCCTAGAGAATAAAATGGCGGTCATTGCAATACCGTCACACCGTATTTGCGCAGCGGTCTTACAAGCGCACTTTTTTGGAAAAAATTTACTTTTTTGAATTAAAAAATAAGACAACAGTAAAGTTATTTAAAGAAGAATCAACCAGCGCAAAAAACAATACCTAAAATAGCAGCTAAGCACTGAGGGTCAAACTTATCAAATCCCACAAAAGTATATAAAAAGCAGCAGTGCAGCGCAAACACAAATATACACAGTTCTACCAATAAAATAAAATAATGTCCATATGTAGAGAAATTAAATCCTCAAGGGTCAGATGAAAGAACGCACAGCAGTAGCGATGGCATGAGACACGAGCAGCGTGTATGGGCGCGGGTGACGGCACCCGCGTCCATGCACGCAGCTCGTGCCTCATGCCATCGCTACTGCTGTGCGTTACAATTTGTTTGCTGTGAATCACTGGCACTGAGGAACAGTGCTGCAGATTGTGAGTGTAATTTTTATATGCTACTTTTTAAATAAATTTTAAAACAGAGAGCATTAGATTTCTGTTTACTTTCTTATATGAACAACACTGGAGAGATCAAGTCTGTGTGTACTGCACCGCCCCGATTAGGAGCCTCTGGTTATACTCCCCGCAGTGGGAATTGCTTGATTGACCTGACTGATTCATTCAGGGGTCAATTTGTTGAGGTGAGCTGCCACTGCTATCATTGGTGTCAAAGAATCACCTGAAAATTGTATTCTCCTCACTCTGGACACTTTCATCTGACCCTTGAAGATTTAATTTCTCTACATATGGACATTATTTTATTTTATTGATAGAACAGTAAAGTTAGCCCAATTTTTTTTTACATTGTAAAAGATAATGTTATGACGAGTAAATTGATACCCAACACGTCACGCTTCAAAATTGCGCCCGCTCGTGGAATGGCGTCAAACTTTTACCCTTAAAAGTCTCCATAGGCGATTTCCAAAATTCCATAGGTTGCATCTTTTGAGTTACAGAGGAGGTCTAGAATTTTGCTCTCGCGCTAACGATTGCGGTGATACCTCACTTGTGTGGTTTGAACACCGTTTATATATGCAGGCGCTACTCAGGTATGCGTTCGCTTCTGCACGCGAGCTCGTCGAGACGGGGCGCTTCAAAAAAAAAATTTTGGTTTTCTTATTTATTTTACTTGATTTTATTTATTTTTACACTGTTTTAAAAAAAAAATGGGTCACTTTTATTCCTATTACAAGGAATGTAAACATCCCTTGTAATAGAAAAAAAGCATGAAAGGTCCTCTTAAATATGAGATCTGGGGTCAAAAAGACTTCAGATCTCATATTTAGACTAAAATGCAATAATAAAAAAAAAAATTGTCATTTGAAAAAATGACAAAAAAAAAAAAATGTCCCTTTAAGTCGTATGGGCGGAGCTGACGTTTTAACGTAGCTTCTGCCCTGCTATGGTATGGAGACGGGTGGGGGCCATCTTACCCTCACTCGTATCCATACCACAGAGGGACAAGGACCCAATCGCCTTTGCCGCTACCGACGGCTCCGGTAAGCGGCGGAGGGCGCGGGAGAGCGGCGGGAGGGGGGGCCCTCTCCCACCGCCAATAACGGTGATCTCACGGCGAATCCGCTGCAGAGACCACCATTATCGTTTACAGGACCGCTCACAGAAAAGATGGATATCTCGGTTGTGGCAGCAGCTGCTGCCGTTACCGAGATATCCATCTTTAAAGTGCCGACGTATATGTACATGAGCTGGTCGGCAAGTAGTTATACAATACTTCCAATATTACCTGTCAGTCTTGGACCTCTTTTACACATGCTATACGATCAGGTCCGCCTGTCCATTCTCAGGCGGACCTGATTGGAGCCTCCATTCACCTCTACGGAGCGACGGATGTCAGCTGAGACATGTCCGCTGACTTCCGCCGCTATGCGGTCTGCTAAATCCAGATGGATGGAGACCCTATTTTTCATACGTCTGGCAGATCAGATGGAATCGGATCAAAACAGACAGGCGGATCCGTTTTCATCCAATCTCCCATAGAGGACAGCGGGGCTCTGACAGGTCCGTCTTAGCACAGTGAGCAAAGATGGACCTGTCATCCGCCTGCTCATCGCTGAGCAAGCGGAGTCCGTCAAAATGGACTACCCTGTGTGAAAGGGGCCTAACTCAGTTATGATTGATATATAACCATCTTGGTTTATTTCATTTATTTAAAGCGGAAGTAAACCCATCCAATTAACTATTTCACATTTCAGTGCCGACAATGTAATCCTCCCATTGGTTGTGCTCTTAACCAGACTGTCAAACCATCCAATGGCTAGTGTCATAACTGATCACATGTGCAGCATCATGGCAGTTAAGATTAAGTAGGTTAAGCAGAGGCCAAGATGGCAGCTTCCTTGGCTGAAAACCATAGGAGGGTTTACTTCCACTTTAACAATTAAAGAATCTAGTATGAGAAAGAAGGCTCCTTGATCTAGAAGAAAAGGGAGCCCTGACTATTGGAAGCATGGCATGATGATGGTTGCTCCTATAAAAAAAAAATCCCCCACCCCAGATATAAATGGGGTAACTAATGGCTGTTCTACTGACAGAGGGGTAGTGGGAATTGCTGATTAATTTACAGTAAGTGTCTGTGAGGGGAGGAGTACTGACTTTGGAGCTGAGATAGTCACCAAGAATGTTCTCACCCACCGTCCATGTTTTTGCTTGCTGTTACATGATTATTTACAGATTTTTAAGTGTTCATTGTCCTAAACCCTTTGTATATTTTGTTTAGTGGCATGCCCATCTAGAAACTATGATTAAAGGCTGTCTATAGTTAAAGCCAAGCTGTCTTAGTTAAAATGTTCCATCCTCTGCCCCTTCAACCCCAACAGGGATGATCTTTAGGTGCTGCAGGTGTTAATACAGCCGCTGGACCTCTCATAAGCACTTGTCAAGAGTGCTGAGTATGCTCGCCCTTTTCGCCCCCTCCTCCAATTATTGAAGCTGTACTATAGCTTCCATCAGTAAAAACAGTCTATGAGTGGAGGAGGTAGACCTTTCATTTAACCACCTGTCCTCCATTCATAGAGTGCTTTTCATTGATGAAAGCTAAAGTACAGCTTTTATTAATGGAGGAGGGCGACAAATGAGTGCTTATGATAGGTCCAGCAGCTGTATTCACCCCCACAGCACCAAAAGATTACTACTACAGGGGTATGTGGAGATGGGGAGGGGGGAAGAGGAGAGAAGATTTCAACGGATTTTCAAGACAACAGCCACCAGTATAAGGTACACTTCTCACTGAATGTAAGTACCGTCCCCTTAAGCTGATTTCAAAAATTAAAAAAACTAAATAAAAGGTAGCCTTTAGGATAGGTGTTAATGCTATGTTTACATAATTGAGTGCTTGGAGTTTATCTGTAACAAGAATATTTCTGGTAAGAAGCAGAGCAATTCTGCAGAATAGCAGGGATCAATTGCTGTATTCTGGTAAAGATTTAAATCCTTTTTTTTTCTCTATACAGTACAAAATAATTGCATATATTTTTTATTTTTTTATTTATATATATATTCATATATATATATATATATATATATATATATATATATATATATATATATATTTTATGAAAGCCTTACTTTACTGCTCTGAGTGGTTAAACATTATGGCTCTGCTGGAATAGCAGGCATACATACATAGCAGGCTATACACAGATAAAAAAAAAAAAAGAGTATAAAAAAAAAGAAAGTAGGAACAAAATTAGAGAGGTTCCCACAGTGACCAATTCATTTTTGTCTTTTTTTCCCCAAATCCCCAGGAATATTAAACAAGGAATATAACAGTCATGGTCATCATCGACAGTAGCTGTGATTTTCTTTTCTCTAGTTTCTCTTTTTAAATGGTACCAATAATCTTATGCTCAAAAAGTGGTCTGAGAAAATGGAGGTACAGCAAAATGAATGCTGTGATTCTAATAGAAACCTGTACTAGAAAAAGTGCTCAGCGACATTGCACAATCTAGGAATCAAATTGGTGTACATCATAGACAAATAAAGTGAAATACTGTATACAGTAATATACTAGTTCTTGATAACCTTTAAATATACTTACTCTGAGGCTGTTGTCCATACTTAACGAATGATTTTATGCTTCTAATATCTCCAAACTGTAAGACTGGGTACCCAAGGTGAGCTAGGATCCTTTTGTATAGAGTGGATTCCTCATTACTGAATGTAGGATATGTATATATTAAGACTCTTCTTTGAGCACTGGAACCCAGTTTCTCCTTCCTATTTTCTTCATACTGTTGAAAAAGAAATGTATTACACTGAAACTTTAAGTTAATCTGAGTAAAAATAATAATAATAATAATAATATACTTGTGAAAATGTCAAGATTTTGCACTATGGGAAGTCAATCACAGTAGTTATTATTTTGGCCTGATTTAACTGCGCTGCACTTACTCTGTTTTAATATTTGCCATTTAAATTACGTGAAAATTCTTTAGTGTTCAGCTTGCATACGGGTGGGGGGGGGGGGGGGTTTAGTTGTATTTTTGCGCTGATTGCACCTTTCTGCCTTTTAACGATTTATTACAATAAAGTTGATTGAATCTAAACTAAAGCGCCCGATTTTATTCCTGTGATCCAACCCATCCCATAAACCATATAACTACATGTAAGCAAGTGCTTACTAGGGGATTGCTGTATTATGTGTTCTTTGTTTTTCTTAATGTTTTTGACTGTGCACTGTTTAAATTGTGTTGCTCCACTGAGCTGATAATTCCTGAGAAGCAAGGGTAAACACTGCTGGTCAGGTTTTCCTGGGCTTTTTAGGGAATAGCTCCATTTGCTGTGGCAAACATATAAAAAGAAGGGAACCACCTCCAAGTGTGGGCACTATCTATTGGAAGGGAACAGGAACTGTGCTAGGATGTGGTTGTTATCTTGCTTGATGTCAGCCCTTGGCCGGATCCTAGTTGGGGCTTCATGGACTGGGACTTGTGCTATCCATCTAAGGACTTAAAGGACTCTAAAGACTTTCTTCACCTAAGGCAGTGGTTCTCAACCTGGGGGTCAAATTACGATTTGCCAGGGGTCACGGAATCCTGGGCTGTTCCTGAAGCCTGCACCACTCTCCCAGCCTTTTTGCGACCGCCCAGCAGGGCTGTTCCTGGAGCCCGCGGCCGCCCACTTAGCCTCTTCGCAGCCGCCCATTCAGTTCATGGCATGGCCGGGGGGGCAGAGACTAGAGGTCAGCTGACTGGTGAGGAATGTGAAATGGGAGGGGCTGGAGGAGACCCTATCTCCTGATTTTGGCATAGGTGTCACTGCTACGAGACACCACAAAGTCGGAGACACAGCGAATCTGGAGACACAGCGAATCTGGAGACACAGCGAATAACACTACCTGTGATTATAGTTGCCATTAAAAGTCCCCACTACAGTTCTCAGATCAGCAGAGGACCTTGATCAAGAGTACCCAAGTTGGCTGATCAGAACTCCCCGCCAGCACTGCCACACCCCCCCCCCACCCACCAAGGAGTAAGAGAAGGAATAAAAATAGAGACTACATGGAAGGTAGAGGAAAAGAGGGAGAGGAACAAAGAAAAAAGGGAGAGAAAGAATAAGAGAAAGAACAAGAAAGATGGCTAGAGAGAGGGATGGGGGGAGCAAGAAATTAGGACAGAGAGGGATAAAAGGGAAAGAAAGGGCGACAAAGAGAGTGATACATCCTAAAATGTACCATAAGTAGTTTTAATACTGTACGAGTGGAAGGGACTCAGGGAGTGATAAATGTCTGTGGGTTAGGGGCGCAAATTACTTGTCTTGCCTTGGGTGCTGACAACCACCGCTACGAAAATAATTTTACTTTTAGGGGTCCCCACAACTTGGGAAATTTTATCAAGGGGTCACGACACTTGCAAGGTTGAGAACCACTGACCTAAGGTATGATTACCTCAATGGGCAGGGGTATCAAGGGGCACACAGAAGATAAGAATGATTTTTATGAACTATCAAGCTGTAGTTTTTATTTATACTTCAACAACTTTAGTAAAGAACTCTGTTGTTACATACTGTTGCCTGGTCTAAAGTCACTTTAGGACAACTGTAAAGGGGTGCATAAATGCATGGTGTATCACGTAATATAGTTCACACCAAGAGACAAGACACTACAAGAGAAGATGCAGTAAAGATGTCTAACGTTCAGTAGAGCTAACCAGGGAAGGTTATATTGCTATTGCCAATGACTACAGTACTAGTGTCTATGAGCTTACGCAACTCTCCAATCCGAAAGCAGAGGTGACTTGCCATAGGTGACGGAAGATACCGGTAGCGAAGGAGCTTGTGTGCTTAGGCTCTTTCTCTAGCAAATAGTACCCCAGTCTTGGGTCTGACTCACGGTACGGGGCATCCTAGGGACCAAGCCGGCATGTCATGGAAGATGGAGTGAGGCATCAAGGAGGGTTATGTACAGAGTTGAGCTTCCTGGGATTGAAGTTTAACATATGAATCAGTGTCACTGGGATGGGGTGACAGGTAACTGAGTCCGGTGCAAGTTCTGCAGTCCCAGGTCAGAAATGCTGCACAGAAGAATGAAGTGTATTAGGAACTATTATATATAGTGTACAGAGTATAAAGAGTTATACAACTGTGCTACAGATTACAAGGCGTTAACTAATGTCTGTGTGGAGAAGTGTCGCTTTTTTGGAGAGTGCAGCCATAGACCAGAGCACTTTTTGCGATTCGGAACTGCGCTGCTTTAACTGACAATTGCGCGATCGTGCGACATGGGTCCCAAACAAAATTGACATCCTTTTTTTTTCCACAAATAGAGCTTTCTTTTGGTGGTATTTTATCACCACTGCGGTTTTTATTTTTTGCGCTATAAAGAAAAATAGAGCAACAATTTTGAAAAAAAAATCTATATTTTGTACTTTTTGCTATAATAAATATCCCCAATGTTTTTTTTAAAAAAGCTAATTTTTTCTCAGTATATTGATTGGTTTGCGCAAAAGTTATAGCATCTACAAAATAGGGGATAGTTTTATGGCATTTTTATTATTACTTTTTTTTTACTAGTAATGGCGGCTATCTGCCATTTTTATCGTGACTGCGACTTTATGGCGGACACATCGGACCCTTTTGACACATTTCTGGTACCATTGTAGTTTTTACAGCGATCAGTGCTATAAAAATGCACTGGTTACTGTGAAAATGACACTGACAGTGAATGGGTTAATCACTAGGTGGCGCTGAAGGGGTTAAGTGTGTCCTAGGGAGTGATTCTAACTGTTAGAGGGAGGAGATACCAGTGACACATCACTGATCACTGTTCCCGATCACAGGCAACATTCGATCAGTGACATGTCACTAGGCAGTACAGAGGAATGCCTTATTTACAAAGGCATTCCCCTGTTCTGCCTTTGCTGACCACAATCGTGGGCCGCCCGGGAACGTCTAGTTCCTGGGACCCGCGAGCGCACTCGCGAGGCACGCGGCGGGCGTGCGCGCGCTTGCTGGGTGGCAAATTTAAAGGAACGTACAGGTACGCCCATTTGCCTGCCCGTGCCATTGTGTCGACGTATATCGTCGTGCGACGGTCGCTATGTGGTTAACACACCAAATTGAGTGTACAAACATACAATATCACAGGAAATCTCTGAAGGTAATACTGTACTTAGTAGCGCTATATCATAAAAAAACAGGCAACAAACCAGGCAGTAGAAGAAAACTTAATATATTGTCATCCAATATGATTGGTAACTAGGGAAGCATAAAAAGGATTACAAATTGTAATAACACAATTTAGCATACAAAGTTATTACCAGTAAGGACTAGACATATGATGACATTTGG
Organism: Rana muscosa; assembly: GCA_029206835.1. Taxonomy (NCBI): domain Eukaryota; kingdom Metazoa; phylum Chordata; class Amphibia; order Anura; family Ranidae; genus Rana; species Rana muscosa. The sequence continues at coordinate 713,198,899 of CM055118.1, forward strand.
CATCCAGCTCTGCATAAACAGTAGCTAGGCTACCTCAAGTGCAGCAGTGAGCAGTAGTAAAGTTTAATCTACTACAGTGCCTTGAAAAAGTATTCTGACCCCTTGAAACTTTCCATATTTTATCATGTTACAACCAAAAACATAAATGTATTTTATTGGGATTTTATGTGATAGGCCAACACAAAGTGGCACATAATTGTGAAGAGGAAGGAAAATAATAAATGGTTTTCATTTTTTTTTACAATTAAATACCTGAAAAGTGTGGCATGCATTTGTATTCAGCCCCCTTTAGTCTGATACCCCTAATTAAAATCTAGTGTCACCAATTGCCTTAAGAAGTCACCTAATTAGTAAATAAAGTCCACCTGTGTGTAATTTAATGTCAGTATAAATACAGCTGTTCTGTGAAGCTCTCAATGGTTTGTTAGAAAACCTTAGTGAACAAACAGCATCATGAAGACCAAGGAACACACCAGACAGGTCGAGGATAAAGTTGTGGAGAAGTTTAAAGCAGGGTTAGGTAATAAAAAAATATCCCAAGCATCTCAAGGAGCACTGTTCAATCCATCATTTGAAAATGGAAACAGTATGGCATAACTGCAAACCTATCAAGACATGGCCCTATACCTAAACTGACAGGCCAGTTAAGGTTAGCATTAATCAGAGAAACAGCCAAGAGGCCCATGGTAATGCTGGAAGAGCTGCGGAGCTAGCAACCACCGGATAGGCCTTTCTCACTGGCCTAGCAGCCGGTGCGGTGCTCGGTCAAAGTCTCTGCCACAGACTTGAAGAATACACATAGTCTCTGCCACAGACTTGAAGAATACACATAGTCTCTGCACAATCCTCTGCCACAGGATTGTATGATCCAGAACCTTTTGCAAAGTCTAAGTAAAGTCACACAGTACCAGTTTCTTTCAGCCAAGCCGGCAACACTGTGCGGTAGATGGGCCAGAATGCGTCCTCCAATTGAGTCTCCAATTGTTCGGCTTCTTCCCGCAGGCAAGACAGCACGGGACCACCCCTGGACCAGTAGGCCCCAGAAACTCCTGGGCCTACTCTCAGTAACGAGGCCTTGGGCCACCCGGCCCCGAGACAGGAAACTGCTATGCAGTACGCACACCTTAGGCCAGGAGGGCCATCAGGTCAGAGAGACCCGGAAAACGGTGTCTGTCCCTTAAGTACCCTCTCCCAGAATGCACAGCGGGGGGACCACTCCCACTGGGCTGCTTCTGGGTAAAAGGCACCCAATACACCCAGCCTGCTGCATTTCCATCCTTGACCTGTGGTGACAGCGACACCTACAGTCAAGTGGAAAATGCGCAACACAGCTGGACTGGAACAGAAACCAGCAATTTAACACAATCATTCTGAGCTAAACTACAGCTCAGATAACTTAAATTTAACATAGCGCCTACTCAATAGGAGCAGGGCGCTACATGTAGAAGAAGGTGCTTTAATCAGATGAGGCCAAAATTGAACTTTTTGGCATAAAAGCAAAATGCTATGTGTGGCAAAAAATTAACACTGTACATTACCCTGAACACACCATCCCCACTGTGAAACATGGTGGTGGCAGCATCAAATTGTGGGGATGCTTTTCTTCAGCAGGGAGAGGGAAGCTGGTCAGAGTTGATGGAAAGATGAGGAAAAAATAAGATAAAAGAGGACAGCCGCTCTCCAATCCAACGTGTGTTTAATGAACAGGCACTACAAAAACCAGCTAGAACAGGATAGCTGACGCGTTTCGCACAAAATCAGTACTTACTCCGCTATGAGTAAGCACTGATTTTGTGCGAAACGCGTCAGATATCCTGTTCTAGCTGGTTTTTGTAGTGCCTGTTCATTAAACACACGTTGGATTGGAGTGCGGCTGTCCTCTTTTATCTTATTTTTTCCTCAATTGCTACGTGCATTGCCGGCACCCAAGGTCTCCGAGAGAAGTACCTCCCTTATCCTATCTGCCTTGAGCGGAAATTTTTGTTTTTGATGGAAAGATGGATGGAGCCAAATACAGGGCAATCTTAGAAGAAAACCTTTTATGCCGGGTACACACGAACGTTTTTAATGTCATTTTCAAAAACAACGTTTTTCTCGACGTGATTTTTCTTGTTTCCTCTCAAGCCTGTCTTGCATACACACATTCATTTAAAAAAATGCTCGAGCAAAGCGCAGTGACGTACAACACGTACGACGGCACTATAAAGGGGAAGTTCCATTCGAATTGCGCCACCCTTCATGTTAGTAAAGTTTTTTGAGCGACGATTCGCGCTTTTCAGCCTCGTGCTTTGCAGTCCGTTACACGTTACATTAGACAAATGCTATCTCCATTACGAACGCTAGTTTTACCAGAACGAGCGCTCCCGTCTCATACTTGATTCTGAGCATGCGCGTTTTTTTCCCCTCGTAAAAGCATACACACTACCATTTTTTTTAGGCCATTTTTCACGTCGTTAAAAATGCTCTGGAGCCTACACACGATCGTTTTTAATGCCCAATTTAAAAAATGGCATTTTTAACTACGTGAAAAACGATCGTGTGTACGCGGCATTAGAGTCTGCAAAAAACTTGATTGGTGTGCAGGTTCACCTTTCAGCAGGACAAAGACCCTAAACATACAGCCAGAGATACAATGGAATGGTTTAGATCAACGCATATTCATGTGTGGCCCAGTCAAAGTCCAGACCTAAATTCAATTGAGAATATGTGGCAAGATTTCAAAATTACTGTTCACAGATGCTCTCCATCCAATCTGACAGAGTTTGAGCTATTTTGCAAAGAAAAATGGGTAAAAATGTCACTCTCTAGATGTGCAAAGCTGGTAGAGACATCCCCAAAAAGACTTGCTGCTGTAATTGCAGCAAAAGATGGTTCTATAAAGTATTGACTCAGGGGGGCTGAATACAAATGCACGCCACACTTTTCACATATTTATTTGCAAAAACCATTAAAAACCATTTATCATTTTCCTTCCACTACACAATTATGTGCCACTTTGTGTTGGTCTATCACATAAAATCCCAATAAAATACATTTACGTTTTTGGTTGTAAGATGACAAAATGTGGAAATTTTTAAGGGGTCTGAATACTTTTTCAAGGCACTGTAAGTGCTGGAACTATACTGCCAGAGAGCATTTATGGTGGCAATGCTAGTCCTAGACTGATTGGGTATGCACTGTCCAAAAGAAAAGGAGGATGGTAGAGGAGAAGGGGGGGGAGCAGGCAAACAAAGGGAACTTACAGAATAATGTGGTATAGGGTTGTTATAGGTGCAGTCTAGGTTTGGAATAAGTGCGGTCTAGATTGCAGTATGGGTGTGGTATAGATTGGGTACACTTGATGCCCTACTCTCAGTGGCACAGTCCCTGCTAGCAGTATCAGCAATGGGCGAATAGTTCCTTGACCAGTCCCCTGGAGGTTTGCGATGACCTCTTACTGTAGAAGAGGGGGCCCCTGCAGTCTCTCTCCAAAGACCCCCGATTATCAGCAGTGGGAAGCAGAGGGTGGATGCTCCAGTCTCCCTGTGGCAGGTTCTGTAATGTGGGCCATGCAGTGCTGCCCCTGGGTGTCCTTACTCCTAGTCTCAGGCTCGGATCTCTGCTGGTATTGGTCTTCTGCTGGCAAGTGACTATTTAGACAGAGGGGTTTTCTTTCTAAGTCCCTTGGTGCCAAGAGGAAAATGTGTGCAGTTTATCAAATTAATCTCTTACTCCTCCTAGTGCACAGTGCCTATTGGGATCTGTAGTGTAAGGAGTCAATTGGCCCCATTATATGGCTGCCGTCTCAAACTACAACTCAGAGGCTTCTCAGAGCTCTGCATAGAAGTCTATGGGCTTGCTTGGCTTTAGCATCCCCCCTGCTGGCCACGGGAGAGTGGTGCAGCATAGCATCAGTATCTTAGTAGTGGGAGAGAAACATAAAAGCCATTGTCGCCTTCTCCATATTGCTTTAGCCCAGCTAATGGTAAACAGGACAAACAGAGAAAGTTCTCCCTAACAGGGTCACAGACAGCAATAAAAACCTGACAGGTGTTCTAATCCCTCTCCACTGTATCCAAAACAAAAAAAAAAGTTTTGACTTTAGTAAAATAAAATATATATTTTATATATAAAAATAAAAAATTTAATATATTGCGGCTTAGCAATTCTTAGATGTGATTGCTGCATGGTCAGCTTTTATTTATTCATCTAAATCTGCTAGTGTCTCCAACACTACCTTCTCCCCAGGTTGACAATGTTGTTTTCCAAAGGCGCCCCCATTGTTCCTTCATCCAGAGTCCCACCTATCCCCCCGAGCAGCTAACTCCCCTCCCCCGCTGTTTATTGGTTAGTCCGGCACTTACCCAATTGTGGCGGATGGCAGGCAGCATCGGCTCCGAGTCCTCTCCTCCATGGCGGCTTCCAGCTCCTCCCCTCCTCGTCCTAGGCATTCAATAGGATTGCCTGTCCTTTCTGCCAATCGGTTGACCGGTGTCAAAACCTGCTTCCTTATTGGCCGGGAGGAGAATCAGTGTTATAACAGCGAATATTGATTCGCTGTTGTAACACACCTGCGTGGGCTCAGAGCGCAATCTCTGTGACCCGAGCCCACCCTATATTGAAGCCTATTAGAGCTTCAATATACCCTCTGGCTCTAATTGGTGCTTCAAAAAAACAGCCCCTCCACATTAAAATCCATGCGCCAGTGTCCTGAAAGGGGCCGGAAGCATGGATAGGGGAGACAGCGATGGATGGGGAGGCGGTGCCCATGTGCCCTTAATGGATGGGCCACCCCTGCGAAAGGCATCCTCTCGTGCATGAGCTGCCTGCGCACTCTGTGATTACCACTTGACTACATATAGATCTGTGATCACCGAGTCAATGAGATCCCAGCCCCTTACCACGTGATCAGCTGTCAGCAAAAGACAGCTGACCACGTGATGTACACAGAAGATCGGTAATCTGCTTTTTTTCCCTCACGCTGATATTGTGAGGGAAAAAAAAAAGCCAATCACCATCTTTTGACAGAGGGACATCGGTCCCGAACAGGGAGAGGCACTGCTGCTATGCAGTGCCCTCCAGTGCCACCTGCCAGTGCCCACCAGTACCACCTAGAGGTGCATATCAGTGCCGCCTACCAGTGCCCACCAGTGCCACCTACCAGTACCACCCATCAATGCCCACCAGTGCCACCTATCAATGCCCATCAGTGTTGCCAACCAGCGCCCATCAGTGCCTCATCATCAGTGGCACCTATCAGTGTCACCTACCAGTGCCCATCAGTGCCACCTATCAGTGCCGCCTATCAGTGCCCTTCATTGCCACTCATCAGTGCCCTTCAGTGATGCCTATTAGTGCCACCCATCAGTGCTACTTCTCAGTGCCACCTATCAGTGCCCACCAGTGCCGCCTCATCAGTGCCCACCAGTGCCACCTATCAGTGCCCACCAGTGCTGCCTTATCAGTGCCTATTAGTGCAGCCTATAAGTGCCCATCAGTGCAGCCTATCAGTGCCACCTCGTCAGCGTACATCAATGAAGGAGAAAAATTACCTATTTTCAACATTTTATCACAAACTATGAAACTGTTTTTTTTTCAAAATTTTTGGTCTTTTTTCGTTTTTTGATCAGAAAATAAAAAACCCAGAGGTGATTAAATAACACCAAAAGAAAGCTCTATTTGTGTGAAAAAAATAAAAAAATGTAATTTGGGTACAGTGTAGCATGATCACGCAATTGTCATTCATGAAAGCTAAAAATTGGCCTGGGCAGGAAGGGGGTTTAAGTGCCCAGTAAGCAAGTGGTTAAAAAAAAAACAAATGCAGCCACAGCACTTAAGGAATGGTAAGCTGCAATATATTAAGTTAATGTTTTTTCAGTTTAATATCATTTTAAAGTGTATCTAAACCCAAAAACAAAAATGACATATAATACAGCCCAATAGTCCTTAGATGAAGTGGCTGCGTTCGTTTTCTATTTTTTTAGGCTGTTTTCCTTTATTTTGACCTGGTCACCCTAAACTTAAATCCCTACCTGTCCCTGGGTGAAAATGCTCACTTACTTCTCTTTATCTATGGAGCCATGGCTGTCACTGAACTTCAAACTTGTCTTCCTGTATTCATCTCCACTAGATGAGGGGGGGGGGGGGAAGGGGGAGATTAGAAGTTTATAGAAGATAACATTTATACCATTATCTGTGCTTTCAATTCAGCTCACATGAATTGACAAGGGCACCTCATTTCTGGTAGGAACATACAGTCAGGAGAACAAGTATTTGATACACTGCCGATTTTGCAGGTTTTCCTACTTACAAAGCATGTAGAGGTCTGTAATTTTTATTATAGGTACTCTTCAACAATCCAGAAAATCGCATTGTATGATTTTTAAGTAATTAATTTGCATTTTATTGCATGACATAAGTATTTGATACATCAGAAAAGCAGAACTTAAAGGGGTTGCAAAGGTTCGTTTTTTATTTTCTAAATAGGTTCCTTTAACCACTTAAGCCCCGGACCATTTGGTAGCTAGAGGACCAGAGGTGAATTCAGAATTTTGCACTGCGCTGCTTTAACTGTAAATTGTGCGGACATGCAATGTTGTACCCAAACAAAATTTGCTTCCTTTTCTTCCCACAAATAGAGCTTTCTTTTAATGGTATTTGATTGCCTCTGCGATTTTTATTTTTTGCGATATAAACGGAAAAAGACCGAAAATTTAGAAAAAAAATGATATTTTCTACTTTTTGTTATAAGAAAAATTGAATAAACTCAATTGTAGTCATACATTTAGGCCAAAATGTATTCAGCCACATGTTTTTAGTAAAAAAAATGTCAATAAGCGTATATTTATTGGTTTGCGCAAAAGTTATAGAGTTTACAAACTAGGGTACATTTTCTGAAATTTACACAGCTTTAAATTTATGACTGCCTATCTCATTTCTTGAGGTGCTAAAATGACAGGGCAGTACAAAACCCCCCCAAATGACCCCATTTTGGAAAGTAGACACCCCAAGAAAATTGCTGAGAGGCATGTTGAGCCCATTGAATTTTTAATTTTTTTGTCCCAAGTGATTGAATAATGACTAAAAAAAAAAAAAAAATTACAAAAAGTTGTCACTAAATGATATATTGCTCACACATGCCATGGTTATATGTGGAATTGCACCCCAAAATACATTTTGCTGCTTCTCCTGAGTACGGGGATACCACATGTGTGGGACCTTTTGGGAGCCTAGCCGCGTACGGGACCCCGGAAACCAAGCACCGCCTTCAGGATTTCTAAGGGCGCAAATTTTTGATTTCACTCCTCACTACCTATCACAGTTTCGAAGGCCATAAAATGCCAAAATAGCACAAAACCCCCCCAAATGACCCCATTTTAGAAAGTAGACACCCCAAGGAAATTGCTGAGAGGCCTGTTGAGCCCATTGAATATAATTTTTTTTGTCCCAAGTGATTGAATAATGACAAAAAAAAAAAAAAAATACAAAAAGTTGTCACTAAATGATATATTGCTCACACATGCCATGGTTATATGTGGAATTACACCCCAAAATACATTTTTCTGCTTCTCCTGAGTACGGGGATACCACATGTGTGGGACTTTTTAGGAGCCTAGCCGCGTACGGGACCCCGAAAACCAAGCACCGCCTTCAGGATTTCTAGGCACAAATTTTTGATTTCACTTCTCACTACCTATCACAGTTTCGAAGGCCATAAAATGCCAAAATCGCACAAAACCCCCCCAAATGACCCCATTTTGGAATATAGACACCCCAAGCTATTTGCTGAGAGGAATGGCGAGTATTTTACAGCTCTCATTTGTTTTTGAAAATGAAGAAAGAAAATATATATATATATTTTTATTTTTTTTCAATTTTCAAAACTTTGTGACAAAAAGCGAGATCTGCAAAATACTCACAATACCTCTCAGCAAATAGCTTGGGGTGTCTACTTTCCAAAATGGGGTCATTTGGGGGGGTTTTGTGCTATCTGGGCATTCCATGGCCTCCGAAACTGTGATAGGCAGTGAGAAGTGAAATCAAAAATTTACACCCTTAGAAAGCCTGAAGGCGGTGCTTGGTTTTTGGGGTCCCGTACGCGGCTAGGCTCCCAAAAAGTCTCACACATGTGGTATCCCCGTACTCAGGAGAAGCAACAGAATGTATTTTGGGGTGTAATTCCACATATGCCCATGGCATGTTTGAGCAATATATCATTTAGTGACAACTTTGTGCAAAAAAAAAAAACAAAATTGTCGTTTTTCCGCAACTTGTGTCAACATATAAAATATTCCATGGACTCGACATGCCTCTCAGTATATAGCTTGGGGTGTCTACTTTCCAAAATGGGGTCATTTGGGGGGGGGGTTTTGAACTGTTCTGGCATTTTATACACAACATTAGGAAGCTTACATCCACTCTTCTAACCACTTGAAGACAAAGCCCTTTTTTGACACTTTTTGTTTACATGAAAACATTTTTTTTTTTGCAAGAAAATTATGTTGAACCCCCAAACATTATATATATTTTTAAAGCAAAGGCCCTACAGATTAAAATGGTGGGTGTTGCATTTTTTTTTTCTACACAATATTTGCGCAGCGATTTTTCAAACGCATTTTTTGGGTTAAAAAATACACTTTTTTAATTTTAATGCACTAAAACACACTATATTGCCCAAATGTTTGATGAAATAAAAAACATGATCTTAGGCCGAGTACATAGATACCAAACACGACATGCATTAAAATTTCGCACAAACGCGCATTGGCGACAAACTACATACATTTTTAAAAGCCTTTAAAAGCCTTTACAGGTTACCCCAGTAGATTTACAGAGGAGGTCTACTGCTAAAATGATTGCCCTCGATCTGACCTTCGCGGTGATACCTCACATGCATGGTGCAATTGCTGTTTACATATGACGCCAGACCGACGCTTGCGTTCGCCATTGGGCAAGAGCAGGGCAGGACAGGGGTGCTTTTTTTTTTTTATTATTTTTTTTTATTTTATTTTTTTATTATTAATTTTGCTTTTTTATTTTATTTTTGAATTGTTCCTTCCAAGTATTTTTTTTTTTTTAGCATTTTTATTGTTATCTCAGGGAATGTAAATATCCCCTATGATAGCAATAGGTAGTGACAGGTACTCTTTTTTTGAAAAAACTGGGGTCTTCTAGACCCTAGATTTTTCCTCTGCCCTCAAAGCATCTGACCACACCAAGATCGGTGTGATAAAATGCTTTCCCAATTTCCCAATGGCGCTTTTTATATCCGGGGGGGGGGGCATTCCCTCCCACTGCTTGTAAAAGCAGTCCAGAGGCTAATTAGCCGCTAGGATTGCTTTTACATGAAAGCCGGCCGCTGGCTGAAAAGAATGATACCAAGATGATACCTAAACCCGCAGGCATCATTCTGGTATAAACATTCAAAGTCCAGCAACATACCAGTACGTTGCTGGTCCTTGTTGGACATGTATTGTAATCTTTTTATTTCATGCAGCCAGTTGGCTGAACGAAAAAAGAGATTGATCGTGGGTATGCCCACCATTAGAATACCGCCCTTCATCCACCCACTTCCAATGATGGGCATACACGCACCATTTATATATGCCGAAGCATGGGGGCATCCTCCCGCAAAAAAGTTATGCCGCACACACATGGTCAGACTTTTCCACGGGCAAGCCTCCGTCGGAATTTCGACCGTATGTACGCGGCATTAGGAGCAAAATCGCTCCTCCGCCCCTGCTGCCCCAATGCTTCGGCATATTTGCTTTTTTTTTTTAACTGTGGTGGTGAAATCACCTCCTACAGCACTGGAGTCGCAGGGATCAGGCCTGTCTCTGCGAACGCTGCAGTTATGTGTGTTGTGTTTTGTAAGTGACAGTGATCGATCGATACTGCACTTGGGTGGCCTGGGCTGGACGGAGGGGCAAAACGCAGGTGCCAGCAGGTATCTGGGCTGATCCCGCTAACACTGCGTTTTTGGGAACCCTAAACTGCTGGGGACGCTAGTATAGATCTGATCAGATCAGATATTGATCTGTTCAGATACTATACCACTAAGGGGGGTGTATGCTTCACGCGTGGGTGTTAGCGTTACTGGCACTAACCTGACGCTGCCTGGGGTGTGACGCAGACCCTCTCTGACGCTAAAACCTAATTGATATCACCCGCCGGGCGATCAGGGGGTTAAACCTTTATTGGGTTATATACACGGCGGGTGCCCTGACACTATAAAAAGCAAACTAACTAACCAGCGTCACCCGTAACACTTATATGGTGATCACTGGTGAAAGGGTTAACTAGGGGCAATCAGGGGGTTAAAACCTTTATTAGATAATATATGGGGGTACCTGACGCTATAAAAACCTGCGGCGAACCTAAAAAAAATTACCAGCTACCGATCTGCATCACCGACACTAAGACAGCGTTTCGAAAAACGATTGCTTAGCGACAGTGGTGATGGGGGTGAAAGGGTTACCTGGGGGGGCAATCAAGGGGGTTAAACCTTTATTAGATAATATATTGGGGTACCTGACGCTATAAAAACATGCGGCGAACCTAAAAAAAAATACTGGCTACGATCTGCATCACCGACACTAAGACAGCGTTTAGAAAAACAATTGCTTAGCGACAGTGGTGATAGGGGGTGAAAGGGTTACCTGGGGGGCGATCAAGGGGGTTAAACCTTTATTAGATAATATATTGGGGTACCTGACGCTATAAAAACCTGCGGCGAACCTAAAAAAAATTACCGGCTACCGATCTGCATCACAGACACTAAGACAGCGTTTAGAAAAACGATCGCTTAGTGACAGTGGTGATAGGTGTGAAAGGGTTACCTGGGGGGCGATCAAGGGGGTTAAACCTTTATTAGATAATATATTGGGGTACCTGACGCTATAAAAACATGCGGCGAACCTAAAAAAAATTACTGGCTACGATCTGCATCACCGACACTAAGACAGCGTTTAGAAAAACAATTGCTTAGCGACAGTGGTGATAGGGGGTGAAAGGGTTACCTGGGGGGCGATCAAGGGGGTTAAACCTTTATTAGATAATATATTGGGGTACCTGACGCTATAAAAACCTGCGGCGAACCTAAAAAAAATTACCAGCTACCGATCTGCATCACCGACACTAAGACAGCGTTTAGAAAAACGATCGCTTAGTGATAGTGGTGATAGGGGGTGAAAGGGTTACCTGGGGGGCGATCAAGGGGGTTAAACCTTTATTAGATAATATATTGGGGTACCTGACGCTATAAAAACCTGCGGCGAACCTAAAAAAAATTACTGGCTGCCGATCGGCATCACTGACGCTAAGACAGCGATCAGAAAAATGATCGCTAAGCGACAGTGGTGATAGGGGGGAAAGGGTTATCTGGAGGGTGATCAGGGGGTTAAACCTTTATTAGGGGGGGTTAGGGGGCTACACTGGACCTAAGACTAAACTTTAGTGACACTTTTACAGTCACAAATGTCACTGATTGCAGTGATCACTAAATAAATGGTCACTGCAATCAGTGACACTGTGACTGGGGGCTGGGGGGTGATCTGGGGGGTGATCTGGGGTGTCTGGGGGGGGCGATTTATGTCCCTATGTGTCCTGGTGTCAGTGTAGTGTTGTGTGCACTGACCTGATATCTTCTCTTGTACGGCGCTCGGTATATGTGAGCGCCGCACCAGAGATGACATCACTTCCTCCTGCTCCCTCTGTCTGACACAGACAGAGGGGGCATTTCCATTCGCCGGGAGCGATCGCGAGGGGGTGGCCAGAAACGAATGGCTGCCCCCTCATCCCGGAACGCTCCCGGACACTTAGCCACCGCTCACTGTATAGGAGGGGGGTCCGATTGGACCCCCCAACTGTACAAAGGCAATCACGTACACTCTACGTGATTGTGCCTGTCGGTGCCATTCTGCCGACGTATATATACAGTGAGCGGTCGTTAAGTGGTTAAGCTAGTGCATTGTTGGTTCACTTACCTTTTCCTTATATTTCCCTTCTAAATGTTTTTTTTCTTTGTTTTCTTTGTCTGAATTTCTCACTTCCTGTTCCTCCTCAGTAAGCTGTTCAGTAAGCTGTTCTGGCTGACTCCACACCACTCGGATGATGGTGTGAAGTTTAGTGAGGAGAAACAGGAAGTGAGAAATTCAGACAAAGAAAAAAAACATTTAGAAGGTAAATCTAAGGAAAAGGTAAGTGAACCAACAATGCACTAGCTTAAAGGAACCTATTTAGAAAAAAAAAAACGAACCTTTACAACCCCTTTAATATTTGGTACAGAAACCTTTGTTTGCAATTACAGAGATCCTACGTTTCCTGTAGTCCTTGACCAGGTTTGCACACACTGCAGCAGGGATTTTGGCCCACTCCTCCATACAGAGCTTCTCCAGTTCCTTCAGGTTTCGGGGCTGTCGCTGGGCAATACGGACTTTCAGCTCCCTCCAAAGATTTTCTATTGGGTTCAGGTCTTGAGACTGGCTAGGCCACTCCAGGACCTTGAGATGCTTCTTACGGAGCCAGTCCTTAGTTGCCCTGGCTGTGTGTTTCGGGTCGTTGCCCTGCTGGAAGACCCAGCCACAACCCATCTTCAATGTTCTTACTGAGGGAAGGAGGTACAGTATTTGGCCAAGATCTCGCGATACATGGCCCCATCCATCCTCCCCTCAGTACGGTGCAGTCGTCTTGTCCCCTTTGCAGAAAAGCATCCCCAAAGAATGATGTTTCCACCTCCATGCTTCACGGTTGGGATGGTGTTCTTGGGGTTGTACTCATCCTTCTTCTTCCTCCAAACACGGCGAGTGGAGTTTAGACCAAAAAGCTCTATTTTTGTCTCATCAGACCACATGACCTTCTCCCATTCCTCCTCTGGATCATTCAGATGGTCATTGGCAAACTTCAGATGGGCGTGGACATGCGCTGGCTTGAGCAGGGGGACCTTGCATGTGCTGCAGGATTTTAATCCTTGAAGGCGTAGTGAGTTACTAATGGTTTTCTTTGAGACTGTGGTCCCAGCTCTCTTCAGGTCATTGACCAGGTCCTGCCGTGTAGTTCTGGGCTGATCCCTCACCTTCCTAAGGATCATTGATGCCCCACGAGGTGAGATCCTGCATGGAGCTCCAGACCGAGGGAGATTGACCGTCATCTTGAACTTCTTCCATTTTCTAATAATTGCGCCAACAGTTGTTGCCTTCTCACCAAGCTGCTTGCCTATTGTCCTGTAGCCCATCCCAGCCTTGTGCAGGTCTACAATTTTATCCCTGATGTCCTTACACAGCTCTCTGGTCTTGGCCATTGTGGAGAGGTTGGAGTCTGTTTGATTGAGTGTGTGGACAGGTGTCTTTCATACAGGTAACGAGTTCAAACAGGTGCAGTTAATACAGGTAATGAGTGGAGAACAGGAGGGCTTCTTAAAGAAAAAATAACAGGTCTGTGAGAGCCGGAATTCTTACTGGTTGGTAGGTGATCAAATAGTTATTTCATGCAATAAAATGCAAATTAATTATTTAAAAATCATACAATGTGATTTTCTGGATTTTTGTTTTAGATTCCGTCTCTCATGTCTCGACGAGAAAAACAGGAATTTTTTTTTTCGTCTGTGGGCTTTATGTCGTTTTTCTCGTCGAGAAAAACGGCATAAAAAACGACGAGAAAAATTAGAACATGTTCTAATTTTTCTCATCGTTTTTTCCAGCATTTTTTTCCGCGGCAGTTTTCCCATAGGGAGACACTGCCGCGGAGCCCACAGACGGTCGTTTTTCTCGTCAAGAGGAAAAATTACGGGAAAAACGACCGTGTGTAGGGAACCAAGCGGTTCCCTCGTTTTTCCTGTCATTATTCACGGCGGTTTTTTAACCGCCGTGAATAATGATCGTGTGTACGCGGCATCACAGTTGAAGAGTACCTATGATAGAAATTACAGACCTCTACATGCTTTGTAAGTAGGAAAACCTGCAAAATCTGCAGTGTATCAAATAATTGTTCTCCCCACTGTATACCGACTTTCTGTAGTTGCTAAAAATTCTAATGCCGCGTACACACGACCGTTTTTAATGACGAGAAAAATTACATTTTTTTAAATGGTCATTAAAAATGATCGTGTGTGGGCTTTCCAGCAGTTTTCCCGACGAGAAAAACGCAGAGAATCACGACGAGAAAAATTGGAACATGCTCAAAACAAATGTGCATGCTTAGAATCAAGTATGAGACGGGAGCGCTCATTCTGGTAAAACTAGCATTCGTAATGGAGATAGCACATTCGTCACGGTGTAACGGACTGAAAAGCACGAGGCTGAAAAGCGCGAATCGTCGCTCAACAAACTTTACTAACATGAAGGGTGGCGCCATCCGAATGGAACTTCCCCTTTATAGTGCCGTCGTACGTGTTGTACGTCACCGCGCTTTACTAAAACATTTTTTTCCACAATAGTGTGTAGGCAAGGCAGGCTTGAGAGCAAACACGAAAAATTACGTCGAGAAAAATGCCGTTTTTTTCAATGACATTAAAAACGGTCGTGTGTACGCGGCATTAGTCAGAAGAAATGAAAAATGGATGCAGCCGCCACATCTAGGGACGGGTAAGCTGCAACAGAATACATTTCGATTCTTGGGTTTAGCTATCCTTTAGTCCTAAAATGGTGCAGGTGATGCTATCTGTTACTATTCTGCAGTAATTATCAGTAAATTTAATATTAACTACATATATTAAAGTGGTTGTAAACCCTGTTACACCACTTTTACCTACAGGTAAGCCTATAACAAAGTTTACCTGTAGGTATTTTGAATATCTCCTAAACTTGCACAGTTTAGGATATATTCAGTATATGCGCTGCTGCCGATGTCATCGGCGCATGCGCACTGAAGAAACGGGCCGCTGGTGCCATTTCTTCAATAGCTGTGCCATGACATCATCACGGCTCCGGCCAATCACAGCGCCGAAGCCGCAAACCCAGAAGTAACTTTGGTGGAAGATGTACGCGCTCAACTCGGAGGGCCGACCCAGGGCATCGTTCTAAGGTAAGTATTTCATAATGAGCTAGTATTTCAAGGTTTACAACCTCTTTAACCACCTCCCACCCGGCCACTGCACATATATGGCTGGGTGGGCGCTTCCTCCTGGAAAGCTAGTCATAACTTATTTACTTTAAATATAAATAATTTTAAATAAAAAACCCAAATACTATTGCATGTGGATGTAATGGCCGCGGCCTTTATTATTGGTATAGATAAATATTTTATCAATTATAAATATATCAATACTTATATCACATTAGATATATAATTCAACAAAAATTAATACCATGTATATATAAAGCTTAGCTATTTAAAGCTCAAGCTACACTACACAACATTAAGTCCCTTTTCAAACAGAAAAGGACAACAACCACATAATAAAGCCGCGACAAGGGAGGGTGGGAGGGACAAAGCTTCTTCTCTGTAGATCACCGCCGGAGTGTATTAATGTGACGCATTTTTTTATTTTTATAGGAAAATACTCGTGCCAAGAAGACCGTTACCATTTCAACCAATTACAGGTAAGTGCATAAAACGGTTAAAAAACTGCCTTAACTTACAATTTTGTCTGACAGCTTTCCATGTGTGATGGGCGGGGACCTTTCATGCCCCTCCCCTCACCTTTATGGAAAGCTAGTCATAACTTATTTACTTTAAATATAAATAATTTTAAATAAAAAACCCAAATACTATTGCATGTGGATGTAATGGCCGCGGCCTTTATTATTGGTATAGATAAATATTTTATCAATTATAAATATATCAATACTTATATCACATTAGATATATAATTCAACAAAAATTAATACCATGTATATATAAAGCTTAGCTATTTAAAGCTCAAGCTACACTACACAACATTAAGTCCCATACGCCGAGCTTATGGACAATAAGCACGGCACCCCCACCGGCCCACGGCCCATTCCACACTATTTTGCAAACCTAAATTAAAAATATCTAGAGCAACATCAGACAAATGGATACTGTCAGGGCGGTAAAAGTCAGGCATACCACCCTCCAGATCAATATGTCTATAAGATAAACCGTTTAACAGAGGCATGAATTTTGCAATTGCTCTATTAACTTTTTTTCTCATTCTGTCAAAATGTTTCCATTCGGGGGAACACCAAAGTAGACGAGGGACAATCTCCGAAAACACCAACACACATTCAGGCAATACGGCATGAATATGCACTAAATCATTCTTTATACTAGAAATAACATCTAAAGTCCTTCGGCGACCAAGGTCGTTCCCAGCCAAATGGAAAATGATAATTTGAGGCAGAGGCCATTTTGAACATAACAATGTCAAAACTCTACTCAAACTGGCCCAAGTCAATCCCCTATGCCCATACCAGAACAATTTAACATTAGCAGAATCCTGGCCCAGATTACTACCATAACATCTCCTCTCTGCTCTTCTATGTGCCCAGTAAACGAATGAGTGACCAACGATCCAAGTAATAAGTGCAGAACCTGAAATTAAACAGAACAATTAGGGCGAACATATGTACTATAGCATTTAGAAGACCATCTACCAATTTTTTTAATAGCAGCAACATCCAAACCTATATTATTAGCAGCTGTTGCTGCCCCAATTCGAAATGAATGAGGAGAGATTGGTAGATGTCCCAAACCCAAATGAAATAAACATTTCTTCAACACAGAATTAAATTGATAAACGGTCAATGGCGTATTATCAGAATGAATGAGGAATTGCTTATCACCAGACGGACGAACAAGCAGGTAACGGTGAACAAGTACAACCACACACATAGACGTATCAGTATGTTTGTAAATGGTGATCCACCTGCCACAACCAAACTGATCAGTTTTATTCTTGCGTAAAAACAGACGAATAACGTCAGAATGAACAGACACCGCTGCCCAAGGAAGACCCAAACAAGTTAATCGTTTAGGAGGAAGCAATTCCGATATTCTAAAAGCACCATAAAAGCACAGACAAAAAGTAAGCTTGAACAACAAAGCCTCAAAAGTCGAGAAACAAACAACATCAGTAGCTGCACAAATTTTTTGTAATAAATCAATAGTAATCGGTAATCTCTTATCAGGGAACACATGTCGTTTGCGATAACCTTTTAATGCCTGTTTGACAGTGAAAAAACTAAGACACGGAGCCTCACCATTCAATTTTAAAAAAAATGAAACTCCCGCCAATAATTTAATAATATGAGAATAAGAAAAACCCTTTTTCATCAAAGTATTTAAGAAAAATAAAACTAAATCCTCAGAACTCAAAGCGTCCGAAACTTCAAAACAGCCTAGACAGGAATGGCATAAGTCCCACGCAGCTTCATAACATGCTCGCGTGGACGGTGCTAAAGAATTCTTTAAAGCAGTCATCACCGGGCTCATACTATTAACCAAAGATGAGGAGGACAGGACAGCCCAATTTCGTCCGCATCCGGAACCAGCTCCCGAAACCTTCGTGACTGTTGACGAGATAATGAGTCAGCAATATCATTAAAACTACCAGGGACATATTTCGCTTTTAACCAGATATTTAATTCCAGACATTGAAAAACTAAAAAACGAAGAACAGAAATAACGGGAAGTGATTTAGAAACTAAACAATTAATTGCAAAAACAACACCCTTATTATCCGAATGAAGAAGTATCCTCCTATTTCGAAAATGCTTGCCCCACAATTCAAAAGCAACAACAACAGGAAACAACTCCAACAGAACAATATTAGAAACAAGACCTCTCTCAATCCATGAAGAATGCCAAAGATCGGCCGACCAATGTCCCTGCCAAAAAGCGCCGTAACCTAATGAACCAGCAGCATCAGTAAACAACTCTAGAGCAGAAGCCACACAAAAAGGATCTTGCCAAAGTGAACAACCGTTAAACGAACTCAAGAACTTACGCCAGACCAATAAATCGTTGCGTATATCCGTGGTAATACGAACAAAATGTCTAGGTGATTTTATACCAGAAATCGCTCTATAAAGACGTTTTGAAAAAATTCTGCCCATGGGCACAACTCTTGAAGCAAAGGCCAACAAACCCAACAAAGACTAAATTGTACGCAATTGTACCTTTCGTCTCGACAAAATGAAATCTAACAACAACCGTATCTTAACAATTTTATTCATAGGAAGCCTAAAAACCATGGATACCGTATCAATCTGAATACCCAAAAATTCTAAACAAGTGGTAGGAGAAACCGATTTTTCAGGGGCCAAAGGGACACCAAACAAACTACACATCAATTTAAACTCAGTAAAAATGTATAAGCAATCCAAAGTATTCGCTCTACCCATAAATAAAAAATCATCCAAATAATGAACGCAAAGTTCAAAACCTGAACGGCGACAAACAACCCATTCAAGAAAAGAAGAAAAAATTTCAAAATAACGACACGACAAAGAACAGCCCATAGGCAAACATTTATCAAAATAATATTTACCGTCGAAAACAAAACCTAAGGAATTAAACGCCGAAGGGTGAATAGGCAATAATCTAAACGCAGATTTCACGTCAGCTTTTGCTAACAAAGCCGAATTACCTACAGAACGAATTTTTGATAACGCATCATCAAAAGAAGAATAAGACACCGAACACAATTGCGAATCGATGTCATCATTCAAAGAAAAACCGTCAGGGAAGGACAAATGATGTATAAGCCTAAAAGAACCAGCCTCCTTTTTGGGGATAACGCCAAGAGGGGATATCCGAAAATTAGAGAATGGAGGGTGATCAAAAAGACCAGCAATTCTACCATCTTCTTTTTCTTTCAAAATTTTTTGTCGTACAACATCCTTATGAAAAACAACGGAGGCCAAATTATCAAACACTTCGCAACCAGAACCCGAAAAAGATGGCAGTAGAAAACCATAACAAAATCCACTAATTAACATGTCTGCATTCATGCTGTCCGGATACAGAAGGAGCCAGGGCAACATGTTTTCCAGTATCACTGGCGTAATTGCTTTTAAGAAATGTATTATCCTTGGAAACAGCAGGGGTGAGATGACCCGATTTTTTAAAACACCGAGCAGCAGGATGAGTACCAGCACAATGAGCACATTCATGCTTATACCTACAGCTAGAAAGCCATTTACAATGACCTTCATTAAAATTAAAACAAAGCCCTTTACGATAAGGACTAACAGCAGGAGCAACAGTTTTAACAACCTGTTTCTGAGGCAATAGCAGATTTAACCAGAGGCCTACATCCTTCATACCCCATTTTAAATTTCTATGTACCGCAAGCTTTTGTCGAAATGACTCATCATAGTAGAACCATGATAAACCTGGAAAATTCTTATAAGCCTCCAATATTATCTCAACATGTTGAAAAAGGCCACTGCATAAGTCAGGGCGTTTTTCACCCATAACACCTGCAAAAATACTGAATGCTTGTAACCAATTATTAAAGCTTCGAGAAACAAATTTACGTTTTTCGTCATCAAATTTTTCGTCCTCCTTCTTCAACCTATGATCTTTAGTAGAAGGCAATAATGAAAGCAAATCAATATATTCTCCTTTCCATATTCTTTCTTTTACGGTATTACTTAAATGGAAACCTAAAGGAGAAAGTTTGCAAGAAAGAACTTCTTTCATATAAGCTTCAGGCACACTAGCATTAGACAAAGCCATTTTTGGCGTAGTTTGCAGGACAGGAGTGTGGGTAGCAACCTCTTGAACAATCGGCGTAAAATTATCAACAGACAAATTATCTCTCCATACAGAAGCAAGAGGGTTCAAAGTAGGTACAACATTTCGCTTAACAGGTAACAATTGTGACAACAAATTCGTCATAGACATAACAAAATTTTTCAATACAGAGGCATCCACATGCTCACCTCCTTGCTGCAAAGCCGAGTTAGAAGCGGAAGAAAATGCAGTACTGTTTTCAGGAATCAAGTCAAATTCAGCAGCAGCAGCATTATTCAATCCATCCTCACAATCAGCATTTACCTGGATTGCAGGCAGAATAACAGGAGTGACATTAGCCGACCGAGGAGCAGCGTCAGTAACCATAGCAGCAACCGCTGCAGCTTCAGCACGCGTAAACCCGGGTGCCATAGCAACCACATCACCAGCCGGTACATTTTTGAAACTGTCACCAGCAAGCGAAGGGTTAACCTTACCGCTATCCATAGCCGATCCTTGAAATATGTCAGCATTCTGAATATCCGATGCTGCCCGTCCATTACCCAATGTCTTCTTCTTCAACCTTCTGTTTTCCGTATCTCTGCGCTGTGGAGGAGATTCAAATTTGCCGGGCTTCTTACGTTTTCGCTTTGAAGGGACCTCCGGGCGAACTGCGCATGCGTCCTCAGAAATCGGAGAATATCCGCCGTCATTACGGAGATTACCGAATGACGCAAGACGATCCACGGGGTCAATAGGAGGACACCAGATGGAGGAAGCGGAAGCAGCAGTCAGAGGAAGATCCGGGGCAGGCGACGAAAGGGGAACAACATCATGGCGGAGACCAGCATCATGAACAGCCGGAGCAGTTGAAGTGGACGGAACCACCGGGAAGCCGCACACAGACGGAGGAGGAGGTAACGACAAGCACAATTGAAGCCAGCGCTCACCCTCTTCGGTACCGGCCCTTTCAAGAACTCGACGCAGCAATGACTCCATGATAGTGAATACAAGCTTCTTCTCTGTAGATCACCGCCGGAGTGTATTAATGTGACGCATTTTTTTCTTTTTATAGGAAAATACTCGTGCCAAGAAGACCGTTACCATTTCAACCAATTACAGGTAAGTGCATAAAACGGTTAAAAAACTGCCTTAACTTACAATTTTGTCTGACAGCTTTCCATGTGTGATGGGCGGGGACATTTCATGCCCCTCCCCTCACCTTTATTCTGAGTGGACGTTCAGGAACGTCCCTCAGAAGGAGGGGGATCCCAATGCGCTCGTGTCACCCGGACACGGCGCATCTCCGATCGGCAGGAGGGCTCTGTAATTGGCCCTCCTGATCACATGACAGCTGTGTCCAATCACAGCGGTCATGTGAAGTAAAGAGAGCCGGTTGCTAGGCGATCGACTCTCCTCACACGGAAGTTGTCGGTGAGGAGAGGAGAGCTGATTGCTGCAGCGGGCTGGTGATTAGTGAGTATGAGCTGTTTTTTGCAGCTTTTTACACACTGATCACCGGCCCAGTGTCCCCACAGTGTAAACACGCACATGTCACCAAAATAGTGTCCCCACACAGTAAAATCACCTGTCCCCCACATATGTCCCAGTAAAATCACATGTCCCAATGATTATCTGCATACATATGTCCGTGATCATCTGCGCACATTTGTACATGATCATTTGCGTACATCTGTCCGTGATCACGCAAACCAATTACTATACACTTAACGGGATTTTCTTTACCAAAGACATGTAGCAGAATACATTTTGGCTTAAATTTATGACAAAATTAAATTTTATTGGATTCCTTTTAAAATAGAAAGTCAAAAATATTGGGTTTTTTTCAAAATTTCCGCTCTTATTTTGCTTATATCGTCGTGAATAAATAACACCAAAAGAAAGCTCTATTAGTGTGAACAAAATGATAAAAATTTCATTTGGGTACAGTGTTGCATGATCGCGCAATTGTCATTAAAAGTGCGAGAGCGCTGAAAATTGGCCTGGGAAGGAAGGGGGCAAAAGTGCCCAATATTGAATTGGTTAAGAGAGAACCATGACCTAGTCTAAAGGCGGCCATGCATAGATTGAAATCTAGTTGGTTCAGCAGGGACCGGCTGAATTTTGATCCATGTATGGGCAGGCTGGTGTCACAGAAGTCAAACTACTGATTGACTTCTGTACAACCCGCCTGCCAGGTTTTTCCTGGTCGATCAGTGCCGCGGCTGGAGCCAGCAGAACTGATCGGTGTGATCTGACAACAAGGAAGTCTTCCTGCTGGCAGAATACAAAGACTCAGCGGGAAAGATCTCCCCTTCCACATCAAATGTGTGGATGAGGGAATCGGGTAATTTTTTTTTCATTCAACCTGCTGGTTGAACGAAAAAATGAATACTGTATGGCCTGCCTAACTCCACCTTCAGTTTTCTTGAAAACTTTACAATTTAACCGCTTGTCAACCGCCCACCGTCAAATGATGGCGGGCGGAAGACCATGTTGTTCTGGGCGGACGTCATATGACGTGATCGCCTTCAGAAGCCACTAGGGGGCACGCGCGTGTCACTGAGGACCCGATGCGCGTGCCCGGCGGCCGCGATGGCCGCCGGGCACCCACGATTGCCCAGTAACTGAGCAGGACCGTGGATCTGTGTATGTAAACACACAGATCCACGTCCTGTCAGGGAGAGGAGACCGATGGTGTGTCCCTTGTACATAGGGACACAGATCGGTCACCTCCCCCAGTCAGTCCCCTCCCCCCACAGTAAGAATCACAATCTAGGGAACACATTTAACCCCTTGATCGCCCCCTAGTGTTAACCCCTTCCCTGCCACTCATATTTATACAGTAATCAATGCATTTTTATAGCAGGGATCGCTGTATAAATGTGAATGGTCCTAAAAATGTGTCAAAAGTGTCCGCCGCAATATCGCAGTCATGATAAAAATTGCTGATCGCCGCCATTACTAGTAAAAAAATAAATAAATAATAAAAATGCTATAAATCATACCCTTTTTTGTAGCTGCTATAACTTTTGCGCAAACAATCAATATACGCTTATTGCGATTTTTTTTTTTACCAAAAATATGTTGAAGAATTTGTATCGGCCTAAACTGTGAAAAAAATGTGTTTTTTTATAGATTTTTTGGGGATATTTATTATAGCAAAAAGTAAAAAATATTGCATTTTTTTCAAAATTGTCTCTCTATTTTTATTTATAGTGCAAAATATAAAAACCGCAGAGGTGATCAAATACCACCAAAGGAAAGCTCTATTTGTGGGAAAAAATGATAAAAATTTAATTTGGGTACAGTGTTGCATGACCGCGCAATTGTCATTCAAAGTGTGACAGCGCTGAAAGCTGAAAAATGGCTTGGGCAGGAAGGGGGTGTAAGTGCCCTGTAGGCAAGTGGTTAAAGTGGAGCTAAACCTTTCTTTGCTTTGCAACCAAGGAAGCTGCCATCTTGGCCTTTGTTTGATCTGCAGTTGTGATGGTGCTGCACATGTGATCAGTTATGACACCGCCCATTTGATGGTTCAGTTGAGAGCACAAACAACCTTGACAGCTATCATTGACGACATGTCTGAAATATACCTGTAACTGTTTTGGGAAACAGATTGATCGGGTTTAGTTCCTCTTTAACCACTTAAGACCCGGACCAATACGCAGAATAAGGACCAGGCCCCTTTTTGCGATTCGGCACTGCGTCGCTTTAAATGACAATTGCACGGTCGTGCGACGTGGTTCCCAAACAAAATTGGCGTCCTTTTTTTCCCACAAATAGAGCTTTCTTTTGGTGGTATTTGATCACCTCTGCGGTTTTTATTTTTTGTGCTATAAACAAAAATAGAGCAAAAATTTGGAAAAAAAATCAATATTTTTTACTTTTTGCTATAATAAATATCCCCAAAAAATATATAAAAAAACATTTTTTTTCCTCAGTTTAGGCCGATACGTATTCTTCCACATATTTTTGGTAAAAAAAAATCGCAATCAGCGTTTATTGATTGGTTTGCGCAAAAGTTATAGCGTTTACAAAATAGGGGGTAGTTTTATGGCATTTTTATTATTTTATTTTTTTCGTGACTGCGACATTATGGCGGACACATTTTTGACACTATTTTGGGACCATTGTCATTTTTACAGCGATCAGTGCTATAAAAACGCACTGGATACTGTAAAAATGACACTGGCAGTGAAGGGGTTAACCAGCAGGGGCGCTGTAGGGGTTAACTGTGCCCTGATTTGTGTTTCTTACTGTGGAGGGGGCGTGGCTTAGCGTGTGACATCACTGATCGTCGTTCCCTATTACAGGAAACAGACGATCAGTGTCAGTCACACTAGGAAGCACGGGGAGAGGTTTGTTTACACTTACCTCTCCCCGTTCTTCCTCTCTGTGACCCGATCGCGGGACACCAGCGGCGATCCGGTCCGCTGTTCCCGCGGGGACGGTCACGAAGAAGAGGACCGGGTCGCGAGAGCGCCGCCGGCGGCGTGCTCGCGACCCACAGCTGTGCACATTAAAGGGGACATACCTGTACACCCATGTGCCCAGCCGTGCCATTTTGCCGACGTACATCGGCGTGCGGCGGTCCTTAAGTGATTAAAACATGGCAGCACAAAGAAATCCTCAATCATGAATAGTTGAAGTGCTAGTAAAGTCAGTTTAAAAGAGATATTAGGTAAATTACTGCATGAATAGTAAAGTGCAGTCTCAAGTTCTTCATGTCATGAAGCAACCACTTAAACATGATTGCATAACAAATCATTTCCTTTGAAAAAATACATGTTTGGTCATTGAAAAATAAAATGGTAAAGCTTAGCATTTGTTCCCTGTAGTGGGTTGTTTACAGAAAGTACAGCGTACATCTCCAAGCCTGACAGTTGTGTCATCTCTGCAGACGTTGGATGTGTAAACTATTTTCAGCCACCTGACAGAAAGTATGTACATTTATACAAATGCACGACATACAGTTAGCAGACCACATACCTTCTTGTCATCTCTGTACAGCCTTTACGGTAACATTTGAGGCAAATCTGACAACTAAAATGACCTGCTTTCAACGGCTGGGGAAAAAAATAAGGGCTTAGAGCAACCGACAAACAAAATATTTTTATAAAACTTGTCACAAAATTAAAAAAATTATAAAAAATATGAGTACTAACTGTATAGTTGTTTGAAATTTATGGTCCTTATGTTTCATTAAAATATAAGGAGATTTGGAGGAAAAAAAATTACCATTCAGAGTTAATAGAGCTAATCATATTAATTTCACCAGAGTAATGGCGCGTACACACGTTAGGAATTTCCGACAACAAAACCGTGGTTTTTTTTCCGACAGATGTTGGCTCAAACTTGTCTTGCATGCACACTGTCGCACAAATGTTGCTTGGAAATTCCGAACGTCAAGAACGCGGCTCGACGTACAACACTACGACAAGCTGAGAAAAATTAAGTACAATGATTGCGAGCATGCGTCGAATTGATTCCGAGCATGTGCAGGATTTTTGTGCGTCGGAATTGGATACACAGGGTCGGAATTTCGGACAAGAACTTTTGTTGTTGGAAAAATAAAGAACCTGCTCTCAAACATTTGTTGTCTGAAATTCCGACAGCAAATGTCCGATGGAGCCTACACACGGTCAGAATATCCGACCAAAAGCTCACATCGAACATTTGTTGTCGGAAAGTCCGATCGTGTGTATGCGGCATTAGTTTCCAGATGCATCCCAATATAAAAAAATAAAAAAAACACAAATTACTTGATAATGCTGCTTGGACAATCAGATTTATCTCTTTTTAAATGTCATTTTCCAGCAGCTAGAAGATGGACAGAGCAAGAAAGGGCATTAGTCATGTGAATGATGAACTATTATCATAGGCGTGCGCAAGGGGTGTGCCAACCCTAATCCTGGGGTTGGCAACCTATCAATGGTGGGCAGGTGATAGGTAAACCACAATCCTTCCTTTCCGACCCTCAGAACCTCGACAGGAGAGATGGTGGGGGTGGAATTTAGTGGAACTGATCTGTATTTTCCTCCAGCAGCAGCTGAAAGTAGGCTTCTCCTCCTCTCCCTTATGTCAACATTCAGCTGCTACAGGAGGAAAATATAGGGGATCGGTACTAATATATGACACCCCTCCTTTCCCTGTTCCATTTCCTTCTGTTGCCCCTTCCCCCCATTGTTTCAGAATGGAGAGCAGGGAAGAGGCCGGTACGCATATGTGTTGGAGGTTTGGGGTGCACACCCTAATGCAATAGGCTGCGCACACCTATGACTACTATTATTTCTTTGTAAAACAAAATTGAAAAACACCTCCAAATGAAATGAAGTCTGGTCTTTAATCTTGCTTGCTTGGTAATTCTATAAACAGTTGGTGTGGTTCTTCATAGAGACAAATGATCTCTGACCATGTGTTTTTTCCATTCTTTGAGTTACCTGGGACTTCACCAAAAAATAGACCTAATGCCACCTGGGTTCATAATGTCTCAATAGGTTTAACTTCACTATTTAAGCCGTGTAATACTCATCAAACTAAGCAAACTGCATGGAAACATAGAAAAGTGACAGAAAAAAAAAGA
Source organism: Rana muscosa (assembly GCA_029206835.1). Lineage (NCBI taxonomy): Eukaryota > Metazoa > Chordata > Amphibia > Anura > Ranidae > Rana > Rana muscosa. The sequence continues at coordinate 713,225,099 of CM055118.1, forward strand.
CTGAGTAGTCCATCGAGTCTGCCTTTTTTTTATTATTGTTTCGTTTTTTTTTTACTTTGTTGTCTGACTATAGATCTATGTTTAAACCCGTTTTCTGATTGGCCGAAAAGAGAAGACTCCCGATTGGCCGCCGAGGAGGAGGGAGGAAACGGAAGCCGCCGCCGCCGCCGCCGCCGTGATGACCCAGGAGAGCAGGAGAATGGGAGGCCGCCGCCGCCGAGCAGGGGAAGCCACCGTTGATGGGGTAAGTGCCATTTTTCTCGTCATGAAAAACGGTCGTGTGTACACGGCATAATGCCGCGTACACACGACCGTTTTTAATGTCATTGAATAAAACTGCATTTTTCTCGACGTGATTCTTCTCAAGTCTGCCTTGCCTACACACTGTCGTTGAAAAAAATGCTTGAGTAAAGCGCGGTGACGTACAACACGTATGACGGCACTATAAAGGGGAAGTTCCATTCGGATGGCGCCACCCTTCATGTTAGTAAAGTTTGGTGAGAGACTATTCGCGCTTTTCAGCCTCGTGCGTTTCAGTCCGTTACAGCGTGACGAATGTGCTATCTCCATTACGAACGCTAGTTTTACCAGAACGAGTGCTCCCGTCTCATACTTGATTCTGAGCATGCGCATTTTTTTCACGTCGTTAAAGCCTACACACGGCCGTTTTTCATGACGAGAAAAACGACGACGTGAAAAACGACGAGAAAAAATAGAGCATGTTCTAAATTTTTAATGTCCATTTTTCTCATCAAGAAAAATGCTCTGGAGCCCACACACGATTGTTTTATTGACCAATTTAAAAAATTGCATTTTTCTCGTCATGAAAAACGGTCGTGTGTACGCGACATAAGGCTATGGAATTGGAGGGGGGAAGTCACAGAGGTTAGAATAGTCATAAAAATGTTGAATAGTTCAAATACATGTTTGTATGACTATTTAAAACATTTATTTGATAATAATTATGTATTTTTCCCCTGTATTTCGAAGGCTGTTTTTTTATTTTATTTTATTTTAACATGTGACCGGCAGCAGCTGGGCCACATGACAGCTGTATATTGATTATAAAAAAAGATACTCTTTTTATAAAAAAATCAATACAGTATCATCATCCATATACATAAAGAGAATGGATAATGTACATTATAAAGTGTGTGTTTAGTGTCACTTGAAAGGGGTTGTAAACCCTGATTTTTATTTATTTTTTAATCCCTTCGCGCCGACCGTACACACATTTGCAGCCTCGGCTTTAGGGGGTTACACAGCTGCAGGCATCATCCCGGTACCGTTTTTTAGAGCGGGCGGTCGGCTTTCCAGGGCTAACAACCGATGCGGCTAAAAGCCGCTTGCTGGTATACCGGAGGAGCGGGAGGGGACATCCCCCGTCCGCGATCTGCCACTTCTGGCGCCTAGAGACAGACTGGCACGAAGCCGCAAATGGCTACTTTCCAGTCTCCTGTATGTAAACATGGAAGCAACGTCACACGTCACTTCCGGTTTACTCGACTGCCAATGGCGCCGGTTTAAAAAAAAAATACAGTATTCAGAATCGCCGTTTTTGGCAATCTGAATACTTTGAAGTGCAAAGGAGGGATTTGGGGTCTTTTAGACCCCCAATCTCTACATAAAGAGTACCTGTCACCAATTATTACTGTCACAAGGGATGTTTACATTCCTTGTGACAGCAATAAAAGTGATGAAAACATTTTTTTTTTAAAACACAATGTAAATAAATAAAAAAAAAAAATATAAATAAGAAAAATATATTTTTTTAAGTGCCCTTGCGCAGCAAAGAAAACGCATACGTGAGTCGCGCTTGCATATGTAAACGGTGCTCGAATCACACATGTGAGGTATCGCAGTGATCGTCAGAGCGAGAGCAATAATTCTAGCACTAGACCTCTTCTGTAACTCTAACCTGGTAACCGTCGCCTATGGAGATTTTTAGGTACCGTAGTTTGTCCCCATTCCATGAGTGTGCGCAAATTCAAAGCGTGACATGTTAGGTATCTATTTACTCAGCGTAACATCATCTTTCCCATTATACAAAAAAATTGGACTAACTTTACTGTTTAGTTTTTTTTTTTTGAAAGACCGCTTCACAAAAACCATGTGACATAAAATATTGCAACGATCGCCGTTTTATTCTCTAGGGTCTCTGCTAAAAAAATATATATAATTTTTTGGGGTTCTAAGTCATTTTCTACTGAAAAATACGGATTTTAACTTGTAAGCAACAAATATCAGAAATAGGCTTAGGCATGAAAGGGTTTTTAAATAACAAACATGTCATACTTAACTTCACTGTGCAGTTCGTTTTGCACAGAGTGGCCCTGATCGTCCTCTTCTGGGGTCCCTTGGCGGCGCTGGTGGCTCCTCGCCCGCATCGAGTGTCCATGTTGGAGAAGCGCTCTCCTTGGTGGACACCCGTGTGGGGGCGCTCCCGAATCCGGCATCTGTGTCCATTCAAACAGAATGCAGGACTCGGCCCCGCCCCCCGGTGCTGTGTCATTGGATTTGATTGACAGCAGTGGGAGCCAATGGCTGCGCTGCTATCAATCTATCCAATCAGGACACGAGACACCAGCTACAGATGGTGTACTCGTTCCCGGCCAGAGGATGACAGTGTGCAGTTAAGTAAAACGGGGGCTGCAGCACTACAGAAGGTTTTTCACCTTAATGCATAGAATACATTAAGGTGAAAAACCATGAGGGTTTAAAACTCCTTTAAGTAGGTGCAACTACAGATGATAGTCTTGCTCTGGGGTGCACTGGCGAGCGCTCTTAGGTAAGGAAGCCCTATCAAAGGGAGCCATGGAAAAAATTTAGATCTGCAGGATTTGTATTTACTAAAGTATTTACCACAATACAGCATGAGTATACAAAAATCCAGGGGACAATGGGCACACTGCAGAAATGAGTACTGAGTGCTCTTCTCCCAGATGTTTCGTACAATAAACAGATCATTATAGATGTAGCGGACCCCCCAATAATAGGGGTCGCTATGCCTAAATTTAGAGGGTAGCCTGAGCTAATAGTTGGGCTCAGGCTGTTGAATTCTTCAAACTAGCTTCTGCTCTAAGGTAATGTTGCCTGGCAGTGCAGTTCCCTGTGGCCTGTGGGTGGCACTGTTGCCCCGGGCCAGGGTTGAACCACAGGTAACTTTTGCAGCGTTATTGGGTGTCCTCTCTCGGCGGCCGTTCAGTGGGCGTGGTCTACCCGCTGTGCATGCCGGGAGAGGGTACTTAAGGGGCAGACGCCATTAGGCGGGGAGTTCTGAGGTTATCCAGAAGACCCCTTGGTCCTAGGCGCGTACCCCTCCTTCGGTGGCCCTCATGGCCAGGGGTACGTGCATGTGTATTCAGTCCCGGGCAACTTTAGCCCGAGGCTACATCGTTCCAGGTAGGCCCAGCACCTTTGGCCGAGGCCTACATTAGAAGAGGAGTCCCAGGGTACTCAAGTAGGGGTAACCCGCTCTGAAGGAGAGGAAACCAGGGGAGGACCTATCCAAGGGGATCAGTGAAGGAAGTCACTGTCTCGGGAGAGGCCTGGTTACCAATCAGAGGGAAGGACTCCATTATCCGCCACAAGCCTTGTAATGTGCCCCATTGGCACCTAAGGACTTAGATATTACAAGTGCTGGGAAATTCAAGATTTGGAAGCTGTCTCTTGATCGTATCCCTAGGAATTTACCAGTGAATGTTCCGTGCTCCACACCGGCTGCTAGAACCGTGAGAGGGGACTATCCGGGTGAGCAAATCCCACTCAGGCCTGAGTGGCGATGATTGTTAGTTAAGTGCCGCGTGCCTGAACCTACCTCCCTGTTCATTTTTCTCTATCTCCAACTTTCCTGTCAAGTTATCAAGCAAGCATAATAAACCTTTCTTTATTGGGTTTAAAACTGTCTGGACAATGGCCTTCTTGAAATAAAGAGAGAGAATAGACTTTACCCTACACTCTAGGGAAGAGAACCAACGGAAGGAGGTAACTCGCTGCAGGACCCAAATCAGATAACACCGCTCACCCTCTACAACAAGGAGGACACTGGGCATGTGGCATGGTGTGTCCCACCTGCTAGCGGAGGTAAGCAAGGAAGGGATCTGTGTGCTACATAGACAATAATTATTGGGGGAATTGTGACTGTTAAAAAAAAAACGTCACACACAACAAAAACATACTCTAGGCAGAATATTGTGTATAATAGTATACACGGCTGAAGTTATTTGCAAATCTCAGTTTGCTGAGGTTACAATAGATACATGAATCTGTCGCCCGCTCCAACATTTGTCGGCGGAAGCTCGATGGAATTCTAAGATCCACTTTATGAATTCCCCTAAATGACCCTTACTGCAATAAAAATGATGTGAATGAGGCCTCAACCTGTGAGCTGTTGTACAAAAGATGGCAGAGGCTGATACTAGGACAAATATAGGTATTTATACTGCGTGCATGTAAAAATACATTTTATTTTTGAAGAATACACAGCTGCATTTTTATGTCTACCTGAAGTTGAGCTTTAGCAGCAAAAATACAATGAAAAGAGTTCACTGCCTAGACAGTTTCCACAAACAGCTTCAACTATGATCATTCAAAATCTCTATTCGAACACAGGGCAGAATAAAATCCATCTTGCCAGAGTTAATGGATATGGAATGCTTTGTCCTATAAGAAAGGTGAAATATATCATCTAAGGAAAGATTTTCAAAACTACTTGTTCACCACCATTAACTAGTAAATAAAAATGTAATAAAAGGAACTCAAAGAATACATTCGAGTGCAGCATACTTTACAGTATGTGTAACACGGTGCCTAGCGCAGACTTTAGCCTTTTTCTGTGATCTACGACATAATGGTGCCTTACTAATGGATTTGGATATTTTTCATCAGTGGATTCCTCATATGGAGCTAGTAATTATTAACTGTTTGTGGTATACCAGATCCAGCAAATTGCACTCATTTCTGAGGGAGACTGCTAAAGAACCCACTGTGATTTGACAGGGATTAATTTCCTTTATTGTGTCTGATCAGAATGTAGCGGGGTGTTCCCCTTTAATGCAGAGAGACAAGAAGTTCCAGGTGAGAGGTGAGTCGGGAGGAAGAGAGAAGAGACATTACTGGAAGTGAAAGCAGAAGAGAGAGACTACATTACCCAGAACCCCATTCGGCAATGTTTCCACCGCAGAGACTCATGGGAGGGGTTATAAAAGGAGGAAGCGAGGCTGGGCAAGGCCTCTTTGGGACACGAGACTTCAGTGACTGATCCTCCTGTGCGGATGTGTCGGAGTGCAGGGCCTGAAGCCTGAGGCCTTGCGCAGCACCAAAGAGCCTTCCACCCCACTGCGAGCCTGGGTGGCATCTGACTTCGCTTGTCTACAGCCTTGACCGGATCGGGGACTCGATCGCTGGAGACACTGTGTGTGTGAGGACACAGTCGGTGGAAGTTCCCCGGACTGGGATCGCGTCCGGATGGGTGGGAGGGCATATGCCCAGATCATATACTGTTGTTGCTAATGGGACTATAGACTGCCGTGGCCCACAAGTTATTTCTGATACTCTCATTAGAGAATAGAGTTGACCGGACACCTGGATGTTCGGGTTCGACGGGTTCGGCCGAACTTCGGAAAAAAGTTCGGGTTCGGGACCGAACTTTAACCCGAACCCGAACCCCATTGAAGTCAATGGGGACCCGGACTTCTAAGGACTAAAAAGGCTCTAAAAAAGTAATGGAAAGGGCTAGAGGGCTGCAAATGGCAGCAAAATGTTGTTAAGAGCATGGCAAGTGCTCTGCAAACAAATGTGGATAGGGAAATAACTTAAAATAACATAAAAAAATTAAAAAATATGCTGGAGGCCCCCTTTTCAGCAGAAGAGGTACGGGAAGTCATTAAGAACCTCAGAAACTCAACGGCAGGATGCCACACATATGGTGGGAATGCCCCAGAATACGCCCTTTCTGGAATAAATTATTCAATTTAATGGATAAGCTAGTGGGAAAATAAAATACTTTGAAATAAAAATGTAGCGGGGTGCTAAATTTAAGGGAAGTGTTTGAGTGGTAAATAGGCTCAAACACCCTAATTCTGTAGGATTCATGGACCATTTTGTCCTCGGGGGACAGTATTGGTGTGCAGTTCCCTGCGGCCTACAGGTGGCGCTGCCATGGTAGGCTAGGGTTGAACCGCCGAAACAGTGCTGTGCCTTTTGTGTCCCCTCTTGGCAGTAGTACAGCGGGGCGGGAAACCTGCTGTGCATGCCGGGAGAGCATATAAAATGGGGCAGACCTTTGGCCTGGGGGCTGATGTCCAGTGGGGTCCACGCCCAGGTGCCTTCGGCCTGGGTGCATGTGTTCCTGTTCCATCTCGGGTACCTTTACCCCGGGGTGAGGTACTATCCTGGAGTTCCTGCTGCCCTGGGTATGGAGGCCTAGGTGCGGGAGTAAAGCCTGGAGTCCAGAGCCTTTGTCTGGAGTCCGCTAAGGGTCGAGGAGTCTTAGGGTGCCGCCTCATGTAGGGGACCATGTTCCAGGGAAGGGAGGATCATTCTGATGGACCGATGCGGGAGTCACGGTGAAGGAAGGGTCTGTTGACTCCCTGGAGAGATGTCTTCCCCTTGATATGGGCTAGGTTCGTAGAAGGAGAAGCTCAAGGTCATCTTGACTGTATCAGAGGCCTTATTCACCCGGCCCGTGGCAGGGGCCTTATACACCCTGGTCTGTGGCAGAGACCAAAGTTCTCCAGGTCCGTGGCAGGGGCCTTGTACACCCGGTCTGTGGCAGAGACCAACCTCAAGGTCTGTGGCAGAGACCGTGCACCTAAAACTGTTTGAGAAACCTAAGCAGTGAAGTTAATGTGCTACGTTTGTGCCTGGACCTCCTCCACACCTTAAGCTGTCCTGTTTCTTTGCTCTAACCTTTTCTATCCGAGTAGAGTTTATTTTGCCATGAGAGAATAAGAGTTGTAATTTCAGCTGGTGTGGACATTGACTTTACTGGGAATTAAAGGACTTGCCTCTACCTACAGTAGAGGTGAGAATCATCCTCTGGAGGAGTTTTGACTCCGGCTGTGGACACGGCCCGTCAAGTACACCGCTCAACCTCTTTATATAGGAGGGTACGGGCTGGTAGTGCGGTGTGCCTTTCTCCCTCCTGCGAGGAGCCAACAACATAAAGGCAGGTAAGGGGGAAAGGATCTGTGCGCTACAAAAAAATAAAATAAAAATTATAATCTTGACCTAGGAGGACGAGGTCCATATGGAGTAGGAGGTTGAGGTGGCGGTGGATGTGGCTGTGTAGGTGGAAGCGGCGGTGGAGGAGGATGAGGTAGCCAACACTGGTTCAAAAATACAACAATGGCTGGGTAAGGCCGGTGATGTGTCGAATTCTGTCCCCCCGTCAAATAGTGTCCACCCTGTACTGCGCTTGCTCAGTATGTAGGACAAGGGGATTTCGAAAATCTCCCAAGACGAACGGCGCCTGCGTGGTGAGTTCAGGTGAAGGCCACACCATCCGTGGTTCAAGCCGAGCCAAGTGAGGCCGTGCCCGAAGCGTGGCGATCGAAGCGAGCCCGTGAGGGGCCCTGTTACTATATGCTACCGTATGTCCACTTGGATGGTGGGGCTTGAACCTGCACTCACTGCGCAGGCGCCGTTCATCTTCGGAGATTTTGTGAATCTCCTTGTCCTCTGTACTGCGCAAACGCTGCGCCTTCGCAGTATGGGCCGGACACAATCCGATGGCCGGACAGTTTTTGTCACAACACCGGTATACATGTCTATTCTGCACAAGGTACGGACAAGTCCTGTGGGATCCATGCCTGGTTCATTTTAATGAACGTGAGCTTGTCCACATTGGCTCTGGACAGGCGGCTGCGCTTGTCTATGATAACGCCCCCTGCCGTGCTAAATACACGTTCAGATAATACACTGGCTGCAGGGCAGGCCAGCACCTCCAAGGCATAAAGGGCAAGCTCAGGCCATGTGCCCAATTTGGAGACCCAGAAGTTAAAGGGGGCAGACCCGTCATCCAGTACGTGTAGGCCTGTGGACACATACTGCTCAACCATGTTGGTGAAATGCTGCCTCCTGCTAAGACGTTCCATCTCAGCTGGTGGTGCTGGTTGTTGTGGCGTGCTGACAAAGCTTTTCCACATTTCAGCCATGCTAACCCTGCCTTCTGAGGTGCTGCCGGTGCCCCGGCTGCGTTGGCGACCTCTTCCTCCTCCTCTTGCCTTCGCCTTGTGCTTCTACCGTACGCCCGCTGTCAGGTGGGAATGCCACCAGCAGCGCGTCTACCAGCGTGCGCTTGTACTCGCGCATCTTACGATCCCGCTCCAGTGAGGGAATTAAGGACGGTACGTTGTCCTTGTAACGGGGATCCAGCAGGGTGGCCACCCAGTAATCAGCACCAGTTAAAATGTGGGCAACTCGGCGGTCATTGCGGAAACACTGCAGCATGTAATCGCTCATGTGTGCCAGGCTGCCCAGAGGCAAAGAAAAGCTGTCCTCTGTGGGAGGTGTATCGTCTGTGTCCTCTGTATCCCCCCAGCCACGCACCAGTGATGGCCACGAGCTGGTCTGGGTGCCACCCTGCTGTGAAAATGGCTCCTCCTCCTCCTCCTCCTCCATCTCCTCCTCCACCTCGTCATCCTCCAGAACTGTGCCCTTTCTGCCGGACAATTGTGTACCTGGCGTTTGTTGGTGCAGGAACCCACCCTCGTAGCCACTTGTGAAAGACTGCCCTGAAAGCCTTTGAAATGATCCCGCTACCTCCTCCTCCTCCTCATCCTCCTGTGCCACATCCTCTTCCATCATCGCCCGAAGCGTTTTTTCAAGGAGGCATAGAACTGGGATAGTAACGCTGAGAAGGGCGTCATTGGCACTGGCCATGTTGGTGGAGTACTCGAAACAGCGCAACAAGGCACACAGGTCTCGCATGGAGGCCCAGTTATTGGTGGTGAAGTGGTGCTGTTCCGCAGAGCGACTCACGCGTGATTGCTGCAGCTGAAACTCCACTATCGCCTGCTGCTGCTCGCACAGTCTGGCCAGCATGTGCAAGGTGGAGTTCCACCTTGTGGGCACGTCACATATGAAGCGGTGAGCGGGAAGGCCGAAGTTACGCTGCAGCGCTGACAGGCGAGCAGCAGCAGGGTGAGAACGCCGAAAGTGCGCACACACAGCCCGCACTTTCTGCAGCAGCTCTGGCATATTGGGGTAATTTTTAAGGAACCCCTGGACCACCAAGTTCAGCACATGCGCCAGGCAAGGGATGTGCGTCAAACCGGCTAGGCCCAGAGCTGCTACGAGATTTCGCCCATTATCGCACACCACCAGGCCGGGCTTGAGGCTCACTGACAGCAACCACTCATTGGTCTGTTGTTCCATGTCCCTCCACAACTCCTGCGCGGTGTGGGGTTTTTCCCCCAAACAGGAAAGTTTTAAAACTGCCTGCTGTCGTTTACCCCTGGCTGTGCTGAAGTTGGTGGTGAAGGTGTTACGCTGACCGGATGAGGAGGCGGTAGAGGATGAGGAAGCGGAGTAGGAGGAGTTAGCAACAGGAGGCAAACTGAAGCGCCCTGCAATCCTCGGTGGTGGAAGGACATGCGGCAAACTGCTATCTGCCTCAGGCCCAGCCGCCACTGCATTTACCCAGTGTGCTGTTAGGGAGATATAACGTCCCTGACCGTGCTTACTGGTCCACGCATCCGTAGTTAGGTGGACCTTGCCACAGATGGCGTTGCGCAGTGCACACCTGATTTTGTCCCCCACTTGGTTGTGCAGGGAAGGGATGGCTCGCCTGGAAAAGTAGTGGCGGCTGGGCACGACGTACTGTGGGACAGCCAATGCCATCAGGCTTTTAAAACTCTGCGTCTCCACTAGACGGAATGACAGCATTTCAAAGGCCAGGAGTTTTGAAATGCTGGCATTCAGGGCAAGGGATCCCGGTTGGCTAGGGGGGTACTTCCTCTTCCGCTCCAATGTTTGGGAGATAGAGAGCTGAGCGCTTCCATGGGACATTGTGGAGATGGTTGGTGACCCAGGTGGTAGTGTTGCTGGCAGATCCTCTGTTTGCGGGGTGGCAGGTGCCACTGTCACTACAGAGGTGGATGAAGAGGCAGAGACTGCAGCAGAAGAGGAAGCAGGAGGAGCCAGAGACCTTTCTTGGTTTTTGAGGTGTCTACTCCACTGCAGCTCGTGCTTTGCACTTAGATGCCTGGTCATGCAGGTTGTGCTCAGGTTGAGAACGTTTATGCCTCGCTTCAGGCTCTGATTGCACAGCGTGCAAACCACTCGTGTCTTGTCATCAGCACATTGTGTGAAGAACTGCCACGCTAGGGAACTCCTTGGACCTGGCTTTGGTGTGCTCGGTCCCTTGCTGCGTTGGGCAGTAGCAGACATACTGTCTAGGGGACGGACGCTCCGCTTTTGCACCCTGCTCCCTCTTCTGCTGTGCTGGTGGCTCTGTGCGACCACTGCCTCTTCCTCCAAACTACACTGGTCACCTGCATAACGTTCACTCCATGTGGGGTCGAGGACCTCATCGTCCTCCACATCATCTTCCACCCAGTCTTCACCCCTGCCCTCCTTGTCTGTCTGCACAATTGCGAAAGCAGCAGCAGTTGGCACCTGTGTTTCGTCATCATCCGAGACGTACTGCGATGGTCCTCCCCTGTACTCATCATGAAACATAAGTGGTTGGGCATCGGTGCACTCAATCTCTTCCACTTCTGGGGCAGGGCTAGGTGGATGGCCCTGGGAAACCCTGCTAACAGAGTCATCGAAAAGCAGAAGAGACTGCTGCATGATTTGGGGCTCAGACTGCTTGGCTGATTTGCAAGGGGGTGAGGTGAAAGACTGATGGACATGGGTTTCAGGTGCCAACTCTGATCTTTCATCAGAAGAGTGGGTGGGAGACAATGTGAAGGAACCCGAGGCACTGTCAGCAACCCAATCTACTATCGCCTGTACTTGTCCTGGCCTAAACATTCGTACAGCCTCATTAGGCGCGACAAAATACCGCCGCAGGCTCGGTCACCTACTTGCACCTGAGGAAGGTGTTTCACTTGTGCGTGTATCTGGCACAGATCCACCATGTCCTCTCCCTGCAACAGGAGCTCCACCAGCAGCACCACGACCGGGGCCACCACGTCCCTTTGACCTTCTCCTCATATTTTCCAAATTTAGGATGTTGCCCTAAATGGGTGTTTTTGGAAGAGCAGAACACACCCACAGTACGTAACCGCTGAATCGCACAGCTACAGAACTACAGAAAATGCTATTCAAAAAAAATGTTGTTTTTTTAGTATAGCACAGTAGAAGAAAACTATTTAGAAATTGTTTATTTCACACACCTCCACATATGTATAACACACTGCAAAATATTTTTTGTGGCCCTAAATGGCGTTATTTGGAAGACCACAATACACCCACAGTACGTAACCGCTGAATCGCACAGCTACAGAACTGCAGAAAATGCTATTCAAAAAAAATTTTGTTTTTTTTAGTATAGCACAGTAGAAGAAAACTATTTAGAAATTGTTTATTTCACACACCTCCACATATGTATAACACACTGCAAAATATTTTTTGTGGCCCTAAATGGCGTTTTTTGGAAGACCACAATACACCCACAGTGCGCAACCGCTGAATCGCACAGCTACATAACTGCAGAAAATGCTATTAAAAAAAAATGTTTTTTTTTTAGTATAGCACAGTAGAAGAAAACTATATATAAATTGTTTATTTCACACACCTCCACATATGTATAACACACTGCAAAATATTTTTTGTGGCCCTAAATGGCTCTTTTTGCAAGCGTACATTAAAGTGCAAATTTTTTTCTTTTTTTTTTTTTTTTTTTGCCCTAAACGGGTCTTTTTTTGCACGAGCAAAATAAAATGGAATTTTTCTTTTTTTTTGCCCAATGGGTCTTTTGGAAAAGAGCACAATAAAGTGCCTTTTTTTTTTGTCCTAAATGGATCTTTTTCCAAGAGCAGAATACACCCACAGTATAGAAACGGTGTATCTCTCAACGTAATATATGCAGTGCTGGTGCACTGTGCTTGCAGATAAAAGTTAGATTTTCTCTGACACTGGGCTCATAGCAGTGTAAAAAGACTGCACTGCAACACAAACAGGTAAACCTATGCAGATCGCTGAGTTATATCTCTGAATCTGGACTCCTATTCCTATATAATATATCTCTCTCCCTAAAAGCAAAAAACAGGAACCTGGCCCTACACTACACTGTCTCTATCTTTTCCCTCAGATTCCAGAATCAGGACTAAGGCCTCGTACACACGACCGATTTTCTCGTCGTAAAAAACACGTCGTTTTTTTCGACGAGATTCTTGTTAAGCTTGTCGATTTTCTCGTCAAGCTTTCTATGCGTACACACTGTCATTTCCCAATTTCCTCGTGGTTCTCTGCGCTCACGTCCAGCACGTACGACGGCACTATAAAGGGGAAGATCTTTTTTCTTGGCGCCACCCCTTGGGCTGCTTTTGCTGATCTCGTGTTACCGCGTGTGAAGTAAAAGTTTGGGAAGAGACGATTCGCGCTTTTCAGTCTTCGTGCTTTCAGTTCGTTTTAGCGTGACGAATGTGCTATTTCCATTACGAAGGCTTGTTTTACCAGAAGATGCGCTCCCGTCTCATACTTGATTCTGAGCATGCGCGCTTTTGGAAGAGTCGTAAAAGCATACACACGAACCATTTTCTCGTCACAAAACAGGCCGACGAGAAACACGACGAGGAAATCTGGACTCCTGACGAGAAAATAGAGAGCAGGTTCTCTATTTTCTCGTCGAGATTCTCGTCAAGTTTCTCGTCGTAAAACCATACACACGAACGTTTTTCTAGACAAAAAAACTCTCGCGGCACTTTTCTTGACTGTTTACGACGAGAAAATCGGTCGTGTGTACGAGGCCTCACTCATGTATTTTTCTATCTCTCCCTAAAAGCAGCAGCAGCAGACTAGATCCTCTCCCTATCTATTCTGAAGCAGAGTGACGTGTGTGCTGTGTGCCTCTAGCTTATATAGAAGCTGGGTCACATGTTGCACTGACCAATCACAGCCATGCCATTAGTAGGCATGGCTATGATGGCCTCTAAGGGCACACCAGCTAATCAAAAGGTGATTGGCTGGCCCCTGAAGCATTTCTAAATGCGTAATTAGATTGCCGAACCCGAACCCGGACTTTTGCGCAAAGTCCGGGTTCGGGAAAAAGCTAAAGTTCGGTACGGACCCAAACTTTACAGTTCGGGTTCGCTCAACACTATTAGAGAACCTTATCGGAGCTGAACTCAGAGTTTACATAGCAAAGTGTTTATTTCATCTCTACCCTCTCATTGGATTACAAATGGTATTCTGTTAATGTGCACCACCTTTAAAGACCTGCCGGTGAAGAAAACCATCATCCCCTATAGACTGAGTTGTAGATATCTGAGCCAGGCCTGGCCAGCTAGTTAGTTCATTTGGTTTCTGCGTCACAGGACGCCTAGTTAACCACTTCTCTACTGTGCACGAAAACCCCCTTCCTGCCCAAGCCATTTTTCAGCTTTCAGCGCTGTCACACTTTGAATGACAATTGCGCGGTCGTGCGACGTGGCTCCCAAACAAAATTTGCGTCCTTTTTTTCCCACAAATAGAGCTTTCTTTTGGTGGTATTTGATCACCTCTGCGGTTTTTATTTTTTGCGCTATAAACAAAAGAAGAGCGTCCAGTTTGGAAAAAAAACACTATTTTTTACTTTTTGCTATAATAAATACCCATTTTTTTTTTAAAATAAAATTTTCCTCAGTTTAGGCCGATACGTATTCTTCTACATATTTTTGGTAAAAAAAAAAAATCGCAATAAGCGCGTATTGATTGGTTTGCGCAAAAGTTATAGCGTCTACAAAATAGGGGATAGATTTATAGCATTTTTTTTTTAATTAGTAATGGCGGCGATCTGCGATTTTTTATTGTGACTGCGATATTGCAGCGGACACATCGGACACTTTTGACACATTTTTGGGACCATTCACATTTATACAGCGATCCCTGCTATAAAAATGCATTGATTACTGTATAAATGTGATTGGCAGGGAAGGGGTTAACCACTAGGGGGCGGGAAGGGGTTAAATATGTTCCCTCAAAGTGTTCTTACTGTGGGGGGAGGGGACTGACTGGGGGAGGTGACCGATGGTTGTCCCTATGTACAAGGGACACACCATCGGTCCCCTCTCCCTCACAGGACGTGGATCTCTGTGTTTACACACAGAGATCCACTTTCCTGCTCGTTTCCCGGGCAATCGCGGGTGCCCGGCGGCAATCGCGGCCGCCGGGCACGCGCACCGGGGCCTTGTGAACGCGGCGGGGGCGCGCGCGCCTCCTAGCTCGTTTTAAAGGGAGGACGTCATATGACGTCCTCCCAGAACGAGAGTATCCTCCGCCCGCCGTCTATTGACAGTGGGCGGGGGACAAGTGGTTAACGGTCGCCCACGCTGCGCACCTTTACTGTTCCTTCTAATGCATAGTGTGTTATTGCTGCAGGGCTCTGCAATTTATTATCTGTGAACTGTTACCACTGTTAACCTTTCTTACCAAAAGCATAAGTAAATCTTATACCCTTTTATCATTATTGTCTTGGTGTCTGGGTTTACTCATACAGTATAAGAATAGATATATTGCTGCCAATACTAACTGTGCCAGTAGGGGGTCGAGTACATTGCCGGGGGTTGGCGGAGCTGTTATCAGGGCCCAAACTAAACTTGCGGCCTTCTTAAGTGGAGGTATCGCTACACAAAATTATACTGTAAAATGATCTTTATACATGTTACACTATACACAATACAAAACATTTGGTGTAAACTGTATGTGTGGAAAACCTTGGTTGTGTTAAGAAATGCAGGACTGATTGTTAATCCCGGGCCAAAACTAAACTATAGCAAGAGCTTGCGGCTTACACAGCCACTGACTGACCTCCTCAACTAGGATTAAGCCTACATGACATGTTTTTAATTGTAAACGCATTTGAATCTGCTCACATACTCTACCCGAACAGTACAATCATAGGAGTGCGCACAGGGTGTGACGGGGGTGCCAGGGCACACCCTAATCACCCCATGCAGTGACGATTCCCCCTGCGTCGCGTCTCCCCTCTGCAGTGCTGCCAGCTTCCCTTCTCTCCTCTCAGGAGTGGGGAAGGGCCTAGTAAATATTTTTTGTTTCAATGTTTTTATTATATTATATACAAGTGTAGCGGGGTATTCAAAGTTAGTGGGATACACCTGGGGGTAGAGTGACCCAGGTGTGTAATTATGGCAGGGTTTAGACCCCTTTTTGTTATTCGTGGAGGATTGGGTGGTGTAATATTCTCTTTTGCCTGTGGGTGGCGGAGTACCTACAGGCTCGAGGTAGAATCACTACCACAGTGCTACCCTTCTTTGTCCCTTCCTGGAGATGGTACGGCTGGGGCGGGGAACCCACCGTGGTATCGATGGGAGGAGATAAAAGGGGGAGACGCCCTCGCCACGAGGTCTGTCTTCGGGGATCATCTCTTCACGCACCCAGGCACCTTCAGCCTGGGTGCGGGGGATTCAAGGTTCCCGGCCTAGGCGCCCTAGGCCTGGCCGGGATGAAGTTGGGGTTCCATCCCAGGCACCTTCAGCCTGGGGTGAGGTACTATTGAGGAGGCCTGGGGCCCGGTGACTTCGACCGGGTCCCGCAAGGGTGAAGTGGTTCCAGGGCGCCCCTTGCGAGGGGACCCGCATCTGAGGTGAGGAGGCTGGGGAGGTCACTCGTTCGAAGACCCGGTGTAGTGTCAACCCGGTGACGGATGGGCCTTCGGTAACTCCCTTGGAGGACATCTTCCCCTGATAGAGGCCGCAACGCAACGGAGGTATTCATGTCAAGACTCCTACAACCCTTGGTCATAGCACGGGGGGTGTAGGGACCCAGATCAGTATAGTGCCTCGACCTGCTCATCCCACCGTATCATGCCATCGCATTGCCTGTATGTGGAGATACGAAATAAACCAACAGTTGGACTGTGATCGGTGTATGGACTCTGTTAATGGGAGCAAAGGGTGGTTCGGTGGTTTCTGCACGACAGACTCGGCACATGCTCAGGACACACCAGCCCGAGGAAACATCAGGTATTGGCCTTCACCTCACCCACCGTTATGGGGAGGACATGGGCCGTAGCGCACCTCACTCTGTCGCGTGACATACCCCTAGCTAAAGATGACGGGGTGAGGAGGTCGCTACACGTGGGGGCTCGTCCGGGATTGTGTGTGTCTTGGCGATGGAACTGAGAACGTCTGTGTTTGAACTTTGCTGCCTGGAGGAGTTTCGAGCAGGTCGGCCATGTGATTGGCCAAAGTGCATCTCTGCTCGGAGTTGTGGCCATGACCCTAAGTCGGGAAAGGCCCACACGGAGGAGCGTAAAAAGGGAGAGGTCCAGCGGTGTGAAGTACTACATGTGGGGACTGTTAATGCACTGCACCATGAGGCACCCCATGACTGTGCAATTCGTGGGCGGAGGCTGGCGGAAGCCCGCGAAAACGTACAAGTCGTGGGAGGAGTCTGGCCTCGTGTGGAGGTTCACGTGGAGACTCCGGCGCGTGGTCAGCGCGTGATGGAACAGCAAGTGGTCGGAATGTATTCAAGTTCTCAGTGGATGCCGGTATCTTACCCTATGAAGATGACTGCATTTGCTGCTCCCCTGACAGACACGGGAATAAGACTTAGGCCCCGAGGACAGTTGGCTCTGTATTCATGCAGTGACACGGAGGCTCTCGGTGTGATCTGTCCCGGATGTTCGGGACTGGTGGTCCAACTAAAGCCATTCGGGCGATGTGAGGCATGCAAGGAGTTTCTTTTTGAGGTTGAACCATACACGGAAAGGCCCCGGGCCCTACGCCTAAACTGCATCACAGGAACCGCCACTCCGGAGGGAGAGATCAAAGCCTCTGCGGAGGTTCCCATACGCGCTGACCAGGGCGACGTGACTGCCCAACCAGAGACTGAGAGAGAAAAATCCGAAGACACTGCTTCGGTCACCACAGACTCCCTGCTGCCACCCCCGAAGAGGAAAGACGGCCTGGTACAGGCATCCTATGGTCGTGGTCGAGCTTCACCCCGCCGCTTGCCTGGCCTAGATGGCGCCGGTAGAGAAGAGAGTCCCGGACATCCCAGTTCTTCAGAATGTCCAGGTGAGCTAGGGGCTGGGACTGTGGTGTTGGTTGGAGGTGTCGGGAGTCCACAGCCGGTGGAGCCCGCAAGGGAGGGTAGCCTTCCGTCTACTAGAGACTACCTTCCCGCCGAGATGTATGACACCTCCCACCTAGAGTCGTTGTCAGACTGTGGTGATGACGGAGAAATAGACAAACTGTTTCACCGGAAGGGCTGGGACAGATGCCCACTACCTGTGCTGTGTAAACCGCAGGATTCCCCCATGTCCATAGAAGACAGTACGCTCCGGGCGCAGGCCCCGGAGTTCCCGAGGAAATCTAGTCCTCCGACTGACCTTCCACTTTCAACCACTTCACCCGCTCCGATAGTGGGAGCGCAGCGTGCTTCGTTGCGGGCACCAAAGACAAAGCAACCCGAGTCGGTGAAGGTACCTCGGCACCCGGAGGCCATCGTACAGCCAGGAGAAGGTGAGCGAGATGTGATGCCGCCTCTAGCTCGATTGCAGAGACTTTTCTCCCAGAGAGTCGCCCGTGAATATGGGTGGGAGTACCCCTACTTACCTCGGGACTTATTGTATGAAGTCGAGGTCCTGCGATCAAGGTGGTATGACGAGTTTGTATGGGAAAAGCTTAAAGTACCTCATGCCAGGCGATACCTGTCATGTTCGCCGCCTGTGTCTAAAAAGTTCAAGGACTGCAGAGATGATTGGAGACTTGGGCGCCATATTCATGCCGATAAGGTGCTCATCTGCAGGAAAGAAGGAGAGGATGTCAAGTATTCGGTGGAAGTGTTTGACGGGCACCTGAAGCCTCTGTTTCTGCCGGATCCAAGGTTCTACTTATAGGAGAAGTGAGCTCTTATCTTGTTGCTGTTGAAACTTTCTGGAAGAGACATTCCCAGACGCCTAGAACTGTGCCCTACTTTTGTTTTGATTTGGGCTTTTCTTTTACTCACTGGAGACTTGGGAGCTGTTGTTTTTTTTTCTCCCTTTTCTTCATGTGCCAAAGGCAGAGACTTTTGGGGTAGAGTCAGAGTAGGAAAGCAGGAAGAATGAAGACTTCGGCAAGTGTCATTACCGCAGCTCTGTCACCAGGTGGCAGTGTTGTGCAACGGTTGTTCGAAATGCTACACATGCATTACTTACTTATTGGAGTGAGCGGGTCTCTCGGCTGACGGACCCACTCATGCCAAGTTAACACAGAGTGTTAGGATGTGTTTTCTTTTGTTGTTTCCCTTCTGCAGGAGATTCATCGGTCAAGACTACTGAGAGTGGGGTGGTTCTTAGACAGCGATGGGAGGGATTGTACATGTGTACAGAATAGATGTCTTATGCACTTAGTATCAAAAAAATTTGAGGGATAGCTTCTGGGGCCCACTTCATGTCACCACTCTTTGGGAGACATGGGTGTGCACCTGACGCTGGGGACCAGCGTCAAATCACCAGGGGGAGAGTGTAGCGGGGTCTTCAAAGTTAGTGGGATACACCTGGGGGTAGAGTGACCCAGGTGTGTAATTATGGCAGGGTTTAGACCCCTTTTTGTTATTCGTGGAGGATTGGGTGGTGTAATATTCTCTTTTGCCTGTGGGTGGCGGAGTACCTACAGGCTCGAGGTAGAATCACTACCACAGTGCTACCCTTCTTTGTCCCTTCCTGGAGATGGTACGGCTGGGGCGGGGAACCCGCCGTGGTATCGACGGGAGGAGATAAAAGGGGGAGACGCCCTCGCCACGAGGTCTGTCTTCGGGGATCATCTCTTCACGCACCCAGGCACCTTCAGCCTGGGTGCGGGGGATTCAAGGTTCCCGGCCTAGGCGCCCTAGGCCTGGCTGGGATGAAGTTGGGGTTCCATCCCAGGCACCTTCAGCCTGGGGTGAGGTACTATTGAGGAGGCCTGGGGCCCGGTGACTTTGACCGGGTCCCGCAAGGGTGAAGTGATTCCAGGGCGCCCCTTGCGAGGGGACCCGCATCTGAGGTGAGGAGGCTGGGGAGGTCACTCGTTCGAAGACCCGGTGTAGTGTCAACCCGGTGACGGATGGGCCTTCGGTAACTCCCTTGGAGGACATCTTCCCCTGATAGAGGCCGCAACGCAACGGAGGTTTTCATGTCAAGACTCCTACAACCCTTGGTCATAGCACGGGGGGTGTAGGGACCCAGATCAGTATAGTGCCTCGACCTGCTCATCCCACCGTATCATGCCATCGCATTGCCTGTATGTGGAGATACGAAATAAACCAACAGTTGGACTGTGATCGGTGTATGGACTCTGTTAATGGGAGCAAAGGGTGGTTCGGTGGTTTCTGCACGACAGACTCGGCACATGCTCAGGACACACCAGCCCGAGGAAACATCAGGTATTGGCCTTCACCTCACCCACCGTTATGGGGAGGACATGGGCCGTAGCGTACCTCACTCTGTCGCGTGACATACCCCTAGCTAAAGAGGACGGGGTGAGGAGGTCGCTACACAAGAGTAAATATATAATTGCACAATAAATGCATATAATAGAGAATATTACAAACAAGAGATAATGAAGACACATGAAATCAATGAGTAAGACATGCTTCATATTCAAGTAATGCAGAGAATGGATAAAAAAATCATAGTCAGAGTCATGTAATGTAAATTAACCAGACTTTCTTTTCTGAATGAACACAGTGAGTGATCTGTATCAATCGCTCCTGTCTTATTTCATAACTAAAGCATAGTAAACTATGCTTATTGCAGGCTGCAGAGAGACTGTGCAATCTATGTCATCAGTTTCTTAGAAAAGTGAGACATCAGGGGTCTGTTTAGACCCATGATATTTCACCAAAACCCCATAACGGGGCTCCTAAAAATTGTAAAAAAGTAAAAAAAAATTGTATTGTAAAAAATATATAAAAAAATATATAAAATAAAAAAACTCCTGACACCGCCCACTGCCCTACTGGCACCAATCTTTTCTCTACTGTCACCAATCTTTTCTCTACTGACACCGTCCACTGCCCTACTAACACCAACCTTTGCTCTACCGACACCGTCCACTGCTCTGCTGATATACACACATGTGTGTTTGTGCTCTTGGGTGAACTCCCTAATGTAATAGGCTGTGCACACCAATGAGAACAATTCATGAATTTTTACTGTACAGTAAGCCTCTAATTAGGTTAATATAAAGAAAAGAGTGCACATGCTCCTTGTTCAATACAGTTTTGTTGAGTAACCAAAGATTAAAAATAATTTGCGCTCACAAGAGTAGTGTTAAGCTGAGAGCTCATACGGGTAATCCTGGCAAGCACACAGGATGTTATCCTCTGGATGGTGGCAGTGCGGAGGCTGAGAGGAGTGGAAACCCAGCATGCAGCAGCTGACAAGCTGTGCACGGGCAGCTCGTTCCGACCAACCATCCGGAGTCCACAGTGAGGCTGTTCACCCCTCCACGATCACGTGACTCCAAGTCGCGCCAGCTGACAAGGGATGCTCTAGGGTTGCCAGGACAATGCGTTTCAGAGGGCGTGGCCTCCTTCTTCAGGTCAGCCCAGTGCTCTCCAAGAGGTCCTTTTATCTAATATGGGTGGTGCCGGGATTGTTAACCCTAATGGTGCCAGCCAGTGGACTGTAATAGAATACACACAGGTATAATTAAACAAGCAACTGACTAATGTCTAAGAACAGTGTTACATTTTACCCTTTGATTTATTTTACCCTTTGGTGGCTGTCATGTTTCTCCCGAGTAGTACCCACTTAAAGAGGATGTCCCTGGAGAGTAATCAACATGCAGCGACATAAAATCAACTTGGTTATAATTGGTACACCAATATTGTTACAGAATCAATGTATTTAAAAAAAAAAGCAGCTTATAAGTTAAAAAAGTAAGTCCCGCTGGCAGATGGAGCTGCATGGTCCTGTGTATTAGCTTTGTTTAACCCTTCATTTGGCGCATTACAGACTTCATTATAGACTCCATGGACAGTGCTTATTTTTAACTTGGGGTCATTTAGAGACTATAGCGCTTTGACTGGATCTTTTTGGAAAACTGTGCTATTGTGTTCAAACCTGGATGCCTGTATGCAAGAATAAACAGTGGAGGATCCAACGCCTGGTGAAAGATCACATGCCAAGTCAGTTTTGTCTCATTAGATGCAGTCCCTCTGACAGCAGGAAGGCAAGAGCCAACAAAACGTACAACTCCACTTCCCACAATCCTCTGGAGCTCCTGCTATACCTAATGAAGCTTAGCCAGTTGGGCTAGGATTTTCGGTTGATTGTTTTGCTGTGAGAAACTGATTTCCCCTGTATAGGCAACCATTGTGTAAATACTTTGCTTTCCTTTTTCAATAAAGTTGGTTACCAGACCCTTATGGCCCGTACACATGATCCGAATATCGGACTAAAACGGTCGTCCAACGAAGAATCGTACAATTTTCGGATCGTGTGTACTAGGGTTGTCCAGATACCACTTTTTTAGGACCGAGTACAAGTACCGATACTTTTTTTCATGTACTCGCTGATACCAATTGCCGATACTTTTTTTTAATGCCATGTGACAGTTTGACTGATGAGGACTGACTGATGGGGACTGACTGATGGGGACTGACTGATGGGGACTGATAGGTGGCACCTATGGGCACTGGCACTGACAGGTGGCTGGCACTGATGGCACTGACAGGTGGCACTGATAGGCGGCAGTTATGGGCACTGATGGCACTGACAGGTGGCTGGCACTGATGGGCGGCAGTTATGGGCACTGATGGAACTGACAGGTAGCTGGCACTTATGGGTGGCAGTTATGGGCACTGATAGGTGGCTGGCACGGTTAGATGGCACTGATGGGTGGCACTTATGGGCACTGATGGCACTGACAGGTGGCTGGAACTGACAGGTGGCTGGCACTGAAATGCAGCAATAAACGACATGAGGAAATGCTATGCTGCAGCACCCATCTTAGTACACCCTGCACTCAGCATCAGTAAGTATCAGCAGACATCTTGTTTCACCCAGCCTGAACTATATGGGCTGGGTGTAACAATATGTCAGCTGCTGGCTTACTGTGGCCAGGTGCAGGGTGTGCCCAGATGGGCGTTGGGATGTCCAAGTTCCGCCCACTGAGGCCACCCGCCCACACCGCCCGATCCGCCTACTCCGCCCTCCCTGCCCACTGACGCTGGCCGCCCTCCCCGCCCACTAACGCTGGCTGCCCACTGACGCCAGCGGCCCTCCCCGCCCACTGAATCCGCTCCTCCACTCTCCCGCTCCGCCCATTGACGTGGCCCGATCCTACTGACTCCGCCTACTGACTCCGCCCGCCCTCTCCGCCCACTGAGTCCGCTCGCCGCCGACCAAGTATCGGGTCAGGCATCGGGAGCATTTGTGCGAGTACAAGTACTTGCATAAATGCTCGGTATCAGTCCCGATACCGATACTAGTATCGGTATCGGGACAACCCTAGTGTGTGCACTACTTTCGAGAACCGATCACAACAGTTCATCTGATATTATTCGATTGGACAAGCACAAAAAATTTCCTCGTACGATACCAGATCGTACGACTTTCATTTAGTCAGTATAGTTGTAGTCCGAAAATACAATACAAATACATTACAACACATCACTTCCAATTTTTTTTTTCTGTCGTACGAGAATTTTCGTGACTTTATTACCCTATTCAATTTTCTACTCGGGACTAATATGGGAAAAACGTTGTACGATCTGTCGTACGATATTCGGATCGTGTGTATGGACCATTAAAGTGGAGCCAAATGCCTTCAGAAGTCACCTAATTAGTAAATAGAGTCCATCTGTGTGTAATTTAATTCTCAGTATAAATACAGCTGTTCTGTGAAGCCCTCAGAGGTTTGTTAGAGAGCCTTAGTGAACAAACAGCATCATAAAGGCCAAGGAACACACCAGACAGGTCAGGGATAAAGATGTGGAGAAGTTTAAAGCAGGGTTAGGTTCTTGAAAAATATCCCAAGCTTTGAACATCTCATGGAGCACTGTTCAATCCATCATCCGAAAATGGAAAGAGTATGGCACAACTAAAAAGCCTACCAAGACATTGCGGTCCACCTAATCTGACAGGCCAGGCAAGGAGAGCATTAATCAGAGAAGCAGCCAAGAGGCCCATGGTATCTCTGGAGGAGCTGCATAGAGCCACAGCTGGTGGGAGAATCTGTCCAGAGGACAACTATTAGTCGTGCACTCCACAAATCTGGTCTTTATGGAAGAGTGGCAGGAAGAAAGCCATAAGAAGTCCTGTTTGCAGTTTGCGAGAAGCCATGTGGGGGACACAGCAAAAATGTGGAAGAAGGTGCTCTGGTCAGATGAGAACAAAATGATACTCTTTGCCTTAAAGCAAAATGCTATGTGTGGAGGAAAACTAACACTACACATCACCCTGAACACACCATCCCCACCATGAAACATGGTGGTGGCAGCATCATGTTGTGGGGATTAGTGATGAGCCGAACACCCCCGGGTTCGGTTCGCACCAGAACCCGCGAACGGACCGAAAGTTCGTACGAACATTAGAACCCTATTAAATACAATGGATGCGAACGTTCGAATTCTAAAGTGCTAATTATAACAACTATTATGCATGTTATTGTCCTAAAAAGGGTTTGGGAACCCGGGTTCTGCACCAGGGGACATGTATCAATGCAAAAAGAAGTTTTAAAAACGGTCGTTTTTCGGGAGCAGTCATTTTAATGATGCATAAAGTGAAAAAAAAAAGTCAAATATTCCTTTAAATATCGTACCTGGGGGGTGTCTAAAGTATGCCTGTGAAGTGCCACGTGTTTCCCGTGTTTAGAACTGTCCCTGTACAAAATGACACTTCTAAAGGAAAAAAAAAGCCATTTAAAACTGCTTGCGGCTTTAATGTAATGTCTGGTCCCGGTAATATGGATGAAATTCTTTAAGAAAAATGGCATAGCTACCCCATGACCCCCCCCCCACCCCAGCCCATTACCAGCCCCTTTGGGTCTTGTATGGATATTAAGGGGAACCCCGCACATAAAATAAAAAAGGCCCTATATACTCTGAACAGCCGTATACAGGCGGTGCATACAAGACAGGGACTGTAGGTTTGTTCTTATGTAGAATCTGTTTGTAATTTTGAACAGGTACATTGTTGAAGTGTAGCTCCAGCCCAAAAATCTATTTTTAAACTTTTTGGAAAACATAGGGAAGGGTTATCACCCCTGTAACATTTGTTTTGCTGTCTGTGCCCCTGTTCAGAACATTTCACCTCACTTTCCGTCCCAATGACAACTGTTTTTGAAATGTGGTGTTTTTCTTGAAACAAGGATTGCTGATAAAGCATCAGTACAGAGGAGACACCTTTCTCCCATATTTATTCTTACAGGAGAGAATTTTCCTTCCTAGTGGTAGATTTCCTCTCACTTCCTGTTGTCTTCTTGCGTTTGCAAGTAGGAGTCGTTCGTAAGTTGGATGTTTGAAAGTAGGGACCTGCCGTATATACTCTGCAGAAATAGGCCCCTTAGTTGTTGGTGTTGGCACAACACTGTAAGCACTCACAGTTACTCTTGGTTGGTGCTGGAACGCCCTGCTGTCAACTATTATATCAGGAATTTTAATTACATATAATTGTTGAACAGTGGTAGTAAAAATTGGGCCTTTGATGGTGGTGCTGGTGCCACAACACTGTAAGCCCTGACAGTTACTCTTGGTGGGTGCAGCAATGGGCCCTGCTGTGAATTATTAGATCAAGAATTGTAATTGCATGCCCCTGTTGAACAGGGGCTGAAAAATTGGGCCTTTCGTGGTGGTGGTGGTGGTGGTGGTGTTGCCACAACACTGTAAGCCCTCAGAGTTACTCTTGGTGGGTGCAGGAATGGGCCCTGCTGTGAATTATTAGATCAAGAATTGTAATTACATGCCCCTTTTGAACAGGGGCTGAAAAATTGGGCCTTTCGTGGTGGTGGTGGTGGTGGTGGCGTTGCCACAACACTGTAAGCCCTCAGAGTTACTCTTGGTGGGTGTAGGAATGGGCCCTGCTGTGAATTATTAGATCAAGAATTGTAATTACATGCCCCTTTTGAACAGGGGCTGAAAAATTGGGCCTTTCGTGGTGGTGGTGGTGGTGGTGGCGTTGCCACAACACTGTAAGCCCTCAGAGTTACTCTTGGTGGGTGCAGCAATGGGCCCTGCTGTGAATTATTAGATCAAGAATTGTAATTGCATGCCCCTGTTGAACAGGGGCTGAAAAATTGGGCCTTAGGCACTGGTGGCACAACACTACAACCCCTCACAGATACGTTACTTGGAGCACAGCAATGAGCCCTGTTGCAAAGTATTGCTTCAAAAATTGTAATGACACGCCCCTGTTAAACAGGGGCTGAAAAATTGGGCCTTAGGCACTGGTGCCACAACACTCCAACCCCTCACAGATACTGTACTTGGAGCACAGCAATGAGCCCTATGGCAAATTATTGCTAAAAAAATTGTAATTACACGCCCCTGTAAAACAGGGGCTGAAAAATTGGGCCTTAGCCACTGGTGGCGGCACCCATAAACAAAAATGATCTTCCAAGCTATCATCATCAATCGTATCATTGAGGACTCGGAGGAGGAGGATAGCCAGTCAACATAACAGCACAGGCACTCAGCATCAGCATCAGTCTTGAAGGGATGTGACATGTTAAGATCAATTAGTCTGTTATATCAGCATCAGATGTGTGGTAGCTGGTGGTGATCCAAGACTGGTTCATCTTGATGAAAGTCAGTCGATCAACCGAGTCGGTGGACAGGCGCACCCTGTGATCCGTGACAAATCCTCCAGCAGCACTGAATGTGCGTTCCGAAAGAACGCTGGATGCAGGACAGGCCAGTAGCTCAATTGCATACTGTGCAAGCTCTGGCCAGTGATCCATCCTCAAGACCCAGTAAGCCAGAGGATTTTCAGTGGGGAAGGTGTCCAAGTCTGACCTTGCCCCTAGATATTCCTGCACCATGTTTATCAGACGCTGGCGATGGTTGCTGGAACCGATCATACTTTGGGGCTGCGGACTAAAGAATTGTCTGAACGCATCGGTCAGACGGCCACCTTCCCCACCGCTCCTTCTTTGACTGGCCGAAGCCTCAGCAACTCGTTGTCCAGGACCAGGAGTTTGTAACCTCCCAGTCTCTGGGAACGCGTTGCACAGACCTTTCTGCAAGGCCTCCCGGAGTTGTCTCATCCTCTGCTCCCTCTGCGAAGGTAACATAAGGTCCGCAACCTTACCCTTGTACCGTGGATCAAGGAGAGTGGCCAGCCAGTAATGGTCCCTCTCCTTGATCCGAAGAATACGAGGATCCTTCCGCAGACTTTGCAGGATCAGGGAGGCCATGCAGCGTAGGTTTGCTGAGGCATTCGCTCCGGAGTCCTCTGGGTCACTAAGGACGACATGATCCGCAGCCACCTCCTCCCAGCCACGTACAAGTCCACTGGTTTCTTGGGACTGTAAATCATCCCTAAAAGACTGCTGCTGATGATGCTGAGTGCCAGCCTCCACCTCCATGCTGACACAATCCTCCTCCTCCTCCTCCTCCTCCTCCTCCTCCTCCTCCTCTTCCTCTTCCTGTGCGATGGGTGGGACAGAAGGAACACTGTCTGGGTAAAGGGGGCCTTGAGAGGCAAGGAAGTCCTCCTCTTCCTGCCTCTGTTCTGCCTCAAGTGCCCTGTCCATTATTCCACGCAGCGTGTGCTCCAACAGGTGGACAAGAGGTACAGTGTCACTGATGCATGCACTGTCACTGCTCACCATCCTCGTGGCCTCCTCAAATGGTGCCAGGACAGTGCATGCATCCCTGATCATGCCCCACTGGCGTGGAGAAAAAAAACCAAGCTCCCCTGACCCTGTCCTGGTGCCGTAGTCGCACAGGTACTCATTGATGGCCCTCTGCTGCGTGTGCAGCCGCTGCAGCATGGCCAACGTTGAGTTCCACCTGGTGGGCATGTCACATATAAGGCGGTTCTTGGGCAGGTTCAACTCCTTTTGCAGCTCAGCCAGGCGAGCACTGGCATTATAAGATCTGCGGAAATGCACACAGACTTTCCTGGCCTGCCTCAGGACATCCTGTAAGCCCGGGTACCTGGCCAAGAACCGCTGCACCACCAGGTTAAGGACGTGAGCCACACAGGGCACATGGGTCAGTTGTCCCTGTCGGAGGGTGGAGAGGAGGTTGGTGCCATTGTCGCAAACCACCATTCCTGGCTTAAGCTGGTGTGGCGTCAACCACCTCTCGGCCTGGCCCTGCAGAGCAGACAGGACCTCTGCCCCAGTGTGGCTTCTGTCCCCCAAACACACCAGCGCAAGCACGGCATGGCATCTTTTTGCCTGCGTACTTGCGTAGCCCCGTGAACGGCTACGGAGCACCGCTGGTTCATAGGACAAACCACAGGAAGAGGCCATGGAGGAAGAAGAAGAGGAGGGGGTGGAGGAGAGAGGTGTGTCACAACCAGTAGTAGCATTTTGGAGGCGTGGCGGTGGAACAACCTCCAACACTACTGCACCTTGTCCTGCATCCTTCCCAGCTGCCAAAAGAGTGACCCAATGGGCCGTGAAAGAAAGGTAACGTCCCTGTCCATGCCTGCTGGACCATGAGTCAGCGGTAATATGCATCTTACCGCTGACCGCCCTGTCCAGCGAGGCCAAGACATTGCCTTCCACATGCCGGTAGAGAGCCGGAATAGCCTTCCGTGAGAAAAAGTGGCGTTTGGGAACCTGCCACTGAGGAACCGCACATTGCACAAACTCACGGAAGGGGGCCGAGTCTACCAACTGAAAAGGCAGCAGTTGAAGCGCTAGCAATTTAGCCAAGCTAGCATTCAACCGCTGGGCATGTGGATGGCTGGGAGTGAACTTCTTTCGACGGTCCAGCAGCTGGGGCAGGGAAATTTGCCTGCTAGAATCGGACGTCGGTGTACTGCTAGCAGAGTGGCCGCAAGTACTTGGCTGTGACACACCTAATTCTACACCTTCATTCCTCTCAGTGCATGTTTCAGAGAGGACTGAAGTTATAGTGGGGTTGGAGATCCCAGCTGATGCGGTGCAAGGTCCTCTTTGTTCTTTGGTGTGGGTCTTTGAGGTAGGCTTGCCAACGAGCTGCATGGCAGGTCAACATATGTCTGGTCAGGCATGTGGTACCCAAGCGGCTGATGTTTTGGCCACGCGATATACGCTTGAGACATATGTTGCAAACAGCAGCTGTGCGATCTGATGCACTAGCCTCAAAAAAGGCCCACACCAAGGAACTTTTTGAATGACGGGCAGAGGCAGCGCCCTGCACAGGCGGAGCTCTGCGGTGTGATTCCGTCGGTGTACTGCCCTTACGCTGGCCACCAAAGGGCATCCTGCCTCGTTGGAGATGTGCCTCCTCCTCATCCTCCTCCTCCTCCTCTCTCCTATTAGGCACCCACGTGGAGTCAGTGACCTCATCATCCCCTCCCTCCTCATCACTGGAGCCAATCTGGCAGTATGCTGCAGCTGCTGGAACATGACTGCCAGATTGGTGTCCTTCTTGAGCATTCCCTCTGTCTGCTCTCACGCTACTGCCTTCCTGTAGCTGGGTTTCATCATCAGACCCTTCGAAACGCTGGGCATCCTCCTGGAGCATGTACCCAACACTGTGCTCAAACAGTTCGGGGGACTCCTCAGGAGGAGGACATGGTGGGTCTAGGGAAGGAGTGACTGATGATGAGTCTGACATTGATACCAGGGAAGAGGACGCTTTGGCAGCTGCTTTGCCAGTACCCTGAGCCTGGGTGAGAGAGGATGAGGAGGAGGAGGAGGGCTTGGTCATCCACTCTACCAAGTCTTCGGCATGATGTGGCTCAACATGTCCAGCTGCCGAAAAGAAGGACAAGCGTGTCCCATGGCCATGTGCTGATGACAATGCACCGCGTCCACGACCAGCACTGTTGCCCCCAGACACAGAGCCTGCTTGCCCTCTTTTATTGCCTCCTGACTGTCTGCCTCTCCTTGTTTGCCTTCCAGACATTCTAATAGATGGCCTGCAGGGAGATGGGAAAAAAGCAATAAGGGCTACCTTCAGGTGTCCTTCTCTGTCCCTTTACTTAAGGATTTCTAAATATGGTTGAGGATTATTGCTTTTGCACAGAATAGCACAACGACAATTTCCCTGACTGTCCAAAAAACAAGGATTTCAAAGATGGTTGATGAGGAATGCTTTGGCACACTATAGCACAAGGAGAAATCCCCTCACTTTCCTTCTTTGTCCCTAGAAACAAGGACTGGCACAGTGAAAGAAACTGACACTCTCCCTACCTACAGTTTTCTGTCCCTAGAAAAAATGTTTTTTTAAAGCACACTATAGCACAAGGAGAATTCCCCTCACTTTCCTTCTTTGTCCCTAGAAACAAGGACTGGCACAGTGAAAGAAACTGACACTCTCCCTACCTACAGTTTTCTGTCCCTAGAAAAAATGTTTTTTTAAAGCACACTATAGCACAAGGAGAAATCCCCTCACTTTCCTTCTTTGTCCCTAGAAACAAGGACTGGCACAGTGAAAGAAACTGACACTCTCCCTACCTACAATTTTCTGTCCCTAGAAAAAATGTTTTTTTAAAGCACACTATAGCACAAGGAGAATTCCCCTCACTTTCCTTCTTTGTCCCTAGAAACAAGGACTGGCACAGTGAAAGAAACTGACACTCTCCCTACCTACAGTTTTCTGTCCCTAGAAAAAATGTTTTTTTAAAGCACACTATAGCACAAGGAGAAATCCCCTCACTTTCCTTCTTTGTCCCTAGAAACAAGGACTGGCACAGTGAAAGAAACTGACACTCTCCCTACCTACAGTTTTCTGTCCCTAGAAAAAATGTTTTTTTAAAGCACACTATAGCACAAGGAGAATTCCCCTCACTTTCCTTCTTTGTCCCTAGAAACAAGGACTGGCACAGTGAAAGAAACTGACACTCTCCCTACCTACAGTTTTCTGTCCCTAGAAAAAATGTTTTTTTAAAGCACACTATAGCACAAGGAGAAATCCCCTCACTTTCCTTCTTTGTCCCTAGAAACAAGGACTGGCACAGTGAAAGAAACTGACACTCTCCCTACCTACAGTTTTCTGTCCCTAGAAAAAATGTTTTTTTAAAGCACACTATAGCAGAAGGAGAATTCCCCTCACTTTCCTTCTTTGTCCCTAGAAACAAGGACTGGCACAGTGAAATAAACTGACACTCTCCCTACCTACAGTTTTCTGTCCCTAGAAAAAATGTTTTTTTAAAGCACACTATAGCACAAGGAGAATTCCCCTCACTTCCCTTCTTTGTCCCTAGAAACAAGGACTGGCACAGTGAAAGAAACTGACACTCTCCCTACCTACAGTTTTCTGTCCCTAGAAAAAATGTTTTTTTAAAGCACACTATAGCACAAGGAGAAATCCCCTCACTTTCCTTCTTTGTCCCTAGAAACAAGGACTGGCACAGTGAAAGAAACTGACACTCTCCCTACCTACAGTTTTCTGTCCCTAGAAAAAATGTTTTTTTAAAGCACACTATAGCACAAGGAGAATTCCCCTCATTTTCCTTCTTTGTCCCTAGAAACAAGGACTGGCACAGTGAAAGAAACTGACACTCTCCCTACCTACAGTTTTCTGTCCCTAGAAAAAATGTTTTTTTAAAGCACACTATAGCACAAGGAGAAATCCCCTCACTTTCCTTCTTTGTTCCTAGAAACAAGGACTGGCACAGTGAAAGAAACTGACACTCTCCCTACCTACAGTTTTCTGTCCCTAGAAAAAATGTTTTTTTAAAGCACACTATAGCACAAGGAGAATTCCCCTCACTTTCCTTCTTTGTCCCTAGAAACAAGGACTGGCACAGTGAAAGAAACTGACACTCTCCCTACCTACAGTTTTCTGTCCCTAGAAAAAATGTTTTTTTAAAGCACACTATAGCACAAGGAGAAATCCCCTCACTTTCCTTCTTTGTCCCTAGAAACAAGGACTGGCACAGTGAAAGAAACTGACACTCTCCCTACCTACAGTTTTCTGTCCCTAGAAAAAATGTTTTTTTAAAGCACACTATAGCACAAGGAGAAATCCCCTCACTTTCCTTCTTTGTCCCTAGAAACAAGGACTGGCACAGTGAAAGAAACTGACACTCTCCCTACCTACAGTTTTCTGTCCCTAGAAAAAATGTTTTTTTAAAGCACACTATAGCACAAGGAGAATTCCCCTCACTTTCCTTCTTTGTCCCTAGAAACAAGGACTGGCACAGTGAAAGAAACTGACACTCTCCCTACCTACAGTTTTCTGTCCCTAGAAAAAATGTTTTTTTAAAGCACACTATAGCACAAGGAGAATTCCCCTCACTTTCCTTCTTTGTCCCTAGAAACAAGGACTGGCACAGTGAAAGAAACTGACACTCTCCCTACCTACAGTTTTCTGTCCCTAGAAAAAATGTTTTTTTAAAGCACACTATAGCACAAGGAGAAATCCCCTCACTTTCCTTCTTTGTCCCTAGAAACAAGGACTGGCACAGTGAAAGAAACTGACACTCTCCCTACCTACAGTTTTCTGTCCCTAGAAAAAATGTTTTTTTAAAGCACACTATAGCACAAGGAGAATTCCCCTCACTTTCCTTCTTTGTCCCTAGAAACAAGGACTGGCACAGTGAAAGAAACTGACACTCTCCCTACCTACAGTTTTCTGTCCCTAGAAAAAATGTTTTTTTTAAAGCACACTATAGCACAAGGAGAAATCCCCTCACTTTCCTTCTTTGTCCCTAGAAACAAGGACTGGCACAGTGAAAGAAACTGACACTCTCCCTACCTACAGTTTTCTGTCCCTAGAAAAAATGTTTTTTTAAAGCACACTATAGCACAAGGAGAATTCCCCTCACTTTCCTTCTTTGTCCCTAGAAACAAGGACTGGCACAGTGAAAGAAACTGACACTCTCCCTACCTACAGTTTTCTGTCCCTAGAAAAAATGTTTTTTTAAAGCACACTATAGCACAAGGAGAAATCCCCTCACTTTCCTTCTTTGTCCCTAGAAACAAGGACTGGCACAGTGAAAGAAACTGACACTCTCCCTACCTACAGTTTTCTGTCCCTAGAAAAAATGTTTTTTTAAAGCACACTATAGCACAAGGAGAATTCCCCTCACTTTCCTTCTTTGTCCCTAGAAACAAGGACTGGCACAGTGAAAGAAACTGACACTCTCCCTACCTACAGTTTTCTGTCCCTAGAAAAAATGTTTTTTTAAAGCACACTATAGCACAAGGAGAATTCCCCTCACTTTCCTTCTTTGTCCCTAGAAACAAGGACTGGCACAGTGAAAGAAACTGACACTCTCCCTACCTACAGTTTTCTGTCCCTAGAAAAAATGTTTTTTTAAAGCACACTATAGCACAAGGAGAATTCCCCTCACTTTCCTTCTTTGTCCCTAGAAACAAGGACTGGCACAGTGAAAGAAACTGACACTCTCCCTACCTACAGTTTTCTGTCCCTAGAAAAAATGTTTTTTTAAAGCACACTATAGCACAAGGAGAAATCCCCTCACTTTCCTTCTTTGTCCCTAGAAACAAGGACTGGCACAGTGAAAGAAACTGACACTCTCCCTACCTACAGTTTTCTGTCCCTAGAAAAAATGTTTTTTTAAAGCACACTATAGCACAAGGAGAATTCCCCTCACTTTCCTTCTTTGTCCCTAGAAACAAGGACTGGCACAGTGAAAGAAACTGACACTCTCCCTACCTACAGTTTTCTGTCCCTAGAAAAAATGTTTTTTTAAAGCACACTATAGCACAAGGAGAAATCCCCTCACTTTCCTTCTTTGTCCCTAGAAACAAGGACTGGCACAGTGAAAGAAACTGACACTCTCCCTACCTACAGTTTTCTGTCCCTAGAAAAAATGTTTTTTTAAAGCACACTATAGCACAAGGAGAATTCCCCTCACTTTCCTTCTTTGTCCCTAGAAACAAGGACTGGCACAGTGAAAGAAACTGACACTCTCCCTACCTACAGTTTTCTGTCCCTAGAAAAAATGTTTTTTTAAAGCACACTATAGCACAAGGAGAAATCCCCTCACTTTCCTTCTTTGTCCCTAGAAACAAGGACTCGCACAGTAAAACACACTGACACTCTCCCTACCTATCCTTCTCTTTCCCTAAACTAAAGGAATCCAGGTTAAGCAAGAAAGAAATAAATGTCACTGTCCCTGCCTATGCTTGTCTTTCCCTGCTCCGGAACACACTACACTAGGCCGCCGTGCTGGCGGCCTTTTATAGTGTGGGGCGTGTACTAAACACCCTCAGCAATAATTGGCCACAGGCATCCTGCCTGTGGCCAATCATTGCTCTCCTCGCTGCCGGCGCTGTGATTGGCCAAGCATGCGGGGTCACAGTGCATGCTTGGCCAATCACAGCGCCTGGATGACACTGCGATGGCGTAGTGCATTGTGGGCCGTTCGCGTCACTCGAATTTGGCGCGAACGGCCCAAATCGTTCGATCTTCATCGAACAGCCGATGTTCGAGTCGAACGTATGTTCGACTCGAACACGAAGCTCATCCCTAGTGGGGATGCTTTTTTTTTAGCAGGGACAGGGAAGCTGGTCAGAGTTGATGGGAAGATGGATTGAGCCAAATACAGGGCCATTCTAGAAGAAAACCTGTTATGCCCTGTACACACGATCCATTTTACCGATGAAAACAGTCCGATGGACTTTTTTCATCGGACAAACCGATCGTGTATGGGCCCCATCAGTCTTTTTTCCATCGGTGAGAAAAAATAGAACTGTTTTAAATTTATCCGATGGAAAAAAAAACAATAGCAAATTCCGATCGTCTGTGTGGAACTCCATCGGAGAAAAAACCCACGCATGCTCGGAATCAAATAGACGCATGCTCAGAAGCATTGAACTTCATTTTTCTCGGCTCGTATTTTACAGTACGTCACAGCGTTTGGGACGGTCGGATTTTTGACTAATGGTGTGTAGGCAAGACTGATGGAAGTCAGCTTCATCGGAATTCCGATAGAAAAATCCATCGGATTTGAATCCATAGGAAATCCGATCGTGTGTACAAGGCTTTAGAGTCTGCAAAAGACTTGAGACTGGGGTGGAGGTTCACCTTCCAGCAGGACAACGACCCTAAACATATAGCCAGAGCTGCATTGGAATGGTTTAGATCAAAGCATATTCATGTGTTAGAATGGCCCAGTCAAAGTCCAGATCTAAATCCAATTGAGAATCTGTGGCAAGACTTGAAAATTGCTGTTCACAGATACTCTCCATCCAATCTGACAGAGCTTGAGCTATTTTGCAAATATGGGCAAAAATGTCACTCTCTAGATGTGCAAAGCTGGTAGAGACATCCCCAAAAAGACTTGCAGCTGTAATTGCAGCGAAAGGTGGTTCTACAAAGTATTGACTCAGGGGGGCTGAATACAAATGTACGCCACACTTTTCACATATTTATTTGTAATACATTTTGAAAACCATTTATCATTTTCCTTCCACGTTGGAGTTTATTTACTAAAGGCAAATCCACTTTGCAATACAAGTGCACTTGGAAGTGCAGTCGCTGTAGATCTGAGGGGGACATGCAAGGAAAATATTTAAATTGGATGATAAAATCAGCAGAGCTTCCCCTCATTTCAGATCTTCCCCTCGGATTTACAGCGACTGCACTTCCAAGTGCACTTGTAGTGCAAAGTGAATTTGCCTTTAGTAACTAAACTCCTTTGTGGTGGTCTACCACATAAAATCCCAATAAACTTATTTACGTTTTTGGTTGTGACATGACAAAATGTGGACAATTTCAAGGAACTGTATGTGTTTAGAAATGTCATCCAAATGCATATTAATGCAGGTTAGACACTGCCAGTGTGAATGAGCCCTAAAAAAGAACATTGTATTGACAGCAGTTTGGAACCAGAAGATAGCCCTGTCTGTCCTGCCAAACATCCAGAACCCCAAAAATTGGTAAAGAAGAAGCATTACCTACCAAACATCAAATGGTTAAATAATCTCTGTCAGTATAAATGTAATGTATCTGTGAATTTTCTATTTACATTGTATTTCTTGCACCCAATGAATGTAATGATCCTAGCATGTTAAGGTCATTCTATTTTACATCTACTTCTGAGCCAAAAAAATAAGTTATGCTGACTGATGACTGTAATATTAAAGGCTAAAAATGAAATGACTGGAATTCAGTGCCATTTCCTGTCCTTCGGTTAGGAAGATCAAGGGGCTCACAATTACACCAGGCTTAAGATCTGCTATGCTGGAGATACATTTTACTATATTTGCAACTTATGTTAGCAATTTAATAAATCGCTTGTCCCAAAAAGGTTGGAAATGGCTGCCACTTTTGTTCCAGGGCATTAA
The DNA here is from genome assembly GCA_029206835.1 of Rana muscosa. Classification (NCBI taxonomy): domain Eukaryota; kingdom Metazoa; phylum Chordata; class Amphibia; order Anura; family Ranidae; genus Rana; species Rana muscosa. The sequence continues at coordinate 713,260,609 of CM055118.1, forward strand.
GTTTAGGAAAAAGCCTTGGACTATAAATGTTATTTATTTGGAGCGTAAAGAAGGCCATAACACACAGCAAAAGTGATTTAAAGCTCAATAATTTTCACTGACATGAAAGCAGACAATTAATTGCCCGTTCGCATATTGCTTTTATTAGAGAACTGTCTGACAACATATCCAAATGAGGTGTAAATATTAGACCTACAACACTGTCAGAAGCAAAGTGTTTTGTTATTTTCTTGTTTGGTAAAAACACGCTAACAATCTTAAGTTTCTGTCAAAAAAATAAATAATCTCAATGGATACTCTGATTAGTTAAGATTTAACACTGAAATTACTTAAAGAGAAACTGTTTATTTTTGTAAAATAAAAAAAAAGTTTAAATGTGTTTAAACTGATATTTTATGTAGGTTGTATATACAATCTCTGGTTTAAAATAAATATTTGACAACATAGATAACAGATTATTAAAGCAATCTGAGTTAGGTAAAGAGAAAATACAGTAGCTGCCTGCTTTGAGACTTGTTTTGTCTGATTGAAATCTCAGACCCAGCTGTCGGATAATGGATTTTAAGCTGCCAATACATGGATCAAAATTCAGCCAGTCCCTGCTGAACCAACCAAATTTCAATCCATGTATGGGAACTTTGGTTGTACAGAAGCCGATCAACCGTTCGACTTCTCAACAACCACCCTGTCGGATTGTGATCACAGTGTAAGAAGGTTAAAATGCTGGTTAGTGAGACAGCTGCAGGCCCCAGTCGGGAAGACGATAGTTAACCTGTTTCTTGCACTTTCTACTAAGCTCTGCCTCTCTCCCAATGCTAATAATACAAGGGGGGAGGGTTCTGCCCAGAAAGACAGCCTGCATGGAAGAGAAGACACAGACAGGACATAGCATATAATCTCCAGATATCAGAGAGAGCCTCATCTGTTCTAGGAACCTTCCACATGTAGGGGGATTTCTAGGACCTGCAGCCCTCCCCCAAGAACACCAGCTTTATGAACTCTGCTGTTAATGGACTCTTGCCTGTGCAGGTATGCCGGGGCAGCCACAAGCCTAGGTTAGGAATTAGTATAAGGAAAAAGACTGTGCACTTTGTTTTGGAACTGGTATGCTGAGAGTTTCCAGTAAAGCTTTTGAAACTTTGTCCGAGCCTGGTCTGAAGTTACTTAACCACTTAAGCCCCGGACCATTTGGTAGCTAAAGGACCAGAGGTGAATTCAGAATTTTGCACTGTGCTGCTTTAACTGTAAATTGTGCGGACATGCAATGTTGTACCCAAACGAAATTTGCGTCCTTTTCTTCCCACAAATAGAGCTTTCTTTTAATGGTATTTGATTGACTCTGCGATTTTTATTTTTTGCGATATAAACGGAAAAAGACCGAAAATTTTGAAAAAAAATGATATTTTCTACTTTTTGTTATAAGAAAAATCGAATAAACTCAATTTTAGTCATACATTTAGGCCAAAATGTATTCAGCCACATGTCTTTAGTAAAAAAAATGTCAATAAGTGTATATTTATTGGTTTACGCAAAAGTTATAGCGTTTACAAACTAGGGTACATGTAGCGGCCTCACCCCGACCTCTTTAACTAGGGGTATGTCGAGCGACAGAGTGAGGTGCGCTACGGCCCATGTCCTCCCCGTGCATGTGGGTGAGGTGAAGGCCAGTATCAATCTTTTTCCTCGGGCCAAATGTGTGCTGGTTATGAGGGTCAGTCCTTCCGTGCCGGAATCTCCCTTTGTTCCCATCAACAGAGTCCATACACCCATCAAAGTCCAAACTCAGGTTTATTGCGTATCTCCACATACAGTCAAATGCAACGGCATGATACGATGGGGAAGCAGGTCGAGGCACTGTACAGGTTTCTAGTCCCTACACTCCCTGTGCTATGACCAGGGGTTGCAGGAATCTTGATGAAAGCTCCTCCGCTGCGCTGTAGCCCATATCAGGGGAAGATGTCCTCCAAGGGAGTTACTGAAGGCCCATCCGTCACCGGGTTGACGCTACACCGGGTCTTCGGACGGGTGACCCCCCCCAGCCTCCTCACCTCAGATGCGGGTCCCCTCGCAAGGGGCGCCCTGGAGCAACTTCACCCTCGCGGGACCCAGTCGGAGTCACCGGGTCCCAGGCCTCCTTAATAGTACCTCACCCCAGGCTGAAGGTGCCCGGGATGGACTCCATCTTCGTTCCGGCCAGGCCTTGGGCGCCTAGGCCGGAACCTTGAACCGCCCGCACCCAGGCCCAAGGTGCCTGGGTGCGTGAAGAGATGATCTCCCCCAAAAGACCTCGTGGCGAGGGCGTCTCCCCCTTTTATCCCCTCCCATCGACACCACGGCGGGTTCCCCGCCCCAGCCGTACCATCTCCAGGAAGGGACAAAGAAGGGTAGCACTGTGGTAGTGATTCTACCTCGAGCCAGTAGGTACACTGACACCCACTGGTCAAAGAGAATATTACACCACCCAATCCTCCACAAATAAGAAAAAGGGGTCTAATCCCTGACATAATTACACACCTGGGTCTCTCTACCCCCAGGTGTATCCCACTAACTTTGAAGACCCCGCTACACACTCCCCCTGGTGATTTGACGCTGGTCCCCAGCGTCAGGTGCACACCCATGTCTCCCAAGGAGTGGTGACATGAAGTGGGCCCCAGAGGCTATCCCTCAAATTTTGGATACTGTATGTGCCAAGACCTGCTCAACAGAAAAGGAAACTATAGAACATTAAAACTTTTGTATAAAACATCTGTCATGTACACATATACAATCCCTCCCGTCACTGTCTAAGAACCACCCCATACTCAGTAGTCTTGACCGACGAATCTCCTGCAGAAGGGAAACAAACAAAAAAAAACACATCCTAACACTCTGTGTTAACTTGGCATGAGTGGATCCGTCAGCCGAGAGACCCACTCACTCCAATAAGTAAGTAATGCATGTGTAACATTTTCAAACATTCGTTGCACAACACTGCCACCTGGTGACAGCGCTGCGGCAATGACACTTGGTGAGATCTTCATTCTTCCTGCTTTCCTACTCTAACTCTACCCCAAAAGTCTCTGCCTTTGGCACATGAAGAAAAGGGAGAAAAAAAAACAACAGCTCCCAAATCTCCAGTGAGTAAAAGAAAAGCCCAAATCAAAACAAAAGTAGGGCACAGTTCTAGGCGTCTGGGAATGTCTCTTCCAGAAAGTTTCAACAGCAACAAGATAGGAGCTCACTTCTCCTATAAATAGAACCTTGGATCCGGCAGAAACAGGGGCTTCAGGTGCCCGTCAAACACTTCCACCGAATACTCGACATCCTTTCCTTCTTTCCGGCAGATGAGCACCTTATGGCGCCCAAGTCTCCAATCAGCTCTGCAGTCCTTGAACTTTTTAGACACAGGCGGCGAACATGACAGGTATCGCCTGGCATGGGGTACTTTAAGTTTTTCCCATACAAACTCATCATACCACCTTGGTCGCAGGACCTCGACTTCATACAATAAGTCCCGAGGCAAGAAGGGGTACTCCCACCCATATTCACGGGCGACTCTCTGGGAGAAAAGTCTCTGCAACCTGGCTAGAGGTGGCATCACATCTCGCTCACCTTCTCCTGGCTGTACGATGGCCTCCGGGTGCCGAGGTACCTTCACCATCTCGGGTTTCTTTGTCTTTGGTGCCCGCAACGAAGCACGCTGCATCCCCAACATCAGAGCGGGTGATGTAGTTGAATGCGGGAAGTTGGTCGGAGGACTAGATTTCCTCGAGAACTCCGGGGCCTTCACCCGGAGCGTACTGTCTTCTATGGACATGGGGGAATCCTGCGGTTTACTCAGCACAGGTAGTGGGCGTCTGTCCCAGCCCTTCCGGTGAAGCAGTTCGTCTATCTCTCCGTCATCCCCACAGTCTGACAATGACTCTAAGTCAGAGGTGTCATACATCTCGGCGGGAAGGTAGTCTCTAGTAGACGGAAGGCTACCCTCCCTTGCGGGCTCCACCGACTGTGGACCCCCGACACCTCCAACCAACACCACAGTCCCAGCCCCTGGCTCACCTGGACCTTCTGAAGAACTGGGATGTCCGGGACTCTCTTCTCTACCGGCGCTATCCAGGCCAGGCAAGCGGCGGGGTGAAACTCGACCACGACCATAGGATGCCTGTACCAGGCCTACTTTCCTCTTCGGAGGTGGGAGCAGGGAGTCTGTAGTGACCGAAGCAGTGTCCTCGGATTTTTCTCTCTCAGTCTCTGGTTGGGCAGTCACTTCGCCCTGGTCAGCGCGCACGGGAAACTCCGCAAAGGCTTTGATCTCTCCCTCCGGAGTGGCGGTTCCTGTGATGCAGTTGAGGCGTAGGGCCCGGGGCCTTTCCGTGTGTGGTTCAACCTCAAAAAGAAACTCCTTGCATGCTTCGCATCGCCCGAATGGCTTTAGTTGGACCACCAGTCCCGAGCATCCGGGACAGATCACACCGTGAGCCTCCGTGTCTCTGCATGAATACAGAGCCAACTGTCCTCGGGGCCTGAGCCTTATCCCCGTGTCTGTAATGGGTGCAGCAAATGCAGTCATCTTGAAAGGATAAGGTACCGGCATCCACAGGGAGCCTGAGTTCACTCCGACCACTTGCTGCTCCATCATACGCTGACCTCGCGCCGGAGTCTCCACGTGTATCTCCACACGTGGCCAGACTCCTCCCACGACTTGCACGTTTTCGTGGGCTTCCTTCAGTCTCCTCCCACGAATTGCGCAGTCATGGGGTGCCTCGTGGCGCAGTGCAGCAAAAGTCCCCACATGTAGTTCGTCACACGGCTGGACTCCTCCCTCTTCCCGCTCTTTCTGCATGGGCCTCTCCCGGTTTTTCAGGGAAATTTCCACGACTTCGAGCACAGGGATGCACTTTGGCCAATCACATGGCCGACCTGCTCGGACCTCCCCTGGGCAGCAAAGTTCAAACACAGCCGTTCCAAACCTCAGGGTCAACACACATTTCATCCCGGACTCACGAGCCCCCACGTGTAGCGGCCTCACCCCGACCTCTTTAACTAGGGGTATGTCGAGCGACAGAGTGAGGTGCGCTACGGCCCATGTCCTCCCCGTGCATGTGGGTGAGGTGAAGGCCAGTATCAATCTTTTTCCTCGGGCCAAATGTGTGCTGGTTATGAGGGTCAGTCCTTCCATGCCGGAATCTCCCTCAAAAGACCCCGTGGCGAGGGCGTCTCCCCCTTTTATCCCCTCCCATCGACACCACGGCGGGTTCCCCGCCCCAGCCGTACCATCTCCAGGAAGGGACAAAGAAGGGTAGCACTGTGGTAGTGATTCTACCTCGAGCCAGTAGGTACACTGACACCCACTGGTCAAAGAGAATATTACACCACCCAATCCTCCACGAATAAGAAAAAGGGGTCTAATCCCTGACATAATTACACACCTGGGTCTCTCTACCCCCAGGTGTATCCCACTAACTTTGAAGACCCCGCTACACACATTTTCTGGAATTTACACAGCTTTAAATTTATGACTGCCTATCTCATTTCTTGAGGTGCTAAAATGGCAGGGCAGTACAAAACCCCCCCAAATGACCCCATTTTAGAAAGTAGACACCCCAAGGAAATTGCTGAGAGGCATGTTGAGCCCATTGAATATTTTTTTTTTGTCCCAAGTGATTGAATAATGACAAAAAAATAAATAAAAAATTACAAAAAGTTGTCACTAAATGATATATTGCTCACACATGCCATGGTTATATGTGGAATTGCACCCCAAAATACATTATGCTGCTTCTCCTGAGTACGGGGATACCACATGTGTGGGACTTTTTAGGAGCCTAGCCACGTACGGGACCCCGGAAACCAAGCACCGCCTTCAGGATTTCTAAGGGCGCAAATTTTTGATTTCACTCCTCACTACCTAGTACAGTTTTGAAGGCCATAAAATGCCAAAATAGCACAAAACCCCCCCAAATGACCCCATTTTAGAAAGTAGACACCCCAAGGAAATTGCGGAGAGGCCTGTTGAGCCCATTGAATATTTTTTTTTTTTGTCCCAAGTGATTGAATAATGACAAAAAAAAAAAAAATTACAAAAAGTTGTCACTAAATTATATATTGCTCACACATGCCATGGTTATATGTGGAATTGCACCCCAAAATAAATTTTGCTGCTTCTCCTGAGTACGGGGATACCACATGTGTGGGACTTTTTAGGAGCCTAGCCGCGTACGGGACCCCGAAAACCAATCACCGCCTTTAGGATTTCTAGGCACAAATTTTTGATTTGACTCCTCACTACCTATCACAGTTTCGAAGGCCATAAAATGCCAAAATAGCACAAAACCCCCCCAAATGACCCCATTTTGGAAAGTAGACACCCCAAGCTGTTTGCTGAGAGGCATGGTGAGTATTTTACAGCTCTCATTTGTTTTTGAAAATGAAGAAAGACATTTTTTTTTTCTTTTTTTTTTCAATTTTCAAAACTTTGTGACAAAAAGCGAGATCTGCAAAATACTCACAATACCTCTCAGCAAATAGCTTGGGGTGTCTACTTTCCAAAATGGGGTCATTTGGGGGGGTTTTGTGCCATCTGGGCATTCCATGGCCTCCGAAACTATGATAGGCAGTGAGAAGTGAAATCAAAAATTTACACCCTTAGAAAGCCTGAAGGCGGTGATTGGTTTTTGGGGTCCCGTACGCGGTTAGGCTCCCAAAAAGTCTCACACATGTGGTATCCCCGTACTCAGGAGAAGCTACAGAATGTATTTTGGGGTGTAATTCCACATATGCCCATGGCATGTTTGAGCAATATATCATTTAGTGACAACTTTGTGCAAAAAAAAAATAAAAAATTGTCTTTTTTCCGCAACTTGTGTCAACATATAAAATATTCCATGGACTCGACATGCCTCTCAGTATATAGCTTGGGGTGTCTACTTTCCAAAATGGGGTCATTTGGGGGGGTTTTGAACTGTTCTGGCATTTTATACACAACATTAGGAAGCTTACATCCACTCTTCTAACCACTTGAAGACAAAGCCCTTTTTGACACTTTTTGTTTACATGAAAACATATTTTTTTTTGCAAGAAAATTATGTTGAACCCCCAAACATTATATATATTTTTAAAGCAAAGGCCCTACAGAATAAAATGGTGGGTGTTGCATTTTTTTTTTTTCAACACAGTATTTGCGCAGCGATTTTTCAAACGCATTTTTTGGGGAAAAAATACACTTTTAATAATTTTAATGCACTAAAACACACTATATTGCCCAAATGTTTGATGAAATAAAAAAGATGATCTTTGGCCGAGTACATAGATACCAAACACGACATGCTTTAAAATTTCACACAAACGCGCATTGGCGACAAACTACATACATTTTTAAAAGCCTTTAAAAGCCTTTACAGGTTACCCCGTTAGATTTACAGAGGAGGTCTACTGCTAAAATTACTGCCCTCGATCTGACCTTCGCGGTGATACCTCACATGCATGGTGCAATTGCTGTTTACATATGACGCCAGACCGACGCTTGCGTTCGCCATTGGGCAAGAGCAGGGCAGGACAGGGGTGCTTTTTTTTTTTTTTTTTTTTTTTTATTATTATTAATTTTGCTTTTTTATTTTATTTTTAAATTGTTCCTTCCATATTTTTTTTTTTTTATCATTTTTATTGTTATCTCAGGGAATGTAAATATCCCCTATGATAGCAATAGGTAGTGACAGGTACTCTTTTTTTTAAAAAAACTGGGGTCTGCCCTCAAAGCATCTGACCACACCAAGATTGGTGTGATAAAATGCTTTCTCAATTTCCCAATGGCGCTTTTTATATCCGGGGGGGGACATTCCCTCCCACTGCTTGTAAAAGCAGTCCAGAGGCTAATTAGCCACTAGGATTGCTTTTACATGAAAGCCGGCCGCTGGCTGAAAAGAATGATACCAAGATGATACCTAAACCCGCAGGCATCAATCTGGTATAATCATTCAAAGTCCAGCAACATACAAGTACGTTGCTGGTCCTTGTTGGACATGTATTGTAATCTTTTTTTTTCATGCAGCCAGGTGGCTGAACGAAAAAAGAGATTGATCGGTGGGTATGCCCACCATTAGAATACCGCCCTTCATCCACCCACTTCTAATGATGGGCATACATGCACCATTTATATATGCCGAAGCATGGGGGCATCCTCCCGCAAAAAAGTTATGCCGCACACACATGGTCGGACTTTTCCACGGGCAAGCCTCCGTCGGAATTTCGACCGTATGTACGCGGCATTAGGAGCAAAATCACTCCTCCGCCCCTGCTGCCCCAATGCTTCGGCATATTTGCTTTTTTTTTAACTGTGGTGGTGAAATCACCTCCTACAGCACTGGAGTCGCAGGGATCAGGCCTGTCTCTGCGAACGCTGCAGTTATGTGTGTTGTGTTTTGTAAGTGACAGTGATCGATTGATACTGCACTTGGGTGGCCTGGGCTGGACGGAGGGGCAAAACGCAGGTGCTAGCAGGTATCTGGGCTGATCCCGCTAACACTGCGTTTTTGGGAACCCTAAACTGCTGGGGACGCTAGTATAGATCTGATCAGATCAGATATTGATCTGTTCAGATACTATACCACTAAGGGAGGTGTATGCTTCACGCGTAGGTGTTAGCGTTACTGGCACTAACCTGACGCTGCCTGGGGTGTGACGCAGACCCTCTCTGACGCCAAAACCTAATTGATATCACCCGCCGGGCGATCAGGGGGTTAAACCTTTATTGGGTTATATACGGCGGGTGCCCTGACACTATAAAAAGCAAACTAACTAACCAGCGTCACCCGTAACACTTATATGATGATCACTGGTGAAAGGGTTAACTAGGGGCAATTAGGGGGTAAAACCTTTATTAGATAATATATGGGGGTACCTGACGCTATAAAAACCTGCGACGAACCTAAAAAAAATTACTGGCTACCGATCTGCATCACCGACGCTAAGACAGCGATCAGAAAAATTATCACTTAGCGACAGTGGTGATAGGGGGTGAAAGGGTTACCTGGGGGGCGATCAAGGGGGTTAAACCTTTATTAGATAATTTATGGGGGTACCTGACGCTATAAAAACCTGCGGCGAACCTAAAAAAAATTAATGGCTACCGATCTGCATCACCGACGCTAAGACAGCGATCAGAAAAATGATCGCTTAGCGACAGTGGTGATAGGGGGTGAAAGGGTTACCTGGGGGGCGATCAAGGGGGTTAAACCTTTATTAGATAATTTATGGGGGTACCTGACGCTATAAAAACCTGCAGCGAACCTAAAAAAAAATACTGGCTACTGATCTGCATCACCGACGCTAAGACAGCGATCAGAAAAATTATCGCTTAGCGACAGTGGTGATAGGGGGTGAAAGGGTTACCTGGGGGGCAATCAAGGGGGTTAAACCTTTATTAGATAATTTATGGGGGTACCTGACGCTATAAAAACCTGCGGCGAACCTAAAAAAAAAATACTGGCTACCGATCTGCATCACCGACGCTAAGACATCGATCAGAAAAATGATCGCTTAGCGACAGTGGTGATAGGGGGTGAAAGGGTTACCTGGGGGGCGATCAAGGGGGTTAAACCTTCATTAGATAATTTATGGGGGTACCTGACGCTATAAAAACCTGCGGCGAACCTAAAAAAAATTACTGGCTACCGATCTGCATCACCGACGCTAAGACAGCGATCAGAAAAATGATCGCTTAGCGACGGCGGTGCTAGGGGGTGAAAGGGTTATCTGGGGGGTGATCAAGGGGTTAAACCTTTATTAGGGGGGGGTTAGGGGGCTACACTGGACCTAAAACTAAATGTAGTGACACTTTTACAGTCACAAATGTCACTGATTGCAGTGATCAGTAAATAAATGGTCACTGCAATTAGTGACACTGTGACTGGGGGCTGGGGGGTGATCTGGGGGGGCCTGGGGGGGCGATTTATGTGCCTATGTGTGCTGGTGTTAGTGTAGTGTTTGTGCACTAACCTTGATGTCTTCTCTTGTACGGCGCTCGGTATATGTGAGCACCGCACAAGAGATGACATCACTTCCTCCTGCTTCCTCTGCCTGTGTGTACATTCGACAGACAGAGGGGGCATTTCCATTCGCCGGGAGCGATCGCGGGGGGGTGGCCGGAATCGAACGGCCGTCCCCTCATGTCGGATCGCTCCCCAACGAATTCCGACCGCTCACTGTACAGAAGGGGGGTCCGATTGGACCCCCCAACTGTACAAAGGCAATCACGTATGCTCTACGTGATTGTGCCTGTCGGTGCCATTGTGCCGACGTATATATACAGTGAGCGGTCGTTAAGTGGTTAAAGGAGTGCATCATAGTAATGGCGTATGGAAGAACAGGGCCTGTAATGCGCACACACACATGATGAAGTGGTGACATGCCATTGCTAAGGGCAACAAGTACAAGATAAGGAGGTTGATATGACAGCCAGACAGTAGAAGAGTGGTACCGGCAGGGGTGATGGGTCTCTTGTATAGTGAGGGGAGCTGTTTATAGCCTACCGACCGAGCAGTTGGTGCACCAGTAACTGGGACAAGACCCACGTGGTGGAGACCCTAGGGACCCAGCCATATGGTACAGAAGAGAATAGAGTTAATTATGCACGTGCATGGGGCCCCTGCTGGTGCCTGGCGAAACTCTGTTCTGTCATTGGGATATAGGTGGCAGCGTTAAGCTGGACTGGTGGAACGGAACACTACTCTATGGTATCGCCTTCAAAATGTTGACTTCACATGAATGCGGTCCTGCCTGGTCCTGGTAATTAGTGAGCACATACACCAGAGAGTCTGAAGAAAGGAGAAGAGTGAGAATAAGCAAAAGGCCCCGTGTGCACCGGGCGAGTCTTCCCCACCCACAACAGCTGCAGGCTATAGCCTGCAATGCTGATCAGTGTATTTTGACAGCAGGGAAGTCTCCCTGCCATCAGAATACAATAGCTTAGCAGGGAGGATTTTCTCATCCACCTCAAATATGTGAATGGGGAATCAGGTCGGTTTTTTAGTTCAACATGGGGACAGAGCTTTTTACATGAAGGAGACTGAGGAAAATATATGAAAATTTGCATAAAACTTCAACATCTAGCTAGAAATAGGAACACAAAATATGAGCATGCTATATTTCATTTATTTTTTTTTAACAAGAAAATGCTATATTTCATGTTTACCTAAACAAAAACAAAAAAAGAGAATACCTTCTGATTGATTCAATTGCCCTATTATGTTCTAAGTAATTGACTTAAAACATGGGGGAAGGCAAGGATCCACGTCTTCCTTACTGACAGAACGTAAATCTGTCTTGTATATATAGGCAGATTGACGTTCTGCCTGTGTACCGAACGACCAGCGGGTGCCAGCAGACATTGAGTCCCTGGGACCCGCTGATCGGCTCCCGCTGTGTAGAATCACTGCGAGAGCGACCTGAAGACGCCCGCTACCCGGAAGTGCAGGATCAGGTATATATACAGCACGTGATCCTGCGCAATGCGGCTGCCCTGTAGCAGTAAAACTGCTATAGTGCGGTCGGCAACTGGTTAAATAAGACTGTGTTTACTTACTTTTGTGTGCTACATTAGGCAGCATTCGTGTAAAGGCAGAGAATTTTTGTTTTTCTTACGACCTAAAAACTTTCTATTGGAAACCAGGGAAATCGCAATATACATGAGTTCATTTACTAAAGGCAATAAGACTGAACACTTTGCAAGTGCAGTTGCTCCAGAGCTATGTAAATGAGGGAAAGCTCTGCTGACTTCCATCATCTAATCAAGTTTTTAATTTTATTTTCCTTCCGGGTAATTGGGTAATCTTTGCAAAGTGAAGCTTTACCTCATTTACAACGCTCTGGAGCAACTGCACTTGCAAAGTGCACAGTCTGTTTGCCTTTAGTAATTTTCCCCCACAGTGTCTGGGCAGTGGGCACCATGAACTGGACTGCATACACTAAAAGCCAGGCATTGGACAACTTAATTTTCAGTGACACAACAGCCTACTGTCATCCTTTTTATGCACTAAGGACTGCTAATTTACTTTATAATGGAAAACGAAGACTAATATCATTTCTCAGGGGTTGGTCAATATACTTCACACTGTGAACCAAGAAGAACTGGACAATACATTTCTTGCTGTATCTAGAGATTGAAATTATACTTTCCACTATCACCAGGGGCTATCAGGATAAGTTCAATTAGGCATCAGACACTTTTAAAATGTTTTCTATTGGGAACTGAAAATGAGTCATAATTAGAGAAGAGCAAATACTGGAATATCTGCTCTGCGGGTGACTTGATGGAGAAGAGCTTGTTATTTGGTTGCCTGGGTGATTGTTCAGTTTACCTGGCATAATGGTAAACAGTACAAAGGATCACATGCAAGTTCAGTATTCGATAAGAAAAGTGTGTGTTAACTCTTTATGGTCTACCAGCGGGGATCCAATAGTGGCGCTGCTATTAACCACTTCCCATCTGGAGGGCAAATCAGGGGTCTCAAACCCTCCAGCTGTTGCAAAACTACAAGTCCCATCATACCTCTGCCTGTGGGAGTCATGCCTGTAACTGTCCGCCTTGCAATGCCTCATGGGACTTGTAGTTTTGCAACAGCTGGAGGGCCGCTAGTTTGAGACCTCTAGCATACATGGACGTCCTTTCGTTTCAGTGGTTATACCGGAATGATGACTACACCTACAGGCATCATCCCGGTATTGATCTTTTCAGACGGTGGTTCTCTTCAAGGCTGAAGTTATCTGTGTGGCTAATTAGCCACTTAATCACTTATGCGGGCGGCAGAAGTGGGTCCCACATAGGGTTGCCACCTCATCCCTTTAAACCCGAACACATATGAATTACACAGGTTCTGAGGCTAATTAAATCCAGATAAGGCACCAAGTGAGTTAAATTACCACCTTAATCAGCCACAGAACCTGTGTAATTAATATGTGTTAGGTTTTAAAGGGATGAGGTGGCAACCCTAGTCCCACACCCCTCCTGCCGCCGCCTCTCCCACTCTCTCCGGTCCCTTTGCAGAGGCCAGGAGCGATGCAGCCAGCGGTAATGGCAGCCCTGTACAGAGAGAGAGAGGAACTGACGTTGTTTCCCTCTCTCTGTAACCCTGGAAACTAGGAGCGACAAGCAGTTTTTCACTTCCGGTTCCGCCCCTTTGTTTACCTGGCCACCAGTGGGCAGGTAAGTAGCCGATCAGAATGATCTGTGTCTGATTGGCTTCATGGAAGGCCAGAGGAGAGATTTGGGGTCTAATAGACCCCAAATCTCCCCATAAAGAGGAACTGTCACGGCCAATGCTATCACAAGGGATGTTGTTCATCCCTTGTGATAGCAACAGAGTTAGTCAAAAAAGAAATAAATAAATGGTGTAAAAAAAAAAAATGTTTACGTTACTCCCGCACGCATATGTAAACAGCGATCGAACCGCACGTGAGGTATTGTCACAAACATCAGAGCGAGAGCAATAATTCTAGCAACAGATATTCTGTGCAACTCTAAACTGGTAACCTGTAAAGACGTTTAAAGCGTCGCCTATGGAGAATTTTAAACACCCTAGTTTGCTGCAATTCCACGGGCAAACGCAATTTTAAAGCGTGACATTTTAAAGCGCGACATGTTAGGTATCTATTTACTCGGCGGAGCATCATCTTTCACATTATACAAAAAGATTTGTCTAACTTTTGTGTTTTTTTTTTTTTATTCGTGAAAGTGTTTTTTTTTTACCCAAAAAAATTGCGTTTGAAAAACTGATGTGCAAATAGCGTGTGACACTTAAAAATTGCGACACCCACCTTTTTTTTTTCTATAGGTCTCTTCTAAAAAAATATATATCTAATGTTTGGGGGTTCAAAGTAATTTTCTAGCATTTTTTTTTTAGATTTTTAGATGTAGTAGGGAAGTGTCAAAAATGGCCCGGATGGCAAGTGGTTAATACCAAAGGGACTTATGGGGCATACACATAGGTGTTCACAGCCAGTTGCTTTAGGGCAGGGGTCTCAAACTGGCGGCCCTCCAGCTGTTGCAGAACTACAAGTCCCATCATGCCTCTGCCTATGGGAGTCATGCCTGTAACTGTCAGCCTTGCAATGCCTCATGGGAATTGTAGCTCTGCAACAGCTGGAGGGCCACCAGTTTGAGACCCCTGCTTTAGGGTGTGCACCCTAAAGCTCAAACACACATGCCTGTTATTTTTTTTACAGTTTTATTTAGAAGCCCCATTTGGGGGGCTTTGGTGAAATATCAGGAACCTAAACAGACCCCTGATGTCTCACTTTTGAGACAGAGAAAGGGATTGAGGCCAAAGCTTCCCCAGTCCCGTTCTCTGCAGCCTCAGTTGCACAGGGCAGTGAACGAATGGAAAATGCTCTGTGCTGAGTGTCTTCCTGTTCATTCACAAACGGAAGCATAGTGAACACAGTTTACCATGCTTCAGTTATGAATGGACACAGGAGCGATGGGTACTGGTCGCTCACTGTGTTCATTCAGAAAAGGAAGGGCCAGAAAATTACATATTTGCCTGCCCCTTTCCCCGCTCTCCATCTTGAAACGTCTCCCGCAGCAGCCAGCAAGAGAGGAGAGGTGGAAAGTCGGAAGTGCTGCAGGGGGGGACAAGGGGGGGTGGGCAGCAGGGGTAATCTACCCAACACTGAGTAATTAGGGTGTGCCCAGGCACACCCTGTGAGCACGCCTATGGGCATACATCTCCACCCCGCTGATGTCACCTACCTAAGAAGGAAGTGGTGTACTTCTTTACTGGGTACTATCCTATTAAGGAATAAAGTACTCACTGATGACACATGGGCCATCCAAGGAAGCACAGGTTTTTTGTCTGAGAGGCAGGCTGGTTCACTTTGCACAGGAAATAAACTAGTAAATGGGATACTTTAAAGTCACGTAGCTAAGAGCAAACCAGCCTGATTGATTGAGAGCTTGGAATCGACTCATGCCTAGTAGAAATATTGTTCTTTTTATTTATGGTCAGATCTTTTTCGGTTTTCTGCTAAATTCCAAATGAAATCTGTATGACTAGCACATACAGAACATGCCATATACATTATATATTGCCCAAGTTGCTCTCAACCATCAACAGAAAGCCTATACTGCACTGTCACTTGTAAATAATTCAGTACTTATTTCATATATTTTTCAAGGCTGCCAGGGAGAACTAGTCTCTGCTTTCACTGCTTAGAAAAACATGGTGTGTAACTATGTATGAGATACAACACGGAGCATCTAAATACTTGCAAGACGGCACATTTTAGGATTTTATTCCAGAAGCTGAATGAACATACACCAGCTTTATCAAAGTTTAACACTTTGCACTTGAGACTAGCATTTTTTTTTTCCATAGCCATAAAGCTTTTATTAAGCATCAGTGTATCTATTATATCTCTTTTTGTTCATCTTGTTCTGAATATTGTTAGACCAGCACTGTTTTATAGGAACCAATGCCTTTGGAAATAAAAGAATGAAAAATAGCAGCATAAAGGTTTCCTGACAGAGTCCATGGCAGACTACGTGTGGGTTAACCCCGCCTCCTCTCCACAGCTATAGGACCCCTTACCCATAAATTTGAGCTCACCTCCACAGACAGGTGTTCCTTTTTTATCCTCCTCACATGGACCTTCATCATGCAATTCTGTGCGATGTCCAGGATGTGGATTGCTCGGATGGATCGGTACTGTTACTGCGGTGCACCCAGGGCCCAGCTATGAGCGGGCGAGTGGTTTCAGGGCTGGAAAATACCCCTATGGTGGAAGGGATGTGGCCCCAGAGTACCAGATCGGATATCGCAGGATTCCTCGGCTGGCAAGGTCTGAAGATTTTGTTTTTCATATCTTCTTCATGGCAGACAAGTTTATGTTTGTTGTCCTGTTTTCCCTGTCTTTTCCTCCTGTGTTGCGGCATGTGGAACGCTTTTTGCTTCCCAGGACGCCATTACTTCCTGGTTCCCGGTCCGCCGCTCTTCTGCGCATGCGCAAACTGCAGTGAAACCGAGGCTTGGTTTCCACGCATGCGCAATGCGGCGGAGGGGTCAGGGGCCACGCAGGCGCAGTGGGTCTGGTTTCTTCGGCGCATGCGCGCAGTGGGACCGGCCGTGACGTCATTTCGGCAGTTTATTTAAACCGCTGAAGAGCCCTATACAGGTGGGATAACCTGTGGGCATAGAGCGACAGCCTCCCGGAGCCTCATTACTGCTAGGACGGGGTAAGCACCTTATTTTGCAATGTATGCTTGTTATGCTTAGTGTCTCTTAAAGGGACAGTTTTAAAAAAAAAAAAAAAAAAAAAAATTTTTTTCTTTTCTCATGCTTCTTTGCATTGATTTGCTTATCCTTAGTCTAGGCAGTGTAGTACGGATTCCTGTCTCCCTCGTCATGGACTCATCCTCACCGCCATGTGGCCAGCCCTCCCGCACAAGGTATGTGCAGAGTGGGTAGGGGGTTGGTGTCTTTTGTGCCTATCTGGTGGTTGCTAACGGTTACATCCTGCCCACCTCCCCTCCCCCTCCCTCTGTCTGTATTATCTCTTACAGCCCGGCAACTTCAGTTCATCGGTCACAAGAAAGGGACCTTGCCAGGCCGCATCATCACTCATCATCCAGGTCTAGACGCGACACTACGTCTAGGACCCATCGTCATAGGGGACGTTCACATACCCCCTCTAGACATAGGAGATGTTCCCATTCCTCCTCTAGTCACCGCCACCACCACCGCGATGATCGCTCTGACCACAGAGCCTGTTGGGGATGCAAGACCAGAATCCCGGAGGGCAAATCACTATGCGACCCATGTTATGCCCGAGCGGTTGGTGAGAAAGAGACCGAAAATCAAAACCTTGAGTCTCTTGTGAAACGTGTGGTACAGCAATCTATGAAAGAAATAGTTGCCCCCCCACACAAGGAGCCAGTCCACCACCTTGTCTGGCTCCTTGGCTGACGAGGCCCAGGAGGATCCCGGCCAATTCCAGCCCCACGATTCCTCCCATTATTCCTCGCAAGACGAGATGGAGGGAGATGATTCTACGGTGGGATTCGACTACGCTTTAGTCTCTCCGCTGATCAAGGCAGTGAAGGAAACTTTGAAGTTGGAGGATACCACTGCCCCCCCAGAAAAACTAAGAAAACTGTTTAAACAACTGGGGAAAGAACGCTCCAATTTCCCACTTCCCTCTGAGCTGAAAGGAGTGTTTGAGGAAGAATGGAGCAAGGGAGATAAGAAGGTTTCCATGCTAAGCAAAACCTCTAGACTGTATCCCTTTAAATCGGAGGATGTCAAGCATCTGGAGAATGCTCCCCTCGTAGATGCAGCAGTAATGAGCCTAGCGAAGCATGTCACCCTCCCGCTAGATGACACTGTATCATTTAAAGATGGTCTGGATCGGAAGATCGACCAGGACCTCAAAAGAATATATAGCCTGGCCGGAACGGCATGCAAACCAGCTTTTGCCCTTGCAGTAACCTCCAAAGCAATGGAGGCCTGGGTGGAAAATGTTGACTCCGATCTGAAAGGTGTCTCGGAGGAATTGGCACAAAGTTCAGCAGTGCAAGAACTTAAACTGGCTATTGCCTTTTTGGGAGAAGCTTCAATTGATCTCATCCGCTTGATGGCTAGATCCATGCTATCTTCGGTCACAGCCAAACGAGCACTATGGTTGCACCCCTGGCTTGTTGATCCTGCCTCAAAGCAGGCATGGTGCAAAATTCCTTTTGAAGGAACTTCCTTGTTTGGAAACAAGCTAGATAACGCTATTTCAAAAGCTACAGGCGGAAAGTCGGGATTCCTCCCTCAGGACAAACGTCCGTTTAACCAAAGAAGGCCTCAGCGGAAACGCAGCACAGAGCGTTCAAGAGAGGCACGCTCCTATAGGCCCGGACGGGATTTTAGGAGAAGCTGGAACTGGAATAGGCAGATATCTTTCCAAAAAATCTGGCAAGAAACAGACGCCCGGTGGGCGCGAGCCAACCAAATCCTTTTGAGATTGGGCCCGCCCAAGCGGGTCGGGTAGGGGGCTCGCCTACGTTTCTGCCGGCACGTCTGGGTGACCTTGATCTCAGATTATTGGACCATCAAAGCGGTCTCAACAGGTCACGCATGGTCCTTCACCAAAGTCCCTCCATGCAGACCAATGCAATCTTCACTGCCTCAATCAGAAGAAAAACAACAAGTTCTTCTTTCATATGTGAATGCCCTGAGAGATCAAGGAGCAGTGGTGCCCGTCCCAAAGGACGAGGAATTCCAGGGGGTATACTTCCCCCTCTTCCTAGTACAAAAGAAGAACGGCTCTTGGCGTCCAGTTATAGATCTCACTTTCCTGAACAGGTGCATAAAGCACGAGAAATTCAGGATGGAATCACTCTCATCCATCCAAAAAGTCGTTCAACCAGGCGACTGGTTGATCTCAATAGATGTTAAGGACGCGTATTTTCATGTTCCCGTGGCAGAAGAATTCCACAAATACCTTCGATTTCAGGTCGAACGAGAGCACTTACAATTTATTTGTCTTCCATTCAGACTAACGACCTCTCCAAGGGTCTTTTCCAAGGTACTGTTGGTAATTGTGTCTCTTATCAGAATACAGCGTCTGTATCATTACCTGGACGATCTGCTACTACTGTCCCAAGACAAGCAGCAGCTGCAGATCCACAAAGATCAAGTGATCTCTACATTGATAGAGTTCGGATGGCTCTTAAACCGACAGAAAAGTCAGCCAGAACCGACCCAACGCCTAACCTACCTAGGAGCTCAATTCGACACAGTAGAGAATACCATCTCTCTTCCGGAAGAACAAATCCCGGTCATTCGGGTAAGAATATCTTTAGCCCTAGACTACTCTAACCTAAGGGCGTCACAGTGCCTGAAGATAATCGGCACGATGGTGGGCACGTTCCCCATGGTCAAATGGGCAATGTGGAGGCTTCGGCCTTTTCAATCAGGATTCCTTCAGCAATGGAAGACAGACGATCGCAATCAGCTGATCAGGACTACTCAGTCAATGAGGAACAGTCTTCTCTGGTGGCTTCAACACAAAAACGTGTTAACATGCCACTCCCTTGCTCCCATCCAATGGATGACTGTTTCATCCGATGCCAGCAATACGGGCTGGGGAGCACATTGTGGGGCAGAACTGGCTCAGGGCAAATGGGATGCCCATCTCCACATTCCAGGGTCAAACGTTCTGGAATTGCGTGCGGCATGGTGCGCCCTTCAAGCCTTCTCCCACCTTCTGAAAGGGAAGTCGGTCCTACTCAAAATGGACAATACCACCGCCGTGGCATATGTGAAGAGACAAGGGGGCACTCGGAGCCCCACCCTTCTCCAAGAGGTCGAACCTATCATGACCTGGGCTCAGAGGAATCTACAAACTTAACAGCAGTCTTCATTCCAGGGGAACAGAACATTCAAGTGGACTTTCTGTCACGCAGCAACCTAGACAACAACGAATGGTCACTGCATACACAGACATTCAAGTGGATCCTATCGTTGGGAATCGATCCAGAAGTGGATCTGTTTGCATCCCCCTGCAATCACAAAGTAGACAGATACTACACTCGAGGTCGGTGCAGTCAAGCCTTCGGAGTAGATGCATTAACAAGCCAATGGAAATTCAACAAGGCATATGCCTTCCCTCCACCTCCGATCATGCAAAAATTCCTGCAGCGGCTCCAGTTGGAGAAAGGCGAAGTGATAACAATAGCACCATACTGGCCGAACAGGCCATGGTTTCCTCTCCTGAATCTGATGAGCTTCAGGGACCCGCTAGAGTCTCTTGGGTGTGCTTTAGGGGTAATCTCTACCCTTATGAGCTCCAGAAAGCCTAACATGAACAAAACCTACAACAGAATCTGGACCAGGTTTGTCAGCTTCATGACTTCTGCTGGAAAATCTTTCAGAAATCCTGGAGTTCAAGACGTTTTGAGTTTTCTACAATCAGGCTTGGATCTTTCTTTGTACTCTGAGGGAACTGATTGACAAGTTTCAGCCTTATCGGCATTTTCAGGAACATCATGGGCAACTCATCCCCTGGTTCAACAATCCTTTCAGGGGGCTTCGAGAATCAGGTCTCAGAGGAAACCTAGATTCCCCAAATGGGATCTTCTGCTCGTCCTTGATGCTCTTTCAGCACTCAACAACAAGGATCTTTCTATTAAGGAATTATCAATCAAACTGGCCTTTCTAGTGGCCATTACTTCAGCCAAAAGGGTTTCAGAAATAAGCTTCCTGGGTTGTCAAGAACCCTTTTTGACTTTCTTCCCGGACCGAGTGGTCCTTATTCCCATGCTTGGGTCTAAACCAAAAGTCAAGTCAGTTTTTCATGAGAATCAGGAAATAGTCCTTCCTACTTTCAATTCTCCAGAATCAGCAGATGTTCATCCCTTGGATGTAGGTGAGACTCTGAAAGAATATTTGCGAGTCACTTCATCTTTAAGAAGCTTGAACTATCTGTTCTTGTTACACACTGGTAGCAACAAAGGAAAGAGGGCTTCCTCCAGAACAATAGCAGCCTGGATCGTCCAATCTATTCAACAGGCTTACAGGGCAAAGGGCTTAGCTCCTCCAGAGGCGTGACGGCTCTTTCCACCAGAGGCATGGCAGCCTCATGGGCAGCAGCTCGACACGTGGCTCCTGAAGTGATATGCAGGGCAGCCTCGTGGTCTTCTATTCATACATTTATGTCTCATTATTGTATTGAGCCTGCTTCCCTTTCCTCTGTTAATTTTGGTCGAAAAATCCTGTCAGTTGACGGGAAAGATTAAAATATTTTTTTTGAGCAAGCATACCCTCCCGTGTGGATTGGCTAGTTATTTCCCACACGTAGTCTGCCATGGAGTCTGTCAGGAAAACGGAAAATTTATTACCAAATACTTACCGTAATTTTCCTTTCCTGATAGACTCCATGGCAGACGGAGTTCCCACCCATGAATTAAAAATATGAGAGTTGAAATTTGAGTCGGCTAGTTACGGAACACCTGTCTGTGGAGGTGAGCTCAAATTTATGGGTAAGGGGTCCTATAGCTGTGGAGAGGAGGCGGGGTTAACCCACACGTAGTCTGCCATGGACTCTATCAGGAAAGGAAAATTACGGTAAGTATTTGGTAATAAATTTTCCGTTTTCTCAGTTAGAGCTATTTCAAGCTCTGCAAGTCTCCCAGCAACAAAAATCCACCTTTAAATAATTAGGAAGGTCTTCCAGAGACAGAACAATTGCCTATCAAAGAGACAGAGGACTGAGGATGAAAGAGTTAATCAAAATACAGCAAAAATGGTGACAAAGAAGTGCGCTAACGTAA
The DNA here is from genome assembly GCA_029206835.1 of Rana muscosa. NCBI lineage: Eukaryota > Metazoa > Chordata > Amphibia > Anura > Ranidae > Rana > Rana muscosa. The sequence continues at coordinate 713,281,895 of CM055118.1, forward strand.
GATGCATTACTACTCATTACTGCATTAAAAATAGTATATATCATATAATGACTGATGATATGTGATGAATCATATTGTACAGTACATTAGGGTTTTCTCACTTAGATGTTCATAGTCTCCTTTTAAAGCACATGGCCTTTGCGCTGCTTATCTCCTTCAGCCTCTTTCAGCCACTTCCCGTATACATGCATTCACTCCAGGGCATAAGTGTGCACCTCATAGCTCTGACACATATGTGTGTGTGCATGTGTATATATACTGACGGTGTCAGTAGAGCAATGGATGGTGTCAGTAGGGCAGTGGATGGTGTCAGTATTTTTTATTTAGATTATTTTATTTTTTATTATTCTTTTACAATTTTTTTTAGGAGACCCATTTGGGGGCTTTGGTGAAATATCAGAGGTTTAAACAGGGGGAATCTGTGCCACACAGGGTGATTAGTGTGTGCCCAGGCACATCCGGCACACCCTGTGCGCAAGCCTATGCTTCAGGGGTAGCTGTACGTTACTGGACATGTTGATAGACACAATGATGAACCATGCCTATGCAATGTGACTGACCTATGCAGAAGCACGGCTGGAAGACAGTTGTCAACCTGTAACAGGTGTCTAAACATAGACCTTCATGACATGATCACCACAAATTCTAATTAAAACTGCAAAGTTAACAAAAAAAAAAAACGATTTGTTAAATTACCATTAACCACATAGCTCCCAACTGTCCCAGATTTGGAGGGACTGTCCCTGAGTTGGTACAAAGTCCCTCTGTCCATCTTTCCTCCTTATTTGTCCCTCATTTTGGTCTGATCTATATAGTTGTATATAAAAATGCACTATTTATCTAACAAAAAGTGTTTCCCAGTGCTTAGTCTTTCATCCAATTTCTAAATTACTGCATTTGTAAATTTCAAAAACCAGTATAAAGGAATAGTAATGCTAACAAAAAAAAAAGCACTTGTGGGTTTAACTAATCATTTTTTTTTTGTACAATTCTGTATTAGGGGTGTGTCAGGGGGTGTGTCCTATGCCTACATACTTTTTCTAATAGGTGTCCCTCGCTCCCATCTCAGAAAGTTGGGAGGTATGTAACCAGTTCCCGCCGGCGGTGCGCATATATGTACCTTTGTGGGTGGGCTTTAACGCTGAAAGGTGACTTATATGCGTCCCTATGAACACATATTTCTGTGCTGAGAGTGCTGGAATCCATCTGCCCTTAGCTCAGGCATGCAGACAGGGTGTGCTAACACTTTGATACTTTAGGGTGACTCCATAAAGTTGTGTTTCAATATCAACCAGCTAGAATTCAGCTTTTAGAAGATTAGAGATAAATTCAGCTAATTTCAGGTTCATGTCAATGCACACCTTTGCTCTTTATATTGCAGCACAGTGGCCTTGTGGTCAGCAGTTGGTGCTATAATAATTCTCGTAAACAATTAAATATATATACAGGCATATATATCTATATATAGATATATCTATATATCTAGATATATATATATACAGGCATATATATCTATATATACATATATAAATATATATCTATATATATATAGATATATACAGTTGCAAAAAAAAGTATGTGAACCCTTTGGGAATGATATGGATTTCTGCACAAATTGGTCATAAAATGTGATCTGATCTTCATCTAAGTCACAAAAATAGACAATCACAGTCTGCTTAAACTAATAACACACAAAGAATTAAATGTTATAATGTTTTTATTGAACACACCATGTAAACATTTACAGTGCAGGTGGAAAAAGTATGTGAACCCCTAGACCAATGAGATCTCCAAGAGCTAATTGGAGTGAGGTGTCAGCAAACTGGAGTCCAATCAATGAGATGAGATTGGAGGTGTTGGTTACAGCTGCCCTGTCCTATAAAAAACACACACCAGTTCTGGGTTTGCTTTTCACAAGAAGCATTGCCTGATGTGAATGATGCCTCGCACAAAAGAGCTCTCAGAAGACCTACGATTAAGAATTGTTGACTTGCATAAAGCTGGAAAGGGTTATAAAAGTATCTCCAAAAGCCTTGCTGTTCATCATCTCACGGTAAGACAAATTGTCTATAAATGGAGAAAGTTCAGCACTGCTGCTACTCTCCCTAGGAGTGGGTGTCCTGTAAAGATGACTGCAAGAGCACAGCGCAGACTGCTCAATGAGGAGAAGAAGAATCCTAGAGTGTCAGCTAAAGACTTACACAAGTCTCTGGCATATGCTAACATCCCTGTTAGCGAATCTACGATACGTAAAACACTAAACAAGAATGGATTTCATGGGAGGATACCACAGAGGAAGCCAGTGCTGTCCAAAAAAAATAATTGCTGCACGTTTACAGTTTGCACAAGAGCACCTGGATGTTCCACAGCAGTACTGGCAAAATATTCTGTTGACAGATGAAACCAAAGTTGAGTTATTTGGAAGAAACACACAACACTATGTGTGGAGAAAAAGAGGCACAGCACACCAACATCAAAACCTCATCCCAACTGTGAAGTATGGTGGTGGGGGCATCATGGTTTGGGGCTGCTTTGCTGTGTCAGGGCCTGGACGGATTGCTATCATTGAAGGAAAAATGAATTCCTAAGTTTATCAGACATTTTGCAGGAGAACTCAAGGCCATCTGTCCACCAGCTAAAGCTAAACAGAAGATGAGTGTTGCAACAGGACAACGACCCAAAGCATAGAAGTAAATCAACAACAGAATGGCTTAAACAGAAGAAAATACGCCTTCTGGAGTGACCCAGTCAGAGTCCTGACCTCAACCCGATTGAGATGCTGTGGCATGACCTCAAGAAAGCGATTCACACCAGACATCCCAAGAATATTGCTGAACTGAAACAGTTCTGTAAAGAGGAATGGTCAAGAATTACTCCTGACCGTTGTGAACGTCTGATCTGCAACTTTGGTTGAAGTTATTGCTGCCAAAGGAGGTTCAACCAGTTATTAAATCCAAGGGTTCACATACTTTTTCCACCTGCACTGTGAATGTTTACATGGTGTGTTCAATAAAAACATGGTAACATTTCATTCTTTGTGTGTTATTCGTTTAACCACTTAAGCCCCGGACCAATACGGGCCATTATGACCAGGCCCCTTTTTGCGATTTGGCACTGCATCGCTTTAACTGACAATTGCGCGATCGTGCGATGTGGCTCCCAAACAAAATTGGCGTCCTTTTTTTCCCACAAATAGAGCTTTCTTTTGGTGGTACTTGATCACCTCTGCGGTCTTTATTTTTTGCGCTATAAACAAAAATAGAAAGAAAATTTGGAAAAAAATTACATATTTTTTACTTTTTTCTATAATAAATATCCCCAAAAAATATATATAACATTTTTTTTTTCCTCAGTTTAGGCCGATACGTATTCTTCTACATATTTTTGGTAAAAAAAATCGCAATCAGCGTTTATTGATTGGTTTGCACAAAAATGATAGCGTTTACAAAATAGGGTATAGTTTTAAGGCATTTTTATAAATTATTTTTTTTTACTAGTAATGGCGGCGATCAGCGATTTTTTTCGTGACTGCGACATTATGGCGGACACATCGGACACTTTTGACACATTTTTGGGGCCATTGTCATTTTCACAGCAATCAGTGCAATAAAAATGCACTGGTTACTGTGAAAATGACACTGGCAGTGAAGGGGTTAACCACTAGGGGCGCTGAAGGGGTTAAGTGTGCCTAGGGGCGTGTTACTAACTGAGGGGGGGCGTGGCTACGACTGACACATCACTGATCTCCGCTCTGATTACACAGAGCGGAGATCGCTGACATTGTCAGTAGAGGAACGGGGAGATGCTGTGTTTACACACACATCTCCCCGCTCCGAGCCTCCGTAAGATGATCGCGGGGATCCCTGCGGCGATCGAGTCCACGGGACCTGCGGTCCCACTCACGGGGAAGGCAGGGGGGTCGCGATCGTGCCGGCCGCGGCGCGTGCGCGACCCCGACGTCGGCAGTTAAAGGGCCACGTACAGGTAAGTGATTGTGCCTGTACGAGCCATTCTGCCGACGTATATATGCCGTGAGCGGTCGGCAAGTGGTTAAGCAGACTGTGATTGTCTATTGCTGTGACTTAGATGAAGATCAAATCACATTCTATGACCAATTTGGGCAGAAATCCTTATCATTCCAAAAGGGTTCACATACTTTTTTTTGCAACTGTATCTATATAGATATATAGATATATATCTATATGGATATATGTATATATATCTATATATATAGATATATATATATATCTATATATATACACACACACACATATATATATAGATAGATAGATAGATAGATAGATAGATAGATAGATAGATAGATAGATAGATAGATAGATAGATAGATAGATAGATAGATAGATAGATATTATATTATATTATATAATTGAGGCAAACAACCTGGTCCCTCTAAGTACATGCACATGGTAAACAGCAAGTGACCTTTTCCTGTACAACTGAAGATCAATTTTGCTGTTCTTTATTGATGAAGTAGCATAGATTTTTTTCAAGGAAAATCTGAAATTTCTTATTAATGAAGCATTGTCTTCTCTAGTGTCTCACACTCCCAGTAGCTCAGCTTTAGCTCTTGTTCTATTGAGTTACTGAAAAATATATTTCAATGTTATTAGTATTTGTTTCATCTGAAGAAAGTTGGAACTGAGTAGTGATGAGCCGAACACCCCCGGGTTCGGTTCGCACCAGAACCCCCGAACGGACCGAAAGTTCGCGCGAACATTAGAACCATATTAAATACAATGGATGCGAACGTTCGGATTCTAAAGTGCTAATTATAATGACTATTATCCATGTTATTGTCCGAAACAGAGTTTGGGAACCCGGGTTCTGCACCAGGGGACATGTATCAATGCATAAAGAAGTTTTAAAAACGGACGTTTTCCGGGAGCAGTCATTTTAATGATGCATAAAGTGAAAAAAAAAAGTCAAATATTCCTTTAAATATTGTACCTGGGGGGTGTCTAAAGTATGCCTGTGAAGTGCCACGTGTTTCCCGTGTTTAGAACTGTCCCTGCACAAAATAACATTTCTAAAGGAAAAAAAGCCATTTAAAACTGCTTGCGGCTTTAATGCAATGTCTGGTCCCGGTAATATGGATGAAAATCTTTAGGAAAAATGGCATAGCTACCCCATCAACCCCCCCCCCCTACCCCAGCCCATTACCAGCCCCTTTGGGTCTTGTATGGATATTAAGGGGAACCCTGCACACAAAATAAAAAAGCCCCTATATACTCTGAACAGCCGTATACAGGCAGTGCATACAAGACAGGGACTGTAGGTTTGTTCTTATGTAGAATCTGTTTGTAATTTTGAACAGCTGCATTGTTTAAGTGTAGCTCCATGCCAAATTCCTTTTTTTTAGCTTTTTGGAAAACATAGGGAACGGTTATCACCCCTGTCACATTTTTTTTGCTGTCTGTGCCCCTGTTCAGAACATTTCACCTCACTTTGCGTCCCAATGACAACTGTTTTTGAAATGTGGTGTTTGTATTGAAACAAGGATTGGTGATAAAGCATCAGTAGAGAGGAGACACCTTTCTCCCATATTAATTCTTACAGGAGAGAATTTTCCTTCCAAGGGGTAGATTTCCTCTCACTTCCTGTTGTCTTCTTCCGTTTGCAAGTAGTAGTAGTTTGTAAGTTGGATGTTTGAAAGTAGGGACCTTCCGTATATACTCTGCAGAAATTGGCCCCTTAGGTGTTGGTGTTGGCACAACACTGAAAGCACTCACAGTTATTCTTGGTGGGTGCTGGAACGCCCTACTGTCAAGTATAATATCAGGAATTGTAATAACATATAATTGTTGATCAGTGGTAGTAAAAATTGGCCCTTTGATGGTGGTGCTGGTGCCACAACACTGTAAGGCCTGACAGTTACTCTTGGTGGGCGCAGCAATGGTCCCTGCTGTGAATTATTAGATCAATAATTATAATTGCATGCCCCTGTTGAACAGGGGCTGAAAAACTGGGCCTTTGGTGGTGGTGGTGGTGGTGGTGGTGGTGATGGTGTTGCTGGTGCCACAACACTGTAAGGCCTGACAGTTACTCTTGGTGGGCGCAGCAATGGGCCCTGCTGTGAATTATTAGATCAATAATTATAATTGCATGCCCCTGTTGAACAGGGGCTGAAAAATTGGGCCTTAGGCACTGGTGGCACAACACTGCAACCCCTCACAGATACTGTACTTGGAGCACAGCAATGAGGCCTGTTGCAAAGTATTGCATCAAAAATTTTAATTACACGCCCCTGTTAAACAGGGGCTGAAAAATTGGGCCTTAGCCACTGGTGGCGTCACCCATAAACCAAAATGATCTTCCAAGCTATCATCGTTAATCGTATCATTGAGGAGGAGGAGGAGGATAGCCAGACAACATAACAGCACAGGCACTCAGCATCAGCATCAGTCTTGAAGGGATGTGACATTTTAAAATCAATTAGTCTGTTATATCAGCATCTGGTGTGTGGTAGCTGGTGGTGATCCAAGACTGGTTCATCTTGATGAAAGTCAGTCGATCAACCGAGTCGGTGGACAGGCGCACCCTGTGATCCGTGACAAATCCTCCAGCAGCACTGAATGTGCGTTCTGAAAGAACGCTGGATGCAGGACAGGCCAGTAGCTCAATTGCATACTGTGCAAGCTCTGGCCAGTGATCCATCCTCAAGACCCAGTAAGCCAGAGGATTTTCGGTGGGGAAGGTGTCCAAGTCTGACCTTGCCCCTAGGTATTCCTGCACCATGTATATCAGACGCTGGCGATGGTTGCTGGAACCGATCATACTTTGGGGCTGCGGACTAAAGAATTGTCTGAACGCATCGGTCAGACGGCCACCTTCCCCACCGCTCCTTCTTTGACTGCCCGAAGCCTCAGCAACTCGTTGTCCAGGACCAGGAGTTTGTAACCTCCCAGTCTCTGGGAACGCGTTGCACAGACCTTTCTGCAATGCCTCCCGGAGTTGTCTCATCCTCTGCTCCCTCTGCGACGGTACGATAAGGTCCGCAACCTTACCCTTGTACCGTGGATCAAGGAGAGTGGCCAGCCAGTAATGGTCCCTCTCCTTGATCCGAAGAATTTGAGGATCCTTCCGCAGACTTTGCAGGATCAGGGAGGCCATGCAGCGTAGGTTAGCTGAGGCATTCAGTCCGGAGTCCTCTGGGTCACTAAGGACGACATGATCCGCAGCCACCTCCTCCCAGCCACGTACAAGTCCACTGGTTTCTTGGGACTGTAAATCATCCCTAAAAGACTGCTGCTGATGATGCTGAGTGCCAGCCTCCACCTCCATGCTGACACAATCCTCCTCCTCCTCCTCCTCCTCCTGTGCGATGGGTGGGACAGAAGGAACACTGTCAGGGTAAAGGGGGCCTTGAGAGGCAAGGAAGTCCTCCTCTTCCTGCCTCTGTTCTGCCTCAAGTGCCCTTTCCATTATTCCACGCAGCGTGTGCTCCAACAGGTGGACAAGAGGTACAGTGTCACTGATGCATGCACTGTCACTGCTCACCATCCTCGTGGCCTCCTCAAATGGTGCCAGGACAGTGCATGCATCCCTGATCATGCCCCACTGGCGTGGTGAAAAAAACCCGAGCTCCCCTGACCCTGTCCTGGTGCCGTAGTCGCACAGGTACTCATTGATGGCCCTCTGCTGCGTGTGCAGCCGCTGCAGCATGGCCAACGTTGAGTTCCACCTGGTGGGCATGTCACATATAAGGCGGTTCTTGGGCAGGTTCAACTCCTTTTGAAGCTCAGCCAGGCGAGCACTGGCATTATAAGATCTGCGGAAATGCACACAGACTTTCCTGGCCTGCCTCAGGACATCCTGTAAGCCCGGGTACCTGCCCAAGAACCGCTGCACCACCAGGTTAAGGACGTGAGCCATACAGGGCACATGGGTCAGTTGTCCCTGTCGGAGGGCGGAGAGGAGGTTGGTGCCATTGTCGCAAACCACCATTCCTGGCTTAAGCTGGCGTGGCGTCAACCACCTCTCGGCCTGCCCCTGCAGAGCAGACAGGACCTCTGCCCCAGTGTGGCTCCTGTCCCCCAAACACACCAGCGCAAGCACGGCATGGCATCTTTTTGCCTGCGTACTTGCGTAGCCCCTTGAACGCCTACGGAGCACCGCTGGTTCCGAGGACAAACCACAGGAAGAGGCCATGGAGGAAGAAGAAGAGGAGGGGGTGGAGGAGAGAGGTGTGTCACAACCAGCAGTAGCATTTTGGAGGCGTGGGGGTGGAACAACCTCCAACACTACTGCACCTTGTCCTGCATCCTTCCCAGCTGCCAAAAGAGTGACCCAATGGGCCGTGAAAGAAAGGTAACGTCCCTGTCCATGCCTGCTGGACCATGAGTCAGCGGTAATATGCACCTTACCGCTGACCGCCCTGTCCAGCGAGGCCAAGACATTGCCTTCCACATGCCTGTAGAGAGCCGGAATAGCCTTCCGTGCGAAAAAGTGTCGTTTGGGAACCTGCCACTGAGGAACCGCACATTGCACAAACTCACGGAAGGGGGCCGAGTCTACCAACTGAAAAGGCAGCAGTTGAAGCGCTAGCAATTTAGCCAAGCTAGCATTCAACCGCTGGGCATGTGGATGGCTGGGAGTGAACTTCTTTCGACGGTCCAGCAGCTGGGGCAGGGAAATTTGCCTGCTAGAATCGGACGTTGGTGTACTGCTAGCAGAGTGCCCGCAAGTACTTGCCTGTGACACACCTAATTCTACACCTTCATTCCTCTCAGAGCAGGTTTCAGAGAGGAGTGAAGGTATAGTGGGGTTGGAGATCCCAGCTGATGCGGTGCAAGAAGAGGTCAGCTTTGTTCTTTGGTGTGGGTCTTTAAGGTAGGCTTGCCAACGAGCTGCATGGCAGGTCAACATATGTCTGATCAAGCATGTGGTGCCCAAGCGGCTGATGTTTTGGCCACGCGATATACGCTTGAGACATATGTTGCAAACAGCAGCTGTGCGATCTGATGCACTCGCCTCAAAAAAGGCCCACACCAAAGAACTTTTTGAATGACGGGCAGAGGCAGCGCCCTGCACAGGCGGAGCTCTGCGGTGTGATTCCGTCGGTGTGCTGCCCATACGCTGGCCACTCAAGGGCATCCTGCCTCGTTGGAGATGTGCCTCCTCCTCCTCCTCCTCCTCCTCCTCTCTCCTATTAGGCACCCACGTGGAGTCAGTGACCTCATCATCCCCTCCCTCCTCATCACTGGAGCCAATCTGGCAGTATGCTGCAGCTGCTGGAACATGACTGCCAGATTGGTGTCCTTCTTGAGCATCCCCTCTCTCTGCTCTCACGCTGCTGCCTTTCTCTAGCTGGGTATCATCATCAGATCCTTCCAAACGCTGGGCATCCTCCTGGAGCATGTACCCAACACTGTTCTCAAACAGTTCGGGGGACTCCTCAGGAGGAGGGCATGGTGGGTCTAGGGAAGGATTGACTAATGAAGATAATGATACCAGAGAAGAGGACGCTTTGGCAGCTGCTTTGCCACTACCCTGAGCCTGGGGGAGAGAGGATGAGGAGGATGAGGTGGGCTTGGTCATCCACTCTACCAAGTCTTCGGCATGATGTGGCTCAACATGTCCAGCTGCCGAAAACAAGGACAAGCGTGTCCCATGGCCATGTGCTGATGACAATGCACCGCGTACACGACCAGCACTGTTGCCCCCAGACACAGAGCCTGCTTGCCCTCTTTTTTTGCCTCCTGACTGTCTGCCTCTCCTTGGTTGCCTTCCAGACATTTTAATGGATGGCCTGCAGGGAGATGGGAAAAACAGCAATAAGGGCTACCTTCAGGTGTATATTGTGCAGGAGGCTTAGCAACAATGACACTGACACTGTCCCCTGCCTATCCTTCTCTGTCCCTAAACACAAGGATTGGAAATATGGTTCAGCAAAAAAGTTTTAGAACAGAATAGCACACTGACACTTTCCCTCACTGTCCTACTCTGTCTTTCCCTACAAACAAGATTTAGCACAGAATAGCACACTGATAATTTCTACGAGTGTCCTTCTCTGTCCCTCAACTCAGGGATTGAAAATATGGAACAGCAAAATGATTTAGAACAGAATAGCACACTGTCAGTTTCCCTCACTGTAGCTCTCTGTCCCTCAACTCAGGGATTGAAAATATGGAACAGCAAAATTGATTTAGAACAGAATAGCACACTGTCAGTTTCCCTCACTGTAGCTCTCTGTCCCTCAACTCAAGGATTGAAAATATGGAACAGCAAAATTGATTTAGAACAGAATAGCACACTGTCAGTTTCCCTCACTGTAGCTCTCTGTCCCTCAACTCAAGGATTGAAAATATGGTTCAGCAAAATAGTTTTAGAACAGAATAGCACACTGTCAGTTTCCCTCACTGTAGCTCTCTGTCCCTCAACTCAAGGATTGAAAATATGGTTCAGCAAAATAGTTTTAGAACAGAATAGCACACTGTCAGTTTCCCTCACTGTAGCTCTCTGTCCCTCAACTCAAGGATTGAAAATATGGTTCAGCAAAATAGTTTTAGAACACAATAGTACACTGACACTTTCCCTCACTGTAGCTCTCTGTCCCTCAACTCAAGGATTGAAAATATGGTTCAGCAAAATAGTTTTAGAACAGAATAGCACACTGTCAGTTTCCCTCACTGTAGCTCTCTGTCCCTCAACTCAAGGATTGAAAATATGGAACAGCAAAATTGATTTAGAACAGAATAGCACACTGTCAGTTTCCCTCACTGTAGCTCTCTGTCCCTCAACTCAAGGATTGAAAATATGGTTCAGCAAAATAGTTTTAGAACACAATAGCACACTGACACTTTCCCTCACTGTAGCTCTCTGTCCCTCAACTCAAGGATTGAAAATATGGTTCAGCAAAATAGTTTTAGAACAGAATAGCACACTGTCAGTTTCCCTCACTGTAGCTCTCTGTCCCTCAACTCAAGGATTGAAAATATGGTTCAGCAAAATAGTTTTAGAACAGAATAGTACACTGTCAGTTTCCCTCACTGTAGCTCTCTGTCCCTCAACTCAAGGAGTGAAAATATGGTTCAGCAAAATAGTTTTAGAACAGAATAGCACACTGTCAGTTTCCCTCACTGTAGCTCTCTGTCCCTCAACTCAAGGATTGAAAATATGGTTCAGCAAAATAGTTTTAGAACACAATAGCACACTGACACTTTCCCTCACTGTAGCTCTCTGTCCCTCAACTCAAGGATTGAAAATATGGTTCAGCAAAATAGTTTTAGAACAGAATAGCACACTGTCAGTTTCCCTCACTGTAGCTCTCTGTCCCTCAACTCAAGGATTGAAAATATGGTTCAGCAAAATAGTTTTAGAACACAATAGCACACTGACACTTTCCCTCACTTTAGCTCTCTGTCCCTCAACTCAAGGATTGAAAATATGGTTCAGCAAAATAGTTTTAGAACAGAATAGCACACTGTCAGTTTCCCTCACTGTAGCTCTCTGTCCCTCAACTCAAGGATTGAAAATATGGTTCAGCAAAATAGTTTTAGAACAGAATAGTACACTGTCAGTTTCCCTCACTGTAGCTCTCTGTCCCTCAACTCAAGGATTGAAAATATGGTTCAGCAAAATAGTTTTAGAACAGAATAGCACACTGTCAGTTTCCCTCACTGTAGCTCTCTGTCCCTCAACTCAAGGATTGAAAATATGGTTCAGCAAAATAGTTTTAGAACACAATAGCACACTGACACTTTCCCTCACTGTAGCTCTCTGTCCCTCAACTCAAGGATTGAAAATATGGTTCAGCAAAATAGTTTTAGAACAGAATAGCACACTGTCAGTTTCCCTCACTTTAGCTCTCTGTCCCTCAACTCAAGGATTGAAAATATGGAACAGCAAAATTGATTTAGAACAGAATAGCACACTGTCAGTTTCCCTCACTGTAGCTCTCTGTCCCTCAACTCAAGGATTGAAAATATGGTTCAGCAAAATAGTTTTAGAACACAATAGCACACTGACACTTTCCCTCACTGTAGCTCTCTGTCCCTCAACTCAAGGATTGAAAATATGGAACAGCAAAATTGATTTAGAACAGAATAGCACACTGTCAGTTTCCCTCACTGTAGCTCTCTGTCCCTCAACTCAAGGATTGAAAATATGGAACAGCAAAATTGATTTAGAACAGAATAGCACACTGTCAGTTTCCCTCACTGTAGCTCTCTGTCCCTCAACTCAAGGATTGAAAATATGGTTCAGCAAAATAGTTTTAGAACAGAATAGCACACTGTCAGTTTCCCTCAATGTAGCTCTCTGTCCCTCAACTCAAGGATTGAAAATATGGAACAGCAAAATTGATTTAGAACAGAATAGCACACTGTCAGTTTCCCTCACTGTAGCTCTCTGTCCCTCAACTCAAGGATTGAAAATATGGTTTAGCAAAATAGTTTTAGAACAGAATAGCACACTGTCAGTTTCCCTCACTGTAGCTCTCTGTCCCTCAACTCAAGGATTGAAAATATGGAACAGCAAAATTGATTTAGAACAGAATAGCACACTGTCAGTTTCCCTCACTGTAGCTCTCTGTCCCTCAACTCAAGGATTGAAAATATGGTTCAGCAAAATAGTTTTAGAACACAATAGCACACTGACACTTTCCCTCACTGTAGCTCTCTGTCCCTCAACTCAAGGATTGAAAATATGGTTCAGCAAAATAGTTTTAGAACAGAATAGCACACTGTCAGTTTCCCTCACTGTACCTCTCTGTCCCTACAAACAAGGATTAGCACAGAATAGCACACTGTCACTGACACTCTCCCTACCTATCCTTATTTGTCCCTAAACACAAGGAATCCAGGAATAGTAAAGGAAAAATAATGACACTGTCCCTGCCTATGCTTCTCTTTCCCTGCTCCGGAACACACTACACAAGGCCGCCGCGCTGGCGGCCTTTTATAGTGTGGGGCGTGTACTAAACCCCATCAGCAATAATTGGCCACAGGCATCCTGCCTGTGGCCAATCATTGCTCTCCTCGCTGCCGGCGCTGTGATTGGCCAAGCATGCGGGGTCACAGTGCATGCTTGGCCAATCACAGCGCCTGGATGACACTGCGATGGCGTAGTGCATTGTGGGCCGTTCGCGTCACTCGAATTTGGCGCGAACGGCCCAAATCGTTCGATCTTCGTCGAACGATCGAACAGCCGATGTTCGAGTCGAACGTATGTTCGACTCGAACACGAAGCTCATCCCTAGAACTGAGGTGTTTGTATCTTTTTATAACACTTATGAAACAAATCTTTGGAATATGTACATATTTAATGATATAATCACAAGGATGGATAAGGATGGATGGGGAATATAGCAACTGTTGAATAATTGGCATACATTACTGATAAAGAATAGCAGCACTTTACAAGTATAGAAAGTAATCTATATAAAGGGAAGCTGCATTACTCTAATGTGCATTAATGATAAAAATGCACAATATTCCATGTCAGACACTCAGACTGCATAATCTAGTGTAAACCATAAAGACTGTGTTACCGTCTTCTCTAAATTGATAAGATTAATGTATTGAGCCGCACAGTCTTGAAGGGAATTGGAGTGGACTAGCTAGCATCCTCTGTGATTTCTATTTTCTCTTATTGAGAAAGTGCTGTCAAAATAAAGTTTGTCGGCAGCAAGATTGCTGACCCCATTGCCATAATGACCAGTAAATATAGAGTACAGTCAGAACACTTGATAGACTGGGAAGCTGAAAACGCTGCTTACACACTCATAAAGAGTTCTAGCGTCTGCCACAGGAAGCGAGGCACTGATCGGCCAATTTATTTAACCTATGGAGCTAAAAGCTTCCAGAAACTGCAAAAAAATCAGTTTAATAAAAACATGGATTTTTTTAGTTTAAAATTAGGAGATGCTGCCATCAGTATCAACCAGACAACTGATGCAATTGAGCTAGTTTACTAAAGGAGTTAAGAATCTTCACACATGGAGGCCAATTTGCTAAAGAAGAATCTACACTGAAATAATTGTGGGAATATTCTTAATTTGTCCAACCATGCATACTTGTCAACTGTCCCAGATGTTCTGAGACAGTCCCACTTTTTACTGAGTGGTCCCGAGATGACTGTATTCCGGGCTGTGTCCCGAAATCAGGGCTGTGCACAGGGAAAGCTTCAGTGTACCTAGAACCTAGCCTGTCATTCATAGCCAATCAACTTGCAACCTGCCAGTCATAGCTCCCTTCTAATGGTTGCTGCTGGGACCAAGGATGAGAATAGAGTGATGCTGTCTATGTCTGTTGGATGAGGCTAGAGATGCAAGCTAGGAAAGTAGCAGCATGTTGTTGTCCATCAATCCCATCAATCCCACAAGACAGACCGGTGTTGCTGGGGCATCTAGGAGCAGGACATCCCAATATAAGTGGCATGGGGCCAGAGGATGTGTGTCTGACCATAACACCTTTTTCCATGTGGCCTCAGAATCTTCAAGGTGTGTTTAAGGTGCAAATTTTTTGGCCTCAACACCAAACAATTTGTCTGGGGGAAATCCAATACAGCTCACCATCCAAATAACACCATTGCTACAGTAAAGCATGGAGGTGGTAATATCCTTGTCAGGATAGAGGGAAAATGGATGGGGCAAAATACCATCAAATTCTTCAGGAAAATATGCTGCACTCTGCCAGAAAATTGTCAATGGGAAGAAGGTTTACCTTCCAACATGAAAATAACCCAAAGCACACAGCAAAAATGACCACACAGTGGATGAAGGAGAAAAAAAGGTGAATATCCTAACATGAATAAGTCAGAGCGCAGACTTAAACCCCTTTGAAAATCTGTGGAATGACTTGAAGATTGCAGTCCACAAATAGTCACCATCAACTTTAACTAAACTTGAGCAGTTCTGCAAAGAAGGGTGGGCAAATATTGCAAAGTCTAGATGTGCAAAGTTATGAGAGACCTATCCCAGCAGACTAAAGGCTGGAATTAAAGCAAAAGGTGGTCCAACAAATAGCAAGGCCAGTGTGCTGGCCTGAAATTATGGGAGGAGTTTGAGGGGTACTTAAAGCAGACCATCCACGATGATCAGCATCGGCTCTAGTGCGCGGTATTACAACGTCACCAGCCCGACTCTGCTCAACTCACAGCGTCCGATCGTGTCATTGCTCGCTGTCGCAGGTAGGACTGGTTGTTACCGTTCTAACTAATCGTAGCACTGGTTTACGTTTCCCTTTTTACAAAGATCATATGGCTCACAGGTTTACTTGATCTTTCTGCGTGCTTTTTTAATTACTGCCTAGATCCGTTGTCATTCGAGCCCAGTCGCGTCCGCGATGTTACGACTCGTAACAGCCCGCCACACGGCACTATTTTTCGTAGAGCTTACCCGCTAGGCTCTACGAATCATACGTACAGCACACAAGCCACTTGCTACAAGTCACTCATACGATACATGGTCTCCAAACCGGCGTCCCACCCATCGTAAACTCCATTCCACCCACTGACTCCCTACACCTCCTATGGTACACTCACTTAACCTAACCGACGCCCTACACCTCTTACTACATACCAACACACACCAACAGCCGGTCCGAATCTAATCGCAACATCGGCACTACAATTCGGACCCTCGGCAACCACAAGCCCCCTCAACTACGAAACACCATTCAGTCGATCCAAGTCCAGTCGTATTACCGGCGCTACGATTCGGATCCGGAACACAAACCCCCTCCTTACCTTACAGCCATAACCGAATTAGAATCCAGTCGTAGCATCGGCTCAATGATTTGGATCCTTGGCAATACAAACTTCATTGATCGATCCGAGTCCAGTCGCAGCACCGGCTCAACGACTCAGATCTCTAGCAAACAACCTCTCCAACCGATCCGAATCCAGTTGTAACATTGGCTCAATGATTCGGATCCTTGGCAAACACAATCGATCCGAGTCCATTCGCACCACCGACTCAATGACTCAGCTTCTTAGCACAAACAGACCCCTCCAACCGATCCGAATCCAGTCGTAGTATCGGCTCAACGATTCAGATCCTTGGCAATGCAAACTGCACAACCAATCCAATTCCAGCCGCAGCACCGGCTCAGCAGTTCGGATCCTCGCCAAATCAAAAATAAAATAAAATATATATATATATATATATATATATATATATATATATATATATACATATATATGTAGCACACGGACCTTTTTCTCACCTGGCTCACTTGTAAGATAAGGCACACCGTGCTATATGCCCGTACCCTCCTGTTTGAAGAGGTTAAGCGGTGTTCACAAATTGTTGGGTTCCGCAGCGAGTTACCTCTTCTGGGCTGGTTCCTTTCTCTAGAGTGTAGGGAAAAGTCTGTTGTTTGTGTATCAATAAGGCCAATGTCCAGACAAGGTTAAACCTCAATGAATGAAGGTTTATTTTCTTTATGCTTGAAACCGGACAGGAAAGTTGAAAATGAAGAATAGAATAACAGGGAGGCAGGTTCAGGCACACGGCACTTAATA
Organism: Rana muscosa; assembly: GCA_029206835.1. Taxonomy (NCBI): domain Eukaryota; kingdom Metazoa; phylum Chordata; class Amphibia; order Anura; family Ranidae; genus Rana; species Rana muscosa. The sequence goes on from CM055118.1 coordinate 713,298,380, forward strand.
TCACCACTCAATCCTAAGTGGACTCTGCTCACCCGGATAGTTCTCTCTCACGGTCCTAGCAGCCAGAGTGATGCACAAACTTTACTTTACTTTCCTAGGGATACGATCGGAACCCATTTGCCTAGTTCCAAACTTCCCGGCACTTGTAGCGTAAGGACCTAGGTGCAAGTTGAAGCACGCTACAATGCCTGTGGCGGACTTGTGGAATCCCTCTGTAGGTGACCAGGCCTCATCCGAGGCGGTGACTTCCTTCACCGGTAACCCTGGCTCCCTCTCCAGAACTGGTCACCTTTGAGTGCCCTGGAATTCCTCTTTAGATGGTAGGCCAGCTAAAGGTGCTGGGCCTACATGAAGAGTTGCAGCCCCAGGCTAAAGGTGCCTGAGACTGATACACCCATGCGCACTTCCATGGCCTGGAGGGCCACGAGACGCAGACGGACTGCTCATCGGTACTGCTCCACAGTATCCCTCCTTCCCCCCTCTTAAGATGGCGTCTGCCCCTTATGTATCCTCTCCCAGCATGCACAGTGGGCCGACCACGCCCCCGTACAGCTGCCTGGAGAGGACACCCAAAGGTACAGCAATGTCACTAGCGGTTCAACCCTGACCTGTTATGGCAGCGCCACCCACAGGCCTCAGGGAACTGTACACCAGCAACACCACTTGGCAAAAGCAGAAGAACAAAACCTAACAATTGAAGCGGTCTGGGTCTGGCTACTAACCCAGACCAACCCCTAAATTTAGGTACCTAGCTCCCCTGAAAGTAAAGGGGCGTTACATACACATATAATAATACTTCACCGACCGACCCGAGTTTAGCCGCAGCACGGCCTCAACCATTTGGATCCTCGGATACACAACTTCACGAAACACAAGACCGGTTCGTTACCAGTCGCATCAGCATTACGATTGCGTACGATCCATTCCCCAACCTCAGGCTGTTCCAAGCATTTACATACACGTCTTACTCCAACTATTCCAGCTTCATTGCGAACGTTCGTTCCTACATACTCACAATTTACAAACTTGTTTTCGCCTTTCTAGTAAGGCTGCTTCCTTGCAAGTGGTTCAAACCAGCCACTCATCATCTCCAGTAGCAACACGGCTACTAGACTTGTGCACAACTGAAAAATTTGTTTAGTTTCGGTTCGTTTCTTTTCGGTCCTGTTGATTCGTAATCGTTCGTAATTTTGCTAGACGGGATTCTTCGTGTTCGGACTAATTCGTACTTTCGGTAGAGTACATTGTTTTTCGTTGATTCTGGACACAACTCCTACTTTCGTAACTTTTTTTGGGTTTGTTGATTCGTAATTTTCCGTGTCTCTCTCACAACGACGCTGCCTATTATGCCTAATGTGCTTCGAATGGATTTGTACTTTTCTAAATACATAGCGGTTATTTGTAACGATTCAAAATCTCGTATTTTACTTTAGTTTTTTACATGCGGCGATAGCCTCCGCCCCTGTACACCATTTTGAGAGGGAATTCAGCACGGTGAGGGAGAAGCAGAGAGCAGAGCAGAGTGTTATTGTGCTTCCAATGGATTCGTACATTCGTAACTTTTTTCATAACGAATTATGCCGAAGACATTCGGGCATTCGCTATTTGCGATATAATTTATTTCGGATTCGGTTTTATTCGTAATTGCTTTGTTTGGAAATTCGAATGCTTCCGAATGTCCGAAAGTTGCTAAATTCGGACGAATTTCGATTTGTTACGAAACGAATTGCACAAGCCTAACTGCTACTCAACTTTTTTCTCTGTCACTTTCCCCATGCAGGTCAGTTTGAGTTCCAGTTGGTCCACCCTGCACCAGGTTTTGGACAGTATTCCCCTCAGGTAAAAAAAAAAAAGTATTTTAGGGCTCACATCTTCACCAGGGAGCCAGCTACTGCTCCAAAACAGCTCTCTGCATCCACCTTACCAAAAAACTATTTCTATGTCACCTTACTACAGGTTCCCGGTCGACCCAGTTCTCGACCCCAACTGAGACTTCACTACTAGGGTACAAGGCAGGTGCGTAAATTCAAGGCTCCCCCCTTGCTTTCTCCTCGCACTCTTTCACGACATATTGTACTTCACATACACAATTTGACTTGCTCACGAGGCGTTAGTAGCTGTCACATACCTCTGAGCACTTCACTCTGTTTTCGAAGAGCGATCCGAGATCCTTCACTGCGCAGACAAGGTCGCCTAAAGTCCAGCTTGCTGGCAGTGCAAGCGTTAGCAGACCGAGCACACATCAACCAACTACAGATCGCAACATTCCTACTTAGAATACCAGACTTCAGCTACCCGCCCCAGTCCGCCCTGGGGGCTCTGGTTCATTAGTCTGTGCCGAGCACAGACGGGCACCCGAGCTATCGGTGACCTAGCCAGTCACCTCTTGGCTCGCCTCGGTTGCCACGCATTCTTTTGAGTTTCCAAATTACACTCAACAGCGCTCGCACGCAAACTAGCTGTCATCTACGCCTATCGCTCCTTTCCTGTCCACCCTGCTTTCCTACTTCCTCCCCTTTTGCTAAACCCTTCTATCCCCTCCAACCTTGCAAACTTATCCTAAAACATATGCATTCCCCTCCTTGTTTTAGCCGACGCCATGTCGCAGGCCGACAGCGAAGACTTCGCCTCCGCCCCACCATCACCCCTTACGGGTCCAGCGGACGGCACTACACAGTCTCCCAGAGCTTGGACCATCCCCAGGCTTACGGCCGAACTGCGACGTAGGGGTATTCCCTACCCTGCCACAGCCAGGAAAGCTGAGCTGTTTAGGCTGCTGTTTCCACCACCAGCAGCAGCTCTACCAGACACTCAAGCTTCACTGCAGTCGATATCCTCTGCAATTACCCAGCTGCACGCCTTGGTGACCACGCTGTCAACTTCAGTCACTGATGTCCAGGCTAGAGTAGGAGCCCTGGAAACACGACCAGCTGCACCCCCACCAGCTCCAGTCTCCACCGTCGTTACCGTACCCCCACTTACAGGTACTCCCGACGTCTGCACCACTATCTTTCCTTCACACCTTGTCCCAGCAGGCATCAGGAAGGACATCCTGGACGGCAAGGATGTAAACCTAGCATCCTTACTCATTTCAGTACAGGACATGACAGAGAAAAAGTCATATTCCTGGGGGGACGTCTCAGTCATCCTAAAGGCCAAGGACCCCAGGCTCACTCGCAAACTCTCTGTTACAGAGTTTGTGTTAGCCTTTGGGATGCTTAGAGACGTAATATGCACGGCCAACCCCACCAGGAGGGAAGAACTGGATCTGTACCTCCACACAGTAGTGGATCAAGGCCACAAGTACGGTGGGTGCTCATTCTATGATTACCACCGGTTCTATTCAGCAAAAGCAGCAGCCAGACTGTCACAGTTCTAGCTTAACACCAACTGGAGCACTGTAGACACAGAACTGTTCTGCCGCCACTTCGCCGGCCTTCGCTCCCCACTCTGCGCAATCTGTCAATCTGCCACCCACACGGCTAATTGGTGCTCCGAGCTGAGTGGCAGACGCCCCCCAGCTTCCCTTCCACCTCCAACGCAGCTCACAATTTATCAGTAGCCACACAGTCGTCCCAGTCACACAGGCTAGGACGTCCAATTCGAGCACTGGGGGGTGCAGCCATCTGCAACAACTTTAATTTAAAGGGTTGCAATTACCCTCACTGCAAACTCCTGCACATCTGCCTCCTGTGCCAGAAGGCTCACCCTAGAAGTACCTGCGGCATCAAGTAGCAGAGTCCATATTGACTAGGCCGCGTGCACGTCGGGTGGCTCAGCTTCTACCTCTCCTCACACCCAACTCCCTCTCTAGCAGCCTTCCTCGTGCAGGGGTTCACTACAGGGTTCCACACCGGACTCATCACACTACCTGACACTACCCACGAGTGTAAGAACCTGCTCTCAACAGCCTCCGATGAAGAAGCCATCAGCAACTTGTTGCAAACCGAATTGGACCGGGGGTATATGATCGGCCCCTTTTCACAGTCACCCTTCCTAGTATGGAGAGTCAGCCCTATTGGGCTTGTCAAGGGCAAGTTTTCTAATAAACTTTGATTAGTCTATGACTTGTCCGCTCCTCATTGTTCTAACATACCCAGTTTAAACTCCCTCATACCCTCAGAGGAGTTCTCACTAAAATACTCCTCAGTTGACTTGGCTATCCAAGCCATCATTAACATAGGGGTAGGTGCCTGGCTATCCAAAGCCGACATCTCAGACGCCTTTAAATTGCTACCCATTGAACTGTACCTATGACAGTGGCACGGAATCAAGTGGAAAGGCTTACAATGGGGCAAAAAAGTATTTAGTCAGCCACCAATTGTGCAAGTTCTCCCACTTAAAAAGATGAGAGAGGCCTGTAATTGTCATCATAGGTATACCTCAACTATGAGAGACAAAATGTGGAAACAAATCCAGAAAATCACATTGTCTGATTTGGAAATAATTTTTTTGGCAAATTATGGTGGGAAATAAGTATTTGGTCACCTACAAACAAGCAAGATTTCTGGCTCTCACAGACCTGTATCTTTTTCTTTAAGAGGCTCCTCTGTCCTCTACTCATTACCTGTATTAATGGCACCTGTTTGAACTTGTTATGAGTATAAAAGACACCTGTCCACAACCTCAAACAGTCACACTCCAAATTCCACTATGGTGAAGACCAAAGAGCTGTCGACGGACACCAGAAACAAAATTGTAGACCTGCACCAGGCTGGGAAGACTAAATCTGCAATAGGCAAGCAGCTTGGTGTGAAGAAATCAACTGTGGGAGCAATAATTAGAAAATAGAAGACATACAAGACCACTGATAATCTCCCTCGATCTGGGGCTTCACGCAAGATCCCACCCCGTGGGGTCAAAATGATCACAAGAACGGTGAGCAAAAATCCCAGAACCACACGGGGAGACCTAGTGAATGACCTGCAGAGAGCTGGGACCAACGTAACAAAGGCTACCATCAGTAACACACTACGCCGCCAGGGACTCAGATCCTGCAGTGCCAGACGTGTCCCCCTGCTTAAGCCAGTACATGTCCGGGCCCGTCTGAGCTTTGCTAGAGAGCATTTGAATGATCCAAAAGAGGATTGGGAGAATGTCATATGGTCAGATGAAACCAAAGTAGAACTGTTTGGTAGAAACACAACTCGTCGTGTTTCTAGGAGAGAGAATGCTGAGTTGCAACCAAAGAACACCATACCTACTTTGAAGCATGGTGGTGGCAACATCATGCTTTGGGGCTGTTTCTCTGCAAAGGGAACAGGGCAACTGATCCGTGTACATGAAAGAATGAATGGGGCCATGTATCGTGAGATTTTGAGTGCAAACCTCCTCCCATCAGCAAGGGCATTGAAGATGAAACGTACGTCTTTCAGCATGACAATGATCACAAACACACCACCCGGGCAACGGAGGAGTGGCTTCGTAAGAAGCATTTCAAGGTCCTGGAGTGGCCTAGCCAGTCTCCAGATCTCAACCCCATAGAAAACCTTTGGAGGGAGTTGAAAGTCTGTGTTGCCCAGCGACAGCCCCAAAACATCATTGCTCTAGAGGAGATCTGCATGAAGGAATGGGCCAACATACCAGCAACAGTGTGTGACAACCTTGTGAAGACGTTTGACCTCTGTCATTGCCAACAAAGGATATATAACAAAGTATTGAGATGAACTTTTGATATTGACCAAATACTTATTTTCCACCATAATTTGCAAAAAAAAATATTTCCAAATTAGACAATGTGATTGTCTGGATTTGTTTCCACATTTTGTCTCTCATAGTTGAGGTATACCTATGATGAAAATTACAGGCCTCTCTCATCTTTTTAAGTGGGAGAACTTGCACAATTGGTGGCTGACTAAATACTTTTTTGCCCCACTGTATACTACTTTGCGACCGAGCTGACCTTCGGCTCCAAAAGTAGCCCATGGTTGTGTGACACATTCGCCCAATCTCTTTCCTGGATTCTGTCACACCACGCACGTTGTCAGAAGGTAATCCATTACCTAGATGATTTTTTACTCATCGAGACACCTAGTAAACCCCCAGAAGACCTAAATACTCTAAGAGAGGTCTTTAACAACCTTAACGTGCCCATAGCTGAGAAGAAAGTAGAAGGCCTGGCACAGCTCATCACCTTCCTGGGAATCATACTAGACACACGCGCCATGCAAGCTAGCCTACCTCTCGATAAATTGACCAGCATCAGGACAGTCGTCCATACATTTACCGTTACGCAAGGGTGCACTAAGAGGCAGCTACAATCCTTGCTGGGCATGCTCAACTTTGCGATGAGGATCATCCCTCAAGGGCGATCCTTTATCTCACGCCTCTTAGTGTTTCTCTCCCAGGCACAAGACCCTGACCAAATCATCAAGCTAGACTCAGCCGCCATAGCGGATATGGCCATATGGGACCAATTCCTTGAGAACTGGAATTGCAGATCTATGTTCATCCCATCAGCATCTCCCTCTTCACCACAGATAATCACAGACGCAGCAGCTTCCACAGGCTTCGCTGCAATTTTTGGCCATCATTGGTTTAGGGGGCCGTGGCCGTCAGAGATACTCACAATTCCCGGGTTTAGTCAGTCCTCCTCTCTATTTGAGATCTACCCCATAGTCGCAGCGGCTCAAGTTTGGGGCAGCACCTGGGCGGGACAGACCGTCACGTTCGCCACAGACAACCAGGCCACAGCCACTATTATTAACAAAGGCAGGCCCAAATCGCTGGCCATTATGTCCTTCCTGCGTAGGCTGGTGCTACTATCCCTACAACATCAGTTCAATATCCTCTGTGTCCACATCCCAGGTAAATGCAATACCTCGGCCGACGCACTATCCCGCTTCAACTATGCCACATTATTTTCACAGGAACCCGGAGCCGACCTGACCATGTCCTGTATCCCACATTGGTCGCAACTAACTCTGGATTGAAACAGCACCCCCATAATGCTACCTCCCTCATCAATGCGTCCTTATCTCCCAATACACTGAAGGCCTACCGTACCGCCTGGAAGACCTACGACAGGTTCCTAGTCGCTAACTCCGGGGCGGTATCAGGAGATCTCAACCATATCTTGGCCTTCATTTCCTACTGTCACACGCAGCTCACATTGTCACACAACACCATCAGACTCTATTTAGCCGGCATCCAGCATTTCATCTCCTTACAAGACCCTACCAAACCTTCCTTGTTTACCACTCATGCGGTTAAAACTATACTACGGGGCATTCACAGGCAACAACCCCAGACTAGTACCAAATGCCTACCAGTGACCAGTGCCATATTCCGGGACATGTCTGCTATCCTTTCACATTCTCCCTTCGGCTTACACCCCAGCCTGGTCATTCAAGCAGCCATTTACCTAGCCTTCTACGGTTTCTTACGCGCCAGCGAATTTACTGTCACCAGCCCTAGCTGCCAGGTACTACGTAGACACCACCTGACTCGCTACCAGAGTCACTTCGTCCTACCCATCGCGGTATCGAAAACACAACAATCCGGTCCCGGAGTAGACATCAAACTTTTTCTGACGCACAATGCCTGGTGCCCCGTGGCCATTCTAGATCAGTTGGTAACTCTCCTGTCTGACCTATCAGAGAGCAGCCCTTTACCACCTTTTCCAACTGACCCCCTAAGCGGAAACCAGTTCACTAACCATGTCAGGATACTGCTGCGCAACTTAGGCCTTGACCCAGGACGTTACTCTGGACATTCTTTCCGCATTGGAGCAGTCTCAGCAGCGTCACGAAACTGAGTACCGGACCACGTAATCAAAAAGATGGGCAGGTGGAAATCCATGTGTTTTGCTCGATACATCCCCAATCCTCAAGTAGAAATATCACAAGCCTTCAACTGACTCGCTCTGTAGTTAGTTATCTTACACAATAAAACAATCCTCCCCTAACCAAGTGTATTTTTGGCCCCTTCTCTTGGCATACTGTCCAGCAGGCCAGGCCACACTTCAGGTTTTATTTGTCTTGTTAGTCTTGTGATGTGTTTATGTGATCTGAAAAAGGGGAATGGGGGAAAAGCACTTACATTGCCACATCCAAAATTTAAGGGGATATATTAAATACTCAAAAGAGTGAAAAATAGGACTTTGTAGGCAACACACAGGACATGGAGTACAAAATAATTTTATTATCACAAAAAATGTTAAACAAGGATTAAAAGACCATACAGTATATATAAAGTGACAATGGAGAGTCCCTTGAACGTCGACGCGTTTCGCCGTGAGGCTTCGTCAGGACGGACAAAATAGGGGGGACGATTACATATACACTTGGGACAAGATCTCACTATCTTGGAAGACAGTCCAGATAGCAAAAAGTTGTTCAACAGGCTACCAATCCATATATGTAGTCTGGAAATAGGTGTGTGTACATGATCTGCTGGTCAAAAGGCAAAAAAATCGCAGGAAAATAGTCCGCGAGGAGATAGATGGACAAACTTGATACTTGCAGCTACAAATAGCTTGACAGATCAGCTGTATCCAACCAGAATTGCCAGAACGGGGGTAGAAGACGTTATGGTAGTAAAGTTCTCTACGGCCAACAAATCCAACCATAAGCATTCACAATAGAAGTGCAGATGAATCAGCCAGTGTAGTAGGGATTCTGCCACTATATAGAGTCTGACTAATAAACGTCACAGTGCTCGCCCCCGGGAGTCAGCCTCGTGCTCAGTGTTCAGCATAGTGTATATGTAATCGTCCCCCCTATTTTGTCCATCCTGACGAAGCCTCACGGCGAAATGCGTCGACGTTCAAGGGACTCTCCATTGTCACTTTATATATACTGTATGGTCTTTTAATCCTTGTTTAACATTTTTTTGTGATAATAAAATTATTTTGTACTCCATGTCCTGTGTGTTGCCTACAAAGTCCTATTTTTCACTCTTTTGAGTATTTAATATATCCCCATGTGTTTATGTGATCCATATCTCTTCAGACAGAGGGATCCGACCAGAAAAGACTAACATAAGCGGAGATCCTTTATCCAACTCAGTGATTCTATTTTTCAATTTATTTATTTTTTCTGACATGTTGGTGTTATATCGTTCACTTGTATGTTTTAAGTTGTGCTAGTAAATACAGTTGGATAGAACAAAAACTGTGTCTGTTTTCATTTCAGGCTTCAAAGCAACAAAATGTTATTATTTTAAAGGGGGGTGATTTTTTTCTAAACCCACTGTATCACATGCAATTTCTAAAAACGTAGCAGACCTATTTGTCCTGGAAAAATGCATGTACGTGTGTTCTGTGTCAACATCAGCAAAAGAGAATGCTACTAAGCCTCTTTCTCTCCAGGTCAGGTGTTCTTTTTTTGATACAAATAGTGTGAATTGAGAAAATACTACATTATGACCACTAGATGGAGCTGATGATCACAGGAAATAAGTATTTATTTACATTGATATTCAACTCCATCTAGTGGCAATAAAGTGGTATTTTTCTGATTCTGATACGCTCTTCTTATGAATAAAGAACATCCGACCTGGAGAGAAAACAGACTAGTAATATTTGATTTTTCCAGCATTTGCCCAGAACGAATGCCCAGTTTTGCAGGATAAAGAGCTCTGCACATTTTTTTGGTATGGTTTGTTCAGATACCCACAACAACCACTCAGATAAAAGATTTCATCAGACTAATGAAATATTATTGTTGTTTAGCTGAGATGGTGTTCTTTAGCAGGGCCTATTCACTCAGACACATTTTCTAGCTTTTGTATTTCTTCTCTCTTTGAATTGTCTAGCTGCTGCTCAACTAGACTAATGTAGCCTTTAAATCTTTTTTATATGGCCTCCATTTTCTTTGAAAAATCCATAATCTCTGGCGGATAACAGAGCTGAGCCAACCAGCGTTAGCAGGATTGTATCACACATTTTGGAAACACTTGCAGAAAACTGCCTTATATGAAAAGCTCTATCCTTTGGCTGTTTTACAGTAGGTTGATGGTTCACTGTATTATCTTCAGTTTATCCACTTTTCTGTATTCCCTGTTCCTATGCCTCTCTGTCCTATCTCTAAATTGCAGCTATTGGACAGAGTAAAATTCCCTTTGACTGCAGCAGCTTGTTATTGTTATTCACCGCAGACAAAGCGCACTCAACACAGGAACCACAGGAATTCATGTATAGCCGAGCACAGAGAGGGCATGTTTTTTTCCATAGTACAGCAATTTCCACAACAAATTAACATCATTACATCGCATTACTGCCTGTTCCAACAGTGAAAGTCATTTCATATTCTTCAATAAAGCTTATAACTATACTATCCATTTAAACTCAAAAATCTACCCCACAGGAGAGGCCACCCGCACTGCAATGGGTCCATGCTCTTTCAGTCTAGGGGTGCTGTAATAAGGAGAAATACTTACCCTATTTCATGTTTGTGTTGTGTGTGATCAAAATATATACATATAAATATATGGCAGATTCAGTGTAGGCGTCACTCAAAGCTCAGAGTGGGGTGTGGCTTTAGGATGTTTAGATGATTTAAGGCGGTGAGTCAGCATTCCACCCGTGCCCCAAGACGACGTCAGTTGTGATGAAACGCATAGGGAGGAGCGACGTGCTGACATCACTGCGTTCACGCAGGTCCCGGAGTGACGGGCTGCAATCAAGAGCCGGCCGGCTCAGTGTTTTTACTGCAATTTCTATCCGTCTTAAATGTAAGTGCAATACTGTATGTTTATATAATAAAACCACCAAAGATTTTACACTATGGAAGCTTTTATTTATTCATGGGGGCCAACTGGCTAAATATACCTTTGAGGTATACCACTGGGGAAGATGCTGGGACTATTGCTTTGCATCTTAAAGGCCCGGGCTGGGTATTAAGTCAAAAGCACGTGTGATCTCCCATAATAGGAGATCATTTGGAGTTGGTAAGCGGCAGTGTGTGTAGAGGTAGACATTACATCTTTTTTCTCACCACTTTTTCTTGGGTGCATCATATGTCATCGCATGTCATTTTCACATCTGAAATTTACCTATACTATAAATGGACTAATTATAGTGTGATTTTGTGTTATTATTCATTTTAGTTTGCACAGAGTCACTTTATATGTGAGCTCAGTACACATCAATGTTCTTGCACAGGTTCACTTTATATGAAAGTTTAGTGCAACTTAATATTAAAAGTTGTTGATTTTGTGTGTATCTCACAGGAAGTTGCAGCTTTATTTTCCAAATATCCAATTATATTCACATTTTTATCCATTCACCATTTCACTGGATTTATAGACGGCGTTGTAATTTTATTTTGTTTTATATAAATATATATATATTATTTTTTCTCAGGCTTGCTTAAAGGGGTTGTAAAGGTTCATTTTTTATTTTCTAAATAGGTTCCTTCAAGCTAGTGCATTGTTGGTTCACTTACCTTTTCCTTCGATTTCCCTTCTAAATGATTTTTTTATTGGTCTGAATTTCTCACTTCCTGTTCCTCCTCAGTAAACTTCACACCATCATCCGAGCGGTGTTTAGTCAGCCAGAACAACTTACTGAACAGCTTACTGAACAGCTTACTGAGGAGAAACAGGAAGTGACAAATTCAGACAAAGAAAACAAAGTAAAAAAACAATTAGAAGGGAAATAGAAGGAAAAGGTAAATAAACCAACAATGCACTAGCTTAAAGGAACCTATTTAGAAAATAAATGAACCTTTACAATCCCTTTAACCACTTGTACTGCGGCAGGTCGGCTCAATCTCGCAAATCGCGTCATTGTAATTTTGGCTCGGGAACTCTAGTTCCCCCCAGCGGGGGGAGCCAATCAGCGGGTGGGGCAGACTCGATGTCCGCCGGCCACCCGGGATCGTTCCCTGCAGTGACAGAACGGTGATCTGCCTGTGTAAACAAGGCAAATCTCAAATCTCCGTTCTGACAGGATAGATCACACAGATCCTGTCTTTCTGCTATGCAGGAAACGGATCTGTGTGCTTCCCCAGGCAGCCCACCCCCCATACAGTTAGACCACACCTGCAGGGAACACATTTAACCCCTTGATCGCCCCTGATGTTAACCCCTTCCCTGACAGTGTCATTAGTACAATAAGGCTGGATTCACACCTATGCATTTTTAGTGCTTTTTGCATTTTGCAGATTTGCACTACAGTCCATTTAACATGGTTTCCTATGGAACGCGTTTTGTAGTGCAAAATCTGCAAAATGCAAAAAAAGCACTAAAAATGCATAGGTGTGAATCCAGCCTAACAGTGCATATTTTTAGCACTGATTACTGTAATAATGTCACTGGTTTTCAAAAAAAGTGTCAAAAATGTAAGTTAGGTGTCCGATCTGTCTGCAATGTCGCAGTCTTGCTAAAAATCGCAGATCACCGCCATTACTAGCAAAAATAAATAAATAATAAAAATGCCATAAATCTATTCCCTATTTTGTAGACGCTATAACTTTTGCGCAAACCAATCAATATATGCTTATTGCTATTTTTTTACCAAAAATGTGTAGAATTTTTTTTTTTTCGGCCTAAACTGAGGAAGATTTTTTTTAATATATATATATATATATATATATATATATATATATATATATATATATATAGGAAGGCCAGTATGCTGGCCTGAAATTATGGGAGGAGTTCTAGGGGTACTTAAGCAGACCATCCACCAGGGTCAGTGTCGGCTGTAGTGCGCGGTATTACATGTCACTGGGCTGACTCTTCCCCACTCACCTCATATTCATGAGTCGGCGCATGCGATCGCAGGTACATTTCAGCTTCTTCATTCGGGGTCTTCGACGGCGGTTCCCGCTCACGGTCGCAAGTAGTATCCGAACTTTTCATATCAGGTACAATCTTGCAGTTTGTTATGCTTTCATCCTGCACCCCTTGCATAAAAAGCCTGCCCCTGAATTGTTGTCGCTCGTTTTCAGGCATCATTCAGCACAGGCGTAGTACATTTATAAGTTCCTTCTGCCAAACCTACGATTCATTCGTACATCCAAGTCTCCGAGCCGCTGACGGTCATTGTCCGATAACACCCGCCATAGGCTTCACTGGTTATAAAAGTCACTGTCCATGGGGTTCAAGTCTCATTCATTTGGAGATGAGAATGTATTGTTTGTATGGGTTTCTGTGGCTGAGCAAGGTGGTAATTAGACCCACCTGGTGCCTTCTCTGCACTGGATTAGCCTGGGGGATGGGTGGTTGATAGGTGTTAGCTTTCAGAGCAAGGGGTGGCATACACCATACAACCAATTTGTATCAGATTAACTAATACTCCTCACTACCAATTCGTATCGGCTTCATTTTATACATTTTACAACCGATTTGTATCAGACACATTGCATAGGCCGAAGGCTTAACGGCTCCTCACACGCCACACCTTCTACAAACCCCATCGCACCTACTGACGCCCTACACCTCCTACGATACTCTCCCTTCACCCAACTGATGCCCCACACCTCTTACTACACACACCATACACCGAACAGTCCGGTCCGAATCTAGTCGCAAAATATCGGCACTACAGTTCGGACCCTCGGCAATCACAAGCCCTCTCACCTTCGAAACACCAGACAGCCGATCCGAGTCCAGTCGCATCTCCGGCGCCGTGATTCGGATCCCGGTGCATCAATAACCCCATCCTCACAACACAACCACACCGATCCGAATCCAGTCGTAGCATCGGCTCTAAGATTCGGATCCTCGGCAAACACAACCGATCCGAGCACAGTCGCATCACCGGCTCAATCGGCTCGGATCTCTAGCATCAAACTTCCCTAACCGATCTGAATCCAGTCATAGCATCGGCTCTAAGATTCGGATCCTCTGCAAACCCAACCGATCCGAGTCCAGTCGCACCACCGGCTCAAACGACTCGGATCTCCAGCAACAACCTCACTAACCGATCCAAAACACAGTCGTAGCATCGGCTCAACATTTGGATCCCTGGCTAACACTGTCCATCCAAGTCCAGTCGCACCACCGGCTCAAACGACTCGGATCTCTAACAAACAAACCTCTAACCGATTCCAAAGTCAGTCGTAGCATCGGCTCAAACGATTCAGATCGTCGGCAATACAAAGTGCCAGGTCGTTACTAGTCGCATCAGCGTTACGATTACGTACGAACCATTCCCCAAACCTCACTCTGTACAAAAAAATAAATAAATAAATTAATTAATTAATTAAATTTAAAAAAAAATGTTTAAATAAAAAAATATATATATATTAACCACTTAAGCCCCGGACCATTTCGGGCCATTAGGACCAAGCCTGTTTTTGGGATTGGGCACTGCGCTGCTTTAACTGTAAATTGTGCGGACATGCAATGTTGTACCCAAATGAAATTTGCGTCCTTTTCTTCCCACAAATAGAGCTTTCTTTTAATGGTATTTGATTGCCTCTGCGATTTTTATTTTTTGCGATATAAATGGAAAAAGAACGAAAATTTTGAAAAAAAAAGATATTTTCTACTTTTTGTTATAAGAAAAATCGAATAAACTCAATTTTAGTCATACATTTAGGCCAAAATGTATTCAGCCACATGTCTTTAGTAAAAAAAATGTCAATAAGCGTATATTTATTGGTTTGCGCAAAAGTTATAGCGTTTACAAACTAGGGTACATTTTCTGAAATTTACACAGCTTTAAATTTATGACTGCCTATCTCATTTCTTGAGGTGCTAAAATGGCAGGGCAGTACAAAACCCCCCCAAATGACCCCATTTTGGAAAGTAGACACCCCAAGGAAATTGCTGAGAGGCATGTTGAGCCCATTGAATATTTTTTTTTTTTTGTCCCAAGTGATTGAATAATGACAAAAAAAAAAAAAATTACAAAAAGTTGTCACTAAATGATATATTGCTCACACATGCCATGGTTATATGTGGAATTGCACCCCAAAATACATTCTGCTGCTTCTCCTGAGTACGGGGATACCACATGTGTGGGGCTTTTTAGGAGCCTAGCCACGTACGGGACCCCGGAAACCAAGCACCGCCTTCAGGATTTCTAAGGGCGCAAATTTTTGATTTCACTCCTCACTACCTATCACAGTTTCGAAGGCCATAAAATGCCAAAATAGCACAAAACCCCCCCAAATGACCCCATTTTGGAAAGTAGACACCCCAAGCTATTTACTGAGAGGCATGTTCAGTCCATGGAATATTTTATATTTTGCCACAAGTTGCGGGAATATGACAAACTTTTTTTTTTTTGCACAAAGTTGTCACTAAATGATATATTGCTCACACATGCCATGGGCATATGTGAAATTACACCCCAAAATACATTCTGCTGCTTCTCCTGAGTACGGGGATACCACATGTGTGGGACTTTTTGGGAGCCTAGCCGCGTACGGGACCCCAAAAACCAAGCACCGCCTTCAAGGTTTCTAAGGGCATAAATTTTTGATTTCACTCCTCACTACCTATCACAGTTTTGAAGGCCATAAAATGCCAAGATGGCACAAAACCCCCCCAAATGACCCCATTTTGGAAAGTAGACACCCCAAGCTATTTGCTGAGAGGCATGTTGACCCCATTGAATATTTTTTTTTTTTGTCCCAAATGATTGAATAATGACAAAAAGAAAAAAAAATGTACAAAAAGTTGTCACTAAATGATATATTGCTCACACATGCCATGGTTATATGTGGAATTGCACCCCAAAATACATTCTGCTGCTTTTCCTGAGTACGGGGATACCACATGTGTGGGACTTTTTGGGAGCCTAGCCGCGTACAGGGCCCCAAAAACCAAGCACTGCGAACGCTGCAGTTATGTGTGTTGTGTTTGGTAAGTGACAGTGATCGATCGATACTGCACTTGGGTGGGCTGGGCTGGGCTGGGCTGGGCTGGGCGGAGGGGCTAAACGCAGGCGCTAGCAGGTATCTGGGCTGATCCCGCTAACACTGCGTTTTTGGGAACCCTAAACCGCTGGGGATGCTAGTATAGATCTGATCAGATCTGATCAGATACTATACCACTAAGGGGGGTGTATGCTTTGCGCGTGGGTGTTAGCGTTACTGGCACTAACCTAACACTGCCTGGGGCGACGCAGACCCTCTCTGGCGCTAAAACCTAATTGATCTCACCCGCCGGGCGATCAGGGGGGTTAAACCTTTATTGGGTTATATACGGCGGGTGCCCTGATGCTATAAAAAGCAAACTAATCAACCAGCGTCACCCGTAACCTTTATATGGTGATCACTGGTGAAAGGGTTAACTAGGGGCAATCAGGGGGTTAAAACCTTTATTAGGTTAAATATGGGGGTACCTGACACTATATAAAAACCTGACGGGTAACCTAAATAACTAAATAACTTACTGGCTAACCAGTGACACCAGTGACGCTTATACGGCGATCACTGGTGAAAGGGTTAACTCTAGGGGCAATCAGGGGGTTAAAATAATATATGGGGGTACCTGACACTAATAAAAACCTGCGGCGAACCTAAAAAAAAATAACTGCCTATCTAAAACACCAGCGACACGAATACAGCGATCGGAAAAACAATCGCTTAGTGACGCTGAAGTTAGGGGGTGAAAGGGTTACCTGGGGGGTGATCAAGGGGTTAAACCTTTATTAGGGGGGGGGGGGGTTAGGGGGCTACCCTGAACCTAAAGGGGCCTAATCCTAACTGCCCTGCAACTTTTTACAATCACAGATGACACTAAATGCAGTGATCAGTAAAATAAATGATCACTGCAATCAGTGACACTGTGATTGGGGGCTTTGGGGTGACCTGGGGGGTGATCTGGGGGTGACTGGGGGGTGATTTGTGTGCCTATGTGTACCTACGTGTCAGTGGACTGTTGGTGCACTAACCTGCTTCTTCTCTGCTCGGCGCCGGGAACGGAAAGACCGCGGCGAGGGAGATGACATCACTTCCTCCAGCCTTGTTTACATCACATGGCGGAGGAAGCATTTTCATTGGCCGTGAGCGATCGCGAGGGGGGGGCGGAATCGAGCGCCCCCCCCCCTCATGCCTGATCGCTCCCGAACACTTAACGGCCGCTCACTGAAGTGAAGGGGGGTCCGGATGGACCCCCCAACTGCACAAAGGCGATCACGTAGATCTACGTGATTCTGCCTGTCCGTGCCATTCTGCCGACGTAAATCGGCGGTGGGCGGTCGTTAAGTGGTTAATAAAAAAGAAAAAAAAAATTTTTTTTTTAAATAAAAAATAAAAAAAAAAAAATTATTAATAAAAAAATAAAATAAAAAAAATATATTATTTTTTTCTCTTTAAAAACCGTCAAAGAATTTACATACACAACTTACTCCAACTATTCCAGCTTCTTCACGGACGGTCATTCCTACATACTCACAATTCACAAACTTTCCTTCTTTCGCCTTCTCAGTAAGGCTGTGTTCCTCGCAATCGCTGCGAGCATTCGACAAGTGGTTCAAACATCAGCCACTCATCATCTCCAGTAGCAACATGGCTACTCACCGTTTTCTCTGTCCCTTTCCCCATGCAGGTCAGTTTGAGTTCCAGTTGGTCCACCCTGCACCAGGTTTGGACAATATTCCCCTCAGGATACAAAAAAAAAAAAACAGGGGGAAGTATCTTAGGGCTCACATCTTCACCAGGGAGCCAGCTACTGCTCCAAACCAGCTCTCTGCATCCCCCTCACACAAAAACAAAAAAACAAAAAACAAAACAAAAAAAAAAAAAAACAATTTCTATGTCACCTTACTACAGGTCCCCGGTCGACCCACTTCTCGACCCCAACTGAGACGTCACTACTAGGGTACAAAACAGATGCGTAAATTCAAGGCTCCCCCTTGCTTTCTCCTCGCACTCTTTCACGACACATTGTACTTCACATACACAATTTGACTTGCTCACCAGGCGTTAGTAACTGTCACATACTTCTGTGCACTTCACTCTGTTTTCGAAGAGCGATCCGAGATCCTTCACCACGCAGACAAGGTCGCCAACATCCACCTTGCTGGCAGTGCAGGAGTTGGCAGACCGACCACACGTCAATGAACTACAGATCGAAACATTCCTACTTAGCATACCAGACTTCAGCTATCCCGTCCCAGTACGCCCTGGGGGCTCTGGTTCATCAGTCTGTGCCGAGCACAGACGGCACCCGAGCATCGGTTACCTAGTCAGTCACCTCCTGGCTCACCTCGGTTGCCACGCACTCTTTTGAGTTTTCTAAATTACACTCAACAGCGCTTGTACGCAAACTAAACTGTCCCCTACGCCTATCGCTCCTTGTCCTGTCCACCCTGCTTTCCTTCTTTCTCCCCGTTTTCTAAATCCTTCTATCCCCTCCAACCTCGCAATCTTATTCTTAACATATGCATTCCCCTCCTTTTAGCCGACGCCATGTCGCGAGCCGACAGCGAAGTCTTCGCCTCTGCCCCGCCGCCACCCTTCGCGGGTCCAGCGGCCGGCGCTACACAGTCCCCCAGAGCTTGGACCATCCCCAGGCTACGGCCGAACTATGACGTAGGGGCATTCCCTACCTTACCACAGCCAGGAAAGCCAAGCTGTTAGGCTGCTGTTCCATCACCAGCGGCAGCTCTACCAGACACACAAGTTCCGCTGCAGTCGATATCCTCTGCAATTACCCAGCTGCACGCCTTGGTGACCACACTGGCAACTGCAGTCGCCGATGTCCAGGCTAGAGTAGGGGGCCCTGGGAACACGATCAGCCACGCTCCGATCAATCCCAGTCTCCACCGTCATTACCGAACCCCCAACTTTTAGGTACGCCCGACGCTTGCACCCTTTCCTTCGCACCTTGTCCCAGCGGGCATCAGGAAGGACATCCTAGGCGGCAAGGACGTGAACCTAGCGTCCTTACTCATTTCGGTACAGGTCATAACAGGGAACAAGTCATATGCCTAGGGGGACGTCTCAGTCATCCTAATGGCCAAGAATCCTAGGCTCACTCACAAACTCGAAAGTGACAAAGTTCGTGGTAGCCTCTGGAAGGCTTAGAGATGTAACCAGTCCTCCCAGTCAGACTAGGACGTCCAATTTGAGCACCGGGGGGCGCAGCCATCTCCAGCAACTTTCATTTCAAGGGTTGCTTTTACCCCCACCGCAAACTTCTGCACATCGGCCTCCTGTACCAGAAGGCTCTCCCTAGAAATACCTGTGGCGTCAAGCAGCAGAGTCCAGCTTGGCTAAGCCACGTGCACTTCGGGCGGCTCGACTTTTCTCTCCTCACATCCAACTTCCTCTCTAGCAGCCTTTCTAGTGCAGGGGGCACTACAGGGTTCCACACCGGACTCATTACACTGCCTGACTCATTCTTCTAAACATACCCAGTTAAACTCCTTCATACCCTCAGAGGAGTTCTCACAAAAATACTAAACCTCCAGGAGACCTAGAAAATCCAAGAGAGGTCTTTAAAACTTCGACGTGCCCGTAACTGAGAAGAAAGTAGAAAGCCCGGCACAGTTCATCTCCTTCCTGGAAATCATTCTAGACAAACGCGCCATGCAGGCTAGCCCACCTCTCGGTAAATTGACCCACATCAGGACAGTCGTCCATACGTCTACCGTCACGCAAGGGTGCACTAACCCACAGCTACAATCCCTACTGGGCATGCTCAACTCACGATGAGGATCGTCCCTCAAGGGCGATTCTTTATCGCACGCTTCTTAGTGTTCCTCTCCCAGGCACAAGACCCTGACCAAGTCTTTAAGCTAGACGCAGCCGCTATAGCAGGATCTGGCCATGTGGGACCAATTCCTTGAGAACTGGAAAGGTAGACCCTTGTTCATCCCATCAGCGTCCTCTTCGTCACCACAGATAATCACGGACGTAGCAGCTTCCACAAGCTTTGCTGCAATCTTTGGCCATCATTGGTTTACGGGACCGTGACCGTCAGAGATACTCACAATTCCGTGTTTAGTTAGTCCTCCTCTCTATTTGAGATCTACCCCATAGTCGCAGCGGCTCAAGTATGGGGCAGCACCTGGGCAGGACAGACCGCCACGTTCGCCACAGACAACCAGGCTACAGCCACAGTCATTAACAAAGGCAGGTCATAAATCATTGACCATCATGTCCTTCCCACGCAGGCTGTTGCTACTTTCCCTACAACATCAGCTCAATAGCCTCTGTGTCCACATCCCTGGTCAATGCAATACCTCGGCCGACGCGCTATCCCGCTTAACCATGCCACATCCTTTCACAGGAGCCCGGAGCCGACCCGACCATGTCCGGCATCCCACATTAGTCGCAACCAACTCTGGAATCAAATAGCACCTCCATGGTGCTACCTCCCTCATCAATGCTTCCGATCTTCCAACACACTACAGGTGGCAGCAACCACACTCTAGTACCAAATGCTTACCAGTGACCAGCGCCATACTCTGGGACATGTCTGCTATCCTTTCACGTTCTTCCTTCGGTCTATGGCCCAGCCTGGTAATTCAAGCAGCCATTTACCTAGCCTTTTACGGTTTTACGGCCCAGCGAATTACTGTCACCAGCCCTAAATGCCAAGTACTACTCAGGCACCACCCGACTCGCCACCGGAGTCATTTCATCCTACACCCGACGGTATCGGAAAAACGCTACAATCCGGTTCCGCAGTAGACATCAAACTATTCCAGACGCATGGCGCCTGGTGCCCCATGGCCGTTCTAGAGCAATTGGTAAACTCTACTGTCTGACCTATTAGAGGACAGCCCTCTACTACCTTTCCCAACTGAACCCCTAAGCGGGAACCAGTTCATCAACTACGTCAGAACGCTCCTATGCATCTTAGGCCTTGACCCAGGACATTACTCAGGACATTCTTTCGCATTTGAGCAGCCTTAGCAGCATCGCGAAACAGAGTTCCAGACCACGCAATCAGGATGATGGGCAGGTGGAAATCCACGCGTTTCGCCCGATACGTCCCCAATCCTCAAACAGAATATCAGGAGTCTTTAACAGACCCGCTCTGTAGTTATTGTCTTGCACGATAAAACAATTCCTTCCCTAACCAAGTGTAGTTTTTGGCCCCTTTTCTTGGCATACCGTCCAGCAGGCCAGGCCACACTTCAGGTCTTATTTGTGTTGTTAGTCTTGTGACGTGTTTATGTGATCCATACCTCTTCAGACAGAGGGCTCCGACCATAAATAGGAAGGCCAGTATGGCGGCCTGAAATTATGGGAGGAGTTCGAGGGGTACTTAAGCAGACCATCCACCACGGCCAGTGTTGGCTCTAGTGCGCGGTACCCACCCACCCATATCCCCTTTTTAGGGCATTCCTCTCTAAACAATTCTCAACAGAATTATCCATTATATCTATCTTAAGGTATGGCCCCTTTTCTTGGCATACCGTCCAGCAGGCCAGGCCACACTTCAGGTCTTATTTGTGTTGTTAGTCTTGTGACGTGTTTATGTGATCCATATCTCTTCAGACAGAGGGCTCCGACCATAAATATATATATATATATATATATATATATATATATATTGTGACAGCAGGAAGGTAAAGTCACCTGGTTGCATCCAGGGGGGTAGATATATTTCGCCCAGATTCAGGCTTTACGCCGATTTGTACAACTAGGTGGAGAGTTGTATAAGGCTAGTGTGCTCATGGATGACTCATACCTCTAGGGAGAGGGCTGGGCGTCGTGCAGACAGGGAGTTGATGAGACCAGCTGAACCTTGTCAGCTCATTTAGGCCTCTATAAGAAAGCCCAGATTCATTAGATGTTAGCTCATGCCTGGAACCAGACCTGTGTGGACTGTCTAGGGAGAGTGAACCCCTGTGCGGTGAGAGAAAGCCTGTGTGGCTATATTTTGCTTGGACATTTAAAACCAGGGACTAGGACAGCACTAGGCTGATCCCAGTTGTTAGTTAGGAAACCTGTATGTTTAGTCAGAGGTCAAGTTGACCAGGATTTATTTTGTTTATGTTTTTTTTGCCTTGCTGTGTTTTTGTCACTGTAAATAGAAAATAAACCGCACCTTTTTGATTTTGAAAACCACAACCTCCGTCTGCTGGGCCTGTTTTTGGGTGGGGAGCCCATCCCGGGGGTCACACATACCCGCTGCCGAGCTAACCCCCTCACAGTTGGTGGAGAACCAGTGGCAGTTTTTTTTTAAGCCAGCATGGAGGAGATACTGAAACAGCTGGCTCTAGCAAATGCCAATCAACAGCAGACAAATGCAGGTTTGCAAAGGAGCCTTGCAGCCCAGCAGCAAGCTCATCAACAGAGCCTTGCAACTTTACAACAGAGTCTGGAGGCTCAGCAACAAGCCCAACAGCAATCTGAGGCCCGCTTCATAGACCTGTTGCAGAAGCAAGAGCAGAGACTACAACAACAGATGGAAGCAGTAATGCAGCAACGTCCGCAGACCAGTGAGGAAAGCCGTCCCACTAATACCGCGTCCTTTGGGGTGAGTCGTTTATTGACAAAAATGACTGGAGAGGATGATCCAGAGGTATTTTTGACCACATTTGAAAGGACCGCTGAAAGAGAAAAGTGGCCTGAGGAGCAGTGGGCTGGACTAGTGGCTCCTCTGTTAACTGGTGAATCGCAGAAAGCTTACTATGACCTAGAGCCTAACCAAGCAAAAGACTATGTGATGCTAAAAGCTGAAATATTGGCAAGGCTGGGTGTCACCCTGGCTGTCCGGGCTCAGCGTGTGCATAACTGGACTTTGCAGCTTGGAAAACCCCCCAGGTCTCAAATGTATGATCTCATTCACCTGAGCAGAAAGTGGCTACAGCCAGAGACTTTGTCCGCACCAAAGATTGTGGAACGTGTTGTAATGGATCGGTTTTTGAGAGCTCTTCCTACTGCCATCCAAAAGTGGGTAAGCCATGGAGACCCAGAGACGGCCGATGGTCTTGTGGATCGTGTGGAGAAATACTTGGCTACAGAGAACCTGACGGCCTCTTCCAGAGACACTCGGACTTTCCACCCTAAGACCAGACCATCCCCAGGGGCGGATAAGAGGATTCCAAGGGGTGAGGGTGGAGAGAGTGAGAGGGTGGGAGCTCTACCCCAAGTTTGGCGAGAACAGCCTGGGAAATCAGCGGCTCAAGAGGCCGCAAGAAGGATCGTTTGCTACCGCTGCCGGCAAGCGGGACATATTGCAGCAAATTGCCCGGTTGTGGAGGAACCCATGCAGTGTGACTTTCTGACGGGCAGACGTCAGTCGCTGTGTGCGACAGTCGCATGCACTGCCATTCGGGGAACTGAGAAACATTTATGCAAAATGTGTATTAATGGTAGAAATGTTGTGGTATTGCTGGATTCAGGTAGCCTTGTGACCCTGATAAAGGCTGAGTTAGTTAAAACAGAGGTCTCTGGGAATAGCAAGGTAGCCGTTATTTGTGTGCATGGGGACACCCGAGAGTATCCAGTGACTACAGTGTGTTTCGAGACCCCCAAAGGTACCCTCTCTCATCCAGTGGGCTTAGTATCTCAGTTACCGCATGACGCCATTGTGGGAAGGGATTTTCCGAAGTTCTGGGAACTGTGGGATGATCCTGAGCCCCCCACTGGTGCCCCTATGTACCAGGAATGTGATAGCCAGAACTCCCCTGAGAGTGGTGAGGACTCTCCGGAATTTCCCTTGTCAGTATTGGCAGGGGAGACTCAAGAAACTGGAGAGGAGCCCACCTCCTCAGACGAAAACCTACCGTCTGTGGAGTTTTCTGATCTTGAGGTTCACAGGGAAAACTTTGCCACAGAACAGTTGAAAGACCCCGCCCTAATAAAGGCACGGGAAAACGTAGTGAAAATAGATGGCGAGTTAGTGAACCCAGATAATACCGGCACTTACCCATACTTCAGCGTAGAGAAGGACCTACTGTATCGGGTGGCAAAAAGGGCAGAAGAAACCGTTGAGCAGCTTGTGGTGCCCAAACCTTACAGGAAGTTGGTGTTGGAGTTGGCCCATGGGCACATTCTTGGAGGTCATCTGGGGACAGAGAAAACCCGAGAGAGGGTATTACAGAGATTCTATTGGCCTGGGGTGATGAAGGACATAGAAAATTATTGTTCCTCCTGCCCTGTGTGTCAGAGGTCGGCCCCGATGCCACATTTCCGTAGCCCGCTGGTCCCTCTACCCATCATTGAGGTCCCGTTTGAGAGAATCGCAATGGATTTGGTAGGTCCTATAATCAAGTCCGCTAGGGGGCACCAGTACATATTGGTTATAATGGACTATGCCACCCGTTATCCAGAAGCGATCCCTCTCAGAAATACCTCGGCCAAAACCATAGCCAAAGAGCTATCTCTTGTTTTTAGCCGGGTGGGTATTTGTAAAGAACTGCTTACGGACCAAGGTACACCCTTTATGTCCCGGGTTATGAAAGAGCTGTGTAAATTGTTCAAAGTGACGCAATTGCGTACATCTGTGTATCACCCCCAAACCGATGGGCTGGTTGAAAGATTCAACAAAACCCTAAAACAAATGTTGAAGAAAGTGGTGGATAGAGATGGAAGGGATTGGGACTGTCTACTTCCTTATTTGATGTTTGCTATTAGGGAGGTGCCCCAATCCTCTACGGGATTCTCCCCCTTTGAGTTACTGTATGGGAGACACCCAAGAGGGCTGTTGGATATTGCCAAGGAAACTTGGGAAAGTGAGAGTTCTCCCCACAGGAGTGTGATTGAGCATGTCGCCCTGATGCAAGATCGAATTGCACAGGTAATGCCCATCGTGAAGGAACATTTGGCCCAAGCGCAGTTGGCACAGCAGAGAGTGTACAACCGTGGAGCCAAGACCCGTACCTTTTCCCCGGGGGATAGGATATTGGTACTTGTCCCTACGGTTGAAAGTAAATTCCTTGCCAAATGGCAAGGCCCCTACGAGATAATGGAAAAAGTGAGCGAAGTGAATTACAAGGTCAGACAACCAGGAAGGCGAA
Source organism: Rana muscosa (assembly GCA_029206835.1). Taxonomy (NCBI): domain Eukaryota; kingdom Metazoa; phylum Chordata; class Amphibia; order Anura; family Ranidae; genus Rana; species Rana muscosa. The sequence goes on from CM055118.1 coordinate 713,323,206, forward strand.
AGCCCGAACAGATCTATCACGTTAATCTGTTGAAAGCCTGGAGGGATAGAGAGTCCCTAGTCGCAGACACTTGGTCACCAGCTCAAACTGGTTGCGTGATTCCTGAGGTTGGAATCGCAGCCACCTTGTCACAACCCCAACAACAGGAGGTTAAGGAGTTTGTGCTTCGCAACAAGGAGGTATTCTCTGAGCTGCCGGGACAAACATCTGGGGTAGAGCATGACATTATTACCCCGCCCGGTGAAAGGGTGAAGTTAAAACCCTATCGGATCCCAGAGGCCCGACGGGAGGCAATACGGGAGGAAGTACAGAAAATGCTGAACTTAGGGGTGATAGAGGAGTCCCAAAGTGATTGGTCTAGTCCCATCGTGTTGGTGCCTAAACCGGATGGGAGCTGGCGATTTTGTAACGATTTTCGTCAGTTGAACAAAGTTACAAAATTTGACACCTACCCCATGCCACGTATAGATGAGTTGATCGACCGGCTGGGAACAGCCCGATACATGACGACTCTTGACCTCACAAAAGGGTATTGGCAAATCCCCCTGGCCAAGTCGGCCAAAGAGAAAACCGCATTTGTAACCCCAGACGGGGCGTTCCAATATAAAAGAATGCCGTTCGGGTTACAGAATGCGCCGGCCACATTCCAGCGGAAAATGGACCAGATGCTGAGGCCCCATCGGAAGTATGCTGCGGCTTACCTGGATGACATAATTGTCCATAGCACAGATTGGGCCTCACATCTGCCAAAAGTGCAAGCAGTCCTGGACTCTGTTCGGGAAGCAGGGTTTACGGCTAACCCCAAGAAGTGTACCATTGGGCAGGAGGAGGCCAAATATCTTGGGTACACCATTGGGAGGGGAGTAATAAAACCCCAACTCAACAAAGTCGAGGCCATCCAGAGTTGGCCACGTCCCAACAGCAAGAAGCAGGTACGAGCCTTTCTGGGAATCGCTGGGTATTATCGGCGATTCATTCCCCACTTTGCTTCTAAGGCTGTGCCCCTAACCAACCTGACGAAGGGGAAAGGGTCGGTCATGATTAAATGGACCCCCGAGGCTGAGGCAGCATTCCAATTCTTGAAACAAGCCTTATGTAGCCAGCCAGTGTTGTACTCACCCGACTTCTCTAGAGACTTTGTCGTACAAAGTGATGCGTCAGATGTGGGGTTAGGAGCAGTATTGTCCCAGGTCTGGAACGGGGAAGAGCACCCAGTCATTTACCTCAGCAGGAAGTTGAAGTCCCATGAGGTAAATTACGCCACCGTTGAAAAGGAGTGTTTAGCGGTGAAGTGGGCTCTAGATTCCCTTCGGTACTACCTGCTAGGTAGGCACTTTGACATGGTTACGGATCACGCTCCGTTAAAGTGGATGGCTCAAAACAAGGAAACAAATAGAAGAGTGAATAGGTGGTTCCTGGCCCTCCAGGAATTCAACTTCACAGTAAAGCATCGCCCTGGCGTTCAAATGGGGAATGTGGATGCTTTGTCTCGAGTACATGAAGGCCTGATTGCTGGTGTTCCAACCCCGAGGTTAAAACAAGAGGGGGGGGTATGTGACAGCAGGAAGGTAAAGTCACCTGGTTGCATCCAGGGGGGTAGATATATTTCGCCCAGATTCAGGCTTTACGCCGATTTGTACAACTAGGTGGAGAGTTGTATAAGGCTAGTGTGCTCATGGATGACTCATACCTCTAGGGAGAGGGCTGGGCGTCGTGCAGACAGGGAGTTGATGAGACCAGCTGAACCTTGTCAGCTCATTTAGGCCTCTATAAGAAAGCCCAGATTCATTAGATGTTAGCTCATGCCTGGAACCAGACCTGTGTGGACTGTCTAGGGAGAGTGAACCCCTGTGCGGTGAGAGAAAGCCTGTGTGGCTATATTTTGCTTGGACATTTAAAACCAGGGACTAGGACAGCACTAGGCTGATCCCAGTTGTTAGTTAGGAAACCTGTATGTTTAGTCAGAGGTCAAGTTGACCAGGATTTATTTTGTTTATGTTTTTTTTGCCTTGCTGTGTTTTTGTCACTGTAAATAGAAAATAAACCGCACCTTTTTGATTTTGAAAACCACAACCTCCGTCTGCTGGGCCTGTTTTTGGGTGGGGAGCCCATCCCGGGGGTCACACATACCCGCTGCCGAGCTAACCCCCTCACAATATATATATATATATTCTTGGAATATTTATTATAGCAAAACGTAAAAAAATATAGCTTTTTTGAAAATTGTCACTCTTTTTTTGTTTATAGCGCAAAAAATTAAAACCGCAGAGGTGATCAAATACCTCCAAAAGAAAGCTCTATTTGTGGGATAAAAAAGACATCAATTTTGTTCGGGTACAGTGTTGCATGACAGCACAATTGTCAGTTAAATGACACAGTGCCGTATCGCAAAAAATGGCCTGGTCATTAAGGGGGAAAAGCTTCTGGTTCTTAAGTGGTCAAGAACAAAATGTTTGACTTAGAAACAGATATCAAGATTGTTTGAGGGGATACTTCTCAAACAAATGACATTGGATACAATGGGAACAATTAACTATTGTTGTATTTCAGTTAATTGATGTTTTTATTGTCTCTGTAACTACGGTAAACAGGTCTGTAACTTGGGCAAACAATAGTGTGGCTTTTTTGACCTATATGGCCTATGGCATGTATAATACCATAGTGCCATCTTGAGGGCGAATTCGAGAAATATTTCTCCAATTGAAACTCAGTTTTGCGAAAGGGGCACCCATGTGGGGATGGTAAATTTTCCAACTAAAAGGTCATCAGGCATAGGCTAACGAGAGGACTTAATAATGGCTTAACTCCAAGGAAGGTCTGCGCCAGCCAGCAGAAACTATACCTGAAGACGCTTTTGCCTGATCTCCATCAACTGCTTATAGATTAAGCCTGGGATCCTCGTTGCCTACAGAGATCGTGAACCCACTGTAACCTGAGTTAACTAACTTTTAAGTGTATTCCTCCTATTTACAGACCATAGGCTGCCTATTTGCTAGGAAGTAGGAAGCATTTTGCTTGTTATAGGTATATCTGTCAGGCGTTTATTGTTTTCCTAATAATTGTAATTGTTTTGTAAGTAAAGCATTTTTGTTTAGTAAAAGCACATTAATATACCACAGAGGTCTGAGTTTCCTTGCTTATAATACAAATTAACCTTACTAGACACCAAAGAAAAACGATGGGGTTTATTTACGAAAGGCAAATCCACTTTGCACTACAAAACTACTGAAAGTGCACTTGGAAGTGCAGTCTTCCCCTCAGATTTACAGCGACTGCACTTCCAAGTGCACTCTCAGTAGTTTTGTAGTGCAAAGTGGATTTGCCTTTCGTAAATAACCCCCAATGTCTCAATTGGGTTCCTCCAGGGGTGCAACCCACGGTCTCCACCAGTGGCGGCTGGTGTTTTTTTTTTAGGGGGCGCAAACAACCACCCCCCCAGGCGGTCAGCCAGTGGCGCCCACCCGCCCGCTGTCTGCCAGCCGATCAGGCACTTACCCTATCTGGGTGACGGGTGGCAGGCATCATGCAGCTGGCAGCGGCTCCTGCGTCCTCTTCTCGATCGCGGGGGGTTCCGTCATGCGACTCCTCCCCTCCTCCTAGGCATCCAATAGCATTGCCTGTCCTTTCAGCCAATCAGGTGATGGGTCTCAAGAACCGCTTCCTGATTGGCCAGGAGGAGGTTCAGTGTTACAAATAGCGAATATTCATTCGCTATTGTAACACCTGGGTGGGCTCGGTTTGCATTCTCTATGCCCTGAGCCCACCCTATTTTGAAACCTATTAGAGTCTTTGGCTCTAATTAGGTGTATCAAAACCCCCCCCCCCCCATTGTAATTAATGTTTCTTGCGTGCTGCATAGGGGCTGGATGCATGGATAGGGGGCGGCGCCCATGCCCCCCTAATGGATGGGCCGCCCCTGGTCTCCACGCTCCTGGTTGCAGTTGCATAGTCACCTCCACCATGTACAATACAGCTTGGAGGAGCGGAGGGCAATGCCGGAGCCGGCCAGAGCAGGGCATACAGTAGGCAATCCTGCCTGTTCTTGTACCCCTAGACATAAAGAGTGTTTAACCCTTACAGTGCAGGAGGTGGGCGACTGCAAGGGCAGAATTTTTTAATTCCCAGAGTTGGGCTTTAAAGCTGTTTTAAACCCTTAGAAAGAACCTAAGACTATTTTCAACTTTTTCTGCCAATTGTTAGATGCTGGTCCTATGCCTAAGATGATGGCTTTCCTGCATGGGTCTTTGCCTCTAGCACAGGCCTATTGTTATCAGGCATATAGAAAAAGCATCTCTCTTACACAAGAGGGAAACTTAAATGAAGCCTGTGGTCAGACCATTCATTTTAACAACAGTCTGTCCATAAGACTAAATATGCATTCAATATATTTTATGCATTATATTTACCTGTAAAAGCCTTCCTTGTGTGGACATCAAAATGCCCTGAGACTGTTGGTGTCTTCTACTCTGCCCACCTATTGCCAGAGGCAGTATGCGTCTGCGTTTTTTGTCTCCAATATGACCACTCCTTCCAATCCCCGGATGTTGTCACCCGGGGGGGATTGGAAATAATGCAACAGTGTGGTGATGCGTTATTGTGACGTGTGATGTCGCCGCGATGCTGCGGCACACTATATATGGAGACGCCGGGGACTGCGCATGGCGCCATTTCCCTTTCCCTCCATAGTGGTGGAGGAAGACATTTTGCACAAGAGCCGCTGATCCATTCATGGCATTGGTATACATTCACCTATGGATTCCATTGATAATAGCCGAATGAACCATTGAGTTAATACTCTTGTTTTTTTTTGGGAGTATCTTTCCAATGAAGGTTTTCATTACAATCAGGCATAGCCTAATCTCCATCTATATATTTTTTTGTAACAGCCTATGTTTCCTCTATTGCAATTTTTGAGCGCCATAATCTTTGGATTACATCCAGCAGTCCCGTATGGGATGAAGGATTTTTTGATGCGGAGATCAGCCTCTTATGCTGCGTACACACAATCGGAAATTCTGACAAGAAAAGTCCGATGTGAGCTTTTGGTAGGAAATTCCATTGGAATTTTTATGTCGGAATTTCCACCAAGAAAAATTTGAGAGCTGGTTCTCAAATTTTCAGACGGGAAAAGTTCCCATCGGAAATTCCGATCGTCTGTATACAATTCCGACGCGCAAAAAAAAACACGCATGCTCAGAATCAAGCAGAAGAGCCGAACTGCTTATTGAACTTCATTGATCTCGGCTCGTCGTACGTGTTGTACGTCACCGCTAGGAATGAGCCGAACACCCCCCCGTTCAGTTCACACCAGAACCTTCGAACGGACCGAAAGTTCGCCCGACCGTTAGAACCCTATTAAATACAATGGACGCGAACTTTCGAAATCTAAAGTGCTAATTATAACGACTAATATGCATGTTATTGTCCTAAAAAGGGTTTGGGGACTCGAGTTCTGCCCCAGGGAACATGTATCAATGCAAAACGAAGTTTTAAAAACAACCGTTTTTCGGGAGCAGTCATTTTAATGATGCATAAAGTGAAAAAAAAAAGTATGCCTGTGAAGTGGCATGTGTTTCCCGTGTTTTGAACTGTCCCTGCACAAAATGACATTTCTAAAGGAAAAAAAGCCATTTAAAACTGCTTGCGGCTTTAATGTAATGTCTGGTCCCGGTAATATGGATGAAAATCTTTGAGAAAAATGGCATAGCAGAAAAATTGGGCCTTTGGTGGTGGTGGTGGTGGTGTTGCCACAACACTGTAAGCCCTCACAGTTACTCTTGGTGGGCGCAGGAATGGACCCTGCTGTGAATTATTAGATCAATAATTGTAATTACATGCCCCTGTAGAACAGGGGCTGAAAAATTGGGCCTTAGCCACTGGTGCCAGAACACTGCAACCCCTCACAGATACTGTACTTGGAGCACAGCAATGAGCCCTGTTGCAAAGTATTGCATCAAAAATTGTAATTACACGCCCCTGTTAAACAGGGGCAGAAAAATTGGGCCTTAGGCACTGGTGCCACAACACTGCAACCCCTCACAGATACTGTACTTGGAGCACAGTAATGAGCCCTGTTGCAAAGTATTGCATCAAAAATTGTAATTACACGCCCCTGTTAAACAGGGGCTGAAAAATTGGGCCTTGGGCACTGGTGCTGGTGCCACGACACTGCAACCTCTCCCAGATACTCTAGTTGGAGTGCAGGAATGAGCCCTGCTGCAAAGCATTGCATCAAAAATGTTGATTACATGCCCCTGTTAAACAGGGGCTGAAAAATTGGGCCTTAGCCACTGGTGGCGGCACCCAGAAACAAAAATGTTCTTCCAAGCTATCATCATGAATCGGATCATTGAGGAGGAGGAGGATAGTCAGTCAACATAACAGGACAGTCACTCAGCATCAGTATCAGTCTTGAAGGGATGTGACATTTGATAATAAATTATTCTGTTATATCAGCTTCAGGTGCTTGGTAGCTGGTGGTGATCCAAGACTGGTTCATCTTTATGAAGGTCAGTCGATCAACCAAGTCGGTGGACAGGCGCACCCTGTGATCCGTGACAAAGCATCCAGCAGCACTGAATGTGCGTTCCGAAAGAACGCTGGATGCAGGACAGGCCAGTAGCTCAATTGCATACTGTGCAAGCTCTGGCCAGTGATCCATCCTCAAGACCCAGTAAGCCAGAGGATTTTCGGTGGGAAAGGTGTCCAAGTCTGACCTTGCCCCTAGGTATTCCTGCACCATGTATATCAGACGCTGGCGATGGTTGCTGGAACCGATCATACCTTGGGGCTGCGGACTAAAGAATTGTCTGAACGCATCGGTCAGACGGCCACCTTCCCCACCGCTCCTTCTTTGACTGACCGAAGCCTCAGCAACTCGTTGCCCAGGACCAGGAGTTTGTAACCTCCCAGTCTCTGGGAACGCGTTGCACAGACCTTTCTGCAAGGCCTCCCGGAGTTGTCTCATCCTCTGCTCCCTCTGCGACGGTAAGATAAGGTCCGCAACCTTACCCTTGTACCGTGGATCAAGGAGAGTGGCCAGCCAGTAATGGTCCCTCTCCTTGATCCGAAGAATACGAGGATCCTTCCGCAGACTTTGCAGGATCAGGGAGGCCATGCAGCGTAGGTTAGCTGAGGCTTTCGGTCCGGAGTCCTCTGGGTCACTAAGGACGACATGATCCGCAGCCACCTCCTCCCAGCCACGTACAAGTCCACGTGTTTCTTGGGACTGTAAATCATCCCTAAAATACTGCTGCTGTTGATTCTGAGTGCCAGGCTCCACCTCCATGCTGACACAATCCTCCTCCTCCTCCTCCTCCTCTTCCTCCTCCTCGTCCTCTTCCTGTGGGATGGGTGGGACAGAAGGAACACTGTCTGGGTAAAGGGGGCCTTGAGAGGCAAGGAAGTCCTCCTCTTCCTGCCTCTGTTCTGCCTCAAGTGCCCTGTCCATTATTCCACGCAGCGTATGCTCCAACAGGTGGACAAGAGGTACAGTGTCACTGATGCATGCACTGTCACTGCTCACCATCCTCGTGGCCTCCTCAAATGGTGCCAGGACAGTGCACGCATCCCTGATCATGCCCCACTGGTGTGGTGAAAAAAAACCGAGCTCCCCTGACCCTGTCCTGGTACCGTAGTCGCACAGGTACTCATTGATGGCCCTCTGCTGCGTGTGCAGCCGCTGCAGCATGGCCAACGTTGAGTTCCACCTGGTGGGCATGTAACATATAAGGCGGTTCTTGGGCAGGTTCAACTCCTTTTGCAGCTCAGCCAGCCGAGCACTGGCATTATATGATCTGCGGAAATGCACACAGACTTTCCTGGCCTGCCTCAGGACATCCTGTAAGCCCAGGTACCTGCCAAAGAACCGCTGCACCACCAGGTTAAGGACGTGAGCCACACAGGGCACATGGGTCAGTTGTCCCTGTCGGAGGGCGGAGAGGAGGTTGGTGCCATTGTCGCAAACCACCATTCCTGCCTTAAGCTGGCGTGGCGTCAACCACCTCTCGGCCTGCCCCTGCAGAGCTGACAGAACCTCTGCCCCAGTGTGGCTCCTGTCCCCCAAACACACCAGCGCAAGCACGGCATGGCATCTTTTTGCCTGCGTACTTGCGTAGCCCCTTGAACGCCTATGGAGCACCGCTGGTTCCGAGGACAAAGCCCAGGAAGAGGCCATGGAGGAAGAAGAACAGGAGGGGGTGGAGGAGAGAGGTGTGTCACAACCAGTAGTAGCATTTTGGAAGCGTGGCGGCGGAACAACCTCCAACACTACTGCACCTTGTCCTGCATCCTTCTCAGCTGCCAAAAGAGTGACCCAATGGGCCGTGAAAGAAAGGTAACGTCCCTGTCCATGCCTGCTGGACCATGAGTCAGCGGTAATATGCACCTTACCGCTGACCGCCCTGTCCAGCGAGGCATGGACATTGCCTTCCACATGCCGGTAGAGAGCCGGAATCGCCTTCCGTGAGAAAAAGTGGCGTTTGGGAACCTGCCACTGAGGAACCGCACATTGCATAAACTCACGGAAGGGGGCCGAGTCTACAAACTGAAAGGGCAGCAGTTGAAGTGCTAGCAATTTAGCCAAGCTAGCATTCAACCGCTGGGCATGTGGATGGCTGGGAGTGAACTTCTTTCGACGGTCCAGCAGCTGGGACAGGGAAATTTGCCTGCTAGAATCGGACGTCGGTGTACTGCTAGCAGAGTGCCTGCAAGTACTTAGCTGTGACACACCTAATTCTACACCTTCATTCCTCTCAGTGCAGGTTTCAGAGAGGACTCAAGGTATAGTGGGGTTGGAGATCCCAGCTGATGCGGAGCAAGGAGAGGTCCGCTTTGTTCTTTGGTGTGGGTCTTTAAGGTAGGCTTGCCAATGAGCTGCATGGCAGGTCAACATATGTCTGGTCAAGCATGTGGTGCCCAAGCGGCTGATGTTTTGGCCATGCGAGATACGCTTGAGACATATGTTGCAAACAGCAGCAGTGCGATCTGATGCACTGGACTCAAAAAAGGCCCACACCAAAGAACTTTTGGAATAACGGGCAGAGGCAGCGCCCTGCACAGGCGGAGCTCTGCGGTGTGATTCAGTCGGTGTGCTGCCCTTACGCTGGCCCATGGAGGGCATCCTGCCTCGTTGGAGATGTACCTCCTCCTCATCCTCCTCCTCCTCCTCCTCCTCTCTCCTATCAGGCACCCACGTGGAGTCAGTGACCTCATCATCCCCTCCCTCCTCATCACTGAAACCAATCTGGCAGTATGCTGCAGCTGCTGGAACATGACTGCCAGACTGGTGTCCTTCTTGAGCATCCCCTCTCTCTGCTCTCACGCTACCGCCTTCCTCTAGCTGGGTATCATCTTCAGACCCTTTGAAACGCTGGGCATCCTCCTGGAGCATGTACCCAACACTGTGCTCAAACAGTTCGGGGGACTCCTCAGGAGGACACGGTGGGTCTAGGGAAGGAGTGACTGATGATGACATTGAGGACGCTTTGGCAGCTGCTTTGCCAGTACCCTGAGCCTGGGTGAGAGAGGATGAGGAGGATGAGGAGGGCTTGGTCATCCACTCTACCAAGTCTTCGGCATGATGCGGCTCAACACGTCCAGCTGCCGAAAATAAGGACAAGCGTGTCCCATGGCCACGTGCTGATGACGATGCACCGCGTCCACAACCAGCACTGTTGTCTCTAGACACAGAGCCTGTTTGCCCTCTTTTATTGGCTCCTGACTGTCTGCCTCTCCTTGTTTGCCTTCCAGACATTCTAAAGGCCTGCAGGGAGATGGGAAAACCAGCCATAAGGGGTAGCTTCAGGTGTATATTTTGCAAGATGCACACTACGCCTGCTGTAAGTGCTGCAGATGCCTGCCTGTGTTACACAACAGGAAAACACAGCAATAAGGGCTAGCTTCTGGTGTATATTTTGCAAGAAGCACACTACGCCCGCTGTAAGTGCTGCAGATGCCTGTTAGTGTAACACAAAAGAAAAAAAACTACGAGCAATAAGGGATAGCTTCAGGTGTATAATGTGCAGGAGGCACACTACGCCCGCTGTAAGTGCTGCAGATGCCTGCCTGTGTTACACAACAGGAAAACACAGCAATAAGGCCTAGCTTCAGGTCTATATTTTGCAGGAGGCACACTACGCCTGCTGTAAGTGCTGCAGATGCCTGCCTGTGTTACACAACAGGAAAACACAGCAATAAGGCCTAGCTTCAGGTGTATATTTTGCAGGAGGCACACTACGCCTGCTGTAAGTGCTGCAGATGCCTGCCTGTGTTACACAACAGGAAAAAACAGCAATAAGGGCTAGCTTCAGGTGTATATTTTGCAGGAAGCACACTACGCCTGCTATAACTGCTGCAGATGCCTGCCTGTGTTACACAACAGGAAAACACAGCAATAAGGGCTAGCTTCTGGTGTATATTTTGCAAGAAGCACACTACGCCCGCTGTAAGTGCTGCAGATGCCTGCCTGTGTTACACAACAGGAAAACACAGCAATAAGGGCTAGCTTCAGGTGTATATTTTGCAGGAAGCACACTACGCCTGCTATAACTGCTGCAGATGCCTGCCTGTGTTACACAACAGGAAAACACAGCAATAAGGGCTAGCTTCAGGTGTATACCGTGCAGGAGGCTTAGCAAAAATATCACTGACACTGTCCCCTGCCTATCCTTCTCTCTCCCTGCACACAAGGTTTAGCAGAATATCACTGACACTGTCCCTGCCTATCCTTCTCTCTCCCTGCACACAAGGTTTAGCAGAATATCACTGACACTGTCCCTGCCTATCCTTCTCTCTCCCTGAACCGGAACACACTACAAAAGGCCGCCGCGCTGGCGGCCTTTTATAGTGTGGGGCGTGTACTAAACCCCCCTGAGCTATAATTGGCCACAGGCATCCTGCCTGTGGCCAATTATGGCTCTCCTCGCTGCCGGTGCTGGGATTGGCCAAGCATGCGTGGTCACAGTGCATGCTTGGCCAATCACAGCGCCGGGATTGCACTGCGATGGCGCAGTGTATTGTGGGCCGTTCGCGTCACTCGAATTTGGCGCGAACAGCCCAAAACGTTCGATCATCGTCGAACGTTCAAACAGCCGATGTTCGAGTCGAACGTATGTTCGACTCGAATACAGAGCTCATCCCTAGTCACCGCATTCTTGACGGTCGGAATTTCCGACAGGATTTGTGTGACCGTGTGTATGCAAGCCAAGTTTGAGCGAAATTCCGTCGGAAAAACCATCCAAGGTTTTTCCGACGGAAATTCCGATCGTGTGTACGCGGCATTACAGTGACAAAGGGAATGCCTTTGCTATGTTTAAACTTCAATGTATACTCAAAATGTAAGTTGTTCATGGCATATTTTTACATTTACAAATTTTTTGGTGATGTATATGATGTCAATATGGATGCTTAAACATTACATTTGTGCTTTCATTCTTCTAGAAGTGGTATAATGGCCCTGAGGAAGATTCTATTAAATTAGTAATTGAAACGCATCGGATATTCCTGCACTTGCAACCATCCGCTACTGGTGGTCTTCCCAAGTTGCGAGTATTACCACTTTTTTGTATGCAATGTTTTGTATGTAATGTTTTTACAATTGCACAATTTCAATGAATTTTCTATATGAACTTTTTCTATAATGTTTATAATTTTTTCAATAAAATGTATCATATATAAGTAGTTTTTCTCAAGTTTTTATTGCCTTAAAAATCCCAAACCTAGAGGTTTTTTCTAATTTTTTTGTTCTTTGAGGAATGATGGCAATCACACGTCCAAAATTCGGAGTCTCTATATATTCTCTGTCCACCTTTAGAAGATCCCTGAAAACCCATCTCTTTGGGGAAGCCTATCATGTCTCAATCTAACAACTGAACTTTCTAGGTCAGCTCATTCCCACACAGTTTTTACCTTTTGTACCTTTTGTACTACTTGCCCCTATCTGTTAGATTGTAAGTACCGGTACTCCTGAAAAGGGCCTCCCCAACCCTATTGTCTTAATTGTATTGTAACTTTACTGTATCACTTTTCATTGGTAAGCACTGAGCAAACTGCTGGCACTATATAAATTCTGTATTATAATAATAACAAATAATTCCCACCGGTGCGACCTGGTCATGCGATTTCACAGTTACAAATCGCATTACAAGTCACACCTCATTGTTGGCAATGGAACCTTTCATATCGCTGCAACTCACGTCGCAACGATTATGAAAAAGGTTCCTGCACTATTTTTTACTGATTTCATTGCGACTTGCATAGACTTCTGTTAAATGAAGCCGCAAGCCGCAATGATGTGTGGCTTTGAAATCGCAGTGCAGTAGCGTGATTCAAAAGCCACACTAGTGTGAATGGGGGCTTAAAGATGAACTACAGCCTCACCTTCAGTCTTGCAGTTGTACATGCTACTCTGCTGTACTGAATTTGCTAACTCTGTTATCACTGTATGTAAGCAAGTGCAGTTAGGTAGTCTGCCACTAGGTGACTCTATCCCAGAAACAGCGTGGTAATGGGGGATTGTGTAATTGGGTGTTAGGTAACCTTTTAGACAAAGCCTTCCAGTAGTGATGTAAGGCTGGTTTCACACCTATGCATTTTTAGTGCTTTTTTTGCATTTTGCAGCTTTGCACTACAGAACATGTTCCATAGGAAACCATGGTAAATGGACTATAGTGCAAATCTGCAAAATGCAAAAAGCACTAAAACTGCATAGGTGTGAATCCAGCCTAAAGGGTGGAGTTGGTGTCTATATAAATGCCAGGAGGGGAGGAGCCCTATGAAATGGGGCATGGGAGCCAAACACCCCACAGTCATGTGGATGTAGTCATCTACTGCTTTCATGGGGCTGAACTCCAAGTCAGGTAGCTCAACACCCAGAATAATCAGCTGTAGTCACCCTGACTTGAGCTATAGTCTAAGTGGTCTGTGAGCAGGATGCAGAAGGCCTTTTAGGTCAGGATAAGTGTACTCTGATGTGAGTACCAGTACACCTGGAAGTGAGAGTAATATCTGAGAGCGTGCCCGGCGGGGTAAAGCTATACAGTGGGACATTGTGGGCAGGGAGTTGCACATTTTAGCACCAACTCCTGAAAAATCAGACGTCCCCTTACATGCACACTGTGAGCTTCTCATAGTGTGCATTAGATGCTGCAGCAAGTCAGAGCACGCCTTATTTCCTGGCTGGAGGACATCCAGCATCATTTAGCCCTTTTATTTCCAGCCAAATGGTCTCTGGCCTGTCGCTTTTATTCATTGGATTTCAGTTATTTCAATCATGGAAGTTCAGCATCACATATGGAGATTCTCTAGGGCAGATACAGTCTGCCTAGCAACGCCCATTCTTTCAGACTAACACCCACTCATCAAGGCATTTTGATATTTGCATAACTCCTTCCAGGATTCCAGCGCCATCTTTAATATTCATTTTTTTGGGCCCTCTCAAATCCACTTATCAACTATTTGCAGGTGGTGCGGGCTAAAGGGGAAGCTGCCTTGGGCTCCACAACAATGACTGGGCCCGGGGCAGCTGCCCCTTTTGCCTTGTGTTAAAGACATCCCTGCAGGAGCCAGACCACTGCTTACATCAGGACTGAGGGCTTTTGTGAGGACTACTGAGGCAGAGTGCTGGGAAGTTTTTGAGAAACTATGCACAGCATCCTGTCGGTTCTCCCCACAAGCCACGATTTGCTTGCATTTCACAGAAAAGTACATAGACCCAGTGATACTATCAGTTGGTCTAAAATAAGCCTTGTAATGGAAATAGGTTTTATATAGAAATTTCATAATTTGGGGAGAAGGGGGCCCTGTCAGATCATAAAAGCAGGAGGAGCCAGTAGCACTGGCGGGGGACCCCAGAAGAGGAGAATCGGAGATGCTCTGTTCAAAACCACTGCACACAGCAGGTAAGTATAACATGTTTTTTTTTTTAAAAAGACAAAAAAAAAGATGCCCTACAATCACTTTAAAAATATAACCACTACATTTAAAATAGAAAGAAAGGCAAAACATTTTTCAATTTGGATAGCGTTTGGAAGGTTTATAACCCCTGTAAGGTTTTTGTCTCGTACTGGGTCAATTTCACTTCTTGTTCCATAGCCTAAAAAGGAAGTGAAAGGAAATCCCTTCATAGTGAGGGAATGCTTGGTTGTTGCTAGAGTGTCCCACCTGTTATGGTGACAACTCAAAATTTGGGATTTTCTTTCACTCTGTGATAATGGTAAACAGGACACATAGAGAGGGGGAATCCCCCTAATGGGAGCACAGACAGCAATAAAAACCTGACAGGTCTTCTAATCCTTCTCCACTCCATCCAAACCTTAAAAATAAAATGTTGCCCTTAGTTATACTGTAAGGGTTGATAAGCTGCAATATATAAAAAAATATATTTTGGGTTACATAATAAACTTTTCTCAGTAACAGATTGCAACAGGTTTGAGTGGGTGATGCTAGTTTATTTTGTAATATGCATAGGCGTGCGCAAGGGGTGTGACAGGTGTGCCTGGGTACACCCGAATCCTGACGTTGGCAACCCGTCAATCGTGATCTACCTGCCGATCGTGGGCAGGTGAAAGGTAAACCGCGATCCTTCCTTGCTGACCCCCAGAATCTAGAGAGAAAGGGCAGCAGGGCTGGGATATAGTGAAACCAATCTGTATTTTCCTCCTGCAGCAGCTAAAAGTAGGCTTCTCCTCCTCTCCCTCTCCTTGACATTCAGCTTCTACAGGGGAAAAATACAGGGGGATCGGTACCAATATATGCCACCGCTGCCACCCCTCCTGTCCCTTTTTTGTCTTGTTTCCGCTGCCCGGGTCCCCTTTGCTTTCCCCCCTATTGTTTCAGGATGGATAGTGGGGAAGAGGCCGGTACATATGTCACACATGCATATGTGTTGGAGCTTTGAGGTGCACACCCTAATGCAATAGGCTGCGCACACCTATGGTAATAATGTAGTAATATTCAGTTTGACATTAAGGGGTTGATTTACTAAAGGCAAATAGACTGTGCACTTTGCAAAGTGCAATTGCACTCTGCAAGTGCAGTTGCTCAAGGAACTTAGTAAATGAGGTAAAGCTTCACTTTGCAAAGAGTACCCAATCACGTGTAAACAGCCTTTTTGCTTGCATATGATTGGATGATGGAATTCAGCAGAGCTTTTCCTCATTTAACAAGCTCTGGAGGAACTGCTCTCGCAGAGTGCAAAGTGCACAGTCTATTTGCCTTTAATAAATCAACCCCTTAGACATTTAATGATTTAACATACTTACATCCTTTATCTTTCTGACTATGCTATCCCATCGATGCAGACAGTCCCCCGTCTCAGCAGCCACGTCCCCAATATCCTTGTCGCTGCCAACTGCATATTCCTTACTGGTCCAAGTTATACTTTTCCAGAGCAGAGCAAGGCACTGATAGAACAGACACACCGCCACAATCACAGCTACAAACATGGGTCTAGGACAATATCTGCGTCTCCAACCCATGTCCTCCTCTTATCCACTTTGATCAGATCATCTTCTAGTAAACTTGATGTTGTGTCCAAGTCAGGGAACTCATGATCATCATACGGCTCTGAGTACACTCGGTGCATTACAGTTTAAATTCACTGTAAAAAATCAGATGCTCAGCTCTCAGTTGCAGCAGTGATTAGCGAAAGCGTTTGAAAATAAAATAAAAAATAAACTTATCCAGTGGTCCACATGAGCCCAAGATCACTTGATCCACATCGGTGAAATTAGTAAATAATCCTTAATGCAAAAACTGTTAAGTTTTCAATCAGAACAGTTTTTTCCCATCTGCATCCACGTTGCAGTAGTGGTAAAAATAGCTGAACTTGGCAAAGTTGATTTTCTGTGCAGAGGTTAGCTGAAAAGTTGGGTTTACTTCCAAAGTCCTCTCCCTGCGAGCAGAAAGTTTTCCTCGAAATCCTGATGTGTTCACTCGCTGCTATGAGCTGCCTTCCCACTAACACAAACACAGCACATACACTCCATCCGAATCCTTCTGGACCACAGGCACCATAAATGAAAGACTTGCTTTCTTTCAGGGTGGGGTTGTTTTAGTACAGGAACTGCAGCATACTAATGTAGTTTGGGATTGATCCCCAAGTCACTCAGGAAAGAATCTGATAACTTCTTACACACTTTTACACTTCGCATAGTTTTTTTTTTTTTTTTTTATTCTGTTCCAAAATTAAATCCAGATGTTTCCACAAGGAGGCTGCACATCCAGCTCTGCTGTTAGTATTACACTAGCATTAGTGTTTGGATTACACTAGCAAAGTCTAAATTGTAATTATTAGACTCGCTGCCTGACGTTCCACTTTAAATTTAGAATTCGTTATAGAATATTTAGATATCCACTCACTAACATGTTTTCTATAGGGAAATAATTCCATTTTAACCACTTCTGCTCCGGAAGAATTGGCTGCTCAATGACCAGGCCACTTTTTGCGATACGGCACTGCGTCGCTTTAACTGACAATTGCGCGGTCGTGCGACGCTGTACCCAAACAAAATTGACGTCCTTTTTTCCCTCAAATATAGCTTTCTTTTGGTGGTATTTGATCATCTCTGCGTTTTTTTTTTTTTTTTTGCACTATAAACAAAAAAAAGCAAAAATTTTGAAAAAAGCACAATATGTTGTACTTTGTGCTATAATAAATAGTCCCAATTTTTTTTTTTTTTTTAAAAAGCAAATTTTTTCCTCAGTTTAGGCCGATATGTATTCTTCTACATATTTTTGGTAATAAAAAATGCAAAAAGCGTATATTGATTGGTTTGCGCAAAAATTATAGCGTCTACAAAATAGGGGATAGATTTATGGCATTTTTATTATGATTATTTTTTTACTAGTAATGGCGGCGATCTGCGATTTTTATTGGGGCTGTGACATTATGGCGGACAGATCGGACACTTTTGACACTTTTTTTTGGATCATTGCCATTTTTACAGCAATCAGTGCTATAAAAATGCACTGATTACTATGTAAATGTCACTGGTATGGAAGGGGTTAACACTAGGGGGTGATCAAGGGGTTAACTGTGTTCCCTATGTGTGTGTTCTAACTGTGGGGGATGGGAATGACTATAGGAGATGAGAGATCGTGGTTCCCAGCCGTAGGAACTCACAATCTCTCTCTCCTCTCCTCACAGAACAGGGGTGTGTGTGTTTACACACACACATCCCTGTTCTGCCTCTCGTGCCCGCGATCAGGTGTGGCCGGCAGTCATCGTGACCGCCAGCCACGAGCATCGGCACCCCTGCTGTACAGCGGTCGTGCACGCCTGCTATCCCGCTTTAAGGGACCGACATACAGCTACGACGGTTTGCAGGATTGTGCCAACCTGCCACAGTATAATGATGGCGGCTGGTCAGCAATCGGTTAAAGCAGCAGTTTAAAAATATATAACATAATTTAAAATAATGACCCTAGTAATGCATTAAAGAATATGTTACCCCGACATTTCATATTCCTGAAATGTATCTGTTGTAGCATGTACATGTGTTAAAAAGTATCCTGTTCTCATTGGATTCCTTCCTTGTGTGAAATACCTGGATTGTCCTGCCACACCCCCTGCTGTCCTATTTCAAACTGACTACGCTAGGCTTGAGAGCATGTCTTTCTCAACGTGGTCAGTTTTCTGGCTGTGCTGGGAGAACAGTCTGCCTCAACTCCAAGACTTGTGCTGACACACACCTCTTCACAACCATTGACTGAGAAGATCAGTGTTCTGCTGTTTCTCCACCCTCACTTCTCCAAGCTTTTTATGCAGCTGAGAACAGAGATTATGTGATTATAAAAAAATTTAAAAAATGTATACATTTTTTTTTTTTTTTTATCTATACACAAATGTTTTGCCTTAAATTTCTACTTTGAACTGAATGCATTGTTTTACAAGGAAAGGGTTCACATACCTCTATACTTTTGTAAATAGTTGTGCAAGAAGAAGGATAAAAACCAGCATACTAAAGTGCATCTAAACTTTAACAATCATTTTTTTTCTATTTGCTCCCTTTTGGTCTGTTATATACACTGTACAGTACATTTGAAAGCATTTTTATTATATGTGCTTAAAAATAGTGCAAAAAATTGCTGTTTACTCAGCCAGAATACACGTGAACTGGAAAATTCCTGTGCTCTCTGCCTCTGGACTACTATCAGTTAACATTGTTCCCTGATATCATGTTATGTGGGAATGAGGGAGTTATTATGTAGTACTAACACAGTTCTAACGTACTGTTATATAGTCTTAAGACATTGCCTGACCTGGTGTGACAACACTGAAACTGAAATCTGGGGACACCCTCCTGACCATGTCCACTATTCTGGTGGGTGGAACAGGGGGTGGGGGAAAGCACCATGTTAAAGGGGTTGTAAACCCTCATGGTTTTTCACCTTAATGCATTCTATGCATTAAGGTGAAAAACCTTCTGTAGTGCTGCAGCCCCCGTTTTACTTACCTGAACGCTGTCTTCATCCGTCCAGGAACGAGCACACCATTTGTAGCTGGTGTCTTGTGTTCTGATTGGATAGAATGATAGAAGCGCAGCTATTGGCTCCCGCTGCTGTCAATCAAATCCAATGAAGGGGGCGGGCCGAGTTCTGCATTCTGTGTGAATGGACACAGATGCAGGACGCTGGAGCGCGCCCACACGGGTGTCCACCAGGGAGAGCGTTTCTCCAACGTGGAAACTCGATGCAGGGAGGAGCCACCAGCAAAGTGGAGGGACCCCAGAAGAGGAGGACCAGGGCCACTCTGTGCAAAACGAACTGCACAGTGGAGGTAAGTATGACATGTTTTTTTTTTTTTTAAAATGAGGGTTTACAACCCTTTTAAGCATGTCACATCATGTTGGGTTTGGCTGAATTGTGCTAACATGGCTTTAAAGTAGAATGGTTTTAGAACACCTGAATCTACTTTGCTCTGGGTTAGGATGCAGGCCCAGCTGTGGACTTCAGGTAACCATCAAAAGCAAGGGCAAGAAAGCAAATGATCCATATCCTTACCACCCGCAATGAAGTCTGCACAAGCAGAGAGAGAAGGGACAGGGAAGACCACATAATATTGGCATGTGGCATCATCAATAACCCTTAACACAGCCAGGAGAAGCCACACCAATCCCCTCCCTCTTCCTACTTCAGGCCAGCCACAGAAATGTTCTAAAAGAGATTACCCTGAAGCCACCCCGGGCTGGAGACACCATTGTTAAATCTGCAAAGAAATCAGGGACGCATCAGTCCCAGGTCGGCTCTAAGCCTAAGAACTGAGTGATCACATGACCGCTGATCACTCAGTTCTCAATCTGCTCACAGCAGAGAGCAATGACTGTCAGTTTCCGTTCCCCACTCTGCCCCTCCAGCAATCACTTGAGTGTCAAGCTGAGAGCCAGAGCTGTCAATTAGGCAGCTGTGTGGATCCCAACAATATGGTCGGGATCCTTCCAGTAACTAGAGCCACTCTGTGATGTCAGCTGATAATGGGCAATAGTCTGCTGTCAGATGACTCTGGGTCACAGAAGTGCAAAAGTAAATGCACTCTTTTGACCCAAGGGAAAAGTATGATTAAATAGCTTTGTCCATACTTCTCTTTTACCAGGGTAATTTTTTCAAAGATTTTCCAGCCCAGCACTGTCTGCTTTAATTCATCCAGGTCAAGGGAAAACCCTTTTATATTGCCATTCAACCTGACTGGTTATTTTAAGCAAATACAGATTATTGGGTAATAACCACCAACGGGCCGGCCCCTATATGGGAGGACTGCATGTACTCCCAATCAGTGGCCCTGGTTGGAAGACAGAGACAGAGAGATGTTTCTCTATAATTAAAAAAAAAAGCCTTAGACAACAGCTTCCATATCAGGATTGTTAGGTTTTATTTGAATGAAAGCTGCAGATTTAGGAATATTAAAAATAGACTCTTGAAATTACATTAAAGCAGAATTTAAAAAGTGAAATCTCGCCGGTTTGCTCCCACTACTGTAATACTCTCCTAGACTATGATGATGTCCCTTGCCCTGCCCCCTACCCTCCTACAGGTTGCAGGACCATTTACAGGACGCCACCCAAGCTCACACATGCACAATGGAGAGCCAGCTGTGGTTCCATAGTACCCCCGCAGGGGCTACCGATAGTTGTGGTTCGTCTGTCACCCTGCACAGCCATGCACGCAATCCTCAGTCTCTTATCAGACAGAAAACAGTCCATGCACTTTGTTTTGGTTGTTTTATTGGGGAATTAAACTTGAATGGGGATTTGGAAATTATGGGATGCCCAGTAGAATTTAAGAAGACAATGTAGGGACTGAGAACTATATACACTTCCAGTATATACAACTTCCTTTCTTCCTCCAGCACACAGTTTATTACTCTTCAGCACATTACTTGACTACTGATCTCACTCTTCAGGACCAGCTAGCACTTTAGATTGGCCCTAAAACTGGCTCCATCAGGCCTTAGCAAATGCCCTTTGCAGGCAGGGACCGCAGGCCTCTTTAGTGTAGCAAAAATGCATGTAGTCCTAGTGCTAGCTGTCCACGTGGCTACTGATTCCGGTACCACATCTTCAGGCCCTGCCAGCCCTCCTGGTTGCAGTTGCCTCTCTCCACTACCCATGCCACCACAGTCCACTCCAGTGGCTATGCACACATCCCAGACTGCACTCTCCCAGTCCTCTCAGGTGTGCCTCCCAGTCCTCCTGACTATGTGAAGACTCACCAGCCCTCCTGGCTACCTCTGTGGAACTCCTGAAGACTTGCCTAGCAGTGTTCTCCTGCTATCCTCTCTTGCTCCTCCTGTGCCTCCTGGTCAGGACACCTCTGTGGGTTATAGGAGGGTCCCGTCCACAACCGAGCCCAGGCCCAAGGTCAACCCCCTCCAGACTGGGGAGCTCCCTCAAAGGCCACAACAGCCTAACACTCCATCTTCATCTTCAACCCGATACTAACTCCTCCCCAGCTGGGCTGACCCTGAGTATTTGAAGGGACCTTTTTGGGGATTGGTCCGGGCCCTCAAAATCCTCCAGGCAGCTCCACCTCCCCTCCTTCCTTTCCAGAAGATTCTAGCATGGTAGGTCTTGGTGATGCTGCCTGTGAATGACCCAGCCCTCCCTGAGTCACTCAAACCCTGACCCAGAAGGAAAACACACCCAAGCCTGGAAATGTACCTACACTAAAAATAAATCTTTACACATCCTAGTACCACTAGAGGGTGCTACACTCCCCCCCCCCCCCCATGTCCAGCTAGTCCCTTAGCTAGCAAATTTAAAAAAAGGGTGTTCCTGGGCCCAGGAGCAAGGACATCCACTGAAAAAATGATTTGGAAGGGGGAAAGGGAACAAACTTGGATGGGGCTATGCACAAATAAATATTAGTATAAAAAATATAGACATTTGGTTTTGTACAATATATACACATTCCTAACTTCAGATCCCTGTAGCTAACACACGAAAACACTTCCCCCTAAAGGGAAGCCCTCTGCCTGCATGAATTCTTGACTCCATGTGGAACCGAATAGACACCCGTCCATACTGGAACCCTGCAACAGAAAGGACAGAAGAATACAAGATCCTGCCTCTAACAAATATCTACACATGCTTTACAGCATTTTCTGTCAGGAGGGGGTTAGCATCCTGCTGACAGAAATAATAACATCAAAACCACATGTATCACTTCAAGACAAGATTTTTTTAATTGTGTTCTGTTAGGAGGGAGTTATCACCCTGCTGACAGAAACAATAGAGGAAAAAAACACAGCACAAGAAGTGACTAGTTCTCTTTGGAGTTCCTGGTGAGAGGGGACGATCAGGCTCCTTAAAGAGTTAAAGGCAGAACTTTGACCTCACTCAGAGTTCATCAGCCGGAACGGACGTCCATCCAACTGGCTCTGATCAGGGTGGCAGGCTGGTGTTAGTCCTTCAATGGTCAGAAAAGAAGAAATACAGTCTGTATGTAACCTTCACAGCAGTCCATGTTGCACTTTCAATAGTGAGCTGTACACTCCAACGGTCCCTCACGCATAGAAATGCGGGTCAGGCAGTCTCTTCCTACTGCCCTCTTCTTCTCTGATGGAGACAGAGTGGCTCTTGGTAGGCTGTCAACATCGCGGCTCGGCAACTGGAAGGACCGCAGCCCACAAACCCAGAAGGAAGACTGGGTGAAGATGGAAGCCCTGTCAGCGGTGACAGTGCACTGCTGATGGGCTTCATTTCAAGGTGCGTTTTTCATAATGTGCTAGTATGCGACTTTACCTCCTTGCAGGGAGAAGTTTTTTTTTTTTTTTAACTTTACTTCCGCTTTAAAGATTACACTGGATGGTTTTGTTCACAGATGTGTTTTTTTTCATTTTTGGACACATAAACTTTATTATGCATTTTTTATTAATTTTATTGCACATACACTATATTACCAAAAGTATTGTGAGGCCTGCCTTTACATGCACATGAACTTTAATGGCATCCCAGTCTTAGTCCGTAGGATTCTATATTAGGTTGGCCAACAGCTATAACAGCTTTAACTCATCTGGAGGAGTGTGTCTATAGGAATGTTTGATCATTCTTCCAGAAGCACATTTGTGATGTCAGGCACTGATGTTAGAGGAGAAGGCCTAGCTCGCAGTCTCCGCTCTAATTCATCCCAAAGGTGTTCTATCTGGTTGAGGTCATGTCTGTGCAGGCCAGTCAAGTTCCTCCACCCCAAACTCGCTCATCTATGTCTTTATGGACCTTGCTTTGTGCACTGGTCCAAATCATTTGGTGAAAGGGGATTATGGTGTGGGGTTGTTTTTTAGGGGTTGGGCTTGGCCCCTTAGTTACAGTGAAGCAAACTCTTATGCCGCGTACACACGACCGTTTTTAATGTCATTGAAAAAACAATGTTTTTCTCGATGTGATTCTTCTCAAGCCTGCCTTGCCTACATGAGCAGATAATATTGCCCAAAACACTTCAGAATTCATCCTGCTGATTTTGTCAGCAGTCACATCATCAATAAATACAAGAGAACCAGTTCCATTGGCAGCCATACATGCCCACGCCATGACACTACCACCACCATGCTTCACTGATGAGGTGGTATGCTTTGGATCATGAGCAGTTTCTTTCCTTCTCCATACTCTTCTCTTCCCATCACTCTTGTACAAGTTGATCTTGGTCTCATCTGTCCATAGGATGTTGTTCCAGAACTGTGAAGGCTTTTTTAGATGTTATTTGGCAAACTCTAATCTGGCCTTCCTGTTTTTGAGGCTCACCAATGGTTTACATCTTGTGGTGAACACTCTGTATTCAGTCTGGTGAAGTCTTCTCTTGATTGTTGACTTTGACACACATACACCTACCTCAAGAGAGTGTTCTTGATCTGGCCAACTGTTGTGAAGGGTGTTTTCTTCACCAGGGAAATAATTCACCACAGTTGTTTTCTGTGGTCTTCTGGGTCTTTTGGTGTTGCTGAGTAGTGATGAGCCGAACACCCCCGGGTTCGGTTCACACCAGAACCCGCGAACGGACTGAAATTTCGCACGAACTTTAGAACCCTATTAAATACAATGGATGCGAACGTTCGAAATCTAAAGTGCTAATTATAACGACTATTATGCATGTTATTGTCCTAAAAAGGGTTTGGGAACCCGGGTTCTGCACCAGGGGACATGTATCAATGCAAAAAGAAGTTTTAAAAACGGCCGTTTTTCTGGAGCAGTCATTTTAATGATGCATAAAGTGAAAAAAAAAAAGTCAAATATTACTTTAAATATCGTACCTGGGGGGTGTCTAAAGTATGCCTGTGAAGTGCCACGTGTTTCCCGTGTTTAGAACTGTCCCTGCACAAAATTACATTTCTAAAGGAAAAAAAGCCATTTAAAACTGCTTGCGGCTTTAATGTAATGTCTGGTCCCGGTAATATGGATGAAAATCTTTAAGAAAAATGACATAGCTACCCCATCACACCCCCCCCCCCTTACCCCAGCCCATTACCAGCCCCTTTGGGTCTTGTATGGATATTAAGGGGAACCCCGCACAAAAAATAAAAAAGGCCCTATATACTCTGAACAGCCGTATACAGGCGGTACATACAAGACAGGGACTGTAGGTTTGTTCTTATGTAGAATCTGTTTGTAATTTTGAACAGGTACATTGTTTAAGTGTAGCTCCAGCCAAAAAATATATTTTTAAGCTTTTTGGAAAACATAGGGAAGGGTTATCACCCCTGTAACATTTGTTTTGCTGTCTGTGCAGTGTGCACATGTTCAGAACAGTTCACCTCACTTTCCGTCCTAATGACAAATGTTTTTTGAAAATTTGGGGTTTTTATTGAAACAAGAATTGGTGATAAAGAATCAGTGGAGAGGAGACACTTTTTTTCCCATATTAACTCTTACAGGAGAGAATTTGCCTTCCTAGGGGTAGATTTCCTCTCACTTCCTGTTGTATCCTTCCGTTTGCAAGGAGGAGTCGTTTGTAAGTTGGATGTTTGAAAGTAGGGGCCTGCCGTATATACTCAGCTGAAATTTGCCCCTTACATGTTGGTGTTGCCACAACACTGTGAGCCCTCACAGTTACTCTTGGTGGGCGCATGAATGGGCCCTGCTGTGAATTATTAGATCAAGAATTGTAATTGCATGCCCCTGTTGAACAGGGGCTGAAAAATTGGGCCTTTGTGGTGGTGGTGGTGGTGTTGACACAACACTGTAAGGCCTCACAGTTAGTCTTGGTGGGCGCAGGAATGGGCCCTGCTGTGAATTATTAGATCAAGAATTGTAATTACATGCCCCTGTTAAACAGGGGCAGAAAAATTGAGCCTTAGGCACTAGTGCCACAACACTGCAACCCCTCACAGATACTGTACTTGGAGCACAGCAATGTGCAAAGTATTGCATCAAAAATTGTAATTACACGCCCCTGTTAAACAGGGGCTGAAAAATTGGGCCTTAGCCACTGGTGCTGGTGCCACGACACTGCAACCACTCCCAGATACTCTAGTTGGAGTGCAGGAATGAGCCCTGCTGCAAAGCATTGCATAAAAAATTGTAATAACACACCCCTGTTAAACAGGGGCTGAAAAATTGGGCCTTAGCCACTGGTGGCGGCACCCAGAAACAAAAATGTTCTTCCAAGCTATCATCGTCAATCGGATCATTGAGGAGGAGGAGGATAGTCAGTCAACATAACAGGACAAACTCTCAGCATCAGCATCAGTCTTGAAGGGATGTGACATTTGAAAATAAATTAGTCTGTTATATCAGCTTCAGGTGTTTGGTAGCTGGTGGTGATCCAAGACTGGTTCATCTTTATGAAGGTCAGTCGATCAACAGAGTCGGTGGACAGGCGCACCCTGTGATCTGTGACAAATCCTCCAGCAGCACTGAATGTGCGTTCTGAAAGAACGCTGGATGCAGGACAGGCCAGTAGCTCAATTGCATACTGTGCAAGCTCTGGCCATTGATCCATCCTCAAGACCCAGTAAGCCAGAGGATTTTCGGTGGGGAAGGTGTCCAAGTCTGACCTTGCCCCTAGGTATTCCTGCACCATGTATATCAGACGCTGGCGATGGTTGCTGGAACCGATCATACCTTGGGGCTGCGGACTAAAGAATTGTCTGAACGCATCGGTCAGACGGCCACCTTCCCCACCGCTCCTTCTTTGACTGACCGAAGCCTCAGCAACTCGTTGTCCTAGACTAGGAGTTTGTAACCTCCCAGTCCCTGGGAACGCGTTGCACAGACCTTTCTGCAAGGCCTCCCGGAGTTGTCTCATCCTCTGCGACGGTAAGATAAGGTCCGCAACCTTACCCTTGTACCGTGGATCAAGGAGAGTGGCCAGCCAGTAATGGTCCCTCTCCTTGATCCGAAGAATACGAGGATCCTTCCGCAGACTTTGCAGGATCAGGGAGGCCATGCAGCGTAGGTTAGCTGAAGCATTCGGTCCGGAGTCTTCTGGGTCACTAAGGACGACATGATCCGCAGCCACCTCCTCCCAGCCACGTACAAGTCCACTGGTTTCTTGGGACTGTAAATCGTCCCTAAAAGACTGCTGCTGATGATGCTGAGTGCCAGGCTCCACCTCCATGCTGACACAATCCTCCTCCTCCTCCTCCTCCTCTTCTTCCTGTGCGATGGGTGGGACAGAAGGAACACTGTCTGGGTAAAGGGGGCCTTGAGAGGCAAGGAAGTCCTCCTCTTCCTGCCTCTGTTCTGCCTCAAGTGCCCTGTCCATTATTCCACGCAGCGTATGTTCCAACAGGTGGACAAGAGGTACAGTGTCACTGATGCATGCACGGTCACTGCTCACCATCCTCGTGGCCTCCTCAAATGGTGCCAGGACAGTGCATGCATCCCTGATCATGCCCCACTGGCGTGGTGAAAAAAACCCGAGCTCCCCTGACCCTGTCCTGGTGCCGTAGTCGCACAGGTACTCATTGATGGCCCTCTGCTGCGTGTGCAGCCGCTGCAGCATGGCCAACGTTGAGTTCCACCTGGTGGGCATGTCACATATAAGGCGGTTCTTGGGCAGGTTCAACTCCTTTTGCAGCTCAGCCAGGCGAGCACTGGCATTATAAGATCTGCGGAAATGCACACAGACTTTCCTGGCCTGCCTCAGGACATCCTGTAAGCCCGGGTACCTGCCCAAGAACCGCTGCACCACCAGGTTAAGGACGTGAGCCACACAGGGCACATGGGTCAGTTGTCCCTGTCGGAGAGCGGAGAGGAGGTTGGTGCCATTGTCGCAAACTACCATTCCTGGCTTAGGCTGGCGTGGCGTCAACCACCTCTCGGCCTGCCCCTGCAGAGCAGACAGAACCTCTGCCCCAGTGTGGTTCCTGTCCCCCAAACACACCAGCGCAAGCACGGCATGGCATCTTTTTGCCTGCGTACTTGCGTAGCCCCTTGAACGCCTACGGAGCACCGCTGGTTCCGAGGACAAAGCACAGGAAGAGGCCACGGAGGAAGAAGAAGAGGAGGGGGTGGAGGACAGAGGTGTGTCACAACCAGTAGTAGCATTTTGGAGGCGTGGCGGTGGAACAACCTCCAACACTACTGCACCTTGTCCTGCATCCTTCCCAGCTGCCAAAAGAGTGACCCAATGGGCCGTGAAAGAAAGGTAACGTCCCTGTCCATGCCTGCTGGACCATGAGTCAGCGGTAATATGCACCTTACCGCTGACCGCCCTGTCCAGCGAGGCCAAAACATTGCCTTCCACATGCCGGTAGAGAGCCGGAATCGCCTTCCGTGAGAAAAAGTGGCGTTTGGGAACCTGCCACTGAGGAACCGCACATTGCACAAACTCACGGAAGGGGGCCGAGTCTACCAACTGAAAAGGCAGCAGTTGAAGCGCTAGCAATTTAGCCAAGCTAGCATTCAACCGCTGGGCATGTGGATGGCTGGGAGTGAACTTCTTTCGACGGTCCAGCAGCTGGGGCAGGGAAATTTGCCTGCTAGAATCGGACGTCGGTGTACTGCTAGCAGAGTGGCCGCAAGTACTTGGCTGTGACACACCTAATTCTACACCTTCATTCCTCTCAGTGCAGGTTTCAGAGAGGACTGAAGGTATAGTGGGGTTGGAGATCCCAGCTGATGCGGTGCAAGGAGAGGTCCGCTTTGTTCTTTGGTGTGGGTCTTTAAGGTAGGCTTGCCAACGAGCTGCATGGCAGGTCAACATATGTCTGGTCAAGCATGTGGTGCCCAAGCGGCTGATGTTTTGGCCACGCGATATACGCTTGAGACATATGTTGCAAACAGCAGCTGTGCGATCTGATGCACTCGCCTCAAAAAAGGCCCACACCAAAGAACTTTTTGAATAACGGGCAGAGGCAGCGCCCTGCACAGGCGGAGCTCTGCGGTGTGATTCCGTCGGTGTGCTGCCCTTACGCTGGCCACCCAAGGGCATCCTGCCTCGTTGGAGATGTGCCTCCTCCTCATCCTCCTCCTCCTCTCCTATTAGGCACCCACGTGGAGTCAGTGACCTCATCATCCCCTCCCTCCTCATCACTGGAGCCAATCTGGCAGTATGCTGCAGCTGCTGGAACATGACTGCCAGATTGGTGTCCTTCTTGAGCATCCCCTCTCTCTGCTCTCACGCTACTGCCTTCCTCTAGCTGGGTATCATCATCAGACCCTTCGAAACGCTGGGCATCCTCCTGGAGCATGTACCCAACACTGTGCTCAAACAGTTCGGGGGACTCCTCAGGAGGAGGACATGGTGGGTCTAGGGAAGGAGTGACTGATGATGACATTGATACCAGGGAAGAGGACGCTTTGGCAGCTGCTTTGCCAGTACCCTGAGCCTGGGTGAGAGAGGATGAGGAGGATGAGGAGGGCTTGGTCATCCACTCTACCAAGTCTTCGGCATGATGTGGCTCAACATGTCCAGCTGCCGAAAAGAAGAACAAGCATGTCCCATGGCCATGTGCTGATGACAATGCACCGCGTCCACGACCAGCACTGTTGCCCCCAGACACAGAGCCTGCTTGCCCTATTATATTGGCTCCTGACTGTCTGCCTCTCCTTGTTTGCCTTCCAGACATTCTAATGGCATGCAGGGAGATGGGAAAACCAGCAATAAGGGGTAGCTTCAGGTGTATACTGTGCAGGAGGCTTAGCAACAATGACACTGACACTGTCCCCTGCCTATCCTTCTCTCTCCCTGCACACAAGGTTTAGCAAAGAATAGGACACTGACACTGTCGACTGCCTATCCTTGTCTGTCCCTACGCACAAGGTTTAGCAATATGGTTCAGCACACTAGGTTTAGCAAAGATTATGACACTGACACTCTCCCTGCCTATCCTTCTCTGTCCCTACAAACAAGGTTTAGCAAAGAATATGACACTGACACTCTGCCTACCTATCCTTGTCTGTCCCTACACACAAGGTTTAGCAATATGGTTCAGCACACAAGGTTTAGCAAAGAATATGACACTGACACTCTCCCTGCCTAACCTTGTCTGTCCCTACACACAAGGTATAGCAATATGGTTCAGCACACAAGGTTTAGCAAAGAATATGACACTGACACTCTCCCTGCCTATCCTTCTCTGTCCCTACAAACAAGGTTTAGCAAAGAATATGACACTGACACTCTGCCTACCTATCCTTGTCTGTTCCTACACACAAGGTTTAGCAATATGGTTCAGCACACAAGGTTTAGCAAAGAATATGACACTGACACTCTCGACTGCCTATCCTTGTCTGTCCCTACACACAAGGTATAGCAATATGGTTCAGCACACAAGGTTTAGCAAAGAATATGACACTGACACTCTCCCTGCCTATCCTTCTCTGTCCCTACAAACAAGGTTTAGCAAAGAATATGACACTGACACTCTGCCTACCTATCCTTGTCTGTTCCTACACACAAGGTTTAGCAATATGGTTCAGCACACAAGGTTTAGCAAAGAATATGACACTGACACTCTCGACTGCCTATCCTTGTCTGTCCCTACACACAAGGTTTAGCAATATGGTTCAGCACACTAGGTTTAGCAAAGATTATGACACTGACACTCTCGACTGCCTATCCTTGTCTGTCCCTACACACAAGGTTTAGCAATATGGTTCAGCGCACTAGGTTTAGCAAAGATTATGACACTGACACTCTCGACTGCCTATCCTTGTCTGTCCCTACAAACAAGGTTTAGCAAAGAATATGACACTGACACTCTGCCTACCTATCCTTGTCTGTCCCTACACACAAGGTTTAGCAATATGGTTCAGCACACAAGGTTTAGCAAAGAATATGACACTGACACTCTCCCTGCCTATCCTTGTCTGTCCCTACACACAAGGTTTAGCAATATGGTTCAGCACAAAAGGTTTAGCAAAGAATATGACACTGACACTCTCCCTGCCTATCCTTCTCTGTCCCTACAAACAAGGTTTAGCAAAGAATATGACACTGACACTCTGCCTACCTATCCTTGTCTGTCCCTACACACAAGGTTTAGCAATATGGTTCAGCACACAAGGTTTAGCAAATAATATGACACTGACACTCTCCCTGCCTATCCTTGTCTGTCCCTACACACAAGGTTTAGCAATATGGTTCAGCACACAAGGTTTAGCAAAGAATATGAAACTGACACTCTCCCTGCCTATCCTTCTCTGTCCCTACAAACAAGGTTTAGCAAAGAATATGACACTGACACTCTCCCTACCTATCCTTCTCTGTCCCTACACACAAGGTTTAGCAAAGAAAAAATATGACACTGTCCCTGCCTATCCTTCTCTTTCCCTGCGCCGGAACACACTACACGAGGCCGCCGCGCTGGCGGCCTTTTATAGTGTGGGGCGTGTACTAAACCCCCTCAGCAATAATTGGCCACAGGCATCCTGCCTGTGGCCAATCATTGCTCTCCTCGCTGCCAGCACTATGATTGGCCAAGCATGCAGGGTCACAGTGCATGCTTGGCCAATCACAGCGCCGGGATTACACTGCGATGGTGCAGTGTATTGTGGGCCGTTCGCGTCACTCGAATTTGGCGCGAACGGCCCAAATCGTTCGTTGTTCGCCGAACGCGCGAACAGCCGATGTTCGAGTCGAACCTATGTTCGACTCGAACACCGAGCTCATCCCTATTGCTGAGCTCACCGGTGCGTTCTTTCTTTTTAAGGATGTTCTAAACAGTTGATTTGGCCACACCTAATGTTTTTGCTATCTCTCTGATGGGTTTGTTTTGTTTTTTCAGCCTAATGATGGCTTGCTCAACTGATAGTGACAGCTCTTTGGATCTCATATTGAGAGTTGACAGCAACAGATTCCAAATGCAAATAGCACACTTGAAATGAACTCTGGACCTTTTATCTGCTCCTTGTAAATGGGATAATGAGGGAATAACACACACCTGGCCATGAAACAGCTGAGCAGCCAATTGTCCCATTACGTTTGGTCCCTTAAAAAGTGCGAGGCACATATACAAACTGTTGTAATTCCTACACCGTTCACCTGATTCGAATGTAAATACCCTCAAATTAAAGCTGAAAGTCTGCAGTTAAAGCACATCTTGTTCGTTTCATTTCAAATCCATTGTGGTGGTGTATAGAGCTAAAAAGATTAGAATTGTGTCGATGTCCCAATATTTATGGACCTGACTGTATGTCTGAGTAGTATGAATATTTTTTTTCCATCTGATGTTGAGCCCTCCATAATATCATTTGGTATCTTCCCAGTAGATGTTTGAACTCTTTTAACTGACTATTTTTCCTATGGGAGTGGGTACTATTTTTTTTGTGTCCATTATGAAGTTAAAGTCTCCTCCCATAATTATTGTTCCTTCCGCTTCCTCCATTGCTTCCACGATTTTTTTTATTCCAGTCTTAATTTGTTTTTAATTTGGTAGATACAAATTTATAATTGTGAACAATTTTCCATATAGCATGACCTTTAAAATTAAGGACCTGCCATCTTTGCCTTTCCAATTTTGCAATATTTGGTGAGGTATATCTTTGTGGAACGCAATAGACACTCCTCTAGCTTTAGAATAAGGAAATGTATCATGAATCCAAGTAACATAATTTCTATTGTTTATTTTAGGAATGTGATCTGAACTAAAATGTGTTTCTTGAAACAGAATAATTCCAATCTTTTGTTTGTGAAATGATTTTAAGATTTGAGATCTTTTAGAGCAGGGGTCTCCAAACTTTCTAAATAAAGGACCAGTTTACTGTCCTTCAGACTTTAGGAGGGCCGGACTAAGGCCAGTGGGAGTAGAAGATGTCCAGTTAGAGTAAACAATGCCCTATATTTGGTGTCAGTGGGAGGACTAGTGCCCCATCGTTGGCGCCAATAAAAGGAATTGTGCCCCATCGTTGGTGTCAGTGGGAGGACTGGTGCCCCATTGTTGGTGTCAATGGAAGTAATTGTGCCCCATCGTTGGTGCCAACAAAAGGAATTGTTCCCCATCGTTGGTGTCAGTGGGAGGACTGGTGCCCCATTGTTGGTGCCAATAAAAATAATTGTGCCCTTTCATTTGTGTCAGTGGGAGGAATAGTGTCCTATTGTTGGTATCAGTGGAAGGAATTGTGTCCCATCGTTGGTGTCAGTGGGAGGATATGAGCTCTTTCTTTGGTGTCAGTGAGAGGAATTATGCCCTTTTGTTCGTGTCAGTGGAATGCACCAAGGGCCGGATAAATGCAAACAAGGGGCCGCATCCGGCCCCAGGGCCGCAGTTTGGAGACCACTGTTTTAGAGGGTGAATTAAGGCCTCTTGCTTTTAAAAGAACGACATTTTAACCCCCCCCCCCCCTATTTTAGAAGTATGGAGAGGGGTGGGAAGAAAGAGGTAGGGAGGGAGAGAAAAAAAAAACCTTATACACTCGCTCACTTACCACTCGTATCGCCTAACTCACTCAACACCCACCACTCCGCTCTCTCACTACTAAATCTATATTGACTTCAATCAAGTCTATCTTACTATACGTAAGGTCCCTATTGAGGGGGAAACCGGGGCTGCTTTTCCCGATCTGCCGCCCATCAAGATTATTCATGCCGCTTTCACAAATCCTTTAAAACTTTTGTTGGACAGTTTTTCTTTTTGTCTCTCCGTTCATCCTTTCCTTTTTTGTTCTACTTCTAATTACATTTTATATACCTATAATCTTTCCTTTCATTTCAAAGACATTAGTAATCACTATATGAACATTTAATAATAATATCTCCTTAATTTTTTACCCTCCCTCTATTCCCACACTACCAAAGCTTATAGCGAATGCAGTGGAGTTAAGAGGGGGAGGGACAAAGGACCAAGACAGGGGGGTGGGGGGGGCGGGGATGGGGACATAAAAAAAAATTACCCTCCATACTCTTGAATTTTTTTGTAGTGTTTCAGTGCAAATGTGATCAGGGAACAATAAGTTCTGTTTAACCCTTTACGTGTAAGAAAAAAAAATCCCCCTTATTACATGTGTGTTACCTTAATCTAATTGTGTTGTTACTTATATGTGCTATTTATGTGTTCAAAATTGAGTGTGATTGATTTAATCCTCTCCCTATCTAATCAATTACTACCCCCCCATCCCGCCACCCTTCTATTTCTGTTTTCCTGCTTGTCTATGGCATTTATGGCTCTTTTTAATTGTTTATCTTGCTCTTGTATTTTCTCCTCTGTTTGTATAAATTTTTGTTCCTTATTTGTCATTCTTGTGTCTATTGTACCTATTTTCTCTTGAGTATCTTGCATAGATGTTTTAATCTCCTGTATTTCCATTTTATATGAAGTTTCCAGTCTATACGTATTGATCCACGTCTACCCTAGTGGGGAGAGAGCGAATATATGTTTTCATATCCCATTTTTCTTTTTCCATTTCCTCCTGTTCTGTTGTCAATCTGATTGCATTTATTGGCGAACTATTCCTAAAGTGACTAAATCTCCTCTTCCCACGATGTTCCTTGATTTGTGGACGATTCCACAATATTCAACAACTCCTGCGATGTTTGCGCTATTTGTGAAGATTGTAATTGTTGAAAAAAATCTTTAATGTCTATTGTTTGAGTTGCTTGAGCCCCTGTAGTGTTTTTATTTATACCTTCTTTTTTATCCTTTTTATTTTTTTGAGTTTGCGATTGCGGGGTTCTATTACCTTTTTTAGGTACCATTTTTAAACAAGAAGAAATGGATTTCCTTAACTTCTCCCTTTTATCTTCAAGTCTTCCGAACTATATTTTATTGGACTACCAGGAGAGGGAAATAAAAATCTACAGAATGCCAAAAAAAAGGGGGGGGGTATATCCCCCTCTTTCTCTATATATTCCAATCACTTGGTGGTATGAGGCGAAAAAAAAAAAAAAAAAGAAAGAAAGGATCTCTTTATTCACTCAATAACCGGGATCTTTGTTGTCCCCTTACTTTTTATCATTCGGGCCTCAAGCCTCAAACTCACGGCCGAGATTCTCGTCAGGAAAAAAAACGTTGTTTTTCCTGACGAGAATCTTGATAAGAAACTTGTCCCGGCCGAGTGTACACACGTACGATTCAAAAGAACCACCGTTCTTTTGAATGCACGAACGCGGTGACGTCATCGACTACGACGAGCGTGCGCTCATCACATTCGATGCCGTTGCCGCCATCTTGCTACACCCTATGCCTAGGAGGCTACCGTCGAAGTAATTTCGAGCATGCGCGGGTTTACACGGCGACAGGTAAGTGTACACACGCTCGGGTTTCTCTTCAAGAAACAGGCCGACGAGATTCTCGACGAGAGAAAAGACTGCAGGTCGTCTTTTTTCTCGTCGGGGAATCTGGGCAGTTTTCTTGACGAGAAAACTGAAACCTGCGTACACACAGCCGATTTTCTCGGCAAGAAAGCTCTCCCGGCAGTTTTCTTGTCGTTTTTTGCAGAGAAAACCGGTCGTGTGTACGCGGCCTATGTCCTGGAACGCATACATGTTCTTTATCTGGTACCATATATAGCCACATATAGCCCCTTATAATTATTTCCCGTTGTTTTCAGTTAACCGCTAGCAGCTTGCTGTTTAAACCATGTTTCCGTGCATAGACGTGTCTCTGAGTAGGTGTATTTAGATGCATATATAGGCGCGGATATATAGGTGCAAATGTTCTATATATATATATTCAGTTGTTAATGTTTAAGCAACTGAAACCTGGGTTTAATGCCGCGTACACACGATCGTTTTTAATGTCATTGAAAAAAAACTGCATTTTTCTCAACGTGATTTTTCGTGTTTCCTCTCAAGCCTGCCTTGCCTACACACTATCGTAGAAAAAAATGTTCGAGTAAAGTGCGGTGACGTACAACACGTACGACGGCACTATAAAGGGGAAGTTCCATTCGGATGGCGCCACCCTTCATGTTAGTAAAGTTTGTTGAGAGACAATCTGCGCTTTTCAGTCCGTTACAGCGTGACGAATGTGCCATCTCCATTACGAACGCTAGTTTTACCAGAACGAGTGCTCCCATCTCATACTTGATTCTGAGCATGCGCATATTTTTTCACGTCGTTAAAGCCCACACACGGACATTTTTCATGACGAGAAAAACGACGATGTAAAAAAACGACGTGAAAAATTAGAGCATGTTCCAATTTTTTTCGTGATTCTCTGCGTTTTTCTCGTCGGGAAAACCACGACACGACCATTTAAAAAAAAAAAAAAAATTCTCATCATTAAAAATGATCGTGTGTACGCGGCATTAGACTTATTGATATACACCACTATTGTCCAAGACTGCTTCTTTAAAGTTTACAATACTATCAAAGTCTTGATCCTGGAACATGTTCCCTTTCCCTCAACTTCACAATGATTAGTGTTCTTATAGTTCCTCCAGGCTGGCAGCTTGTTATTTTAACCATGCAGTCATACACAAACGTATTGCTGGATAAGCCTAGGTATTTTGATATTTAATCAAACATGTGGAGTGTGGGCTAGGGATGTGGGCTAGTGATACATCTAGTCTTGGCCACGGTCCGTAACTACTAACTCACCACCCCTTCGGATTTCCCGGCACTCTGATCTTCTGCCCATGTCTCAGCCAATCTCCGGCTACAGCCAATCTCTGGTCTCTCTGTGATCTCTGCTGTCTCAGGTCCCGTGCAATGCCGCTTCCCTTACGGGTTCTGCCGAAACTCTTCGCTCTCCCGATCACCTGCCGGTCGCTCCTGAGGTCACCACTGGGGGGTCACATAGCTATCAGCTCCCACAATCACGCCAAAGTGAAAGCTTAGATGCTCTCCCGGTCTCCTCGCCCCCGCTCTACAGCACAGCTTCACAGATACCTGCAGCCTCGTGGTCTGGTTCCTTCCTTATTTGGGTTCACAAACACAGGCTCCAGCAGGTATAACGAGGAAGCAGGTAAAGCAGCCCAGTCAAAGCAGGTAAACGGGGTATATTAGCGTTAGCCTGTCCAGACATTCTTAAACAAGCTCTTGCTGCAGCATGTCAGATCTCACAGAGCAGCCATCTTGGTCAGCAGCTCCTCCCCCCTCCAACTCACCAGAATTGTTTGACCATGATGGGATACACTGGATACCCTTTGCTATCATTGTGCTATTGCTTGGTGTCCAGAGCACCATCAATGTACCTTTGAGGGGTGGACTCCCTCCAGGCATACCTGCCCTTAATCTATCCAATTTTATACATCTGCTCCAATTTGGAGACACTCAAAATTTAGAGTTAGGATTGCAGTACACTGGGCTGCCGTGACAGGGCCTCTACAGCTTACGCATGTACTTGCAAATGTGTGCAAACTAAACCTCTTGGTTTTAATGTGAACTATTAGACAGGATAATTTGGTATGTTGTAGACTGGCTGGTAAGTGATCTGGGAATTTTTGTTTGTTGTTTTTTTGACATGCATCACCCTTCCATGTACTCTTTTCTGAAAAGGCCAGTAATAGGTTCGGGTGGTTGCCATTTGTTTGAACTGTTGAGGTACAAATATAATACATTAGAATTGTGTTATTTGTACATTCCTAGAAGACATTACTACACTAAGTCACATGCCTAATACTCACCTCTCTCTGCATTCCTCTTGTGCTCCAAGGGGATCCCTGACCAATATCGCAGCTAGTGTTACAAAGCAATTTGAGGTCTACAAATAAATGTCTCCAATTGGTTCAAAATGTGGGTCCGTTAATGACATGGTCAGGTTACATTCAGGGCCATACACTGGTCAAGACTAGATGGCAGAAAGGCCAAAATATGAGTAATAGAGTATGCCTTGAAGTTTAGCTGTCTTTCAACAGGCAAAGTAAGCCTTTCATGTGCGATGGTAAATCTAGTAAGAGTTTGTTGTTCCCACCTTAGTTAGGACGAGAAAATCTGAGTCAGAAAGGGAAAAAAAAAGTCAAGGGAAAAGTAGGATGGAATAGTGGGCCAGTAAGTAAGTCTGGTTTGTTTGAAAGAGGCCAAGATTTGTCCACCAGTAGTCTGAGTATATTTGTGTACCACGGCCCATTTCATGCAATGAAAATCACTAGGACCCTTTTTCTCCTGTATGTTGCACAGTCGAGGAAGGATCCTCATTGAAGAGAAGGCATGAAGCAGTTTGAATTGAGGCCAAGGAATCACTAGAGAATCCACTGCAAAGGCTAAAGGATCCTTGGTCTTGTCTACAAATTAGTTCAGCTTGTTGTTGAACCTAGAAACCAGGATCTGTACATTTCTCCATCTTTAATGGAAATTTAAAGATATCGGGGGGGGGGGGGGTGACCACTCATCCCGAGTATATGCGTTGGAAGGCGGACTTCCTAAGCTGCCAATTGTTGACTTTAGATATGTAGATGTTGGAGAAAGCTGGAATGTGTCTGCCCGGGAGGGTAGCGTACTCATTTTTCTTAGGGCATGTTGGCTTCTGGTACTCCCTTGATGGTTTATGAAGGGAACTGTTGTGGCTTTGTTCGACTGCACCCTGACGGAGTGACCTTGCAAGGAGGTCCAGTGATGTAGAAATAATCTGATGGTTCCCAGATCCAGAATGTTGATGGAGAGTTTGGATTCCTCTGGGGACTATGTACCCTGGACAGTCAGGGGCTTGTAAACTCAGCCCCTGCCTGCAAGGCTGTCATCTGTTGCCACCACCTTCCAAGGCAAGTGAAGGAACAACTTTTCCAAATCCAGGGTCTGGATTGGACAGAAGCACTGGGAGACCCAGGGATTGGATTTGCTTGTTCCATGTCATATATTGGATTGAAGAGGTCTGGAGCAAAATCTGGCAAAAGGACTTGCCTCCAGGTAAACTACCTTGGCCCTGCTTTGAAGAAACTGAATTGTCCTTGACAGACAAGGTTTTGGCTGAGGAGCCCTTCAGTAGGAGGTCATCCATGAATGCCCTGGGTTTCGCAAGCACCAGAAGTGGAGTGATAACTTTGGCGAACTATTGGGGTGCAGAGGAGAGCACAAATGGTAGTGCAACAAATTGTAAGTTTGGGTCTAAAACAGTAAAACACAGAAAGGGAAAGATGGCAATGTGTAAATAGGCATCCTGTATGTCTACTGATGCCAGAAATTGCCCTTGCCGAGAGAGAAGCAATGACACATTTTGTTGAATAATCTAATATTGAGCAGATGCCTCTATTTGGTTTTGGGACTGTAAATAAATTTTAATAGAAACCTTGAAACGTTTCTTCTAAAGGAACTGGCACAACTAATCCTTGTGCCTGAGTTAGTGCAAGATGGATGTTAAACTGGCAGACTGGAAGGCAAAAAAGGGAGGGTGGGGGTATGAATACAAACCTTATTTTGTACCCCTTTGAAATAACAGATTGTACGCAGAGGTCAAGGATATATCAGGTCCAGACTGGCACAAATGCAAACAGATGTACCCCCACTCCTCAGGATGAGGCGGGCCCCTTTATTGTAAAGAGGGCTTCTGGGTATGCTTGGTGGACGTAGGAGTCCAGGGGCTGCGATGAAAGGAAGGAATCCAAAGGCTGGAAGGAAAAGAAGTGTTAAGCATCATGTTTGAGGATAATGCCTAGAGAGATAAAACACTCCTTTCACTAAATGTAGAAGCCATAGGAGTGAGAGACATAGGGATTGATTTACTAAAACTGGAGAGTGAAAAATCTGGTACAGCTCTTCATAGTAACCAATCAGCTCCATGTTTTTCCTCCCATCAAAGCTTAATTGAACAAGCTGATTGGCTACCATGCACAGTGGCAACAGATTTTGCACACTCGTTTTAGTAAATCAACCCAGTCAGTCATTACACATGCTTTTTTTTTTTTGGGGGGGGTCGGAGTATCTTTCTCCTAGCGACTTCCTTAATTAATTTATCAGGGGGACTCCCCACATAGGCATTTACCACCAAAAGGCATGCATAGAAGATGCTTTTTACAAGCAGGTTTAGCCTTCCAAGCACTTTAGCCACAAAGATAAACATTATTGAGACTTGGTGAATTACATTCTCTAGAACGTCAAATCAATAAAGCTGAGGGCATCGGCTGTAATTGTTCTAGGGGAGCTGGATCATTAAAGACAGGTTTCTATTCTCTGTTAATTTGTCCATGTTTTTTTAGACTGGCAACAGAGCTGGCCTGCAAGGGCAAAAGAGGGTTTCAAAGTGGTTCTAAAAAGGTATTTTTTTTTTTTTTTTACCTTACGCATGCTCTGCATTAAGCTTAAAAGCCTTACATGTTGCTCCCCCTTTTTATTCTTACCCGAGGCCAATCTTGATCCAGCACTGTGCCCGAGAGCAGCGTCTCTCTCTCTTTCCTAACTTGAGATTGAGGCAGCAGTAGGAACCATTAGCTTTAGTTACACCCAGGTTCATTATTAGCTGTATGCCCCTACCCTCTTTTACCGCTATTAGGCTCTTCTCTTACACAAAGAACTTTTAAAAAGGCATGTGTGTGATGGTGTTCAGAATATAAAGCAACTTCTTTTGGATTTATTAATTATTTAATCATCTACAAAGCCAGAACATCTCATCACAGAACAGCCTACCAGTCAAAATGTAAGAAATATTCACAATATCATACTTCCATATTGTTAATTCATAACAAAATGTCAAATAAGTTTTATTTTACTTGCTTGTCACTACTACATTGAAAAACACACACAAAAAAAAAAAAATCATTTGGTAGAAAAGGAATCACACTGATGTCGATACCAGTGTGTTTGTGTAGTAACAATGACAAAATTGGCTCTCACATAACAGATTAAATAGGTTATGTACACAGTTAATGGATGCCAGCCCAACAATACAGACAAGTTTCTTCAGCCAGCTGAGATATGTTTTTTTGAAGGAAACGATAGATAGATATCTATCTATCTATCTATCTAAAAAAAAAAAAAAAAAAAAGCTTAAAAATTACTGCATACTCTTATTTACTAGTAGATCCTGTGACATTGTATACCATGTTCAATTATAGCCTTTCATTTCGTGCAAGACATACCTCTGTAAAATATGCACAGAAGTTAGAGATAACCCTCAGCATTGAAATCCCATAAGTACATATAGAAAGAAATAGAATTTCAAAATGCCAAATATTGACTTATGAGATGATGTACTGATAGCATTCTTTTGAATACTTCA
Organism: Rana muscosa; assembly: GCA_029206835.1. Classification (NCBI taxonomy): domain Eukaryota; kingdom Metazoa; phylum Chordata; class Amphibia; order Anura; family Ranidae; genus Rana; species Rana muscosa. Next base: position 713,363,170 of record CM055118.1, read on the forward strand.
GCGACCGTCCAATCCACTTAGCAAACTGTTGCGAATATGAAATGATGAGTAGGTCTTCAGTGTGATAAAAAAAAAAAAAAAAAAATTTAGAGGTTTAAAGTTTTTTTTTTCCCCCCCATTTTATTTATGTCTGCTTCCTCTTCTTTTCATGGCAGCTGTGCACTGTGGACAATACCACTTTCCTTTGGGAGCTTCTGATAATCCTACACATCCATAATGAAACCATTCAATAGGGCACTGCAAAATAACAAAAGGAAGCAAGATTATTCAATCACTAAAATATTACACATAATAACTTGATTTTCCTAGGAAAGAAAATCGGTTTTAAGAGCAGTCATACCCATAAAACACAACATTTGATTAGAGGTCGACCGATATGGGTTTTTCTCTGGCCAATGCCGATATTTAGAAATCATGGTGGCCGATATATGATGCCGATTTTATTTGGGCCGATATGTTAGGCTGATTTTTTTTCCCTTCATCTCATAAAATCTAACAGTTGGACCCCTTTCACACTGGGGTGTTTTTCAGGCACTTTTGGGCTAAAAATAGCACCTGTAAAAGTGGCTGCAAAACAGCTCCCCTGCAGTGTCACACTGAGGCGGTGCGCTGGCAGGACGTTAAAAAAAGTCCTGCAAGCAGCATCTTTGGAGCGGTGTATACTGCTCCTCCACCACTCCTGCCCATTGAAATTAATGGGCACTGCTGCTGAAGCGCCTGCAAAGCGCTTCTGCAGCGGTGCTACACGGGTGCATTTAGCCTCTTCATCGGCCGCTAGCTGGGTTATAAGCGCCCCGCTAGCAGCCGAATAGCGCCGCTAAAAATGATGGTAAAGCGGCGCTAAAACTAGCGGCGTTTTACCGTCAACGCCTACCCGCTCCAGTGTAAAAGCAGAGTTCCGCCGAAAAAAAAAAAAAAAAAATATTAAAAGTCAGCAGCTACAAATACTGCAGCTGCTGACTTTTAATTATATGGACACTTACCTGTCCTGGGCGCCCGCGATGTCCGCACACGAAGCCGATCTCTCCCTCGGCTCTCGGGTGCTGCCGCCACCATCTTCAGTAAGGGAATCAGGAAGCAGGCACAAAAACAGGTAATCAAAATTTTTAGACGAAAAAAATTTATAAAAACGGCTAACTTTACTGTTTAGTTTTATTTAAAATTCATTAAAGTGTATTTTTTCCCAAAAAATTGTGTTTGAAAGACCGCTGCGCAAATACCGTGTGACATAAAATATTACAACAACCGCCATTTTATTCCCCAGGGTCTCTGCTAAAAAAAAATATGTATAATGTTTGGGGGTTCCAAGTGATTTTCTAGCAGAAAATACAGGATTTTTACTTGTAAGCTACAAGTGTCAGAAAAGATTTTGTCTTTAAATGGTTAAACTGAGAACTTCTACACATGGAGTTCAGTTCATTGATAAGAAGAAACATTGCATCTCTTTTCTCTCACTTGGCAGGCTGCCCAGAGACACGTCGCTCCACCTACATGGGAAACTTCAGGCAACTTGCATTGACTTCTATGAAAGAAGTTATTTGCAAGTTGCGCTGAAGTTTTTTAAATCAGCTTTTTTTTTCAGCACTATCGGCCAATGCCGATTAATTAAAAAGTGCCAAAAATCGGCCGATATATCGGTCGACCTCTACATTTGATTATCTGTTTACAGCTATTAGCAGTACTTGCACACTCCTCTGTCTCTATAAGGCACTGGGGGAGATTTACTAAAACTGCTGCACATAGAATCTTGTGCAGCTGTGCATACCGTATTTTCCGGCGTATAAGACGACCTCATACGTAAAAAAAATCCCCCAAAAATCGGGGCTCATCTTATAAGCCAGAATATGGATGTCAGCCCGCTGAATGTGCATTAATGTCCACGCTAAGCCAATCACGGCGAGCGATGTATTCTATTAACCTCCCTGGCGGTATGATTCTGTCAGATTTTAGGTGCTGAAAGCGGTACCATTATTCTGCATGGAAATTTGGCGTTTTATATTGTAGGCCTGTAATTCTTAGGAATAACTCACTTAAATCTGTCCAAACAAGAGTCTAGTAGACATCCCGGGTATGATAAAGTTCATAAAACAAAATCATAAATTATAATATAATAATTAACTAAAAAATAATTATAACAAATAATAAGATAATAATAAAAGTGTTTCAGTGTTTGATGACGAATTTCCCCACAAATCGCTATCGCTTAATTCTGCGAGTGATTCTAATTTATTATCGCTGTTTTCTAGCTGGTCTAAAACCACGTTTTACTTAAAGGGACACTTTTTGGTTGCTATGGACAATCTCCAAATTCCAGGCAGAAAGAACAGTTTTTATTATATAAAACTGCATGCAGGACACTGGACAGACCACTAGGGACAATGGGGGTGTGTAATTTTTTTATACAGTACTGTAATCTGTAAGATTACTGTATGTGTATTGTGTTTTAACTTTTTTGAATTTGGCGCCGAACTCCGTTCCCGTGCGTCGTAACGTCGCAGGGAACAGAGCTTGGCGGCACTCGGCACTGTGTTAATCGAGCAAGGAGACAGCTCGATCAAACAGCGGGTAGGCATCGCAGGATCCAGGGGACAAGGTAAGTAACTCTGCCTGGATCACTGCGATGCGATCCCGAGTCTGGCTCGGGGGTTACCGCTTTTGGTGCTGAAACTTCACCCCGAGCCAGACTTGGGAATACCGCCAGGAAGGTTAATGAATACAAAGCCTGCTCGGATTGGCAGAGGTTGTAATATCATCAGCCCGCGCCTCTCTGAATCTCAAAGCCAATCCGAGCAGGCTTTGTATTTATTAAATCAAATACATCGCTTGCCATGATTGGCTCAGCGCAGTATACTGTATACAGTATGTTACCGAATGCGGCTACCCCTCGGCTCCTCTTCCTTCCACGGCCACCTCGTCATCCCCACCACCGGAGCTTTGGTTTGAAGCACCTGACCCTCCATCAGTGGATTTTTCCGGGCACATGAGGTATTTACCACCGCAGCATTGCTTCACAAATCTGGCGATTAAGTTGCAGACTTATTATTGCTGTTTCAGTATGTTACCCAAGCTACTAGACAGACTAGTCGGAAGGGGGTCATCTTTTACGGCGAGTATATCTCAAAACCAACGTTTTAGCTGGAAAATTAGGATGTCGCCTTATACGCCGGCAAATACGGTAGTAACCAATCTGCTTCTAACTTCAGCTTGATTAAAGTGACATTAAAAGTTTTAAAAAAAAACACAACAAACATGTCATACTTACCTGCTCTGTGTAGTAGTTTTGCACAGAAAAGCACCAATCCTCCTCTTCTCGGGTCCCAGACACAGCAGCGGCGCCATTGGCTTCCACGGCTGGGAATCAAAGTCAGTAAGCCAGTCAGGGGAGAGAGGGGGGGTGGGGCCAGGTCGGGGCTCCGTATCTAACTGGACACATGGAGGTGTGACTCAGCTCGGGTGCACACATAGCAAGCTCCTTGCTGTGGAGGGCACTCGACAGGAGGGAGGGGCCAGGAGCAGCGAAGAGGGACCTGGGAAGGAGGAGGATAACCAAAACTAACTGCACAAAAAGGAGGCAAGTGTAACATGTTTTATTTTATTTTTTTAGAACACACAACATACGAGACTTTACAATCACTTTAGTCTTTGACAATGAAACCTATATTCTGATTGGTTACTACGCACAGCTGTACCAGATTCTGTGTGCACCAGTTTTGGTAAATCTCCCCCAATGTGTTCTAAATTTGGAAATATTATATTTGTATATGTTTTACAAATATAAATTAGACCAAAAACTCCTCTCAACCTACAACGTGACTGATTTGATGTATATACAGGGGGTCCCCGAGTTACGAACACAATAAGGACTGTAGGTTTGTTCGTAAGTCGAAGTTGTTCGTAAGTCGCAACACTGCATTTGTAAGTAACTTCCGGTCGGAACACTGCATTCGTAAGTGTTCGTAAGTGTAACTGCCGCCTGTGCATGGATGTGGGATGTTCCGGGCGTTTGTTATGTTATCTGGGGCGTAGTACAGCAGTGTAGAATGTGTCGGAGCTGCTCGAAAGTTATCGTAGAGCACAAGTGGCCGGCATTTGAGGCCGTTCGTAAGTAGGAGTCGTTCGTAACTCGGGTGTTCGTAACTCGGGGACCCCCCTGTATCAAGTGCCCAGTCGTGCCTCTGCAATTAGAAAACCCAAGTCCATTTGCAATGCATTTTACGTGCAGGATTCATTCAATTTGCCTGACACCAAAGAAGGGTCAGGCAATTTTTTACACCACACTAAACACGGAGGTAAGCACTGCACCCAATACTCTTAGTAGTATTAAACTAACCAGCATGGATACAATGTTGATTCGTTTTCTAATGAGAACTAGCTCTTTTAAAAGGAGTACATACGGTCTTCCATCCAGTGAAGCTGGTCATAACAGTACCCTTTCATATGAAAATACAGGCATCTAACAAACTCAAAAAAGTTAAATAAAAAAAAACAGACACATACAAAAAGATAAAACCAATATATGCAGCAATCTGGGTGGCCCCAAACCAAAAACAAGAAAGAAACTTGCAAAAAGCAGGTTTGATGAGCAATATACCCCATTTATTTAACCACCTGCCGACCAGCCACACTAAATATACTGCAGCAGGTCGGCTCGATTGCGCAAAACGACGTACCTGTACGTAGTTTCAGGTAATACTGTGGGCACGCTTGATGTCCGCCGGCAACCTATGATTGCCCCAGGGGATCTGCCTATGTAAACAAGGCGGATTCCCGTTCTGACAGGGGACAACATGGAGCTCTGCTGTTCCTAGTGATCAGGAACAACGATCTCTGTGTTGTCCCAGGGAGTTCTTCCCCCACCCGGTTAGAACACACCCTGCCAGTGTCATTTATACAGTGATCAGCGCATTTTTATTAGCACTGATCACTTTAATAATGTCACTGGTCCCCAAAAAGCGTCACTTGAGGTCAGATTTGTTCACCGCAATGTCGCAGTCCCGCTAAAAATTGCAGATCGCCGCTATTACTAGTAAAAACATTTAAAAGAATAAAAGTCCATAAATCTATCCCCTATTTCGCAGACGCTACAACTTTTGCGCAAACCAATCAATATATGCTTATTGTGGTTTTTGTAATCAAAAATATGTAGCAGAATACATATTGGCCTAAACTGATGAATACATTTTTTTTTTAATTTTTTTTCAGGGGATATTATAGCAGAAAGTAAAAATATTGTTTTTCACAATTGTTTTTTTTTTTTGTTTATAGCGCAAAAAATAAAAATAAAAAAAGATGCAGGAGGTGGTCAAATACCACCAAAAGAAAGCTCTATTTGTGGGGAAAAAAAGGACATCAATTTTATTTGGGTACAACGTAGCACGTGCAAGTGTTAAAGCGAATCAGTGCCGCATCGCAAAAATGGCTAGGTCAATAAAGGGGTAAAATCCTTCCGGGGGTGAAGTGTTTAAACAAGCTGAAAAATCTCCCTGCACAATACGAAATGCCTGAGGAATTCAGAAACAGCCCAGCTACCAGGAAGATTGCTTGCTTGTATCAGGTTGTTTATCCCACTAATCTTTTCTCATAATTTTATTACGTTTCAGAAACACATTTGAAGTACTTACATCTTGGTTATCGCAGCCTACCATTTCACCATAAGATACCTAAAATAGAAAAGCTATAATGTAGTAAATGTTCAAAAAAAAAAAAAAAACACTTTCACAAGTAAAAAAAAAAAAAAAACTGTGGAAACAAAGGATTTAAAACCACTCAGGGAGACATTTACCAGGCAAATTAGCAACAAAATTAGATACACATCTATTGCAATGCATATACAAAAGGTTTTTGGTGTATATGCAGGTCCTGCAATCCCGGGCAGATTGCCAACAAGGCAGTTTTGCACAACTAAAAAGGAGTTGGTCATGGGCAGGTTTTATATTTCTGCAGTGCTACTTTACAGCAGCAGAGGGTGGGGGGCGATTTTTTGAATCAAGCTGCAAGATTCACATGGCAAGTCTTATCATTTTTTTCCAAAGCTCATTATTAGTGCATTACATAGCAACTATTTCCTTTCTATTGATCATTTACCAAATGTGTTATGTTTTAAGGAAAAACTACAAATAAAGATTTTCAGCAACATTTTGCTCTGTAACCATAATATAGTAGAAGTTAGCAGTAGTTACGATCAAAAATAATGCAATGTTCTTGCAAGTTTTAGGCTTTATGTACACGGGATGTTTTTACAACCTCTCCTGAGCGATTTAACGTGGACAGATAGTAACTCGCATTTAAAAACGTTTTGCCACATTTACATGCTGCGTTTCTTTATAAGCGTTTGGCGCTTGAAATGCCTCTAAACTCAACTGCCTAGAAACGTCTGTAAACTACATTTACATGTACTGATAAGATAACAGAGGAGCGTTCAGGAGCAGTTGAAAAAAATGCCCAACTGCTCCTAAACGTCCGTTTACCAGCAGTAGTGTACATGAGGCCTTGGTGAACAATAAACTGAAAAACCACCTGTGCACCAATTTGAAATAAGTAGGATAAATTCCTGTAAAACACCCACTACCGTGTAACACTCTCGAGTCAGCAACCAGTCTCACCTGATTACAGATGCAATAGCGGGGCTCATTGGGATCATATGTCCAGTCAACTTGATTATTAGAATCTGACTCTGGAATAGCTGCTGTTTGTTGATGAGACAGCTCATGTGCTAGAGCGGATGATGACGAGCAAGAGGATAATGATGAAGAGGAAGATGATGAGGAAGACTGTTGACTTGAAGATTTATTATTGCCCCTAAACAGCAAAAATAAGGTACATTTGAATAACATATGTTAAAATCTCGTCAGAGAAAGGGGAAAAGTGATGGTAGACCATAGATCAAATAAAAACAAAACACTAAGATTTATATGTGAAGTCCAACAATATAATGGGCTAAAGAAGGAACATACACTTTGTATGCATGTTAAAAGACACAACTATAAAAGCATTTTAATCAAATGGTCAAATATTGTATATATACACTAAGCTTTGATGTGACGCATAACAAAATTGCCAAAAAGCTCACATAGAAAAAAGTGCATTTAAAGAGGACGTAAACCCTAATCGGTTTTACTTCCTCTTTTGCTCACTGCAAACCCTGCAAATTAAGGGCATAATGAGCAAGTATGCATTGCATACTAGCCCATTATGTGACACTTACCTGCAAACGAATCCAGCGCTGTCCCCTGTGCAGGCTGCGTCCATCTTCTCGCCCCTCTTCCTTCCGGGGCTGCGGACTCTGGCTCTGTGATCGGCCAGAGCCGTGTAATGTCACTCCTGTGCATGCGCGTGGGAGCCGCCGGTAACGGCACAGTCTAACTGAAGCAACGGCACGACGTGCCATTGCTTCAGTGCGCATGTGCCGATGACTTCGGCATATGCAGATACAGGGGGATATCTCCTAAACCATGCAGGTTTAAGAGATATCCAGGGTAGCTACAGGTAAGCCTCATTATAGGGCTTGTAAGGGTTTACAACCACTTTAAGTGTAGCAGATAACAATAGCAACGCTGATAAAAAGACAGAAGGGTTTATTAAAACACTTTGCATGTCACTACATACAAAGCTCATTGTACACTCTTGGCATTTTAATGCCAGAATTAATTAACTGTGTGAAGAGCTCAGAAGCAGCGATGTAGCAACAAGGGAGATCGCAGCCATCGCCTTTTTGGAGGGGAGTGTGCAACTTGTCTAAACTTTACTCACTTGTTTTTCCGCCCACTTCTTGAGTCTGTGGTTGCTGAAGATGTCAAGGTCTGTGTTAGCGTAGAAGCCAAGGCTGAAGAGGAATAACTTGTAGAGTCTCTAGACAAGAACTCTCTCCCAAGTTGAAAGTCATTATTTTTAAAGGCCTCGTAACTGGCTTTCATACTGGACGTTCTTCTTCCTTCTTTCATCTGTGCATATATAGTAGAAGCAGATTATTTAATACATATATTTTTGGTTAAATATTTTCACATATATCACACAAGAGACAAGTAAACTGTAGATGTGCCAAAAACAATAAATATGTAAAAAAAAAAACATGAATACATATGTAGTACCTGTGCCGTGGCTTGAACTGCTTGAGCCGCTGCCATGGTAATCGCCCCAGCTCCAGCCCCTGCAGCAGCTCCACTTGAAAGAGAAGTCAAGTTATAGGATGCCAGCGGCTGGGAGGAATTCACGTTGTAAACATTAGTAGTAGTGGAGGACAAAGTATTTCTACACCCTAGCGAAATATAAGGAAAAGAAAAAAAAAAAAAAAAAAACATAATTATGCATGTCCATAAAAACACATCATGCAAAGACAGAAACACCAGTTCAAAAGTGATCAGTTAGAGTAAGCAAAGGGTGAAGCTCATTAGCAAGTATATAATGTGCATGTAAATGGACCATGTAACAGATTGGCAAGTATACTGTTTATTTAATGTATAACTAAAAGGCAAATTTTTTATTTTTTTTTGTTTTGGATAGAGTGGAGAGGGATTAGAACGCTTGGCAGTTTTTATTGCTGTCTGTGCCTCTGTTAAGGACATTCACTGTCTCTATTTGTCCTGTTTACCATTAAAATAAAAGAAAAATCACAAATTTTGGGTTGTCCCCCATAAAAGTAAGAGAGGGGAAATCTTCCAATGGGGACACTAGTTCTGGTGACGTGGGGGTCCCCAATGAACTCCCTTAATTTGCAGGTATTTCCTCTCAATTCCTGTTTGGCTATGGGTCAACAAATGAAGTGAAATCTCCACAATTGGACACAGATGGCGGGAAAAAAAAGAAAAAACTGGCAGGGATTATAACTCTTTCTTGCTCTATCCAAAATGAAAAAAACAAGTTTTGCCTATAGTTATACTTTAACTATTTGCTACAAAAATAGGTCTAAAATCATAGCAAAGTGTACCACATTCTTCTTTACGGTTATTTTTCCTTCTATCCATCCTGCTACTTTATGATTGCCATACGAGTGCCCTAATCCATAATCCATTTAACACATACCTAGTATCACTGCTTCAGACATCATTGTTCTAATAAATAGAACTGGAAAAGTGTGCATTTTCTAGTAAAAAAAAATTGCCATCTCCTTTAACCAATGATTACTGGGGGGGCTAAACTGTTGTAGGAGATTCCAAGCACAACCTAACAATTTCTTTGCTCACTAGAGTGTGTAGCACAGGATTTAGCATATACTGTATTATAGTGTTATGCCATCCCTTCTTTTCTTACTACATACAGATGTATACAGACTTACATTTGCCAAATATAGTGCAACTTTCAGTCAAGTTCTATGCTATGCCTCCTACACCAACAAAACCTACAAAATGATTTTATGGAGTAAAAAAGGGTCACTAAACGAGTGACTAATAAATGGGGAATTTGCCCTAACCTATATGGGTCTGTCCCGGCAAACCAGTGTTTGTATGTACGACAGAAAACTTGCCTGGAGTATTTTCTTTAGATGCATCAGAAGTAAGTGTTGATAACAACGCCTCAGACTTGAATTTTTTCTCTGGTACATGGTCTGTAGTAGAATGATGGGATGATGGATTGTGCTTCCTTTCTGTAGACATAAGCATTTGCGTTTAATGGCTGCTGCCGTTTAGAAATGCCATAACACAGCACTCATTGTACTTACTCTCTCCTGAGGAATGAGAATGAGCATGGTGGTTATTCACAGGCTGGGATGGTGTGTCTAGTTCTAACGACCCTGAAAGAGTATAATGCAAATAGTTATCAAACAATTAAAAGACCAATATAAGACCAATAAAGAACCCACACCAGCCTTCTTAAAAAGGAAAATGTAGACAGTCCTTGCAACAAAGCATCTTCCCACTCATACCCAGTCCTGCAGATGTTATGCAATCTTGATAATCATGCATGTGTATATACCTATCTAAGCATGAATCCCATGGTCATGTGTGCATGATATAATGCCATTCAACATTTCTAATCAAGTTTAAAACCATGCAGTCTAAAATAATCACATTACAAATATGAGAGCCAATATGTAAAGATCTGGCTGTCCAACATGATTGGCTTGACCATTCATATCAGTTTTCCACGTGCTCCCTCTATCCTCCTTGTAGCAGCAGCGTAATTGCACGTGTGGTGTTTAAAATCAGGGAGAGTGCATGCATGTCCCATTTATTTATACAGCTACTTCCCAAGATATATTTAATAATGACATTCTCCTTTGATTTTTAATTTAAAATGGTTCTGAAGTTAAAACATTTTTTACCTTACTGCATTCTCCACATTAAGGTAGAAAAGGTTTTACTTTTTGTTCGCCACCTTTCTCTCCTAATACTTACCCGAGTCCTCTCTTGATCCACTGCTGTACCCGGCTGCATCTTTTCTCTCTTCACTCCCTGCTGTCAAAGGACAGAAAAAGCAGTGGGAGCCACTGGCTCCTGCCGCTGTCAGTCAAATCCTGTGAGAAGGGAAAAGGAGGCAGGGCCAAGCTGTGCTGTGACTATCTATGGATGCACAGAGCCCAGCTCATGAGTGCACTCACTCAAGTGCTTCCTCAGCAGCCTGAATGCTGAGGTGTCACACAGAGAAGAGAGCTGAGAACGCCGGTGGGAGACCCCAGAAGACTCCACATTTAAAACAGAGTACTCTTGCATCTGCAAGATAGGATAGGTGGCCATAACCTTAAACTGTAAGGAAAGGCAGAATGGAATTGTGTCTCGCAATTTACCCAGTATCCCAGGTCATGCATGGGCACTTAAAAGAAGTCCAGCCTGAGCTTTTTAGGCTGGGCTTCTCCTATGGGTCACAGGAGTGCAATTCGTTTTGCACTCCTGTGACCCGTTTTCAGCGGAGAGCGGTCTTAAGTCCGCTCTCTGCTGACCTCACTGGAATCAGTCGAGGCAGCGCATCATCCCAAGTTAGGAAGTCTAGACCTGCCAGTTGCCTGGACTGATGGCAGTGTCAGCCTCTCAGCGAGCCACTGAGACGCCCGTTCCCCGCCCCTCCACAGCTCAGGGCTCCAATGAGTGTGGAGGAGCAGAGCAGGAGAGATGCTGACTGACAGGAAGCAGCTCTCCACTTGGGAGGGTGAGAGGACCGAGCTATCGGCGATGTTCAGTGACTCGGTTCTCAGTGAAGAGCAACCTAGGTTAGAATGTATGTGCAAAAAATAAAAAAAATAAAAATAAAACACATAATTCTCTTTTAAAGTTCTCTAACTAAAAGAACAATAAAAAAAAATTAAAATAAACTTGTTATACTTACCTGCTCTGTGCAATGGTTTTACACAGAGCAGCCTGGATCCTCTTCTTTTTGAGTCCCTTGCGGGCAGTCCTGGCTCCTCCCCCCTGCTGAGTTTGGGAGCACTTAAGCAGGCTCGCTTCTGAGCCATGCTCTGTGTGTCCATTCACACACAGCATGGCTCCGTCCCCCTCTCCCCTCATTGGCTCACTGGTTGTGATTGACAGCAGCAGGAGCCAATAGCTTCCACTGCTGTGTGAGCTAATGAGGAGAGAGAGACCGAGAAGAGTTGCTGCTCTTGTGTGCATCGCTGGATCAAGATGGGGCTCAGGGAAGTATAAAGGGGGGTCTGAGGATACAATGCATTAAGGCGAAAAAATTGCCTTTAGAACCACTTCAAAGAAAGAGCAAGAGAAGAATCATGGACTATCTGTCCCCGAACAGTGTAATGGAGAAATGTGCATCACACAGGCAATCAATCCCAAGAACAATAATTTCTCACAGGCTTTTATGTATTGGAAAGTCAGAAGGAGAACTGTTCTCATTTTCAATAGCAACCAGAGTATCTTTTGTTATCCAATACTGCAATGAAATCGGAGGTAAAATTTGATCAGTTGATTTGGGTAACAAGATCTGTTCTTTCATAGGACTCTTTTATACACAAAACCTGCAATGTCACATACTGGAAAATGTACAAATCTATTTAACTAATATTATGAACAAAAATGTGCACCCACTTCTTTCCAATATTTCAGTAATGCCAGCATTATCAGCCTCCAGTTCCATCTTAAATTTTGCCAGTTCCTGGTCAAGTTTTCTCAAATGACGGTCTACCTATTAAACATTACAAACAGCAAGTTTACATTTTTCTAATTATTTACACATATGGGGGGGGGGTAATTACTAAAACTGGAGAACACAGAATCTGGTGCAGCTGTGTATAGTAACCTATCAGATTCCAGGTTGTATTGTCAAAGCTTAATAGAACAAGCTAAAGTTATAAGCGGATTGCTTAACTGTGCAAAGGTGCACTAGATTCTGAGCACTTCTGTTTCAGCATAAAATGTAATTAACATGTAAAATGTAATTAACATTACCAGCATCTGCAGAATTTCATTTTTCTTGCCTTTTAGGCAAGGTCGAGGTTTTTTTTTTTTAACGCATTCAAAAATGAAAATAACAGTATCCAAAAAAGACACACACAGATGAAAATATATCAACTTGGTATGAAAATAAATGGGAAAGCATTCTACCGTGTAAGCCAAGGACAGGTAGCAACCACTTTGCACCTCAAACTGACAGACATTATTTTACAAAAAATGCAAGCTTAATTATTGCATAAATCAAAAGCTGTGTTCGGTAATTCGTTTGTTAAAGGTGTGAAGTATTATGAATTATCAGTATGAGGATTCACCATTTTGTTTTCAATCAAAACACAAAAATGTAGGTAAAATTGAACTACGGTTTTGCTTACCAGATCATAGATTTGATTTGCTAGCTGCACTTTCTCATCTGCATCTTCCAAGGCTTTAAAATAATCCTGCAATTAAGGAATAATCTAGATAAGAGTCAAATGGCAACCAAATATTAGCAGGTTCTTTATTCACAGGTACCCACATGTATACTTTGCTTTATGTTTAAAGGGGTTGTAAAGGTTCGTTTTTTATTTTCTAAATAGGTTCCTTTAAGCTAGTGCATTGTTGGTTCACTTACCTTTTCCTTCAATTTACCTTCTAAATGTTTTTTTCTTTGTTTTCTTCGTCTGAATTTCTCACTTCCTGTTCCTCCTCAGTAAGCTGTTCAGTAAGCTGTTCTGGCTGACTCCACACCACTCGGATGATGGTGTGAAGTTTAGTGAGGAGAAACAGGAAGTGAGAAATTCAGACAAAGAAAAAAAACATTTAGAAGGTAAATTGAAGGAAAAGGTAAGTGAACCAACAATGCACTAGCTTAAAGGAACCTATTTAGAAAATAAAAAACAAACCTTTACAACCCCTTTAAGTAGAATAGTGAACTGGAAGAAAATCTGTGCATTCCCACCGTGCTGCATGCAGAGGCAGCAAGATCCTGAGACCTGATCTGTGCATAAGTGGACCCATCTTCAAAATTGACAAATTTACATTATTCAGTAACAAATACCAATTTCTTCCAATAAATAAAAAAAGCTCACTGGAGTGAACTAAAAGCCTAGACAGTGTTGATCACAATCTCAGGCTCTGAATGAATACTGTAAGAGTTTTACAAAAAGACTGTAGATAGTCTTTTGTTTTCAGCCAGACTCTAATAGGTGCTCAGTGAGAAGTTTTTAACAAGGCTCAACCTGCAAGCCCGCTTACTTATGTAACGAGCAAATATGGCTCACCCCATGTAGGGTTGCACCGATACGAGTACCAATACTTTCAGTCAAGTATTCTCCAATACCGAGTAACAATACTTTCAGTAGTCGAACTGTCAAAACCAAGTACCCGCCTCCTAGGGATCGACCAATATCGTTTTTCGCTCCCGATATGATACCAATATTTCAGACACCTCTCCTGCCGATAGCCGATATTTTGTACATAAAAAAAAAAAAAAAAAAAAAATGTACACTGTCATTTTACTTACTTTTTTTTTTTTTTTAAATCACTGTTATTGCTGTCACAGGGAATGTAAACACCCCCTTGTGACAATAGGCATGTGAGAGGTACTCTTTATGGAGAGATTGGGGGGTCTATTAGACCCCAAACACTTCCTCTGCACTTCAAAGTATTGAAAACGTCAACATCTGTGTTTTGGAATACTTTCTTTTTTTTAAACTGGCACCATTAAGATGTCAGTAACGCGGGAAGTGATGTCATGACATCGCTTCCGGATTACTAGATCCGAGACCTGAGCGAAGCATCAGCTTTGTTCGGGTCTTCGGCCAGCCGGCGGACGTGCCAGCTGGTTGCTCGGGCCTCCAGATGGGATGGGAGAGCCCAGGCAAGCGGAAACGTTCTCTCCCGCTGCTTGTAATAACAGGCGAATAGGTGCCGAGCAGCCTCGGTTGTTTCCTACAATAAGGCTGCTTTCACACTGAGGCGTCAGCGGTAAAGCAGCGGTTTACCGTTGTTTTTGCAGGGGTATTCGGCCGCTAGCGGAGCACTTTTAACCTCTGCTATCAGCCGAAAAAGGGTTAAAATCACCCGCAAAGCGCCGCTTTGCTGGCTGTACAGCCGTGCTGCCCATTGATTTTAATGAGCAGGAGCGGTATACACATCACTCCTTCACCGCTCTAAAGATGCTGCTAGCAGGACTTTTTTTAGCATCCTGCCAGCGCACTGGAGTGTGAGGAGCGGCTCTTTCAGGGCGCTTTGCAGGCGCTATTTTTCATGTAATAGCGCCTCAGTGTGAAAGGGGTCTAAAGCCGACCGTCTGTTCTAAAGAACGGTACCGGGGTGATGCATGCAGCTGCATGTATCACCCCGGTAAAACCCCTTGAAGCAATATCGGTCAATTTTTTGACCAATACTTTTAAAAAGTGAATATCGGGCACCGATAATCAGTTGATTCCTACCCGCTCCCCGCCCGAAAGGTGGCAAATGTGGCAGCGGAGGGGGAGGCAAATAAGCAGAGCTTCTCCTTTTGGGTGGAGCTCCACTTTAAGTACATATCTGGTCAAATGCAAAATCTGCATAGGTGACCCGGTCCCACTGATGATAGAAAATGACAACAACCTTTACAAATTTGGAGAAGTTTCGGGACCCCGTGGGGAGGAAGCGATGTCAGCTTGGGGGGGGAAATCGCTTATACATGTCTTCCAGCCCTGTGAGTACCTCCAGCGGCCTTGATTTTCTATTATCCGTGAGACCAGGACCCCTATGCAAGAACTGTACTTCTTGTGAGTTCTAACACTTAATAAACTGACCATTAGATGGCACTTTTCCCTTTTTATACACAAAACACACACAGGAGCGGTGAGGGGAATCGCATGTGATTCGGAAAGGAATCGCACCGTATTTCTGTTCAAAGTAGTATTGATATTCCCATCGCACTTTCCTGGATAAGGCTTTAGGAGTAATGGGTGTTGCAGCAACAGCCAGCTGGAACTGGAAACATCACAGATCAAATGCACATCCCAGATAGCAAGGATAACTTGCCACAAATTTGTGGCAGTGTTGAATTGTAAGTCTGGAAACTTGCTGCACATTTTCTCTGGAAAATTGTACACTTGCAGAAAACTTGAAGCACAAGTTCTAGTTGTCACTTTTCAAAATTTGGAGCAAATTTGCATTGTAATCTCTAGCAAAAGCAAAGTTGCAGTGGTGAGTCTACAGCAAGAGCTCTGCAAGTCTAAAGCATGATGGTGTGACTATTGCAGAACATAACTGAACCAAAACTTGCAGCAGACTTGCAGAATGTTTGCAAAGAAAGTTGATTTGGAGTCATGCAATGCGGACTTGCTGCAATTGTGCAACAAACTTGTGAAGCCTGGCAAGTCTAAGAATAACTTAGCAAGTCATTTTGAAACTTGCAGCACAATTGCTTGCAATCTGGGATATTCACCAGCACACCGCGGATCATCAATTACGTTCAAATATTTATTGCAGAATGATCACATCACAGAAGATAAAGTGCAACATTTTGGAGCCGTGCAGGACCCCTTTGTCAGGCATGTGACGAAGGGGTCCTGCGCAGCTCCAAAACGTTACACACTGTCTTCTGCGATGTGATCATTCAATAAAGATTTGGACGCAATTGACTATCCGTGGTGTGCTGGTAAATATGTGTATTTGTATTGCTGTTCAAATCGCATTTGATTTTGTATTAATGCGAATTGCACCACAAAGTATCGGTTTGGGGATTTTTTTTTTAACACTATGTATATATACACACACACGTCCACAGAAAGCTATGCATGCAAAGATTTGAAAACACTGAAACTTGTAATATTTACTGGACCTCTTTTACATGCAAACAAAAAAATTAAAAATACAAAGACTATAGTTATTCTTTAAATAGTAAATGATGACTTCAACAAACACAAGTTCCAATGCACTCAAACAGCATTGCATTTGTATATCATCAGTAACTACTTCAAATACAACTTGTGCCATCTGCAAAATATGTACATTTTAAAGGATAGGTTCACCTTTTGTAACAGGTTACATCTGTATATAGTGTGTAATATATAGTCACTGTGTGGGGCTGCGACTACACAGCCACGTCATTCATTCACACTGCTCTGTGAATGAATAAACTAGAAGTCGTGTCTGCCACAGCAGCAGGCGGCTTATAGTTCTCAATGAACTCTTCCTGTTCTTGTAGTTCTCAATGAATCCATTCTAGCAATATAGTAACTGTCTGCCCGTATGGGAGGTATAGGCAGACAGCTATACTGAGTGTCTGCAGTAGCTCAACACTGCACCTGACATCCACTGATCACAGGTGCAATACTTTACAGGCTGCAGTGTAAAAAAAGAATATGCATTATTTTGCAGGTAAAAAAAATTATATTTATTATTTTTTTTCTACAAAAGGTGAAATTATCCTTTTAAGCAGAACTAAACCCTCCTCTCCTTTACAGCCATGGAAGCTGCCATCTTGGCCTCTGCTTGAAACATAATTGCCATGGTGCTTCACATGTGATCAATTATAACACCAGCCATTTCATGTTTTGACAATTTGGTGGAGAGCACAAGCATCTGTGATTGTTATTATTCACAGCATGCCTTGAATGTTTACCAGTTTTGGGAAAAGGTTAAATTGATGAGTTTAGTTCTGTTTTAAGTCATTTGTAGGTATCCAACCTACTGCAGGTCTCTACCCTTAGGTCTTTTGCAACATATGACCTACAGCTTACTTTTTTAATAGCCGTCATTTGTTCATCCCTCCATTCAGGCTTGTTCTTCTTGGCATTAGAAAAAAACTCACCGACCCGCTGTTCTAACTGGTCCATTGCATCTACATTATAAATATAATAAGATCATCAAGAAGTAGACAAATTCCTAGGGCTGTAACTTTATCACTGGAAATTGTTGAGCGTGCAAGAGTAGACAGTAAAAGGATAGAGCTGGACATTGATGGGTAGAACTTTTAATGAAGATTCTTTAGGAAAAGAACATTAAGAAAGTTTGTTAAATTTTCTGATTAGTGGGTCAAATCGATGTTCTATTTTCAAACACAGTGATGAGAAAATTTGAACGAGCAGGATGGAAAATCTCTCTCAAACTATGAATTTCTAACAGTGTATGTGGTTTTCATTCATTACAGTCCATTTAATTCAAAATCAAATGTTAAATGCAAACAAAATCAGTTCTAGACTTTGTTTGAATGTCTATGGACAGCTTAAGGCTACCTTTGTGACCATATTTCACATTACACCCTTTCCTCTCCCCTTGTTTATTCACAAAATATCTTAGAATTCTTTTCATAGAATGCAAGATGCTCTGTAAATTGACAAAGGGAAATTCAGACATTTGTCCACTCCTCTCCCTGCATTTATTCACAACTTCCATGCATTCTGTGAAAAGAATACAAGGGTACAAGTGAATGTGATCACCTGGACACAGCGGTAATGTGATCTGCTGTGTTCGGGGGACACGCCTATCACCAAGTGCGTACTCTGAGCCGCGCAGGAGCCTCTGATTGGTACGCATCCCGCCCAGCCATTTATGTACATGGGAAGTGGTTAAAGCTGTAGGGAGTTGTTTTAGCTAAATTTCAGCTTTGAAATCTGATAGGAGTTCTAGCCTCCCTTACTCTATTAAAGAAAAGCGTTTTTATTTCTGTCTGTGCTGCTGTTAAAGTGTTCCCCTCATTTCTGATATAACGTCAGCAGGACAGGATGTAACGGAAATGTATCAGATGGAAGCCTTGATAGCAGTAAACCTGATTGGGATTCTAACTTTTCCCCAGTAACAAAATCTAAGAAAAGGTTTTGGCTTAGACCACTTTCACACTGAGGCGCTTTCACGCTAAAACCAGCGCCTAAAAAGCTCACGAAAACTTATTTCCATTAAAATCAATGAATGCTTTCACACTGGGGCAGTGTGCTGGCAGGGCTGTGAAAAACTCCCCTCTCCATTGAAATGAATGGAAAGCTCTTCAAAAGTGCTCAGTGTTTTTACTGGCAGTTTAGAAGCGCCTCAGTGTGAAAGTGGCCTTAGCCTACATTAGGACTAAGCTCTTGAGAGGAGTGAAACACGTTGGAGCTATCCTATTATCTGATGGACTGTTTGTGCACTGCTTGGCTTTAAAGTGGTTGTAAAGGCTTTCTGGTAAGCCTCCATTTTTTACTTTGGTGATGGGCATCGCACAATTGGGTGTTTGTTCATCATTTCAAAACCGTTTTGCAATGGACTTTACGCATGGACTTTAGTCCCATATGATTTCTTGCAGAGAGCTGCACTTTTTTTATATAGATTGCACGGATATTTATGCTTCAAATTCATCTCTAGCTTAATTTTAGGTTTAGCACAATTGATGGCACTTATTGCACTTTAATTAGTACAGGTTTTATTTTAATTTTTGCGTATTTCTTTTTAATGCAATATTTTGCTATTGAATTCCTATATTGTTCATACACTATTGATTGCACTTTATTAATCTTGCACCTGTTATATGCATTGTGATATATATTGCAAGTATATTTTTAGTGCTGCACTGTATTTACATTTTTAAAAATCTCCCTTTAATATTACTTTAAGGCTAAGTTCACACTGGAATTAAAAGTAGGCGTTTGAGGTTGGGTTCACACTAGAACACGCAGCGGCTCACAGCAGGAGTCCAGTGCGTCTCAATTAACCATTTCAGGTCCTATAAGGAGGTGTTAAAAACACCCCTTAACGCCTATGCAAATGATACAACGGACAGCACACAATGCTGTTCACACTAATAAAACATTTAGCGTTGCTTCAAAATTGAAGCCTCATGCCAAGTAAGAAAGTGTTTGAAGCCTTTCAACGCCTCCCGTTCAAGTCTATGGTAACACTTCGCAAACGCTCTGGTAGGCAGTTGAGGGGCGTTAAGATTCATTTATTTCCTATAAGGAAATAGGCATTGGAGGAGTGCTTTTAATGCTCATCAAATGCTTCAAAACTGCCCATACGGGGTTTGGGGAGCATTTTTAACCCATAATTAATGCTTGGAAAATGCCAGGCTAACGCCCATACTAAAGCTCATTAATGCAAGTCTAACGTCCATACCAACGTTATAGGAGTGTTTGTTAAGCGTTCAAAATTTAGTCAAGTGTGAACAAGCCTTAAGAAATCAGAAATTGGTATTTTATGGTGAGTGGCTTTCCTGTCTTCGTTTAGAATATTCATTAAGTTATATGTACAGTGGCTCACAACTTTGGAGAGCCAGCTCCTGCAGTCAGGAGGTAGGAGATAAAAGTACAGCCTGCAGTGGAATTTGGTCCAATTATATTATATACTTTAGGCCTCATTTACACCATGGTGCAGATATGTGTTTTTCTGCACACATTCTGCAAGGGCACAAAAAAAAAAAAAAAAAAAAAAAAAAAAAAAACCAACATGTGCCCTGTTCACATCACAACACTGGTATCACATGCAGATTCTGCATATGAATCTGCAACGTATATGCAGCAATACTGTGTTGTGAACAGGTCACATCACTGACACGCATTAAAACTGATGTAAACGTGCATAAAAACCGATGTGAAACCAATGTAAATACACGTCTCTGCAAGTAAAATCTGCGCCATTTATCCATCAGTTTTCATGCACATATGGTGTGAATGAGCCCTTAAAGTAGTTGAATATGACTTTAAATATTACTACTTCCATTACACAACTATGCAGCTACTGTATGCTCTGTAATATACTATCATTAGCCATGTTCTGCAGCAGTAATGGCAACTTTCTGTCTGATGCTGGAAATAAAGAGAGCTGGGATTCTACAAGGCATCCTCTAACTGGCTGAGATGGAGAGGCAGGCAGGTGAGGTCTTAAATTCAACCTCGGCCAACCAGAGGAAGCCTTGTATTCATTGATAAAAAATACAAGACGACTTTTCCTAAATGGCAGAGAAGCACTCAGCCCAACTCTATTTAGTTTCGGGAACAAATGGGAAATCACCTAGTACAGAGGAACACAGCAACAAACTGTATGTAGCAAATGCTGCTACAGTATATTAGGGGGCACACAGCGGCTGCATAGTTATCCAAGTGAAATCATTTATTTGGGCCAACTTCGCCCCAAACAAACTATCTAAAACCATATTAAACACAAAATTCTACGCTAAAGTATATCAAAGGCAAAAGCTTTTTTTTTTTTTTAAGCTTTGGATAGAGTAGAGAAGGATAACAACACCTGGCAGGTTTTTATTGCGGTTTGTGCCCCGATTCATGCGCTCCGCTGGTCCTGGTGACCCAAATTTTGGGTTGTCACAAGAACAGGATTAGAGGGGAAATCTTCCATTTGGTACACTAGTTCTGGTGACAAGGGATTTTCCTCTCACTTCCTGTTTTGGCAGAAGTTGTTGATAACAGAAGAACGGAGCAGGAGAAAGTCACGTGCCTTAGGGCTTTGAAGAGAGACAAGAAAACACTGCAAAAATAGGATGGCCGCACTCCCAAAGTAGATGCAATGGAAAAATATTATATTGAGTACAAAAACAAAAGAAAGGGAGCAATGACTTAGGCAAAGGCAGGGGAAAAGGTAACCTTTTTGTTGCCATATTCTATGTCATCGCTCCTTTGCATTTGTTTTTATACTCCTCAAAATATTTTTCCACTGCGTCTACTTTGGGAGTGGCGATCCTATTTTTGTTCTTCCATTTGCTTGCAGCAGTGACAGGGCGTGCAACCCATCTGATACATGTTCATTTGCAGCCCAGCGGTCTTAACCTGGAGCAGTTTTTTTTGTTTTGTTAAAAAAACACTGCAGAGATATGTGCCCAGTTCAAATTTCATGAATGGGGTTTACATCCACTTTAATGCATTCTATACATTAAAATCGGGGTTCCACCCAAAACTGGGACTTCCGCTTTAAGGAAAGGTGACCCCGACATGTCATTTTGATGATGAGGATTGCCCGGCCAGTCACGGTGCGCAGCGCGGCTCACAAATACGCAGTGCGTGCCCGGCTGTGAAGCAACTGCCAGGCGCCCACCGTGAAGAGGAGGGGAGAGGAGCGGGGCTTCGTTCCCCCGCATCACCGGACCCTGGGACAGGTAAGTGTCCGATTATTAAAAGTCAGCAGCTGTAGTATTTATAGCTGCTGACTTTTATTTTATTTTTGTCGGAACACCGCTTTAAGGTGAAAAACCTCTTGTGCCCCCCCACTCCCTTCTTTTTTCTTACCTGAGCCCGATCTGATCCAACAATGTGCATGAGAGCAGCAGCCTCCACTGCTGTCTCCCTCATTGGGCAGACTAATAGCAGCAGGAGCCATAGCCGTCTTCCAAAAGCTGCGACACAGGGGTGGGGGGGCAGGGCCGAGTCCTGCTGTGTCAATAGATGCAGCAGCGCGGCTCGGGAGCCCCCATGGAAAACAGCTTTCCGTGGGGGCACCCGGCGAGAGGAGGGGCTTGGAGCGCCGGCAGGAGACCCCAGAGAAGGAGGAGGATCAGGGCTGCTCTGTGCTAAAGCATGGCACAAAGCAGGTAAGTATACAGTAAACATGTTTGTTATTTTAATAATAATGAAAAAAAAAAAAAACACACAAAAAGGTTTAATAACACTTTAAAGGAAATCTCACAGATGGCAAAAAAAAAAAACTGACGGGTTATAACCTCTCTTTTCTCTATCCAAAATGTTAAAAAGGTTTTGCCTATAGTTCTACTCCAACACTCCTTGGCACTATAAGATTACTGGTAATTCTTTTAGTGCTGATGTTCTGACGAGGAAGGTCCCCCGTCGAATAATGATGGCCCTGTACTGCGCAGGCGCAGCGCAGTACGGAGCCGCCGAAAATCTCCAAACATGAACAGCTAGCTGTTCATGAGCTGTACACGGAGCCTGCGCAATCAACACTACATTGTGCCACACGCTCCCAATGCTCGTGCAACTCTGCAAGGGGTGTGTATATTATTCATTGAACTGTGCAAAGGGCGGATGAATACAGAAGAGGCCGCATGATGGGCAGAGCTCATACGATGGGGGTGGATTTCTTAAAGGGGCGGATGTATTATTGAGAAGTGTGTAAGGGGCGGATGCCTACAGAAGACGCCGTATTTTACAATGATGGGCAGAGCTGATAAGTTGGGGGTGGTTTTCTCAATAAACTACACGTCTTTGCAAAATACGGCGTCTTCTGTAGGCATCCGCTCCTTACATGCTTCTCAATAATACATCTGCCCCTTTAAGAAATCCACTCCCATCGTATGAGTTCTACCCATCATGCGGCCTCTTCTGTATGCATCCCCGCCCCTTGCACGAGCATCGGGAGCGTGTGGCACAATGTTGATTCTTCTGAGATTTTTGGCGGCTCCGTACTGCGCAGTCCAGGGTGGGCATTATCCGACGGGGGACCCTTCTCGGCACAACACGGGTTCACACAGGGGCGGCTTCAAAGCCCCGTACAGCGCCACTTGCAAAACGACTTCTGTGTAGAAGTCAATGCAAGCCGCTCCGAAGTCACCCCAAAGTAGTACAAGAACCTTTTTCTAAGTCGAAGCGACTCGAGTCGCTCCTATTAGAACGGTTCCATTGCAATGCATGGAGCATGACTTGTCAGGCAGCCAAGTCTCCTGACAGGTCGCCCCTGTGTGAACCGCCACTTATTGCATCTGGCAATTTATCATAAACACAAATGTGACCCGTAGGTTTCTGTCTTCTGATAATCAGGGTCTTGATGTTATTTTGCATTGACATGTTATATGGATGATGTGCCCTATACAATGGAGAGTCTTTTCTATTTATATTACTCAGATTGGTCTGGCTACATGATTATGAGCCCTACTATAGCTATATATCAATGTAGATGTAATGAGAGTTCACATAAGGTTGCTGCTTGCACTGGATGTTATGCAGTGTTGTACTGATGTCAATGAAGAGGGCACACCGCTGCCCCCTACTGTTAGCGCATAGTATAGCAGCAGGAAGCCGGTAACCCCTGGCAGCGGCTCTCCCGCCGTCTTTGTCGCACTACACACGATGATTATGGAGCACCACAGGGCCGACCTCCGCTATAGCCGGCTGTCTGTGCTTATGGGAAGAGCGGGGCTGCTCACGTACTCTGCACCTGCAGGTCCATCTCCCGCATTTCCGTAAACCTGTCGCGCAGATCCATGGGAAGCTGCTCGATCACTGCGGAGAGACAGGAGGGGAGGGAGAGACACAGAGGGCGGTTATTAGGCGGCGCCACTCACGTATAAAAGCCCGCACCCCACCGCTATGAGAGCGCCCCGCGCCTCCATGGCGCTATACTACCCCACTCACTCTCCAGGTAATCCTCCAGGTACAGCATCTTGTCTTCTTAGCGCGAATTCCACACAACGACGACCGTTTATTTCTCCTAGACAAGATGGCGCCTGGTCTGCAACACTAAAACACGGGGCGGGAGGAGAGGGCCAACGGGCGCCACTCTCATTGGCTGCCTAGGGCCGCACAGGATTCTGGGAGATGTATTTCTGAGGGCGGGAGTGAGAGCACAGACTCTTCTCTGTCAGGGACTAGTCCTGTGATGATGAGGGGAAGTCAGAGCTGAAATGCTGCAGAGATATCAACAGTGATATATTATTATTATTAGGTCTCATGCACACAGCTGCTGTTTTTGAATTCAGACATTGTTTTCTAAAGTCAATAAACTCTCCAGCATGTTATCCTATGTGTCCGTGCACAGGCTGTTATCAACTGTTTTTGGCTGTAAAAAAAAAATGAAAACTAGTGTAGCACACAGATCCCTTCCTTGCTTACCTCCGCATGCAAGTGGGACACACCATACCACATGCCCAGTATCCTCCTTGTTGAAGAGGGTGAGCGGTGTTATCTGATTTGGGTCCTGCAGCGAGTTACCTCCTTCCCTAGAGTCTATTCTCTCTCTTTATTTCAAGAAGGCCATTGTCCAGACCGTATTAAACCCAATAAAGAAAGGTTTATTTTGCTTGCTTGATAACTTGACAGGAAAGTTGGAGATAGAGAAAAATGAACAGGGAGGTAGGTTCAGGCACGCGGCACTTAACTAACAATCATCGCCACTCAGGCCTGAGTGGGATTTGCTCACCCGGATAGTCCCCTCTCACGGTTCTAGCAGCCGGTGTGGAGCACGGAACATTCACTGGTAAATTCCTAGGGATACGATCAAGAGACAGCTTCCAAATCTTGAACTTCCCAGCACTTGTAATATCTAAGTCCTTAGGTGCCAATGGGGCACATTACAAGGCTTGTGGCGGATTATGGAGTCCTTCCCTGTGATAGGTAACCAGGCCTCTCCCGAGACAGTGACTTCCTTCACCGATCCCCGTTTATAGGTCCTCCCCTGGTTTCCTCTCCTTCAGAGCGCGTTACCCCTACTTGAGCACCCTGGGACTCCTCTTCTAATGTAGGCCTCAGCTAAAGGTGCTGGGCCTACCTGGAACGATGCAGCCTCGGGCTTAAGGAGCCCGGGACTGAATATACACGCACGTACCCCTGGTCATGAGGGTCACCGAAGGAGGGGTACGCACCTAGGACCAAGGGGTCCTCTGGATCACCTCCGAACTCTCCGCCTAATGGCGTCTGCCTCTTAAGTACCCTCTCCCGGCTAGAGTTGCCACCTCATCCCTTTAAACCCGAACACATATGAATTACACAGGGTCTGAGGCTAATTAAAAGGCAGATAAGGCACCATGTGCGTTTAATTACCACCTTAATCAGCCACAGAACCTGTGTAATTAATGTGTGTTCGGGTTTAAAGGGATGAGGTGGCAACTCTACTCCTGGCATGCACAGCGGGTAAACCATGCCCACTGAACGGCCGCCGAGAGAGGACACCCAATAGCGCTGCAACGTTACCCGTGGTTCAACCCTGGCCCGGGGCAACAGTGCCACCCACAGGCCACAGGGAACTGCACTGCCAGGCAACATTACCTTAGAGCAGAAGCCAGTTTGAAAAATTCAACAGCCTGAGCCCAACTATTAGCTCAGGCTAGCCTCTAAATTTAGGCATAGCGACCCCTATTATTGGGGGGTTCACTACACACACCCCTCCTAGATTAGACACTGTCCCAGTGTCTAGAATAAATCAAAGACCTCCTCAATCTTGAGTAGGTGTCGATTTATTCATAACTATTCACAAAATTTTGAAAAGGTGCCTGAACCAAAAATTTTGGGAAATGAGAAGAGAAAAGAAGAAAGGAAAAGTACAGAGCAACACAGAAATTTGACATCCATTCTCAATGTCACATACATTTAGGAATAGTGACCCCTATTATTGGGGGTCGGCTACACTAGTGAGTTCTGAGAGGAGTTTTTCAGCTGTAAAAACGCTCTAATGCTGAAAAACGCACCTCCACCAGCGTTTTTGATCCATTGAAAAAACCCTCAGCTTCTTTAGCAAGGCAGTGGCCATCTTGGAGGTGTGTTTGGGGTCGTTATCATGTTGGAATACTGCCCTGCGGCCCAGTCTCCGAAGGGAGGGGATCATGCTCTGTTTCAGTATGTCACAGTACATGTTGGCATTCATGGTTCACTCAATGAACTGTAGCTCCCCAGTACCGGTGTTCTGTCGAGAAGTGCCCCCCATCGAATAGTGCCCGTGCATGTGCAGGACAGAGCCGCACTGCAGCTGAGTTGCCGATCAGCTGGTGTGACGTGCCAGGGCACAAGCGCACATCGTAGGAGGTATCTCTCAATGGGAGATACCATTTCACGGGCACAATTGAAACCTATACAAACAGCGGTGGGAGACTGTAGTTCTTACATTGTGCCTCGCTGTTAGCCGCCCTCCAGCAGCAGCGCTGCACAATCTGAGAACTAGGGTCTCCCCCTGCTGTTTGTAAAGGTTTAAATTGTGCCTTTGAAATGGTATCCGAGCAATTCCTCTTATGATGCGCCATGGTTACGTCAGCCCAGCTGATCGGCAAATCAGCGGTTGTGCTATGGCGTACGGCGCATACGCAGTTCATCCCGGGCACTGTTCGATGGGGGGGCACTTCTCGACAGAACACCGGCAGCACTCATGCAGCCCCAGACCATGACACTCCCACCACCATGCTTGACTGGGAAAGACACCCTTGTCTTTGTTCTCCTCACCTGGTTGCCGCCACACACGCTTGAAACCATCTGAACCAAACAAGTTTATCTTGGTCTCATCAGACCACAGGACATGCACTCTGCTTCTTTGGTCGACCATGGCGAGGCCTGTTCTGAGTGGAACCTGTCCTGTTAAACCACTGTATGGTCTTGGCCACCGTACTGCAGCTCAGTTTCAGCCTAGGTTCACACTGAGTTCGGGAATGAAATTGTGAGATTTCAGCTGAACTCGCATGATTTCATTCCCGCATGTCAGTACTGATTTCGGGGATGATTTCAGAGACATCTGTGTGGGTTTCTGCACAGATGTCAATGGAAATCACCAAAAGTAGTACAAAAAACGACTTTTGGAAATCAGTGCGGCGTTGCACCGATTAGGACGGTGCCAGTTCCGGCAATTGCGACCGATTTGCCAAATCGCACCAATGTGAATCAGGGCTCAGGGTCTTGGAAATCTTCTTGTAGCCTAGGTAAGCTTTATGTAGAGCAACAATTCTAGGGCTGCAACTAACGATTATTTTCAAAATCGATTAGTTTGCCTACTATTGTTTAGATTAATCTGATAACCTTAAAAAAAATGTGGCGTATCATTTAACAAGGGGGCTCCCAGATCCTGCCCCCCTATGTGAATAGGTATGGGGTACATCGTACCCCTACCCGTTCACCAAAAAAAGCAGTGAAATGTAAAAAAATCAATAGCTGATTTTTGACCAAATCTTTATTGTAAAATAGCTCCGAGCAGTCTTCTTTCCTGAGCCGTCTCCTCCAGACGCTGTCTCTCCCTCCTTCATCTTCTCCCCGAGCTGTCTTCTCCCAGAGCCGTCTCCCCTGCCGCCGCCATCTTCTCCATCTGCTGTGTTCTTCCGCACAGCCGGTTACCCGCTAATTAAAAAAAAAAGCTGCTCTTCTTCTGTGGCGGTCTTCCTCCGCTGTGTTGTCACACGCTGTGTGGCATCTCTTACATAGCCATGGAGCGGGCTCTCCGGGTGATGTTATCGGATGGCCACAGAAGAAGAGCGTCTTTTTTTTTTATTAGCGGATAACCGGCTGCGCAGAAGAACACAGCAGCGGGAGAAAACGACGGTGGCAGGAGAGACGGCTCAGGGAGAAGAAACATCAAACACTAGTAAATGTATTTTCTATGTATGATTGTGCTACGCCCAATAGGCTAGTGGTAAGCACTTCTACCTTGAAAAACTCAGGCTTTAAAGAACTCATGGGTTCAAATGCCACAGAGAGATACTAAAAGATTGAATTGGTGAAAAAAGGCAAACGATTATTAGCCAAAGCAGAATATGCTGAAAATAGGTGAATGCCAATTAGCCAATGCACTTTAATTTGGCAGATTCTATTATATTAACTCTTCAAATGCATGCAATGGTATGTAAGTATTTAATAATATTATGGTGTGGAATTCCAAACATAACACACTAGCTAACGGGCAGTTTACATTTCTTTGTTTGTTTATTTTAATTTGCTTGTGCACTGAAAAAATAAACAGCTGGTGGATGGTAGGTTGGTATTAGAACTCATACCATGAGTGCTGTGGAGACATCTGAGCAGACCACTAAGCCATTGTGCTAAGTACAAGACCTGCATAATACTGTAGTACAGGGATATGCAATTAGCGGACCTCCAGCTGTTGCAAAACTACAAGTCCCATCATGCCTCTGCCTCTGGGTGTCATGCTTTCTGCTGTCAGAGTCTCGCTATGCCTCATGGGACTTGTAGTTTGGCAACAGCTGGAGGTCCGCTAATTGCATATCCCTGCTGTAGTATGATTAAAGAATGAACATAAATAATTACTGCTTTATAGTCACCTAAATCATTTTTTTTAAAATAAAAAACATTAAAAAAACAACATACAACAAATAGGTATTTTAAAATGTTTAATACATGTAACTTAACAGAATAGCAGTTATTACTCTGTAATAATCATTCATAACTGCATTCGTTAGCAAAAGAAGGAAAAAAAATAGGAATACTAATTGCAATATACATCAATAGATGCACACGATGTAGAGCACATCTTACATAAAAATGTTTTTTTTACATACATGGATCATAGTTACAGTGCAATGTAAATATGTAAAGTGACTAAAGAACTGGTGTAAATACTTATAGTAACCACAAATAAATAGATGATAAACAAATGATAAAAGCTGCAACCAAAAAATGTGCTCTGACACTATAATAAAGTGAATAAAATGGGTGTAGTTGCGCTAAAATCAACCTACTATTTATAAAAAACGATCATAAAGATGCAAACAGTGAAAATAAAATAGTGTGATAAAATCCAATAATCACAAACAAAATTCAATATTACAAGATGTGTGAACAGTTCAAATTCAGGAAAAATATACAGAGGAAACGTCCATAAGGTGTGCTAGACAACTACAGGGACACACACTCATCTGTGATGTCTGATAGAAATATAATTTAATCTCACTGGTTTAGGATTATCACTCTATTGCTATTTATGTTCAACAACATAATATTTGCACTATATTTTTTGTTGCACACTAATATGTTGGTTAAACACTTGTAATCACAGAAGGATTACATACACTCATTTATGTTATATATGTATTTCTATATTTTTTCACTAATTTTGAAATATATACCATTATGGGTCTTTGAATAAATTAGAATATTTTTCACACCCTACCATATTTAGGACTTTTATCCTAAATTCTCATTAGCGCCACACTTATTATATATTTACACTTAATGAATTTTGTCTGATTTTGGTGTTTGGCTGCTGTTGTTACAATATTTTTGGGTTGGCGCAGTATTATATAATTTTTAAGTGCTATATAATAACTTTAAAATTGGCATTTGCATATACGCGGAATCGATAATTAGTGCTGATTTTGAATTTACTAACGTTTGTTCGCCGCTAATAGCGCTCTTTTTTATTCGCACATTCACCTGTTGAAATTTTAATTGGCTAAAATGGGCGCTATTATTTGCAATAGTGCCCAGTACTTCCTGGCGCTATAGTAAATGACCCCCACTGTCTCTCTGATCCAAGATGGAGGGCTGTGCTGTCAGGAGCAGCATGGAATCCAGGCAACCAGAAGTAACGTCAGAGTGGGCGGTACATGTTTCAGAGTATGCCCAGTCACTCGTTCAAACCAATGGAGTAATGCAAGGGGAAGGGGTTTATATGAGAATCAGGGGCGAGACAAATAGGCAGGGAGTGGGCGGGACTGAAAACGACTGCCATATCATTAGATGGCAGTATGCAATGGAATAAAATGCAGTAAACTAAAACTTGCTGCAGTAAATGTAAAGACACACAAGACATAAACACTGACTAGGACAGAACTGCAACAAGTAGAACATAGATAAATCAAATACCAATATTTAGACACTCATATGGGAGGCAAGGTGTGCAGCATAGGACTACAAGTGTCAGTAACACCATAAATGGGGGAAATATGACAACAAGTATAATGAAGGTAACTGGACAGATGAAAATAAAATAGGGTAGGCTCAGGGCGCAGAGAACGCGAACGGAGCCCACCTAGGTGTGTTACAATAGCAAATGTATATTCGCTATTGTAACACTGATCCTCCTCCCAGGCCAATCAGGAAGAGGGTCTTGAGACCCGTCACCCGATTGGCTGAAAGGGCAGGCAATCCTATTGGATGCCTAGGAGGAGACGCACGACCGCTTTGATGGAGGAAAGGACACGGAAGCCGCTGCCCAATGCTGATGCCCACTGCTTGCTGCCCGATGCCCACTGCTGATGCCCGATGCTGCTACCTGCCACCTAGATGGGGTAAGTGCCAGACCGACCGGCATACAGCGAGCAGGCAGGGGGGTGGTTGTTTGGCGCCACCCCCCCCCCAAAAAAAAAAACACCAGCCACCACTGGACATGACTATCTTTATAGTACATTGTTGTGTGTATTATGTTATGTCATATCTGGGGTTTTTTTGCAGACGATTTACACTCTCAAATACTCCTGAAGAAATGGTAGAACCGCAAAAAATGTTGAGAAGACCTGAATTGTATCATCCAATTCATGGTGCTCAATAGTGCCATTCCATCAGTATTATTAGTCCAGTTTTGAGAGAAATATCCATGTGATTGTTTTTCTGGGCATGTTATTTGTCTACATTTAAAATATTTTTTGTAACGCATATAAATATATTGTTTCTATAGTTGTAGTGTCTATGATGGTACCATGAAAGTCCAATATGCCTCAATTATTTGTGTCCATATAATATTGTGTATTTATTCCACAGGGTTTCTGCTTTCGGAAAATATATAATGCTTTTGGAGTTTTAAGTAATCTTTTGGCCTAAACTGTGCAGTTTAACATGTGTTAAAAAAATAAAAGAAATAGGCTCTTGCAGCTAAAGGGTTAAAATTATTTTGCCTGGTGTGTTTTTTTTCTTAAGTATAGTACACATTGAAAATCCAAAAACTAAAAAAAGCTGTGAGGTTCCCTATAAAGTTTTAACCATACCCTTATCTAGGCATGGAATCTGGGTTTCCCCTTTACAAGCCTCCTTGTCCTAAAATTGAGTGACACGAGTCTCTTCCCAACATCCAGTTCCAAAAGATACTGTGGGGGTTTATTGGGGGGGGGGGACTTGTAGTAATCTGGAAGTCCCATTTATAGGAGGGGTCCCCTTTCAGGGGGAAGGGGAGAACGGGTACCTGTCCCCACTTCCGAGATCTCGCCGCGGAGAGATCACTGGGAAGTTCGGCCCCCCTCCTTCACCTGCCGCCGGGCCATTCAGAAAGCGCATGTGCAGTAGGGAACCAGCTTGCGAAACTGAAAGGTTTCACTGCCAGTTTCCCTTACCACAAATGGAGGCGGCAGCACCCGAGAGCTGATGGAAACATTGGCTCGGGTGCTGACATTGCTGGATTCCAGGACAGGTAAGTGCCCTAATATTAAAAGCCAGCAGCTACAGTATGTGTAGCTGCTGACTTTTATTTTTTTGCTAGGGGGGGGGGGGGGCTAACTCCGCTTTAGGAATACATACCTAAATATAATTTTTTTTTTTATGCCAATTTTATTGTCACTTTAAAAGCAAGTAAAGGCAAACACAGTGGGGAAAAAACTTTAATAAAATTACATTAATAAATGTAAACAATGTCCCCTGATATAATTTTAACACCATTCACATAATCCAGGTCTTAACACAAACAGAAGGCTTTTTTACCCACCAGATATAACAAGGCATCCAACAAGATCTAAAGTGGAACCTCGGATTGCGAGTAACGCGGTTAACGAGCGTTTCGCAATACGAGCACTGTATTTAAAAAAAAAAACTGACTCGGTTTGCGATTGTTGTCTCGCAAAACTAGCAGGATTCAAGCCAAAGCAGTGTGCAATACCGCGTTTGGCCTGAGGTGGGGGGCGCCAGAGCCAAACGGCGCTGTTCGGAAATGCTTGGAAAATCGTGGAAATACTAATTCTACGAGTCCAGCCGAGGTGTCCTCGGCCCTTTCCGAGTGTTTGCAAGGGCTCTCAGGTGCCCCCCGTCTCTGGCCGCATGCGGTATTGCATGCCATTGAAGTCAATGCGGAACAAATTATTTTAGTTTCCATTGACTTCAATGGGGAAACTCGCTTTGACATGCGAGTACTTTGGATTACGAGGATTCTCCTGGAACGGATTATGCTTGTAATCCAAAGTTCCACTGTATATCAATATGAAGGCTTGATATTACTTTTAGCACCTAGAATACTTGGTCATGCTGCTGGACATTAAGGAGGTAAATAATTTCCTTTCCTCAACAAAATGAGGGCATTGAGGCAACAGATCTCCCTCTTTTAAACTCACCTTTGAATGTGGGTACTGGGGCTAATGGTTACTTAACATAATTCCCTTTGTCCATGTCCAGTTTCATACCAGAGTTCTTCATTCTGACCTAATTGGACAAGTCTTCCCTCTGTCTAGGCAAGTGGATTTTCCTATCTCCTCACACCAAACCACCATGTTCTGGGAGGTAGACAATTAGATGAAAAATATTTCAAACCATTAGCAACTGGACCTTGAAGAATGGACTCTGAAGGAAGTGTCTTCACATTTTCCTGGAATGGAAATCACCAGATTTGGGCCCCATTGTCTTAAAACACAATTAAAGTGCTCATATTCCAGTCCAGAGACCCCATCGTTGCTGCTTTCAGGAAACAATGCATGTAATGCTAGGTATTTAAATCAGAGACCACTTTGGGCCTGATCCAACAATACGTTGCTGGGTTGGAAAACAACTAATTATGACACATTTACTGAACTGTAATGTGAATGTCTTTTTTAACCAATGACAAAATTCAAAGTGTAAGACCAGGAAAATAGCGTAATACCTTGTTGAAATACCGTACATCATGCCACAATATTTGTACACCACTGCTACATTACACAGCCACATAGGTGACACCTTTATTTCATAGTTCCACAGTGTAGCTTCCTATGTCATCTCCCCACTATCATCCTACTTATTGAACAATAAATCAGCACTGTCCAAAGAACGGGAAGTTGAGCTAGGAACCCGTAAAATTAAATTAGGAAGTAGCAGAATGACTTGCAGAAGGGTATGTATGACAACACATGCTGACTAGAACTACAATTCTTTTGGTAGGAAAAATCTATAACACAAAATACTGGTAATAAATATATGTTTGAACTGGTTGCTTGGAGTTCCAATTAAAATATGCATGGTCAGTACTAAAAAATTAGGAACAAACCCTTAAAACCTGGGGCTATACCTGACAGTGACAGATCGCTACAATCATTATGTCCTATTGTCAAAACTAAATGCAAGGGTTTCAGCGCCGCTTAGAGTGTATTATACCCCCCACAGGTTGTTTGCTATGGGCTTACGGCCCACTCCACTGTGCACCAGGTGCAAGAGGGACCATGGAGACTTGATCCACCTACTGTGGAGATGCCTGAAACTTCACCCATATTGGATGGGGGTGGTGGACACCATAGACAGGGTGTTTCAGGTCTCGCTGCCTACAGATCCAAAACACTGCTTACTTTATATACTGGATGAGCTGGAATGGGAGGAATGTACTAGGGTGGCTGTTATTAGATATCTGTTTATGGCACGCAAGCTTATAATGACCCATTGGATATCGGAGGAACCCCCTGCTCTTAAAGTGGAGGTTCACCCTAAATTTAGACTTTCTATTCCCAACATCCTAGTGCTATTTACAATAACAGGTCACTAACCTTTTTATGTTTTAGATGTTGTAAATTACTAAAATCTTCGGAATTGTGTAGAACTTCCTGGTTTTCCTCCCACGGGAGTAGGCGGGTCTTTTCTTTTGCCCGGTGGCGCTATGTCTGCTGGGATGTCGGCGCACTGTCTCCTGGGAGCAAAGTGTCATGCTTCCCAGGAGACGCCGTCCAGCGTAATCACTCTAGATTTCACTCGTCACCTGACTTAAATACCCGGTCACGTGACGAGGGCGGATCTAATTCCACCATTTTAAATAAGGGCACACAGGTAAATTTTGCCATTAAACACCTGTAGATTTAAAATTTAGATTTAGATTTAGAATGCCCTCATGCCAGAGTGAGAAAAATACTTTACCTGCACAGCTGATTGTCCTGGGAGAGTGTTCTGAGCTGTCCCTGCAGTTTATTTGTGAATGCCATTACAACGGGGCATGTACTTTTCATGTTGACGCTTGTTGTGATGGCAACCAGGAAGTGCTCGCCGTCAACACTGCACATGTGCGAGATTCAGCAGTGAATGCCGGGAGACGCGCATTCACCGCTACCCGGAAGACTATGCATGTGGGCTTCAAGATGCCCACAAGCAAGATGGAAAAACAAGGAAGTGATTATATAAGTGTTTCTTTATTCCGAAAACGGACGGGGGATGTGTTTTAGCGCAGGACAAGTGAGTAATAACAATACAGCATTAGTCACATTGAATGGAGATAAAAAAATAATAATTATGGACCGCGGAACCTCCGCTTTAAGGAATGGATTACTGTAATGGGAGATATGCTCTGGAAAGATTATTTTTTTTACCAGCATAGGGGTAGCACGCAGAAATTTGAGAGGTTATGGGGTCCGTGGCTGAATGTACCAGCCCTGGATCTGGTCACGGGTAGATTGCTGGGCATGGGTACCTGATAGGGTTTATACTAGATGACTGGGCCTTCTTTGAGGGCACTGGCAGCCCAATGCGGATCTGGGAGAGAGACATGCTCAGATGGACAAGAAATGTGTAAGATAAATATGCAGACTTATGGTTTATATTGCTTGTAAATGTACCGGATTGTTTATGTAGCTTCGGTGTATGTCTTTTATATGCTCTTTAATAAACTTTTTTCTGGATAAAAAATTAAAAAATCCGATGCCATGGGGTGATTTTTAGGCAGCATGCAAATGCAACTTGTTTCTGGCTGTGTCTTGGAGAGGTTGAACCTTATACCTTGCTGACTAACAAAGAATATTTGAAGTATAACTGCACTTCCACTAACAATTCTAAATGTGTACCTGTCCCAGTAGCCTTTAAAAATATGATGAGTTACCGTATATACTCGAGTATAAGCCGACCTGAATATAAGCAGAGGCACCTAATTTTACCACAAAAAAATGGGAAAATGTATTGACTCGAGTATAAGCCTAGGGTGTCCATCTGCATGCCTCACTGTGCCTCAATTTGCCTCACTGTGTCCATGTGCATGCCTCACTGTGCCCATGTGCATGCCTCACTGTGCCCTTGCCTCACTGTGCCCATGACTAGACTGACGTTTAACATGGGAGTCTATGTAAGGGGTGCCTGGCTTTGAAAAATCGGTGCTCCCCGGCCGTAGGGTTCCCAGACAACAAACTTTGCACACTTGTAGAGGAAGCTACATGTGTTCCAAGTTTGGGGACAAGAGGACCTAGGGCCAGCCGGTACCGGGTCCCCAAAGTCCGAGAGATCAGGCGCAAAAAGGTGACTCGAGTATAAGCCAAGGGGGGCATTTTCAGCACAAAAAAAGTGCTGAAAAACTCAGCTTATACTCGAGTATATACGGTACCTTTTCTGAATGCAAGTTCTGTTTCCATGAATACTGCCTGCAGCCTCCTGGCTCTGGGTACAACCTGCTGTGTTCTGAAATATCCGCTCCTGGGAGAGACTGGTTAATCCACTAAATGCCGTGCAGATATCCTGTCTCCAAACAGTGCCTTTTAATGATGGCCAGCTTGTTTACAAGTAAGAGGAATACAAAATGCAGGGCCAGGCTATGCTTTAGGACACATCATTTATCTTCAATAAACCCATATTTGATTTTTTTTTCTTAGGCTGCAGGAACAATTGCAAATGTTTAATAAAGGCGCAGTTATACTTTAGAATGCAAACTTTAAAAAATAGGTGTTCTATGTCCACTAGAGATATTTCCCTTTAACCGTTAAATAGAAGTTGAGCCTAAAACGAACTAACTGTAAGGCCTCATGCCCACGGACGTTTTTGAGCGTTTTTTGCAGCTTAAAAACGCCTGTCCATGTTAGTCTATAGCTTCATGCCCACCTAGACGTTTTTGAGCTGCAAATAGCATAGACGTTTTTAAGCTGTAAAAAAACACAGAGGACCAGTGCGTTCCTCAGCGTCAGAATTAGGCAGAAAAAACGCGAGTGTCAAAAAACGCGCAGAAACGCCGCGATTGCGTTTTTCAGCTCCGCGGTTTTTTTTTTTTCTTTTTTCAAAAAAAATAAATAAAAAAATATACAATAACATGCACAGGCGTTTTTAAGCTGTAAAAAAAGCAGCTGTAAAAACGTCAGTGGGCATGAGGCCTAAATCTACTGGCAGCCACATTCTAAGACTTATCTACCTAACCCTGTAAAGCAAAAATCTCTATACATACCTTTTCTGCAGCCTATCCGCTCCTACTCTGAGCTGTCAGCAGCGGCTTCTCTGTGTAGGCGGGTGCAGAAGAGCCAGCCGACAACGAAAGCCCCATAGTAAGTCTACGGTGACGTCACTTCCCTGGCATTTCTCAACCGTTGTCGGCTGTCTCTTCCACACAGCATCCGCTGCTGGAGACCGGATCGGCTGCAGAAAAAGGTATGTATAACTATTTTTGCTTTACAGGGTTAGATAGTTTAGGCTTAGAACGTGGCTGCCAGTAGATTTACAGTTAGTTTGTTTTAGGCTGCACTTTCTTCTTTACTCCTCTAGGTAAAAGAAATATTGAAGTCAACAGAATTCTGTTTTTTCATCCAGTGCATTTACCTGTAGCTTCCCTTCTACATTTTGATCTGTGATGTTTTATATGGCTTGTTTATCTAGGCATATCATGGAAAAGGGCATCTCTCAAAGATCACCATGAACTTTTTCCACATTTCACAGCAATCTTCCAGTCGACAACTTTAGAATATCTCCTTTGGTGACTTTGTTTTTTATTTTATTTGTCCAACTTGCTCAGATTCTTATCAGATCCATTGGCTGTAACTTTTTTTCTTCCTGACTGCCTATTGTAAGAATGGAGGAGGAGGTCACATTAGGTTGAACACTTGAACAGAGGAATTTACAAGCTAGCCAGATGTGCTTTTGTGGGCATAGGGCAACAATCACATAGAACACTTGCATATTTTCTCCCCTTCTACTTTTTCATATGTAGCATCTGTGAATGGAAAAGGTTGCAGTATGGAAGTTTGAAAAACCCTGTGATATTTTTTACTTATTTTATATTATTTAATTTTATTTTGGAAGGCTCCCTGTAGTTGAAAAAGAGAGTCGTGTTATCCTTAAAGGACTTTAAGAATCTTGAAATTCTATCCACATTTAATGAATACAATGAAGTGTTAGGCTGGCCATACATTATATAATTTTCTTGCTCAATTTTCCTTTAGATTTACCAAAACCATATAATATAAGGTCAAACCCAAACACTTGCAATCAGGCAGGCCCCTGCACTATATAGTTAAAGGTAAATCTAAAGGAAATTGAACAAGAAAATTATATATAGTGTATGGCCAGCCTAAGACTGATAAGCTAATTTGGTCAACTGCTCCAACCCTAAAGCCGGGTTGCACAAAATAAAACTGACAGCCATGCAAGGTTAGTCCAGCGATTTCCCCCGATGAGCTGTTGTGTTCTGACAGGAGGATGGCCCTCCCACCAGAACACTCCGATCAGCGCTCTCTACTGCGCTACTTCCTACTGCGCATGCAAGAGTCGCGCTGCACTTTCTGAATGGCCCGTTGTCTTCTGAGACACACACAGGTCCCAGAAGGCAGCGGGGGGGGGGGTTGCCGATGCAAGTTCTTGCTGGGAAAAAAATATTTTAAGCAACAGACAGCATGGATTCATGAAAGACAGAAGTTGTCAGACAAACCTGATTTATTTTTATGAAGAGGTAAGTAAAACCTTGGACAGAGGAGTGGCGGTGGACGTGGTATACTTGGATTTTGCAAAAGCGTTCGATACAGTTCCCCACACACGGCTCATGTGTAAGGTAAAGTCTACAGGATTGGAAAGATCAATTTGTAAATGGATAGAAAACTGGCTAAAAGACAGAATTCAGCGAGTCGTGGTTAATGATTCTTACTCTGAATGGTCTAAGGTTCTCAGTGGTGTACCCCAAGGTTCAGTGTTGGGACCCTTACTTTTTATTATCTTTATAAATTATATTTCTGTCTTTGCAGATGAAACTAAGCTATGCAGTGGAATAACGTCCTTACAGGATGTCTCCAATTTACAAGCTGACCTCAATGCACTGACTAATTGGGCGACTATGTGGCAGATGAGGTTTAATGTTGATAAATGTAAAGTTATGCACTTGGGGGCTAAGAATATGAATGCATCATACATACTAGGAGGAGTACAACTGGGGGGTTCTGGTAGATCATAAGCTCAATAATGGCATGCAATGCCAAGCTGCGGTTTCCAAAGCGAGCAAAGTCCTTTCTTGTAATAAGAGAGGTATGGACTCCAGAGAGAGAGATATCATTTTGCCCCTGTACAAATCATTAGTAAGACCTCATCTGGAATATGCAATTCAGTTTTGGGCACCAGTTCACAAAAAGGATATCGGGGAACTGGAGAAAGTGCAGAGAAGGGCAACCAAACTGATAAGAGGCATGGAGGAGCTCAGCTATGAGGAAAGATTAGAGGAACTGAATTTATTCACTCTTGAGAAGAGGAGATTAAGGGGGGATATTATTAACATGTACAAATATATAAGGGGTCCATATAGTGAACTTGGTGTTGAGTTATTCACTTTACAGTCAACACAAAGGACAAGGGGGCACTCTTTATGTCTAGAGGAAAAGAGATTTCATCTCCAAATATGGAAAGGTTTCTTCACAGTTAGGCCGCGTACACACAACCGTTTTTCTCGGCAAAAAACAACAAGAAAACTGCCGGGAGAGCTTTCTTGCCGAGAAAAGCGGCTGTGTGTACGCGGCTTTCAGTTTTCTCGTCAAGAAAACTGCCCAGATTCTCGACGAGAAAAAAGAAGACCTGCGGTCTTTTTTCTCGTCGAGAATCTCGTCGGCCTGTTTCTCGACGAGAAACCCGAGCGTGTGTACACTTACCTGTCGCCGTGGAAACCCGCGTATGCTCGAAATGACTTTGACGCATGCGCGGTAGCTTCCTAGGCATATGCATAGGGTGTAGCAAGATGGCAGCAACGGCATCGAATGTGACGAGCGCACGCTCGTCGTAGTTGATGACGTCACCGCGTTCGTGCCATTCAGAAGAACGGCGGTTCTTTTGAATCGTACATGTGTACACTCGGCCGGGACAAGTTTCTTGTCAAGATTCTCGTCAGGAAAAACAACGTTTTTTTCCTGACGAGAATCTTGGCCGTGTGTACGAGGCTTCAGAGCTGTGAAATTGTGGAATAGACTCCCTGCAGAGGTGGTTCTGGCCAGCTCAGTAGATTGCTTTAAGAAAGGCCTGGATTCTTTCCTAAATGTACATAATATAACTGGGTACTAGGGATGAGCTCAGTGTTCGAGTCGAACATAGGTTAGACTCAAACATCGGCTGTTCGCACGTTCGGCGAACAACGAACGATTTGGGCCGTTCGCGCCAAATTTGAGTGACGCGAACGGCCTACAATACACTGCGCCATCGCAGTGTAATCCCGGCACTGTGATTGGCCAAGCATGCACTGTGACCCTGCATGCTTGGCCAATCACAGCGCCGGCAGCGAGGAGAGCAATGATTGGCCACAGGCAGGATGCCTGTGGCCAATTATAGCTGAGGGGGTTTAGTACACGCCCCACACTATAGAAGGCCGCCAGCGCGGCGGCCTTGTGTAGTGTGTTCCGGAGCAGGGAAAGTGAAGGATAGGCAGGGACAGTGTCAAATCTTGTCAAATCTATTCTTTGCTAAACCTTGTGTGTAGGGACAGAGAAGGATAGGCAGGGAGAGTGTCAGTGTCATATTCTTTGCTAAACCTTGTGTGTAGGGAGAGAGAAGGATAGGCAGGGAGAGTGTCAGTGTCATATACTTTGATAAACCTCGTGTGCAGGGAGAGAGAAGGATAGGCAGGGGACAGTGTCAGTGTCATATTCTTTGCTAAACCTTGTGTGCAGGGAGAGAGAAGGATAGGCAGGGAGAGTGTCAGTGTCATATACTTTGATAAACCTTGTGTGCAGGGAGAGAGAAGGATAGGCAGGGGACAGTGTCAGTGTCATTGTTGCTAAGCCTCCTGCACATTATACACCTGAAGTTAGCCCGTATTGCTGCTTTTTCCTGGTGTGTTACACCAACAGGATTTTGCGGCACTTACAGCGGGCGGAGTGTACCTCCTGACCATATTACACCTTAACTTAGCCTGTATTGCTGCTTTTTCCTGGTGTGTTACACCAACAGGATTTTGCGGCACTTACAGCGGGCGGAGTGTACCTCCTGACCATATTACACCTTAACTTAGCCTGTATTGCTGCTTTTTCCTGGTGTTACACAAACAGGATTTTGTGGCACTTACAGCGGGCGGAGTGTGCCTCCTGACCATATTACACCTTAACTTTGCCTGTATTGCTGCTTTTTCCTGGTGTGTTACACAAACAGGATTTTGCGGCACTTACAGCGGGCGGAGTGTGCCTCCTGACCATATTACACCTTAACTTAGCCTGTATTGCTGCTTTTTCCTGGTGTGTTACACAAACAGGATTTTGCGGCACTTACAGCGGGCGGAGTGTGCCTCCTGACCATATTACACCTTAACTTAGCCTGTATTGCTGCTTTTTCCTAGTGT
The DNA here is from genome assembly GCA_029206835.1 of Rana muscosa. Classification (NCBI taxonomy): domain Eukaryota; kingdom Metazoa; phylum Chordata; class Amphibia; order Anura; family Ranidae; genus Rana; species Rana muscosa. The sequence continues at coordinate 713,403,750 of CM055118.1, forward strand.
GTTACACAAACAGGATTTTGCGGCACTTACAGCGGGCGGAGTGTGCCTCCTGACCATATTACACCTTAACTTAGCCTGTATTGCTGCTTTTTCCTGGTGTGTTACACAAACAGGATTTTGCGGCACTTACAGCGGGCGGAGTGTGCCTCCTGACCATATTACACCTTAACTTAGCCTGTATTGCTGCTTTTTCCTGGTGTGTTACACAAACAGGATTTTGCGGCACTTACAGCGGGCGGAGTGTGCCTCCTGACCATATTACACCTTAACTTAGCCTGTATTGCTGCTTTTTCCTGGTGTGTTACACAAACAGGATTTTGCGGCACTTACAGCGGGCGGAGTGTACCTCCTGACCATATTACACCTTAACTTAGCCTGTATTGCTGCTTTTTCCTGGTGTGTTACACCAACAGGATTTTGCGGCACTTACAGCGGGCGGAGTGTGCCTCCTGACCACATTACACCTTAACTTAGCCTGTATTGCTGCTTTTCCCATTTCCCTGAAGGCCATTAGAATGTCTGGAAGGCAAACAAGGAGAGGCAGACAGTCAGGAGCCAAAAAAAGAGGGCAAGCAGGCTCTGTGTCTAGAGACAACAGTGCTGGTCGTGGACGCGGTGCATCGCCATCAGCACGTGGCCATGGGACACGCTTGTCCTTCTTTTCGGCAGCTGGACGTGTTGAGCCGCATCATGCCGAAGACTTGGTAGAGTGGATGACCAAGCCCTCCTCATCCTCCTCATCCTCTCTCACCCAGGCTCAGGGTACTGGCAAAGCAGCTGCCAAAGCGTCCTCTTCCCTGGTATCAATGTCATCATCAGTCACTCCTTCCCTAGACCAACCATGTCCTCCTGAGGAGTCCCCCGAACTGTTTGAGCACAGTGTTGGGTACATGCTCCAGGAGGATGCCCAGCGTTTCGAAGGGTCTGATGATGATACCCAGCTAGAGGAAGGCAGTAGCGTGAGAGCAGAGAGAGGGGATGATCAAGAAGGACACCAATCTGGCAGTCATGTTCCAGCAGCTGCAGCATACTGCCAGATTGGCTCCAGTGATGAGGAGGGAGGGGATGATGAGGTCACTGACTCCACGTGGGTGCCTAATAGGAGAGAGGAGGAGGAGGATGAGGAGGCACATCTCCAACGAGGCAGGATGCCCTCGGGGGGCCAGCGTAAGGGCAGCACACCGACGGAATCACACCGCAGAGCTCCGCCTGTGCAAGGCGCTGCCTCTGTCCGTTATTCAAAAAGTTCTTTGGTGTGGGCCTTTTTTGAGTCGAGTGCATCAGATCGCACAGCTGCTGTTTGCAACATATGTCTCAAGCGTATATCGCGTGGCCAAAACATCACCCGCTTGGGCACCACATGCTTGACCAGACATATGTTGACCTGCCATGCAGCTCGTTGGCAAGCCTACCTTAAAGACCCACACCAAAGAACAAAGCTGACCTCTTCTTGCACCGCATCAGCTGGGATCTCCAACCCCACTATACCTTCAGTCCTCTCTGAAACCTGCTCTGAGAGGAATGAAGGTGTAGAATTAGGTGTGTCACAGCCAAGTACTTGCGGGCACTCTGCTAGCAGTACACCAACGTCCGATTCTAGCAGGCAAATTTCCCTGCCCCAGCTGCTGGACCGTCGAAAGAAGTTCACTCCCAGCCATCCACATGCCCAGCGGTTGAATGCTAGCTTGGCTAAATTGCTAGTGCTTCAACTGCTGCCTTTTCAGTTGGTAGACTCGGCCCCCTTCCGTGAGTTTGTGCAATGTGCGGTTCCTCAGTGGCAGGTTTCCAAACGCCACTTTTTCTCACGGAAGGCGATTCCGGCTCTCTACCGGCATGTGGAAAGCAATGTCTTGGCCTCGCTGGACAGGGCGGTCAGCGGTAAGGTGCATATTACCGCTGACTCATGGTCCAGCAGGCATGGACAGGGACGTTACCTTTCATTCACGGCCCATTGGGTCACTCTTTTGGCAGCTGGGAAGGATGCAGGACAAGGTGCAGTAGTGTTGGAGGTTGTTCCACCGCCACGCCTCCAAAATGCTACTACTGGTTGTGACACACCTCTGTCCTCCACCCCCTCCTCTTCTTCTTCCTCCGTGGCCTCTTCCTGTGCTTTGTCCTCGGAACCAGCGGTGCTCCGTAGGCGTTCAAGGGGCTACGCAAGTACGCAGGCAAAAAGATGCCATGCCGTGCTTGCGCTGGTGTGTTTGGGGGACAGGAGCCACACTGGGGCAGAGGTTCTGTCTGCTCTGCAGGGTCAGGCCGAGAGGTGGTTGACCCCACGCCAGCTTAAGCCAGGAATGGTAGTTTGCGACAATGGCACCAACCTCCTCTCCGCTCTCCGACAGGGACAACTGACCCATGTGCCCTGTGTGGCTCACGTCCTTAACCTGGTGGTGCAGCGGTTCTTGGGCAGGTACCCGGGCTTACAGGATGTCCTGAGGCAGGCCAGGAAAGTCTGTGTGCATTTCCGCAGATCTTATAATGCCAGTGCTCGTCTGGCTGAGCTGCAAAAGGAGTTGAACCTGCCCAAGAACCGCCTTATATGTGACATGCCCACCAGGTGGAACTCAACGTTGGCCATGCTGCAGCGGCTGCACATGCAGCAGAGGGCCATCAATGAGTACCTGTGCGACTACGGCACCAGGACAGGGTCAGGGGAGCTCGGTTTTTTTTCACCACGCCAGTGGGGCATGATCAGGGATGCATGCACTGTCCTGGCACCATTTGAGGAGGCCACGAGGATGGTGAGCAGTGACAGTGCATGCATCAGTGACACTGAACCTCTTGTCCACCTGTTGGAACATACGCTGCATGGAATAATGGACAGGGCACTTGAGGCAGAACAGAGGCAGGAAGAGGAGGACTTCCTTGCCTCTCAAGGCCCCCTTTACCCAGACAGTGTTCCTTCTGTCCCACCCATCGCACAGGAAGAAGAGGAGGAGGAGGAGGAGGAGGAGGAGGATTGTGTCAGCATGGAGGTGGAGCCTGGCACTCAGCATCATCAGCAGCAGTCTTTTAGGGATGCTTTACAGTCCCAAGAAACCAGTGGACTTGTACGTGGCTAGGAGGAGGTGGCTGCGGATCATGTCGTCCTTAGTGACCCAGAGGACTCCGGACTGAATGCATCAGCTAACCTACGCTGCATGGCCTCCCTGATCCTGCAAAATCTGCAGAAGGATCCTCGTATTCTTCGGATCAAGGAGAGGGACCATTACTGGCTGGCCACTCTCCTTGATCCACGGTACAAGGGTAAGGTTGCGGACCTTATCTTACCATCGCAGAGGGAGCAGAGGATGAGACAACTCCGGGAGGCCTTGCAGAAAGGTCTGTGCAACGCGTTCCCAGAGACTGGGAGGTTACAAACTCCTGGTCCTGGACAACGAGTTGCTGAGGCTTCGGTCAGTCAAAGAAGGAGCGGTGGGGAAGGTGGCCGTCTGACCGAAGCGTTCAGACAATTCTTTAGTCCGCAGCCCCAAGGTATAATTGGTTCCAGCAACCATCGCCAGCATCTGATATACATGGTGCAGGAATACCTAGGGGCAAGGTCAGACTTGGACACCTTCCCCACCTAAAATCCTCTGGCTTACTGGGTCTTGAGGATGGATCACTGACCAGAGCTTGCACAGTATGCAATTGAGCTACTGGCCTGTCCTGCATCCAGCGTTCTTTCAGAACGCACATTCAGTGCTGCTGGAGGATTTGTCACGGATCACAGGGTGCGCCTGTCCACCGACTCTGTTGATCGACTGACCTTCATCAGTCTTGGATCACCACCAGCTACCAAACACCTGAAGCTGATATAACAGACTAATTTATTTTCAAATGTCACATCCCTTCAAGACTGATGCTGATATTGAGAGACTGTCCTGTTATGTTGACTGACTATCCTCCTCCTCCTCAATGATCCGATTGACGATGATAGCTTGGAAGAACATCTTTGTTTCTGGGTGCCGCCACCAGTGGCTAAGGCCCAATTTTTCAGCCCCTGTTTAACAGGGGTGTGTTATTACAATTTTTTTATGCAATGCTTTGCAGCAGGGCTCATTCCTGCACTCCAACTAGAGTATCTGGGAGTGGTTGCAGTGTCGTGGCACCAGCACCAGTGGCTAAGGCCCAATTTTTCAGCCCCTGTTTAACAGGGGCGTGTAATTACAATTTTTGATGCAATACTTTGCAACAGGGCTCATTGCTGTGCTCCAAGTACAGTATCTGTGAGGGGTTGCAGTGTTGTGGCACCAGTGCCTAAGGCTCAATTTTTCTGCCCCTGTTTAACAGGGGCATGTAATTACAATTCTTGATCTAATAATTCACAGCAGGGCCCATTCCTGCGCCCACCAAGACTAACTGTGAGGCCTTACAGTGTTGTGTCAACACCACCACCACCACCACCACCAAAGGCCCAATTTTTCAGCCCCTGTTCAACAGGGGCATGCAATTACAATTCTTGATCTAATAATTCACAGCAGGGCCCATTCATGCTCACAGTGTTGTGGCAACACCAACATGTAAGGGGCAAATTTCAGCTGAGTATATACGGCAGGCCCCTACTTTCAAACATCCAACTTACAAACGACTCCTCCTTGCAAACGGAAGGATACAACAGGAAGTGAGACGAAATCTACCCCTAGGAAGGCAAATTCTCTCCTGTAAGAGTTAATATGGGAAAAAAAGTGTCTCCTCTCCACTGATTCTTTATCACCAATTCTTGTTTCAATAAAAACCCCAAATTTTCAAAAAACATTTGTCATTAGGACGGAAAGTGAGGTGAACTGTTCTGAACAGGTGCACACTGCACAGACAGCAAAACAAATGTTACAGGGGTGATAACCCTTCCCTATGTTTTCCAAAAAGCTTAAAAATATATTTTTTGGCTGGAGCTACACTAATGCCCCATACACACGATCATTTTTAATGTCATTTTTAAAACTGACGTTTTTCTCGTCATTTTTTTTTCTTGTTTCCTCTCCTGTCTTGCGTACACACCATCATTTTAAAAAATGTTCAAGCAAAGCGCGGTGACGTACACCACGTACGACGGCACTATAAAGGGGAAGTTCCGTTCGAATGGCGCCACCCTTCATGTTAGCAAAGTTTGGTGAGAGACGATTCGCTCTTTTCAGTCTAGTGCTTTTCAGTCCGTTACAGCGTGACGAATATGCTATCTCCATTACGAACGCTAGTTTTACCAGAACGAGCGCTCCCGTCTCATACTTGATTCTGAGCATGCGCATTTTTTTTTTCACGTCGTTAAAGCATACACACTATCGTTTTTCACGTCGTTAAAAAAAACAACATGAAAAACGACGTGAAAAAAGAGAGCATGTTCGAAATTTTTAATGCCCGTTTTTCACATCGTTAAAAATGCTCTGGAGCATACACACGATCATTTTTAATGGCCATTTTTTTTAATGGCATTTTTAACGGCATGAAAAATGATCGTGTGTATGGGGCATTAAACAATGTACCTGTTCAAAATTACAAACAGATTCTACATAAGAACAAACCTACAGTCCCTGTCTTGTATGCACCGCCTGTATACGGCTGTTCAGAGTATATAGGGCCTTTTTTATTTTGTGTGCAGGGTTCCCCTTAATATCCATACAAGACCCAAAGGGGCTGGTAATGGGCTGGGGTAGGGGGGGGGGTGTGATGGGGTAGCTATGCCATTTTTCTTAAAGATTTTCATCCATATTACCGGGACCAGACATGACATTAAAGCCGCAAGCAGTTTTAAATGGCTTTTTTTCCTTTAGAAATGTAATTTTGTGCAGGGACAGTTCTAAACACGGGAAACACGTGGCACTTCACAGGCATACTTTAGACACCCCCCAGGTACGATATTTAAAGGAATATTTGACTTTTTTTTTTCACTTTATGCATCATTAACCACTTGACAACTGGGCACATAACCCCCTTCCTGCCCAGGTGAAATTTCAGGTTTCAGCGCCGTCACGCTTTGAATGACAATTGCGCGGTCGTGCGACGTGACTCCCAAACAAAATTGACGTCCTTTTTTTCCCACAAATAGAGCTTTCTTTTGGTGGTCTTTGATAATTTCTGCGGTTTTTATTTTTTGCGCTATAAACAAAAATAGAGCGACAATTTTGAAAAAAACACAATATTTTTTAATTTTTGCTATAATTAATATCCCATTTTTTTTTTTTAAACTATTTTTTTCCTCAGTTTAGGCTGATACGTATTCTACATATTTTAGGTAAAAAAAAAAAATCGCAATAAGCTTATAGTGATTGGTTTGCGCAAAAGTTATAGCGCCTACAAAATAGGGAATAGAATTATGATTTTTTTTAAATTATTTTTTTATTTATTTTTTTACTAGTAATGGCGTCGATCTGCGATTTTTTTTTTGTGACTGTGATATTACGGCGGACACATCGGACACTTTTGACACATTTTTGGGACCATTCACATTTATACAGCGAACAGTGCTAAAAATATGCACTGATTACTGTATAAATGTGACTGGCAGGGAAGGGGTTAACCACTAGGGGGCGATCAAGGGGTTAATATGTTCCCTGCTAGATGTTCTTACTGTGGGGGGGAGGGGACTGACTGGGGGAGGTGACTGATGGTTGTCCCTATGTACAAGGGACACACCATCCATCTCCTCTCCCTGACAGGACGTGGATCTCTGTGTTTACACACAGAGATCCACGTCCCTGGCTCTGTGACAGCCGATTGCTCGTACCTGGCGGACATCGCGGCCGCCAGGCACGCGCATCGGCACTCGCCTGACACGGCGGGCACAGTTTTTCCCCGACGTGCGCCCGCGGTGGCGCGCATCGTGGAAGTAAATAAGAGGACGTCCATAGACGTCCTATCAGCAATTGACGACCACTTTGCGGACGTCTTTTGCTTATAGCCCGGGCGCAAAGTGGTTAAAATGACTGCTCCAGAAAAACGGCCGTTTTTAAAACTTCTTTTTGCATTGATACATGTCCCCTGGTGCAGAACCCGGGTTCCCAAACCCTTTTTAGGACAATAACATGCATAATAGTCGTTATAATTAGCACTTTAGATTTCGAACATTCGCATCCATTGTATTTAATAGGGTTCTAATGTTCGTACGAACTTTCGGTCCGTTCGCGGGTTCTAGTGCGAACCGAACCCGGGGGTGTTCGGCTCATTACTACTGGGTACTAACATTTATAGATAAAGTTGATCCAGGGTAAATCCGATTGCCTCTCGGGGGATCAGGAAGGAATTTTTTCCCCTGCTGTAGCAAATTGGATCATGCTCTGCTGGGGGTTTTTCGCCTTCCTATGGATCAACTGTGGCTATGGAATGGGGCATATGGGATTGTATGATATTATATATATATATATATATATATATATATATATATATATATATATATTTTACGGTTGAACTGGGTGGACTTATGTCTTTTTTCAACCTGACTAACTGTAACTATGTAACTATGACGTACCTTGCCGCGACGAGGTAAGATGGAAGTCCTGCTGGAGAACGACAAAAAAGGTACAAACACCCCCCCCCCAAATAAAAAAAAAGAAGTGTGTGTAGGGGGGGGGGGTATTTGTGCTCGATTGGCTTAGACTTAGTCTCATTTTAGCCTGGAACTCTGCTTTAATGTCTAAGCAATTTTGCAACTTTGACATATGTTAGTAAAATCAGGGTTTTTTTTCAGCGGGAACGTGGGGGAACGCAGTTCCGGCACCTCTATTACTGGATGTATGTAATGGAAAGGGGTGCTGGGGTGTGCTGCAGGTTCTGTTGATAATGGCTGCACGGGGATCTATTGTCGCTGGAGGGGATCTATTTTTGCAGGAGGGGGGTCTGTTGTTGCTGGGTATATTTGCTGTTGCTGGTGGGAGATCTATTGTTTCTGGGTGGATCTACTGTTGAGGGAGGGGTCTATTGTTGCTGGCTGTTGGAGGGTATATTGATGCTGGCTGTAGGGTGCAAGGAGATCTGTTGTTGTTGCAGGGGGTCTTTCTTTGCTGAGGAAGGAATTTTGTTGTAGGTGGTCCATTGTTGCTATATGGATCTATTATTGCTGGGGAGAAGGGTCTATTGATGCTGGCTGCAGGGGGATCTGTTGTTGCTGCCGGGGGTCTATTGTTGCTGGCGTGATCTATTGTTGCTCGCTACAGGGGATCTATTTTACTGCTGTTCTTGTTATCATTAACAAGTTCCATACAAATTACTTATTACCACAAATGTTACATGCTTCTGTATTTTTTAAAAGGGGTGCTCCTGGAAGGTGGGTAGGCAGTGGAACCAAGGAACAGTGCTTTGAGGTGGGTAGGGGCGAAGACAGGGGGTGATTTGAAAAGGGGGAGTTCCTGCACCTATTCTCTGAGAAAAAAAGCCCTGAGTAAAACTGTACATATCATCACAACTACTTTGTGCATCCACGTGGATTTTATCTTGTTTTTTCAGGACAAGTTGGGCTTTTATTTTGTGGTAAATGGTAACAAATATCTCCTGATTTTTTTTTATTCTCCAAGGAAAACCGGTCCAAAATAGTAAAAAATATATATATATGTTAAATTTAGCTGTGTATTTCTTGTTACTTCCATAAACTACCACCAAAGAACAACAATATATTCTCCTGCTCCTGATGATCACAGCGATATCACATGTGTATGTGAGCTATGACTAAGCAACGATGATGTTGTGAAATGCGTCAGCTATCTTACCCTGCTTCTGCTGTTACATGAACTTTGATTATCTGCAACAAAAAAGGCTTTTACTGGAGTGCGGCTGTCCAGATTCCTTTTCTTCATTATCACACATGTATATGTTATTTGTTGTTTGTACCCATAGTATAGCCCAGAAACAATAGGACACATTTTGCTTTTTTTTTGTACTACCTAAAACACACTGACACTAACTGGCACCGATACAATTTTTTAATTTTTTTATTGCTTTTTTTAAAATGCATATACAAACACATACATTCACGCAGGAGCTTCAACATATACTTTATTATATCCATATTTGCATTACAGCAAGAGTCTCATTCTCCCCCAATCAACTCCTTGGTGTAGTTTGTGTACCCCCTTGCTTTCTTATCTTAACCACTTGCTTACTGGACACTTAAACCCCCTTCCCGCCCAGACCCATTTTCAGCTTTCAGCTCTGTTACACTTTGAATGACAGTTGCGCAGTCATGCTACACTGTAGCCAAATTAAATTTTTATCATTTTTTTCCCCACAAATAGAGCTTTCTTTTGCTGGTATTTAATCACTGATGGTTTTTTTTTTTTTGTTAAAAAAATGAAAAAAGACCTAACATTTTGAAAAAACAAACAAAACAGTTTTCTATTTTGTTATAAAATATTGCAAACAGATAATTTTTCTCATTGATGTACGCTGATGAGGCTGCACTGATGGGCACTGATAGGCTACACTGATAGGCTGCACTGATGGGCACTCATAAGGCGGCACTGGTGGACACTAATAGGCGGTATTGGTGTGCACTGAGAGGTGGTACTGAGAGGTGGCAACGATGGGCACTGATGGTCGGCACCGAAGGGCATTGATAGGTGGCACTGGTGGGTGGCAGCGATGGGCACTGATGGGTGTCACTGATGGGCACTTGTAGGTGACACAGATAGGCAGCACTGCTAGGTGGCACTGATTGGTACCACTAATAAGCATTGGTAGGTGGCATGGTGGGCATTGATAGGTGGCGCTGATTGGTGACACTGATAGGCACTGGTGGGCACTGGCAGGTGGCACTGATATGCACTGGTGGGCACTGGCAGGCGGCACTGGTGGGCACAGATGATGTGGCTGTGCCTCTTCCTCTTTGGGACCGATGTCCCTTTCACAGAAGCCGGTGATTGGCTTTTTTTCTCCTCACGCTGTCAGCGCGAGAAAAAAACAAAACGATTACCAATGTTCGGTTTACATCACGTGATCAGCTGTCATTGGCTGACAGCTGATCATGTGGTAAGGGGCCGGGATCGACCCCTTACTTCGATCTGTGATCAGCCGAGTCTCATTGAGCGTGCAAAGGGACGGACGTGATATGACAGCGTCCCGGCAAAGTAGGTCTGCGCTATAGCCGTCATTTGGCTATAGCGCGGACGCAAAGGAGTTCAATTGCTTCCTGTTGTTGCTCTCTAGACTTCCCACACATTCACTCCCGCCTATCTTCCCAACCATATTCATTTTTCTTTATGTTTAGTCCATAGACTGTTCCAATGCAGTTGCAGAATCTGCTATCCAACTAGACCAAACTTTCTCATATTGTTTTTTCTTTCCTCTGTTACAATATGTATCTTTATATAGAGGTAAATTATAAATTTACTAGACACTGATACTAATTTAAAAATTGTAAAAAAAAATCCTTCCCAAAATATACTGACCCTGACCGCTGACACTTACTTGCCCCACATACTAACTTTGGCACTGACTATGTGTTTTTCTTTATTTTTTATTATTATTATTTATTTATTTATTTATTTTTTTTTTACACTCACTTTTTTTTCTTTCTGGGAGAGAGATACAATGTATCTTTACTCCACATTCACAGAGAAAGAAACACAGGGGCCAGCTTCACAGTGACTGATCAGAGGCTACCACAGCTATCAGGTGACCGGAATTGAAAGTTCCGGGTATCGATTGTTAGTACGGGACCCGGGGTTGTCAGTGAGACCCCGGTCTCTGTGCTTTGAGTGCGCTCCCAGCGCAAACACAGATATGCATATAAGCGGCCCCACTGCAAAAAGCCCAGTCCAGCGAGGCCACTTATATGCGTTATGTCGGCCTGAAGGGGTTAAATTGAGAAATACAAGTTGAAGTGTGCAGCGGCCTCACTCCCTTCTCTCGTGAATCGGTTATCCGATAGCTCTTGTCTAGGGGTATCTTGTATGCAAGAGTGAGATGCGCCACGGCCCATGTCCTCCCCATTGCAGCGGGTGAGGTGAAGGCCAGTACCTGTTGTTCTCCTCGGGCCTGTGTGTTTCTTTAAAAGCCAAGTCTGTTGTACTGACACTTCCCTTCGCTCCCATTAACCAGAGTACCACACACCGATAAGGGTCCAACACTTGTTTATTATAGCACACGAATAAACAGTCCTTTGTCAGCCAACTGGTTGGGACCCATAAAACAGTTCAATACGGTGGGGTGAGCAGGTCGAGGCACAGTCCTAACAATCAAACTAAACCACTGTGGTTTCACCAGCGGTTGCTACAGCCATCGGCTTGAGAGAGAACTTGAATCTTCGGAGTCTCTACCAGCGACTCTAGAGAACATGAACTGGAGTACCTTCGCTGCGTTGCGGCCCCTGTCAGGGGGAAGATGTCCCTCCAAGGGAGTTACCAGAGGCCCCTCTGTCACCGGGTTGATGCTGCTCCGTGCTCTTCAGAAGGGTAACCTCTCCGGCCTCCTCGCCTCAGATACGGGCCCCATCCACCTCAGGGTCCCTCGGACTCATCCACCCTTGCGGAGCCCAGTCGAAGTCACTGGGCCCCAGGCCTCCGGTGTAGTACCTCACCCCAGGCTTAAGGTGCTTGAGATGGATGCCAACACTGCTCCGACCAGGCTATGGGCACCTGGGCCGGAACTCCGGACCGCCAGCACCCAGGCCAAGGGTGCCTGGGCGCGGGATAGCAAAAAGACCTTGTGGCGAAGGTGTCTACCCCCTTTTATGCCCTCCCCCCAGCCGGCACAGCAGGTTCCCCGCCCCGCTGTACCACTGCCAGAGCAGGACAAAAAGGGTGCAGCACTACGGCAGTGGTTCTACCTCGACTCGGGACAACATCGCCACCCACAGGTCAAGGAGAACAGCGCACTACCAAAGTCCTCCACGACTTAAATGGTCTAAACCCTCTCATGATTGGTACATCCTGGATCATACTACCACCCAGGTGCTCCCCCTAGATTTAGACCCCCGCTACAAGTGGTTTGGGCAACTTATATGGATATGGGGTGAACAAGACATCGATAAAAGACAGGAGGCTACACTGTATTGTAGCTTAATGCATAGCCCTCTGTTTACTGCCATGCAGCTATACAACTAAATAAAGAAACACAGCTTTCGCAGCTATACTAACCCTCAGTCATAGCTGTCTCTAGCAGTAACTCCTTTTTGACACTAGATTTTTCCAATCTTCTGGGTTGAATGATGATCAGTGCCAACACACATGTCCCTGTCATCAGGTCACCTAGGTTCACCGTGCTACTGCACTAAGCAGCACTCATACACGCAATGGTATAGAGTGGCGTTCAATGTATCAGTTAAGCCCCATTCACACAGGGGCGGCACGACGCGGCACTACTTCTGGGGGCGACCTCGGCGGCACGATCTCAAGACTACTTGAGACGCCCACCGAGGCGATTCGCATAAAGACTTCTGTATAGAAGTCTATGCAGGTCGCCTTGGGTCGCCCCCAAAAGTAGTACAGGAACCTTTTTCTAAGTCGGAGCGACTCAGGTCGCTCCTATTAGAACGGTTCCATAGGAAAGACTGGGACGCGACCTGGACGCGACTCCTCAGGCGACCGAGTCGCCTGAGGAGTCGCGCCTGTGTGAACCGGGCCTAAGGGTTCACCCACTGTTGCGTCAGGAGAAGAAGAAGTGTGATCTGTGATCTTGCCAAAAGATCCTTAGAAATTGGTATTTAAAGTTTGTATTTTTTTTCTGCTTTTACTGCTTCTCTCACTTTTTATTCTGCTGTCAATGGGAAGTAGCAATGTGAAATCTTCTTAATGGGGATTTCCAAAAGGCAATTTGTCTTACACAAATAAAACAATTTTGATTAATAAGTCACTTTTAACATAAAGTTGTAGCGTAGCCAAACATTCTAAAAAAAAACTTTGTTACATCAAAGCAAGTGCCATACTGTGCCATGATAATCTTTTAGTTTTACATTTGCAGGGGCATTGGTAGGATTGTAAAAGACCTACGCCACCTTTGGACATTCAAAGGAAATATGCTGTGAGCAGAACTGTGGGCATGGCCAAATTAAAAGGTAACAGTGGCAGGGGCTTAAAAGCGCACGACTAAATAAAACCCAAGCCTACTCATTGTATGCATGGAACACATATGTCACTTTTATTACATATGCTTTTCTGTACAATTAAAATACGCTGATTGATTTCTGTGCAGGGCTGCACCAGATTTTGCCTCTCCAGTTTTAGTACATCAAACCCATTGTGTTGCAGTGCTAAACACACAGAACACAAGGTCAGGAGTACATGTTTAGCAGAAAAGTGGGTGGAAAAACTCTGCCATTAGATTTTCCAAAGTTCTTGCAATATGTATAGCTAACCCTGAAAAGGATTTTTTTTTTTTCATAGCAAAAGTGGAGTTACACTTAAAGCCAGTGGATTAATTCAGGACATGCAACAAAGTCAGAGTACAAGACCAAGGTCAATCCAGAAGTCAGATTCATGCAAATTAACACTCAGGAGCTAAAGGGAAAAGGACCCTGTAGGTCAGATCATTTGGCTGACTAAGCGGCCTTTAAAAGCATAAAAGGTCAGTTCAGTAAAGCAAAAATAGGATTTTTATAACAGCTTACCTGTAAAATCCTTTTCTTGGAGTACATCACGGGACACAGAGCGACATAGTCATTACTAATGGGTTATATAGATACCGTCAGGTGCTGGCACTGGCAACTTCCAAAACAGGAAGTACCCTCCCCTATATAAGCCCCTCCCATCCGGGAGCACCTCAGTTTTGTAGCAAAGCAATAAGTGTCCCTAAAGAGGGGCGGGAGCTCTGTGTCCCGTGATGTACTCCAAGAAAAGGATTTTACAGGTAAGCTGTTATAAAAATCCTATTTTCTTTCTCGTACATCACGGGACACAGAGCGACATAGTCATTACTAATGGGATGTCCTAAAGCAATGCCAAATGAGGGGGGGGATACACCATATATAAGCTGAGCGCTATCAGACATGAGGATCTTTTGCGGCCTGCAACACACTGCGCCCAAAGGCGACATCCTCCTGACTTCTAACGTCCACCTGGTAGGACCTAGTAAACGTGTGTACCGAAGACCATGTTGCGGCCTTACAGATCTGAGCCAGGGAGGCCTGGTGATGCACTGCCCATGAAGTTCCAACTGCTCTCGTGGAGTGCGCTCTAACTTTGAACGGAGGCGGTCTCCTTCTCAAGCCATAAGCTTGCATAATGACCTGTCGAATCCACTTGGCTAAAGTAGATTTTGACGCTGCCTGACCCTTTCTGGGGCCTTCCGGCAGAATAAACAAAGTATCCGTTCTGCGAATCTGAGCAGTGGCTTTTAGATAAGCTTTAACTGCTCTTACTACATCCAAAGAATGCAATAACTTTTCCTCTACCAAAGTAGGTTTGGGGAAAAAAGAAGGAAGAACCACATCTTGGTTCAAATGAAACCTCGATACCACCTTAGGAAGAAAGGCTGGATGAGGACGTAACACTACTCTGTCCTTATGGATAACCAGATATGGCTCCTTACAGGACATAGCTGCTAATTCCGATACTCTTTTAGCCGAACAAATGGCTACTAGAAAAATCAATTTCCTGGTGAGAAGCACCAAGGAAATATGCTGTAATGGTTCAAATGGTTGTTTCTGTAGAACCGATAGAACCAAGTTTAGATCCCATGGACATATGGGAATATTAACCGGAGGACTAATACGCATCACTCCTTGTATAAAGGCTTTGACTAGTGAATGCGAAGCTAAGGGCCTTTGAAAAAATATTGACAAGGCCGAAATCTGACCCTTGATAGTACTCAAGGCAAGCTTCCTATCTACAGCCCACTGTAGGAAGTCCAGAATCCTACCTATTACGTACTTATGTGGATGCCATTTCTTGGCCTCACACCACGCGATGTACGCCTTCCAGATTCTATAGTAGATCTGCCTGGATACCGGCTTCCTGGCATTGATCATGGTAGATACCACAGCATTAGAGAGCCCTCTCTTTTTTAGAATGTGGGCTTCAATAGCCAGGCCGTCAAACCTAGGGCTGGTAAGGAAGGGTGGTATATCGGTCCTTGCGAAAGCCGGACGACGTGGGAGAGTCCAAGGACTCCCCACTGAAATTTTACAATCTCCGCGTACCACGCTCTTCGGGGCCACGCTGGAGCCACCGGAATCACTGGTTTCTTTTCTACCCTGATTCTGCGGAGTAATCGAGGTAACCATTGTGGCGGTGTGAATGCATATATCAGCTTGAACTGATCCCAAGGGAACACTAGGGCATCCGAGCCGCAAGCTAGGGGATCCCTTGTCCGAGAGACAAACCTGTCCCCCTTTGCGTTGAATCTGGATGCTAGAAGATCTACATCCGATGTTCCCCACCGCTGACATATTGTCCAGAAAACCTCGGGGTGAAGGGACCCTTCCTCTGGGCCTAATTGCTGGCGACTTAGAAAGTCCGCCTTCCAATTCTCCACTCCTGGAATGAATACCGCAGATATGGCTGGGACATATTTTTCTGCCCATTTCAGGATGTAATTCACTTCCCTCTGGGCTGCACGACTCCTGGTGCCCCCCTGATGATTGATATATGCCACTGCTGTGGCATTGTCTGATTGAATTCTGACAGGGGACCCTTGGAGTTTGGATGTCCATGCTACTAGGGCATACCGGGCTGCTCGTATCTCTAAGAGATTGATGGGCAGGGCCTTTTCTGCATCCGACCATCTGCCCTGGAGAGACTATTGCTCCAGTACTGCTCCCCAGCCTATAAGGCTGGCATCTGTAGTGACCACCTTCCAAGAAATCGGACTGAAGGATTTCCTTTTTTCCAGATTCTGGGGAACCAACCACCAACGGAGGCTCTTTCGAACGGAAGGGGACAAGGACATTGTAAGTCTAGGGCCTGAACTTTTTTGTTCCAGGCTGACAGTATGGCCCCTTGCAAATTCCTTGAATGGAATTGACCGTAGGGTACTGCTTCGAATGATGCCACCATTTTTCCCAGCAGCCTCATATACAGGCGTATGGACGGCTGTCTTTTTTGTACCCACTAAGTGGATCAAATCTTTCAAAGACAACACCTTTCCTCGAGGCAAGAATATTTTTCTCTGGCCTGAATCCAACCTTAGCCCCAAGTATTCCAGACTTTTGACTGGTTTTTAGGGCTGCTTGTCTCGGTTGATAATCCAACCGTGAGATTCCAGATACTTGATCGTCTTGTGAACGACCACGTCTAGTTTTTTCACTGAGTGGTCTATCAGCAACAAGTCATCCAGATATGCCATTATCATTACACCTTGTGTTCTTAGATTGGCCAATAAAGGGCCAGAATTTTTGTAAACACTCGTGGTGCTGTGGCCAAACCGAAGGGTAAGGCTCTGAACTGAAAATGGCGCCCTTCTACTGCAAAGCGTAGAAATTTTTGGTGGACTGGAAAGATGGGAATGTGCAAATAAGCATCTTTGATGTCGATCGTGGCTAACCAATCCTCCCCTTGTAGGGCAGTGGCCACCGATCGGATCGACTCCATCGGAAAGTCCTGATATACAGGAATTTGTATAGCCCTTTTAGAATTAATATGGGCCTCCCGTCCGCGTTTGCTTCGGGACTGTAAAGAGGTTTGAGTAAAACCCGAACCCTCATTCTTCCAGGGGAACCTCCATAATTACTCCTTGGAGCAATAGTTGTTCTAGTGCCAACAGGAGGGACTCTCTCTTCCGGGGATCCCTTGGCACGTTTGACCTCAAAAATGGGAAGGAGGAGAGTCTTTTAACTCCAAACTGTATCCCAAACCTACTGCGGAGAGCACCTATCTGTCTTGATCGTGTCCCGCCAGGTCTCTTGCGAACAACTGGAGTCCTCCCCCCACCCGACTGAGTGGGGGCTTCAATGAATTTAACTTTGGGGGAGGTTTTGTACCTCCCCTGACCCAGGGTTTCTCATTACCCTGCTACTGTCCCTGTTTTTTACCCCCGGGATTTGACCGAGGAGGCCGTCGGAACTGTTACACAGCCGATGCCCCAGGGACTGGAGAAGCAGGCCTCTTAAAGAGGGGCCTCTAACTCTGCTTTTAACCGGCAAGAGCGTATTTTTACCGCTGGAAATTTTCTGGATATATTTGTCCAGGTTTTCCCTGAATAAGCGTTCACCATGAAATGGGACGCTAACCAGCCATTCTTTACAGGGAGCTTCAGCAGACCAGTTTTTGAGCCATAGGAGCCTACGCATATGTACTATAGACAGCGTAAGGCGGGAGGCCTGATGGACTGAATCCTCTATGGCGTAAACCGCAAAGCCTAAGGCTCTAGGTAGATCAGCTAGGGCAAAGCCTGCTGATCTGTCAAGTCCCTCAAGACCTGTTTCAACTGATCCTTCACTGCTTAGCAGACCCCAATAGCTGCTACTGCTGGTTGTATCACCAAGCAGATTTTCATAAGGACTCCAATCTTTTATCTATTGGGTTCTTGAACATTTGGACATTATCCACTGGACATGTCAGTGATTTATACATACAAGAGATGGCTGCGTCCACTGTAGGGACCTTCCATTTGTTTTTTGTTTTTTTGATGAACTTATCCTCCATGGGATAGACCACCGGAAATCTCTTGGGGGAATAAATATTTTCTCAGGACGTTCCCAATCCTGGTAAATGAGCCCTTTCAGTAAAGGGTGAAGTGGAAAAGAACAAACAGTCTGGGGGCTTCTAGCTACCCCAACGAGGATACAGTAGTGGTTGATGGTTCCCCAAGGTGCATTTTTAAATGCTGATCGGACCATGTTAGTCAGAGACTGAACCCATAATCTTTCAGCTTGAGATGCTGAGAAAAGGTTCCCCCACTGTTGATTCCTCTATAACAGAATCAACCTCATCCTGATCCCCTTCAGGCAGGTCGATCCCTGTATGGGACTGTTGCTCTGCTAACAGGCACTCTGAAGGAGGAGACGGAGATCGGGCGTGCTTTCCCTGACAGGGAGGCAGCGATAAATGTTGACAATCTCTCTCTAATCCTCCCAGAGCTGAGGAAAAAACCTCCTCTGTTACATACACAGGAGCAGGTGAACTGAGGACAGCCACAGTACCAAGTACCCCTGCGGGGTCTCTACGGTCACTTACCTCTGAACTTCAGGGGAGACTGGTGCAGCAGGAGTATGCCCAAGATCCTCCGAGCCCGATGAGACCCCCTTCGCTTCCTGGAAGATTCAGTTCCGGAGCTTCTGGACGGCATATTCCTAAGCCTAAAGCTGAGGTATTCCAGCCGTAATACACCACTTTTACTGAGAATAGTCTAGCACAATTGCTGCTATATCACAGTTGGTGTCTACTAATGTGCCTTTCTAGGGGATGCCTGTATCAACCGCTTGCTGTATGCCTTTAAATGTTGCCAGCTCTGTCTCTGTACTTCATAGCCAGCTCACTACAATATTGTGGTTTTTTTTAAACTGCTGGGACGCCCGCACATGCGCAGAAGCGCTGCGGCGCGCACAGAGCGTCATCCCCCAGGCTCCGCCCCCTTTCCCGGCTCACCTCTATATATAGAGGCGCGTGCACGCGCACGCGCGCGGGCACGTGCGCCTTCGGCGCTAATTTCAAATATGGTAACAAGGGACAGGAGCCAGGGCCCCTCTTTGCCGCAGGCCGGGGGATGGACGAGCACTGCAACATGGCAGAGGAAGCAGTTTCCTATAAGAGAACTCACCATCTGCCTGGACTTTGCTCTGCTGAGAAGAAGCTAGTCCACATGACAAGAAAACATTCCACAGCGGCCTCTAGTGGACAAACACAGGTACCGCAGTCTAATATATTACATATATATATAAAAAAATTTTTTTTTTTTTTTTTTTTTCTTGACCACCATTAAAAATTATTACATTTTTTTTAGTAGTTACAGGCATGCACAGAATTTTGCGGGAATACCATTAGGTAACAGACAGAAAGACAAATTAGGCTTGGGGGTCCCCCAATAGAACCAAGTTCCTGGGGGCCCCCACTTACCTGTTCCCTGCCGCAGGACTTTGTTTGGTCCACAAAAGCCCAAACTTCACCTATCACGGCAGGCATTGTAATCAAACCTTCAGGGACCGGGTTCCCAAGGATTCCACTCCCCTGGACCTGTATAGCACCCTGCACAGAAAACATCTTGGTCGTGGGTATGACCAGAGCTCTGGATCCCAGGGTCCAGCTCTCCTAAGAGAAGCATTACAGGCAAAACCTTGCTCTTCTCTGCAAGGCCCGGGTACCGACCGTTTAGCTATGAAGCTTTTTTGGTCGGATCCGGAATAGCTTACTGAGGCCCAAAAGAACCTGTACGCAAGCTCAGTGAAAAACACATGTTTCTTCTTGGCCAACACCTTAGACACTGGCAAAAAACTGAGGTGCTCCCGGATGGGAGGGGCTTATATAGGGGAGGGTACTTCCGGTTTTGGAAGTTGCCAGTGCCAGCACCTGACGGTATCTATATAACCCATTAGTAATGACTATGTCGCTCTGTGTCCCGTGATGTACGAGAAAGAAATCCAAACAGCATTTTCATTACATTAATTTAATGATCAAAACATTTTTTTCAATTCACCAAAGAGTTTATTAACTGCTTGCCAACCACATCACTAATGAGGCGTACACACGATCGGTTTTTCTGATGAAAAAAGACCGATGGACTTTTTTCATCGGACAAACCAATTGTGTGTGGGCCCCATCGGTCTTTTTTCCATCGGTATAAAAAAATAGAACATGTTTTAAATTTTACCAATTGAAAAAAAAAAGATAGCAAATTCCGATCGTCTGTGGGGAACTCCATCGGAGAAAAAACCCACGCATGCTCAGAATCAAGTCAACGCATGCTCAGAAGCATTGAACTTAATTTTTCTCGGCTCTTCTGAGTGTTTTACGTCACAGCGTTTGGGACGGTCAGATTTTTGACTGATGGTGTGTAGGCAAGACTGATGGAAGTCAGCTTCATCGGATTTCCGATGGAAAAATCCATCGGATTTTATTCCATCGGAAATCCGATCGTGTGTACAGGGCATTAGATGTACGGCAGCAGAGACGGTCTTCTGTGCCAGATTACCTACCTAGTACGTGATCTGTCACTTCTGGGTAGGGGGCATGCGCGCGCCACCCGGCTGTGCTGTGCTTAGACACAGCACAAGCCAATTAGTGGGTGTCGACCAATGTCCGCTGTCTGGGTAGGGGGCATGCACGTGCCACCCGACTGTGCTGTGCTTAGACACAGCACAAGCCGATCAGTGGGTGTCGGCCAATGTCCGCTGTCCGGGTAGGGGGCATGCACGCGCCACCCAACTGTGCTGTGCTTAGACACAGCACAAGCCAATTAGTGGGTGTCGACCAATGTCCGCTGTCTGGGTAGGGGGCATGCACGTGCCACCCGACTGTGCTGTGCTTAGACACAGCACAAGCCGATCAGTGGGTGTCGGCCAATGTCCGCTGTCTGGGTAGGGGGCTCGCACGCATGCCACCCGGCTGTGCTATGCTTAGACACAGCACAAGCTGATCAGTGAGTGTCGGGCAATGCCGGCCAATGTCCGCTGGCACCTGCTGATCAGCGAGGAGAGAGACAAGACAGAGCTCTGCCAATGTAAACAAGGCAGAGCTCTGTCCTGTCAGTGGGGAAGTGATGGATTTTATTCCCTGCAAAGCAGGGAATAAAATTCATCACTTTCCTTAGTAAAAGCACCACACGGCACACACACATGGTCCCACAAAACCACATGAAGAGTTGAGTTTGCAGTGACATTGTCATGTCCCCTGAGTTGCCAGATGACAGATGCACACCGTAGGTCAAGGTCACAAGCAGACAGGGATAGTCCAGAACAAGCCAAGATCGGTACACAGAGATAAACGTAGCACACGATAAGCAGGAACCCAAACACACAATGCTTAACCAACAATGTTGATCAGCAAGCCAGACTTGCAGTGCACAGGTTAATATAGAGTTCTCTGATAGGGCCTGGGGTGGAGCATACTGGGAGGAGAGATTATAAAAGCAGCCAGGTGAGAGAGTCTGGCCTCTAAGGTGAACACATGAAGAGGAAGGTAAGATGGCAGACAAACATTACTGCATATCCATGACAGTACCCCCCTCTTATGGGCCCTCCCCCTCCTCCGCCTGGGCCCAGGCTTAAAGGGAAACCTCAGATGAAACCTCCTCAACAGACGAGGTGCAAAGACCTCAGATGCAGCGATCCAAGACGCCTCCTCAGGACCAAACCCTCTCCAAAGCACAAGGTACTGAAGAATACCTCTGCAGAGCCAAGAATCCAGAACTTGACTAACCTCGTACTTTAGATTATCCTCAGAGACCGGAACCGAGGTAGGGAGAGGACGAGAGGATTTATTGAGAACCAAAGGCCTTTTAGGAATAAGCAAGGGCATAAGAGGATCAACAGAGATCTGAGGAGGGTCGCCCAGACCCTTAAAGAAGATCTGGAAATCTAGCACAGGACCATCAGACTGGGCAGAGGTCAGTGGAACCCTGAGGTCAGGTTGGTTAGAAGGTGACATGTCACAGGAGTCAAGCTGAATAGCTGAAAGACAATCAGAATGTCCTGAATAAGAAAAAGTAGGAGGCTCATTGGGCATGGGCTGGACTGGCATAACTAGTACAGAGGCAGAGTGAATAGCAGAGTCAGGTGTAGCGACTACCTGAATCGCATCGCAAGGCGTAGCGACTGCAGAACTTGTAGACAAGCTAGCCTGGCTGTGTGTCCAAGGGTGATTAGGGACAGACAAATGTAAATGGTTATGCAAACTGGAGTAAATGATCGGCTCAGGTTCACAGGGGGCAACCTTGGGTAGGCAGGATGAGGAACAGGAGGAACCCCAAGCCAGGATCTGTCCAGTAGTCCTGTAAATGTGTGGAGAATGGAGCCGTAACCATGGGAGACCCAAAATGATAGGAGTTGAGGCCTTAGGTAAGGTAAGGAAGGATATCCACTCCTGGTGGAGTGTCCCTACCGACATCTTAACAGGGAGGGTCTGGAAGCGGATAGGACCCCCTGGGAGAACAGTGCCATCAATCGCCAAGACCACCAAGGGCGTGGTGAATGGCAAAAGGGTAAGTCTCATAGAAGATGCAATTTCCCAGTCCATGAAAATGCCAGTGGCTCCAGAATCCAGATATGCTGTGACCAAATGAGAAGAAGCACCAACATGAAGGAACACAGAAAGAAGAAGACGAGAAGGTGAGGGTGATATTTCTGGGTCCAATACTCCACTTTCCAGATGTATTGGACCCAAACGTTTTTCCGGACAAAGTGAGCAAGTGTCACGAAAATGACCTTTGCCCCCAAAGTAGAGACACAGGCCTAGAGTTCTGCGCCTAGTACGTTCCTCGGGGGATAGCCTGGTCCGACCCAGCTGCATGGGTTCCTCCGCTGGCAGGAGATGCTCTACAGGTCGAAGAGAGGGGAGCTCAGGCTGACTAAGAACCAAGGAGTGCTGGCGTCACTTTTCTAGGGTCCTTTCCTGAAAGCGAATATCGATCTGGTTACACAAGGAGATAACTCCGTCCAGATCAGTGGGAATGGTTCTTCCTGCTGATTCATCCTTCACTCTATCAGAAAGGCCATGCAAAAAGGTTGCGACTAAGGCCTCATTGTTCCAGCTAAACTCAGCCGTCAGAATGCAGAAATGAAGAGCATACTGTCCCACAGAAGCAGGCTCTTGGCGGAGACGTAAAAGGCCGCTGGCCGCTGGAGAGACACGAGCCGGTTCTTCGAAGATATTCGGAAAAAGTTTCAAGAAGTCAGACAGGCTAGAAACCACTGGATCATTCAGTTCCCACAGAGGGGCTGCCCAGGCTAAAGCTTCACCGGAGAGGAGGGAAATGATATAGCCTACCTTTGCCCGATCAGACAGGAAGTTTTTGGGCTGGAGCTCAAAATGAATAGTGCATTGGCTAAGGAACCCCCTGCAGGCCTTGGAGTCCCCAGAGAAACGGGACGGAGCTGGCAGTTGTAATGAATGTGTGGCTGCGACTGCGACCGGAATAGGTGCAGCCGCTGATAGCGGTTGAGGTTGTTGAACCGGGGGTCCTAAGGAGGCCTGAACCTGTTCAAAACGGGAGGCCAAATCCTGAAGGAATCGCATCACCTGGGTCTGATTAGATTCCTGGGTCTCAAGAGTGTCCATGCGCTCCAGGCCTCTTTGTGAGAGAGAGGTTTGGTAGACTTTTTAGTGACAGATGAGTGTTTTACATACAGGAAGTGAGGCTTTCCAAGCCTCGCTTTGGTTACATGACACTTCCTGTTTCTACTCATCATTTGCATGATACTATTTGTCCCGGATTGGATACAATGCAAGTTGTACCGTGTATGTAAGTGGCGTTTTAGCCACACATATTTGTTTTTATATATTGCATATTATTTATTATGTATACTGCTGCATGGCATGTTTGGGTGGGCGTTGAGATGTGGTGTGGGCGTTGAACGCTGCACGCCGTCTCTTGGTTGAGAACCTTGTTAGATTTTATTTGTTCACTATATATATTTCTGCAGTGGAAGAGGTTGGTTGATGCCCCTGTTGAAGAACATTTGTTCGAAACGCGTAGGGCTTGGTACACTACCTCATTCACTGCCCCTTTTTAAACGTTTTTATTGTTTGTGATCACATTTATGTTGGTTGAATAAACCCTCATTGACCTGCACCATTGGAGCATTCCTTCCCTTCTTTTCTCCTCACATGGGTGGTTGGTCAAGTAATAGCTTCCTTTGGCCACTGGTTACTAATATTCACCGTGGTAAAGAGTCTCCTTGCTGAGTGGCGGTTCCAGTTCCATCGGAGGACCACCTGGATCGGTGTGAAACCCAGAGTCTGCTGTCAAGTCGGGAGCCTACCGGACAGTCTACATTGGGGACCCATCTGATCCAGTTTCCAAACTAACTGATGAGGAGTGCCACTGGGATTTCGTATGCCTATTTGACCTGCCTAAACCACAGGTCTAATGTTCCGGTAAGAGTATTCTAACTCTCTTTTTCTACAAGAGTTATGTGATGACCCTTCAGTGCTACATGTTCTTTCTTCACAACACGAAAATTTTCTATGGACACTGTATGGACTCATTATATTGATATTATTTATCACTTTGGTTTTATTGGAGGCCCAAATTATTGGGCTTCATTTCTTCACTTAGCGCTACATCTTCATTCCATTCATATTATGTAGCTGGTGTCAGACAGCAACCAGCCAATTCACTTCCAATCCAAATGGTGTTTGAGTGTCAATGCAAAATCAAATATATCCCGGACGCGGCTCGCTCAGTGCAGACTTAAAGACTTCTACCTAAATCACAGGTATCCTCTGACCCCTCCCTCCCCCTTCCTCCCCCTTCCCTCCCCTTTCTGCCTCTATTTCTCCACTACCCTTTCCCCTTCCTTTCTCTCTCCTAGTTTCTTCCCAACTATTTGCAGCCTCGTGGCTACATGGTTTAGAATGTTGTTTAATTGTTTTGCTCTAATTGGACTTTTGGTCATAATATCTTGCTGTTGTGAGGGGAGCCTCCCTATTGAGGTTGGCATCCTTTTCCCCTCCTGGCATCAAGCGTTTGTCTCGTGTTTGGCGGTGCACCAGGGGAGGTTTGACGGAGGCTGATTTAGCCCCCCTCTACTGGCGTCGCTGCCAGCGAGTTGTCTCCTACCCTTTGGAAGGAGTTGACCACTGAACTATGTGTCATATTAAGTCTAAGAGGGCGCAAAAGTGCCTACCATGTACTATTGCTAATTTGCAACTTGTATTGTCGTTTATTTGTTTTTCAAATAAAATACAGATTATTAAAAAAAAAATAAAAATCAAATATATGAGTTAAGGGGAAGGTTTCACTGGAACAAATCACAAGAGTGTTCATGGACATTTGAAAATGTTTATATATGTTTGTATGAAACAGTTTTGGATATCACTGGGGAATTTTTCATTAAAGTTGTTGCTGATAATCATGCCTGGATATCTGCAAATGTGCAGCTTTTATATTTTTCAGTACAAAACACATTTGTGTAGATTATGTTTGGTTTGGTATGTTTGGTTATAATATGTTGAATTTCATTTGTGTATAATTGGGTAATGTATAAAGTTTTTTTTATTTTTTATTAGTGCAGCATTTATTTTATATTAAATAAAGGAGGTGCTTGGTGCCTGATATCATGAAAAAGAGGGATAGCAGCATCCCTCTGGTCCATATCTAGCATGAATGGGCCCCCTAAATCCTAGAGGTTTTTTGTGCAAATCCACCGTCTGCTTAAATGGTATGATTGTACCTACAGGCTTAATTTTAAACAACAAAAGAAGTTTAACCACTTCAATACAGGGCTTTTTATACCACTTCCATACCGGGCCTATTCTGGCACTTCTCTCCTACATGTACAAATCATCATTCTTTTGCTAGAAAATTACTCAGAACCCCCAAACATTATATATGTTTTTTTTGGCAGACACCCTAGGGAATAAAATGACGGTCGTTGCAACTTTTTATCTTGCACGGTATTTGCACAATAATTTTTCAAACGCCTTTTTTTGGGGAAAAAATGGTTTCATGAATTAAAAAATAACAAAACAGTAAAGTTAGCCCAATTTTTTTGTAAAATATGAAAGATTATGTTACGCCGAGTAAAAAGATACCTAATATGTCACGCTTTAAAATTGCGCACACTCATGGAATGGTGCCAAATATCGGTACTTAAACATCTCCATAGGCGACGCTTTGAAAATGTTTACAGGTTACCAGGTTATAGTTACAGAGGAGGTTTAGTGCTAGAATTGTTGTATGCGCTCTAACGCACGCGGCGATACCTCACATATGTGGTTTGAACAGCGTTTACATATGCGGGCGGGACTTATGTGTGTGTTCACTTCTAAGCGCGAGCTATTGGGGACGGGAGTTTAAAAAAAAAAAATATGTTTTTTTTTATTATTTTACCTATTTTTTTTTTACTTTTACTTTTTTTTTACACTTTTTTTTTTTGATCACTTTTATTCCTATTACAAGGAATGTAAACATCCCTTGTAATAGGAATGTGTGTGACAGGTCCTCTTTATGGAGAGATGCGGGGTCAATAAGACCCCACATCTCTCCTCCAGGCTGGAAAGCATGAGATTGTGAAAAAAAATTCACTGATCTCATACTTACAGCCGCAATGGCGACTTTGTTTACATTTGAGGACCCGGGCGTGACGTCATCACATCGCGCCCGGGCCTCTGACGATCATAGAGATGACTGGTGACCATCTGGTCACCAGTCATCTCTATGCTCGTCAGGTGACCCACGACGACCCACGACGGCGCCGACGATTCTCTCCGGGTCCCCGATGGCACGGGAGAGCCCGGAGAAGCACCGGATGGTGGCGGGAGGGGGGGGATGTCCCCTTTCCGCCGCCTATAAGAACCATCAAGCGGTGGAACCACCACTATGATTGTTGTTATGGTGCGCAGGATCGCCAGCTGAAAAAAAGGATATCTGAATGATGCCTCTAGCTGCAGGCATCATTCAGATATCCCCCCTCAAACCCAGGACGTCATATGACGCCCACCCGGAGGGAGAGAGGCTTCCTGCCGGCGTCATTTTCCAATGGCCCGGTATGGAACGGGTTAAAGATGTACATATTTTAACAAGTATCGGGATGATGATCTGAACACAAATTAAATGTACTTAATGTATGATTAAAAGTACTTCAGGTTGGGAGAAATGTACAATTTAGGTGTACCAACATGTGTCTGTGAAATATTAAACATTGCATACTTTACTTTAAAGAGAAGTGCAGATTTAAAAAAAAAAAGTCACTTAGGTGGCTGCAGCATTGGTCTGATGCTGCATGTGTCCCACTCCGCCTCTATTCAAAGACTGCTGATTGCTCAGTTCTCAGGGATCAGTGACAGTCACCTCCAATGCTTACTGAAGCACTGGGGTGTGGAGGGAGTGAGAGTGGCTGACTCAGGCAGCTCAATGAATGAGTGACTTGTATAGCGCTCACATGCGAACTAAATCGCCTCTAGGCGCTTTTTGCAGCCAGTGTCTGCTTGGCTGGTGCGGTCATTTTACCCCGTAGTATATTGACACACTTGGGACACACAGTCATACACACATATATACTGGGCCAATTTGGACAAGATCCAATTAATCTACCAGCATGTCTTTGGAGTGTGGGAGGAAACTGGAGCACCCAGAGGAAACCCACACAGACACAGGGAGAACATGCAAACTCCAGGCAGATGGTGTTGTGGTCGGGATTTGAACCAGCAACCCTTTTGCTGCTAGGTGAAAGTGCTAGCCACTACACCACTGTGCTGCCCTATATGGGTGGATCCCGATATTATTGTTGGGATTCCTGCAGATCCTGGTCTGGCACGGTGATGTCAGCTAACAGCAGACTTTAGCCCTCTAAAGGCTAAATCTGGGTCACAGGAGAGCAGAACTAAGTGTACTCCTGTGACCAACAGGAGAAGTATGGCCAAAGAGCTTTGGCCATACTGTACTTTTCCTTTAACCTGTTACCTTTATTGAATACAAACCATTTTGCCAATAATATATGCCTGCAGCCTCCTTTGTGGTAACATTAGGTGCCTCGGCTTATACTCAGGTCGGCTTATACTCGAGTATATACGGTAACCCCTTCTGTGCTAAAAAAAAAATCTACTCCTGGGAAATAACCTACGCATTGGTGTCTGTTTATGAAGCAGTGAAATATATTCACTGCTTCATTTGCCGGCATTTACAGTGGAGATCTATCTCCTCTGTGTGCCAGTTTATGAAGCAGAGTAGATCGCTTCACCCTTGGAGGAGTGAAGCAATCTACCAATGCTTCCAACACTGGAGAATGGCCCCCTGATACTGGAATCTTGAGAGACTTTATGAGATTACAGTACTGTACCAGAAATTCACAGAGACACAGAGATGTCAGTTTATTAAGCAGTGATAAATTATCACCGCTCAGTACACTGACAGACGGGTTGTTAATGTTATTAAAATAAC
The DNA here is from genome assembly GCA_029206835.1 of Rana muscosa. Classification (NCBI taxonomy): domain Eukaryota; kingdom Metazoa; phylum Chordata; class Amphibia; order Anura; family Ranidae; genus Rana; species Rana muscosa. The sequence goes on from CM055118.1 coordinate 713,431,629, forward strand.
GAGTCCTCCTACATAATATATATATGTATACACACACACATTGTATATACATGTATATACACACAAATTATATATATATAGACATGTACACACATATATATATATATATATATATATATATAATTTATATATGTATACACATAAATATTACAGGGGGATATGGTTACTCTGAGCTGGTGAATTGGGGAGTGTGAATTCTGACTCAGATCGCCAGTGAAGCGCTCAGATCGCAGCTTCATAAACTGACCGTTACTGTGTCATTCAATGAGACTTCTCACTGTGCTGAGATCATCGGTGGAAGAACCATGTTCAAAACACTTCTCCCCCGATTATCTCTGTTTCATAAACTGTTTATGGACTTGGGATCACCACTGATCACTGCTTCATAAACGGACACCCATGTGCTTAAAGGGGTTGTAAAGGTTTTTTTTTTTTTCACCTTAATGCATCCTATGCATTAAAGTGAAAAAAAAACTGGCAATGACGGCCCCCTCAGCCCCCCCCCCCCCGGTTTTACTTACTTAAGCCCCGAAATTCCGTGGGCTCGTTCCCGCAACGGTTTCCCCCAGCTTGAGTCCGCTCGTCATTGGATATTGATAGCAGCGCAGCCATTGGCTCGCGCTGCTGTCAATCACATCCAATGACGCGCCGCGGGGGGCGGGGCCGAGTGATACAGTGAGCGACTATAGCTGCCGTCTGAATCACGGGAGTGCGCCCGCAAGAACTAACCCCCATGGGAGAGAGCTCGCATGAAGGGGGTTAGTTCTTGCAGGGAGGAGCCGAGACAGCCGCCGAGGGACCCCAGAAGACCAGGTTTGGGGCCACTCTGTGCAAAACGAGCTGCACAGTAGAGTAAATGACAAGTTTGTTATTTAAAAAAAATATATATATATCCTTTACAACCTCTTTAAAGCATTGTAGGTCTCCGTACTCCAAACAGAACCCTCAAGTGATGGCTAGGAACAACCTATTTGTTATAAGGATGGATGCTAACAATTGTCCAGAGATCACTACTGTAAGCACAATTTATCTTTAGGAAAGGTACCGTATATACTCGAGTATAAGCCGAGATTTTCAGCCCTTTTTTTGGGCTGAAAGTCCCCCCCTCGGCTTATACTCGAGTCAGCGAAATTTAACATTGTAAATAGTACCTGAAAAAAAGTTGAGAGGCTGCGGCGTCCATCGTTTAAATCTCGCGGTCTCTTCCTGGTCCCTTCCGTGATAGGCGATTCTCAGCAGACACTCTCCGCCTATCACGAACGTTCTCTCATCCTCACCCATCCCAGCAGACACTGTGTTCGGTGTTCCGTCAATCACAGACGTCTGCTGGGAAACTGAGGATGAGAGAACGCTCGTGATAGGCGGAGAGTGTCTGCTGAGAATCACCTATCATGGAAGGGACCAGGAAGAGACCGCGAGATTTAAACGATGGACGCCGCAGCCGCTCAACTTTTTTTCAGATACTATTTACAATGTTAAATTTAAACAGTGAGCTAGGGAACAGTGAGGATAGGAACAGTGAGGATAGGAACAGTGAGGATAGGAACAGTGAGGATGGGAACAGTGAGGATGGGAACAGTGAGGATGGGAACAGTGAGGATGGGAACAGTGAGGATAGGGAACAGTGAGGATAGGGAACAGTGAGGATAGGAACAGTGAGGATGGGAACAGTGAGGATGGGAACAGTGAGGATGGGAACAGTGAGGATGGGAACAGTGAGGATAGGGAACAGTGAGGATAGGGAACAGTGAGGATAGGAACAGTGAGGATAGGAACAGTGAGGATAGGAACAGTGAGGATGGGAACAGTGAGGATGGGAACAGTGAGGATGGGAACAGTGAGGATGGGAACAGTGAGGATAGGGAACAGTGAGGATAGGGAACAGTGAGGATAGGAACAGTGAGGATAGGAACAGTGAGGATAGGAACAGTGAGGATGGGAACAGTGAGGATGGGAACAGTGAGGATAGGGAACAGTGAGGATAGGGAACAGTGAGGATAGGAACAGTGAGGATGAGAACAGTGAGGATGAGAACAGTGAGGATGGGAACAGTGAGGATGGGAACAGTGAGGATGGGAACAGTGAGGAACAGTGAGGATGGGAACAGTGAGGAACAGTGAGGATGGGCACAGTAAGGATGGGAACAGTGAGGCATTGTTGATCCTCGGCTTATACTCGAGTCAGTAAGTTTTCCCAGTTTTTTGTGGTAACATTAGGTACCTTGGCTTATACTCGGGTCGGCTTATACTCGAGTATATACGGTAACCCCTAATGCTGACATTTTATCATAGGCTACTTGGACAAGTGCAAATGCATGATGTTTAATGAACCATGAAGCCCTCCTCCCTATACCCCACTTGTAAGCATTCTTTCTGTTATTTTGTGGGATAGGATAACCTATTACTGACATGAATGGACTACAACATAAGGTTATAGTGTTGTTGTTGGTAAATATGTGTATTGCAGTCATGACCAGTAACATTACTAATTACCTTCTTTTGTATAAATGTTCATATTATCTCCAATAGCTATTAAAAATTATGTTTTTAAAATCTTGCCAAGGACCAGTTTATTCAGAATCATTGGTCACAGACACACTTATATAAAACCTAATAGTTTTCTTTAGGATGTAATGTAATCTGCTTGGCTTTTCCTCAAGAAACTACTGTGCTCTCAAATGTGGCAAACATGTATTTGATTCACATCTTCTCTCTCTGGATGACATATGGTGGGACAGCTGTAAGAAGAATGGAAGCAATAGTATATAATTAAGCATCATTGAAATACTTGAGCAAATTACTGTTGATATTTTTTCTGCCTAGCGCTACTATTGCACATATCACATGTGACACAATTTGACAAGTTGCAGGATTATGCCAACAAGAACATTTCAGAACTCACATTTTATTTTAACAATAAATATTTTTTAAATCAGGCTGAGTTATGCAGCAGACGTTTCAGATTTGAAGCAATTCATAAAGATTAAGTGTATTTCCTTAGCAAATGGTGCAATAAAAATAAAGCATTCTTTCTATAAGGTATTGTGCAAATATTTTAAGCAAGATGTGGAAATAGTAGTCCAGGAGAAAGGAAAAAAAAAAAAAGATAAAAAAGAGACATCTGATCTTTTTTTAAATTGTATTTTTTATTGGCTTAAAGTTTTAGGAGAATTTCAGTTGCAATAAACTAATTAGAATGAACCCTTTGACTGCCAAGAATGTGTCTTCAATGTCATGGCAGTCAAAGAGTTATAACAAGCTCAAGGTTTAAAATGTATCTGCACACTGTTCACTTTTTTTGTAGAAGTCATCTGGGTAACTGTATATCTGCTCAATTACTTCTACAAACTTCCAATGTGTGTCGCCACCCACCCAGGATTCCTGCACCTGTCTCTTCTAGGATCCCTTGACCAGAGAAATTTATTTTAGGATGGAAATGGGGGATGTTCTCCTGATCTCCTCTGTGTACAGTGAACTTTGAAGTGCTCAGCTCTGCTCTGCGTACTTCCAGGTTTGTGGCTAACACAATCTGGCTGGTATTGGCTGGATAAGGAGCTGATCGTGGACTTTCTTTCCTTGTCACTGCTCAAAAATAATAATACAATAAATATTTATAATAAATATTAACCGGTACACATACAGTATATGCACACCGCCATTACTTGACATTAAGGCCTCATGCCCACTGGCGTTTTTACAGCTGCGTTTTTTGCAGCTTAAAAACGCCTGTCCATGTTATTGTAAATATATTTTTTTTTTTTTGAAAAAAAAACAAAAAACGTCGGAGCTAAAAACGCGACCGCGCGTTAGTGCGCGTTTTTGCGCGTTAGTGCGCGTTTTTGCGCATTTTTTGACGCTCGCGTTTTTTTCTGCCTAATTCTGACGCTGAGGAACGCACTGGTCCTGTTTTTTTTTTACAGCTTAAAAACGTCTATGCTATTTGCAGCTCAAAAACGTCTAGGTGGGCATGAAGCTATAGACTAAGGCGTTTTTAAGCTGTAAAAAACGCTCAAAAACGCGGCTGTAAAAACGTCCGTGGGCATGAGGCCTTACACTATAGATCCTCTGCTTTCTCTGTGAATATAAATAAATACAGAGTGTATATATATATATATATATATATATATATATATATATATATATATATATATATATATATATATATAGACAGGGCTTTTTTTCAGCAGGAACTAGGGGGAACTCAGTTCCACCGCCCCTGGGTCAGGTCTTCTGCTTCCTGCTCACCACTATCACTTGGTAACAAAGAAGTCCAGCTTCTGCGTTTACAAGTGTAGCAGGTACTCCAAATTTAGCGGGGTCCCTATGTCTAAATTTAGGGGGATGACCCGAGCACTAGTATGGTTCGGGCCTTCTAATTGTTCTGGACTCTGCTTTATTGCTGTGTGCCTATGTAGAGTTCCCTGTGGCCTGCAGGTGGTGCTGCCATGTTGGGTCAGGGTTGAACCATAGGTTGCATTGGCGCTATTTGATGTTCTCTCTCGGCTACCGTGCAGTGGGCGGGTTCTGCATGCTGTGCATGCCGGGAGAGGATATAAAAGAGGCAGACACCATTTTATTAGAGAGAGACCCGGGGACAAGTACCCGGAGGAGTGTGCCCCCTAAGGAGGGGGGTGCGTACCCCAACTGAGGAGTCTCGGGCACCTTCGGCCCGAGACCGCAATGTTTCGGGTAGGCCCAGTACCTTCAACTGGGTCTACAGGCAGAACTTTGGAGTCCTAGGATGCCCGAGTGAGGGTATCCGCTCTGACCAAGAGGAAGCCAGGGGAGGATCGGTCCCATAACAGGAGATGAGTGATAGTTAGATAGCTGTCTCGGGAAAGGCCTGGTGACCTGTCGGAGGGAAGGATCCTATGCTCTGCAGAACTGACCCTGCGGAGTGCTGCTGCTCTTTGAGGACAGACTGAACTTGTCCTTGGAGGATTAAATTGCTTGTTCGAGCTCCACACTGGCTGCTAGGACCATTGAGGGACTATCCGGGAGAGCTGTACCCACTCGGGACCGAGTGCTGATGAATCTGGGAGTTCTGTGCCTGAATCTGCTCTAGTTAAACTATCATCTCTCATCTACTCTCTCTTACCTATCAAGCAAAGATATAAAATAAACTCAGCGTTGGAGTTTAAGTGGTTTGGACATTGACTTTATTGAAGAGGGAAAAGTACAGACTCGTCTCTACACTCTGGAGATGGGAATCAGTGGAAGGAGGTAACTCGCTGCAGGACCCAGGTACATATACACCGCCTAACCTCTAAACTAGAGGACACAGGCTTGTGGCATGGGTGCCTTTCCTTTACCCTAGGAGGAGAGGGTGGTGCTACACAAGTGATAGCTTATCTCCCAGTAGCTCCCACAGGTCAGATCTCCTGAGTAGATCCCACTGAGTGCATGACAGGGACAAGGGTGATACAGAATAGGTGCCCAGGATTCAGTGCAATCATGGGCGGGAGAGGGAGCGTGGAAGTTTGCACCCTCTGTGGTCACCATTTTTTCCCTGGTGACCAGTTGTTGATGCTCCTATTGCACGATCCCCCTTGTAAGTGACTGTAGTATAGTAAAGTATGCTGGGAGGTACTGCAGCCGGATGGGTGCCTCAGCTTAATATTGCAACAAAGGTAAGACACATGGCAGATGGTGGAGCTTTTAAGGAGGGGGGAGAAGATGAGGGCAGTGGATGGAGGGGTTGTATGCAGAGGGAAGAACTACTATTTGATGCCATTTGGCAGGTATGGGGTGTGTGGCGGGCATGGTTGAGTTCCTGCACCTATTCTCTGAGAAAAAAAGCCCTGTATATATATATATATACGGTATATATATATATATATATATATTATTTTTTTTTAAATCCTTTTATTTTTCATTTGCTCAATCCATACATGTGATTTGTGCATTTAGTCTTACACATTGATATATAAACAAAAACATATTAAAATTCCTGTCCATACAAAAAAAAAAAAAACCTAATCAATTTACAGTACAACAGTGACGTTTTAATTTTTCCCTTTTACTCCCCCCCCCCCCTTTGCCCAACCCTTTAAATCTTAACAACCTGGGTCTTTTCTCCTGTTCGCAAACTCTCCCAAATCGAATGCATTGTCATTAGCGCATTTAACTTATAATTCCCCCCCCCAAACCGCCCCATAGGTTTCTACCTCAGGAGCCTATCCTTTACCAGTTGCAATGGCACAAGGCTAGGATCCTCCAGCCATGGTTGCCATATAAGATTGAATTTATCCACTGCCTTTCTACGTCTGTAGGCGAGCCGTTCTCTGAAAAGCAAGGAATTGACATACGCAATCCACTGCTTCCCTGTGGGAACCGTCTCTGCCATCCAATATCACGCTATTAGCTTTCTAGCCAGGTACATCAATCTTATTATCATATAGTACCTTCCTTGTGGGAACTTTTCAGCTTCAATCGCCCCAAGCAGGTACACCAAAGGGTCCAAGGGTATTGGTACCTGGGCCACTCCTGTGATGTTCTGGGAAACCTCCTCCCAGTATCTGTGGAGTTTTGGGCACCTCCAAATTAGATGTATAAAGTCCCCTTGCTGTACTTTGCACTTTGGGCACAAGGGGGAGTCCCTTCCTCCCCACTTGTAAAGCTGTACTGGTGTTCTATAGGCCCTATGCAGAATAAATAATTGTGATAATTTGTGGGACGCTGATACAGATACCGCCGGAATAGAGTCCAACACCATATCCCACTGGTCCCCATCTATATCTCCGATGTCTTCTGCCCATTTACTACAACATCTAAGGGAGGCATAGTCCTGTATTGAGGATAGTAATTCCGCATATGTTTTTGATATTAGTCCTCTCCGGGTATCCGCCTGGAGGACCTCCATCAGCAGACGTGACGATGATATTACTAAGGATTGTGTCATTTGCTGTGCCTGCAGAGCATGCCGAAGCTGAAGATATTGATAAAAGCCCCTTGGGGCTAACTGGAATTCCTGGCACATCTGTTCGTATGTTTTTAACACTTCTCCCTCGTACAGTTGCGAAAAAAACAACAAATCCCTCTCTCTTTCCAGGAGGTAAAGCCCTCTAGGTCCTGTAACTCTGGGTATCTAGGGTTTTGCCATATCGGGGTAAAGGGCAGTGGGCCCCTTAACCTCAAAGCCTTCCGGATCTCCCCCCAGACCTTTTTAAGGAGAATACCCGTAGGTGCAGAGTGTGGTATACTAGGCAAGTCCATCTCCAAATGAGATGCTGCCTTTAGTGTAGGAGCCACCGTAGTCACCAGGATACTTGTAGGATCCTCTTTTTCTTCCCTGCCCCATCCCGCCAACTGCTGGAACTGTGAGGCCAGAAAATACATTTTTGGGTGAGGTACTGCCAATCCCCCCTGTCCTTACTATATTGCAGGGTGGTTAAGCTTATGCTGGCTATCTTTTTTTTCCATATCAAATCCCGCATCAGGGTATCTATTCGTTTGAACCATTTATTTGGGATCCACATAGGGGAGTTGTGAAAAACATATAATAACTGTGGGGCCCATACCATTTTTATTAAATTTGCCCGTCCCACCACTGACAGAAGGAGCTTGCACCAGCTATTGCATTTCCCTCTCTGTCTTTCCAGTAGTGGGCCCAGATTCAGCTGAAGATATTCCCCTGGACCCGGGGATACCACTACCCCCAAATATTTAAAGTTCTTGGTTATGGCGATCTGCTCCGCACCAGCTGGTAGTGGTTCTGTCAACGGATCTATGGGCATTATTGTTGATTTAGACCAGTTTATAGTGAAACCTGAAAAACCTCCGAAATCTCCTATGATACCCATCACTGTTTGCAACGATGCGGCTGTATCCCCCAGATAAATAAGTGCATCATCCGCATATAAGGAGATTTTTTCCTCCCTTTGACCCCTACGAAATCCGACCACCTCCGACGCAGTACGAATCAAGATAGCCAGGGGTTCGACCGCCAAAGCAAACAGCAGTGGGGATAACGGACACCCCTGCCTGGTACCTCTATGTACCTCAAATGAGGAAGAAAGATTGTTATTGATACGGAGTCTGGCTCTCGGTTTGGAGTAAAGCACCTTCACCCATGTTATGATTTTCTTCCCCAATCCAATTCTTGTCAGGATTTCCAGGAGGTAGGGCCACTCCACACTATCGAATGCTTTAGCAGCATCCAGCGACAGAATGGCCCTACCCCCCGGGTTATCCACCGGCACCTGTAAATTTAAGTACAGCCGTCGTATATTATCTGCCGTTGAACGTGTTGGTATAAATCCAGATTGATCTCTATGGATCAGCTTATCAATCACCTTGGATAGTCTTGTGGCCAGAACTCTAGCCAAAAGCTTGACATCCGTATTCAATAAAGAGATCGGGCGATAAGAGTCTAGCTGGAGCTTGTCTTTGCCTGGCTTGGGGAGTACTATTATTATAGCTTCTTGCATACTTTCTGGCAGGCTACCTGTCTCCGCTGCCTCTGATATGGCCTCCAGTAAGGGTGGAAGAAGAATCTCTCCATACTGGGAGTACACCTCCGCCGGTAATCCATCCGAGCCTGGGGACTTATGGTGCGGGGCTTCATCTAGGGAATCTTTCAATTCTGTCAATGTAATAGGGAGGTTTAACATCTCCCTATCTACCTCTGACAGTTGGGGGAATGGGCAAGTTTGCAAAAACCGGGCCAGTTCTGACTCCGTATAATTAGTTTAGAGGAATATAAATCCCTATAAAACGGATGGAAGTCATCTAAGATTTCAGAGCCAAGAGTGTGTGTTTCCCCAGACCCCACTCTTATAGCCTGAATGCCAGAAGAGTCCCGCTGTTCCCTAGCCACCAAGGCAAGAAGATGACCCGTTTTTCCACTTCCTCAAAAATAACTCTGCTGATGGAAATATCTCCTCTTCTCTGCTGCTGTTAACAAAACAGAGTTGTATAAAGATTGTGCCTCATTCCAGGAGTCATGATTAGCTTGGGAGGAGTCTGCTACCAGTGCCTGTTCTCTAGCTTTCATTTCATCTCGTACTTTGTTCTCCCATTTCCTAGAGCCTTTTTTAATACCTGTAATTTCTCTAATGAGATGTCCCCTCAAGAAAGCTTTAAGTGAGTCCCATACAACCGCTGCAAAAGCCGATCCCCTGTTAAAATATAAGAATTCCTGCAATGCCCCCATGGTCTCATCTGGGGACGGGAACAGGGTCAGCCAAAAAGGGTTCACTTTCCACAATGGGCGGCCCGATGTAGCAGTAATATCTAGCTGTACCCAAAATGGAGAGTGATCTGACAATAATCTTGGCTCATAGGCGCAGTCCCTTACCCTCTGCATTAAAACCTTGTTTCCTAGACCCATGTCGATCCGGGAGAGTCCACCATGTGAAGCAGAATGGCACGAATAGCATCTCTCCCCATCATGTCTCTCCCACCAGACATCGTGTAGTCCCAATTCAGAGAGCAAGGAGGCAAAGGCTGTCCTACCGACTGTGGACCTTGCCACTCTAGAAACCAGTTGCATTCTATCCAGTCCTGGATCTAGGCTATTATTATAATCCCCCAACGCTAGCACCGGGACCTCTGGGAATAATGCCATAAGTTGCGCCAACTTTCTAAGAGGTGCCTCCAAAAATGGAGGAATATAAATCGCAGCAACAATACATAGTAACCTGTTAAGCTTACACAGCAAAAAGACGTATCTGCCCTCTCTGTCCACCTGTTGCTGAATGCATTCAAAGGGGACATTAACAGACACCAGAATACTGACTCCCCTGGAGTAAGAGGAGTACATGGAATGATATTGCGTCGGGTATTTTCGTGAACGCAACAGGTGGACAGATTCAGGTCGCATGTGTGTTTCCTGGAGACAAATTATCTGCGGTTGCAATCTACCGAAGTATTTAAACATTGCATCTCTCTTGACCTTATCCCCCAACCCCCTGACATTCCATGTCATAAGTAATATGCCCATTTTATTTACGTTGGCCATTGAGAAAAACGAGGTAGTATTTGTGCAAATAAAAAAAATGCTCCTCTAAATAAATTACCATCAAACCCAGAATATATATACCTATATAAAATTAACCTAATATTGGCAGTGTTACCCAAAAGCTTACAAATAGTGTTTTCATACCATCTAGTGTATTTGAAAAAACATATATGTCCATGCTTGTGTTTGCAGTTGTGAATCATTTTCAAAATCGTATCTCCTAATTTTTGATTGTAATGTGTCTCCCCTCCCCTCCTTTATCCTGCTTCCCCCTATTCCTTCCCCCTCCCCTATCCCACCTCTCCCCCCCTACCCCCCTTTACTTCCCTCCCTCTCTCCTTCCTCCCCCACCCTCTCCCCCTTTGCCCAGCTGGGCCTACCCTAGGGGCTGTACCAGTGACCTCCACTCTACACACATCCCCTCTCCTCACCCACTCAGCGTACATCTATACCCTTATAGATGTCCACCTCCCCCCTCCCACCCCCCCCTCCTTAGTGATCACACCGTGTCTCTTTCCCTCGTGTTTTTGAAGTGCTATTTAAAGTATTTTTAGTTTTCTCTCTATTTTCTCTCCACCTTGTGTTATGTTTGTCAAATCAAATCTTCCCCAAATCTTCCCCATATATTATAAACCAATTATTTCAATTAAGGTGCTTTTCTGTTTATCACAGTGTTTTTTAGATGTGAAGAAGAAGAAGAAAAAATATATATATATATATATATATATATATATATATATATATTTAGGGGTTCATAAATGCAAAAATCCTTTCCTCCATTTTTCACTTGTCATTTGTCTCATGCTGCCATAAGTGCTATAGGTCTTTTTTATTGTCCTCCAACCACTTCTCCACGCTTGTCGGGGAATCAAAAAAATGCGTGCCTCCCATCGCAGTCACTCGCAGACGGGCAGGGTAAAGCAAGGCATAGACAATTTTATATTGCTGGAGGGTACGCTTAATTGGAATAAAAGCCGCTCTGCGCCTCTGTAGGTCTGGCGAGAAATCCTGATAAAGTGAGATTTTAACCCCCTTATATTTGATATCCCCCTTTTCTCTGGCCTTCCGAAGCAGGGTCGCTTTATCGCTAAAAATATATATATATATATTATATATATAGAGAGAGAGAGAGAGAGAGCGCAATTAGCATGTATATGAAACATGAAAAAGCTGGCCTGGCAGTTAAAAGGTTAAATTTATGTAATGTGAGATTGTTATTGTTGATCATGTTATTTGTTATTGATTTAGGTGGCCCATCACTTTGCATACAGACGGGAGACAATAATAACTTATATATGGCATAAAATGTTTCATTTAGAAGTGATCCAGTGTGTTTTGAACAGATGTCTTCTTCAGGATTGCCTGTTGTACATTATCTGAAACATAGTATTTACAGTATATAGATGTATGAGAACAACAGTAATGTAATACTCAAGAATATAAAATCTCTTTGCTATGGTTACAATACTGATAATGTTGTCAGATCTCAAGCAGAACTGACAGACCAGAGACCTCTGCTGGTGATATACTGTACAGACTCTTACAGAACACAGAGCAACAGTGCCCCAGCTGGAAAAGCATAGAATGTCAGGTTTATTTTACAGTACATTGTATAAAAGCATGAGACCAAATGAGCGTAAACCTAGTTATGGCAAATCATTTTAATTTAAAACACATCAAATAACCTTCCTAATAAGTTTATTTTCCGTAACCGTTATTTTACTATCCTTTTCAAACACAGATTCAGTAAAATGTACTAAATGGTGCCATATTTCTTATCAGAACCCCAATGGGTTCTGCTCTTAATTTTTTCCATTCAGATGCTCTGCATTACATAATGAAGTACAGATTGGTAGGGGCATTTGCCTCACTAAAGTTGGGGTTCTGGATAAGCATTGCTATAATCCTCTGGCTCCTTGAGTTTACTTGCAGGCAATAATCCTTTAGCTGTTGTCAGATGTGTATGCAGTCTGCGATGGTAGGCTCTCTACCAATACTGCCAATTCTTAAAGTGATAATAAAGCCTAAACATTTTTTACCTTAATGAATTCCTTCCCTTCCCAACCCCCTTTTTTACTTACCCAAGCCTTCATCTGATCCAGTGCTGTGGATGTCTGCAGCTCTTCTCTCCCCTGACTTCCTGGTCTCACTGGCTTTGCTGAGGCAGTGGGAGCACTGTTGATCAAAGCCAGTGATGTGGGTGCGGGGACGTGGCTGAGTCCCGCTGTCTGCGTCAATAGACACAGAAAGCGAGACTCAGGAGTGAGCCTGCGTGAGTGCCCCTGTAGAAAGTGACCATATCTATCATTATCACCGGTTTATAGGTCCTTAGCAAATGCATTCCACTCCTGCACGTCTAGGGATATTCTTACTACTGTGCTCCATATCTGTTTTAAGCTTTTTAAGTTCCACCTCTATGATATATAGGGGTGCAACGGATCAAAAAACTCACGGATCGGATCGATCCTCGGATCAGGGGTCACGGATCGGATCATTTTCGGATCGGCCAAAAAAAATAAAAAAAAATAATAATTATGTTACATTTTTAATTTCACAGTTATTTTCAACACAAAACTGAGTTTATAAGCTTAAATACAGTGTTTGTAAATCCAACGGACTCTTTACATGTGAAATTATAAAAGCAGCAGCAAACCTGCTGACCTTACATGGTTGCTAATGTGACAGAACACCTCTGATTTTCACATTTAACTAAATGTTAAATGTGAAAATCAGAGGTGTTCCGTCACATTAGCAATCATGTAAGGTCTGCTGCTGCTTTTAAAATGTAAAATGTAAACAGTCCGATGGATTTCCAAATACTGTATTAAAGCTGATAAGCTCCGTTTTGTGTGGAATCTTTGGGTGTAACAAGATGTCCGCTTGTCCCCTTCTCTCATTACTGTGTGGGGTGGAGCAAGATGGCGGCTAAACGTCATTAGAGCGGCCGCCGCCGGGTGTACCAAGATGGCCGCCGCTCCGGAGCTAGGCCGAAGCCGCGGCCTTTCCTACGGCCGAGGCTCCGGAGCGCTCCGCGGATCGCGTGGTGATCCGATCCGAACAGGGTGGCCCGTTCGGATCACGGATCACCACCGATCCGTTGCACCCCTAATGATATATCATGATATTTTTTAGGGCAGCTTTCCCTGTGCATCCCTTCTGGTGTCCAGTGAAGGGTAGTATTGGTGGAATCTGTATTAAGTCTTAGCACAAACTCGATCTTCTTTGCATTACGATGATGGCTGTGTAGTATAAGGTTTACCAGTTCACATGCTGTTCAGTGAAAATAGTGAGGCTTTTGTGCACATTCACCTATAGCACCTGGTTTGTGTGTGGTGGGGATGTTCCCGGCAGAGAGGCCCAAAGAAGCAGACTTATCAGGATAAAGGCAATAAGTCTGAGGCCTCGTACACACGAGTAAATCGGTCGTGTGTACGCTGCTATCGGGTTTCTCGTCGAGAAAACCGACAAGAAACCTCAACGAGAAAATAGAGAACCTGCTCTCTATTTTCTCGTCGAGATTCTCCTCGGCATGTTTCTCGACGAGAAAAGTGAGTGTGTGTACACTTACCTGTCCTCCCCGAAGCCCGCGCATGTTCGAAATGAATTCGACGCATGCGCGGTAGCTTCCTAGGCATACGTAGGGTATACCAAGATGGCGGCGATGGGCATCGAATGTGACGAGCGCATGCTCGTCGTAGTCGATGACGTCACCGCGTACGCTCCTTTCAAAGAACCGCGGGTTCTTTGAAACGAGCGTGTGTACACTCGGCCGGGACAAGTTTCTTGTCCAAGAATCTCGTCGAAAAAAAACGACATGTTTTTTTCAACGAGAATCTCGGCCGTGTGTACGAGGCCTCAAACTGCCAGCATGAAGTGGAGAAAGCCGGCATCCAAAAGAGTTAATTTGGCTGAAACCTTCCCAGTGGAGCAAGTTCTTAACTTTTCTGGAGTCTAAAATGGTCTCTGCCTTAAGCTCCTCCTGATCATAGACAGTAGCTGGAAGTTTAGAGTAGACAATGTATGAAGCAGCAGGAAAGCCTTCTTGGGACTGGTTAGCATGCTCTGTTTGCCTGATAAATTGCAGGTTATATGAGACAGATAGATCAATTGAGAACAAAAGGTCTTCCAAAAACAAAAGATGTACTAAGATTCTCGGCCTGAAAGAATGTTTGTTGGAATGCCACGATGCCTGACAACATCATGTATAAATAGAGTGGACATTTGTTTGGCTGAAGGAACCTTGGGTAATGGCTAGGGATGAGCCGAACACCCCCCAGTTCGGTTCGCATCAGAACATGCGAACAGGCAATAAATTTGTTTGAACATCCGAACACCGTTAAAGTCTATGGGACTTGAACGTGAAAGGTGCTAATTTTAAAGGCTTATATGCAAGTTATTGTCTTAAAAAGTGTTTGGGGACCCGGGTCCTGCCCCAGGGGACATGTAGTAATGCAAATAAAAGTTTTAAAAACGGCCGTTTTTTCGGGAGCAGTGATTTTAATAATGCTTAAAGTTTAACAAAGGGGACCCCCAGATCCCGCCCCCCTATGTGAATTGATAAGGAGTACATTGTACCCCTACCATTTCACAAAGAAAGTGTTAATAAAGGACTTATCCCAACGGTGTCTGTGTGTTTTTTGTACAATTTTTTACACTTTCTTTGTGAAATGGTAGGGGTACAATGTAGGGGTCTTCCAGATTCCGATAAGCCCGCCGCCCGCAGACCCCCACAACCACCGGGCAAGAGTTGTGGGGATGAGGCCCTTGTCCCCATCAACATGGGGACATGGTGCTTTGAGGGGTCACAGACCCCCAAAGCATCCATCCTTAGCATCCCCCAAAAAAACAGGTATTTTTTTTTTTATCAGTGACTTTCATTGACTTTTCTCTGTATTGCCGGGAGCCGACAATTCATTATAGCCGCGAGTGCTTTTAAATTCTAAGACAGTTCTAAGCACGGGAAACAAGCGCTACTTTACAGGCATACTATACACACCCCCCTAGGTGCGAAATTTAAAGGAATATTTCACTTTTATTGTTTCACTTTAAGCATTATTAAAATCACTGCTCCTGAAAAAACTGCCATTTAAAAAAAAAATTGCATTGATACATGTCCCCTGGGGCAGGACTCAGGTCCCCAAACACTTTTTATGACATCAACTTGCATATAAGCCTTTAAAATTAGCACTTTAGATTTCTCCCATAGACTTTTACAGGGTTTTCCGCGGCTTTTCGAATTTGCCGTGAACACCCCAAATTGTTCGCTGTTTGGCGAACGGGCGAACAGGCAATGTTCGAGTCAAACATGAGTTCGACTCGAACTCGAAGCTCATCCCTAATAATGGCACAAAACGGGTCACCTTGCTAAAATAGTCCCCCACCACCCAGATGACAGGCTTGAGGGCAGAGGGCAGTCAACATTGAAATCCATTGAAAGATGAGTTGAAGGACTTCAGGAACAGGTAATGCTAAAAGCAAGGCAGAAGGCGTAGTCCTGGCAAAGGATCTAATTTTAAAATGAATTACGCAAAATTAGAGATACTTCCCATTCAGATACCGCCCTCACTGACTGATCGGTTGCAAACGGCCTTCCCATTTACCTGGGCCAAGTCATCTCTGAAATATCTATGCATCCGGTTGACAGATAGATTTGACACCCTCTATGCTGCCCATTCCCCCCCCCCCCCTGCTAGCCACTGTGAAAAATGACTTGGCTAATTGGACTAAGACAGCCTTTACTTGGATGGGGAGACTGGCCATAGTAAAAGATGAACATCCTCCCACGCATACTGTTTTACATGCAGATGATACCCATGTCCCTCAATAGAGGTTTTTTTGCCCAAGTGTCTAGTCTGATACCAACATTTATATGGCCCGGCCGGAGACCGAGAATTGCGCTTAGGTTGTTTACACGCCCGAGGGAAGCGGGGGGTCTGGGCCTCCCAGATATTCAAAGAGGAAATGGGAATCAAAACTTAAAAAACATTTGGAGGACTTTAATAAGGACATCTTGACTAAGAAGGATGGTAAATATGGTAGAGACCGTAGTGCCTTTGAGGAAAATTGGGCCTACAGATGGAACAGTGGTCAACAACAAAAGAACAATAGATTTAGAAATCAAAAAGATCACTTCTCCGCTATCTCTCACTCCTCTTCGAGTTTATCATCTGTTTCCTCACAGGTTTCAGCTAAGAATAAGAAGGCACCATGTAACAATCGAGGCAATAAACGCTCACAGGAACAAAAAGCGAACACTGATATCGCACCCGGGGGTTCGTCTGCGGTCTCAGGTAGAGTACCCACCTCAGGGACGGGTTCCACTGCGTCTTCCTCTTTGCCATCACAAGGAGGCAGTGGTAACTCACATCCCATTACTAGCTCTAGAGCCACACAGGGGGTGGAAAGACATGAGTCTACCCCTTTTGTGGAAGCACTTTTAACCAAATCCACCGACAAAATCTAGCCAAGGGTAGTGAGCCACAACCCTCTGGAACAAAAATGGATTCTAATACCTCTCTGAACATAATTAACCTCTCCTCTTACATACTAACAGAAAATGAAACCCAGGTATTACAAAAAGGTCTGGGTTTCTGTCCTAATGAAAACATGGGCAAATTTGAAGTAGTAAAGGATTTAGAACTGTTTGCTCGCAAACTTATGTTAAAAAGTATGTATCACATACCAGAGGGATCTATTGAATTAACACCCAAGGAAAATCAAGCTATCAGTGTGCTGGTCTCGCTCTTGGAAGAGAGCGACACTACCGACCTTATTGATCGCATTGATTTACCCACCATGCTGTCCCTTCCTTTGGAGAAATCCACAGCGCTGGCTCAAGACTCTACCAAAGGATCGAAACTGAAGAAAAAATCAGTTCAATTTCTATCCCCGAGCTCGAACCCCAACGTCTCCACGTTTTTGAAATTGGTCAACTCGGAGATGGGGAAACTTCATGTCCGGTCTCCTAGATTGACCAATACAAACACGTTCGAAAAACAGGCTTTGAAGAAACTTAGTGACAACACATCAATAACTATCAAGCCGGCAGACAAGGGGGGCAATATTGTCCTCATGGACAATGCCCAATATTTCAGTATGTGCTCCAAAATCCTTACCAATGCAAATTGGTACAGGAAGATTACCAGAGGCATTGTGGATAAATTCAATCAGGAATATTATTCATTGATTGATTTAGCCTACTCTAATAATGTCATAAATAAAACCATTTGGGAATATATTGGAACTAAATTCCCGGTAGTACCTACGTTCTATTCCCTACCCAAGGTCCACAAGGACACAACCAACCCCACTGGTAGACCGATAACATCGGGCAGGGGATCCATTAGTGAGAATGCGAGTAGATTAATTGATGAGTATCTCAAACCCCATGTCACAGGCCTTCGGTCCTTTATAAAGGATACTATTCACTTCCTGAAAATCATTGATAATCTCACAGTGCCTGAGGATGCTTACCTAGTCACTATTGATGTGGAAGCTCTTTACAGCTCCATCCCTCACTCCAGGGGAATGGCAGCCGTCAGACATGCCATATATCAGAGAGGGGATGGTGATTGGGGTTACAATGAATTTATTTTGTCACTGTTGGAGTATATACTGTATCATAACATTTTCACATTTGATGGTTCCTACTACCTTCAGGTACAGGGGGTTGTGATGGGGACATGCTGTGCCCCATCGTATGCGAACCTGTGCCTGGGGGAGTGGGAAAATATGTTTCTCAATGATGAGGCCTTGTCGATATACACGGACCATATGCTTGTATGGTTCAGGTATATCAACGATGTCTTCCCCATTTGGGATGGCCCGTTGGAACTTTTACATCGCTGCCTCGACAGGATGAATAAAAACCAGTTCAATATCACCTTCACAATGTCATCGAGCCGCACTGAGATTTCCTTTCTGGATGTGCAGGTCTCGAGAGGCGACAATGGTTCTGCAGTGGCCTTTTTCGTAAGGCCACTGCGTGGAATACCATTTTGCATGCCACATGTTTCCACGCTCAGAGTCTCATCAGATCGATACCCTATAGCCAGTATTTGAGGGTGAGAAGGAATTGTACCAATGATGAAACCTTCAAACTTGAGATAGACAACCTACGTGAGAGGCTCCTGCTCAGGGGATACTCTCGCACCTCTTTGAAAAAAGCTTTCAAAAGGGCCACTGCCAATATCAGACACAAACTTATCTATTCACAAAAACACATTACTCGAGATAATCCACTCCATATCATTACAAAGTATTGTAATCAACATGCCAAGGTTAGAGGGATTGTTTCTAAATTTTGGCACGTTCTCACCATGGATTTCAATCTGGGCAGACTCCTACCTGCCACTCCCCTCTTTACTTTCAAAAAAGCCACATCCATTGCTTCTAAACTGGTTAGGAGTGAATTTAAGACACGGTACACTGCAAGTACAAATGTACTTTTATGTGCGATTCGTGTGAATATTGTAGGTTCATGTATACTAACAGGGATGAGCCGAACACCCCCCTGTTCGGTTCGCACCAGAACCTGCGAACAGACAAAATGTTCGTGTAAACTTTAGAACCCTATTAAATACAATGGACTCGAACGTTCGAAATCTAAAGTGTTAATTATAAAGGCTAATATGCAAGTTATTGTCCTAAAAAGTGTTTGGGGACCTGGGTCCTGCCCCAGGGGACATGTATCAATGCAAAAAGAAGTTTTAAAAACGGCCGTTTTTTCGGGAGCAGTGATTTTAATAATGCTTAAAATGAAAAAATAAAAGTGAAATATTCCTTTAAATTTCGTACCTGGGGGGTGTGTATGATATGCATGTGAAGTGGCGCATGTTTCCCGTGCTTAGAACTGTCCCTGCAAAAAATGTCATTTTTGAAAGAAAAAAAATGCATTTAAAACTGACTCGCGGCTATTAATGAATTGTCGGCTCCCGGCAATACATACAAAAGTCATTGAGAAAAAAAAAAAAAAAAAGCGTGGGGGTTCCCCAGAATTCAATTACCAGGCCCTTCAGATCTGGCATGGATTTTAAGGGGAACTCCACCCCAAGTTTAAAAAAAAAATGGCGTGGAGTCCCCCTAAAAATCCATACCAGACCCCTTATCCGAGCACGCAACCTGGCCGGCCGCAGGGGAAAAGGGGGGGACGAGAGAGCGGCCCCCCCTCCCTCCTGAACCGTACCAAGCCACATGCCCTCAACATGGGGAGGATGTCCCCATGTTGATGGGGACAAGGGCCTCATCCCCACAACCCTTGCCCGGTGGTTGTGGGGGTCTGCGGGCGGGGGGCTTATCGGAATCTGGAAGACCCCTTTAACAAAGGGGACCCCCAGATCCCGCCCCCCCCCTATGTGAATTGGTAACGGGTACATTGTACCCTACCATTTCACGAAGAAAGCGTAAAAAAAATGTTTAAAAAAACACACAAACACCTTGAAAAAGTCCTTTATTTAAAAAAATAAATAAATAAACATTCCAGCGGTGAAATCCAGTGTCCCGCGGCGATCCCGATGTCCAGCGCTGTCCTTCATTGGTTGTGCCTGAGCGGACCTGATGGGGAACTCCCTCTCAGTATTTTAAATGTATAGACCCGCCCCTTCTAAAGTTCCCCATCAGGTCCGCTCAGCGGACCAGATGCGGAACATGAGAAGGGGCGGGTCTATACATGTATTACCAAAGTGAGAGCAGTTCCCCATCAGGTCCGCCCCCTCGGTATGTCAGACCCGCCTACGTCATTGGCTTGAGCGGGGAACTTCCTTCACTATGTAAATTTAAATTTACATAGTGAAGGAAGTTCCCCGCTCAAGCCAATGACGTAGGCGGGTCTGACATACCGAGGAGGCGGACCTGATGGGGAACTGCTCTCACTTTGGTAATACATGTATAGACCCGCCCCTTCTCATGTTCCGCATCTGGTCCG
Source organism: Rana muscosa (assembly GCA_029206835.1). Taxonomy (NCBI): domain Eukaryota; kingdom Metazoa; phylum Chordata; class Amphibia; order Anura; family Ranidae; genus Rana; species Rana muscosa. The sequence continues at coordinate 713,451,511 of CM055118.1, forward strand.
CTGAGCGGACCTGATGGGGAACTTTAGAAGGGGCGGGTCTATACATTTAAAATACTGAGAGGGAGTTCCCCATCAGGTCCGCTCAGGCACAACCAATGACGGACAGCGCTGGACATCGGGATCGCCGCGGGACACTGGATTTCACCGCTGGAATGTTTTTTTTTTTTTTTAAATAAAGGACTTTTTCAAGGTGTTTGTGTGTTTTTTTAAACATTTTTTTACGCTTTCTTCGTGAAATGGTAGGGGTACAATGTACCCCTTACCAATTCACATAGGGGGGGGGCCGGGATCTGGGGGTCCTCTTTGTTAAAGGGGTCTTCCAGATTCCGATAAGCCCCCCGCCCGCAGACCCCCACAACCACCGGGCAAGGGTTGTGGGGATGAGGCCCTTGTCCCCATCAACATGGGGACATCCTCCCCATGTTGAGGGCATGTGGCTTGGTACGGTTCAGGAGGGAGGGGGGGCCGCTCTCTCGTCCCCCCCTTTTCCCCTGCGGCCGGCCAGGTTGCATGCTCGGATAAGGGGTCTGGTATGGATTTTTAGGGGGACTCCACGCCATTTTTTTTTTAATTTGGGGTGGAGTTCCCCTTAAAATCCATGCCAGATCTGAAGGGCCTGGAATGGATATTTGGGGGAACCCCACGTCAATTTTTTTTTATTTGCGGCGGGGTTCCCCTTAATATCCATTCCAGACCTGAAGGGCCTGGTAATTGAATTCTGGGGACCCCCATGCTTTTTTTTTTTTTTTTTTATCAATGACTTTTGTATGTATTGCCGGGAGCCGACAATTCATTAATAGCCGCGAGTCAGTTTTAAATGCATTTTTTTTCTTTCAAAAATGACACTTTTTGCAGGGACAGTTCTAAGCACGGGAAACATGCGCCACTTTACATGCATATCATACACACCCCCCAGGTACGAAATTTAAAGGAATATTTCACTTTTATTTTTTCATTTTAAGCATTATTAAAATCACTGCTCCCGAAAAAACGGCCGTTTTTAAAACTTCTTTTTGCATTGATACATGTCCCCTGGGGCAGGACCCGGGTCCCCAAACACTTTTTAGGACAATAACTTGCATATAAGCCTTTATAATTAGCACTTTAGATTTCTCCCATAGATTTTTCGAATTTGCCGCGAACACCCCAATTTGTTCGCTGTTCGGCGAACGGGCGAACAGGCAATGTTCGAGTCGAACATGAGTTCGACTCGAACTCGAAGCTCATCCCTATATACTAACAAGAACCCTACCCTACCGGATGGAAGCCTTTTCAGGCCAAAACACTTTGCAAATTGTAAGACCCTGGGGGGTAATTTACATGCTCCGATGTGATTTTGGGTGTTTCTATGTCGGGAAGACTAAATTAGAATTCTGGCATAGAGCATACCGTCACATCAGGAGCATGCAAACTTGTGATCCAGACCTGCCCTTGGGAAGACACACCACCTTGGTCCATCATGGTGTCTTTTCAAGGATCAAGTTTTTGATCTTGGATCGGATACATCCAAACCCGAGGGGAGGAGACTGGAATAAAAGTCTCCTCCAACTCGAATTACAGTGGATCTATAATTTAAAAGCTACCCAGCCCCCAGGGCTTAATGATGCAGTTTTTTTTCAAACCATTTCTGGAGGGCTTCAGCTCAGGGAGTATGGAGAAATAGGGGTACCTTTTTCATCTCAACAGTCCCCTCCATCTTGATCACTGCTTAGACCACGATTCAATGTCTGTTTATTTTTCCATTCTTAGTATTGGAGTCTTCTTCTGACAGGGCATCTATTGGTGGCCCTTCCCCAAATAAACCCCTCCCTTTTCTTCCCTTCCCCTACAACCTTTTTTTCTACAACTTCTCAATTAATTTGCCAATAAGGCATTGAACATGTTTGTTTTTTCTAGACCTGCTTGTTATTGTCATTTTGTATGCCTGTACTGTGCGCCCCTGCACCATGCCCTCATGTGCCTCATTTGTGTTGAATAGACTTTTTTACCATTTCCGTTTTTCGACTTGATATATGCATTTTTTATGCAGCCAACGTATGATCACCCCCCTTTTAAGTTTCTTTTTTTGGGGGGCTTCCTTTTGATCAGCAGGGCTGCTGAATACATGTGTCTTCTTACTCTATGTGAAATGTGAGATTCCATTGGATATCTCCGCCCACCTGACCTATAGGCTATGTTGTTTGATGCACAACTTTTGTATGTGCCTGGCACGGTGGATGGCATACCTTACAGTTGCCATTGGAGGAAGTTGCCAATTCCACACTAGCGCTCCCTCCCCTCCTTTACCCTTATTGGGCCAATCTCTTTAATTGTCCCTATTGGGTGTCTCCGTGCCGGTGGGAATCGATTGCGGAGCGTGACTCCGGGCGCATCCATGTGACATCACAGCGTCCGTGCGCGCTGTCTTCGCTGGCGCGCATGTGGGGGGCGGGATCGCGGGGCGCGTGCGCGGCGCATGCGCGGTGAGGAGGCGACCTGCATTCGGAACTAAGGAGGCCCATTTAGGAATCCTGATGGGGTTAATGCACAGCAGCTGATTCCCAATTGGAAATCAGCAAGGACAGTATTAGCTGGACTATATGAAGCCCAGCTAATTCCTTGAGAGGTATGGCAGGGATCAGGAAGGCCTGGTGACGAGTGTGCTGATTTTGCTGCAAAGTAAGTGATTTTGTTTTAACACTTTATCTAATTTTGAGAGTGGATGCACTATTGTGGTTTTGTGGACAAGTGCAAAACCATTGAAATGTTTTTTTTTTTACTTTTTTTTCTCTTTTTTGCTTCTTACCTCCTGCACACTACTCCTGTGGGCCCTTCCACCTGCCACTGTGATACTACAGTCATCTCCAATTGAGACGATTTTCAGTACCATTTAGATCACCCACCTCCTTCTACCTACCTGCCGGTATGCAATTAGCGTCCCCATGCTAGGTAGGTATTACTAATTTTACATGGTACAATATTACCTCTCATTGTCAGTCCTTTTATTGGTGTGCCTCTTCTCTTTAAGTTCTCCTTTCTTTGGACCCCACCACATACATAGGTGCTGCGTCTGATCTCAGGACGAAAGGGACTGAAAAGCATTAGCACATCACATACATTATCACTCATGCTGTGAAGAATAATGTAATCAAAATCATTAAAATTTTGCTTCACCAACAGGTACTTCCTGAGACCGAAGTCTTGTGGTGTCTCATGGCTGGTACAATCCTGTTTATTGTGACACTACAAGCCAGGGTTGCCAACTTTCTGTAAATTTACGAACAGTTTGTAAAATCCGTACTTTTTGTATCTTTCCTTGAAAGTCCATTGCGGACATGTAGGCTGCATGTCTGTAACTGACATTCATGGACAGATGCAACAATTATGGATTTTACAAACTGTTTGTAAATTTACTGAAAGTTGGCAACCCTGCTACAAGCCCTAAATCAGAATGTTAGCTCTTGCACACTGGCCGCTGAGCCCGTTCAATATAACTGTCAGCATATATCCTCTGCACAGGCAGCCTAGGTGTCTAGGTTGACATGAATAGTTGTGCACTGCTGTAAACACAAGTAGAGTGTATGCGAGAATGCTAAAAATGGAAAGCTTTCTATTTTTTGCATATGCTCCTTACTCTAGACTTGTGTTTACAATAGCACTGTTGTGTATACGGATACAGCAGCGCACAGTCATTCATGTCAATGTGAGGATGTATACTGCACCTAGGCTGGCTCGGCAGAGGAAATATGCCAATAATTACATTGAACAAGAGACCTTTGCCAATAAGGGCTCTATACAAATAAAATATAACAATAGATAAACCACCAATAAGGAATCCACATCCCATATATGCATATTATAATAGAAACAATCACCAATTTAAAGTGGTTGTAAACCCACTTTGACAACTTGCACATACAGGTAAGCCTAGATTAAGGCTTACCTGTTGGTGCAACAAATATCTCCTTAACCTACACCGTTAAGGAGATATTTGCAGAAAACACTGCACCGATGTCTACGGCGCAGGCGCAATGAGCGTGCAGGTTTTCTGAATGGGATAATGCCGTATCCCTGTGCATGCGTGGGGATCTGCCGGTCCCACGCCCATGCGCGGGAGTGACGTCATCGCTGCTCCGTCCAGTCACATCGCTGGAGTGGTGATACAATGAAGACACTCCGAGGGTATATAGCGGCGGCGGCGGAGGGGAACGAGGAGCGCTTCCGGGGCTTCGATCTCATGTAAGTGCCACATAATGAGCTAGTATGCTATGCATACTAGCTCATTATGCCTTTCTCTTGCAGGGTTTTTTTTCCCCGTTTTTTCGGGGGGGGGGGGGGGGTTTACTTCCTCTTTAACTGTGCCCTTAAAGTGGTTGTAAACCCTTACAGATCACTTTTGCCTACAGGTAAGCCTAGATTAAGGCTTACTTGTAGGTGCAAGAAATATCTCTTAAACCTACACGGTTTAGGAGATATTTGCAAAATAAGACGGTCACCGATGTCTACAGCGCATGCGCCATAGACAATGGCGCAAGCGCACTGTGGAAACCTTTAGAAACGGCGAGCGTACCATTTCTAAAGGCGATTTTGCCGTGACTGGCGGCTCAATCCTGTTTCTTGTCTGGTAAAAAGACTAGGCTTATGACATCATGCACAGCTCTCTCACTCTATTGAGAGTGTAGTGGTGCACTGCCGCTAGTTCGAAAGATCCACACATCACCCTGCTGCCTGACCCTTCATTCATTCATCTTGAGACAATGAACAGTCATTTGCGTTGTTTTGTTTTGTTTATTTGGGGGATATAACTTGGATGGGCTGAGGAGGATATGGGATGCCCATAGAACATGTGAATTTTTGTCCAAGTTAAAGTGAATTCAGCTTTACATAGACACATTTTTTACTTCATATCTTCAAGAAAAATATAACGGTTTATATGTTGCACTCCCCGTATGGAATAAAATGGCGGACCCTAATTCTGACAGACTTTTCACCTCAGAACTTCACCTTAGGACACTTCTCCTCCGGCACATCACTTTCCTGTCACAAATTAGTACTCCTGTCCCGCCATCTTCAGCCCACTAGGCCTCACTCTGAATAAGTCCCAGCAGCTTCTGTAATTAATTGTACTTGGTGGCATTTGACTGCGTAGTTACTAGGCCCGGGGCCTGCAGAACCCCTCCCCGGGGGGCCTAGTAGTTTAACAGCTCTGTACTTGGTGATGGACTACTGATCCCAGCCCAGATAGTCCTACTTGCAAATCGTGCGCCCTCAGGCGACATCGAATTGACACATTTCCCCACAGTCTCTCTCTCCTCTGATCCAGGACTCCTCATCACTGGCCTTGTAACAACGAAGCTCCCTCACAGACTCCCTGTGGTACACTCACTGACCTTTTTCTGCCCCAGGTCCTTGATGGAGAAATTTATCTGGACATATGTTCCGACAGTCTCCAACCACTCTACCAGGCTCCTCCGCCGGGCCCCACACCCCCTCAGATGGGGGTGGGGTCCCTGCCACTGTCTAGTACTCCTTCCTCCACTTCTCCCGGCCGACAACTGCCCCCAGTGGCATGTTACCTCAGCTTATATAGGAGGCCCGCCCCCTTCCAACCCTAGTTTGGGATTGGTCAGAGCTCACACACAAGCTGCCTGCCACTCCAATCCCAGGCTCTGCCTCCTTCTCTGTACATTCTCCCCAGAGACAGGGGAGTTGCCTCAGAACTAGAGCACAGGTGGCCACACCCACTGCTACACTGAACACTCCCAGTCCCAGATCAAAACAAACAGGCCTAGCTTAAATTTGCCTGTACTGATACCTGAAACTTAGAAAATCCCATTCTAGCACCTACCAAAAGGTAGTGGGTGCTACAAGAGTTTGCCAGGAAGGGAGGGGGGTGAGTTATAAGAGGGCCAATTAGAGCTGCAGAGCTGAAGGTGTGTGTCTGTGTGAATCCAGGAAGTGAACAGGCAGCAGCTTCAGCTGCCCACAGTTAAAATGGTTGCAGCCAGCCTGAGTGGAGGGAGATTTCTACAGCATATTTGGCAAGTACAGAATCACGCAGGGCCGGCCCTACCATGGGACCCGATGGTACCCCGGTCCCAGGCGGCACTTTAAGGGGGCGGCAAATTGCCGCCCGTCAGCCAGCGACATTCCGTGTCTCCTACTGATTTTCCTTTCCTGTGTCCCCGATTTTCCAGCCGCCATGTTTAGTGTCCGGCGCCCTGTGATTGGACGAATGGGGGTCATGTGCGGCGTGGGGCTGGCCTGTCAGCGATCGCTCTAGAAGTCCCGCCTCCGCACATGACCGCCATACGCCCAATCACAGTGCGCCGGGAAACACGAACATGGTGGCGGGAGACAAGCACTGGAAGTGTGAGCTGTCTTCGCCTCCGCCTGTCCCTCTGCTTTGTTACGGCGCGGTGGAGATGGGATCATGGAGGTGCAGGCGTGCAGCGTCTGACACCATGGAGCGGGCTGCGGGTGGATGGCGCTGGGGGGAAGTTGGGACGCCAAAGCAGTTCTGCACATCCAGTGCTGAGGTCCGGAGGAGAGTCCTGGTGAAGAGCAGACAAAGGTAAGGAGGACTCAAAGGATGGATTCGCACCGAGCTGTGGGGAGGGGGTCGGGTGTGAGTACTGCAGGAAGTAGGACTCCTACTGTAGGAGTCAGGTGGGTCTGTGTAGTAGGTCAGTGTAGGTGTAAGGTCGGTGGGTCAGTGTATGTGTCAGTCAGTGTAATAGTCAGTGTTGCTGTCAGGTCAGTGTAATGTGAGTAGTGCAGGATGTAGGAGTGAGGTAGGTGTCAGGTAGGTCAGTGTAGGTGTCAGGTAGGTCAGTGTAGGGGTCAGTGTAATGGTCATGTAGGTCAGGTGGGTCAGTGTAATGTGAGTAGTTCAGGAAGTAGGGGTCAGTGTAGGGGTCAGGGTAGGGGTCAGTGTAGGGGTCAGGGTAATGGTCATGTGGGTCAGTGTAATGTGAGTAGTGCAGGAAGTAGGAGTCAGGTGGGTCAGTGTAATGTGAGTAGTTCAGGAAGTAGGGGTCAGTGTAGGGGTCAGTGTAGGGGTCAGGGTAGGGGTCAGTGTAGGGGTCAGGGTAATGGTCATGTGGGTCAGTGTAATGTGAGTAGTGCAGGAAGTAGGAGTCAGGTGGGTCAGTGTAATGTGAGTAGGGTAGGGGTCAGGGTAGGGGTCAGGGTAGGGGTCAGTGTAGGGGTCAGTGTAGGGGTCAGAGTAATGGTCATGTAGGTCAGGTGGGTCAGTGTAATGTGAGTAGTGCAGGAAGTAGGGGTCAGTGTAGGGGTCAGGGTAGGGGTCAGTGTAGGGGTCAGGGTAATGGTCATGTGGGTCAGTGTAATGTGAGTAGTGCAGGAAGTAGGAGTCAGGTGGGTCAGTGTAATGTGAGTAGGGTAGGGGTCAGGGTAGGGGTCAGGGTAGGGGTCAGGGTAATGGTCATGTAGGTCAGGTGGGTCAGTGTAATGTGAGTAGTGCAGGAAGTAGGAGTCAGGTGGATCAGTGCATGTGTCACGTAGGTGTGTCAGGGGGTCAGTGTAGGGGTCAGATAGGTCACATGTGTTCAAAAAATGTGCAGCGCTATGTGGTTAAAACCATGTGTGAAATAAATGTTAAACCTTGAAATGTGAAAAATTAATATATGAAAAATTAATTAAAAAGAAAACTAATGCAGAGTCCAAAAAGAACACAACATAGTCCGTGAAGAGTTAATTCCAAAAGCAAATCCATGAAGGGTTAAGGGCTGTAGCCAATAAAGAGACTAGGGTCTAGTGGAGCATAATAAAATAAAAATAAACATTTCTTGATCAGTTTAGGTCGATATGTATTCTTCTACATATGTTTGGTAAAAAAAATGCAATGTGTATATTGATTAGTTCGCGCAAAAGTTATACCGTCTACAAAATAGAGGATAGATTTATGGCATTTTTATTATTATTATTTTTTTTTTACTAGTGTAGCGGGGTCTGGTGATCTGCGATTTTTAGCTAGACTGTGACATTGCGGTGGACAGATTAGACACTTTTGACACTTTTTTGGGACCAGTGACATTTATACAGCGATCTGTGCTATAAAAATGCACTGATTAATGTGTAAATGTCACTGGCAGGAAAGGGGTTAAATGTGTTCCCTGGGAGGTGTTTCTAACTGGGGGGGATGGGACTGACTGTAGGAGGAGAGAGATCTCTGTTCCTAATCACTAGGAAGAGCAGATCTGTCTCTCCTCCCCTGTCAGAATAGGGATCTGTCTGTTTACATTAACAGATCCCCGTTCTGGCTCTCTGGAGCGATCGCGGCCACCAGCCACGCACAGGTCCTTTTATACTCCTTTACATGTATAGAGCCATGACAGGTCCACTTTAGTTATCATGATATAAAATAATGAATGTGGGGTATTTGGTGGGCGTGATTTTTTTTTGGGGGGGGGGCAGCATTTAATTCTTGGTACCAGGCAGCACAATGTCTTGGGCCGGCACTGGAATCACGGTATATATAAAATCATATGCAAAGTGGTTGGAGGGAAGCTTCAGAATAGCAAAGATGTTTTTATTACAAAACAGACTGCAGTTCCTCTTAAAAATAAAGTAAAGATTTCATTAATCTATTCCTTCTGTTTCCGTAGCCTGTTATCTAATACCTCAGATGTACTGCACTGTAAGATGTTTGCCTAATACCTTCCTGAGAACAGAAATTAGGAGATAAAGAAGAGTGCTGAAAACACAAAGACTGCCACAAATAGCTCAGCATTAATACTGTCACTTCAAGGGACATTTCCCTTTTTAAAGTGGTTGGAAAACCTTTCATATAACCAGTGAAGTGACTGGCCTCAAGTGCTACACAAAGATAAAACAAAATCTCCTACATAAGTTCTACCTGTTTATCTGCAGTTTTTGCTTCTCTCAAAGTGCAGGAAAAGTCTGAGCTGTCAGAAAAAAAGGAGGTGCAGGGCTGAAGCTACAATCTCCAGAACTCAGTGAGGAGGGCTCTGAGAGCTGATTGGAGGGAAGGGGCACTTCCTCCTTCACAATGCACACAGGAACAGAGCTGAGGCTGTCAATCAGCTGGAGGTCCCTCCCCTGTCACCTTTTTTCTCTTGGTGTCAGGAAGACTTGTCAGAAGTGACTCGTGCAGATAGCAGAGGAATGGGGCAACAGACGGAAATGATAAATAATGCTCCTAACTGAGACAAGTACACACTATAGAACAGGGATATGCAATTAGCGGAACTCCAGCTTTTGCAAAACGACACGTTCCATCATGCCTTTGCTTCTGGGTGTCATGCTTGTGGCTGTTAGTCTTGCTATGCCTCATGGGACTTGTAGTTCTGCGACAGCTGGAGGTCCACTAATTGCATATCCCTGCTATAGAAGGATATGTGTGAGGTTTACAACATCTTTAAATCTAAACTGCAGGTACAAAAACTTGAATTAAAACATACTCCTCAATAACCACTAATGATAAAAATACTGTTTGTGTGCACCAACTACCTATGCAAACCCAGATATTCCTTTGTAAGCGTAGCAGTGACATCACCACTGGGCTGCACATGGTGACCCATTGGGGGAGATTTACTAACACTGGAGTATTCAGAATCTGGTGCTGCTGTGCATGGTAGCCAATCAGCTTCTGACCTCAGCTTCTTCAAACCTGGAAACTGATTGGTTTCTATGCAGAGCTGAAACAGATTTTGCCCTCTCTAATTTTTGTAAATTCCCCCAATAAGGTCTACCTACTACTATAGGCTGCCTGTAGTAAACCACAGATGGTAAGGAGGTGGATACAAGAACAGTAAAAAATTCACACAGTACACCAACATTCAAGAGTGTACATGCCTCTTCACTTTCTGTCCTGGAGATGCTGCAAGAAACGAGATGAAATCTTTCCGCAGTGAGGACAATTCCTGTCTTAGACAGATGTCACCAAAACATTTGTCCCTGCCAGAGAAATAGATAGATATGTTTAAAAAAAAAAAAAAAAAGAAAAAAAAAGAACATTTATCCCTGTGATGATTTACCCATCCTTGCTTACTAACATCCCACAGATTTGAATCGCATGCAGTGTTAATTTCGTTGACTAAATATGACTAAAACATTTCAGTTGACTAACTTAATACCATTTTAGTTGACTAAAATACGACTAAAACTGAAGCAATTGAGATGACAAAAATATGACTAAAGGCCGATAGGATTTTCCAACGGGAATTGTGTGATGGCAGGCTTTTGTCAGAAAATCCGACAGTTTGTATGCTCCATCGGACAAATGTTGTCGGATTTTCTGACAACAAATGTTGGATAGCATGCTTTAAAATTCCAAAAATCCCCCAAAAATCTAAAATACAAACACGCATGCTCAGAAGCAATGCCATCTTATAACACAACATTAGCAGAAGTTGCCCTAAGGGTGGCACTAAAGAGCTGAAAAAACACGTATTTTCGTGTTTGTTGGCTGACAACTCTTTGCCGTTTGTATGCAAGACAAGTTCATGGTCAACGCCCTTCGGACAAAAGTCCTACGCTTTGTCCGCAGAAAATCCGATTGTGTGTACCAGGCTTAAGACTAAAACTAAGCTGAAATTTGACGTCAAAATTAACAATGGTCTGTAGTGCATGTTCATAACTCAATACCATAAATAATAACATATTCGATTTTTCTCTCCAGCAGTATATAATGAGTTTGGAAATTGTAGAGAAATGCTTAAATAATGCATTACCATTTAAATACACCATTCGATTTTAGATGACTAAAATTTGTTTTAGTCGACTAAAATGCACTGGAGATTTAGTCGACTAAATACGTCTAAAACTAAAACAATTGCAGAAGACTAAAATGTGACTAAAACTGAAATGCCATTTTAGTCCTAAGACTTAAGCCCTGTACACGCGATCGGATTTCCTATGGTTTTTAAACCGATGGATTTTTCCATCGGAAAACCGATGAAGCTGACTTCCATCAGTCTTGCCTACACACCATCAGTCAAAAAACCGACCGTTCCAAACGCGGTGACGTAAAACACCCTGATGAGCCGAGAAAAATAAAGTTCAATGCTTCTGAGCATGCGTCGACTTGATTCTGAGCATGCGTGGGTTTTTTATCCGATGGAGTTCCCCACAGACGATAGTAATTTGCTATCGGTTTTTTAACCATCGGATAAATTTAAAACATGTTCTATTTTTAAACATCGATGGAAAAAAGACCGATGGGGCCCATACACGAACATTCCGATGAAAACAGTCCATCGGACTGTTTTCATTGGTAAAACCTATCGTGTGTACACGGCTTAAGACCTAAACTAAGTCGAAATTTGCTGCCAAAATTAACACTGATGGCATGTTGTTCCAGCATTACCAGTAGGGATTAGCTTCGAGTTCGAGTCGAACTCATGTTCGACTCAAACATCGTCTGTTCGGACCGTTCGCCGAATTTCGAACATTATGGGCCGTTCGCGCCAAATTCGAGTGACGCGTCACGGCCCATAATTTACTGTGGCATCACAGTGCATTGCTGGCTGATGATTGGCCAAGCATGCACTATGACCCGCATGCTTTGGCCAATCACAGCACGGTAAGATTGGAGAGCCATAATTGGCCAAAGCCAGGGTGGCTTTGGCCAATTATGTCTCAGGGAGTTTAGTACACGCCCCACACTATATAAGGCTGCGTGCGTGGTGGCCTTGTGTAGTGTGTTGCGGCGGTGGAGAAAGATAGACAGAGAGAGAGAGAGAGAGACAGTGTCATTTCATTTGAGTTAGATAGAGCAGGCAGGCGAGTCAGTAAGCTGCAGTTACAGTGTGTCGAGGATATATAAGCATCCTAGGTGATATATATATATATATATATATATATATATATACATACTGTATTCAGTTTAGCTAGATCCGTTCCTGTTATTCTCTTCCTAATATACTGACAGGCAGGCAGGTGATTGTGGTAGCTGCAGTATTTTCAGTTAGTGTACTGTGTCCTTTGCACAGTGTGCAGCTAAAGCTACCTGAAGACAATTTCTGGTGTTCTCATACTAATAATACCACAGGCAGGGAGCTGCAGTATTTTCAGTTAGTGTACTGTGTCCTCTGCACAGTGTGTACCTAAAGCTACCTGAAGACAATTGCTGGTGTTCTCATACTAATAATACCACAGGCAGGGAGCTGCAGTAATTTCAGTCAGTGTACTGTGTCCTTTGCACAGTGTGCTCATATTCGTGGTATCAAGGAGAGGGATCATTACTGGCTGGCAACCCTCCTTGATCCACGTTACAAGGGTAAAGTTATCTTGCCGTCGCAGAGGATGAAACATCTTTGGGAGGCCTTGCAGAATGGTCTGTGCAACGCGTTCCCAGAGACTGGGAGGTTACAAAATCCTGGTCCTGGACAACGTGTTGCTTAGGCTTCGGTCAGTCAAAGCGATGGAGAAGGTGGCCATCTGACCGATGCGTTCAGACACTTTTTTAGTCCGCAGCCCCAAGGTATGATCGGTTCCAGCAACCATCACCAGCATCTGTTTTACATGGTGCAGGAATACCTAGGGGCAAGATCAGACCTGGACACCTTTCCCACTGAAAATCCTCTGGCTTACTGGGTCTTGAGGATGGATCACTGGCCAGAGCTTGCACAGTATGCAATTGAGCTACTGGCCTGTCCTGCATCCAGAGTTCTTTTGGAACGCACATTCAGTGCTGCTGGAGGCTTTGTAACCGATCACAGGGTGCGCCTGTCCAACGAATCGGTCGATTGGATGACCTTCATAAAAATGAATCAGTCTTGGATCACCTGATGCTGATGTAAACGAATAATATTTTTTTGAATGGGAGATCCCTTCAAGACTGCCTATGCTGATGCTGAGTGACTATCCTGTTATGCTGAGTGACTATCCTCTTCCTCCTCAACGTTCATGCTGATAGCTTGTAAGAACATTTTTGGTTCTGGGCACCGCCACCTGTGGCTAAGGCCCAATTTTTCAGCCCCTGTTTAACAGGGGCGTGTAATTACAATTTTGATGCAATACTTTTCAGCAGGGCTCATTCCTGCACTCCAACTATAGTATCTGTGAGGGGTTTCAGTGTTGTGGCAAAAGTGCCTAAAGTCCAATTTTTCTGCCCCTGTTTAACAGGGGCGTGTAATTACAATTTTTGATGCAATCATTTGCAGCAGGGCTCATTCATGCACTCCAACTAGAGTTTCTGTGAGGGGTTGCCGTGTTGTGGCACCAGCACCTGTGCCTAAGGCCCAATTTGTCTGCCCCTGTTCAACAGGGGCATGTAATTACAATTCTTGATCTAATATTTCACAGCAGGGCCCGTTCCTGCACCCAGCAAGAGTAACTGTGAGGCCTTACAGTGTTGTGGCAACATTAACACCTAAGGCCCAAATTTCTGCAGAGTATATAGGGCAGGTCCTTACTTTCAAACATCCAACTTACAAATAAGTTAATATGGGGAAAACGTGTCTCCTCTCCACTTATGCTTTATCACCAATCCATGTGTAGCACACTGTCTGACCCTTTTTCCTACCTTTGGCTCACTTGCAAGAAAAGGGCACATCGTACTATATGCCCGTACCCTCCTGTTTGAGGAGGTTGAGCGGTGTCATGTATTTGGAACCCACAGCTAGGTTCTCCATCAGTTGGTTCTCATCTCCTAGGATATAGGGACAAGTCTCTGTTTTCCCTCCAAGTAATTCCAATGTCCACACCACTCTAAACTCCAACGTTGAGTTTATTTTCTTCAGTGTTCAGCAGATAGGAAAGAGTGGATAAGAGACAGGACAGCAAGGTTTTGGGAGGTTGGTCCAGGCACAAGTAAATATTACACTCACCACTCTATCCCAGAGTGGGTTCAGCTCACCCGGATAGTCTCCGGTAAAAGTGGATCCAAGCAGCCGCAGTGATGCTCGGACGCTTAATTAGGTTCTTTTCCTAGATACGATCGGGAGACCCCCTGCCACAGAAACTATCATGTCCCGAACTTCTCAGCTTTTGCAATACAAGGACAGGTGCCAGCGACAACACATTACCAGGCCCTTGATGGATAAATAAATCCCTCCAGAAAGTTACCGGGGGCCCCTTCCTTCACCGTGAACTCTCACCGGTCCCTCAGAAAGGTCCTCCCCCTGCCTCCTCTTCTTAGAAGCGGGCTCCCTCGCAAGGGACACCCTGGGATTCCTCTTCCCAGAAGTGGGCTCCAGCTAAAGGTGCTGGGCCTAGTGCTGAAGTTGCAGCCCTAGGGCTAAAGGTGCCTGGGACTGATGCGCACGCGGCCCCATGGCCTGGAGGGCCGAGCGCCGCGCACTTGGACTCGGACTCCCGACTCCTCTCCTCCGACGACCCAGAACCAGACGGCGTCTGCCCCTTATGTATCCTCTCCCAGCAGGCCAACCATGCCCACTGTACCACTGCCGAGAGAGGACTCTAAGGCACAGTACTATTACTGATGGTTCAACCCTGACCTGTCATGGCAGTGCCACCTACAGGCCACTGGGAACTGCACACCAGTATACCACCTGGAGAAATAAAGTAGCACAACCTATCAATGAGAACGGTCTGAGCCTAACTACTAACTCAGACCAGCCCCCTAAATTTGGATATATAGCATCCCCTAAAAGGGGATGGGCGCTACACTTGTTTCACTAAAAACCCCAAATTTTCAAAAACCAATTGTCATTGGGACAGAAAGTGAGGTGAAATCTTCTGAAGAGGTGCACAGACAGCAAAACAAATGTTACAGGGGTGATAACCCTTCCCTATGTTTTCCAAAAAGCTTAAAAATAGTTTTTTTGGCTGGAGCTACAAAAATGTACCAGTTCTAAATTACAAACAGATTCTACTTAAGAACAAACCTACAGTCTCTGTCTTGTTTGCACCGCCTGTACAGAGTATATAGGGCCTGGGGGCCCCACACCTTTCCTTTTTTTAATTTGGGTGCGGGGTTCCCCTTAATATCCATACAAGACCCAAATTGGCTGGGGGGGGGGGGGGTACCCATGCCGATTTTCTCAATGATTTTCATCCATATTGCCGGAACCAGACATTACATTAATGCCGCAAGCAATTTTAAATGACTTTTTTTCCTTTAGAAATGTCATTATGTGCAGGGACTGTTCTAAACAGGGGAAACACGTGCCACTTCACAGGCATACTATAGACACCCCCCAGGTACGATATTTAAAGGAATATTTCACTTTATATATTTTTTTCACTTTAAGCATCATTAAAATCACTGCTCCCGAAAAAACGGGAGTTTTTAAAACTTTTTTTTGCATTGATACATGTCCCCTGGGGCAGGAACCGGGTCCCCAAACCCTTTTAAGGACAATAACTTGCATATTAGCCTTTAAAATTAGCCCTTTTGATTCCGAACGTTCGAGTCCCATAGACTTTAACGGGGTTCGATAGTTTGCGCAAACTTTCGGTCCATTCGCAGGTTGTTCTGGTGCGAACCGGACCAGGGGGTGTTAGGCTCATCCCTAATTACCAGTACAGTCTAGTCAAGTCTATGGGACATTAACACAGGCAGTCCATTACTCCACACATTTTCACTAGCCAGGCCACAGTCAGCGAGAGATGTGCGCATAGAATTTTTTAAACATTTTTTCAAAAGTGAACTTGTATTTACCATAACATTAATGACTTTTAATAAAAACAAATAATTTTAACAAAAACTTTCCCAAAAGATTATAGGTGCATTTTACATATTTTAGATATGTTATTTGTATGTAAAAGCCTAATTTGTGTAGTTATTTAACCACTTGCCTTCTGGCCACTTTCACCCCCTTCCTGTCCAGGCCAATTTTCAGCTTTCAGTGCTGTGGCACTTTGAATGGCAATTGAGCGGTTATGCAACACTGTACCCATATGACATTTTTATCATTTTTTTCACACATATAGAGCTTTCTTTTAGTGATATTTAATCAGGACTGGGGCTTTCATTTTTTGCTAAACAAACATAAAAAAGACTGACAATTTTGAAAAAAAAAAGTTTTTCCTTTCTGTTCGAAAATTTTGTAAATAAGTAATTTTTCTCCTTCACTGATGTCTGCTGATGAGGCTGCACTGATATGCTGCACTGATGGCCACTGATATGCTGCACTGATGGGCATTGATAGGCTTCACTGATGGGCTACACGGGTGGGCACTGATGAGGCGGCACTATGTGGCCCTAATGGGCACTTATAGGCGGCACTGATGGGCACTGATAGGCGGCAATGATGGGCACTGATGGGCGACACTGATAGGCGGCACTGATAAGCACTGATAGGTGGCTCTGATGGGCATCACTGATAGGCACTGACAGGTATCATTGATGGGCACTGACAGGCAGCATTGGTGGGCACTGTTGGGGCTGCACTGATAATCAGGACACTGTGGATTTGCCAGTTATCGACTCTCTTCTCCTTCCGTGTTGTCAGTGTGAGGAGAGGAATGCCAAAAACCGGCAAATCCTGTTTACACTGTGATTGGACACACCTGGTAACATGGTAAAGAGCTGCTGTGATTGGACCTTTACCCCGATTTGTGATCAGCTGTGTCTGAAGGATGTGCACAGCAGGGGGCGCGCAAGAGGCACAATTATAGGAAGACATCATATGACGCCCTCCCGGCAATGTGCGACCGCACTGTAGTGCGACCGTGAAAAGGTTAAAAGTCCTAAAGCCACTGCTAGGCATCCCCATCTTGGGTGTATCGAAGAAAAGACTGGACGGCCGCACTCTGTTAACACCTTTATTGAAGACGGTTTAAAAATTCTTCTGGTACAAAGACATCAGAAGCACAGGATCAATGCTTTTCTTCGATTCATTCCTACATGCAGAGCCAGCACCTGTTTCCATCAGCAGGTGGGATGCATTATTAGAGGTCTGACTAGAGCGTTCTTTTGTTGTTACCATCTTGAACAGTGGCGGTGCGTCCATAGAGGGCGTCGGAGCGCCGCCCCCTCTCGCTCCCGCACCGCCACTGAAAGACAATACACAGATTCATGCATTGCATGAATCTATGTATTGTCACCGCTGCCGCGCTGCCCACTATTCATATGGCCGGCCTCCTGGTAAGCGCCGGCCATATGAATTAGAGCGGCGGCCGGCGGTGGGTGTGACTTGGAAGTGTCTATCAGAGCCAGCGGCTCTGATAGGCTTTCCGAATACAGCTCTCAGGCTGTATTCGGCTTCCAAAAACTCCTCCCAGGTACGCACGGGGGTGCGTTCCTTGGAGAAGACTGTGGAGGTTTCAGCCAATCAGGTTCACCGGATCTGGTTACCGGTAACCTGATTGGCTGAAGCCACATCGAGGGCGGGAGAACACATCGAGGACGGCGCGGACCGAGGAAGGTAAGTGCAGGGCTGGGGGGGGGCAGGTTGTATTTGGGGGGAACTGGCTGTATATGGGGGACAAACTGGCTGAATATGGGGGGAACTGGCTAAATATGGGGGGAACTGGCTGTATATGAAGGACAAACTGGCTAAATATGGGGGGAACTGGCTGTATATGGGGGACAAACTGGCTGAATATGGGGGGAACTGGCTGTATATGGGGGACAAACTGGCTGCATTTGGGGGGAACTGGCTGTATATGGGGGACAAACTGGCTGCATTTGGGGGGAACTGGCTGTATATGGGGGACAAACTGGCTGAATATGGGGGGAACTGGCTAAATTTGGGGGGAACTGGCTGTATATGGGGGACAAACTGGCTAAATATGGGGGGAACTGGCTGTATATGGGGGACAAACTGGCTGAATATGGGGGGAACTGGCTGAATATGGGGGACAAACTGGCTGAATATGGGGGGAACTGGCTGTATATGGGGGACAAACTGGCTGAATATGGGGGGAACTGGCTGTATATGGGGGACAAACTGGCTGCATTTGGGGGGAACTGGCTGTATATGGGGGACAAACTGGCTGCATTTGGGGGGAACTGGCTGTATATGGGGGACAAACTGTCTGAATATGGGGGCACACTGGCTATATATGGGGGGACAAACTGGCTGAATATGGGGGGAACTGGCTGTATATGGGGGACAAACTGGCTGAATTTGGGGGGAACTGGCTGTATATGGGGGACAAACTGGCTGCATTTGGGGGGAACTGGCTGTATATGGGGGACAAACTGGCTGCATTTGGGGGGAACTGGCTGTATATGGGGGACAAACTGGCTGCATTTGGGGGGAACTGGCTGTATATGGGGGACAAACTGGCTGCATTTGGGGGGAACTGGCTGTATATGGGGGACAAACTGGCTGAATATGGGGGGAACTGGCTGTATATGGGGGACAAACTGGCTGAATATGGGGGGAACTGGCTGTATATGGGGGACAAACTGGCTGAATATGGGGGGAACTGGCTAAATATGGGGGGAACTGGCTGTATATGGGGGACAAACTGGCTGAATATGGGGGGAACTGGCTGTATATGTGGGACAAACTGGCTGAATATGGGGGGAACTGGCTGTATATGGGGGACAAACTGGCTGCATTTGGGGGGAACTGGCTGTATATGAGGGAAAAACTGGCTGCATTTGGGGGGAACTGGCTGTATATGGGGGACAAACTGGCTGAATATGGGGGCACACTGGCTGTATATGGGGGCACACTGGCTGTATATGGGGGGCACACTGGCTGTATATATATATATATATATATATATATATATATATATATGGGGGCACACTGGCTGTATATGGGGGGCACACTGGCTGTATATATGGGGGCACACTGGTTATATATATATATATATATATATATATGGGGACAAACTGGCTGTATATGGAAACAAACTGGCTGCATTTGAGGGGGCAAACTGGTGGCGTTTGGGCACAGTGGCTGCATTTAATGGGCACAGTGGCGGCAATTGATTTTTTTTTTTTTCAGTTTGTTTGCGCCCCCCCAAAAATTTTGAGCACCAGCCGCCACTGATCTTGAATGTAATGTCAACAGCCCAAGGAAACTCAGAGCTGTCACTAAAGTAATACTTTATAATATTCCCCTTCGCTTCACCCCTGACCAAGAGGTAATATAGGGAGATGAAGGGAGGGCCAGAGGAACTGGGCCAGCACACATTATAATTAGACACGCCCAAAAGAGGAGGTGGCTATAACCTGCAAGGATGGAGGGGGTTTGCTAGGGAATTGATTCCTGAATCAGTCAAGTTTTCTAGCTAGTTCAAAGACACACTACATGTTAATTAACGTCTTCCCGACCAGCCACCACAGTTATACTGCGGCAGGATAGCTCCCCTGGGCGATCCGTCATAGATGTACGTCGGCTCTTTAAGACGCTCTAGCAGGCGCGCGCGGCCGCAGCGTGTCCCCGGAGCCGTCAGGGACCTGCGATCGCTCGTGACAGAGCGAGAACCGGCATCTGTGTGTGTAAACACACAAATCCCGGTTCTGTCAGGGGAGAGGAGACAGATTGTGTGTTCCTTCTAAGTAGGAACAATGATCTGTCTCCTCCTCTAGTCAGCCATATTACCCCCACAGTTAGAACACATAGTCCCCCCTAGTGTTAACCCCTTCCCTGCCAGTGACATTTTTTCAGTAATCAGTGGCTATTTTTAGCTCTGATCACTGTATAAATGTCAATAGTCCCCAAAAAATGTCAAAAGTGTTCGATCTGTCCACCGCAATGTCGCAGTTATTATTATTATTATTATTATTTAAGTACTTATATAGCGCCATCAGTTCTCCACCATTACTAGTGTAGCGATACCCTCAACTAAGAGGGCCGCAGATTTGGTCTGGGCCCTGAGTACAGCTCCGCCAACCCCCGGCAATCTACTCGACCCTTTCTGGCACAGTTAGTTTAGGGGTATACACATTTAATACTTATACTTTATGAGAGACTCAGACACGGAGTAGTTATAAAGGAATAACAGATTTTACTTTCAGCTATGCAAAGGGAATGAACAGTGATAACAACTTGACCATTAGAATATTCACAGAGCCCTGCAATATTACAATATCAGTCACACTACACCATTGAGAAGGGGGGGGGGTGGATAAGGAGACGCCACGTGGGGCGACTGTTAACTAGACGCCCTGTGGCACAATAACGAAACTAGGTCCCTAATGAATCAGGCCTGATTCCTAACTCTAGAACTCAGTCCTGTATGAATGATGGATTCTTCACCGGCATCTGTAGAGGTGGTGCACTTAAGAATAAACAACAATTGTAATCCAGGAAAAGGGAAAGTTGATAACTGACAACACTTCACTGGAGATCCTCTGGATCAGTACTGCTGTGGATCTCCAGTGAGAGTCCTTAACATGAGGTAGTAGGCCTCGGCAGTTTATAGGCACAGTACTAGCAAACAGGTTAGGGAATGAGCTTACGCTCGCTCACCCGCCGGACACGATCTCCTTCCGGGACTTCCACCGGCTGTGACTTCACTCGCCCACAGCGGTTGCTGCGATCGGGTCCCTGATCCAATCTAGGCTGTAAGTAGAGATGTCGGATGCCACCCAGGCTCGCAGTGGGGTGGAAGGCTCTTTGGTCGGCTGCGGAAGGCCCCAGGCTTCAGGCCTTACCCAGCACAGGTCCGCACAGGTGTATCAGTCTCTGCCGTCCCGTGTCCAAAGAGGCCGAGCCAGGCCTCGCCCCTTCCTTATATATCCCCACCCATGAGTCTCTGGGGCAGAAGCAAAACATCCTGGGAACCAGTGGGGTTCTGGGAACAGTAGTTCGAGAGCATTTAAAGGAACCCCGCTACACACTCCCCCCACTTAAACTCTTTGGTCCCCAAAGATAAACTTCAACAAATACTGTTTACCATTTTGGACAGTGTCGAGTATGATGTTGGCATAGGGAATTCCCACCAAAACTCTGGGATGGAACTCTCTTGCCCACAGGTCACACTATCATGAGTGGCCTGCCTAACTGTGCCAGAGAGTGAGCTGGGCTTGCCCTCCACCAAATGGACAGTGGAGGGATCAGGTTGCTCAACACTTCTCCTAGCCGTTACAACAGAGTCCTCTGAGCTCGTCCCCATTTGGGGGTAAGTTAGTTTCTTGGGAGGCCTGATGACTCTGCGAGCCCTCTGCTCTCTTGGTGCTTCTGACTCTGGCACCACAGCCTCTTCTTCAGGAGTAAGTTCAGGTAACATTGCTGGTTCTGGAACCTCTGATTCAGAAGTCGACTGACGTATGGAATCTCTAGGGTCCTCCTCTGCGCAAGTGTCAGGAACATCTTCCCAGTAATCAGCTGAGGGACTGAAGGGTATGAATTCAGTAGCCTCCGGATTCAGCGTTGCATCTGGGGTATCCCCTCCATTTGGGAGATCTATGGCGGACATTCCCAGAGTCGAGGGAGGCCACAGCCAGTCCAGTTCTCCACCTTCATCTGTACTCAATTGAGAGGCCTCCCCATCTTCAGCTCGAGAGGTCTGGGACCGAGTGCTCGGCCTAGGAGTATCCAGGATAGAGGCCGGTTCAGGGGAGTCTCTCACGGGAGGTATTCTGACTGCCTCAGCAAGTGGGATCAGGTGGTTTCGATGCCACGTCTTCAGTGGACCGACCTTTCCTTCTGGCTTTAGTTTGTAGACAGGCAAACCGGGCAACTTCCTACAGACGACATAGGGTTCAGATCTCCATCTGTCGGCAAGCTTGTGTTTTCCAGGGACCCCCAGATTGCATAGCAGTACTCGGTCCCCGGGCTGCAGATCTTGCACTCGAACCTTCAGATCTAAATTTCTCTTGTTGCGGGCTCCCCTTTGATCCGAAGCCGCCTGGGCTTGTTCATAGGCCACCTGCAAACTACGTCTAAGTCTGTCCACGTATCCCTTGTGGGATGTAGCTGAGGTATTGTCTAAAGAAGTGCCAAAGGCCAGGTCCACGGGTAGCCTTGCTTCTCTCCCAAACATAAGTCGATAAGGGGAGTAGCCAGTGGCGTCACTTGTGGTACAGTTATAGGCATGTACTAGGGCTGATATGTGTTGACTCCAGTGTTGCTTCTTCTCTGTTTCTAAGGTTCCCAACATGTTGAGCAGGGTCCGGTTAAATCTCTCCGGCTGAGCATCTCCTTCTGGGTGGTAAGGCGTGGTTCTGGTCTTCTTTATTCCCAATGAATCCAAAAGTCTTCGGATCAACCGACTCTCAAAGTCTCTTCCTTGATCTGAGTGGAGTCTCTGTGGTAGTCCGTAATGGACAAAATACTTCTCCATAAGTATCTTGGCCACGGTGGATGCCTTCTGGTCTTTGGTTGGGAAAGCTTGAGCATAGCGGGTGAAATGGTCGGTTATTACCAGAACATTCCCCAATCCACTCAGGTCGGGTTCGAGGCAGAGAAAGTTAATGCATACCAGATCCATTGGGCCTTGACTCTGTAAGTGGCCCATTGGGGCAGCTTGATGGGGTAGGGTCTTTCTCTGAATGCATCGTGCACAGGAATGGCAATACTCCTCTACTTCTGCCCTCATGCAGGGCCAATAGAACCGATTTCTGACAAGCTGGAAGGTCCTTTCTGCCCCTAGGTGACCATGATGGTCATGCAGGGCAATTAGTACAGTCTCTCGGTGCTTCTCTGGAAGGAATAACTGCCACTTATCTTCTGAGTCATCAGAGGGGCCCCTTCGGTAGACCACTCCCTGATGCACCTGCAGCCTGTCCAATTCCTTCCTCAACAGGCGAGCCTCCTTTGAGGGGTGATGTAGGAGTTTGTTGGGATCCTGATTCTCCAGGGCTTCGAGGACCAATCTCCCCATGGGGTCTTCCAATTGGTCACACCTCAACTCCTTCTTGGACAGTCTCGGTAGGTTGTCTTCCTCCAGTTGAGTTACTCCACAATAGTGTTTGGGGACTCCTACCATGGTAACCCCTATTTCTTATGCTCTGGAGCCTCCTCTGGCTTGGAATTCAGCCCCTTGACAAAGGGCCCGCACCCCGTCCGGTGCCACTTGGGTCCAATCTTCCCAGTCATTTGTCGTGGCATGAGACCTCCGGGACAGGGCATCTGCATCCCTATTTCCAGCTCCTGGTCTGTACTTCAGACTGAAGTTGAATCCAGACAATGCGGCCAACCACCTGTGTCCGGTGGCATCTAGTTTTGCGGTGGTGAAGAGGTAGGTCAGGGGGTTGTTATCTGTCTTCACAGTAAACTCTGCCCCATACAGGTAGTCTTTTAGCTTGTCTACAACCGCCCATTTGAGGGCCAGGAATTCCAGCTTATGAGTGGGGTAATTCTTTTCTGAGGGGGTCAGGCTCCTGCTCACATAGGCCACTGGTCGCAGTTGTCCTTCATGTTCTTGGTAGAGCACACCGCCTAGACCCTCATGGCTGGCATCCACATGTAATTCATAAGGTCTGGTAGGGTCGGCGTAGGCCAGGACTGGGGCAGTGGTTAAGCTCCTCTTCAGGGCCTGGAAGGCCTCTTCACACCTTGGGTTCCACTGATCTTGAACTGACTCACCAGGCCTCCTGGGCCCTGAGTCATCCTCTTCCCCTTCTGCCTTTAGCAATTCATTCAACGGGCGGGCAATCCGAGCAAACCCCTCCACAAACCTCCTATAATAGGAGCAGAACCCCAGGAAGGATCTGAGCTCTGTTACTGTGGTGGGTCGTGGCCAGGAGGTGACTGCTTCCAACTTCTCAGGATCTGTGGCCACCCCTTCTTCAGACACTATGTGCCCCAGATAGTTCACAGAAGACTGGTAGAACCGACACTTCTCGGGGGAAAGCTTAAGTCCCTCTTCGCTGAGTCTTCTCAATACTTTCTCCAGCCTGGCTTCATGTTCTTCCAAGGTTCTCCCGAAGACAATGACATCGTCCAAGTACACAAGGACTTCTATAAGATTCATGTCTCCAACAGTCTTCTCCATAAGGCGTTGAAAGGTAGCAGGAGCTCCAGACAGACCCTGAGGCATCCTATTGAATTCGAAGAATCCCACCGGGGTTATGAAGGCTGTCTTCTCCCTGTCTTCTGGGTGCATAGGGATTTGATAGTACCCACTCTTGAGGTCCATCACACTGAACCATTTGGCTCCAGACAAACTTTGTAAGGCATCTTCTATCCTTGGCGTGGTGTATTGGTCAGGGATGGTTCTCCTGTTGAGAGTCCTGTAATCGATACAAAGCCTCAACGATCCATTCTTCTTTCTGACCACCACGATTGGGGAGGCATAGGGGCTTCTAGACTCCCGGATCACACCAGTCTTCTTTAGTTCTACAAGTTGTTCCCTCAGATCCTCCAGATCTGCCAGGGGGACCCGCCTGACCCTCTCTCGGAAGGGCTTATCTTCTTGGAGGCGGATCCGATGGGTGGCACTTCTTGCACACCCCACATCGAATTCATCTTCGGAAAAGATCTTCTCCCATCTGGTCAGCTGGGCCTTGGCTCTTTCTTTCCAAGCCCTGGGTAGGTTCGGGTTTTCCACGGACAGCTTCTCCCAAACATCTCCTCCGTCACCCGTCCCCTTGACTTCGGACCAAGTGACCGGGGCAGCAGGGCTCACCTGGCCCAGCAACACTCTGGCAGGAATCTCCATGGGCCCTCCCGTAGTGTTCCTAACACTCACCGGAACTCTGCCATGGGCCTTCTTCAGGGCCTTGAACGGAATCGCTTCTGGTATCACTTCCAGGCCTGAGGACTCTTCCCTTGGGTCGGATTCCAGCATGACAAAGGGGCCAGGTTGTTCCCACGTAAGCTTCACAGTGGCCCTAAGACAGGTTACTTCTCCGGGCTGTAGCACTACTCCTTCTCTGCCAAGTCTCCACACCTTCCCTATCCCCTCTCCCGGGGTCTTCTGCTCTAAGACCAGTCGTTGGTAGGCCGTCTTTAGCATGGGATGGATTTTGGTGGCTGAATGGTTTCTCTCTTTCACTAGAGGGGTCAGGAGTCTCCTGACTAGATCCGTGTTTGTCCCAATGATCAGGGAAATCTTGCTGGCTCCAGGCGGCCGAGGACACACAACTGCCAGGGTGTCAAACACTTCAGCCTTCCCAGCCACGGATGGGTCGAAAGTCATCTTTATGGGCAGGTACCCATCGTAAGGGAAACTCTGGGTTCCAAGTCCCCATATCTCCAGCTCTTCTATCTTCTGGATTAGCAGATGACTCAAGTGCCTATCATAGAAGTCCCGGTATAGTAAAGTCACCTGTGCTCCGGTGTCCAGAAGAGCTTTAGTATAGACTCCTTCCACTTGAATGGGCACAGTAGGAGACGGGCCCACCAGTTCCTCTGGGTATGGCCGGACTGGGGTCACCTTCTTCTTTGGGCTTTTCCTTGCCCTGCTCCTTTTGGACTTTAATTTTTCCTGAGCCTGGCATGCATTGACCTTCTCCCTCTCAATGGGGGCACAAACCCGCTGAGGGATGTTATTGTTCCTCTTAGGTGGATGTTCCTTCTTCGGGGTGCTGTATTTCCACTGAGGGGTCTTGCCCCCTCCCTCTGGGGTACATCTTGGTGGGGGGGTACTATACCTCCTACTAGGAGTTTTGTCTCCTCCATTCTTGGCCTTTTTTTCCAATTTGGAGCGCACTGAAGATGATGGGCACCCGGTTGACTCCTTCACCGGGGCCCTTTGGAGTTTCCCGCCGGCTTGCAATTATCTGTTCTCTTCTTCTTTGGGCTGGAGCATACGTTAGCAAAGTGGCCACTCCCTCCGCAGTTAGAGCAAATCACCTCTTCTCGGTCCTGTAGGGAGGCCGGTGCTGAGGTGTTCGGAAACAACTCCTTTCTTGGGCTTGGTTTCTCTGGTCTTTTTTGATCTTTCTCCATCAAACAGGTCAGCATCTCCAACACTTGGGCCATTTGCGATTTCAAAGTGTCAACCTCCGCATCTCTTTCCGGGCTCTTGACCGAATGGACCAACACTGGTACAGGTGTGACATTCGCCTTGGCCACCTGCTGATCTTCCTGCAGCGCCTCTTCGTCCCTAATAATTTTTATTAGATCAGAGTAGGTTAGTGACATTCCTCCTCCTGAGGTTTTCAGGTGCAGCCAGACCGGGTCTGAGCGCCGCGCTCCCCTCATGATCTGCTTCATGCGTGCTTCATCTGCATCTTTGGGCAGCATTCCCTTCTTCAGTACAATCTTGCATAACTGCCTGTTCAGCCTTCTAACATATTCTGACAGTTTCTCATTCGGCTGTTGGAGAGTGTGTTCAAATTGATAGATCATCTCTGACACCTTCTCCAGCTGACCAAACTCTTCCTGCAGCATGGCCAGGCAATCTTGAGCTGTACAGTTTTCATTTCCAAACCGGAAGCTCTTCACCGCTTCTGCCGCGGCACCTTTCAGACTTTCCAAGACTCGCTGTCTCTTCTGTGCCTCAGGCACCTCCCATGCCTCTACTGCCTGTAATGCCTGTTCCACCCAAGTGTCAAAATCTTCCTCCCCCGCAGGGACGGGAAGCTTCCCCGAGAATGCCTTTAGTCTCCGGTAGCTAGTCTCTACGTGCACCGTGCTTGCCTTCTGACAGTTTGTTAGTAGGTCCCCTAACGCCTTTATCAGTTCGGGTGATATGGCCGTGGCAGGTGCAGGCGTCACCGGAGGTGTCGCTCCATCTCTCCTCTCTGGTGAGGTACGGGCCGCAGTCCGCGGTGGTTCCGTTAGGGGTGGCTCCTTCTTAATAGCATGCGCCAGATTATAAGATCTGTTATCCGACGTCTGCGTATATTTGCGCTTGCAAACTTCTGGCTTCCCATCTGAATACTCCACTAGTGCATACTGGTGTGAGGTGTCTGGGTCTAACTTTGTTCCCATCACCCACGGTGCACAATCTGGGGTCACTGACTTCATTAATCCTTCCACCGTCTCGGTCGACCATTCCTGGCCGGGCATGTTAATGACCACTGACTGGCTTGGATCTGTCTTAGCTACTCCACACCACGTTCTGATGTCTTTCGGGTCCATGCCGGTACCTCTTGGCGGGTTTTCTGCTCTATCAGGATCCCGGACGAGAACCCCCACGTGTAGCGATACCCTCAACTAAGAGGGCCGCAGATTTGGTCTGGGCCCTGAGTACAGCTCCGCCAACCCCCGGCAATCTACTCGACCCTTTCTGGCACAGTTAGTTTAGGGGTATACACATTTAATACTTATACTTTATGAGAGACTCAGACACGGAGTAGTTATAAAGGAATAACAGATTTTACTTTCAGCTATGCAAAGGGAATGAACAGTGATAACAACTGGACCATTAGAATATTCACAATATGCAATATATGCAATATTACAATATCAGTCACACTACACCATGGAGAAGGGGGGGGGGGTGGATAAGGAGACGCCACGTGGGGCGACTGTTAACTAGACGCCCTGTGGCGCAATAACTAAACTAGGTCCCTAATGAATCAGGCCTGATTCCTAACTCTAGAACTCAGTCCTGTATGAATGATGGATTCTTCACCGGCATCTGTAGAGGTGGTGCACTTAAGAATAAACAACAATTGTAATCCAGGAAAAGGGAAAGTTGATAACTGACAACACTTCACTGGAGATCCTCTGGATCAGTACTGCTGTGGATCTCCAGTGAGAGTCTTTAACATGAGGTAGTAGGCCTCGGCAGTTTATAGGCACAGTACTAGCAAACAGGTTAGGGAATGAGCTTACGCTCGCTCACCCGCCGGACACGATCTCCATCCGGGACTTCCACTGGCTGTGACTTCACTCGCCCACAGCGGTTGCTGCGATCGGGTCCCTGATCCAATCTAGGCTGTAAGTAGAGATGTTGGATGCCACCCAGGCTCGCAGTGGGGTGGAAGGCTCTTTGGTCGGCTGCAGAAGGCCCCAGGCTTCAGGCCTTACCCAGCACAGGTCCGCACAGGTGTATCAGTCTCTGCCATCCCGTGTCCAAAGAGGCCGAGCCAGGCCTCGCCCCTTCCTTATATATCCCCACCCATGAGTCTCTGGGGCAGAAGCAAAACATCCTGGGAACCAGTGGGGTTCTGGGAACAGTAGTTCGAGAGCATTTAAAGGAACCCCGCTACACTAGTAAAAAGAAAAAAAAAAATATTATAAAAATGTAATTAATCTATCCCCTGTTTTGTAGACACTATAACTTTTGCGCAAACCAATCAATATACGCTTATTGCAAAAAAAAATTACCAAAAAATTTAGAAGAATACATATCGGCCTAAACTGAGGAAGAATTCTTTTTTTTTTTAAGTTTGGGTGATATTTATAATAGCAAAAAGTAAAAAAAAATATTGTTTTGTTTTCAAAATTGACGCTCTTTTTTTTTGTTTATAGCGCAAAAAATTTAAATCGCAGAGGTGATCAAATACCACCAAAAGAAAGCTCTATTTGTGGGGAAAAAGGACATCAATTTTGTTTTTGTAGAACCGCGCAATTGTCAGTTAAAACGACGCAGTGCCGTATTGCAAAAAATGACCTGGTCATTAGGGGCCAAATCTTCCGGTGGTAATGGAAATAAAAAACAATGCAAGTGATCAGTAAAAATACTTAATTTGTCCATGCTTTACTTGCAATTTTTTTTATAGCTGATCACAGGGTCTCTTTAAATCTGTTCCAGCGCAAAGTACATCTGAGATTAAGCATTTTCATTGTCCTAAAAACCATGTAGATGAAGAGTTTACTGGGGTGGATACGTGCTGAATTGTTTTGTTACTACACCCAATATATTTTTAACCGAATATCTGATGACTCTGTCAAAATATTGACTTGAGTTTCCTAAAGTCATTCTGCATAAATCTGAAGGAAATGAATTTCGCCGTCTGCAGAAAAATATCCATATTGTGAAAACCTGTTACAGGATGAGGCGATACAGGAAACGCAGTTTAATTCCATTTATCACAATGGATATAAATAGAAAATATGTAACCTAAAATGTAGATAAGCAAGAATCTTAATTTCCTAATATGTCCTCTCCAGATACGCGGGTTATGCATACAATATAAATAAAATCAATGAAGTATAGAAAACTGATGATTTTTAAATACCCATTTTATTTCCACAGTTATTCTTTTTTTATGCATATTTTATAGATAGGAATGATAATCAGTAATGTATTATTATTAAAAAAAATGCATATATTGAAAATATTCAGTGCACCTGTTCTTCTATGTTCGGAATCTTCTGGTCCTATACAATATCCAAAGCACCCAAAACAATACCATTTACAGTGTCCCTATTTTATGATCTACTGTATATACTCAAGTATAAGCCGACCCGAATATAAGCCGAGGCACCTAATTTTACCACAAAAAACTGGGAAAACGTATTGACTCGAGTATAAGCCTAGGGTGTCCATCTGCATGCCTCACTGTGCCTCACTGTGTCCATGTCCATGCCTCACTGTGTCCATGTCTCACTGTGCTCATGCCTCACTCTGCCCATGCTTCACTGTGCCCATGCTTCACTGTGCCCATGACTAGACTGACATTTAACATGGGAGTCTATGGAAGGGGTGCCCGGGTTTGAAAAATCGGTGCTCCCCGGCCGTAGGCCCCCCAGACAAAAAACTTTGCACACTTGTAGAGGAAGAGTGGGGCTACATGTGTGCTAAGTTTGGGGTCCAGGGGACCTACAGCCGGCCGGTACCGGGTCCCCAAATTCCGGGAGATCAGGCGCAAAAAGGTAACTCGAGTATAAGCCGAGGGGGGCATTTTCAGCACAAAAAAATGAGCTGAAAAACTCGGCTTATACTCGAGTATATACGGTACTCATTTATACTTACTATTGATTTATTGAATGGCGCCAACAGCAGGGACAGATTTCCATCACTAGAACCTGTAGGCACACAATCCTTGCCCTAAGCAGACAAAATCCTGGCTTAGTAAACCATGACAATTGAGGACAATTGTAAATAAGCTAATTAAAAAGGTTTGTATTTCTGCTAAAATTGGAGTAAAATGTGGCGATAACTATAGAATTAAAGTGGAGCTCCACCCTAATTTTTCACTTCTGCTAATCGGAACTTTCCCCCCCTCCGGTGTCACAATTGACACCTTTCAGGGGGGAGGGGGGTGAAGATACCTGTCTAAGACAGGTATTTTCACCCACATCCGGGAGTCCTCTCTCCGGGAATCTGCGGGAGTGACGTCACTTCCCCCAGACTTCCCGTAGTGTTCTGGGAGCCACTCGGCTCCCAGAACACAGGAGGACGAATCAGAACGGCGCAGCGCGACTCGCGCATGCGCCGTAGGGAACTTCCTGGTTCCCTCAGCGAGGATGGCGGAGGGAGCAGCAGAGTGACGAGCGGTCGCTCGTCCTCTGCTGCGGACGTCGCTGGACTCCAGGACAGGTAAGTGTCCAAATATTAAAAGCCAGCAGCTGCTGTAGCTGTAGCTGCTGGCTTTTAATATTTTTTTTTCCGGCGGAGCTCCGCTTTAAATGCTGCCTCTTTACCACACCTGTCCATAGGCACAGACCTACTGTGCCAAGTGGTTAATTGGGCCCTAGGCAACAGTATGTCATTATTCCTGGTATCATACTTGACGTGATTGTAGCCGTATTAGTGCAATTGTGAAAAAAGTATCACGGACAGTACTTAATTTTTTCCTGGTATTAAAGATTCCACCATCTTTTCTGATATAACCACTGGAATCTCAGTGAAGGGAGAGGCACATGGGCACACAGAAAGCAGATCAAAGGTTCCTTTTTCTTAATCTTCTTTTGTCCCAAGAAGGGTGAAAAACAGAAATCTTTTTTTTTTTCTCTGTTGGGAAATATTTTCAGTTATACGAAGGGGGTCTATTGATAAACTTTTCCACACAAGATTCACACAACTTTCACCCAATATTTTCAGATAATTTCTAAATAGATTCCATTGGGAAAATGTGTGAAAGTTGTGTGAATCTTTGGTGATAAATAGACCCATTTAGTGTCCTATAATTTAACCTCTTCTTCAGTTCTGGAAGGTTACCCCTCTTCATGACCAGGCTATTTTTTGCAATACAGCACTGCGTTACTTTTGCGCGGTCGTGCGACGCTGTACCCAAATAAAATGTATGTCCTTTTTTATCCCACAAATAGAGCTTTCTTTTGGTGGTATTTCATCAACTCTGCGGTTTAATTTTTTTGTGCTATAAACAAAAAAAGATAGACAATTTTGAAAGGAAAACACCAACATTTTTTAATTTCTGCTATAAAAAAAATTCCAATTAAAAAAATGTAAAAAATCGATTTTTTTCATCAGCTTAGGTCAATATGTATCCTACTAAATGTTTTTGGTAAAAAAAAAAAAAAAAACACCAATAAACGTATATTGATTAGTTTGTGCAAGCGTTCGAACATCTAAAAACTATGGAATATATTTATGGATTTTTTTTTTTTTACTAGTAATGGCAGCGTTTAGCGATTTTTAGCAGGACTGCTACAAATCTGACACTAAGTGATATTTTTTGGGGACCAGTGACACCAATACAGTGATCAGTGCTAAACAAAAATGCACTGTCACTGTACTAATGAAACTGGCAGGGAAGGGGTTAACTTTAGGGGCGCTCAAAAGGTTGTTCCCTGGGAGTGCTTGCTCACTGTGTGGGGGATGTTTGACTACGGGGAAGACAGAGATCCGTGTTCCTGCTTAGCAGAAACACAAGATCTCCATCTTCCCCTCTGACAGAACGGTGATCTGCCCTGTTTACATAGGCAGACCACCGTTCTGTCTGCCTCGGGAACAATTGGTGGGTCCCAGCGTACATCAGGTCCAGGATCTTGTTGATTGGCTCCAGCTATGTCCAATCACAGTGGAAGCAGGTCGCCGCACATGTGCACCCCAGACCCGGCAATCGAAATCAGGTACAGATACGTGATTTCCCGCTAAAGGGCCACCCTGCTGCAGTAAATGTACGTGGTGGGTCCGGAAGCATTTAAAGAAGGGTAAAATTGCTCCAATGGAGACACTACAATTATTTACAGTGTCCTTATTTTATGAATTACTCATTTATACTTATTATTGATTTATTAAATGGTCGCGGGTGCAGATCGTGGATGCAATGCCAGGATCCTCTCAGTACACTGTCTCCCCATACCTCCCATACGAGCAGGCAGTTATGTGAGAGCAGAAAGATTGATGAACTACGAGAGAGCTTATCAGCATTCACAGTTTATTGAGAACTACAAGCTGTCAACTGCAATGGCTGACGGTACTTGTAGTCCATTCATTCACAGGAAACTGCACTGTTTTCAAATTGTGACAGTGGATGATGGGAGAGAATCCCCCGCCTGCTATCACAGGGAGGGGGGGTATTGGGGGGAGAGAGTTTGCATGCTGAACATGTTACAACCTTAAATTTGGGTGGAATATGTAACATGTTCAGAAAGGTGAACTTACCTGTTGCTGACTGCCCACAGTACATTTACGTCATTATTTTGACGTTAAATACTGTTGTTATGGCAGCAGCTAGCTAGCTGCCATAACCCTAGTATAGTTTCGTACTGTGGGCAAAGTTAAAAGTAGTCCCAGTGGTGGATTCACCAAAGGATCACTTTCAGAGGTGGTGGGAGAGGTCCCCCCAGCTGCTTCCTGGTTGTCTCCGAGCTTACCGGTAAGCCTGGAGCCGATCCGATCCCTCTAATGACTAGGTAGGAAGTCGAGTGAGGGCAAAATAGCCCCTACTCGACTCTATGCCCTTGTAGGACCAAAGCAACGTCTGATGTCACGTCTGCCTCTTGGGCTTAAAGTGGTTGTAAACACTTTACAACCAATTTTTACTACAAGTAAGCCTATAATGAGTCTTACCTGTAGCTGCCCCGGATATCTCCTAAACCTGCACGGTTTAGGAGATATCCCCTGTATCAGCATGTGCCGATGTCATTGGCACATGCAAACTGAAGCAATGACACGTTTGTGCCGTTGCTTCAGCTAGTGTGCCTTTACCGGCTTGCGCATGGGAGTGAGGTCATCGCAGCTCCAGCCAATCACAGGACTGGAGCCCGCGATACCCAGAATTAACTCCGGGAGCAATGTCGCCAGCCTGAGCGGTGTATGAGGACTGCTGCGGCGGCTTCAATCTAAGGTGAGTATTTCATAATGAGCTAGTATACTTTGCTTACTAGCTCATTCCTTGTAATAGTAATAAAAAGTGATAAAAATAATAAAAATAAAGGGACACTGAAAAAATTAAAAAGTAAAATAAATCTTGCTCGAGCGCAGAAGTGAACGCATACGTAAGTCACACCCACATATGTAAACAGTGTTCAAACCACACATGTGAGGTATTACCACGTTCGTTAGAGCAAGAGCAATAATTCTAGCACTAGACTTCCTCTATAATTCTAGACAGGTAACCTGTAAAAAAATGTAAAGCATCGCCTATGGAGATTTTTCAGTACCGTAGTTTGCCGCCATTCCACGAGCGTGCGCAGTTTTAAAAGCATGACATGTAAGGTATCTATTTACTATAATTTTTCACATTCTACATAAAAATTGGCTAATTTTAGTTTTTTTATTATTAATTAAAGTGTATTTTTCCCCCAAAAAATTGTGTTTAAAGGACTGCTGCGCCAATACAGTGTGACATAAAATATTGCAACTATTTTATTCTCTCGGGTTTCTGCTAAAAATATATATATATTTATATATTGTTTGGGGGTTCTAAAAAATTTTTTAGCAAATAATACAAATTTAAAAAAGTACCAGAAAAGGCCTGGTCAGGAAGTGGTTAAAACAAACCACTTGTGATTTTATCTACTCACTGTGTATAATGTGCATAAATAAAACTGTACACATTAGAAAATATTTCCATCAAAATATCACCAATACACATACATAAAGTAATCCTCCAAAAAAAAAAAAAAACAACAAACTAAAAATTGTCCATCTTGCTGAGAAACCATACACAGTACAGTATACAGTTCATATGAAAATATGAAATCTTCACGCATGTACCTTCTTATGATTCCCAGTGATTTACTGCAGTCCAACTCAGTGCTCCACTGTGTGTGATCGCACTCCTGCATAGCTGTGCCCTCACCTCTGGTTGTCTATAACAGACTCTACCCCTTTAAGAAGCAATTGCCTGAAATAAATAATAAAGTTAAAGTCCCCTATACACAATAAATGAACACCCCATAACTATAAAACATTATTATTATTATTTAAAAATCAATCAGACGTGCTTGTTCACGTGAATGGTATGTAATGAAATAGTTACACCTGCATCTACCATGCAGCTATACACCATTCATAAAATGAAAAAAGAAATATATCTTATTATATCATTAAAATAACACAGCAGTAAAATTAAGGCCCTGTTCACACTTTGCAATTTGGAATCGCTGGCTGCGATTCTGGCCGCAATTCCAAATCCTGCTATACCCACGGCAAAATGTGTGACGCGCATTTGGATACCATTCAGAATGTGCTCTGCGATATTGCCACAATTTTTGCATGACAAATCGTGTAAAGTTTGTCGCCCAAAAAGCCTTTCTTTAGCCTGTTTTTGGCGCAGAGGGAGGCTCATTCAAAATTATGAAAAATGGATGGGGTGTCTCCGCGCAAAGGAAATCAAATCAAAACACAGTAGACTGAACTGCTGCCTCTACTAGATTGCTATGTCACGATGGATAAAGCAAGAATATGAAAAAAGGGGGGGGTGGTAGATGTGTCGCTGTTCAGATATGCAATGTATTAGACAAGGAAATTTTAGGTGATGGTATACCTATGACGGTGTCCACTTTAGAGTATTATAAATACAAGAAAAATAAATATATAAAAGAATAAATTAAAATTAAATTAAAATAAAATTGAAAAATTAAATTGGCTCAGCCGGGTGTTTGTTAAAAAGAATTTTTTGTTAAATTGGAAAATTTTGATTGGGTGTCTTTCCAACAAGACGTGTCCCTCATGTGTGAAGCGAAATTTTTATATGAAAAAGTGAATAAAATACTTTTTTAAGAAAAAGCATTAGTGAGACCGATGGTCGGCCGGGTGTTTGCTAAAACAAAAAATTTGTCCAAAATGTGTATAAAATGTGTTCATAAAAAGATGTGTGATAATAGTAATAGTCTATGCTAGTAAAGAGGTAGATAAGCTGATATAGTCTCAGCCGGGTGTTTACTACTCCTAATATGTTCAGAAAAAAGTGCTGCCTTATAGCATTCAAATGAAGCTTAAAACTATATAAAACATGTCATATACATAGTATAGTGATAACAGAAAAGTCCAATAGTTAGGTGGCAGTGAAAAAATTTGATTTTTTCTTGGTATGCTTTATGTTCCTTCAGTTTTCTTATGAGTGAGACAATCCGTAAGAGTTTAAATATATGCACTCACCAGATCCTTCATACCCTCTGGGGGTATGCTGCAGCCACAGTATGTGCCACTGTGTAGCAATCAGGGGATGGTTCCAGGGGTTCCTTGCGGTTCTCCGGGGTGCAGATTCCAGGTGATGAAAGAGTTGTTATAGGAGGGAAGAAAGGATGTCCATAGCGTGAACCCGTTTTAAAATGTTTTAATTTTAAAAACAGAAGGGGGTACTTACAATACGACAAATAAAATTGAGCGTTTGTTGTATAAAATGGCGCTCAGCCAATACAAAGTGATTCCAAGTAGGAAGTGATGTGCCAACGTGTCTCCGCCCTACGCGTTTCGTCAGTCTGACGTCATCGGGAGCGTAACGTCGGTCTGCACTTCACTCTAGAATTTATAGCCCTTCTTGCGCATGTGTGATAAAACTTTTCAGCCGCCATTTTGGATGAGATTTTGGGGACAGAAGTCCATGGCTGTATTTAATAGGTTTTTTATAAATCAGAACAGTTTCTTTCAGGTCTAACAGCAATCTCATTACTAAAAATTGCTCTGAGGGGCTATAACATTCTAATTTGCAGAAACATATATATATGTACACTTATACTTTAATATAGAATATTGATACAAATTTCATTAAAATAAGAAAAAATTAAAAAAATTAAAAGTGAGAATGAACCATGTATTATTACGGGAACTTGGAAAAAACAGAAATATTAAAATTATTCACTCTCAGTGTAGTCACGATTTGTAAAAAACACACAGCGACCATCTTATGTTGGTGCTGTAGGTACCAAAATGCTTGTATTGAAATACGATTAAAATACAATTAGAATAGGTATAAATCCTACTGTGTGAGCAATATGTGTATTGAAGGAGGAAAAAATATATATATCTGATTAAATGGGAACTGGATATTTTATACCTTTGAGGATAATCGGTGGATAATTGGTGGATAATTGGTGGAAGAAGTATAGATTGTTAGGAATGTGGCTATTTTAAAGCAAAATTAAATTACAATTATATTAAAATTGAAAATTATTAAAAATTGGTGAGGAAGCAGTTAAGGTCGAGATCAATGTTCATTCCTGTTGGTTGGAGGGTTTCTAGCTTGTATATCCACTTAGTCTCGTTTTGTGATATTTTGATTTTCTTATTTTCCCCTCTCCAATGACCTTTTATTCTATCTATACCATAGAAGACCATACAGGAGGGGTCTTTTTTATGATAGTCCCTGAAATGTCTGGAGACGCTGTGTTTAGGGAACCCATTCTTAATGTTATTTATGTGTTCTCTGACTCTGACATGTAGCTCTCTGGTGGTTCTCCCCACATACTGCTTGTGGCATGGGCATTCTAACATGTAAGTTACGTGTGTGCTGTGACATGTGATCAGTTCTCTGATATTGTATTCAGTTCCATTTGCAGTTGAAGTAAATTTTGATGTTTTCTTCTCAGTCTTCTTACTGGTTCTGCAGGGAAGGCAATGTCCGCATTTAAAGAATCCTTTAAGATTTTTGAAGATCTTGATCTGTTTTGGAGGATCCAGTACGTTATGAACTAATCTGTTTCTTAGGTTAGGGGCTTTTCTGTAGATGAAGGATGGTTTGGCTGGTAATATGCTGTTTAGTACTTTGTCGGATTTTAGGATTGGCCAGTGTTTCCTTATAATTTTCTCTACACTTTTGTGCTGTCTATTGAAACCTGTGAGGAAGGCCATATATAGATTTTTCTTGTTCTTATTCTTTGTGGTATTTCCTGTTACCATGGTATTTCTATCCATTTTCTTGATCTGCTCTTTTAGATTGAGTAGGTCTTTTTCTTTGTAGCCCTTGGCTATGAATCTGTTAATGATGATGTTTGCTTGTTCTTCATATTCATTGAGGTTACTACAATTGCGGAAAATGCGCATCAGTTGGCCCTTTGGTATGTTCCCAATCCACTTTGGATGGTGGCAACTTTTTGTTGGGATGTACCCGTTCCTATCTGTCTGTTTGAAAAAGGTCTTTGTATTCAAATGTCCATTATCTTTATATATTTGCAGATCCAGATAGTCTATGCTGTTATGGTTCCATATGCCGGTAAAAGTAATGCCATAAATGTTCTGGTTGATTTCTTCAAAAAAATCTTGCAGTTGTTGTTCTGTGCCTCCCCATATAATGACGATATCGTCTATATACCGTCTATATAGGATTAGATGTTTTCTATGTACACTAAAAACCTGCTCTTCTTCCCATCGGTTTAAGAACAAATTGGCTACGCTTGGAGCATATCACTATGTATATCGCATGTTTTATATGGTTTTAAGCTTCATTTGAATGCTATAAGGCAGCACTTTTTTCTGAACATATTAGGAGTAGTAAACACCCGGCTGAGACTATATCAGCTTATCTACCTCTTTACTAGCATAGACTATTACTATTATCACACATCTTTTTATGAACACATTTTATACACATTTTGGACAAATTTTTTGTTTTAGCAAACACCCGGCCGACCATCGGTCTCACTAATGCTTTTTCTTAAAAAAGTATTTTATTCACTTTTTCAAATAAAATTTTCGCTTCACACATGAGGGGCACGTCTTGTTGGAAAGACACCCAATCAAAATTTTCCAATTTAACAAAAAATTCTTTTTAACAAACACCCGGCTGAGCCAATTAAATTTTTCAATTTTTTCAATTTTATTTTAATTTTATTTTATTTTTTCTTTTATATATTTATTTTTCTTGTATTTATAATACTCTAAAGTGGACACCGTCATAGGTATACCATCACCTAAAATTTCCTTGTCTAATACATTGCATATCTGAACAGCGCCACATCTACCACCCCCCCTTTTCTCATTCAAAATTAATAAGTTTAAAACGGACTTTCAGTAATTTTTTCAACTTTCCATCTAATAAATCTTCTGCCCTTGTTTTTACTTTGGGTAGTAAAACTTTTTTTTTTGCCAGTAAATACCTTATCCCTTTCATGACTAAGGCCCCTTTCACACTGAGGCGCTTTGCAGGCGCTATTGCGCTAAAAATAGCGCCTGCAATGCGCCCCAAAAAAGCCGCTCAATTGTATCCAATGTGAAAGCCCGAGGGTTTTCACACTGGAGCGTTGCGCTTGCAGGAGAGTCAAAAAACTCCTGCAAGCCGCATCTTTGAGGCGTGATAGGAGCGGTAAAAATACCGCTCCTATAGCGCCCCTGCCCATTGAAATCAATGGGGTAGCGCCTCCAATACGCCCGCAAAACGCTGCAAAGAGGCGTTATTGCGGGCGTTTTTAACCCTTTTTCGGCCGCTAGCAGGGGTTAAAATACCCCCGCTAGCGCCCGCAAATCGCGGCAAAAAAACGGTATAGCGGCGCTAAAAATAGCGCCGCTATACCGCCAGCGCATCAAGCTCCTCAGTGTGAAAGTAGCCTAAGCCTATTTCTGACATTTGGTGTTTACAAGTTAAAATCCGTATTTTTTGCTAGAACCCCCAAACATTATATATATATATATTTTTTTAGAAGAGAATCTAGAGAATAAAATGGCGATTGTTGCAATATTTTACGTCACACGGTATTTGTGCAGCGGTGTTTTAAACGCAACTTTTTTGGAAAAATTTACTTTCATGATTTTTAAAAAAATTAAAAAGTAAAGTTAGCCCAATTTTTTTGTACAATGTGAAAGATGATGTTACGCCGAGTAAATAGATACCAAACATGTCATGCTTTATAATTGCACGCACTCGTGGAATGGCGACAAACTACGGTACCTAAAAATCTCCATAGGCAATTTTTTTTTTTTTTTACGGTTACCAGGTTAGAGTTACAGAGGAGGTCTATGGCTAGAATTATTGCTCTCGCTCTGACGATTGCGACGATACCTCACATGTGTGATTTGAACACCGTTTACATATGCGGACGCGACTTCCGTATGCGTTTTCTTTGCTGCGCGAGCTTGTGGGGACAGGGGCGCTTTAAAAAAATGTTTTATTTATTTTTATGATATAAAATTGTCTTTTTAAAAAAAAAAATTTTTGATCACTTTTATTGCTGTCACAAGGAATGTAAACAACCTTTGTGACAGTAATAGGTGGTGACAGGTACTCTTTATGGAGGGATCGGGGGTCTAAAATTGGTTCTGCATTGACTTCTATTGCATGCAATACCGCATGTGGCCAGAGGTGGGGGGCACCGTGGAGCCTCGGAAATACTCAGGGACAGCTCGGCTGAACTCGGAAACCCACGGAAAGGCTCAGAAACACTTGGGAACGGAGCATTTCCGAGTGTTTCCGAGTCATTCTGAGTATTTACGAACGGCTCCGAACTGTTCCGCGTGTCACCGGCGCCCCCCCCCACCTCTGGCCAAATGCGGTACTGCACACCCCATTGGCTTGAATCCTGCTCATTTTGCGAGACAACACTCGCAAAAAGATTTTTTTTAAAAAGCTTGTCTTTCAAAGTGCTCGTTAACCGCGTTACTTGTAAACCAAGGTTCCACAGTATATATAAAATAATATGCAAATTGGTTGGAGGGAAGCTTCAGAATGGCAAAGATGTTTTTTTTACAAATTATGAGAGCAGACTGCAGTTCTGTTTAAACACTCCCTAGCATTCTGGCCATGGCCATCTTGAGTAAGGACAGATGATTCATGCAGCTTTTACTTCCTGGAATCCATCTGGCCTTAGCTCAGGCATGTAGCCAGCAGGGATGTGCTTATTTGAGAAAACCCTTCCTCCACTCCTCCCCTCCTGAAGACTTCTGGAATGTATGACATCATTTGATTAGGTCGGGAAACCACAAAGTAACTGAAGAAATAAAAAATAAATAAAAAAAATAAAGTTTAAAACAAGTAAATATGAAAAACGTCCCCATCTATTTATGAATTCTAGCAGCATAAGGATTAAAATAGTCAATGTTGATTGAGAGAGTGAAGTTCTGCTTTAAGCCCTTCCCACTGTTGCCTCCCGACCCTTTAAGAGCTTCTAAATGCCCGGAGGCAGCATTCCGATCATGTGACCAACTGGCAGTCACGGTGGTCACATGATTGTAACACTGTGGAGCACAATTTTGCATCAGGAGCTTTCTGCTATCTGCCGATTACTGTAGCGGGTGCATGCAGCGAGCGCACTCTCAGCACGGTAACGCGTTTACATAGGGCTGCATATATGTGGTCTCCATTGGTGTGCGCAACCTATTGCATTAGGGTGTGCACCCCAAAGCTCAAACACATATGCGCAGTAGAGCAGTGGATGGTGTCAGTAGAAATGGGATGGTCTCAGTCGTTTTTTGTTTTTATTATTGATTATTTGTTTTTTTATTTATTTTCAATTTGTTTTTATAATATTATTTTTTTTACAATTTGTTAGGAGGAGATTTGGTGAAATAGAGAAAGGGACTGAGGACAGAGATTTTCCAGTCCCTCTCTCTGTAGGCTTAACTGTGACAAGGGCGTTCACCAGGGGGAATCTGCATTGCACAGGGTGATTAGGGTTTGCCCGGGCACACCTGGCACACCCTGTGCGCACACCTATGGTGGTCTCTGAGTGCTAAAGCCCATCTGCCGAGAGGCTGCATATATGTGTATGGCAGGAAGAGGTTAAAGTATAACTTTTTCTTTCGTTTTGAATCGAGTGGAGAGGGATTAGAACCCCTGTTAGGTTTTTATTGCTGTCTGTGCCCCTGTTAGGAATCTTCATTCTCTCTGTTTGTCCTACCGCTATAATACAAAGTGACAGTGGAAAATCCCTCATTTTGGGTTGTCACTGGAACAGGAACAAAGGGGGAAATTTCCAATGGGGACACTAGTTTTGTTGATTTCCTGTGACTTTCTGCTTTTGTCTATGGGACATGATCATAGGCGTGCGCACAGGGTGTGCCAGGTGTGCCCAGGCACACCCTAATCACCCTGTGCAGAACAGATTCCCCCTACTGACCTGGCTCCCCCTCCTTCCCCCCACAGCACTGCCGCCTTCCCCCAGTTGTTGCTGTGGATGTTTAAGGATGAGTGGGGGAAGGGGCCGGTAAATATGCCATTTACCGGCCCCTTACCTTTCTGAATGAACATTGTGAGTGATCGGTAGAGTGTGTTTGAGCTTTGGGGTGCACACCCAAATGCCAAAGGCTGCGCACACCTATGGACATGATAGATTGATAGGGAGAATTTTGGGTTCCCGAGGGTCATTGTTTACCCCACCCTGCAAAAAATTCTAGAGAAAACGCTTGGACAGCCGCACTCCAAAAAATTGGTTCTTTTATTTAAAACAAAAGCACAAAATACATGCCACAGCAAAGAACAGCAGGTATGAGCTGATGCGTTTCGCACTGCGATTCAGTGCTTAATCATAGCTAACATACACATCTAATGCACCAGGTGCGCAACGCGTCAGCTCATACCTGCTGTTCTTTGCTGTGGCATGTATTTTGTGCTTTTGTTTTAAATAAAAGAACCAATTTTTTTGGAGTGCGGCTGTCCAAGCGTTTTCTCTAGAATTTTTTGCATTGTTATATGCATTGCCTGCACCCACGACTATGGATCCTGTGAATGAGTCACCAGTCACATCTGAGCGGTAACTCTCTCCCTCTGTTTACCCCACCCTGCCCCCGTTTGTGAGCACTGGGGTCCTTTTAGGTGAATGAGGGAGAATAGAAATGCTGGAAGACTAGTCAGTATGTACAAAGGTGTATGTGCTACGTAAGAATAAAGCCTCGTACACACGGTCGGACTTCCATCGGACTTTTCCGTGGATTTTTGTCCAAACGGAGTTGGCCGGGCACACCCATAGCATACACACCACAGGACTTTTCTGCAAACTTTCCCAAAACTTTTTGCAACATCACGTGGTTTTTCTGCTCTTTACCGCCACCCTTTGGTCAACTTCTGCTATTGTTGGTTGATTGTAACATTATTTGTTTTGTCCATCAGACAAAAGTCCGATGGTTTTCTGTACACACGGTAGGACTTTGCTCCATCGGACTTTTGTTGGGCAAAAGTTTGTCCGTTTGCAGACCCAACTTTTGTCCGATGAAAACAAAACCAAACTAAAAAAAGTTTGTCCGATGGAGCGTACACACGGTCGGATTGTTGGTCCAACTTGCTTAAAACGAAGTTTGTTGGCCAAAAGTCCGAGCGTGTGTACGGGGCTTAAGGCTCCATTCACACTTGCACGATGTCCAGTGCGACTTTGATCCAACTTCACATTCTCTGGACCTAAGTCGCATCAAAGTGGTTCAGGCACCTTTTTAAAACCGCCGCGACTTTAAATTGCCTTGATCTGAACGGGTGCCATTGAAATGAATGGGCTGCGACTTGTCATGCCCAAAGTCGCACAAGTGTGAGTGTAAATCACCTCTACTGTTAGGTGTCCTATATATATAAAACGATTTGTTTATCTTTTACATTGTACAATGAGGTGCCTTGGCTAGGAAAGGCTGAGACTCCCTATATTGGGAGTTCCTCTAGTCTAGAAGATATAAATACATGTTTGACTTTCCACAACCAATATAGAAATCCGTTCTTGGAAGACCAGTCTCAGCATTGTCAGGCATGCCATTGAACACAGTGGTGTGTGTGGAGAAGTCCTGGGAGAAGCCGGAATTGTGGGGTGAGTTATTCCTAGCAGTGCGCTCCTGGTTATCAAATATCTTGGAGGAACCAACAATAAGCGGCGAGGCGTAGTGCGCATGCGCCCGGCGGTCCTTTCCCAGCTCGGACTGTCTGGGCAGCTGAGATCTCTGCAAAACACAAGAGGCTCCGCGAGTCCAGGAAGAGCAGTGCGGGGCCCTCCACTCCTCATGTCACCAATGTGGCCCCTCGTACTCCTCCCAGGGGCCACACACCACTACGACCTCAAGTAAGTGGACTTGTCGGCAAGTTTGGGGAGTTGTGTGGAGCTGTCATAGCGGAGGGAGGAATGCGGAGTGTGTT
Source organism: Rana muscosa (assembly GCA_029206835.1). NCBI lineage: Eukaryota > Metazoa > Chordata > Amphibia > Anura > Ranidae > Rana > Rana muscosa. The sequence goes on from CM055118.1 coordinate 713,494,529, forward strand.
GTGTGCTGTGTAATGAATGAGTGTTCGGTGACACAGCTGCATGGACACAAATGGCTGCACGTCACACAGCCCCACACTCAACATTCCCAGGATCTGCACTAACAGCACAACACTGACAGCACTGACACTACAACACCGACAGCACTGACAGCAAAACACTGACACTACATCTACAACACCGACAGTGCTGCGAGTACAACACTGACAGCACTGAAAGCACAACAGTGAGAACAGAGCACTAAGAGTATAGCACTGATAGCAGACCACTGAGAGCACTGAAAGCATAGAGAGCACATCACTGAAACATAGCACTGAGAGCATATCACTGAAAGCATAGCACTGAGCACATCACTGAATGTATAGCACTGAAAGCACATCACTGAAAGCATAGCACTGAGCACATCACTGAATGTATAGCACTGAAAGCATAGCACTGAGAGCACATCACTGAAAGCATAGCACTGAGAGCACATCACTGAATGTATAGCACTGAGAGCACATCACTGAAAGCATAGCACTGAGCACATCACTGAATGTATAGCACTGAGAGCACATCACTGAAAGCATAGCACTGAGCACATCACTGAATGTATAGCACTGAAAGCATAGCACTGAGAGCACATCACTGAAAGCATAGCACTGAGCACATCACTGAATGTATAGCACTGAAAGCATAGCACTGAGAGCACATCACTGAAAGCATAGCACTGAGCACATCACTGAATGTATAGCACTGAAAGCATAGCACTGAGAGCACATCACTGAAAGCATAGCACTGAGCACATCACTGAATGTATAGCACTGAAAGCATAGCACTGAGAGCACATCACTGAAAGCATAGCACTGAGCACATCACTGAATGTATAGCACTGAAAGCATAGCACTGAGAGCACATCACTGAAAGCATAGCACTGAGCACATCACTGAATGTATAGCACTGAAAGCATAGCACTGAGAGCACATCACTGAAAGCATAGCACTGAGCACATCACTGAATGTATAGCACTGAAAGCATAGCACTGAGAGCACATCACTGAAAGCATAGCACTGAGCACATCACTGAATGTATAGCACTGAAAGCATAGCACTGAGAGCACATCACTGAAAGCATAGCACTGAGCACATCACTGAATGTATAGCACTGAAAGCATAGCACTGAGAGCACATCACTGAAAGCATAGCACTGAGCACATCACTGAATGTATAGCACTGAAAGCATAGCACTGAGAGCACATCACTGAAAGCATAGCACTGAGCACATCACTGAATGTATAGCACTGAAAGCATAGCACTGAGAGCACATCACTGAAAGCATAGCACTGAGCACATCACTGAATGTATAGCACTGAAAGCATAGCACTGAGAGCACATCACTGAAAGCATAGCACTGAGCACATCACTGAATGTATAGCACTGAAAGCATAGCACTGAGAGCACATCACTGAAAGCATAGCACTGAGCACATCACTGAATGTATAGCACTGAAAGCATAGCACTGAGAGCACATCACTGAAAGCATAGCACTGAGCACATCACTGAATGTATAGCACTGAAAGCATAGCACTGAGAGCACATCACTGAAAGCATAGCACTGAGCACATCACTGAATGTATAGCACTGAAAGCATAGCACTGAGAGCACATCACTGAAAGCATAGCACTGAGAGCACATCACTGAAAGCATAGCACTGAGCACATCACTGAATGTATAGCACTGAAAGCATAGCACTGAGAGCACATCACTGAAAGCATAGCACTGAGCACATCACTGAATGTATAGCACTGAAAGCATAGCACTGAGAGCACATCACTGAAAGCATAGCACTGAGCACATCACTGAATGTATAGCACTGAAAGCATAGCACTGAGAGCACATCACTGAAAGCATAGCACTGAGCACATCACTGAATGTATAGCACTGAAAGCATAGCACTGAGAGCACATCACTGAAAGCATAGCACTGAGCACATCACTGAATGTATAGCACTGAAAGCATAGCACTGAGAGCACATCACTGAAAGCATAGCACTGAGCACACCACTGAAAGCATAGCACTGAGCACACCACTGAAAGCATAGCACTGAGAGCACATCACTGAAAGCATAGCACTGAGCACATCACTAAAAGTATAGCACTGAGAGCACATCACTGAAAGCATAGAGAGCACATAACTGAAAGTATAGCACTGACAGCATAGCACTGAGAGTACATTACTGAAAGCATAGCACTGAGAGTACATCACTGAAAGCATAGCACTGAGAGCACATTGAAAGCATAGCAAGCACATCACTGAAAGTATAGCACTGAGAGCACATCACTGAAAGTATAGCACTGAGAGCACATCACTGAAAGCATAGCACTGAAAGTACATCACTGAAAGCATAGTACTGAGAGTTTAGCACTGAGAGCACAGCCCTGAAAGCATAGCGAGCACATCACTGAAAGTATAGCACTGAAAACACATCAGTATAGCACTGGGAGCACATCACTGAAAGCACATCTCTGAAAGTATAGCACTGATAACACATCACTGAAAGCATAGCACTGAAAGTATAGCACTGAGAGTGCAGCACTGAAAGCATAGCGAGCACATCACTGAAAGCATAGCACTGAGAGTACATCACTGAAAGCATAGCAAAATGATCACTGAAAGTATAGCACTAAGAACACATCACTGAAAGCATAGCACTGAAAGCATAGCGAGAACATAACTGAAAGCATAGCAATGAGAGTGCAGCATTGAAAGCATAGAACTGAGAGCACAGCACTGAAAGAATAGCAAGCACATCACTGAAAGCATAGTCAACACATCACTGAAAGTATAGAGAGCATATCACTGAAAGCATAGCACTGAGAGCACAGCACTGAAAGCATAGTAAGTACATCACTGAAAGTATAGAGAGCACATCACTGAAAGCGTAGCACTGAGAGCACATCACTGATGGCATACAGTAGGCACTGAGAGCACATCACTGATAGCATACAGTAGGCACTGAGAGCACATCACTGATAGCATACAGTAGGCACTGAGAGCACATCACTGATAGCATACAGTAGGCACTGAGAGCACATCACTGAAAGCGTAGCACTGAGAGCACATCACTGATAGCATACAGTAGGCACTGAGAGCACATCACTGATAGCATACAGTAGGCACTGAGAGAACATCACTGATAGCATACAGTAGGCACTGAGAGCACATCACTGAAAGTGTAGCACTGAGAGCACATCACTGATAGCATACAGTAGGCACTGAGAGCACATCACTGATAGCATACAGTAGGCACTGAGAGCACATCACTGATAGCATACAGTAGGCACTGATAGCATACAGTAGGCACTGAGAGCACATCACTGATAGCATACAGTAGGCACTGAGAGCACATCACTGATAGCATACAGTAGGCACTGAGAGCACATCACTGATAGCATACAGAAGGCACTGAGAGCACATCACTGATAGCATGCAGAAGGCACTGAGAGCACATCACCGATAGCATACAGTAGGCACTGAGAGCACATCACTGATAGCATACAGAAGGCACTGAGAGCACATCACTGATAGCACATCACTGATAGCATACAGTAGGCACTGAGAGCACATCACTGATAGCATACAGTAGGCACTGAGAGCACATCACTGATAGCATACAGAAGGCACTGAGAGCACATCACTGATAGCATACAGTAGGCACTGAGAGCACATCACTGATAGCATACAGTAGGCACTGAGAGCACATCACTGATAGCATACAGAAGGCACTGAGAGCACATCACTGATAGCATACAGAAGGCACTGAGAGCACATCACTGATAGCATACAGTAGGCACTGAGAGCACATCACTGATGGCATACAGTAGGCACTGAGAGCACATCACTGATAGCATACAGAAGGCACTGAGAGCACATCACTGATAGCATACAGTAGGCACTGAGAGCACATCACTGATAGCATACAGTAGGCACTGAGAGCACATCACTGATAGCATACAGTAGGCACTGAGAGCACATCACTGATAGCATACAGTAGGCACTGAGAGCACATCACTGATAGCATACAGTAGGCACTGAGAGCACATCACTGATAGCATACAGAAGGCACTGAGAGCACATCACCGATAGCATACAGTAGGCACTGAGAGCACATCACCGATAGCATACAGTAGGCACTGGAGCACATCACTGATAGCATACAGTAGGCACTGAGAGCACATCACTGATAGCATACAGAAGGCACTGAGAGCACATCACTGATAGCATACAGTAGGCACTGAGAGCACATCACCGATAGCATACAGTAGGCACTGAGAGCACATCACCGATAGCATACAGTAGGCACTGGAGCACATCACTGATAGCATACAGAAGGCACTGAGAGCACATCACTGATAGCATACAGTAGGCACTGAGAGCACATCACTGATAGCATACAGTAGGCACTGAGAGCATATCACTGATAGCATACAGAAGGCACTGAGAGCACATCACTGATAGCATACAGAAGGCACTGAGAGCACATCACTGATAGCATACAGAAGGCACTGAGAGCACATCACTGATAGCATACAGTAGGCACTGAGAGCACATCACTGATAGCATACAGAAGGCACTGAGAGCACATCACTGATAGCATACAGTAGGCACTGAGAGCACATCACTGATAGCATACAGTAGGCACTGAGAGCACATCACTGATAGCATACAGTAGGTACTGAGAGCACATCACTGATAGCATACAGAAGGCACTGAGAGCACATCACTGATAGCATACAGTAGGCACTGAGAGCACATCACTGATAGCATACAGTAGGCACTGAGAGCACATCACTGATAGCATACAGTAGGCACTGAGAGCATATCACTGATAGCATACAGAAGGCACTGAGAGCACATCACTGATAGCATACAGAAGGCACTGAGAGCACATCACTGATAGCATACAGAAGGCACTGAGAGCACATCACTGATAGCATACAGTAGGCACTGAGAGCACATCACTGATAGCATACAGTAGGCACTGAGAGCACATCACTGATGGCATACAGTAGGCACTGAGAGCACATCACTGATGGCATACAGTAGGCACTGAGAGCACATCACTGATGGCATACAGTAGGCACTGAGAGCACATCACTGATGGCATACAGTAGGCACTGAGAGCACATCACTGATGGCATACAGTAGGCACTGAGAGCACATCACTGATGGCATACAGAAGGCACTGAGAGCACATCACTGATGGCATACAGTAGGCACTGAGAGCACATCACTGATGGCATACAGTAGGCACTGAGAGCACATCACTGATAGCATACAGTAGGCACTGAGAGCACATCACTGATAGCATACAGTAGGCACTGAGAGCACATCACTGATAGCATACAGTAGGCACTGAGAGCACATCACTGATAGCATACAGTAGGCACTGAGAGCACATCACTGATAGCATACAGTAGGCACTGAGAGCACATCACTGATAGCATACAGAAGGCACTGAGAGCACATCACTGATAGCATACAGTAGGCACTGAGAGCACATCACTGATAGCATACAGTAGGCACTGAGAGCACATCACTGAAAGCATAGCACTGAGGGGGGACGTTCACTGTGCACTGTCTGTGTGATCTGTGGGAACATCTAGAACTACAGTGTGTGTCAGACTGTCGGTCCTACTTGTGCACTTCGGTACTCCTATGATTCCTGTCACAATGTATCAGCAGGCTGCCCTAGTATTGGATACATTGTTCCCTATCTAGACAAAACTACATCTAATCTCAGCTGTAACTACTTGCTGTCTGAGAGCAATTTTGAAAATGTTCACATACAGTACATGTAAAACCAGACTTTTTTTTGCTAGAGAATTACTCAGAACCCCCAAACACAATCTATTATCTGTCAGGAGAGACCCTGGAGAATAAAATGGTGGCTGCTGCAATTTTTTATGTCACGCAATTTTTGCACAGTCATTTATCAAATGCAAATTTTCAGGAACAAAATACTCAATGCATTTTAATGCACACCAACCCAATATAACACCCACTTCTGTAAAATATAAAAGATGGAGGTCAATTCACTAAGGTTTCATTCACACTTTAGCGTTCTGGATCGCAAGCGGTATCGCCTTTGCGATTACATTATTTTCCTAATGGCAGCCCAAACACGGGGCGATTTTTGCTGTGATTATCTAGCGGCAAATCACGTTACAATCGTGGAAAAAAATCGCAACTGCAAACGCTTCTGGCTCTGTGCCAAGATTTGGTACATGAGCTTCTTCCGGAGTGTTTTTGGAGTGGAGGGAGGTCCATTCAAATGAATGGTGCCGCTCCAAAAATGTGTAACGTAAAAAAACCGGTATAAAAGCTACAAAAAAAACAAGCAGCTGCAGATCGCTCGAGTGTGACTGGAACCTTAAGGTTACCGCATAGTTATTTAATGCAAAATTCTTAATGAATTGCACATTTCAGAATGATTTACTGCATGCGTTATTTTACTGCATTTTTCAGTCGTTATTTCCCTCTTAGTGAATTGACTCCATGATGTCCTGAGTAAGTAGGTACCAAACATGTAAAGATTTACAATGGCGTGAAATGGCGACTAACTACGGTCTCCACAGACAACGCTTTTATGCTGCATTCACACCTGAGCGTAGCGATTCGGGCATTTTTACCGTCGTTTTTACCATTGTTTTGTCGCGCGAATTTGCGCCCGTCGAAACGCTCGTTGTCGCGCTAGACGCTTGAATCGGGCGTTTCCATTACATTATATGAATCCTAAAACGCCCAATATGCCCGATTCGCGCGACAAAAAAGGGTCCGGAACTTGTTTGAGCTTCAGGCGTTTGGCTTCAGACGTTTTTGAGTGGAGATGTGAACCATCTCCATAGAGAATAATGTATTTTTTCCCCTCTAGCGTTTTGTAGCTTCAGGCTTAGGGCTACAAAACGCTCAGGTGTGAATGCAGCCTAAAAGCCTTTACAGGGTATCAGTTTAGAGTTAAATGTGAGGTATGATGCTAGAATTCTTGTTCTCACTCTGATATTTGCAGTGATACCTCATATGTGTGGTGTGATCACTGTTTACATACGTATGTGGGACCTACGTGCACATTTGCATTTGCACAGGGGGATGGGGGGGGGGGCTCTTTAATTAATAATAAAAAAAAAATGTTTACACTTTTTTAATTATTATTATGTTTTAATAATTATTTAAAAGAGGAGTGTGGGATTTAAAAAAAATCAAGCATACTTACTCACCTCTATCATCGCAGCATCGGTCCCTCGCCAGCCCTAAGACAAGGGACTGAGCGATCACATGACTGCTGATTGTTTAGTTCTCGGTCTGCTCTGAGCAGAGAGCAGGGACTGTCTTCCCCTCCAGCGCTCACTGGAGGACTGGGCTGTTGAGGGGCGGGAGAGGTGGGAGGGGCTGGCTCAGGCTCTCAGCTGAGATAGCCTTGTGGCTGCATTCATTCTTTTTTCCATCTAGTCCAGATCCATCCAGTAACACACTTACTGTCTTAGCTCCCATTCAAACTGGTGCAACTTCAGGTGCGACATGCCATTTCCAAATCGCATCTGAAGTCGCACCTGATGTATTTCTACGGCTCTTTCTTAATAGCTGCGATTTTGAAAAGTAGTTAATGTATTACTTTTTTCTGACTTCAATGTGATTTATCTCTTATAGACTTTATAGTAAATCACCCTGAATTTGCGCCTGTGTTCATATAGTGACTTTGTGCCATTTGTCACTTGTTTTTTAACCCTTTTCCTACTGGTAATTTTGATTACAAAACAAAAGCAGCAGGTTCCCCGCTGACAGCTGAATGTAAACTGAATTGCGGACAAATTTAAAATTGAGAAAAAAAATGTGTGGGGGGGGGGGTCTCCCCCCAAAATCCACACCAGACCCTTAGGCCGCTCGCTCACCCCCCCCCCCTTTCCTGCATGCTGGGGGGACCCCCATGCATTTTTTAATGGCCAGCAATTGTGTTAGAAGGATAACTAATTATGTCACACACTGTACTTTTTTGATTGGACATAGCAAAGTCACAGTACATTGAAATCACATTAAGCACCACTTTGAAGTCACACCCAGTGTGAACAGGGGCATAATGTGTCTCTACTCCAGTAGGGGGGCAAGGGAGACACCTTTGAACAGCAGCACTATGAATATGGGGAGAGGGTAGTGCTAGGATGCATTCGCAGAAGCGGCTGCACCGCAGGTGATTGCTGTCTGTCTAAACAGGCATGAATAGTTGTGGCCTCCGACAAGGGCCACCATCGGGAATTTTGGGGCCCCTTACACAGGTTCAGGCATGGGCCCCCTGGAGCAGAGGAGAACCAGGGGGGGGTGCTGCCGCCGCTAATTGAGGGGGGGGGGCTGCCGTGAATTGCCGTGATTTGAGAAGCGGGGGGTGCTGCCGCTGTGAATTGTTGTGGTCGGGGGGGCCTCTGCCATTCGGGGCCTCTGGGGACCTCTGGGCCCCTTACAAAAAAAAAATATATATATATATATATATATATATATATATATATATTTATTTATAAAAAAGGGGGGTTGCCATCCAGGGCCCTGGGGACCTCTGGGCCTCTTACAAAAAAATGAAAAAGTTCTAAAAAAAAAAAGGGGGGTTGCCATCCGGGGCCCTGGGGACCTCTGGGCCCCTTACAAAAGAACAAAAAAAATTCAAAAAAAAAAAGGGGGGGTTGCCATCCGGGGCCCTGGGGACCTCTGGGCCTCTTACAAAAAAACAAAAAAGTTCTAAAAAGAAAAGAAAGGGGGGTTACCATCCGGGGCCCTGGGGACCTCTGGGCCCCTTACAAAAAAAAAAAAATAATAATAATAAAAAAGGGGGGGTTGCCATCCGGGGCCCTGGGGACCTCTGGGCCCCTTACAGGTGTACTGCCTGTACCCCCCTGCCTCCGACAGCCTGTGGAGTGTACAGGCTCAGCAGTCACAGTTATTCGCTCGCAGCTCAAAGCTTGCAGAAGGAGATCAGTAATTTCTACTGCTGGGGTTTACTCCATAGAAAAACACACCATGCCAATAGAGCCTTATGGTGGCCATACACACCATTAAATTAATGATCAATGTCTTTTCTGATCGATCTCTCCCGATACGAATAAACTATCAGCAGTCGGCAACAATCCATCTATTTGACACGCACAGGGCAGTGGAGTTGGATTGACAGTTGAAAGTTTCCATCGCCTCTTTTTCCACCATGCAACTGCATATCCTGAGTGATTGAAATACCTTCCAGTTTATGATCAAATTATTTCAATGCTGCTGAGTGATTCAAAATGATTGATCATTTTCCTGCCCTGGTGGATTGAATTAGCTTGATCTGAGTTATCTAAATCGGTCCAAAGACATGTTATTTCTAATCAATGGGTTCTGAATCAGGTGTTTTGAACAAATGGCACACCAATCTGATAATAAAAGTGTACATGGCCACCATTACATTGCACCCAACAGATTTAATCTGCCCATACACTAGTAGAGTTTTGTTAGAAAACTTTTAGTTTTAACAACGATCGTTCAATTTTCTAATGGTTATTGGCTTTTAAATGGATGTTTATTTTCAACCAGAGTGACAAGAAAATTCAAAGGAGTAGGGTGGAAAATATTTCTCGATTAAACAAATTACTAACTGTGAATGTGGTTATCCTTCAGAAAGTCCATTCATTTCAAAACGGAATGAACATTTTTTGAAGAGTAACTTGGTTTGAGAGTGTTTTGATCTACGGGGAAACTTTTTTTTAGGGGGGATCAGACACTCTGGCCCAGTCGGCCCCCGCCCAGGACAAAACCAATTTTTTGGGATTCTGCTCGGGACGGCCTCAGCCTGGGACATGGGGCTGAAATCCGTGAATGTCCTGGCAAAATCGTGACTGTTGCAACAGATTTTTTTCCCTTGTGGGATAAAGGATTTACATAATTAACTAAAAGCTGATCATTGTAAGGACCCCTGTCAGTTACTGGCTGGATCACCAAGTGAAAACAGCCTAATGCCGCGTACACACGACCGTTATTCATGTCATGGAAAAAAACGAAGTTTTTCTCAATGTGATTTTTTGTGTTTCCTCTCAAGCCTGCCTTGCATACACACGTTCATGAAAAAAAAAAAACGCTTGAGAAAAGCGCGGTGACGTACAACACGTACGACGGCACTATAAAGGGGAAGTTCCATTCGAATGGCGCCACCCTTTGGGACGCTTTTGCTGATCCTCGTGCTTTTCAGTCCATTACAGCATGACGAATGTGCTATCTCCATTAAGAACGCTAGTTTTACCAGAACGAGCACTCCCGTCTCATACTTGATTCTGAGCATGCACGTTTTTTTTTTCCCCTCGTAAAAGCATACACACGACTGTTTTTCACGACGTTAAAAAGAACGACGTGAAAAATGACGAGAAAAAATAGAGCAGGTTCTAATTTTTTTTCGGGCATTTTTCTCGTCTAGAAAAATTCTCTGGAGCCTACACACGACCGTTTTTCACGACCATTTATAAAAATGGCATTTTTCTCGTCATGAAAAACGGTCGTGTGTTTGCGGCATAAGGTCTCATTTGCACTCACTTTGCTCTTTGAAGTGCGATCCGCATTGAGATTGTTTCCCAGAGAGCATATGACGGGCAGCAAAGAGGTGTTGTATCGCCTCGTTACCGCCTGTTTAAAACCTTTGAATGCTAGATATAGAACTCTGCAGCCCCGTGCGTTGTGCGTGCTTGCGGGGCAGTTGCAGCGCAACCCCATGGCTTGAATGGGTTATGTTCCTCATGCAATAGTGCCCACAGAACAAGACACAAGGTATATTAGCTGCTCCACAACCACAGCAGCTAAAGGGGGAGCAGATGAGGGATGGTAAAACCTTGAGGTTTTAATATCTCCACCGCAATTGTAAAGGAGCCCTAAAAAAGAAAACAATGCAGCCAACACATCTAAGAATTGGTGAGCTGCTATTTATTACATGAATACAGTAGCTCCAGTGGCGGCTGGTGCTCAAAATTTTTGGGGGGCGCAAACAAACTGAAAAAAAAAAAATCAATTGCCGCCACTGTGCCCATTAAACGCAGCCACTGTGCCCAAACGCCACCAGTTTGCCCCCTCAAATACAGCCAGTTTGTCCCCATATACAGCCAGTGTGCCCCCATATATATATAACCAGTGTGCCCCCATATATATATAACCAGTGTGCCCCCATATATACAGCCAGTGTGCCCCCATATATACAGCCAGTGTGCCCCCCATATACAGCCAGTGTGCCCCCATATACAGCCAGTGTGCTCCCATATATAGCCAGATTGTCCCCATATATAGCCAGTGTGCCCCCATATACATGTATATGGGGGCACACTGGCTATATATGGGGACAAACTGGTTGTATATTGGGGCACAAAAAGGGGGAGGGCAAAGGTGGGAGTCCTATCTAATGAAACAGGAGCACTCACCGATAATTTGCGGGGGTGTGGTCAATTAAACATGTATAAAGAAGCAAAAACAAAAAATAGAATAGACCTCCACAGTGTGTGCCCCCATATACAGCCAGTTTGTCCCCCACATACAGCCAGTTCCCCCCAAATGCAGACAGTTTGTCCCCCATATACAGCCAGTTCCCCCCAAATGCAGCCAGTTTGTCCCCCATATACAGCCAGTTTGTCCCCCATATACAGCCAGTTTGTCCCCCATATACAGCCAGTTTGTCCCCCATATTCAGCCAGTTTGTCCCCCATATTCAGCCAGTTTGTCCCCCATATACAGCCAGTTCCCCCCCAAATGCAGCCAGTTTGTCCCCCATATACAGCCAGTTCCCCCCAAATGCAGCCAGTTTGTCCCCCATATACAGCCAGTTCCCCCCAAATGCAGCCAGTTTGTCCCCCATATACAGCCAGTTCCCCCCAAATGCAGCCAGTTTGTCCCCCCATATACAGCCAGTTCCCCCCATATTCAGCCAGTGTGTCCCCCATATACAGCCTGTCCCCCCCTCCCTCAGCCCTGCACTTACCTTCCTCGGTCCGCGCCATCCTCGATGTGTTCTCCCGCCCTCGATGTCGCTTCAGCCAATCAGGTTACCGGTAACCAGATCCGGTGAACCTGATTGGCTGAAACCTCCACAGTCTTCTCCAAGGAACGCACCCCCGTGCGTACCTGGGAGGAGTTTTTGGAAGCCGAATACAGCGTGAGAGCTGTATTCGGAAAGCCTATCAGAGCCGCTGGCTCTGATAGACATTTCCAGAACACACCCACTGCCGGCCGCCGCTCTAATTCATACGGCCGGCGCTCACCAGGAGGCCGGCCATATGAATAGTGGGCAACGTTGACAATACATAGATTCATGCAATGCATGAATCTGTGTATTGTCTTTCAGTGGCGGTGCGGGAGCGAGAGGGGGCGGCGCTCCGGCGCCCTCTATGGACGCACCGCCACTGAGTAGCTCTGACCCCCAGCTGGGTGACATTTAGTTTACTAAATCACTACGTATTTATAAAGAAGAGAATGTGACGTTTATAAACATTTACTTATAGAAAAAATTGAAGCTGCGCCAAACATAAATATTGAAATAAAAGTCCTCAGATGACACAAGGATAAACACAATCAATGTACTCCAATAGCATGGAACACCAGGTAACAGTCTATAAGCGTATCATGGTTCTTAGTATTGATAAAAATGACACCACAGTGACTCCATAGACATATGTGAAGCCCTCCACCGAATGAAAAAGCCGCTTACCAGAGGGCAAGCACAATTGGGCAATCGGCCATAGCCCAGCCACGGCCTTTAGATTCCAGAAAGAGATGTAACCTCATACAGGGTGAAGGCTCACGGACATAGATTTCTCCACACTCATGCGAGAGAGAGGACCATAGCGTAACTCCGTTATAAGTTGCGTTTTATTAAAAGAATTAGGTTATACTTACAACAATGTAAATTAAAAACAGCACGTATACAATGCCGGCCGGCCTAGCAAGGAGCCCTTCCTCCTCAGATCAGCGTGGTGACGTCACTGCGCGTCATCAATACGTGTTTCATCATCAACAGACATCAACAGATGTTTTCAATGGGAATAGTTTTTAAGTTAGCACGTTTTTTTCTTCCTTATTAACATTCACTGCCATTTAAAACACATGGAGCTGGATAGTTTTCTCTAGAACTCAATGTTTGTGAATGTCACATTCTCTGCTTTATAAATAGACATGTATGTCATAAACAACTGTCAAGCTTTATTGTCAGTGTTAACTGTCATTTCATTTTCTGCATCTCAGGCTGTATTTACACCTGGGCATGAGCGTTTCCAGGTGACTTTGGATCATTTTTGCAAATTTTTTGGAAAGCTATTTACTTGGAGGGGATGGTTATTTAGGCTTGAAAAACACGAATTTTCTCGCCCGTTGAAGTCTATGGGAGCAGAAACACCCCATTCTGCTTCAAAAGTATCTCATGTACCTTTTTGAGCTTCAGGCATTGAGCTACAGCAGCCTGAGCTCTCAAATGTGAACAAGCACAATTTAAAATTGTGGTTTGTTGAATGTGGTAGAGCTTTGAGGTTCGAGGGCTCAGTGATGCAGATTTCCTCTAGCTTGTTTTAGCTACTTCCGATCTAAATGTACTCACTCCAGATTCACCTCTTGGTCTGATCCGGCTTCCTGATAGTAATGTTGCACCTTGCCTGTTTTATGTGCAGAGGCATAACTAGAACCTTCAGGGCCCCAGTGCAAGAAACTATGAAGTGGCCCCCGACCGGGGCCTTTACTTCCATTGTGTAAGCCTTTATTATGGTCACGCAGCGGGCCACCTTTTTGCCATCTTGGGGTCCCCCAACAGCAGTGGAATGCCAGAGCCCACTCGCAAGTGTGACCTTTGCAACCCTAGTAGTTCCGCCACCGGAGTTAGTAGTTTTATTTATTTATTTTTTACGATTTTATTTTATATTATTATTTTTACAATTTTTTAAATTTTTTATAATTTTTTACATTGTTTTTAGGAACCCTGTTGGGGGGCTTTGGTGAAATATCAGGGGTCTAAACAGACTTTTGAGACAGAGAAAAGGGATTAAGGACAGATGCATCAGTCACTTTGCCTACAGCCTCAGTTTTACAGAATGAATGAACAGGAATAGCTCTGTACAGAGCTTCCCGTCCATTCCCAAAGTGAGGCATAGTAAACACAGTTTACTATGCCCCACCTATGGATGAATGCTCTCTATCCTGACAGATCCCCCAAGGGGGGGGGGCTTTGGCAGGGAAGCACAAAGGGGCCCGGGGCAGCAGGACAGGCATAGGGAGGCGGCTGGAGCAGCATGTGGAGGACCTTGGAAAAAAGAACGCTGGATTGACACACTCCAAATGTTCACCTTTTATTTCATAAAAACAGAATCCAAATACATCCCCGGATAAGTACATTCCAACATACACCCTAACGCGTTTCACATCAATCATGATGCTTACTCATATGAGTAAGCATCGTGATTGATGTGAAACGCGTTAGTGGCGTATGTTGGTCTGTACTTATTCCGGGGATGTATTTGGATTCTGTTTTTATAATATAAAAGGTGAACATTTGGAGTGCAGCTATCCAGCCGACAACAAAAAAAGCCGACAAATGTTTATTAACATTCCTCAGTGCTGAGAAATAGAGAAGAGATACAAAGTAACTTTTAGTTTAACCACTTAAAGACTAAACCTTTTTCTGACACTTGTTGTTTACAAGTTAAAATTAGTATTTTTAGCTAGAAAATTACTTAGAACCTTAAAAATGTGTGTGTGTGTGTGTGTGTATATATATATATATATATATATATATATATAATTTTAACAGAGACCCTAGAGAATAAAATGACAGTCGTTGCAATATTTTATGTCACACAGTATTTGTGCAGCGGTCTTTCAAACGCAATTTTTTTGGGGAAAAATACACTTCAATTAATAATTTTAAAAAAATAAACAGATGATGTTACGCCGCAAGAATCGTGAGAAAATCGTGATCTTTATTCTAAGCAAAAAAAATTTTCTTTTAATTTTATTCAGAATCGTGCAGCTCTAGTTAAAACTCATGAGGCCCGGTTCACACTAGTGGGATGCCAGACATCGCATGTGATTCGCACTGCATTGCTGTGTAGATCACATGCGATGTTTGTGTGATGCGATTTCAGCCATACAAGCATCTCATTCGCACCAAATTTGTGCGGGACCCTTTTTTTAGTCCGCACTGGAATCGGATCGCATGGGTGTTCACACCCATAGGATCCGATTCCTGCACCATTTCACAGTTCACACTGCGATCTGCAAACCTAACTTTACATTGACACCCCCAGCGGTTCGCAGATCTCGGTGTGAACCACTGTGCGACTCAGGTGCGATGCGGGAACCCGCAGTGGATTGGAAGGGTTCTCGCACCGCACTAGTGTGAACCGAGCCTCAAAGATTTTAGTGATTGGGTCTAGAGCTACTGTATTAATATATCAACAGTGTAATCAATAGTTTCCGTGAAAGGAATAGTTTATTTTCTGTTTCCTGTACTTTATGCATAACTAAATTAACCAAGCTGGATTGCAGAGTAGTTATTTCCAGATCATAAATATTGCAGGATTCTGACAAGCCTATTGACTTGCCATGATAGTGGCGTTTATCTGGAGTTGTGTTTATCTACATGGTTTCCTCTTTCCTCTACACTTATTTTATAAGTGAGGACTTGGAGACGTGCTGCTGGGCAGGGACTGCTGTAGCGAGGAATAAAGCTGGCCATACACTAGTAGAATGTTGTTCCAAATGTTTTAAGATCGTTTGTTTAATTTCCAAATTATTATTAGGATCCAATCAGCGTTCATTTATGACTGTTGTGAAGGAGCAGAATGAAAAATCTTTCTTGAATGAGCAAATTAATAATGCCACGTACACACGATCGGAAATTCCGACAAGAAAAGCGTAGATTTTTTTTCCCGAAGTAATTTTGGCTCAAACTTGTGTTACATACACACAGTCACAAATTCCGACCGTCAAGAACGCGGTGACGTACAACACTACGACGAGCCGAGAAAAATTAAGTTCAATGCTTCCGAGCATGCGTTGACTTGATTCCGAGCATGCGTGGTTTTTGGTGCGTCGGAATTGCATACAGACGATCGGAATTTCCTACAAGAACTTTTCTTGTCGGAAAATTTTAACCAGCTCTCAAATTTTTCCTGACGGAAATTCCGACAGAAAAAGTCAGATGGAGCCAACATACAGTCGGAATTTCCGACCAAAAGCTCACATCAAACTTTTCTTGTCGGAATTTCCAATCGTGTGTATGTGGCATAACTCCTCATGCACACTGGATGTTTTACAGCTGCTCCTAGGGGCGTTTGCCATTTTTTTCCCCCCTGCCACTAAACGCCCCTGCATGTTGGCCTATGTTACCATGCACACATAGGTGTTTAGAGGCAAAAAAAAAAAAAAAACGCCAGTGAGTCCAAGAGCAACAGAGTTTTGGCAGAAAAAACGCTTGATGCGTTAGAGAGAGTTAAAAAATTTCAATGCGCAGAATAAATGATTATTCTAGCCAATAAATGAATTAATGCCCAAGCGCTTGACAAGCTTAAACGCATTACACAAGTTTACAGGCATTACGTGTTTTTTTTTTTTTTGTTGCCAAAACTGCTGCCAGGAGGAAATGAGCTGCCTACAGTATATGAGGTTTTTGTTTGTTAAAGAGAAACAACATGTTCAAAGTGCTTTCGAATGACATTCGTCAAGTCTTCGAGTGTACTGAGAAGTTTTGTCCGAATGTTCATTTGAAAGTCGACTAGTGTATGGCCAGCCTATGTTTGCCTCGTGTACTATTTCATGTGTTTCTTTATGTGCCCTGTAAGCCACAATGTATAGTATAGTATGTGCACTGTATCAACAATGTATAGTATGTGCACTGTATCAACAATGTATAGTATGTGTACTGTATCAACAATGTATAGTATGTGTACTGTAAGCCACAATGTATATTATAGTGTGTGCACTGTAATCCACAATGTATAGTATAGAATGTTCACTGTAATCCACAATGTATAGTATAGAATGTTCACTGTAATCCACAATGTATAGTATAGTATGTGCACTGTAAGCCACAATGTATAGTATAGAATGTTCACTGTAATCCACAATGTATAGTATAGTATGCGTACTGTAAGCCACAATGTATAGTGTGTGCACTGTAAGCCATAATGTATAGTATAGAATGTGCACTGTAAACCACAATGTATAGTATAGTATGTGCACTGTAAGCCACAAGGTATAGTATAGTATAGTATGTGCACTGTAAGCCCAATGTATAGTATGTGCACTGTATCAACAATGTATAGCATGTGCACTGTAAGCCATAATGTATAGTATGTGCACTGTAAACCACAATGTATAGTATAGTATGCGTACTGTAAGCCACAATGTATAGTATAGTATGTGCACTGTAAGCCATAATGTATAGTATGTGCTCTGCAAACCACAATGTGTAGTATAGTATGCGTACTGTAAGCCACAATGTATAGTGTGTGCACTGTAAGCCATAATGTATAGTATAGAATGTGCACTGTAAACCACAATGTATAGTATAGTATGTGCACTGTAAGCCACAAGGTATAGTATAGAATGTGCACTGTAATCCACAATGTATAGTATGTGCACTGTAAGCCATAATGTATAGTATGTGCACTGCAAACCACAATATATAGTATGTGTACTGTAAGCCACAATGTATCGTATAGTATGTGTACTTTAATCCACAATGTATAGTATAGTATGTGTACTTTAATCCACAATGTATAGTATAGTATGTGCACTGTAAGCCATAATGTATAGTATGTGCTCTGCAAACCACAATGTGTAGTATAGTATGCGTACTGTAAGCCACAATGTATAGTATAGAATGTGCACTGTACCAACAATGTATAGAATGTGCACTGTAATCCACAATGTATAGTATAGTATGTGTACTGTAAACCACAATGTATATTATAGTATGTGTACTGTAAGCCACAATGTATAGCAGGGGTCCTCAAACTTTTTAAACAGGGGGCCAGTTCATGGTCCCTCAGACTGTTGGGGGGCCGGAATATAGTTTAAAAAAATATGAACAAATTCCTATGCACACATCTTATTTGTAGTGCAAAAAAACAGGAAAAACCTATTTAATATTTAAAATAAAAAACTATTTTAATCAACATAAACGTATTAGTATTTCACAGACTCCCCTCATCACATATCCCCCCTCCCCATCACAGAACCTCCCCTGCATCACAGAACCTCTCCATCACAGATCCCCCATCACAGATTCCCCCCATCAAAAAGCCTGCATATAAGGTCATCCATCACAAAGCCTGCCATAAAAGATCCCCCATCACAAATCTCCCCATCACAAAGCCCCCCAACATAAACTCCTCTCCATCACAAAGCCCCCCGTAACAGACACCCCCATCACAGAGCCCCCATCACAGAGCCCCCATCACAGAGCCCCCATCACAGAGCCCCCATCACAGAGCCCCCATCACAGACTCCCCAATCACAGTCTTCCCCCAACCACAATAGAAATATGTGTATTCCAGAAAGTTTAACAATCAGCAGATAATGATACTCCAAACACCTGGTGTTAGCGCTTCAATCATCCCGGCACCATGGTTGTTATGGTGTCAGGGTGATTGAAGCGCATTATTTCTATTATTACATTGTAATATAAAATTAAATAGTTCAACTCACCATAATTCAGATTTAGAATCAGTCGGAGCTCTGATGTCAATGTCCCCAGCCAGCGGAGTGCTTCCTTACATCTCAGGTGTCACTGTCCCCAGCCAGCGGAGTGCTTCCTTACATCTCAGGTGTCCCCAGAAGAGAGCAGTCTTACATCTCAGGTGTCCCCAGCGGAGTGCCTCCTTACATCTCAGGTGTCCCCAGCGGAGTGCCTCCTTACATCTCAGGTGTCCCCAGCGGAGTGCCTCCTTACATCTCAGGTGTCCCCAGCGGAGTGCCTCCTTACATTTCAGGTGTCCCCAGCGGTGTCTCCGCCGCCATTACTGAAGGCTGAGGGGGAACAAATACAGGAAGGGAGCCTGCCGAGTGGCTACAATAGAAATGGAGCTGCGGCACCGCCCACCCACCACCCCTTTCCACAACAGGTCACAGATGACAGACAGGCTGGGGGCGGTGGGTGGGCGGTGCCGCAGCTCCATTTTTATAGTAGCCACTCGGCAGGCTCCCTTCTCGTTTATAACTCCTGTGTGGTCTTCTAGAAAATGGCCGCCGGCGGAGACATTACCTCCGCCGGCCGGACCTCTAGTGGCGGCGGCGAAAAACATTGAAAAAAAAAGGTCAGGGGAGGGGGTTTTCTAGCAATGTTAAAGGAGCAGTCCGCGGACCAGGAAAATCACACTGACGGGCCGGATGCGGCCCGCGGGCCGTAGTTTGAGGACCCCTGGTATAGTATGTGCACTGTAATCCACGATGTATAGTATAATATGTGCACTGTAATCCACAATGTATAGTATAGGATGTGCACTGTAATCCACAATCATTGTGCCCAAAGGAAATTGATATCATTTTTTTTTCACACTGGGTTTTTACATTATTTTTTTATGATAAAAGACATACAATTTTACTTTTTGCTATAATACATATCCAATAAAAAAAAAATTATTTTTATTTCTTCATACATTTTTATCAAACGTGTATTCTGCTAAATGTCTTTGGTAAAAAAAGAACACCCAGCCGAATGGTAAATTGGGAGCAGCGGCAGTGTCTGTGCAGCTGCTGCATCCCAGTTGACATGAATGAGGCTTCATGTGCATCTCCTGACAGCAGACATGGCATCTTGTACACTTTAGTACACCCATGTGAACTAAGCCTTAGGTGTGGTATGTAAAAATAATCATGTTTGATACACCTTTATGAAAACACACATTATATAGAGTTCAACTGTACCTTATGTCTGCTTTTATAGTAATATGCTTGTTTGTTGTTTTGTTGTCTGTATATTACGACATTTGGCATATTGCACACCTCACAACCTCTAGTAGCAACTTTTTAAAACTGTTCTGAATTTCCCGAACCTAATGCCTGACTCGAGACAAAAATTAAATATAGTACATTGTGCATCAATAACCTTACTTCTAAGTCTTGATTCTAATCACCTCTACTTACTGTAATGCCGCGTACACACGACCGTTTTTAATGTCATTGAAAAAAACAGCATTTTTCTCGACGTGACTTTTCGTGTTTCCTCTCAAGCCTGCCTTGCCTACACACTATCGTGGAAAAAAATGTTCGCATAAAGTGCGGTGACGTCCAACACGTACGACGGCACTATAAAGGGGAAGTTCTATTCGGATGGCGCCACCCTTCATGTTAGTAAAGTTTGAGCGACGATTCGCGCTTTTCAGCCTCGTGCTTTTCAGTCCGTTACAGTGTGACGAATGTGCGATCTCCATTACGAATGCTAGTTTTACCAGAACGAGCGCTCCCGTCTCATGCTTGATTCTGAGCATGCGCATTTTTTTTTCACGTCGTTAAAGCCCACGCACGGCCGTTTTTCATGACGAGAGCATGTTCCAATTTTTTCATGGCCGTTTTTCACGTCGTGAAAAATGCTCTGAAGCCCACACACTATCATTTTTAATGACCATTTAAAAAAATGACATTTTTCTCGTCATTAAAAACGGTCGTGTGTACGCGGCATGAGCCATCAAAGTCTCCTCTATGAGCCAAGCTAATATTCTGGCCTTGGATTTAGACATTTTTCCTGCTCTTTATCTTCTTGGGCACTACTCCTCTTATCACCTCCATAAGTTCTCTTGCCTCTGGCAAGAGAACTTATGGAGGCACATAAGTCCACATCATGCAGGCACAAGTCAGACAAATAAAGTAAACACAGGAAATCCAAAGGATTGGGATAGGTTTTTTTTTTTTCATACCAGCAATCAGTAGTTGGCTACAAAGGGGTCCTTTACTTCAGAATACCCCTTTGCCCCATTGTATTATTTATTTTTCTTCCTTAACACGGATTCTTATTCGCTTGTACTACTTAATTTCATCCTTTTCCTCCTCTACCCCCCCCCCGCCCCCCAGTAAATCATTTTTTTTTTTTTAGGAGGGGTACCTTTTTTTTTGCAGAGCTCAGCTAATGCTTACACCTTTCTTGTCTAGGCTAGAATGATATTCTCCCTGCCCAAAACCTCCTGGGATGCTCACGTCACTCATTCCAGGAGGTTCTAGGCTATGGAGAACACCCTGCACATGTGCAGTGGAGCATCATCAGGTGACCCAGAAGAGGCACCTCACTCTCTGATGATGTCAGAGAGGAAGAACTGGGTATGCAGCAGCTTTTGGCGGATCACAATAGGACAGTGCTGGATTTGCTGAGCGGGAGAGCATTGTAAATCAACCCAGTGGATTAAGTTAAGAGGGGGTTAAGATCCACATTCACCCCTGGGGGATAGAAGTTTATTTTTCATCTTAAAAGGCAATATTTATTTTCGTTTTTTGCTTTTATTTACTTTTGTCATATTTAACGTTCCAGCCCGCCCCTGCCTCCTTTCTCGCCTAAGTAAACTCGCTCCTACAGCCTGCAGGGATTCTACATAAGATATCCCAGGTGACATCAGCGGAGAAATACAGCTCTGAAGGAGGAAAGACCCAGTAACACGTCATTCGGGGGGCTGGCTGCAAAAACCCTTCAGTGACAGCCAGCTCCTGTTGACATTAGAGAAGAGGAAGGTGGCAGGGCACCTGGTATGCAGCACGAAACGGCAGATCACAACAGATCAACACTGGATTCGCCGGGTGTGTGAATATATTTATTAAGGATAACCCAGCATAAAAGGTAAAATGGGATTGAATAGAAAAAGAAAGCGGGGGCAAAGTTCCTTTTTAAAAATAATATCTCTTAAGGTCAGAACATGTACAGCATAATTGTAGACAATGTGATAATCAGAGGCTGCTAAGTGTGCAATCATTATACTGATTACCGTACTTTGGAAATGAGCCTATTATACATGCACGCTCATTATTCCATATTCTTCAAGCATCTATTACTAGCTAATGTTTTCCTAATCCAGACTAACATTAGGAGCATATGGTGGATGTGTTATGTTTTAAGCAATTATCTTGTTTTTTTTTATTTAAAAAAAAAATGTTTAGCTGTCACCTGTTGTGTGAAATGTATCACTAAATAAATACAATCCCATTTTTCTGCTGAGTTGGTGGATGCCAGGATTAATGTTATAATATTATATTAGTGTCACTCCGGGTGCAGACGCGTGTTGAATAATTGTCTGCAGGATCCTGGCTGGCGCAGAGCAAAGTGGTCTGATATCAGGTGGGCTCTATACAGTACTCTACAAAAATGTTAAGTGTTTGAATAAAAAAAAACTTCCGAACTGCTGATATTCCATTGCTGATTACTTGGCAATAGCAGCATGAATAATAACAGTAAAAGCAGTTTCTGCTGCATTTCTGATTCACTTTAAGTGCATTGGCTGAACCACCTGCCGTAGCCTCTTGCATGTATTAGTTTCTAACAGAGCCAACATATTCCAAAATTGACATTATCTACCTCATACCAAATTAGGCCGGTGTTAAAGCTAAACTCCTGGATAAACACATATTGTCTAAATGCAAGAGGCATACGTATTTCTATGTGAATATAATGCTGGCCATACACTATACGAAAAATCGGTCGTTCAGACAGTTCGTTCGTTTTTCGAACAGTTAATGGGCACAAAATCGATAATCGGTGGGACGTTTTTGAGCCGAAAAAACGAAGGACAAATTTGGAAATTTTCTGCTGAACGAACAATAAAGTGAAAGGTTAATGTGTTTCCCGTCCGAACTTTCTGCACTAGGTATATGTAAGAAAAACGAACCAATTTTTTTTAAATTTATTTCCACTGAACGATTTATCGGTCATTACATGATGGCACTATTGTTTGCGCTCACGGCCAAACGTTCGTTTTTCGAAAGTTAGTTCGGACGATTTTTCGTATAGTGTATGGCCAGCATTAGCCTAGGTGCACACTAATGCTGCTGCATAATCATGTGTTTTTCAATGCATTTTTGCACATTTTTTACATGCTTTCTTTATTGTTTTTATGCTTCATGCCTTTTTTGAAAGAGGAGGAGATTGGTTGTTAAGCACAAAATCTTGCCAAAAAAAGCACCAAGAACATGCCTAAACATCATATACATGCATTTTTCATGTGCTCCCATTGAAGTCTATGGGGTCAAAAACACACCATGCTGCCCCAAAAGAAGCACTCACACCTTTATCAACAGTCACACTGCACCATGCAAACAGGCACCATAGAGAATAAATACAGTATGATTTCTATTGTTATGCATTGCAGCGCAAAGGCAGATGCACCAGAACTCACACTATTGTGAACAGGGCTTAAAGTGGTTGTAAACCTTTACAGACCACTTTTACCTATAGGTAAGCCTAGATTAAGGCTTACCTGTAGGTGCAAGAAATTACTCCTAAACCTACACGGTTTAGGAGATATTTGCAAAAGACAGGCACCGATGTCTATGGCGCATGCGCCGTACACAACGGCGTGCAGGCGCACTGAGCGTGCCATCTCTAATGGCGATCGTGCCCTTAGTGGCGGCTCCCGCGCGGGAGTGATGTCATCGCGGCTCTGGCCAGTCACAGCACCGGAGCCGCAATACCCGGAAGTCACTCCGGGAGAGATGGCTGCGACGGAGGGGAACGAGGAACGCTGCGGGGGGCTTCGATCTCAGGTAAGTAATTCATAATGAGCTAGTTTGCTATGCATACTAGCTCATTATGCCTTTGCCCTGCAGGGTGTTTTTTTTTTTTTCTTCAGAGGGTTTACTTCCTCTTTAAAGTAGATCTATAGGTATCAGGTTTTTGATTGAGAAAGGGAGGGCTATAATCCCTGTCAGATTTTTTGCTATCTTTGACCCATTGGGGAGATTTACCATCACTTATTGTTCCTTAGCCAAAACAGGAAGTGAGAGGAAATCCCTGCAAATTAAAGCAGTATTAAACCCAAAAGCAAACATGTTTGATCTATCTACCTCTCTTCTGCCCTCAAAAGCACCTGATCAAACCAAGATTGATTTGATCAGATGCTTTACCAGCTGTTAATGGCTTGTAAACAACAACCCAAATTCGAAAGTGATGAAATCATCTTCTAGCAAGCAGACAGAGTGGTTGCAGCGGTCTCGGGCTCCCCGATAACACTGGAGAGCGTGAGAATGGCAGCAGGAGGGGCTTTCTTCTGTGCCCTGTAGAAGTGATTTGGCGGCTGGGCCAAGCATGTCTCCAGACCTAAACCCCATTGAGCATCTATGGGGCATCCTCAAATAGAAGGTGGAAGAGTGCAATTTTTCTAACATCCACCATCTCTGTGATGTCGTCATGAAGGAGTGGAAGCGTGGCAACCTGTGAAGCTGTAGTGAAATCCATGCCCTAGAGGGTTAGGGCAGTGCTGGAAAATAATGGTGACCACACAACATTTTGACATTTTGGGCCCAATTTGGACATTTTCACTTAGGGGTGTACTCACTTTTGTTGCCAGCGATTTAGACATTAATGGCTGTGTGTTTGAGTTTTTTTTGAGGGGACGGCAAATTGACACTGTTATACAAGCTGTACACTCACTACTTTACATTGTAGCAAAGTGTAATTTCTTCAGTGTTGTCACATGAAAAGATATAATAAAATATTTACAAAAATTTGAGGGGTGTACTCACTTTTGTGAGATACTGTATGCATAATTGATTATAAAAAAAAATTGTGTTCAAAATCAATCAAATATAAAGTGCTAGTGCAAATAACAATAAATACTGTGTGTGTGTATGTGTGTATGTGTGTGTATATATATATATATATATATATATATATATATATATATATATATATATATATATATAAAAGTCCCAATTCATATATCCTTATAGTAAATCCTCGCACTACTCAATGAAAAGTGCTTGGTGTCTATTTTTCTTTAAATTTTCAACTCGTGTGACACACAAAATAGAGTGCTCAGTTCTGTATTTTAACTTTTAAATGTGCTCCATGCCGTCTTTTCACCTCACTCACTGGAATTAAATGGCCTCTTATTCTTATAAGCACTTTTGGAGGAATGCCCATCCAGTCTGGGGACACGATGTTTGCTCCTTTTAGGATCTCTCTATGAATGGTTGTTCTCCACATGCGTGCATATAAGCGAATAGAGGAGAGGCCCAAGACAGTCTCTAATAGTGTAATTCTGTTTTTTTATTAAAAAGTAAAAAATATACTTTCAAAGTAAATGAATATGCATCGCTTTGTATAACCTCCTTTAATACTCATCTGCATTCCATAGACTGGCTACTAAGAGAGCAGAAGTGACCCAATAAGCCCCATTCCAACGCATTTTGTCACACTGCCACTCCTGATGACGTCAGGCATCCACTCTTGGATGTTTGCTAACTGTTTTCTTTGGACTGTATGTACATGGATTCTTAACTCTGGGTTCCTCCTCTGTTTCTAAAGGGGTGTCCCTGTTTTGTAGAGTGCTGCTTAACTGAAGCCAGCGTGGTCAGTGATAATTTCAGTGATCCATTGAAAACCTGTATCCAGCACCCAGTTTAACTTGTGTTTGATCTAAGGCTACCCTGCCCACAGAGTGAGAGCGCTGCTATGCTATTTCACTGCAGAGCAAACCACATGGCTTTGTATAACCTCCTTAATATTCATCGGCATTCCATAGACTGGGTACTAAGAGAGCGGAAGTGACCCAATAAGCCCTACCAACGCGTTTCGTCATGCTGTCACTCCTGATGACGTCAGGCATACACTCTTGGATGTTTGCTAACTGTTTTCTTTGTACTGTATGTACATGGATTATCAACTCTGGGTTCCTCTGTTTCTAAAGGGGTGTCCCTGTTTGTGGAGTGCTGCTGAACCGGAGCCAGTGTGGTCAGTGATAATTTCAGTGATCCATTGAAAATCTGTATCCAGCACCTAGTTTAACTTGTGTTTGTTCTAAGGCTACCCTGGCTACAGAGTGAGAGTGCTGCTATGCTATTTCACTGCAGAGCAAACAACATTTCCATACTGTTAAAAGCAGCAGAAAATGAACAGATCTACTGGCAGAATCAATGGGTTATCAAACTATGGGGTTGATTTGCAAAATCTGGAGAGTGCAATAACTGGTGCATCTGTGCATGGTAGCCAATCAGCTCTTGATTTCAGCTTGTTCAACTAAGGGCCCTTTCACACAGACGCGTCCGTGTGCAGACTCCGCTTTGCTCAGCGGGGATCGCTCCGTCAATCCCTGCTGAGCAGGCAGATGACAGGTGGGTCTCTGCACACTGCAGGGACCGACCTGTCAGAGCGTCGGATGCGACCTATGGGGCATCGGATGACGACGGGCCATAGAGTCCGTTGTCATCCGATCCGCCAGATGGATGGAAAAGAAGGGTTTTCCTCCGTCACACTTTAGCGGATTGGAGCGGGTCGGATGTCAGCGGGCATGTCATTGCTAACATCCGTTGCTCCATAGAGGTGCATGGTACGTCTGTTCAGGTCTGCCTAAAAAAACTGACAGGCGGACCTAAACGGTGATAGGGGCCTTAGTTTTGACAAGAAAACCTGGAAGCTGATTGGTTTCTATGCACAGCTGCACCAGGCTTTGCACTCTCCAGTTTTAGTAAATCCCCCCCCCCCATGTGTTTTAGGGGGAACGTACAAAAACATATGTGTTGTTGCTGGTGACATACTTCATCATATATGTTATTTTTTTTTATTTTGCCCATAGTTACACTTTAATACTTTGTTTTAAATCCGAGACAAGAACATAATGCATTTTGTGTCACATTTCTTATGTCTGTATTTGAAGATTACGGTATGTAGTGAATCGTTCAGATGAGCTTTGTTTTGGATAAAACACTTGAATACAATGAATACATTTAAATAAATGTTTTTTAATAATCAACAAGGTAGTTCAACAATAAAGACATTGAATATGACACTGAGATGCTGACATACTGTAGGTATGGCATATCTCCATCTGAACAAATGCACTTGTCTTTCATGTATTATAAGACCTAGTTGTAGCCTTTACTAGGATTTGCTTTTACTAAAACTATTTGCAAGTTGATCCCTTTCCTCCTCTTTCCCTTTTTGAAGTGCTGCAAATCTACATTAGTCCCTGGAGAGGATGAAGTGGTGAAAGGATGGGGCTTTCTCCTGCAAGATTGCACAATGGCCAGAGAGGACTCTGTGAAGTGCCTACGCTGTCTGCTCTACGCCCTCAATTTACTTTTCTGGGTGAGTCAAGAGGGCCAAGCAGTTCCAGTCTGTCAAGCAGGTGGCAATGCCTCGACTCAGGTTACAGCTGGCCCAGAGAGAAGGCACCAAAGGGCACAACTAAGCATGAATTAATTTACCGGGATTACTATGTATTTTCCAAAGATCTAAGGGTTGTCTTCTATTAGTTCCTTTGATCAACATACACTGCTGCCGCATGTGCCAGTTCTAGTGCCAGCTTTTTTCTCCTTTATCAAAGGGAGAAGGTGATAAATAACTGTCCCGGTATTAAAGAAGCAGTGTGTTTCTTTCATCGTGCTCCTAAATGGACGCGGTCACATGCTTTATAGTCATAGCTAGAATTATTCATTACTTTCTTAAGTGTGAAATGAATATGCAGGCCCTGCCCAGCCTTCTGGGTAGCAGACACTTGAAAGCGATTAACAGTATGTCTAGAAGTATTTCAAAAAGGGAACTTCAAATAGTCAAGGTCGGCATCCACTGCCGGGCAGAAATTGTTGGTGTATGTTTATGTTGTTATTTTCTCTGCATTGCAATAGTCACAATTAACACAATGAAACAAATCCAGGATTTTACATTGAGTACAGTAGAAAACTTGGATTTAACATAACAATACACTCATACAAGAGTCTCTTTACTTTGCTGGACCTGGCTCAGCTGCTGGGGCCCATTTTCTCTGCAGTGGTTTGCTTGGACAGCAATGAAAAATCTGTGCCATTGTACTTAGTGGCACAGTTGCCATCTGTACTTACGTGATGGTTTTTGTTTAGCGAAAGGCATCCTGCAACTTTTTCTGTCCAGTTTATAGAAGATACATGCTTATTGTTTTTAAAAGCACAGCATGCAATCTGGAAGCAAAACCTATGCAGCCTGGAAGCAAAATGCATGTGTAATTAAGACCCCAGTGGCCATTCAACCAAAAAGAAAGCCCAAGAAAATGTCTGTACTAATGTACTGTATTCAAATGTAGGCTTCGCATTTATGCATTGACTGCACTTCCCCAAATTACAACGTGTAGCTTTTTTTCCATCCAGTTTTTTTTTTTTTTCTGATGCATACTCATTGGGGTTGATTTACTAAAGTCAACAAGGCTGTTTACTTTGTATGGGAACTTTCCCTTAAGCCCTGTACACACGATCGGATATCCTATGGATTCTAATCCGATGGTTTTTTCCATCGGAAATCCGATGAAACTGTCTTTCATCAGTCTTGCCCACACACCATCAGTCAAAAAACGGACCGTTTCAAACGCGGTGACGTAAAACATTCCGATGAGCCGAGAAAAATTAAGTTCAATGCTTCTGAGCATGCGTCGACTTGATTCTGAGCATGCGTGGGTTTTTTACCTGATGGATTTTCACACAGACGATCGGATTTTGCTATCGTTCTTTTTCCCATCGGCTAAATTTAAAACATGTTCTATTTTTTCACACCGATGGAAAAAAGACCGATGGGGCCCATACACGATCGGTTCGTCCAATGAAAACAGTCCATCGGACTGTTTTCATCTGTAAAACCGATCGTGTGTACACGGCTTTAGTGAATGAGGTGAAAATTCACTTTGCAGAAAATATCCAATGACATGTAAGGGGGGGATTTTTTTTTTATTTCTGCTTGCACAAGATTGAATGATGAAAGATAGCATTTACTGAAGCCAATGGAAAATTCTCTTGCAAAGTGAAAATTCCTTAAAAACGAAAAAGCCTATTTGCCTTTTGGAAATTAACCCCATTGTTTTTAATGGCTCGGAATACAACCTAAAGCTAACTGGAAGCAAAATGCATGCAAACCTAAAGCATTATTTCAAAAGATGTGGTGGCTGCATTGGATTTCTTTTTTTGGGGGCCTTTCTACCCTTTATTTTCACCTGACGATACTTTCGATAACACACTTCCTGTCCCTGTTTGGCTACACTCGCTAATCCACTTTATCTATTGAGGAGCCAATGAGCTGCCTTTTTTTATCTCCATTACATGGAGAATTCATGTGACTAGAAATCCACAGCAAGAAAGATAAGGTTCTGTATGCTTTTGTTTTCTTTTAAGCCGACAGAAAGTAACAAGGGCACTGCATTTTTGATAAGATATAAAGTTTTTTTTTTTGTACTTCCTGCAAACTTGCATTGCAGTGTGTTGCCATTTATTTTGAAAGTCATGCCAACCCACACATACAATATAAACAACATAAACAAATGCATCTGCCCTTCAGCCCACCACGGAACACGGGTGTAAATGCACTGTGCATTGCAGTATGCTGTGTTGGCCAAAAATAATACACAATTGTTTTTTGTGTGTTGAGTCCACTAAATGCCTATTCAGAGTTAATGGTCTGTCTTAATGCAACATACAGCAACTCTTTTACCACTTGGGGTTCACCCTCTCACCTGCAATGTACTGCAGATGGGTAGCCCATGCAGGCAAAGTCACTTACTGGTACGGTGATGACTGTATCCAGGTTTAGGGTGATTGCACACAGTGGGAGTCTGTCAGCAAGTGAATCATTGGCTGGGATTTGCTGATCGGCTGTGTCCAATCACAGCCCAGAGCCCTGTGTTGACAATCAACACAGGGCTTTGCACAGAGGGAATCATCTCCTGTGTAAAGCAGGGATAAGAAACAAAGAAATCTGTTAGTAAAAGCAGCACACAATACACACATTACACATTGAAACCCCCTGATCGCCCTAGATGTTAACCCATTCCCAGCCAGTGTCATAAGTACAGTGACAGTGTATAGTATTATCACTGATCACTGTATTAGTGTCACTAGTGATGTCAGTGGCAGTTAGTCAGTCCCCCTCCCCATCGTCAGTTAGTGTCAGATTGATCACCACCATTAGTAGTATATATAAAAAAAAAAAAGATAAAAACTCCAATCCCATAGTTTGTAGATGCTATACTTTTCCCGCAAACCAATCAATATACACTTGGTGAGATTTTTTTTTTTTTTTACCAAAGACTTAGCAGAATACATTTTGTCCAAAATGTATTAATAAATTAGATTTTTTTTTTATTTTTTTTTTATTGGATATGTTTTATAGTAGACAAAAAAATATATATATGTAGCGCTCTCACCCCATCTCTTTCTTCTAGGGGTATCACACACGACAGAGTGAGATGCGCTACGGCCCATGTCCTCCCCATAGCTGTGGGGGAGGTGAAGGGCAGTACCAGATATTTCCTCGGGCCTATGTGCTTCTGTCTAGAATTAAGTCCTGCTGCGCCAACACTTCCCTCTGCTCCCATTAACCAGAGTTCCACACACCGATCACCGTCCAACTCTTGTTTTATTGCATAACTCACAATAAACAGTGCTTCAGTAGCCAACTGGTTGGGACTCAATAACAGTTTGATACAAGGGGATGAGCAGGTCGAGGCACTATCCTGATTGTCAGCTAAACCACTGCGATCTCACCAGCGGTTACTATAGCCTTGGCTAGAAAGGACTTAGAGCTTGAGAGTCTCTACCAGCGACTCAAGAGAACGTAGATAGGAGTACCTTCGCTGCGTTGTGGCCCCTGTCAGGGGAAGATGTCCCTCCAAGGGAGTTACCAGAGGCCCATCCGTCACTGGGTTGATGCTGCTCCAGACTCTCCGAATGGGTAACCTCCCCGGCCTCCTCACCTCAGACATGGGCCCCATCCACTTCAGGGACCCTCAGACTTCTCCACCCTCGCGGGACCCAGTCGAAGTCACTGGTCCCCAGGCCTCCTGGTTTAGTACCTCACCCCAGGCTGAAGATGCCTGGGATGGACTCCAACTCCATTCCGGTCAGGCCTAGGGCACTTGAGCCAGAATTTAGAACCGCCCGCACCCAGGCCTAAGGTGCCTGGGCGCGTGATGATCGACCTCCAGAAGAGCAAGAACTCGTGACTAGGGCGTCTCCCCCTTTTATCCCCTCCAACGACGACTTGGCAGGTTCCCCGCCCTCGCCGTACCATCTCCGAGAAGGGACAAAAGGGACAGCACTGTGGCGGCAAATCTACCCCGAGCCTGCGGGCACCTGCCACCCACAGGCCAAGGAGAATATTACACCGCCCAATCCTCCACGAATACAAATGGTCCAATTACTCCCATACTTTACCACCCAGGTGTATCCCACCTAAATTTAGAGACCCCGCTACATATATATATTTTTTTAAATGTTTGGTATTTTTTCGCTTATATTGCAAAAAATAAAAACCGCAGTGGCGATCAAATATGAACAAAAGAAAGCTCTGTTTGTGAGCAAAAATGATATAAATTTCAATTGGGTACAGTGTTGCATGACTGCGCAATTACCTGTTAAAGTAGTGCAGTGCTAAATAGCAAAAAAACAGCCTGGTCATTAGAGGGGTAAAACCTGCTGAAGCTAAGGCGGTTAAATAAATGAAAGTTAGCATGCATAGGTGTGAATGGGCCCTAAAACTTCCTCCCATTATGCATTAACACAGTTGTCACAGTAGGCTATGCAGAATTGCCGGTGCAGGTTTGTTATAACTTAAACCTGAACTTTAAAAACAAGAACTTTAATTTAAATGTATTCTTCAGTAGTCACAAAGGATATGAATCCAATTTGTGTGTTACAAATGCCTTTGCAAACCTAGGTATTACCTTGTAAATATAGTGGTGACATGATCACTGGGTTGCACATAATTTGTGCAAAGAGTAGAGCTGTAGGTGGGGTTCAGCAGGCCCATCCAGTACACACTGAATGCAGCAAACTACAGGAGGGGCAGAGACAAGACCAGTCAACCTGCACAGTGGCAGTGACTGGTCTTTATCACAGGAAGGTCCTACACACAGGCAAATTTTCACGCAGGATTACTGCACAGATCTGAAAGAAATACACAAAGTACACCAAGATTCAAGTAAGAATATGCTTGACTCACAGATTTAGAGAATATTTTCTTATCTTGGCTTTAATAAAACCTGCTTGATAATACTTCCTCAGTTCATCTTAAATTCAGCGTGGTGATCCAGTACAGGTCATATGTTGTTATACATATTTAAAGTGGACCTTTTATTAAATTGCACAGATCACAGTAGGTCTTGTTTCAATACTCCTAGATCACCATGGTATTTTAAAACATAAATTCCTTTCCCTTGTCTTGACTAAACATCTCTTCCAAGCTGTGATTTAAAGCCTTGGCAAAAAATCCCATGGTCTCTGGCTACCTAACCCTTTCGTGAGCAGATGTTTTTAAAGCTTAGATGTCCAGACCAAGTTAAGCAGCATCCGCATATGTCAGTTAACTTGACAACTACTCTGTGACTCGTTTTTCAGTTTGACATCAGGCCTAAAAGCTAGGAACACACACAGGGGCTCATTTACTAGTCACACTGGTGCGATTTGACATGTCAAATCGGCGAAATTTGCCGCAAATTGCGGGCAATGGCACCGTCCTAATCAGTGCGACGCCGCACTGCACCGATTACAAAAAGTAGTTTCTGTACTACTTTTTGCGATTTCAGCCGCGATTTACATTGACATCTGTTTCAGATGTCTTTGAAATCAGTACTGCCAGCAGGAGTGAAATCGTGCAAGTTCAGCTGAACTCGCAGGCTTCACTCCCGCAGCCCCAGTGTGAACGTGGGCTAAGGCCCCTTTCACACTTATACTATGACTTGTACCACGATTTTGGACTGCAAAATCGCATGACAAGTCATTCCCCATGATTTTCAATGAATACCATTCATATTGGCACGACTTTAAGTCGTGCTGACTTCAAAGTAGTTCCTGCACTACTTTTTTTCTGAAGTCAGATCAAAGTCGGATCCCGTATTAATGGATCCGAATTTGGCATGCGACTTGTGCATGAAGGGGAACTCCACGCCAATTAAAAAAACAAAAAAAACAAAAAAAAACGCATAGGTTCCCCCTTCATGAGCATACCGGGCCCTTCGGTCTGGTATGGATTTTAAGGGGAACCCCCTACGCTGAAATAACGGTGTGGGGGTCCCCCCAAAATCCATATCAGACCCTTATCAGAGCACGCAGTCCGGCCGGTCAGGAAAGGGGGTGGGGACGAGCGAGCACCCCCCCTCCTGAACCGTACAAGACAGCATTCCCTCAACATTGATGGTGGGTGCTTTGGCGCAGGGGGGGCCCTGCGCCCCCCACCCCAAAGCACCTTGCCCCCATGTTGATAAGGACAAGGGCCCCTTCCCGACAACCCTGGCCATTGGTTGCCGGGGTCTGTGGGAAGCGGGCTTACCGGAATCTGGGAGCCCCCTTTAATAAGGGGGCTTCCAGATCCTGGCCCCCCACCCTATGTGAATGAGTATGGGGTAATGCCGTGTGCGCAACGACTTATATAGGCATGGGGCGGGGTCACCGGGTGATGACATTCGGTGACCCAGCCCCCTATGACATCACCGTCCCATCATGCCCTGGGCGGTGACGTCATAAGGGGCGGGGTCACCGGATGACATCACCCGGTGACCCCACCCCATGCCTATATAAGTCACTGCGCACACGACATTACAGCGGGAGAGAGCGCCAAGTCAACATCGAAAGAAGAGTAGAGGGAGAAGACGACGGAGAAGACCGGGCAACCGCTATCAAAACAGCTGGCAGAAGATAGCGGTAGAGCCCGGCAGAAGACACTGGATAGTGGGAGAAGAACCGGAGAGCGTGGAGAAGAAGGCCCCTGAAGTCGCAAAAGACCCCCAAAGTCAGAAGAGACCCCCAGAGCTGCCTAATAAATTACTTTAAAAACCTGTGTAGTGTGTGTGTGCTTTTTTTTTTACACTTTTTCCCCCCAGGTGAATGGGTAGGGGTTAAGATGTACCCCCATACTCATTCACATAGGGTGGGGTGCCGGGATCTGGGGGTCCCCTTATTAAAGGGGGCTCCCAGATTCCGATAAGCCACCCCATCCGGAGACCCCGACAACCACCGATAAGCCCCCCCTGCCCCAAAGCAACGGGGGGGGGGGCGCTCGCTCGTCCCTACCCCCTTTCCTGAACGGCCGGGCTGCATGCTCGGATAAGGGTCTGTTATGGATTTTGGGGGGGACCCCACGCCATTTTTTTGGCGCGGGGTTCCCTTGCCGTTTTTTTTTTTTTAAAACATTGGCGTAGAGTTCCCCCTAATTATTGGGGGATCAAAGTCGCGTCCCTGCTCATTGCAGTCATACTTCAAGTCATAGGGCAAAGTCTGATCCACAGTCGTATGACTGTCTTCTCAAAATCGCGCGACTTTGGAGTAGCACAAGTGTGAAAGGGACCTAAAGTGGAAGTTAATGCAAAAACTAAAATCCCTGCATCTATAGCCACCAACATTCTAACACTAACCTCTCTAGCCCTGATAAGAAAAAATCAGTATACATACCTTTTCTACAGGCGATTCAACCCGATTCTTCAGCGACAGAAGCTCTGATCCCACGCTGAGCTGTCAGCCGTGGCTTCGCTATGTGGGCGGGTGCAGAGGACATGTCTGTCAATGGAAGCCCCATCGTAACTATGGGTGACGTCACTTCCTCTTCATTTCACAGCCGTTGTCAGACGTGTACTCAGCAGAGCTTCCGCTGCTGGAGATCGGGTCGGATCGCCTGCAGAAAAGGTATGTATACTGATTTTTTTTCTTTTTAGGGCTAGATAGGTTAGTGTTAGAATGTTGGTGGCTATAGGATACAGGGATTTTAGTTTTTGCATGGACTTCCACTTTAACTGAACAAGCTGAAGTTAGCTACCATGCAGAGCTGCACTGGATTTTGCACTCTCCAGTTTTAGTAAATCACACACCACAGTTGCGCTTTCCTAATTCTCTACTCCGAGGTTATTAATTTATTAATAGCGATGGGCATTTTACATTTGGACTTAAAAAGTAATTTTATGGGCATGAAGAGGATAAGCATTTTGCAGAGGGGCACAACCAGGAAGCAGCACTTGTTTACATATTAAAGTGTTAGTACAGGCTAACCATAACTTTTTTTAAAAGTTTCCTTTCCCCTCCTCCTACTTGTGAGATGGGGGTTGTTTAGCTCAAGTGGTAGATGCGTTTTCCCAGCGATTCAAGACAGCCAGGAACTATATTTAAGGGCCTGGTAGCCCATTTTTATTAAAAAAGGCAAAATAAAAGTCCAAACAAAGGTTTCCCACGCAGGGGTTCTTCTCCATCAAATACACATAACAGAAAATGCTAGCCCACCTGGCTCTCTGTAGCAGTACTTCTGCAGTTTCCTGGTCACCCAGACCACCGGACTCCTCAAAGTAGACGGCTTCCCTTTAGCGTCCACAGCTCTGCCTCTTGCGGTCACCAATGTTCTGGCTGTCACCTACAGACTCTCTGACTCCTGAAGACCTCCTGTCTCTTGGTTAGGGATGAGCTTCGTGTTCGAGTCGAACATACGTTCGACTCGAACATCGGCTGTTCGATCGTTCGACGAAGATCGAACGATTTGGGCCGTTCGCGCCAAATTCGAGTGACGCGAACGGCCCACAATGCACTACGCCATCGCAGTGTCATCCAGGCGCTGTGATTGGCCAAGCATGCACTGTGACCCCGCATGCTTGGCCAATCACAGCGCCGGCAGCGAGGAGAGCAATGATTGGCCACAGGCAGGATGCCTGTGGCCAATTATTGCTGAGGGTGTTTAGTACACGCCCCACACTATAAAAGGCCGCCAGCACGGCGGCCTAGTGTAGTGTGTTCCGGAGCAGGGATAGAGCAGCATAGGCAGGGACAGTGACTGTTATTTCTTTCTTGCTTAACCTGGATTCCTTTAGTTTAGGGAAAGAGAAGGATAGGTAGGGAGAGTGTCAGTGTGTTTTGTGCTTGTGCTATAGTGTGCTTAAAAAAAACATTTATTCTAGGGACAGAAAACTGTAGGTAGGGACAGTGTCAGTTTCTTTCACTCTGCAAGTCCTTGTTTCCAGGGACCTGGAAGGACAGTGAGTGAATTGTCCTTGTGCTATATTGTGCTTAAAAAAACATTTATTCTAGGGACAGAAAACTGTAGGTAGGGAGAGTGTCAGTTTCTTTCACTCTGCAAGTCCTTGTTTCCAGGGACCTGGAAGGACAGTGAGTGAATTGTCCTTGTGCTATATTGTGCTTAAAAAAAAACATTTTTTCTAGGGACAGAAAACTGTAGGTAGGGAGAGTGTCAGTTTATTTCACTCTGCAAGTCCTTGTTTCCAGGGACCTGTAAGGACAGTGAGTGAATTGTCCTTGTGCTATATTGTGATTAAAAAAAACATTTTTTCTAGGGACAGAAAACTGTAGGTAGGGAGAGTGTTTTTTTTCTTTCACTCTGCAAGTCCTTGTTTCCAGGGACCTGTAAGGACAGTGAGTGAATTGTCCTTGTGCTATATTGTGATTAAAAAAAACATTTTTTCTAGGGACAGAAAACTGTAGGTAGGGAGAGTGTTTTTTTTTCTTTCACTCTGCAAGTCCTTGTTTCCAGGGACCTGGAAGGACAGTGAGTGAATTGTCCTTGTGCTATATTGTGCTTAAAAAAAACATTTATTCTAGGGACAGAAAACTGTAGGTAGGGAGAGTGTCAGTTTATTTCACTCTGCAAGTCCTTGTTTCCAGGGACCTGTAAGGACAGTGAGTGAATTGTCCTTGTGCTATATTGTGATTAAAAAAAACATTTTTTCTAGGGACAGAAAACTGTAGGTAGGGAGAGTTTTTTTTTTCTTTCACTCTGCAAGTCCTTGTTTCCAGGGACCTGTAAGGACAGTGAGTGAATTGTCCTTGTGCTATATTGTGCTTAAAAAAAACATTTATTCTAGGGACAGAAAACTGTAGGTAGGGAGAGTGTCAGTTTATTTCACTCTGCAAGTCCTTGTTTCCAGGGACCTGTAAGGACAGTGAGTGAATTGTCCTTGTGCTATATTGTGATTAAAAAAAACATTTTTTCTAGGGACAGAAAACTGTAGGTAGGGAGAGTGTTTTTTTTCTTTCACTCTGCAAGTCCTTGTTTCCAGGGACCTGTAAGGACAGTGAGTGAATTGTCCTTGTGCTATATTGTGATTAAAAAAAACATTTTTTCTAGGGACAGAAAACTGTAGGTAGGGAGAGTGTCAGTTTATTTCACTCTGCAAGTCCTTGTTTCCAGGGACCTGTAAGGACAGTGAGTGAATTGTCCTTGTGCTATATTGTGATTAAAAAAAACATTTTTTCTAGGGACAGAAAACTGTAGGTAGGGAGAGTGTTTTTTTTCTTTCACTCTGCAAGTCCTTGTTTCCAGGGACCTGTAAGGACAGTGAGTGAATTGTTCTTGTGCTATATTGTGATTAAAAAAAACATTTTTTCTAGGGACAGAAAACTGTAGGTAGGGAGAGTGTCAGTTTCTTTCACTGTGAAAGTCCTTGTTTCAAGGGACAGAGAAGGACACCTGAAGGTAGCCCTTATTGCTTTTTTCCCCATCTCCCTGCAGGCCATCTATTAGAATGTCTGGAAGGCAAACAAGGAGAGGCAGACAGTCAGGAGGCAATAAAAGAGGGCAAGCAGGCTCTGTGTCTGGGGGCAACAGTGCTGGTCGTGGACGCGGTGCATTGTCATCAGCACATGGCCATGGGACACGCTTGTCCTTCTTTTCGGCAGCTGGACATGTTGAGCCACATCATGCCGAAGACTTGGTAGAGTGGATGACCAAGCCCTCCTCCTCCTCCTCATCCTCTCTCACCCAGGCTCAGGGTACTGGAAAAGCAGCTGCCAAATCGTCGTCTTCCCTGGTATCAATGTCAGACAAATCATCAGTCACTCCTTCCCTAGACCCACCATGTCCTCCTCCTGAGGAGTCCCCCGAACTGTTTCAGCACAGTGTTGGGTACATGCTCCAGGAGGATGCCCAGCGTTTCGAAGGGTCTGATGATGAAACCCAGCTAGAGGAAGGCAGTAGCGTGAGAGCAGACAGAGGGGATGCTCAAGAAGGACACCAATCTGGCAGTCATGTTCCAGCAGCTGCAGCATACTGCCAGATTGGCTCCAGTGATGAGGAGGGAGGGGATGATGAGGTCACTGACTCCACGTGGGTGCCTAATAGGAGAGAGGAGGAGGAGGAGGATGAGGAGGAGGCACATCTCCAACGAGGCAGGATGCCCTTTGGTGGCCAGCGTAAGGGCAGTACACCGACGGAATCACACCGCAGAGCTCCGCCTGTGCAGGGCGCTGCCTCTGCCCGTCATTCAAAAAGTTCTTTGGTGTGGGCCTTTTTTGAGGCTAGTGCATCAGATCGCACAGCTGCTGTTTGCAACATATGTCTCAAGCGTATATCGCGTGGCCAAAACATCAGCCGCTTGGGTACCACATGCCTGACCAGACATATGTTGACCTGCCATGCAGCTCGTTGGCAAGCCTACCTCAAAGACCCACACCAAAGAACAAAGCGGACCTCTCCTTGCACCGCATCAGCTGGGATCTCCAACCCCACTATAACTTCAGTCCTCTCTGAAACATGCACTGAGAGGAATGAAGGTGTAGAATTAGGTGTGTCACAGCCAAGTACTTGCGGCCACTCTGCTAGCAGTACACCGACGTCCGATTCTAGCAGGCAAATTTCCCTGCCCCAGCTGCTGGACCGTCGAAAGAAGTTCACTCCCAGCCATCCACATGCCCAGCGGTTGAATGCTAGCTTGGCTAAATTGCTAGCGCTTCAACTGCTGCCTTTTCAGTTGGTAGACTCGGCCCCCTTCCGTGAGTTTGTGCAATGTGCGGTTCCTCAGTGGCAGGTTCCCAAACGCCACTTTTTCTCACGGAAGGCTATTCCGGCTCTCTACCGGCATGTGGAAGGCAATGTCTTGGCCTCGCTGGACAGGGCGGTCAGCGGTAAGGTGCATATTACCGCTGACTCATGGTCCAGCAGGCATGGACAGGGACGTTACCTTTCTTTCACGGCCCATTGGGTCACTCTTTTGGCAGCTGGGAAGGATGCAGGACAAGGTGCAGTAGTGTTGGAGGTTGTCCCACCGCCACGCCTCCAAAATGCTACTACTGGTTGTGACACACCTCTCTCCTCCACCCCCTCCTCTTCTTCTTCCTCCATGGCCTCTTCCTGTGGTTTGTCCTATGAACCAGCGGTGCTCCGTAGCCGTTCACGGGGCTACGCAAGTACGCAGGCAAAAAGATGCCATGCCGTGCTTGCGCTGGTGTGTTTGGGGGACAGAAGCCACACTGGGGCAGAGGTCCTGTCTGCTCTGCAGGGCCAGGCCGAGAGTTGGTTGACGCCACGCCAGCTTAAGCCAGGAATGGTGGTTTGCGACAATGGCACCAACCTCCTCTCCGCCCTCCGACAGGGACAACTGACCCATGTGCCCTGTGTGGCTCACGTCCTTAACCTGGTGGTGCAGCGGTTCTTGGGCAGGTACCCGGGCTTACAGGATGTCCTGAGGCAGGCCAGGAAAGTCTGTGTGCATTTCCGCAGATCTTATAATGCCAGTGCTCGCCTGGCTGAGCTGCAAAAGGAGTTGAACCTGCCCAAGAACCGCCTTATATGTGACATGCCCACCAGGTGGAACTCAACGTTTGCCATGCTGCAGCGGCTGCACACGCAGCAGAGGGCCATCAATGAGTACCTGTGCGACTACGGCACCAGGACAGGGTCAGGGGAGCTTGGTTTTTTTTCTCCACGCCAGTGGGGCATGATCAGGGATGCATGCACTGTCCTGGCACCATTTGAGGAGGCCACGAGGATGGTGAGCAGTGACAGTGCATGCATCAGTGACACTGTACCTCTTGTCCACCTGTTGGAGCACACGCTGCGTGGAATAATGGACAGGGCACTTGAGGCAGAACAGAGGCAGGAAGAGGAGGACTTCCTTGCCTCTCAAGGCCCCCTTTACCCAGACAGTGTTCCTTCTGTCCCACCCATCGCACAGGAAGAGGAGGAGGAGGAGGAGGAGGAGGAGGAGGAGGAGGAGGAGGAGGAGGAGGAGGAGGAGGATTGTGTCAGCATGGAGGTGGAGGCTGGCACTCAGCATCATCAGCAGCAGTCTTTTAGGGATGATTTACAGTCCCAAGAAACCAGTGGACTTGTACGTGGCTGGGAGGAGGTGGCTGCGGATCATGTCGTCCTTAGTGACCCAGAGGACTCCGGAGCGAATGCCTCAGCAAACCTACGCTGCATGGCCTCCCTGATCCTGCAAAGTCTGCGGAAGGATCCTCGTATTCTTCGGATCAAGGAGAGGGACCATTACTGGCTGGCCACTCTCCTTGATCCACGGTACAAGGGTAAGGTTGCGGACCTTATGTTACCGTCGCAGAGGGAGCAGAGGATGAGACAACTCCGGGAGGCCTTGCAGAAAGGTCTGTGCAACGCGTTCCCAGAGACTGGGAGGTTACAAACTCCTGGTCCTGGACAACGAGTTGCTGAGGCTTCGGCCAGTCAAAGAAGGAGCGGTGGGGAAGGTGGCCGTCTGACCGATGCGTTCAGACAATTCTTTAGTCCGCAGCCCCAAAGTATGATCGGTTCCAGCAACCATCGCCAGCGTCTGATAAACATGGTGCAGGAATATCTAGGGGCAAGGTCAGACTTGGACACCTTTCCCACCGAAAATCCTCTGGCTTACTGGGTCTTGAGGATGGATCACTGGCCAGAGCTTGCACAGTATGCAATTGAGCTACTGGCCTGTCCTGCATCCAGCGTTCTTTCGGAACGCACATTCAGTGCTGCTGGAGGATTTGTCACGGATCACAGGGTGCGCCTGTCCACCGACTCGGTTGATCGACTGACTTTCATCAAGATGAACCAGTCTTGGATCACCACCAGCTACCACACACCTGATGCTGATATAACAGACTAATTGATTTTAACATGTCACATCCCTTCAAGACTGATGCTGATGCTGAGTGCCTGTGCTGTTATGTTGACTGGCTATCCTCCTCCTCCGAGTCCTCAATGATACGATTGATGATGATAGCTTGGAAGATCATTTTTGTTTATGGGTGCCGCCACCAGTGGCTAAGGCCCAATTTTTCAGCCCCTGTTTTACAGGGGCGTGTAATTACAATTTTTTTAGCAATAATTTGCCATAGGGCTCATTGCTGTGCTCCAAGTACAGTATCTGTGAGGGGTTGGAGTGTTGTGGCACCAGTGCCTAAGGCCCAATTTTTCAGCCCCTGTTCAACAGGGGCATGCAATTACAATTCTTGATCTAATAATTCACAGCAGGGTCCATTGCTGCACCCACCAAGAGTAACTCTGAGGGCTTACAGTCTTGTGGCAACGCCACCACCACCACCACCACGAAAGGCCCAATTTTTCAGCCCCTGTTCAAAAGGGGCATGTAATTACAATTCTTGATCTAATAATTCACAGCAGGGCCCATTGCTGCACCCACCAAGAGTAACTGTCAGGGCTTACAGTGTTGTGGCACCAGCACCACCATCAAAGCCCCAATTTTTACTACCACTGTTCAACAATTATATGTAATTAAAATTCCTGATATAATAGTTGACAGCAGGGCGTTCCAGCACCAACCAAGAGTAACTGAGTGCTTACAGTGTTGTGCCAACACCAACAACTAAGGGGCCTATTTCTGCAGAGTATATACGGCAGGTCCCTACTTTCAAACATCCAACTTACAAACGACTCCTACTTGCAAACGAAAGAAGACAACAGGAAGTGAGAGGAAATCTACCCCTAGAAAGGAAAATTCTCTCCTGTAAGAATAAATATGGGAGAAAGGGGTCTCATCTGTACTGATGCTTTATCAGCAATCCTTGTTTCAAGAAAAACACCACATTTCAAAAACAGTTGTCATTGGGACGGAAAGTGAGGTGAAATGTTCTGAACAGGGGCACAGACAGCAAAACAAATGTTACAGGGGTGATAACCCTTACCTATGTTTCCCAAAAAGTTTAAAAATAGATTTTTGGGCTGGAGCTACACTTCAACAATGTACCTGTTCAAAATTACAAACACATTCTACATAAGAACAAACCTACAGTCCCTGTCTTGTATGCACCGCCTGTATACGGCTGTTCAGAGTATATAGGGCCTTTTTTATTTTATGTGCGGGGTTCCCCTTAATATCCATACAAGACCCAAAGGGGCTGGTAATGGGCTGGGGTAGGGGGGGGGGTCATGGGGTAGCTATGCCATTTTTCTTAAAGAATTTCATCCATATTACCGGGACCAGACATTACATTAAAGCCGCAAGCAGTTTTAAATGGCTTTTTTTTCCTTTAGAAGTGTCATTTTGTGCAGGGACAGTTCTAAACACGGGAAACACGTGGCACTTCACAGGCATACTTTAGACACCCCCCAGGTACGATATTTAAAGGAATATTTGACTTTTTTTTTTTCACTTTATGCATCATTAAAATGACTGCTCCCGAAAAACGACCGTTTTTAAAACTTCTTTTTGCATTGATACATGTCCCCTGGTGCACAACCCGGGTTCCCAAACCCTATTTATGACAATAACATGCATAATAGTTGTTATAATTAGCACTTTAGAATTCGAACGTTCGCATCCATTGTATTTAATAGGGTTCTAATGTTCGTTCGAACTTTCGGTCCGTTCGCGGGTTCTGGTGCGAACCGAACCCGGGGGTGTTCGGCTCATCACTACTCTTGGTGTGGAGCCGTCTCCAACTGGGAGCCCTGAGGTCTTCCCATACATTCATTATAAGGGCTGTGCTCACCTGAGCACACACCCTGCTGGTAATCAGCAAAGTCTGGACACGGTTGGAGAT
This sequence comes from Rana muscosa, assembly GCA_029206835.1. Lineage (NCBI taxonomy): Eukaryota > Metazoa > Chordata > Amphibia > Anura > Ranidae > Rana > Rana muscosa. Next base: position 713,537,444 of record CM055118.1, read on the forward strand.
CCAATCCCTCCCAAGACACTGTGGAATCTCCAAACTACAGGCCTCCACCTCACTGGCGGTACCCATCACAGCCTGATGTTCCTCTGGAACATTGTCAGACGCATGTCTCCCACTCATCCCTTCCAACTCAACAATGAGCCCCTGCACGTAAACATTTGTTACATTGTCACCTTCACACTTGACCTTCAGCGGCTGGGCTGTGAACACCACATCTGCCATGCATGCGCCCTGATCTGGTCCTTCCAACTGGGGGGAAACAACCCTTGTAGGGACCAACGCACCCTCAACCATCGGTCGCTCTGCGATTTCCCTGTCTGGCATAGCCGTTGTTGTATTCACACCCCTGTAGCTCAACATAGCCTTGTCTATCATGGCTAGTAATTGTTTGGCCCAACTGTCCCAATCCGTTGTGCTTCCATTATGAGGGCTCAGCAGTACCTCATCATCGGCTCTAGGAGGCACCAGGGATTCTGCAGCGCAAACAGTAACTTTGTCAGTTCTATATAAATCACATTTTGACAACATGCTTTTACTCTTTGCTAAAGCTTCAAACAAGGCAGGCTGCAATACACCATCACTACCTTGCTCTGGGGGCGCTAACACACTCAGCTGTGTACCTTCAGCTCTGGCCAGCTGACTTAACCCCTTACCAACTGGGTTACACATATGATAAATGGACTGCTCACACAAACTCTCACTGCATGGTGTAGACCCAGTTTGTTCCATCAGAGCAATATCAGGGCTGTCCTGGACAATCTCTGGCTCCAACACCTGGAGACCCCCAGAGATTTCCATGGACAACACACAACACTGTGGCTCTGCTTCTGGTTGCCAAGGGAGACATCCCCCTTTTCTCATTACTAAAGAACACATCACCATGTATCATCAGCAATACCTTTATCATCAGCATTCATAAACATAGCAGTTTCATAAGCTCCATCAGGTTTTCTTTTGTCATAACGCATGGCACCCTGCGTGCCACTCAGCACACCACCCTTCCTCTCCAAAGGAATTATTTTTCCTACTAGGGCGGCTTCACAGTTGTCCTGGGAAACCACTTGCCTCACCACTGCAGGCTCCTTGGCGGTTTCCCTTGGCAACTCTGCAGCACCTGTCACTGTCACTAGGTAACATGGCACACCAACTGCTTTGGTTACCCCTAGCACATCTCTCCCAGCACTCTGCTGGATTACCTTAGGTGCACACAGTGTCCACATGTCCTTTTCAGTCCTTAACCTTGCTGCAAGCTGTGTTTTAACCTGTGTCTCCCCGCTGATCTGGGTAGCACACTGCAGCAAGTCCATTTTTACACCTGCGGATCTCCCCACCGAACACAATGCCACTTCACTGGGATCAGACCCACAAATTGCAACAGTCTTACCATATCCTGTAGCAGGTAACTCTGGATTTCCAAAACCGAAGTCTACCGGTGACACTTCTCCCATCCTGGAGCATTGCTGACGGCCCATGATACGATGGAACTCTCCTCTGAGAAGGATTTCCTCTTTAAACCTGCGGTCGTCATCCTGGTCCCCATCCATCAAATGGTAAACCGACTGGTACTCTATCCGTAACAATGTTTGCAGCAATTTTGGCCATCGGTTCCTAGGCCATTTTCTCTTTACAGAAACTTTTTCAAATCTTAGCAGGAAGTCCCCAACCTCCTCTGTAGGCAGCATGGGTTGCATATAGTCAGAGGCCACGATCACAGCCCCTTGCACTGCATCCCAGTCTTTGCGATTTCCGCTTGAACCATCCATTCACTGTCTCACGCATCACTAGGCCTTTTGGACTGACCCTTCTAGGTGGAGACAATCTTCTCAGGCCACGCTGAGCTCACTTCCACAGGTACACCACCTGTATGCAACACAGTCCATCAATTGAACTCCTGTGCAATGCAGTTTGCCTGGCTGCACACACAGCTAGCAGCAGTTCACCGCAGAAAAAAATAATTTAGTTTTCATTCACAGGTACACCCCCTGCAACACGCAATGCCTTTTGCCTGGCTGCACTTCCACACACAGCCAACAGTTCCTGACCTGAACTCACTGTGGAGCAAGGACCCGGATTCCACCGTCTTGTGCCCGCTGAATTCACCACTTGTGAGATGGGGGTTGTTTAGCTCAAGTGGTAGATAGGTTTTCCCAGCGATTCAAGCCAGTCAGGAACTATATTTAAGGGCATGGTAGCCCATTTTTATTAAAAAAGGCAAAATAAAAGTCCAAACAAAGGTTTCCCACGCAGGGGTTCTTCTCCATCAAATACACATAACAAAAAATGCTAGCCCACCTGGCTCTCTGTAGCAGTACTTCTGCACTTTCCTGGTCACCCAGACCACCGGACTACTCAAAGTAGGCGGCTTCCCTTTAGCGTCCACAGCTCTGCCTCTTGCAGTCACCAATGTTCTGGCTGTCACCTACAGCCTCTCTGACTCCTGAAGACCTCCTGTCTCTTGGTGTGGAGCCGTCTCCAACTGGGAGCCATGAGGTCTTCCCATACATTCATTATAAGGGCTGTGTTCATCTGAGCACACACCCTGCTGGTAATCAGCAAAGTCTGGACACAGGGTTGGAGATCCAATCCCTCCCAAGACACTGTGGAATCTTCAAACTACAAAGCCCCATTCCGGAATACCAAAACCTGGAGAAAGCTGCGAAAGCAGTCTTCTCCAGTCCACATCTACGCTCTGTAGTCTTGCACCTTGTAAATGTGCAGACCCTGTGTCCAGCAAACTGTCCATTTTACCGTGACAGTAGCTCCTACTGTCACACTACCTATTCTGCATAGGAAACATAAGAGAAAACAGAAGATGTCTTCCAGTGACTTTGGACTCCCCCAGTCTTTAGAAGGCAGCGGGGTGTGCATTGTCTACATACATAAACACGCCAAACAAGATTTTATTATTACATTGGGGCTTACTATAGGAGAGTGAACATGTTGTCTTCATAGCCTGTGTAAAAAAAAAAAAAGATCTGTGCACCTACCCTTATTGAATTTGATCACTTCCGGTCACACTATATGGCTCAGGCTCCACTGTGTAAAGCTAGCCACAAATTAGGTGGATGGAAGGACAGGTGGACATTGAATTCTGACTCGACGATGGCAGAATACACTAATCAACAGCTGCAGCCACTGGTTAAAAAAAGTTTTCCAACATTCCTGTTCAACAGAAGTTGGTCTAATAGTTGACCTCTGTTCAGCAGGGACGGCCACACATGGACCAAGATTCGGTCAGTTCCCACTGAACTGGCTGAATTTTGCCCTGTCTGTGACCAGCTTTAGGGAGAGCTTGACATCGGCTGTGACTTCCCAGAGCTGTGGTGCCACCCATAGGCTCCCAAAGGCCAGGCGTTGACAGTGCTCTCTCCTCTCCCCTGCAGCAGCCGTTCTTTGACACAGGGGAGCCAGGGCTACTGGATCATCTGACCAGATCAGATTTATTCCAAAAAAGTTAATATACAGATTTTGTTTATACAGGGTATGCAGAATAGGTAGAAAGAGAGGGAGGGAAGGTTTTAAGAATAGTTATGTTAGCCCTATCTACCACTTTTAGTAAAAATTGGCTAAATCTTGTAAAATTATAATTGCAAACTATATATCTGACTACTGTATGTTATTGTTTTAAAAACCTTGTTTCTGAAATAAGGTTAATAAACCAATAACATTGAGTAATAACGATGCAGTATGCTCATTTCTGTCTCTCGAATAGCTAAAATAAATGAAAAAGACTATCGCTCCCCTTTGATGTATATGTAGCTCAAATCATATGCATGTTCTACTTGTAGATATCAGACTTTCAGTCCTTCCAGATTGTGCATTTTCTCTTATCTCTATTACACTTGTTTAACCCTGAACTTTGAGAAGATGAAACATTGAAAGCAGCAATAATTTACCTTTTAGAATCTAGCAGTATTGTCAGGTTACTAGGTAAGATATTATCATTTCTGCACTATTATTTATGTGCAGTTTGGAATAGCGTATTTATCTGTTTCACAAAATATTGTTATTGCTTTGTAATATTCAGTTTATCTCATTTTATTTTGACAGCTGTGTGTGCTTGTGTTATCCCAGCTGAAGGGAGTAAGGGCTGGTACATATGATTATTATGTAAATCTTTATCTCCAGTGGTAGGTTTGTGTTTGGGCAAAGGCAGTAATTAACAGAGAGATAACGGATCTCTGTGGAGAGACATCAATACACATTGCCTGCAGTACACAGACAGCGGGTCACAGAATAGGCAGGTAAAAAAGTAAATATACTCCTCATCTTTAGTGTTAACTGATTTCTTTTATCTGGCTTCCAAAAAGGATGGTTATATATTGTTATACTGGACAGTGTCTGGGGGCATACATTTGGTTCCAATTAAATTTCACCCAAATACCCCACTTATTACATCAAAATTATCGCTTGATACTGCTTTAATACAAATACCAGTATAGTCTTCAAGGAGAAGTACAGCCAAAGCTTGTGTAGCGGGGTCCCCAAATTTAACCCCGCTATACCTAAATTTAGGGGTGACCAGAGCAATAGTTTGGTTCGGGTCTCTTAAATATTTGGACTCTGCCTTACTGCTGTGTCACCTGGCGTGCAGTTCCCCTTTGGGCGTATAGGTGGTGCTGTCACCTGTACCCGGGGTTGAACCACAGGTGATGGAGTAGGTATTGGATGTCCTCTCTCGGCTGCCGTTGGTGGGCGATTTTGGCCTGCTGTGCATACCGGGAGAGGATATATAAGTGGCAAAGTGCCATTGCACAGGGAGCCAATTCCCAGGGCCCATGCCCGGATGAGAGCAAATTACGGGGTTCACTGCCCAGAGGGAGCTACCCCTCAGAGGGGGGTGCGTCCCATCTTGATCGACGAGTCTCGGGCACCTTCAGCCTGAGGCTACAGAGTTCCAGGTAGGCCCAGTACCTTTTGACTGGGTCTGCAACCGAAGGGGAGTCCCAGGGAACCCGCGTGAGGGTAACCGCTCTGACACAGAGGAAACCAACAAGAGGGCGAGTAATAGAGTATTGCTGACTCGGGAAAGGCCTGGTGACCTGTCGGAGGGAAGGATGAAAGTGTTGAAAGTTCAGGAGGGATCTCCTTGATTTGGTCCTTGGAGGGGACCGAGTCATTGTTCCAGCATCATGCCGGCTGCTAGTGCTATTGAGTGACTATCCGGGTGAGCTGTACGCACTCGGGACCGAGTGGTGACGAAGCCAAGAATGTGCCTGAATTTACTTCTATCTGCTAACCTTTTTCTCACTTCAACTCTCTGGTTCCTGAAAGCAAGATAAAATAAACTCAGGTTGGAGTTGATATGTTGTGTGGACATTGACCTCATTTGGGAAAGATAAAGACTCGCCTCTATAAACATAGAGGGTAGAACCAGAAGAAGGAAGCAACTAACTACAGGACCCAAGTATGTAACACCGCCTGACCTTTTATAATCTAGAGGACACGGCATGTGGCATGGTGTGTCTTATCCCCCTGCTTGAGAAGGTAAGAGGGGGAAAAAGATCCGTGTGCTACACTTGTTTGGCTGTACTTCTCCTGCGGATCACAGGAGGGCAGTTCGTTCTGCACTCCTGTGACCCATTTTCAGCAGGCAGCAGGCTAAAGCTCGCTGGCGGCTGACATCACAGAGGCAGTCCAGGCTCGGGAAAGATTGTGATAATATGGTCTGGATCTGCCCACAACCCTGGGCCGGCACCTGGCTGCTAAGAGCTTGAGCCAGCCGCTCCCGCCCCCTCCACAGCCCAGCACTTCAGTGAGCTTGGGGGGGCAGAGCAGAGAGCTGGTGGCTGACAGTCACCAGCTCTCTGCTCACGGAGCTCTGAGAATCGAGGGATAAGTGGTGTTTGATCGGTTCTCAGCTTTAGAGCCGGCGGGGGACAGGATACCGAGGTATGTATGAATCTTGCAAAAAAATAAATAAATGAAATGCTGAAGTTCTCTTTTAGCTTTAGCCTTATGCTGCGTACACACGACCGGTTTTCCTGTCATGCAAAAAACCAAAGTTTTTCTCGACGTGATTCGTCGTGCTTTCTCTCCAGCCTGCCTTGCATACACACGTTCAGGAAAAAAAACGCTCGAGCAAAGCGCTGTGACGTACAACACGTACGACGGCACTATAAAGGGGACGTTCCATTCGAATAGCGCCATCCTTTGGGCTGCTTTTGCTGATCTTGAGTTAGTAAAGTTTGGTGAGAGATGATTCGCGCTTTTCAGCCTCGTGCTTTTCAGTCCGTTACAGCGTGACGAATGTGCTATCTCCATTACAAACGCTAGTTTTACCAGAAAGAGCGATCCCGTCTCATACTTGATTCTGAGCATGCGCGTTTTTTTCCCCTCGGAAAAGCATACACACAAGCGTTTTTCGTGACAGGAAAACGTCGAGAAAAAATAGAGCAGGTTCTAATTTTTTTGCGGGCAGTTTTCTCGTTGAGAAAACTGCTATGGAGTATACACACCACTGTTTTTCACGTTCAATCTAAAAAATGGCAGTTTTCTCATCATGAAAAACGGTCGTGCGTACGCGACATTACTCCTAATCTAAAGTAGGTGTTAACCCTACCAGAATATATGGGTAGTTTACTAAAAAATTGTCATCTATTTTTTCCTTCCTTTATGTCCCAGTGAAAAGAGTTGCTGGTACATAAAGTGGTAGCAGTCTCCCCATTGGAGACTCAGACAGCATTAACATTTTCTAATGCTTTTCAGTTATCAAAAAATAGTGAAGGACATTTTTTTTGCGTGGGGCTTTACTTTATTTATTATCCTCCTGTATGCCTAACCCTTAAAGTGGTTGTAAAGACAGAAGGTTTTTTTTTTTTTTCTTTTTTTTAACTTAATGCCTTCTCTGCATTAAATTAAAAATCCTTCTGTGATCAGCTCCCCCCCCCCCCCTAAATATTTGACTGAGCCTGATCTTGATCCAGTGCTATGTCTGAGAGCAGCTGCTGTCTCTCTCTCTCCTCACTGGACATGAAAGCAGCAATGGGAACCATTGGCTCCTAATGCTGTTAAACAGATCCTGTGAGGAGGGAGCAGGGGGCAGGTCATTGGTCACACAGAGTCCGGTTTGGGATCGAGCCCACACAAGTGTCTCCATAGCAAGCGTAAAACCTGTTCCACAGCAGTCAGGACATGAGACTGGGTCGAAAGTTAATCTTCCAACATGACAATGATCCTAAGCACACAGCCAGGACAACACACGAGTGGCTTAGGAACAACTATGTGAATGTCCTAGAGTGGCCCAGCCAGAGGCCAGACTTGAATCTAATTGAACATCTCTGGAGAGACCTGAAAATGGCTGTCCACTGACGTCCCCATCCAAGCCACGCTGCGCATTGTGAATGGTCCCGTAGTCTTGTGGAACCTGTCACATGTCTCAGAAGACTACTGGGAGGTTGGGGGGGGGAGGAGAGCATCCGCTTCCGAGTGCCTAGGCAATTAGAGCGGACATGAAAGAGGGTACCTGTCAAATCAGGTACCCAACCCCCCCTCCCCACTCCCCAAAAGTGCCATTACTTTACCAGGAGCAGGGGAGGAGGCCTTGAAGTGGATATAAACCCGGTTTATGAAATTTGAGCTGGGCACATATCTCCAGTGTTTTGTTATCTCTCTTCAAAGCCCTATGTCGCGTAGCTGTCTCCTGCTCCGCTCTTCTGTAATCAGCCTGATAACTCCTGACAAGTTCTCGTCACATATGATAAAAGCAGGTGGAGTTTTGTGTTGGGGAGGATGCTATAAATAGATGAGCAGAGCTCTGAACGATTCAAGGAACAGAGCTGAAAGTCTTTACCTTTTGAGGAGAAGGCGTGTGTGCCTTTCCTCCAATCGGCTGTCTTGGCTGTATGCCCAGGCTTCACTGCAGTGCTAACCAGGAAGAGAAAATCTCCTAACGAGATGTGCACTTTCTAAACAGTATATAAAGCTGAAAACAGCAGATATACATGCAAAACGTATGTAGGGAGATTTGTTTCATCCCTGTGTATAATCTGAGGCTGTTCACTTCACTGGGTATATGTGAGAGTTTACATCCACTTTAAAGCAGAACTTCCCCTTTTGGGTGGAGCTCCACTTTAAGCACATGTGATACTTCAGTGGTTTCCTTTTACTAAACTCAAAGACATTTCGAAAATTCTGTTTTCACTTTGTCATTATGGGGTACTGAGTGTAGATTATTGAGAAAAAAATTAATTGAAACAACTGTAGTATCAGGCTGCAACATAACAAAAATTTAAAAAAGGGGCTCTGAATAATTTATTAATGCATTGTAGCTGCCTGATTGACAGCTGGCTCTGGTTCTCAGAGTGCGGCTGAGAGCCAATACCAGCGGTACCCACTCAATCTCCAACCTGCCACACCAGTAATTATTGGAGGGGCAGAGTGGAGAGCATTGTCTGACAGTCACCTCTCTCCACTCCAAGAAGACCAAGAACTGAGCTATTATCGGTCATGTGATCGCTTACTTCTTGGGCTTCGTGACATGGGACAGCTGCATCATCATACATACCGATGATAAAGCATACAGGTGAGTGAATTTTTATTTTATTTTTTTAATGGGTATACTTCTCCTTTTAAAGCTGAGATTTAGATATGCATCATTTTGCATAGTTATATTGGACCAGCTTTGACCAATGTAAGTATGTGGAAGTGGGAAGTCACTGTAGTAGGTTCCGCCACAGTCATTGCCGCAAATTATTGGGTTTTGTGCTGAACAACTGCCCTGTTACATACTAAATAAAGGAGGGTGCTCACTTGGTATGGGTGCAATTTAGACAGCACTTTGCATGCTCTCAAGGAATAAAGATAAGAAAAAGAGGGGCATTCCCTCCTTTCTACCCTCCTCTTCCCTTTCTCAGCAGGGTATACTCACCTGTCCACACTGCCTCGCTCTAGGGTTCACACTGAGTAAGCTCTGTACTGGAGGTGCTTTAAATCTGAATTCCAGGCAGATATAAAGGACACAAATTAATGCAGCTCTGTATTCATTAAAAAAAAAATAATTATGCAAGCAGTGCAAGTACCTCAATGTGACTTGTTGTCAGGCTCTTGCAATTCCTGTACAGCAGAACGCAGACTGGGAGAGGGAGTAGCAGCAGCACAAGGAGTCGGTCATTTGTGTTGTAGTGCTCATGCTCTAACAAGAAACATGCTGATAGGAGGAGAGAGCAGAGTGATGAGCTCATCAGTCTGCTGCTTCTATTTGCCCTGTCCAATCACAGGCTGGGGGAGGGACAAGGCAAGACCTGTAAGTGCTACTGAATTGCAACAGAATAAAATGAGGTCTTCTCTCCTGTCGGACAGGATTGTGTGGCAGAACACTGAAATTATCAGGAATGGATGGACAATAAAAACAAATCCTTTGGCAGGTAAAATAGATTGCATGCAAGTATTTTATCTGTGTATTTAGCTGTTTACCTAGAGTTCAGCTGTATGCAGAATTTCTGTGGCTGGCCATACATAGAGGGATACTCTATGTATGGATACTCTATGTATGTAGAATTCCAAGATCTTTCTGTCCTTGAAATAAATTTCTGAGCACACGAGCCATTGTGAGAAACAATATTTGTTGGAATTATGTGCTGTATAAATATCGTTCCTCTTTGTTCCAAGATCATGGATTAATGGAAATAAAGCCGGCTGTAGATTTTGTGCACATATTGTTTTTTTAGTAACCAAAGAAGTGTGTATCCAAAATAAGAATGTGTGATTAGATTATTTTAGAGTTTTTTGTGACTTTTCAAAACAGTGGAAACATTTTAAAATCATGATTACTTGTTCTATATTTTTTTCCTAGGAAGCTTGTGTAATATAGAAAGTTTATGACTCGATGATGTTTATACTGTCAGTTGGATATCACAGAGGGACAGTGTTTTTATGATGCAGGACATTATTTGTGACATGACACACCTTTTATTGCTAGGAATGTAACACAAGCTAGTGAACTTCCAGGAAAAGAGATCCTATACAAATCGGTGTTGATTTACTTAATTCAGGGGCTGCGCTTTAATAACAGATATACAGTATATTATGTTACCGTTTTTTAATTATCCTTACGCCATAGAATAGACTTTCCTTTGTTAGATCTTAAATGGTGATTAACCATTATAGCAAGAAGAACTAACTGGCACAGATTTTAAAGATTTTTTAGTGTATGTTATTTTTACAGATTTTTTGCATTGAAAGAAATTTACCTTGACAAATTTAAAGTGGTTGTTTCAAGGCTGAATGTTTGTTTGTTTTTTACCATCATGCATTCTATGTATACAGCTCCCCTTGCACCCTAATACTTACCTGAGCCCAATCACGATCCAGCGATGTGCACAGGAGTAGCTGCTCTTTGTGGCTTTCCCTTGCAAAGCACAAATTCCCTTGCAGAGAGAACAGTCTATTTGCTTTAAATGTAAATCAACCCCAGTATCTCAGGATAGCTTATCTGTAGAGTGCCCTGAAATACACTCATTTTTACTGTATTCAGACCTCTGTGCCCATGTCAATACATTTTTTAAACATCTGCCCCTGCATGAAACTTCCAGGTCCCTATTGGCTACATTTCATTATGATTCATTGCAGGAGATGGACTGTGGGATCGGAAAGATTCCCATAGTTTGGTTTCTGCCTGCAAACACCAGCAACTAACTCTATCTACTAATTCCAATAATCCTAATAGAGAGAGAGAGAACAGCCCCTCCCCATCTTCACACAGGAACAGAGTTGAGGCTGGAGTTTTTGGGATAATTGCCTGCGGTTAATCAAGACAATTAATGAGTGGGGCCTGTGATCTTTAGAGCTACTATTTATTTCAAAGTTTCATGTCTGTAATGTGGTTATGATTAAGGCCTTATAGGCTGAAACGCGTCAACTGTTCTCATTTGCTTTTGTTCACTGTGGCTTGTCAATAAAAACAAAGATTTTTTAACCCTTTATATACAGCATATATACGTCGGCAGAATGGCTAGTACAGGCACGATCACGTACCTGTACGTGGCCCTTTAACTGCCTGCCGTGTGGCTCGCGACCCTGCAGTCATCCCCGTGAGTCGGAGCGCCGGTCCCGCGGACTCGATCGCCGTGGGGGTCGCCGCAATCGTCTCACGGAGGGATGGAGCGGGGAGATGTTAGTGTAAACACAACATCTTCCCGCTCGCCTACTGACACTGTCACGATCTCTGCTCTGTGTAATCAGAGCGGAGATTGGTGACGTGTCACTCGTAGCCACGCCCCCTAACAGTGAGCATCACTCCCTTAGGCACACTTAACCCCTTCAGCGCCCCTAGTGGTTAACCCCTTCACTGCCAGTGTCATTTTTACAGTAATCGGTGCATTTTTTATTGCACTGATTGCTGTAAAAGTTACAATGGTCCCAAAAATGTGTCAAAAGTGTCCGATGTGTCCGCCATAATGTCGTAGTCAAGAAAAAAATCGCTGATCGCCGCCATTACTAGAAAAAAAATGAATTAATAAATATGCAATAAAACTACCCCCTATTTTGTAAACGCTATAACTTTTGCGCAAACCAATCAATAAACGGCGATTACGATTTTTTTTCACCAAAAATATGTAGAAGAATATGTATCGGCCTATACTGAGGAAAAAAAAAAAATTTTTATATATTTTTTGGGGATATTATAGCAAAAAGTAAAAAATATTGCATTTTTTTCAAAATTGTCGCTCTATTTTTGTTTATAGCGCAAAAAATAAAAACCGCAGAGGTCGTCAAATATCACCAAAAGAAAGCTGTATTTGTGGGAAAAAAAGGACGTCAATTTTGTTTGGGAGCCACGTCGCACGACTGCACAATTGTCAGTTAAAGAAACGCAGTGCCAAATCGCAAAAAGGGGCCTGGTCTTTATGCTGTGTATTGGTCCGGGGCTTAAGTGGTTAAAGAGCAACGACCGGAGTGCGGATCATTTTTTTCCTCATTACTCTACTCAGCCAGCGACTGTAGATCGAGCACCCAGGATCTCTGCTATCTATGTGGTGTATGGGTAGTAGCACTGACTTTTCTGTTTATACTTCTGGAGGTCCCCCTCACCATTTTTTCCTCTTGGTATCAGGTAATCGTGTAAGAAGTGATTCATGCAGATAGCAGAGGAACAAAGCAGCAAAGAGAAATTACATTTTGGCTCCTTTTACACTGATGGGCCCACCTATCAGTTTTTCAGGTGGACCCGATCGAACCATCTATTGCTCTCTATGGAGCGGTGGATGTCATCGGACATGTGGCTGCTTACATCCGATCCTGTCTAATAAAACCAGACAGATGTTGATCTATTCCCCATTCATCCCGCGGATTGGATAGGATGACAGGCAGCTAGAAATGGACAGGCGGTCTGTTCCCATCCAACAGCCCATAGAGAACAGCTAGCTGTGTCCGTGTCTGCTGTGCATCAGCGGAGTGGACACGGACCTGCTCAGCGGGGATCAGTGTGGTGCTCATAAGTAAGACAAGTACACCCTATACAAAGATGTGCTTTGTTCTTATTTCATGTCTGAGGTTTACAAACACTTTAAATATTTGTGTCATTTTGTACTTGATACATGCTTTAAAAATGTTCAGATGGCAAACATAACTCCTTTATACACATTATAGTAGAACCATGTTGGAAACCCATGATGGAGCTCCTCTGACCTCAAATATGTAAAAAAAGAAATGGGAGTCTTTTTCCATTTACCTTTGTCCCTGCTTATCGTAACAATTGCGACTGATGGCTAAAATGTTTATCTCATTACATAATAGCTTTTTCAAATTAGGAGGAATATTTTCATCCTGAGACACTGGAATCTGCTTCTGCCTATGTCTTTCTTAATAGTTGTATACATTTTTCTTCAGGTCTGGCCCTGTTTAGTATCTCATCCCTGGCATATCACTTTTAAGACTGTTTGCATGTGATTTGTGGTGGTATTACTTCACGTCTGGCTTGTCTCATATGGGAAAGGATATGTCTAGTTTGTCCTACTTCAGCCTATGCAGAGCTTTGTGTACACTGGAGACAATATACCCAGCCGCAGATTAATCCATTTTCTCCAGGATGGTTTCTCTACCTTACAATACAGTGATTCCAAACCGAACAATAGGACAGGAAATCTGTGTGATTTTATAGACTTGCCTTTCATTTGTTTGTCTTTTCATGAAAGGTGTTCATTTCACCTGAATTCAGAGATGTATAGGCAGTTATAAGTCTAAAATGCTGTTTTATTTGTGAGGAAACTCTTGTGACTACTGTGTAATCAGCAGGACAGCTGCACCTTTTTCAGAGATAAAGAAAACATGTTATGTATTTCTAAGCAAAAAATAAATGAGAAATGTAGGCTTTAATTTTTTTTAAACGGGAAAATCAAATTGTTCAACTGTATATTTGTTGCCAGACTGAATTCTTAGTAAAAAGCTGATTTTTTATTTGCTTCAGAGATGTGAAGTTTTTATATAATTTACAGCAGGTACAATAAGTATTAAACACATCACGATTTTTCTAGGTAAATATATTTCTAAAGGTGCTATTGATGTGAAATTTTCAACACGTTGGTAACAACCCATGCAATATATACATAAAAAAAAAAAAAATACATTCATAAATTAAGTTATATTTAATAAAATGTAATGACACAGGGAAAAAATATTGAACATGCTAATTGAAATTTATTTAATACTGTACTAATACCGTACAACATCCTTTGTTGGTAATGACAGCTTTAAGACACCTCCTGTATGGAGAAACTCGGGTGTGATTTTGGCCCATTCTTCCACAGTCTTCAAATCTTGACGGTTCCGCGGGCCTCTTCTATGAACTCTAATCTTTAGTTCTTTCCATTGATTTTCTATTGGATTCAAGTCAGGTGATTGGCTGGGCCATTCTAGCAGCTTTATTTTCTTTCTTTGAAACCAGTTGAGAGCTTCCTTGTCTTTGTGTTTGGGATCATTGTTTTGCTGAAATGTCCACCCTTGTTTCATCATCCTGGTAGATGGCAGCAGATTTTTATCAAGATGTTTATCAAAAACTCAATGGTCCCAAGGAGTCTAAGGTGGGAAATTGGTACTCAGAAGGGTGATCCCTAGTTGGAGGAGTGGTATAACTATTTCAATAAGGCAGGAGTTTAATTTCTCTGTTTCTTGGTTGAAAGGATATCTAAGAAATTGGCACAATTAGATGATGAAATCAAAACTATTAAAGATAAACTTAGCCCTATTAAAGAAAGCGAGGAATATAGGGAGAGAACTCAGTATCTCCTAAAGATACTTGAAAAAGAGGATAAGGATCAGAGGATAAAGAAAGAGAAAAAATATAATAGAGATCTATCCGATTACCAGGGTAATGTTGTTTTTGAGTGGCAAACATTTTTCTTGGAGGAGCAGTCCAATCAAAACAACATTGAAATGGATACTTACTCACAAGGTGTTGGAGGGGCTATCCAGCCTTTTATACTTAATTCTTCAAAAAGAGTATTCCCTAGTGGTAAACCACAGAGAGGTGGAGGGCATAAGCTCCACTAATCCCCCAGAGGATCTATGGTGCCAATTGAGGAGCCCCTTTTCCACAGGGACACAGTCCTTTGGTCCCCCCAGACCTAACCAAGTTCAAGGTCATGGGCCTTATCGCTCTGTTCCTCCACCATGGAGTAGAGGTCCTCCCTCGGCAGCCAATAATCGGGGGCAAGGTCACAATACAGGTTACTCTGACTGGTAGAGACAGGGTTCTAGTGGGAAATTTTGGTCAGGAATCTCCCTACTATCAAGGCCCTCAGGGTGAGGGACTAGAGTGGGAATTTAATGTTCCCGTACATAATAACTTCTGTCCCCTAAGAGATAAGAGTGGACCTGAGGGCAATTATAACCATGGTGGTCCCCAGTATTATCAGCAAATGGAGGGTGCCAAACCTACCTTTCCATACCAACCCTTCAATGGGAATACACCCAACCGAGGATGCCCGGCTCCCAGTGGGCAGGGTAGTTTGGGTTTTTCCAAACCAAACCAGGGCATCAAAAGGCCGCTAGAAAAAGGTGAGGAGTTAGAAGGGGGAGGCGCTTACAAACAACAAAAAAGACCCAAAATGTAGCAGGTAGGAGGATATTCAATCTTGGCACTAAAGTACTAACAGACCCTGAAAAAGTTGTTTTGGATAAGGGTCTCAAATTGGTGCCACCCAGGAGTTTGGATAAATTCCAGACCTAGATGAACGTGCACAAATTTGTAAGAAAATTAAATATTAAAAAATATCTGACCACTAACTTCATTAAAGATAATAGATTTTCTTCACTCCGGGTTGTCCAATGCTTCCTTGTTTAACCCTCCTGGTGCTTTGGCACCATCATTAAAAGTATTTAGGGCTGTTATACTTAGAGACTTAGAACAACTAGAGATCCACATGGCTAGGAACACTAAGGTACTACAGGATGGCCTGGATTCCTTGTGCAATAATAGGGATCTTGTTTTAAGGCCCGCTGATAAGGGGGGTGTGATTGTGATCCTTGATAGGGAGGATTACATGACCGAAATGTATAGAATAGTGGGAGATTGCAATACCTACACTCCACTCCCCTTTTGATCCGAAACTTCAATACCAGAGAAACCTAGAGAGGATTGTATCTAGGGGCCTTGAGGCTGGTATTTAAAAAAAAAAAGTGTTTGTTTCTGGTGCCTAAGGCGCCAAGCACACCAACCATTTATTACTTACCGAAGATTCACAAGAATCCTGTCTGCCCCCCGAGACGCCCAATTGTTAGTGGCATAGATTTAATCACATCCCGGGTGGGCAAATATATTGATTTTTATTTGCAACCTTTGGTTCGTAAAATGCCCTCATACATCAAGGATTCACGGCATGTTATTAACTTGCTCTCTGGGGTTACATTAAAATCAGGTGTATGGTTGGTGACCGCAGACATCACCCCCCTATACACTGTAATCCCCCATGATTTAGGGTTTGAAGCAGTGAAAGGTTTTTGGATAGGGATTCTGGACTTCCGGTGAGCCAAGTGTCCTATATAATGGAGCTATTAGAATATGCAGCCTCCCACAACTACTTCTGGTTTTGCAACCAGTTTTTTCAGACAGAGGGGTTGCAATGGGGGCTAAATATGCCCCCAGCTTGGCCAGTCTCTTTATGGCCAAGTGGGAGTAGGATGACATCTATGCCCAGGATAGATCCAAGTTAGTCCTGTGGGCAAGGTATATTGAGGACATCCTCCTCCTATAGGATGGTGATAGCTTAGAATTACAGGCATTTATTGCATCCTTAAATGTCAATCATAGGGGGATACATTTGAGTTACGAGATGAGCCAATCAGAGATACATTTTTTGGATCTGAAGATCTCTGTTAAATGGGATAGATTGGCTACGTCAACTCTCTTTAAGTCCACTGACAGGAACTCTTATATTCCTGTGGATAGGTACCACTATGGTCCCTGGCTTAAGTCGGTTCCAAAGAGCCAATATATAAGACTCAAAATGAACTGTTGGATCCAGATGAATTTCTTTGCTCAGGCTGAGATCTTAACATGTAGGCTTTTGGAAATAGGCTATACCACTGGGTCTCTGACTACTGCATTGGAGTCTGTGAAAGATGGGGAAGATTTGCTCCTAGATAGGCCACCTCGTGTAAATGGGTCTTTTTCCTCAGGGGTTCCTTTTGTGACCACCTATTCCTTGCAACATAGGAGTATTAAGCAAATCATTTCTAGGCATTGGCATATTGTGAACAACGATAGAGTACTGAAGGCAGTGTTACCTGATAAACCACAGGTAGTGTTTAAAGGGGCTTTCTCATTAGGAATAGAGTGGCCCCCAATATCTTTGACCCCCCAGTAATAGTTTTTTTAATCAACTAACTGGTTTCTACCAATGCAAGAGGTGTAGGGTGTGTTCTCTGAGCAGTTGTGCTCATAGAAAAACTACCAGTTTTGTTTCCACCAGCACTCAGATGCAATATACGATCAAACCGTTCATTACCTGTTCTACATGTGGGGGTGGTCTACTTATTGCAGTGCCCATGGGGTTTTCAATATATAGGGAGGACCAAACACCCCCCTACTGGTTCATCTTAATGAACACATCACCAATTTTAAAACTTGATCTGAGTCACGCACCCGAGGCTCAGAACGAGGTGTGGCTTTGCTTATAAGGTGGAGAGTCAATACGCTGCCCGTTCCCCATTGACAACGTCACGTATGACGAAACACATCTGGAGAAGGGTACGTGTTGACGTAACCATGCTGTCTTACTAGGAGGATGGGTGTTTGTTATGAGCCGGCCAGCTCTGTTTTTATACGTGATTTTTAAACATACAAATGTAAGTACAATACATTTTTCTACAATTAAAAGTTAGACAATTCTACGCTATGGTTAGTCTCTCTTTTTGGGTCCTTTGCTGAACGAGACAATCACAGACTTTACAGTGGTGCCGGTGTGTGAGAAATCATTGCAGTCAATCATCCAGTGTTATTTATTCCTAAGATCTTCTGTGCAAATAAAAGCCTTGGCTGGGCTATAGCCACATGCCTGGTTTTGCTTGCTATCTGGTAAGCAAGTTTTTCTTATGGTGGCGGTGCACTTCTTGGAGTGGATCACTGTGGTGTCATTATCATAAGGATTTATCCCACCAACTTTCAACTATTGACACATATCATCATATTATTTAATCAATTATCCTTATTCACCAATTGGGACTATTCTAGCGCGGCTTCTCTCATTTGTTTTACTTAGGCTTCTGCTTTTTTGATTTATTGTTGACACACTAGCGTGGTTAACCCGTTCTCTTTTATCAAATATGTCTTGGTACATTTTTCCATTCATCTTTCCTTTAATTAAATTACGTTTGCCAGTACCATATGCTGAAAAACAGCCCCACACCATGATGTCCTGACCTCCATTCTTCACTGTTGGTATGGTGTTTTTGGGGTGATGTGACCTCCAAACATGGTGTGTATTATTGCATCCAAAGAGTTCAATTTCGGTCTCATCTTACCAGACTCTATTCTCCCAGTATTCCACAGGCTTGTCTATAGCTGGGCTCACTCCTATGCAAATTGGATGTGGGTTTCCCCACATTCAATTCGCATAGCAGGAGATTGTGACCGACCGGCTCTCTGTGGAGCCGGTTCACACATCTCCGCAGCGACTCTAGTGCGATTTTCACAGATTCCCTGTGCATCTTTTGGTCTGTTTTAGGTCCGAATTCAGCTAAAAATTTGGTCTGAAATTGGACCTGAAACTGAATGGAGAGGCCCCAGACTCCTGCTGTGAGCCACTGCGTGTTATTGTGTGACTGTGAATCCAGCCTAAATGTTGTGCAGCAAACTTTAAACAAGCTTCAACATGCTTTTTCTTCAGAAATTGAGTCTTACGTGGTGAGCGTGCATACAAGCCATTGCCGTTAAGTGAATTACTTATTGTTTTCTTTGAAACAATTGAACCTGCTAATTCCAGGTCTCTCTGAAGGTCCTTGGCTCTTGGACATCTCTTCTGATAATTTTTTTTCACTCCTCTGTCAGAAATCTTGCGAGGAGCACCTGATTCTGGCCTGCTTATGGTAAAATGATGAGTAATATAAACAACAGGGGCACTCACTAGCGGGTAAGGTGGGGGGTGATAACAGTTTGCAGTGGATGGAAAGTCAGAATGTGAACCGGGAGCTATGGCCTTTATCCATTATGGGAAGAAGACAGGCTGTAAAGAACCTCTCTGCTCCTCCATGCTCACTGGAGTGCTGAGCTGTGGAGGGGCGGGGAGCGGCCATCTCAGGCTCTCAGCGGCTCGCTGAGTGGCTTAGACAGGCATCAGTCCAGGCACCTGGCAGGTCCAGAATTTATTATCATGATGATGCGGTGCCTGGACTGATTCCTGTGATGTGAAAACAAATTACACTCCTGTGACCCATAGGAGAAGCCCAGCCAAACGAACTTAGGCTGGACTTCTCCTTTGAAATTACACTTAAATGTTATTGCAGAATTAAGTTACAAAAATAAATATTAACAAAACATTTATCAGTGCTCATCAGTGCAGCTTTACCAGTGATCATCAGTGCAGCTTTACCAGTGATCATCAGTGTAGCCTCACCAGTGTCCATCAGTGCAGCCTGATTAGTGCCCATCAATGCAGCCTCACCAGTGCTTATCAGCGCAGCCTCACCAGTGCCCATCAATGCAGCCTCACCTGTGCCCATCAATGCAGCCTCACCTGTGCCCATCAATGCAGCCTCACCTGTGCCCATCAATGCAGCCTCACCTGTGCCTATCAATGCAGCCTCACTTGTGCCTATCAATGCAGCCTCACTTGTGCCCATCAATGCAGCCTCACCTGTGCCCATAAATGTAGCCTCTCCTGTGCCCATCAGTGCAGCTTCACCAGTGCCCATCAATGCCGCTTCACCGTTGCAGGGGAACTCAATTCAAATGAAAGCTGTTACAGTGACGTTCCCCCCTCTGTGGTGATTTGGCCAGCTCTCCTCTTCCTCTCTCTTCCCCTGGGCGATCTCTGGGAGAACGGCTCCCATTCAACCCTGCTCGCCCCCCTCCCCCAGGCAGCCCAAGCTCACCCTCGATAATTTTCCACTCACATAATGCGAGCAGGAGAGTGGAAATTTTGAGGGCTGTATATATTATTACTATTATTATGTAGCAGTGCCCTGCTCCTATTGGGTAGGCGCTAGTGTAAATTTAGTTGTCTGAGCTGTCGTTTAGCTCAGAATAATTGTACCAAATTATTGGTCTCTTCCAGTTTAGCTGGGCTGCCACCTGACTGTAGGTGTCGTTGTCACCACAGGTCCAGGTTGGTAATGCAGTAGGCTGGATGTATTGGGTACCTCTTGCCCAGAAGCAGCTCAGTGGGATTGGTCACAGGTGTGCATTCTGGGATAGGGTACTTAAGGAGCAGACACCGTTTTTGCGGGGTCTTCCGATCCTGACCTGACGGCCCTCCTGGCCTCAGGGATTTGTTAGCTGTTTTCTGCCTCGGGGCCTGCAGATCCCAGAGGCTCCGTTACTGAGAGTAGGCCCAGTTGTTTCTGGGGCCTGCTGATGGTCCTGTGTCGCCTTGCCTGCAGGAAGGGACCGAGCAATTGAGGACTCAATTGGCGGACGCATCTGAATGGATATTTACCTCACAGTTCTGCCGGCCTGGCTGAAAGATCCTGGTTCTGTGTGCTATGTGTTCAGAACTTTACAAAGTGTGTGGTTACCCAAGTCTGTGGCAGAGACTTTTGAACAAGCTCACACCGGCTGCTAGGTCAGTGAGAGAGGCCTCTCTGGTGGTGGCTATATCCAGTGTGGAAGCTGTTTGTCCTCTGGATTAGAAAAATACCCGTGATCCGCAAGCAAGTTACCTGAATCTCCCCTAACCCTCCCTCCATCCCTCTGTCTGGAAGTTCTTTAATAAATCCCTTGAGAAAAAGAAACTAAATGTTTGGTGCAGACATTTGTGAGCAACTCTTCAAGGAAGACCCCTAGGACGGACGTGGTGAACAGTAAGGTAATGTCAGACCCAAATCTTAAACCAGCGGCCCCTGCGGGGGTATTGCTACAATTATTATACAGGATTTATATAGCGCCCACAGTTTAAAGTGGTTGTAAACCCCTCCTTTCAACTTGCACCTACAGGTAAGCCTAGATTAAGGCTTTCCTGTAGGTGCATGAAATATCTCCTTAACCTACACGGGCGCACTGCGCGTTGCCGGTTTTCTCAATGGAGACTGACGGTTGTCTCAATGGAGAAAGCTGGCCCCGTGCGCAATGTGTGTGACATCATCGCTGCTCCGGCCAATCACAGCGCCCGAGCGGCGATAACAGGAAGACGGTTGGAGCTGACATGGCGGCGGAGGGGGACGAGGAGCGCTTCGGAGGCTTCGATCTGAGGTAAGTGCCACATAATGAACTAGTACGCTATGCATACTAGCTCATTATGCCTTTCTCTTGCAGGGCGTATGTTTATCTCAAAATGTTGAGGAGGGTTTACTTCCCCTTTAAGCAGCGCTTTGCAGCTTGAGGGTAGACAGTACAAATACAATGCACTTTAATACAGTATAAATCAGAGAGCCTTGCTCGTTAGAGCTTATATATATCATTTTATTTTAATTTTTTTGAGGGAGCCCAGTGGCTACAAATGTAAGGAACATTCTTATCAGTGAATATCACACTAATGTTGCATGAGCTGTAGATATAGTAATTATTGGCAGGGGTTCCCTGAGACCAGAAAGCTATTTAAGGGTTCCTCCATGTTGAAAAGTTTGAGAAAGGCTGCTCTACGACCTTGAGTATGCTGATATATGGCCTTATGAAGCTTGTGAATTTACAGTTATCTCACTTGAGGCATAAATACTAAATGTATTCCATCTAAACTAACTAATGACCATCATGGATGTACTGCTTAAAGTTCAATGTTACATACTGTATAAGGCCTCATGCCCACGGGCGTTTTTTCAGCCGCGTTTTTGAGCGTTTTTTACAGCTTAAAAACGCCTGTCCATGTTAGTCTATAGCTTCATGCCCACCTAGGCGTTTTTGAGCTGTAAAGAGCATAGGCGTTTGTAAGCTGTAAAAAAAACCCAGGGCCAGTGCGTTCCTCAGCGTCAGAATTAGGCAGAAAAAAACGCGAGCGTCAAAAAACGCGCACTAACGCGCAAAAAACGCGCACTAACGCGCGGTCGCGTTTTTAGCTCCGACTTTTTTTTTTTTTTTTTTCAAAAAAAAAAATATTTACAATAACATGGACAGGCGTTTTTAAGCTGTAAAAAACGCAACTGTAAAAACGTCCGTGGGCATGAGGCCTTATAGTAAGAATGTGCTCCTCCCACAATGAGTAGGTTTGTGAAGAGCAACTGTCAGAGCAAAGTTTCTGTGGCTGATCAAGGTGGTAATTAAACTCACTTGGTGCATTATCTGCATTAAATTACCCTCAGAACCTGTGTAATTCATATGTGCTTGGGTTTAAAGTGATGAGGTGGCAACCCTAGCTGGAGATGGGGCTTTAGTTTTTTTACAGCAGCCAACCAGTTCCATCATTGTCTTGATTGCACAACCAGGGCCCCCTCAGTCAGCTGCCCTCCATCTCTCTCCTCCCTGTATGTCCAAGATGGGCATCTGACATTCCTGATGGCACATTTGCAGTGTGCACCAGGTACTTGGGCATCTTCCTGCAAACAACTTGACAAAGCAAATAGACATTCATTGAGGCTGAAGCCCCATACACACTATCAGTTTTTCTGCAGGTTTTTGTCTTCAGGTTTACCAAAACCATGTAGTGGAAGGGCCGGCCTGACTGCATACAAATTGAAACTCTTAAGGTTTGACCTCATATTAGATGGTTTTGGTAAACCTGAAGACAAAAACCTGCAGAAAAACTGATAGTGTGTATGGGGCTTAAAAGCAGAGAGCTCTAAATATATGAGAGGTGGAAGGAAGGTACCATTGAAACACAGCATACACCTGAAACATGGCTGTATTTGCAGTGTAGGTTGTGTTTCTGTCTGTTTCTGATATCTTCTGATTCCTTTTATTCTATCAAGTTAGAATTGTGGACTTGCTTCAAGGTGCAGTGATTCTGGTTTACAGTATATCATTCTAAAAAAAAACCCAGGTAGTAGAAAAATCATTTGAAAAACATTCCAACATACCAAGTAGGGTACAAAAAATAGTCATGCATCCCTTCGCTACAGCAAAACAATCATTAAAGCATTGAAGGCCCTCACCCTCTGCTTTCAGGAATCCAAAAGTAGGATTAATGGCACCTAATTGATTAAAATCTCACAACGATTCCCCTGGGTAAACATAAATCCTGAATGTGTGGATAGCTTGGCTAGATTTTTTATAGTCAAGTGAAGAAAAATGGTGATTTATTCTCTCTTTAAATTGGTTCTGTCATATACTGTATCTTAAAACTTGCGAATCCCACCCCAATTTCTCTTTTCCTTTCTCCTGTTTCCCCCTTCCCCCTTACTGTTTTTTTTTTTTTTTTTTACTTCAGTGCCATTGTATTGCTTTGTCAGCCATCTAGACACTCCCACCTCCTAATACCACATATTGCACTTGGTTTTGGCCAGTGTAACAAGACTAGATATAGTGGGGCACAGTGACTAGGCATCTTGGGCTGAATTAGTGCTCTGAAAGCCCATCTGTGCAGTACACTCCTAGCAGGGGGTAGGTGCTTACCCAAAAAGTGGGTAGGAAGAGGCGTTGAGGCAACAAGAGGGTGAAACTAGTGGCAATAGAGCAAGTAGAGTACTTTAGCTGGAGGGTAAAAGTATCACAGTAAGCATAAGGTGGACCAGCAATGACCGGTGACCCCACAATAGGGATAAAACTTTTCCGCGGAAGGGAGTTTAAAACTAAGTTCCACCCAAAAATGTAACTTCCGCTTTAAGTGCCGGTGACCCCCTGACATGCCACATTTGGCATGTAATTTTTTTGGGGGGGGGATACACTCTCTTTTTAGAGGCATCCAGCTTCCACTTCCTCCCGGGGCTACACCTCTCCCCCCTCCCTCCCTGCAATCTTCTGTGACACGTCACAGGTCCCAGAAGATTGCCCGGGCCATTTACAGCGCGAAGCGCGGCTCGCGCATGCGCACTGTGTGCCCGGCTGTAAGGCCACAGCTGGGCACCCACAGTAAGAATGCCGGCGCCATGGAGAGGATCGGGGGAGAGGAGCATGGCTTCGTACGCCCGCATCACTGGACCGTGGGACAGGTGAGTGTCTGATTATTAAAAGTCAGCGGCTACACTTTTTGTTAATTCACATGCAGCCTATAAAAGAGGATGAATATTATTTTCCTTTTCAGAGGTAGGTAACTCCAGTCTTTTGGGTGTCTCAGATTTTGTGTCCCCTGCTGCACATTGTGGTTCAACTTGCCAGGAACAATATCATTACAGGACACAATATTGGAGTAACTGCCTTCATGTGGAATTTTTTAAAAGGGGGCTTAGGGTATTTAATTTAAATTAACCCAGACTACTTTTCACAGGGACACACTATGCGTGCCACACTCTGGTAAGACCCTACTTAGGTTGACATCTTTGGAAATGGAAAAGCTTGGTTAAAAATGTTTTCAGATACTGCTGAGACAGGAATAAAATATGTGAGAAAAAGACTGAAAAGAAAAATTAGAATATGTTAATGAACATACTAAGAAATATTTGGGTATGTTGCACACAGTGACCTGTTTTTCAAAAGGATATAAAGAAACCTTAGGAAACAAGCTGCATGATGAACAGTAATATGTTTACAATGAACGCTACTGATGGGCAAACCTGGCTGATTTTAATTTGTTTGGGGGTCTGCAAATCCCTTTTAAAATTTGGAGAACCACAACGTAGCAGCGAATCGCATTAACCCCCCGCATTTGGTGACAGTTTACCTAGTGATAACGCCTAGCATTAGTGCCAGTTTCCACAGTAGTAACCCACACCCCACATAGGGGCCAGTTTACAGAAAAATAACCCCCAGCATTGGTACCAGTTTATACAGTAATAACTAGGGATGAGCTCAGGCGTGTTCACATTGAACACCTGCAGAGCCCGCCAAGGAAGTTGGCACCGTCGGAACCGCGCTGCACTAATCACAGGCAGGGAGACATTTTTCCTGATGCTCGGCTGCAGAGATCAGGAAATGTCTCCCTGCCTGTGATTAGCGCGGTTCCGACGGTGCCGACTTCCTTGGCGGGCTCTGCACGTGTTCAGTGCAAACACGCCTGAGCTCATCCCTAGTAATAACCCACAGCATTCCGCTTTCCAAAGTAGTGAGCCCCTGCATTGGTGCCACTTTACAAAGTAATAACCCCCAGAATTGGTGTCAGTAATCGCAATAATAATAATCCCCAATATTGGTGCCATTTTACGCAATAATAACCCCCAGCATTGGTTCCAATGACTGCAGTAATAACAACAACATTGTTGGTCAGTGATGTTATGCTATTAGAACCCTCCTTCACTGGTAGTCTTTTAACCTTCCTGCATTGAGGGTCAGTAGAAGTGGTATTGAAAAAATCCCACCACATTGGCGGTCAGTGGCAGTTTTAATTAACCCCTTCATAGTGCAGGGTGCAATTTACTTGCCACTGGCCATTAACGCAACATGAAGGGGTTAATAAACACTGCCACTGGATAAAAAGGCAACTTTATACACATAATTGGTAAAATCCTTGGGGGTTTAACATTGCTACTTGCCAATAATGCAAGGGGTTAAACACTGTTACTGACCACTAAGGCCCCTTTCACACTGGGGCGGTGGGGGCGTCCGGCTAAAGCGGCACTATTTTTAGCGGCGCTTTACCGTTGTTTTTGTGGCGCTATACACCGCTCCTACAGCGCCTCAAAGATGCTGATAGCAGGACTTTTTTTTAGCATCCTGCCAGCGCACCGATCTAGTTTTTTCTGTAAGCAGGATCCTGCGTGCAGGACTAATGACCGTGTGATTGAAGCCAAATGGTTACCCCATGGGTGAGTGAAAGGGGTAATTAACATTGGCACTGGCCAGTAATGCAAGTCCTTCACTTAAGCTGCGTACACGCGATCGGAATTTCCGACAACAAATGTTCGATGTGAGCTTTTGGTCGGATTTTCCGACCGTGTGTAGGCTCCATCGGACATTTGCTGTCGGGATTTCCTACAACAAATGTTTGAGAGCCGGTTCTCTATTTTTCCGACAACAAAAGTTCTTGTCGGAAATTCCGATCGTGTGTAGCCATTTCTGATGCACAAAAGTGCTGTGCATGCTCGGAACCAATTCAACGCATGCTCGGAATCATTGTACTTAATTTTTCTCGGCTCGTCGTAGTGTTGTACATCTCCGCGTTCTTGACCATCGGAATTTCTCGGGCTTTTACACTGGAGTGAATTGAGCGTCTCTTTCAGGGTGCTTTGCAGGCGCTATTTTTAGCGTTATAGCACCTGCAAAGCGCTTCAGTGTGAAAGGGGTCTTATACAGCAGTGGCAGTGTTGGGCTACTTTCACACTGAGGCGCTTTGCAGGCGCTATTGAGCTAAAAATAGCGCCTGCAAAGCGCCCTGAAAGCCTCTTCTCTCATTCCAGTGTGAAAGCCCGAATGCTTTCACACTGGAGCAGTGCGCTGGCAGGACGCTCAAAAAAGTGTATACACTGCTCCGGAAGCTCCCCCGCCCATTGAAATCAATGGGCAGCACCGCCGAATCGCCGGTAAAGTGCCGCTGCAGCGATGCTTTGCGGGATGTTTTAACCCTTTTTCTGCCACTAGCGGGGGTTAAAAGTGCCCCGCTATCGGCCGAATAGCGCCACAAAAACGACAGTAAAGCGGCGCTAAAAATAGCGGCGCTTTACCTCCGACGGCACAACGCCTCAGTGTGAAAGTAGCTTTATGCCGCATACACACAATCAGAATTTCTGACAACAAAACCGTGTTTTTTTTTCCCGCGGATTTTCGCTCAAACTTGTCTTGGATACACACGGTCACACAAATGTTGTTTGGAAATTCCGATGGTCAAGAACACAGAGACGTACAACACTACGACGAGCCGAGAAAAATGAAGTACATTGATTCCGAGCATGCTTCAAATTTGGTTCCGAGCATGCGCAGCACTTTTGTGCGTCGGAAATGGCTACACACGATCGCAATTTCCGACAAGAACTTTTGTTGTCGGAAAAATAGAGAACCTGCTTTCAAACATTTGTTGTCGGAAATTCCGACAGCAAATGTCCGATGGAGCCTACACACGGTTGGAATATCCGACCAAAAGCTCACATCGAACATTTTTTGTCGGGATTTCCGATCGCGTGTACGCGGCATAAGTGAAAGACTTGCATTACTGGCCAGTGCCTATGTTAATTACCCCTTTCACTCACCCATGGGGTTAACCATTTGGCTTCAATCACACGGTCATTAGTCCTGCACGCAGGATCCTGCTGACAGAAAAAATTGCATTCATTTAGACGTGTTTAGATGGGTTTACATCCATCACATTTAAACATGTTTAGACAAGTGTGCACACATTTACATGCATCTAAACGTGTTAACATCCGTATTGAGCATCTACTGGACCTGCTGGACTACACACACTTTTAGATGCATTTACATGCACGAGTGTGTTAAAAATGCAGGATAGGGTAGGGATGCAACTCCAAACGCAGCAGCCACAAACGCATAGGTCTTAATGGTCATATTAATTTGTATAGTGTTGCATACAGATGCGGGCAGAACAAGCATCTGAATGCTGAGTTTTTATAGGACGTGTAAATGGACCCTAAGGCCCCTTTCACACTAGTGCGACTTCTAACTCGTGCGATTTTACCGCGATTTCAGGGAATGCCTGTGTAAGTGGCATCAAAATCGGACCAAAGTAGTGCAGGGACTACTTTAAAGTCGGAACGACTTGAAGTCGTACTAATATGAATGGTTGTCATTGGAAATCATTGGAAACGTTGTCATGCTACTTTGCCATCACAAATCGTGGGACAAGTCGTATAAGTGTGAAAGGGGCCTTACTTTGTACAGATCTACATACCAGTAAATGTGTCTGACTGCTTTGAATTAAATGACTATCCTTCACCTGCTCTCAGGTCAGTTTAACTACCTACCTCCACCCCGCTCCCACACAACACGGCTCTTTTTTCAGCCTGGGAATGATGGCATGTCAGAGCAGCAGACCGCGATCACTCCACCTGACAGTAGTGTGGTTTTGTCTACTGCCAGGTGTAGGAGCGCAAATAGTACTCTGTTGCCACTCTGAAAGGTGGTGCCCTGCTAAATTGTGCCCTGATGATGTATTAGGCTTTAGGCCCCTTTCACACTGGGGCGGGCAGGTGCGGTGGCGGTATAGCGACGCGATTTTCAGCGCCGCTATACCGTCGTTATCACCGCGGTATGCGGCCGCTAGCGGGGTGAATTTAACCCCTGTTAGCGGGCGAAAAAGGGTTAATACCACCCGCAAACCGCGGCTATTGCCGCGGTTTGCGGGCGGTATTACCGCAGTGTCCCATTGATTTCATTGGGCAGTCGCGGTAAATGAGCGGTGAACACACCGCTCCTTCACCGCTGTAAAGATGCAGCTAGCAGGACTTTTGGAGCGGTCCTGCTAGCGCACCACTTCAGTGTGAAAGCCTTCGGGCTTTCACATTGAAGAATACAGGGCACGATTTTTTCAGGCGGTATAACAGCGCTAATATTAGCGCTAAACCGCCTGAAAAACGTGCCAGTGTGAAAGGGGTCTAAGGGCAGACTTTGGCAACAGTTTAATATTTGCAACACCACTTTATCACACCGCTCCTGATGGTCACACTGTGCCCCCTCTCCTCATTCAACTGTGGGACTTGGGGTTCATACCCCTCTAGCAACACACAGCATCTTTTATGTAAGTTTTGAGTTTGCCAATAGTTCCACTTTAGGTTTAACAATGTTTCCTCATGCATTAAAGTGGTTGTAAACCCACTTTTTAAACAAAGACCTACAGGTAAGCCTAGATTAAGGCTTACCTGTAGGTGCAAGAAATATCTCCTTAGCCTACACGGTTAAGGAGATATTTGTATGTAAATGCGGCGACGCTGACGTCACCCCATTCACAAATTCGGCTAGGTCGCAACATTCGACGACGTAGCCGAATTCGACAGCTCACGCGCGCATGCGCGGAGTCACGTCTTCTCCGCTCCGGCCAATCACAGCGTCGGAGCGGCGCTGTGATTGGCTGCAGCGGCGATACCCGGAAGTAACATTCCGGCTATCGCCGCAGCGATGGATGCGGCTAGAGGAGGGACACGGACGACTTTGGGGGCCCCGATCGAAGGTAAGTGGTACATAATGAGCTAGTATGCTAGTCATACTAGCTCATTATAGCTTTGTCTTGCAGGTTAGTCAAAAAAAAAAAAAAAAGATAAAAGGGTTTACAACCACTTTAAGTCTCAGTAAATAATAGAAACAAAAATCTTTAAAAAGCTTTGCATAACCACTAAAATTATTAGACTCAAAAGAAACAGCGTTGGGATCTGTACAGTTGATCCTCTTCCCCTTGCAGAGCAGAGACCTTTAATAAACCACAAAAATCACTATCCCACTGATGACAACTGTCAAGTCCTAGATACTTAGTAGACACTAAGCTTCAGTAGAGCACAGTTGATCACACTGTTCACAATGTATTATTTCTGAATGTGATCTAATTTGAAAGAAAACACAAGGAAATGAGCCCAATTCACCTAATTATATTATTTCCAGCATGGAAATAAGAAAACCTAATGTCCTATCTCAATTATTTTGTTTTAAGGTACTTGGAAATTGTTTTTTAAAAATGTTGACAGTGTTTTCTGTTTGCGTAAAACCTATCAGTCTACCCAGAGAAACTTCATTATTTTCTCTGCGTGCTAAATATTCTTTTGGAATAGAATACTGTTAAAGCGGAGGTCCGCCGGATTTTTTTTTTTTAAAGTCAGCAGCTACAAATACTGCAGCTGCTGACTTTTAAAATATGGACACTTACCTGTCCAGCGGCTTCGCTTCCCGGTTCTCTACTGCGCATGCGCGAGTCACGCTGCGCAATCGAAATGGTCCCTCCTGTCTCCTGGGACCCGTGTGTCTCCCAGAAGACAGCGGGGGGGGGAGGGGTTGGGGAAGTGGCGTAATTCCCGTGGGGGTCTATGCCCGGAAGTGGGTGCAAATACCTGTATTTTACAGTTATCTGCACCCCCTCCCCCCTGAAAGGTGCCAAATGTGACACTGGAGGGGGGGAGGGTTCCGAAAAGCAGAGGTTCCATTTTTGTCTGGACCTCCGCTTTAAAGCACAAACTAAACATGGGTAAGGGTAGTTAGTATTTTTTGCCGCAGGTACTCATAGACATTATATAATAATTTCTTAATTTTGCTGTCTCTTCTGATCTTGCAGGTGTCTGAGGAAAATTCTGGGGGAGGGTATTTCCTAAAGATAACCAGTATGTCTGTTTACAGCTTTCTTCCAGACGTACAGTGACAGTTCCCTGATTTTTGCCATTTTTAGCGGATCGCCCCTGATGATCTCATATCTGTAGAAGGCAGTTGACCAGCCACTGTGGGAGCAGTTAATCATCAACTTAAAAAAAAAAAAAACTGTAATGCCTATCCCTCCCCCCACCCCTTGCCAAGATAATCCTCTCTTTACTGCCATCTCTCTATAGCATGAACACGATGCTTGGCTGAGTTGAGCTCTCATATTTGTGAACTCAGAAGCGAATACTGAAGGCTGCCAGACAAGTATACATGATTCATTTATCCTAACACTGCGCTGATTTCTCAACAAAAGACCTTGAAAGTGTCTTGGCTCTAATATTGTTTCTAAATGTACTGTACCAATTAATCTGAAATGTCATTTGCCCAATTCTACCAATCAGTGAATTTCTGTTCATGGCAGGCTACCAACCTGTTTGAGGGAACAATTAATCAGACATGGCTGAAAATGTGCCTCAGTCGATATTGTTCCCTCCTTAAAGTGGAAGTAAACCCTCCTATCGTTTTCAGCCAAGGAAGCTGCCATATTGACCTCTGTTTGTTTAATCTTCAACTGCCATGATGCTGCACATGTGACCAGTTATGACACCAGCCATTGGATGGTTCGACAGTTTGCTTGAGAGCACAACCAATGTGACAGTTAGCATTTCCGGCATGCCGGGAATTTAACTGCTTTTTTAAACTGTTAAATCAATGGATTTACTTCCACTTTAAGTTATCTAGCGCTGGTTTCATCTCCATTACTTCCTTTTTCCTCTCCATTGAGTTTAGCAGAACCATTTGGCCAAAC
Source organism: Rana muscosa (assembly GCA_029206835.1). Lineage (NCBI taxonomy): Eukaryota > Metazoa > Chordata > Amphibia > Anura > Ranidae > Rana > Rana muscosa. Next base: position 713,568,148 of record CM055118.1, read on the forward strand.
AGCACTCTCTTATAGATCTATAAGTGGACTACATACGGCAGACATGATACGATCTTCAGAATCTTTTTATTCTCTCTTCTTGGACATTGATGTTGACATGTGATAGAAGTATGAGTGCAGACAGACATATCAAGTTTTGCATTACTTTAAAACTACAATATCTAATACAGCTGATTAATGTGTTCCCTGAGATTGCTTAGGGTCCTTTCACACGGGGAGGATCCGTGCAGATCCGCCCCGTGAAGCTCCGCTTACTCAGCGGGGATCGCTCCGTTGATCCCCGCTGAGCCGACGGATGACTGGGCGGTCCCCGCACACTGTGCAGGGACCGCCCTGTCAGAGCGCCGCTCTCCCCTATGGGGAATCGGATGACGACGGACCGTAGAGTCCGTTGTCATCCGATCCGCTCCGCCGACGGAAGGAAAAATAGGATTTTCCTCCGTCACACTTTGGCGGAGCGGATGTCAGCGGACATGTCTCCGCTGACATCCGTGCCTCCATAGGGGTACATGGAGGATCCGTTTCAGGTCCGCCTAAAAAACTGACAGGCGGACCTGAACGGACCTCCGTGTGAAAGGGGCCTAACTCTTGTTTTTCAATTATCAGCTGCCAGAACCTCTACTGCCCATCATTTTGACATTTGTATGAGAGAAAGCCAAGATTATTGGCAAGCGGGCAGGGCTTCCTAACTTTTTGGGAAGTTGCAAAACTATAAGGTATCATGTACAGTTTAGTCCTAAGACCCAAGATTCCCCATAGGGTCACAATCTGATCTAAAAATTATCTGAAGACTAGGCCCCTTTCACACATACGGAGGGTTCATCTGTTTTTCATCTATCTGTTGAGGGATGAAAAACGGACATCAATCCATGTCTATGTAAAAATGGATGACAACGGAGGATCATCTACTTTCATCCGTTTTCATCCGCTTCCATCAACATCTCTTTTTTTTGAACGGATGAAAGCCCTATTTTTCAAAAGACGTATCGGATGAAAAACAGATGTAAACTGACAAATGGTCAGTTTTTCATCCGTTTTTGCATTGGTAGTTAGGGACAGCAGTAGGGATGAGCTCAGGCGTGTTCGCATTGAACATATGCAGAGCCCGCCAAGGAAGTCGGCACCGTCTGAACCGCGCTGCGCTAATCACAGGCAGGGAGACATTACCCGATCTCTGCAGCTGAGCATCGGGACAATGTCTCCCTGCCTGTGATTAGCGCAGCGCGTTTCTGACGGTGCCGACTTCCTTGGCGGGCTCTGCATGTGTTCAATGCGAACACACCTGAGCTCATCCCTAGACAGCAGTCACTGTGTGTGGGGGGGTTTGGGGCAGAGAAAGGCAGGAGAGGTGAAGAATCGTGCAGCTCTAATGTAAACCAAAAATTTTACTCAAGTGGTTAAGTGGATGTAAAAACTGACAAAAAACTGATGTTAACTGATCCGTTTTAAGCTAGGTCACATTTGCTCTACTTTGGAAACATACTGTATGACATTACATTGGAACATATATGGAAGCACTGTCTGTAACTGTAAACATATTCTTATTTGCTTGCACATTCTTTATTGATTTATTTATTCTCTTTTTTTGAGTGGTAGCAGATTTTCTATCTTTTTCAAGGGTTACAAGTGTTATGTATTTTTTTCATATTGTGGAATTTAATTAAATTAATAACTGTTTTACTTGAGCAGTGTGACTGAATTATTTTTTGAGGGGACTGTGCTGGTTTCATAGTATTTAGCAGATCTGAGATGGCTGAATTGTTCTAAACATTATAGTCTTCATCTGGCTAATGCACAGCTTTCAGCTACCTTGGCCTCTGTTTGAGTCAACCATTTGTGATGCCCTGTTAAGCAGCTGTGCTAATTTCACTGAAGCAGCTGATTAACACTAAAATAGCCCGCTGTTTAGATATCCCTGGCATCCCCTAGGCTTAAAACCTTGCCTCCTAGATTTAGGTTTATTTTTTTTTTTTAATTGGGGACGGTTTAAAACTTCTGTAGGGTTTGTGTTTTCCTGTCCCAGCGACACCCTTCCTCCTAAAAAAAATCTGGTATTACCGTAGGTACACATCTATGCATTATTTAGTGCATTTTGTAGTTTGCAGAAACTCACTACAATCCATTAAACATGGTTTTCCTATGGTACACATTCTATACGTTTTGCAGCCGGGGCATTTTTGGAAAGAGTCAGGGACTTTTTTCCCTGTATTTTGCGTGTAATAGCTTTTATGGAATCGCACCAGAAATGCAAGTGTTGTGTTTGTGATGCGATTTTTGATATGTTTTGCATTTTGCGTTTTTTATTTGTTTAAACACTTTATATAGCTGGTTGATAAGGAGTGGGCCGGGAAACCGACTGCCGCTTTAACAACTGATAAGTCATCAGCTGTCAGCGGGGTTCCCTGCTGACAGCTAAATGTAAAAAAAAAGTTTGCCGGGCAAAAACAAAAATCGTGAAAAAAACGGGATGGGGTCCCCCCCCCAGGTCCATACCAGGCCCTTTGGGTCTGGTATGTATTCGGAGGGAACCTTTTTAAATGGCATGGGGTCCCCCCAAAATCAATACCAGACCCTTATCCGAGGATGCTCTGCCCCCGCCCCAAAGCACCTTGCCCCGTGTTGATAGGACAAGGACTTCTTCCACACAACCCTGGTCGGTGGTTGTGGGGGGTCTGCAGGCAGGGGGCTTATCGTAATCTGGAAGACCCCTTTAAGAATGGGGGCCCCCGGATCCTGCCCCCCATGTGAATAAGTATGGGGTACATTGTACCCCTAACCATTCACCCTAAAATGCAGTGAAGTGTTAAAAAAAAAACAAGACGGTTTTTGACAAGTCCTTTATTAAAAATGAAAAATGTCTCCCGTCAGAGCTCCGACATGTCTTCTTTCACCGGTGCCAATGTCTTCTTCCCCTGGTAGTTTCTTCTCCCTCCGGTGCTGTCTTCTCCTTGAGCTGTCTTCTCCTTGTGCTGTCTTCTTCCTCGCTGCTGCGTAACCGCTAAAAACAAAGAAAAACAATCTTCTAATGCTGTCTTCCAACGTCGTGCTGTTTCCCAGTGTCTGCCATTTATTATATAGCCATGGGGTGTGGCCATCCGATGGAGTCACCCGCCCATGTGACAACACGTGACATCAAAAGGGGTGGTTCTCAAGGTGACATCATCGAATGGCCACGCCCCATGGCTATATAAGAAAAGGCAGACGAGACAACACAACGGAGGAACACAGCGTTAGAAGATCTTTTTTTTTTTTAGCGGGTAAGTGGCGGCGGGGAAGAAGACGGCTCCAGAAGAAGACTTCATCGGAGGGAGAAGAAACTACCGGGGGAAGAATACATCAGTACCGGAGAAAGAAGACACGTTGGACATTTTGAATTTTTAATAAAGGACTTGTCAAAAACCGTCTCTTGTTTTTTTTTAACACTTCATTGCTTTTTGGGGTGAATGGGTAGGGGTAAAATGTACCCCATACTTATTCACATCGGGGGCAGGATACGGGGTCCCTCTTAAAGGGGGCTTCCAGATTCCGATAAGCCCCCTGCCTGCAGACCCCCAAAACCACCAGCCAGGGTTGTGGGGAAGAGGCCCTTGTCCACATCAACATGGAGGCAATGTGCTTTGGGGCGGGGGCAGAGCACCCCTCTCCCCATGTTAAGGGCATGCGGCCTGGTATGGTTCAGGAGGGGGATGATCACTCGTCCCTTTCCTGACCTGCCGGGCTGCATGCTCGGATAAGCACCTGATATGGATTTTGAGCGTGGGGTGGTCTCCTCCGAATCCATACTAGATCTGAGGAGCCTGGTATGGACCGAGAGGGACCTTACGCCGTTTTTTCACAATTTTTTTGTTGCCAGCAATTTATTTATTTTTGACATTCTGCTGTCAGCAGGGGACCCAGCTGACAGCTGATGACTCATCGGTTGTTCAGGATGCGGCGGCTGGCTTCCCGGTCCCCTCCCTAGCAACCAGCAATATACAGTGTGTTTACAGTGTGTTTAAAGAAAAAAGAAACGCGAAATGAATGAAAACTGCATGCAAAAACGCATGCCAAAATGCATAAAAAACAAGTGTTTAAAAACACAAAATGCTGCAAAATGTGCCTGAAAAATGCATCAAGCGAAGCTGTGAACCTAGACGAACAGAGACAGAAGAGTTGATTTACTATGGGCAAATAGAATGTTCACTTTGCAAGCGAATTTTCCCCAGAACTTGGCGAATGAGGTGAAGCTCTGTAAACTTCCATCAACCATTGATGTGCAAACAAAAATGCAGTTTTTTTATTATTTAATTCATTCATAAATTTAATTATTTATTTATTTTTCCATTGGGTATTCTTTGCAAACTGAAAGTGGTTGTAAAGGCAAAATGTGTTTGTTTTACCTAAATAAAAGAAAAAAAAATCTTCTGCATGCAGCTTTCCCCGCAGCATTGAGCCCAATCTCCATCCGTATCTCATTGGCTGAGATACAGCAACGGGATCCATTGGTGTCAATCAGAGCCAGTGGAGAGGGAGTTGAGGGCGGGACACACAGAACAGGGCTTGGGAGCGAAAAGGCACGAGTGAATTGCTATGGGGGCACTCGGTGGGGAGGTGGAGCCAGAGTACCGGAGGACCCCAGAAGAGGAGAATCGGGGCTGCTCTGTGTACAACCACTGCTCAGAGCAGGTACGTATAACATGTTTGTTATTTTAATTTTAAAAAAATTGCAATAGCTTCATTTTACCACATTCACTAAGCTCTGGGGACAAATTTACAAAGTGCATCTTCACTTCCAAAGTGAAGAGACTATTTGCCTTTATTAAATCAACCCCAAAATGTGCATGTAAATCTCCCATTGAGGTCAACTTATGCCTTGTACACACGGTTGGATTTTTCCGTCGGGATAAACTGATTTTTCAGACGGAATTCCGTTCAAGCTGTCTTGCATACACACTGTCACACCAAATTCCGACCGTCAAGAACGCGGTGACGTACAACAATACGACGAGCTGAGAAAAATTAAGTTCAGTGCTTCCGAGCATGCGTCGACTTGATTCTGAACATGCATGTTTTTTTCTCGGTCGGAGTTCCATACAGACTATTGGAATTTCCGATCGGAATTTTTTTCATCGGAAAAAAAGAGAACATGTTCTCTGTCTAACTCCGTCAGAATTTCCGAAGGAAAAAGTCAGATGGGACATACACACGGTCAGAATATCCGATGGAAAAATTCCGTCTGACTTTTTTCATCGGAATTTCCGATCGTGTGTACGAGGCCTAAGGCTTGAAAAACCAGGGCCATACAAAATCAAATGACTAGATAGATAGAAAACTAATATGTCAAGCCCTGTTATCTCACTCCTCTTTTACATCCTTTTCTTCTTTTGTACAGTTGGCTGAAGCAGTTTCTCTAAACCTTCACACAACCATGTAAAAGTTAAATTCCTGTTTTACCATAAATCCTATGGCCTTCTTGCTACTAAATCTGCTGAAACTTTGACATGATTCCCCACCTTCATCTATTGCAAACCATTGTGTATTCTCAAGCAAGTCGTAAAGCTGATTTATGGATAATATATTTCAACATTTGTAGGAAAGACGATAGTTTATATGGCATACACTGTCAACAGTTTGCAGACTTTCACCAGTCCTAATCTTTAACTGAAAATGTAAATTAGTTTAAAATACTACTTGCCTGTGTATTGAAATATGTGTTCTAATACAACATAATGTTTCAAGGTTTTATTCTACCATGGCATAACTAAACAGTAAAAACAAACAAACATGTTTAGGGCTATACAAAGATTTAATATTTAGCAGTAAAATTTTCCTTCAGCTTTCACACCATTGTCAACTGCTGCTCGATTTAATACCAACCTCATATTTGAAGAGGAACCATCAAGTAACAAGTTAAATCGGTTGTATACCCGCTGACAGTTTTTTTTTTTCCCCGGTCCACCTGTAAGGCAAAGGGCATAATGAGCTAGTATGCGGTGCAAACTAGCTCATTATGAAATACTTACCTTAGAATGAGGCGTCAGTATCTCAGCCGGTCCACGCCGAGGGAGATGACATTTTGCCTAGGCGTGTCTTCCGGGTATAGCGGCTCCAGCGCTGTGAGTGGCTGGAGCCGCAAAGTTGTCACTCCCGCGCATGCGCGCAGGAGACTTCTTTCCAGCAAGGTCCGGCGTCTGCCGGGCTTTCAGCCGATAATCCCCGATGCGCATGCGCCGCTGAAGTCAGCGGCGCAATGGAAGGGGAATATCTCCTAAACCGTACAGGTTTAAGAGATATTCTTTTTACCTACAGCAGTGGTTCTCAACCTTCTAGTGCCGTGACTCCTTGGTAAAATTTCCCAAGTTGTTGGGACCCCTAACAGTAAAATTATTTTCGTAGCGTGGGTTTTCGGGACCCAAGGCAATACAAGTAATTTGCGCCCCTAACCCACGCACATTTAGCGCTCCCTGAGTCCCTTCCACTCGTACAGTATTAAAACCCCTTATGGCACCTCTTAGGATGTACCACTCTGTCTCTTTGTTTTCCTTTCTTTCCCTTTTATCTCTCTCTATCCTAATTTCTTGTTTGTTTGTTTTTTTTCCCCCCATCCCTCTCTCTAGCTGTTTTTTTCTCTTATTCTTTCTCTCCATTTTCTTTGCTCCTCCCCCTCTTTTCCTCTCCCTTCCATGTATTCTCTATTTTCATTCCTTCTCTTACTCCTTGGTGGGGGGGGGGGGGGGTCATCTGCTGATCTGAGAACTGTAGTAGGGACTTTTAATGGCAACTATAATTACAGGTAGTGTTATTCACTGTGTCTCTGGCTTCACTGTGTCTCCGACTTTGTGGTGTATCATAGCAGTGACACCTATGCCGAAATCAGGAGATAGGGTCTCCTCCAGTCAGCTGACCTCTAGTCTCTGCTCACCAGCCATGCCGTGAACTGAATGGGCGACTGCGAAGAGGCTGAGTGGGTGGCCACAGGCTCCGGTGACAGCCCTGCTAGGCGACCGCAAAAAAGCTGGGAGAGCAGTGCGGGCATCAAGAACAGCCCAGGATTCGGTGACCCCTGGCAAATCATCATTCGACCCCCGAGTTGAGAACCACTGACCTACAGGTAAGCCTTATTATAGGCTTACCTGTAGGTAAAAGTAAAAAAAAAATACTATACAACTACTTTAAGCAAAGTGCTCATAATCTGCAGAAAACCTATAGCTGTAAAAAATATATCTATGTGGCCTACTATTGATGACCCACCTAAAAATACTAGTTCCCTGATATTCATGCTAATTCTTTGGCTTACATACCTCTTGAGTCATTAATTTGCAACATGGATAGAGATAAGGAGTTCTGACAGTTTTCGGATTTTCATTTGCTTAACAATTGTATTGAGTCTGTGATTCAGATATATTAAAGTTATAACTAGCCAGGCTGACTCTTTTAATTTTCAGAAAGAGGTCAGCAATGGCAGCCCATATATAGAGCTGAAGTCAAGGCAAAAGTTATGTATTCAGTCAAGATGATTTATTTGCTACACAATCTTGCTGTTTCAGAAGTACAGAGAGAAATGCTTAGGCCCAAGAACACACAAGCTTTCATTTGTTGGGTTCAGATTTAGGCTCCTGCCTGGGTTTCGAAATAGCGGCAAATCTCGGGACGCCGGTGCGTTCCCTGTCACTTTCAACAGCACCCCAAATGCTGCGTGATTTTGCTATTATAGCACAATCGTGGTAAAATCGTGCAAACAGAATCGTGGGATGCCTGTCGCCCAAAATAAGTTAAAGAGCTTCTTTTGGGCGACAGGCATACCTTGATTCTGTTTGCACGATTTTACTGCAATTGTCGCCGGATACGCTAAGATGTGAATGGAGCCTTAGTGTTTGATAAGTGCAAAAGATACTTCTTGAGACAGAAATCCAATGAGCGTGAAAATTGTTTCTTGTAATATGTTATCTCTGTCTTTGTATCATTGAAATACCAAGAAGTTATCAGCCTTGCCCGTTTCTTCACTGTGGACTACATATGTGTGTTATGAAGATGGAGGGGGGGTGGGGTTCTGCGGTCCTATTCAGAAGTGGGGAGCCTGGGTGGTAATACTGCAACTCCTCCAGAGATACAGTACAGTGAGTGAGCATTGCCACCAGGGAGTGTCGCTAGCAGGATCACCAGGTAAAAATAAAGAAAAAAATGCTTGAAGTTGTAAATGAAGCTATTATAGCTAATGGATTGATGAGCTGCAATAATTAGGATTTTTTGTTTTTGGGTTTAGATATGCTTTAGGTAAAGGTGACTGAAGTGAATACACACTGCTCCTTTATTGATAAACCTTGTAATGCTTTATTTAGTTGTATTTAAAAGATGTCAGATATATGTTGTTAAATTCTTTATATCATACTCACAGAAACTTCAGAGAGAAGTTAGGTAGATAGACGAGAGTCAGAGCAGATGACAAGTGTTTTGTACCAAGCTTTGTACACAACATTGCAGGTGCTTTGCAGTACATTATGTACCGTATATACTCGAGTATAAGCCAAGTTTTTCAGCACATTTTTTTGCCCCCCTCGGCAGCATAGTGACTGAGCCACAACGCACATAGTGGCTGTTACAGCACTGCTTTGGCAGATAAGTCCACCATAATGTGCATAATATGGCAGAAAACTCTGGGTGCTGGCAGCAGGGTTCAATTGTGCTTTAAGACTTACACCATCGTGACATTTCAAACAACGCTGCAGCAACCATAAAGAAAGATTTTACCCATCTTAAAGTCAAGATGCAGGAGTATGCTGGGCACTTAACTACAAAAGTTCTTAAACATGTAGTATTAGAAACTGGGCACTACCAGCTTCACCCAGTGGCTGCATAATAAAAGTCTAATTTTGCTTCGATAAAAAGGAAAGAATGCATGCCAACTATATATAGGAACATCATTTAGTTTATATAGGTATATAGCATACCTTCAAAAGTAATGACATTTTCATCCAGTTTAGCTAAGCCGAGTTTTTCAGCACATTTTTTTGTGCTGAAAATGCCCCCCTCGGCTTATACTCGAGTCTGTGTCCATCTTTTTTTTTTTTTTTAACAATTTCTTTTTATTGCTTATTTGAAATTTTACATGACATACATACACACACAGCTGACCTGGCTAAAACCGCCAGGTCAGTACTGGACCAAACAGGGCCCAGGACAACTTTATACAGGCATCAAACAAAACCTGACTATCTAGCTTTGCATCTACCTAACTAATACAGCACTTACATATATACCCCTCCCCCCCCCCTTTTTTTTTTTTTTTTGTTTTTTTGCTCAGTTCCCCCCCCCCGGCCCAGGAGATTGTAATCAACCAGGAAGGAAAAACACTTAATATCGCCCCACCACCCCCTTCTAACCACCAAACATTATACAGTTATACATTTACACCTTCATACATTAAGACATTAAGACATGCCCCACATAGTTCTGAGAAAGCCCCTTTCCTCTACACAGGATAGTTAGACAAGCTCCCCCTTGCTACCCATCCTTCTTTAACCCACAGTCTTGTCCGAGTTATACCAGGCCTGCCACACCCTGTCAAATTTCTTTCCACATCCCCTAGATAAGTAAGTGGCTTTGTAATATGGCATTATAGCATTTATCTGGCTTTTCCAGAAGCACACATCCGGTGCCCCTGGCTTGCGCCAGCGTAGCAAGATGGATTTCCTCCCATAGAACAGGAGAATGCTCAGTAAAGTTCTATGTGCCCTGGACGGAACGACCTCCTCTACCAGTCCCAGGAGACATACTCTAACTGTTATTGGGATCGGGACCATCAATACCTCTGAAATGCATGAGATGACCTCCTGCCAAAAATGTTTGACCTGAGGGCAGCTCCAGAACACATGCTCAGCATCCGCCGGAGCATAGGTACATCTCCAACACTCTGCCGACACCGTCGGGTAAATGGAGGCCAGTCTAGCCGGCGTATAATATATCTTGTGTAAAAACTTGAAGTGGATCAGTCTATCTCTCGCTGCTACCAGGTGTTGAAAAGGGTGAGACCACATGTCCTCCCAATCCTCCCCCTGAATATCCGGAACCTCGGCCTCCCACCATTCCCTGCACTTACGCATCCTCACAGGGCTCGTCACAAATAGTTTTTTATAAGAAACCGAGAGCGTCTTTGGAAGGTCTTCAGTTGTTAGTAATTTTTCCAGGTCTGACGGGACAGATTCAATCGTCATATTTTTAAATTGCGTGAGATATGCGTGTTTCAATTGAATATACCTAAAGAAATGAAAATTCGATAGGTCGTGTCGGGCTTTTAATTGGTCAAAAGTCATCAACTCTCCGAGTCTGTGTCCATCTTCAGCTTTGTGCACCTGATCCTGGCCAGTGGTAGGTCCCCTGGACCCCAAACCTGGCACATATGTAGCCCCACTCTTTCTCTACAAGTGTGCAAAGTTTGTTGTCCGGAGGACCTACGGGCAGGGAGCAACAATTTTTCAAAGCTGGGTACCCCTTCCATAGACTCTCATGTTAAACAGTAATTTCTCCGGTGATTTTGGGGACCCGGTACCGGCCGGCTCTAGGTCTCCTGGATCCAAAGCTTGGCACACATGTAGCCCCACTCTTCGTCTATAAATGTGCAAAGTTTGTTGTCCCGGGGAGCACCGATTTTTCAAAGCCAGGCACCCCTTCCATAGACTCCCATGTTAAACGTCAGTCTAGTCACACAGCGCAGGAGATCAGGTAGGGAGATTGGGCACAGTGAGGCATGGGCACAGTGAGGCATGGACACAGTGAGGCATGGGCACAGTAAGGCACAGTGAGGCATGGGCACAGTGAGGCAAAGTGAGGCACAGTGAGGCATGCAGATGGACACCCTAGGCTTATACTCGAGTCAATACGTTTTCCCAGTTTTTTGTGGTAAAATTAGGTGCCTCAGCTTATATTCGGGTCAGCTTATACTCAAGTATATACGGTATGTACATAAAGGTGATATTCAAAATGAATGGCACTGCAGTGAATTGAATTGTGCTTGATACATTAGTACATTGAGGTAACATGCGTTTTGCAACAATGCACTAATGTGTATGGACTTCAAGTGAAATTAAATGCAAAATTCTCATGTATAACTGGAGTGTCCTTGCAAACTGAACTCCGCACTGATTTTAAACTTGTTTTTGGTGACAGCTTGTCTACCTGAGGCATAAGCGCTAAGAAGATTGAGAATATACGAGCTTCAGTTATTTCTGTTTGCACTATATTAGAAAGGGCATAGGTTGTAATAGACCCTGTGTAAGCAAAACAGAAGGGTAACCCTAAGCAGCACTGCAAGTAGAATAGTATGTCTTGGCACTGTCTACAAATGACAAGTATGTACTTACCAAGTGGGAATATATCCGGTGGAGGAAACTGCTGCTCAGAGTTGTTTGTCTTTATACGTCACTATAAATGTTAATGATAATTTCTCTGTTTGTTTTAGCTGATGTCAATATGTGTTTTGGGGGTTTCTGCATGGATGAGAGACTACATAAATAACGTACTTACTCTGACAGCGGAAACAAGGTAAGCACACCTAATCAACCACACTGAAGCATCAAAAGAAGAAAAAATAAAATGCCATGATAATCTGTATGCTAAGAGTAGCTTTTGTGTTTTCTTTTATTTAACATATTGAATAGTTTAGTTCAGGCAAATTCTGCTTCAGAAATTTCATGCTTCGCTTAAGCTGGCTTTGTACAGTAGTTAGGAGTTGCACAGAGATGGTCTGCTTCCTTTGATCATCTCCCGTCGTCCGTGTCGTTGAAAATTGTTTTCTGTTTACTTTTCCGACATTTCTAAAAGGTGAGGACTAATTGACTGTATCTAATTGCCGTTTCTGAGACATATATTTAACCTCAAGTCAATCCATTTACTGCATCAGGAAAATAACAATTGCGCATAGTAGCTTTGTATTTGCATGTGTAATAAAAAAAGGTTAATAATTAAATGCACACATAAAAATAACTAACTTTTTCAAACAAGTAGCATGCTTTGCAGTTTAAAAATATGCAAATTAATTTTGCCTGCTATATTTGCAGCTAAACATTCTTCATGCTTTTACTCTGGTAAAAATACATGGATGCAAAAAACAGAATAAAGTTGCAGATGACAAGATGGTACATGCTGGAAAGAGTAGGAATTGCTTTGTTGGTAATGTGTAGTGAGAACTTCTTGGACAGGTTCTCACTACATACTATAGTTTAAAAGTTGATTCCTTCCAAAACGAAACTCTCTTTTTTTCTAAATAATTTATTTAAAGTGCTCATATGGCATTCAAGGTCTGAACTTGGTAAAATAGGGATGTACTTGTGTGAGCTGGATATGCTGCATTGATTTGTTTGTCACTGGCCCATCTAGAATTGTGAGAAAAACTCCAGGAATGACCTGGCTTTCTACAAGAATGACCCTTGCAGCATGATCCGATCTATATTATAAGGGAGTCAGTCGTATTAAAGCCCAACTCTAGGCTATTGTTAAATTTACACCCATGTAGTGTCCCCACCCCCATTATCTCGGCACTGCATGGGTTAAATGCTCTTTTGGCTAGGAGGGGAGAAAGAAATAGGTAAAAATACTTTGTCTCATCCCTCACTCCCACAGGTTTCCTCCTCTCCGTGTGAGTTCCCCCAAAGCTGCTTCACTTCCCTGCCTGTTTTGTCACAGTTCCTCACATACAATGCATGACCAACAGTCCAGCATTGTATGGGAGGATGGCAAGGACCCATCCACATTTTAATGTGCCAGACAGCAGGAAGGGTGCCAGCTGCCTTGGAGCGAGGAGTAAGGCAAGTATTCATACTTTTTTCTTTCCCATCTAGACAAATCAACATTTACCCCTGCAATGCGTGGGACAGAACCCTCTGGATAGATAAATTTAAAGTGGTTGTAAACCCTTTTTTGTTACTTCTACCTATAGGTAAGCCTAGAATAGAAAATATTAAAAATTCCTGATAAAAAGTGTTCCTTGCAAGGAATAAAAAGCTCCGTGTTCTGTCAATCGATAAGGACCATTTGCGCGTGCGTAATGCGTGCACGTGTCACCCTACGCTGTTTCGTCATCCCGAACCTAAGGCATTTGAATTGTATCCATCAGGCTGGAACATTACAAGATGGAATCTCTAAATACTAAGTGGTCTCTATAGACCTCAAAACGCTTACCTATTCATCATGTCTTCCAGCCCTTTCTACGTCCCCAAAAAATTAGAGATCCTCATCTACAGTATCAAAGCCTACTCTTCGGCAACATCATCAGCCCCAGAACCTTTTCAAAGGGGCTAGTGGAAATTTTGGCCCGCTTTAGGAGAAGGGGTTACGTATCCTGCACTAACAAGACTGTACACTATTCCTGCCTCATCACAATGAAGCGCCCCAAACTCACCAACAGGGGGTGGTGGGCACTTTGTAAAACTATGGTTGGCTAGTAGACTACCAAAAAAAAAGTCAGTTTTGCCAGCGAAGAAAATGATATACCTTGGGGCCTTGTTCGGTACCCCTAAGAGGGTGTCGTCTCCCCTTTTGGAAGAAATCACTCTAATCATGGCCTAAATATGGTGGCAAGCAGAATCATGTCAACAGCAGAATGTCTGAGTCTCCTGGGGTTATTCTCCTCCTGCATCTCAATGGTGCAGAGGGCACGGTAGCATCTCCGCACTTTTCAGCAGGGGATTTTCTTTCTATGAGAAAGAGGGAATTCTTATCTCAGAAGACTCTAATTATGATGGTAGATAAGTCCTCACAACCTATGGAGTCACTGCCAGCTTGGTTCCATCTCTTGTTTCACTCTTGCATCAGAAGACAAGTCGTCTGGATTGGGGCGCTCACTTCGGAAGTCGGTTGTTCCAGGGCAGGTGGCAGTTCAATACGGAGAACTTAAAATCCAACATCCTAGGCATCCTCTCTGAGAGGCAAATCCATCTTACTACAAATGAACAACAAACCGGCCTTAACCTGTGTCCAGATCCAAGAAGGGGATACACATATCAGGTCATCGTCCAATGAGGTAACCCTGATAATACTCGGGATCGGAAGGAGTTTCACCAGCCTCAGAGCATCTGATAGTCCAGTTCTCCAGAATTACCTGGCAGATCACCTATCAAAATAGTTTTTACCAATACCAACGATTGGTCCTTAATCCAGCAGACTTTCCAATAGTCAGTCCCTAATAAGGCAGTCCTCAGAGTTTCTTTTTTTTTTCTCTCCTGGTACATTTCCTCTCAATATCAAAGCACCTCGCTTTTTCGCAAGGTTTTCGAGTCTGAGGATCGGCGGGGATGGATGCCCCTTGTCCAACTAGGCGCCATTGCCTAACTGAAAAACATGTATCCATCTGAGTGGTAGTTCCTTATTGGTCAAGAAGATCTTGGTCCACTCTACTGTTCAAGTTGTCCCTTGCCGATCCTTTCAGTCACGCACAATCGCAAGTCCTGGGAAGGCCTCTTCCATCCACATCCAGAGATCCTGGAGTTGAGCATCCGGAAATTGAGGGAAGGAAGCTATTAGAATTAGGTTGCTCCTACGGAGTGATACAAACGTTGCTTCAAGCCAGAAACTTCCACCATTGACACCTACGACAGGATTTGGAAGAAGTTTGAAATTCGCCAAAACTAGCTGTTTCAATCCTGTAATTCCCGGCTAGATTTAGTTTTGGGGTCTAGCTCCCTGGAGGTTCAGGTCTCAGCCTTTTTAGCCTTGTCAGACATCAGATGGGTTTTGAATCCGCTGTTAGAATGTTTCTTTAAAAGCAATTCTTAGTTTAAAGATCTCTGGGGTCGAGTAACTACGTCCAAAGGAAGATCTGCCTCCTGTATTCAGTGCATTTGCAGCTTCTCTACTCGCATAGGCACAAGATCGCTCTCTAGAATACATTACTCTCAAAGCAATTCCTGTTTTTTAGTCACCGTCATCGCTGGCTGAAGAGTCTCAGAAATCCAAGCCCTAGGGGCTGAGAACCCCTGTATTATATTCCTTCTAGGCAGGGTGGTCCTCCAATCGTTTCACCAGTTCGTGCCTAGAGTTCCCTCTACAAACCACCTTAACCAGGAATGGGTGCTTCCAGCTTTTGGGGAAAGATTCAGCAACCTCAAGGCTGCACGAGCTGGATATGGCAAGGACTCTCAGACATTACAATGGTCTGACGCAAACCTCTCGTAAAATCAGCGGCTTCCTCTTCGACCCCTAACGGTAAAAAGAGAAAAAAAAAAGTCAACATAAAAGACAACTTTGGCAAGTTGGATTATTCATCTCAATCAGAGGACATATCGAGCTAGTAGTCCTCCGGTTCCAAAGTCAATGATTGTTCACTCTGCGCAGGTAATGGCATTTTCTTGGGCAGCTGTAGTGCGATTTTCTCCAGAAACTCTCTGTCAGGCGACAAACTGGTCGTCTTTGACCTCATTCATATCCCACTATAGTCTAGTCCTGGTTGCACTTGCTCCCCAGTGACTTAAAAAAAAGAGGGGCTTCATAGCTGTCTGATCTATAATCAAAAGTAAAAATATCTTTGCAGCTACCCTCCTTGTGAGCGAGTTATTAACCATATGTATGCTGCCATGGAAGGCACCCGGAAAATGGAAAATTGAATACTTACCTTTCCATAATTGTCTTTTCCTGGTGCCTATCCATGGCAGCATACGCCCTTCCTTTCTATAATCCTTAAATGTTTGAGTCTAGTTACAAGAATGGTGTGTGGGGGGCTGACTTTCTTTTATAGAGTTGCAATCGGTCATGTGGGTTGGTTGGGGGCAAAGTAACCAACCGTATGTATGCTGCCATGGATAGGCACCAGGAAAGGAAAATTACGGAAAGGTAAGTATTCAATTTTCCGTTTTCAATTACTGTAACTGTAGTAATTTTTTGTTCAGTAAAGATATGGCAATGTAAATGTTTGTGTGTTTGGGTGTGTTGCTTGTTGAATAAGTTTGCCTTAATTGTTTTAATGACATAAAAGAAATCCAAGCACATTTTATTAACCATACTACAGAGATCAAAAAAAACTCCTAAAGACCTTTCACACCAAGTTGATCCGTCTTTGTTTGAATGAGCTACCGTTGCATCACAATGGACTAAAAATCAGAATGGCACCATTTTTGTAACAGTAATCTTAAAGCACCGTTGTATGTTACCACACGTTATGGTGCACCTAATGGAGGTGTGTTCCCTTAGCGCATGTGTGGTACATTACTACAATGCATAGGAAGTGTCAAAAGACCCTAATGACTCGTACACACGACCGGTTTTCCCGTCTGAAAAACTGCGATGAGAGCTTTTGGCTGTGTGTATGCTCCATCTGAGTTTTTCCGATGGGAAAACTGCCGGAAAAAAAAAGAGAGCAGGATCTCTTTTTTCCTGTCAGGAAAAAAAAACGCGCATGCTCGGAAACAATTCGACACATTTTCAGGAGCATAGAACTTAATTTTTTCAGCTCGTCGTAGTCTTTTACGTCACTGCTTTCTTGGCAGTCAGAAGTTCACCGGACTTTTGTGTAACTGTGTGTATGCATGGCAGGCTTGAGAGGAATTTTTTTTTATTTTTTTTTATAATCAAATTTTTTTTATTTTATTATAAACTTCAACATTTCCATTCAGCATTGTACATTCTTATATTACATCATTTACATAAGACACAAATTAACCTTACAGGAAAGAACCAGGTACAAAATTGTTTTATCAAAAGTTTATCAATTATGTTATTCCCCCCCCCCCCCCTCAAAAAAAGAAAAAAGGAATAGGAAAGAAAAAAAAAAAACACATGAAAAAATAAAATAATTCCCTTTCCCTCCACGCCATCCCTGGCTGCGGAGGAGTAAGTCTGCTCTATCCCTACTCACTCCATTCCATCTACTTGAGTCGTGTGTTCTCCTACTGTGCCCTTCTGTGTCACTTAAACAACGCCCCCTCCTACTTCCAAAAAGGCCACCGATGGCCATAGTTACTATTCTTTTTTTAATGTGGAGAAAAAAAAAAAAAAATATATATATATATATATATATATATATATATATATATATATATATATATGTTAGAAGGCCAGTATGCTGGCCTGAATTTATGGGAGGAGCCCGGGGGGCTATTTAACCAGCCCACTCACCTGCAGTCTTTGTTGGTTTCCTGTGAGTGATACTAGATGTCACTGGGCCGACTCTTACTAGCTCACCTCATGTTTGTGAGTCCTGGCGTTTTGATCACAGGGCATTTCGGCGTCTTCGCTCGTGGTCCTCGTCGGCGGTTCCCGCTCACTATCGCAGGTACTTTTCGAATCTTTTGCGTCAGGTACAATCTTGCAATTAGTAATGCTTCCTGTCCTGCATTCCTTTCTTTAAAAGTCTGTCCCATACATACGATTCATTCATATATCCAAACCTCCGAGTCGCTTTCGGTCATTTTCCGATATCACTCGCCGTAGGTTTCACTGGACGTAAAGATTCACTGTCCATAAGGTTGCAGTCTCTTCCATTGGAAAAAAAAAAAAAAAGGGAGACTCTAATTAGTCCCACCTGCTGCCTCTCTGCACTGGTTAGCCTGGAGGGAGGGGTGATTGATTGGTGTTCAGTTTTAGAGTAAAGGGCGGCATACACTATACAACCAATTTGCATTACATTAATTCTATACTCCTCACTACCGATTCGTATCGGATTCCTTTCGTATATTTACGAACTGATTCGGGTCACATACGTTGCATACTTTCCATCGTTGCCATTTGTTGTTTGCCTTCATGCCGTGTGTTTTAGTTCCCGCAGTGGAACTTGCGTATTGTTTGTACACGTTTTTTCCTCTCACTCGTTTACCAAACCATAGTAATTTTTTGTGCATCATGCATGGCGCAACACCACACTTTTTGGATGTCTTGGACACCCACCATGCTTTTCGTACATCAAGTTTTCAAACTGTCACAGGTAGGATTCGTGCAATTTCTTTGCTTAACGCACTCTTTGCCAGGTAAACCATGTCATCAAAACCCCGCTGTGGAACTTGCGAGTAATTAGTCAAGTCTCCATATGCAGCCTTAATTCAGCCTCGTGCAAGACCACAGTCTTGTCGTGCAATTCGTGAACACAAACGCAGAGCTGTTTATCGGTTTAGTTTTGTGCTTTTTTTTTTTTTTTCCCTCATTTTTGTTGTTTCACGCCAAGTAGTAGGCTCATGTCACTTAGAATGCACTGTCTATCATTACAGTTATTTTACTTTGCATTACCCTCCGGTCGAATCTAGTCGCATCAGCGACTTACTGGTTCGTCCCCGCTAGTTTGTCATCTCATTCCACTGATAGTAATTTCAATTGTCTCATCTTGCACACCCTTCTCTCTCCTCATAAAACCCTGCACATAGCTACTGATTTGTCTTGCATCCATAGTGATTTCCTCTGCATCATTCTGATATGAATCCAAGTCGCATCCACAATGCACCGATTCATCCCGGCGGGCCCTAGTTGCTGGCCTCATTTTAGTACATGCTCCAGAGTTCGCTCGTTGTCAGCCGCACATGCGGCACACCGTCTCATGCCTAGATCATGGGAGAATTCTGTCATTCACGTCACCATCACGCATCTGAGTTGAATCCACGCGCATTCTTATGTGCAGGTTCGTCCCATACATGTCCCAGTTGCTGGCCTCATTTCAGTACATGCTCCAGAGTTTGCTTGCTGATAGTCGCACAGCGCAGCACGATTCATGCCTCTGTCATGGAAAATTTCTGTCACTCATGTCACAGCCACGCATCTGATTTGAATCCACGCGCATTTTCGTGTGCAGGTTCGCCAAGCGTGCCCCAATTGCTGGCCTCATCTCAGAACAGAGCCTGGTCGTTGTCAGTCGCATCTGCGGCGCACCGATTCATGCCTCTGTCATGGGACATTTTTGTCACTCATTGCACTATAACACATCTGATTTGAATCCACGTGCATCCTTGGGTGCAGCTTCGTCTCAAGCGTGCCCCAGTCGTTGTTGGCCCCATTTCAGTACATGCTCCAGAGTTCGCTTGCTGTTAAACGCACAGCGCCGCACCGATTCAAGTCTCTGTCATGGGAAGTTTCTGTCACTCATTTCACTATCACGCATCTGATTTGAATCCACGTGCATTTTCGTGTGCAGACTTGTCTTAAGCGTGCCCCAGTTGTTGTTGGCCTCATTTCAGTACATGCTCCAGAGCCCGGTCGTTGTCAGTCGCACCTGCGTTGCACCGATTCATGCCTCTGTCATGGGACATTTTTGTCACTCGTTCCACTGTAACACATCTGATTCGAATCCACGCCCATCCTTAGGTGCAGCTTCGTCTCAAGCGTGCCCCAGTCGCTGTTGGCCCCATTTCAGTACATGCTCCAGAGTTCGCTTGCTGTTCCTCGCACAGCGCAGCACCGATTCGTGTCTGTCATGGGAAATTTCTGTCACTCGTTTCACTGTCACGCATCTGATTCAAACCCACTTGCATTCTCGTGTGCAGGCTCGTCTTAAGCGTGCCCCAGTTGTAGTTGGCCTCAATTCAGTACATGCTTCAGAGCCCGGTCGTTGTCAGTCGCACCTGCGGCGCACCGATTCATGCCTCTGTCATGGGACATTTTTGTCACTAATTTCTCTGACACGCTCCACCATCCGATCCGCTCACTTATATAAAAAGGCAGTGCAGCACTGAACAAGTCCATAGATCAAAAGACAATCCCAGTGATCTTCTAGAGTGATTTATAGAATCCGAAACATGCAGATGATGTGAACACAGTGAGAGACCTCCACCAGTAATAAGAATGGCCGCTCACCTCCCAAAGTGGACCCTTTGGTTATAGAGAGTCACAGATACCTTCCCATATGGGTATATACGTCTCAGGCATGTATTGCAGCTCCGGGATGGTTGGATGACAACAGCAGATGGACCGGATCACAAATGACTCCAATGAGGTGTGTATATAAATATATATATAAAAGACAGGCCGACCATAGTGTTCTCCGCATATAAAAGGATATTTAATAAAAAGAAATGCACTTACATGTAAAAGGCACTAAACCAGTGCCGAGTGTGACAGCGTGTATGAAATAGATGCAGTCTGTCGTGTTCAAATCAGCTAGTCAAACCCCTCACCACTCATCACCTGTCATTTCTCCTCCAGGTCAGTCAAGTAGGCCCACCCTGCACCGGGCTAGATGTCGTTTTCCCTAAAAAAAAAAAAAAAAAAAAAAACCTATAAAAAAAAAAAAAAACCTATAAAAAAATAAGTATGTATGTGTACCAAGCACTTACCAACAGCCGATCTGAATCTAGTCGCAACGTCGGCCCTATGATTTGGATCCTCAGAAATCACAAACCCCTTCAACCACTAACACCATCAGCCGATCTGAGTCTAGTCATATCATCAGTGCAACGACGCGGATCCGGAACATGAGGTCCCTCATCACCTTACATCTACAGCCGTTCCAAATCTAGTCGCATCATCGGCGCAACGATTCGGATCCTCGGCAATACAAACTTCACCAACCGATCCGAGTCCAGTCGCAGCACCGGCTCAATGTTTAAGATCCTTTTACAAACCAAACCCCACCGGTGCTCACACCTCAGCCCGATTCGAACTATTCGCATCAGTGATACCAATAAAGTGGTACTTACAATTCAGGTCCCTGGCCTTACGTCCGTTATCAAGCATAAACCTTTACATCTCACTCCATCTGCATATACAATGTTGTGCACGGTCGTTCCTACATACTCAAAATTTCCGCTAACTGTTTTCATTTTCCAATAAAGCGGCTTAATTGCAGTCGCTGCAAGCATTCCGACTCAAATCGGTCACTCATCTCCAGTAGCAACTTGGCTGCTCACCTATTCTCTGTCGTGCTAAACACGCAAACTAGCTTTCACTACGTTTTTCATTCCTTAAAGCCGACCCGCATCAGGTCAGTTCTCCAAGACTTCACCCGTACACGGGGGTGTACTAAGGAGCAGCTTCAGTCTCTCCCGGGAATGCTCAATTTGCAGCAAGGATCATTCCCGAGGGTCGATCTTTTTGTATCACGCCTCCTGGTCTTCCTCTCCCAGACACAGGACCCCGATCAGATCCTTAACTTCAGATCCTTAACTTAGACACTGCGGCAGTAGCGGACCTGTCATTATGGGAGGAGTTCCTTACTACGTGAAACAGTATCAAAGTTATACCATCAATATCGCCCCCATCACCGCTGGTAGTGACAGATGCCGCAGCCTCCACAGGCTTCGCTGCAATTTTTGGCCACTATTGGTTTGCAGGACCATGGCCTCCAGAGACACTCCTAATCCCAGGGTTTACCCGGACTTCCTCCCTGTTCGAACAATACCAGATTGTGGCAGCCGCTCAGCTCTGGGGATCATATCTGGACAGGACAAACCGTGGCCTTCACCACCGACAACCAGGCCACGGCTGATATTATTAGTAAAGGCAAGTCCAAGTCATGTCCTTCCTACGCAGGCCCGTACAACTATGCCCTCAGCACCAGTTAATGTCCACTACCCTAGCTAGTTCCCCATTTGGCCTTCTCCCCAGCCTGGTCATTCAAGCAGCCTTCGACTCGGCCTACCACTGGTTCTTGCGGCCTAGCGAGTTTACCCACAGCTACCCCGCCGGCCAAGTTCTACGTAGACCTCACTTGGCTCGCTACCAAGATCGTTTCATCCTCCACCTGGCACTATCCAAAACCCAGCGATCAGGCACCGGGTTAGACATTTAACTCTAAAAACAAACAATCTCTGGTGTGCAGTAACCTTACTCGATCGCCTTCTGTCACTCCTACCTGAACAGTCAAACTCTTGTCCCCTACTACCTTTCCCGATCAAACCCTTGAGTGCCTGCCAGTTCATCAAACACATGAGAATTCATCGGGGCACAAACAACCATAGAAAGTTGATCCAGGGTTCACCCGGTCGCCTCTCGGGGGATCAGGAAGGAATTTTCTCCCCTGCTGTAGCAATTGGCCTAGGCTCTGCTGGGGTTTTCGCCTTCCTCTGGATCAACGGTGGGGCGGTTAGGTCAATTTGGGTCCTGTCACCTTCACACTCACTCACTCTTCCACGCTACCACACCTTAACCCCAGTCAGTGCTCCAGTCGCTCTTGTCGTATTGGAGCGGCCTCGGCCACATCCCGGTGTGGGGTCCCAGATCATGACTATTAAGAGACTTGACAGGTGGAAGTCTGCCTGCTTCGTCCAGCACATCCTCCAATCCTCAGGTGGAAATGGCACAAGCATTCACCAAACTTGCCCAATGAACAAAGCTAAAACCAATAAAACTACATCCCTACCTGAATGTTTTTGCCCCCTTATTTTGGCATACCGTCCATCAGATCAGGGCACACTTCAGGTCCATTTCATGTTGTAAGTCTTATGTTAAGTCTATCTATCTTATTCATATCTGTATCGGATATAGGGCTTCAACCATAATATATATATATATATATATATATATATATATATATATATATATATATATATATATATATATATATATATATATATATATGTGTATATTGTGCCTCGTGGTTAAGTATTAATTACCCATAATTGTGTGTAGCGGCCCCCATGGCCTAATTCCCCAACTTAAGTGACAACAAACAAGCTTAAAAAAAAAAGGGAATAGGGGAGGGATCCCCTCTCCTACTTCCACGTGTTTGATTCCCCTCTACCCAGACCTCATAAGAGGCCACTAATGGCCATGGTGTTAAAAATAGATGATTATACCTTGTGATATCTTCACCTGTGTTTACATTCAAGCGATCCTCCTGACCTACTCTTCCCCCATAAATAAATAAACATACAAAAGAAAAAAAATAATTGGTGATATCCTCGCAGTGATCACATACAATCTATGTACAATCTATGTCCAAATACTACTTTAAATCCCTCTTCTCCCGTGTGTGCCCTATTCCTTATCATCCACCCCCCTTCCCATCCCTCCTGTCACTATTTCAACTTGACTTAACTCCCTCTCTCTCTCCTAATTAGGGGTAGATATCTCACTCCACACTATCAAAGCCATAAGAATTTATTAGGGAGGTCAATGAGAGAGAAAGGGGGGGAAAGAAAAAAAAAAGGAAACATCAAAATTAAGAAATAAAATAAGAAGGAAAATATATCAATCCTGGTCAAGGTTCATGGTTCGGCTCTTTATTCTTCTATAGCTGAAACCATAAGCAACTATACTGGAGATCCTTATGGATCTTCTATGCCCCCTGCTTTCCCACTCCATGTCTCTTATCCTCAGCCCATCTCAGGTGCACACTGTATCCAGCCTGCCCATGTCTTATCAAATTCCCCTTTTTTGTCTTTCACTACTTGAGTCCACCTTTCGGCTTCCATTATCCGGTTGACCTCCTTTTTCCAGTCCTCTAGTGTTGGACAGGCGGTCTGTTTCCAAAATCTGGGGATTAATAATTCAGCTGCGTTCAATAAGTGTGGTGTGATACTCTTCCTGTAGGTTTTAAAGGAGCCGGGTGTTCCATGGAATAGGAAGCATAGGGGCGTAAACTCCATAGGTCTAGGGGTCAACCTCTCAATCCATGGTGCGATTGATAACCAGAATGTTTTAATCCTGGGGCATTCCCACCACAAGTGGAGAAATGTACCCCTCTGCTCACATCCTCTCCAACACCGGGCATCTGCCGCTGGGTACATCTGAGTTAATCTTACTGGCGTCCTGTACCACCTTGTCATACATTTATAAGCCATTTCCTGAACGTACGAACTTATAGATGTAAAATAGGTTGATTTGATAATTTTTTTTCATTTGTTCCGCTGACAGTTCTTTATTTAACTCTCTTTCCCATTCCCTGATAAAGTATGGGACTGTACTCTTTTGGGCTCCTAGTATCAATCTGTACATCTGAGATAACAGATGCCTAGCGTCCCTCAAGCGCACACACTGGCCCTCAAACACCGTAATTGAGTTTAATGATCTCAGTAGAGGTTTCATCTTGTTAAAGAAACCTGTCATTTGATAGTATCTCCAACCTGATGTGGGTATATTCCCTAGGGCCGCAACCAGCTCTGAATAGGCTGCTAAGGTTCCCCGCGTGGCGAATTTACCACACGTGGTATCTCCATCCCGACCCCATGCCCCCAGAAATCCCCCTCCCTCCCCTGGCGGGAACAATAGGAATCCCTCCAGTGGAACTAGGGGGGACACCTGGGGGGAATACTCTCCTGTTTTATTCAACTTATCACATATTAACAAAGAGTTCCAAGTCAGGGGACATGTCCATTTCGAGAGTCCTCCTAACGTACTCGGGATCCAAGGGGCCCCTGCAAGCTTCCTCCCTGCTATTGTTTTTTCTAGTGGGACCCACATTTTATTAGAGGAGTCATGGCACCAGTTCAAAATGATATGTCTGGCAACCCCATTCCTCCCTCTGCCTTACTTCTGCATAGGATCTCTTAAGCCAACCTTGGTCGTTTGTCATTCCACACAAATGCTAAAAAAGCCTTCCGTATCTGTTTAAAAAAGGTTTCTGGTAGTTTAATCGGGACTGTATGTAATATATAGATAATTCTAGGTAGTATACACATTTTAATGGCACTCACTCTTCCAAACCATGTTAGGTATTGTCCTGTCCATTTCTTTAGGTCCCCCACTATCCTGGCCATTAGGGATGCATAATTAAGACCATATAATATTTTTTGATCTGCGGTGATATGTACCCCCAAATAGAACAAGGAGTCCTTCTTCCATACAAAGGGGTATGCCCTCCTCAGCATCTTTGCCATCTCTTGAGGTACATGACTGGGTAAAAGTATTGATTTTTCAAAATTAATTTTAAAGTTAGATAGGTACCCATATCTACCTACTTCCTGCATAAGAGCTGTTAAGGTTGCCTGTGGTGTTGAAAGATAGAATAATAAGTCATCAGCATAAGCCGATACTTTGTGTTCCACATCCCCAATACATGTCCCTAATATCTCCCCATTGCTTCTGATCTTACAAAGAAATGGTTCTAATATTATAGCAAATATTAATGGTGAAAGTGGGCACCCCTGTCTTGTCCTATTTGGTATGTTAAGAGGATTTTTTTTTTTGACGGGAAAACCGGTCGTGTGTACGAGGCATAAGGGTTTAGAATCTTTTTATTTTTTTAACGTTAGGTAATGTAGCATAATTGCATTCTGAAAGTGAATGAACTTTGTGCAGTATTTGTTTATTACTATTATTATGTAATCCCTTTTTGCTTGTGCAAAATCTGGTGCAGCTGTGCATGGTAGCCAATCAGCTCAAAAGTGGAACTTACGCTTATCCGTCTCCCCCCCCCCCTTCCGGTGCCACATTTGGCACCGTTCAGGGGGAGGGGGGAACAGGTACCTGTTTTTGACAGGTGCCGTTCCCCACTTCCGGAGGAGGCGCGTGGCACCGTCTCTCGGAAGTTCTGCCCCCCTCCTTCTTTCTCTGCTGCCGGGCCAATTAAAAAGCACAGTGCGCTTCACGCATTTGCAGTGGGGAACCGGCTGTGAAGCTAAACGGCTTCACTGCCGGGTTCCCTTACCAAGGCTCCCTGGAGGTAAGTGTCCATATATTAAAAGTCAGCAGCTACAGTATTTGTAACTGCTGACTTTTAATTTTTCTTTGGGGGGCTGGACCTCCTCTGTAAACTTTGATAATAAAATGTAGAAGCTGATTTTGCTCTCTCCATGTTTTGGAGCCTTTCAGGGTCCCTTTTTTAAGACTGGCTGCTTCTGCAACTACAGCTGTATGTCTGTCTGTAAAAGGCACATTGATGGTTTAGTTGGCTGCCACCAGCTTGTCATGAGATCGAAGTTGATTGGTTCCTAATCGTTGTATCTGACAGCAGTCACTGTCAGAAACCACACTGTCACAGCTCTGATATTGGATGTTTATTAATGCAAAGACCACGTGTGCTAGCCATTGCAACCAATCAATTACCATTTTCATGCATTTTCATATACTGTATAAAGAAGAATTGACTTGCCACATAACATGTACAAATTATTCATCAGAGGTAGTGGTGAATTCATGTATTTGCTTAGGATTATTAAAGCAGAACTCCAGGCAAAATCAACAAAAAAATAATTAATAGCCCATTGAATGATAACATAAAAACAGCTTTTGCGGCAATATTATCTTCAATTCAAAGATGTCCTACATAGTACTGATATCCAGCTTAATTCAAGTTACTTTCTCTGATCCCATGTCATCCTGGACTCTTCCTAGCATGCGACTGGACAGTGAAAGGAGAAGCAGCACAATGATGAGATCATCCATATCACTCTGCTTGCTCCCCTATCAGCATCCTTCTTGTCAGCACATAAACTGAATGACTCCTTGTGCTGCTGCTATCCTCACATTCCAGCCCTGCTTTGTAAGGACTACAGGTCAAATTCAGGTACTTACAGTGCTTACATGTAAAAATCACATCTAATTATGTATTAATGATTACAGAGCTGCAGTATTATGTGTCTTTTATATCTGCCTAGAGTTCAGCTTTAACTAATGAAAAACTGAACCTTGCATGTGTCTAGGGTGGAAGAAGCTGTACACCTCATTTACTTCCCTGTGTTCCATCCAGTGATGGTTGCTGTCTGTTGTTTCCTCATCATTGTGGGCATGCTGGGTTACTGTGGAGCTGTGAAGAGCAACTTGATACTTCTTGCCTGGGTAAGCTGAAATTTGTTCTTTTGCCTACATTTTCAAAATGATAGGGCTTCATCTTAGTAATAACCATTCTAACATGAAATAGCATTTCTAAATCAGTGTTTGTATGCTTTATTTTCTGCAGAAATAGAATATGTTTTCTGTATTTTTATGCTACACCATTTTTGCACTATAGTAAACACGATCAAATTACCTATGGATTCAAATCGATGGATTTTTCCATCGGAATTCCGATGAATCTGACTTCCATCAGTCTTGCCTACACACCATCAGTCAAAAATCCGACCGTCCCAAATGCCGTGATGTAAAACACTCCGACGAGCCGAGAAAAATGAAGTTCAATGCTTCTGAGCATGCGTCGACTTGATTCTGAGCATGCGTGGGTTTTTTCTCCGATGGAGTTCCACGCAGACAATCGGAGTTTGCTATCGTTTTTTTTTTTCCATCGGATAAATTTAAAACATGTTCTATTTTTCCTCACCGATTGAAAAAAGACCGATGGGGCCCATACACGATCGGTTTGTCCGATGAAAAAAGTCCATCGGACTGTTTTCATCAGTAAAACCGATCGTGTGTACAGGGCGAATTTCCTCATAAGAAATAATGGAAACTCAAATGATTCATTCCACAACCATTTATTCATAAGTCCTTCAGTTTATTGTTCATATACAAAGATTATAGCAATGTGACAGGTTGTGTAACCATAAAATGTCCATCCACAAATGGAAGACTCCACAAGGAGATTAGAAGCAAAATCCAGCAGGAGCTACAGTGTATAAAAAAAGAGAAGCGAGGCGCTTCTAAGTGTAGCAATACGGTTACATTTACTAAAGGTGCAACATTTGGCAACTCACATGTTTGATGCTTAAAGTGGAAGTAAACCCATTGATTTAACAGTTTAAAAAAACAGTTCAATTCCTGGCATGCCGGAAATGCTAACCGCCACATTGGTTGTGCTCTCAACCAAACTGTCAAACCATCCAATGGCTGGTGTCATAACTGGTCACATGTGCAGCATCATGGCAGTTGAAGATTAAACAAAGGTCAAGATGGCAGCTTCCTTGGCTGAAAACAATAGGAGGGTTTACTTCCACTTTAAAAGAGGCACATCTTAGTATGCAGGCATCTGGGGGAAAGCTGTCTGCAATCGTGACCGGGAGAACTACCCTGCAGTAGAGGGATCTGAAAGCGAGGCTTGAACCAGTCATGGAGCGCAGAGTGGAAAGGACGACATCAATGGTGGTGAGGAGGATGGTCTATGTGGACAGCTTTACATACTTAGATGTGCCTCTTTTAATCATCAACCATGTAACTTGCTAAATGTTGTGCCTTCATTAAATGTAACCATATTGCTACACTTAGAGGCGCCTCTCTTCTCTTTTATATATGTTGTGACATGACGCTACTTGTATATCAAGTCAAAATTTATTAAAAAGTGTTGCTTTTCTTGCAAAACGCTCTCTAACCAAATTACTCTCAAACCAAGGTTTTACTGTATTTTATTAAAGCATAAGTTCCCCTTTTAACAAAAAATAATAAATGCAGGTTTTTTTGCAATTAAAAAAATGTGCATTTATTATTTTTTGTTTCTGGAGCCTCTAAAGCAGGTCTCCTGCAGATCTGTCAGTGTATCTGTGTGCCCGCATATCCTGTACGGGAAAGCAGATACAATCTAACAGGAAGCGAGAATGAACTACCACAGCGCTCCACAGCGTCATGGTAGTTCATTAAAAACGACAAGGCCACTGCCGCAAAGGCTGCCAGACCTTGTTGTTTCCCATTCACAGAACACTGTGAATGAGTGATGCGGCCGAGTGGGTGGAGTCCCACTCGGCCATGTTTTTTTAAATTGTGACAGCTAGGGGGGGGGGGTTGCGCTAGCCGTTAGATCAGGAAATTGGGGGGGGGGGGCTGATCTATTCGTAACATGTTACACTCTGAATATGGGTGTAACATGTTATGAAAGGTGAACTTACTGCCCATTCACACAGGGGCGGCACGACTTGTCCCGCGACTGTGCCGGGCGATCTGAAGACGACTTCAAAGGTGACTTCAAAAATGACTTCTGTATTGAAGTCAATGAAAGTCACCCTGAAGTCGTCTTGAAGTAGTACAGGAACCTTTTTCTAAGTCGGAGCGACTTCAGTCGCTCCTCATAGAACGCGTCCATAGTACAGAACAGGACGCAACTTGTCAGGCGGCTGAGTCGCCTGACGAGTCGCCCCTGTGTGAATGGGGTCTTATGCTTTACCCTATAATTTTATTGTAAACATTTTGGTGCAGTATGAACATTTACAGTTCTTTTGCACATTTTCGTACATGAGGCTGAAGATCAGAGGTGATGAAGAGCCAATGAAACCAACAAATCATGCCACTCTGAAATACTTTGTAAACTTGGTAAATATTTTCAGCTCTAGTCCTATGATTGCAGTAGACTTTCCTCTTCCCTGATCTTTTTACGCTTTTCACTGTCGCATTCTCGAACCTCCCTACCTTCAGACGATGCCCCCCTCTAGTAAGCAGGCACAATTTGGGGAAAATTTGGATACTGTGAAAAGGAATAAGATGACATAGTATAACAGGCTACTCATTTATATTTTTCATAGCATTATTGGAACTTTATTATGAGTTTCAAGCTTCACAACTGTGACAGGTTGAAGGTGGTGTGTGGCCTGCGGTGCCTGCTACTGAGGGAGGTCCAGCATTCAAGAACATTATTGTTGACATTTATTACATAAGGATGTAGACTGAGCTATGCAGGGTTCCCAATGAGCTTCTGCTGCAAACACCATATGATTTTCATCACAAACATAATATAAAACGTAATGGACATGATATTACCATCGCAGCATTTGTATACTTATGTTACATGAGTTACAATAAATTGTCTACAGTTGTTTGGCATTTCTGCAGAAAGGCAGTCTGAGAACACTGCTGCCTGGTTATTTTCTGTGTGTTTCTCAGAGATTATCTGGAGTTTGGAGTTGGCAAATGTCATCCTGCAGAACAGAGATTAGGCAGCTGTGTTAAGCTTCCTTCTCTGGGCTTTAGTGACCTTTGCCCAGACTCATCATTACATTAATTTATTGTGTGCAGATAAGAACTAATTTATATTTTGTGTTATCTGGCTTCCTTTTTCCTCTGAGAAGTAGCAGGCAGCCCTCCTCATTGTTAGGAGTACTGCTGTACAGACCTAAATGTGTTGTACATGTTTATGGATTAACTTGATTCCGTCTAACACAGTTTTTTAATACATGTCTTATAACGCTCTATGATATGATCTACTTAGTAAAATACTGCAATATGAACTGCATTTTAATATTGAAACACCACTGTACCAGATGTACAATAGTTACTTGGATATGACTCAGAATGTTTACAGCTGTGACCAGCTCAGAGACAAAAGGGTACTATAGTGTGACCTATTGCTGTTAAATCTTCCGTTCCTTCACTGTGCCTCCTATCACAACAGAGACTTATAAGAGGCCAGCACTATAGTTGCTTTATGGCTGCTAGCACCTCTAACCATAAAAATATACACTGAAAGTTTTTACTTAGCAATGCTTTAAACTGCTATAAATGACTCTTTGGCTGTGGATGCATGAAGCAATGACTGAAGCATTTGTTCCCTGTAAGCTGTTAGTGTGTGAAAATATTGAGGTTGCTGATCTGCAGAAGAGGATAGTTGAGACTGGGCTAGATTTTTCCCTTCCCCACTTTTCAGGCCAACTGTCTTGTGCCTCCCTCCTCCCCCCCCAACTTTCTTGTTTCCTTCCACTATGCTTTATGTCTTCTCCAGTTAATGCTTTATAAAGTCCAAGTGTACCCTAAACACAAGAGGGAATGTGGATGTGCAGACCTCCTGATTTTGGTTTTGCAGATTAGAAAGAGATTCTGGATACACTGTTATATATGTATAGCACTACCCCCGTAGGAGCTGCTGGTTTAAAGTTTTGGGCCTACCGTTACCTTTTCTGTTCACCGCACTCGTGTCAGGGATCCTTCTTGAAGAGCTGTATAAAACTTCACACCAACACCTGTACACGTTTTCTTCAAGAGGCTTTATTTTACCAGTTCCAACAGAGGGATAGAGGGATAGGGGAGTTTCAGGTACTTTACTTTGCGGATCACGGGCACAATCTTAGATCCAGAGGATAAAACAGTTCCACGCTGGATTCAGCAACCACCGGAAAGGCCTACTCTCCCTGGCCTAGCAACCGGTGCGAAGCTCGCTCAAAAGTCTCTGCCACAGACTTGATGAGTGCCGTACAGTCATTCCACAACCTTCTGCCACAAGATCGTGTAACCACACTGACACTTTGCAAAAAGTTCCTTCAAGAGTACATAACTCATGGTGCCAAAATCTTTCAGCCGTCCGGCAGCACTGAGAGGCAAACTGGCCAGGATGCGTCCTTCAATTGAGTCCCCAATTGTTCCGCTTCTTCCAGCAGGCAAGACCGCGTAGGACCATCCCTGGACTAGTAGGCCCCAGCAACTCCTGGTCCTACTTCTCAGTTGCAGAGCCTCGGGCCAGCAGGCCCCAAGGCCAAAAATGGCTCGTACATCCCTGAGGCCAGGAGGGCCCTTAGGTCAAGATCTGGCAACGAACCCCGAAAGAGCGGTCTCTGCCTCTTAAGTACCCCCTCCCAGAATGCACAGCGGGTTGACCACGCCCCCTGAGCCACTTCTGGGAAAAGAATACCCAATACACCTAGCCTGCTGCATTTTCAACCCTGACCCGTGGTGACAGTGACACCTACTGTCAGGTGGAAGACGCGCAGCCCAGCTAGACTGAAACAGAGCCAGGAATTTACATAATTCTTTCTGAGCTGAACTACAGCTCAGATAACTAAATGTAACATATAGCGTCTACCCAACAGGAGTAGGGCGCTACATATGTGTTCCACTATCTTTGCTTGTTCATTAAAAAATGAATGGTGATGCCAACAAGGCTGTGTTTTAAGAAAGTTACAAAATTATAATATGTGCTTGTTCATTCATGCATGATACGGGTACATAATGACAGTATTAGAGAAAAACAGTGATATTAATTTAAACAATGAGAAGTTCTACTTATACAAATAAGCATTCACACGCATATGGTTGTATTGTATATTGAAAAAAAAACTGTTTCCATGCAGCAGTCTGCATTATCAAATGTTAAGAATCTTGAATGATGTCTATAAATGAAAACATAGAAAAAAATACATATTGTGTTCTGATGCATATGCTATGCTCTACAAGGGTAGCATATTTGTCAGTGTCCTAAAAATGACCAAATACAGATCTCCCAACCAGTCTCTACCTTGCTCTGTTTTTGGTAAAAGTATGGAACATTATTTTGTGAACATTTTAAAGTTTGCAGACCCTCTTGGATGTACAGATTCACAAACATAGAGCGTATAATACACAATAATATACTCTAATACACCTTCACTGACGTGTGAGATGTCAACCAAGTAATCTGCCTAGGATAACATCAGCTGGTGCTACCTCTGGTGTGTGTGACCAATCCAACCACATCCCATCAAATTTTTGGGTGCAACCCTGTTGCTATTATGAACAGTACTCAGCATAAATGAGTACACCCCCTAACATTTAATCAATATCTCAATGAACACAAGAACAATTTCCAAAATGTTTACAAAACTGAGTTTTACAGAACATTTGTTTAGCTCATTACATGAAAGTAAGGTTAGTAATAGTAGATAATAATAATAGTAGATTACAAAATCTTCAGTTTTACTAAAATTTGTTGATGCAAGCATGAATACACCCCACAACAAAAACTACTACATCTAGTATTTTGTATGACCTCCATGATTTGTAAGGCGAGCACCAAGTCATCTAGGTATGGAATGAACAAGTTGGCCACATATTGCAAAGTCTATCTTTTTCCATTCTTCAAGAACGGCCTCTTTTAGAGCCTGGATGCTGGATGGAGAGTGATGCTCAACTTGTCTCTTCAGAATTCCCTATAGGTGCTCGATTGGGTTTAGATCAGGGGACATACTTGGCCAATGAATCATGTTCACCCTGTTCTTCTTCAACAGTGGCCTTAGATGTGTGTTTTGGATCATTGTAATGTTGGAAAACTGAACAAACGTCCAAGGGCATGGAGTAATGGTAGCATCTTCTCTTTCAATATAGAACAGTACATCTGTGATGCCAATTTATGATACCATCAATAAAATGTAGCTCCCCGACACCAACAGCACTCATGCAGCCCACAGAAGGACACTGCCACCACCATGTTTCACTGTAGGCACTATGTATTTTTATTTGTACTCCTCATCTTTGCAACGCCATTCAGTTTTGAAGCCATCAGTTCAAAAAACATTTATCTTGGTCTCATCACTCCAGAGTACAGAGTCCCAGTAGTCTTCTTCTTTTTCAGCATGGGCCCTCGCAAATTCTAAGCAGGCTTTTTTGTGCCTTAGCTTTAGGAGAGGCTTCCTTCATGGACTACACCCATGCATGCCATTCCTCTGCAGTGTACGCTGTATTGTGTCACAGGAAACAATCACCCCAGTTTGGCTTTCTACTTCTTTAGCTAACTGCAGTGAAGTCCATGAACGGCCTGGATGTCTCTGTGAGATGGTTGCAGTTCCATCTTTGTTACAATTTTGTATCACTTTTGCTATAGTATTCTGACTGATAAGTAAAGCTTTGCTGATCTTCTTATAGCCTTCACCTTTCTTGTGTAAAGAATTTTTTTTCTTTCTCAGGCCTTGTGACAATTCTCTTCCATGTGGTGCCATTGCTGACAGCATGAAATTTATAATCATCTGTCTGCTGGACATCTGTTTAATGAATAATTAGACTTACCTGTAGTTGAATTTTTGTTAATTAGTATTTTGATGTTTAAAATTTAGCTTTTCTTCTGAGACTTTCATTGGGGTGTATTCATTTTTGCAACATGGTCTTGATTGAATTTGTTAGGAAAAATACTTTTTTGTGTGTGCAAATTAACAAATCTTGGTTGCAAACAATGGCCTGCATTTGTGGGAGTATTTTGTAGTGTAGTGTCCCAAATGTTGATTCTGAAGGGAAAGTAAAAGGTTTTCTGACAAATTTGTTGGGGTGTACTAGTTTATGCCGAGCACTGTAAGTTTCTATAATGTAATTGCAGGGGGTCCCCGGGTTACAAACCCATTAGGGACTTTCCTCCTGTTTGTAGATCGGAAATGTTCGTAAGTCGGCCGCGCATGCGCAGACTGGCAATTACAGACATTTCCGCTGTTTTCCGCTGTTCCGTCAAATGCCGTTCTGCGCATGCGTGGCCAATTATGGACATTTCCGACATTTCCTGAGGCTCCGTCTGGCCGCGCATGCGCAGAACAGCAGATGGTCCGCCAAAAATGGCAGAGGGTCCCCGAAGCGCTCGGTTCGTAAGTAGGAGAAGTTCGTAACTCGGGCATTCATAAGTCGGGGACCCCCTGTAAGATGTTGACTTCCCTGCTCTGCATTTCGATAGTGGGAAGTGAAGGAGATAGCCATTCCTTTGCCCAAAGCTTTCTTGCTAAAAACAGTAGACTTTTAATGCGCCTAACTCTGGATCAACCACTTTAAACTGGGTCCGGAGTCCTCAGTAAAAGTCAATAATTACACCTCTATTCCCCCTGTCTTATGAACAACTACAAAACGCCTAACACAATCTGTTCTTAGTATGTAAGAAAATAACCACTGATTAATACAAACTGAGACTTGAAGTGTAATTTCTTAAAGAAACATACATATACCATGGTTTTTAAAATCAAACTCTGGAATAATGAGTACCCAATATTGTAAACTGTACCACTAGTACTCTATATTTGAAAACACTATACAGTAGGTATCAGTGTGAACACCGCCTGTTACATAGCAGGGGTTTAAGGAAAGTAGAGTTGACTTATCCCAACGTATTTACAATCCTGAGAATTTATAAATCATGGAAATAAGGTTTTAAAGTGAGATAGTAGTGTCCACTAATAGCAACATTGCATAACAGTCTTTTCATTGTAGGAAAAAAAAGTATATAAACAGGTAGATGAATAATGGAAAACATGTTTTAAAGAAAACAGTTAATCTAGTCTTTTTTTTTTTTTTTTTTTTTTTTAACTCCATGAGCTTTGAGAGTTACCATAAAGAATTACAGGTATGGACATTTTTACATTGTTACATCCAGCTTGAAATGCAAAGCATTCTCTGATTAGACAAGGTGGAAAAGCAGGGCAGTGACATCATGCACTCCACTTCGTCCAATCCGGAAATTCTTTGCATTTATTGAGAAAATGCAAAGTATTCCCTAAATGGTGCCGGTGACTAGTGGGCAACCTCCTGTGTTCACAGTGCTGCCCGGCATGACACACAGAAGCCAATGAAGATCACTGTAGTAGTGATTCCTTCTACAGTGATTTCCAGCTGCGATCCCACAGGCATGATATATGCATATTTACACTGGTTCAAGCTGGACCAATGTACCTATAATAACAGATAAGGCGACATTGCTAGGCACAGATAAGGCAGCACTGATAGGCACAGATAAGGTGGCACTAATGGGCCCTGATGGGTGGCACAGATGGTTGGCACTGATAGGTGGCACTGATGGGCACTGGTAGGTGGCACTGATGGGCAGCACTGTTGATGAGGCACTGATTGGTGACATTGATAGGTGGCACTGTGGGCACTGATAGGTGGCACTGTGAAAACTGTTAGGTGGTTCTGGTGGGCACTGGTAGGTGGCACTGTTGTGCATTGGTAAGTGGCACTGGCAGGTGGCACAGGTGGGCACAGATGAGGCGCAGGCTGCTCTCCTTGATCGGGACAGATGTTCCTCTATTTCCCTCTATGTCCCGTCTGTTGACGCCCTCCCGGCAAAGTAGGTCTGCGCTGTACCCATCATTCGGCTATAGCGCAGATCTGATGGGGTTAAAGGATAAGTTCACCTTTTGGAACATGTTACATGTTCCACCCATATTTAGTGTGGAACATGTAACATGTTCCAGCAGCTGCAGCTATTTCCCCTGCCCGGTGACAGCGGGCCGGCACCTTTTCCGGGCTCCCACTGTCACTTCGCCTGCCTGGCCACATCATTCATTCACAGTTGTCTGTGATTGGGAAGCTACAAGTCTGCGGCTGTCGGCTGGTAGTTCTCAAACTACCACAGCATTGTTGAGCGCCGTGCTAGTTTATTCATTCTTCTTGTCAGTGAGTATCTGCTTGCCTGTATGAGGTATGAGCAAACGGATACACTGACAGGTCTGCAGGAGTCCTGCATGGTACCTGCAATCTGCCGATCGCTGGTGCAATGCTTTACAGGCACCCAAAACAAAAAATAGTAAATTAAATTTTTTTTACCTGCAAAAAATATTTGCATTTATTTATTTGTATCCAAATGTGAACTTATTCTTTAAATGTGAAGTCTATGCATTGCACAGTTACCCAGTATCTGTTCCTTACTTTTTCATTTTACAGCAGCACAACAAGTTCTAGACAAATTTTGGCAGTGCTCCACCCCCTATTAACACAGGTGAAGAATTAAATGGCATGGTACCTCTTGACTAAAAATATTTCTGCAAATTGCATGAATTTGAATGTGTTTAGAACAGTATATATATCTAGGAGCTTTGACTGTTCCCTGTTGATCATTATTGAGCTATTTAGGCCTGGTTTAAGAGTGTTCCACAGTATGTCCACCCTTGGTGGGTTCCCCCTCCCCTTTCTCCTGCTCCCTACCCAAGCTACCTCCACATCTTTACTTTTTAAGCACAGTCTAGATGTTTTATGAAATTTTATTTTTGGAGTGTATTGTGAACATGGAATATGATCATGGTACTTCTATTTCCAGACCACCATTGTATCTCACCTTGATTATGTGTAAACACCCTCCTGGACTGAAATTGTACTGGCTGTCCTGTATGTTTTTTAAATCCTTGAATAAAAACATATTGAAACTGAAAACAAGGTATGCAGGTAAGGTTTTGGCTGAGTGTAATCTGCTGCAGAAATACAGTATCTCACAAAAGTGAGTACACCCCTCACATTTTTGTAAATATTTTATTAGGCTCTGTTCACACCTAGGCGTTTTGTTTTCAGGCAAAAAGTCGCATGATTTTTGCCACGACTTTTGCCACGATTTTGTACAGATTAAAGGTCACTAATGCAAAAAGAAGAGAACGCCTGTAATCTGCCAAAAAAGAAGCTCCTGTACTTTTTTGAGCTTCAGGCATTTTGCCTCAGATGACAAAATGCTCAGATGTGAGCAGGGGCTATTAAAATGAATAGGATTTGTCTTGTTGGGCGTTTTTAGAGCTGAGGCTTACAGCAGAAAAACGCCCAAAAACGCCTAGGTGTGATCAGAGCCTAATACCTTTTCATGTGGCAACACTGAAGAAATTACACTTTGCTACAATGTAAAGTAGTGAGTGTACAGCTTGTATAACAGTGTAAATTTGCTGTCCCCTCAAAATAATTCAACACACAGCCATTAATGTCTAAACTGCTGGCAACAAAAGGGAGTACACCCCTAAGTCAAAATGTCCAAATTGGGCCCAATTAGCCATTTTCCCTCCCCGGTGTCATGTGACTGGTTAGTGTTACAAGCTCTCAGGTGTGTTAAATTTGATGTAATCAATCTCACTCTCTAATACTGGTCACTAGGGGTGCAACGGATCAAAAAATTCACGGATCGAATCGATCCTCAGATCAGAGTCACGGATCGGATCATTTTCAGATCAAAGAAAAAAAAAAAAAAGACAAGACAAATCTTGTTACACCCACCGGAGTTTTAGATTTCATAGTTATTTTCAACACAAAACTGAGCTTATATGCTTAAATACAGAATTTGGAAATCCGACAGACTGTTTAGATGTTAAATTTTAAAAGCAGCAGAAAACCTGCTGACCTGACATGGTTGCTAATGTGACAGAACACCTCTGATTTTCACATTTGATTTAACATGTAAACAGTCTGTCGGATTTACAAATACTGTATTTAAAAATAACTGTGAAATCTAAAACTCCAGTGGGTGTAACAAGATGTCCGCTTGCCCTCTTCTCACTCTAATATATATATATATATATATATATATATATATATATATATATATATACCGTATTTATCGGTGTATAACACGCACAGGCGTATAGCACGCACCCTAACTTTAAGAGGGAAGTTTTAGGAAAAAAACTTTCCACAGCCCCCTGCATATAACACGCAGGCACAGTTTACCCTCTATTTTCAGGGTAAAAAAGTGAGTGTTATATGCCAATAAATACAGTATATCTATCTATCTATCTATCTATCTATCTATCTATCTATCTATCTATCTATCTATCTATCTATCTATCTATATATGTGTGTTGTGTTTTGTGTCCTATGTGTATGTCCTTCCCTCTCCTCATGCAGCCTCCTCCTCTTTTTTCCACCCACGGGAAAAGGTGTTTTTTCTAGCCATCCTTGCCCTACTCACACAAAGACAAGCCCCCCCTTACCCCCCAAATCACACGGCGGCGGCAACAGCGGCTCCTCGTGTGGATCCCTCAAGGTGCAGCATAGAGCACATCGCTGGGCTGTGCCTGTGAGGAGTCAGTCACAATGAGCTGAAGGGAAAGTGCCCGCCAATCCACTTAAGTGGAGCAGCCTGCATCCCCCGCGCCGGGAGGACAAAGATGGCCGCCGCTCCGAGAGCTAGGCCGAAGCCGCGGACTTTCCTATGGACCGGGGAGGCCCGCGGATCGCCCCGACCCGAAGGTATTGATCCGTACAGATCACGGATCAACGAGGATCCGTTGAACCCCTACTGGTCACTGGACGTTCAACATGGCACCTCATAGCAAAGAACTCTCTGAGGATCTGAAAGAGGATCTGAAAAAAAGAACATAAAGATGGCCTAGGCTATAAGAAAACTGCCAAGACCCTGAAATTGAGCTGCAGCACAGTGGCCAAGACCATACAGCGGTTTAACAGGACAGGTTCCACTCAGAACAGGCCTCGCCATGGTCAACCAAAGAAGTTGAGTGCACGTGCTCAGCGTCATATCCAGAGGTTGTCTTTGGGAAATAGACGTATGAGTGCTTCCAGCGTTGCTGCAAAAGTTTGAAGTGGGGGGGTCAGCCTGTCAGTGCTCAGACTATATGCCGCACACTGCATCAAATTGGTCTGCATGGCTGTCGTCCCAGAAGAAAGCCTCTTCTAAAGATGATGCACAAGAAAGCCCACAAACAGTTTGCTGAAGACACACAGACTAAAGACATGGGAAACTAAAACCATGTCCTGTGGTCTGATGAGAGTAAGATAAACTTATTTGGCTCAGATGGTGTCAAGCATGTGTGGTGGCAACCAGGTGAGGAGTACAAAGACAAGTTTGTCTTGCCTACAGTCAAGCATGGTGGTGGGAGTGTCATGGTCTGGGGAGCTCCAGTTCATTCAGGGAACCATGAATGCCAACATGTACTGTGACATACTGAAGCCGAGCATGATCCCCTCCCTTCAGAGACTGGGCCGCAGCTCAATATTCCAACATGATAACGACCCCAAACACACCTCCAAGATGACCACTGCCTTGCTAAAGAAGCTGAGGGTAAAGGTGATGGACTGACCAAGCATGTCTCCAGACCTAAACCCTATTGAGCATCTGTGGGGCATCCTGAAATGGAAGGTGGAGGAGCACAAGGTCTCTAACATCCAGCAGCTCCATGATGTCATCATGGAGGAGTGGAAGAGGACTCCAGTGGTAACCTGTGAAGCTCTAGTGAACTCCATGCCCAAGAGGGTTAAGGCAGTACTGGAAAATAATGGTGACCACACAAAATATTGACACTTTGGGCCCAATTTGGACATTTTTGTACTCACTTTTGTTGTCAGCGGTTTAGACATTAATGGCTGTGTGTTGAGTTATTTTGAGGGGACGGCAAATTTACACTGTTCTACAAACTGTACATTCATTACTTTACATTGTAGCAAAGTGTAATTTCTTCAGTGTTGTCACATGAAAAGTTAGAATTCAATATTTACAAAAATGTAAAGGGGAATACTCACTTTGTGAGATACTGTATTAATACATGGTAAAGTGACTCCTTTTTACAGCATTATTGTGTGGAGTGCAGCACTAGCCCTGATGGCCTGCCTACCTTAGGCTTATGAGACCTACTCATTTGGCTGTGGTTGGGAATGATAAGCAGAATTCTGCCTCTGCATTAGGTCCATGGGTTTTAGTTTTGCTCAAACATTTGTATGTTTTGCGGTTTCTTTGTGTTATTACATCCAAGTTGATATAATTATTATTATCATGTTCATCTTTCCATTTAGATGTTTTTCAATTCCATATTTACCAACATACTTCCAGAATATAATGTAATAAATATATCAAGTGTTGTTTTGTGATTGTTGTTGATTGTATAGTTGACTTTTGGCTTTACTCAATGTTAAATATATTTTACAATAGATAGGCATACAAATCAACTTTTCTTTCTCGTACATCACGGGACACAGAGCGACATAGTCATTACTAATGGGTTATATAGTTACCGTCAGGTGCTGGCACTGGCAACTTCCAAAACCGGAAGTACCCTCCCCTATATAAGCCCCTCCCATCCGGGAGCACCTCAGTTTTTTGCCAGTGTCTAAGGTGTTGGCCAAGAAGAAACATGTGTTTTTCACTGAGCTTGCGTACAGGTTCTTTTGGGCCTCAGTAAGCTATTCCGGATCCGACCAAAAAAGCTTCATAGCTAAACGGTCGGTACCCGGGCCTTGCAGAGAAGAGCAAGGTTCTGCCTGTAATGCTTCTCTTAGGAGAGCTGGACCCTGGGATCCAGAGCTCTGGTCATACCCACGACCAAGATGTTTTCTGTGCAGGGTGCTATACAGGTCCAGGGGAGTGGAATCCTTGGGAACCCGGTCCCTGAAGGTTTGATTACAATGCCTGCCGTGATAGGTGAAGTTTGGGCTTTTGTGGACCAAACAAAGTCCTGCGGCGGGGAACAGGTAAGTGGGGGCCCCCAGGAACTTGGTTCTATTGGGGGACCCCCAAGCCTAATTTGTCTTTCTGTCTGTTACCTAACGGTATTCCCGCTAATATCTGTGCATGCCTGTAACTACTAAAAAAATGTAATAATTTTTAATGGTGGTCAAGAAAAAAAAAAAAAAAAGAATGTTTTTTTATATATGTTTAGTATATTAAACTGCGGTACCTGTGTTTGTCCACTAGAGGCCGCTGTGGAATGTTTTTCTTGTCATATGGACTAGTTTCTTCTCAGAGAGCAAAGTCCAGGCAGCTGGTGAGTTCTCCTACAGGAAACTGTTTCCTCTGCCATGTTGCAGTGTTCGTCTATCCCCCGGCCTGCGGCAAAGGGGGCCCTGGCTCCTGTCCCTGGTTTCCATGTTTGAAAATTAGCGCCGAGGCGCACGTGGCCGCGCGCGTGCGCGTGCACGCGCCTCTATATATAGAGGTGGCCGGAAAAAGGGGCGGGGCCTGGGGGATGACGCTCTGTGCGTGCCGCAGCGCTTCTGCGCATGTGCGGGCGTCCCAGCAGGTTTTTAAAAAAGCCACATTATTGCAGTAAGCTGGCTATGAAGTACAGAGACAGAGCTGGCAACATTTAAAGGCATACAGCAAGCGGTTGATACAGGCATCCCCTAGAAAGGCACATTAGTAGACACCAACTGTGATATAGCAGCAATTGTGCTAGACTATTCTCAGTAAAAGTGGTGTATTACGGCTGGAATACCTCAGCTTTAGGTTTAGGAATATGCAGTCCAGTAGCTCCGGAACTGAATCTTCCAGGAAGCGAAGGGGGTCTCATCGGGCTCTGAGGATCTTGGGCATACTCCTGCTGCACCAGTCTCCCCTGAAGTTCAGAGGTAAGTGACCGTAGAGACCCCGCAGGGGTACTTGGTACTGTGGCTGTCCTCAGTCACCTGCTCCTGTGTATGTAACAGAGGAGGTTTTTTTCCTCAGCTCTGGGAGGATTAGAGAGAGATTGTCAACATTTATCGCTGCCTCCCTGTCAGGGAAAGCACGTCCGATCTCCGTCTCCTCCTTCAGAGTGCCTGTTAGCAGAGCAACAGTCCCATACAGGGATCGACCTGCCTGAAGGGGATCAGGATGAGGTTGATTCTGTTATAGAGGAATCAACAGTGGGGGAACCTTTTCTCAGCATCTTAAGCTGAAAGATTATGGGTTCAGTCTCTGACTAACATGGTCCGATCAGCATTTAAAAATGCACCTTGCGGAACCATCAACCACTACTGTATCCTCGTTGGGGTCGCTAGAAGCCCCCAGACTGTTTGTTCTTTTCCACTTCACCCTTTACTGAAAGGGCTCATTTACCAGGATTGGGAACGTCCTGAGAAAATATTTATTCCCCCAAGAGATTTCCGGTGGTCTATCCCATGGAGGATAAGTTCATCAAAAAAAAAAAAAAAAATGGAAGGTCCCTACAGTGGACGCAGCCATCTCTTGTATGTATAAATCACTGACATGTCCAGTGGATAA
The DNA here is from genome assembly GCA_029206835.1 of Rana muscosa. Classification (NCBI taxonomy): domain Eukaryota; kingdom Metazoa; phylum Chordata; class Amphibia; order Anura; family Ranidae; genus Rana; species Rana muscosa. The sequence goes on from CM055118.1 coordinate 713,610,218, forward strand.
TGTCCAAATGTTCAAGAACCCAATAGATAAAAGATTGGAGTCCTTATGAAAATCTGCTTGGTGATACAACCAGCAGTAGCAGCTATTGGGGTCTGCTAAGCAGTGAAGGATCAGTTGAAACAGGTCTTGAGGGACTTGACAGATCAGCAGGCTTTGCCCTAGCTGATCTACCTAGAGCCTTAGGCTTTGCGGTTGACGCCATAGAGGATTCAGTCCATCAGGCCTCCCGCCTTACGCTGTCTATAGTACATATGCGTAGGCTCCTATGGCTCAAAAACTGGTCTGCTGAAGCTCCCTGTAAAGAATGGCTGGTTAGCGTCCCATTTTATGGTGAACGCTTATTCAGGGAAAACCTGGACAAATATATCCAGAAAATTTCCAGCGGTAAAAATACGCTCTTGCCGGTTAAAAGCAGAGTTAGAGGTCCCTCTTTAAGAGGCCTGCTTCTCCAGTCCCTGGGGCATCGGCTGTGTAACAGTTCCGACGGCCTCCTCGGTCAAATCCCGGGGGTAAAAAACAGGGACAGTAGCAGGGTAATGAGAAACCCTGGGTCAGGGGAGGTACAAAACCTCCCCCAAAGTTAAATTCATTGAAGCCCCCACTCAGTCGGGTGGGGGGAGGACTCCAGTTGTTCGCAAGAGACCTGGCGGGACACGATCAAGACAGATAGGTGCTCTCCGCAGTAGGTTTGGGATACAGTTTGGAGTTAAAAGACTCTCCTCCTTCCCATTTTTGAGGTCAAACGTGCCAAGGGATCCCCGGAAGAGAGTCCCTCCTGTTGGCACTAGAACAACTATTGCTCCAAGGAGTAATTATGGAGGTTCCCCTGGAAGAATGAGGGTTCGGGTTTTACTCAAACCTCTTTACAGTCCCGAAGCAAACGCGGACGGGAGGCCCATATTAATTCTAAAAGGGCTATACAAATTCCTGTATATCAGGACTTTCCGATGGAGTCGATCCGATCGGTGGCCACTGCCCTACAAGGGGAGGATTGGTTAGCCACGATCGACATCAAAGATGCTTATTTGCACATTCCCATCTTTCCAGTCCACCAAAAATTTCTACGCTTTGCAGTAGAAGGGCGCCATTTTCAGTTCAGAGCCTTACCCTTCGGTTTGGCCACAGCACCACGAGTGTTTACAAAAATTCTGGCCCTTTATTGGCCAATCTAAGAACACAAGGTGTAATGATAATGGCATATCTGGATGACTTGTTGCTGATAGACCACTCAGTGAAAAAACTAGACGTGGTCGTTCACAAGACGATCAAGTATCTGGAATCTCACGGTTGGATTATCAACCGAGACAAGTCAGCCCTAAAAAACAGTCAAAAGTCTGGAATACTTGGGGCTAAGGTTGGATTCAGGCCAGAGAAAAATATTCTTGCCTCGAGGAAAGGTGTTGTCTTTGAAAGATTTGATCCACTTAGTGGGTACAAAAAAGACAGCCGTCCATACGCCTGTATATGAGGCTGCTGGGAAAAATGGTGGCATCATTCGAAGCAGTACCCTACGGTCAATTCCATTCAAGGAATTTGCAAGGGGCCATACTGTCAGCCTGGAACAAAAAAGTTCAGGCCCTAGACTTACAATGTCCTTGTCCCCTTCCGTTCGCAAGAGCCTCCATTGGTGGTTGGTTCCCCAGAATCTGGAAAAAAGGAAATCCTTCAGTCCGATTTCTTGGAAGGTGGTCACTACAGATGCCAGCCTTATAGGCTGGGGAGCAGTACTGGAGCAATAGTCTCTCCAGGGCAGATGGTCGGATGCAGAAAAGGCCCTGCCCATCAATCTCTTAGAGATACGAGCAGCCCGGTATGCCCTAGTAGCATGGACATCCAAACTCCAAGGGTCCCCTGTCAGAATTCAATCAGACAATGCCACAGCAGTGGCATATATCAATCATCAGGGGGGCACCAGGAGTCGTGCAGCCCAAAGGGAAGTGTCATGGATATGCAGTAGTGTTTGTCTGTCAGCTTACCTTCCTTCCCATGTGATCATCTTAGAGGCCTGAGCCCTTTCACCTGGCTTCCTTTATAATCTCCTCCCAGCCTGACTCCACCCCAGGCCCTATCACAGAACACTATATTAACCTGTGCACTGCAAGCCTGCTTGGCTGATCAACGTGTTTGTTAGGCATTGTGTGTTTGGGTTCCTGCCTGCCGTGTGCTACGTCTGTCTCTCTGTTACGTTATTGGCTTGTCCCCGACCATCCCTGTCTGCTCGTGACCCTTGACCTTCGGCTCGTTCTTCGTTATCCTTGTCTGCTTGTGGCCCCTGACCTTCGGCTTGTTATTCGGTTCTCTCTATCGTGTGCTGCTGCTTCCCCTTATCCTACGGGGCGTGAGCTAGGAAACCCCAGGGGCCGCGACCTGGTCCCAGCCTGCAGCGTAACATCCTCACCACTAGAGGCCCTGGAGAAGACCAGCTGGGTCTTAGACTCCGCGCCCTGGGGAATCTTGGCTCTCGCTTCCGTTGGGATCCCGGTTGTGCTCCTCTGGTCCCGCTTTCCACAACCACCCAGTTTCCTATCCACAGAAGCCAGCCATAGGGTTCACTACCTCGCGGTGCACTCCTGTCCCCCTACGGTGTGCATCTGTCACCTGGCCACAGGTGACCCTGACAGTTTGATCAGCCATGAACCCGGCTGACATCCCGCTACCCGCGGATGATCCATTGCAGGGCATAGTTTGCAGACTTGAAACCCAGGAATCGAATCAGACTCAGGTGATGCGATTCCTCCAGGATCTGGCTTCTCGCTTCGAGCAGCTTCAGGCCTCCTTGGGAACCCTGAATCCGCAACCTCAAATACAATCAGCGGCTGCACCTATTGCACCAGTCGCAGCCACACACTCGCTACAACTGCCAGCTCCGTCCCGTTTCTCTGGGGACTCCAAGGCTTGCAGGGGGTTCCTTAGCCAATGCACGATTCATTTTGAGCTCCAGCCCCAAAACTTCCTGTCTGATCGGGCTAAGGTAGCCTATATCATTTCCCTCCTCTCTGGTGAAGCTTTAGCCTGGGCAGCCCCTCTGTGGGAACTGAATGATCCAGTGGTTTCTAGCCTGTCTGGTTTCTTGAAACTTTTTCGGAATATCTTCGAAGAACCGGCTCGTGTCTCTTCAGCGGCCAGCACCCTTTTACGTCTCCGCCAAGAGTCTGCTTCTGTGGGACAGTATGCCCTTCATTTCCGCATACTGTCGGCTGAGTTGAGCTGGAACAATGAGGCCTTAGTCGCAACCTTTTTGCATGGCCTGTCTGATAGAGTGAAGGATGAATTAGCTGGAAGAACCATCCCCACTGATCTGGCCGGCGTTATCTCCTTGTGTAACCAGATCGATATTCGCTTTCAGGAGAGGACCTTAGAAAAGCAACGCCAGCCCTCCTTGGTTCTTAGTCAGCCTGAGCTCCCCTCTCTTCGACCCGTAGAGCATCTCCTACCAGCTGAGGAACCCATGCAGCTGGGTCGGACCAGGCTATCCCCCGAGGAACGTGCTAGGCGCAGAACTCTTGGTCTGTGTCTTTACTGTGGGGGCAAAGGTCATTTTCGTGACACTTGCTCTCTTTGTCCAGAAAAACGTTCGGGTCCACTTCATCTGGAAAGTGGAGTATTGGACCCAGAAATATCACCTTCCCCTTCTCGTCTTCTGCTTTCTGTGTTCCTTCATGTTGGTGCTTCTTCTCATTCGGTCTCAGCATATCTGGATTCCGGAGCCGCTGGTAATTTCATGGACTGGGAAATCGCATCGTCCATGAGACTTACTCTTTTGCCCCTCACCACGCCATTGGTGGTCTTGGCGATTGATGGTACTGTTCTCCCAGGGGGACCTATCCGCTTCCAGACCCTCCCTGTTAAGATGTCGGTAGGGACACTCCACCAGGAGTGGATATCCTTCCTTATCTTACCCAAGGCCTCAACGCCTATAATTTTGGGTCTCCCATGGTTACAGCTCCATTCTCCTCATGTGGACTGGACTACTGGACAGATCCTGGCTTGGGGTCCCTCCTGTTCCTCCTCCTGTCTACCCAAGGTTGCCCCCTGTGAATCTGAGCCGGTCATTCATTCCAGGTTGCATAACCATTTACATTTCTCTGTCCCTAACCACCCTTGGACGCACAGCCAGGCTAGCTTGTCTACAAGTCCTGCAGTCGCTACGTCTTGCGATGCGATTCAGGTAGTCGCTACACCTGACTCAGCTATTCACTCTGCCTCTGTACTAGTTATGCCAGTCCAGCCCATGCCCAGTGAGCCTCCTACTTTTTCTTGTTTGGGACATTCTGCTTGTCCTTCAGCTATTCAGCTTGACTCCGGCGACATGTCACCTTCTAACCAACCTGACTTCAGGGTTCCACTGACATCTGCCCAGTTTGATGGTCCTGTGCAAGATGACCAGTTCCCCTTTAAGGGTCTAGGGGACCCTCCTCAGATTCCTGTTGATCCTCTCGTGCCCTTGCTTATTCCTAGAGAGCCTTTGGTCCTCAATAGATCTTCTTGTCATCTCCCTACCTCGTTTTCGGTCTCTGAGGATAATCTTAAGTACGAGGTTAGACAAGTTCTGGATTCTCGGCTCTGCAGAGGCATTCTTCAGTACCTTGTGCATTGGAGAGGTTTTGGTCCTGAGGAGGCGTCTTGGATCGCTGCATCTGATGTCGCTGCACCTCATCTGTTGAGGAGATTTCATCAGAGATTTCCCTTTAAGCCTGGGCCCAGGCGGGGGAGGGCCCATAAGAGGGAGGGTACTGTCATGGATATGCAGTAGTGTTTGTCTGTCAGCTTACCTTCCTTCCCATGTGATCATCTTAGAGGCCTGAGCCCTTTCACCTGGCTTCCTTTATAATCTCCTCCCAGCCTGACTCCACCCCAGGCCCTATCACAGAACACTATATTAACCTGTGCACTGCAAGCCTGCTTGGCTGATCAACGTGTTTGTTAGGCATTGTGTGTTTGGGTTCCTGCCTGCCGTGTGCTACGTCTGTCTCTCTGTTACGTTATTGGCTTGTCCCCGACCATCCCTGTCTGCTCGTGACCCTTGACCTTCGGCTCGTTCTTCGTTATCCTTGTCTGCTTGTGGCCCCTGACCTTCGGCTTGTTATTCGGTTCTCTCTATCGTGTGCTGCTGCTTCCCCTTATCCTACGGGGCGTGAGCTAGGAAACCCCAGGGGCCGCGACCTGGTCCCAGCCTGCAGCGTAACATCCTCACCACTAGAGGCCCTGGAGAAGACCAGCTGGGTCTTAGACTCCGCGCCCTGGGGAATCTTGGCTCTCGCTTCCGTTGGGATCCCGGTTGTGCTCCTCTGGTCCCGCTTTCCACAACCACCCAGTTTCCTATCCACAGAAGCCAGCCATAGGGTTCACTACCTCGCGGTGCACTCCTGTCCCCCTACGGTGTGCATCTGTCACCTGGCCACAGGTGACCCTGACAGTTTGATCAGCCATGAACCCGGCTGACATCCCGCTACCCGCGGATGATCCATTGCAGGGCATAGTTTGCAGACTTGAAACCCAGGAATCGAATCAGACTCAGGTGATGCGATTCCTCCAGGATCTGGCTTCTCGCTTCGAGCAGCTTCAGGCCTCCTTGGGAACCCTGAATCCGCAACCTCAAATACAATCAGCGGCTGCACCTATTGCACCAGTCGCAGCCACACACTCGCTACAACTGCCAGCTCCGTCCCGTTTCTCTGGGGACTCCAAGGCTTGCAGGGGGTTCCTTAGCCAATGCACGATTCATTTTGAGCTCCAGCCCCAAAACTTCCTGTCTGATCGGGCTAAGGTAGCCTATATCATTTCCCTCCTCTCTGGTGAAGCTTTAGCCTGGGCAGCCCCTCTGTGGGAACTGAATGATCCAGTGGTTTCTAGCCTGTCTGGTTTCTTGAAACTTTTTCGGAATATCTTCGAAGAACCGGCTCGTGTCTCTTCAGCGGCCAGCACCCTTTTACGTCTCCGCCAAGAGTCTGCTTCTGTGGGACAGTATGCCCTTCATTTCCGCATACTGTCGGCTGAGTTGAGCTGGAACAATGAGGCCTTAGTCGCAACCTTTTTGCATGGCCTGTCTGATAGAGTGAAGGATGAATTAGCTGGAAGAACCATCCCCACTGATCTGGCCGGCGTTATCTCCTTGTGTAACCAGATCGATATTCGCTTTCAGGAGAGGACCTTAGAAAAGCAACGCCAGCCCTCCTTGGTTCTTAGTCAGCCTGAGCTCCCCTCTCTTCGACCCGTAGAGCATCTCCTACCAGCTGAGGAACCCATGCAGCTGGGTCGGACCAGGCTATCCCCCGAGGAACGTGCTAGGCGCAGAACTCTTGGTCTGTGTCTTTACTGTGGGGGCAAAGGTCATTTTCGTGACACTTGCTCTCTTTGTCCAGAAAAACGTTCGGGTCCACTTCATCTGGAAAGTGGAGTATTGGACCCAGAAATATCACCTTCCCCTTCTCGTCTTCTGCTTTCTGTGTTCCTTCATGTTGGTGCTTCTTCTCATTCGGTCTCAGCATATCTGGATTCCGGAGCCGCTGGTAATTTCATGGACTGGGAAATCGCATCGTCCATGAGACTTACTCTTTTGCCCCTCACCACGCCATTGGTGGTCTTGGCGATTGATGGTACTGTTCTCCCAGGGGGACCTATCCGCTTCCAGACCCTCCCTGTTAAGATGTCGGTAGGGACACTCCACCAGGAGTGGATATCCTTCCTTATCTTACCCAAGGCCTCAACGCCTATAATTTTGGGTCTCCCATGGTTACAGCTCCATTCTCCTCATGTGGACTGGACTACTGGACAGATCCTGGCTTGGGGTCCCTCCTGTTCCTCCTCCTGTCTACCCAAGGTTGCCCCCTGTGAATCTGAGCCGGTCATTCATTCCAGGTTGCATAACCATTTACATTTCTCTGTCCCTAACCACCCTTGGACGCACAGCCAGGCTAGCTTGTCTACAAGTCCTGCAGTCGCTACGTCTTGCGATGCGGTTCAGGTAGTCGCTACACCTGACTCAGCTATTCACTCTGCCTCTGTACTAGTTATGCCAGTCCAGCCCATGCCCAGTGAGCCTCCTACTTTTTCTTGTTTGGGACATTCTGCTTGTCCTTCAGCTATTCAGCTTGACTCCGGCGACATGTCACCTTCTAACCAACCTGACTTCAGGGTTCCACTGACATCTGCCCAGTTTGATGGTCCTGTGCAAGATGACCAGTTCCCCTTTAAGGGTCTAGGGGACCCTCCTCAGATTCCTGTTGATCCTCTCGTGCCCTTGCTTATTCCTAGAGAGCCTTTGGTCCTCAATAGATCTTCTTGTCATCTCCCTACCTCGTTTTCGGTCTCTGAGGATAATCTTAAGTACGAGGTTAGACAAGTTCTGGATTCTCGGCTCTGCAGAGGCATTCTTCAGTACCTTGTGCATTGGAGAGGTTTTGGTCCTGAGGAGGCGTCTTGGATCGCTGCATCTGATGTCGCTGCACCTCATCTGTTGAGGAGATTTCATCAGAGATTTCCCTTTAAGCCTGGGCCCAGGCGGGGGAGGGCCCATAAGAGGGAGGGTACTGTCATGGATATGCAGTAGTGTTTGTCTGTCAGCTTACCTTCCTTCCCATGTGATCATCTTAGAGGCCTGAGCCCTTTCACCTGGCTTCCTTTATAATCTCCTCCCAGCCTGACTCCACCCCAGGCCCTATCACAGAACACTATATTAACCTGTGCACTGCAAGCCTGCTTGGCTGATCAACGTGTTTGTTAGGCATTGTGTGTTTGGGTTCCTGCCTGCCGTGTGCTACGTCTGTCTCTCTGTTACGTTATTGGCTTGTCCCCGACCATCCCTGTCTGCTCGTGACCCTTGACCTTCGGCTCGTTCTTCGTTATCCTTGTCTGCTTGTGGCCCCTGACCTTCGGCTTGTTATTCGGTTCTCTCTATCGTGTGCTGCTGCTTCCCCTTATCCTACGGGGCGTGAGCTAGGAAACCCCAGGGGCCGCGACCTGGTCCCAGCCTGCAGCGTAACATCCTCACCACTAGAGGCCCTGGAGAAGACCAGCTGGGTCTTAGACTCCGCGCCCTGGGGAATCTTGGCTCTCGCTTCCGTTGGGATCCCGGTTGTGCTCCTCTGGTCCCGCTTTCCACAACCACCCAGTTTCCTATCCACAGAAGCCAGCCATAGGGTTCACTACCTCGCGGTGCACTCCTGTCCCCCTACGGTGTGCATCTGTCACCTGGCCACAGGTGACCCTGACAGGAAGTAAATTACATCCTGAGATGGGCAGAAAAATATGTCCCAGCCATATCTGCGGTATTCATTCCAGGAGTGGAGAATTGGAAGGCGGACTTTCTAAGTCGCCAGCAATTAGGCCCAGAGGAAGGGTCCCTTCACCCCGAGGTTTTCTGGACAATATGTCAGCGGTGGGGAACATCGGATGTAGATCTTCTAGCATCCAGATTCAACGCAAAGGGGGATAGGTTTGTCTCTCGGACAAGGGATCCCCTAGCTTGCGGCTCGGATGCCCTAGTGTTCCCTGGGGATCAGTTCAAGCTGATATATGCATTCACACCGCCACAATGGTTACCTCGATTACTCCGCAGAATCAGGGTAGAAAAGAAACCAGTGATTCCGGTGGCTCCAGCGTGGCCCCGAAGAGCGTGGTACGCGGAGATTGTAAAATTTCAGTGGGGAGTCCTTGGACTCTCCCACGTCGTCCGGCTTTCGCAAGGACCGATATACCACCCTTCCTTACCAGCCCTAGGTTTGACGGCCTGGCTATTGAAGCCCACATTCTAAAAAAGAGAGGGCTCTCTAATGCTGTGGTATCTACCATGATCAATGCCAGGAAGCCGGTATCCAGGCAGATCTACTATAGAATCTGGAAGGCGTACATCGCGTGGTGTGAGGCCAAGAAATGGCATCCACATAAGTACGTAATAGGTAGGATTCTGGACTTCCTACAGTGGGCTGTAGATAGGAAGCTTGCCTTGAGTACTATCAAGGGTCAGATTTCGGCCTTGTCAATGTTTTTTCAAAGGCCCTTGGCTTCGCATTCACTAGTCAAAGCCTTTATACAAGGAGTGATGCGTATTAGGCCTCCGGTTAATATTCCCATATGTCCATGGGATCTAAACTTGGTTCTGTCGGTTCTACAGAAACAACCATTTGAACCATTACAGCATATTTCCTTGGTGCTTCTTACCAGGAAATTGATTTTTCTAGTAGCCATTTGTTCGGCTAAAAAGAGTATCGGAATTAGCAGCTATGTCCTGTAAGGAGCCATATCTGGTTATCCATAAGGACAGAGTAGTGTTACGTCCTCATCCAGCCTTTCTTCCTAAGGTGGTATCGAGGTTTCATTTGAACCAAGATGTGGTTCTTCCTTCTTTTTTCCCCAAACCTACTTCGGTAGAGGAAAAGTTATTGCATTCTTTGGATGTAGTAAGAGCAGTTAAAGCTTATCTAAAAGCCACTGCTCAGATTCGCAGAACGGATACTTTGTTTATTCTGCCGGAAGGCCCCAGAAAGGGTCAGGCAGCGTCAAAATCTACTTTAGCCAAGTGGATTCGACAGGTCATAATACAAGCCTATAGCTTGAGAAGTAGACCGCCTCCGTTCAAAGTTAGGGCGCACTCCACGAGAGCAGTTGGAACTTCATGGGCAGTGCATCACCAGGCCTCCCTGGCTCAAATCTGTAAGGCCGCAACATGGTCTTCGGTACACACGTTTACTAGGTCCTACCAGGTGGACGTTAGAAGTCAGGAGGATGTCGCCTTTGGGCGCAGTGTGTTGCAGGCCGCAAAAGATCCTCATGTCTGATAGCGCTCAGCTTATATATGGTGTATCCCCCCCCTCATTTGGCATTGCTTTAGGACATCCCATTAGTAATGACTATGTCGCTCTGTGTCCCGTGATGTACGAGAAAGAAAATAGGATTTTTATAACAGCTTACCTGTAAAATCCTTTTCTTGGAGTACATCACGGGACACAGAGCTCCCGCCCCTCTTTGGGGACACTTATTGCTTTGCTACAAAACTGAGGTGCTCCCGGATGGGAGGGGCTTATATAGGGGAGGGTACTTCCGGTTTTGGAAGTTGCCAGTGCCAGCACCTGACGGTAACTATATAACCCATTAGTAATGACTATGTCGCTCTGTGTCCCGTGATGTACTCCAAGAAAAGGATTTTACAGGTAAGCTGTTATAAAAATCCTATTTTTTTTTACAATTAGTAAGCACAGACTGAGGACACTGTTTTTTACTTAGATGGGATGTGAGAAGCCACAGATGTCAGAAACCACCAACCCCCATTTTCCATAGAATAAAAAATATGTTTTGGAGCATATCATTCATGGTGCAGAGCCTGTAAACCCGAGTAAAGATAAACCGGCTTTGCAAGCTTTCCACTGTCCTAATCAGCGTATTATAATAAGCTGTGGATATAATGAAATGAAACCTGTCTCCCTGGGAAATAGGATCTGTATATTGAAGCAAGCACAACACCTGCCTACATCAAATGTTGTTATCCCAGCCTTCCATTCAAATGAAAGAAAACTAGAAGGGACAAACACAATTGCTTCTGGAAATACAAAATACGCCAGTGATCAAATTTAAATAAGCTTCGGTTCATAGAACAATATCGGTCACCAGTATACAGAACTAACAACTTCCAGTATTTACAGCTGTGTATTTTATTTTAAGGTTCTGACATGTATTCGCTCCATGCTGCTGCTTATTAAGATCTTTTTGCCATTTAGATTACACCATTTTTTCAAATGAACTTTGGCCAAAATGTATTTTTATCGCAGCATTGCACTGTAACTTTAATCAGCTGTTCTTCCTTATAAAACATATCACCCTAGCAACTCTTCCGAATGCTGCAGTTTTTCTTTGAAGAGACAAAATCTTTGTGGTGTACTGTTAGTAAATACAAAGCCCACCCCTCATTTATGTAAAAGGCAACAGGCTTCTCTAAGGCCACCATTTCATGCGTTATTCCAAGATTACTTTGCTATGTTGAGGAGGTAATACACTATTAATTTTTTTTTATTTGTGTACTGAAAAATATGTTTTTTCTTTATCTCAAGGTATCCTGTATCGCACATAAATATTTGTAATGTTTACTTTTTAAAGTGTTATTATAGGTGTATTAGCTAAACAAAGATATCAAAAATGTCTTCAAAATGATGGATGGTCCAGGTTTTAAAATCATATGTTCTGTCTTTCCATACACTTCTGGTTAACCTATTATACTGGAGGGGAGAGCTAGCAAAGTGGTCACGTAGTGCTTCTTCTGGCACTTGTCTACATAGGTCAAACATAGACCACCAGCACACCATGGATCTTCAAGATAGTGTCCAAATATGTAATAAAGTAAGCACATCACAGCAGTAAATTGTGATGTGGGGCTATGCAGGACCACTTTACCAGGTATGTGATCCTGCGTGGCTCATAAACATCACAATTCACTGCTGTGATGTGATAGCTTTAAAAAATGTATTAAAAATGATCTTGAAGATCTGTGTTGTGCTGGAGATCAGGGCCGGCACTCCCACTAGGCAGCCACCTAGGACTCACTGCCGTCTAGGGGCGCAGCCACAGCTACTCGGTCCCCTCAAGAGGATTGATTCCCCCTGGCGGGTGGTGGCTGGTGCGGTGCGGAGTGTAGCGGGAGGTGGCTCCCGCGGGTCCATCTGGCTGGCTGCAGAGTCGCTGGGCGGGGAAAAGGAGAAGGCAGCTCCCCCCCTCCCCCGAGCCAGGGGCGACTATACCAATGTCCAGCAGCAGTGGGTGTCAGCTCTCTGCCCACCCTGCCCCCCTCCCTGGGTGATGTGCAGCCATTGGAGGAGCAGGACGGGCGGCATTGTGCACAGAGACAGCCGGGATGGACTGGCCATAGGACACACACTGGCCTGAGGCCGCTGGGCCACTTGTCTTGAGGAGCTCAAAGCAATGCTGCTCCTGCTGCCCGCCCGGATTACCCAGCCTCTCCGCGGTCGGCCCCTGGAGTCCAGGGGTGGAACCGAACTATCAGCTGATCTAATGAGGAAGGAGCTGGAGGAGGTCTCCCGTGCGTGAGCTGTGACTCAGTCTGTAGGAGACCCCATCTCCTAATCCTGGGACTTGTGACACTGACTGCCGCCCACTGCCATGTGGAGGGAGCTGGAAAGAAGTGCCCCAGGGTAAGAACTTGTCAGGTGATGGGGGGAAAGCGCTGGGGATGAAGGCTTCCACTCAGACCTTTTCACTGGTGTGTGACTCCCTCCACCTGGCTGCACCTCCTCTCTTGTCCACCTGGCTATAGTCTCCCTCCACCTGGCTGCACCACCTCTTCTTCTGTCCACCTGGCTCCATCCCTCCACCTGGCTGCACCCCCTCTCCTTTCCACCTGGATTCACCCTCCTCCTGTCCACCTGGCTCCATCCTCCCCCCACCTGGCTGCACCCCCTCCTGTCCACCTGGCTGCACCCCCCCTCTCCTGTCCACTTGGCTCCATCCCTCCACCTGGCTGCACCCCCTCTCCTGTCCACCTGGCTCCATCCCTCCACCTGGCTGTACCCCCTTTCTGTCCACCTGGCTCAATTCCTCCACCTGGCTGCACCCCCTCTCCTTTCCACCTGGATTCACCCCCTCTCCTTTCCACCTGGATTCACCCTCCTCCTGTCCACCTGGCTCCATCCTCCCCCCACCTGGCTGCACCCCCTCCTGTCCACCTGGCTGCACCCCCCCTCTCCTGTCCACTTGGCTCCATCCCTCCACCTGGCTGCACCCCCTCTCCTGTCCACCTGGCTCAATTCCTCCACCTGGCTGCACCCCCTCTCCTTTCCACCTGGATTCACCCCCTCTCCTTTCCACCTGGATTCACCCTCCTGTCCACCTGGCTCCATCCTCCCCCCACCTGGCTGCACCCCCTCCTGTCCACCTGGCTGCACCCCCCTCTCCTGTCCACTTGGCTCCATCCCTCCACCTGGCTGCACCCCCTCTCCTGTCCACCTGGCTCCATCCCTCCACCTGGCTGTACCCCCTTTCTGTCCACCTGGCTCCATCCCCCCACCTGGCTGTACCTCCCACCTGGCTGCACCCCTCCTCACCTGTTCACCTGGCTGCCCCCTCTCCGGTCCACCTGGCTGCACCCCCTCTCCTTTCCACCTGGCTATAGCCTCCCTCCAACTGGCTGCACCCCCTCTCCTGTCCACCTGGCTCCATCCCTCCACCTGGCTGCACCCCCCCTCTTGTCCAACTGGCTCCATTCCTCCACCTGGCTGCACCCCCCCTCCTGTCCACCTGGCTCAATCCTCTGTCCACCTGGCTGCACCCCCTCCTGTCCACCTGGCTGCACCCCCCTCTCCTGTCCACCTGGCTCCATCATCCCTCCACCTGGCTGCACCCCCTCTCCGGTCTACCTTTCTCCATCCCTCCACCAGGAGTTCTGGTGCTAAAAGTATTGAATTCATTTTGATTATTTTTTTTTTTGGGGGGGCGCAAGTAGCTGGTCTTGTCTACGGCGCAAAACAGTCTAGCACTGGCCTTGCTGGGGATATATGCTGTGACTTGTGTTGATACCAGTTGCCATCTGGTAGTTGCTTCAGCACCCACTTTATTCAAACCATCTCCAGGAATATTCTATTTGGTCTTATCACCATAAAGATCTTGTCCAGTTTGTACCCATGTCTGTGAGGTCTCTGAAAGAGGGATGCCCAAGAGCTCTGCGAGTTATGTGGCTATGTTATATCCATGTGCATCCGAGCAAAGATTCATTGTGTGGTGTGTGATGGATGTGAGCGTCATTTGTAATGCAATGTGCTGGCTCATTTAACCACTACAATACCAGACACTTAACCCCCTTCCTGCCCAAGCCAATTTTCAGCTTTCAGCGCTGTCGCTGTTTAAATGACAATTGCGCGGCTATGCTACACTGTACCAAAACAGAATATTTATAATTTTGTTCCTACAAATAGAGCTTTCTTTTGGTGGTATTTGGTCACCTCTGCGTTTTTTTATTTTTTGCTAAAAAAATTAAAGATCGAAAATTTTGAAGAAAAAATAAAAAAATTATTTTGTTTTCGTTATAAAATTTTGTAAATAAGTACGTTTTCTCCTTCACTGATGGGCTCTGATAAGGTGGCAATGATGGGCACTGATAAGGCAGCACCGATGAGGTGGCACCAATGAAGTGGCAGTGATGATGGGCACTGATAGGCGGCACTGATGGGCACTGATAGGCGGCACTAAAGGGTGGCACTGATACGCAGCACTGATGGGCATTGATAGGTGGCACTGGATGGGCACTAAAAGGATGCACTGATGGGTACTTATGAGTGGCACTGATGGGAGGCACTGCTGGGCACTGATAGGCGGCACTGATATACGTCACTGATGGCACTGATGGGCATCCCTTGAGGCACTGGCAGGCATTGTGAGTAGGCACTGCTTGGCAGCTGCCTGGGCATTGATTGGCAGCTGCCTGGGCACAGATTGGCATTTCCCTGGTGGTCTAGTTGGCATACCTGGTAGTCCAGTGGGGTGGGCATCCCTGGTAGTCCATTCCGACATCCCGGTGGTCCTGGGCGGGCATCCGAGGGGGTGCTGCACTGATAAACAATCAGCACAGACCCCCCCCCTGTCAGGAGAGCAGCCGATCGGCTCTCCTCTACTCGCGTCTGTCAGACGCGAGTGAGGAAAAGCCGATCAACAGTTCTTCCTATTTACATCATGATCAGCCATGATTGGACACGGCTGATCACGTGGTAAAGAGCCTGCTCTTTACCGAGATCGGTGGAGCGGTGTGTCAGACTGACACACCGCAGCAGCTGTTATTCTGCTGGACGTTATATGACGTCCAGTCAGTATAACGCAACCACCGCCCGGCCGTCATTCTGCTATAGGCTGGGTGGTAAGTGGTTAAACTGTTGTGAAAGTTGAATGATAGAAGAGTGGTAGACATTACATAAATTTGTGATGTTTAAATAAATTTCTTTGTTTGCTTGTTTGGTGGTGATACAGTGCCTTGCGAAAGTATTTGGCCCCCTTGAACTTTTCATCATTTTGCCACATTTCAGGCTTCAAACATAAAGATATAAAATTTTAATTTTTTGTGAAGAATCACCAACAAGTGGGACACAATTGTGAAGTGGAACGAAATCTATTGGATATTTTAAACTTTTTTAGCAAATAAAAAACTGAAAAGTGGTGCGTGCAAAATTATTCGGCCCCTTTACTTTCAGTGCAGCAAACTCACTCCAGAAGTTCAGCGAGGATCTCTTAATGATCCAATGTTGTCCTAAATGACGGATGGTGATAAATAGAATCCACCTGTGTGTAATCAAGTCTCTGTATAAATGCACCTGCTCTGTGATAGTCTCAGGGTTCTGTTGAAAGCGCAGAGAGCATCATGAAGACCAAGGAACACACCAGGCAGGTCCGTAATACTGTTGTGGAGAAGTTTAAAGCCGGATTTGGATACAAAAAGATTTCCCAAGCTTTAAACATCCCAAGGAGCACTGTGCAAGCGATCATTTTGAAATGGAAGGAGTATCAGACCACTGCAAATCTACCAAGACCTGGCTGTCCCTCTAAACTTTCAGCTCAGACAAGGAGAAGACTGATCAGAGATGCAGCCAAGAGGCCCATGATCACTCTGGATGAACTGCAGAGAACTACAGCTGAGGTGCGAGAGTCTGTCCACAGGACAACAATCAGTCGTACACTGCACAAATCTGGCCTTTATGGAAGAGTGGCAAGAAGAAAGCCATTTCTCAAAGATATCCATAAAAAGTCTCGTCTAAAGTTTGCCACAAGCCACCTGGGAGACACACCAAACATGTGGAAGAAGGTGCTCTGGTCCGATGAAACCAAAATCGAACTTTTTGGCCACAATGCAAAACGATATGTTTGGCGTAAAAGCAACACAGCTCATCACCCTCAACACACCATCCCCACTGTCAAACACGGTGGTGGCAGCATCATGGTTTGGGCCTGCTTTTCTTCAGCAGGGACAGGGAAGATGGTTAAAATTGAGGGGAAGATGGATGCAGCCAAATACAGGACCATTCTGGATGAAAACCTGTTGGAGTCTGCAAAAGACCTGAGACTGGGACGGAGATTTATGTTCCAACAAGACAATGATCCCAAACATACAGCAAAATTTACAAAGGAATGGTTCACAAATAAACGTATCCAGGTGTTAGAATGGCCAAGTCAAAGTCCAGACCTGAATCCAATCGAGAATCTGTGGAAAGAGCTGAAAACTGCTGTTCACAAACGCTCTCCATCCAACCTCACTGAGCTCGAGCTGTTTTGCAAGGAAGAATGGGCAAGAATTTCAGTCTCTCGATGTGCAAAACTGATAGAGACATACCCCAAGCGACTTGCAGCTGTAATCGCAGCACTACAAAGTATTAACGTGGCTCTACAAAGTATTAACGCAAGGGGGCCGAATAATTTTGCACGCCCCACTTTTTATTTTTTTCTTAGTTAAAAAAGTTTCAAAAAAACAATAGATTTCGTTCCACTTCACAATTGTGTCCCACTTGTTGGTGATTCTTCACAAAAAATTAAAATTTTATATCTTTATGTTTGAAGCCTGAAATGTGGCAAAAGGATGAAAAGTTCAAGGGGGCCGAATACTTTCGCAAGGCACTGTATATGCAGGGGAGGGCTTGCAGCCTTATGCATGGGGGACAAGTCCAGTCAAGTGGCCCATTGAACCACCGACTCAGCTCACCATCATCAGTGCCCATCAATGCATCCTCACCAGTGCCCATCAGCACAGCCTCACCAGTGTCCATTAATGCAGCCTGATCAGTGCCCAACAATGCAACCTCACCAGTGCCCATCAATGCAGCCTCACCAGTGCCCATCAATGCAGCCTCACCAGTGCCCATCAATGCAGCCTCACCAGTGCCCATCAGCTTAGCCTTACCAGTGCCCATCAATGCAGTCTGTTCAGTGCATGGGGATTAGAGAGATGAGAGCCGCCGGATTACACAGAGCGGAGATCTCCCACTTACCCAGCATGGCCGCTGTCATACAAAGTCCCGCCTCCTGGACCGGCTCCTATAATAGACATCATCAGTGCACTGTCTATCATAGGAGCCAGTCCAGGAGGTGGGACTTTGTATGACAGCGGCTCCCAGGAAGCGGGAGATTCCTGCTCTGTGTAATCTGGCAGCACCCCCCCTTCTGAGGCAGCCCAATGGGCCCAGCGGGACCCATGGTAGGGCCAGCCCTGGGTGCCCTCCCACTGCCCCAGCTCGCAGTGCACCCACCCCTGATCGGCCTTGCAAAGAGGGGACAAAACAGGGGACAGACTTGGTCCAGGGACAGTGTCCTCAGTCCAGCGACTGATGTATGGTCACCCTGGGCTAGTGGCCAGCAGGCCCCACAGGCCATAGCCAGCTCCCAGCAGGACCCACAGGCCAGCAGCAAGCAGGACCCACAAGTCAGTGGCCAGCATCACCCATAGGTTAGTGGCCAGCAGGACCCACAGGGCCGTGGCCAGCTCCCAGCAGGACCCACAGGCCAGCGGCCAGCAGGACCTACAGGTTAGTGTCCAGCAGGAGTCACGGGTTAGTGGCCAGCAGGACCCACAGGTCCGCTGACCTGTGGGTCCTGCTGGCCACTGGCCTGTAGGTTCTGCTGGCCACTGGCCTGTAGGTTCTGCTGGCCACTGGCCTGTAGGTTCTGCTGGCCACTGGCCTGTGGGTCCTGCTGGCAATGGCCATCTCCTAGCAGGATCCACAGTGTTGAGGGCAATTTTGAGATTACTGGGTGGAGACTGGCCTGGGGCAGGGTAAATAGGGTGTATAGAGTGGGGAGTAGATGGGATGTGGGGTTCAACTGTGGGTGTCAGGGTCTCTCACCTCAGCGACGGCAGCTGCATGTGCCAGCTCAGCAGGTCCTTGCAGGTCCTGGGGATCCTGGGGGTGTGATGTTCCTATCCTGGGGTCAATTACACTTGCAGCCCGAGCCAGTCACATGGGTCCCGACTCCCTGGTGCTCCCTGCTGCCTCTGCCTGCCTCCAAGATCTGGGAGTTGTAGTTTCCTGGCTGCGTTGCGCTGCTCTCAGTTCTCCACCCACTGGGAGTGTGAGCGCACGTGGACTACAACACCCAGAATGCCACAGCGTGCGGCCGGCTGCTGCGGCCGTGCCCCTGGCCCGACTTCCTCAGAGAAAAAAATGGCAGCGGGCGGTCCCGGACATTTGCATAAAAGTTGGGACGGCTTGGGGGGGGGAAATTACCCCCCTGCCCAGCCCGCCCCTGGATATATGCACAACAATTATTTTTTTTTTGCACCATAATTATCACGGTATGATATGCTAACATTTGACACCACTACATGTGACTGGTACATTTTTGCAAAGAAAGTGATATTTTACCCACTTATCACAAAAGGAATGGACCTGAGTGAATATTAAAGAGCGATTTAAGTGTGATTAACAATACTCACAGGGAGGGGAATACAAATACTGCACTTGTTATGCTAATATTCTGTTGCTTGGATACAGCACATTGGTTGCAAAAGAGTTTGACTACAAGCCACTCAGGATTAAACTGGGCGAATGTACACAGAATACTTCATATAATAGTCTATGTAGAGTTGAATTTTATTTAGATTGCAGAGATCGCTAAGGACTGTGATATCCTGTATGTTGTAAGACGCATTAATAGGGCAGAAAAAAAAACCTTCTACAGTAAAACAAAATTGAATAGGAAACATCTATACAGACTGTTTTGTTTATATCATACCATACAACTAGGAATACTATGACTTGTTATATTTAGTAACAGTGTTCACAAAAAGCTTCTGCGTATTCTTGTTTTATCGCTTTTCTCAGAGAGAAAATGACTGCCAATAGGCAGTCGTCATACATTGTTGCACAGTGTTTGCTCATACAATTATCTCCTTTATTTTTATTTTTTTGTGTTTTTCTTATTCCTAATCCAGGTCAATAGTTCTTTTTAGTATGTATTGTGATTGTCTGTGACATGTTGAAGATACAGGGTGGAGGTTACATTTTAATGGTAGTGTAATGTAGGGGAGTTCAATCATGGTATTTATGTGTGTGTTAATAAAATAGCAATAAGGATACAGCTTTTTTGATATGTAAATTTATTTGAATATTCCGGGTGATATTAAAGAATACATACAGTATTTGTCCAGGGTAGTTTTTTCAGACGGGTAAGGACTATGTTTTTTCTTCCTCACACTTGTATTACGTATACCATTTTCCAACTGTAACATGGAAGCACATTTTCTTTAATAATTTTGTTGTGCCATTTTTAATCATGCAAAGCAAAAGTGGAGATAGGTTGTCTTTATTTTATCTGATAATGCTAGCACCTTTGTGAGTACCAATTGCAAATGTACAAATCTTTGGAAATAAATTTAGAGAAAATAATTGGAAAGGCGTCCTTTGTATAGGGTATATCCGCATTACATTGTATCCATTGTCCAAGCAAATTACCTGCTTTAAAACAGATATAGATAACTTTCTTTACCTGCCTTCTCCCTGTAGTTCCTTGGCAAAATATTCTGGACTGAACAAGGAAAGCCCTAATAGATTCAACTTTTAAAATAAAACCATAAAAACAATGCATAGGTTGAAGACACCACCTTATACATCTAATAGTAGTCATGTGGCGCAGAGAAATAAGTGCACAGTATGTAAAGGCTTTTCTTACTGCACAAATAGTCCTTATGACTTTGTGGTAGGGGGCACAAAGTGTCTAAAATTTTTAGAGCAATGTCAGTCAACTCATAGAGCTCATACTCTCCTTAATTTCAAGCAGAAACATTGTCACAAAATAAATTTCTTGTGCAAAAATGGTCTCGGGCATGTTCCAGGTATGTGCTTTGTTAAAGGGGTTGTAAAGGAAATTTTTTTTTCACCTTAATGCATCCTTTGCATTAGTGATACAGTGAGCGGCAATAGCCGCTGGCTGTATCACTGGAGCGCGCCCGCAATCACTCACCACCATGCTCGCTTGCATATAGGTGGTGAGTGATTGCGGGGTGGAGCCGAGACAGACGCAGAGGGACCCCAGAAGACCAGGTTTGGGGCCACTCTGTGCAAAACGAGCTGCACAGTGGAGGTAAGTATAACGTTTAATGTATAATGTTTGTCATTTTTATTTTTTTTTATTTACAAACCCTTTAAGGCAAAACTTTTTTAAATTTTTTTTTTAGTTTTGAGTACAGTAGAAAGGGATTTGAAAACCTGTTAGCTTTTATTGCTGTCTGTGCCCTGGTTAGGGAGATTTGCCTCCTCTAATTGTACTGTTTACCATTATCATTGAAAGTGAAAATAAAAAAAAAATCCCAAATTTGGGGTTGACATCAGAACAGTAAAAGAGGAGAAATCTTTGAATGGGAATCCTAGTTCTGGAGACCCTAGTGACACCCCAGGATTCTCTCACTGAGGGATTTCCTTTAACTTCCTGTTTCGGCTATGGGGCAAGAAGTGAAGGAAAATCACGCCTATAGGACACAGATGTCATAAACCTTAGGGGAACCTTCCTCTACTCTATCCAAAATTAAGAAAAATGTGTTACCTTTAGTTACACTTTCAGATGAAAGTCATATATGTAGTCTTAAATATACTGTATACATAAAAACGTTTTTTTTTTAATTGAATATATATTTCAGTTGTTTTTACTTAGTGACTTAAAGCGGAGGTGCAGCCACAAAAAAAAAAGTCAGCAGCTACAGTGCTAACACTGTAGCTGCTGACTTTTAATAAGGACACTTACCTGTCCTACTCGCCCGCGATGTCGGTCCCGCCACGGCGATCGATCGCTGCTGGCAAGTCCCGGCTCCTCCATCCTGAGTAAGGGAAACAGGCAGTGAAGCCGTAAGGCTTCACTGCCCGTTTCCTACTGCGCATGCGCCACTCGCACGGCGCTTTGTGAATGGGCGGCTTGCCTCCTGGGATACACACAGTTCCCAGAAGGCAGCGCGCCCCATTCACAAGAAGAGGAAGCGGAAGGAGACCCACCACGGACGAGAAGAGGAACATTAGAGGCAGAATAGGGGACTTCCGCATAGCAACAGGCATTTAGGGTGAGTATAAAAATATTTTTTTTTTCTATAAAATTATTTTTTTGGGGATTTTTTATGTAAATATTTTTTCAGGGTGGACCTCCGCTTTAATAAAGATTTGTTTTTATAGCGTTTGGCTTATATTTTAGGCTACACCATGCATCAATGCTTTTTGTTTGACAGGTTTCAGTGTTGCTCATTCATTTGACTTTATTTTGGAACTCCACAGCCAGATTCATGCACCCCTTATATTTCCCTTTACTGATTGAGGTAACAAATGATGCATAAACCCCCCCTGCGCTTGGGATATTCATTCCCATGATTAAGCTCTGAGGGGCAGAGCGAAAGGAGTTGGGTGCATGCCCTGGCAGGAGCCCAGGCTGTGGTTGCCATATGCCATCACGAGTGGGCTTGCTTCAATGTGCGGCTTAAAGGATATTCATACTTCCAGTCATAAATGTGTATTATATGTATGTGAGCTAGTAGAATCAAATTGAACTTGTAGCATAATTCACACAGTTATTATTGTAGCGGGTGTTAAATTTAGTGGGGTGTATCTGGGCAATAGATGGCTCAGATACATTGATTTTAGGGATTTATGGACACTTTGGAGTGTGGGAGGTATGAATGGTGTCATGTTCCCTGCGGTCCCTAGGTGGCGCTGTCACCTGGGATCGGGGTTGAACTACCATTTTAGAGCCCTGCCCTTTTTGTCCTCTCGCGGCAGTAGTACGGTGGGGCGGGGAACCCGCTGTGCCTGCTGGGAGAGGATATAAGAGGGGGCGGACATCTTGCGCACGAGGTCCATTCCCCAGGCACCTTCGGCCTGGGGGCTGCTGTGGTTCGTCTGTGCCCAGGCACCCTTGGCCTGGGCGCGTGGAGTCGAGTTCCATCCCAGGCACCTTCAGCCTGGGGTGAGGTACTATACAAGGAGGCCTGGGGCCCAGTACCTTCGACTGGGTCCCGCGAGGCAAAGCATTCCTAAGGTGCCCCTGGTATTGGGTGCCTGAATCCTGGGCGTAAGGGACCGGAGACGTGACCTCCCCGTAGAGCCAGCGCAGCATTTGCTGGTGCCGGTGGAGGCCTCTGGTGACCGTCCAGATGGATGTCTTCCTCTGACAGGGTTCGTTTGTTCTAAAGAAGGTACTTCATGTTCTCATGGTCTGTGGCAGGGACCCATCTTTCTCAGGTCAGTGGCAGGCCTCATCCAAGGCCTGTGGCAGGGGCCTCAACGTTCACCCAGGTCAGTGGCAGTGGCCAAGTTCTCGGTCGGTGGCGGCGACCGTGCGCCAGGCCTGTTTGCACTAAACGGAACAGGAGAAACTTTAATTCATCAGTTGTGCCTGGACCTACTCTTCCCTACACCTTGTCTGTTCTTTTAAAAGTCAACCAGTTTCCAGTCAATAAAACATTGTTGGACTTTTCTTGGTGTGGAACTCGTGTTACTGGAAGCTAAGTGTCCCTGTCAGTGACAGTGGCAATCATCCTCCATTGGAGAAGCTGAGGCTCCGGCCTAAAACGCAGACCCGAAGGTAAATCGGTAAGCTCATATCTCTGCATCCTACATCAGAGACCCGAGCTGGTGGTGTGCATCTTTCCCCCTTCTCCCATATACCCCTAGACGAGTAAAACCCAGCCGTGAAGAGAGGGGAGAAGCTGGGGAAGGACCGCTACATTATATTCAATGGTACCTTAGTCAAACAGCCTAATAAAATAGTGTCATTTATTTGTGGACCAAAATTCAGAGAAGTTAATCACCCTCAGATTGCGTGTCCTTACTTAACATGGGGAGCTTGATAAATTGATACCAAAGAAAAATCTGTCTCCTTTGGATTGATTCTTTTCTCTCTAAGGCAGCAATTACAGCTCTGCGGATCTTCAAATTCTGAAATATCATGTTGTGCTGAATGAAGAGAAAAGAGCAGATGTGAATCATTTAGTATAGCCTAACAATTCTAACCAATACTACCCACTGATAACCTTGTCCTATGGAGTCTTCTCTTATTCAGCTTTTCTGCATAAACAGTGATGTGCTTCCACTTGGTAAATGGCATTAGCAAATATGCAACATGCCCTTTGCACTTCTGAAAGCATTAGTTGTCAATGGGAGGGAGCAGTCTGTGTTCTGTATATGTAGACTTGTAATCCTTTAGCAATCAGCATGTTACAAAATAATGTAGCTTTTGAGCAACAATGACATGCTTAGAATAGAAGTGTAAAGTTTAGCGAAATGTCATGAGCTGAGAATAATTAATGAGGTTGGCTACCTGGTAAGAAGTGGACCTAGAAATGGAGACGTTATCCCATCCAAAGCTTTACATAGTTTAAAGTGGTTCTAAAGGCAGAATGATTTTTCTACCTTAAAGTGTAAGTTCACTTTAACAGAAAAATCTGTAAGGTGAACTTACACAGGACCCCTTCCTCGCCCCCCTTTTTAGCTCTGTCTCTGTTCATTGGCTCAGGCACAGCAGTAGGAGTCAATGGACACACAGAGCGGGCCACGGGTACGGGCATGCATAAGTGTCCCTGTAAGCAAAGGATTTGCTCTGGGGGCACACAGAACGGGGAAGAAGACAGAAGCGCCGGCTCCTGTTTCTGCCGAAAACTTTATTTAAAAAATAAGCATTTGGTACAGGGTGCTTTTGTGACACTTTGTTTTCAGAACATACTGGGCTTTCTACTAAGAATGTTTAGCATTCTCTGCTCACTTGTTGCATATATATATATATATATATATATATATATATATATATATATATATATATATATATATATATATTATAATTAAAAATTGATACAGGTATGCCACTGTATCTACTGCTGAGACTATGTACAATATCAGTCTCCTGTATATTTTTAGATCATTAATAAAAATGCATTGATTAAAAAAATGTGATACAGGTAAATATGAGCTATCAGAGGAAAGGGGTTTTACTCCACTGATTTATTAAACTCTGTTTTTATTGGTAATAGGCCTTAATAGCGAGAGATTTACAGCAGAAATGGCAAATAGGAAACAATCTTACTCAATATTTCATATTAAATTTACCAGTAGGAAATGAAAAGTAAAGTATTTTCCTGAACATAATAAGTGTAAAAGGCATGCTAACTAAAGAATCACTAGTAATATCTCCAATAATATACTCTAAGTGGCATTCCTTGTTTGGCTCATCGTCATCACGGCCGCGCGGCTATTGCTCAGACATACATGTAAGTTAGTGGGTTGAGTGTTTGTGTGATGGATGGGGGACCATCACTTCTTATACTTACCCACATTTCTTAAGGACCAAACAATAACTCTTATCCCCTTCACTCGCAGATACTGACTACGGTCTTATTCCTGATGAGGGGCTTTAGGGCCCTGAAACGCGTAGAACTCACACCGACTGACTAGTCTACTTTTTACTCTATGTGACACGGACGTTCCATTCAAATTCTTCTGACAGCTATTTGATTTTTACCAAAAAATTTGCTTGATTGACAAATCATGTTGAACATTCCCTGCAATGTGACCCTTGAATTCTTTTTACCTTATAAACTCCTTGTTGGAATGATTTTATCATGCTTTTTTTGGTTTCACCCAATGTTCATATGTATCTTTACGTATAGCAAAATGCATACAGTTTTGAAATGACATGTATATGTACACACAGAAACAGTCATTCTGACCAATTAAAGTTATTTTGTATTGTATATTTATATTTGCTTTCATGTGTCTCACAAAAGTCCCACTCTCTGTTCTTTATCAATCACCTAACTCAGGGATGGAGGAGGGGATTGAATGGCCCCATCTATCCTCATTAAAAGTCCCACCAATTTGCCACTTCTTTTTTCATACTCTAAGTATGTTTTAGAACTTTTAGTGTATGACTACATAGCTATAAAATGTGCAAAACATGTTATGGTGTCTGGCAATGGATCGAAGGAGACACAGTTTGCCATCAAGTAAAATTATGTTTTCTACCGGTTGTAGTTGAGGAAAAAAATCCCAGTGCAAAACCTTTAGTGCTTACAGTAAGAAGCATCGTACAGTTTTAGAAAACAGACAAATATAATTTTTCCACAATGGGGAGTCAACACAGCATGCTCTATACAATATATTATTTTTTTTGCTGGTCCTACTAGCCAGCTTGATTTGGCTAGTATCCAGAGTTGCACCTGCCATAATGTGAGGTGAAAACCTCACTTCAAGCTGCACCTCATCTTTTCAGTGGGGGGGGGGGGGGCAGCTGATCGCTGGTGACCTATGTTGTGAGCTGCCAGGTGCTGTCACTGTTGGTGGTGTTCCCAGGGGTGCACTGCTCTCAGGAGAGCTCGCCCTGAAGGATCATGCAGAAATATGTGCACTGCAAGGAGGGCCCTCTTTGCTAACTTATTATGGGTAATACATTTTTTTAATAAAGAAGGGGGGATTTGGGGGGAAGGGAACTACGGGACTTTAGATGAGACACCCTAGATAAATGTCTTCATCCTTAATCAATGTGTACACGAGGGGGGGAGAAATTTGGGACTTTGAGTGAAGCACATAGGTGGAACAATACATTTTTTGAAAAAAGTAAATTTTATTAAAGTCACATAGGTTATACATACCGTATAAGCCGAGATTTTCAGCCCTTTTTTTGGGGCTGAAAGTCCCCCCCTCAGCTTATACTCGAGTCATATAAATTTTACATTGTAAATATTACCTGTAAAGAAGTTGCAGCTGCGGCGTCCATCGTTCAAATTCCGCGGCGTCCATCGTTCAAATTCCGCGGCGTCCATCGTTCGAATTCCGTGGTCTCTTCCTGTTCCTTCCTTGATAGGCGAGTCTCAGCAGACACTCTCCGCCTATCACGAACGTTCTCTCATCCTCAGTTTTCCAGCAGACGTCTGTGATTGGCGGAATACCCAACACAGTGTCTGCTGGGAAAACTAAGGATGAGAGAATGATCGTGATAGGCGGAGAGTGTCTGCTGAGACTCGCCTATCAAGTAAGGAACAGGAAGAGACCGCGGAATTTGAATGATGGACGCCGCGGAATTTGAATGATGGACGCCGCGGAATTTGAATGATGGACGCCGCGGAATTTGAACGATGGACGCCGCAGCCGCAACTTCTTTACAGGTAATAATTACAATGTAAAAATTTCTTTTTACAGGGAACAGTGGGGCATCGGCTTATACTCGGGTCAGTGAGGTTTCCCAGTTTTTTGGGCAACATTAGGTACCTCGGCTTATACTCGAGTCGGCTTATACTCGAGTCGGCTTATACTCGAGTATATACGGTATATCTTAGCCAAAAGGCTCCATATAAAGACATAAGTTAACGAGGATACTGCAAGACAATGAAATCACAACATGTTGTAATAACATAATGCATCTAGGAGAGCCAGGGATGCTGAAAGGCTCAGTGGCTCGACGCGTTTTGGCGGCTAATCGCTTCGTCAGGAGCAGATGCATTTAGTCTGAAAACATTGAAAGAAAAAAATGAGGACCGATAGCTGGTTCTTGGAACAATGGGATAAAAAACTAAATAAGGAAGTAGACATAGGGAAGGGGGAATATGGAAGAAGGGAAGGGGGTTCACCCTCCTACTTACATGTAGCAAGCACATGGTCAACAGGTGGCGCCACGCCGGCGGCAAAAATCAAGTGGCCCCACCGGGAGCTGAGGGGACGAACAGCCCCTGGGAGACCGGGCGGCGTGGTATAGACGTCCTGGCTGGTCGCTGGCGCCAGTTGTGCTCTCCGCACACATGTTTTTTTTTTACTCACATATACCAGGTAAACACAGTGACCCCATTCGAAGCCTTACGCTCCCTCCCCTCCATTCCCTTTTCTTGTCTTCTATCCTCACTTTCTGCCCCATTCTTATTTTCACTTTTTCTATTTTCACATATCATGGATTTCTTTAGTCACATATACCAGGCAAACACAGTGACCCCAGTCGGAGCCTCACGCTCCCCCCTTTCCATTTCCTTTTCTTGTCTTTTTATCCTCACTATGTGTCCCATTCTTATTTTCACTTTTTCTATTTTCACCACTTTTTTCTCACCTTTTCTCATTTTCTCACTCACTCATCCAGCTTTTTATTTCTAGCTATTTTTTACTTTCACTCACTTCTCTATCCCTATGTTCATCATCACCAGCCCCTCCATTTCCTCCTAACCTTTCCCCAATAGACCCATATGGACCCATAGTTAGAAGGGCAAGATATGAGCAAAAATCCTTCAGTGGATATACCTGTTCCTATGACAACTTTCTAGGATAGGAACTATTGGCATTATGGAGAGAGTTTCCCTCGTTTCCTGTTGCATCTGCAAGACAGAAAATAAAGGGAAATCTCCCCTGTGAGAATTAGGCAGCACAAATTACCCGCTAGGTGTTTCAAAAGTTCTTTACATTATTTAAATTGAAAGATTTTTTTGGCTTTATATACACTTTAATGACAGAAGCAGGCTTGCACTACATATGCTCAAGACAAGGTCATTGTGTCCTTGCTAGAACTGTCTGGTCCTTAAATTGGAACTTTTCCCATAACAGCTTGATAAAAATAGTGTTCTTTAGCAAGGAAAATACATTTCACATTAAAAATGATGCTACCAAAATTAGAGTGCTTCAAATTGCCTTCAGCATTGTTCCTGTTACTTCTTGCTAAAGGCTGCCATTTTGCTGAAGCCCAGAGCTCCTGAGCAGCAGTTACTCTTTAGGCTGTCCGTAGATCAGCCTCTACAAATTTGGCACAGTGTCAAAAAATAGAGAGCAGCTGAGCATGTGCAGAGCAGGGTAAGACCGTGTATTACTGGATTTTAAACAGTATAGTATATAGTACTTTTTTACATAGCTATACCTGCAAAAGGGGCCAGCCTGAAGTGATCTAGCAGGACTTAATTTTCTGACTAAAGTTCCACTTTAGCAAACACTGTTCTGTGGGTGCCTTTGGGTCCCCAGTCATTTGCTGAGAAAGAGATATACTTAGGAGTGTCATTGCTGGAGAGGACTACCTCGGGATCTGCATACTGTGGATCGGATGGACAGATTGTTGGGAGGACCCAGTTGTCATGGTACGTATTGTTACCAATGACAAAGTTAGAAAAAGTTGGAGCATCCTAAAAAATGATTTCATTAACTTTTCAGGAGGTACATTATATTGAAGAAAAGGACCTCCTAGGCAGTATTCTCAGAAATACTACCTATACCTTAAGCCACACTAGGGAGGCAGCAAGAGTTTAAGGATTTTAAAAGTGGCAGGAGTTGGTGCAGGAAGGAGGTTTTTGGATTCATGGAGAACTGGGCTGACTTTTCAATTGGTTATTGGCTCAATAGTAGTTACGTAAGGCACCTAAATGGGGATCGTGCAGCTCTGTTGGTGGAGAAGATGGCCAAAAGGTTAGAAGACCTTTTTAACTAGATGAAGGAGGGAAGGATCAGAGGAAACTATCCCAGGCAGTGCACGAGTGGCAGAAGGTTCTGCTGTGGTCAGTGTTGGTAGTGTAATTGGAGTACCTAAGTCCAGTGCATATATGATAAAATAATATGCGCTGGTACATAATTAAAAGGCATGTTCACAAATGCTAGGAGTTTGGTGAATAAAATGGAAGAACTGGAAATACTGATATATGAGGAAGAATTTGACTTTGTGGGAGTATCAGAGACCTAGTTTAACAGCTCAAATTACTGTCTTGCAACTGTCTAGGGCAGTGATGGTGAACCTTGGCACCCCAGATGTTTTGGAACTACATTTCCCATGATGCTCATGCACTCTGCAATGTAGTTGAGCATCATGGGAAATGTAGTTCCCAAACATCTGGGGTGCCAAGGTTCGCCATCACTGGTCTAGGGGTATTCCTTGTATTAAAGGGACAAGGTAAGTAGAAGAGGGGGAGGAGTGTTTATGTACATCAAGAGTTATTTGCTGGTAAACGGGATGACATTGCTAATGGGGCAAGGGAGAAAGTTGAATCCTTGTGGCTGGAGCTGCAAAGGGAAGAAACAAAAGAGAAATTAATAGTGGACATATGCTACAGGTGCCTGAGCCTGAAGGATGAAGAGATGACCAATCTCCTTTCACAGTTAGAAATGGCAGCGAAGCAGAGCAATGTGATTATTATAGGGTACTTTAATTACCCAGACTGGGCAGATGGAACTGGTCACTAATCTAAAGCTTGTCATTTCTTGAATGTCTTGGAGGACAGTTTCATGTGTTAGTTGGTGGATGCCCCAACTAAAAACAGGGCTCTGCTTGACCTACTAATTACAAACAATGATACAATGGTGGATTTGGAAGTAGGAGATAACTTGGGAAAATAATAGGAAAAGAAGACATGAGGTTAAGACATAAACATTAGATTTCAAGAAAGCCAACTTTAATAAACTGTGCTCCATACTTCACAACATTAAATAGGAAGATATTCTAGAAACATAAAACACAGAGGAAAAGAGGGAGTGTGTAAAGAACATAATTAATGGCATTAGTCAGTGTATTCCAATAAGCAGCAATAATAAAATAACTAAGGTTAAACCTGGGTGGCTAAATTTGAGTTTAAAGAGGCATATTAAAGATAAAAAGCTGTCCTTTAAATAATATAAGGCGGAGGGGACATCATCACCATTTCAACAAAGAATGCAACAAGAAATGTAAGAAGAAAGTAAACCACTTTTTTTATATATATTTATTAATAGTAAAAAAGCAAAGTCAGAACATATTTGCCCCATAAAGGATAATTCGGGGAATCTGGTTACAAGTAACAGGGAGAAGGAAAATGTATTAAATACTATCTTAAATACATTGTTCTCCTCAAGGTGTATAATAAACTAGACAATATTGTTAGCAGCACACCATGTATTGGCTAACAGAAGCCAGTGTTCTAAAGAGACTTGAAAAACGTAATGTGAACAAATTGCCCGACCCAGGTGGCTTACACTAGAGAGTTCTCAAAGAACTTAAGTAGGTCATGGCTAGACCATTATTCCTAATCTTTAAGGACAGCTTACTGACTGGAATGATACCAGCTGATTGGCAAAAAGCTAACGTGGTACCAATTTTCAAAACTGGGTCAAGATACTTAGTTTCGAACTACAGGCCAGCACCCTACCATCAATAATGTGTAAACTATTGGGAAGGATGATAATTTACTATATCCAAGAATTTGCCAATGAAAATAGTATTGTTAGTAACCAGTGTGGATTTATGAAGGATTGTTCCTGCCAGACAAACCTGTTAGCATATTATGAGGAAGTGAACTGTAATCTGGATGGAGGAAGACCTGTGGTTGTAGTGCTACCCCCACAGGGAATTTGGGGCAATGAACAGTCTAAGGTTTCACAGCTGTAGACCATAAAGAAGTTCTCTTTGACATTTGGTTACCTTGCACCCTGACATAAATATATGTACCCAGTGCAATTTCAAGGGAGTTGCACGGCAACGGGGGAACTCTCTATGCTCACTCTCCAGGATTCTGCTGAGGTGCAAAGGATTGGCCAGTACTCTGAGACTCTATGACCAGGAATCAACTTGGGGTCTTTACTTTCACGTCCCCAGGACACGGTGCAGTGAGGGAGATAATCCTCTTTCAGACCAGATCCCTTGGGGCGAAGTCCTACAACCAGCTTCTCTGAAGATTAATCCAGGCCCTTAGCCGTGACACCACTTAGGCCTTAAGAACAGCTACACAGTCTCAGGGCAGCAGCCCCTCAGGCTTTGGAACTCTCCTGGGGAAAAGGAACAATCTCTCCAAGGCTTCAGATTATTTATTACCTCCCTAGCCACCTGTCCACGGATTGACCAGGCCATGGTAAATTTTCAGACTGGTCATTTGAATTTCCCTCTCTATGCTCTGGAAGCTTCTTCCAGAGGTGGGGAGAAGCAATCAAATTCCCAGCCTGTGAAACCATGAACACAGCCAAAAATGACATTTGCCTAGCAACCTACAACCTGTGCTAGGAGGCTGCTACATAGTGGGGTTGATTTACTAAAAATAGACTGTACACTTTGCAAAGTGAAGTTGTACCCTGCAAGTGCAGTTGCTCCAGAGCTTGGCAAATTAAGTAAACCTTCACTTTGCAAATAATGCCCAATCACGTGCAAGGAAACTTAAAAAACTAAATTTTTGCCTGCACATGATTGGATGATGGAAATCGGCAAAGCTTCTGCTCATTTACCAAGCTCTGGAGCAACTGCTCTTGCAGAGTGTAACTGCACTTTGCAATTTGCACAGATTAATTGCCTTTAGTAAACCAACCTCAGTGTATTTAGATTTCACCAAAGTATTTGATATGGTACCCCATAAATGCTTAATTTATAATTTGAGGTCTGGTGGCATTGATAATAGTGTACAGTGCCTTGAAAAAGTATTCATACCCGTGGACTTTTCCACACTTTGTCATGTTACAACCAAATACGTAAATGTATTTTATTGGGATTTTATGTGATAGACCAATACAAAATGGCACATAATTGTGAAGTGGAAGGAAAATAATAAATGGTTTTACAAATCTTTAACAAATAAATATGTGAAAAGTGTGGCGTGCATTTGTATTCAGCCCCCCTGAGTCAATACTCCTGTAGAACCACCTTTCAGGGCAATTATAGCTGCAAGTCTTTTTGAAGATGGCTCTACCAGCTTTGCACATCTAGAGAGCAAAATTTTTACCTATTCTTCTTTGTAAAATAGCTCAAGCTCTGTCAGATTGGATGGAGAGCGTCTGTCAACAGCAATTTTCATGTCTTGCCACAGATTCTCAATTGGATTTATGTCTGGACTTTGACTGGGCCATTTTAACACATGTATATGCTTTGATCTAAACCATTTCATTGTAGCTCTGGCTGTATGTTTAGGGTCGTTGTCCTGCTGGAAGGTGTCTCTGCCCTAGTCTCAAGTCTTTTGCAGACTCTAAGATTTCGTCTAAGATTGTTCTGTATTTGGCTCCATCCCTCTTCCCATCAACTCTGATCAGCTTCCCTGTCCCTGCTGAAGAAAAGCTGATGGTGTGTTCGGGGTGATGTGCAGTGTTAGTTTTCTGCCACACACACAGCATATTGCTTTTAAGGCAAAAAGTTAAATTTTGGTCCTATCTGACCAGAGCACGTTTTTCCACATGTTTGCTGTGTGTCCCACATGGCTTCTCGCAAACTGCAAACGGGACTTATGGCTTTCTTTCAACAATGGGCAAATATTTAACTCTCTGGATGTGCAAAGCTGGTAGAGACATACTCAAAAAGACTTACAGCTGTAATTGCAGTGAAAGGTGGTTCTTCAAAGTATTGACTCAGGGCAGCTGAATACAAATGCACGCCACACTTTTCAGATATTTATTTGTAAAAAAAAATAAACATTTATCATTTTCCTTCCACTTCACAATTATGTGCCACTTTGTGTTAGTCTACGCCATAAAATCCCAATAAAAAGACATTGATAAAATAGAGTTGTGGGCAACTACACGACAAATGAGGTTCAATGTAGGAAAATGTAAAGTAATGCACTTGGGTGCTAAAGATACGAATGCATATTGTCAGGGGAGAACCTCTGCGGGAATATACTGTAGGATGGAAAAGGATCTGGGGGTCCTAGAAGATGACATACTCAACAATACCATGCAATGTCAAACTGAAGCAAGCAAGGCCAACAGACTATTAGTATGCATTGAGAAGGACATTTACTCAAGAAATAAAACCTATAATTCTACCACTTTACTAATAGCTGGTTCGGCCGCATCTTGAGTATGCCATCCACTTCTGATCACCAATCTTCAGGAAGTATGTGCTGGAACTGAGAAGGGCAACAAAGCTAATAAGGGGGCTTGAGGACTCCATTATAAGGAATGGCTTCACACATTAAACTTATTTTCCCTGGAGAAGAGACACTTGAGAGGAGACATGATCGCAGTATACAAATATATAAATGTTGATTCTAGCATAAGGAGAAAACTTTTCAGTCTCAGGTCACTTAAGAAATGCACATAATAGTGAATATTATAACACTGGTAATGTCTACCCTGGGCTCTCTCCAGTAAGCCTACATAGCCCTCCCACCCATTAGTTTAAAGAATCATTCTATCCAAAATGTATATTTCAGTATTTTGGTAGCTCATGAGAGTTTCTATGTCTGCACAACTTCTGGCCATTTTAAGAAATGGGGGCACTGCCTGTTATAATTGTACCGTATATACTCGAGTATAAGCCGACCCGAATATAAGCTGAGGCACCTAATTTTACCACAAAAAACTGGGAAAACGTATTGACTCGAGTATAAGCCTACGGTGTCCATCTGCATGCCTCACTGTGCCTCACTGTGTCCATGCCTCACTGTGCCTTACTGTGCCCATGCCTCACTGTGCCCATGCCTCACTGTCACTGTGCCCATGCCTCACTGTGTCAATGCCTCTCTGTGCCCAATCTCCCTACCTGATCTCCTGCGCTGTGTGACTAGACTGACGTTAAACATGGGAGTCTATGGAAGGGGTGCCCGGCTTTGAAAAATCGGTGCTCCCCGGCCGTAGGTCCCTTGGACAACAAACTTTTCCCACTTGTAGATGAAGAGTGGGCCTACATGTGTGCCAAGCTTGGGGTCCAGGGGACCTAGGACTGGCCGATACCCAGTCCCCAAAATCACCGGAGAAATTACCGTTTAACATGGGAGTCTACGGAAGGGGTGCCCGATTTGAAAAATCAGTGCTCCCCGGCCGTAGGTTCCCTGAGATACAAACTTTGCACATTAGTAGAGGAGAAGTGGGGTTACATGTGTGCCAAGTTTGGGGTCCATGTGACTTACGGCTGGCCAGGATCAGGCGCACAAAGATGAAGATGGACACAGACTCGAGTATAAGCCGAGGGGGGCATTTTCAGCACAAAAAAAAATGTGCTGAAAAACTTGGCTTATACTCGAGTATATACGGTATTTATTTTATTTAATGGTTAACGTGTAATTACTCCATACATATTTAAGACAGTGACATTAGCTAAACTGGATGAAAATGTCATTACTTTTGAAGGTATGCTATATACCTATATAAACTAAATGATGTTCCTATATATACTTGGCATGCATTCTTTCCTTTTTATCAAAGCAAAATTAGACTTTTATTATGCAGCCACTGGGTGAAGCTGGTAGTGCCCAGTTTCTAATACTAAATGTTTAAGAACTTTTGTAGTTAAGTGCCCAGCATACTCCTGCATCTTGACTTTAATATGGCTAAAATCTTTTTTTATGGCTGCTGCAGCGTTGTTTGAAATGTCACGATGGTGTAAGTCTTAAAGCACAATTGAACCCTGCTGCCAGCACCCAGAGTTTTCTGCCATATTATGCAAGTATGCATAGCATTTTTGCACATTATGGTGGACTTATCTGCCAAAGCAGCGCTGTAACAGCCACTATGTGCCTTGTGGCTCAGTCACTATTCTGATGCCAGGTCTTCTTCCAGGTTTGGTGTCTTCAGCCATTCCTCTTGATGGGCCAGAGTTGACATAGCTACCGTGCATGCGCACAAGATAATTCAGTCTGGCACTTGGCAGATGCTGGGTTTGTACTATGATCTGTGCATGCATGGGTTTGTTTACATAAAACACTGCTGGCAGGTAGAAAGGACATGTTTTTTGGAAAAGAGGTATACAGAGTCTCTTCTGCAATAAAAACCTGCTGCCAGCAATGTTTTGTAAACTTGCGCTTAGTTCCATTTTAAGGTGGCAATAGATGAGCAAATGTTTGACAAAAGAATGACAGTCAGTGCGACATCTGCTTGTCTTCAAATGACCCAAGCTCAGCCAGACTCTGCTGCGATCTTCCTGGTTTGGCCAACTGAAAGAGATTAACTATCAGTTACAAAGAGATTATCCAACACGATGGAAAATCTAAATGTTTAATGATTGCTAATGACGATCATTATCTTTTATTTCCACACCTCAACACAGTGCAACTGATGTAAGAGATGTGTAAATCGGTCACATTGCTTGCTTTTATAGGGCCAATCTAAGGAAACACTTAGAAGTTACTTGTTGGCTGATTATAACATTTTTGTTTTCTTTGGGAATTGTGTGGTCATTTTCTACCCTGTCTTTCATTATGTTGTATACTTTCCAAAATGCTGCATATTTCATGCAATGCTTCCTTGGGAAGCATGTGTGAACAAACATTTCATGAAGCCCTTCAGTACAAAGCATTGGTTTCTTTTGAAACAACAACATCCTAGAGCTATACTGCTGCAATATCAACATTTAATGTAATCATTGTGGTTGAATATTAAAGAAAATAAATCCACAAAACATTATTCTACCATCTATACAATGTAGAGCCTTGGACATACATGAAAGAAATAAAATGCATTAGCATTGGTAATGTTAGTGAGAGGAATATAGCTCCTGCATCTGTGATATCAGTAAAATGAAGGGGGGCGGTGGAGGTGGAGGGCGAAAATGTTTTGGTTGGGGAGCTAAGGGGTTCTGAGTGGGACAGGAAAAAGGGAAGTGTATCATTTACTCCCCAGCAGGCACCAATGCTTAGATGAGTTCTGTTCTGATCTGTCAGCCAAGGTAGTAGTGCTGTGTTTCTTGGGAGACATTCCATTGCCTACACCAGGGATATGCAATTAGTGGACCTCCAGCTGTTGCAGAACTACAACTCCCATGAGGCATAGCAAGACTCTGACAGCCACAAGCATGACACCCAGAGGCAGAGGCATGATGGGAATTGCAGTTTTTCAACAGCTGGAGGTCCGCTAATTGCATATCCCTGGCCTACACCAACACTAAGCTGCCTTTAGAAGAAGAGTGGAAAATCCTCCCTCCAGCAGCTTTTTCATTACCTGTTCTGACTGTCAGTTAGCAGGCTGCCAGGGATTGGAGTCCTGGTAATCATCCTAATTAGCTTCTTAGCTATGCTTATTCGTAACTTTAAACAGTTTGTTGGACATAATAGGTTCAATTTAGGCAGAACCATAATTATAATTTGTTTTAAATAGTAGCATACTTTGTAATAAGTGACATGCAGTATACAGTATAATTCCAGAAGTCTCTGAGTCCTTATTAATTTGTGCTTAATAAAGATGGTAGATAAAGGGGTAAAGCGGTAGTAAAGTCTACTTTCTGTCTTGTATCTCTACAGGTAAGCCTATCATAAGAGTTACTGTACCTACAGTTAAGCATCTCCTAAATGTTCACCGTTTAGGAGATATTTACATATGTAGTAGCCGGTGACGTCGCCAACGCATGTGCACTACGCTCTCAGTGGATGGCATGCCTTCCATTGAGAGAGCTGTGCCATGATAGTGACCTCCGCGCGCATGCACGGGTGTGACATCATCACAGCTCAGCCATTCAAAAGGCCTGAACCTGGGAGGAAGACCAAGTGAAGATGAGTTCTCTGTCAGTAGTAAGCGCACCGCTGGCGGGATCTATTTTTTGGGTAAGTCTGTGGTAATGTTTTAGCACATTATGACATGAGCCTGCGGGGGGGGGAACCATTTTTTTTTTTTTTTTTTTTTTTTTATTTATGCAGTTTACTACCACTTTAAGGCATAGCAAAGTTTTGTTCAGAACTAGGGGAATGTTTTTCTCACATTAAAGCAGTTGCTTTTCATGAAGGCGTGGAAGGTCAGTAAGTTAGGTAGGGTCATTCATCTTTTATGTGCCTTAAACTTTACCTACAAATGGGATATGCAGTTTTTATGTTTGTTTTATGCTTTTTTTTATTGGATTGGATAAATCTGCCAAACTTTCTGCAGTCCATTGCGTTTCTTTCAGAGCTACGTTACACTGCATATATATTCTGTTATAGTGTTGATGTTTCTTGCTTTAGTTTTGCACATAGCAAAACAGAATTTGTACTTTTGTGTGTGCGTGTGCATGTATGTGTACATGCACATTTTTAGAAAACTCATGTCATGTATACAGCATGTTACTAAACAAAAATGTCATTTTTTTATTTAAATTACTATTCAGTTTTATGTTTTAGCTGCCCAATTCTTATAATCTTTATCTGGCTGAAATAATTGCCTGGCTACCTCCTCCATTGGTTTGAGCAGATCTTGGGGTTAAATGACTGAAGTAGACTTGTGCACAACGGAAAAATTTGTTTCGGTTCGTTTCTTGTGCACAATGGAAAAATTTGTTTAGTTTCGGTTTGTTTCTTTTCGGTCCTGTTGATTCGTAATCGTTTTGCTAGACGGGATTTTTCGTGTTCGGACTAATTCGTATTTTCGCAAGCGTCATTTTTAGTTGAATCGGAATGATTTGTATTAATGTAAGCCTTATTTTTAGTTGATTTATAATTCACACTTTCGGTAGAGTACATTGTTTTTTGTTGATTCTGGACACAACTCCTACTTTCGTAACTTTTTTTGGGTTCGTTGATTCGTAATTTTCCGTGTCTCTCTCACAACGACGCTGCCTATTATGCCTTATGTGCTTCGAATGGATTTGTACTTTTCTAAATACATAGCGGTTATTTGTAACGATTCGAAATCTCGTATTTTACTTTTGTTTTTTACATGCGGCTATAGCCTCCGCCCCTGTACACCATTTTGAGAGGGAGTTCAGCACGGTGAGGGAGAAGCAGAGAGCAGAGCAGAGTGTTATTGTGCTTTGAATGGATTCGTACATTCGCAACTTTTTTCATAACAAATTATGCCGAAGACATTCGGGCATTCGCTATTTGCGATATCATTTATTTCAGATTCGTTTTTATTCGTAATTGCTTTGTTTGGAAATTCGAATGCTTCCGAATGTCGGAAAGTTGCTAAATTCGGACGAATTTCGATTCGTTACGAAACGAATTGCACAAGCCTAACGGACAGCCTGTTGCATAGGATTTTGCATGGCTGGCAATGCCCTTAGGTTTATTACACTGAAAGTTTAATCTCTGCTGAAAATCTTGTGTAAGGTTTCATATAGAAACTCATATGACCAAAGTAAAAGCAGGGTCTCACACTTAGCACCTGTATTAAAATATTTCAGTGAGTACACTAGGCAGGTAAAGATCTTCAGGAAACATTGCTAAAATCCATGCAATGTATTTCTTGTTCATACATCACGGGACACAGAGCAGCATAGTCATTACTATGTGGGTTATATAGAATTACCTTCAGGTGCTGGCACTGGCAACTTCCAAAACAGGAAGTACCCTCCCCTATATAAGCCCCTCCCATCCGGGAGTACCTCAGTTTTTTGCCAGTGTCTAAGGTGTTGGCCAAGGTTAACATGTATTCATCTGGGCTTGTGTACAGGTTCTCTGGGCCTTAGCAAGCTATTCCGGATCCGACCAAAAAAGCTTCATAGCTAAACGGTCGGTACCCGGGCCTTGCAGAGAAGAGCAGGGTTTTGCCTGTAATGCCTCTCTTAGGAGGGCTGGACCCTGGGATCCAGAGCTCTGGTCATACCCAAAACCAAGAGGCTATCTGTGCAGGGTGCTATACAGGTCCAGGGGAGTGGAATCCTTGGGAACCCGGTCCCTGAAGGTCTAGTACAATGCCTGCCGTGAGAGGTGAAGTTTGGGCTTCTGTGGACCAAACAAAGTCCTGCGGCGGGGAAAAGGTAAGTGGGGGCCCCTCAGGAACTTGATTCTATTGAGGGGACCCCCAAGCCTAATATGTCTTTCTGCCTGTTACCTAAAGGGTATTCCCGCTAATAGCTGTATATGCCTAAGAAATCCTAGAAATGTTTTTTCATAAGGGAAGTTTTAAAAAAACTGTAAACCTGGAAATGTTTTTTCATAAAGGAGGTTTTAAAAAAAAAAAAAAGACAAAAGTGCGGTACCTGTGTTTGTCCACTAGAGGCCGCTGTGGAACGTCTTTTTTCTTGGGACTATTCCTTCCATGGTGAAAGTCCAGGCAGATGAGTGAGCTCTCTATCAGGGAAGCTGCATTCCTCTGTCATGCTGCCAAGTAGTTTCCTTCCATCCCCGAGTCCTGGTGAAACAGGGACCCTGGCTCCTCTCCCTACATGGCGCCAAGAGCGCACACGTGCACGCGCACACACATGCTTTCCTTTTATAAGGTTTAGCTTCAAAAAAGGGGGCGGAGCCTGGCGGATGACGCGCTCTGTGCGCCCAGCGCTTCTGCGCATGTGCGGGCGTCCCAGCAAGATAAAAGGACTCAGTCCACGCTGCTTGCTATGGTCACAGAGCATGAAAAGGAGCTGGTAGCATGGTATAGGGGCTTACAGCGGGCGGTTGATACAGGCATCCCCAGAAAGACGCATTAGTAGACACCCACTGATGTACATAGCAGCAAATTGCATTAGACTATTTCAGTAAGGGGTGTATTGCGGCTGGAATACCTCAGCTTTGAACTAAGGAATATGCCGCCTAAAAAACTCTGAGATATACCTCTCAGGAAGTGTAGGGGGTCTCCATCGGGCTCTGAGGATCTGGAGCAGTCATCTGCACCCTCCTCCCCTGAGAAATCAGAGGTTAATACCCATAAGGAACCCCCGGGAGTGCCAGGTACTGCGGCTGTCCTCAGTCCACCTGCTCCTGCATATATAACAGAGGAGGTTTTTTCCTCAACTCTGGAGGGATTGGAGCAGAGATTGGCTGCATTGATCGCTTCTTCTCTACAGGAAAGAAAGCGCACCAGATCTCCATCACCTCCATTAGAGTGCCTGTTGGCAGAGCAACAGTCCCAGGAAGTGACCGACCTACCTGAAGGGGATCAGGAGGAGGTTAGCTCTGTTTTTGAGGAATCGACAGTAGATGAACCATTTTCAGCATCACAGACTGAAAGATTGTGGGTCCAGACCCTAACTGACATGGTTCGATCTGCATTTAAAATGCCTCTTGTTGAACCATCAACTACTGCTGTCTCCTCATTGGGGTCGCTAAAAGCTCCCCAGGTTAATTGCTCCTTTCCAATACATCCATTATTGGAAGGACTTACTGTATATACCAGGACTGGGAACATCCTGATAAACTATTTGTTCCGCCTAAAAGGTTTCCGGTGATCTATCCCATGGAGGAAAAGTTCACCCAGAGATGGAATGTTCCTACGGTGGATGCAGCCATCTCTTCTGTGAACAAATCACTGACATGTCCAGTAGATGATGTTCAAATGTTCAAAGATCCAGTGGATAAAAAATTGGAATCTTTATTAAAATCTGCTTTTTCCACAGCAGGGGCGGTTACACAGCCAGCAGTGGCAGCTATTGGGGTCTGCCAAGCTTTAAAGGATCAAATGAAAATGGTCCTGAGGGATTTGCCAGACCAGCAGGCCCAGGCTCTGGCTGATCTGCCTAGAGCATTATGCTTTGCGGTTGACGCCATCAAGGATTCTATCCATCAGGCCTCCCGCCTCACGCTGTCTTTGGTACATATGCGTAGGCTTCTGTGTCTCAAAAACTGGTCTGCTGAAGCTCCCTGTAAGAAGCTCTTAGTTAGCTTCCCATTTCATGGGGAACGCCTTTTTGGCGAGGACCTGGATAAGTATATCCAGAAGATTTCCAGTGGTAAAAGTACTCTCTTACCGAGTAAAAAGAGGTCTAGGGGTCCATCTTTTAAGAGTACTACCTCTCCTATCCCTGCGTCGTCTGCTACTAAGCAGTTCCGACGGCCTCCTCGGTCAAACTCAGGAGGTAAAAATCAGGGACAGCCACAGGGTAATAAAAAGCCCTGGATCCGAAGAGGTACTAAACCAGCCTCCAAGTCAAGCCTATGAAGGGCTGCCCCCACTCAAACGGGTGGGGGGAAGACTTCAGTTGTTCGCAGAGACCTGGCGGGAGACGATCAAAGACAGATGGGTGCTCTACGCAGTAACTCTGGGATACAAGTTGGAGTTAAAAGAGTCTCCTCCGTCCCATTTTATGTGGTCAGGCATGCCAAGAGACCCTCTGAAAAGAGGGTCTCTCCTATTGGCGTTAGAACAACTATTGCTCCAAGGAGTAATTATGGAGGTTCCTATGGAAGAGTGGGGGTTGGGTTTCTACTCAAACCTTTTCACAGTCCCGAAGCCAAACGGGGACATAAGACCCATATTGGACCTAAAGAGTCTAAACAAATTTCTAAACGTCCGGTCTTTCCGGATGGAGTCGATCCGATCGGTCACCGCTGCCCTACAAGGGGAGGAATGGTTAGCCTCGATCGACATCAAAGATGCTTACTTGCATGTTCCCATCTTTCCAGGTCATCAAAAATTCCTACGCTTTGCAGTAGAAGGGCGCCATTTTCAGTTCAGAGCCTTACCATTCGGTCTGGCCACAGCACCACGAGTGTTCACAAAAATTCTGGCCCCACTGTTGGCCGATCTAAGAACACGGGGTGTAACGATAATGGCATACCTAGACGACCTGTTGTTGATGGACCACTCAGTTGCCAAGCTAGAAGTGGTAATTGTCGATACAATCAAGTATCTAGAGTCTCACGGTTGGGTCATCAACCTGGACAAGTCAGCCCTACAGCCAGTGAAAAACCTGGTATATCTAGGGCTACGGCTGGATTCAGACCAGAGGAAGATTTTCTTACCTCTAGACAAGGTATCCTCTTTGAGGGCCTTGGTCCGTCTGCTTTGTGCAAAAAGACAGCCGTCCATACGCCTATGCATGAGGCTGCTAGGAAAGATGGTAGCATCATTCGAAGCTGTGCCATACGCCCAATTCCACTCAAGGAATTTACAAAGGGCCATATTGTCAGCCTGGAACGGAAAAGTTCAGGCTCTAGACTTCCCGATGGCTTTGTCCCCTTCCGTTCGGAAGAGTCTCTGCTGGTGGTTGATCCCCCAGAATCTCCAGAAGGGAAAACCCTTCAGCCCGATATCTTGGAAGGTGGTCACTACAGATGCCAGCCTTATAGGCTGGGGGGCAGTACTGGAGCAATGGTCTCTCCAGGGCAGATGGTCAAATGTAGTAAAAACCCTGCCCATCAATCTCTTGGAGATACGAGCAGCCCGGTACGCCCTAGTAGCCTGGACATCCAGACTCCAAGGGTCCCCTGTCAGAATTCAATCAGACAA
Organism: Rana muscosa; assembly: GCA_029206835.1. Taxonomy (NCBI): domain Eukaryota; kingdom Metazoa; phylum Chordata; class Amphibia; order Anura; family Ranidae; genus Rana; species Rana muscosa. The sequence goes on from CM055118.1 coordinate 713,652,121, forward strand.
TGCCACAGCAGTGGCATATATCAATCATCAGGGAGGCACCAGGAGTCGTGCAGCCCAGAGGGAAGTAAGTCACATCCTGGAATGGGCAGAAAAGCATGTCCCATGTATATCAGCTGTCTTCATTCCAGGGGTGGAGAATTGGAAGGCGGACTTTCTGAGTCGCCAACAGTTATGCCCAGGGGAATGGTCCCTTCATCCCGAGGTCTTCCGAGCAATATGTCAGCGGTGGGGAATACCGGATGTAGATCTGCTAGCATCCAGATTCAACGCAAAGGTGGACAGATTTGTCTCCCGGACAAGGGATCCCCTCGCTTGCGGCTCGGATGCTCTGGTGTTCCCTTGGGATCAGTTCAGACTGATATATGCATTCCCTCCGCTACAATTGTTGCCTCGACTCCTTCGCAGAGTCAGGTTGGAGAAGAAGCCGGTGATCCTGGTGGCTCCAGCGTGGCCCCGAAGGGCCTGGTACGCGGAGATCATCAAAATGTCTGTGGGGAGTCCTTGGACCCTTCCACGTCGTCCGGACCTGCTTTCGCAAGGACCGATATACCACCCTTCCTTACTAACTCTAAGTTTAACGGCCTGGCTATTGAATCCCACATCCTAAAGAAGAGAGGTCTCTCTAACTCTGTGGTATCAACTATAATCAATGCCAGGAAGCCTGTATCCAGGCAGATCTACTATAGAGTTTGGAAGGCGTACATCACTTGGTGCGAGGCCAGAAAATGGCATCCACGTAAGTACGTTATAGGCAGAATTCTGGACTTCCTGCAGTGGGCTGTAGACAGGAAGTTTGCCTTAAGTACTATCAAGGGCCAGGTTTCGGCCTTGTCAATACTATTTCAAAGGCCCCTGGCTATGCATTCACTTGTCAAATCCTTTATGCAAGGTGTGACTCGTATTATTCCACCGATTAAGGCTCCCATATGCCCATGGGATCTAAATTTGGTTCTGTCGGTTCTGCAGAAGCAGCCATTTGAACCTTTGCGGCACATTTCCTTGGTTCTACTCACCAGGAAATTGATATTTTTAGTAGCCATATGCTCGGCTAGAAGAGTGTCGGAATTAGCCGCCATGTCCTGTAAAGAGCCATATCTGGTTATCCATAAAGACAGAGTAGTATTACGTCCTCACCCAGCCTTTCTTCCTAAGGTGGTATCGAGGTTTCACTTGAACCAGGATGTGGTTCTTCCTTCTTTTTTCCCCAAACCAAGCTCGGTAGAGGAAAAGTTATTGCATTCTTTGGATGTAGTAAGAGCAGTTAAAGCTTATCTAAAAGCCACTGCTCAGATTCGTAGAACGGATTCTTTGTTTGTTCTGCCGGAAGGCCCCAGAAAGGGTCAGGCAGCATCAAAATCTACTTTAGCCAAGTGGATTCGACAGGTCATAATACAAGCCTATGGCTTGAGAAGTAGACCGCCTCCGTTCAAAGTTAAGGCGCACTCCACGAGAGCAGTTGGAACTTCATGGGCAGTGCATCACCAGGCCTCCCTGGCGCAAATTTGTAAGGCCGCAACATGGTCTTCAGTACACACGTTTACTAGGTTCTACCAGGTGGACGTTAGAAGTCAGGAGGATGTCGCCTTTGGGCGCAGTGTGTTGCAGGCCGCAAAAGATCCTCATGCCTGATGGCGCCCAGCTTATGTATGGTGTATCCCCCCCCTCATGTGGCATTGCTTTGGGACGTCCCACATAGTAATGACTATGCTGCTCTGTGTCCCGTGATGTATGAACAAGAAAGTAGGATTTTTAAAACAGCTTACCTGTAAAATCCTTTTCTTGGAGTACATCACGGGACACAGAGCTCCCACCCCTCTTTTGGGGACACGTATTGCTTTGCTACAAAACTGAGGTACTCCTGGATGGGAGGGGCTTATATAGGGGAGGGTACTTCCTGTTTTGGAAGTTGCCAGTGCCAGCACCTGAAGGTAATTCTATATAACCCACATAGTAATGACTATGCTGCTCTGTGTCCCGTGATGTACTCCAAGAAAAGGATTTTACAGGTAAGCTGTTTTAAAAATCCTACTATTTCGGACTTTGCAATTTATATATTGGGAAATTAGTTTTTCAACAAAACTGGAGTTCTGCTTTACAAGATGCTAAAGACAAATAATCTTGTCGGCCAAGGCAAAGTATATTATAATTGATATGTGTTTTTCAAAAGTATTGAATAAACAAGCTGAAAATTGGACCTATATATCACTAATTGGCGCAGACCTGCCTGGTCCATTTCAATGATTTGTTTCTGAAATGTCTTCACTGAATAGTTTTATGTGTTTTTGTGTCTATCATGTATTATAAACAACCAACAGCTATAAATTAAATTGTCTGTAGTGTTTTGTTTCGGTCTAAACAGAGTGTCTGGAATTAGCCCCTGCATCTCAGATTATACATTGTTTATTTAAATGAAAGCACTGAAAAGCCATGCACCATAAAGCTATATATTTATAAAAGGGGAAAACCCAGACATAATGCAATGCAATGTTTGTTTTTAGCAAAGGTTTTCTACTTCATTATTTATTATAAGATTTCTTACTTGTGTGCATACTATGACACTTTTCTGAACGGTTTCCCCATCAGTTTTTGGTATTTACACTGCTTGCAAATAGACATGTGCACACTGAAATATTTCGTTTCGGAATTTCGTTTTCATCCAAAAAATAAATTTATTTAGTTACTCCCGAAATTCGTTTTTATTTATTTCGTTTTTCGTTAAAAATTGCATTCGTCCAAAAATCTGAATTAATTAAGGTCGAATCTGTCATTGAAGGCTTATGGTGTCTGTCGAATGTTCCGCCCACAAGCAGTGATCTTTTCTCTCTATGTCGAATCTTTTCTCTCTATTATGTCGAATCTTTTCTCTCTATAATGTCAAATCTTTTCTCTCTATAATGTCAAATCTTTTCTCTCCTATGTCGAATCTTTCCTCTCCTATGTCGAATCTTTCCTCTCCTATGTCGAATCTTTCCTCTCCTATGTCGAATCTTTCCTCTCCTATGTCGAATCTTTTCTCTCCTATGTCGAATCTTTTCTCTCCTATGTCGAATCTTTTCTCTCCTATGTCGAATCTTTTCTCTCCTATGTCGAATCTTTTCTCTCCTATGTCGAATCTTTCCTCTCCTATGTCGAATCTTTTCTCTCTATATTGTCGAATCTTTTCTCTCCTATGTAGAATAATCTTGGACTAATAGAGTTAAGGTTAGGCACATTCGACCACAGGTTCGATAGACACAGATTGTTATTGTCAGCGTCACGTCGAATCTCCTATCTATATCGAACTGTTGTAGCAACGAAAACGAAAATAAAGCATTTGTTTATGTCGGATCTTTCGGTTTTCGGATTCTGTGCTTTCGTTTTCGTTTGTTAAAACGATAACGAAAATAGCTGAAATTCGGACGAAAATGCATTTGGACGAAAACGAATGCACATGTCTACTTGCAAATACATTGAATAACATGTTAGTGAATAAAGATCTGCAGTAATCGGTGTCTTTTATATCAGCCTGGAGTTCAGATTAAGGAATTCAACAAGGAGCATTGATTGTTTAAACCCAATGGCTAGACAACTACATCTTTACATAAAAAATAAATAATTGTATATTGTATTCACTGAAATTGTAAATTGGATCTCAGTGATTTACACGTTTCAATTCCTGAAAATATTATTTTCCGAAACGATACATTTGTGGTAATACAATAATAATGACAATAAAATCCTAAATATTTAATGCTTCAGAGAACCAGTAGACTAAACGACCAAACGACCAGGGTCTCTGGGGGACGCCAGTGTTCTGGCAGATTAGCAAACCTTTCGGATCAGCTAATCAGGGCCGCTGATAGGGGGGGGGGCACCAGTCCTCCTGTAGGGGGCCCGGGCACACAGGGGGGGCCCAAACAGCAGGGGGAATTAGTGTGGTTTGGCGGAGGGGCAGTTACAGAAGGTTTCCCTGTGCAGCTCTCTGCAGCAGCTAAAAGCCAGTTTCTCCCCCTCCTGCCGGCTTTAAGCTGCTGAAGGGAGAGACACAGACAGGGGGCATCATTCCTGTAATTGCTTCTCCGACACTGATTCCCCTCCCTGTTCTGCCTGCTTCTGATCCCCCCCCCCCCCCCTGTGTGCCCCCTTGTCACTGTGTGTGTGTATATATATATATATATATATATTTTTTTTTTTTAATGTAAAAAACAAATAAAAAAGGGCTAATTCACACAGGCTCTCTGTTATGTTTGTGTCCACTAATAATGATTTTAGTGTATTTTTTTTTAAATATGGTCTTAATATATTGCCAGGTAGGCTGTATGGGGCCCCGTGATTTCTAACAGCAGCCCTGCAGCTAATGGAAGTGACTTTCCATCAGCTGACTTACCAAAAATACCTACTGCGCATGCGTTCCACTGCTAATGCGTTCCACCACTTCACTACCAACTACTTGTCAGATTTTTGTTTTGATTGTTGGTAGTGAAGTGGTGAAACGCATGTAGAACGCAATAGCGGTGGATCGGATGCGCAGTAAGTATTTTTGGTAAGTCAGCTGACGGAACGTCACTTCCGTTAACTGATCTGACAGGTTTTCTAATCTGACAGAACACAGACATTAAGGTCCATGTGCCAAAACTCTCTTCAGATCTTCCCATCTGACAAAGCCTTCTCACTTTGCTTTTTTGCTTTGTGTTTCATTTCATAATGTAGCATAAGTAGTAAGACTTCAGCTGCAACAACAGGACTTAATGGTCCAAAGGAATACTACTGGGACCTGGTACTGCTGTGGTTCAAGGAGACATAGTTACATAGTTACATAGTTAGTCAGGTTGAAAAAAGACAAAGTCCATCCAGTTCAACCATAAAAAAAAAATAATAATAATAATATCGTACAATCCCATATACCCAATTCTATACTCACAGTTGATCCAGAGGAAGGCAAAAAAAAAACAGCAGAGCATGATCCAATTTGCTACAGCAGGGGAAAAAATTCCTTCCTGATCCCCCGAGAGGCAATCGGATATTCCCTGGATCAACTTTACCTATAAATGTTAGTACTCAGTTATATTATGTACTTTTAGGAAAGTATCCAGGCCTTTCTTAAAGCAATCTACTGAGCTGGCCAGAACCACCTCTGCAGGGAGTCTGTTCCACATTTTCACAGCTCTTACTGTGAAGAAACCTTTCCGTATTTGGAGATGAAATCTTTTTTCCTCTAGACGTAAAGAGTGCCCCCTTGTCCTTTGTGTTGACCATAAAGTGAATAACTCAACACCAAGTTCACTATATGGACCCCTTATATATTTGTACATGTTAATCATATCCCCCCTTATTCTCCTCTTCTCAAGAGTGAATAAATTCAGTTCCTCTAATCTTTCCTCATAGCTGAGCTCCTCCAAGCCTCTTATCAGTTTGTTTGCCCTTCTCTGCACTTTCTCCAGTTCCCCGATATCCTTGTTGAGAACTGGTGCCCAAAACTGAACTGCATATTCCAGATGAGGTCTTACTAATGATTTGAACAGGGGCAAAATGATATCTCTCTCTCTGGAGACCATACCTCTCAATACAAGAAAGGACTTTGCTCGCTTTGGAAACCGCAGCTTGGCATTGCATGACATTATTGAGCTTATGATCTACCAAAACCCCCAGATCCTTCTCCACTACGGACCCCCCCAGTTGTACTCCCCCTAGTATGTATGATGCATTCATATTCTTAGCCCCCAAGTGCATAACTTTACATTTATCAACATTAAGGCTGGGTTCACACTGGTACGACATGACAGTCATACAACTTTCATCCTACTTTGCTCTGCGACATCAGTCCTACATTGATCCTACATTGGTCCGACATCCATCCGACTTTCATGAACAGGATACTACTTTGATCCGACTTTGTGATAGTCTGACTTGTTCTTTGACCAATCAAAACAATCCCAGAGTGAGATAAATTCCTTTTACTGCTGCTGTAATCACATGTCGGATGTCAAAAGTCGGATGGTAAGGAGAAGGCTCCTACTTTGATCCGACTTCAATGATATTCAATGGTCTGAAGTAGGATCAAAGTCGGACCAAAGTAGTACAGGGAGCATTTTCAAAGTCGGACCGACTTGTGTCGGACCAGTTAAGACGGCTCTCATAGGGAAACATTGATTATCACACGTCATGCGACATGAGCTCCCAATGTCGGAGCGTTTGTCGGACAAGTGTGAACCCAGCCTCAACCTCATCTGCCACATAGTCGCCCAATTAGACAGTGCATTGAGGTCGGCTTGTAAATTGGAGACATCCTGTAAGGACGTTATTCCACTGCATAGCTTGGTGTCATCTGCAAAGACAGAAATGTTACTTTTGATCCCAGAACCAATATCATTTATAAAGATATTAAAAAGTAAGGGTCCCAGCACTGAACCTTGGGGTACACCACTGATAACCTTAGACCATTCAGAGTAAGAATCATTAACCATGACTCTCTGAATTCTGTCTTTTAGCCAGTTTTCTATCCATTTACAAACTGATATTTCCAATCCTGTAGACTTTACCTTACACATGAGCCGTGTGTGCGGAACTGTATCGAACGCTTTTGCAAAATTCAAGTATACCACGTCCACCGCCACTCCTCTGTCCAAGGTCTTACTTACCTCTTCATGAAAATAAATCAGGTTTGTCTGACAACTTCTGTCTTTCATGAACCCATGCTGTCTGTTGCTTAAATAGTTTTTTTCCAGCAAGAACTCATCTATGTGGTCTTTTATTAATCTCTCCAGTATCTTCCCAACTATAGAAGTTAAACTAACAGGTCTATAGTTACTTGGTAAAGACTTTGTTCCCTTTTTAAATATAGGCACCACATTGGCCCTGCGCCAATCCAGTGGTACTATTCCTGTCATTAATGAGTCCCTAAAAATTAGATACAATGGCTTTGAAATTACAGAGCTCAATTCTTTTAGGATCCGTGGGTGTATGCCATCTGGTCCAGGTGCTTTATCCACCTTTATTCTGTCTAAATATTTCTGGACCATATCAATTTTGAGCCATTGTGGATTTGGGGCTGTGTCACTACCACCCCCATTATGGACATGAGCTCCCCCATGTTCCATTGTATACACAGAGCTGAAGAAAGTATTTAATAAATTAGCCTTCTCTTTGTCCCCAGTCACCCACTCTAGATTATTTTGTAAAGGGCCTACATGCTCAGACTTGACCTTTTTACTATTAATATATTTGAATAATTTTTTGGGGTTTGTCCTACTATCATTTGCAATCTGTCGTTAATTTTGAATTTTTGCATCCTTGATTTCCTTTTTTACATATCCTGTTATATTCTTTGTAACATTTAAACGACACTAGTGTTCCTTCATTTTTATATTTTTTAAAAGCTCTTTTCTTATTGTTTATAGCTTTTTTAACTTTAACCGTGAGCCACATAGGTTTTATTTTTAGCCTTTTAAACTTATTGCCCATGGGAATATACTTTGCAGTGAGTTCACAAACAGTCTTTTTGAAGAATTCCCATTTCTGTTCCATGTTAATCGATGCCAATATTCCGTCCCAGTCTAAGTCCTGAAGAGCAGCCCTCATCTTTGGAAAATTTGCTTTATTGAAATTAAGTGTTTTTATCTTTCCTGTATGTATTTCTTGCTTACAGCTAACATCAATTGAAATCATGTTATGGTCACTGCTACCCAGGTGTTCCTTTATCTGAACATTAGTAATCCGCTCTGCATGGTTTGAGATTACCAGGTCCAACAGAACATCATTCCTAGTTGGGGCCTCAATAAACTGGACCATAAAATTGTCCTGCAATAGGCTCTTAAATTTTTGCCCTTTAACTGTCCCAGCAGTGCCATTACTCCAGTCCATTTCTGGGTAGTTAAAATCCCCCATTATTATCACCGTCCCAGCCCTTGCAGCCCTTTCCATCTGTGCAAGGAGCTGAGCCTCCACCTCCTCATTAACATTGGGTGGTCTATAACAAACTCCAATGATTAACTTTGAACTACGCACATCTGTATGCAGTTCCACCCATAATGCTTCAGCCTCATCACACTCTCCATCAACCAGGTCCTCTTTCACACTTGCTTTGAGATCACTTCTCACATAGAGACAGACTCCGCCACCTTTCCTTTTTGCCCTGTCTCTCCGAAAGAGTGCATAGCCAGGAATATTAATAACCCAGTCATGTGAGGATTGAAGCCAAGTTTCAGCAATACCGATTACGTCATAGCTCTCCTCATGCACCAGAGCTTCCAACTCACCTATTTTGCTTGGCAGACTTCTGGCATTGGTGAACAAACACTTTAATGTATTACATTTTTCTCTGGTGTTTTTTATATAATTTTTAGTAGTACAAATGGCACTATAGTTTCCAATGGCTGTTTGCAACATGGGAACTTTCTTGTCACCTGCCATAACCCTCCCCCCATCTATCCCCATTCCACCCTCCATTAATGTCTGACCCCTAACTGGCCTGTGTGCCCGATGTAATTCTAGTTCACCCTCCCCCCCTCAATCCTAGTTTAAATACTCCTCCAGCCTTCCCATAAACCTCTCCCCCAGCACGGCAGACCCCCTTCCAGTCAAGTGCAAACCGTCTTTAGCATATAGGTTGCACCTATATGCTAAAAAATAAGCATAAAGAATAAGGGCCGGTTCACACTGCTGCGAATTCTATTGCAAATTTGATTTGTTGCGATTGCTCAAATTTGCAAGTCATTTTACTAACATAGTTTTCCATGAGTGCCGTTCACATCAATGCGTTGCGAATCTAAGCTGCGTTAAAAAAGGGTCCTGTGCGAGTTTGATCCATGTGCGATGCAAATTCAGCTCTATACACTGGCATTCCCTGAAATCGCGGCCGCGAAATCGCTATAAAATCACGTGATTTTGAAGTCGCAGTAGTGTGAACCGGCCCTTAGTGTAAAAATGATGATTCAACTCACTTTTATCTCTTCCTTAGCTCTGGACAAATAAGAAGTTATTTAGCCTTAAACTGGAACTATGGTAAAAAATATAAAGACATACTGTATTTCAGTCCATCACCTGTTTATCCGGCCAGAATATCCATTACTATTTGCACTTCAGCTGTTCGGTCTGTGAAATTGTACAGCAGTATTGTCACGCTGTGAACAGGGTGGTTTTAAATTGACATGTACTTTTAAATTAATGTAAGCTTTAATTCAAGCTAACACTTTTTAAGCAGTTAGCCTATTTTTTTTTCTTTTGGAAAAATAATTAAAGCTGAAATGTAATGCCTACCTAACAACAATGGAAATAAAATGCACCCGCATAAGAAACTGATCTATGACCACAGAGGTTTCCCAATATCTCTATATTTGAGAAGGCGCACAACAGTTTTGGTTTTTCAATAAATTTTTAAGCAATTGCCATCGGAGCACACATGCAGGTACGCTCTTAAGCTGAGCTTCCGCTGTAAATGGACACATCGGAAGCCAATCAGCGGGTCCTATGTAAACAAGGCAGATTGCCGTTCTGTCAGAGGGGAAGATGGAGATCTTGTGTTTCTGATAAGCAGGAATACAGATCTCTGTCTTCACCCAGTCAAAGCATCCCCCCCCACAGTTAAAAAGCACCCCCACAGTTAGAAAGCTACACATTTAACCCTTTGATTGCCCCTGGTGTTTTAGCATTGATCACTGTATTGGTGTCACGGGTCCCCAAAAAGTGTCACTTAGTGTCAGATTTGTCTGCCACAATGTCGGAGTCCCTCTAAAAATCACTGATCGCCACCATTTCTAGTAAAACAATAAAAAATGCATAAATCAATCCCATAGTTTGTAGATGCTATAACTTTTGTGCAAACCAATTAATATACGCTTATTGGGATTTTTTACCAAAAATGTGTAGCAGAATACATATTGGCCTAAATTTATGAAGAAATTCGATTTTTTTTAAATTTTTATTGAATATGTTTTATAGCAGAAAGTAAGAAATATTGTTTTCTTTTCAAAATCTTCGGTCTTTTTTTGTTTATAGCGCAAAAAATTAAAACTACAGAGGTGATCAAATACCACCTAAAGAAAGCTCTATTTGTGGGGAAAAAAGGACATCAATTTTATTTGGGCACAGCATAGCACGACTGCGCAATTGTTAAAGCAAAGCAGTGCCGTATCGCAAAAAATGGCCTCGACAAGAAGGGGGTGAACCTTCCGGAGCTGAAGTGGTTAAAAAAAGGATTCTGCCAAATGTTGAAAATGCAGGGGTTAATTTACTAAAGGCAAATAGACTGTGCACTTTGCAAAGTGCAGTTGCTCCTTAGCTTAGTAAATGAGGTAAAGCTTTACTTTGCAAAGTTTCCCCATAACATGCAAGGAACTAAAAAAAAAAAACAGCATTTTTGCTTGCACACGATTGGATGATGGAAGTCAGCAGAGCTTCTGCTCATTTACTAAGCTCTGGAGTAGTGATGAGCCGAACACCCCCGGGTTCGGTTCGCACCAGAACCCGCAAACGGACCGAAAGTTTGCACGAACTTTAGAACCCTATTAAATACAATGGATGCGAACGTTCGAAATCTAAAGTACTAATTATAACGACTTTTATGCATGTTATTGTCCTAAAAAGGGTTTGGGAACCCGGGTTCTGCACCAGGGGACATGTATCAATGCAAAAAGAAGTTTTAAAAACGGCCGTTTTTCTGGAGCAGTCATTTTAATGATGCATAAAGTGAAAAAAAAAAAGTCAAATATTCCTTTAAATATCGTACCTGGGGGGTGACTAAAGGATGCCTGTGAAGTGCCACGTGTTTCCCATGTTTAGAACTGTCCCTGCACAAAATTACATTTCTAAAGGAAAAAAAGCCATTTAAAACTGCTTGCGGCTTTAATGTAATGTCTGGTCCCGGTAATATGGATGAAAATCTTTAAGAAAAATGGCATAGCTACCCCATGACCCCCCCCCCCCTACCCCAGCCCATTACCAGCCCCTTTGGGTCTTGTATGGATATTAAGGGGAACCCCGCACACAAAATAAAAAAGGCCCTATATACTCTGAACAGCCGTATACAGGCGGTGCATACAAGACAGGGACTGTAGGTTTGTTCTTATGTAGAATCTGTTTGTAATTTTGAACAGGTACATTGTTTAAATGTAGCCCCAGCCAAAAAATCTATTTTTAAGCTTTTTGGAAAACCTAGGGAAGGGTTATCACCCCTGTAACATTTGTTTTGCTGTCTGTGCAGTGTGCACCTGTTCAGAACAGTTTACCTCACTTTCCGTCCTAATGACAAATGTTTTTTGAAAATTTGGGGTTTTTATTGAAACAAGAATTGGTGATAAAGCATCAGTGGAGAGGAGACACTTTTTTTCCCATATTAACTCTTACAGGAGAGAATTTGCCTTCCTAGGGGTAGATTTCCTCTCACTTTCTGTTGTATCCTTCCGTTTGCAAGGAGGAGTCGTTTGTAAGTTGGATGTTTGAAAGTAGGGGCCTGCCGTATATACTCAGCTGAAATTTGCCCCTTACATGTTGGTGTTGCCACAACACTGTGAGCCCTCAGTTACTCTTGGTGGGCGCATGAATGGGCCCTGCTGTGAATTATTAGATCAAGAATTGTAATTGCATGCCCCTGTTGAACAGGGGCTGAAAAATTGGGCCTTTGGTGGTGGTGTTGACACAACACTGTAAGGCCTCACAGTTAGTCTTGGTGGGCGCAGGAATGGGCCCTGCTGTGAATTATTAGATCAAGAATTGCAATTACATGCCCCTGTTAAACAGGGGCAGAAAAATTGGGCCTTAGGCACTGGTGCCACAACACTGCAACCCCTCACAGATACTGTACTTGGAGCACAGCAATGAGCCCTGTTGCAAAGTATTGCATCAAAAATTGTAATTACACGCCCCTGTTAAACAGGGGCTGAAAAATTGGGCCTTAGCCACTGGTGCTGGTGCCACGAAACTGCAACCACTCCCAGATACTCTAGTTGGAGTGCAGGAATGAGCCCTGCTGCAAAGCATTGCATAAAAAATTGTAATAACACGCCACTGTTAAACAGGGGCTGAAAAATTGGGCCTTAGCCACTGGTGGCGGCACCCAGAAACAAAAATGTTCTTCCAAGCTATCATCAGCAATCGGATCATTGAGGAGGAGGAGGATAGTCAGTCAACATAACAGGACAGGCACTCAGCATCAGCATCAGTCTTAAAGGGATGTGACATTTGAAAATAAATTTGTCTGTTATATCAGCTTCAGGTTTTTGGTAGCTGGTGGTGATCCAAGACTGGTTCATCTTTATGAAGGTCAGTCGATCAACAGAGTCGGTGGACAGGCGCACCCTGTGATCCGTGACAAATCCTCCAGCAGCACTGAATGTGCGTTCTGAAAGAACGCTGGATGCAGGACAGGCCAGTAGCTCAATTGCATACTGTGCAAGCTCTGGCCAGTGATCCATCCTCAAGACCCAGTAAGCCAGAGGATTTTCGGTGGGGAAGGTGTCCAAGTCTGACCTTGCCCCTAGGTATTCCTGCACCATGTATATCAGACGCTGGCGATGGTTGCTGGAACCGATCATACCTTGGGGCTGCGGACTAAAGAATTGTCTGAACGCATCGGTCAGACGGCCACCTTCCCCACCGCTCCTTCTTTGACTGACCGAAGCCTCAGCAACTCGTTGTCCAGGACCAGGAGTTTGTAACCTCCCAGTCTCTGGGAACGCGTTGCACAGACCTTTCTGCAAGGCCTCCCGGAGTTGTCTCATCCTCTGCTCCCTCTGCGACGGTAAGATAAGGTCCGCAACCTTACCCTTGTACCGTGGATCAAGGAGAGTGGCCAGCCAGTAATGGTCCCTCTCCTTGATCCGAAGAATACGAGGATCCTTCCGCAGACTTTGCAGGATCAGGGAGGCCATGCAGCGTAGGTTAGCTGAGGCATTCGGTCCGGAGTCCTCTGGGTCACTAAGGACGACATGATCCGCAGCCACCTCCTCCCAGCCACGTACAAGTCCACTGGTTTCTTGGGACTGTAAATCATCCCTAAAAGACTGCTGCTGATGATGCTGAGTGCCAGGCTCCACCTCATTGCTGACACAATCCTCCTCCTCCTCCTCCTCCTCTTCTTCCTGTGCGATGGGTGGGACAGAAGGAACACTGTCTGGGTAAAGGGGGCCTTGAGAGCTTGAGAGGCAAGGAAGTCCTCCTCTTCCTGCCTCTGTTCTGCCTCAAGTGCCCTGTCCATTATTCCACGCAGCGTATGTTCCAACAGGTGGACAAGAGGTACAGTGTCACTGATGCATGCACTGTCACTGCTCACCATCCTCGTGGCCTCCTCAAATGGTGCCAGGACAGTGCATGCATCCCTGATCATGCCCCACTGGCGTGGTGAAAAAAACCCGAGCTCCCCTGACCCTGTCCTGGTGCCGTAGTCGCACAGGTACTCATTGATGGCCCTCTGCTGCGTGTGCAGCCGCTGCAGCATGGCCAACGTTGAGTTCCACCTGGTGGGCATGTCACATATAAGGCGGTTCTTGGGCAGGTTCAACTCCTTTTGCAGCTCAGCCAGGCGAGCACTGGCATTATAAGATCTGCGGAAATGCACACAGACTTTCCTGGCCTGCCTCAGGACATCCTGTAAGCCCGGGTACCTGCCCAAGAACCGCTGCACCACCAGGTTAAGGACGTGAGCCACACAGGGCACATGGGTCAGTTGTCCCTGTCGGAGAGCGGAGAGGAGGTTGGTGCCATTGTCGCAAACTACCATTCCTGGCTTAAGCTGGCGTGGCATCAACCACCTCTCGGCCTGCCCCTGCAGAGCAGACAGAACCTCTGCCCCAGTGTGGCTCCTGTCCCCCAAACACACCAGCGCAAGCACGGCATGGCATCTTTTTGCCTGCGTACTTGCGTAGCCCCTTGAACGCCTACGGAGCACCGCTGGTTCCGAGGACAAAGCACAGGAAGAGGCCACGGAGGAAGAAGAAGAGGAGGGGGTGGAGGACAGAGGTGTGTCACAACACAGTAGTAGCATTTTGGAGACGTGGCGGTGGAACAACCTCCAACACTACTGCACCTTGTCCTGCATCCTTCCTAGCTGCCAAAAGAGTGACCCAATGGGCCGTGAAAGAAAGGTAACGTCCCTGTCCATGCCTGCTGGACCATGAGTCAGCGGTAATATGCACCTTACCGCTGACCGCCCTGTCCAGTGAGGCCAAGACATTGCCCTCCACATGCCGGTAGAGAGCCGGAATCGCCTTCCGTGTGAAAAAGTGGCATTTAGGAACCTGCCACTGAGGAACCGCACATTGCACAAACTCACGGAAGGGGGCCGAGTCTACCAACTGAAAATGCAGCAGTTGAAGCGCTAGCAATTTAGCCAAGCTAGCATTCAACCGCTGGGCATGTGGATGGCTGGGAGTGAACTTCTTTTGACGGTCCAGCAGCTGGGGCAGGGAAATTTGCCTGCTAGAATCGGACGTCGGTGTACTGCTAGCAGAGTGCCCGCAAGTACTTGGCTGTGACACACCTAATTCTACACCTTCATTCCTCTCGGAGCAGGTTTCAGAGAGGACTGAAGGTATAGTGGGGTTGGAGATCCCAGCTGATGCAGTGCAAGAAGAGGTCAGCTTTGTTCTTTGGTGTGGGTCTTTAAGGTAGGCTTGCCAACGAGCTGCATGGCAAGTCAACATATTTCTGGTCAAGCATGTGGTGCCCAAGCGGGTGATGTTTTGGCCACGCGATATACGCTTGAGACATATGTTGCAAACAGCAGCTGTGCGATCTGATGCACTCGACTCAAAAAAGCCCACACCAAAGAACTTTTTGAATAACGGGCAGAGGCAGCGCCCTGCACAGGCGGAGATCTGCGGTGTGATTCCATCGGTGTGCTGCCCTTACGCTGGCCCCCCGAGGGCATCTTGCCTCGTTGGAGATGTGCCTCCTCCTCATCCTCCTCCTCCTCCTCCTCTCTCCTATTAGGCACCCACGTGGAGTCAGTGACCTCATCATCGCCTCCCTCCTCATCACTGGAGCCAATCTGGCAGTATGCTGCAGCTGCTGGAACATGACTGCCAGATTGGTGTCCTTCTTGAGCATCCCCTCTCTCTGCTCTCACGCTACTGCCTTCCTCTAGCTGGGTATCATCATCAGACCCTTCGAAACGCTAGGCATCCTCCTGGAGAATGTACCCAACACTGTGCTCAAACATTTCGGCCAGCACTGTTGTCTCTAGACACAGAGCCTGCTTGCCCTCTTTTATTGGCTCCTGACTGTCTGCCTCTCCTTGTTTGTCTTCCAGATATTCTAATGGCCTGCAGGGAAATGGGAAAACCAGCAATACAGGCTAAGTTCAGGTGTAATATGGTCAGGAGGCACACTCCGCCCGCTGTAAGTGCCGCAAAATCCTGTTGGTGTAACACACCAGGAAAAAGCAGCAATACAGGCTAAGTTCAGGTGTAATATGGTCAGGAGGCACACTCCGCCCGCTGTAAGTGCCGCAAAATCCTGTTGGTGTAACACACCAGGAAAAAGCAGCAATGCAGGATAAGTTCAGGTGTTATATGGTCAGGAGGCACACTCTGCCCGCTGTAAGTGCCGCAAAATCCTGTTGGTGTAACACACCAGGAAAAAGCAGCAATACAGGCTAAGTTCAGGTGTAATATGGTCAGGAGGCACACTCCGCCCGCTGTAAGTGCCGCAAAATCCTGTTGGTGTAACACACCAGGAAAAAGCAGCAATA
This sequence comes from Rana muscosa, assembly GCA_029206835.1. Lineage (NCBI taxonomy): Eukaryota > Metazoa > Chordata > Amphibia > Anura > Ranidae > Rana > Rana muscosa. The sequence continues at coordinate 713,667,782 of CM055118.1, forward strand.
CAGGCTAAGTTCAGGTGTAATATGGTCAGGAGGCACACTCCGCCCGCTGTAAGTGCCGCAAAATCCTGTTGGTGTAACACACCAGGAAAAAGCAGCAATGCAGGCTAAGTTCAGGTGTAATATGGTCAGGAGGCACACTCTGCCCGCTGTAAGTGCCGCAAAATCCTGTTGGTGTAACACACCAGGAAAAAGCAGCAATACAGGCTAAGTTCAGGTGTAATATGGTCAGGAGGCACACTCCGCCCGCTGTAAGTGCCGCAAAATCCTGTTGGTGTAACACACCAGGAAAAAGCAGCAATACAGGCTAAGTTCAGGTGTTATATGGTCAGGAGGCACACTCCGCCCGCTGTAAGTGCCGCAAAATCCTGTTGGTGTAACACACCAGGAAAAAGCAGCAATATGGGCTAACTTCAGGTGTATAATGTGCAGGAGGCTTAGCAACAATGACACTGACACTGTCCCCTGCCTATCCTTCTCTCTCCCTGCACACAAGGTTTATCAAAGTATATGACACTGACACTCTCCCTGCCTATCCTTCTCTCTCCCTGCACACAAGGTTTAGCAAAGAATATGACACTGACACTGTCCCCTGCCTATCCTTCTCTCTCCCTGCACACAAGGTTTATCAAAGTATATGACACTGACACTCTCCCTGCCTATCCTTCTCTCTCCCTGCACACAAGGTTTATCAAAGTATATGACACTGACACTCTCCCTGCCTATCCTTCTCTCTCCCTACACACAAGGTTTAGCAAAGAATATGACACTGACACTCTCCCTGCCTATCTTTCTCTGTCCCTACACACAAGGTTTAGCAAAGAATGGATTTGACACTGTCCCTGCCTATCCTTCACTTTCCCTGCTCCGGAACACACTACACGAGGCCGCCGCGCTGGTTGCCTTTTATAGTGTGGGGCGTGTACTAAACCCCCTCAGCTATAATTGGCCACAGGCATCCTGCCTGTGGCCAATCATTGCTCTCCTCGCTGCCGGCGCTGTGATTGGCCAAGCATGCAGGGTCACAGTGCATGCTTGGCCAATCACAGCGCCGGGATTACACTGCGATGGCGCAGTGTATTGTGGGCCGTTCGCGTCACTCGAATTTGGCACGAACGGCCCAAATCGTTCGTTCGTTGTTCGCCGAACGTGCGAACAGCCGATGTTCGAGTCGAACCTATGTTCGACTCGAACACCGAGCTCATCCCTACTCTGGAGTAAACGCTCGTGCAGAGTGCAACTGTACTTTGCAAAGTGCACAGTCTATTTGCCTTTAGTAAATCAACCGCTTAGTGTTGCATAGGATTTGGTGAGGATTCCTGGTACTGTAACTTTCCACAGCAATTTTTTCCGGTGCTTTCTCTGCTTGTCCTGTTTCTTAACCTGTCTGATTATGTCTGATTTTTGAATGTCAAAGCGGTACATTGTTTTGCATGGATATTTGTGGTTTTATATTGTAGGCCTGTAATTCTTAGTAATAACACACTTAAATCTGTCCAAACAAGAGTCTAGTAGACATCCCGGGTATGATAAAGTTTGAAACGCAAAGTCATAAATTTTAATATAATAAATGACTATAAATAATTATAAAAAATAATAATATATTAATACATTTTATTAAATAATGTAATCAAATCCAAACACTGAAATTTGGCCAAACAAGGTGCAATATACTAGTCACTGTAATACTAGATACTGCATTATGGTTTAGTAGGCATGTGCACACTGAAATATTTCGTTTCGGAATTTCGTTTTTGTTAGAAAAATAAATTTATTTAGTTACTCCCGAAATTCGTTTTTATTTATTTTGTTTTTCGTTAGAAATTGCATTTGTCTGAAAATATGAATTAATTAAGGTTGAATCTGTCATTGAAGGCTTATGGTGTCTGTCGAATGTTCAAAGAAGATTCGACGGAGCAGCGAAACTGTATGACGCCGCAATCATACATTTCCGGTCGAATGTTCCGCCTACAAGCTAGCTTTAGTAGAATTATAATGTTGTATGACTAGTAATAATTATATTTATTAATTATTATTACTAGTCAACCAACATTAGAATTCTTCTATAGCCTATGGGAGGATGCATTTGACCGGAAATGTACGATTGCAGCGTCGTACAGTTTATCTGCTCCGTCGAATCTTCTTAGAACTTTCAACAGACACCATAAGCCTTCAATGACAGATTCAACGTTTGTATGTTTTTCGATGCTTTTTCGAATCTTCTTCGTTCACGTTGAATTGTCAAGTTAGTTCTAGCTATTTTACTGCTCCTCCTCTTTGGTTACAATCAGCCAATAACATTCATCATCATCATTTTTTTATTTTACTTCCCCCACCCAATTCCAGCAGCAATCTTTTCTCTCTATAATGTCAAATCTTTTCTCTCTATAATGTCGAATCTTTTCTCTCTATAATGTCGAATCTTTTCTCTCTATGTCGAATCTTTTCTCTCTATGTAGAATTATCTTGGACTAATAGAGTTAAGGTTAGGCACATTCGACCACAGGTTCGATGGACACAGATTGTTATTGTCAGCCTCATGTCGAATCTCCTATCTATACAGGGCCGGACTGGCCTACCGGGATAACGGGAGATTTCCCGGTAGGCTGCCTGTCCTGGGGCCAGTTTCATTTGCGGCTGCAGCAGTGCTCCCTGTCCCCGCTTTCCTGCTCCTATTTATCACGGAGCTGCCTGGCTGGATCTGTGTTCGGCGGTGACGCTGTAACACGGTCCCGCCCCCTTAGACCGACTCGTGTGATAGTAGATAGAGTCAGCGCTCAGACTATCACAGGAGCCGGTCTAGGGGGGCGGGACCGTGTTACAGCGTCACCGCCGAACACAGATCCAGCCAGGTCAGCTCCATGATAAACAGGAGCAGGAGAGAGGGGACAGGGAGCACTACAGGAGATGCCCGCCGTACAGCCCGCCCTGTGTGCCTGGATAGGAGGATCGGCAGGGGGGCGCATATAGAGGAAATGAGCTTTCGATATTCCTCCATACAGCCGCTGAATGCTTGCAGGAGGGGGAAGGAGGAGGAGAATCAAGCATTCCGCAGCTGTATGGAGGAATATAGAAAGCTAATTTCCTCTATATGCGGCCCCCCTGCTTCTCCTCCTATCCAACTTCTTTTGCTGGCCCCTCCCAGTTCTTGTGCCCCCCCCAGTGCTCTCCTCCCCCAACACACTCTCCAGCCCCCCCACAGTTCTTTCCACCTCTGTTCATTCTGCCCCCCTGCTCTCCAGCTCTTCAGCCACCATTCCAGTGCTCTCCACCCCTGTTCTCCCCCCCCCCAGTACTCTCCACTCCCCCCAGTGCTCTCCACCCCTGTTCTTTCTCCCCCCCAGTGCTCTCCCCATCACTCCCCAGCCCCCACCCCAGTGCTCTCCAGCCCCACACAGTGCTCCCCAGCCCCCCCCCACCCCTGTTCTTTCTGGCCCCCCCAGTGCTCTCAAGCTCCACCCATCACTCTCCAGCCCCCTGTGCTCTCCACCCCTGCTCTTTTTGGCTCCCCCTCCAGTTCTTTCAAGCTCCCCCCCAGTACTCTCCGCTCCCCTGCATTTTGTCCCCACCCATGTGCTCTCCAACCCCGCCAGTGCTCTCCGCCCCCCATAGTGCTCTCCAGCACCCCATGCTCCCCACCCCTGTTCTCCCCCCCCAGTGCTCTCCAGCTCCCCCCATCACTCTCCAGCCCCCCGTGCTCCCACCCTTATTCTTTTTGCCCTACCCATGTGCTCTCCAACCCCGCCAGTGCTCTCCGCCCCCCATAGTGCTCTCCAGCACCCCATGCTCCCCACCCCTGTTCCCCCCCCCCCCCAGTGCTCTCCAGCTCCCCCCATCACTCTCCAGCCCCCCGTGCTCCCACCCTTATTCTTTTTGCCCTACCCATGTGCTCTCCAAACCCGCCACTGCTCTCCGCCCCCCATAGTGCTCTCCAGCACCCCGTGCTCCCCACTCCTATTCTTTCTCCCCCCCCCCAGTGCTCTCCAGCTCTCCCCATCACTCTCCAGCCCCCACCCCAGTTCTCTCCAGCCCCCCGTGCTCCCCACCCCTGTTCTTTTTGCCCCCACCCATGTGCTCTCCAACCCCGCCAGTGCTCTCCGCTCCCCATAGTGCTCTACAGCCCCCCGTACTTTCCACCCGTTTTTTTCTGGCGCCCACTGGTGCTCTCAAGCTCCCCCCATTGCTCTCCACCCCCAGTGCTCTCCACTCCCCCCTGCTCTTTGTACCGCCCAGTGCTCTCCACCCCTGTTCTTTCTCACCCCCCAGTGCTCTCAAGATCCCCCCCCAGTGCTCTTTACCTCCCACACGGTTAGCCCCATCAGTGCTCTCCAGCCCCCCCTCTCAGCCTCCCATGCTCTCCACCCCTGTTCTTTTTGGCTCCCCCTCCCCAGTTCTCTTAAGCCCCCCCAGCGCTCTCCGCTCCCCACCCCTGTGATCTCCACTCCCCCCTGCTCTTTGCCCCCACCCATGTGCTCTCCAACCCCGCCAGTGCTCTCCGCTCCCCCTTCTCTCCAGCTCCCCCCCCAGTGCTCTCACTTCCCCAGGACCAGAGCACAGGCTGACTGGGGACAGAAAATGAGGACGGCTGAAGGTGCAGGTGGCCAGGGACCACTCCATCTCACAGCAAACAGATCCTCTGGAAGGAGCACTGTCCCAATCCAAAACGAGAACAGACCCTGCCTGCTGATGGCGATCATGGATATCCTGCTGGCATGGAAGGTACCGTACCGAGCATCAACATCACACCTTCCCACAGACAGGGACTGCAGACTGGGACATGGGGCATAGGAGAGACTGCATTCACGGGCACAGTAAAGCTGCATTTGATGAGCATAGTGAGGCTGCAATGACGGGCACAGTGAGGCTGCAATGATGGGCAAAGTAAAGGTGCATTTGATGGGCACAGTAAAGCTGCATTTGATGAGCACAGTAAAGCTGCATTTGATGAGCACAGTAAAGCTGCATTTGGTGGGCACAGTGTGGCTGCATTTGGTGGGCACAGTGTGGCTGCATTTGGTGGGCACAGTGTGGCTGCATTTGGTGGGCACAGTGTGGCTGCATTTGGTGGGCACAGTGTGGCTGCATTTGGTGGGCACAGTGTGGCTGCATTTGGTGGGCACAGTGTGGCTGCATTTGGTGGGCACAGTGTGGCTGCATTTGATGGGCACAGTGAGGCTGCATTTGATGGGCACAGTGAGGCTGCATTTGATGGGCACTGATGAGGATGCATTTGATGGGTACTGGTGGGGCTGCATTGAGCTCTTGTATCATGTCTGCAGCCTCTGCCCATCTCCTGTATCATGTCTGCAGTCTCTGAGGGAGTCTGGAGAGGAGTCAAGAGTGGGAGCACCGCCGGGATGGGGGTCGTGGGAGAAGTCAGATGTGTGGGGACTGTGGAGAGGAGACTATTGGATAAAACCAGAGCCACCGAGCTTGAGCCGACTGACTGAGCCCTGCACGGTGCACCTGAGAGGAGGTCAGTGACAGCACCGCTAGGCCAGTCTGAGGGGGAGTCACTGATGTAAGGGGGGAGTGAATACGATAATTTAAGGGGGCATTGATATAAAGGTTTCCCCCCTATATCAGTAACCCACCCCCCCTTACCTTAGTGTATTCTTTCTGCGGAAGGTGGTCCCCCACGTTCTGAGTTCCTGGGGTCCCCCTTGATGATTGACCACTTTTAACTGGAATTTGCGTTTTATATATATATAAAGCCCTATGTGCTTTCATATCTGTCTTATCTATATAATACACTCTTCAAATGTGCTTTAAAATGTATGGTTTTCCCTTTCATGAACAAGAAAATAATGACGTTATGCTGGTATAATAATGCTGTGGGGCTGGTATGAAATTTTTTCCAGGGCTGGATTTTATTCCCAGTCCGGCCCTGTATCTATATCGAACTGTTGTTGCAACGAAAATGAAAATTAAGCATTTTTTTATGTCGGATCTTTCGATTTTCGGATTCTGCATTTTTGTTTTCGTTTGTTAAAACGATAACGAAAATACCTGAAATTCGGACGAAAACGAATGCACATGTCTATGGTTTAGTAAACATCCCGGGTATGATACATTTTGAAACATGGGACTGCACAAGGTCTGATATCACAATCAGGACAATGGAACCTGATTTCTTTTCTGATTTTGTTTCCACTATCATCTCGCTTTGAGCAACAAACCACACACATCCTTGTAGGTGCTGACTTTTTCTCGGTTGGTGGGATGTAGTCCATGAAGTGACGACCAGTCAGGCGTTCCGGGTTGACAACGCCAACATCTTTATTCACAGCCATTGATGGTGTTTGGTGGTTCACAAAGATACAAAGTCAGAATGAATCACAGGCTTGTCACACTTTAATTTTTTAGCAGAATGTAGGCATTCCACAAGCATTGCTCAAGAAGATGCCTGAAGATCTTCTTGTAGTACTTCTTTTGCTGTTTCCTCATTGCTGGCTAGAATGTCATTGCTTGGTCGGCTCTGTCCACACCTCCCATGGTGTTCTTGTAGTCTATCACTACTTGTGGCTTCATGATTTCTTTCCCACCTTTCGTGCATACCATAACAGTTTAGGTATTATGAACTGTACTCATTAGGCACAACTCTTTCCATCATTTTGCCTTTCTGCCAGGCAACCATTTCTCCAGTCTTCAGCTTCTTATTTACAAACATTGGCGGCATGTCACGCCGGTTAGCCCTAGCGGTTCCATAGGCATCTATTTTCTTTAGCAGAAGAAACGCATAAAGTTCAGGAGACATATAAAAGTTGTCGGTTGTTACGCACAAGCCCTGTTTGAGCAATGGTTTAATGAGTGACAGAAGATGTTGCCCTTCTAAAGTTATATTTTGGATTAAATTTTGTTCCTTTTCTAGCATATAGGACTGAATTCCAAATGTATCCAGTTGACGATTCGCATAGCATGTAAGATTTTACGCCAAATCGTGCTCTCTTTTATGCAATGTATTGTACCCAGCTGAGCCTTTCCCTGTAGGCCATTAACCACTTAAGCCCCGGACCATTTGGTAGCTAAAGGACCAGAGGTGAATTCAGAATTTTGCACTGCGCTGCTTTAACTGTAAATTGTGCGGACATGCAATGTTGTACCCAAACGAAATTTGCGTCCTTTTCTTCCCACAAATAGAGCTTTCTTTTAATGGTATTTGATTGCCTCTGCGATTTTTATTTTTTGCGATATAAACGGAAAAAGACCGAAAATTTTGAAAAAATATGATATTTTCTACTTTTTGTTATAAGAAAAATCGAATAAACTCAATTTTAGTCATACATTTAGGCCAAAATGTATTCAGCCACATGTCTTTAGTAAAAAAAATGTCAATAAGCGTATATTTATCGGTTTGCGCAAAAGTTATAGCGTTTACAAACTAGGGTACATTTTCTGGAATTTACACAGCTTTAAATTTATGACTGCCTATCTCATTTCTTGAGGTGCTAAAATGGCAGGGCAGTACAAAACCCCCCCAAATGACCCCATTTTAGAAAGTAGACACCCCAAGGAAATTGCTGAGAGGCATGTTGAGCCCATTGAATATTTTTTTTTTTGTCCCAAGTGATTGAATAATGACAAAAAAAAAAAATTACTAAAAGTTTTCACTAAATGATATATTGCTCACACATGCCATGGTTATATGTGGAATTGCACCCCAAAATACATTCTGCTGCTTCTCCTGAGTACGGGGATACCACATGTGTGGGACTTTTTAGGAGCCTAGCCACGTACGGGACCCCGGAAACCAAGCACCGCCTTCAGGATTTCTAAGGGTGTAAATTTTTGATTTCACTCCTCACTACCTATCACAGTTTTGAAGGCCATAAAATGCCAAAATAGCACAAAACCCCCCCAAATGACCCCATTTTAGAAAGTAGACACCCCAAGGAAATTGCTGAGAGGCCTGTTGAGCCCATTGAATATTTTTTTTTTGTCCCAAGTGATTGAATAATGACAAAAAAATTACAAAAAGTTGTCACTAAATGATATATTGCTCACACATGCCATGGTTATATGTGGAATTGCACCCCAAAATAAATTTTGCTGCTTCTCCTGAGTACGGGGATACCACATGTGTGGGACTTTTTAGGAGCCTAGCCGCGTACGGGACCCCGAAAACCAATCACCGCCTTCAGGATTTCTAGGCACAAATTTTTGATTTGACTCCTCATTACCTATCACAGTTTCGAAGGCCATAAAATGCCAAAATAGCACAAAACCCCCCCAAATGACCCCATTTTGGAAAGTAGACACCCCAAGCTGTTTGCTGAGAGGCATGGGGAGTATTTTACAGCTCTCATTTGTTTTTGAAAATGAAGAAAGAACATTTTTTTTTTCTTTTTTTTTTTTCAATTTTCAAAACTTTGTGACAAAAAGCGAGATCTGCAAAATACTCACAATACCTCTCAGCAAATAGCTTGGGGTGTCTACTTTCCAAAATGGGGTCATTTGGGGGGGTTTGTGCCATCTGGGCATTCCATGGCCTCCGAAACTGTGATAGGCAGTGAGAAGTGAAATCAAAAATTTACACCCTTTAGAAAGCCTGAAGGCGGTGATTGGTTTTTGGGGTCCCGTACGCGGCTAGGCTCCCAAAAAGTCTCGCACATGTGGTATCCCCGTACTCAGGAGAAGCAACAGAATGTATTTTGGGGTGTAATTCCACATATGCCCATGGCATGTTTGAGCAATATATCATTTAGTGACAACTTTGTGCAAAAAAAAAAAAAATGTTATTTTTTCCGCAACTTGTGTCAACATATAAAATATTCCATGGACTCAACATGCCTCTCAGTATATAGCTTGGGGTGTCTACTTTCCAAAATGGGGTCATTTGGGGGGGGTTTTGAACTGTTCTGGCATTTTATACACAACATTAGGAAGCTTACATCCACTCTTCTAACCACTTGAAGACAAAGCCCTTTTTGACACTTTTTGTTTACATGAAAACATATTTTTTTTTGCAAGAAAATTATGTTGAACCCCCAAACATTATATATATTTTTAAAGCAAAGGCCCTACAGAATAAAATGGTGGGTGTTGCATTTTTTTTTCTACACAGTATTTGCGCAGCGATTTTTCAAACGCATTTTTTGTGGAAAAAATACACTTTTTTTAATTTTAATGCACTAAAACACACTATATTGCCCAAATGTTTGATGAAATAAAAAAGATGATCTTAGGCCGAGTACATAGATACCAAACACGACATGCTTTAAAATTTCGCACAAACGCGCATTGGCGACAAACTACATACATTTTTAAAAGCCTTTACAGGTTACCCCGTTAGATTTACAGAGGAGGTCTACTGCTAAAATTACTGCCCTCGATCTGACCTTTGCGGTGATACCTCACATGCATGGTGCAATTGCTGTTTACATATGACGCCAGACCGACGCTTGCGTTCGCCATTGGGCAAGAGCAGGGCAGGACAGGGGTGCTTTTTTTTTTTTTTTTTTTTTTATTCATTTTGCTTTTTTATTTTATTTTTAAACTGTTGCTTCTATATTTATTTATTTTTTATCATTTTTATTGTTATCTCAGGGAATGTAAATATCCCCTATGATAGCTATAGGTAATGACAGGTACTCTTGTTTGAAAAAACTGGGGTATATTGGACCCTAGATCTTTCCTCTGCCCTCAAAGCATCTGACCACACCAAGATCGGTGTGATAAAATGCTTTCCCAATTTCCCAATGGCGCTTTTTATATCCGGGGGGGGGGGTCATTCCCTCCCACTGCTTGTAAAAGCAGTCCAGAGGCTAATTAGCCACTAGGATTGCTTTTACATGAAAGCCGGCCGCTGGCTGAAAAGAATGATACCAAGATGATACCTAAACCCGCAGGCATCATTCTGGTATAAACCTTCAAAGTCCAGCAACATACCAGTACGTTGCTGGTCCTTGTTGGACATGTATTGTAATCTTTTTTTTCATGCAGCCTGTTGGATGAACGAAAAAAAAAGATTGATCGGTGGGTATGCCCACCATTAGAATACCGCCCTTCATCCACCCACTTCTAATGATGGGCATACATGCACCATTTATATATGCCGAAGCATGGGGGCATCTTCCCGCAAAAGTTATGCCGCGTACACATGGTCAGACTTTTCCACGGGCAAGCCTCCGTCGGAATTTCGACTGTATGTACGCGGCATTAGGAGCAAAATCGCTCCTCCGCCCCTGCTGCCCCAATACTTCGGCATATATGTTTTTGTTTTTTTTAACTGTGGTGGCGAAATCACCTCCTACAGCACTGGAGTCACAGGGATCAGGCCTGTCTCTGCGAACGCTGCAGTTATGTGTGTTGTGTTTTGCAAGTGACAGTGATCGATCGATACTGCACTTGGGTGGCCTGGGCTGGACGGAGGGGCAAAACGCAGGTGCTAGCAGGTATCTGGGCTGATTCCGCTAACACTGCGTTTTTGGGAACCCTAAACTGCTGGGGACGCTAGTATAGATCTGATCAGATCAGATATTGATCTGTTCAGATACTATACCACTAAGGGGGGTGTATGCTTCACGCGTGGGTGTTAGCGTTACTGGCACTAACCTGACGCTGCCTGGGGTGTGACGCAGACCCTCTCTGACGCTAAAACCTAATTGATATCACCCGCCGGGCGATCAGGGGGTTAAACCTTTATTGGGTTATATACGGCGGGTGCCCTGACACTATAAAAAGCAAACTAACTAACCAGCGTCACCCGTAACACTTATATGGTGATTACTGGTTAAAGGGTTAACTAGGGGCAATTAGGGGGTTAAAACCTTTATTAGGTAATATATGGGGGTACCTGACGCTATATAAAAACCTGACGGCGAACCTAAAAAAAAATTACTGGCTACCGATCTGCATCACCGACACTAAGACAACGATCATAAAAACGATCGCTTAGCGACAGTGGTGATAGGGGGTGAAAGGGTTACCTAGGGGGCGATCAGGGGGTTAAACCTTTATTAGATAATATATTGGGGTACCTGACGCTATAAAAACCTGCGGCGAACCTAAAAAAAATTACTGGCTACCGATCTGCATCACCGACGCTAAGACAGCGATCAGAAAAATTATCGCTTAGTGACAGTGGTGATAGGGGGTGAAAGGGTTACCTGGGGGGCGATCAAGGGGGTTAAACCTTTATTAGGTAATATATGGGGGTACCCGACGCTATAAAAACCTGCGGCGAACCTAAAAAAAATTACTGGCTACCGATCAGCATCGCCGACGCTAAAACATCGATCAGAAAAATGATCGCTTAGTGACCGTGGTGATAGGGGGTGAAAGGGTTACCTGGGGGGCGATCAAGGGGGTTAAACCTTTATTAGGTAATATATGGGGGTACCCGACGCTATAAAAACCTGCGGCAAACCTAAAAAAAATTACTGGCTACCGATCAGCATCACCGACGCTAAGACATCGATCAGAAAAATGATCGCTTAGCAACGGCGGTACTAGGGGGTGAAAGGGTTATCTGGGGGGTGATCAGGGGGTTAAACCTTTATTAGGGGGGGTTAGGGGGCTACACTGGACCTAAAACTAAATGTACTGACACTTTTACAGTCACAAATGTCACTGATTGCAGTGATCACTAAATAAATGGTCACTGCAATCAGTGACACTGTGACTGGGGGCTGGGGGGTGATGTGGGGGGGCGATTTATGTACCTATGTGTCCTGGTGTCAGTGTAGTGTTGTGTGCACTAACCTGCATCTTCTCCTGTACGGCGCTCGGTATATGTGAGCGCCGCAGGAGAGATGACATCACTTCCTCCAGCCTGTGTAAACAAGCACACAGGCAGGGGAAGCTCTCATTCGCCGGGAGCGATCGAGAGGGGGTGGCCGGAATCGAACGGCCGTCCCCTCATGCCGGATCGCTCCCGAAGGTAAAACGACCGCTAACTGTAAAGAAGGGAGGTCCGATCGGACCCCCCAACTATACAAAGGCAATCACGTACATATACGTGATTCTGCCTGTCGGTGCCATTCTGCCGACGTATATTTACAGTGGGCGGTCGTTAAGTGGTTAAACTTTCATCTATGCTGATATCTCTTTCTGGCACAATTGCATCGTTGAAAATTCTTTAGAATCATTTGAGATACCGTATATACTCGAGTATAAGCCAAGTTTTTAAGCACAATTTTTTGTGCTGAAAATGCCCCCCTCGGCTTATACTCGAGGCACCTTTTTGCGCCTGATCTCCCGGAATTTGGGGAGCCGGTACTGGCCGGCCGTAGGTCCCCTGGACCCCAAACTTGGCACACATGTAGCCCCACTCTTCCTCTACAAGTGTGCAAAGTTTCTTGTCCAGGGGACATACGGCTGGGGAGCACCGATTTTTCAAAACTGGGCACCCCTTCCATAGACTCCCATGTTAAACGTCAGTCTAGTCATGGACACAGTGAGGCATGGGCACAGTGAGGCAAAGTGATACACACCCTAGGCTTATACTCGAGTCAATAAGTTTTCCCAGTTTTTGTGGTAAAATTAGGTGCCTCGGCTTATATTCGGGTCGGCTTATACTCGAGTATATACGGTACTTCCTAAATTTTCTTTCATTTTGGTGCAGGATGAATAGTTTCATCAAATTCTTCGTTGCTTTCGAAGTGTAAATATTTAATTATTAGGGAAAATATGTACTCTGACATGACTGTGCTGTCGTCACTTTCAGTGTTTGATGACGAATTTCCCCACGAATCACCTATCGCTCGATTCTGCAAGTGATTCTAATTCACTATCGCTGTAATCCTAGGGACAAGGTAAGTAACTGTACAAGGATACTGCGGTGTAATCCCGAGTGTGGCTTGGAGTTACTGCTTTTGGTACTGAAAATTAACCCCAAGCCACACTTGAGATTATGGCCAGGGAGGTTAAACTAAGTAATGTGAGGTATGCAACATTCACAGATAACCGTTATAACCCAGCTGAATTTACTGTGTAACACTATGTGCCTTATTAATTAAAATATTTTAAACCGGGATCACAGTTTTGTGTTGCAGTAATGCGTAAACAAAATATTAAAAAACATTTTTTTTTAATGGGCTGCCATTACACAACACACGGTAACGAGCAATGAAACATAATTAAACAGGCATGCGTTAATGCAATACTTTGATATGAAAGCAGAATCTAAGGCCGGAATCATATTTTTTTTTCTTATTTTCCTGTATGTGCCTATATATGATTAATGACTCTGGGGAATTATAGACAGTTCTATCCAAGACACAATGACAAATACATTTTGCAGTTTTATTAGAAATACTGTGCTACAACCTTTAGGTTTTATAGGGTTGATTTACTGATGACAAATAGATTGTTCCCTCTGCAAGGGAAGATGCATTTTGGAAGAAAATTTTCTCCAGAGCTTAGTGAATGAGGTGAAGCTTTGCTGACTTTCATCATCATGTGTCAGAAAAAATGCAATTTTTTTGTTTTCCTTCCAGATTACTGGATATTCTTTACACGTGCAATTTTACAATTCTCGCTGAGTCCTGGGGGGGAAAATCCCTTTGCCCTGTTTGGCTTTAGTAAATGAACCCTCAGCTGCGATTTCAGATTTTATCTGCAGTGCCAGCTGCTGGTAAAATCGGAAAACAAACCAAACCAAACTGGGTGATTCCAATGTTGTGATATATGGCAAAAGTAACCCTATCTAGACTAGTACAAGATAGATTCTAATTGGTTGCTATACTGGTATTTTTTTTGTCAGTGCATATGAAAATCACTTAAATTCTGAATAAATTCCACTGCTGTGATCAAGGATTTTCCTATAATGTGCAAATGTACATAGCATATTTGCACTATATGGCACTTACTTGCCAAAATAACTTGTCCAGCACTGTGAAGGCTGCAATGTCCCTCTATGGTTGGTAGCCACCATCATCTTGATTGGCCGACCCAGGATAATTAATCCTGGCACTTGGCAGACGCTGGGATTGAGCACTAAGCTGCCCATACACGGGTTAATGTAGGTTTAAAAAAACAAAAACATTTCAGGTAGACAGATGCTATTAATGCAGAAGAGAGACGAAAATATAGGCAATAAAAGTCTACCCGTCTGCAGTGTTTTGTTCCACTTTAAGAACAAAAAATCTTTATTGAATAAGCATTGTGTATCCACAACTGAATTCCCTGTATTTTGGAATTAAATATATTGCTGTTAATAATCAATGTGGTTACCTGATCCCATGTTCCTGGACCTGCTTAGGTAACCCATTAAAAGTGTTAAGATTTCTACTATTTATTGAAAGGTATACAAGCACTACTGTATGTGGGTTGCTCAGAACATCAGAATTATTTTTTATTATGTAACCCTTTGCACTGTTTTATTCTTGTCTGAGATTTCATAAATTAGATATTACAGAATATAGCATTCTAGATTACACTGTTGAGTGTTCTTTTTATGCATCTTTTTCTTTTGCAGTATTTTGGAAGCTTGTTGGTAATTTTCTGCATTGAGTTAGCATGTGGAGTCTGGACATATGAGCAGGAAGTCACGGTATGTAGTACAACTAAGAGCACACAAGAATATACCTGTTCACATAACGTGTATATATATATATTTATATAAACGTAAATGTTTGGTTATAATATGTTTAGCCTTTCAAGGAGCAAATAACATTACATTACCATGCCATCAGAGTTGGAGTTAACGTATAAACAAATACTGTATGTCACACATTATAACAAACTTGTTGAATCAGATGTATCTTCTAGGGATGATAAAAAGTCATGATAATGCTACTATCACAGACAGGCTTTATACTTCTCTCCAGCCAAGGCTGCTATAAATGATTCTATGCACTATATAAAGTGATGCGGAATTTGGCAAAGTTTATACACAAATATAATAATAAAGACAAATACACACTTCCAACAGTTAATACAAATGTAATTTCCCAGGAGATGACCAGTGGGATTCTTCTTAGCGTTATGTGTTACTGTATACTTCCCATTCTTGACTTTTGAGACACTGAATACCCTGTGCTTTAGATGTAGCGTCCTTCATTGCGCTTTGATGTACTGCTGCACAAACCTCGTGAGAGACATCTGTTGCCCGAAGCAAGGAAAGCTAATCGTGCTGTAGCTGACATTACAGCTCTGGCCAAAGCTTTGTTTACAATATAGTGAAACTAGACACACGCTTAAGGCAACATGATTTCTTTTTAATTAAAACGTTAAAATAGAACTCCAACCTAATTGATAACTTGGAGTAAATTGTGCCCATTTGCCCATTTGCCCAATTAGTTTATCTAAAGGTCTCGCACCAATCACTTGTTACTAGTTCTTTTACAGTTACTGCCATAGCATGTGTACTGACTGCTGCACAAATAGGCTGGATGCATTAGGACAGCATGTGCCAGTGGCTTTCAGTATGCTGTCAAATGTGTAAAATGAATGAGTTTTATAGCAACAGTGCCAGCATACTTTGCAGGCATAGCACTGGGTTTGCAGGCAACTTGCATTTGGTCTCGACAAAGTACTGTATAAAGCGAAGCATGATATTTGCTAAACATCTATGAATTATAAATTAGGAATGTCAATGAGCATAAAGATTTCACACGGGATTCCACTTGTAACTCAATTGTAAGCCTAATGTAACTTTTAACCCTTTCACTCCCAGGTCCGTATGGTGTACGGACCTACAGCACCACTTAGATATGGACCTGGCATTCCTCCTTCTGCTAGAAGCTCATAGTCACTTCAGCTACCATGAGCTAAATAGCAGAACAGTTTAACAGAGCTATTCACTGAAGATGTGCAAAGAGTCATTTCTTCAGTTGTCACATGAAAAGATATAATAAAATATTTACAAAAATGTGAGGGGTGTACTCACTTTTGTGAGATACTGTATGTGGGAGGTGGACTCTAGAGGGAGGGAGAGTTGGGCTTGAATGAGAAGAATTCAACATAGATAAATAATCTTCTAACATGTAGAATGTAACATTGATAGGAGATGGTGATTATACAGGACCTTTAGATAAACCATTTTTTTATCTGAGCACCTGTCTCCTTACATTTAGATGTTGTTGGAGAAGCAAAATTCCAAGATGGATGGTCACTTAGCTATTGTGATTTCAGTGATGCTAAAATAGCTTGAGAGCATTGAAAGCCCAGCTGTAATTTTTGGTTAGGATAGGAAAGGGTTATAACCTTAGTAAAAAATTTTTTATTGCTATTTGTGACCCTGCTGGGGATATGTCTCCCCTTTCTTATGGTAACCACAGCTAAAGTGAGGACATCTCCATGACAAAGAGACACAGACAGCAATAAAAACCAAAGACAGAGGTTCTAACCCATCTGCAGTCTACTAAAATGTTTTCTTACTGTCTGGGCTCCTGTCTGAGAAACTTTGCTTGCTTTTTATCTCCGTGACCACACAGGAAGTCCTAGAGACAGAGGTTCTCACCCCTTCTGACATTTTCCAGAAGTTAAAATAACTCTGGCCAGGGTTGTGCCTCAAACAATTTCCAGGCATTTTGGTAGACATGATTTAGTGCAGCAAGCTAAAAAATAGCCGTATTTGAAAGAAATGTTTTGGTTTAATCATACATTTAACAGTTCTTTATGCTTGATTTGCTTCTACTTTAGTGTTATAAGGTGATTTTTGTAAATCATTCTCACACAGACATCTTACATGATAAATGGCTTTTAGATATATTTGACTTGCCATGCTGTATATCTTTTAAAATATACCTATAAACTTTTTCATATCAAAATTACATTTCTAGTAGCTAGGCATTTCCAGGAAGCTGGTCATATTATATCACATAAACCTCACACTTATGAGAATTCCTTCACCTCAGCTTTTAACTTTAGTCTGAAGAAATATCAGATTCGGCAAACATTTACAAAGCATTTACAATAGACCTTTCCAAAACTTAACAAGTCTGTATGAATAAATTCCTGACATGTAAATTTACAGCGACAGTATACATATTTTTTTAAATCTGTACTTTTCATTGTTAATAAGTTGTTTGAAAACCAGACAAAGTGGCTGGCTAGTCAGAGATAGTAGCTTGGCCTAGACTAAGATACTTATCATTAAAAAAAAATTCTAACTGAACACTAAAAGTGCATTTACCCTTTAAAAGAGCATATCTTGATCATATAAAATAAACTGACTCAGTGAAGAGACCTGGATGTATGATTCTTTGGGGTTGATTTACTAAAACTGGAGAGTGCAAAACCTGGTGCAGCTGTGCATAGAAAATAAACAGCTTCTATATTTTTTTTTATCAAGGCGTAATTGAACAAGGTGACGTTAGGAGCTGATTGGCTACCTTGTACAACTGCACCAGATTTTGCACTCTCCAGTTTTAGTTAACCATTATGGCTCTTCTTTAGCTAGCATTGCATCTGGCAATGGAAGGATCACTTTCACATAGTGGGCCAGCTTCAATGGGCTTTTAACTATATGCCAACCAAGAATACTTATTATTGTAGTGTTTGCTGAAGATGAGTTCCGGTAATACTAATTAATTAATTAAAGTGGTTCTAAAGCTTGGGGGAGAAAAAAGCAAACAAACATGTTAGACGTACCTGCTCTGTGAAATGGTTTTGCAGAGAGCAGCCCCAATCCTTTTCTTTTCCAGTCCACTGACAGAGATCCTAGCTCACCCCCCCCCGAGTAGCCCCAACAACAAGCCGCTTGCTATTATGGCACTTGAGCAGACTCACTCCCAAGCCACGCTCCTGTGAATGGACATTGTCCTATTATACATGGAGAATTACTTGGTCCTGCCCCCCGCTCTTTCCTCATTGGCTTACTGGCTGTCATTGACTCATTGGCTCACTGGCTGTCTATGGGGGCACTGAAGGAGGCTCGCTCCCAAGCTGCGCTTCATTGTCCATTCACACACTGAGCGTGGCTTGGCACTTCCCCATGCACTCTCCTCATTGGCTCACTAGCTGTGATTGACAGCAGTAAGAGCCAATGGCTCCTGCTGCTGTGTGAGACAATGAGGAGACAGAGACTCCTGCACATCGTTGGATCGGGATGGGGCCCAGGTAAGTATTAGGGAGGGCTGGGGGGAGCTGCACCCAGAAGATATTTTATCTTAATTGAACGCATTGAATGCATTAAAGTGGTTGTTATTTTAAAAAAAAAATCTGAACCTTTACAAATATGTCATACTTGCCTCCACTGTGCAGTTAGTTTTCCTCCTGTTCTGGGGTCCCACGGCGGCTCTCGCGGCTCCTCCCCGCAATAGCTAACTCCCTCTGAGAAGCTCTCTCCCGAGGGGGTTACCTTGCAGACGCGCTCCCGTGTCATACACTTGCTGTCCATAGCCGCTGAGTATATGACTCGGCCCCGCCCCCGGCGGCCTACGCCATTGGATTTGATTGACAGCAGCGGGAGCCAATGGCTGCACTGCTATCAATCTATCCAATCAACGCCGAGACTCCGCGGAGAAGAGGACACCAGGGATACGCAGAGCAGGTGAACTGGCTCAGGTAAGTAAAACGGGGGGCTGGGGGGCCCGTGATTGCCAGGTCTTTTTTTCACCTTAATGCATAGGATACATTAAGGTGAAAAAACACAAACCTTTACACAACCCCTTTAAGGTAACAAACCTTCTGCCTTTAGAACCACTGTAAGAGTATTTGCTTTCCTAAATTACTAGTTTCAAACTGTAACTTCTTAATACAGTTTGTAAAAGAAGTGATGCCTGGAGCTTTAAACACGCTTTGAAGAGATATTTAGTATGCTGCAAGTAGTGCTGATAATTTCAAATTCTGCTGGTTTACTAAATAAAGCATGCAATAAAAAATATGGATGTTACCATTGCTGACCTGTTTTTGAAAATGCAAAATGTTTGGATTTCATGCCAAGCCTCAGTAATTTGTGAATCACTGATCCAAAATAAGTATGCATGCCATGATTTCACGTGCATACTTATTCCAAGATACAACATTTTATTTTCATATGCACAGGAACAAGAACCAGGTGCAAAGAAATGCTTTCTGTATTCTCACAGGTTAACAAAAATAAGTACACAACGTGTATAGAGATACTCAATAATAATTGGTAGCAGCAGTATCCCCCAAACCTCAACCACTTAAATTAAAAAATAAGAACAGTAAAGTTAGCACAATTTTTATTTTTTTTTATTGTGAAAGATAATGTTATGTTGAGTAAATTGATACCCAACATGTCACGCTTCAAAATTGCGCCCACTCGTGGAATGGCGACAAACTTTTACCCTTAAAAATCTTCCTAGGCGACGTTTAAAAAATTCTACAGGTTGCATGCTTTGAGTTACAGAGGAGGTCTAGGGCTCGAATTATTGCTCTCGCTCTACCGATACCTCACGTGTGTGGTTTGAACACCGTTTTCATATGCGGGCGCTACTCATGTATGCGTTCGCTTCTGCGCGCGAGCTCGGTGGCACGGGGCGCGTTTAATTAATTTATTTTTTCTTATTTATTTTACCTTTGATTTTATATTATTACACTGTTCTTTTAAAAAAAAAATTGTGTCAATTTGATTCCTATTACAAGGAATTAAAACATCCCTTGTAAAATAAAAAAAGCATGACAGGACCTCTTAAATATGAGATGTGGGGTCAAAAAGACCTCAGATCTCATATTTACACTAAAATGCAATAAAAAAATAAATACCATTTTTTTTGTCATTTGAAAAAAATAAATAGAAATGGCCCTCTAAGAGCTATGGGCGGAAGTGACGTTTTGACGCTGCTTCCGACCTGCAATGGTATGGAGATAGGTGGGGGCGATCTTACCCTCACTCGTCTCCATACCACACATGGAAGAGGACCTGATCGCCTCCGCCGCTGCCGACGGCTCGGCCCTCTCCTGCCGCCGATAAAAGTGATTTCACTGCGAATCCGCCGCAGGGACCACTATTATCGGAAACCAGGCCGCCCGCTGAAGAAGATACCGGGGTTATGCCAGCTAGCTGATGCCATAACAAAGATATCCCTCTTCAAACAGCCAACGTATATCCGGAAGTGGTTAAAAGTAATAAGAAAGTAAAAAAAAAGTCACTGATCAAAAATCGAATTAATCATTGGATAAAAACTGTATGTGCACATGATAATAGTTCTTCATGTGAGTCTCCAAAAAGTATAGAGGTCAGAGGGTCTGCATGAGATCCAGGCAAATGACGTTTTCAGAAGGAGGGGATTATTGGCTGTTTCTGTGACAGGTTCCCTTCTGGGCTACAGTAAGCATGCCACTAAATCTGTATTCACAATTCCAGTATTAGAGCGGAAGGGTTCTGTAATAGCTTCAGGAAAAAGTTTTGTTAAAGTGATAATAAAGGCAGATTTAAAATAAATAAATAACACGTTAATGAGAAGGAGGAGACATAGGAGAGCCGCTGCTGGGGCTCAGGTAAGTGGGAGGCTGCTGCACACAGAAGGTCTTTTACCTTCATGCATAGAAAAACCTTAAGCCTTTAAAACCACTTTAAATTCTTCCAGAATGTTTGTTAAATCCAATGCTCTTCAGGCGTGTTCAGAAGCTAAGATTAAACCATGCCCATGTATTTGGGACCATAGTGTGTTGTTTTAAGTTTGTTACTTAGCACAATGCAAATGCAGTTTGTAGACATTAGAAGACAATTCTTTAGAAAAAATATTATGGGTTTTAAAGTCACCGTATTCAGCTAAAGATGTCTGTTATATACATTTTCAAAAAATATATTCCAGTCAATTATCTTTTATTGTTTTGGATAAAGAACGGAAAATCTTTAGACTCCATTCACACAGGGGCAACACGACTTCCAGCGCGACTTTGGGAGGCAACTTGGACACGACTTGAGTATGAATCACAGCGCGACATGAGGCAACTTACAAGGCAACTTCAAGTTGCCTCCAGGACAGGAGACATTCCAGTGGCCAATCAAACAAGAATCAGCTCTGTGGGAGAGAGGGGGGAGGGAGAGGTTTGCCTGAGAAATGTATTTTCTCTTCCTGGAGAGTTGCTTCTGTTAAGACAGGGGATCCGACTTCTGAGGCGACTTCCATTGAAATCAATGGGTACAGGTCGCCTAGAAGTCGGATTGAAGTAGTACAGGAACCTTTTTTGAAGTCGGAGCGACTGCAGTAGTGTGCATTAAGACGGCTCCATATACTTACATTGATTTTCTCATGCAGCGCAACTTGAGGCGACTAGGGGCGACCTGGGGCGACTTGAAGTCGGATGCAAAGTTGCCCCTGTGTGAATGGGCTCTAAATGTCTTTCAGGTTTTCATTTCATTCTGTGATTCCATTGAAGAGATTTTCTTTTGCTCCCTATCCCTGTAGCAGAAATGGGGGTGGAGGTGTGACCAGGACAGGAAGGCACTGGGGTTGATTTACTAAAACTGGAGACTGCAAAATCTGGTGCAGCTGTGCATGGTAGCCAATCAGCTTCTAACTTCAAGAGGAACTGCAGTCTGCTCACATAATTTTTAATAAAAATATCTTTGCCATTCTGACGCTTCTCTCCAACCACTTTGCATATTATTTTATATATACTGTGATTCTGTACTTGCCAAATATGCTGCAGAAATCTCCCTTTACTGAGTCTGGCTGTAATCATTTTACCTGTGGGCAGCTGAAGCTGCTGCCTGTTCACTTCCTGGATTTACAGAGGCACACCTCCAGCTCTGCAGCTCTCATTGGCCCTTGTATGACTCACCCCCTCCCTTCCTGGCAAACTCTTCCAAAAGTGAGAGAGAGCTGTGCATGATGTCATAAGCCTAGGTTTTTTTTCCAGACAAGAAACAGGAAGTGGGCTGTGTATGGTATTTATTGGCAGAAAAAAAATGTTTTACTACCCAAAGTTTAAAACAACAAGGGCAGAAGATTTAATAGATGGAAAGATGAAAAAATGACTGAAGTTCCACTTTCAGCTTGTTCAATTAATCTTTGACAAAAATAAAATAAAATGGAAACTGGTTGATTCTTATGTAGAGCTGCACCAGATTTTTGCACTGACCAGTTTTAGTAAATCAACCCTTGTGTCAAAATTCTGATCCTTTCTCACTTTCCCACTTGGAGAATCTCTCAAATAGAGATAGATGACAATGAAAACCCAAGGTTCAATCCTTTCTCTTCTCTAGCCCAAACCAAAACTTAGCCCTAGTTCACACTGGTGCGATTTGACATGCGACTTGACATGTCAAATCGCCGAAATTT
Source organism: Rana muscosa (assembly GCA_029206835.1). NCBI lineage: Eukaryota > Metazoa > Chordata > Amphibia > Anura > Ranidae > Rana > Rana muscosa. The sequence continues at coordinate 713,689,924 of CM055118.1, forward strand.
GCCGCAAATTGCGGCCAATGGCACCGTCCTAATCGGTGCGACGCCGCATCTGCGGCGCTGCACCGATTACAAAAAGTAGTTTCTGTACTACTTTTTGTGATTTCAGCCGCGATTTACATTGACATCTGTTTCAGATGTCTTTGAAATTGTGGCTGAAATCGGTACTGCCAGCGGGAGTGAAATCGTGCGAGTTCAGCTGAACTCGCAGGCTTCACTCCCGCAGCCCCAGTGTGAACGTGGGCTAAAAAAAAATAGTTTTGGATGGAATAGGGCTTTAATCATATATTAAAATGATATTATGTAGGTGAAAATACAATTTTGACATTTGTTGAATTTTAATCCTTTCTCGGCTTTATAATAGAAAACTATTCATATGTTTGGCTGTTCATATTAAAGCAAATCTAATTTGCTAGTGTATGTTACCTGTATATAATATAAGTAAAAAGGGTCTCCACCGTGACTCTGCTGTTGGTGATGTGCAGCTTGAAGCAGAGTTACTATGTAATATCAGTCTTATACTTAGACCTAGAACCTTTCTCAATAGAATAATTGTATTTTTAGTTGTTTTTTTCTTTTGTGTTCTTTTTTTTTTTTGCTGCCTATTTACCGCACTTTCAATATATTTAACTAATTTTTACTTGCATTTAATGAATTCGAAGGAAAAACGGGGGAAAAAAGCATCTCACGAGGACTCTTTCAATGCTTATTATTAAAGCAGTGTTAGAACTAAAAGCAACATTTATTATATTGCATCTTACTAATGCTTAGATGTGATGGCTGCATTCGTTTTCTTTTTTACGCTTTCTTTTATTTTCATATGATTAAAAAAAAACAGGCTTTCCTGCAAATATATCAGTTACAGGGTTGGGACAAACCATTTACCAATGGCAGGGGGTGCTTACAATTATCAGCTTTTATTTATTTATGTAAAACCTTTATCCCAAAAAGAAAAAAAAAATGTTTTCTGAAGCTGATTACAAAGTATTAGCTGGAGTTTGGCTTCAATTTGTTAGTGCATTCAAAACTGTTGGTGCATCTAAAGCCTCGTACACACGGTCGGATTTCAAACAAACTATTCCGTGGATTTTTGTCTGAAGGGAGTTGGCCGGGCACACCCATAGCATACACACGGCAGGACTTTTCTGCAAACTTTCCCAAAACGTTCCCAACATCACGTGGTTTTTCTGCTCTTTTCCGCCACCCTTTGGTCAAATTCTGCTATTGTTGGTTGATTTTAACATTGGTTCTGGGCATGCGTATTTGTACTTCGGACAAAAGTCCGATGGATTTCTGTACACACGATAGGACTTTGCACCGTAGGACTTTTGTTGCCGAAAAGTTTGTCCGTTTGCAGAGCGAACTTTTGTCCGATGAAAAACGAAAAAGTTTGTCCGATGGAGCGTACACACGGTCTGATTTTTTGGAAAACTTGTGCTCATTTTGAAGTTTGTTGTCAAAAAGTCCTACCGTGTGTATGGGGCTTAACACTCTCCTACCCACAGACTGACAATGCTGCTGTCCAAGGTGCTACTTGTGCTCCTTCATCCAAAGAGGGGCATTCTAATACAGTAGGTGTGTTACTGGCGAGATCACCAGATGAAAACAGTGGGGGAAAGGCCTAGAAAATACAGCCACTACATCTAATTATTGGTAAGCTGCAATATATTACATTTTTGGGTTTGGGTTACTGCTTTAATTCTAGTTGCTGGCTTTGCTGACTCTAGTGGATAAACAAGTACATGTGGGGGAAAAGAGAAGTTAATATACTTGCCTGGTTGATACTGGGTAGCTTAAATCATGTGAGGAAATAATCCTTTACTGTGCTTGAGTGTCATCTCAAAATATTTGGGCTACTCTTCATTCCTTCCTCAGGATCTTGTTGGGATGGTGAAGTCACCCCCCACAGGCTTTTTTTTTTTTTTTTCAGATCAATGCAGCATCTTAGAAAAGGGTCATAAGCAGCATATTGCTTGGAGTTCAAGGTCCGCTTTATTGTAAGGCTGCTTTCACACTGAGGCGCTTTGCAGGCGCTATTGTGCTAAAAATAGCTCCTGCAATGCGCCCTGAAAGAGCCGCTCCTTTGTATCCAGTGTGAAAGCCCGAGGGCTTTCACACTGGAGCGGTGCGCTGGCAGGAGGATAAAAAAACTCCTGCCAGCCGCATCTTTGAGGCGCGGTAGGAGCGGTAAAAATACCACTCCTATAGCGCCCCTGCCCATTGAAATCAATGGAGTAGCGCCTCCAAAACGAACGCCGCAAAGCGACATTTTTGCGGGCGGGTTTAACCCTTTTTCGGCTGCTAGCGGGGGTTAAAATCACCCCACAAGTGCCCGCAAATCGCGGCAAACACGACGGTAAAACGCAGCTAAAAATAGCGGCGTTTTACCGCCAGCGCACCCAGCGCTTCAGTGTGAAAGTAGCCTAACAGTTGTTTTGTTATAATGGTAGTAGATATGCTGCTGCCAAAATATAAATGTATAAGTGTTTGTTTCAGAAATCTTTCAGCTGATCAGGGCTTGTGTTGGCTCATTACTATATGTTTTTTGACAATTTAAAGCTGGAAATGGACCTTCCCCCAAAAACTAAAGTTGCAGTCATTCTCTTGTCTTCCCCCAGCGTTTGTCTAAGTTGTATCTTATTTTTTTCCTCTTAAAGGGTGAGCACCTGTTTTTAACCTCAATCCTTACCTAGACGAGGATGATGTTGCCTTCAGGCCCACACTTTTCCATCCCCAGAGCCTCCTGGAATAACGTCACACATCCCAGGAGGCTACAAGACCAGTCTCCCTGTGATCATCACTTTTTCACATGCACAGTTTTGAGCTGACCGTGAGTCTTCAGGATGTCACGGCCTGCTCCCAAATCCAAGATGTTGGGTTTTTGGGAGGAATTCTTTTTGACCAATGAATTTTTGCACAGATTTTTTGTTTATAAACTCTGTTGGGGAGCTACCCTGACCTATAAATGAAGACTAAAATAATGCTTTGTGGATGTTGGAGGAGGAAAGAGTTGCTACCAGTCTAGGGAGGTAATCAAGCTGGAATTTGGAGTAGTGACATCAGGGAGGTAGCCAAGCCTCTCAGTAGTGTCTCTCAGTGGTTACCCTCTTAACCCCTGGGCAAACATGGTGAGATTATCTCACTATTTAGGGAGTATTTTACTAATATAGCACCCATTTCTAGACTGTATATATTTAAGACCATGTAAATAAGACACAAGTAAATCTGCATCTATTGGTAAGGCTTTGGTCATGTATATCTCTATAAGAATCAATAATGTATATGGAACACCACTACTCTCTAGAACAGGGGTCTCCAAACTGCGGCCCGAGGGCCAGATGTGACCCTTTGATAGCCTTCATCCAGCCCTTGGGGCAGTATTGCTCCCAATGATATGAGGCACTATTCCTCCCAATGGCACCAACAATGGGGCACTATTTATTAGACTAATAGCAATGATGGAACACTATTCCTCCTCTTACTGCCTACCAACACTGGGGCCATGTTTATTCTCACTGATGCTTGGCCCTGGGGCATTTTCTACCCCGACTGGTCAGAATCCGGCCCCCCTGAAGTCTGAAAGACCGTAATCTGGCCCTTTGCATTAAAAAGTATGGAGACACCTGCTCTAGAATGAAAAAAATGTGTTTACTCTGAAAGGTGGTGACATTCATAAAGGAACGCATGTCAGACCCATTATGCTTGAGATTTACATTCGCCTTCAGACTGCCCTAGGTAAACACCACATGTGATGCTGAGCCTTCATGATTGAATGAGCTGAAATCAGATGAATGAAAAGGGCAGGCCAGGGACAGTCAGGCTGGGTAGGAAAAGGTTAGATAATGCTGGATATCTTCTAGCCATGACTTTTGCAGTTTCTAATGCTCTGAGTAAGGTATTTAAGTGCAGGAGAGGAGCATGTACAACTGTGCAAGACGGAAGGGAAGGATGGAGTACAGTTTAAAAGAGGTCGTAATGGTGGCAGGTTTTTTATCTTAATGCACTTTCTTCATTAAGGTGAAAAACCTTTCATGTTCATTGGCTCCCTCTGCTGTCAATCAGATCCTATAAGGAGGGAGCGGGGGGCAGGGCCGGGCTGTCCTGTGTCAATAGGCACACATAGCCTGGCATGTGAGTGAGCCTGCATGTGTGACCTCATAGCAAGTGGCTTGCTAAGGGGGCATGCAGAAAGGGGCGAGGAGCCAAGTGCACCAGTAGGGAACCCCAGAAGAAGAGGTATTGGGCTGCTCTGTGCAACACGAAGTAAGCATATCATATTTATTATTAAAAAAAAAAAAAGCTTTACAATAACTGTAAATATGCATTTTCTAAATTCTACTTTAGTTTGTAACTGAGAGGTTTCCCTTCTCTCCCAGTTAAACTCTGCCTGTAAGTTTTGCAGCGAACAAGATTGCTGAGCAGTTTAATACATATAAACTACATGCCTCTTTATTTTTGCCTGCTTTACAGTAAAATAGTGGTCTATCCTTACAGCTGGGTGTTTTCCTTGTATAGTGTACAAGGCTATGATTTGAGTCAATTGTTCCCTTGCGAGTCCTAAAAAGCACATTGAATTCCTTGTCATAACAGTAATAATCTATATAATTTATGAATGTAAGCTTACTTGTTTGTATTACGAAACTATCGCAAACAGCATGTATAGCGTTTTATCTAGCTTGTGCAGACCAGAGCTTGTCTTGTAGCATGCAAGTCTTTTCCAGTTTCATTTGCATCAGCTTTAGTGCCAAGTCAAACAGTATTTTGCTTACTTTGTTACTCACACATTGCTGATAGGAAAACGTCTGGAAATGGCAACAAAAATATGTTATTGAACAAGGCACACAGAGGACATGACATTGTTTTATCCCTAATATGAGAAAATCATCTGTAGCATAGCAGCTCATTATGGGTTTGATTTACTAAAACTGGAGAGTGCAAAATCTGGTGCAGCTGTACATGGTAGCCAATCAGCTTCTAACTTTAGCTTGTTCAATTAAGCTTTGACAAAAAAAATATCGGATTTTGCACTCTCCAATTTGTGTAAAACAACCCCAATATGTATCTGTGCAATACATAATTATACAATGTACATTTAGGGCCAGTTCACACCAGACACAGTTCCGTTCAGTTCCGTGTGTTTTTTTTCTGCGCAAAATGCATGCACAGTGTTTTCCATGTATTCCAATGGTCTAGTTGGCTCTAGTTTACACCATGCAGTCAGTTTCCGGTCAGTTTCTGCACCGGAAACTGACTGCATGGTGTGAACTAGAGCCTACAAGAGCCATTGGAATACATGGAAAACACTGTGCATGCATTTTTAGTGCAGAAAAAATGCGCACGGAACTGCGTCTGGTGTGAACTGGCCCTTAAAGGGGAACTTGGAGAGGGATATGGTTAGAACCAGTTTGTCAGGTCTGTATTGTTTTTGTGTCATTATTTGGCTAATTTCCACTACAGTTCTGTGGAGTCACTAGAAGAAGTAAGAGGAAACCTCTTCAGCTAGAACACACACCATGGTAATGACAAAAAAACTACTAAGGTTCTAGTTATCTCAGCAGGGAGATGATCTATAGTAAAACCATACCCTTTTTAACTTTGCTAAAAACTAAAATAAAAAGTTTGTGTTGGAATTTCAGCCATGTATGGTTAAATCTAAACTCCTGGAATCGGACAAAATCTAACCTTGCATTAAAAATAGGCCTGTTGTGAAACAATATGAGAAATGTAATGTTAGTACAGCATTATTCATTGAAGACATTGCATTGCCATCTTTGTTTGTATATCATATGATCCAGACTCTGCAGTGTGGCCACTTGCTGAGGGAGTTCAGTAGAGAAGGACTGATTGCCCACTGACCAGTGTCCGTTATAGGACAGATGGATAAGAGAAAAAGGTACCGGTATATTAGTTACTGTCATTTCTGCTGTCTCAAGAATGTCGTTGTGAAAAAAAGACGCTCATGCCATTTTAAGAAAATTATAACTAATTAGGTTTACTTATTCAGGAGCATAAACAAGGAGCAAAAAAACATGTCCTGCCTTGCTTATAACTGAATTGTTCATAGCTGTGTAACCAAGACATTTTTAACCACTTAAGCCCCGGACCAATACGCAGCATAAAGACCAGAGGTGATTTTACAATTTGGCACTGCGCTGCTTTAACTGGAAATTGTGTGGACATGCAATGTTGTACCCAAACAAAATTTGCGTCCTTTTCTTCCCACAAATAGAGCTTTCTTTTAATGGTATTTGATTGTCTCTACGTTTTTTTTTTTTTTTGCGATATAAACGGAAAAACACCAAAAATTTTGAAAAAAATATATATTTTCTACTTTTTGTTATAAGAAAAATCGAATAAACTCAATTTTAGTCATACATTTAGGCCAAAATGTATTCAGCCACATGTCTTTAGTAAAAAAAATGTCAAGCGTATATTTATTGGTTTGCGCAAAAGTTATAGCGTCTACAAACTAGGGTACATTTTCTGGAATTTACACCGCTTTTAATTTTTGACTGCCTATCTCATTTCTTGAGGTGCTAAAATGGCAGGGCAGTACAAACCCCCCCCAAATGACCCCATTTAGGAAAGTAGACACCCCAAGGAAATTGCTGAGAGGCATGTTGAGCCCATTGAATATTTTTTTTTTGTCCCAAGTGATTGAATAATGACAATAAAAAAATTACAAAAAGTTGTCACTAAATGATATATTGCTCACACATGCCATGGTTATATGTGGAATTGCACCCCAAAATACATTTTGCTGCTTCTCCTGACTATGGGGATACCACACTTTTTAGGAGCCTAGCCGCGTACGGGACCTCGAAAACCAAGCACCGCCTTCAGGATTTCTAAGGGCACAAATTTTTGATTTCACTCAAAAAGATGATCTTAGGCCGAGTACATGGATACCAAACACGACATGCTTTAAAATTTTGCACAAACGCGTAGTGGCGACAAACTACATACATTTTTAAAAGCCTTTACAGGTTACCACATTAGATTTACAGAGGAGGTCTACTGCTAAAATTACTGCCCTCGATCTGACCTTCGCGGTGATACCTCACATGCATGATGCAATTGCTGTTTACATATGAAGCCCCAGACCAACGCTTGCGTTCGCCTTTGCGCAAGAGCAGGGCGGGACAGGGGTGCTTTTTTTTTTTTTTTTTTATTATTAATTTTGCTTTTTTATTTTTAAACTGTTCCTTCCATATTTTTTTTTAATCATTTTTATTGTTATCTCAGGGAATGTAAATATCCCCTATGATAGCAATAGGTAGTGACAGGTACTCTTTTAAAAAAAAACAACTGGGGTCTATTGGACCCTAGATCTGTCCTCTGCCCTCAAAGCATCTGACCACACCAAGATCGGTGTGATAAAATGCTTTCCCAATTTCCCAATGGTGCTTTTTATATCCGGGGGGGGGCATTCCCTCCCACTGCTTGTAAAAGCAGTCCAGAGGCTAATTTGCCGCTAGGATTGCTTTTACATGAAAGCCGGCCGCTGGCTGAAAAGAATGATACCAAGATGATACCTAAACCCGCAGGCATCATTCTGGTATAACCATTCAAAGTCCAGCAACATACCAGTACGTTGCTGGTCCTTGTTGGACATGTATTGTAATCTTTTTTTTCATGCAGCCTGTTGGCTGAACGAAAAAAAGAGATTGATCGGTGGGTATGCCCACCATTAGAATACCTCCCTTCATTCACCCACTTCTAATGATGGGCATACATGCACCATTTATATATGCCAAAACATGGGGGCATCCTCCCGCAAAAGTTATGCTGCGTACACACGGTCGGACTTTTCCACGGGCAAGCCTCCGTCGGAATTTTGACCGTATGCACGCGGCATTAGAAGCAAAATCGCTCCTCCGCCCCTGCTGCCCCCATGCTTCGGCATATATGCTCTTTTTTTAACTGTGGTGGTGAAATCACCTCCTACAGCACTGGAGTCGCAGGGATCAGGCCTGTGTCTGCGAACGCTGCAGTTATGTGTGTTGTGTTTTGTAAGTGACAGTGATTGATCGATACTGCACTTGAATGGCCTGGGCTGGACGGAGGGGCAAAATGCAGGTGCTAGCAGGTATCTGGGCTGATCCCGCTAACACTGCGTTTTTTGGAAACCCTAAACTGCTGGGGACGCTAGTATAGATCTGATCAGATGAGATATTGATCTGTTCAGATACTATACCACTAAGGGAGGTGTATGCTTCACGCGTGGGTGTTAGCGCTACTGACACTAACCTGACGCTGTCTGGGGCAACGCAGACCCTCTCTGACGCTAAAACCTAATTGATGTCACCCGCCGGGCGATCAGGGGGTTAAACCTTTATTGGGTTATATACGGCGGGTGCCCTGACACTATAAAAAGCAAACTAACTAATCAGCGTCACCCGTAACACTTATACAGTGATCACTGGTGAAAGGGTTAACTAGGGGCAATCAGGGGGTTGAAACCTTTATTAGGTAATATATATGGGGGTACCTGACGCTATATAAAAACCTGACGGGGAACCTAAATAACGAAATAACTAACTGGCTAACCAGTGTCACCAGTGACACTTATATGGTGATCACTGGTGAAAAGGTTAACTCTAGGGGCAATCAGGGGGTAAAATCTTTATTAGGTAATATATGGGGGTACCTGACGCTATAAAAACCTGGGGGCGAACCTAAAAAAATAACTGACTACCTAGCGGCACCAGCATAACTAATACAGCGATCAGAAAAATGATTGCTTAGTGACACTGGCAAAAAGGGGTGAAAGGGTTAGCTGGGGGGGCGATCAAGGGGTTAAACCTTGATTAGGGGGCTACCCTGGACCTAAAGGGACCTAACACTAACTGCCCTGACACTTTTACAGTTACAAATGTCACTGTTTGCAGTGATCAGTAAATAAATGATCACTGCAATCGGTTAAACTGTGACAGGGGGCTGGGGGGTGACTGAGGGGGCGATCGTGTGCCTATGTGTCCTGGTGTCAGTGTACTGTTTGTGCACTTACTTGATGTCTTCTCTCCACGGCGCTCCGGACTATGAGATGCGCCGCAGGAGAGATGACATCACTTCCTCTGCCTGTGTTTACATTACACAGGCAGAGGAAGCATTTGATTCGACAGGAGCGATCGCGAGGGGGTGGCCAGAAACCAATGGCTGCCCCCTCATCACGGATCGCTCCCGGAGCGATACGGACCGCTCACTGTACCGGAGGGGGGTCCGATCGGACCCACCACCCATACGAAGGCAGGTACGCGATTGTGCCTGTCCGTGCCATTTTGCCGACGTATATATACAGTGAGCAGTCGTTAAGTGGTTAAATGTAACTGAAACCACATATTTGACAAGCTACTGACTGCCATGTCACATTTGTGATAAGATTCTAGCACCAAAGTGTTTTTTTTTTTTTTAAATACCTACCTTATTAGACACATAGAGGTTGATCTACTAAAACTGGAGAGTGCAAAATCTGCAGCTGTGCACAGAAACCAATCAGATTCTAAGTTTTTGTTGTCAAAGCTTTATTAACCACTTAAGCCCCGGACCATTACGCAGCTTAATGACCAGAGGTGATTTCACAATTTGGCACTGCGCTGCTTTAACTGGAAATTGTGCGGACATGCAATGTTGTACCCAAACGAAATTTGCGTCCTTTTCTTCCCAGAAATAGAGCTTTCTTTTAATAGTATTTGATTGCCTCTGCGATTTTTATTTTTTGCGATATAAACGGAAAAAGACTGAAAATTTTGAAAAAAAATGATATTTTCTACTTTTTGTTATAAGAAAAATCAAATAAACAAAATTTTAGTCCTACATTTAGGCCAAAATGTATTCAGCCACATGTCTTTAGTAAAAAAAATGTCAATAAGCGTATATTTATTGGTTTGCGCAAAAGGTATAGCGTCTACAAACTAGGGTACATTTTCTGGAATTTACACAGCTTTTAATTTATGACTGCCTATCTCATTTCTTGAGGTGCTAAAATGGCAGGGCAGTACAAAACCCCCCCAAATGACCCCATTTTGGAAAGTAGACACGCCAAGGAAATTGCTAAAAGGCATGTTGAGCCCATTGAATATTTTTTTTTTTGTCCCAAGTGATTGAATAATGACAAAAAAAAAATAAAAAATTACAAAAAGTTGTCACTAAATGATATATTGCTCACACATGCCATGGTTATATGTGGAATTGCACCCCAAAATACATTTTGCTGCTTCTCCTAAATACGGGGATACCACATGTGTGGGACTTTTTAGGAGCCTAGCCGCGTACGGGATCCCGAAAACCAAGCACCGCCTTCAGGATTTCTAAGGACACACATTTTTGATTTCACTCCTCACTACCTATCACAGTTTCGAAGGCCATAAAATGCCAAAATAGCACAAAACCCCCCCAAATGACCCAATTTTGGAAAGTAGACACCCCAAGCTATTTGCTGAGATGCATGGTGAGTATTTTACAGCTCTCATTTGTTTTTGAAAATGAAGAAATAAAATATATATATATTTTTTTTTCAATTTTCAAAACTTTGTGACAAAAAGCGAGATCTGCAAAATACTCACAATACCTCTCAGCAAATAGCTTGGGGTGTCTACTTTCCAAAATGGGGTCATTTGGGGGGGGGGGGGTTTGTGCCATCTGGGCATTCCATGGCCTCCGAAACTGTGATAGGCAGTGAGTCGTGAAATCAAAAATTTACACCCTTAGAAAGCCTGAAGGCGGTGCTTGGTTTTTGAGGTCCCGTACATGGCTAGGCTCCCAAAAAGTCTCACACATGTGGTATCCCCGTACTCAGGAGAAGCAACATAATTTTTTTTATTTTTTCCGCAACTTCTGTCAACATATAAAATATTCCATGGACTCACCATGCCTCTCAGTAAATAGCTTGGGGTGTCTACTTTCCAAAATTGGGTCAGTTGGGGGGGTTTTGTGCTATTTTGGCATTTTATGGCCTTCGAAACTGTGATAGGCAGTGAGGAGTGAAATCAAAAATTTATACCCTTAGAAAGCCTGAAGGCGGTGCTTGGTTTTTGGGGTCCCGTATGCGGCTAGGCTCCCAAAAAGTCTCACACATGTGGTATCCCTGTACTCAGGAGAAGCAACAGAATGTATTTTGGGGTGTAATTCCACATATGCCCATGGCATGTTTGAGCAATATATCATTTAGTGACAACTTTGTGCAAAAAAAAAATTTATAAAAATTTTTTTTTTTTTTTCCGCAACTTGTGTCAACATATAAAATATTCCATGGACTCGATATGCCTCTCAGTATATAGCTTGGGGTGTCTGCTTTCCAAAATGGGGTCATTTGGGGGGGGGTTTGAACTGTCCTGGCATTTTATACACAACATTAGGAAGCTTACATCCACTCTTCAAACCACTTGAAGACAAAGCCCTTTCTGACACTTTTTGTTTACATGAAAACATATTTTTATTTTTGCAAGAAAATTATGTTGAACCCCCAAACATTATATATTTTTTTAAAGCAAAGGCCCTACAGATTAAAATGGTGGGTGTTGCATTTTTTTTTTCCACACAGTATTTGCGCAGCGATTTTTCAAACAAATTTTTTGGGGAAAAAATACACTTTTTTTTAATTTTAATGCACTAAAACACACTATATTGCCCAAATGTTTGATGAAATAAAAAAGATGATCTTAGACTGAGTACATAGATACCAAACACGACATTCTTTAAAATTTCGCACAAACGCGTAGTGGCGACAAACTACATACATTTTTAAAAGCCTTTACAGGGTACCACGTTAGATTTACAGAGGAGGTCTACTGCTAAAATGCCTGCCCTCGATCTGACCTTCGCGGAGATACCTCACATGCATGATGCAATTGCTGTTTACATATGACGCCAGACCTACGCTTGCGTTCGCCGCAAGAGCAGGGCGGGACAGGGGTGCTTTTTTTTTTTTTTATTATTCATTTTGCTTTTTTATTTTTTTTCTAAACTGTTCATTCCATATATTTTTTTTTTTTAATCATTTTTATTGTTATCTCAGGGAATGTAAATATCCCCTATGATAGCAATAGGAAGTGACAGGTACTTTTTTTGAAAAAACTGGGGTCTATTGGACCCTAGATCTTTCCTCTGCCCTCAAAGCATCTGACCACACCAAGATCGGTGTGATAAAATGCTTTCCCAATTTCCCAATGGCGCTTTTTATATCCGGGGGGGGACATTCCCTCCCACTGCTGTAAAAGCAGTCCAGAGGCTAATTAGCCGCTAGGATTGCTTTTACATGAAAGTTGGCCGCTGGCTGAAAATGATACCAAGATGAGACCTAAACCCGCAGGCATCAATCTGGTATAACCAAAGTCCAGCAACATACCAGTACGTTGCTGGTCCTTTTTGGACATGTATTGTAATCTTTTTTTTCATGCAGCCTGTTGGCTGAACGAAAAAAAGAGATTGATCGGTGGGTTTGCCCACCATTAGAATACCTCTCTTCATTTACCCACTTCTAATGATGGGCAAACATGCACCATTTAAATATGCCGAAGCATGGGGGCATCCTCCCGCAAAAGTTATGCCGCACACACATGGTCTGACTTTTCCACGGGCATGCCTCCGTCGGAATTTTTACCGTATGTACGCGGCATTAGGAGCAAAATCGCTCCTCCGCCCCTGCTGCCCCCCTGCTTCGGCATATATGCTCTTTTTTTTTTTTAACTGTAGTGGTGAAATCACCTCCTACAGCACTGGAGTCGCAGGGATCAGGCCTGTCTCTGCGAACGCTGCAGTTATGTGTGTTGTGTTTTGTAAGTGACAGTGATCGATCGATACTGCACTTGGGTGGCCTGGGCTGGGCGGAGGGGCAAAACGCAGGTGCTAGCAGGTATCTGGGCTGATCCCGCTAACACTGCGTTTTTTGGGAACCCTAAACTGCTGGGGACGCTAGTATAGATCTGATCAGATATTGATCTGTTCAGATACTATACCACTAAGGGAGGTGTATGCTTCACGCGTGGGTGTTAGCATTACTGGCACTAACCTGACGCTGCCTGGGGCGACGCAGACCCTCTCTGACACTAAAACCTAATTGATATCACCCGCCGGGTGATCAGGGGGTTAAACCTTTATTGGGTTATATACGGCGGGTGCCCTGACACTATAAAAAGCAAACTAACTAACCAGCGTCACCCGTAACACTTATATGGTGATCACTGGTGAAAGGGTTAACTAGGGGCAATCAGGGGGTTAAACCTTTATTAGGTAATATATGGGGGTACCTGACGCTATATAAAAACCTGACGGGGAACCTAAATAACAAATTAACTAACTGGCTAACCAGTGTCACCAGTAACACTTATACGGTGATCACTGGTGAAAGGGTTAACTAGGGGCAATTAGGGGGTTAAAACCTTTATTGGATAATATATGGGGGTACCATCGCTTAGTGACACTGGCAAAAGGGGGTGAAAGGGTTACCTGGGGGGCGATTAAGGGGTTAAACCTTTATTAGGTAATATATGGGGGTACCTGAAGCTATAAAAACATGCGGCGAACCTAAAAAAATTAACTGGCTACCTATCGGCATCACCGACACTAAGACAGCGATCAGAAAAATGATCGCTTAGTGACACTGGCAAAAGGGGGTGAAAGGGTTAGCTGGGGGGGCGATCAAGGGGTTAAACCTTTATTAGGTAATATATGGGGGTACCTGACGCTATAAAAACCTGCGGCGAACCTAAAAAAAATAACTGGCTACCTATCGGCATCACCGACACTAAGACAGCGATCAGAAAAATGATCGCTTAGTGACACTGGCAAAAGGGGGTGAAAGGGTTACCTGGGGGGGAGATCAAGGGGTTAAACCTTTATTAGGTAATATATGGGGGTACCCGACGCTATAAAAACCTGCGGCGAACCTAAAAAAAATAACTGGCTACCTATCGACATCACCGACACTAAGACAGCGATCAGAAAAATGATCGCTTAGTGACACTGGCAAAAGGGGGTGAAAGGGTTACCTGGGGGGGAGATCAAGGGGTTAAACCTTTATTAGGTAATATATGGGGGTACCCGACGCTATAAAAACCTGCGGCGAACCTAAAAAAAATAACTGGCTACCTATCGGCATCACCGACACTAAGACAGCGATCAGAAAAACGATCGCTTAGTGACAGCGGTGAAAGGGTTACCTGGGGGGCGATCAAGGGGTTAAACCTTTATTAGGGGGCTACACTGGACCTAAAACACTCTGCCCTGACACTTTTACAGTCACAAATGTCACTGATTGCAGTGATCAGTAAATAAATGGTCACTGCAATCAGTGACACTGTGACTGGGGGCTGGGGGGTGATCTGGGGGTGTCTGGGGGGGGGGGCGATCGTGTGCCTATGTGTGTGGTGGCAGTGTGCTGTTATGTGCACTAACCTCTGTGTCTTCTCTCATGCGGCGCTCGGTATATGTGAAGCTTTTCATTCGCCAGGAGCGATCGCGAGGGGGTGGCCAAAATCAAATGGCGGCCCCCTCATCACGGATCGCTCCCGAAGCGATCCCGGCTGCTCACTGTACCGGAGGGGGGTCCGATCGGACCCCCACCCATACGAAGGCAGGCACGTACAGGTACGTGATTGTGCCTGTCCGTGCCATTCTGCCGACGTATATTTACAGTGAGCGGTCGTTAAGTGGTTAAACAAGCTGAAGTTAGAAGCTGATTGGCTACTGCACAGCTGCATAATGTCTCTCCCGCCCTCTCAATCAAGAATGGGGCTGTTTTTGATCAGCTGTTCACCTGGCATGTCAGATGGGATTCTGACCACTCTGAACCCAGGTTTGCTCAGAGCTGTGCGCTTCGGGGTTCATTGAGTGCTAGCCATCTGAACATCATTAGGCTATCCACAGGCTATGCACTGCACCTTCACAGTACTGTAAAAGGCTCACTTTTACTGGAAAGCTGGGAGTTGGCTGACAAACCACTTGAAATCTCAGGCTGTCATAAATGGCTTGTTGATGGCCCTGGATAGCAAGTGGTTAAGAAACCTTCATAGTGCCATAAAGGATCACTTTTACAGGGTAGCTGGGAGCTGGTTGACAAACCACTTGAATTTCAGGCAGTTTCTCTACTTCTAAATACATAAGCTGATGTTTCTTGTGAAAGACATTGGATACAAGTACTACTGACTGTTAGTAGTACTCCCCCATACTTGCAAGCAGTGTCACATACTTACAACTATTGTGCTGCAATACTGTGTGCATGAGAGACCAAGCATGTGCATGTCTTTAGATTTTGCACTAGGCTAAGA
Source organism: Rana muscosa (assembly GCA_029206835.1). Lineage (NCBI taxonomy): Eukaryota > Metazoa > Chordata > Amphibia > Anura > Ranidae > Rana > Rana muscosa. The sequence continues at coordinate 713,705,187 of CM055118.1, forward strand.
ACTGACTTTTGCTCATGTTTGCTGTAAATAGCCTTAAAGATTATGTTACCACATTGTTCACATAGTCTCTAAATAATTTCAAACTTGTTTACCAAATATCATATATAAATAAAGTTCAATTATTTTGGATCCTGACAGATGCTTAGTAAGTATCTACAACGGTAAATCATTTAAAAGGGAATCATAGTGCAATTTAAGTGGGCACAAACTTGAAGCTTTTATGATGGTGTTTACATTAATATAAATGTATGTAACATTTCCATTTCAAATGCCTGCTATAGCAAGATTGCATTACCCCCTTTCTTGCATTACGTTCTTCCTCTCTTGGCTCTCTGTATCTAACCACATTTATTTCTTGATCAACAACTGCTGAGATAAAGCCACAGCCCCATAGCTAGTGCAGTGTTTTTACCTGGTCTGACCTGTCGAATAGACTACAAAGAGAGAAACAAATACTACTAAGAAGAACGTAAAGCCAGCATTTGTCAAGCCTACGATTAATCCCCTAGTGGAATGAATAGAGTAAGAAGAGCAAGTGGATTACCCCTGTACTAGATAACATTAATACAATCTAGTAAGTGAGGTAGACTTTTATGGCCTCATCCAAAACAGGACAAGAAAGCACATAGGCATAAACCAGAGACTAAACTCCGGTAACCTATAATCACGGACTATACCGGCAACATGGTGGAGACAAGGCTAAGTAAAAAAACATAATCTTTATTATACAAAGATAAAAATACAATAAAGTAAAAGTACCAACCCCAGACCTCTGTGCAGTATTGTGATACTATCTATGAATTATATGTAGTTCACAAGTGATCAATACAAACATATATGTACATCCATAAATGCAATCACAACAGATGATGTGTGTGATAAACTGTTGTCTGTAAGGTCAACATTTAGCCAAACATTTGGCTTCCTCAGGGTACAAGCCAAGAAGAAAGCAGATTGCCAGTGATCACAGCCAGCCGAACATCTGCCCATTACCTCTCCGGGCGGACATAAGGGTACCACAGGCAATAAACCCCCAAAAAATGCACAGAAGGAGATGGCCAAATTGACAGTTTTAAACATGAAACCTTTAATTGTAGGGTGGTGAGACAGATCCAATCGAATATATTTATTCAAAAGGGGTGAATAAGTATGATCAATAACCAGTACCTGCATACAACAGAGGTGGAAATTTAAGGTAACCCTATGCCCAGGTATATACAGATATAAAAACAGGAACCAGGAGAAGGGATCCACCAACGTATATATTCCCAACTTCATTCACCGCAGCACTGGACTAAATAGCCCACAGGGCCCAGAGCAAAGTCTCACAACTAAAGAAACCATCAGAGCTTGGCCCCCATCCCACAGCCGGAGGCCAACATTTATAAAATCTACTTTGGGCTTTTAGAATGAGAACATCTTCCTTTTGTCTTTGATGTTATGTTTGACAGCGGGTCACGGAGCATCTGAAGCCAGCACCCACCAATCTGTGGAGCGGGGCATGGAGAGCCTCAAGCAAAGAGGTTGGGACTGCTTACAATTTGTGAAGAAGATTAAAATGTGGCTGTCCCCACATGCATGCTAGATTTTTTTACATTTAACTAATTACTTTCATAACATAATAAACAAAAAACAACTCCTTTAAACAAAATTCAACTGTTTTGAACCCCTTCCTCTTCCTCAGTAGCCCTGCTCGTTTCCACAGCAGCTTTTCAAAAGTTCACTTGATATATACCTTTTTCCTAGAGTCTTCTGGCAGGTTACGTGGCATCCTGAGGTTTTATACTTTATCTTTCTGCAGTGGGTGGTCTACAATGGTGCAGTATTGTACTGTAAGCCAAGTTCGTCATTTGTGATGCACTCCCGTTTGGGTTTCCATGGCAGCCTGACCAGGCCCGGATTTACTCCCTTTGCCGCCCCAAGGCCAGGTCCTTCAATGCTGCAACCCCCCCCCCCTTGCAAAAGCCGCCCTTCGATTTTTTAAACACGCCCTGCTAAGACGTATAGTATTTTGCTAAAAGCACAGCCAAGTTATCAGCTCTGCACATCAATAGAAAACTCAGCCTCTTCTATAGCTCTCCGCCCCTTAGACGATAGGACACCGGCCGGGACGACAGGATTTTTTCACTCCCCTGTTGCCGCAGAGACGCCCCTGCACCCACTGCCTCCCCGAGGCCTGTAAACCTTTGTGTTTTTTCACCTTAATGCATCCGATGCATTAAGGTGAATAAACACCTTGCAGTGACTAGCCCCCCCCGTTTTACTTACCTGAGCCCCGAATTTCCGTTGGCGTCCCTCTCTCCACGGGTTCCCAGCTCTTGATTGTATAGATTGATAGCAGCGCAGCCATTGGCTCCCGCTGCCGTCAATCAAATCCAATGACGTGGGCGCTGGGGGGCGAGGCCGAGTCCGGCATTCGTGTCTGTGGATGCAAATGCTGGACTCGGGAGCGCACCCGCAAGGTAACCTCCTCGGGAGAGCGCTTCTCAGAGGGGGTTATCTGATGCGGGAAGGAGCTGCCAGAGCTGCCGTGGCCCTCAAAAGAGGAGGTTCGGGGCCACTCTGTGCAAAACGAGCTGCACAGTGGAGGTAAGTATGACATGTTTGTTATTTAAAAAAAAACAAAAAAACATCCTTTACAACCACTGTAAGACAAGTATTGCAGCAGGAGCTGTTTTTTTTTATTAAACAACATGCCATTTATTTATTTATTTGACACAACTGAAGTTCTACTCCAGAAGCAATAATGTTCTGTCAGAATTTAACTTTAATATTTAGACTTATTCAAGAGTAATTGCTGATGTGTTAAGCCAGTTGGGTTGATTTACTAAAACTAGCGTGCAAAATCTGGTGCAACCATGCATGGTAGCCAATCACATGGTACCCATAGTAAAACTGAAATATCTGAAAGTAAGATAGAAGTAAACTGACCACATAGTATAATAACATTTTCTGCACATAGATTAGGTATTCTCCCAATGGAATTGACACCTGTAATAAATATCTTTCTATTGCAGGGATAGTGCGTTGTGCAGAGCAGGTGTGAAACGTTTTTTATTGTCCTCTTTACTATTTATGGGACATAGAAAAACCTAAATGAGAAGATCACATGTCTTTTCCATTAAAACTTGGGCCAGTAAGAACAGTTGTTGTTTTACAGTGCAATATCTTTATTTCTTAGTCTACAATACATTGCCAATATTTCATTTTGACAGTTTCCAGGTGAAAAAATCTAGTGCACACATCTCTACAAAGTATTGTATTTTGTACCATGTGCATACATTGTGTAGAGAACATTTGGCTGCTTTGTACAGCGTGAAGGTTATAAGTAGACTGTAAGCTAAATAGTGGAATTCATTAAAAGAAACTGACCTCTGGATCATGTGTAGAGAATTCATTTTAAGTTTTAGGGTTTTTATATACCGTATATACTCGAGTATAAGCCGACCCGAATATAAGCCGAGGCACCTAATTTTACCACAAAAAAATGGGAAAACGTATTGACTTGAGTATAAGCCTAGGGTGTCCATCTGCATGCCTCACTGTGCCTCACTTTGCCTCACTGTGTCCATGTGCATGCCTCACTGTGCCCATGCCTCACTGTGTCCATGACTGACGTTTAACATGGGAGTCTATGGAAGGGGTGCCCGGCTTTGAAAAATCAGTGCTCCCCAGCCGTAGGTCCCCTGGACAACAAACTTTGTACACTTGTAAAGGAAGAGTGAGGCTACATGTGTGCCAAGTTTGGGGCCCAGGGAACCTACGACCGACCAGTACTGGGTCCCCAAATTCCGGGAAATCGGGCGCAAAAAGGTGACTCAAGTATAAGTCGAGGGGGGCATTTTCAGCACAAAAAAAGTGCTGAAAAACTCGGCTTATACTCGAGTATATACGGTAAATGAAAAGATAAACTATGTTGTCATATTTACCGTGTTGCTGTTTTGTGAACTTTCTTTTGTTTACGGATTGGTACATTCTATGGGAGTGATTCTTCATTAAATTCAACCTTTAATATATGGATTGGTGGTAGGGAAATTTTTTATGTATGCATGCAGTGATCCCTGCAAAGAAATTCATACAAAATAAAGCTGCACGTGACTTTGAATCTCAGATTGCACATAGACTAAAATACACCCTCATATAATGTACCTTAAGATCTCACAAATGATGCTCAGCAAAGATGTTGTTTTACTTTCTGGTGTACAGAAAACTATGTTGCTGATAGTGTGTTAACTCAATTGCATAGAGCCAAAAATGATACCAAGGGATTTTTTTATTCTGGTATTTAAAGGGTGTTTAGTTTGACTAAGACTGTAGAAAATAACTCTAACTGCACCCTATATTTGTCAGGGATTTTTTTTTTAATTAGGGATTACTGAACCAAGCACAGTACAGTTCACTGGACATTCGCTAAGCCCAGCGGGAAACATGAAAACTAGTGGGGTGCTAAGGGGAGTGCAGAGGTTGCAGTTCCAATCGGGTGCCTCACTTTTCTTTTATTGTGTTGCATAGCAATATATCTCTATCTCTCCTACTACAGCTCCGTGCAACACATTAAAACAAATATCAGGCCTGTACACTCTGAGCGAGACCGCAGATGCTGCTTCAGTCACAGCAGAGCTCAGGGTGAGAGGAAATCTCCTCCCTTGCTTCGCACATATGACAGAGCTCAGAGCGGGACTTCCTATTGCACTGACCTCACGCTGCATGGTCTGGTGAGTGAGCTCAAGGATGGGGGGATCTGGATTGATGGTTCTGTACTGGAGAAAAGGGGGGTCTTTCTGCTACTGAGGGGTCGGTACTCGGGGGACGTGGGGGAATGGGGGATGTCTTTTTTGGGGAGGGGGGCATGTCTGTATTGTGGGGTCTCTACTGGGGGGAGGTCTAGTGAGTGGTCTGTACTGGGGGATTGGGAGTGTCTGTATTGGGGGGGTTTGAGGGGTCTGTGCCTGGGGGGTTCTCTGTAATGGTGGGCAATGGAGGTTCTACTACTCAGGGGTTTTTGCTGGGAGGGGAGGTGTCTGTGCTGAGTGGTTTGTACTGATTTGAAGGTTGTGCAGGGTCTGTACTGAGGAGAAGGAGGGTTCTTCTACGTTCACACATGAGGTTAGGAAGTGGCAGATTCCCATAGTTGAGCCGCACTTTTATCCCCTTTAGCTAGAGTGGCCAGGTGTGTACACATTCTGCTGCAGAAATTAGACCCCTTGTCGCTTTTGGGTGGCATAGCTCCCACTGATCGCAACCTATTCAAGTAAAGGGGGTCAGTCTACAAGCACATTGCAACTGGTTGCAACACGGTAGTGTGGCGGTCAAGGGGTTAAACAAGGCAGTGGGGAGACGCTACAACGCCTCCTCACCACCTGCCAAATGCTGTCTAAGGCCCCTTTCACACTCCCGCGACTTAAAGGTTGTACGATTTTACCGCGATTTTGACACGATTTCAGGGAATGCCTGTGTAAACTGGAGGTCTATGGACCTCAACTCGCATGAAAGTCAGACCAAAGTAGTACAATATTGTTACAATACAGTTTACAAATTACACACGTTCCATGTGACGTGTGTTGATTCTGTTGACCAGATCTTGGAGCGCTTTTTAGTCGCTACTGTAGTGTATCTACAGTTTTTTTATATTAATGTTGTTTTTTTTTTTTGATCTATGTATTAAATTGTGAATAAAATTAATGTTTATTTTATAATTGGTGCCTAGAAAGTAAATGTTTTCCTTTTCCAATATACTTCCAATCAAAGTAGTACATGGACTACTTTGAAGTCGGCACGACATGAAGTCGCACATATATGAATGGTTATCATTGGAAATCACAAAGAACGACTTGTCATGCAACTTTGCAGTCCCTAGTTGCAGGATAAGTCACACAAGTGTGATCACTGTTGACTATATGGGTATGATGCACTGTCCGTATGTCTGTATTTTTATCTGCTGACATTCCATATTGAATGATAGAGATGCCCTTTCTTGTGAAATATTGTTAATGCCTGTGTGAAAACTAATAAAATAGCTTTAAAAAAAAAAAAAAAGAGCAATGCAGATTGCTCTACAAAGAGAAAAACACCAGTGAACAAGCCTTATGGATAATGGGGAGTGGTACTGGGGGGGGGGGGGGCGTGTATTGGGGGTGTCTGTACTGCAAGGTTTGTACTGGGGAGTAGGGAGGGTTGTCTGTACTGGGGATGATGTGGGGGGGGGAGGAGTTCTTTACTGATTAGTCTGTAATGGGGAAGGGAGGGAGTTCAACTACTGAGGGGTACATACTGAGGATTTGGGCTGGGGGGGGGAGTTAGGAGTCTGCACTGAGGGGTTTGTGCTGGGGGTTGCATCTGTACTGAGGGGTCTACGCTGGGGTGGGTCGGTCTGTGCTGGAGAGCATTCATTTTCAATCTTAACTTAACAAGCTGAATATAGAAGCTGATTGTATGCTATACACAGCTGTTCCAGATTCTGTATGCTTCAATTTTGATAATTATACCTCATTGTGTTTTTAAATTTCATACCCCTGACCACTGCACTCAAAGTACATTACTCCTGAAGTTCTTCTTCAATGTAGGCTGTGTGTAGGAAAGCATATGGAACAGCTTCTTTTTATTAAAATGTGTGCTGAGGTTTATACTGTACGTACGTGTCTGTTACACTCTTGCTTGTGGCTTTGACATTAAAGCATAAGGGACTGCCCCCCTTACCCTGATCCCTTACTCTGGCAGCTTTAATAGCTAAGGGTACACAGATACACTGACAGGTCTGCAAGAGACCTGCATGGCGCCAGCGATCTGCTGATCACTGGTGCAATGCTTTAAAGGCTCCAGAAAAAAATAGTAAATGCACATTTTTTTACCTGCAAAAAATTGTGCCTTTTATTATTTTTTGTTAAAAGGTGAACTTATCCTTTAACAATGCCCTTTTAAGCTCCTCTCACTGTTAGCAGAATTTGACCACAACCATAGTTTGGCATGGCGCCTGGTGCCAGCCCCAGGTGCCAGATGTGTTAGGTATGCCACTGCTGACAACCAAATTTTTTAAGGCCAATTTTTGTTAAATAAATGTAACAAATGTACTGTATTTAACAACATAAATTAGCATTTTTTTGTTAATAAAAGTGCATGGGTAGCTGGGCACTGACATGTACCAATGCAGAAACCAGTTCAGCTGGGCGTGGGTCCTTTATTGCAGCTTAAAGCCCAATTAACTAAAGAACTAAAAAACTATCCCTTGCAGTGGACCTTAACTTGCACTTCAAGTGTTCATGCTCGTTTAAGGTCTAGGGGAAAAGTAAAAGAAGATGCTATGACAGATTGGGAGAGGCTAACCATTTGTTTCATGTTAAAGAGAGGGAATTTTGAGTTCTGATATAAGTGTGATATGTATTGTTTATTTTAAGGATCATGTGTTCTTTTGTCACTGTTTTATATTTAATGAAGTAAAGTGAAGTGCCTCTCCTTCATGCTTCCATTATCATTTTTTTTTAAAATGGTCATCGATAGGCTTCATATTAATTTGTAATTATTTAAAATGTTGGATGTTTGCGTATAGATCTAAAGGTTAATTTAACATTCATACTCCAGACAGGAATACATAATAAACATAATGTCATGTCAATATACATTTCAATGAGATGTAATTTCATTGTTACTATTATTTTTATTCCATTTCAGGCAGTAATTCAGTGGTCTGATATGGTTAGTTTGAAATCCAGGATGCCAAATTATGGCCTACCGAGATACCAGTGGTTGACAAATGCTTGGAATTTTTTTCAAAGAGAGGTAAGTAGAAGGACATTATTAATTGTTTGTGTGCCTTTCCCTTTCTTGTTTTTTCTAATGATCACCATTCTCCTGCTGTCGCTCACCTCTGGGAATGTCAATCTCCCATGGAAGCCTATGTCTCTGCCCCTGACTATTTGCCAATTAGTGGTACAGTTGTGTGTATGTTGTGCTTTGTCTGACACATTGTAGCTACAAAAAAGTACACATCTTGAGTACAGGTACTTAGCAAAGACCTATATTGCTTGGTAATAAATAAAAAAAATCAAATGTGCTCTGATTAATTTGCTTCTTTTACTTAATATGATGCAAATTCTAAACTAGATGCAGATGTAAGAGAGAAATGGATACATACTAATCCTATCTTTAAAGCGGAACTCTTGGCTAATGGTACTGCTTTAAATTAATAAAGAGACATTGAAATTGCAGACTACAGCCAATCTGGAATGAATAAAGGGGTCACATTATGGGGCCACTTTCCTGAGATTGCGGCCTCCCTAGCACAAATTTAAAAGGTAAATTATTAAGTTAGGTTTAGCTGCATTAGTACAGTGGGGTTAGGGGCCCCGCCCCTTTTGGGGCCGGTCCACAAGGAAGCAAGAAGAGCCAATCAGGTTTCAGGGAACTTTCTGGATTTTGGGATTGCTTATAAAAGGGCCAGCAGGCGCAGGGTTCTGCCTCTTTTCAGCTGAACAAGCAGGAAGATTTGAGCTCTTACCTTACACAGAACATCTTACATGATGGAAGCGCTGGTGATGCAGCTATTAGAGAAAGCTGGCAGCTCAGGAGGAGAGGCATGGCTTAGACGCTGCCTGGAGTCAGCCCCGGAGGAAGAAGGACGGCTGCTGGAGCAAGAGGGTGGAGACTTGGTAGCGAGCGGCGAGAGGAGGAATGACACTGACATGGTGCAGGGAGTTCCTGAACCAGCTCCGCCTGCAAAAGCGAGGAGACGCGCACCGCCGGAGAGGGAAGGAGGGGCTTCCGCAGAAGCTACAGACACCCGTGCGCCGCTAGTGATGCTGAGGGAAGATGGCGGCGGTGTGACGTCACGAGGCCGCCGCGGAGGTCAGAAGAGGCGGACCTGTTCGCAGTCGCCGGCTGGAAGAGGAGGACGGCGCGGCCAGCCACAGCAGGCCGCACAGGACAGTCGGGGGAGACAGCGCGTGCAGCGGTCTCCCGGGAACCAGCGCTTAGAGTGTCAGCAAGGCACTCAGAACACAGACATGCCACAGCATGCAACAGGTGAGCAGATGCTACAGGTGCAAGACCCCCCTTCAATGCTGGAGCAGGTGGCTCAGCAGCAGGTGTTGCAGGCTCCAGCTGGTGGTGAGTTAAACCAATTGCATGTACTATCTGGTTTGGTAGGCTCTTTGTCTTCCATAATACAATCACTGTCTAAAGGTTCAGCACCTGCTGTGTCTGCTGCTTCTATTTCTGTTAACCCTTCTGTGTCATCTCTTACTCCAGTACTGTCTAGTCTGCCTGTCAGCTTACTATCTCAGCTAGATAAAGTTTCTGCTATGCAGTCTGACAAATCAGCTCCTGAGCTCTTGCAGACGGCTGGGCAAAGGTTACTGGTCCCTGAGATATATATGAAAGATTCCATGCCATGTGAAATGTCCCCTTTAGGATACCATTTAAGTGTAAATGTTAAGGAAAAGATTTGGAAAGGGGAATATGTTGACATTCTTTCTCTCCTGCCTGCGCATAAAGAATTTGTTAGAACAGAAAGGAGGGGGGAGGAGAGAAGCGAAGAAGAAAGGCGCAGGGCAATCCCTAGGTCGTTAAACAATTGGCTTCAAGCCTTTTTGTATTTATTCTGGCATTATGGCGGAGAAGCACCCGGAAAGGTGTGGGGGGCTTTTCCAGCATCTAGATCACATCTTGGAAGCCTATAAAAATTTTGGGGGCCTGGGGTGGGTTTTCTATGACGAATCCTTTCGTCAGAAACTGTCCATTCACCCGTCTCTAAGGTGGGGTATGAAAGATGTGGGCTTGTGGCTCAATTTGATTGTGCCACAAAGGCAGGTAGCGCCTAGACAACCCGCGGCGACAGGTTCGACAGCGGCCTTTAGGAAAGGCTGCTGTTTTGCATTTAATGACAGCCAGTGCCGCTGGAATAATTCGTGTAAATACAGACACGAATGTGCCATTTGTGCGGGGACGCACCCAGCGGGAAAAAGTTTTAAGCGGAATGCAGTGACAGGAGCTAGCCCGGTCCAGCATATTTTTCCCAAAAGCCTGCACGCCAGTGAGGCTGGAAAAAATGCGCCCGTGGCTGGACATCTACCCAAACAGGGAGAAGGCTTGTTTACTCAGTAAAGGTTTTGATCAGGGTTTCCTGTTGCCTTCCTTTTCGGGGGAGGGGTGTAAATTGGTAGGTAATTTGAAATCTGTAGATCAATTTCCCCAGGTGGTAAGGGATAAGTTATGTAAAGAACTAAAGGAAGGTAGAATTGCTGGCCCTTTTGAGCACCCCCCCTTCTATAATTTTCGGATTTCCCCATTGGGGGTAGTGCCAAAACGGGAACCCAATGAATTTCGTATTATACACCATCTATCCTTTCCAAAAGGTGACTCCTTGAACGATGAGATTGACGGGAGCCTATGCTCAGTGTCGTATGCCACATTCGAAGAAGCGATTGGTAAGATCAGGAGGTTTGGCCCTGGGGCCTTGTTGGCGAAGGCTGACATAAAATCCGCATTTCGCCTCTTGCCCGTCTCCCCGGAGGCTTTCAACTCGTTGGGGTTTTATTTTGAGGGTCAATACTTTTTTGACATGTGTCTCCCGATGGGGTGTTCGTTGTCATGTTCCTACTTTGAATCATTCTCTACATTTCTCCACTGGGTACTTGGCATCCGATCTGGGCTGGATGGTGCGGTGCACTATCTAGATGATTTTTTGTTTGTTGGCCCAGCAGACTCTAGTTTTTGTTCTGACTTGTTGCTGTCATTTCAGGCCATGGCTTTTGAATTTGGAGTACCGTTGGCTGAGGGAAAAACTTGCTTGCCAAGCACTTCATTGGAGTTTTTGGGCATAGAGATAGATACTTGCGGTATGGAATTTCGTTTGCCGGAAAAAAAATTGAGTAAATTAAAATGGTTAATCACGACGGTGTTGCGGAAAAAGAAGGTACGCTTGAAAGAAATACAGTCGCTGCTGGGGGTTCTGGCATTTGCGTGCAGAATCATGCCTGTTGGCAGAATATTTTCGCGTCGGCTTTACCTGGCGATTTCAGGCTTGAAATCTCCTTTGGATCATGTTAGAATAACGGCCCCCATTAAGGAAGATCTTTTGGTTTGGGCCAACTTTCTTGACGGATATAACGGTAGGTCCTTTTTTCAGGCGGAATTTGTTGTGGCAAAGGATTTTTGTTTATTTACGGATGCAGCTGGCTCCAAAGGCTTCGGTGCCATCTGGAGATCGCACTGGTGTTGCGCGGCTTGGCCGGAGCCTTGGGTGAGTTCGGGAGTGACCAGGAACGTGGTATTGCTAGAATTATTTCCAATATTAGTGGCATTGGAGTTGTGGGGCTCAGAGTTCGCTAATAGGCGTATCTTGGTGGAAACGGATAACAAGGGTGTATTATATGCAGTGAACTGCCTTTCATCCAGTTCTTTGCCGGTAATCAAAATCTTGCGTCAGGTGGTCTTCAGATGCCTCAAATTTAATATTTGGTTGAAGGCTAGGTATACCCCGGGGATATTGAATAATATAGCTGATTCTCTATCTCGTTTTCAGGAGGAGCGTTTTCGGAGTCTGCTGCCGGAGGCGGACGCAGTTGGCAACTCATGCCCGGCCTATCTGTGGGAGATGATCTGAGTACTGTGACGAATGCTATAAAAAGCTCTTTAGCTCCTAGAACCTGGTCGAGTTACTCGGCAGCCTGGAGCAGCTGGATATCCTTTGCAAGTGCTGAAGGTGGTCAGTTTGATAAGCCTTCGGAAGGTACCATTTTGGCTTTTATGTCAAGTTTAATGCGGCAGCAACTTTCACATAGTTATGTGACAAGAACGCTGGCCGGTATGTCCTTTTTCTTCCGTTTTATTGGGTCTGAGACCTTGTTCTTCTTATTTTTCTGTAAAACAGGCACTGAAGGGATACAAGAGATTGACGTTTGTCATAGATGATAGGAGACCGATTTCTCTTGACATTCTCGGTGGCCTTTGCAGAATGACTTCAGTGGTTTGTTTTTTCCTCCTACGAGGCCTTATTATTCAGGACAGCTTTTGTGCTTGCATTTTTTGGGGCATTTCGCATCTCGGAATTAATTCCAGTGAGCAAACAAGGTGGTTCGGGTGTGCGATTTGACCAGGTGCTAGTTGATCAATCGGGTGTTCATGTGTGGCTGCAGTATTCCAAAACAGACCAATATGGTAAGGGTAGATGGGTTCATCTAAAAGAACAAAATGAGAGCTTATTGTGCCCGGTAGCCTTGGTTAAACAATTTATGGGGCTTAGGCCTCCCGGGGAGGGAATTTTTCTCATTCATGCTAATTTATTGCCCCTGACGAAATACCAATTCGATGCAGTTTTAAAAAAGAGTTTGGGTGCCATGGGTTTAAGTCATTTTAAGTTTTCCTCCCACTCCTTTCGGATTGGCGCAGCTTCGGAGGCGGCCCGATCGGGCGTCTCCGAATCAGATATCAAGGCATTGGGTGGGTGGAAGTCAAAATGTTTTAAGTTGTATGTTCGTCCTAATTTGTTTATTTAATTTTAGGTACCCAGCACACAGTGTGGATTTTGGGGCATTCATTTATTTATTGGGCACAAAAAAGAGCGGCTCAACGCAACTATTCATCAAATTTATCCTTGCACCCGGACTCATTTCGTTTGTTCTGGAAAGGTATAAGAGGCCTTCAATGGCCGCAACTGGATTTGCATGTGTCTAGGTTATGTCAGCTGTGGCCATTGCCATCCATACTGATAATTCATTTGGGAGGTAACGATTTGGGAAATGTTAACACTTTGGACTTATTATTTATAATTAAGCGTGACCTGCATCGCTTCAGTGCGACTTTCCCAGGTACAACCTTAGTTTTTTCAGAAGTGGTTCCTCGTCTTTCATGGCTCTCCTCTGCGCAGAGGAGGGTGATGGAAAAAATGAGGAAGAGAGTCAATAGGGCTCTCGAAAAGTTCATGCCCCAAGTTGGGGGACTGTCTTATAGGCACATGGACTTGGAAGGGGGATATCCAGGTCTGTACAGACTGGATGGGGTGCACTTATCAGAAGTAGGAAATTACATTTTTAATGTTGGTCTGCAGAACATGATCGAAAAGGCCGCGACGATTGGGGTGTGCCGGTCTTGATGCTCAAGACCGGCGTGTGGGGACTTTTATTTATCTTTGAAGTTGTGCTACTGCTCGAGTTCTAACAACTGAGCAGGTAGAAATATGTTATTGGATGATTTATGAAGTTTGGAATGATAATAAAGATTTATGGAAAATTATTTGTGAAAAACCAATAAAGGTGTCGCGGCCAAGTTTTTGCCATTTAAAAAATGTGTTCAGTTATTTATTTTAGTTAAGTTGTATCTGGGGAAGTTCTGGTTTGGGCGGGTGGGGCCTGCAATCTCATGAATAAAGGGGTCACATTATGGGGCCACTTTCCTGAGATTGCGGCCTCCCTAGCACAAATTTAAAAGGTAAATTATTAAGTTAGGTTTAGCTGCATTAGTACAGTGGGGTTAGGGGCCCCGCCCCTTTTGGGGCCGGTCCACAAGGAAGCAAGAAGAGCCAATCAGGTTTCAGGGAACTTTCTGGATTTTGGGATTGCTTATAAAAGGGCCAGCAGGCGCAGGGTTCTGCCTCTTTTCAGCTGAACAAGCAGGAAGATTTGAGCTCCCTCCCTCCCGCCCCAGTCGCGTACACTTTTATGTGGTGGGTCACCCTGGATCCAGGGGGGACTTTTATTTATCTTTGAAGTTGTGCTACTGCTCGAGTTCTAACAACTGAGCAGGTAGAAATATGTTATTGGATGATTTATGAAGTTTGGAATGATAATAAAGATTTATGGAAAATTATTTGTGAAAAACCAATAAAGGTGTCGCGGCCAAGTTTTTGCCATTTAAAAAATGTGTTCAGTTATTTATTTTAGTTAAGTTGTATCTGGGGAAGTTCTGGTTTGGGCGGGTGGGGCCTGCAATCTCATGAGAAAGCATCTAATAATATTTTCTACAGTGTTTTGCCCTGAATAGGTTTATTCTTTGGCATGCTGAGGAGAGACCCTAATTTTCAAATTTTTTCCAACTGTACTGAACTGAAATATAGACTTGCCAAATACAGTATTTACAAATTAAAATGTTGGTACAAATAGCTAAGCAGAGTGTATTTTAATTTTTTCGATATTTTCGACATTTATGTCTGGGGTTTGCATACCTCCCAAAGTGTCCCTCGTTTTGAGGAACTGCCCCTCATATTGAACCCTATCCCTCTGTCCCTCTTTTCACCTTAGCTCTCCACAAACCGGAGGCATTTGAGCGGAGCCATTGTTTACATGTGGCCACCTCTTCTCTTGTTTGCTATTTAAAAAAAAAAAGAGAACGTTTTCTGGATTAAGCACTCATTTTGTCCCGGCCAGGGGAGAGGAGAAAGCCTCATACTCACCTGATCCTCCGCTCCACCTGCAAGCGGTCCTCCCCCACGATCCAGTCGTGGACTGTTTTTGGAATCCTCATGTCCAGAGCTTGTTGATATCAGGAACAGTCCACCGCTCAAGACCACTAGAGCACAGGGATGCAGGAGGTGCAAGAACCAGTCTCGTGCGATGAGGATCGGAGGATTAGTTAAGTATATCTCTGTTCTCCAATGGCAAAAACAAGCAATTACACCTTGCAGTGTGGGCACAGCCTCACTGCATGAGAAAACTTTTTTTTCCCCTGCTTTAGTAATCTGGGGGCATGGCCAAAACATTGTTTTAGAAGGCGTGCCTCTTTCTCATATCAGAAAGTTGGGAGCTATGGGTTTGTAATGGGACCATATCCCATTAAACCAGGAAAAGCTGCAATATGCAATACTCTTTTTTTGTTTTTCATTTCTTAGGGACATTAGTTTGCTTTATCCCCTGCCTTAGTGTATAATTCCAAAACACATATTCAATATCTAGATATTGCACTGTATTCTTAGCATTGTATTATAAAAGCTATGAAAAATTGCCAAGAATCACTCATGTACTGCCTAGAGCTTCCCAACGACAGTGCATTTTACAGTTTACATCTCCACTGTTTTAGGCAAGGAAGTGCACAAGGGAAAGATGTCAAAATGCAAATATATGCCCAAATACCGGAAACAAAAAACTATACTGTGTCTATCATTCTGCTGGCCTTGTCATGGTGTTAAAGAAATCCATTGTTTCACAGATTTCCTGTTAATTTAAGCATTTCCTGCTTCTTCATTGATTTGTCAGCTTTAGTGTAACACGCTGAAATAAATCATAATGTACCTGTTAATGGTTCTTCTTTTTTTTTATAAATCCTTATCGTTAAAAAACATGCATTATAATACATTTTATTTGCTGTAGATATATATATATATATATATATATATTTATTATTATTATTATGCAAATTAGTGTCGTGTGTCATGAGTCTAATGTTCTAAACTAGGCTGTAGTCTCACCGATTTATTAAGCACTGTTTGCTACTCTTGTAGAATACCTGTGGGTCAGTTAAAGTGGTTGTAAACCTAGTTACACCACTTTTACCTACAGGTAAGCCTATAATAAGGCTTACCTGTAGGTACTGGAAATACACAATACACGCTTGCGCTGACATCATCTGCGCATACGCACTAGAAATGGCACAATCATGACCTTTCTTCAAAGGGCCTGTGCAGTGAACGGCGGCTCCCAGAGCCGGAGTCCGCAGCCCCAGGAGGAAGAGGGGTGAAGATGGATGCGACCACCAGCGGGGACATCGCAGGCTTTGTTTGCAGGTAAGTGCAACATAATGGGCTAGTATGCGATGCATACTAGCCCATTATGCTTTTGCTTTGCAGGGGAAAAAAGAGGAAGTAAAACCCATCAGGGTTTACTTCCTCTTTTAAGGGCTTGTTATGCTGAGTCTGTTATTGACGGCATATTTTACACAGATCTATCACTGCATCATTATATTACATTCTGATTAGAGATAAACATACATTAGCTTAAAAAAATAAGAAGGAAGCACATCTCTGGCACAATAAAACAGAAAAATCAGCACAAGGAACATATAGTGGATATAAAATGTCTACATACCCCTGTTAAAATGTCAGGTTTCTGTGATGTGATGAGACAAAGATAAATCATTTCAGAAATTTTTCCACCTTTAATGTGACCTATAAACTGTACAACTCAAATGATAAACAAACTGAAATCATCTAGGTGGAGGGAAGTAAAAAGAAAGAACTAAAATAATGTGGTTGCATAAGTGTGCACACCCTTAAACTAATACTTTGTTGAAGCACCTTTTGATTTTATTACAGCACTCAGTCTTTTTGGGTATGAGTCTATCAGCATGGCACATCTTGACTTGGCAATATTTGCCCACTATTCTTTGCAAAAACACTTCAAATCTGTCCGATTGCAGGGGCATCTCCTGTGCACAGCCCTCTTCAGATCACCCCACAGATTTTCAATGGGATTCAGGTCTGGGCTCTGGCTGGGCCATTTCAAAACTGTAACCTTCTTCTGGTGAAGCCATTCCTTTGTTGATTTTGGATGTATGCTTTGGGTCGTTGTCATGTTGAAAGATGAAGTTCCTCTTCATGTTCTGCTTTCTAGCAGAAGCCTGAAAGTTTTGTGACAATATTGACTGGTATTTGGAACTGTTCATAATTCCATCTACCTTGACTAAGGCCCCTGTTCCAGCTGAAGAAAAACAGTCCCAAAGCATGATGCTGCCACCACCATGCTTCACTCTGGGTATGGTGTTCTTTTGGTGATGTGCAGTGTTGGTTTTGTGCCAAACAGATCTTTTGGAATTATGACCCAAAAGTTCAACCTTGGTTTCATCAGATCATAACACATTTTCCCACATGCTTTTTGGAGACTTCAGATGTGTTTTTGCAAAATTTTGCCGGGCTTGGATGTTTTTATTTGTAAGAAAAGGCTTGCCACTCTACCCCATAGCCCAGACATATGAAGAATATGGGAGATTGTTGTCACATGTACCACACAGCCAGTATTTGCCAGATATTCCTTCAGCTCCTTTAATGTTGCTGTAGGCCTCTTGGCAGCCTCCCTGACCAGTGTTCTTCTCGTCCTTTCATCAATTTGGGAGGGACATCCAGTTCTTGGTAATGTCACTTTTGTGCCATATTTTCTGCACTTGATGACTGTCTTCAGTGTGTTCCATGGTATAACTAATGCCTTGGAAATTCCTTTGTACCCTTCTCCTGACTAATACCTTTTAACAATCTGATGCTTTGGAAGCTTTCTGCGGACCATGGCTTTTGCTGTAGGATGCGACTAAGAAAATGTCAGGAAAGACCTACTAGAACAGCTGAACTTTATTTGCGGTTAATCAGAGGCACTTTAAATGATGGCAGATGTGTACTGACTCCTATTTAACATAAGTTTGAATGTGATTGCTTAATTCTAAACACAGCTACATCCGCAGTTATAAGAGGGCTTGCACACTTATGCAACCACATTATTTATTTTTGTTTTATTTTTACTTCCCCTCCTAAAAGATTTCAGTTTTTTCAATTGAGTACAGTTTATAGGTCACATTAAAGGTGGAAAAAGTTATCTTTGTCTCATTTTTTTACATCACATAAACCTGACATTTTAACAGGGGTGTGTAGACTTTTTATATCCATTGTAACTTACAGTCAGCAGGATGTGTCTCCTGTGCTGATTCCTCTTCTGTTAGTTAAAATTCTCTGTCCTGCCCCCCACCCCACCTCAGCCTCTGTAATCTTATAGTGCAGCAAGGGGTAATACAACTAACAGGCTCTTACACGCTCTCATCCAGAGGGCCCCACTATGCTAAGCCTTTCTGCCTGGCTGCTCCATTCATAGAAGCTGCACTACACACTTTTCATATATTTATTTGTAGCAATACCCCCAGCTAAGAGGGCTGCTGGAATAGATTTGGGCCTGTACACACTGCTGCAAACCCAAAGTTAACTGGCTCTAAACCTCCCTTGGCACAGATAGTAGTAAAGATGGGATTATGAAACCCGCTAGCTATGGGGATCACAATGCCGCAGTAAACATATAACCACACAGTAAATTGGCTTAAACACAAGTACTTTTTACTGAATATATCGTATCAGGTTGAACAGCAATACATGTGCAAATGCAGAGCCCTGCAATGTTAACTATTCAGCATATAACAAGCACTATGTTCCAATAGCAATTACACACGCTAAATGTCACTTAACTATGCTCGCGAGCTTCCCCCTCATGGGCAAGATGGCGCCCAAACAATGTCTAAAGTTCTACAGTCAGGCCTGACTATTGCAGATATGGTGCTTCCGTTGGGAAGGATCTTCGCTAGCAATGGTGGTGCACTTTGTAGGTTATTTGTAATCCACAGGCAACAAAACGGTTAACTTCTTGGCATGTACTAAAGAGTTCAGCTAACGCTGCACAGCACACTGTCCCTCTGGTGTGCAATATAACACTCTGGTAATGGTGGTCTCTGAACTAAGGACACTGGGCCTAAGATTAGTCAGTTAATTTCTGAGCAGGTGCTCTCTCACCCAACCGGACCATTCCGTACAACCAACTTCCGTAGCTGGGGCTCCAGCACACCGTCTCACGACACCCGTAGTCTCTGATCCTCCCGACAGTCCTTGAAGGGATGATGGACGAAACGACACCTGGGTTCTCCCGTGAAGGTCGGAGGGCTCCCTGGATCTCAAGGCCCAACTCCTAGGCCCAGTCCAGTGGCAGACTCGGCGTTGGTTCCACTTGCAAGGGGGGTGGTGTCCAAAGAGACCCGCGTGTAGCTCCGCTCCTCCTTATATAGCACTTCCCCAGCAGACCTTGCGCCAGGCAATGCACTCTGGGTGTCCCGCTGTACACTGGGTATGGTAGTCTTTTGAGCTCCTTAGAGTGACACCCCGCTACATATTTGTACAAAAAAAACTTTGAAAACCATTTATCATTTCCTTCTACTTCACAATTATGTGCCACTCTGTGTTGGTCTATCACATAAAATCCCAATAAAATACATTTACATTTTTGGCTGTAACATGACAAAATTTGGAAAGTTTCAAGGGGTATGAATACTTTTTCAAGGCAAATCTTGAATAATAAAATAGTTGCGCTACTCTATACTATCCTAATAGTGCAAATCCCAATACAAAGTACATAATCCAAATAGCACTCATACAATGCAAAAATAAGTCCATAATATAAAGTGCAAATGTATAAAAAGTTCTTCTTTACAAACAATTCTTCCAAAGGTGCTTTCAGCCTTCCAAGGTGCTAATCGAGCTGTAAATGAAGTGCAATACATAATCCTTGACAGTGACTTGTGCTCTGCCTAGAGGAGTATAGTCCTGTTTCTCTCACCATTCATGCTGCCACCTGAGACTGAACTCTCCAATGATTATTGATGCCCTTTTCATATGCTGAGGTAGGTCTAATAGCGCTTAATGACTCTGGTCAGCCTCATACAGCAAATCACTTTCCATGGGATTGTTATGCTCCACACCATCATCACACATAGGAAAGGAATCATAGCGCAAAACCATCATCACCATAAAAATATATAGTACACTCACAAAGTACAGTGCCCCCTTGGCACCTGGAATGGTCTGCTGACAACTAATATGGGATCACCGCTGCTCCGATCCACGCTCAGCTCAAAGATTTTGTATTGCACTTTATTTACAGCACAATTAGCCCTTTGGAGGAGTGAAAGCACCTTTGGAAGAATTGTTTGTAAAGAAGCACATTTTATATTTATATATGCACTTATATTATGGACTTATTTTGCATTATATGAGTACTTTTTGGATCATACACTTTGCATTGGGACTTGCACTGTTAGGATAGTATAGGGTAGCGCAGCTAATTTTTTATGCAAGATTTATTGGAAAGCAGTTGATGATGCCATAAAAACCCCCCCTGTGTTCACCTTAAAGTAATTGCAAGCAGTTTGGTTACCAGCATATTCACCGATCTGTTGTTGGCACAAAAACAAATGAAACTAGAAAACCTGACATCTGGTTATAGTGGTTTCAAAAAGAAAAAAAAAAGAAAGGGATTCTTCAGCAACCCTGTATAGCAGTGTTAGTCAACTTACTTTATATAGCCGGTTTCAAGTGCAGTTTCTGACATCATCAGAGGTTGCACAAAATGTGAATGCGAGGGTACAAAAAGCTGTCAGAATGAAGGCATTTAACAGGAGATGTTCTGAGACTGTAATTATGCTACAAGTCAATGAACATGTTATAGGAGACAGGGATATGCTTCATAAGGTATTCACAGACTCGAGACACGTTAGATATTTCTCTCAGCAAAATCAATTTAAAAAAATCAGTGGCTCACTTATATTGGTATCAAACACCAGATACTGCAAACTATCTACTCTGGTAATGACAGTTGCTGGAAATGTAAGAATAGCTTAGGGTCGACCCAACACTGATATTGGTACTGGCCTCTTTTTAAACATTATTGAAAAGAAGTCCATACTCTTATCCATCGTCTTTTTGACCCATTGATTCCTTTCAGCAGTAGTAAACTCTCTAAAAAATAGATGATTTAAACAATATTCAGATTTAAATATCAATTTACAATAAAACGGGCACTAAGAGGATACCCAAAAATTGTTCTTATTGTCATTCTTCCTTTATATTAGAAACGCTTATCCTCAATATAAGCCGGCGCCAAGTAACTGTGGTTACGTCTGTCTTCCAATTTACTTCTGCCTGCAGTAGCTTTTCCTCTCCATAATCCTGTGCATGTGCAGTAATCCAAGCCTCTTCTTAGTTTCCGGTTACTATGGAAACGAAGTCTAGAGAATCCTCTTCTCAATGCAGATGAAGTATAAGGAAGTATTGCGTGATGCTGGGGCTTATGTAGACACTGGGAAATGACGCAGCCCCGGCATAGACCCTGCATTTTTCTGGCAGGGTCTCTGCTTGCCGAAAAAACAGGACATACGGTGCATGCGCGGGTGACGTCATTAGCCAGAAATATACAGATTACACGCAAGGCAAGCAGGTAAGGAGACATTCAGGATCTGTGGGAAAAGGTAGTTAAACTGTATAAAACAGGAAAGGGATATAAAAAGATATTCAAGGAATTGAGAATGCCAATCAGCAGTGTTCAAACTCTAATCAAGAAGTGGAAAACGAGGGGTTTTGTTGAAACCAAACCACGGTCAGGTAGACCAACTCAAATTTTAGCCACAACTGCCAGGAAAATTGTTCAGGATGCAAAGAAAAACCCACAAATAACTTCCGGTGAAAAACCAGGACACTCTGAAAACATGTAGTGTGGCTGTTTCAAGATGCACAATAAGGTGGCCATTACTATGCAAATGCCATAAAGTATCCCGCTTACAATACGCTAAACAGCACAGAGACAAGCCTCAAACATTCTGGCACAAAGTCATTTGGAGTGATGAGGCCAAAATTTTCCTTTTGGCCACAACCATAAACACTTCGTTTGGAGAGGAGTCAACAAGGCCTTTGATGAAAGGTACACCAGTTCTACTGTTTGGGGGATGTGTGAGCTACAAAGGCACAGGATATTTGGTCATAATTGATGGCAAGATGAATGTGGTATGTTATCAAAAAATACTAGAGGAACATTTGCATTCATCAGCAAAGAAGCTGCGCATGGGACGTACTTGGACTTTCAAACATGACAATGATCTAAAACACAAGGCCAAGTCGACCTGTCATTGGCTACAGCAGAATAAAGTGAAGGTTCTGGAGTGGCCATCTCAGTCTCCTGACCTCAATATCATTGAGCCACTCTGGGGAGATCTCAAACGTGCAGTTCATGCAAGACAGCCCAAGAATTTACAGGAACTGGAGGCTTTTTTGCCAAGAGGAATGGGCAGCTTTACCATCTGAGAAGATAAAGAGCCTCATCCACAAATACCACAAAAGATTTCAAGCTGTTATACTGTATATGTTAAAGGGGGCAATACACGGTATTAACCCCCTCAGCAGTATTCCCGAGTCGGGCTCGGGGTGAGTTTTTCATGCTAAGAGCGGTAACCCAGAGCCAGACTCAGGCTGCATCGCAGTATCCAGGGGAAGTTACTTACCTTGTTCCCTGGATCCTGCGATGTCTCCCCGCAGTGTGTGCGAGCCGTGTCTCGCTCGATTCACACTGCCGAGTGCCGAGCTCCGTTCCCTGCGACGTTGTGGCACACGGGGGCGGAGATCGGCGCCAAATTTAAAAAAGTAAAAACACAATACACATAAAGTATACTGTAATCTTACAGATTACAGTACTGTATAAAAAAATTACACATACCCTTGGTCCCTAGTGGTTAGTCCAGTGCCCTGCATGCACTTTTATATTATAAAAACTGTTCTTTCTGCCTGGAAACTGGAGATTGTCCATAGCAACCAAAAAGTGTTTGTTTACGTCAAAAGTGGTTTTAGACCAGCTAGAAAACAGCGATAATGAATTAGAATCACTCGCAGAATTGATAGCGATTTGTGAGGAAATTCGTCATCGGACACTGAAAGTAATGACAGCGACAATTCTACAACTGAGCAAATTTCAGTGTTTTTGATTTGATTACATTAGTGAATAATTTTTATTATTATTATTATATTATTATTTGTTATAATTATTTATAGTTATTTATTATATTATAATTTATGATTTTGTGTTTCAAACTTTATCATACCTGGGATGTCTTCTAGACTCTTGTTTGGTCAGGTTTAAGTAAGTAATTACTAAGAATTGCAGGCCTACAATACATAACACCAAATTTCCATGGAAAATAATTGTACCTCTTTTGGTACAAAATTCCAGACGGAATCATACCGCCAGGGAGGTTAAGAACTTGGGTATGTAAACTTTTGATCAGGGTCATTTGGGTAGTTTCTGTTGTCATTATGATTTAAAAAGAGTAAACACAGTTGATTGATAATAAATGGCTTCAGACAAACACTAACCATGAGTGAAAGAAACATTTTTTTGTGTTATCATTCTTATTCTCTGAAAAATGGCCAAGAAATCATAAATTCTGCCAGGGTATGTAAATGTATGAGCACAACTGTATATCTGAAGTCAAGTACTGTTGATGACATATTGCTCTTTATACGCAATATCTAATACCCAGATAATGGGGACATCTACCTGGGTACTTTGTTATGTGCACTGAGATTTATAAAACTTTCAAACGCAATCCTTTTTTAATGTATTCCACCACCCTGTGGAATGTACAATACTGACCTTGATAGTCTCATGTTTGTAATACCTAACAACTCGCGAGCAGGGACGGCCCCTTTCAGAACACCGGTGCATGGATTCCAATGCGGGGGGGGGGTTTGAAGCACTGATTAGAGTCACAGGCTCTAATAGGCTTCAATATAGGGTGGGCTCGAATTAGAGTGAGCTCAGATCCCACCCAGGTGTGTTACAACAGCGAATGAACATTCGCTGTTGTAACACTGATCCTCCTCCCGGCCATTTAGGAAGCTAGTTTTGACACCGGTCACTGTTTATTGACACTTCCTACAGCTTTCAAGTAGAAAAGCCTATACAGAGGTATGGGCTAAAAGCTGTAGGCAGTGTTTGCAGAAACTTGATATTGCACCCACCATCTGCTGATCATGGATGCAATGCCCTGCAGGTTCCTGAAAATAAATAAGAAAATAAATGCACATTTTTTTCACCTGCAAATATATGTGCATTTATTTAAAGTGAACTTTAATAAAATGTCAGCTAGCAAAAAATAAATAAAAAATAAAACAAGAAAAGGGATGGACAGTGCAAAAAGTAAAATAGTGTAAAGAAATATAGCAAACCTCTTAACTACTAAAAGTCTAAAGAATACTTTTCCTTCACTGGCTTGAGAAAGCACCAAAACACAGAATACTATCTGTAGAGGCCCTAAGGACTGCACAGTAAGTGACAAAGGGCTGCAGGTTGGACACCAGTGCTGTATCGTGAACCCTGAGGAATGTTACAACTTTTTCTTACCTCAAAACAACAATTTTACATCTTGGAAAGCGATACCTTTATTTCTCCTCTTATTAAACAAAATTTATCAGCACCTTCAATGGCTTTCTCTGATGTTAATAAACTTGCAGTCTGAATAATTGTAATAAAAAAAATAGGAAATAAAGAACTGAGCTTTTGTTTTATGGTATGCATAATTAAAAATATGAAAATAAATTGTTTGTGTACTTTTCTATAATAGGATATGCATATTACCTAGCAAAACGCTGTTATATGAGTGACTGCCTTGTAAATCATAGATCTCTGCCCGTATATTAGTCACCACGCTGGAGCGGTTGTGTTTTATGCACAAGACACGCTTAATAAATGGTGTGCAGAGATCCAATTGTTCCACCAGCCTCTGCCCTGATGTATGTTTGTGGATGAATTTGAATCATAAAACAATGAGATACAGATTTTCAATTATAGCACAACCAGAGTACTAGCAGCAGATTAATCTACTTACTTTCAGAAGGTTTAAGGTTTGGAGGCATTTCCGGTAATTATAGTAAATTAAACATCAGATTCAGGACATTGACAAATGAAGATGTGTTTTGTAACACTGACTTTGATGAAGATTTATCACACTTGTATGTAAATAAATATCTGCAGTACATAATGATTTAGAGTGTCACCATGGCTCCCTGACTACTGCGGGCAAAGTATTCTGTCACTGCCCACATGCATTATACCGTTCATTCAGTGATCACTTTTAGCTATGCTAATTAAAAATATTGTCACATTTCTGCCCTTTAGGTTTTCAAAAACATCAGATTTTTATTGCATTGATTTTTTTTTCTTTTAGAGCACTACATTTTAAAGTGCCAATCAATAAATGTGACTGCAACCACATACAATATTTAGTGTGCTTTAACATGCCTAGCGGTACATTTTCATATTTAAACTGCCCCTTTTCACTCGACATGAATGGAAAATTGGACTGCTGCATACTGGATGTTTTAAAAAAAAAACACTGCTACACATTGCTCTGCTGAAAATTGGTCCCATAGATATAAATGGTTTTTGAAAGTTCCATGCAGTTTGCTTTTGGTCCAAAAATCTTACATGCTGTGATGCCTGGCTACGTTTTCTATAATCCCCTTGCTGTCATATTTTGATCATTTTCAAAGACTGTCCTAGCTTTTCTTATTTGGCACGTGCTGCCTCTGTCTTGATAGAATTGTTCAAATTAGACATTAAGTCCCACAGCGCATTACTTTGTTAGCTGTCAAGTGTGACATGCTCAATGACAGTCAATAAGCACATTTTATTCCAGAAACACAAAAGAAAAAAGGAAACGTCATGTGGTTTTCAGACCATAATGGAAAAAACAGTTCATGGTTAAAAAAAAAGACGCAACGCCACTAACGCTAAACAGTGATGGCGGAGGAAGCTGTTGTGTCGTTATACTGCATTCATCGCCAAAACCTTACCCCAAAGTTTAGAAATGTATATAGTGATTAAAATGTCTTTGTGCGTAATAAATATACAGTGGGTACGGAAAGTATTCAGACCCCCTTAAATTTTTCACTCTTTGTTATATTGCAGCCATTTGCTAAAATCTTTTAAGTTCATTTATTTCCCTCATTAATGTACACACAGCACCCCATATTGACAGAAAAACACTGAATTGTTGACATTTTTGCAGATTTATTAAAAAAGAAAAACTGAAATATCACATGGTACTAAGTATTCAGACCCTTTGCTGTGACACTCATATATTTAACTCAGGTGCTGTCCATTTCTTCTAATCATCCTTGAGATGGTTCTACACCTTCATTTGAGTCCAACTGTGTTTGATTATACTGATTGGACTTGATTAGGAAAGCCACACACCTGTCTATATAAGACCTTACAGCTCACAGTGCATGTCAGAGCAAATGAGAATCATGAGGTCAAAGGAACTGCCTGAAGAGCTCAGAGACAGAATTGTGGAAAGGCACAGATCTGGCCAAGGTTACAAAAAAATTCTGCTGCACTTAAGGTTCCTAAGAGCACAGTGGCCTCCATAATCCTTAAATGGAAGACGTTTGGGACGACCAGACCCCATCCGGCCAAACTTAGCTATCGGGGGAGAAGAGCCTTGGTGAGAGAGGTAAAGAAGAATCCAAAGATCACTGTGGCTGAGCTCCAGAGATGCAGTCAGGAGATGGGAGAAAGTTGTAGAAAGTCAACCATCACTGCAGCCCTCCACCAGTCGTGGCATTATGGCAGAGTGGCCCGACGTAAGCCACTCCTCAGTGCAAGACACATGAAAGTCTGCATGGAGTTTGCTAAAAAAACACCTGAAGGACTCCAAGATGGTGAGAAATAAGATTCTCTGGTCTGATGAGACCAAGATAGAACTTTTTGGCCTTAATTCTAAGTGGTATGTGTGGAGAAAACCAGGCACTGCTCATCACCTGTCCAATACAGTCCCAACAGTGAAGCATGGTGGTGCAGCATCTTGCTTTGGGGGTGTTTTTCAGCTGCAGGGACAGGACGACTGGTTGCAATCGAGGGAAAGATGAATGCGGCCAAGTACAGGGATATCCTGGACAAAAACCTTCTCCAGAGTGCTCAGGACCTAAGACGGGGCCAAAGGTTTACCTTCCAACAAGACAATGACCCTAAGCACACAACTAAAATAATGAAGGATTGGCTTCACAACAACTCCGTGACTGTTTTTGAATGGCCCAGCCAGAGCCCTGACTTAAACCCGATTGAACATCTCTGGAGAGACCTAAAAATGGCTGTCCACCAACGTTTACCATCCAACCTGACAGAACTGGAGAGGATCTGCAAGGAGGAATGGCAGAGGATCCCCAAATCCAGGTGTGAAAAATAGGATTTTTTACTCACCGTAAAATCCTTTTCTCTGAGTCCATGGACCGACACAGCTTCTCTATTGACAAAGTGGGTATTATCCGTTAATTAGGAGTGACTAGGCAGAAAAACTTGTAAAAAGTGTTGCATCACACCTTCTACAGTACCGCCCAGGGGGCGGACCCTCTGGGTATACCCTCTCAGTCTGCACATCGCAGATCAGTTCGTCAAAAAGCAGTACAAACTTAAAAGGAGGGGTGGGTGCTGTGTCGGTCCATGGACTCAGAGAAAAGGATTTTACGGTGAGTAAAAAATCCTATTTACTCTTTCGTCCATGGACCGACACAGCTTCTCTATTGACAAAGTGGGACGTCCCAAAGCAGTGTCAGAGAAAAAACGAGGGGTGGTAACAGCATAAAAACAAACTTCACCCCAAAACACAAAACAGCACTCCTCCAACGGAGGAGTTGCAACTCTAAACAGCCGCCTGCAAAACCTTGCGGCCGAAAGAGGCATCCGAAGATGCACCTACATCAACTTTGTAGAATTTTGTGAAAGTGTGAGCGGACGACCAAGTCGCCGCTTTACATAGTTGGGAAACAGACGCTTGATGTCGGAAAGCCCAAGAGGCACCTATTGCCCTGGTCGAATGCGCCGTGACAGGAAAGGGGGGCGCCTGACCCTTTAAGGCGTAAGCCTGGATTACTATCTGTCGGATCCACCTAGAGATGGTGGCAGATGAGACTGCTTGGCCCTTCTTGGGACCAGCCACCGAAACAAACAGTGAGTCTGACTTCCGGAACAGGGAAGTAGCAGATATGTATACTCTCAAAGCTCGGACAACGTCCAAGGAATGCAACGCCGACTCCTTAGGATTCGACGGCTGAGGACACAAGGATGGAAGTACAATGTCTTCGTTGAGATGAAAAGCCGAAACGACCTTCGGAAGAAAGGAAGGCTGCGGCCGCAGCACCACCTTATCCTTGTGGAAAATCAAATAGGGAGCCTTGCAGGACAAGGCTGCCAGCTCAGAGACTCGTCTAACTGACGTAACAGCCACCAAAAAGACCACCTTCTGAGAAAGTGTCAACAGGGGAATATCTCTAATATTCTCAAACGGTGCCTTCTGAAGCACCGAGAGGACCAGGTTCAAGTCCCACGGAGGTAACGGGGGGCGGACCGGAGGGGCCACATGTCGAACCCCCTGCACAAATGTACTCACGAGAGAGTGAGTCGCCAGGGGTCGCTGAAAAAAGACAGCCAGGGCAGATATCTGTCCCTTAATCGTACTTAGGGCAAGCCTTTGGTCTACCCCATGCTGTAAAAACAGCAGGATTCTGGAAACCAAATAGGTACGCGGATGCCATTTCATTTCCTCACACATGGAGATGTAGGCCCTCCAAGTGCGGTGATAGACCTTCCTAGAGGACGGTTTCCGAGCACTTCTCATAGTAGAAATTACTGAGTCTGACAGGCCCCGGTCTCTCAGTACCTGGTTCTCAACAGCCATGCCGTTAAAGCCAATGACTGTAAAGCAGGATGGAATATGGGACCTTGCGACAGCAGGTCCTTCCGTAGTGGTAGGCGCCAGGGGACGTCTGCTACCAGACGTACTAGATCGGCGTACCAAGGACGCTGAGGCCAATCTGGAGCGATTAGGATCATTGGAATTCCCTCTGCCTCCACTCTGCGGAGCAGAAGAGGAAGAAGCCTTAAGGGAGGGAAGGCATAGATTAGCCGATACTGGCCCCACGATGCTACCAACGCGTCCGTTGCGTCTGCCCATGGGTCTCTTGACCGGGCCACAAACCTCAATACCTTCCGATTGAGTCGGGAAGCCAGAAGATCTACGTCTGGTGTGCCCCATCTTTGGCAGAGGAGTTGGAACACCTCCGGGTGTAAGGACCATTCTCCCTGGTCCAGCATCTGGCGGCTCAGGTAGTCCGCCTGCCAGTTTTCCACACCCGGAATGTACACGGCCGACAGTGCCGGTACGCTCCTCTCTGCCCACTTCAGGATGCGAGCGATCTCCGATGCTGCAGCTGAGCTTCTTGTTCCTCCTTGATGATTGACATATGCCACTGCTGTGGCGTTGTCTGACTGGATCCTGACTGGACGCCCTTGCAGTCTCTGAGACCATTTGAAGAGGCACAGCTTGATCGCCCGGATCTCCAGGACATTGATCGGCAGGAGGGCTTCCTCTGGGGTCCAGCGACCTTGCGCCGACTGGACACCCCAGACTCCCCCCCAACCTGTAAGGCTGGCGTCCGTCGTGATCACTATCCAGTAAACCGGAAGAAATGACTTCCCGGCCATTAGAGCCGGTGCTGTCAGCCACCATACCAGGGATCTCCTGACTAGGTGGCTCACTCGGATTTGATAATCCAGAGATGAAGGGCATCTGTTCCATCTGGACAGAACTTCCCTCTGTAACACTCGAGTGTGGTATTGAGCATATGGGACCGCCTCGAAGGAGGCTACCATGAGGCCCAACACTCGCATGCAAAAACGGAGTGACGACCAATTCCTGGAAGTCAGCTGCCGTACTGCAGCCCGGAGGGTCTGCAACTTCTCCACAGGGAGGAATACCTTTGCCTCTGAGGAATCCAGAATCAACCCCAGGTACACTAGGCGTTGAGTGGGCACCAATACTGACTTTTGCGTGTTTAGTATCCAACCACAGTCTCGAAGAGTCTGACAGGTAATGGACACGCTTACCTCTAATTCTGAGCTTGAAGGGCCCTTCAGCAGAAGGTCGTCCAAGTAACCTGTGATAGCGATACCCCGCTGTCTTAGAAGTGCCAGAATCGGAGCGAGCACCTTGGTGAACGTCCTGGGTGCTGAGGCAAGGCCAAACGGGAGGGCCACAAACTGGTAGTGGTTCTTCCCGATAGCAAATCGCAGAAACCTCTGGTGTCTGGAGTATATGGGGACATGCAGGTATGCGTCCTTGATGTCCAAGGAGGCCAGAAAGTCCCCCGGATGGAGAGCCGTGACTACGGATCGAACCGACTCCATCCGAAATCTTTGTACCTTCACAAAGCAATTGAGGGCTCTGAGATCCAAGATTGGACGAACCCCCTCCTTCTTTGGCACAATGAACAGATTTGAGTAAAAACCCTGACCCCGTTCCTGTTCTGGAACTGGAATAACTACCCCGCGTTCCAGTAGACCCTGGACCGCCCCATACAGGGCCTCCCGACGGGTCGGTAGTAGCTGGAGATTGGAGGTGATGAATCTGTCTGGTGGACAAGAGAGAAATTCTATCTTGTAGCCTGAGGAGATTACTTCGCAAACCCACCTGTCGGAGACTAGAGCAGTCCACTGAGTCGCGAATTTGCGAAGACGTCCCCCCACCCGAGAGCTGGGTGGGGGCGGACCTTCATGTGGACGCAGATTTGTCCACAGGCTTGTTGGGTCTGCGGGACCAAGGACGCTTTTGTCCTTGGGCAGGCGCTTTATCGGCCTGGGGTCTTTTCCCTGTCGCCTTAAGAGGGCGAAAAAACCGCTTACGTGCAGTAAAGGAGGGCCCTTGCCCTTGGCGTGGTCCCCTACCCTTGCTAGTTTGGGGAAGCAAAGTGCTTTTACCTCCTGTAGCATCCTTGATGATGTCATCCAGAGAAGCCCCAAAAAGTCTGTCGCCCTTAAAAGGCAGATCCAATAGGGCTTTCTTGGAAGTCTGGTCCGCAGACCAGCCCTTTAGCCAGATCAGGCGGCGTATTGCTACTGCATAAACCGAAGCTCTTGACAGCAGGGGAATAGTATCCATGTCTGACTCGCAGACAAACTTAAGGCCCTGGACCAACTGGTCGGCCAAAGTTATCTCATTAGGAGGAGCATCTCGCTCCTTTAACCCCTGGAGTAGCAATTTTGCCCATTCAGTAAGTGTCTGAGACACTAGGGCCCCCGCCAATGCCGGGCGTACTGCTGAGCCTACCACTGAGTATAGGTAGCGAGCGAGTGCTTCAGCCTTCTTATCCACAGGGTCCTTGAAAACAGGAGCCCCTTCTACTGGAATAGTGGTGGCTCTATTAAGTCTGGACACCGAAGGGTCTACTATAGGGGGAGAGGTCCATATCTTCAGAAAACTCTCCTCAAAGGGGTACCGTACTGCAAACCTCTTTGGGGCTGTAAAGACCCTCAGTGGGTTCTCCCATTCCTTGTATAAGAGTTTGTCAAAATAAGACACACAAGGGAACACCTTAGCAGTGCGGGCAGGTTTACGAAACCCAAAGGGGACTGGAGTATCTGCTACTTCTTCAGTCCTTTCCAACTTTAGCGTATCCCGCACTGCAGTAATAAGGTCAGATACCAAAGCCGTCTCGCGTACTGACCTGGACTTGGAGTCCTCCTCACTGTCCGATCGGTCACGGTCTGCAGTCTCTGATGCATCAGAATCTGGGCCATGAGCCGTAGCTGGACCTGGTTCTGCATCAGAAATATCCCCAGAAGATTGCAGGGGACGGGGGCGTTTATTACCCCCTGTATTCCCGTGTGCTGCTTCCACCCTGGCAGCAAACGCCTCTAGGATTGCCGACATAGCGTCCATAGACACCTCAGGGACACCAGCTGCTAAATCTGGTGTTTCAGGGGAGAAGACATCTGGCTCAGATGCCATGCTGACCACACGCTGACACTCACAGGGCTCCAGGCAAGATATCAATAGGCCACCCTCCTGCGCTGCAGAGATGCTGGGTTACCCAGAGGACTCACCACCCTGGATAGGTACTGCTATGCTGCGCCTATGATGCTGTCCCCTTGCTGCTGTGTCAGTCTGCTTCTTTTATCAGCACTTCCTGTGTGAATTTTCGCGCCAGTGTAATGCACCCTAGAGGCCGGAGGCTCTCGCAAAATGGTTGCCAAAACCGTCTGTATGGAAGATAATGTGGGCTCTAAGAAAATGGCCGCCGACAGAAGATAGAGGTCAGGCAGCCATAGCCCACAAAAAAGATGGCCGCCGAACGGCAATATCTGCATACAGGGTGGACAAACATGGCCGCCGATCACCTGATAGGGGCCAGTGGGTGTGGCCGAACTACAGGAAGATGGCCGCCAGGCAGTTACAAGAGGCCAAACTTGGCATGGACCACCTCAAAATGGCCGCCGACAGCATGGAGACACAGAAACACAGGTAAGCAAAAATGACATTTCTTTTAAATGTTAGTTACAGCCAGCCCCGCTCCAGTGGGACCCCCTAGGTGACCCCCAGCACCCAGCAACCTTTAGCTAGAAGCCCAGGGAGGAGGGAAAGGCAGGGAGAGAGGGAAGAAAGGGGCCACAACCACTTACTTGATCTCTCCAGGAATGTCCAGCTAAATCACCCAGCCGAGGCAGGGGAGTTTTACTTACCTATCCTGCATGTATTCTGCTGGAAGACATTCCAAACAGATCATCGTCCGCGCACGGAAGGTGACTGTTGGCCAGGCATGCTGTGATTGGACCCAGAAGGGACGATCATATGTATGCCCTGGAGCATGACGCTCACCGGACAGGCTGCTGCGACTCGGCCGTAAGGTCAGCCGAAGCTGAGCGGTCCGATGCAAGCCTTGGAGCGTAAGCTCACCGGCCAGGCTGCTGCGACTCGGCCGTAAGGTCAGCCGAAGCTGAGCGGTCCGATGCAGGCCCTGGAGCGTAGGCTCACCGGCCACCCGTGGAGCGACGGGCATGTCGTGGAAAACCCAGCGCGTAGCTAGGGTCGGCACACGCTCGATGGCCGAAACTGGGGAGACTACAAGGATCGAGGATCCAGCCTGTCACCCAGTCGGCAGTTGATCGAAGATCGCAGGAAACAACAAATGTAGCAAAAAAATAAAAAATATATATATCTTTTTTCCCCGGACCAATGAGCCCGAAGGGAGCCATGTCCTACTCCTTGCTAGACAGAAAAAAACTGATCTGCGATGTGCAGACTGAGAGGGTATACCCAGAGGGTCCGCCCCCTGGGCGGTACTGTAGAAGGTGTGATGCAACACTTTTTACAAGTTTTTCTGCCTAGTCACTCCTAATTAACGGATAATACCCACTTTGTCAATAGAGAAGCTGTGTCGGTCCATGGACGAAAGAGTAAACTTGTTGCATCTTTCCCAAAAAGACTCATGGCTGTATTAGATCAAAAGGGTGCTTCTACTAAATACTGAGCAAAGGGTCTGAATACTTAGGACCATGTGATAGTTCAGTTTTTATTTTTTAATAAATCTGCAAAAATGTCAACAATTCTGTGTTTTTCTGTCAATATGGGGTGCTGTGTGTATATTAATGAGGAAAAAAATGAACTTAAATGATTTTAGCAAATGACTGCAATATAACAAAGAGTGAAAAATGTAAGGGGGCCTGAATACTTTCCGTATCCACTGTACTTTATACATCAAATCTTTATATACTGCACCTATGACTACAGTGCTGACCTAGATTCAAACTTCTGCATTTGAAATAATAGGATTTTTATAACAGCTTACCTGTAAAATCCTTTTCTTGGAGTACATCACGGGACACAGAGCGACATAGTCATTACTAATGGGTTATATAGATACCGTCAGGTGCTGGCACTGGCAACTTCCAAAACCGGAAGTACCCTCCCCTATATAAGCCCCTCCCATCCGGGAGCACCTCAGTTTTGTAGCAAAGCAATAAGTGTCCCCAAAGAGGGGCGGGAGCTCTGTGTCCCGTGATGTACTCCAAGAAAAGGATTTTACAGGTAAGCTGTTATAAAAATCCTATTTTCTTTCTCGTACATCACGGGACACAGAGCGACATAGTCATTACTAATGGGATGTCCTAAAGCAATGCCAAATGAGGGGGGGGATACACCATATATAAGCTGAGCGCTATCAGACATGAGGATCTTTTGAGGCCTGCAACACACTGCGCCCAAAGGCGACATCCTCCTGACTTCTAACGTCCACCTGGTAGAACCTAGTAAACGTGTGTACTGAAGACCATGTTGCGGCCTTACAGATTTGAGCCAGGGAGGCCTGGTGATGCACTGCCCATGAAGTTCCAACTGCTCTCGTGGAGTGCGCTCTAACTTTGAACGGAGGCGGTCTCCTTCTCAAGCCATAGGCTTGTATTATGACCTGTCGAATCCACCTGGCTAAAGTAGATTTTGACGCTGCCTGACCCTTTCTGGGGCCTTCCGGCAGAATAAACAAAGTATCCGTTCTGCGAATCTGAGCAGTGGCTTTTAGATAAGCTTTAACTGCTCTTACTACATCCAAAGAATGCAATAACTTTTCCTCTACCGAAGTAGGTTTGGGGAAAAAAGAAGGAAGAACCACATCTTGGTTCAAATGAAAACTCGATACCACCTTAGGAAGAAAGGCTGGATGAGGACGTAACACTACTCTGTCCTTATGGATAACCAGATATGGCTCCTTACAGGACATAGCTGCTAATTCCGATACTCTTTTAGCCGAACAAATGGCTACTAGAAAAATCAATTTCCTGGTGAGAAGCACCAAGGAAATATGCTGTAATGGTTCAAATGGTGGTTGTTTCTGTAGAACCGACAGAACCAAGTTTAGATCCCATGGACATATGGGAATATTAACCGGAGGACTAATACGCATCACTCCTTGTATAAAGGCTTTGACTAGTGAATGCGAAGCCAAGGGCCTTTGAAAAAATATTGACAAGGCCGAAATCTGACCCTTGATAGTACTCAAGGCAAGCTTCCTATCTACAGCCCATTGTAGGAAGTCCAGAATCCTACCTATTACGTATTTACGTGGATGCCATTTCTTGGCCTCACACCAGGCGATGTACGCCTTCCAGATTCTATAGTAGATCTGCCTGGATACCGGCTTCCTGGCATTGATCATGGTAGATACCACAGAATTAGAGAGCCCTCTCTTTTTTAGAATGTGGGCTTCAATAGCCAGGCCGTCAAACCTAGGGCTGGTAAGGAAGGGTGGTATATCGGTCCTTGCGAAAGCAGGTCCGGACGATGTGGGAGGGTCCAAGGACTCCCCACAGACATTTTTACAATCTCCGCGTACCATGCTCTTCGGGGCCACGCTGGAGCCACCAGAATCACTGGTTTCTTTTCTACCCTGATTCTGCGGAGTAATCGAGGTAACAATTGTGGCGGTGGGAATGCATATATCAGCTTGAACTGATCCCAAGGGAACACTAGGGCATCCGAGCCGCACGCTAGGGGATCCCTTGTCCAAGAGACAAACCTGTCCACTTTTGTGTTGAATCTGGATGCTAGCAGATCTACATCCGGTGTTCCCCACCGCTGACATATTGTCCGGAAAACCTCGGGATGAAGGGACCATTCCCCTGGGCATAATTGTTGGCGACTTAGAAAGTCCGCCTTCCAATTCTCCACTCCTGGAATGAATACCGCAGATATGGCTGGGACATATCTTTCTGCCCATCTCAGGATGTAATTTACTTCCCTTTGGGCTGCACGACTCCTGGTGCCCCCCTGACGATTGATATATGCCACTGCTGTGGCATTGTCTGATTGAACTCTGACAGGGGACCCTTGGAGTTTGGATGTCCATGCTACTAGGGCATACCGGGCTGCTCGTATCTCTAAGAGATTGATGGGCAGGGCCTTTTCTGCTTCTGACCACTTGCCCTGGAGAGACCATTGCTCCAGTACTGCTCCCCAGCCTATAAGGCTGGCATCTGTAGTGACCACCTTCCAGGAAATCGGACTGAAGGATTTCCCTCTTTCCAGATTCTGGGGAACCAACCACCAGCGGAGGCTCTTGCGAACGGAAGGGGACAAGGACATTGGTAAGTCCAGAGCCTGAACTTTTTTGTTCCAGGCTGACAGTATGGCCCTTTGCAACTTCCTTGAATGGAATTGACCGTAGGGTACTGCTTCGAATGATGCCACCATTTTTCCCAGCAGCCTCATGCACAGGCGTATGGATGGCTGTCTTTTTGAACCCACTAAGTGGATCAAATCTCTCAAAGACGACCCCTTTTCTTGAGGCAAGAAAATTTTTCTCTGGTCTGAATCCAGCCTTAGCCCCAAGTATTCCAGACTTTTGACTGGTTTTAGGGCTGACTTGTCTCGGTTGATAATCCAACCGTGATATTCCAGAAACTTGATTGTCTCGTGAACAACCACTTCTAGTTTTTCCACTGAGTGGTCTATCAGCAACAAGTCGTCTAGATATGCCATTATCGTTACACCTCGTGTCCTTAGATTGGCCAATAATGGGGCCAGAATTTTTGTGAACACTCTTGGTGCTGTGGCCAGACCGAAGGGTAAGGCTCTGAACTGAAAATGGCGTCGTCCTACCGCAAAGCGTAGAAATTTTTGGTGGGCTGGAAAGATGGGAATGTGCAAATAAGCATCTTTGATGTCGATCGAGGCTAACCATTCCTCCCCTTGTAGGGCAGTGGCTACCGATCGGATCGACTCCATCCGGAAAGTCCTGATATGTAGGAATTTGTTTAGCCCTTTTAGATTTAATATGGGCCTCACGTCCCCGTTTGGCTTCGGAACTGTAAAGAGGTTTGAGTAAAACCCGAACCCCCATTCTTCCAGGGGAACCTCTATAATTACTGCTTGGAGCAATAATTGTTCCAGTGCCAACAGGAGGGATCCTCTCTTCTGGGGATCCCTTGGCACGTTTGACCTTATAAAGCGGGAAGGAGGGGAGTTTTTTAACTCCAATTTGTATCCCAGATTTACTGCGGAGAGCACCCATCTGTCTCGGATCGTGTCCCGCCAGGTCTCTGTGAACAACTGAAGTCTTCCCCCCACCCGATTGAGTGGGGGCAACCCTTCATGCATTTGACTTTGGGGGAGGTTTTGTACCTCTCCTGCTCCAGGGCTTCTTGTTACCCTGTAACTGTCCCTGATTTTTACCTCCGGGATTTGACCGAGGAGGCCGTCGGAACTGTTTCACAGCCGATGTCCTAGGGACTGGAGAAGCCGGCCTCTTAAAAGAGGGACCTCTAACTCTATTTCTAACCGGCAAAAGTGTACTTTTACCGCTGGAAATTCTCTGGATATACTTGTCCAGGTCTTCCCCGAATAAGCGCTCACCATGAAATGGGAAGCTGACCAGCAATTTTTTACAGGGAGCTTCAGCAGACCAGTTTTTGAGCCATAGAAGCCTGCGCATATGTACTACAGACAGCGTAAGGCGGGAGGCCTGATGGATTGAATCCTTTATGGCGTCCACCGCAAAGCATAAGGCTCTAGGTAGATCAGCTAGGGCAAGAGCCTGCTGATCTGGCAAGTCCCTTAAGACCTGTTTCAACTGATCCTTCACTGCTTGGCAGACCCCAATAGCTGCCACTGCTGGTTGTGTCACCAATCCTGCTGTAGAAAAAGCAGATTTTAATAAGGACTCCAATTTTTTATCTATTGGGTCCTTGAACATTTGGACATTATCCACCGGACATGTCAGTGATTTATTCACACGAGATGGCTGCGTCCACTGTAGGGACCTTCCATTTTCTGATGAACTTATCCTCCATGGGATAGACCACCCGAAATCTCTTAGGGGGAGTAAATATTTTGTCAGGATGCTCCCAATCCTGGTAAATGAGCCCTTCCAGTAAAGGATGGATTGGGAAGGAACAAACAGTCTGGGGAGCTTTTAGCGACCCCAACGAGGAGACAGAAGTGGATGATGGCTCCGCAAGTGGCATTTTAAATGCTGATCGGACCATATTAGTCAGGGACTGAACCCATAACCTTTCAGCATGTGATGCTGAGAACGGCTCTTCCACTGTTGATTCCTCTACAACCGAATCGACCTCATCCTGATCCCCTTCAGGTAGGTCGATCCCTGTATGGGACTGTTGCTCTGTTAACAGGCACTCTGAGGGAGGAGACGGAGATCGGGCGCTTTTCTCCTGTGACAGGGAAGCCGCGATCAATGCTGACAATCTCTCTTCCAGCCCTCCCAGAGCTGAGGAAAAAACCTCCTCTGTTACATACACAGGAGCAGGTGAACTGAGGACAGCCACAGTACCAGGTACTCCTGAGGGTGCTCTACGGTTACTAACCTCTGATTCTTCAGGGGAGACTGGTGCAGCCAAAGCATGCCCAAGATCCTCAGAGCCCGATGGAGACCCCCTATTCCTCCTGGAATTTCTAGTCCCGGAGTTTTTAGACGGCATATTCCTAAGCCACAAAGCTGAGGTATTCCAGCTGAAATACACCAGTTACTGATAATAGTCTAGCATAAATGCTGCTATAAGAAACAGTTGGTGTCTACTAATGTGCCTTTCTAGGGGATGCCTGTATCAACCGCTTGCTGTATGCCCTTTTTTAAATGTTGCCAGCTCTGTCTCTGTACTTCATAGCCAGCTCACCACACAAAAATGTGGTTTTTAACATGCTGGGACGCCCGCACATGTGCAGAAGCGCTGCGGCGCGCACAGAGCGTCATCCCCCAGGCTCCACCCCCTTTCCCGCCTCACCTCTATATATAGAGGCGCGTGCACGCGCACGCGCGCGGCCATGTGCGCCTTCGGCGCTAATTTTGAAAAATGGAAACTAGGGACAAGAGCCAGGGCCCCTCTTTGCCGCAGGCCGGGGGATGGATGAGCATTGCAACATGGCAGAGGAAGCAGTTTCCCATAAGAGAACTCACCATCTGCCTGGACTTGCTCTGCTGAGAAGAAACTAGTCCACATGACAAGAAAACATTCCACAGCGGCCTCTAGTGGACAAACACAGGTACCGCAGTCTAATATATTAAATATATATAAAAAAAATTTATTTTTATTTTTTTCTTGACCACCATTAAAAATTATTACATTTTTTTAGTAGTTACAGGCATGCACAGAATTTTGCGGGAATACCATTAGGTAACAGACAGAAAGACAAATTAGGCTTGGGGGTCCCCCAATAGAACCAAGTTCCTGGGGGCCCCCACTTACCTGTTCCCCGCCGCAGGACTTTGTTTGGTCCACAAAAGCCCAAACTTCACCTATCACGGCAGGCATTGTAATCAAACCTTCAGGGACCGGGTTCCCAAGGATTCCACTCCCCTGGACCTGTATAGCACCCTGCACAGAAAACATCTTGGTCGTGGGTATGACCAGAGCTCTGGATCCCAGGGTCCAGCTCTCCTAAGAGAAGCATTACAGGCAAAACCTTGCTCTTCTCTGCAAGGCCCGGGTACCGACCGTTTAGCTATGAAGCTTTTTTGGTCGGATCCGGAATAGCTTACTGAGGACCAAAAGAACCTGTACGCAAGCTCAGTGAAAAACACATGTTTCTTCTTGGCCAACACCTTAGACACTGGCAAAAAACTGAGGTGCTCCCGGATGGGAGGGGCTTATATAGGGGAGGGTACTTCCGGTTTTGGAAGTTGCCAGTGCCAGCACCTGACGGTATCTATATAACCCATTAGTAATGACTATGTCGCTCTGTGTCCCGTGATGTACGAGAAAGAAAAAAGTGTGCAGTTTGTCTGTATGTGTGCTATTTGAGTGTGCAGAATAACAAGATACATAGTTTAAATTAAAGATAAGGGCCCCTGGTTCCCCACCTGGAGTTGCTTGTGATCCTTTGGTACTTATTGTGTGGCCCTTGAATCCCAGCAGCCAGTAGTCAGTGTTTTCTTTGTCTAGATCAGGAGTTGCCAAACTTCAGCCCTCCAGCTGTGCCTTAACTATAAAGTTCGTAATGACTATTTCTGAGAATAATACCTGTCGCTGTCGGGGTCCTCCCTCATGAGACTTCAACAAAGGCAAAGGCTAAAGATTGCCCATCCCTGGCCTGGATGGTTAGTTAGTAACAATGGAGGAAAATATTACATAAACTGGTTTCTACGAGCTAAATTTTTTTTTTATTTTTTAATTCTTTCACACTCTTAATTTGTATGTGCTGTCAATTTACTTTTCTATTTTCCTGTATTTATCTCTTGGACCCTTTGTATTGGATATTGCTGACAGGAATTTTAAACGTAGTCCCAGTAATTATTTAAGGATGCTGCTCTTACTTGATAGAACTGTAATGACAGTAATCTCTTGCAGTCTTCATAACATGTTGCTAGTCTCCTGCAGCTTGTCTTCAGCCTCCAACCACATCTGTAACATTGGCGTGTCTGTAGTTGTTCACTATTTAATGCAGTTTTTGACTGTTTTCTGTAGCATTTCCTGCACTGAACATTATGTGCAGCCCTTTGCTATTGGCAGGTGCCACAATTGAGGCCCCCTATATTAAGTATAATGACCACAACTGATAAAGGCAGTAATGGTAAATTTGTGTTGTCCTCTTCTGGGTAAATTTTAAATGTTCTTCACTTTTTTGCCCACCAGCACCTTTCAGTTAAATCAAACTCAGCCATACTAAACTTGCAGTTATATTTTATTGCATTTTTTTGTTCATTTTCTTAGTAAAGGTACTTAAAGCGGAGCTCCACCCTAAAGTGGAACTTCTGCTCATCGGATTCCTCCCCCCCTCCGGTGCCACAATTGGCACCTTTCGGGGGGGGAGGGGGGAGGGGGGACAGGATACCTGTCTTTGACAGGTATCCTTTCCCACTTCCGGGAGTCCGGCCACGGCTGTGACCTCACCGCGGGGCTCCCTCTTCCTCCTCCCCCGGCCGCCGCGCTAATAGGAGAGAGGAGCGGGGCCTTGCACATGCGTAGTAGGGTTCCCGGTGTGAAGCCGAAAGGCTACACTGCTGGGTTCCCTCACCCGCAATTGCGGCGGCAGCACCCGACAGCTGATGGAAACATCAGCTGGGGTGCCGACATCGAGGGACTGCAGGACAGGTAAGTGTCCATTTATTAAAAGCCAGCAGCTGAGTATGGTTATACCACATGTGTGAGACTTTTTCACAGCCTGGCCACATAGAGAGGACCAACATGCAGGAAGCACCATCAGGCGTTCTAGGAGCATAAATTACACATTAATTTCCTGACTACCCTTCACATTTTCAAGGCCCTGGAGCACCAGGACAATGGAAACTCCCACAAAATGACACCATTTAGGAAAGCAAACACCCAATGTATATTCTAAGAGGCATAATGAGTCTTTTGAGCATGTCATTTTTTTTCCACAAGTTTTTGGAAAATGTGGAAAGAAAATGAAAACATATATTTTTTTTTGTTTTACACAAAGTTGTCCATTTATAAGATATTTCTAACACATAGCATGTAACGCCCCAAAATAAATTATGCTACTCCTCCTGAGTATAGCAATACCACATGTGTGGGACTTTTACACAGCATGGCAA
The DNA here is from genome assembly GCA_029206835.1 of Rana muscosa. Classification (NCBI taxonomy): domain Eukaryota; kingdom Metazoa; phylum Chordata; class Amphibia; order Anura; family Ranidae; genus Rana; species Rana muscosa. Next base: position 713,746,066 of record CM055118.1, read on the forward strand.
CATACAGAGGCCCAACATGCAGGGAGCACCATCAGGCATTCTAAAGGCATGAATTACACATTTAATTTCCTGAGTACCTATCACATTTTTGAAGGCCCTGAAACACCAGGACAATGGAATTAGATGTGGCAGATGATCATGGACAGATATGGCAGATGATCACGGACAGATGTGGAAGATGACCACGGGCAGATGTGTGCAAATGATCACAGACAGATCTGCCAGATGACCACGGACAGATGTGTGCAGATGATCATAGACAGATGTGCGCCAGATGTTTGCCAGATAATCACGGACAGATGTGCACCAGATGATCACGGGAAGATGGGCGCCAGGTGATCAAGAACAGATGTGCGCAGATGATCACGGACAGATGTGCCAGATGATCACGGACAGATGTGCCAGATGATCATGGACAGATGTGCGCCAGATCACTGACAGATGTGCGCCAGATGATCACGAACAGATGTGCCAGATGATCACGGACAGATGTTCAGTAGGACAGATGTGGACAGATGTTCAGTGGGACAGATGTTTACTGGGCAGATGTGGACAGATGTTCAGCGTAACATATGTTTACTGGGACAGATGTGTGACAGGTGTTGGTGTTTTTCACAGTTTGGAGACACTGTTTGGGGACACTAGCTGGCTGATCAGTGTGTAAAAAGCAGCTCATACACACTGAGCCCTAGTGTGGCCATTCAGACACAGAGCCTGGTTTAGCCCCGCCCCTCTCTCTTTGCAAACTGACTTTGACAGCTGAAGGAGCCAATGACGCCTCTGCTGTGTCTCAGCCAATCAGAAGATGACCAAGGCACTCGTGGACATCGCTGGATAGAGAGGGGGCTCAGGTAAGTGTTAGGAGGCTGAGAGTGGCTGCTGCACACAGAAGGCTTTTTATCTTAACGCATAGAATACGAGCGGATAAAAAACCTGACTTTACAATCACTTTAAAGGTCATGTGCGTGTAAAGGCAGGTGTCCCAATACTTTTGGTAATATAGTGTGTGTGTGTGTATAATATAGTGTGTGTGAAAATGTCCAAATTGGGCCCAAAGTTTCAATATTTTGTGTGGCCACCATTATTTTCCATCACTGCCTTAACCCTCTTGGGCATGAAGTTCATCAGAGCTTCACAGGTTGCCACTGGAGTCCTCTTCCACTCCTCCATGATGACATAACGGAGCTGGTGGATGTTGGAGACCTTGCGCTCCTTCACCTTCTGTTTGCGGATGCTCAATAGGGTTTAGGTCTGGAGACATGCTTGGCCAGTCTATCACCTTTACCCTCAGCTTCTTTGGTAAGGCAGTGGTCGTCTTGGAGGTTTGTTTGGGGTCATTATCATGTTGGAATACTGCCCTGTGGCCCAGTCTCCGAAGGAAGGGGAGTATGTGACAGTACATGTTGGCATTCATGGTTCCGTCATTGAACTGTAGCTCCCCAGTGTCGGCAGCATTCATGTAGCCCCAGACCATGCCACTCCCACCATCATGCTTGACTGTAAGCAAGACACACTTGCCTTTGTACTCCTCACCTAGTTGCTGCCACACACGCTTGAACCATCTGAACCAAATAAGTTTATCTTGGTCTCATCAGACCACAGGACATGGTTCCAGCAATCCTTAGTCTGCTTGTCTCCAGCAAACTGTTTGCAGGCTTTCTTGTGCATCATCTTTAGAAGAGGCTTCATTCTGGGATGACAGCCATGCAGAAAAATTTGATTCAGTGTGCGGCATATGGTCTGAGCACTGACAGGCTAACCCCCCCCCCCCCCACCTCTTCAACCTCTGCAGCAATGCTGGCAGCACTCGTACATCTATTTCCCAAAGACACCTTTGGATATGACTCTGAGCACGTGCACTCAACTCCTTTGGTCGACCATGACAAGGCCTGTTCTGAGTGTAACCTGTCCTGTTAAACCGCTGTATGGTCTTGGCCACCATGCTGCAGCTCAGTTTCAGGGTCTTGGCAATCTTCTTTTAGGCCAATCTTCTTATAGGCCATCTTTATGTAAAGCAACAATTCTTTTTTTCAGATCCTTCCAGTGACCAGTATGAGAGAGTGAGAGTAATTATATCAAATTTAACACACCTGCTCCCCATTCACACCTGAGACCTTGTAGCCCTAACAAGTCGCATGACATTGTGGAGGGAAAATGGCTAATTGGGCACAATTTGAAAATTTTCACTTAGGGGTGTACTCACTTTTGTTGCCAGCGGTTTAGACATTAATGGCTGTGTGTTGGGTTATTTTGAGGGGACAGACAATTTACACTGTTATACAAGCTGTACACTCACTACTTTACATTGTAGCAAAGTGTAATTTCTCCAGTGTTGTCACATGAAAAGATATAATAAAATATTTTCAAAAATGTGAGGGGTGTACTTACTATATATACACACACTCACCACCCACTTTATTAGGTACCCCTTGCTAGTACCCCTTTAAAAATAGCTAGGTTATGTGGAATGGAAGAATAGGGGGACTGTACGTCCAAAGTGAACCAGATGTAACCATCCTTCCAAACAAGATTCACATGAGACAAAACCATCTTGATGTCCCTAATGTAGCCTGGTAATTGCCTTACTAAAGGCTGAAGGTAATAGTCGACCCATTCACTAAAGGGCTCCAATATTGAACCTATACCTGCCACATAGTCTACCCTCTGGCTTGTCTTTAGATTTATGTATTTTTGGAAGGTGGTGGAACAGCGGGTCACAGGATATTCCACAAAAAAGTATTCCTTTAGCCTGGTACTAACCACCCAATACTCTGTCCATAAATCAAAAGGTCACTAAGGCAGGATTTCAATTCCTGTGTGGGATTACTAGGGAGAGCTTAATATGTGGAAGTATCTGTCAATTTTCTCAGAGCTTTTGCTTTAAACTTCTTTACTGAGAACCAGGGCCGTCTTTAACTCTTAACTCTTTAACCACTTAAAGCGGAGTTCCACCCAAAAATGGAACTTCCGCTTTTCGGAACCCTCCCCCCCTCCGGTGTCACATTTGGCACCTTTCAGGGGGGAGGGGGTGCAGATACCTGTCTAAGACAGGTATTTGCACCACTTCCGGGTATTGACTCCCACAGGAGTCACGCCCCTTCGCGTCACCCCCCCGCTGTCTTCTGAGAAACACACTGTTCCCAGAAGAGAGTGGGGACCAGTGACAGCGCACTGCGCTACTCGAGCATGCACAGTAGGGAACCGGGCAGTGAAGCCGCAAGGCTTCACTTCCTGATTCCCTCACCAAGAATGGTGGCGGCAGCATCCGAGGACCTAGCGACTGCTCGACCTCGTCTGCCGACATCGCGGGCATGCTGGACAGGTAAGTGTCCACTTTTTAAAAGTCAGCAGCTGCAGTATTTGTAGCTGCTGGCTTTAAAAAAAAAAATTGGCGGAACCTCCGCTTTAAGCCCCGGACCATTTTGTTGCTAAAGGATCAGGCCCCTTTTTGCGATTCGCTACTCCGTTGCTTTAACTGACAATTGCGCGGTCGTGCGACGTGGCTCCCAAACAAAATTGACGTCTTTTTTTTCCCACAAAGCGTTTATTGATTGGTTTGCGCAAAAGTTATAGCGTCTACAAAATAGGGGGTAGTTTTATGGCATTTTTATTAATATTTTTTTTTTACTAGTAATGGCGGCGATCAGCGATTTTTATCTTGACTGCGACATTATGACGGACACATCGGACACTTTTGACACCATTTTGGGACCACTGTCATTTTTACAGCGATCAGTGCTATAAAAATGCATTGATTACTGTGAAAATTACACTGGCAGTGAAGGGGTTAACTTGTAGGGGGCGCTGAAGGGGTTAAGTGTGACCTAATGAGTAATTCTTACTGTGTGGGGGCGTGGCTTGGCGTGTGACGTCACTGATCGTCGTTCCCTATGACAGGGAACAGATGATCAGTGATACTCTCACTAGGAAGAACGGGGAAAGGTTTTTTTACACTTACCTCTCCCCGCTCTTCAGCTCTGTGACCCGATCGCGGGACACCAGCGGCGGTCGGGGTCCCGCGGGCGCGGTCACAGAGCTCACGACCGGCGGGCCCATGGCTGGGCTCTTAAAGGGCAACGTACCTGTACGTGCTTATGCCCAGCTGTGCCATTCTGCTGACGTATATCGGCGTTAGGCGGTCCTTAAGTGGTTAACGCATGGCAAAAGGGGCAGCTGCTCAGGGCCCACTCATTGTTGAGGGGCCCAAAGCAGCTGCCCCTTGAGCCCCTTGTCATGGGAAACCCTGGACCAGTAGCGGCGGGAGCGGGGTGAAGTGAGAGCCTGGGAGGGAGAAGAGCTCCCTGTCCCCCCGAGAGGCGAGGAGCAGCAGGCGCAGAATACCTGATGCAGCGGCGCCACCCAGAGCCTGGATTCCTCTAACCTTCTATCCACTTGACAGTGGGCCCGGAGGACAGGCAGATCAGGGGCTCAACAAGGACCGGTGTGAGGGATAAGCAGCCAGGGACTGCTACTCGCCCTCCTCTCCACTTCCAGCTCTGACAGCGGCAGGATGACAGGCGGATCGGGGGCCCGGCGGGAGGCGCAGGCAGCCAGGGACTGCAACCCACCCGGGACAGTCTGCGGTCTATTACATCAAAATGAATCCACTGGAAGGAGCAGAGCACCTCACCCAGAAGCACTGCCACTGATCCCATCACCCCCCCCCCCCCAAAGCACTGCTACTGATCCCGTTCCCCCAAACACTGGCACTGATCCCATTGCCCTGCTTGCACTGCCACTCATCCCATCCCTACCAGCACTGTTTTCACTCATCCCACCCATTATCCCCCCAGCACTGCCACCTATTCCATCAACCTCCCAGCACTGACAATGATCAAACCTCCCCCCGAGACCTGCTACTAATAACACCCCCCCAGCCCCAGCAACCAATGGGTGAGCGGTGATGATGTGAAAAAACCTCTAGCAACTAATCACTGAGTGATAATGTTATGCTGTAAACTCTAGCAACCATTGCTGCATAAACTGCTACACAAAACTGATTTTGAGTTTAGTTGCTATTTATTTAAAGTCTCAAGGCAGGTGGAGAGCGAAATTGCATGCAGACTTTTTGCCCAGGGTCCAATCAATATTAAAGACAGCAATGCTGAGAACCACCACCGAACCTCCCTTATCAACCGCTGTATTGACTATATCATGACGCTGTTTTGAATGTTCCAAAGCTGTAAAATGGGAAAAAGTTAGGGATCATTTTCTCCTAGCATCGTTCTTGGGTCCAGTTTCATACAATCTTTTTCTTAGTAACCAGACAGAACAGAAACTAATCGTGTTATTTTTGTGAATGGCATAAGACCATGTAGAACTTTTAAAATGCAGCAGGATAATTATATATTACAGATTTAGAAAAATTGACAACATTGGCAGTTAAATTGCAGATTAAATTTAATGTTAGTAAGTAAATGTAAGGTTCTCTACCTAGACCTTGGCAACATTATTACCACCTATACACTGAGCAGAAACTAGAGCCGGAGTTCCTTGGGAACGCTGACTAATAATATGCTAATTTGCAAAATGCTAGAAAAAACATCAGTTCTTGGGATAGTTAGAAACCAAATACGATGGCAAGAAACAGTATGTGAACCCCGTGTAATTAACTGGTTTTCTGCTGTAATTTGCCATAAAATGTGATCTGATCCTCATCTAAGTCAAAACAATAGACAAGCACAATGTGGTTAAGCTGATAACACAAACGATTCTAATTTCTCTCGTTTTTATTGAACTTGCCCATTAAACATTCACAGTGCCGGAGGAAAACCCTTGGAATTAATAGCTTGTTGAACCTCCTTTGGCAATGACTAAGCAAGCCCTTTTGGGGGCTCTGGATCAGACCTGCTGAACGTTCAGGAGGAATGTTTAACTATTCCTCTTTACAAAACTGTTTCAGCTCAGACACATTTGTAGGGTGTCCAGTGTGAACTGCTCTCTTGAGGTCATTCCACAGCATCTTTATGGTGTTAAGGAATGGATTGGGCCACTCCAAAAGGTGTATTTTCTTTTTATGAAGATGGTCTGCAGTTGATTTACTTTAATGCTTAGGGTAATTGTCCTGCTGCATGACCCAACTTCTACTAAGCTTCAGCTGGCAGACAGCCACCTTGATATTAATTTTCCGCGCAATGATGGTAAGTGGTCCAGGCCTCGAGGCAGCGAAGCAAGCCCAATAAAGGATATTCACTCCACCATACTTCACCGCTGGGATTATGTATTGATGTTGGTAAACTGTGCCCTTTTTGTACCATACATAGTGCTGAGTAGGGATGAGCTTCGATTTCGAGTCAAACTCATGTTCGACTCGAACATTGCCTGTTCGCCCGTTCGCCGAACAACAAACAATTTGGGGTGTTCGCGGCAAATTCGAAAAGTCTATGGGAGAAATCTAAAGTGCTAATTATAAAGGCTTATATGCAAGTTATTGTCCTAAAAAGTGTTTGGGGACCTGGGTCCTGCCCCAGGGGACATGTATCAATGCAAAAAAAAGTTTTAAAAACGGCCGTTTTTTTAGGAGCAGTGATTTTAACCACTTCAATACAGGGCTTTTTGTACCTATTCAATACCGGGCCTATTTTGGCACTTCTCTCCTACATGTACAAATCATCATTCTTTTGCTAGAAAATTACTCAGAACCCCCAAACATTATACATGTTTTTTTAGCAGACACCCTAAGGAATAAAATGACGGTCATTGCAACATTTTTTCTTGCACAATATTTGCGCAATAATTTTTCAAACGCCTTTTTTAAAAAAAAAAAATGGTTTCATGAATTAAAAAATAACAAAACAGTAAAGTTAGCCCAATTTTTTGGGAAAATATGAAAGATAATGTTACGCCGAGTAAATAGATACCTAACATGTCACGCTTTAAAATTGCGCACACTCATGGAATGGCGCCAAACTTCGGTACTTAAAAATCTCCATAGGCGACGCTTTAATTTTTTTTACAGGTTACCAGGTTAGAATTACAGAGGAGGTCTAGTTCTAGAATTGTTGCACGCGCTCTAACGCACGCGGCGATACCTCACATGCGTGGTTTGAACAGCGTTTACATATGTGGGCGACTTACGTGTGCATTCGCTTCTGATCGCGAGCTACCGGGGACAGGGGCGTTTTAATTATTTTTTTTATTTTTTTTAAATTTTTTTTTTACTTATTTATTTATTTTTTTACAATGATTTTACTTTTTTTTTTTTTTTTATCACTTTTATTCCTATTACAAGGAATGTAAACATCCCTTGTAATAGGAATGTGTGTGACAGGTTCTCTTTATTGAGAGATGCGGGGTCAATAAGACCCCACATCTCTCCTCCAGGCTGGAAAGCATGAGATCAGTGAAAATTTTTTCACTGATTTCATACTTACAGCCGCAATGGTGGCTTTGTTTACAGGGCCTGGTATGGATATTTAGGGGGAACCCCACGCCATTTTTTTAAAAATTTGCGGCGGGGTTCCCCATAATATCCATTCCAGACCTAAAGGGCCTGGTAATTGAATTTGGGGGAACCCCCACGCTTTTTTTTTTTTTTATCAATGACTTTTCTATGTATTGATAAAAGCCGACAATTCATTATAGCCGCGAGTGAGTTTTAAATGACTTTTTTCACTTCAAAAATGACACTTTGTGCAGGGACAGTTCTAAGCACGGGAAACATGCGCCACTTCACATGCATATCATACACACCCCCCAGGTACGAAATTTAAAGGAATATTTCACTTTTATTTTTTCATTTTAAGCATTATTAAAATCACCGCTCCCGTAAAAACGTCTATTTTTTAAACCTTTTTTTGCATTGATACATGTCCCCTGGGGCAGGACCCGGGTCCCCAAACACTTTTTAGGACAATAAATTGCATATTAGCCTTTATAATTAGCACTTTAGATTTCGAACGTTCGAGTCCATTGTATTTAATAGAGTTCTAAAGTTCACACGAACATTCTGTCTGTTCGCAGGTTCTGGCGCGAACCGAACAGGGGGGTGTTCGGCTCATCCCTGGTGCTGAGTATTCTTCCCGAACAATTCAACTTTTGTTTCACCAGTCCACAAAACATTTTCCTTGTAGCCTTGTGGATTGCCATGGTGCTCTTTTGCAAACTGCAGGTGTGCAGCAAAGTTTTTTTGTAGGACAGTGGCTTCCTTAACGGTGTTCTGCCATGGACACCCTGCCTCTTCAAAGACTTGCTTGTGGTAGACTCATGAACAGGGATGTTTGAAAGTTCCAGTGATGTATTCAAGCCTTTAGCTGTTACTCTTGGGTTATTTTTTACCTTATTGAGGATTCTGCGTTGTGCCTTGGGGGGGGGGGGGCTCCTACTTCTAGGAAGAATAGCCACTGTACTAAACTGTCTCTGTTTATATACAATTTGTCATACTGTTGACTGATAGATGCCTAAACACTGAGTTTGCGTTGTATCAATTTCCAGTCTTATGTAGTTCAACTACTCTCGATTGTGTGTCTTCAGAGAGCTTCTTTTTGCAAGGCATGGTTCACATCAGCTGATGCTTCTCATGAACAACAATCTTAATATGTTGGAGAATTTTTCATCAATCAAAGTAGCTCTAAGCCCCCCCACCAAACTCCTTTCATTAACCATTTCAATACTGGGCCCTTTTACCCCCTTCCCGTCTAGGCCAAATTTAAGCTTTCAGCGCTGTCACATTTTAAATAGTAATTATGCAATATTGTACCCAAATCCATTTTTTATCATTTTTTCTAGACAGAGCTTTCTTTTGTTAGTATTTAATCACTACTGTTTTTTTTTATTTTTTGCTAAAAAAAATGAAAAACAATTTTTCTTAGTTTCTGTTATGAAATTTTACAAATAAGTAATTTTCCTTCTTCACTGACGTGCACTGATGAGGCTGCACCGATGGGCACTGATAGGCTGCACTGATCATTAACGATTACGTGGCACTGATGGGCACTGATGAGGAGGACCTTCTGAGGCTGCACTGATAGGTGACACTGATGGGCACTGATAGGCGGCATGGATGGTAACTCATAGGAGGCACTGATGGGCACTGATAGGCAGCACTTAAAGAGGCAAGTCTGTTTACATGGTAAAGGGCCACTGTGATTGGCTTTAGCCTTTACCATGATTTGTGATCAGCTATGTCCGAAGGACACAGCAGTCACAGAGCCCGCCGAAATGCGTGTCCCAGGGGGAGTGTGGGAACTGGAAGCCCTTGGTGTAGCCATCTTTTACCTATAGTTGGGGCGGGAAGTAGTTATTATGACTCCAGGTGTGCAAATTAATGACTCCAATTATCTTTAGTTGAAGTAATTACTCTATGCACTTACTTTTTCCTCCAGCACTGTGAATGTCTAATGGGTGTAATCAAAAGACATGAGAAATCAGAATTGTTGTGTGTTAACTAGGGATGAGCCGAACACCCCCCAGTGCAATTTTTTCTCTTGTCTATACAGCAGCTTGGACCGCCCTCCTGCTACTTTAGGTTCATAAGGGGTCTTAAATAGGAATGAGCCGAACACCCCCCAGTTCGGTGCGCACCAGAACTTGCGAACAGGCAATAAATTTGTTCGAACATTCGAACCCCGTTAAAGTCTATGGGACACGAACATGAAAAATCAAAAATGCTAATTCTAAAGGCTTATATGCAAGTTATTGTCCAAAAAAGTGTTTGGGGACCCGGGTCCTGCCCCAGGGGACATGTATCAATGCAAAAAAAAGTTTTAAAAACGCCCTTTTTTTCGGGAGCAGTGATTTTAATAATGCTTAAAGTGAAACAATAAAAGTGAAATATTCCTTTAAATTTCGTACCGGGGGGGTGTATATAGTATGCCTGTAAAGCAGCACTTGTTTCCCGTGCTTAGAACAGTCTCTGCACAAAATGTCATTTCTGAAGGCAAAAAAGTCATTTAAAAGTACTCGCGGCTGTAATGAATTGCCGCTCCCGGCAATACAGAGAAAAGTAATTGAAAGTCATTGATAAAAAAAAAAATGCATGGGGGTCCCCCCAAATTCAATTACCAGGCCCTTCAGGTCTGGTATGGATATTAAGGGGAACCCTGTGCCAAATAAAAAAAATGGCGTGGGGTTCCCCCCAAAAATCCATACCAGACCCTTTTCCGAGCACGCAACCTGGCAGGCCGCAGGAAAAGAGGGGGGGACGAGAGAGCGACCCCCCTCCTGAATCGTACCAGGCCACATGCCCTCAACATGGGGAGGATGCTTTGGGGTCTGGACCCCAAAGCACCATGTCCCCATGTTGATGGGGACAAGGGCCTCATCCCCACAACCCTTGCCCGGTGGTTGTGGGGGTCTGCGGGCGGGGGCTTATCGGAATCTGGAAGACCCCTTTAACAAAGGGGACCCCCAGATCCCACCCCCCATATGTGAATTGGTAACGGGGTACATTGTACCCCTACCATTTCACAAAGAAATTGTACATTTAAAAAAAAAAACACACAGACACAGTTGGGATAAGTCCTTAATTAGAAATAAAAAAATAAATAAAAAAAATAAAGACTCCAGCGGTGGTAATCTCTCGATCTCCACTCCAGCGATGTCGGTATCCTGCGATGGATGATCTCTCCAGGCTCCAAGGACGATGTCCAGCTACGAGGAACAGCACACGGTCCTCTCTTCCCCGGAGTGGAGACACCCCGGGAATGACGCCGCTTCAGCCAGTGACAGCTCTTATGTAGCTGAGGGCGGGGCCACCCGTCATGTGACCCCGTCCCCCTCTGACGCAAGGGGAAACCCGGGCTTCCCCAGTAACGTGACGGGTGACCCCGCCCCCCTCTGATGCAAGGGAAACCTGCGTTGCATCAGAGGGGGCGGGGTCACCCGCACGTCACTGGGAAAGCCTGGGTTTCCCCTTGCGTCAGAGGGGGACGGGGTCACGTGACGGGTGGCCCCATCCTCGGCTACATAAGACCTGTCAGGCTTCGGCGGCGTCATTCCCGGGGTGTCTCCGCTCCGGTGAAGAGAGGATCGTGTGCTGTTCCTCATCGCTGGAGCCTGGATAGATTATCCATCGCAGGATACCGACATCGCTGGAGTGGAGATTGAGAGTGTATTACCACCGCTGGAGTCTTTTGTTTTTATTCTTTTTTTTTTTTTAAATAAAAGGACTTATCCCAACTGTGTCTGTGTTTTTTTACTATTTTTTACACTTTCTTTGTGAAATGGTAGGGGTACAACGTACCCCGTTACCAATTCACATAGGGGGGGGGCGGGATCTGGGGGTCCCCTTTGTTAAAGGGGTCTTCCAGATTCCGATAAGCCCCCCACCAGCAGACCCCCACAACCACCGGGCAAGGGTTGTGGGGATGAGGCCCTTGTCCCCATCAACATGGGGACATCCTCCCCATGTTGAGGGCATGTGGCCTGGTACGGTTCAGGAGGGGGGGGCGCTCTCTCGTCCCCCCATCTTTTCCTGCGGCCTGCCAGGTTGCGTGCTCGGATAAGGGTCTGGTATGGATTTTTGGGGGGAACCCCACGCCATTTTTTTTTATTTGGCGCAGGGTTCCCCTTAATATCCATACCAGACCTGAAGGGCCTGGTAATTGAATTTGGGGGGAACCCAAACAAATTTTTTTATCAATGACTTTCAATGACTTTTCTCTGTATTGCCGGGACCGGCAATTCATTACAGCCGCGAGTACTTTTAAATTACTTTTTTTCCTTCAGAAATGACATTTTGTGCAGAGACTGTTCTAAGCACAGAAAACAAGCGCTGCTTTACAGACATACTAGATAGACCCCCCAGGTACGAAATTTAAAGGAATATTTCATTATTAAATTCACTGCTCCCGAAAAAACTGCAGTTTTTAAAACTTTTTTTTATATTGATACATGTCCCTTGGGGCAGGACCCAGGTCCCCAAACACTTTTTATGACAATAACTTGCATATAAGCCTTTAAAATTAGCACTTTAGATTTCTCCCATAGACTTTTACAGGGTGTTCCGCGGCTTTTCGAATTTGCCACGAACACCCCAAATTGTTCACTGTTCGAGTCGAACATGAGTTCGACTCGAACTCGAAGCTCATCCCTAGTGTTAACAGCTTAAGCACATTGTGTATGGATCAGATCATGTTTTATGGAAAATTACTGCAGAAAACTAGTTTATTCACAGGGGTTCACATACATTTTCTTGCCACTGTAATATACATAAATGTATCCAAGGCTGGGTAAAAAGAACTGTCTTTTTTTTTTTTCTTGAGCTGTGAATTCCCTGTTGCATATAGTGTGTGAGGAGCTTGGCATTTTGGTTTTAACTTATGGAATCCAAGGAATAGTATTGGAATATTTTTGTCAATCCATGTTTGTAGGGTAAAAAATTAGCTATTTTGCCCCTGTAAAGCAAACTTGGCAACAGACTTGGCAACAGTTGCTTAATGATTTTTGTGCACTGTCTGCGTCTGGACCAAAACTGTCAGGGTTTGTTTTAGTCTGACTGTGATTGACATTTTCTTTTCTTTCAATTTAGTTAGCTATGTAAATAGCTGGCAACTAGTGATTCTCCAGTGCCACCTACTGGAACTAAAAGTGGTTAGCAACATCCTTATAGATCATTATAGTTTAGTCATCATAGTAAACACAGCTGAATCATCATTCAGATATTCTTGGTTCACAATGCCAACATACCCTTCCAATTTATTATTTAGTGATACATTTTACAAAATTACACTTGCAGTTATTGTATTTCAAAGAAATGGAATTTCATAAAAATGTAATTGACATTAGCTTTACTATAAAATGTTAGATAATACAACCCCAATTCCAAAAAAAGTTGGGATGCTGTGTAAACTCTACATAAAAGCAGAATGCAATGATTTGCAAATCTCATAAACTTATATTTTATTTACAATAGAAAATATTGTTCAAACTGAGAAAATGTACCATTTTATGAAACAAATAGGACATTTTGAAATTGATGGCAGCAACACATTTAATAAAAGTTGGGACAGGACAAAAAAAAGCTGGTGATGCCAACAAGGAAGTGCTGGAATAACATTTTGCAACTAATTAGGTTAATTGGCAACAGGTCAGTAACATGATTGGGTATAAAAATAACTAAGGGTCCATGCACACTGGCTTACAAATCGTTGCTTCCACAGGAGTTTTTTGTCTTGCCTGTAGAGGCAGACTCAATGTTATCCTATGTGTCCATGTACATTAGGACGATTGGAGGCATATTTAAACTCAGCGTTTAGAGGAAGTAAAAAAAAATAAACCCTTCTGTTTTTTTCTGAAAGATAAAATGCTAAACACTCCTAAACTTACCTAAACATGTGTAAAAGAAAATGCTCTATATGATCAATTTTTTTCTGCCAAGGGAACTGGTGTTTTTTTAAAGGATCACTAAAGACAATTTTATTTTATTTTTTAAATAACAAACATGTTATACTTACCTCCACTGTGCAGCTCGTTTTGCACAGAGTGGCCCCGAACCTGGTCTTCTGAGGTCCATCGGCGGCTGTCTCGGCTCCCCCCACAAGAACTCAACACCTTCATGTATCACTCGGCCCCGCCCCCGGCGCGCCGTGTCATTGGATGTGATTGACAGCAGCATGAGCCAATGGCTGCGCTGCTTTCAATCCATCCACTGTAGCCAATCAACGGACAGGCTGAGCGGCAAAGAGGATGTCGGGGGCGAGCGCAGCACTTTCCAGGGCTCAAGTAAGTAAAACGGGGGGCTGGGGGGCCGGTATTGTCGGATGTTTTTTCACCTTAATGCATAGGATGCATTAAGGTGAAAAAACTTGTACCTTTAGTGTCCCTTTAAGCCCAGTGTGCATGGAGCCTTAGAAAGTGAGAGTGCCTCAGAAGAAAAGATGGGCAGAGGTTCACAAGTCTATGAAAACCTTTGTCTAAAAATTGTCAAACAATTTCAGAATAATATTCCTCTACATAAAATTGCACTTTAAATATATAATCATCTACAGTATATATTATTAAAAGATTCAGTGAATCTTTAGAAATCTCTGCACGCAAGGGACAAGGCCCAAACGCAATATTGGATGCCCATGATCTTCGGGCCCTCAGATGGCACTGCATTGTAAAAGGCACTATTGATACTGAAAGATATATCCAGGTTTTAGAGCAGCTCAGGGAATAATGAGACAACATTCCTCTCCCAAAACTCTAGCTACTGGTCTCTTCAGTTCCCAGAGGTTTATAGAGTGTCGTTAAACATGGTTTTATACAAGTAAATGGCGCAAAACTGAAAACCAAAAAGTATCCAATGGTGAACAAACAAAGTGCTGAATGAGCATACAATTATATGCACAAAGAGTCAACAAGTCCGCTCTTTGTGGAAAGCCAATGAATGGTGCACAATAGCAGTGCAGGTACAATGTGCTGGGTGGCAATGTTAATAAATATGGTGTGGGAGGGATGAAGAGAGGAAGGGGTTAAGTCCGCGCTCACGGCAGCCATCCGGGGGGAACAGAACTCATGTTCCCAAACACTGAAAAACACAAGATCAGGAAGCGCCTCTGGGTGCAGACTGTATAAAAGTTTTTATTCAAATAGAAAGGTTTATAAAAACACTCACATTTAAGTGGTGAATTTGTGCATGATAAGGTCCCAGAACAACCAGGGTCATCAGTGCTATCTGTCTCTATGAAGCCGATGGATGTGCTGTCTCTGCAGTCGTCTCTGTAACCACTAGATGGGATGCGGCCAGCAGCCGTGGATGGACATCAGAGCGAGGCTTGAGGAGCAGACTGTAATCCAGGCAAGGAGAGATGATGTCACTGGGATGCGCGACGTTTCTCGAGCTGGCATGACGTGATGGTCACGCTCATTCTTCAGGCTAATTGACAGGATCCAGTGGCGAAGGATATAGGGAGAGGGGGGGAGGGGGAGTGGCCAAAATGTAAAGCGTTCTGTGCAAAAGTACATTGGTGTGATACAGATGACACATCGCAGGCTGGGAAATTCAGAATTACTAAAATTGCTTACTGGTTAATGGCATCATAAGTTAATTAGACAAACTATTAAGCAGTATCACAGAAAAGACCGGAACTTAATAAAACACACAAAAGAACAGATGAATTGTGTTCTAAAAACGGCAATTGATAAAAACAGCAGAAGTGGATATTATATAGACCGGGGGTGTAAAAAAAGAGAGGGGGGGGAGAAAAATATGGGAAAGAATTATATCTAAAGAAATTATTATATATAAAACGGTATACATATATATGAGTATATATATGTGTATGTAGTGCATCTGCCTAGTACATATGGGGTGAATATGATGTGACCGGGGGATTAAAAGAGGGGTGGGGGGGGAAAGCTGGGCGGAAGAAGGTAATGTTTTATGGAACAATGGGAGGAGTAAGAGGGAAATAAAATTATATATAGATGAGGTGATGTGACTTGGTATATAAATATATATGTGGGAAAGAGTGGGGAAGGAGGGAGGGGGGATGGGGAAGAGAAGGGAGGAAGGACTAGAAGAGGGGGGTGGGGGGTTCGGGAGGGAGAAACAAAAAAGGGGAGGGAAGGGAGGGGGGAGAGCGGGAGGGGGATAGGTTGTGGCATGGAGAAGGGGGAAAAAAAGAGGAGAAAAAAATAGGAAAGGTATAGAACAGGGGTCTCAAACTGGCGGCCCTCCAGCTGTTGCAAAACTACAGGTCCCATCATGCTTTGGCCTGTGGGAGCCATGCTTGTAACTATCAGCCTTGCAATGCCTCATGGGACTTGTAGTTTCACAACAGCTGGAGGGCCGCCAGTTTGAGACCCGTGGTATAGAACATCAATGTAAGTTAAAAATCTAAGGGGGAGCGGGGGCTCGACATATCCATGAGATATCATAGAGGTGGGAATAAACGAAGGAGAAGAAGTATTGGAACTAAACGTGAAGGCAATGCTATAACATGATACTATAAAAATATATAAAACAATGCTGTGGACTTAAAACATCAGAAAAAATCATCATCATCTGGGCCATGAAAAAAGGACTATATGCTATTAGAGGATGGTGGATATTTCAATACATTCAATAATTCCTCCTGGCGAAAGAGCAATCGAGACTGTATATCCAATACATCTCCTTTGCGCAGAGCTTTTTGAACCGTTCGGCCATGGGCAAAAGTCTTGAAATTTGTTTCATCACCCAGACTCGCAGTCCAGTGGTCAAGCCTTGGTGTGCCACAGCAAGGTGTCTGGGGACGCTGTGTGGGTCCGTCCCACCCTCAATGCTGTCTGAGGGGCCGAATGGTACGACCAACGTATATTAGGCTGCATGGGCAGATGAGGCCATATACTACGTAATCAGAGGAATAATTATAAAAGTCTTTCAAAAGATAGGTTTTTCCTTTTGTGCAGAATGATTTCTGGCCATGTTCTGCAAATTGGCATGTTTTGCAGAGCTTTTTGCGACATTGGAAAAATTCCTACTAAAGGAATGAGTGTAGGTGGTGGGGAAAAGACTGGAGTGGTTTTAAGTTTGCTAGGAGCAATTTTATTCTTGAGATTGGGTGCCCTTTGATGTGTGACCCTCGGATGTGGAGGAAGAATGGATTTGAGATGGGGAACTTGTTGCAGGATGCCCCAATGGTCGGATAGGATCTTTTCCATTTTCTTGTGTTTGGAGTGAAAGGTGGTGATGAATCTGCTTGAGCAATCTCTAGGAGGTCGATTAGGTTTGGGTGTTTTTCCGTGTAAGTATAGTTGATAGGCCTCTTCTACTAAGCTCTCCGGATATTGGGTTGTGACAGCTGTTAATATGCAGGTATGAGTTTCCCGCTGTGGGCTTAGTAAAATTCAATATATCCATAACAACAACCCCTTTTCGGCCAACATCATATTCTTTGGAAGATATATTGATGATCTCATTATCATTTGGGATGGCACCCCAGACCTTATGTACTCATTCATAAAATACTGCAATGATAATACCTATGGATTGACATTCACATATGAAAGCAACCAGACTTCATTAGCCTTCCTAGATCTGGAGCTTGGACATGACGGTCAAGAGATATACGCTAAGAATTTTACTAAGCCCACAGCGGGAAATTCATACCTGCATTTTAACAGCTGTCACTACCCAAAATGGGTCCAAAACATCCCAAAAGGACAATTCTGACGCCTTAGACAAGAGACGCGTATTACATTAAACTGAGTGCCAATTTGAAAAATTTTTTGGGGGAGAAACAATATCCGGAGAATAGGCCTATCAACTATACTTACACGGAAAAACACCCAAACCTAATCGACCTCCTAGAGATTAGGGATGAGCCGAACACCCTCTTGTTCGGTTCGCATCGTGAACTTTAGAACCCTATTAAATACAATGGACTCGAACGTTCAAAATCAAAAGTGCTAATTATAAAGACTAATATGCAAATTATTGTCATAAAAAGGGTTTGGGGACTCGGGTCCTGCCCCAGGGGACATTTATCAATGCAAAAAAAAAGTTTTAAAAACTGCAGTTTTTTCGGGAGCAGTGATTTTAATAATGCTTAAAGTGAAACAATAAAAGTGAAATATTCCTTTAAATTTCGTACCGGGGGGGGGGGGGTGTATAGTATGTCTGTAAAGCAGCGCTTGTTTCCCTTGCTTAGAACTGTCCCTGCACAAAATGTCATTTCTGAAGGAAAAAAAGTCATTTAAAAGCACTCGCGGCTATAATGAATTGTCGGCTCCCGGCAATACAGAGAAAAGTCATTGATAAAATAAAATAAAAATGCGTGGGGGCCCACCAAATTCAATTACCATGCCCTTCAGGTCTGGTGTGGATATTAAGGGAAACCCTGCATCAAATTTAAAATAAAAATGACGTGGGGCTCCCCCCAAATATCCATACTAGACCCTTCAGTTCTGGTATGGATTTTAAGGGGAACTCCACCCCAAATTTAAAAAAAATGGCGTGGAGTTCCCCCAAAAATCCATACCAGACCCTTTATCCGAGCACGCAACCTGGCAGGCCACAGGAAAAGAGGGGTGGACGAGAGTGCGCCCCCTCCTGAACCGTACCAGGCCACATGCCCTCAACATGGGGAAGATGTCCCCTTGTTGATGGGGACAAGGGCCTCATCCCCACAACCCTTGCCCGGTGGTTGTGGGGGTTTGCAGGCAGGAGGCTTATCGGAATCTGGAAGATCCCTTTAACAAAGGGGACCCCCAGATCCTGCCCCCCCCATGTGAATTGGTAAGGGGTACATTGTACCCCTACCATTTCACGAACAAAGTGTAAAAAAATGTAAAAAAAAAACACACAGACACCTTGGAAAAGTCCTTTATTAAAAATAAAAAACCCATTCCAGCGATATAATCCAATGTTCCGCGGCGATCCGATGTCCAGTGCTGCAGTCTCTACTCCACATGAAACGTCATTGGCTGAGCGGACCTACACTGCGGAGGAAGTTCCCCATCAGGTCCGCTCAGCCAATGACGTAGGCGGGGTCTGAGGTATGAGGGGGCGGGGGCGCCCTCGTATCTCGGACCCCGCCTACGTCTTGGCTGATCGGACCTGATGGGGAACTTCCTCCGCAGTGTAAAAAATGAATAGACCGCCCCTTTTCACGTTCCCCATCAGGTCCGCTCCTGATGGGGAACGCGAAAAGGGGCGGGTCTATTCATTTTTTTACACTGAAGAGGAAGTTCCCCATCAGGTCCGCTTAGCCAATGACGTAGGTGGGGTCTGAGATACGAGGGCGCCCCCTCGTACCTCAGACCCTGCCTACGTCATTGGCTGAGCGGACCTGATGGGGAACTTCCTCCGCAGTGTAGGTCCGCTCAGCCAATGACGTTTTGAGTGGAGACTGCAGCGCTGGATTTCGGATCGCCGCGGGACATTGGATTACATCACTGGAATGGGTTTTTATTTTTAATAAAGGACTTTTCCAAGGTGTCTGTGTGTTTTTTTACATTTTATTTTACACTTTCTTCGTGAAATGGTAGGGGTACAATGTACCCCTTACCAATTCACATGGGGGGCCGGGATCTAGGGGTCCCTATTGGTAAATAGGTCTTCCAGATTCCGATAAGTCTCACAGACCCCCACAACTACCGGGCAAGGGTTGTGGGGATGAGGCCCTTGTCCCCATCAACAAGGGGACATCTTCCCCATGTTGAGGGCATGTGGCCTGGTACGGTTCAGGAGGGGGCGCACTCCACGCCATTTTTTTTAAAATTTGGGGTGGAGTTTTATGACAATAACTTACATATAAGCCTTTAAAATGAGCACTTTAGATTTCTCCCATAGACTTTTACAGGGTGTTCCGTGGCTTTTCGAATTTGCCGCGAACACCCCAAATTGTTCGGCGAACATGCGAACAGGCAATGTTCGAGTCGAACATGGGTTCGACTCAAACACGAAGCTCATCCCTACTAGAGATTGCTCAAGCAGATTCATCACCACCTTTCACTCCAAACACAAGAGAATGGAAAAGATCCTATCCCATCATTGGGGCATCCTGCAACAAGACCCCCATCTCAAATCCATTCTTCCTCCACATCCGAGGGTCACATATCGAAGGGCACCCAATTTCAAGAATAAAATTGCTCCTGGCAAACTTAAAACCACTCCAGTCTTTTCCCCACCACCTACACTCATTCCTTTAGTAGGAATGTTCCAATGTCGGAAAAAGCTCTGCAAAACATGCCAATTTGTAGAATATGGCCAGAAATCATTCTGCACAAAAGGAAAAACCTATTGTGAGGGGGTTAACTCGGCAGCGGGTGTGTGTGACCCCCTGGATGGGTTCACCACACAAAAACAGGCACAGCAGACAGTGGTAGGAGAAAACAAAAGGGTGTGGTTTTATTTGAACTATATACAGACAAAAAAAATACAGCAAAAACAAAAGAAACAGGAAAAGAAATCCTGGTCAACTTGACCGCTCACTACACACGTTGGTGTCCCTAACTAACAACTAGCTCCCTGCTTTTAGAAGTTCTTAGCACTAACCACACAGGCTTTGGCTCACCGCACAGAGATCACACTCCCCAGACTATCCCCACAGATCTGGTTCCAGGTTGGAGCATCTCCCTTAGCATGCTGGGAGTTCTTGTAGAGGCCCTAATGAGCCCACTTACTTCAGCTGGGCTCATTAACTCTTCCCCTGCAAGACTCCCAGCACTCCCCCTAGTGGTATAAATCGGCATAAAGCCTGAATGTAGGACATATATACCTTTCATCCTGGATGCAACCTGGTGATTTTACCTGCCTGCTGTCACACTATCCTTTGAAAGACTTCTGTAATTGTTCCTCCGATTACGTAGTATATGGCCTCATCTGCCCATGCGGCCTAATATATGTTGGTTGTACCATTCGGCCCCTCAGACAGCGTTTTGGGGAACACAGGAGGTACATTGAGGGTGGGACGGACCCACACAGCATCCCCAGACACTTTGCTGTGGCACACCAAGGGTGATAGAACAAATTCAAGACCTTTGCCCATGGCCGAACGGTTCAAAAAGCTTTGCACAAGGGAGACATATTGGATATACAGTCTTGATGCCCTTTCGCCAGGAGGAATTAATGAATGTATTGAAATATCCACTATCCTCTAATAGCATATAGTCCTTTTTTCATGGCCCAGATGATGATGATTTTTTCTGATGTTTTAAGTCCACAGCATTGTTTTATATATTTTTATAGTATCATGTTATAGCATTGCCTTCACGTTTAGTTCCAATACTTCTTCTCCTTTGTTTATTCCCACCTCTATGATATCTTATGGGTATGTCGAGCCCCTGCTCCCCCTTAGATTTTTAACTTACATTGACGTTCTATACCTTTCCTATTTTTTTTCTCCTCTTTTTTCCCCCCTTCTCCATGCCCCCCTTTTTTGTTTCTCCCTCCCGAACCCCCCACCCCCTCCTTCCAGTCCTTCCTCCCTTCTTATCCCTGTCCCTCTCCCCCCCTCCCTCCTTCCCCACTCTTTCCCACATATACATATATACCAAGTCACATCACCTCATCTATTTATAATTTTTTTCCCGCTTACTCCTCCCATTGTTCCATAAAACATTACCTCCTTCTGCCCCCTTTCCCCCCTCTTTTAATCCCCCAGTCACATCATAATCACCCAGGGGAGGGCTGGCGCCCTTAGGCCTGGGGGGCAAGTCCAGTCAAGTGGCCCATTGAACCGCCGAATCAGCTCACCATCCATGGTCCACCTGGTTTTTCAATGCAGCCTCACCAATGCCCATCAATGCAGCCTGATCACTGGGGCAGGTTGCATGGGGTGTATGGGGGGGAGATGGGGGGTCAGCTAGGGGTGTTAGGGTCTCTCACCTCAGCGATCTCAGCTAAGCAGGTCCTTGCATGCCACAGCCTCCTGGGGGGTTAACGCTCCTGATCCTGGGGTCAAGTTGCAGCCAGCGCCCAGCCCTGCAGCCCTGCGTCCCGACTCCCTGGCACACCCTGCCTCTGCCTGCTTCCAAGAATCCGGTCCCAGGGAGTTGTAGTTTCCTCTGCGCTGCTGTGTTTTCCACCCACCAGAAGCTTGAGTGCAGACTACAACTCCCGGAATGCAACAGCTAGTGGTCGGCCGCCATGGCCATGCCCCCGGCCCGACTTCCTAGACCAGAATAAAAAAGAAAATGGTAGCGGGCAGCGGCTGCCGGTCATTTTGAACATAAGTTAGGGTGGCCTGGGAGACAATTGCCACCCTGCCCCCTGGCCCAGCCCTCCCCTGTATTCACCCCATATGTACTAGGCAGATGCATTACATACACATATATATATATATATATATATATATATATATATATATATATATATACTCATATATATATATATATATATATGTATACCATTTTATATATAATAATTTCTTTATATATAATTCTTTCCCATATTTTTCTCCCTCCCCCCCCCTTTTTTTTACACCCCGGGTCTATATAATATCCACTACTGCTGTTTTTATCAATTGACGTTTTTAGAACATATTTTTTTAAATACATATTTTATTATCATCAATTTATCTGTTCTTTTGTGTCTGTTTTATTAAGTTCCGGTCTTTCCTGTGATACTGCTCAATAGTTTGTCTAATTAACTTATGATGCCATTAGCCAGTAAGCAATTTTAGTAATTCTTCATTTCCCAGCCTGCGATGTGTCATCTATCTCACATCAATGTACTTTTGCACAGAACGCTTTCCATTTTGGCCACTCCCCCTCCCCTACTCTCCCTATATCCTTTGCCACTGGTTCCTGTCAATTAGCCTGAAGAATGAGCGTGCCCGTCACATCATTCACAGCACGCCAGCTCGAGAAACATCGTGCATCCCAGTGACATCATCTCTCCTTGCCTGGATTACAGTCTGCTCCTCAAGCCTCGCTCTGATGTCCATTCACGGCTGCTGGCCGCATACCATCTAGTGGTTAGAGAGACGATTGCAGAGACAGCACATCCACCAGCTTCACATAAACAGATATCACTGATGACCCTGGTTGTTCTGGGACCTTATAATGCACAAATGTACAACCTAAATGTGAGTGTTTTTATAAACCTTTCTATTTGATTAAAACCTTTTATACAGTCTGCACCCAGAGGCGCTTCCTGTTCTTGTGTTGTTAAACATGGCCCTGTTCCAACTTATTTGAAATTGGAGTTGCATGTTACATTTTTTTAAAGTTTCACAGAATTTACAAAGAACACAAATACAGTGGTGAAGGACAACCTCTCTTCTCAAAAAGCTACATATGGATTTACATAAGACTTTAAAACAGGACACAGAACATTTACATATGTATTATGACACCTAAGTGAGATTAGAAGGTACAGTGTAAAAAATCTATTGTGGTCAGATTGGAGCTATGTGAAGGGGGAGCTTTCTCACCTCCAGTAAAGACCGTTGGGGAGTCAAACAGTAAAGTAGGAAAAAGGGGTGGGGGGAGGGGAAAAGCTCAGCCTGGGCAAAACTCAAGTTTTAACCTGCTTCAGTCAGTAGAGAGGCAAGGGGTGAGGAAGAAGTGGAGGTAGAAAATGCAATCCAGGTGCTTGAGGTGTTAGTAAAGTTGGTATATCTGTCATGCAATCCAGCCATTAGTTCTTACAGTCTCATAATGAGATACAACTCAGAGGTCCAGTCAGCTATACTAGGAATACATGTGGACCTCTAGTGTCTGGGGATCTGTCTTCTACCAGCAAAGAGGAAAAATCTCCCTTAAGGGAGCCAGGGATAATAGACAGTGCGATAACCTCTTGGGTTTTGGGACTATTTATTCTGGTAACCCTGGTATACAAGTCGAAGATAAGACCACCAAAAATGTTGTGTATTCTTGCAGGTCCACTAGATATGAAGCATGGTGCCTTCAGCATCTCCACATCTTCAACACTGACTAGGCACGAAAGGAAAGATTTTATGCAATGTGGAGGTGCAGCAGTACCACAGAGAAAGTCATAATATGTTAATATTTTTTGCAAGTTTGAATGGATTACATTGCTCAGATTTTAAACAGTTTATCGGCATTAGCTTCCTATTAATTTAATATCTTATTCCTAAAGTTTAGGATACAGGCAAAGTAATCTTGGCTAATACCTTCAGGTTATTGGACATTGGCAAGCTTGCAAAGACAGTTCCTTTTGATAGTGTCCTAAGGTGATGAAATCTTAGCTTAACTAGTTTATCATTTTCCTTTAAAATGTTATCTTCCAATTCTTCAATCAACTTATCACTGTCTTCTAATCCCACAGATAGAAGCAGTGCATTGGCACAACTTCAGTATAGACCAGACGGAAAGGAGCAATGGCAAAACCACAGGCGAACATTTGCTCTGCTAAAGGCCCACACAACCTCAGGATGATGATGCGCTCTTTATACCTGAGCTGGAACCAATTCTAACACCAGCCCCTGTATCCAATTCTAACTTTATTTTAGACATGCAACAAGCGACCCACCTGAAAAAAAA
This sequence comes from Rana muscosa, assembly GCA_029206835.1. Lineage (NCBI taxonomy): Eukaryota > Metazoa > Chordata > Amphibia > Anura > Ranidae > Rana > Rana muscosa. Next base: position 713,769,925 of record CM055118.1, read on the forward strand.
GCAGAATTCTCTGCATTTGTATCACAACTCCTCAGACAAATAATGGCTTTAATACAGGCATCTCCATCCAGGGCTTAAAACACCAGGCCTCTTCCCCTACTCCCATATCTTTACTGGAGTCATATCCTGAAATTCTTGTCCTAGATGAGGCAGACACAGAAGGGAACAAAGAGCACATAGAGGCAGTATTGAAAGAACCTATGTAAGATTTTTCTTAACTAGACTGCTGTATAATTGGAGAAGGAGCTTCATGCAACATGTTTGCTAGTATGGAAAAGATCACTGCCAAGGTCTGCTAAAGCCTCGCCATTGTGCAGCTTGACTCTACTCTGTCTAGCCATGCTCCTTTAGATACGAAGGGACCTGCAAATCTTGCAAAACTCTCCCTGTTAATGAACAGATATAATGTACAACCTACGATGATTTTATCACTTCAGAAAGGATTTTCAATCCTCCCAATATATTTACAAAACTCTATCCAAAAAGAGTTCACAAAAAAGTGGTTATTACTGTGGTTGTTCCTGCCATCTCATTCTTAAACAAACATCCCACTGTACCTATTGAAGATAATCTTGCTTTCAAAGAATCTGCAGATAGAAAGTATGAGACTCTCTAAAGCCCCGTACACACGATCGGTTTGACTGATGAAAACCGTCCGATGGATGGTTTTCATCAGACCAACCGATCGTGTATGGTACCCATCGGTCTTTTTTTCATCGGTTGTAAAAAATAGAACTTGTTTTAAAATTTTCCGATGGATAAAAAACCGATGGGAATTTCCGATCGTCTATGGGCAAGTCCATCGGTTAAAAAACCCACGCATGCTCAGAATCAAGTCGACGCATGCTCAGAAGCATTAAACGTCATTTTTCTCGGCTCATCGGAGTGTTTTACGTCACCGCGTTTGGAACGGTCGGTTTTTTGACTGATGGTGTGTGGCCAAGACTGATGAAAAACAGTTTCATCCGATTTCCGATGGACAAATCCATCGGACGAAAATTCATAGGTTATCCGATCGTGTGTACGGGGCTTTAAAGGCTCTTTTTATTCTTGCAGGCCTAGCCCTGCAACCAGCTTTTACTGCAATTTCAGTATGTAAAACTGCAACAAACTAGACTAGAACAATGAACAACCAATGGGCCCCTTTATTCCAGTAATATGTTTTAACAGAGCATTCACAGAAATTACCTTTTGCGCAACTTTTTTGTGTGGATACTCTAGAACATGTTATAAGCAAATTTCCAGAATGGCTTTAATCTCCATTCACATGCACAGAATCTTGTGGTTAAAAGCCTGGGCAGCTGAATCCACCTGTAAAAGATGCCTCACACGCCCATGAAAACTTCTGTTTGGAGAGATACTTGACCAATTCATAAAAGATGTCACAGAAGGGAAAGTTTCCACAGGTGAAGATTCCAAAAACCCCTCTTTTTAACAGCCTTTAACCTCTGTAAAACATGGAATAACTAACTGCACGAATTTCCGGTCAGATTTGCACAATGCCCTGAACCGTCTCAGAGAGTAGTAGGGCTAGTACCGCCACAAGATAGTCATTTTTACTCAAATCTGTTCACAGTACTACATTTCTACAAAGGCATTCATCTTATTCTAGACTTAAAATATCTCAACAAATACCTTTTGCATTAGAAAATTGCACATGGAATCTGCCAAGAGAGCTATTGCCTCCCTGAGACCAGGAGAATACTTAGCAGCTGTAGACATCCAAGATGCCTATCTGCATATCCCCATTTATCCTCCCCATCGGCAGTCTTTCTGCACTTTGCAGTGGCAGACAGTCACCTCTAGTTTGTTGCACTGCTTTTTAGCCTATCCTCTGCTCCAGTGAAACACGTGTGTTTTCTTTCGCTGTGTTTGGAAAGATTTTTTTGGGAATGAAACACCAATACCCTACCTACCGCACTTTGAAGTTCTCCTCTTCTTTTTTCTGAAAATTGCACACTTTGTTCATGAATGTTCAGCTCAGTATTCCATTAAGTGGCTTATTAATCCTGGCAAAACCACACGGAGGTGTCTAAGCAGCCAGTTGTGAAGTGGATAGAGTGGAAATCTGCAGATGACCCCTAAGGATATCAGGCGAGACCGACTCCTATAACTTGGAGTCCACCACATTTGGTAAGAAGCCATCCGGCTGTTTTTTCTTACTCTTCTGACCGGTGTGTAACATCTGACCCATTACTATCGCAGTGTGTGGATCGCGATATTACGAAAGAGCCTGCAGGATCACCTGAGTTTTTGCTTTGTGTCTTTCTTTGGGACTTTCTGATAAAATCTTCTTTTGATTTTTCATTTATTATATAATTTTTCTGGACTTTTTATATTCATTTTTTTTTTGCCTTTTTTTCTTTCTCATGTTTTAGCACTATATTTGATGGGTTTATAACCCTATTGGGACTTTAGTACTATCACTGGATTTAGTGTATTTTTGGCACTTTAGATTCAGCGTTAATATGAGTTTTTGATGCACTCAATTTTATGTTATTATTCGTTTTTGAACTATTCATCTGATCACCATTTTAAATAGTTCATTCTTGGCCTCTTTTTTTTTTTTTGCTATATAGAGGCTTTGCACTTTAATTAAATCATTATAATTAATGATTTAATTATTCTTAATTATTCACCTAATGTGATCATATTATTCACTTGTTGGTCACTGGTCACTAATTAAGTTTTTGGGGTTTTTGCACATCTTGTTTGTGTATATGTAAAAGCAAGAAAAGACACTTCCAGAAAAATCTACAATTGTACCTAGAAATCCTTTTTTGCCTGGTATGAACACAGGCCTCTCAATCCCAGAGACTACTCTGTATCTCCATTCTGGATTCCTACAGTCAGGTGTTGACCAGAGCGTGGCCTTAAGCACTCAGAAATAACAGGTTTTGGCCTTGTCCATTCTGTTTCAAAAGCCCCTGGCTTCCCCCTTTGTAAATAACCTTCATTCAAACTCACATCGGGCCCCATTACAGCACCCTGTACTCCCTTGGGATCTCAGCTTGGTTCTCTCACATCGGGCCCCATTACAGCACCCTGTACTCCCTTGGGATCTCAACTTGGTTCTCTCTGCCCTGCAGAAACTCCCCTTTGAACCCATCAGCGATATCCCCCCTAGATGACCTTTTCTTACAAAGTAGCTTTTTTTGGTAGCTATCTTGTATGTCGGACATGTCTCTAAGTTAGTAGATTTTTCTTGTAGAGGGATGTTCCTTGATTCTTCACAATGATAAGGCAGTCTTACATCCAAGACTATGCTTTCTTTCTAAGGTGATATAATTCTTCCACCTCAGTGAAGACATAGTCTTACCATCCTTATGCCCTGCTTCAAAGCATCAAAAGGAAATCTCTCTTCAATGCCTGGATGTAGTCAGAGACTACCTCAAAGCAACATCAACAGAGCTTCCATCAGGAAAATTGATTCCCTATTTGTGTTCTTCTCAGGGTCTTGCAAAGGACACCCTGCCTAAAAGTTTACCATCACTCAATCGATAGGATAGCTTTCACCATAATTTAAACTCAAATCTGCTCCTGCGCTCTTATGTGCTCATTCTACTAGATCAGTGGAAGTTACCTGGGCTTTCTGGTACGAGGCCTCTGTAGTCCAGCTTTGTAAGGCCACCACCTGTTCCTCTGTTTATACCGTTTCAAAGTTTTACCAGGTGGAAGTCCAATCCTCAGCTGATATAGATTTTGGCTGAAAGGTTTTTGCAGCAGCTCTCTGAAGTTTGGTCTGTTGACCCTTGTTGTTGTTGGGCCTGTTAGCACAGTTCTGTTTGCCTGGTCAATGCCCACCCTTTTCATTCATTGCATGGGGATGTCCCAGGGTCTATGAATGCTTTGCCTTTGTCCTGTACAGCACAGTGCACACTCCTCTTCATTCAATGGTTACTCTGTATTGCTTGCTACAAAATTTAAGGATTCAGGGTAGGATTATAGGGGAGGTGCCCAGTGGAAGTGAGCTTGAAAGCTTTCCAGTGTCTAATCACCTGAAGGTATGGGCCTATAAGTAAGGCTCCATGAACACTTTGCCTGTGTCCTGAAGTGTATTCCAAGATATGAAATTTACAGGTATGTCAAAATGTATTTTCTTTTTTTTTTTTAACTGTGTAATTTTACTGATAAAGGAGTTGAATACCTTCCTGCAGTTAACAAGCCATAGTAAAAATTTAAAAAGCCCCAACCCTGTATTATTTTGCCCTATAGCTTTACACAATTTGGTGAAACATTTCCCCCGACCTTTCATGCCCTCCCTTTTTTATTTAGAGAATTTAAACTATCCTAAGAAATTCAGGACTACTAGAAGGTCTGGAGAGCCCAGTAAGACATCTGGGGCTAAATATATAAGTCTGTGCTAATTCAGTTGAAATATTGGGAAACATATTTTTTCTTATTTTAAATTCTGAGTACAGAGCCCAGCACCTGCACCAGCATGATGGCAGGAAGTTGCCACAGACAGCACTCACAAGCTCCTTCTGCATCTTGATCCACATTCTGGTAAATAGCCATTTTGCCCTGTGGCAGTGCCCTGCCATCACCCAAGCACATGCTGTACTCAGAATATTGGTCTGGTTGGAGCATAGGCTGCAGAGGCAGCCCAGAAATTATGTTTACCAGAAATTTGGGGCTTAATACAGCTGACTGCAGCAAAGTCCAGGGAAAGGGTTATCCTTTACAAAATGAAGAAATGCCATGTCTTTCGCATTTATGCAAACATCTTTGTTTTAAAAGGTCAATCTTGATTATTTTTTTTGTACTTCCCCCCACATAAAATAAGGACTATTACCCATCTTATAAAAATTGTCACAGTGTTAATTAGGAAACAAATGGCTTAGGAATGGAAATGATGGCCACTGGAGTTCTGCAGGTATGTAAGCAGCTGATGTATGCTTCAATATACTGATGTTTGTTAAAAACGTTCAGTTCTGGATTGTATTAACACATACCTGTAGATGTGAACAAAATGAATGGTCTGGTCTGGCTGACACGAAGGTTGTAAATGAGCATAATATCCCACGTTAGCGCATGTGGATTACACCGCAACAATATATGAAGGTGTTTCATTAATTTAAAACAAAAGTGTGATCAAAACTTATCAAAAAATATTCGGAGAGGTTACGAAGAAGCATTTTTTACATTTTCGTACATGGGTATGCTTTATTTAAGAATTCAATGTTACCTTTATACAGAATGGTTTTGTCAATATATGGCAAGCTCTTTCCTCTGGAAAGTGAATGCTTTGAGCTTATTTCTTATGATGTGTTGAACAGTTATGTGAGCGATAAATAGTATTGACTTCATTTTAACAGTTCAGATGCTGCGGAGTGGTGTATTTGACTGACTGGCTGGAGATGACAGAGATGGATTGGCCCCCTGATTCCTGCTGTGTGAAAGAATACCCAGGATGCTCCAAACAAGCACACCATGGAGATCTTAGTGATTTGTATCAGGAGGTAGGCATGTCTAACCACATCTGATAATTTTATCAAATCTTAGATGGCCTGCATAAAATCCGAATAAAATAACAGGCTGACTGCTTTATATATGTGGAAATACTTGATATTAGCCAGCTAACGTAATGTATAGAGCAATTATACATGAGTGAGAATTATTCATTAAAGGATTTTATTTAATTTGTAATTTAGACCTCTTGCTCTGTGTAAAGTTTACATCAAAGTCTTTCACATGTACTATTCACAGAAGAACTCTATAAAACAACAACATAATATCATGAACAAATAATAATTCTGAGGTATCCTGCCAAGGCAGCCGCTAACAAGGCCTTAGAAAACAGTACTCATTGGACTTTTGAGTTAACTCCACTTTAAATTTGCATATTAAATTGAAATGCTGTTTTCCTATGTAGCGGTACCCCCATGGGGGCTGCTGATTAACTCTATACCCCATGGGATATCCCGACTCTGCAGATTCTCTCTTACCTCTGACACCTTGGGTTCCATTGTAATTTTCCACAATAATAATGCACTCAAGCCTCGTACACACGATCGGATATCCTATGGATTCTAATCCGATGGTTTTGTCCTTCGGAAATTCGATGAAGCTGACTCCCATCAGTCTTGCCTACACACAATCAGTCAAAAAACCGACCGTTCCAAGCGCGGTAACGTAGAACACTCAGATGAGCCGAGAAAAATGAAGTTCAATGCTTCTGAGCATGCGTCGACTTGATTCTGAGCATGCGTGGGTTTTTTATCCGATGGACTTGCCCATAGACGATCGGAATTTGCTATCGGTTTTTGATCCATCGGAAAAATGTAAAACATGTTCTATTTTTTAAAACCGATGGAAAAAAGACCGATGGGTCCCATACACGATCGGTTTGTCCGATGAAAAAAGTCCATCGGACTGTTTTCATCGGTAAAACCGATCGTGTGTACAGGGCTTGACAGGAGATTACTGAATCACTTAAAGAACTTTTACTATGACAAAAGGAATGGTATGAAATTATTGGACAATCAACAGTGAATGAACTCAGATTATTGTAATTAGTAGAGATGTATATTCAAGTTAGTGATGTCTATCACCATACCCAATAGCAACCTGACAACAGTATATGTGAGTAGGTATGCAGTGGAGCGGGCCCCCAAAACTTCAATACCTGTACTGAATTACCTCTCCGCCAATGCCCAAACACACACCAATAACAACAATAAACACAGTAGATACAGTATATGCTTCAATCTTATATTGCTAAATGGCTCCCTCTAGAGTGCAGTTCCGTGTGACCTTACTGTATAGCGCAAAGCTTAGTAAATCACAAAGTAATGGCAGTTCTTTATGTTCCAGTCTTTTCTTCTGCTAGCTTAGTTGTCCTGAGGTATAAGGTGGTGCACTTAATTGTAATCCATAGTAGTAGATAGAAAACAACAATAGCTGAAATATATGAGGTGATTGATTCTCTTGTGAACGAAATGCTAAATCTGACAATCCGGCTGTAGGAACACTTGAATGCAATAGATACCCATCCGTGGGACTACAAGTGTCAGCAACAGTCTGGATAGCAGGAAATCACTTTATCAATATCTCAGTCAATTACTTTAATGGGCAGAGGCCCTCTCACCACTATGGATCCTCAGCCAACTGGTGTACTCCTTCCGGAACTTCGCTTGATGATGTCCCTGTGAGAGAAGATGGCGCCGTCACACCGCACGGCAGCTACGGACACTCCAACAGGTGAAACCGCTTCAAATGCTCTGAAGCGCGGACCGATCCACCTGCTCAACCAGCAGGGCTGTCCACCAGAGATCCCATCTGGGGCGGATGATCCGACTCTCAGCTGCAGGCCGCAGTCTCTCACTCCCAGTCACACACACACAGACCTCCTGCTGGCACTTGAATGGCGTCCAGAGAGGCTGAAACGAGGCCTACTTGTCCTTTTATCTGGCTACCCAGCAGGCTGTTCGTGACGCTTTGCATCCTGGGTCCGCAGCTTGGCACTGTGGGTCTGTAGTCCTCAAACTGATTTACATAATATGAGTCACTTCCTCGATCAACTACACATCCCACAATGCATTACTGTTCATCTCTTAAACTGAGAAAGAAATATCCTGATAACGTTCAGTGGTCACCAGCGGAAGCCAAACCCTTTACTAATAAACAATACATAACTTAACACAATAACTTTTCAGTAGCAACCCTTTGGCTACACCTATAATCAATATATGTAGATCATAGGTTGTCTGTCTTTCATGATCCACAGACCACTTCAAGCCAAGAGTCAAATGAGGTGGACAACTTATGCCATTAGATGTCAATGTCTTAGCCTTTAAATTCTAATAGCAAATATGACTTGTCTTTTTGCTGTCTTTTTTCACTTGACATTTGGAGATGACTTTTATGTGATTCCTCATTATAGTTTGCTGTCTGTATTATCAGGATTTATACAATCAGCTCTGCACTGCCTTTCACTGGAGTTTTGCTCTTTTTTTTTTTTTTAATCCATTCAAATGTTATGATTTAAATTATTTAAGTCACACTTTAGACTGCTCTGCTTAAACAGAGTCAGCAAAAAGCACTTCCAAATGGATCTCTTTCTTTATATTTGACATTTTCTAGTTTGAACAAAATCTTTAGGAAATGGCATGCTTGCCAAGAGCAGTACAGTATTCTTGATTTGAATTGTGCCCTGGATAACTGAAAAGGAACTAAGGCAGTGAACAAAGTTGTTGTGCCCTCTGACATCATTCATGATGTAATCAACATTTTTGAAAGCATAGTAAGGCTCCATCCATATTCTTGCAATGGGCAATAGTAAATACTTCACCCATTGCTACCAGTGACAACACATTTTAGAGCAAAGCATGAGAAGATATCCAGGGAGACTTTCTACCTGGATTTTATAGCAACATTAAATGCAGTATATTTCTTGATATTCAGTAAAAAGGAGGCTTGCACTTTTATGTCTGCTTTTGCTGGCAATTGTATACCACTTTTTATACTTAAAAAAAAAACATATGCGCGGTCATGCAATACTGCACACATATGATATGAATGGGAATGCGTATATTACGTTTTATTGGGTTTTTATGCATAAGTACAAGTGACGTACAATAAACAAATGATCAAAATCAAACAGAGCAGCCTGTAAAGCTGTGGCTAGGATACCTATGTAAATTTTTTATCACACAAATAGAGCTTTCTTTCGGTGGTAATGACTGCTGTTTTTTTTTTTTCTTGCAAAGCGAACGAAAAAAGGACAATAATTCTGAAAAAAATAATAATTTCTCTTTTCGTCCATGGACGGACACAGCTCCATAAATCTTGACATGTGGGTTATGTTCCTGTTCATAGGAAAGGACTAGGCAGAACATGTTAGTTATCTTAAAACATGTAACTTAAAACATGTAACTTTAACAGAGTTGAACAGTCCCGCCCAGTACATAACCCTCCACCCTGCAGTCAGCAGCCTCAGTTTTTTTCTGCCTAGCAGAGGAGAAGAACGTGGCTCCCTTTGGGCCCAGAGTCCTGAAGAATTTTTTATTTTATTTTTATTTTTTTGTGATATCTTCTATCAACTGCTGGCTGGGCGACAGGCTGGATATTATTGATCCTTGTAATCTTCCCAGTTCCGGCCATCAAGCGTGCCAGTCCTTAGCTTCGCGCTGGTTCTCCCACGACATACCCCATGGCTCCAGGGGTGGCCGCTTCTGTGAGGGGGTTCTGTCTCCTGGGAAGTCTCTGCACGCCTTCTCATCCACATCCCGGTGGCTCGGGCGCCATTTTTTTGGTGCGCCGACGCCATTTTTAGGGTGCTTTTTTCTCTATTAGAATTCCCGTTGGCAGCCATTTTGTCGTGGTCGTGCTGTGGCGCAGGTCGGTATTGCGAGTGGCCATTTTCTTGTGGTCCACGCCCTTTTTATCTGAGGCGTCTGGCGGCCATTTTGGAGTGGGTTTTGGCCTCTAGCACTGGCTTTCTTAAAAGCGCACAGCTCATTCTCCTCACAGTTTTTTCACCACACACACGCTGTGTATACAAGGCGGGCAGCGGTGCTGAGCGGTCTCCCTCTGGGTGGTGAGTCCCCTGGGTTGCCCCCCGGGCAGTGCAGCAAAGAGGATGGACTCTTAAGTGTTTTTCACTTGGTCCCTGAGGGCTGTCAGTGGGTGTTCATGGAGTCAGTATGTGACCTTTCTTCCCCTGAATTGCTAGAGGCAGCTAATGGTGCCCCTGCACCTGCAGTTTCCATGGATACGCTGTCGACAGTCCTGGAATCATTTGTTGCCAGAGTAGAAACGGCGTGCGACAGGGCACTTATGAGTGCACTTCTGATGCTGTGCGGGACACTCTCCAGCTGCATCTAGATGCAGCTGGGACTTCCGCAGAGGAGTCTGTCTCCTTTTGGGTCACACAAATCTGACCGCTTTGTGACAGTTTTTCCTTATGTTACTTTTTTTAATAAGTTCATAGATAAGAAATGTGAACGGCCGCAGAGGTCCTTTGTGGTCCCCCAGCGCATGGCGGTCCGTTATTCTTAAGGACCCTACGTTGCGACCTACAGCGTTGCGACCTATATTGGCTGCGACTTTGGTGTCTCAGACATTCACTGAATGGAGGGCAGCACAGTGGTGTAGTGGTTATCTCCCTCACCTGGCAGCAAGGGGGTCACTGGTTCACACCCGGACCCCGTCACCATCTGCTTGGAGTTTGCATGTTCTCCCGGTGTCTGCGTGTGTTTCCTCCGGGTGCTCCGGTTTCCTCCCACACTCCAAAGACATGCGCGGCTTCGGCACCACAGTAAAAACACTAATACATACTCAGTGTGTGTATGTAAAATGGTTTCCAGAGCCTCTATCTGCGGTGGTACTGCGCCACCTGATTTGGCTGGAATGCTGGTCCGCTGACCAAGCATCCAAGAGAGCTCTGGCAGATTGTCTTTTAGAGGCTTTTTGGTACCTCGCTGGATGACATTATTAAGGATGTCACTGGAGGTAAGAGCACACTTCTCCCGCAGTCCTCTAAGGGGAAGGAGCTGCGCCGTTGGCCGGGGGCCTTACTATTCTGCGCAGAAGCAGTATTTTCGTAAGTCAGAGATCCTCCCAGACTGACAAGGCTCCAGCTGGGGGACAGAAGCGTCCCTGGGTGTGGAAGCCGAACAAGGCGGCTAACAAACCTGCTACCGCTTGAAATTTTGCCCCGGCCCGACTCAAGGGTGGGGGGACGGCTTAGCGAGTTTACAGCTCGGTGGACCTCCCTATTCTCTGTCCAGTGGGTCTATGAGGTGGTCACTTCGGGGTACAAGATGGAGTTTCTTTCTTGTCCACCAAACAGATCTTTCCCTCAAATCTTCCTCTCTTTCCGGCTCGTCGGTCTGCTTTGATGGGAGCAGTACGAGACTTGCTCAGGTGCGGAGTAATTTTACCTGTGCCCTGGAGGAAAGGTTTCAGGGATTCTATTCAAATCTGTTGGTAGTCCCACAGAAAGACGGTGTCCATCCAATCCTGGACCTCAGGGCCCTCAGTACCTTTGTGAGGGTGCGAAAGTTCAGGATGGAATCCATTCGTTCGGAGGTTGCTGCGCTCCATCCGGGGGATTTTCTGGCGTCCCTGGACATCAAGGACGCATACTTGCATGTCCTCATCTGCAACAGCCATCAGAGGTTTCTGCGCTTTGCGGTTTGGCATAGCGTCAGCACTAAAAGTTTTTAACAAGGTGCTCGCCCCGATCTGGCTTTGCTGAGACAGCGAGGCATTGCTATCGTGGGCTACTTGGACGATCTTCTTCTGGGAGCTGCTTCTGGCTCAGAATTAGAGGTGGACATGTCTATAGCCAGTCAGACCCTCTGGGAATTTGGTTGGGTACTGAACATACAGAAGTAGGTGTTGGTACTGACTCAGCATCTAGAGTACCTAGGTTTGATCCTGGACTCCTTGGAGGTGAAGGTCTTCCTTCCTTCCTTTGGAGCAGTTGCAGACGCTCCGGTCGGCTGTGAAATTGTTAGCATCCCGCAAATGGTCGTCTCTCCTTTTTTGCATGTGAGTTCTGGGCCTCATGGTGGCCTCCTTCGAGGCAGTACCGTATGCCCAATTCCACACTCGAGTATTGCAGGAGGAGATCCTGTCCAAGTGGAACAGTTCTCCATTGTCTCTGAATTCAGGTAAGTCACCTGGTCAAGGCTTCCCTGAAAGGGTGGCTGAGATCCCTGGCTCTTCAGTCTGGGAGGTCGTTCCTTCCTTTCCATTGAACTGTGATCACGGCGAACACCAGCCTCCCAGGTAGGGGGGGGAGTCTGGGGGGTCCAGTCGGCCCAGGGTTGCTGGACTCCGGACAAATTTTGCCTGCCGATAAATGTCCTTGAACTTCGAACGATCAGACTGTGCCTCTCCAAGTGGGTCACAGAGACTTCAAGGGCGTCCGGTCAGGATCCAGTCGGATAACGCCATGGTGGTGGCTTCTGTCAACCATCAGGGAGGAACAAGGAGCTCGGCCGCGGCGTCGGAAGTCGCTCGAATCCTAAGATCGGCTGTTTACATTCCGGGCGTAGAAACTGGCAGGCGGACTATCTGAGTCGCCAGATGCTGGACCAAGGGGAATGGTCATTACACCCGGAGGTGTTTCAACTCCTTTGTCAGAAATGGGGCACACCAGTTGTGGATCTCCTGGTCTCTCGACTCAATCACAAGGTGTCGAGGTTTGTGGCCAGGTCCAGGGATCCCTGGGCAGACACGTCAGATGCGTTGGTGGCTCCATGGGGTCAGTATCAGGTAAATTTATGGCTTTCTCCCAATTAAATTGCTTCCTCATCTGCTCCGCAGAATGGAGGCCGAGAGGATTCTGGTGATTCTAATTGCCCCAGCCTGGCCCCGGCGTCCCTGGTACGCCGACCTCGTGAGACTGGTAGCAGATTCTCCCTGGCGACTGCCAATGCGGGCGGACCTTCTGTCTCAAGGTCCCTTACTTCATCCTGCTTTTACAGTCGCTGGCTTTACCGGCATGGCTATTGAAAGCCAGGTACTAAGGGACCGTGGTCTGTCAGATTCGGTAATCTCCACCATGTTGAGGGCCCGTAAATCTTCTTCCCGGACGATCTACCATCGCACTTGGAAGGCTTACATCTCTATGTGTGTAGAGATGGCTTGGCGCCCAAGGGCATATTCGGTTTCTTGGATCCTGCTGTTCTTACAGCGCGGAGTGGATCTGAAACTTCCCTTAAGCACTATTAGGGGACAGATTTCAGCCTTGGCTGTCTTCTTCCAACGATCCCTGGTGGCTCACTCACTGGTAAGTAAGTTTGCACTGGGGTCTGGCACGTGGTTCCCCCGATTGGACCATTGCTTTCTCCGTGGGGCTTGAATCTGGCGCTCTAGGTACTCCAGGAGCCTACCTTTGAGCGCATCAGGGAGATTCCGCTCAAAACGTTCTCAGAAAGATGCCTTTCTAGTTGCCATTACATCGGTCAGGAGGGTTTCTGAATTGGCGGCCTTGTCTTGCAAGTCACCTTACTTGGTCCTCCATAAGGATAAAGCGGTACTACGCTCGCAGCCTTCATTCCTTTCTAAGGTAGTTTCGGCTTTTCACCTACACAAGGACTTTGTCCTTCCATCCTTGTGTCCTCAGCCGTCGCATCCCAAGGAGGCTGCTCTACATACCTTGGACGTGGTACGTGCCCTACGGGTGTACCTGTCTACTACTGCTCCGTTCCGGAATTCTGACTCACTGTTCGTTTCGGTGTCTGGTCCACAGAAGGGCCTGGTGGTCTCGTCAGCCACCATTTTCTAGGTGGATCAGGCAGACCGTCATCCAGGCCTATGCCCTTAAGGGGCGGGCAGCTCCCTTTCCTGTCACGGTGCATTCAACCAGGGCAATTGGTGCCCTGGGGGCTTTCCAACATCTAGCATCTGTCTCACAGGTGTGTAAGACGGCGACCTGGTCATCTGTTCACACTTTCTCAAAGTGTTACAAGGTTGATGTGAGTACATCTTTGGATGCTTCCTTTAGCCGCAAGGTTTTGCAGGCGGCTGTTTGAGGTTGCAACTCCTCTGTTGAGGAGCTTTGTTTTTTTGGGGTCAAATTAAGTCTTCTTTTGATTGCTGTTCCCACCCCTCGTTTTTTCTGACACTGCTTGGGGATGTCCCACATGTCAAGATTTATGGAGCTGTGTCCGTCCATGGACGAAAAGAGAAAATAGGATTTTTTTTAACTCACCGTAAAATCCTTTTCACTGTCGTCCATGGACGGACACAGCACCCACCCCTCCTTTTTTAGTTTGTACTGCTTTTCTACGAACTGAGGCTGCTGACTGCAGGGTGGAGGGTTATGTACGGAGGGACCGCCCCCTGGGCGGGGCTGTTTAACTCTGTTAAAGTTACATGTTTTAAGATAACTAACATGTTCTGCCTAGTCCTCTCCTATGAACAGGAACATAACCCACATGTCAAGATTTATGGAGCTGTGTCCGTCCATGGACGACAGAGAAAAGGATTTTACGGTGAGTACAAAAAAATCCTATTTTTTCTTGGTTTCTGTTATAAAACTTTGCAAATAAATAATCTTTCTTGATAAATTTAGGCCAAAATGTATACTGCTACATTTCTTTGGTGAAAATAACCCAAATCAGTGTATATTATTTAGTCTGTAGGAAAGTTATAGAGTCCACAAACTATGGTATATATCTGAAAATTGATCAGTCCTGATGTACTGACGGCCTATCTAATTTCTTGAGGAACAAAAGTGCCAGTACAGTACAAATATCCACCAAATTACATATTTTTGCAGTAGGCAGTCCAAAATATCTATTAAGAGGCATGGCGAGTTTTTTTAAATTGTAATATTTTTTGTCACACTTTTTTGGAGAATGAAGACATGAAAAAAAAATTATTTTTTTAAATGTTTTACATACTGTCACAAATGCAGCATAGCGTCATCATATAACTGGTGTGGCCTTGATCAGGGACACTGACTGGTGACAGTATATAAAAATAAATTAAAAAAAGGTTTATTTTTTTAATTTTTCTTTTTTATTACATTTTGATTAATTTTTTTACATTTTTTTTTACTACCTACCAGTTGTTGTAATATTATATATAATAATATATATGTAATATTATATAGGTGTATGTATAATATATTGTGTTATATGTATGGCACAATATATTTGTGTTACATACAGGCATTCTAGTTACGCACATCAAAGGGTGTTTTGTTGACCAAAAGGGGTTAGTGGCCAAACAAGATTGACAGATAATGACTCTGATGTGCTAATCTTATGCAAGGTGTGTGAGGTGGCCTGTTAACTTAATTGAACAGTTCAAAGGGGACATTGTTTAGATGGTAATTAGACTTGAGGGGGTATTCATTCATGGGAACATTTGGTTGATCTGGGAGAACACCCCCCCCCAGTGTCAGACCAGTATTTGAGACATTCAAGCTGGCAGTCAGTCTGCTCTAGTCTGGTCAATCTGCATGGATAGGACAGCACAGGTCTAGAATATGATCTAGGAGATGTGGGACTCTGAAATATATATACTCTGTTGGGTTCGTTGTCATCTGTGCAAGTATTGGACTTTGTTCTGTATTGGAAGTCAATAAAGCGCAATCTCTGGAGAACTTGGGTGATGCTGCGGGAAACATAACCTATTTCATCATACTAATAACTAAACATCAATTATCAACTTGAAACCACTATACTATTTCACTACATTGGTGCCGTTCAAGCGACCAGAAGCGCATTTTCAAGACTTAGTAACAGAAGTCGGTGATGACAACAATCCTGTGATGGAGACCCAAGAGCTGTGCTGTGACTCTAATGTCTGGTTGTGACATAAGAGTCTGATATACAAGATTAAACAAGTTTGGAACCACAGAATTATTCTCTGGAGACTGGAAACTGAAGAGAAAAAAGACTGTTGTGTACCAGAAGACCGGAACTGACAAGGTGGAGCCTCTAATGCGGTGAGTAAAATATTTCCTTTTTTAAATTATTAGTAATATAGCCAAAATGCTTACTCAGTGTGAAGCTAGTGTCAGTTCTGATAAAGTTAACAGATGGGTATTAAAATGTATTAAGCGTCATGGCGGTCCTTATGAAATTCCAGAAAAATGTAAGCAGACTATAATGAAGGAATTTTTCGAGAAAAATGTTTTTGATCGCAAAATTTCAGAAAGTAAAAGAAAAGGTTGTATTTTGCAGGGTTTGTTATCTTGCTGTTTAACTATGGAAAGTTCTTTGAATGACAAGGTTGAGGAAATTGTGCAGTTACAGAATGCAGTTGCAAAATAGCAACAATGTTTGTCAGAGGTTACAAAACCAATCAGAAACTGAGACAGTAAATTTAAAATTGCATGCAGTTACCATTGGTGGAGCTTTGCTTGAGAAATCTAAACGTTGTGATGAATTATCAGAGGAAAATGAGAGATTAAAATTAGGAATTATGGAATTGGAGAAGAGATCTCAGGAATGCAGATATGCATCAAATCTTGGATTAAGCAATCTGCAGCAAAATACAAACACAAACTTTCTATCAAATGAAACAGAACCTCATATTAAATCTGATAATTCATTGCCAGCCGCACCCACTGTGATCACCACAGTTTATAATACAGGTGAAGTTCAGCCTGTAATGAAGCATTTGAAACCAAAAGAACTAGATGCAATTCTTAAAGAAATAGGAATGGTTCCCTGCCATGATTTAAACAGATTTTTGAAGTGGTTTTGTGACTTGCAGAATGTCAAAGATATGTACAGTCTAAACCCATCTGACTTAGAAAGAGTTTTGCAACATTTAATAGGAAAGGGTCTTTGGATGAGAATTAAACAGATCTGTATTCAGCCTCTGAGGACAAGGGACATATTTCTGGAATTATTATGCGTTTTGTATGGGGTACGTTCTGATGTTACTATTCATGGGAAGATCAAACAAATGCAAAGTGAATCGCCCTATGAATTGTCACACAGAATATCTACTATTATGGAATTATTGGTCAGTAATAATCTTGCATTTGAGCGTGGAGGCTTGGTACATATGAGT
The DNA here is from genome assembly GCA_029206835.1 of Rana muscosa. Taxonomy (NCBI): domain Eukaryota; kingdom Metazoa; phylum Chordata; class Amphibia; order Anura; family Ranidae; genus Rana; species Rana muscosa. Next base: position 713,786,416 of record CM055118.1, read on the forward strand.
ATGTTTCTAGATGCTTTGCATGAAGATATCAAACAAAATATTTTATTAGTTACCCCAAATCCCTATGATTTAAAAGACATATTATTGAGAGCAGATCATTTATGGAGAAAGTTAAATGAGCAAGCTGTCAAAATTGATGTAGCCACATTGTTTGATAATAATATGAAAAACAGAGCTGACCAAGATAACAATAAGAAAAGGACCTGGATACCATTTTCTCAATTAAAACAGAAATATGACCACCTGAAAATTGAGTATGACAAGATGAGAAAAGAACGTGACACATTATTGGAACAGTTGTACAGGGTGTCATAAATACAAATGTACATTCTCCAGATCTGTTTTTGAATGCAAATGATACTTCTCTAGCAGTGGGGGTGAACTAGCTTTAGACTGTAAACTGTAAATAGTACTTTGTTTTCAAAAAAATACTAAGGACTTTGCTAATGAGTTTTGGTCTGAGAATTTTTGTCTTTCAGATCCCCGGAGGAACTCGTTTGAATGTAAACAGAAGTGGGCTAGTGGGGGAGAAATGCTGAATAGGACAATATATAAGGAATCTATGGACACTCTCTCAATATTCATCAAGCAATGGACTTTTTTCTTGAACATTCAAATTTATTTTTTTCCATTTTTTTTTTTTTTCAATGGACTTCCCCAACGCCCTATTTTTTCATTTTCTCCCTTTCCCTGATATGTTTTATGTTTTCATTTTTTTTTATGTTTTATTTCTTGAACTTTATCTTAAAACCAGAGCAAAGCATTTGAAACCTAAGATAATTTTATAACATCCGTACATATGACATAATGCATATTGATATCAATAGATTTAACATCTGAGGTGATGCTGTACAATGGCTTGGCAATGCATAAATTATAGGATGTTGGGTGGTTTTCCTAAATTTATAAGAGGGGTGAGTGAAATTCATCACTCTAGTCATGATTTAGATTTTGTTGAATCAGTTGTTTATAATATGCTGAAGGCTACGACATATATGGATGACAAAGACCTTTCTACCTTTCATGAAAAGATACTGACAAGAATTTCCACTGCCGCTTTGTCGGGATAGAAGATCTGATAGACACTGATGTCAAGCTGATTCCATTTGAACCATTGCGTGGGGGTATATATATATATATATATATATATGTTGGTATACCATTCTGGTGGAATTATGGACTGAATGATACAAGTAACTGCTCTATTAAAGGCAATGAGGGGTGGCCTACAGCAAATTCAAATTGTGGCTGTCAATCAGCAAATTACTTGACAGGTACACAAAAGGTCATCATTGCTCAAATAGGAAATGGAAAGAAGCAAATGTGGATTGTAAGATGCTTACAAGATGGACTCATGCAAGGAAATAGTTTGCAGCACAGAGTTTTACTGCCGTATCCAAACCTTTTTGACCTTGGAAGGGAATGCTGGTATATTGATGGTTCTTCTTACTATAAAGATGGAAGCAGAATTTCAGGATTTGCTGGTGGTTGCGTAAAAGCATCTTTAAGAATGAAAACTTTGAGCCTGGAGATGAGAGAATCCTGGACTTGTGTGGATTGGAGCTCCCAAAACAAACCAAGCTTTACTTTCAGTGACATGGTGAGAGATGTGATGAAGTCAGAATGGACTGTGACATCAGCTAATTTTTGCTCAAAATTCAAGATCGTGATGTGATTTACTCAAGAGCAGTGGCGGCCCGTCCATAGGGGGCGCCGGGCGCCGCCCCCCCCCCCCCTCCTGTGGTCACCAAAAAACAAACAAAAAACGGGCCCTTTAAGAGTTTTTTTTTTTTTATGTCTTTTTTTTTACACATGGCGGCGCGACCATAGTGGGCGCAGAAGCGCCGCTACCGCTCGCTTCTGCGCCCGGCCGTCACTCACCACAACAATACATAGGTTCATACATTGAATGAACCTATGTATTGCTGCCGTCCACTATTCAGATGGCCGGCCCCTTGAGCGCCGGCCATCTGAATCACAGCGTCTGGTTGGTCTGTAGAAGTGCCTATCAGAGCCAGCAGGCTCTGATTGGCTTCCCGACTACAGCCTGAGGGCTGTAATCGGCTTCTAAATACCTAATGAGAGGACGCACGGGGGTGCGTTCCCTGGCCAATCAGGTTCACCGGGTCTGGTTACCAGTAACCTGATTGGCTGAAGCGACATCGAGGGCGGGAGAAGACATCAAAGACGGAAGAAGGACGGCGCTGACTCGAGGAAGGTAAGTGCAGGGCTGGGGGGGACAAACTGGCTGTATATTGGGGACAAACTGGCTGTATTATGAGGACAAACTGGCTGTTTTTGGGGACACACTGGCTGTATTATGGGGGACACACTGGCTGTATATTGGGGGACAAACTGGCTGTATATGGGGGACAAACTGGCTGCATTTGGGGGACAAACTGGCTGCATTTGGTGGACAAACTGGCTGTATATGGGGGACAAACTGGCTGCATTTTGGGGACAAACTGGCTATATATTGGGGGACAAACTGGCTGCATTTGGGGGACAAACTGGCTGTATATTGGGGACAAACTGGCTGCATTTGGGGAACAAACTGGCTGCATTTGGGGGACAAACTGGCTGTATATGGGGGACAAACTGGCTGTATATTGGGGACAAACTGGCTGTATATTGGGGGACAAACTGGCTGCATTTGGGGACAAACTGGCTGCATTTGGGGGACAAACTGGCTGCATTTGGGGTACAAACTGGCTGTATATGGGGGACAAACTGGCTGCATTTGGGGGACAAACTGGCTGCATTTGGGGGACAAACTGGCTGCATTTGGGGGACAAACTGGCTGTATATTGGGGGACAAACTGGCTGTATATTGGGGACAAATTGGCTGTATATTGGGGGACAAACTGGCTGCATTTGGGGGACAAACTGGCTGTATATGGGGGACAAACTGGCTGTATATTGGGGACAAACTGGCTGTATATGGGGACAAACTGGCTGTATTATGGGGGACAAACTGGCTGTATTATGGGGGACAAACTGGCTGTATATGGGGGGGAACTGGCTGCATTTGGGGACAAACTAGTGGCGTTTGGGCACAGTGGCTGCGTTTAATGGGCACAGTGGCGGCAATTGATGTTTTTTTTTTTTTCAGTTTGCGCCCCCCCAAAAAATGTGAGCACCAGCCGCCACTGCTCAAGAGCAAACTTTGAAATAAGGTCTAACAGCTATACAGGCCACGGATGTTTACCGAATCCTTTTACAGTCATGGTCTAAAGTTATATTATCTAATAACTGTTTCATGGGAATATTGTAACCAGTCTCAGCTTCATATTTCATTTGAGCCATTGTAAAGCATCCAGTACCTCAAATCATAATGATGTTTGTTGCTTGATTTATGGGTCAGTTCTAGTAGTTAGAACCGACCCAAGTGGGGGTATATGTTGTAATATTATATATAGTAATATATATGTAATATTATATAGGTGTATGTATAATATATTGTGTTATATGTATGGCACAATATATTTGTGTTACATACAGGCATTCTAGTTACGCACATCAAAGGGTGTTTTGTTGACCAAAAGGGGTTAGTGGCCAAACAAGATTGACAGATAATGACTCTGATGTGCTAATCTTATGCAAGGTGTGTGAGGTGGCCTGTTAACTTAATTGAACAGTTCGAAGGGGACATTGTTTAGATGGTAATTAGACTTGAGGGTGTATTCATTCATGGGAACATTTGGTTGATCTGGGAGAACACCCCCCCAGTGTCAGACCAGTATTTGAGACATTCAAGCTGGCAGTCAGTCTGCTCTAGTCTGGTCAATCTGCATGGATAGGACAGCACAGGTCTAGAATATGATCTAGGAGATGTGGGACTCTGAAATATATATACTCTGTTGGGTTCATTGTCATCTGTGCAAGTATTGGACTTTGTTCTGTATTGGAAGTCAATAAAGCGCAATCTCTGGAGAACTTGGGTGATGCTGCGGGAAACATAACTTATTTCATCATACTAATAACTAAACATCAATTATCAACTGGAAACCACTATACTATTTCACTACACCAGTCCTTGCTGAACTGGCCGAATTGTGATAAGTCTGTACAAAAAATACACACACAAAAGAAAACTGATCAGCAGTTTGGTATAGCCCTCCAGCTGGCTATTGGTGATAATTAGACATGTCAAAGGGTGCTGATGCTCTCTATGGATCCTCTGGGTGGCAGGAACACATCTAGACAAAACAAAAGAAGAGAGTGCAAAGCCACCATAGTGTGACTCGGCTTCAATATGGTAAAGTTAAAAACACTACAATGGTCCAACTCACATTGTGTGAGGATAGCTACAGCATAAGGATTCCACTGTGGCCACACTCCTATAAGCAACTCAAGATCCCGACAGGGGAAAGGGGAGCTGTGGATGTTCAACCTAGCTGCCCGGATCCTGGCAGCACATACGAGGCTATCCACCACCACGCTCGACGTTCAGATCCTAATGCGCATGGTCCACCTTGTGGTTTTTCGCCTTAATGTATTCTATGCATTAAGGTGAAAAACCTTCCGTTGTGCAGCACCCCCCCCACAGAGCCCCCTTTTACTTACCTAAACCTGATCGTTCTATCGACGGGGATGAGCACAGCAGCTCCAGCCGCTGTCTCAGGTTCTCATTGGATAGATTGATAGCAGCGCAGCTATTGGCTCCCGCTGCTGTCAATTAAATCCAGTGACATGGGAGCCGGGGGCCAGGCCATGTCCTGCTGTCTGTGTCAATGGACGCAGCAGCATGATTCGGGAGCGCACCTGCTCGGGTGTCCCCTTGGAATGAGGGTCTCCGAGGGGGCACTCAATGTGGGGGGAGCCAGGAGCACCACTGGGGGACCCCAGGAGAAGAGGATCAGGTCACTCTGTGCAAAACCCTTGCACAGAGGAGGTAAGTATAACATGTTTGTTATTTTATTTTTTTTAACAAACCTTTACAACCCCTTTAAGATAGAAAACCTTCTCTGTGTAGCCGCCCCCCTAATACTTACCCAATCTTCCTCCAGCAATGTGCACAAGTGTCTCCCTCCAGATTGGGTGAGAGACAGCAGCAGTGCCATTGACTCCCGCTGCTGTCAATTAAAGTCGGTTAGCTAATCAGGGCCGAACTGCGGCTCCGTGTCTGAATAGATACACGGAGCTGCGGCTCGGCTCAGGAGCCCTCATAGAAAGCTTCTTGCTTGTGGGGGCACTCGAAAGGAGGGAGGGGCCAAGAGAGCCAACAAGGGACCTGAGAAGAAGAGGATCTGGGCTGCTCTGTGCAAATCCACTGCACAGGGCAGATAAGTAGAACATGTTTTTTATTCTTAAAGAAAATAAAGGTGACTTTACAATCGCTTTAAAGCTACACACAGCCAGGCAACTAGCATTTCCTGAAAGATGTCAGAGATTGTAGCTCCAATATGTCTCATAAGAGGTGTACTTTTAAACCATAGCATGCGGTTTTCAAATAAGCAGCTGTTAAGCCCTATAGCATAAATATTTAACATTCTACCTAGTTTCTTGGAATTAGATGTAGATGCTCTTTCAGGTGTGTCAGATGCCTTTTGTTCTCTGGTTCCTTCCTCCAGCCCCTACATCACTTTTGTATTCTGTAGTGGCGTAGGGGTCAGCAGAGAAAACCGTAGATAATACCAGGGGTCACCAGCATCAGACACTCATAGAAGTGGTGAATACAGGAGATCTTTGAACAGGCTTCTTTCTTCAACCCAGAGAAGTTTTGGGAAGACAACAGGACTTTGCAGAGAGTACTGCTATTTTATTTATTTTTGCAAAGCAAATGAAAAACAAAACGAAAATTTTGAAAAAAGAAAGTTTTTCTTTGTTTCTTTTTGCAAATAATCTTTCTTTGTATACTGCTACATTTCTTTGATAAAATAACCTAAATCGGTGTTTATTTAGTCGGTAGGAAAGTTATAGGGTCCACAAACTATGGTATACAGTTTATATAAAAAGTCCACACACCCCTATTAAAATGTCAGGTTTCTGTGATATAAAAAAATGAGACAAAGCAAATATTTTAGAACTTTTTCCACCTTTATTGTGACCTATAAACGGTACAACCGAATTGAAAAACAAACTGAAATCTTTTAGGGGGGGAAGTAAAAATGTGGTTGCATAAGTGTAGACACCCTCTTATAACTGGGGATGTAGCTGTGTTCAGAATTAAGCAATCACATTTAATTTCAGGTTAAATAGGAATCAGTACATTCCTGACATCATTTAAAGTGCCTCTGATTAGGACGTGCATGCTTTGAGCTCCGTCCAATACTCCTTTACTACCCATCCTGATCTCCAGCATTATCCTGCACCAGCCCTGTGGGACCCCCTGAGGACCCTGCACACCTGTGGCTGCAAATCCACTGTCCTCCGATCGTACGGCGGCCTCCGCTGAGCCGCGATCCCGATCGCGGGTGCTGCATTTAGGAAAGACCGCAGCTTCGGCCTAGCTCTGGAAGTCGGTGGCCATCTTGCTCCACCCGACCTGTCACCTGTGCTACTTTCCGGCCCTCCTGCTCTCTGGTAACACCCTACAATGGCTCACCAAGACCACCTGAGGACTCCGCACACCCGCAGAAGCCGTTCCACTGACTGCACGGCGTCCCACGCCACCTCCAAATTTAGGAAAGGCCGCGGCTTCGGCCTAGTGCTGGATCTCGGCGGCCGTCTTGCTTCACCCAACCTGCCGACTAGTGATTCCTGCTTCACCCGGCCTGCTGATCCCCGAGGGCCCTAAACACCAGTAGCTGCGGTTCTACTACCCTCTGACTATACTACCCGCACGTGGCTGCCACATTTAGGGAGGGCCGCGGCTTCGGCCTAGTACTGGAGGACGGCGGCCATCTTGTTTCACCCAGCTTACTGACCAGTATTACATCCAGGCCTTGCTGGCTCACATCTCTATACCCCCAGGGACAGCCTAATTAGCCAGACACAGTGGGCGTGAGGACCGCCGCAGATCTTAGCCATGATCCCGCCGAAAACACCAAAGGCCACCCTGGCTAAACTAGATCAATATCACCGCCAGGAGAAAGAAAGCGCTGGGGAAGATGGCGGCGCCACGTGCAGCGAGTGGGACACTCCGGGAAATGACACAGCAAAATTGCTTGAGGCGATCACATTCTGCCGGACGTCTTTGACAGCCCAAATAGAGGAGGTCAAGGTGGACATCTCGCTTATATGACAGGACTTCCAAAAACTCTGTGAGAGGGTCACAACAGCCGAAACCCGCAGCGGAGTGGTGGAGGACGCCATTACGCCTCTCCAGATCAGCTCGGATGGTATTCAGCTTCAAATCAAACGGATCATGAGCAAGCAAGATGATATGGAGAATCGGCTCAGAAGGTGCAACCTCCGATTCATCGGGCTCCCCGAGGGAGCTGAGGGCAAAGATCCCACCACCTTCCTGGAACACCTACTTGTCGACACCTATGGCCGTGAGGCCTTCTCCCCTACCTTGGCGGTGGAGAGAGCCCACCATATGCCCGCGCTTTCATAGCGAAATTCTTGAACTACAAGGACAGGGATGCAGCGCTACGCATGGCTTGGGAAAAAGGTAACATCCACCTTGGAGACTCCAGGATCGCCATCTTCCCTGACTTCTCTGCCGAGGTACAGCGCCGCCGCCAAGGCTCCCCCATTTTTCTCTGCTATAGTTACAGTGGGCTTGCTGTAAATGACTCGTCATCCTTCGATTTAGGCAGTGTGGCTAGGGGATTTTAATATTACGCTGAACCCAGCACTAGACAAACTCTCACCCTCACCATTACCTACTACAGCTCTAACTCACACTAGATTCTCCCGACTGATCACCTCCTTTAATCTCACTGATACCTGGCGCTTTAAATTCCTGCTCGACCGAGCTTACTCCTGTTTCTCAGCCACCCATAACACTATGTCCCGCATAGACTTCATACTAATCTCCAACACCCTTACTCCAAGGTTGCTGAGAGCTGAGTTTTTCCCTAGGCTACTTTCAGACCACAGCCCATATTGGATTAGCCTCTCCATCCCGCTAGACAAACCACCTTGCACGTGGCGCCTGAATCCGTTCTGGCTCACCCTGCTGTCGGAGGATGACGAGCTTGGTAACAGTTGGAGGACCTACTTTCTAGAGAATGACAGATCCGCATCCCCAGATATAGTATTCGAAACCTTTAAACTACACACACGCCTGACTCTGACCTCCCATATCAACAGGCTGAAGGCTAACTCAGCAGCCGCATTGGACGAGGCAATGCAGGACCTGTCCTCCTCTGAACAAAACTATATGTCAAACCCCTCTCCTGCTGGGCTGCCCAACTTAAGTTACAAACCAGGGTGGTCAACCAGCTTCAGAATGAGTCGGCCAGGAAAAAACTCTTCTTTGCCAGGCAAAAAAAATTTGAGCACGGGGAGAGAGCAGGTAAACTGTTGGCCTATCTAGCACATAGCGAGGGTGGACCCCCCCACTGTCATTTCACTTACTGGCCCTAACGGGGAAAAGATCACGGAGCCCCAGGCTGTAGCCACCAAATTTAGGGACTTCTACACACAGCTTTACACGACCCAGGTCTCCACCACCGAAGCCCAATTGGAGGATCTACTGGCAGGAATTACTTTCCCACAGTCAAATGATACCAAAATGGCTATGCTAGATGCACCTCTTACACAAGATGAAATAACTACAGCGATTGCGAGCTTTGTTAGATCCAAGGCCCCCGGGTTCAGACGGGTTACCCATAGAATTCTACGCTCAATACAGTGAGATACTTACTCCCAAGTTATTATCCCTCTATAACCACTTGTTTGAAAACTTTACCCTGCCCCCATCGATGAGCGAGGCGGTTATTATCCTCATACCCAAACCGGGCAAGGACCCGGGCCTCCCGGAATCTTATAGACCCATATCGCTCCTCCAGGTAGACATAAAGATTTTGGCCAAAGTACTTGCCCTTCGCCTTAACCAAGTAATACTAACCCTGATACATGCAGACCAAGCTGGATTCATGCTGGGGCGTAACACCTCTTCAATCTCAGAAAATTATATATTAACCTCCCTGGCAGTATGATTCTGTCTGGAATTATGTACCAAAAGCGGTACAATTATTTTGCATGGAAATTTGGTGTTATGTATTGTAGGCCTGTGATTCTTAGTAATTACTTAGTTAAACCTGACCAAACAAGAGTCTAGTAAACATCCCGGGTATGATAAAGTTTGAAACACAAAATCATAAATTATAATATAATAAATAACTATAAATAATTATAACAAATAGTAATGTAATTATAATAAAAATTATTCAATAATGTAATCAAATCAAAAACACTGAAATCTGCTCAGTTGCAGAATTGTCGCTGTCATTAGATTTAGTGTTTGATGACGAATTTTCCCACAATTCGGTATCGCTCAATTCTGCGAGTGATTCTAATTTATTGTCGCTGTTTTTTAGCTGGTCTAAAACCACTTTTGATATAAAGGGACACTTTTTGGTTGCTATTGACAATCTCCAGTTTCCAGGCAGAAAGAACAGTTTTTATTATATAAAAGTGCATGCAGGACACTGGGCAGACCACTAGGGACAAAGGGGATGTGTAATTATTACATACAGTACTATAATCAGTAAGATTACAGTATACTGTATGTATATTGTGTTTTTTAATTTTTTAATTTGGCGCCGAACTCCGCCCCGTGCGCCGCAACGTCGTTGGGAATGGAGCTCGGCACTCCGCAGTGTGGATCGAGCGAGACACGGCTCGCAGACACTGCGGGAGGACATCGCAGGATCCAGGGAACAAGGTAAGTTTCTGCCCCTGGATACTGTGATGCAGCCCGAGTCTGGCTCGGGGTTACCGCTTTTAGCATTAAAAACTCACCCCGAGCCAGACTCGGGAATACCGCCAAGGGGGTTAACTTACAAGCGACACCCACTAATGTTGGGTCCCGGGTGGTGGTAGCCTTGGACACTGCCAAGGCCTTTGATTCGGTGGAGTGGAGATACCCTTTGGGATGCTTACGCAACTTTGGCTTTGGACCCACTTTTATTAAGTGGGTGCAACTGCTATATCTAGAGCCCAAGGGTAAAGTAGTGGCCAATGGGAGGGCTTCCCAGACGTTTTTCCTGTCCAGGGGCACTAGACAGGTCTGCCCACTGTCTCCGCTCCTTTATGCTCTTGCAGCGGAGCCGCTTGCAATCTCCATTAGAGAAGACCCCGAGATCTAAGGTCTTTGCCTTGGATCCCTGGCTGATAAAATTAGTCTATACGCAGACGACACACTACTATATCTAGCCAACTCCGCCACATCCCTTCAGAAGGCACTACATACGATCGAACACTTTGGCCAGTTCTCTGGCCTCAAAATTAATACTGCCCATGGACAGCTTCCCCTCTCCCAAGCTACAGGAACAGTTACCACTTCAACGAGTAAACACTATTAAATATCTTGGAGTATTGGTGAATAGGACATCGGCTGACTATATATCCCTGAACATAGAGCCCCTTTTCAATCTCAAGTCTAAAACTCAGGTGTGGGCGAGACTGCCCCTCGGTGTATGGGGACGCATTAATATCATTAAAATGATACTACTTACCAAAATATTGTATATACTCTGGCATACGCCCGTATACTTGCCCTTAAAACTTTTTAAATCAATGGAGGCCATACTCAGGACATTTATCTGGGGCACCAACAGACACAAGCTGGCCTGGAGAGTCCTTAATAACCCCACTGACCTGGGTGGAACGGCCTTCCTGGACCTGAATCTTTATTATCTCGCATCCCAACTGTCTCAGCTATACCACATTGACAAAACTGACAGACTCAGATTCCTCACACTCCTTTGCCCACAGTGGGCGAGACTAACCACTGATCCACTTACTGCAATCGCAGTGGGTCACAGTGGGAATAACTCCAAAAGATACCGGGGGTCTCTCCTCTACCAATATAGGCGCATATGGGACATTGCCACCAAAATGTTGGAGACCCCTAAACACAACGATTATACCCCTCTATGGCACAATAAATTACTTCCAGAGTTTCTCTCGATCACTGACACAGAGATATGGAGCGAACATGGGATATATTACTTACACCACATATTCTCAGATGGCACGCTTAAAAATTTTGAGAGACTCCAAAACGAGTTCCTACTACCCAATTCACTACTCTTTATATTCTTTCAGGTACACCATGCAGCTCAAGCTCAGTTCACCCAACCCTTCCCACAGTCTGCTCCTAATGTCATTATGGCAGTAGTTAAGGGTGAGGATCTACGGAGGCTAATTTCTGATTTTTATGTCATTCTCCTAACCCAGTGGTTCTCAACCTGGGGTCGGGACCCCCTCAGGGGTCCAATGATGATTTGCCAGGGGTCACTAAATCCTGGGCTGTTCCTTAAGCCCGCACCTCTCTCAGCCTTTTTGCGGTCGCCCAGCAGGGCTGTCCCTGGAGCCTGCGGCTGCCCACTCAGCCTCTTTGCAGCCGCCCATTCAGTTCACAGCATGGCTGATGGGCAGAGACTAGAGGTCAGCTGACTGGTGAGAAATGAGAAGTGGGAGGGGCTGGAAGAGACCCTATCTCCTGATTTCGGTATGAGACACCACAAAGTCGGAGACACAGTGAATCTGGAGACACAGTGAGTAACACTACCTGCGATTAGAGTTCCCATTAAAATGGTACATCCTAAAATGTACCATAATAATGTACGAATGGAACAGACTCAGGGAGCGCTAAATATCCATGTGTTAGGGGCGCAAATTACTGATCTTGCCTTGGGTGCTGACAATCCACGCTATGAAAATAATTCTACTGTTAGGGGTCTTCACAACTTGGGAAATTTTATCAAGGGGTCACGGCACTAGATAGGTTGAGAACCACTGTCCTAACCCCATCATCCACCGTGCTGGCCTACAACCTTAAACCAAGATGGGAAAGAGAGGTGGGTCTGCTGGAGGATGAGGAGTGGAGTGAAGCGCTTGACTCATGCAAGACTAGTGGTGCAACGGATCGGTGACGATCCGTGATCCGAACGGTTCACCCTGTTCGGATCAGCACACCACGCGATCCGCGGAGCGCTCCGCAGCATCGGCCATAGGAAAGGCCCCGGCTTCAGCCTAGCTTCAGAGTGGCGGCCATCTTGGTACACCCGGCGGCGGCTGTCTCATCAGGAAGTGACGTTTTGTCGCTGTCATCTTGCTCCACCCCACACTCCTGCACAGTAATGATAGTGAGAAGTGGGCAAGCGGACATCTTGTTACACCCAACAGAGTTTTAGATTTCACAGTTATTTTCAACACAAAACTGAGCTTATATGCTTAAATACAGTATTTGGAAATCCAACGGACTGTTTACATAGTAAATTTTAAAAGCAGCAGCAAACCTTACATGCTTGCTAATGTGACAGAACACCTCTGATTTTCACATTTAGTTAAATGTGAAAATCAGAGGTGTTCTGTCACATTAGCAACCATGTAAGGTCAGCAGGTTTGCTGCTGCTTTTAAAATGTAACATGTAAACAGTCCGTCGGATTTTACAAATACTGTATTTAAGCATATAAGCTCCATTTTATGTTGAAAATAACTGTGAAATCTAAAACTCCGGAGGGGGTAACAAGAATTGTCCTGTCTTTTTTTTTTTTTTTTTGCTGATCCGAAAAATGATCCGATCCGTGACTCTGATCCGAGGATCGATCCGATCCGTGAGTTTTTTGATCTGTTGCACCCCTATGCAAGACTGTATCCCCCAAACTCTCTGACAGGCTGACCCAGTTGTATATTGTGCACGAGCAAATCTTACCCCCCTAAGAGTAGCCCGCTTTAGGCAACAGTCTTCTGCCTCCTGCACAATGTGTAAACAGGCGACGGGCACATTTTTCTATTTAATTTGGGTGTGACCGGTCCTTCAGAGTCTATTGAAGCAGATTGTGGACTTCCTCCATGATGACATGGGATCCCCTTTGACCCTAGACCCCAAACAATGTCTACTAGGGATATTCCCTGATTCTGAGATAGACAAATTCCCTAAAACATTCCTACATGAAACACTATTTTCTGCGAGAAAAATTATAGCCAGACAGTGGATGAGACCCATTCCCCCTGGCTTCAATGACTGGAAAATAGATATAAATAACACACTGCCCTTCAAGAAGTTCATATACATTAACAGAGGTTGTCCAGATAAGTACAACAAAATCTGGGACAGGTGGCTTGCGTCCAGTGTGGAACCCCATGATTAGCATAGACAGAAGGTTCCCACCCAATTGAGATTCGCTGGGCACATGGTTAAACCTGTATGAGTTCCTGACTTGTATTTACATGTACATAAGCCACAGGTCCTTGTTATATGCATTTCCACAGTATTGCCTTATAACCTGCAGAAATATGTTTCAACTGTAAATTGTTCAATAAAAAACTATTTTTTTCAAAATAAAATAAAATAAAATCACTATACAAGTTATAAAAAAAAAGAAGTGCCTCTGATTAACCCCAAATAAAGTTCAGCTGTTCTAGTAGGTCTTTCCTGACATTTTCCTAGTCGCATCCTACAGTAAAAGCCATGGTCCGCAGAGAGGGATCTCATTGTATCAGTCAGACGCGTACAAAAGAATTTCCAAGGCATTAGATATACAATGGAACACCGTGATCATCAAGTGGAGAAAATATGGCACGACATTGACATTGCCAAGAACTGGACATCCCTCCAAAATTGATGAAAAGACGAGAAGTAAACTGGTCAGGAAGGCTGCCAAGAGGCCAACAGCAACATTAACCACTTCAATACCAGGCACCTACGCCCCTTCCTGCTCAGGACAATTTTCAGCTTTCAGCGCTGTCACACTTTGAATGACAATTGCGTGGTCATGCAACACTGTACCCAACTAAATTGAAAAATTTGAGGAAAATGATGAGGAGGCACTGATATGTAGAATTGATGGGCACTGATAGGCGGCACTGATATGCAGCACTGATGGGCACCAATAGGCGGCACTGATATGCAGCACTGATGGGCACTGACAGGCTGCTGTGATGGGCACTGGCAGGCGGCACTGATTGACACTGATAGACGGTACTGATTGGCACTGACAGGTGGCACTGATGGGCAGCACTGATCATGAGGTACTGATAAGTACTGACAGGTGTTACTGCTGGGCAGTGATTGGCACTGGTGGGCAGTGATTGGCACTGTGGTGGGCACTGGCAGATTTTAATCTGGGGACACTGCTGGGCACTGGTTAGCAGGTGATTGGCACATCTGAGGGGGCTGTGCTGATCATCAATGTGCTGATTATCAGCACAGACCCCCCCTCTGACAGGGAGAACCGCCGATCAGCTCTCCCTGTCAGCACGAACCGAGGAATGCCGTTTACCGGCACTTCCTGTTTGACTCGATGATCAGCTGTGATTGGTCACAACTGATCACGTGGTAAGAAGCCTCTGACAGAGGCTTCTTATCACGATCGGAGATGCGGGGTTTCAGACTGACACGCCGCACTTGCATTCGCCGCGCTGCGTGCCCCTGTTGGCGCGCGCTGGCATGTTATCCTGCTGGACGTTATATGACTGCTACCCAAAAATACTGAATGCTGTAATAAAACCAAAAGGTGCTTCAACAAAGTATTAGTTAAAGGGTGTGCACACTTATGCAACCGTATTATTTAATTTTTTTATTTTTACTTCCCTCTACCTAAAATATTTTTACAATAAAATAACAATATTGGCGCTGCAGGTTCAAAAAAAGACAGTAAATATATGAAAGTTTACCAAACAAGTCCTTTAAGCTGTGTGACGAGCTTGGATGTGAGTTGTAACAGTCCAAGAGATAACTGGGCAGCCTTACTGGGGGAGCCGAAGCCGGACTCCAAACATGTGTAAAAGAAATAGAACAAAAACAAAAAGGCGCCACTTAGTTAAAACTGTTTTTACTTCAATGACACAAAAGTATTAAAGCACTCACTCATAGGTTGACTAGTAGGCACATATGTCTTCTGGTCTAAGGTCAAATTCCGCTTGCTGGAAGTCTCAGTAAGTGATGTCCTCCTCGTTTGTTGTAATACAATCCGGGATGGTGTCCATGGAGGACTTAACCGGAAGATTCTTGTCACGGAGCCAGGGAGAGGGCTGGAACTATTGCTTGAAAAAGATGCGCGCAGGGACCTAGAACGTCCCTTTGCTTGGTACATCGAAACGCGTTGCATGACGGTCCTGACGTCACTCCGCTGAACGTTGGGTTGCGTCTCAGCAGGACTCTTCGTTTGCGTTCCAGCCCTCTCCCTGGCTCCGTGACAAGAATCTTCCGGTTCTATTTCTAAAATATTTTTAGTTTGTTGTTCAACTGAGTTGTACAGTTTATAAGTCACATTAAAGGTGGAAAAAGTTCTGAAATGATTTATCTTTGTCTCATTTTTTTTTACATCACAGAAACGTGACATTTTACCAGGGGTGTGTAGACTTTTTATATGCACTGAAAATCGATCAATCCTGATGTAGTCTCATCTCATCTCATTTCTTGAGACACGCAAATGCCAGGACAGTACACATATCCCCTAAATGACCCTGTTTTGGAAAGTAGACAGTCCAAGGTATAAAGTAAGAGGCATGGTGAGTTTTTTGAAGTTGTAATTTTTGCCACACTTTTTTGGAAAATGAAGACATGAAAAAAAAAAAAAAATGTTTTAAATGTTTTACATACTATCACCAGTGCAGTACGTGTCATCATATAACTGGTGTGGTAGTGATCAGGGACACTGACTGGTAACAGTATGTAATAAAAAAACTTAAAACATTTTTACCATAGTAACACTGGGGAGGTGATCAGGATTTTTTTTTACACTATGGTTGCTTATAACTGAGAATTTTACAGTTATGAGCAACATTTTTTTCTGAATGAAAACTACTCATTCAGTGTTTACTATTGTAATTAGCTGTGATTGGCCACAGTTAATCACATAGTACAGATGGGCTGTGATTTGACCCTATCTGTACCATGTGATGACTGTGACCGATCACAGAGCTCATCACAATAGTGCACAATGAAAGACGTGTAACAAAGCCTTTCATTGTGTACAACTGTCATGTGACCTGCTGTGATTTGCCACAGAAGTCACATGGTACCGGCAGCAGGCCAGTACAGTACATCAGCCTTGTCCAGTGTTAAAGCTAAACACAGACAGGCAACTAGCATCTCCAGAAAGATGTCAGTGATTGTAGCTCCAATATGTCTCATGACAGGTGTACTTTAAGCTACTTTCACACTAAGGGGGGGCGGGAGGGGGGCGTTAGCAGTAAAGCACCACTAATTTTAGCGCGCTTTACCGCTGTAATAGCTGCGCTTTTCTGCCGACAGCGGGCCGCTTTTAACCCCCGCTAGCGGCCGAATAAAGGCCCGCAAAGCCCCGCTGCCCAAGTGCTTTGCAGACGCTTTGGCAGTGGTGCCCATTGATTCCAATGGCAGGGACGGTGGAGGAGCAGTGTATTCACTACTCCCGCACCTCCCGAAAGATGCTGCTTGCAGGACTTTTTCTAACATCCTGCAAGCGCACCACTCCAGTGTGAAAGCACTCTCACACTGGGGCTGCAGTAGAGGTGTTTTTCAGGTGCTTTACAAGCGATATTTTTAGCCTTTTAGCGCCTGCAAAAACGCCTCAGTGTTAAAGTAGCCTTAAGGCTTGTTTCCTTTGTTCATACCATTTGTTTTTCTCGTGTTTCTTTGTTTTCTTTTACCCATCATTAATACTCTAGTCCTTCATTCTCTTTTTTTGATTTACCATTTCAGTTTGCCCATTATGTACCCATATGCTCAGTCCTCCTATAGATCTATCTGTCTGTCAACAGCTAAGCCACTCATTCAGTATATTGTACTGGTTACTGTGAAAGTGTAGCTTGGTGTGGTACAGGAAGGGGAAGTCACATGCTTACTGCTCTCCCTATCTAGGCTGGATGAAATTTTAGGGGAAGCTCCACATCTTTTTTTTCCCTTTCTTTTTTTCAAATGTGTGCGGTTACTTTTTAACAAGGGCTACTTCATGCTATTTTGTAAAAGCGCCCGGACTATCTGTGTTTTATGTTTTTGTTATTTGTTCCCACTTGTCTGTATGTTTTTTGTCTGTGCACCAAATTTGGACTCTTTCCTAGTGGTGCTCAGTTAAGATTTGTTTTTCACTGCTCTTACCTTTTGAGCAATTTTTATCTTGTTTATTTTATGACTAAATACATTTTACTATATTTCATCAACGACCCATTATTGCTTTCTGCAGCCTAAGTAGCCGTCTTTTCTTTAGGGTTTTTTTTCTTTTGTCATCCCACAAGCATTTTATTTTAGGGCTTTGTGTATTTCCTATGTTGTCCCTTAGCCCCCATTCACACATGAAGTTGCGCAGATGCCAGCCAAGTCACACCTGAAGTGCAGCTTTAAAATCGTTAAATTTCAAGAAAAGTCGCATAATTTCAAAGTCAGATTTGGTGTGAACTGCATGAATAGACCTTCCATCTGCTGAATAGTAGTTTTTAATATTATTATATATTTTTGCATTGATACAGTAGGTGCCGCCGATATTGTGTCAATCTCGCCGCTTCTAGCCATTTTTTTTCCACCAGGTGAATGGGTAGGGGTACGATGTACCCCATACTCATTCACATAGGGTGGGGGGGCCGGGATCTGGGGGCCCCCTTATTAAAGGGGGCTCTCCTGGATTCTGATAAGCCCCCCGCCCGCAGACCCTGACAACCAACGGCCAGGGTTGTCGGGAAGAGGCCCTGTCCTCATCAACATGGGGGCAGGGTGCTCTGGGGTGGGGGGGCCACAGGTTGCCCCCCTGCCCCAGAGCACCAAACCCCCCATGTTGAGGGCATGCGGCCTGGTACAGTTCAGGAGGGAGGGGGCACTCTCTCATCCCCCCTCTTCCCCTGCGGCCTGCCAGGTTGCGTGCTCGGTTAAGGGTCTGGTTTGGACTTTGAGGGGGACCCCCACTCCGTTTTTTCGGCGTAGGGTTTCCCCTTCAAATCCAGACCAGACCCAAGAGCCTGGTATGCTCCTGGAGGGGGAACACATGCCGTTTTTCTCTTTAAAAATTGGCGTGGAGTTCCCGCTCAGGATGCATACCAAACACAGTGCCTGGTATTGGCTGGAATCCACGTCGGATCCCCGTTCAATACAGTGCCGCGTCTCCTCGCCATTGCAGCGAGCGCGAGATGTGTCGGCACACTGTCCCCGAGATGTCGGCACCCCTGTCGCCGAGAATCTACGCCATAGGATCGTGATGAATATATACAATGTCGGCGGCACCTACTGTACATATCCCTTTCCACAATAGTTTGCTTAGTAGCCTTGAAAAAGGTCAGAAAAAAAAGCCAGTTGGTAGACTGCAGCGGGGTTCAGGGCTAAGTTCAGGGTTTACAGACCTCCCGTTGGGT
Organism: Rana muscosa; assembly: GCA_029206835.1. Taxonomy (NCBI): domain Eukaryota; kingdom Metazoa; phylum Chordata; class Amphibia; order Anura; family Ranidae; genus Rana; species Rana muscosa. Next base: position 713,804,807 of record CM055118.1, read on the forward strand.
TTGCTTATTTTGGTTCGAACTAAACCCAGACAGGTTTGCTTATCTGTAGTTAGAAAGAAAAGAATTTATCTTACAGTTGATGTTATGTAAGAAAGTAATAAAGATTCCAGGGCCTCGTATCAGGAAGTGATACAAAAATAGCAAAACTCCCCAGAGACACAGAACTACAAAGCAAATAATGGAGACCAATACTAAGCAGGCTCATGATAACTCTCTTAGGATTAGTGTTCAATTCTACTGCAATTCATCAAATTCCCACTGTGTTCGATGGGTAGAAAATGTAGACCAAAATGAGATTTGTATTGCAGAGATGTCTTACTGGAAATTGCTATATCCAAGATGATTGCTGGAGCCAAATGCACAAAAGGCTAGAATCACATTGTAAAGAAAGTTTCACAGAAAATGCTACTGTTTGTGTAAAAAAATGTATAATAAAAGTTTTGTACCAAAAAAGATCAAAATATATTGCAGGACATGGCTTTTTTTCCCCGATTGAACAAGATGTAGTGGAAATTGTACAGGAGTATTCACTTAGGAGAATTTCTTTTAATTGCAGCAAATATTTGCCCGATTTTGGAAACAAACTACAAGTAAATAATGATGCACATCATACTCATTTTTTTAAAGATATACTCACGATTTGGCTTACAAAAATATACCTATTGCAGTACATTGGAAACATAAATATATTATTGAAAAGGTAAGCCAAATGTAACATTAATTTTGAAATTTGAGACATATTAAAAATAAAGATCTCTTCAACTAGAAATCTCCCATTTTTGTAATTCCCATCTTCTAAGTTTGCATTCACTCATCCTATGGTTGATGTGCTAAGCATGCAGGCCTTCTACCATGCTGATGCCGGCCCCTATGATTTTTATAACCAAGTGAGGGCTTTAGGAAGAGGGCTCTAAAAATAGGAAGGGGACTTCACTCACTTGCTGTATAATTATGGGCAGATGGTTTTTCTGCATCATTAGTGTAAAAAATGGTTAATTAATTTTCCATTTACTCAAAGGTTCTACGAGGTGCAGGTAAACTACACACAACTACCCCATTTGCATTCCAGCACCCCTCCCTGAGGCTCTGGTAATAATAAAGGAAATTTTGAGAGGCAGAACATTTTTTTGCACAGTTCATGCATTGTTTAACCACTTAAGCCCCGGACCATTTCGCTGGCCAAAGACCAGAGCACTTTTTGCGATTCGGCACTGCGTCATTTTAACTGACAATTGCGCGGTCGTGCGACGTCGCTCCCAAACAAAATTGACGTCCTTTATTTCCCACAAATAGAGCTTTCTTTTGGTGGTATTTGATCAGCTCTGCAGTTTTTATTTTTTGCGCTATAAACAAAAATAGAGCGGCAATTTTGAAAAAAATTCTATATTTTTTACTTTTTGCTATAATAAATATCCCCAAAAACTATATAAAAAACTTTTTCCCCTCAGTTTAGGCCGATACGTATTCTTCTCAATATATTTGATAAAAAAAATCGCAATAAGCGTATATTGATTGGTTTGCGAAAAAGTTATAGCGTCTACAAATAGGGGATAGAATTATGGCATTTTTGTTAACTTTTTTTTTACTAGTAATGGCGGCGATCTGCGATTTTTATCGTGACTGCGACTTTATGGCGGACACATCGGACACTTTTGACACATTTTTGGGACCATTGTAATTTTTACAGCGATCGGTGCTATAAAAATGCACGCGTCCACAATGCCGTTTCTTAAAGGGGACGTATTTCTACATCCTTTTGCGCAGCCGTGCCATTCTGCCGACGTATATCGTCGAGCGGCGGTCGGCAAGCGGTTAATAGGCTGCTACATGTGTGGCAGGAAACTCAACACACAGTAGCTGCCCTCTTAATAAGAGTGAGGTAAATCCCCTCTTAAGCCTGCCATAGATGGTTTGAATCACGGTCGCTTCAGCAGGGATCAGCCAAGATTTGAACCATGTATGGGCAGGCTAAATGTACCAAAGCTGATTAATCAACTTGGGTAAAACCAGCCTGTCAGATTTTACATGCTATTATTGCTAGCAGCTACTGTATAGCTGCTAGCAGTAATCACTGTGTTCTCCGGGCGGGAATGGCTTCCCCGCCCTACTGCCGGGAGAACACAATGGCTCAGTGGGAGGAAATTCAGACAGTGTTGATGGGGGAATCGAGCGATTTTCTTTCCTGCAGCCACAGAGAAAGTCACTCTATCGATGGCTGGCCTTAGACAGTTGTTATCAAAACAGGTGTTTCCATTGTTAGATTTTTCCTCTGTTCTTACTCCAGTGGTAAATGGGATTGCTGCATTTGTTCTTAATTTTTTTAGCTTTTTTTCTACTTTATGTTCATCTGGTTAACCCGGCCAATAACACACTTCCTATCACATCTGTGTGGTGCATTTTTTCCACGGCATGATTTTATGCAGGCTTTACATGCGTTTTTAGGCACGCTGTCACTAAACTCTCTCAAAACACATGTTTTATGAAAGCACACCAAAGACACAGCATGTGAAACGTACATAATAATGTGGCAAGAAAAAAACACATTACATAGAGGTAAACCCGGCTTTAGAGTGTCTCCACCACTGCATTAAGATGGACTTCACTGATAAATTAAAACCAAACTTTACCCAACACTTTTTAAGTGGATACAGCGTTTCCCCTCCCCCCCCCCCCTTTGGGATAAAGGTTTTACATTAATTAATGCTGGACAACTTGTTCTGTTAAAGGAGGAAGTTGAAAGATAGCACTTACTGGCAGGATGACCAGGTGAAAATAAAGGAAAAAAAGCCTAAGAAAGAAAAGTAATGCAGCCACCACATCTAAGAATTGGTAAGCTGCAATCAAATATATTTTTGTTTTTGGGTTCAAAAGTTTAGATGTTATATTTCCAAATCTGCTAGGAATGTATTTGTTGAAATAAAATGAAATCAAAACTTTGCCCTTGTAGGGTTGCATTCTCTTTTTTTCTGAAATGCTCCCTAGTTTTTTTCCATGCATGCATTTTTACAGCTGTAAGGCAGTAAAGGTTACATTTAGGAAAAGTGCAAACCCCTAGTTGATTTCACTGAAGATATGGGCTTACAAAACCTAGCCCAACTAATTTTGAAAATAGCAGCTTGTGTTATAGAATGCTATCTCTATAGCAAGAGGGCAGTGAGAGTGCTAACTCTGGTGGGTGCAGGAAGTTTGCTAACCTTGTCCTTAATTGAAGAGCATTAAAGTGGTTGCAAACCCTTACAGACCACTTTACCTACAGGTAAACCTAGATTATATCTCCTTAACATACACGGTTAAGGAGATATTTTCCAAAAAACGGGCACCGATGTCTACGGCGCAGGTGGACTGAGCATGCCGTTAGTGAAGGCGATCATGCTGTCACTGCCGGCTCCTGCGCGCATGCGACGGAGGAGGTGAACGAGGGTCGCTGCGGGGGCTTCGATCTCAGTTAAGTAATTCATAGTTAGCTAGTAGCTCATTATGCCTTTGTCCTGCAGGGTGTTTTTTTTTTTTTTTTAGAGAGGGTTTACTTCCTCTTTAAAATGGGTTAAAAAAAAATAACTCTAATGCCACATACACACGGTCGGAATTCCCGACAGAATAAGTCCGATGTGAGCTTTTCGTTGGGAATTTTGACCGTGTGTATGCTCCATCGGACTTTTGCTGTCGGAATTCCCGCCAGCAAAAGTTTGAGAGCAGGTTCTCAATTTTTCAGACGAAAAATTCCTATAGGAAAACCCTTTCGTCTGTATGCAATTCCGACGGAAAAAAAAAACATGCGTGCTCGAAAACAATTCGACTCATGCTCGAGAGCATTGAACTTAATTTTCTCGGCTCGTCGTAGTGTTGTACGTCACCGCGTTCTTGACGGTCGAAAGTTCCGAGAACTTTTGTGTGACCGTGTGTATGCAAGCCAAGCTTGTGCGGAATTCCGTCGGAAAAACCATCCAAGGTTTTTCAGACGGCAAAACCGATCATGTGCACGCGGCATATGGGTCTTGTGTCTTTTTCATTTTGCTGCAGATCTTCCTTAAATAAGCCTGAATAGGATTACATGTCTATGCCGTTTCCTTGGTTCAGGCAGGTTAAATCTTGTTAATTCATGCATTCGGCTTGTTCGTTTTAGCATTCCAAACAAACAGCACATCTTCAGATTCTATGATATTTTGAGGTTCTAAAAACATACAACCTCTAGGAATTATTAAGAACACATAAATATGATGAGTTACAGTACTCCCTTTTTAAAAATGTCTTTCTTTGCTTTAAAGAGCACTAGGATGCTATAATTTAAAGCTGAACTCCAGGCAGATATCAAAAACACCATAATGTATTCATTACTAAGTATATATTAAAATATAAAGTAAATAGTTGAATCTGTAGATATCTGTCTAGATATCAGCATTTTGTAATTCTAGTTCTCTGAGGCAATCTGACTATGATTAAGAACAATGTTAATAGAAGGAAAGAAATAACCATATACATTTGCTGCTGCTCCTCGACTGTCCATTCACGGGCTAGAATAGAGAGGTGTTCAAGCTGCACTGTAATAAAGCTCCTCTCCAGCCTCCTGCCTGCCACTCATACCCTCCTCCTCCATCCTATGTATTAAGGTAAAAAAACACCTTGCAGTGTCCGCCCCCCCCCCTTTTACTTACCTGAGCCCCGAATTTCCGTGGGCGCGCCCCCGCCGTCCTTCTCTCCTTGGAGTCCCAGCTTTGATTGGATAGATTGATAGCAGCGCAGCCATTGGCTCCCGCTGCTGTCAATCAAATCCAATGACGCGGTTGGCGGGGCCGAGTCATACACTCGCCATCTATGGACGCCGAGTGCATGACACAGGAGCGCGCCCACAAGGTAACCCCCTTCGGGAGAGAGCTTCCCAGAGGGAGTTATCTAATGCGGGGAGGAGCCGAGAGAGCTGCCATGGGACCCCAGAACAGGTGGATCGGGGCCACTCTGTGTAAAACAAACTGCACAGTGGAGGTAAGTATGACATGTTTGTTGTTTTAAAAAAAAAAAACGGGAACCATTAGTGTCACTTTAATAAAACAATTAAATAATCGAAATGCTTTTTTTTTTACCTAAATCTGTAGTCACGTGAGTAGTCCGGAGTCCCCTCTCTTCTTTGTACCTTTGGTAGGTGAAACGGCTCCCATATAAGTGTATATAGTTGTTTTCCAGGAGTTAGCTTTAAGCTTGCAATGCAATCTTCATTGATTGCAAGTGTTCTGATAGGTCCTCTTGCTTGGTAGGCTTGCCCTTAGCCAAAGACCCCTTCTTGGATGGGTATACCTACAACAAAGATCCTTCCAGGTTAGTTTTATACAGAAACAGAACTATGTAGCCCAGGCAGTAGGATGCTGGCAAGCAGTAAAAATTTTAATTCAAAATTAAAACCGTTTTACTTATTAATTTGTATAACACCTTGTTTAACCACCACAGGGTACAAAAAGAGGATGAAGGAGTTTCAGAAAGATCTCCTATTTTTTGTTTGTACCTACCATGCAGTTTCTTATATAATTCAACATATTGGGTATAACACATAATATTAAAGCAGTGGTATGCATCCCTGTATGAATTTAACTATATCTTGTTTCCCAAGCCAGAATTATTGGTGCATTTTTAACTTGGCTTTCCACCACTAGTGAAGGATTATGTGGTTCAAAATACCTCTTTACCAGTTTATGTGGAAGAAGCCCACTGTGGCCATAGCCAGCACAAGCGCATGCCTCTGAACAGGTTTTCAATGATAAATATCTATGTTTTTTTTTTGACCAGCTGCTTTGCTTGGTGAATGACTATTTTGTTACTTAAATTTTTTTAGCAAGACAAATTTAATTGGTTTAAAGCGTTTGTAAAGTCAAATTAAATAGCAAACAAGCATGTTAAACTTACCTGCTCTGCGCAGTATTGTAGAGTTGTTCCGATCCTCTTCTTCTCATGTCCCCCGCCAGAACTCCTGGCTCCTGCTCTTCTCGGTGTGCCACCATAGGAAGCTGCTTGCTATTGCGGCACACCTGCGGGCTCAATCAGACACCAGTAGTGTGGCTCGGCTCCTCCCTCTTCTACCTGTGAGAGCAAGGAGAAGAGGACAAAGCCTCTACAGATGGGCAAAGAGTTGGATCGAGAATGCGCTCAGGTAAGTATAGGAAAAATATGAAACATTTTTACTTTCATGCAGGGAAATCATCAAGGTAAAACATGTTTAGGCTTTACAACCACTTTAATTGTTTTCATTTTGTGAAATGTTGTTTTTTTAGTGTAGAGAATCACAAAAGCTGTAATATTTGAATGTTCAAGAAGCTGGGCAAACTAGGACCACATTGTATACATTGAACATCAGTGTATAATCAGCTACAAAGACTCAGAGATCATGTTCAGTATGCGCTTTTGCATTTGCATACTCATGCAAGCCCACACTCAAATTTACCAGAGTGATTTTACCTGTTCTTGTTAATTTACTGTAGTAATCCCGCCCAGGTTGTCATCTCAACTTATTCATAAACTGGTATACAGCCAAGATTTACGAATGTAACAATTGAAAAGAATAATGAAAAATATACATCCTATAGAGATTGTAAGCAAGCCACTCCTCTTCATCTGTTGCCTAATCTGGTCATATTGATGCCCTGAGTGAGCTAAACTTGAGCTGAGATTTGACTTAATGTGAGTGATGGTAAATTTCACAAATAGCTCAAGGTGTTGTGGGTCACATGACTTCCAATCTATTCATAAAGCTTAGAAGATAATAAAAAGAAGAGTAGATAATAGGTCTGAAGATCTTTGTGTTGTGACTTTTGTAATGTTCTCCATTGACGGTCAGAATATTTGTGCCATCTTTATGTGTGATCTCAATTTTATTTATTTATTTATTTATTTTTTCTTTCAAAATATTTTATTTTACTTGTACAAAACAACGTCCGTTGGATATGAGAAACATAACTCAAATGTATGATAAAACAGTAACTTTTACATGAAGGCAGATATATTAGCTTCAGTGTCGGCCCCTTCTTTACAGTAATAAACTCAGATCGGAAGAGTTTAGCATCTAGGGGCCCGGGAAGGCTCCTCCGGCACCCCTAACGGGAGTATACTGTGCCTGGTGGATCCTCTCCAAGCTCCTGTAACTTCATAATATCAATAACCAAGCCTGGAGTCTAACAAACAGTTTAGTGCACCAGGAGCCTAGTTGGATAGCTCCAACGTGTTAGCCCTCTGGTAGATAGGTCAAATGGCTCTAAAGTCTGAGGGTCTCTTCGATTGCATTGGAGGGCCAAATAGGGGAGGGGAGAGGAGGAGGAGGGAAGAAGAAAAATAGAAGGAAAGAAAAGGGGGAAAGAGCAGAAAGATCCTATCAACAGGAGAAGATTTGAAGGCCCAAAGCGGGCCAATAATATATATGGTTGAACTCCTGGTATGAGGGAGATGCCCATGTGACGAGCCAAGGCTCAATTTTTATTTTCTATGCACTCAGCATTACATTCTAATACTGAGTGATTATTAACAGGAACAACTTTTCTTTTTTTCTACCTAATAAAAAATTTAGGCGCATGCTGTGCAATGAAATATATTAATATTAATAGAAAAAACATGCAAGTTAGACTTGTTTACTTGCAATCTAAAAACGCCATCTATTGAAATGCAGGATAGTTATAGCAACATGGTCACCAACGTAAAACAAAAAAACTGCTGTCAGATATAAAATGCAGGCACCTAGATACCTACAGCCATGTCCATACGTTATGCTCAAACGCCAGGCCTTTCTGGTGGAAAAATTGGTTGTTTCAAAGCTTGCCCACTCACTTGCAGCGTTTACACTTTCCCAGTGGCCCATCACCATAATGGGCTGCCTCCTTGGTCTATGGGAATATGCAACAAGAAAGAAGTATGAGGAATGATCTGACACTTACAGCAACTGCTGTCCTTCAAAGCAACTTGGTATTTGCTGCAGGCAGTGTGGAGCAATTTGTCTTCAGCAGGTTCTGGGAAGATGCACTGAAATTCTTTAAGTCAGCTCACTCAGTAGCCCTGCTCACCCAACTCACCCTTCTAGAACTCCTGCTCTATGTTTACATCAGAGATTTTAATGCTGGAAGGCTGCTGAGTCCCCACCAGAAGGTATAGCATGGGAGCTGCGCTTCTAAGAAAACAACTTGAATAACACAGATACTGCTTTAAATTTTGGGATAAATTGCTCCACATTGCCTGCAGCTGTAGTGGGGGCTTTCTAATGCTGCGTACACACGATTTGAAATTCCGACAACAAAACCATGGATTTTTTTCCGACAGAATGCTGGCTCAAACTTGTGTTGCATACACACGGTTACACAAATCTTGTCGGAAATTTCCGAACGTTAAGAACGTGGTGATGTACAAGACGTACGATGAGCCGAGATCAATGAAGTTCAATAGGCAGTTTGGCTCTTCTGCTTGATTCTGAGCATGCGTGTTTTTTTTGTGCGTCGGAATTGCATACAGACGATCGGAATTTCCGACAAGAACTTTTCTTGTCGGAAAAAATGAGAACCAGCTTTCAAATTGTTGTTGTCGGAAATTCCGACAGCAAATGTCCGATCGAGCCTACACACGGTCGGAATTTCCGACAAAAAGCTCAGATCGAACATTTGTTGTCGGAATTTCCGATTGTGTGTACGCGGCATAAAGCTCCTTTTTCTGCTTATTAAGAATGTAAAAACACTTTGCTGTCCATAGCTTGGTCATTTTAATTTACCCACAGACATGAGATGATTATCTAAAATTTCATTTGGATGGTACCATGATTATCATGCCTATGGGTAACAACAAACACCTCCTAGAAAACATAAATGGTCAAAAAGGCAATGGATTAATCAAATATGTTCTCAGCTAAGGTAAGACCTAAGCATGTCTGTTGTTTGTCACATCAGCATAAAATGTCATGTTGGTGTAAAGAATAAAAGAAACATGCACACTTGACGGTTAGACCCCTTTCACACTGAGGCGCTTTGCAGGCGCTATAGCGCTAAAAATAGCGCCTGCAAAGTGCCCTGAAACAGTGGCTCCATTCACTCCAGTGTGTTCACTCTGAGGGCTTTCACACTGGAGCAGTGCGCTGGCAGGCATCAGGAAAAGTCCTGCCAGCAGCTTCTTTGGAGCAGTAAGCTCACCACTCCTAAAGCTCCCCCTGCCCATTGAAATCAATGGGCAGCGCCGACAAAGCGCCGCTTTGCAGGTGCTTTTATCCCTTTTTCGTCTGCTAGTGGGGGTTAAAAGCGCCCTGCTAGCGGACGAAAAGCGATGGTAAAGCACCGGTAAAAATAGCAGCGTTTTACTGCCGACGCCCGGGCACTTTCAGTGTGAAAGCAGCCTTAGGCCTCATGTACACTGCTGCTGGTAAACCGACGTTTTGGAGCAGTTGGGCATTTTTTTCAACTGCTCCTGAACTCTCCTCTATCTTATCTTATCAGTACTTGTACACAGGGTCGTTTACAGTAGTTTCTAGGCAGTTGAGTTTAGAGGCTTTTTTTGGAACACAAAAAAATGGGTTCAGAAGCTGAATTTAGAGGCATTTCAAGCACCAACCGCTTCCAAGCGCGGCAACTCGCGTTTAGCCGCGTTTCGTTTACAGTCGTTTTCAATCTTTGGCTATTTTTTTTAAACGCAAACGCGGCAAAATGCTGCTAAACGCGCCATTTAAACGTGGTAAAACTGACGTTTTAAACATGGGTTACTATCTGTCAAGTTAAATAGTTCAGGAGAGGTTGTAAAAACATCCCGTGAACATGAAGACTTAGATTTTGTTATATATCTAACGCTTTTAGCTAGCATTTCTTTGTAGCACAGTGTCAGTTCTGCTTGTGGCTTCTAGCTTTCTGAAAGACTGTAGCTACATTGTTGCACCAAAGCCTTTAACTAATTATCTTTTCAGTTGCATGAACAGGGTTTCAGATTGCAGCTTGTTTCTTCAGCTTTATTAGCAATAGCAGTTACACTTGAGAATGCAAGAAATTATGTTATAGTATACTCCTCTGTGAATGTTGAGATCTAATTATAGATAAGACAACAAAAATCCAAAGCATAATATGATGGCAGAAATGTAATACTTAGAGGCAGTGTAGATTAAAAACACTTGCGTTTTTTAGATACTATATTTTCCCAACTGCAAACAAATAGGTGACACTTTTAAATTTATAATACAATAAGGTATCTGGATTCTTTGCAGCAGTGACTTTATGGGATAATAGAATAATAGAACTAATATAGAAAATCTATTTCTGGTGTGGAAGCTTAAGTCTTACTGTTCATTCACAAACAAGATTCTTCAGCCTTTTCTGCTTCCCTGTATTATTTGAATTATTCAATTCATATCCCTTATAGCTTCTTACTACTTAATATACATACATGGGGACTTTTCACTGCCGAATATTTTTTTCATAATATCAGTACCTTATGTATTTTTGGAATAATGGAAACATTTAGATCAGTTTCATTATTGGAATTACTAATGTTTACACAGTGTTCTGCAGCTTTTTTTTTTTATTTGGCTAAAATATTTGGAGGTTCTACACCAAACCTCTGAAAGTAATTTAATTGAACATAGGCAATGGGGTCACCTACTTTAGGAATCCCTTAGGGAAGCATGTCAGCTCCACATTATGCTTTCTTTTGGGTGGCAGATTTTCCTAACACCAACAATCACATTTATGCACATATACTGCAGTTTGAGGGACACAATATATAAGAATATGTAGAATAGAACATATATTTTTAACAAGATTCTTTAAATCCAGTTTCAGAGAACTTTTTTGTTTTTTTACAGTAGAAGGGTGTTAGAACTTCTGTTCTGTTTCATTGCTGCCTGTGACCCCATTAGGGAAATTTAATGGAGCCCCAGAGAGAAGTAAAAACTTGACACTATTTCTAATCCTTCCACTCTCTGTCCAAAACTAGGAAAAATGTTTTAAGCTTGACACACTTTAAGACTATTTCTATCAATGTATGTTAAAATAATTTTTCTATATAGAAACCAAGATATCCATGTACCTTTTCTATGAAGACCTGTTGCTCACTGTTTCCAGTAGGAAAAATTATGATAATGACGTCATCGATGTTAGCTGCAGTCTGTTGCCATTTTTCTTTTTACATGTGTACTGGTTGCAATACTCTCTTTTGATTGTAAAATTAAGGTTTTGTGTCTCGTTTATTCCAGGGTTGCAGCAGAAAAATGTACAGTTTCCTGAGAGGAACAAAACAGCTGCAAGTGTTACGGTTTTTAGGAATCTCTATTGGTGTTACCCAGATTCTAGCAATGATTCTCACTATTACCTTGTTATGGGCTCTGTATTATGATCGGAAAGATCCCAGAACAGATCAAATCATACCTCTGAACCTTGAAAGTACACAGTACCAATGTCATCAAGTGGACACTTTACAACCACACCTGTCAAGGACTTCTGATCAAAGAACTACTGCCAATGGATTTAATACATACCTTGAAATGGATGAACTTTAACTGGTTGCATTTGCTGTGTTGGTGCAAGTGCCAATGGTTTTATTCTGCAGTTGAATTATATTTATGTAAAGTTTGCATCTTTCCTCAAGAAACAGGTAAATAATTGAACCCTGATAAAACAAACAAAAAAAAAAAGATGAGTTGGTACAGGAAGATTTGACTGATCTACTGATTTTAGTATTCGTTGACCCATATCAGCTTACACACTGGCCAATATGTTACGTTGACGCTATATTTTGAATGTATCATTTATTTTACGTTCTATTGTAATGATCACTGACAGATCAAATGGGGAGAGTTTATCTGAGATCTACACGATCAAAATGCCATTATGGAATAGATAGTATATTAATAATAGAATAATCCTACTTTTACATGTCTGTATTGTCCATGTAGCATTTGTTTTGTCAGCTTTTTTAAATTATTTAAAGAGGAACACAGGAATGCCTGTGAACTAATTTTTATTTCTGAAAAGCTAGTCTTTGCCACTGTCAGTGCTCCAAAAGCTAAACATCTTCTTTACACCAAAAGAAGAAAGACTCTATTATCCCTGTCTGCATTGTCTGCAGTTATCACTATGTATCCTCAGTCTGGCATTCTGAACTATGGCCAAACCTTTGCTGAACTTTGTGTGTTGCATATCCAAATCTCTTCCTGTACATACCCTTCGGATTTCAGGTGCAAAAATACTGTACACTTTTCTCAGCCAACCCTGTTCTGCCTATTTACTTGAGCTGTGCAAAGGATGATAATTTGTGTAATTTTATGCATCGTAGAGTGCAAAGTGTAGACTAAGCATTAAAATTTAGTAGACAAATGTGTGAACTAAATGGAAGATTTGACATTTGCCTGGAGCTCTGCTTTAAATGCTGAATATATGTGCGCCATAACCTCACGACTTGACCAGATTCAGATCCCTTTTGGCCCAATTTCCTAGTAAATGTAAACACATTTTTAGGTCAGCCCCACTTCAGACATATTATAATGAATCATACATCTTATATGAGTTTAACCTAATTTTGATAGAACATTCACTGCAGTATACTTTGCATATATGTCCCCTCTAGCCTCACGTCAGTCTAACTGATGTAACTATAAGCAATTTAGTGTTTAGTTATCTGCCTCTAATTATGATAAAGGCCAGATGACCCAAATTGTTAGCCTTTCTGTAATGTTTCAGACATGAATATATTTACTGATACATGTATAGCTGAGAGACATTTAGATGATTTATTTATTTCTACACTTTATTAGCCACATCAGAAAAATAATTACTTATTCTGTTTTAAGGGAAATAACGTTTGTAATTACATATGAAACTTTTTAGAGAAATATACCTATAAACAGTCACCTTTCATGCATTTTATTGTACTACAGCTTTGTTGCTAACACATCATACAAGTTTTAATAGTTCCAATTTCTATCATATTGCCCACTGTTCTGCCTCCTTTACTCCTTGTGATGGACATGGCATCAGACCACTGCCACCTTTACCAGCTTGTGACAAATGGCTGGTCAACCTTACACCACGCTGCCACTGATATGCGACAATGGCGCTCTCAACCTCACCCTGCACAAAGATTTTCCAGCTCACTGCACTGCAATCTAACCAACAGACTGAAGGGGATTGTCACTGGGTTTGGTTAACTACACAATTAACCCTTTACCAGATATTTTTATCGAAAAATATCAAACATTCAGAATATTAGCAATAGCAATTATAACTTAAAAATGTAATGTCTGTAACACACGCTGTCACCACAGACAGGCATATCCAGAGATTTACCATATAGTCGCACACTTCAGAGAGACAGGGATCCTTTAAGTTCTACATTAGAGACCGTATTAACAACAGTATTAACAATTTAAAAATATTGTTTAATAAAATAAAGGGAAAAGAGACAACAATGCAACAGAAAACAAAAAAGGTTGAAGAATGAAAAATTACCCATCAAGTCCTGGTTCTGCAGAGTTCCATGAACAAGCAAGATGGTACATTGGCTCTCATAAGTCTTGACAGGTCTATTGACTGTAGATGCAGCCACTCTTTTCTTGTCCATGATGAAAGTGTTGCCAGAAATGATCTGGCTAATTAGGAGGTGGAGGGGTGGCTGATGAGATTTCACTGGTTTATGACCATGCAGTGGCCACTCCCTATATACAGATATTATTTTCAAATATGTACAGGTTGCATTCTGGGAACTGGTATATTATTGTCCAGCATGGGCTTTCCATTCCAGAGATACTAAACATGACATCTCAGAGAAATGTCTGTCACCCAGGAGGTGGAAGACAACTGTCTCACCTTCTTTATACGATACCTAGTCATGTGTGATCTTGATGTGCTCAGTATTTTCTTCCACATTCAAATATATAATTACTAGTAATGTAGCCTGGTCATGTCTAATAATTTGAATTATGTGTGGATTTTGAAACTGTGAGTTGGACAGGGGTCTCTTGCAGGTCAATTCAGGCCTAAATGACTTTTATGATATCAATTATGCTTGGGTTAGACATTTTATTACATGCCATGTACTATTAATGGGTTTAATTATCCTGAGGCTCCAAGCATGACAGAATTAAAATATTATATGGTTTTACGATGGCAGATGTTTATTGTTACTATCTCAGGAGTAATGAAATACACTGAAGTTTTTGATCCTAAAAGGGAAGATAGACAGCAAGGTGTATTTGCTGACCACTCCAGCTCAGTTATTTACGATGATGGATTAGTGAAGAGAATATCATCTCTACATTTCCTGACACTCTCTTCCAAAGCTGCTCACTTCTGCCTCCTGTGCCACTCTTTTCCAAAACTATTGACCCCTGCATCGTCTTCCAACACTGCTCTCCTTTGCATCCCTGCTACCCTCTTCAAACACTGTTGATCTCTGCATCTTCTTCACCCACTTCCAAGGATGCTCACCTTTGCATCCCATGCTACCCTCTTCAAGTGCTGCTCACATCTGCATTCCCTGCCACCCTCTTCCAACACTGCTCACCTCTGTATCACCTGCCACCCTCTTCCAACCCTGCTCACCTCTACATTATCTGTAGCCCTCTTCCAACGCTACTTTCCTCTGCATTTCCTGCCACACACTTCAACGATATTCACCCATGCATTCCCTGCCACCTCCTTCCAATGCTGCTCGCCTCTGGATCCCCTGCCAACCTCCTCCAATGCTGCTTACCTCTGCATACATTGCCACACTTTTCCAATGCAGCTTACCTCTGCATCCCCTGCCACCCTCTTTTTTATGCAGCTCACCTTTACATTCTCTGCAAATCTCTTTCAATGCTGCCTGCCTCTGCATCTCCTGCCACCCTCTTCCAGCACTGCTCACCACATCTGTATCTCTTGCACCTTCTTCCAGCACTACTCATCACCTCTGCATCTCCTGGACCCTGTCCCAAAGCTGGTCATCTCTGCAACCCTTTGCCACTGTCTTCAAACACTGCTCACCTCTGGTGAAAGAGTTGACTTACCATGGCCTATGGACACTTGCGTAATCTTCTCCTTTTTTGAAGAACCTTAGTGACCACAGATACTTGAATATGTTCTATCTGGCTTAAGGTGGGTCTTTCTCTCTGGTACATTATGTGTAGGTGAAATCCAGCTGAGCTGCTGGAATCAAACACCATGTATTCTGTCTCAGTACCCTCTAGCGGGTGATAAGTGCATGCGCAGCACAGCAGCCAGGGCAGCAGGACAGACTCTTCAGCCCAGCCCCATCCACTAGAAGTGACTGAATGCCTTGAAGGCGCAGAGGCTTGGACAAAGTATGGGAGAAGCACATTGCCTGCCAGTGTGTCTGTGCCTGCTGGCTGACTGTGATTCAGTACAGAGGAGCAGGACATGAGCTTATTGACTGCACTAATTAAGGGGAAGGCTGAGGCAGGCATAGGTACTAAAATGCACAGCCAACATGCTTCTCTACCAACACAATGTGCCCCTGAGGTAAAATTCTCAGGTTAGATAAAGCACACCTGCAATCTATAAAAATAGGGAACACCCCAGCAGCTGTTCAAAGATGTCTCCTTAGATAGCTACAGGATGTATATATAGTATGATAAAGAATAACAGCACTATTATATGTGAAATAAACATGCATGTTAAACCAAGAAAAAAAAAAACTGGTCTCAATATATGGGGCCAAAATATATATATATTAATGTGCCGATATAAATAATGTGCCATATATTGACAATGGTCTTCATCCTGGTTTTAATGAATATGTGGAATCGCTTATGTTTTTTGCACACAACTGGATAATGGTTATATGTTAGCACATTTAATTTAGCACATTGCTGGCTTTTAAGGGAATTCAACATAGAACATGTTTGCTTGTTAAGGTTGATTTATCACCTATTAAGGTTTCATACATGATTACATTGACAGTTGAGATATTTTAAGGCATTATGCACACATCTGCACTTTAATTTGATTTATATACAACATATAATGCTCAGATATTAAGACCAGTTTTATGTTTGTGTAGCGGGTATGTACTTTTGTGAGTGTTTAATTCTGGTGGAGACATCAGTGATGCTTAGTTCCCTGTGGCTCAGCAGGTGGCGCTGTCACTTTGGGCCAGGGTTGAACCATCACTGCAGTGCCGTACCCTTTGTGACCTCTCGCAGCAGTTGTATGGCGGGGCGGGGAACCCGCTGTGCTTGCTGGGAGAGGTTATAAAGGGGGTGGACATCTTCGCCACGAGGTCCGAGTCCCAGGCACCTTCAGCCTGAGGGCTGCTGTCCGCGGTCAGTGTCCAGGCGGCCTAGGCCTGAATACTTGGAGTTCGTGTTCCATCCCAGACACCTTCAGTCTGGGGTGAGGTACTCAGCCGGAGGCCTGGGACCCAGTACCTTCCGCTGGGTCCCGCAAGGGAGGGATTGTCCTAGGGTGCCCCAGGTGTTGGGCACCCGAATCCAGAGGCGTAAGGGACCAGAGGAGGGATTCAACCGAAGATCTGGTGCAGCATATTGCCAGTGCCGGGTGAACCTCTGGAGACCGCCCGGATGGATATCTTCCCGAACAGGGGCCAATTCATAGAGGAAGGTGGTTTATGTTCTATGACCGGTGGCAGCGGTCCAACTAGTCAATTTAGGTCAGTGGCAGAGACCTGCTATTAGGCCTGTGGCAGGGGCCTCACCGGTTCATCCGATCAGTGGCAGCGATTAGGGATGAACTCGGTGTTCGAGTCGAACATACGTTAGACTCGAACATCGGCTGTTCGACCGTTCGGCGAACATCGAACGATTTGGGCTGTTCGCGCCAAATTCGAGTGACGCGAACGACCCACAATACACTGCGCCATCGCAGTGCAATCCCGGCGCTGTGATTGGCCAAGCATGCACTGTGACCCCGCATGCTTGGCCAATCACAGCGCCGGCAGCTAGGAGAGCCATAATTGGCCACAGGCAGGTTGCCTGTGGCCAATTATAGCTCAGGGGGTTTAGCACACGCCCCACACTATAAAAATCCGCCAGCATGGCGGCCTTGTGTAGTGTGTTCCGGCGCAGGGAAAGAGTTACATAGGCAGGGACAGTGTCAGTGCTATTTGTACCTCAAACTTGTGTGTAGGGAGAGAGAAGGATAGGCAGGGAGAGTGTCAGTGTCATATTCTTTGCTAAACCTTGTGTGCAGGGAGAGAGAAGGATAGGCAGGGGAAAGTGTCAGTGTCACATTCTTTGCTAAACCTTGTGTGCAGGGAGAGAGAAGGATAGGCAGGGAGAGTGTCAGTGTCATATTCTTTGCTAAACCTTGTGTGCAGGGAGAGAGAAGGATAGGCAGGGGACAGTGTCAGTGTCATATTCTTTGCTAAACCTTCTGTGCAGGGAGAGTGTCAGTGTCATATACTTTGATAAACCTTGTGTGCAGGGAGAGAGAAGGATAGGCAGGGGACAGTGTCAGTGTCATTGTTGCTAAGCCTCCTGCACATTATACACCTGAAGTTAGCCCGTATTGCTGTGTTTTCCTGGTGTGTTACACCAACAGGCATTTGGAGCACTTACAGCGGGCGGAGTGTGCCTCCTGCACCTTATACACCTGAAGTTAGCCTGTATTGCTGCGTTTTCCTGGTGTGTTACACCAACAGGCATTTGCAGCACTTACAGCGGGCGGAGTGTGCCTCCTGATCATATTACACCTGAAGTTAGCCTGTATTGCTGCTTTTTTCTGGTGTGTTACACCAACAGGCATTTGCTGCACTTACAGCGGGCGGAGTGTGCCTCCTGATCATATTACACCTGAAGTTCGCCCTTATTGCTGTGTTTTCCTGGTGTGTTACACCAACAGGCATTTGCAGCACTTACAGCGGGCGGAGTGTGCCTCCTGCACCTTATACACCTGAAGTTAGCCTGTATTGCTGCGTTTTCCTGGTGTGTTACACCAACAGGCATTTGCAGCACTTACAGCGGGCGTGGTGATTCAGTTGCTGCAGGAGTTTGGACTGTGAGGACATGCCTGTAGGGAGCTCCTGGAGCTCCAGGAGGAGGGGGTGTGATGACCTCCTCCAGCCCAGGACCGGGGCAGCTTTCCCGGCCTGATGTTGCTGCCTCGTCCCTGGGGATTAAAGACCTGTCCAGGGAGGAGATATTATTTTTGAAGACCCAGCACGAGTTGCTTGATTGGACTCTGGCCCAGCCTGGGGAAGGTCCGGCTAAGGTGCAGCGAAGGATCACAAGAATCAAGGATTTAATCCAGAAGGCCAGCCGGGCCTTCTGTGGAAAGTCTGCAGTGCTAACCGACCTCCGGAATCGCAGGGACCGGACCAGCAGCTTCAGGAGGGGGGAGTTCAGTGTGGCCATTGACTCCCTGAAAGGCCAGTGTGGGGAACTCTGGGGCCTGCTGGGTGGCCTCTGTGAGAGGGGGCGAGGTGAGACCGACTTCCTTTTGGAAATAAGGGATGAGCTGAAAAGGGCCAGCAGAGAAGGATCCCAGGCTGTCAGGCGCAGCAAACAGCAGAGCCAGCAAGTACAGCAGCCTGAGGAAAGACCTATGAATACATCATGCCCAGGAGGATTGGCCGGTGGAGCTGGAAATAGAGCTGGTGAGGAACCTTCCCCCCCCCACCCCCCTTCCCCCGGGAGGCGTAGTCCCTGGTAACCTGGCTGTGGAGGGTCCCCGGGACCTTGCGGTGCTCGGGTCAGAAAAAGCTACCAGCACTCAGGCAGGCTCGGGTAGGGTACCTGAGGATACAGCCAGGGGAAATCAGGAGAGGAACACCGGGGGGAATGCTGAGGGAAATACAGTGGGGATGGGAAAGCTGGGGTGCACCCCAGTGGTGGTTCTCACACCGCTCCCACGGATCAGGCCTGAGACTGTTGCTGGAAAGACTCTTAAACATGCTGCTGTTGTTAAGACCCTAATGACCCCTGTGATTCCCGCATGCAGCCAGGTACAAGGCAGGCCACTGCTAATGGTAAGTAGGCTTGGTTTTTCCCTGGGCATTCCCCAGGCCATGTTGTTAATGGTGGATCCTGCCTGTGCCGCTCATGCTGTGGAGGAGGGAGAGGGGTCTGGCAATTATGGATATGGACAAACCCAAGCAGGAATTGTTGAAGGACTATGTATTGATGGTGGGAATGTGAGGGCTGCAAGGATCGGTGGGGAGGAGGGGGGGACGCCATTACCAAAGTGCAGTGAGCAACAACAAACTGCTGCACAACCAGGGGATGGTTTGGCGCCAGTAAAAACAACCACCTTTGCTGACAGTAGGGGCGGGGCTTTGGGGCATGGCTCTGGTGGGCTGGATGGTCGGGGGAGGAGTTTGGGTGGGAGTCTGGGCGGGAGGTGGAGCCGGGAAGTGCTTCTATGACCACTTCCGGTTTCCCTTGCCAGCGTGAACCAGAAGTGGGTGGGCGGGCTGACCCTGAAGTAGGGTCTATACCGGAAGTGGTTGGGGCGGCGAGAAGCACCTCCGGGTGGCGGCCTCTGACGGCCTGAATGATCAGGAGATGGCCGAGGTATGTGGAGGATTGGCAGGAGGGGATTTGATAGACCTCATGGATTCGTCTGGGGACCTGAGTGCTGCTCAAAGAGTGGGCAGGTGGAGTGAGGCCGAGGCTGGAGAACTTTTTGGGGATCACCCAGCCTTGGCCTTCATTAAGGGTATGGAGTCCCAGGAGGGACAATTAGAAAAGGGGAAGGAGCAGCCACAGCCGCAGGAGCAGGGGGAGGAGCCATCTGGGGCTCATGCCCGCTGCTCCAGTGGGGCCCCAGTGGTAGACCCTCCTCCCAGTGTTAGGAGGAGGGTTGTTGTGGGTGTGGCTTGCTCCGGGGGGCGGTGGATGGGAGGGACCCCCCCCGGCAGGATTGGGCCGGGGGGTTCCCCCGGTTGATGTGTCGGCCGAGGGTGCTGGAGTGCCCTCTGAGGGTACCCCTGGTGAGGCGGCAGAGGGTGCTTCCGGCATTCAGGCTGGGGGGGCGTTAGATCAGGTCCAGGAGGCAGAGCTGCTTGGGGCGCTCAGGGAATCCAGGTCTTTTGCCCGGGTGGCAGGGACCAGCGTCCCTTTGGCCCCCCTGTACGACCGGTTTGGTGCCCAAAACTTCCGGGTTCCCCCCGCAGACCAGCTCCAGGGGGTGAACCCGTGGTCGAGGGGTACAGGGGGTCCAGAGAGGCACAGGCGCAATGTTGTGCAGCTGCGGTGGGAGGGACCTGGACAGTGCCCCAGCAGGGGGCAGGTGGTAGATCTTCTGCTGAAGGGGGCCAACTGTAAGGTAGCCGACCTCTTCGCAGTGATCCATCCCACGGGCACCAAGGAGTTTGATGTGAGTTTTTCCTCCTTGGTGCTAATGGAGCTCTTCCTTACTGTGTATGAGCTCCTGAAGAGGTCGGAGCCTTGGAGGTCTTTTAAGGTGGTCCCCCTGTCCAGGCAGGAGGACATCAAGTCCCTGACCATTCTGGTCAGGAATGAATCCCTCCCACCTGAGGACATTGCCACCTGGTTGGGGAGGTATGGGCAGCTGCAGTCTCCCCTGCGCAAAAACCTGGATGAGCGCGGAGTCTGGACCGGGGCGTGGGCAGCCAGGATCCGTCTCAAGCGCCAGGGAACTAGTGTGACCCATGTCCCTGGCAGCGCTTTCATCGGGAGAGATAGGATCCTGGTCTTTTACCCCGGTCAGCCCTGTCGCTGTTTTAAGTGTGGGAGTCCCACCCATTTAAGTGCAGACTGCACAACACCCCGGTGCGTCAGGTGCAACAGGCCTGGGCACTCCTCGGAGACTTGTAGACTTATTGTCTGCAACCTCTGTGGGGTGTCCGGCCACCCATTCAGCCGCTGCCCCAAGGCTTTTAGGGGGCGTGCGGCTGATGGGCCAGGCCCAGATGACGCACCAGAGGGGGTGGGTCTCCCACCTCAGGCGCCCCAGGCAGGCCCAGGTGAGGGGCCTGGGGCTGATGGCCCAGAGGGGCCTTTGCCGCAGCGGCAGAGGCGCAGGCATGGTGGAGTGGGGGCCCCTGCTGGGAATGTGCCGGGTCCCCCGGGACTTGTTTCTGGGGGGCCGGGTGCGCCGGCACCGGGCCCAGTGGGGGTGGGGGGCCCTCTGCGGGGGGCCGTCCCCCTCCCCCTCTTTCCTCTGTGCCCCCTCCTCTCTCTACCCCCCTCTTTCCCCCTCCTCTTCTTCTGTTCCCACTCCCCTCCTTTCCCCCCTCCCCTTTCCCTATCCCTCCCCTTCTTCCTCCCTTCCCCCTCCCCCTTCCCCTCGTTCCCCCCGTTCCTCTTCTCCTCTTCCCCCTTCCTCTCCACCTCCTTCCTCCCTCCGTCCCATCCTGGATCCTCTTTTGTATCCCCAGGATTTGGGGGAGGAGATGGAGGTGGCCGAGTCGTCGAGGGGCCTGCACAAGAGGCCCATGGGGGCCTCTAGCGGGCACTCCGGCGACGAGGTGGGCGGCCAGATCCAGGCGGGCTGGCTGCAGAGGAAGGTGAGGAAGAGGACGAGGAAGAAGGATCCTGGGGGGGGGGGTTAGGGGACCCCGGGTTGTCCCTGATAGGGACCCTGGGGGGCCCCCCGGTGATCCTAGGGAATATGTTCGGGGTCTTCATCGATTCGGAGGAGGACTCTGGGGTGTAGGTGAAAGTGCAGAGGAGAATGCAGGCCAAAATCACTAAGGATGGCGGTACCCTCTCCAATACGCGTTGCGACCATTAATGTCGCAAGTGTGCGTTCTGCGGCGGCTCGTTTCATGGCCTTCGATTTTCTCAGCCGAGTTGAAGCTGACATTTTGTTTTTGCAAGAGACCTGGCTGGCATCGGTGGCAGAGATGCATCTAGCAAAGAGGGAGTGGAGGTGTGGGCCCTCCCTCTGGTCTCTTGCGGCCGAGCCCTGCAGTGGAGTTGCAGTCCTTTTTAAGACTGGTCCAGTGGCTTGTCGACGAGTGATTGAGGTGGAGGTCGGTAGGTGCCTGGTGGTGGATGCCATCGTGGGGGGGCAATTCCTTAGGCTCATCAACTTTTATGGCCCTCAGACCAAGAGGGATAGGAAGAGCCTCCTCACGATGGTCAAGCTCTACTTGTTCACGTCCCAGCAGGTGGTCTTTGGTGGTGACTTTAACATGGTCACCAGATCAAAGGATCGGGCAGGCGCCTCAGGCCCCCTGGGATATGATAGTATCTTTCTGAATAGTGTAGTGAGGGAAGCCGGGTTGGTGGATGTGCATGTTCAGTGCCTCCCCAACCACACTGGGTTCACTTATGCCCGAGGTAGCAGTAGGAGTAGGTTTTTTTTAAAGGGGGACTCTTCCTTTGCGGCACCTGTGTTGCAGGCGATGGAGTTCTCCGATCACTGTATGGTTTCTGTGACTTTGAATGTGGCCGACACTCCTCAGAAGGGTCGAGGCCTCTGGTGTCTCAATGGATCGCTACTCGAGGACCTCAAGGTTAGGGAGGCCTATGAGATCTTTCTTGCGGATCAGGCCTCGCTCCTTGAGAGCGGCTGCTCCCGCCAGGAGTGGTGGGAAGTGGTGAAGAAGAGGTCGGAGGGCTTTTTCCGCAGGATCTCTAGGTACCGGGCGGCGTCCAAGTACCTGGCCTACCAGAAGTTGCGCAGGCAGTTAGACCGCCTGGTTTCTTCTGGGGGCCCTCAGGAGCAGATATCCGATCTGAAGCTTCAGATGAAGGGGTGTCAGTATGACCGTCTCGCCTCCCTGGTCCTTGAGAGGGATTACGGGAAGTTCTCCTCCCCGGATCCCTACAAGAGCTGTGGTGAGGCAGTGAGTTCGAAGGTCGTACATGGCCTGAGGGACGCTTCGGGATCCCTGGTCCGGTCCAGACCGGGTATCCTGGGTGTCATCAGGGACCATTTTTCAGACCTCCTCCGTAGGAAGCCTTTGGATATGGAGAAAGCCAGGGTGTTTCTTGATGAGACCCTGCTTTGTGCGGGGCCTGGTCTCCCAGGCTCTCTGACAGCAGAGATCTCGGTTGAAGAAGTCGAGCAGGCCATCGACTCTTTGTCCTTGAAAAAGTCGCCAGGGCCCGATGGGCTCACGGCTGAATTTTATAAAACCTTCAAGAGCCTGTTGGCTCCTCATTTGGGGGAGGTTTTCAATGAATGTTTGGCTAACGGCCTGCTCCCTCCCTCAATGAGAAGGTCAGCTCTGATCCTGCTGTCAAAGGGTAAAGATCCGACTGTAATTGAGAACTGGCGCCCGATCGCCCTTCTCACTACAGATAGGAAGATATTGGCAAAAATACTCTTTTTACGTATGTCAGCAGTCGCTGACAAGATGCTTTCTGTCTCCCAGCACTGCGCAATTCCTGGTCGGGGCACCTTTAGTGCCGTCCTGAACGTCCAGGAGGCCGTGGAAAGGTGCAGGGCAACGGGGGATGGGCGGTATCTGCTGGCATTAGACCAGGCCAAGGCTTTCGACCGGGTGAGCCATGAGTACCTCTGGCTTCTTCTGAGAAAGTACGGTTTGCCGGAGCAATTTGTGAATTGGCTGAAAGTATTGTACAGAGGGGCGGTGAGCTTCCCTCTTGTCAACGGTTGGGTGGGTCCTGCCTTTGCTGTGGACTCTGGAGTCAGGCAGGGTTTTAAATGGCCTGCTTATTCAGCACTAGCACAGTGCGAAACATGTCAGCCAAATTTTTTTGACCTGTGTACCGTTGTACAGTGTGTATTTTGGATTCCTTATTTTAAAATAAAGTCTTTTATTTTTGAGCGCTGCAGTCCAGAAGACTTTTTCGTTCCTGTTTGCTGTCAATAGCATTGCTTGCACCTTTGTCTGCTGGGAGGAGGTGATTTGAAGGATTCCCTCACCTGAGCGGCTCCCTTTCTCTATGCAGAGAACAGACCCTAAGGTAATTCAAGTGACTTAGCTCAACCCTCATACACATACGAGGTGAGAGCTTGGCGTAGTGTTCCTGCACTCTCCTCTCCCAGGTACCCCTAGACACCAGCCAACCAGTGGATAAGCAGAGAGGGAGGCCGCTACATTTGTTTTTGTGGTTAACATATAACTTTATTTCACATATAAAAGCACTGTTCTTGGTTTATCATATAAAATCCCCAGGTTGCTGCATTTTAAGTACAGGTAAGACCCTTCACACTTTCCTGCACATACTGCCTACCATAATGCCCTTCCAACTCCTTGCCTGCATATGCTGTAATTCCCTCAGCTCTTCTCTCCTGCACATCTTACCCGCTAAAACACTCCTTTAGCATTATTTTCAATATCCTCTACCAACAGGCACAGGATAGGCATATGATCGGGCTTACCTATTTAAAAAAAGTAAAGAATAGTGATAAGTGACTTCATTAGCAAATCTGTAAATATAAAACTTTTGCATTGACCTTAACATATGCAGATTGAATTTTTTTTGGGTAAAAGCGGAAATAAACTCTCTCAATCAACATAGCCTATTTTTTAATCCTTCTGCTGCTAGCATTAGTAAATAGATAGAAAAGTATAACTTATTTACATGTTGTAAACTGTATTTCTACATTTCTGCAGTTACCTCCTGGTTTCCATGCCTTGGCAAATTACGTCATACATCCCATGAGTCTTCATGGCATCTGGTTTTTTTCATATGGAGGATAGGTTTTCTCAGCTAAGCACACCATCCTGCCTGCATGCCTGACCTAAGGGCAGATAGACTCCAGGAAGTAAATTAATCATCTGCCCTTTCTCAAGATGGTCACCACCAGAAATGCTAGGGTGTGTGTTTCAAAGACATCTCTCATCAAAATAAAGCACGGAGACATGGAGGGTGGATGAGCTTGCTTTGAATAATAAAAATAAATTAAATGGTGTTTTTAGTTTGTGATGCTCAGATGCAGTTTATTTCCTCATCAATCTGTATACAAATATACACGTTTGTTTCTTTACAGAGAATTGTATAATCTTTGAACCATAATTGTCCATTTTGCTGAACCAAGCAAGTCTCTCCGGGTCAGGCAGATCTGTTTTATTTTTTGTCAAATTAGAAATTTGCGAATCGCTGATTATTCTGCTAGCAAATATCTGGGGCTAGGTTAACAACCAATCACATTCATGCATGCATTTTCCTAATGCATGTTAATAAAGGAAGCTACTGGCAGCTACTGGCACGCCTCTGATGATATCCTGTTGGATGAAACATGTCAGGCTGACCAATGTGAGCACGCTAAGAACCGCGGATTATACTTTTTTTGCCTTGATGATCTTTTTACCCTGTAAGTAGAATTTTAAATAAATTTTATTTGACCTTACGGGCTTCACTATGCTGCCTTTCTTTCTGTATGGGTTTAACATCTCCTGCTGAGGTCTGCATATATGATATCCAAATCCTGGAAGTTCCTTTGATGTTGAAATTATCGGACACTTCGGTTGTTACTCTATCAAAATAGGAGAGCCTTATCCATCTGTGACCCTCTGCATTTCACTACATGCTTATGATGCTCGCTTTTTGGTAAGCAGACTGTGAGCACATTTTTTGTGGTGGTGTGTTATCTGTTTACACTGAAGTCTTTGGTGGTGGAGTTCTTCAATTTCCTGCATCCATTTCTTTCGTCATGAATTATATGGACTGATTTTCACTTTGAAGCATCAATGTATGTATCCAGGCATTCTGCTAAACTGCACATCAGGC
Source organism: Rana muscosa (assembly GCA_029206835.1). Lineage (NCBI taxonomy): Eukaryota > Metazoa > Chordata > Amphibia > Anura > Ranidae > Rana > Rana muscosa. The sequence goes on from CM055118.1 coordinate 713,830,365, forward strand.
AAACTTCCTACCTCTTGCAATTCTGGACAGCATATTTTCCCATTTGGAGAATGGATTTTTATAGTAAATGTTTCACAAATTATATTTTATTTAGGTATTAGTCCTACCATAACAGCAACATAAAACAGTACAGTAGTTACATTAGTATTTTTGTTTAAGGCCCATTCACACCATTGTGTTCTGGTATATTGTGCTTAACACACTATAGTGTGCATTACCATATGTTATGACATCCTGGTCATTTGAAAGGGAGGCCTAATACACCAGATCACATGGCAGTATGCTACCTTGCGTCAGGGTGTGCTGCAATGGTGTGTAGGAAAGGTGCACTGGGGTGCTATGGCACCGCAACACACCAACTCGCATTACATGCATTGCTGCACAATACTGCAGCTAAATAGTGCGATTCCAGCCTAAACCTCACCTAATTTCAGATAGTTTTTATAATGGTAAAACTGAAACATTTCTGTTATAATGTCGTAGTTTCATTGATAATTACCTGAAATAGCCATATATTATGAGCATTGATTTGGTTGCTGTGCAAAATATTTTCACATCCTGTATCTATGAAATATGGGTTACAACTATTACAGTATTTATACTTCAAAGCTGAACTCTAGACAAATACAATGGACACAAATGAATGCAGCTCTGCATTAATACATTACATTAATACATTACATTAATACATCCTAAAATGTGTTTTTCAAATATAAGCAGTGCTGTGTACCTGTATCCAACCTGGTATCAGCTTCTAATGCCGCGTACACACGACCGTTTTTAATGTCATTGAAAAATACAAAGTTTTTCTCGACGTGATTCTTCTCAAGCCTGCCTTGCCTACACACTATCATGAAAAAAAATGCTCGAGCAAAGCGCAGTGACGTACGAAATGTACAATGGCACTATAAAGGGGAAGTTCTATTCGGATGGTGCCACCCTTTGGGCTGCTTTTGCTGATCCTCGTGTTAGTAAAGTTTGGTGAGAGACGATTCGCGCTTTTCAGCCTCGTGCGCTTCAGTCCGTTACAGCGTGACGAATGTGCTATCTCCATTATGAATGCTAGTTTTACCAGAACGAGCGCTCCTGTCTCATCACTTGCTTCTGAGCATGCGCGTTTTTTTTCATGTCGGTAAAGCCTACGCACGGCCATTTTTCATGACGAGAAAAATTAGAGCATGTTCCAAATTTTTAATGGCCATTTTTCACGTCGTGAAATATGCTCTGGAGCCCCCACACGATCGTTTTTTAATGACCAAATTAAAAAATGGCATTTTTCTCGTCATGAAAAACGGTCATGTGTACACGGCATTACAGTCTCTGCACAGCTAAGCTGTGAGAGAAAATAAGCAGCCCAAGGAGTGAATCAGTTTATGTAATGACAAGAAGCATTCCGATAGGGAGACAAATCAGAGCAACAGAGAGGTATATTCATCACTGTGCTGCTTCTCTTTTCACTGTCCAGTCATAAGATGTGGTGGATTCAAGACAACCTGTGTTCAGAGAAAGTGATTTGAATGATAGTGGATTGAAGGCAAATATTGCAGCTAAAGCTGGTTTTGTTGTTTTCTCTTTTAATGGGCTATTCATGTTCATTTTTTGCTAAAAGTCTGTTTTAAGTGTGTTTCCTAATTCTGTGCATATGCATCTTCCTATTATTTATAAATGACTAATATTTCAAATTGAACTAAGTAGGGCAAAGTAACGAGGTCAGAAAATGAAGTCCTGCTAGATCATTACAGGCTGGCCCCTTTTGCAGGTATAGCTATGTAAAACATTAAAAATATGTGTCTATACTCCTTAAAATCCAGTAACACACTGTCTCATCTCACCTTGCTCTGCACATGCTCAGTTGCTCTCCATTTTTAGTCACTGCCAAGTTTGTAGAGGCTGATCTGCTGACAGCCTTAAAGCAGAATTAAACCCTCCAGTCCTTTACAGCCAAGAAAGTTGCTTCTGTTTGATCTGTGACTGCCCATGGTGCTGCACATGTGATCAGTTAGGACACCAGCAATTTGTTAGTTCGACAGTTTGGTTGAGGGCATTCCAGGAAAGTAACTGTTTTTTTAAACTGGTAAATTGATGGGATTAGTTCTGCTTTATGATTTACTGCTGGGGCTTTGGGCTTCAGCAAAATGGTGGCCTCCAGCAAGAAAAACAGGCGCAATGCTGGAGGCACTAATTTTGGTAGCATAATTATTAATGTGGAATGTATCTTCCTTGCTAAGTTGTTTTGGATAAAGTTACATTTTAACTCCATATGCTTGAAAATAAGGTCTTTTTATCAGTCTGTATTATGTCGTGATTTCTACAGAAAAAAAAACAGGGGCTATCACCTTCTCACCTCCTTCCTCCCTAGCAAACACCCAACAAATATTTACACACAGCCAACCAGAGCAGTCTCCACTTCCTTGGAAATCACAATTAAGGGCAGTAAAAAAACTTGGGACCCCATTGTGGGACAATGCATTACCATCAGTGAACTTTATGCTGGATCCAAAATGTTGAAGCTGGAGAGAATTTAGTGATATTGCACAATTATATATTTTTTGGTAGTTATGGACACTTAAAAACAATAATAAATGAACACATTAGCAATTTCCCAAAAAATTATATGGTTGATTAACCCAAGCTGTCCTGAAATTAAGTATGGGTTTTTACTTCATAAACTAATGTTAGGTCAGCAATAAAAGAGTTTCAATGAGTTTACTATTGAGAGCAGGGAAAGAAGCGGTTTGTGGATGTAAGAACATAATACTCATTGAGATAAAATAATGATTTATGGGAAAATAAGACCTTCAGAGTTAAATGCCAATTACATACAAAACAATTATTCCACACCTACCTACATTTAGGTTTTGGATTGGATTTTTTTTGGCATACAACAAAGTAATGAATGAAGTTAAAATAACTAATCCTGCTATATATATTGAGTGTATTCTCTGCAGATTTACAGTTCTTTTTAAGAAAACTATAAATATTGATAAACGGCACATAGAAGGACCTACAGTACATACTTCTGTACATCCGTGTAGAACTCAAAGGAAACTGCTGATTTCAAGAGATCAGTAAAATGTTTGTTCTTTTTATGTTTCGGTTGCAATAATTTTATTTGGACCTTTTATTTTATTTAACTGTGAAACTGTACATTAAAATTCATATTAGAATGTGGAAACTTATGCTTTAGTCTGAATTAGTAATGTATTTCATAGTAAAGTTAAATATTTATGAACTTGTGTCAGGCAAGTGAATGGTGGTTGGTGCATTTCCCTCCCCATAGTATAACACGTTTTATACTTTGCAGGGGTATTAATATCAAACATCTTGGAAGTGCTGAATGATTAATAATACTTGATGAGATATTTAACTAAAAACATCTGCTTACATGCACTTACAGGTTTTTTGTACAACAGACTCTGAATCAGTTATCAGTGTGTGCCAAGAACCCAGTGATCTCTTTCCTTGTAACAGTCCCCTAAAAATCAACAGCCAGAAGTCTCTTGTATCTGCCATCTGTCTCTTTTAAGCAGAGGAATATTTATTTTTAAGAAGGCAAACACTAATGTATCACAGAGTGACATCCATTTGTGGACAGCTTTATTGCTCCTCACACAGCCTCCTTTAAGATACAACTATGGCTGCATTCACACTTGAACAGAGGATGTTTGGTTGAATAGCAGTTTTTTTTTAGCCTTTTTACAGGTGTTTTGCAGTTGTTTGAGGCTTTTGTTATGTGCCAATCGTTTTTTTGGACGTTTCACAGGTGTTTGCACATATTTAAGATGTTTACATTGAAGTCTATTGGGGCTAAAATAGCTTGAAGCTTGTAGCTCAACAGAAGCTCATGTACTTTTGTCAGTTACAAGCTTCAAGCGACACTACCCTCAGGCAAAGGCCTAGGCACAAGGCACAATTGAAAACCATAGGATTTTGAATAATGAGCATTTTAGAGCTTTGTCCTTTGAGCTACACAATGCTCAGGTGTGTATGAGGCTTTAATGCTCCTTAATGCAGTTTTTGCTGATGCACAAGCTTCAAAAGTAAACTTTACCTTTTGTGATTGAGCCAAATCATTCTTCGTTTGTGCAAGCATGCACAGCCAAAATGGGAGTGGCAACTCTGCTCTGAATTGAGGGGCAGTGCAGCATGGTTGCCACCCCATAACAGGAAGCTGCATTAACCTCCCTGGCGGTATGATTATGTCAGATTTTTGATGCTGAAAGCGGTACAATGGAAATTTGATGTTTTATATTGTAGGCCTGTAATTCTTAGGAATAACTCACTTAAATCTGTCCAAACAAGAGTCTAGTAGACATCCCGGGTATGATAAAGTTCGAAACACGAAAGCATAAATTATAATATAATAAATAACTATAAATAATTATAACAAATAATAATGTAATTATAATAAAAATTATTCAGTAATCAAATCAAAAACACTGAAATTTGCTCAGTTGTTCTAATTTATTATCGCTGTTTAAAACGCACTTTTGACGTAAACAGACACCTTTTGGTTGCTATGGACAATCTCCAGTTTCCAGGCAGAAAGAACCGTATTTATAATATAAAACTGCATGCAGGGCACTGGCCAAACCACTAGGGACAAAGGGGATGTGAAACTATTTGATACAGTACTGTAATCTGTAAGATTACAGTATCTATACTGTGTTTTTTACTTTTTGAATTCAGCACCGAACTCTGTCCCCATGCATCCCGAGTTCGGCACTGTGAATCGAGCAGGACACGGCGGCTCGCAGACACAGCGGGGAGACATCGCAGGATCCAGGGGACAAGGTAAGTAAACATAAAACAAAAAGAAGAAACAAATCTCTCAAGTGCATTCCCTCTAGCTCTATTTTAAATGGTATAAGTCTAAATACCTTTAGCCTTGGATGGCACTATTGTTGTAGCAAAAGATAAGCTGCAAAAAAAGAAAAGGGGAACACCCCAAGGTGGACTTCAGGGGTGTAAAAAGTTGCTACTTAGTACAATAGTGGGTATGGACTGAAACTAGAGGAAAAATTAATTTAACATAATCAAAAATGCTCAGAAAAGTTCCAAAATGCATTAAAATTACAAAGGTAGTTCCATACACAGCCTACTGATAATCACCAGGATGGTGATCTCAGTGTAGGGGGGGGGGGGCGGGAGTGGTCAAACAAAACAAAGGGGACTAACACACATGACGATTAGCAAATAAGGGAACACACAACACAGAAGGTCCGGACGTCGGCACAGAATTCGGAGTGAAGCTGAGTAACGCTAGGTAAAAATCAAAATTAATTGGGAAATCCCAAATAAAAGGTTAAGCGTATCCAGCTTCACTGCGGATTACCCCGGGGTGATACCAACAAGCAAAAGATCAATCCTAACATCTATGCAGTGGTCCCAAAATAGTTCAGTATTCAAAAAGATGATGACCAAAAAATGTCAATTGCAAGGGACTAAACAAAGCAAAGGAATCTAGATTCATCCACCAAGAACTAGGGAGCAGTTTTCACAGTGAGCCATAGATGGTATTGGTTATCACATGTTTTGCTGTATCTATAGGTGATGCAAAGTCAATAATCAGCAGATCATTCCTTGGATCTAATTCTATGGTGATTGGATTGATTCAGCCCAGCAGCTATGTATAATAGTGGCCAGTGGAGCCCGTTTCATACGTTACCATCCCGTGATTGTTCTTGCGTTGTAGCAGGCACCTGTAGTGTTGCAGCGCTTTCCGACAGAGTAGCTGAATGGCTCAAGTTGGCTCTGTTCATTAACATCCGTGATGAACTTCTTGCTGCAATAATACAAGATCGTCTCACCGGGGTGGATTGTGTGCTTGCGGCGTCAGCGACTACGAAGGTAACCACCTCTACGTTATGGACGCCGCTCTCAGCTCCACGGCTGTGCTGGGCGGGGATTGCGGGGGTTGCGTTGCCGACGTCACGTGACCGCTGTGACGTCAACGCGTTTCGCTACCTAGGTAGCATAGCTTCGTCTGGACTGGGTGGTGGGGCGACTCCTGGTGGTCCTATTTATGGACAATGTCCTTCCGACAGGCCGCCCTCTTATGTAAAGGAAGGAAGTAGACATGTTCTCCCGTTCTTAGTGGATGACCACTGCAATTAAATATAATCATACGAGAGAAGGAATTTTAATAATCTTTAAAAGATGGAAAAAGGGGAAGGGGGGAGGGGTGTGAAAGAAGAGAGAAAGAAGATAATATAACCACGGCTTTTATTCTCATTACTGGGATTATAGGGGATGGTATGATTACAATTTTGGTTCCCATTCTTACAGCAAGACCAGGAATTCTTTATCCATCAACCAGGGATCATCTCATACCGCTAATTATTATTTATTTCATATGTGGTTATTTAAATCAATCATTGCTGTTAGAGAATGGAGATGACCCAGTGATGGTAATTCCGTGTCTCAAGTGGTAGAATTAAGTAATGCCAATCAGGAACTTGGAGCTATAGAATATATCTTATAACTCGATCTTGATAAATTGGGGTGCATTTGGGCGTGTATCAGATAACCCGACCTCGGTAAATCACATATCTAAAGAGTCAATATTTACTCCATATATTGATCTACATGTATTTCCACAAGTGGCTCAATATCCACATAATCAGCTTCCCCTATGCTATTAGTATTTTTTTACTATTATAGTAGATTTGTAGCCTGCATCTCAACTAAATATGTCAATATGCTTATACAGGATCAGGGACATGGACTCCAAATCACATATGAGGGTCAATCCATATATTAATACCCCAAAGCAACCTACATACCAAAATAAATCAGAACCCATGGTGGGACTAGGTTACTTTCTAATGAAGATGGAATTACTGGAGGGGATACAATAATAATAAAAAAAAATATTGCCAAACAACATAAAAGATAAAATTGTGGGGTGTTCATTGTTCATTCCCCTACTTAGTTGGAGTAGGCCTTGCATTTTGGTGGGGGTCAGCCACATCCAGTGACCCTCAACCTCTGGGAACCCACCCTCCGACCTCTGGCCTCTGGGGGGGGGTTGTCCCTATTCAGGAGCATGGGTCCTACTTGTTCTTAAAGGGAAAAAAACCCTAGGTCATATATTTAGGAAAACCTGTAGATTAAGTTCGGTGTTTAACCCCATAGGAGCCAAGGAACCTAGACGGAAAATCCACCATTTTTCCTTCTGAAGGAGAATGCGGTTAAAATCGCCTCTTCTTTTGGGCAACTTAAGCACATAGATGCCTTTGATTTTTATGCCGTCTATCTTGCCATCGTGGCACAAGGCGAAGTGTTTAGCCAGTGGTTTTTCCTGACTTTTTTCGGGGTCCCTCTCTTTTTCCTTTTTAATATCACGAAGATGCTCCCCTATCCTAACTTTTAGGGGCCTTTTGGTCTTACCTATATACATCTTCGAACATGGGCAGGTGATCATATATATCACCCTGCTTGTAGAGCAGTTGATGAGATAACGTATTTCAAACATTTCCTGACCACATGCATCAGTAAAGGACATAGTTCGGTCCACCAAAGGACATACCTGACATTTATTACATGGGAACATGCCTTTACTTCTGGGGTACTCCGAAAGCCAACTTGTGCTAGGTTCCTTAGTAAATTCAGAGTGAATTAACATATCTCCAAGATTTTTTGCCCTCCTTGCTACCAGTTTGGGTGCATCTCCAACAATGTCCTGCATCCCAGGGCAATTGAGGAGAATGCCCCAGTGTTTTCCCAACACTCGTCTGACTTGGTCCCATTGGGCTCCATACGGGGTAATCACCCTCATCTGCTCTAAATCTTGATTCTTTGTTTTTGAATCTGCATTGAGATCTACAGAGAGAAGATTTTTTCTGTCTTGACAAGCTGCCCGCTGTTTTGCCCTCCTGATCTGGCGATGCGAATACCCCCTTTCCCGGAACCTTTGATAGAGTTCTGCATTTTCCCTCCTAAGGTCTTCCCTCTTTGTACAGTTCCTTTTAATCCTCAGAAACTGTCCAATAGGGATTCCGTCCTTAAGGGACTGGGGATGATGGCTATCAGCTCTGAGGAGGGTATTGGCTGCTGTCTCCTTTCTGAAAGTACGAGTACAAAGTTTGCCTTTCTCTACGTATATCCAAAGATCGAGGAAGGAGATCTGCTCTTCATCTACCGTGTATGTTAGGTGGATATTACGGTCATTTCGATTTAGTTGACCAATGAAGAGAACCCATTGGTCCCTACTTCCGCTCCATATCACTAGCACGTCGTCAATGTACCTTAGCCATGCGTACACATGGCCAGTGTACATTGGCGACGTGTAGACCTCCTCCTCCTCCCATAGGCCCAAATGGAGGCAGGCGTAGGCTGGTGCCCACGCCGCCCCCATTGACGTACCTCTAATTTGTTGATAGTAGTGGGTGTTGAATTGGAAGAAGTTGTTTGCCAAAGCAAATTGTAAAAGCTCCACAAGGAACTCATTTTGGGAACCATACTCAGGATAGTTCAAATCCAAGTGACTAGCCACCGCCTCTATCCCACAATGATGCGGGATTGAGGTATACAGCGACTCTACATCTACACTGATTAGTAGGAAACCCTCATCAATTTTAAGTTCAGCAATTTGGGATAACACATGCCGTGTATCCTGAACATAGGATTTTAGGCCGAGGACCATCTCCTTTAAGAGGGAGTCCAAGTACCGGCCCACCCTTTCGAGGGGTCCCTGTACCGCCGACACGATAGGCCTCCCTGGTGGTTTATCTGGGCATTTGTGTATTTTAGGGATAATGTAGAAGGTCGGTACATTGAACTCCCTCACGACGAGATGGTCAAATTCACGTCGGCCCAGTAACCCAGCATCCTTTGCCTCAAGCAGCATCCTATTTAGTTCCTGAACTAGCTTTGGAAATGGATCAAAATCTAATTTTTTATAGGTCTTGGGGTCCCCTAATAATCTCTTTGCTTCTGTCAAATACAAGTCGTCGTCCATTAGGACAACGTTGCCTCCCTTATCACTTTTTTTGAACACTAGGTTCTTTGCTTCTTTTAGTTCTTTTAGGGCCCTACGTTCATCCTTAGAAAGATTATCATGGCCGCTTTGGGTCCAGTTGATGTTGTTCAAATCAGTCTGGACCATCTCTAAGAACATATACAACCATCTGTTCTTACTCAGTGGGGGCATTTTGTAAGGGACCTTGACCCCCTCCTATTAGAGCTGCTTCTCCCTCTCCTTATGGTGAGATCGAAAACTTGGTCATTTTCAAAATCCAAAAGGTCCCTTCTAAGTTTAGACTGCTTGGTAGTTTTTAGATTTAATTGGGCCCTTTCGATTTCTTTTTTGAGCAGATCATTTTGTTTCGTGAATTCTTCCAACTCTTTTAGAGGTTCAAGACCTTGCGCACTTTCCACTATTCTTTCTTTTAGTTCCTCTAATTGAATTTTTTCCTCCTCCACTATCAGACCCATTATGGCTATCCCATGTTTGATGCAGAGCTCCTTCCATTTGGTAAGAAACCTTTCATTATGCAGATGCTCTGCCGGGACCGTCCGGTCCCTTAGGCCATGTGGTATTATTTTCCGGTTGACATATGTTTCTAAAAAGTAAACGTCCCACTTCCTATTCAGATGTTTCAAAAGTAACTTTTTGTGTTCTTTAAATTTGTTTCTTATTTCGTCATCTTGATTCGGAAGTTGGGAGGAGTCCCCACTAAATGCATGGCTAATCTCATCATCTATTTCATCTCCCAAAACAAATGCCATACTTTTAAAGTCTCTTGTATAGAAAAAAATTATAAATAAATAAATAAACTGTGTACAGCTAATTAAAGTCACTTGGGATTCATTTAAGAATGGATCACTAGGATCCCTTTGACACTTAAACATAAAACAAAAATAAGAAACAAATCTCTCAAGTGCATTCCCTCTAGCTCTATTTTAAATGGTATAAGTCTAAATACCTTTAGCCTTGGATGGCACTATTGTTGTAGCAAAAGATAAGCTGCAAAAAAAAAAAAGGGGAACACCCCAAGGTGGACTTCAGGGGTGTAAAAAGTTGCTACTTAGTACAATAGTGGGTATGGACTGAAACTAGAGGAAAAATTCATTTATTATAATCAAAAATGCTCAGAAAAGTTCCAAAATGCATTAAAATTACAAAGGTAGTTCCATACACAGCCTACTGATAATCACCAGGATGGTGATCTCAGTGTAGGGGGGGGGGGGGGGCGGGAGTGGTCAAACAAAACAAAGGGGACTAACACACATGACGATTAACAAATAGGGGAACACACAACACAGAAGGTCCGGACACCGGCACAGAATTCGGAGTGAAGCTGAGTAACGCTAGGTAAAAATCAAAATTAATTGGGAAATCCCAAATAAAAGGTTAAGCGTATCCAGCTTCACTGCGGATTACCCCGGGGTGATACCAACAAGCAAAAGATCAATCCTAACATCTATGCAGTGGTCCCAAAATAGTTCAGTATTCAAAAAGATGATGACCAAAAAATGTCAATTGCAAGGGACTAAAAAAGCAAAGGAATCTGGATTCATCCACCAAGAACTAGGGAGCGGTTTTCACAGTGGTCCATAGATGGTATTGGTTATCACATGTTTTGCTGTATCTATAGGTGATGCAAAGTCAATAATCAGCAGATCATTCCTTGGATCTAATTCTATGGTGATTGGATTGATTCAGCCCAGCAGCTATGTATAATATTGGCCAGTGGAGCCCGTTTCATACGTTACCATCCCGGGATTGTTCTTGCATTGTAGCAGGCACCTGTAGTGTTGCTGCGCTTTCCGACAAAGTAGCTGAATGGCTCAAGTTGGCTCTGTTCATTAACATCCGTAATGAACTTCTTGCTGCAATAATACAAGATCGTCTCACCGAGGTGGATCGTGTGCTTGCGGCGTCAGCGACTACGGAGGTAACCACCTCTACGTTATGGACGCCGCTCTCAGCTCCACGGCTGTGCTGGGCGGGGATTGCGGGGGTTGCGTTGCCGATGTCACGTGACCGCTGTGACGTCAACGCGTTTCGCTACCCAGGTAGCGTAGCTTCGTCTGGACTGGGTGGTGGGGCGGCTCCTGGCGGTCCTATTTATGGACAATGTCCTTCCGACAGGCCGCCCTCTTATGTAAAGGAAGGAAGTAGACATGTTGTTCTCCCGTTCTTAGTGGATGACCACTGCAATTAAATATAATCATACGAGAGAAGGAATTTTAATAATCTTTAAAAGATGGAGGAAGGGGGTAGGGGTGTGAAAGAAGAGAGAAAGAAGATAATATAACCACGGCTTTTATTCTCATTACTGGGATTATAGGGGATGGTATGATTACAATTTTGGTTCCCATTCTTACAGCAAGACCAGGTAAGTAAGCTGTACATGGATCCTGCGATGCGATCCCGAGTCTGGGTCGGGGTTACCGCTTTTGGTACTGAAAATTCACCCCGAGCCTGACTCGGGAATACCGCCAGGGAGGTTAAGTAGCTTTCACTTGCAGGATCATCAGGTATATGTGGGACTGCAGTACTTAAAATAAATACTGCAGCACCTTTTTTTTTTGCATTCTATATTTGTTGAAGTTTTTTGTTTATCAAAAGGTAATATCAGGAATAGAAAAATATAAATTGTACAAAGTACAACTGGCAAAATAAAAATAGTGCAGTGCATTTTTTAATGGGAGGTCACAGTTCTTATAAAAGTAATGTTTTACCCTTAATTTACACTCTCTCATTGGCCAGTTAGCAATCTAATGCACAAGAGATCACTGTTAGATTCTGGAGGAAAACGTAGTTTGACTTCATCAGGGCTTGCACAGCACTTACAACGTACCTTGGACTTGCAAGCTCCTGCAAAAATGATCTCTCCTATGAGCATTAAAAGTTTGCACTGACTTACTGTCAATCAAGAAGTCAATGGACAGAGCTAGGGATTGCCAACCACTGACTGATTGGCTTGATGCTGGTCTGTCAGCGATGACAATTCTCTCCACAGCACACTTTAAAAGCAAGTATATCTGCAACAGTTTTGCTGGCAGGTCATCATGTTCTGTTTTAATATTAAAGTGTACAGTAAGTTCACCTTTACAGAAAAACTCCCTCCCCATTCCCCCTGTTCCTGCTGTACCTGAGGCCAGCGATCTCCCGCGCTGACACATCGTATCGGTGCTTTACCGGTCCGGGCATTTGAAATCCCTGCGACTTTCTTTCCTCTTCTCCAGCGCTGACAGGACAGGCTCCGCAGGCTTTGATTGATTGGCGCCACCCATGTGATGGCTCCGACCACTCAAAATGCCTCCTATCCGTACCTCTATGAGGTACATTTAGGAGATTAAGCCATGGGGGATTTCTGATCCCCGGGCCGGTAAAGCGACTATACGATGTGTCAGTGCGGGAGATCGCCGGCTTCAGGTACAGCGGGACCGGGTGAGATGGGGAGGGGGTCCAGTGTAGGTTCACTTTACAGATATTTCTGTAAAGGTGAACTTACCCTTTAGACTGGGTTCACACCATTGGGATATGGATGTGGGGTCCCCGCATCCAATTCGCAATAGCAGGAGATTTTAACCATATCTTCGCTGCGGCTCTGGTGCGAATTTGCACAGGAGCCCTGTGCGTCTTTTGGTCCGTTTCAGATCCAAATTCAAAATCATTGAAATTGGACCTGAAATGGTGAACCAGGATGCACCGGACCCCTGCTGGGAGCCGCATGCAGAATTGGTGTGAACCCAGCCTTAAAGGTGGCATAGACAAGTACAGACTAGGCAGTGTTAAGCCTCGTACACACGGTCGGACTTCCATCTGACTTTTCTGTGGATTTTTGTGTGGATTTGCTGTGGATTTTCTGCAAACTTTTTCCAACATCATGTGGTTTTTCTGCTCTTTACCGCCACCCTTTGGTCAACTTCTGCTATTGTTGGTTGATTTTAACATTATTTGTTTTGTCCATCGGACAAAAGTCCGATGGTTTTCTGTACACACGGTCGGACTTTTCTTCATCGGACTTTTGTTGGCCAAAAGTTTGTCCGTTTGCAGACCCAACATTTGTCCAATGAAAACCAAAAAAAGTTTGTCCGATGGAGCGTACACACGGTCGGATTTTTTGTCAAACTTGCTCAAAATGAAGTTTGTTGGCAAAAAGTCAGACCGTGTGTACGGGGCTTAAATCAGCCCTGAAAACATATTCCAATTTATTGAAAAAATAAAACTTAGGTTCTTTTGTGTTTGTTGTTGTTACCTTGCATAAAACAGATTGTCTTTGATGTAGGATAAATGTCTATAAATCACACAAAGGATGTCCCCAAACTGCAAAACATTTCAATATATAAATATCCAATTAAGCTAATTTGCGATAGAACAGATGAATTAATTATTGCAGTCAAAAAGCAAAGCAGTAAATTCACTTCTTTAGAGCAAGCAATCAGCACAATCATATCTGTCTAATTGGACTCCAATATTCACATTAGGTTTCGTTTTTTAAAATGTATCAAAATATATTATTATCAATCTTTGTAAAATATTTCCTTTTTAGCATGTGCCAAAATATGTTTTTTTATTTTATTTTTAAACCATAATTCCATAATCCTTTTATTCTGCTTTTAAAGCCTTTAGTAAACATGTACGCAGCCCTGATAACTAAGAGTTAAATGGTTTTGTATGATCAGAATTATTTTTGCAGCATGCAATTGTAGTCAGTAAATGTCAATGTGTTATAGCTGAGTAAATGGGGAAAAAATCTTTTCATCTGTAAAATGAAATAAGTGAAATATTTATGTGATGCCATGTCTTTCCCGATCACCATCCTATTGAGGTCTTTAATCTGCCTGTACCAGGAAGTGGGCTCTAAGAGGAACCCTGCATCTGAAGGAAGTGACATACTAAGATCCCTCCTACCATCTACGGTTAATGTCCTGCTCTGATTGGCAGGAAGTGGATGGGTTTTAGCAGTAGCAACACTGATATTCCCTCATCTTCTAGGTAAACCAAGATGCCTCTGCACAGAATGAAAAAACAGCAGGTGGATTTGCCTTGTCACTCTGAGCAAGGGTTGTAGACTGACGCAACCATTACATTACATATTTAATACATTAATGGAGTTTAGCAAAATATAAGGTGGAAATTTCATTTCATAGTTATGTGTGTTTTATATACAGATTTTCCCAATTTACCTATAGTTTTAGTGTTTAAACAAAACGGTCTTATTTCGTAAGGCAGAGAGCAGCACTCAAAGTACATTAAGATGCAGCAGAGTGGCGTAGTGGTTAGTACTTCTGCCTTGCATTCGTTTGAATCCCAACCCCAATACTACCTGCATGGAGCTTGCATGTTCTCCCTGTACATTGGTTTCCTTATACACTCCAAAGTGGTATATTAACTGGCTAGTATGTGTGTGTGAGGTAGGGACCTTAGGTTGTGCTCCTTGAAAGACTGATGTAAATGTACAATTTATGTACAAACACACTGCATAAATTGTCTGTCCTTTATAAATACCTGCAAAAACTCTATCTATCCCCAGCAATCATAATTTCTTCAGCTCTGACTGTACTAAGCTCTGATTGGCGGCTATATTTTGCACTTGACTGCATTTTGTTCATTAGTGTTTATCTCTGCACTGTCTTATCACAGCCTGTATGTCATATCCAAGCTGCAAATATTGCATACTGGATGAATAATCTGAGTTTGAAATCTAGGTTGTTTGAAATGTGAAATTAATTTATGTATAAATATATGTATATTCAGGAACTAAACTTAATGTTATATTAAAATTGAATACTGGTTTCATATGAAGTAAACCGTTTCATTGTCTAATTAATATATAAATATTATATGTGTTCTATACTTTAACTTGTGAAAAAATATATACATTTCTAGAATTACTATAGTACTAAGAGAAATATCTTGGTTGTCATTGCTAATCTTCTGAACATGCTAGTTGCCAGGCTATCATTGATTTAAAGTGTTACTCATAGAACAGTCAAAGTAAAATGAAAACTCCTCCTACAAGCTTTAACCAGACACTAATAGAAGTTACAAGACTGCTATATACCATATTGCTGATGAGAAAAGGTATTTAGCAGTTTATATTTACTAAAATAATTGTATTTCCATGTTCTGTGTACTGTGAGAGACCAGATATAGTGAATGCAGGGTCCTGGGTTTAGTAATGCTTTAAATCCTTTCTTAGCCACTGAGCCAGAACAAGTATTCTGCAAGTTAAAGTGAATCTTTCCTAAAATAAATATTAGGGCTGCTATTGGTGACCTCTATCTGAAAATGGGAATTGTCTAGCTCCTATTTTGCACCTCTGGCTTCCATTTTTTTGCATCACTGACCTGGAACATAATATCCATGTCAGGAAAGTCAGAGTAAAATCAGAAGTTTGTCTCTCCATATAGTTGTTGGTTTACAACTCAAACAATTGAAGCAAATGGGACAGCATGATAGTCATGCAGCTAAATATAAGTAATGACAGAATTCATGTTTCTCTCAGAAAATTTTCCGTTTAAAGAAAACCTCTTCTTTAGAAAGTTGCTTCTGACCTATCCTGATAATGCTTGTTTTCTGACATTCATGTGGATCCAATATCTTCAATACTTAGAGCCAGTAACCTGAAACACGCATGTAAATCAGGAGTTCTCACTTCATTCTGGCTTTTCTTGTTACATTCTTGTTCTGGGTCAGTGACTCAAAGTACTAAAAACAGTGGCAGCCTGGTAAGGTAAGGTGATTTTTAGAATAGGGTCAGTAATGACAACTGCCATGTTTTTGTCCTCACAGGTTCACCCTAAATTAGAACCCCAGCATACTAGTTCCAGGTTACCTAGTAATATACAAGGGAAATTCTTATGTGTTTTGATTCCCCTGTACATCAGGGGAATAATGTACTGGAGGATATGTTGGCATTTATGTCCCCAAGAAATATATGTTTGGATGGTGGCCCTGAGTATAGATACTTCACCATTCAAAATTTGATCAATTTGAGAACTGCAGCCAGTGACGCATTATAGGCATTATACAGCATCTGGCATAGGGAAGTCTTCCTTCAACTTCTTTATTGGCCCCAAAATGTTATCAAATGCTGAGAGCTGCAAGGAAAGTTGATGCTGGAAGGTGTAAAAAGATGTGTCCCAATAGGTAATGTCTCTGAGGATCACTCCACCTTCAGTATGCCCACCAATCCATAGGTACCATGACACAGTTTTCATGATACAGTACATATTTTCCATCCCACAAAAAACAGTCCCTGCCATGAAAAGGCTAGTTGGTTGTGTTTCTCCCAAAGGTTCTCAGTCCTCCCCTGTTGTATATGATTGGGCATTCAAAGTGAACATTTTTGCTCGTATATAACCACTAACCAGCTGCTGTTGTCTAAAGAAGAATGGTGACTCCCTATGACTAAGGCACGGTTCACATATGAGCATGCAGCTGCTCACAGCAGGAGTCCGGTGGGTCCTTATTCACAGTTTCAGGTCCAATTTCAGCCTGAATTTTGGGCTCAATTCGGACCTGAAACAGACCAAAAGCCGCACAGCGTTTTTGTGCAAAATGCACCGGACCCACTGCGGAGATATGTGAATCGGCTCCATACAGAGTCAGTCAAAATCTCCTTCTATTTGCGAATTGGATGCAGGGATCCCGCATCTAATTCACAATGGCGTGAACCCAGCCTAAATGTCAGTCTGTTATAGAATATATATATGTTTTGTATTGTTTTGTATTGTTATAGAAGTATTCCCCTTGGCACAGCTTATCTTCTCATACACTATTATTGGGTAATGTAGCTACAGCCAAGTCACATAATACAGATCGAACTGTAGCAAAGCTTTCATTTATTACTCTGCCTAATTATAAAGGAAGAACTCTTATATAAATTTGGCACAGTATTGTTTGACTTCAGCAAAAATAAATGTTGAAGACCGGTCAGCCTGTTTGTTCCAGAAGGTTAAAACCCTTGATAAATATTTTCTGCAATTAACATGCACACAGATGTAATGCATTTCCCTAATTACTTACCATATTCAGTGCAATTTGCAATCATGTACTGTTCTATCATAAAAAAGGCATTGCATTGGCTCAAAATGGTCAAACCCACCAGATCTAAAATGCACACTGGTCTTTGAAGATCCTCTGTGTAATCATTTCTACTACATATATGATAACATAGTTGAACTGCTGTGATTAAATAATTAAAGTGTTACTAAACCCACAACAGTAAAATGATTCTGTATATGCAGTAAAGCATGCTTGTTATACTCACTGTGGAACCTAAGAGGTTAACAATCTGCATTGTGTAAAACGGCTGTTTGATCCTGTCTTCTATGATCCTCCCCTTCTTCCACAGTTCCCAAACCATCTCCTGATAGAAAAGAGCCTTTGGGACAAGCTGCACGTGCTCAGTTGGGTGTGTATTGCTAGAGAGTTTTTTTTTTTCTTGGTGAGAATGCATGTGATCAGCACTGTCCAGACAGAGGGTCAGGGTTCCTTTTGGTAATAGATTATATATATATATATATATATATATATATATATATATATATAATGCCATTTGTACCAGCCAGATTAAAAAGTTCATGCCTATGGAAAAGCATTTACCCCCTTTCATGAGAAAAAAAAAAGGTTCTGTTTGAGGGAGTCAAAGGCCCTGCAATTTAGGCAATTTATTTAGAAAACTAAGTAGATGATGGTAAATATGTAGTAGGGACTGTACATAGAAGAACATGTGTACATAAATGATTTAATGCTACACATTTTATAATGCTAATAGTTTTTCTTTCTTGTGTTTGAACTACTTATAAATAAAACATTAAATCACTTGCCAAAAAAAAAGCTGAACCCGATTTGCTTATCTTCTTATAAACAGAACCGAAAGTTCTCTTCATTTGTAATTCAAAGAGAATCAACTTTTTGTTCTACAAAATAATCATCTTGTTACAGTCTAATCTCTCATACACAAGAACAGTAATTTGGGAATGTGTTCACAAAACCACACCACAACACCGGCGCCCCATTGTTTTTATTTTATTGAAAAAATTATTCTTAGAGTAAAACTTTAATCATAAATTTCTTTTTGACAATTGAAACATTCAGTGGTTTCTTTTTTAAATGATACAAATGGTAGGCAATGAATTAGAATGTATCTAGCGCAGAAGCTATTTGTCCATTCTGAACATGCATGTTTTATTTAAATATTCCTCGTAGTCTATTCTTTCAGCATAATGTATGCATTACGCTTGCTTTCCATGTCTGATTTTCAAAGGGAAAAAAAAATTCACAAAACAATAAGCTCAGTTGCGTTAGATGAAACACAGAAATAATTACATTTAATTTACATTTTAATAACGTATTGTGTACAATCATCTGTCATTCACCACCAAAACAACATTTAAAGCATCTGAAACATACAAAGGAAAATCAGAAATGTCTTGAACTAATGAGATAACCTGCTGAATATTTTAGTGTTATTAGCACTGATGGTTCATCATGTAGTGTTATTACATTGAACTGTGCATATCTTCTTTCTGACACTTCTCTACTTAACATACACTGTTGTTGATATTTTACAATAGTGCTTGTGTAATTGAGTAATTTACTCCCACGAGGTGCCCTCTTATAGCAAGGGCCAATGCTGGCATCATAATTGTAACAGGTTTTGTTAACACATCGTTTTCACTTTGTCTAAGGCAACAGTTATGAAGTAACACTACAGCTAGAGGCATTAAGGGAATACCGGGCCATCAGTTTTAAAGACAAAATGTCTTGGGTCCATTTTTATTTCAGTTTTTAAATTTGTAAGTTTTACAAAATATGTATATATCTTGATTTCTCAGTTTTTTTTTTTTTTAACTGTATGTATTCAATGTATATGATAAAAATAAACACTTACTACATAATAAAATATTTTTGGAGCACTATGGGATAACTAAAGAGACAATATTGCAGAGCTGCCTGCCTTATATCTCCCTTTGGATGAAACATCAGACTGAGATTTTGCATAAGGGATAAGGCGCTGAAGAGTCAGTTTATATCTTTTCTCTTTTATAATTTTTTTTAATAATATGTATACAATATTTATATTAAACATAAACACTCATTACATGCCAAAGTTTTTTTGGAGCTCAATGGGTTGATTAATAACACTGCAGAAGCTTCCTGACGTTTATATCCCTTTGAATGAAACATTGGATGGAGATTTTGCATAAGGGATAAGCCATTTAAAGGTCATTCACGTGTATGCATAAACTACAAGTTTTATAGAGCAAAGTAAGAGCCTGGAAAATGAGAAAAAAAAGCCTGAAGCTCCATCTGCTGGCTCAAAAACAAAATGGAAAATGTGAATATGCGGTATTTCATATTTAACTGACATTTTATATGTATTTTTAGCCCTCGTGATAACACATACTCTATGTACAAATCCACCAAATGTAATACCTATGCTAACCTGGTTTAGCCCACACTAGAAATCAGGTGTATGTTTTAAAATGGAAAATAACACAAAACATAGGGTTACATGATCAAATACCCCATAGATTGGTGTCCCTTATACAGAGAGATATGCATCTAAGCTGCACTTAAGAGAAATGCTTGTTGGCTCATATGTTAACTGAATATGTATTTTGCTTAATTATAGTAACAGAGGATGAAAACTTAAAAGCCTGCATACAGTTTGGTATTAAATTCTGCACCATTTTGTGGCTGTACAAACAAACTCTGCAGTTACCAATTTATACCATAATTATGAAGAACCAGTAGGCTTCGCTATTACCAGCAATGTACAGTATGTAACAACATATCACTGGGAAATTGCTTTCAGAAGACAGCAAATCAGAGTTTAATCTAACGATGATAGTAAACATCAGAAAAACTCATAATGCCTTTGGTAACCTGAAGCTGACAAAATGCTATTAAATGAAGATTGTAAAAAAAAGTCAGGAAGAGAGCCCGGTTAGGTGACTTGACAGAAGTTAAAGCAGAACTAAACCGATATTTTAACCACTAAAAGACCTACCATCGCATATATACTGTGGCAGGGCGGCTCTATTGCACGGAACAATGCACCTGTACATTGTTTCCTGAAATAGATACTGTGGGTATGCGCACGCTGCCAGAGGTGCGTGTCCTCTTCACGAAGGAGGAGCCGATGAGCGTGTCCGGCGGACTTGATGTCCACCGGTCACCCGCGATCGCAGTACAGAGAGGCAGAACGGGGATCTGCCTAAGTAAACAAGGCAGATCCCTGTTCTGACAGGGGACAACATGGAGATCTGCTGTTCATAGTGATCAGGAACAGCGATCTCTGTGTTGTTCCTGTCAACACTTCCCCCACTTAGTAAGAAAACACACTGAGGTAACACATTTAACCTTTTATTGCCCCTGATGTTAACCCCCTCCCTGGCAGTGTCATTTATACAGTAATCAGTGCATTTTTTTAGCACTAATCACTGTATTGGTGTCACTGGTCGCCAAAAAATTAAAAGTTCATAAACCTATCCTGTAGTTTGTAGATTCGAAAACCATTGCGCAAACCAATCAATATATATGCTTATTGGGATTTTTTTTCCAAAAACATGTAGAAGAATCAGAAAGTAAAAAATTATAGTTTTTATTTCAAAATTGTCAGTCTTTTTTGTTTATAGCACAAAAAAGAAAAAACTCCAGAGGTGATAAAATACCACCAAAATAAAGCTCTATTTGTGGAGAAAAAAAGGACATCAATTATTTTATTTTTTTCACAAAATAAAGGACATCAATTTTATTTGGGTATAGCGCCTTACAACCGTGCAATTGTCAGTTAAAGTAACGCAGTTCCGTATCGCAAAAAATAGCCTGCTCATTAAGGGGGTAAATCCTTCCGAGGCTGAAAGTGGTTCTAAAGTATTTTTTTTTTTTAAATCCTAATGCATTTCCTACAGTAAGGTAAATAAATATCCTACTACTTGTTCTGGCTGCTCCCGCCCCCTCTGAAACACCTGACGCCTCTCATAATCCAGTGCTGTCCCCATCGGCACTCTCACTCTCCTCTCTTTCTGGACTCACATGCTTCACTGTCAGCAGCGGAAGCCATTGGCTCCTGCTGCTGTCAGTCAAAGCCTGTGAGAGAGCGAGCTGCGCTGTGTGTCTATGGACAAGTATCCCCACAGTATACAGCTTGCTCTGGAAGAAAATGTGGACTGTGTCGGCAGGGGACTGGTAAGCATAAATCTATTTTTTATTAAGAAAAATTGTCTTTAGAAGCGCTTTAAAAAATGCCCTTTTTTGCATTAGAGACATGATATGTCTCTTATACAATGAGACACACTTGTCCACATGCTTGCAGTCTCTTCTAGTGAATGTACATTGAACTGTACATGAACAGCTTAGTGTGCATTAATAGCACATTGAAACATAGAAGAGTGTCGGCAGAAAAAAAAGTGGGCTATTGAGTCTGCCCCAAAAAAAAAATGTATTAATAGTTAGTTTTTTTGTCCAAATATAGATCTGTGTTTGTCCTAAACATGTTTGAATCCACTTACTGTTGATTGACTCACTAGTTGGGCTGAAAGTCTAGTCGGAACACCCTGGCTGTGCCAGAATGATGAATCTTGTGCGTTTGTGTGGGGTGTTGTCTCCCCCGTTGGCCAATCAAGAAGCCAAAACCTTGCACCCAGAAGTAGGGAGAAAATGACAGCAGCCAGTGAGGGATGTAACTGTCAGAGGTGAGTATTTTGTGGAGTTTAGTTCTGCTTTAACCACTAGAGGCCCCCGCTATAGCCGAATGACGGCTACAGCGCGGGCCTACAATGCCGGGAGGCCGTCAGTTGACGTCCTCCCCTTTCCTCATTCCCTGCACGCGCTCCCGAGCGCGCATCGGGGAACTTCTGTGCCCGCCGTGTCATGTGGGTGCCGATGCGCGTGCCTGGCGGCCGCGATGTCCGCCAGGTAGGCGCGATCGGCATTTTCAGAGCGAGGGACGTGGATCTCTGTGTAAACACAGAGATCCACGTCCTGTTAGGGAGAGAAGACCGATGGTGTGTCCCTTGTACATAGGGACAACCATTGGTCACCTCCCCCAGTCAGTCCCCTCCCCCACAGTAAGAATCACTCATGAGGGAACACATTTAACTCCTTTCTCGCCCCCTAGTGTTAACCCCTTCCCTGCCAGTCACATTTGTACAGTAATCAATGAATTTTTATAGCACTGTTCGCTGTATAAATGTGAATGGTCCCAAAATAGTGCCAAAAGTGTCCGATGTGTCCGCCATAATGTCGCAGTCCCGATAAAAATCGCTGATCGCCGCCATTACTAGTAAAGAAAAAATTATTATTAAAAATGCCATAAAACTATCCCCTATTTTGTAGACGCTATAACTTTTGTGCAAACCAATCAATAAACGCTTATTGCGATTTTTTTTTACCAAAAATATGTAGAAGAATATGTATCGGCCTAAACTAAGAAAAAAAATGTTTTTTTTTTTTAAATTGGGATATTTATTATAGCAAAAAATAAAAAGTATTGTGTTTTATTCAAAATTGTCGCTCTTTTTTTGTTTATAGCACAAAAAATAAAAACAGCAGAGATGATCAAATACCACTAAAAGAAAGCTCTATTTGTGGGAAAAAAAGGACGTCAATTTTGTTTGGGAGCCACGTCGCACGACCGTGCAATTGTCATTCAAAGTGTGACAGTGCTGAAAGCTGAAAATTGGCCTGGGCAGGAAGGGGGTTTAAGTGCCCAGTAAGCAAGTGGTTAAAGAGAAATACCTTACCATACTGCATACTATGGCTTGCAGTTTAATAGCCTGCAGGCTGCACTATGCAGTATTACTGTAATGTATTACAGAGAGCAGCTAGAGATATTCACTCTACATTATAAATGGAACCTTTAGTGTTGTCTTTAGTCAGGTCACTGACACTGAGATAGAAAAGCACAGTCATTACCAAGCAGCAAGGAGAATATGCATATATAATGATAAATCAGATCGACACATGTACATGTATAATTACATACTAAACACAAAAGCAGGATTTAAA
Source organism: Rana muscosa (assembly GCA_029206835.1). Classification (NCBI taxonomy): domain Eukaryota; kingdom Metazoa; phylum Chordata; class Amphibia; order Anura; family Ranidae; genus Rana; species Rana muscosa. Next base: position 713,853,349 of record CM055118.1, read on the forward strand.
AAAAAAAACAATTATGCTCACTCAACAGATTATTTAAATGAAATAAATCATTTTTTACATATATACCAGGGAAAAATAAAATAATGCCAAAAGATACTGTTTGTGGTTAAGAAGGAATCACTTAGCTGATCCAAACACCACTTTCCCCTTTATAGTGATCCAGCATGGTTTCCTTTCTTATAGTTTTTACCCTTCCAAATTCACCAGGACTGAGCCCATGGATTTTTTATATATGCAAATTGATTAAATCTAGAATCTCTGTAAGCACCACACATTTTCAATAAGAGGACTTACCTTTGCTGTGTAATGTCAACAGCAATTGGGTCCTGCCAACGGTTATGAGTGGACTCTAGGAAGTGGGATACCTTCATATTAATATACAAAAGAATTCCAGATTTCAATCCTTGGGGATGTATAGAATCTTCCTCACATAATGGTTGTGTGTAATGCAGCCCATAGATTATGCTCAATTCTACCATCAACACAGTCAGTGTCGATGGGGGAATCCTTCCTACTTTCGCATTCTGACAGCGGGAGGTTACCTATGTGAGAATACAATGATCACTGCAGTTGACTATAGCCGCCAGCAGTGTTTAAGTGAAAAAAAGCCAGACGGGCTGGTTGTACTAAAGTCGATTGATGGATAAACTTCAGTACAACCAGCCTGCCAATACATGTATTGAATTTTGTCCAGTTCTTGCTTCTTTTCATATCACAAGTCTTTGAGTTTGCCTACTTACTGAAAACAATAATCTTCTGGTATGGCCAATGTCTTATCTCAATAATTGTAAAGAGAATAACAAAAACAAATTAAGCTACAGATCATTAAAATATACCTGGATACAGTATATGTATAGATCATTTTCATGCATTTTACATACAATGTGAGATAAGGTATAGCGGTAAAGTAATTCTAGACACACAGTGAGCAATAGGCTTTAATTTGTCAAAGTTAAAATAAATTACCTATATCTTATCAATTTATATGATTTACTGCACTTTATACATGCTTGTTTCTTTGTTATCCAATGTGTAAAAAGACCAGTAGATTAACTGTACAGATATTTGCACAATGAAGTGAATGCAGCCTATAGATGGCAGATGCATAGGATAGAGCAGTGATTGTGAACCTGGGCACCCCAGATGTTTTGGAACTACATTTCCCATGATGCTCAACTACACTGCAGAGTGCAAGAGCATCATGGGAAATGTAGTTCCAAAACATCTGTGGTGCCAAGGTTCGCCATCACTGTGATAGAGCTACATGGTTTAAGCCTCAAGTATAGGTATAAAATAGTGACATTGATTGAAATTAGTTTTAACACCTTTTGGTTTTATCAAATACTCTCTGTTAGTCACAGAATGTGATATTGTCAACCTGCCAATATGGTTAAGCGCCTCACTGCCAACCTGAAAACTGCAAGGATCAAGTTCTTCTTCTTTTGTTATAGAAAAGTTCCTTTTAAAAAAAAAAATGATATATAAATGTGATTAAGTTAATGTATCTGTTAATCAGTGGGATTGATTTACTTAAGGCAAACACTTTGCAAGAGTATTTTCCCTTAAATTAGAAAATGAGATGAAGCTCTGCTGACTTCCATCATCCAATCATGTCAAGCAAAAGAATGCTGTTTTTTTTTGTTTGTTTGTTTTTTTAATTTTCCTTTGTTTGTGCAAAGTACAGCATTTAGGCTGGGTTCACACTGGTCCGACAAACGCTCCGACATTGGGAGCTCATGTCGCATGACGTGGGAAAATCAATGTTTCCCTATGGGAGCCGTCTTAACTGGTCCGACACAAGTCGGTCCAACTTTGAAAATGCTCCCTGTACTACTTTGGTCTGACTTTGATCCTACTTCAGCCAATTTGAATATCATTGAAGTCGGATCAAAGTAGGATCCTTGTCCTAACCATCCGACTTTTGACATCCGACATGGTGATTACAGCAGCAGTAAAAGGAATTTATCTCACCCTGGGATTGTTTTGATTGGTCAAAGGACAAGTCAGACTAGCACAAAGTCGGATCAAAGTAGTATCCTGTTCATGAAAGTCGGATGGATGTCGGACCAATGTAGGATCAATGTAGGACTGATGTCGCAGAGCAAAGTAGGATGAAAGTTGTATGACTGTCGTGTCGTACCAGTGTGAACCCAGCCTTAATGAGCAAAAGAACATCTTCCTTGCAAAGTGGGCAGCCATTTGCCTTTATTAAATCCAACCCCAGTGTGTATTGGTGTTTTTAAAAGGAAAGAATAGTGTGTTTTCAGTGAGCTCACATTTTTATATGCTTGGTTTGCATATATTTGTCAATGTATTACCTGTAGAGATTTTTAGATTAGTCAACAGAGGCAAGGTAGACATTATCATCACTCTACCATCACTTTATTTAAAGTGAAATTTTAGCCTTACTATCAATAAATGCTAGCTGGTGGGCTTTTAGTGCAGAAGAGACTCTCTATGACTTTTCTTCAATGAAAACTCTACTTTTGCTTGCCATCCCTTCTTCTCCTAAATGCACAATTCAATGGACATTCTCAGCATGCCTTGGTGTCAGGAAAAATGAACTCATGTTCACACGTTTAGGAGTCATATCATAACCAGTCAATCCCCCAAAGACACCAAACAATGGGGAAGACTTGGCAAAGATGTCAGTGGTGGTCAGAGGGCCAGCCACCATTATATCGCTGGAGGGAAGATAAGTATAGTGGACTTTAGTTCCACTTTAACTATACAGATATCAGCCACATAGGAAGTACATTATTTTTAATGTGTGTACAGAATAATTTGTTATGTGAAAAAGTAAAGCACAACTACATAGTATAGTTTAGCACTTCAAAGCAGAGTAGAGCAGAGCATGCCTGCCATGTAATACCATCGGCCATATTCATATAGAAATAACTAAACAATATTTGTACTTGGCTGCACCCCTCTCTCTCTCTCTCTCTCTCTATCTCTCTCTCTCTCTCTCTCTCTCTCTCTCTATATATATATATATATATAAAATTAAGCTTATTAAACAAATGTTAACCACATACACTCATATATAGATAATAACTAGAGGGTGTGTTTACAAATTTGTAAGTTAGAATTTAAAGTCTAGAACAGAACAGAAGGAAAATGTAAAAGTCATATCAAAATCCTCAGCTGAATATAACAATAACGCAAAATGAGTATTTGAAAAACGTAATCAAAATACATTTCAGAACACCTTTAAAGAGTACCTGAATTACATAGTTACATAGTTAGTCTGGTTGAAAAAAGTCCATCTAGTTCAACCAATAAAAGGAAAAAAATATCCTTTAAAAAAAATAAAAAATCATACAATCCTTTATGCACAATCCTATACCCTCAGTTGTTCCAGAGGAAGGCAAAAAACCCCAACAAAGCATGAACCAATTTTCTCCAGCAGGGGGAAAAAATCCTTCCTGATCCCCCAAGAGAGAAATGTTTCTAGGATAACAATGCTACCTTATGCTACCTTCAGGTATCTGTGTTGGTCTTCAGAACAATACATGTGAAGCCCTTTGTTCCTTAGACCTATATTGTACATGAAGGCTAAGCCCCACTCTCTGTCAGGGCCACGAAAGAAAAAAATAGGAAAGTGGCCCCATGGGATTGTCACCCCTAACACCCATTTGTTTTCTAAATACATTTTACTCTTAATTGGGGGCTATGGTGATTGTTAAGTACATTTCTCTCTATGGCTGCTTTGCTGGTTCTTTCTATTTTGTGTTTCAGGTGAGAAGCTGCCTGCTGTTGCTAGGAAAATCTACCTCAGCTGCTGAGCACTGGATTGATGACAAATCCTTTGGCAGGAAACATCTAGCCAATGAGTGTAACCTTTTACTTATATCCTCCCCTGTCACTGGGCGGAGTCAGCATTTACCTCAGGACTGTCAGCTGGACTCACCTCTAGATTTGTTCTGGATCTTTTGACCTAATCTCCCACCCTCCCTCCCCTTTGTTATTTCCCCTCGTCGTGGTCCACCTTTATGTGGTAATGTCGCCCACTTTGTGGGTGGACACTGGTTGATACGCTTTTACTTGGTTGGTTTAAGATATTGCTGCTTGAGTCTTAGTGACTAAGCATGTTGGTCTGTTATTGGTTATTTCACCTTCTAGTATATGTTTTTTGATATCCCTATCCTATCTATCATGTATGGCCATATGTAGTATGTGTGCTGAGCATCCCAGCCCCTTTTTTCCTTTTTGATACAAAAAACTTGTGCCCGTAGCTGAGAGCTATTGCCCCCCCCCCCCCCCCTTTTTTTCTTTTTGAAGCTGGAATGCCCATACACCTCACCAATCTGACTACATGTATATTCCTCTCTTTTTCTTCTCCCTGTTTCCCACCAGGAGCGGAGATCTATGCTAATCTGGGTAGTTTACTATGTGAAACTTTCCATTTTCTTATCAAGCCTTTTTCTTCAAATATTCTTTTTGCATGGTTACTAGCTTACTACTCATTTCTTGTATATTTTTAGTGCTTCATGTCCCGTTAGATCTCTCTTTGATCATCGGGGATCATTGGTTTTGCCCTTTGAGAGTTAATCCTTGGCCGCCCCCCTTTCTACTCCTTTTCAACATTTAAGCAGAGTAAGTTGCGATTTGAGCCCCTTGGCCCACCAACCTTTACTTTTAGGTGCGACTTTATCTCTTGGAACATAGCATTTATTTATGCTCTTTGTCCCCACCAGCCTGGGTCTTTTTGTATCCCCTGTTACCGAACACGGCCTTCTCCCTCACTCGATCAAGTATCTGGATGGGTTTCCATACTTTCCATGTGGGGCTCCACATGTGACCTCCCTCCGTCTTGACCGGGTGAAGGTGGGTAATTTGATGGTCTCCTCCATGTTTAATGACATAACGGCACACATTAATGTATATTCTCATTCTTTATTATTTTTCATTTTTTGAAATGTTTTTTTTTTCAATGTAATCATACTTTGTCTTTATCTTCCTATGTCAGAGCTGGCTTATGATTTGGTGGTCCCAGTATAATCCCCTGAAGAAGCCTAAGTGGTGAAATATATAGGGATGTGACATCATCTGTGACCACTGCCTTATACATAATTTGGGAACACCAGCAACCCACACAGCTCATTGTGTGCTTCAATTGATTTTATTGAATCCCCTTTTTTTGTATATTATCTATGTGTAATTGTCATCTCCTTCTTAATAAAAATTCTAAAATGTCTTTTATACTACAGTTATTCATTTGTACTAGTTTGTTTTCAGCACTGCTACAATCCCACTTTCCTCCTGCTATTTTATCTGTTATTGGTTAACAACAGTTCTGTTTGATATTAAAGGTCCATCTTTTTGGGTAATGTCGCCCACTTTGTGGGTGGACACTGGTTCATACGCAGTTACTTTGTTGGTTTAAGATATTGCTGCTTGAGTCTTAGTGACTAAGCATGTTGGTCTGTTATTGGTTAACAACAGCTCTGTTTGATATTAAAGGTCCATCTTTTTGGGTAATGTCGCCCACTTTGTGGGTGGACACTGGTTCATACGCAGTTACTTGGTTGGTTTAAGATATTGCTGCTTGAGTCTTAGTGACTAAGCATATTGGTCTGTTATTGGTTAACAACAGTTCTGTTTAATATTGAAGGTCCATCTTTATGGGTAACGTCGCCCACTTTGTGGGAGGACAGTGGTTGATAAACTGTTATTTGGTTGGTATAAGATATTGCTGCTTGAGTCCTAAACCCAGTAAAGGGGCCGCAGCTTAAACTTTTCCACAATCCTTGTGTGTTTATTTTATTATTTAGGTATGTTCTTATGGTATGATGGGTGGTAATGGGGTGTACAATCCCATGTCATTCAACCATCAAATCCCAAACCTGTTACTGCATTTGAAAGTTGAATTATGGGGGGAAAGTGGGCACTTAAAAGTGTTTGGCTAATTTTTGACCCTGAACCTAGTATCTAAGGATACTACAGAGGGATTACTAATGGATGTAAGAGGGCTACACAGGGACCTATCTGAAGAATAAAACAGGTACCTGCAGGTCTTACATTTTAACACTATTGTTATCTTAGAAACTGTTTAGGCCAAGTGACGTTTAAAAAAAAAATGCTGTAGATTTACTTAAAATCTGATCAAATACAAAATAGCATCTGCTGTTTTCTGTTTCTAGTTAATGTGGCATGAATTGTAATGCTGGAGAAAAAACAAATACCACAACAGGAATTGGAATAATTCATACTTGTATATGCAGATATTTACTGGCAAAACAAAGCATATTTATGTTCTTCTGCCATCAGAGATTACATTACCTCTCCAAGATCTCTGCTATTGTTTCCTTGTATCATAATGTATACTAGATACTCCCTTCCACTTTTTGCTTTATTCAGAGAAGACTTATTATTATAATATGTTCTAATTCTTAAAGTGAACCTGCAGTTTGCCATTTGAAGGCTGGGGGCTTTCTCCACTGTCCAATGTGACAACACCGGGTTCCTGCACAATCAATAAGAATGTATCTGCACTGTCACCTGTTAAGAAGGGAGTAAGTCACGTGTTCCCAATACCAGGGCATGATATATCTCTCTCTTTAGAGAGCAGTGGGAAGCAAAGGGAAAGTTAATGTGTCGGGGAAGGTAGAAGTTGGAAATATTAATTTACTCTACATGGGCATTGGTTCACATTGGATGCAGTAACGCATAGTAACGAAGATAGTTTCTGATTAGTTGTTATGGCCTACTACACATATCAATTAGCACTGAAGAACAAGAGATTTTTATTAAATAAGGTGATTTTTTTTTTATGTTTGCCATGTAAATACTCAATAACTAAAAGAAGTAATGGTTTATTTTTATGAATTCTTGGATTACTTGTAAATTTTTGATTATTCATATGTAAATAAATCTCTGGCAAAACAGCTGAAACTGAATAAACTCTCAGATTTTTTTAGTTGGCTATGGCCTCATCCTAAATAGAACTAGTCATGGCTAGGTTGAGGCACAAATGTAAACAGTAGGGGCCATGGCACCCTATTGATCCTTTGCCTGGTGCCACTCATCAGGAAAAGGATTGCTAAGAGTGCCGTAAGACAATTCACCTGCTCCTAGAGGGTTGCTCCATAGCTGGCTATGCCAGCGAGACACCACTCTGTCATTGCTCCCTCTCTGATAAGAAAGATTCTGCAGTGATGTGGTCAGCCAAATTACACTGTCATAAGAAAAGGTAAGTGCTCTCCTTAGGTCCCTGTTGCAAACACAATTCCATCAGTGACACGATCTCAAATGTGATATTATCCATTGTACCAAGCTATTATAATTCTGCAGGCTGACCTATGATATATTGATATTTAAAACCTTATTTAGTTTAACTTAATGTGCTGGGCTTTAAGGTTGATGTCTTTGGTCATGGCCAAATGTTCTGGAGTGTGGCCAAATCATTAGGTAAGGCCACCACTGACTAAGCAGGCCACATAAATCTCCTGTTGACTTGTAATGCTCATTCTGCAGGGTTTCAAATAACAAATGCTTACTTGTAAAGGCAGTAAAATGTTTAGTAACCAATCAGAAACCAGCTTTGTACTGATCTACCCACAGTAAGGTGATTAGGGTCACTTGTCATTGAAGGTATCTTTCACATTATGTTGCGTATGAGATAACACAAGCCCTGGAATTCATAAAGACTGGCACAGACAGGTTTTGTGACAGTGTCTCTCCTGCGTTGTTCTAAAAGTGGTGCATGATGTGCCAAATTCATGTACCTGTCTAGACCCTGTACTTGACTTCGGTGCATGTTGCTCCACTTTTAATGTGAGACAATTTCACAAAATCTGTCTGCAGCAGTTTCTCTCTGTATGCCAAAAGCTCCTCTTTCGAAAGATATAAACTGTCAATATTTTATTTTGAATTTGGTGCATTCATTGCGCCAGAATGTAAAAGTGGCACATTTTAGTACCTGAATTAGGTGCACAAGTCTCTGTCAAAACTAAAAGTGTTGTAATTGCTTCATGAATTTGGAGCAATACATTAAAAAGAAGTATTAATTCCAGAAAAGTGGCACAGCAGCTTTATTGAATTCCCCCAATATATTTTAAAGGCTTGGTCAGCTGTTGCTGCATGTACCATGCAAAGCATAACAATGATGGTATGTGCCTGTATAGCATTCTATGAGGACCGTAAATGGCCCGTATGGCTTTTATTATTCATATGTCTGGAGAACATCGCCTGAACAGAATCTGAAGAGCTCTCCAGCTGATAAAGATCAGAATAGTTGAAAATTATATTTTTAGTTCACTGTTAAAAAGAATCAACATCAGATTCTACAGAGGGACATCATTGCTTTATAACCAAAGGCTCCCATGGCACAGTTTTGAGTTTTGCTGTATTAGAAGTGCTTAAACACTGAAGAGATAAGATAATGAAGCAAAACTAATTTCAATATCCCTTTCCCTTGGTGTGTAAGCATGTATATTTAATTTAATATATGTAATTTACATCTAGTTAGAGAGGTACAAAATAACTATTTTCAGCAGGGGGTTTCCTAGGTAATAAAAGTTGGATACAATATTGTTATCTGATATATGCAGTTTTGGGCATTACAAGCCAAGTCAACCATTACACCTAACCACAGTTCTTTTTATTTTATACACATGGTTTCTGATGTCATGTCTGACCTTCTAAAGCCAATAAAAATATCAAAGTTCTATGTAGTTTTGCATTACATTATATTGAAGCCAAAATACTTTAATTGAAGAGGTATCCCTCTGATATTAATAAAATATTCAGTATGGCGAGGAAAGCTTTTAAAGCCCAATGTAACTTTTACACTTTTTTTATGGTCCTTTGTATGTCATGATTGTCAACCAATTTCCATTTGGAATTGTTGCCGCTTTTTGAGTCAGAGCTACATCCCTCAAAGCGTACATACTTAGACTTGAAGTGCTGAGGAAGTTAGGGATTTTGTAGGAGCAGATCCATTAGATTAGAATTGACTGATCAGCACAGTGAAAATGTGGTTCCTTTTGGACTACAGTGTTGTAATAGGAAAGTGGAGGTAACACTATGAAAATAAAGGGGGTTATCATAATGTATGTCTAATGCCCCTTTTAAACTTGTGCGACTTCAAAGTCACACAATTTTACGGCTGCGAGTTTGCCGTTATTTTACCGCGATTCGCGGCCGCTATTTTGCGGCGATTTCAGGTAATGCCAGTGTAATTGCCATCAAAATCGGACCAAAGTAGTGCAGGGACTACTTTAAAGTTGGAACGACTTGAAGTCGTACTAATATGAATGGTTGTCATTGGAAATCATGGGGAACGACTTGTCATGCTACTTTGCAGTCCCAAATCGTGGGACAAGTTGTACAAGTGTGAAAGGGGCCTTACTGAACATCTATTTCTGTGACTTTAATTGCGCTTTTATGTGCCAGGCACCTCTTGGGTTCTACAATGTATTCTAATCAGCTGGTTGTCAGGGTTTGGAATAAGAAAAATTCAAAAGTCTAAAAATAACTCTGGGGCATTGAACTAATAATCTGAAGTGAAGTGAACTTTTGTTCTCTTCAAATGTCCAATTATGTGCAGGAAAGCTTTTATCCCTTTAATATCTACCTGCACACAGTTGTCTGTTTGAAGTGACAGTTCAGTCAGCTTACTACACATATCTTTCAAAATAACCCATATGACCCTAAGCACTTTTTTTTAACTGAATGTAGAAAGCACATTTAAGAGACCCTGACTCAATTTATAAAAAAAAAATCAGGTGCAAACACAGAAAAATCAAATGCTTACTTCCAATGTTCTGGTGTTTCATTCTGTTCCTCTTACTTCCAATTGGTGTTTCATTCTGTTCCTCTTACTTCTGATGTTCTTCCTATCCTTCTTAATTATTTTACCACACGTGCAATATACCATTAAACTTGAAATTGAACTTGCTGGAAAATTTGACTAGTCAATTCCCTAGCACACCGTATCCCTCCTTCCATGTCATAGACCTTGCCTCTTCTAGAATTGCCTAATTTGTCTCTGTGCTGGCAAAGCTTATCTACACCTCCCTACATAAGCTTTTCCTGTTTGTAGCTGCTGGGGTATGAATGAAGCGTAATGCTGTAGAGTGTCACTATAGAGTGTCTGCTGGGGCTGCTGACATCACATCCAAAATGGTGGTGCCCAACTTAGGGCTTTTGGATGTCCACACAAGGTGGACTCTTATAGTTCAATAACATGCATAAACTCTAAATGCACATAAAATGTTAATCGCCATATTTTTGTTAAAATAGATGGTCTGGTGACAGGGTCTTATTTTTAACATGTTTGATCTAATGTTATCTAATAACTAGCACTCAGTGCTCATGGATCCTATAAAAGCTGGCTTAATTGATTCATCAATAGTTAAATTTCCTCAGCAACCCCACTAATATTCTTGTAATATCTACTCTCCTAGATTGTAAGCTCTAAGGAGCAGAGCCCTCTGATTCCTCTTGTATTTAATTGTATAGTAACTGTAATGTCTGCCCTCAAGTTGTAAAGCTCTGCGCAAACTGTTGGTGGTATATAAATCCTGCATAATATTAATAATATTAATATTTTGGCTAACTAAGAGTTGATCAGAGTAGATATCTAATATTTAAAAATGCTATGAGCATTGAGTACTGGCAATGTACAAGATAATATTGGTTTTGCAAAAAGACACTTGATCTTGGGCAATCATAGTGCACTTGAGCCACTGAACTATTTACGTTTTGCTGTTCATATAGAAATCTTATAAAAGCACTTTTGAAATTATCAATGAACGAATACCTATAAAAAAACAAAAAACTATAATCAAATAAAGGGCACAGAAGAAATAGAGATAAAAGAAAGGTCACAGTTGTGAAAATAGATCAAGTCTACATCTAAATTGATATATCTTTTAAAATTTGCAGTTTTTGAAAATAGTAAATGTATGGTTATCAAGTTATATAAGAGTAAAAGGACAATAAAGTATAATGTTTAATTTCATTTGGGGTTTAGTAGATAATTAAAGTGAATACCTACATGAGGAATAAATTATTTTTACAGACTTTAGTTCCTAAATATACCCAGGCACATTAAAGTGCACCTGTGCCCAGACAATGGACATTAAAGTATTTACATGTTTTTACTTTACTAGTACGTTGAAACAAGCCCTCACTGATCCCTCTAGCTGTATGTACTGTTAAGAAATCCATCCTCAAAGATCACAACAAGGATTCTGATGTCAGATTTCAGTCGCTTAAAAGAGCTTTCAGTTCCTGATGTTTTTGTATATTATAAGACTTGCAGCCTGCCATGTTTCTGCTGCCTTATAAAATTAGCGGAGGAGAGCTGTAATTTCAGGGCCTCTGTTGTGAAAATTTGAAGCTGAATTTTTCTAAATTGCCTACAAATAAAGAGTATGGTGAATGCTAGTCTTAAAGTGATTTTACTGCCAGGACTAAAATTAAATCGCAGGAGCCTATAGGCAGAGAATTCTAAAGTGCTAAAGTAAATTTTAGGGCAAACAAATGTTAAAGTACCCACATTTTTAGTAAAATATGAAGGACAAGGTTGCACAGAGTAAATAGAGACTCAACATGTCAAACTTTAAATTTGTGTGCACCCAGGAAATGGCGACATAATCAGTACCCTATATTTTCTATAGGTGATGCTTCAAAAGCCCCCTATAGGTCATCAGTTTAGTTACAGAGGAGGTCTTCTGCTAGAATTATTACTCTCAGGCGTGTGCAGCGATATGTAACGTGTATCGCATTTAACGTTTTCACGTGTAGATGCATGCATTTATGTTTGTATGTGCATATATGTGGGGGTCTCAAAAATTTGGGGGGAAGAAATGTTATGCCCTTGGGTGTAACTTTTTTTTTCTTCATTACATAGGGGACAAAAAGTCCCTGATATGATGATTTTTAGGTGACAGGTTCTCTTTAATGAGACATGCAGGGGCTAAAAGACCCTGCACGTTACCTCTGGGCTCCACTGGATGTATTGCAATACATCCCTTCCTGGCTATGCTAGCCGGGGAAAGTGACAGGGTGACCCGGAAGTGACGTCATACACGTCGTTTACCAGGTCACCAACAAAAAGGGGAGGAAAGCAGATGTGTGTGCCGGTACTGGGGTTGTGCGGAAGCAATCAGGTGGCAGCGCAGCTGCCCAAATGCTTCCACCTGACAGGGAGGAGTCTGCCTCTCAGTTTAACACACAATCTCGGTGGCTGCAGCCACCAGATTGTTTGTGTAACCCATGACCTGGCAGCAAAAGGGTAACAAAAAAAACCCCTCATACTGACGGGTGCCCCATTAGGAAGGGCACCTGTAGCCACATGCCTAATGTACCTAGTGGAAAATCCAGCCCTGTTTACTGCTTGTTCAGAATACTGTATGTAACTACTTTAGTGTGCTAAGTCTGAGTATAGGTGCACTTTAAGCAAATTTGCTCTTCATGTCCTTTGTCAGCAGTTCTGAGACCATCGGCTGGTTTCCCAATTCATATTACCTAACAATTAGGCCTGCAGAAACTGAATGCAGTATCTCACAAAAGTGAGTACACCCCTCACATTTTTGTAAATATTTTATTATATCTTTTCATGTGACACTAATGAAATTACACTTTGCTACAATGTAAAGTAGTGAGTGTACAGCTTTTATAACAGTGTAAATTTGCTGTCCCCTAAAAAATAACTCAACACACAGACATTAATGTCAAAACCGCTGGCAACAAAAGTGAGTACACCCCTAAGTGAAAATGTCCAAACTGGGCCCAAAGTGTCAATATTTTGTGTGGCCGCCATTATTTTTCAGCATTGCCTTAATCCTCTTGGAGTTCACTCGAGCTTCACAGGTTGCCACTTGAGTCCTCTTCCACGACATCACAGAACTGTTCGATGTTAGAGACTTTGCGCTCCTCCACCTTCCATTTGAGGATGCCCCACAGATGCTCAATAGGGTTTAGGTCTGGAGACATGCTTGGCCAGTCCATCACCTTTTACCCTAAGCTTCTTTAGCAAGGCAGCGGTTGTCTTGGAGGCATAGGTGTGCGCAGCCTATTGCATTAGGGTGTGCACAACAAAGCTCAAATACACATGAATGCCACCTGCTGTCACAGGAAGGAGGCTCTGGTGGTGGGAGACAGTTGATTGGGAGCATATTACGCTACACCCTAAATACAAGTGTAATGTTTTCCTAAAGTTGAACCTAGCCTTTAATATAATGGGGTCATTTACACTGGCCACTGGCATCCCCCAACCACCCACCTGGTGCCGCCCCTGGATAATGCTATTTCACATGGGGTGATTAGGGTGTGCCCAGGCACACCCGCCACACCCTGTGCGCACGCCTATGCTTGGAGGTGTGTTTGGCTTTCTTGTGCATCATCTTTAGAAGAGGCTTGCTTCTGGGATGAAATCTATGCAGACCAATTTGATGCAGTGTGTGGTGTATGGTCTGAGTAATGACAAGCTGACCCCCATCCCTTCAACCTCTGCAGCAATGCTGGCGCACTCATACATCTATTTCCCAAAGAAAACCCCTGGATATGACGCTGAGCAAGTGCACTCAACTTCTTTGGTCGACCATGGCGAGGCCTATTATGAGTGGAACCTGCCCTGTTAAATCGCTGTATGTTCTTGACCACCGTGCTGCAGCTCAGTTTCAGGGTTTTGGCAATCTTCTTATAGCCTAGGCCATCTTTACTTAGAGCAACAATTCTTTTTTTCAGATCCTCAGAGAGTTCTTTGCCATAAGGTGCCATGTTGAACTTCCTGTGACCAGTATGAGAATGTGAGAGCTTGTAACACTAACAAGTCACATGACACAGAGGAGAGAAAATGGCTTAATGGGCCTAATTTGGACATTTTTACTTAGGGGTGTACTCACTTTTGTTGCCAGCGGTTTAGATATTAATGGTGGTGTGTTGAGTTATTTTAAGGGGACAACAAATTTACACTGTTATACAATCTGTACCCTCACTACTTTAAATTGTAGCAAAGTGTAATTTCCTCAGTGTTGTCACATGAAAAGATATAATAAAATATTTACAAAAATGTGAGAGGTATACTCACTTTTGTGAGATACTGTATATAGCTATATTATAGAAAAACAACGAGTATCACTTTAGGTGTGCATGCTCCTGATACATGAAAGTTTACCTTGAAACAGACTTGAAACAGGTGCAGAAAGATTTAGAATACCCAATGAACACGCCTTACTTGGATGACTAAAGAACCAATGGATCCAGTCACTTTCCTTGCTTCCAGTTATTATACATCTGCTCCAGTAGAAGAAAATTAAGTTGGAAGAGACAGCATGGCTTTATAATTATCAGTAAGTTAGTACTGAGAAAAGATGCATATTACTTAGCTAATATGTACATTTACACTTTTATAAGTGTACTGATTTGTCATGTGTTTTAACATCACTCAGACTTATTTAATCAGGCAGCGCTAAGAGCAATGCTAACATTTAAAGTGTAGCGACCCATATCAACCAATGAGATTTATTTATTTGAAAGTCAGCTCAGTAAAATAATAATTGGCTTGGTTGGCTGATGGTTTCTATTTCACTCTGTTATTATACACCCTCTGTGCATATTCTTTCTGCACAACCTATCATGCCTTGACTTTGGCCTGGTTTTGTAATTGGCATAGGATATCACATTAAAATCGAAACTTTGAACTTGGGAGTACTGTTGACTAGATGAACCTAGCTGTATCCTTTTTTGATAATTTCAGGAGTTTTGATAAATGAACATTAGGCATAATTATAAAAGATACGTAACATTATGAAATAAATCAAAGCAAAGCGATAGACAGATTAAGACGACACTTCTGCATAGTTCAATAAAGAATAGGTTTTTAGTGGACACAAGTCTAAAGCTGGCCATAGATGGATCAAAATCAGTTCAGCAGGGACTGGCTGAATTTAAATCCATGTATGTTCCATTTCGACAAAAGTTGAAATAACGATCGAATGGAAATGTTGGAAAACTTTTGTTAATCAGCAGCTGCAGCCACCGATCAGTGTATTCTGACAGCAGAGGATTTCCGCTGTCAGAACAGAATAGCACAGCAGGAAAATTCCTCTATCCACTTCACTTGCGTGGATGGAGGAAACAGTTTGCTTTTTATTAATCAGCTCGCTGGCTGATCAAAAAAACAAGAGTCATATATGGCCAGTCTAACTTTATAGTGTAAACAGATCTTTCTTGTCCACTTTAAGCAATGGTAGGGGAATGACCAAGTTTTTCTTTACAACATACATGGTGCAGACGTATTCAATATGCAATTAAAAAACAACAGAGATGTGCATTTTCCAGCAGCTAAAAAGATGTAAGATAATTAAAGCTACAGGGAAAAAATAAAAAAATAAATTTAAATAGTGTATTGTGCATCAATTACCTTACTCCTCAGTCTTGATTCTAAACACCTCTTACTAAGCCATCCTGCAGTGTAATGGATCAAAGTCACAGTTTCCTCTAAGAGCCAATCTAATTTTCTGCCCTGGGGACCAAACATTTTTTCTGCTTTTTATCTTCTTGAGCAGTGGCCTCTTCACCGCCCCCCATGAGTTCTCCTGCCTCTAGAGCCTATGAGAGAGGACTGGAAGTTTTGCCTCCACCAATAAGAGGCGTTCACATCAAGAAGGCAGTGATGTGGTACCTGAAGAAGGACCCCAGAAAGGAAACAGAAGAAGAGAGAAGGATCATCATGTGACCATGGCTTCAGTTAAGTCATTTTTTTTTTTTATACCAGCAGTTAATTAAAGGGGGTAAGGATGAAGTTAGGCTTTAAAAATAACTAGAAAGATAGATGCAATTCTGAATAGCTTACCGAATAAGCCTAAGCTTTAAAAAACACACATACTCGCATTCTGAAGAGTATCTGTCATATAAATGTTTATGTGTAAGGATGGGGCTTCTTCTCTTACAATGACTTTATCCCAAATATACAGTATTTTTTTACATGTGTTAAACATCAATATCGACACCACCAGCACTACAAAATAATAATCGTAACATTGCAAGCATTCAAGACCAATTACAATCAGCTATCATGCAGTTTCCAGACTCAGGGTTCTTTAAAAATCTTTCTGGTAGAAAAAAATACCACTGAGCTAATATAGCTATTACCCTTGCTCAAACGCATGTTTTTGTTTTCAATAAACACAAAGTAACAGAATGAAATATCAATCTGTATGCACAGATATTATGTCCCAGTGTCAAAACATACTTTTGTCGGCTAAATGATAAAAATTAGAAAATAAATACAGACTTTTTATGTAGCAAACACACAGTTATTGCAGCTGTTGCAAAACAAGATAAACAAACAATAAAACAACATCATCAAAAAAAAAAAAAAAGAATATTTTTTACAACACATAATGCAACTGATTTTATAAATACGGTTCTTTTCCCAAAATGCTTTTTTTTTTTTTTTGTCTTTGTTTTGTAAATGTAAACATTATTCATCCAGTTGTTGTGAAAGCACTGAAAGGCTCTTTTTCTAAAATAATGTTTGGTCGAAACAGCCTCAATTACCAAAATCCCTGTTCGGAAGAATAGCTGCATGCATTTCAGATGTCATTTAAATAAGTACAAATATTCATGCTTTGCATGTTCTTTCATACTCATTACTCTATGGAACGTTCAATGTTCTCTCTGGGGAAAACATAATTACAATGTTTCCATTGCCATAATGCTGTTTTTAGTACTCCAAAAGAGTTCCTTTTAGGCTTTTTTTATTTTCATATAAAAAAAATGTTGCATTTTTGGAAAGGAAAGGAAAGGAAAAAAAGAAGAAAACTTCAATGGGCAATCTTTCATTGTGCTCATGTATGTAGTCACACGGATATTCAGTTGGAAGATCTGTTATTCAGTCCCATTGCATTATTCAAATGTGTTTGTCTTGTCCTATTAATATGCAAATAATTTACTGTTTGAAAATCTTGGGAAGCTTTCACTGTTTTCATTTCTTTCTGGGATGACTGCAGCTTTTGTATTCTTAAAAAAAAAAAAAATCCTCTTTGAGCAGGTCTTATAGTGCTGACACCCTTACAATGTTCCTTTGTGAGTAGTACGGTGACTGTGATCTACCATCTTCCTCTGGGGTTGTCACTGGCGGTGTTGGGATACTTATTACTGCTGTGGTGACATATGGCGGCTCACAGTTTAGTATAATAGCTTCTTCCACTTTGGCATTTAAACTGGAACGACTGTAAAACAGGCGTAAAAGGATCATTTAACCAAATTCAACATTTAACCTATTACAATCTAATTAAGACACACATTTCCATTATCTATTTGCTTACGATTACCCTTTTAGGGCTGCTCAATCCTTCATATCATCCTATATCACCCCAGTACACACACATAGGGGTTGATTTGCTAAAACAGGAGAGTGCAAAATCTGGTGCAGCTCTGCATAGAAACCAATCAGCTTCCAGATTGTTTTTTTTTTTTTGTCAAAGCTTAATTGAACAAGCTGAAGTTAGAAGCTGATTGGCTACCATGCCTGGCTGCACCAGATTTTACACTCTCCAGTTTTAGTAAATCAACCCCACAGTATATGTATAGTATAGAGTGTATTTAGGAGTTCTAATCCTTACTACCTATCACTTCCTTTCTGATTTATAGATCCACCCAAATGGTTTATTCTCTTTTTAATCACAATTTTGTAGGAATATCATCCATGCACTTGATTAGCAATTCCATTATTGCTGTGTGATTTTGCACATGTATTACAGATAATCCTAACGTGGCATTGATCCTACTCCCTCTTTACTAATCCCATCTAAAACTGCACATATTTGCACTTAATTTGAGTTGATTGTGTAAACATTTATGTACGTTGTGGATGATGCCCTTGGAAGATCACCAACAATTTGATATTTAAAGTAGTACAAGACATGGTGCACAAACACACCTAAGGGTCTCAAAAAATATAGGTATAACCAGGACAAGGAGCTTCATTCCCCTTTGACCCTTCTTAGCTCTGTTGTACTCTGCATGACTCTGTAGGTTCCATTGGCAAAAATAAAAACTTTAGCCTGCAAGATGAACAATAGCACTTCCAAGCTGCAGTGTTCTTCTTAAGTGCCATATATGTAAAGAGACCCTGTCACCAGAAAATGTATTTGAACAACAATATTCCCAAAAGATATGTGCATTGAACATATTTTATGCATGTTATTTACCTTTAAATGCCTCCCTTTTGCAGACTTACATACCGTAATCACTGAGACTGCTGCTAGATGCTTCCATCCTGTATATTCGTAGCCCCAGCAGACCAAAACTCACTCAAGTGGCACGCTATACTAATATTCCCCCTTGATCCTTCCCTTGTAACTACATAAAAGATTTTGTTTTTTAATTCAAACTGTATACTAAAATACAAAAAAAAACTACCGTATATGTCCTAAAAGTATGTAATAAAATCATTTAAATGTGCAAATTAGTCATAGCAATATTCTTAATTTAACCAACGCATGTTGATGCTGGAAAATCTAGCCTGGAAATCTACGTGACAATGATTCTGGTCACAAAATGTTTAAAGAACAGCTACTACAAAACTTAGGGTATCAGCTTTCTCAGTTTTAAGCTCATATTACACGAAATGGACAATGTTACAGTGTTAGTTTTTATTTTACATTAAGGCTCCATGCATGATAGGAATGTGAAAAAAACAACAAAAAAACTCTCATATTTAGCATTTTTGTGCCAGCGTTTAGCAGTTTTTGTGCCAGTGTTAAGCATCGAATATTGGGTTATTAAGGAGTGGGCAACCGTCTCATCCTTAACAACCAATGACTTATGAGCTGTCATTGGGATTCCCCGCTGGCATAAAAAAACTGTGTGGGGGTCCCCCCCATCCATACCAGGCCCTTCAGGTCTGGTACAGATTTTAAGGGGAACCCCATGCTAAAATTACAAAAAAAATAGTGTTGAGTCCCCCCTAAATATCAAACCAGACCCTTATCTAAGCATACAGCCCAGAAGGCCAGGAAAGGGGGGGTGAACAAGGGCCCCCCTCCCCTCCTAAAACATACCAGGCCACATGCCCTCAACATGGGGGGTACTTTGGTGTAGGGGGGCTCCCACCGTAGCACCTTGTCCCCATATTAATGAGGACAAGGGCCTCTTCTCCATAAACCTGGCTCAGTGGTTGTGGGGGAGCGAGGGGTAATTATCTGAATCTGAAAGGACCCTTTAACAAGGGGGCCCAGATCCCAGTCCGACATGTGAATAAACTTGGGGTACATAGTACCTCTACTCATTCACAAAAAAAGAGTAGTGTAATCAAAGATAGGAGCCAGATAGGAGTTTTTGACAAGTCCTTTATTAAAAAAAAAAATCCACAGAAGTAGATTCAATGTCAATCACGATGAGTGCCGGCCACCGACCTAAACAAAAAAGAAGGAGGTCTGCACCCAAGATTGGCTTCTGACAACTGACAGCTCTTTTGTAGCTGCTGCTAAATAAACTAAGGGGTGGAGCCACCCAGTGATATCACTGGATGACCCTGCCCCTTATGACTTCATCAACCCAGCATACCAGGTGCACACACCTATGGTAAAGGCATTTGGCCTGGTCTAGTTCAGGGGGTCGTTGCTCGTCTACCCCCTTTCCGGGTGTGCCTTGCTGCATGCTCGGATAAGGGTCTGGTATGGATTTGGGGGGAAAAGCCACTCCATTTTTTTTAAAATGGTGGCGTAGAGTTCCCGTCAAAATTCCTACCAGACCTAAGGGTCTGGTATGCAATTTGGGGGGGACCCCATGCCATTTTTTGTCGGGTGTCCCTTAAAATCCATACCAGCTGTCAGCGGGGAGGCGTTGAGTGTTTTTTTTCTGCCGGAAATCGTTCCCAGAAATGCAGATTAGAGAGTTTTTTCTTCTGCTCCTAAACGCTGAGCTTAGAAATTGCTTCTAGACTCCAAAGTGTGCATGGACACATAGGATAACATTATTTGTTTATAGTGGCATACAAAAAAAATCGAAATGTTCCTAGCAGCAGCGTTTTTTAAGCTTGCATGCATGGAGCCTAAATGCAGTTATTCAGTCCTATTATGATTCAAAAGCTTCTAGAAGTGATATAATGTGGCTCCGACTGATCCCTTCTAATAAACATGTTAGACTGTTTTAGTTCTTAAAGCCTATTTTCTATTTTGAGGAGGTATGGATGGCAGTTTTTAGTCACTGAGATTTCAGCTGACACAATCTTTATACCTTATTCTCAAGCTCCCTTGAAATACAGTTGCAAAACAAGGTATGTGAACCCTTTTAGAATGATATGGATTTCTGCAAAAATTGGTCATAAAATGTGATCTGATCTTCATCTAAGTCACAGCAATAGACAATCACAGTCTGCTTAAACTAATAACACACAAAGAATTAAATGTTACCATGTTTTTATTGAACACACCATGTAAACATTCACAGTGCAGGTGGAAAAAGTATGTGAACCCTTGGATTTAATAACTGGTTGAACCTCCTTTGGCAGCAATAACTTCAATCAAACGTTTACTGTAGTTGCAGATCAGACGTGCACAATGGTCAGAAGTAATTCTTGACCATTCCTCTTTACAGAACTGTTTCAGTTTAGCAATATTCTTGGGATGTCTGATGTGAATCGCTTTCTTGAGGTTATGCCACAGCATCTCAATCGGGTTGAGGTCAGGACTCTGAAGGCATATTTTCTTCTGTTTAAGCCATTCTGTTGTTGATTTACTTCTATGCTTTGGGTCGTTGTCCTGTTGCAACACCCATCTTCTGTTGAGCTTCAGCTGGTGGACAGATGGCCTTAAACTCTCCTGCAAAATGTCTTCATAAACTTGGGAATTCATTTTTACTTCGATGATAACAATCCGTCCTGGCCCTGATGCAGCAAAGCAGCCCCAAACCATGATGCCCCCACCACCATACTTTACAGTTGGGATGAGGTTTTGATGTTGGTGTGCTGTGCCTCTTTTTCTCCTCACATAGTGTTGTGTGTTTCTTCCAAACAACTCAATTTTGGTTTCATCTGTCCACAGAATATTTTGCCAGTACTGCTGTGGAACATCCAGGTGCTCTTGTGCAAACTGTAAATGTGCAGCAATGTTTTTTTTGGACAGCAGTGGCTTCCTCTGTGGTATCCTCCCATGAAATCCATTCTTGTTTAGTGTTTTATGTATCGTAGATTCCCTAACAGGGATGTTAGCATATGCCAGAGACTTTTGTAGGTCTTTAGCTGACATTCTAGGATTCTTCTCCACCTCATTAAGCAGTCTGTGCTGTCCTCTTGCAGTCATCTTTACAGGACGCTCACTCCTAGGGAGAGTAGCAGCAGTGCTGAACTTTCTCCATTTATAGACAATTTGTCTTACCATGGACTGATGAACAGCAAGGCTTTTTGAGATACTTTTATAACCCTTTCCAGCTTTATGCAAGTCAACAATTCTTAATCGTAGGTCTTCTGAGAGCTCTTTTGTGCGAGGCATCATTCACATTAGGCAATGCTTCTTGTGAAAAGCAAACCCAGAACTGGTGTGTGTTTTTTATAGGGCAGGGCAGCTGTAACCAACACCTCCAATCTCATCTCATTGATTGGACTCCAGTTGGCTGACACCTCACTCCAATTAGCTCTTGGAGATCTCATTAGTCTAGGGGTTCACATACTTTTTCCACCTGCACTGTGAATGTTTACATGGTGTGTTCAATAAAAACATGGTAACATTTAATTCTTTGTGTGTTATTAGTTTAAGCAGACTGTGATTGTCTATTGTTGTGACTTAGATGAAGATCAGATCACATTTTATGACCAATTTGTGCAGAAATCCAAATCATTCCAAAAGGGTTCACATACTTTTTTTTGCAACTGTAGATGCTTCAGATGGGCAGCCCTGCTCGGCCTGTACAGTGATAAAACTTGCAAAGCACACATATGTGCAGAACCATTTCGCACAGCACTGCCTGCTTGTATGCCTGTTGCAGCTAGTAACCCCTTGAGTTTTGCTACAGCTGTTGGAAATGACGTCTGTTTTTTCCCACAATTATACCATTTCAAGTTGATTAAAAAGGGCCTAATATTTTTATTGAAATGGATTTAAAGTGGTATTAAATGCAAAACCAAAAATCTATTATATTGCAGCTTACCAATCATTAGATGTAATGGCTGCATCAGTTTTCTTTTCGTTGGCTCTTTTCCACTCTGTTTATACCTGGTGATCTGGTCAGTAACACACCTCCTGTATTAGTGAGACACAACTCTGGATGAATGGGCACAGGAGGCACAGGAGGCAGCAGCATTGTCAGTCTGGGGGGGGGGGCAGGGGGGGCAGTGTTAAATGTATTAGCAGATTTTGACTAACCAGTTGAAGCCAAACTTCAACTCACACGTTATAATCCTTTACAGCAAACAGCTTTTTTGCATGAATAAATAAAAGCTGATCATTGTAGTCACCCCTGCTAGTGTTAAGTAGTTTGTCTCATTCATGTAAACTGATACATTCTGCTGGAGAGCTTGCTCTTTTGAAAAACAACAGACTTACTGGTTGGATCACCAGATGAAAATAGAAGAAAGAAAATGGAAACAAATACAGCCATCACATCTAAGAATTGGTAAGCTGCAATATAAGAAATGTTTGCTTTTGGGTTTAATGCGTTATCAAAATCACTGCTAACTCCCATAATGATGCTATGGGAGTTGCTGTTTTGGATCATGATAGTGATTATAAATTTCGTATAACATTCCATCACTCTGATCATAATTGCTTAGTGATATGCCCACACTTGCTCAGATTACCACACCACCGATGAGCACCATGAAACTTTTGCCCAACTCTCCCAAAGTTCTGTTCAGGCAAAAATGGGAGCAAAGGAATAAAAATCCCTGTTTCAAAACACATTTGTTTTGCTGGCAATTATTAGGTCAAGTATAGTCACTCCATTTCGCTAAGTCCAGCTGTATGTGCAGTTATAAAAGTTAATGACTAAAATGGTAAAATATGGGAATTTAAAAATAGTATTTAAGGTCAATGGGTAAGCTGTTCTGTTCATGCATTAGCAGATTGGTTGTCCAGTAAACATCAGTTTTCGGTGTCAACAGACTGACATAAAACATGTTTGGTCACCATCTGTAAAGTCAGTCTGTGAATCTTCTGGATGGAGTGCTATGCTTCACCATTTGTACTTTATGTTCAGCATTGCTATCAGTTGTGGACAATACAAGAAATAATGTAAAAATTAATAATAATATTAATAAAAAGTATGACTGAGACTATAAAGTCATTCTAAAGGGTTGTGTGCAGCAACCCCCCTAATACTTAACTGAGCCCATTTCGATCCAGCGATGTTGCACAAGAGCCTTGGCTGTCCTGGACTCTCCCTCCTGATTGGCTGAGTAACAGCAGCGGGTGTCATTGGCTCTCGCTGCTGTCAATCAAAGTCAGTGAGCCAATGAGGAGAGAGAGGGGGCATGGCTGAGTCGCGGCTCCATGTCTGATAGGACTCACAGAGCAGTGGCTTGGCTTGGGTGTCCTCATAGCAAGCTGCTTGCTTTGGGGGCACTCGGCAGGGGGAAGGGGCCAGGAGCACCAGCGAGGGACCCAAGAAGAGGAGGATCCGGGCTGCTCTGTGCAAAACCATTGCACAGAGCAGGTAAGTATACCATGTTTGTTATTTTTAAACAAAAAACCCAAGACTTTAACATCACTTTAAGTTGTAGACAGTGAAGTATTACCTGTTGGACAAGGGAGTTCTTTCCATTTGCTGGATCTGGATAGCACTAAGCTCTTGAAGGTTTCCATGGTGGCTGTATGTTGTAATATTAGCATTTGGAATGTGCAGATTCTTTTTATTCCTTCTAGTACAACAAAAGCTACGTCTGTCATGTTGTGAAGACAAAGATGGACTGTGGTTTCTTGTTTTATTTATAGTAGACACTTCCATGCAGTTTTCTTCATACGTTTGCTCATCCACAAATTCATGGTTCTAGTTCATAAAAAGAAATATCCATACATTATTCATAATTCGTACAGTATGGGACCTTATTGTACTGCTGTACAAGAAGGCTCTACATAATGCAACCTAATAAACAATGTTTAAACAGAATTATCAAGACTTGGTGCCAAAACTTCTTTTTTTATTACTATACTGATGCTATGGGAGTTGCTATACTGTTACCCCAAGACCCTAAATTTAAATTGACAGCATTCTGAAAATACAGTATGCTTCTCAAAGAGCATATAGCATACAGAGTAAATGTGGTTCCTAAAAGCAGGTCCTTTGAAGTTCATTTGCCATTCCAATCTATACATTTGTACCTGTGTTATTCAGTATGTAAGGCAATATATTTCAAATACTGCTCGGCAAACTATCTTCATTCAATTAAAAAGGAATTAACCCTTCTGCAATACTTTCAACATGTAAATTAAGTAGACAAACGTTTAAGGTTAAAACATCAAACTAGTCCAGTGGGAACCTGAACTTGAAATATATTAATATTTTAATTACAAACATATTTTATTTTTACGAACACATTACAGTTTATAAAACGTATATAGATGTTACAAGCTAAGCACACACAGGCCCCAAATGTTCCATTCTTCCAATGTAATGCTGTAGGAAAATTGCCCATTATTTGGTATAGAAAGTTAGAAAAATGAAAGTATAAAAGATTAAAAAATGAATGAAAGAATAAATTCTGTGTTTTTTCTTAGTAAAATCAGTAGCTACTACTGGGAAGTTCCACATGTGATTGCATAGTTGTATATGTAAGTGCACCAGTCCATTTTTCCCATTTTTCCCATTTTGTCCCAGCAAATTCTACACTTAAGCCCTGTACACACGATCGGTTTTACCGATGAAAACAATCCGATGGACCAACAAGGGACCCAAGAAGAAGGTGTTAAAAAATAGAACATGTTTTAAATTTATCCGATGGGAAAAAAACGATAGCAAATTACTATCGTCTGTGTGGAACTCCATCGGATAAAAAAACCTAAACATGCTCAGAATCAAGTCGACGCATGCTCAGAAGCATAGAACTTAATTTTTCTTGGCTCGCCGGAGTGTTTTACGTCACGGCGTTTGGGACGATCGGTTTTTTGACTAATGGTGTGTAGGCAAGACTGATGGAAGTCAGCTTCATCGGATTTCCAATTAAAAAATCTATCGGTTTAAAATCCATAGGAAATCCGATCGTGTGTACAGAGCTTTAGTAAGAAAACAGAACATTAAATCAAGTAGTAGGTAAGCAATCTGCTCCTGGTAACATACAAAAAGCCTACAAATTAGTGAACTAATTTGACTCCCAATAAATATTACACAAATACATTTTCCTTGTAGCTTTTTCACTGTTCTGAAAAATTTAATAAATAGAGACACATCAAGCAATATGTTTTTCAAGTAATATTTTTACCTGCACTTATTTATTTGAATACAGAAATTGGGACTACAATTTTATCGAAGGTCTACAATAAAAAATTCCTTTAGAAATGACAGATTTTTATTAAAATAAGTTTTCATAAAACATGTGTCAATTGTTTCAATAAAAAAAAATCACATTTTTACCTTTAAGAATAAATATGAATGTTTACAAAAAGTATACACTAATAAGTCCATAAGTGCAAATCCTGAAAAAAATATATATATAACAATACTGGGAATAGTGTCCCGAAAACTCCAAAGTAGTCCAATCACAGAAAAAACTTGTTGCAAGGTGATCTTAATTTCCACACTTGTCAGTGAGAAATCCTTCACCAAAAGATATTGACACCCAAAGTGAATAAGAAAATATTCTGCTTACCAGATATATTTGACTTCTTTACCGGATATGGCGTAGGACAGCATGACCAGGTACCTTGAGGCAGTACCTGGTCACGCCGTCCTACGCCATATTCGGTCTTCTGGTTGACCCTTTTGGTCGGTGGAACGCATGCTGTTCATGGAGGTGGATGCGAGACAGACCCAGCCATACCTATCTGTGACAAGCCAACAGCCCCAGTGCCGGGAAGGCACTTTTAAATGTAAGGAGCCAATCGGCTATTTGTGTTTTTTTATCTTTTTTAATAAACAATATCACGCTATGGATGTTTATTAAATTCTTTTACATATCCTGCCTTAAACTGTGAGGAAGAGGTTTCTTTGTACATCCCCAAGTCATACGCACATGCGAGCAGGCATAATCCTGCCAAAGCTACATTTGACTCTCTTTTAAAGGAAAGAAGTCAAATACATCTGGTAAGCAGAATATTTTCTTATTCACTTTGGGTGTCGATATCTTTTGGTGAAGGATTACTCACTGACAAGTGTGGAAATTAAGATCACCTTGCAACAAGTTTGTTCTGTGTTCGGACTACTTTGGAGTTTTCGGGACACAATTCCCAATATTGTTATATATATATATTTTTTTAGGATTTGCACTTATAGACTTATTAGTGTATCCTTCTATTTTGGTTTATTAATTTACTTTGATTCACTATTAAATTATTTATGCAGTTGTGATATATTCAATAGCGCCCCCTACCCCATCATATATGTCAATAGGAGTGTTTTTCACTTTTCAAGGGGAGCAGCTTTTCTTAAAATGAACTTACAATCTAGTATTTATAGGTTGGCGCAGAGTTTCATTCACTATGTTTACAAAAAGGTGTATTAATATGCTGAGAGCTTTGCAAGGTTGCTTCCCTGTGTTTTTTTTTCTCCGCCACCCCAAGGCAGCAAGCATTCTTTCATTTTTAATGTTTGGATTTTTAACACTAAGTATGTCGACTTATTATATTATCACTATCCCGGTATTGTTTACATAAAATTACAAATCAAATACTTTTAATTTATTTCATTTTGCTAATGTGGTTGCATATTTATTATATTCAGCTTCACATATTATAATTAGCTATCATTACCTTCATTTAAATCCAGGTAATTATAGCAAGGTAATTATTTGTAAGTTGAAGTAATTAGCTGAAAATGAAAATACACTAAGATGTTTGAGAAATGTTAAGAACATGTCTAAGCTCAACACACTCTGCTCACATGTATGTAATATGTTATTTACCACACATGCACAACATACATACAGTTTCTTACATGATAAACTACAATTATTAGAAATAAAGATATAAAAGAGGTACTACAGACAGGGCTGCTGATAAGGCAGTACAGCTAGCCCTCCTGTACTGGGCCCAAGCCCCGTCAGTTCAAAAGGGGGGCCCAGGCACCTGCTGCACTGTCTTATTGCAGCCACCCATCCTCTTCTGTCTCTCTGTCTCACTGCCAGATTCTCCTCCTCTCCCTCCCTCCGGCTTCACTGCAAGGGAATTGCTTCTAACACTTGAGCGCCTTCCATATGCTGGGATCCGCTGTGTGCGGCTTTCCACTGCTGGCTTCCCTCTTCTCTCTCCAGCAGTGTCATTTACTGGCCTCCTTCGTTTCCTGAGAGAACACAGTGAGTGATCAGTACCAGTCACTCCTGTGTCCATTCATAACTGGAGCATAGTAAACTATGTTTATTGTGCTTCAGTTTGTAAATGAGCAGGAAGACTCAGAGCGTTTCCTATTCATGTACCTGTGCAGGTGAGGCTGTAGAGAAAGGGACTGATAAATCTACTGTATGTACTCTGTCACTTTTGGCCGGGGGGGGGTCTTGTCAGGTAGGCTGTATAGGCCCCGTGATTTCTAACAGCAGCCCTGACTACAGATACTGTATTACTGTAATGTTTTTCATGAACTTAACTTTAAATAGGTGTAAAACAACAACAGAAAATTGTGTTTCTAGTCATTTGCTAAATCATTTCCAGTCAAACCTTAACCACTTCAACACCGGGCTTTTTTTACCACCTCAATACTGGGCCTATTCTGGCACTTCTCTCCTACATGTACAAATCATCATTCTTTTGCTAGAAAATTACACAGAACCCCCAAACATTATATATGTTTTTTAGCAGACAACCTAGGGAATAAAATGATGGTCATTGCAACTTTTTTCCTTGCACGGTATTTACGCAATAATTTTTCAAATGCCTTTTTTTGGGGAAAAAAATGGTTTCATGAATTAAAAAATAACAAAACAGTAAAGTTAGCCAATTTTTTTTGTAAAATATGAAAGATGATGTTACGCCGAGTAAAATAGATACCTAACATGTCACGCTTTAAAATTGCGCCCACTCATGGAATGGCGCCAAACTTCGGTACTTAAAAATCTCCATAGGTGATGCTTTGAAATATTTTACAGGTTACTAGGTTAGAGTTACAGAGGAGGTCTAGTGCTAGAATTGTTGCACGCGCTCTAACGCACGCGGCGATACCTCACATATGTGGTTTAAACGGCGTTTACATATGTGGGCGGGACTTACGTGTGCGTTCGCTTCTGATCGCGAGCTACCGGGGACAGGGGCGTTTTAATTATTTATTTATTTTTTACTTATTTTTTTTATTTTGACCCTTTTTTAAATTTTTAATTTTTTTTATCACTTTTTTTCCTATTACAAGGAATGTAAACATCCCTTGTAATAAGAATGGTGTGTGACAGGTCCTCTTTATGGAGAGATGCGGGGTCAATAAGGCCCCTCATCTCTCCTCCAGGCTGGAAAGCATGAGATCGTGAAAAGATTTTCACCGATCTCATGCTTACTAGCCGCAATGGCGGCTTTGTTCACTTCTGAGGACCCGGGCGTGATGTCATCACATCGCGCCCGGGCCTCCGACGGTCATAGAGATGACTGGTGACCATCTGGTCACCAGTCATCTCTATGGTTTACCTCCGGCGCCGGACGATTCATTCTCCGGGCCCCCGATGGCACGGGAGAGCCCGGAGAAGCACCGGATGGCGGTGGGAGGGGGGATGTCCCCTCCCGCCGCCTATAAGAATGATCAAGCAGCGGAACTGCCACTATGATCATTCTTATGGTGCGCAGAATCGCTGGCAGAAGACAAGGATATCTGAATGATGCCTCTAGCTGCAGGCATCATTCAGATATCCCCCCACAAAGCCCAGGAAGTCATATGACGTCCACCCAGGATTGGAGATCCCATCTGTGGATGTCATATTACTATGGACGGGTAGGGAAGTGGTTAAAGTAAAACTTTAATACAAGCCCTCATTCCCCTCTGTATCTATAAGGATTTCAAAAAGATAATTTTCAAGGTTCACAACACAGACATTGTTTTTTCTCTATAGAAAATAATCTTGGCAGGCTGTCAGTCCCCTCATGTGAATATGCAGCAGGTGTTTCTAAGTTATTAGAAAGACTGAAACTGGACCAAAGCATCTTTTTGTGATATTTGAGAATGGATTGCTTCATATTAAAAGCAGCTAGAGTGGTCAGGGATGTCTTCTTTTAAAGCGCTTTTACTGCTTGTTAAGTATGTGAATTTTTTAATTCCCATAACCTGAGCATAAGTGCATTTAAAAAAAATACATTCATTTTTACTACCTTTTTATGTGTATTTGGAGAAAAATGTAATTCTACAACCCATAGCAAGTTAGCCTCTATGTTCTCTTCCAAGAGTACAATAAATCATTGTATTTATCAACAACTATCCTCCCTTTTTTTGATTCTATAGCAGGTTTAAGCATTTTCCATGGTGAACGTATTTTTGAACCAAATCAATAAAGTATTTAAATCAAAGTTCCAATCAATTAAATATACAGTTGAACTACATATTTTTTATTTCTGGTATTGATTCAATATAGTACCAAGTCACTGCAAAGTGCTTCAAAATGTGCAATGTCCCTACAACACAAATGTGCATATTAAGGGCAATTTGGCAGAACACCGGAGAACCCGGAGGTGACTTCACTAACATTGGAAGAACAAATAAAATCTTACCCTATGGAGATAGAGTCCTGATGGAATTCTAACTCATGATTCAGATCTTAAAAGCAAAAGTAAAAACCATGCATTCACCAAATTCTACATACGGTATATTAACTGTTTTCCCTATCAGAGGCATGTCATTCTGTATAGCCAATTTAGTGATCCAGCCAACCCTGCCAAACAGCATATCCATATCCCTGACCTTAACTGCAGCAGAAACACAACATAGTCCAAAACACTTGTCAAAATGCCATACCCCGTGCCTTCTGATTGGTCAACGTAGGAGAAACTTGCACTGACAAGGTTATCTTTCTGCTCATGCTGCTCTACTTCAGTCAGTATGCTCACTGTAAACCTGTGTACACATTACCAATAACTGTATTTAAATAGATAAGTGTTTTTTACCAAATGACTGTACAATTTGCCTATGAAGATTTCAATAGTGTTCAGCTAGTTGGAACTACAAGTTCTGCAAGATAGGACCACTCATTTTTTTTTTTTTTTTTAGGACCACTCATTTTTATCATTTGCTAATACAATAATAAACATTTGCTTAAGATTCTGTGCTTAGATTTTGCAAAACCTTTTGAACCGTTGTGATAATCCAACAACATGCTCAATTGAAAAAAGGCAGCAGTTCACAATAAATCCAAGGTGAAAA
Source organism: Rana muscosa (assembly GCA_029206835.1). Classification (NCBI taxonomy): domain Eukaryota; kingdom Metazoa; phylum Chordata; class Amphibia; order Anura; family Ranidae; genus Rana; species Rana muscosa. Next base: position 713,883,781 of record CM055118.1, read on the forward strand.
GTATTGTATAATATAAACACATCTATTAAAAGACACAATGCAAAAGTCACCCATCTGACTTCAAACTATAAAGTGAAAAAAGGTCTTAAAGTGTATATAAGCTCCAACAATAAATGTAGCAGACCTCTTGGTCTGCTGAAATACACAAATGAAAGTGCTTTATTATATCTGTTCCAAGAGTGCAAAAAATAAAAATAAATATCTGTTCATCCAGCCAGAAATCTTGTGATCTAGTAACTTTCGGAGCTCTCTGCCTCTGGACTGTTATGAACTAATTAAATCTAATAAAAACTTACTAAAAAATAAAGATGTAAAATTAGGTCTTTCCCATCCATGACATTACTGTAGCCATCATAACTGCAAGAATGTGTTTGAGAATTTGAATGATACATGGCAGAATAAAGAACTCAGAGAACATTATAGAAGCCAACATAACATTGAAGGATACTATAACAAAAATAATGTGATTCCAAGATAAATGGACCAGGACATTGATAGAGCAAGTAACACATATTAGTGAACAGAAAAGAGGTGTGCCTCATATTCTGGAGGGCAACAAATAAGAAAGCGTGTGTTGAAAAATTGAGACCACAAAAAAAAGGGGGGAGTAAGCCCCATACCTCCAATGGTGTACATGACCACCCCTCACCCCCAGAGTAAGTAGGTGATAATGAAAAAAAAGGGGGTATGGAGGAGGGGTTAAGGTCAGGAAAGAAGAAGGGAGGGGTGAAGGGGATGAACAGAAGAGAGAGGTAGGAAAAGAAGGGGAGGAAAGAGGAAATGAAAACCAGAGGACTCCAACACCCAGGCACCTTCTGCCTTCTCTCTCTTGTAGAAGCAGCGACTCTGGGCCAAAAGAGGGTGCCATCGGGAATTTTGGGGCCCCTTACATAGCTTCAGGCATGGCCCCCCTGGGGCAGAGGAGAACCGGGGGGGTGCTGCCACCCCAAATTGAGAACCGGGGGCTTTGGGTGCTGACGAGCAAAAAAAAAAGGGGGGGGGTTGCCATCCGAGGCCTCTTGGGACCTCTGGGCCCCTTACGAAAAACAAAAAACAAAAAATCATAAATAAAAAAAAGATTTTTATAAAAATAAAAAAAAAGGGGGGGTTGCCATCCGGGCCCCTGGGGACCTCCGGGCCCCTAACAGGTGTACTACCTGTACCCCCCTGATGGCGGCCCTGTGTAGGACTCAATCCAAAGTTTCCATATCCAACAAAACTTAGTCATCTTATAATTTTTGTGGGCTGCAATTTTTTAAAGATTACCACTCAGGAGACTCTGTGCTTAATCTCCATTAAAGCATTGGCATCTTGTGGGCAAGGTGGTCTTAAATCAGTTGCGGATTTAATAGGGGGCAAAAAAGACTATTGCCCCAGGCCCCACAAGACAGAGGGAGCCCCAGACTTCCTTTATACAAAAATGTAATCATTGTAAATTAGTTTTATTATTACATAAATGAACAAAGTGTCTGTGGGTGTCAGGATACGGAGCAGTTAAAGCATTTGTTAACCCCCCCAAAAAAACAAACAGATCCTGTGCCCTTAAAGCTTGTGCTGTGTCATTTGGCCCACCTGTAATACCTGTCTGATCCTGCCTGACTATGCCCTTCCCCTGTATTTTGACCACGGTATATCAGGGCTGCTGAGCCCTGACATCGTTGTCAGCGTACATGCCTCCGTCAGCCACAGCTATGCTCTAGGTCACCTGTGTCCTCTCCTCCATCATCTCCCCCTCCCCTCTCTGACTGTCTGCTCGTGTGAGCGTCCGCCTCCTTCCCTGCTGCTGCTGCTCTCATACTTAACATTAAAAGCTCCCATCCCTTCTGTATTAGAACAATAAGTTCCCCTGTGTCTGTGTTATATCATAAATATGCTTATCTGTACTGAAAACACAGTGTCTTCCTGCGATCATGTAATTCCTCGGCTTTCTCTCTCCTCTCCTCCCCGGCTGACATCAGTGGCAGTGCTTGGCCCTGCCCACTGGAACTGTCAGCCGGGCAGACAAGAGGAGAGAGGAGGCAATTGATCACAGGAAGAAGGTGTGTTATCAGTATAGATAAGCATATTTATGATATAACACAGACACAGGGGAACTTATTGTTCTAATACAGAGGGGATGGGAGCTTTTTACACAAGTGGCTTAACAACCACTTTGAGCCTGACTTCAGAGCTAAAGAAAGGGATGAGGGCTTCTGGCTGATGTTTTACATTTTAACTTCTCATATTATTTTACTAATCGAGATGTTTGTTTTAACATGACTCTGTCGCAGCATTTATTGCTTTGTTTGTGAGAGACAAGTGGGTGGGACAAGGGAAAATATTAGAAAAATATTGGAAAGTGCCAGGCAACAGCCCTGAACCCATTACAGTATGTGGGAGTGATGTTAATGACCAGCATTGATTTATCACAGTGAAAAACATGAGAGAGAAACTCCACTTCCCAACTTGACCCTGATTGGGTCTAGGAGTGATACGGACACTCCCAGATCTTGAATAGAGTAAAACTTTGTTAGCAAGTTTTACCCAAAATTACGGGATTGGTCAAATTCAGGACAGGTATCATTAATTTTAGTTCAGTTTAGTTCTTTTTATTTGTCATTTAATTTAATTTCTATGTAGAGGGGGCCCCCAACTTGAAGTGCCCCAGACCCCCCAAGGTCTAAATCCCACACTGTCTTAGATATATAACTCTTCTTTCTATTGGGGAAATATTTTTACATTTGCCAAACTTGACTGGGTGTTTCAAACATATCTATGGTCGAAATGTAAAATTATATATTCACTTCTGCATTGTATTTAGATGATTTCTAGCCTACTCCTATTAATCTGAACAATTTTAGGTTTGCAAACTTACTTTGTTAAGATCCCCTAACATTTACATCTTTCAATTCTGTGACACGTATTCACTATGCCCTGTGAGTTGGCATTGCTGTGACATAGAATTCACAGAGCCTGCCTTCTGAAATTCAGAGGTGCTGACAGGAGAGTCAGTACAGGAATTACAGCTTGTAGGCAGCAAGGTACCATGGGATATTTGGTCCTTAGAAACTGAATGTAAAAAGCTGAGGGGAAGCTGCAAAGGATACAGGAAATCCAGGAAGTCGTGAAAAGAGGTGGCCAGCAAAAGGTCAGAACTCACAACATGAAAAGAGATCTTATATTGGATTGTCATAAATAACTATTGTTTGAATTTTTTTGCAATGCTGAAGTTACAAAATTAAATTGTATGATGTGACCACAGATTTCCTTTAAAGTGTGTTTGACACCCCAACTATAAAATAATTTCTTTCCATCTCCCCAGCATCATATTATTCTCTCCCTCACCCCAATTTCCCCCCCAGCAGTATACTTTATACTCTTTAAATGTGTCTGATTGCAATGTGCCCCCATCTCTAGTATAATATCCAAAAAACTTGTTATACTTCAATACTTGTTGTGTGCCATCAAAGTCCTAACCAGTTGTCAAACAATTTTTTAGTATATACTCTTGTCTACCCTCAAGATATATTCATCTCTATCGCACTTCCACTAGCAAGCTATATATTCTCCTCTACACACACATTGGAAATATATAACCTTTACACCCTAGCAATCCCCCAAAAATCCTCTTCTCTTCCTGGTCATAGAGTTGCATACATTTCTTGGTTGATTACTGATTGGTGGATTCCTCAGAAGGTAGGATTATACAACGGAAGAAATATGCACTGCTCTAGTTGACCCATGGCTGATGCACAGCTTACCTCTCCTGAGGAGATCTATCAGTATCCTGCCAGAAACATAATGGGGTTGATTTACTAAAGGCAAATACGCTGTTAAATTTACAAGGGAACTTTGCCTTAGCTTAGTGAATGTGGTGAAAATTTACTTTGCAAAGAATAGCCAACCACATGCAAAGGAAAAAAAATGGATGAGTGCAGTCAGCAGAGCTTCAGTTCATGCACTAAAATATAAGAAAATTTGCATGCAAACAGCAGCTTGTTTGGCTTCAGCAACCCCTCTGACTCACTAATTGGCAATAAATATGTAAATAAGGAGACTGGTTTACTAAAGGCACATTTTCACCTTGCCATGAACATTTGTAAGAGCTTACTAAATGTGGTGAAAATCTTGTGCAAATAATACCCAATCACGTGTAAGAAAAAATAATGAAAACAACTTTTTTTCTGCCACATGATTGGATGATGGAAGTCACTCATTCACTGTGCTAAGAGAAATTTCCCTTGGAATGTGAAAATTTCTTTGCAAAATGAAAAGCCTACTGTAGTTGCCTTTAGTAAACCAACCTCAATGTGTGATAGTCATAGCTGAAAAATAATCAAGGCTGTCATCTTTTTTCCTGTCTTTACCAGTATCATAACATAATTTTTTGTTGCATAAAAAGGATATCAAAGTTGATCCAACCCAGCTTGTAGTTTGCCAGCGTTTACATAGAGCTCATGCTCTGCTCTGCTCAGCTCAGATTAGACTTGTGATTTAAAAAGACAAATCATTTGGGAGAGATGCTTCAAATAAATACTGCAGGATGCTGACATAAAATCGTTTCCCCTAGTAATCAGTGTTCACTTGCATTAAACATTCCTGATTTCAAGCTGCATAAGTACAAACACATTACAAATGCAATTTTTAATTTATAACTGGCTTAAAATAAAATAAAATAATGATTCTGAATGTATGCCTAATTAAATTCACTTAACGTCTTAGCACACAAGACTTATTAATGGGGGGGCTGCGCATTTTGTACATTAGATGCCAATGCACTGCTAACCTGAATTAGAAAGACGGCTAACCGTAATGCACTGTATACTCAAAAAGTACACAACAGCTGTGAATAGATTGCCATCAACAATGACAAACACCATTAGGAATAATTGCAGAGGGGTGGCAACAAAAAGGCAAAGCATATCTTTGAATTGAAAACAGTTTGAAACACAATGATACAGCTGGGTCTTTATTAGAATGCTGTTATTGAAAAATGCACACTTAGTTTTGCAGACTTCTTTTAAAGTAATTACACAGATGCTGTTTTTATGCCTAGGAATTGTGTTATTAGATTAAAAAGAATTTTTTCTTGAAAAGACGTTTGTGCACAATCAAATAATTGAATGTTTTTCCTTCTGAGGGAAGCTACAACTACTGCTCGGTTGAATGGTATTTTTTCCATAAAACGTGATAATGTGAGTATATGAAAGTCCGATACGGGTAATATTTCAACGATGGTCATGCTAGTTGATTGCAGTTATTCATATATTTTAATATCAGTCTTTATGTGAAATGTGTTTTTTATGATTTGTCTTCTCACAGGCTGATGAATATCCTTTGTTCTAAGCAACCTTGCCTGCCAAAAATTTGTATAGTGAAGGACGACACAGATTCATTCAGTTAAATGATAAAGCGAGTTCTGTATGCTCCTGACTGCTGATTTAGTAGGCATTCAAATACAAAGCAAGTGTACTGGCAGCTGGCTTGGCCTCAGGATGAGTAGGCTACTTTGTCTGGCTTTTGATGCCTGTCAGTGTGAATGTGGCAGGAAATAATATATGTTGATTCATGTAACATTTCAGCTAAATGAACAGGTTAATTTATAATGAAATTTGCTGTAATGCTTTAGTAATTAGCATAATTGCCGCTCTCATTTACTGTATTTATTTTACCCATAGCACTTACATTTATTCTGCAAAGCTATACTGAGAACATTCACATAACTTCCTGCCCCTGGAGAAGCTTACAATCTAATTTAAAACATTTTCTTTGACATTATTTGCTCCTAGTCCTCTGAGTAGCAGCTCACACCAGTCATACAGTGCATCCAGAATGGTGAAGTGCTGCAGAGATGGTTGTTCTTCTGGAAGGTTCTCCTCTCTCCACAGAGAAACACTGGAGCTCTGTCAGAGTTACCATCGGGTTCTCGGTCACCTCCCTGACTAAGAACCTTCTCCCCCGATCGCTCAGTTTGGCCAAGTGGCCAGCCCTGGGAAGAGTCCTGGTGTTTCCAAACAGGCATGTACTGGTCATAGGGACTACCAGGCATTTCCCAGTGGGCCAATGCCTCAATGGGCCGGTCTCAGAGAAAGCGGTCCGCCGCCCTACCTCCGCTCACCTCCTCTCCCTGGCTAGTTGTGCAGGCTGAATAAAGACATTATCCTCAGCCAGTCGGCACTGAGAAGCTCATCATACGATCCGGAAGGAAGGCAGCCGCACACAGCTGTAACATAAGCTTTCTCAGGCACTCATTCTCCTGGTCTTTCCTTCCCCCGCTCTCCATCTAGATTCCCTGTGGCAGCAGACAGGATGGAGAGCCTAATCTTTACGGGGGGCGGGTTTGTTCTGCTGGCCGGTATGGGAGAGACCTGCCACCTGTCAAAGTGGGCCACTCTGGATGAAGTCCAGGGCCACATTTTTGTCCCAGTTCTGCCCTGGTTTCAAACCTCTTCCTCTTCCATTTACGGATGATGAAGTCCACTGTGCTCATTGGGACTTTCAATTTTTCTGTACCCATCCCCAGATCTGTGCCTTGATACAATCCTGTCTTGGAGGTCTACAGACAATTCCTTGGACTTCATGGCTTGATTTGTGCTCTGACATGCACTGTTAACTGTGGGACCTTATATAGTAAGGGGGTGTGCCTCCAATCAAGTTGTAGAAGCATCTCAAGGATGATAAGTGGAAACAGGATGCACCTGAGCTCAATTTTGAGTGTCATGGTTGGGCTGTGAATACTTATGTACATGTGATTTGCAAAGATTTCAAACAAACTTCTTTCATGTTGTCAATATGGGCTATTATTTGTAGAATTTTGAGGAAAATATTGAATTTAATCAATTTTGGAATAATGCTGTCAATGTGGAAAATGTGAATCGCTGTGAATACTTTCCGGATGCACTGTATGCTATCCAAGGTACAGTTATGCAATATTAACATTATTTTACCAAACACGTAGAAATTTGTGTACCTTGGTCTTTTCTCAGTCTTAATTATCGTGTTACTACATTAATAGCTATTAATTTTTCAACTAGCCATGTTGCTGATCTTTCATTTTCTAATTGGAGTTGCTATTATTGAACCTGTCAGGTTTAAAGCAAATGACAATGTGCGAAAAGGCAGTTACCCATAGTAACTAATGACATTTCAGGGGGCTGAAGCCACACACATGAATATAAATTCTTGTTGTTTAAAGATTGCGGCTTATTTCACATTACTCTTGCCTTACTGAAAGAGCCCAATGGAGTGGAACTGTTGTAAATTGATGGTGTTTATCCTGCAATGTAGTCTATAATTATACAGCCTGTACATCCCATGGCAAACCAGGCTTGCATGTATTAATGTGAGTCCTGTACAATTAGCAGGTCTGGAAAAGCATTGCTATGATCTGGGTTGCACAAGACTTTTAAAATGCTCCGACATACACTCCATCTCCATGATAAGTGTTTTCCACTTGCTCATGTGCCATTGAAGCTTTTAATGGTATGCTCACTGGACAAACAGCATTAGGATGCAAGTCTGGTGCCTATCAGAGACAGGTGTCAGCTCTAAGGAACTTTCAGGAGTGCACCTACTAAAGCTAAATTCTCACATTGCCTTGAGATAGGAATAAAAGCCATTGTTTAAGACACAAGGTGATTTATGTGAATATAAATATATATGTACATACATCACTCGGTGGGGAAGAGTGTAATGATTTTGGGCAAAATTACAGATTTCTCTGTTGGTAAAGCTTCACTGGAAAGTCTTATGCCTTGTACACACGACCAGTTTTCCCGTCAGGAAAAAAACTGATGGTTTTTCCGACGGGATTCCTGTCAAGCCTGCCTTGCATACACACAGTCACACAAAAGTCCGGTAAACTTTTGACTGCCAAGAATGCGGTGACGTAAAAGACTACGATGAGCCGAGAAAATTATGTTCTATGCTTTCGCGCATGCGTCAAATTGTTTACGAGCATGCGCGTTTATTTTCCCCTCGGGAAAGCATACACACAATGGTTTTCACAACAGGAAAAAGACCGCCGAGAATCCTGCCAGGAAAATTGAGAACAAGTTCTCTTTTTTTTTCCGCAGTTTTCTCGTTGGGGAAACTGCCATGGAGCATACACACAGCCGTTTTTCCTGGCGAAAAGCTGTCATGGCAGTTTTCCTGCTGGGAAAAACGGTCGTGTGTATGAGGCATCAGGCTGGGTTCAGACCTATGCAAATTGGATGCAGGTTTTCCCCGCATCCAATTCGCATGGTAGGAGATTGTGACCAGCTCTCTATGGAGCCGATTTACATATCACCGCTGCGGCTCCGGTGCTAATTTGTAGAGGGGTCCTATGCGTCTTTTGGTCCGATTCAGGTCTGAATTCAGCCCAAGATTTGGGCTGAAATTAGACCTGAAAGGGTGAACGGGAACGCACCGGACCCCTGCTGTGAGCCGCATGCGGCAGGTGTGAACCCAGCCTTAATTTAGTTTGTTGCGCTGCTTAAACAAAAAACTAAAAAATACATCATAAAAAAAAGCTATCTATAGGAGTCATTTGTATGCAATGGCCTTTAAAAAAGCTCCTCAGAATTAAGGAATTAAGGAAGCTCCTGTCAACTATCTTGTTCTTGTGCATTTAATAAAAGAGTAAAAACAAAAAAAAGTGAAAATATGTGACTAGAATACACAAGAAAAGAAAAAAAAAACACAGATACAAAGAACACTACATGAAATAATCTAAACTACTCTAAATAATCTAAACTACCCTAAGTACACACAAAACACTAGATACACTGTGGAATGGCTTGAATTAAGGACATAAATAAATAATCACATTCTTAAAAAAGTAAATGACATTGTGCAGATATACACTATATTGTCAAAATTATTGGGGCGCCTGCCTTTACATGCACATAAACTACAATGTCATCCCAGTCTTAGTATGTAGGGTTCAATATTGAGTTGACCCACCCCTTTGCAGCTATATCTGTTTCAACTCTTCTGGTAGGGCTGTCCACAACCACAAGTGCTTTGTGCACTGATCCAAATCATTTGGTGGAGGGGGGTTATGGTGTGGGGTTGTTTTTCAGGGGTTGGGCTTGGCTCCTTAGTTCCAGTGAAGGGAACTCTTATGGCATCAGCATGCCAAAACATTCTGTACAACTTTAGGCTCCCAACTTTGTGGGAACAGTTTGCGGATGGCCCCTTCCTGTTTCAACATGACTGCGCACCAGTGCAAAAAGCAAGGTCCATAATGACATGGATGAGCTAGTTTGGGTGGAGGAACTTGACTGGCCTGACAGAGTCCTGACCTCAACCCGATAGAACACCTTTGGGATGAATTAGAGCAGAGACTGCGAGCCAGGTCTCACAAATGCACTTCTGGAAGAATGGTCAAACATTCCCATAGACACACTCTTAAACCTTGTGGACAGCCTTCCCAGAAGAGTTGAAGCTGTTATAGCTGCAAAGGGTGGGCCAACCCAATATTGAACCGTGCAGACGAAGAATGAGATGCCAGTAAAGTTCATGTGCGTGTAAAGGCAGGCATCCCAATACTTTTGACAATATAGTATGTGTGTGTGTGTGTATATATATATACAGGTATATATATATATATATATATATATATATATATATATATACAGTTGTGCTCATAAGTTTACCCTGCCAGAATTCATGATTTCTTGGCCATTTTTCAGAGAACATAAATGATAACACAAAAACATTACTTTCACTCATGGTTAGTGTTTGCTGAAGCCATTTAATATCAATCAACTGTGTTTACTCTTTTTACATCATAATCACAACAGAAACGTCCCAAATGACCCTGATCAAAAGTTTACAAACCCTAGTGATTTTGGCCTGATAACATGCATACAAGTTGACACAAAGGGGTTTGAATGGCTATTAAAGGTAACCATCCTGACCTATGATCTGTTTGCTTGTAATTAGTGTGTGTATAAAAGGTCAATGTGTTTCTGGACTCCTGACAGACCCTTGCATCTTTCATCCAGTGCTGCACTGACGTTTCTGGATTCTAAGTCATGGGGAAAGCAAAAGAATTGTCAAAGGATCTGCAGGAAAAGGTAGGTGAACTGAATAAAACAGGAAAGGGATATAAAAAGATATCCAAGGAATTGAGAATGCCAATCAACAGTGTTCAAACTCTAATCAAGAAGTGGAAAATGAGGGGTTCTGAAAAAAAAAAAACCACGGTCAGGTAGACCAACTAAAATTTCAGCCACAACTGCCAGAAAAATTGTTTGGGATGCAAAGAAAAACCGACAAATAACTTCAGGTGAAATCCTGGACTCTCTGAAAACATGTGGTGTGGCTGTTTCAAGATTCACAATAAGGAGGCACTTGAAGAAAGATGGGCTGCATGGTCGAGTCGCCAGAAGAAAGCCATTACTACGCAAATGCCACAAAGGATCCCACTTACAATACACCAAGCAACACAGAGACAAAACTTATGAGCACCACTGTATATATATATATATATATATATATATATATACACACACAATGGTATTCTATGTGCCCTAGTTGTCATGTGCATACAAAAAGCAGGTTACTGCATATAGTTTGAACAAATCCTTAATCCCAAGACTTAAAGTAACTATGAGCAGAGGTCAACAAATAGGCAGGATTCAATTTTGTTTCAAAAGATTGGGTGGGTGGGACCATACTCCTGGCTTTTCATTATAAAAGAGTAGGGCTAAATGACTCCTTTGTCTGGTGTAGGAATCTGCTGCCCTGTCTGTATTTGCAAGTGGCTGTACTACTTAACCACATCAGCCCCGGAAGGATTTACCCCCTTAATGACCAGGCCATTTTCTGCGATACAGCATGAGTTACTTTAACTGACAATTGCGCGGTCGCGCAACACTGTACCGAAACAAATGTCCTTTTTTCCCACAAATAGAGCTTTCTTTTGGTGGTATTTGATCACCTCTGTGGATTTTATTTTTTGCGCTAAAAACAAAAAACAACAGCAACAATTGTTGAAAACAATATGTTTTACTTTCTGCTATAAAACATATCCAATTAAAATATGTAAAAAATCTAATTTCTTTATCAATTTAGGCCAATTTGTATTCTGCTACATATTGGTAAATAAAATCCAATTAGCGTATATTTATTGGGTTGCACAAAAGTTATCATGTCTACAAACTATGGAATTTAGGAACTTTTTATTTTTTTTACTAGTAATGGTGACAATCAGCAGTTTTAAACGGGATTGCGGTGGACAAATCGGACACCAAGTGACACTTTTTGGGACCAGTGACACCAATACAATGATCAGTGCAGTTACGTTGTTTCGTGCAGCCCGGCTGCCCTGCCACAGTATATGTGCGGTGATCGTTCTGGAAGTAGTTAATGTCACAGAATTAATTATGTCTAGCACTTCCTGTCTCTGGGTTGTTGAGTTAAAAACCCCAGAAGGAGGAAGCGAAGAGAGGTTTTTGAGATCACATGTCCACATGGAACTGCTGCTGAAACCAGACCAGAAACAGGGATTATTAAGTAAGTGCTCGTATGTTTAATAGTTTACTATTGTTGACCATAGCATCTGGGTGTGTGTTTTCAGATATTTATTTGTAAAAAAAATTGAAAACCATTTATAATTTTTCTTCCACTTCACAATTATGTGCCACTTTGTGTTGGTTTATCATATAAAATCCCAATAAAATACAATTACGTTTTTGGTTGTAACATGACTAAATGTGGAAAATTTTAAGGGGTATGAATACTTTTTTAAGACACTGTATACAGTTGCAAAAAAAAGTATGTGAACCCTTTTGGAATGATATGGATTTCTGCACAAATTGGTCATAAAATGTGATCTGAACTTCATCAAAGTAACAACAATAGACAATCACAGTCTGCTTAAACTAATAACACACAAATAATTAAATGTTACCATCTTTTATTGAACACACCATGTAAACATTCACAGTGCAGGTGGAAAAAGTATGTGAACCCCTAGACTAATGAGATCTCCAAGAGCTAATTGGAGTGAGGTGTCAGCCAACTGGAGTCCAATCATGGACATGAGATTGGAGGTGTTGGTTACAGCTGCCCTGCCCTATAAAAAACACACACCAGTTCTGGGTTTGCTTTTCACAAGAAGCATTGCCTGATGTGAATGATGCCTCGCACAAAAGAGCTCTCAGAAGACCTACGATTAAGAATTGTTGACTTGCATAAAGCTGGAAAGGGTTATAAAAGTATCTCCAAAAGCCGTGCTGTTCATCAGTCCACGTTAAGACAAATTGTCTATAAATGGAGAAAGCTCAGGACTGCTGCTACTCTCCCTAGGAGTGGGCGTCCTGTAAAGATGACTGCAAGAGCACAGCACAGACTGCTCAATGAGGTGAAGAAGAATCCTAGAGTGTCAGATAAAGACTTACAAAAGTCTCTGGCATATGCTAACATCCCTGTTAGTGAATCTACGATATGTAAAACACCTAACAAGAATGGATTTCATGGGAGGATACCACAGAGGAAGCCAGTGCTGTTCAAAAAAAACATTGCTGCACGTTTACAGTTTGCACAAGAGCACCTGGATGTTCCACAGCAGTACTGGCAAATTAATCTGTGGACAGATGAAACCAAAGTTGAGTTGTTTGGAAGAAACACACAACACTATGTGTGGAGAAAAAGAGGCACAGCACACCAACATCAAAACCTCATCCCAACTGTGAAGTATGGTGGTGGGGCATCATGGTTTGGGGCTGCTTTGCTGTGTCAGGGCCTGGACGGATTGCTATCATCGAAGGAAAAATTAATTCCCAAGTTTATCAAGACATTTTGCAGGCGAACTTAAGGCCATCTGTCCACCAGCTGAAGTTCAACAGAAGATGGGTGTTGCAACAGGACAACGACCCAAAGAATAGAAGTAAATCAACAATAGAATGGCTTAAACAGAAGAAAATACGCCTTCTGGAGTGGCCCAGTCAGAGTCCTGACCTCAACCCGATTGAGATGCTGTGGCATGACCTCAAGAAAGCGATTCACACCATGAATATTGCTGAACTAAAACAGTTCTGTAAAGAGGAATGGTCAAGAATTACTCCTGACCGCTGTGCACGTCTGATCTGCAACTACAGTAAATGTTTGGTTGAAGTTATTGCTGCCAAAAGAGGTTCAACCAGTTATTAAATCCAAGGGTGTGTTCAATAAAAACATGGTAACATTTACTTCTTTGTTTGTTATTAGTTTAAGCAGACTGTGATTGTCTATTGTTGTGACTTAGATGAAAATAAGATCACATTTTATGACCAATATGTGCAGAAATCCATATCAAAAGGGTTCACATACTTTTTTTTGCAACTGTGTGTATATATATATATATATATATATATACATATATATATATATATATACAGTATCTCAGAAATGTGAGGACACCTATCACATTTTTGAAAATATTTTATTATATCTTTTCATGTGACAACACTGAAGAAATTACACTTTTCTACAATGTAAAGTTGTGAACGTACAGCTTGTATAACAGTGTAAATTTGCTGTCCCCTCAAAATAACTCAGCACACAGCCATTAATGTCTAAACTGCTGGCAACAAAAGTGAGTACACCCCTAAGTGAAAATGTCCAAATTGGGCCCAATTAGCCATTTTCCCTTCCCAGTATCATGTGACTCGTTAGTGTTACAATGTCTCAGGTGTGAATGGGGAGCAGGTGTTAAACTTGGTGTTATTGCTCTCACTCTCTCATACTGGTCACTGGAAGTTCAACACGGCACCTCATGGCAAAGAACTCTCTGAGGATCTAAAAAAAAAAGATGGCCTAGACTATAGGAAGACTGCCAAGACCCTGAAAATGAGCTGCAGCACGGAGCATACAGCAGTTTAACAGGACAGGTTCCACTCAGAACAGGCCTTGCCATGGTCGACTAAAGAAGTTGAGTGCACATGCTCAGCGTCATATTCAGAGGTTTGTCTTTGGGAAATAAACGTATGAGTGCTGTGGTTGAAGGGGTATGGGGTCAGCCTGTCAGTGCTCAGACCATACGCGGCACACTGCATCAAATTGGTCTGCATGGCTGTCGTCCCAGAAGGAAGCCTCTTCTAAAGATGATGCACAAGAAAGCCATCAAATAGTTTGCTGAAGACAAGCAGACTAAGGACATGGAATACTGGAACCATGTTCTGTGGTCTGATGAGACCAAGATAAACTTATTTGGATCAGATGGTTTCAAGCATGTGTGCTGACAACCAGGTGAGGAGTACAAAGACAAGTGTGTCTTACCTACAGCATGGTGGTGGGAGTGTCATGGTCTGGGGCTGCATGAGTGCTGCCGGCACTGGGGAGCTCCAGTTAATTGAGGGAACCATGAATGCCAACATATACTGTGACATACTGAAGCAGAGCATGATCCCCCTCCCTTCGAAGACTGGGCCGCAGAGCATGATTCCAACATGATAACGACCCCAAACACACCTCCAAGATGACCACTGCCTTGCTAATGAAGCTGAGGGTAAAGGTGATGGACTGGCCAAGCATGTCTCCAGACCTAAATCCCTTTGAGCATCTGTGGGGCATCCTCAAATGGAAGGTGGAGGAGCGCAAGGTCTCTAACATCCACCAGCACTGTGATGTCATCATGGAGGAGTGGAAGAGGACTTCAGTGGCAACCTGTGAAGCTCTGGTAACCTCAATGCCCAAGAGGGTTAAGGCAGTGCTGAAAAATAATGATGGCCACACAAAATATTGACACTTTGGGCCCAATTTGGACATTTTCACTTAGGGGTGTACTCAATTTTCTTGCCAGCGGTTTAGACATTAATGGCTGTTTGTTGAGTTATTTTGAGGGGATAGCAAATTTACACTGTTATACAAGCTGTACACTCACTACTTTACATTGTAGCAAAGTGTAATTTCTTCAGTGTCACATGAAAAGATATAAAATATTTACAAAAATATATACTGTAAAGATACTGTATACAGTATCTATGCTGTACAGATACTGTAAAGATACTATATATATATATATATATATATAAAGACCTTGTTGTTATCTTGCATGCACATTACCAGATAGTAGTGCAGTCGCTGTAGATCTGAAGGGGACATTCAAGGTAAATACAAAAAAGCATTTTTGCATGCACATGATTGGGTGAAAGAAATCAACAGAGCTTCCCCTCAGATCTACATCGACTGCAATTCCAGGTGCATTTCCATGCACTTGCAGTGGACAGTGGATTTGCCGTTAGTAATTCATCCCCAATGTGCGTATTTAGTGGTCACCTTGCTGTATGATAGTAGGTCAACCTGTTTATTGCAAACAATGTTTATTTTCAGCTCCTGTTATTTTAGTTAACCCTGTCCCTTCTGGTGGGGATTCTATAGCTAGTTTTAGCTCAGGGCATAATAACAAGCATAGGCTATAGTCAGGTTAGGCATCCAACAGCCACTTGGCAGTTAGAGGTCCAGTTACATGACAGAATAGAATCTACTAGGAGCTAAGGTGAAGAGTAGATAGGCAGACTCTAAGGCCTGGTTCACACCTATGCATTTTTTAGTGCATTTTTAGTTTTTCAGAAACACACTACAGTCCATTTAACATGGTTTCCTATAGGTCATGTTCACATCTGTGCATTTTATGGAAAGGGCCGGGGACTTTTTTCTGGCTTTTGGTTCCATAGACTTCAATGGATCAAAAGTGTGTATTGAAAAACGCAAAATGCACTTGGAATTTGCAAACTGCAACCTGCATAGGTGTGAGCCTTAGTCCCAGTGCCACACCCTGGTTTCTGCTGGTGAAAAAACTGCGTTCGAGACTGGTTGGAGAATGGCTGGAGGATCTCTGTATCATCGCAGATCTTGTCTTCAGCATGCTGGGGACACTGCATTGTAATCAGACAGTATTCTTTGTCCTTAGTCTGCTTGTCTTCAGCAAACTATTTGCAGGCTTTCTTGCAACATTTATCTGGAGTTATGTTTATTAATAACTGTATACAACCGGGTACATGTGCACAAGTCCACCAGGACTTTTGTTGGACCCTTTGCTGATAATAACTGTTTGTATATTGGATGTGTTTACTAATATTAACTTTTTATTTTATAAAGATGGTATTATTTCCATAATTGTGTGCACTATACTTATGGTTAAGGTTATATACCAGTTATAGTAGTTCCTTTGCTCCCAATTGCCGTATTTTCCGGCGTATAAGACGACCTTTTACACTTTAAAATACTGGCCCAACCTTCGAGCCCTCCTATGGGGATTTGATCAGACACATAGATCTCTGTCCTCGCTGTCCCACCTCACTAGAGACACCCTGGTAATTTGGTACCGCAGAAGGGGGACCTATGCTCTATCCACTGAACCGAGCCCACTTACCCCCCTCTTTGACAATCCAGCCCTCCCGGAGAGCAGATCAATCCACACCCTAGATGACTACAACAGAGCTACCTGGCCCACGGCCACAACTATTTGTTTACACCACTCTTGGTACCTTCGAGACGAACCGCGACTCTACATCCCCCCGAGTGACTTGGCTTACTCGCATGCACCTGACATCCTACTGCAAAAAACTCCACGACTCCAAACAGATCCACAGACACCTGACCAGTTTTGAACAAATATGCATACTTCCAGAAACCCCCCGCCATACCCTTTCCCTGATCTACAAACTGATCTTAGACCACACCCACGGTACCTTACCTAAGTATACTAAAGTTTGGTCAGAGGAACTCGGGAGAGACATCACTGAGGCAGAATGGAGTAAAGCCTTTCTCTTTACCCACAAATCATCTATATCGAGCTACACCCAGGAAAAAAACTACAAGGTGATATCCAGGTGGTATCGAGTGCCGACCACCCTCAGGATCATGTTTCCATCGGCTGCGGACACCTGCTAGAGATGTAATTCAGCAAAGGGTATGTACATCCATATCTGGTGGAAATGCGGTGTCATCTGCCCATTCTGGTCACAAATCTTCCAAATCTATTCTGAAATTTACGATAAACTCTCACGCCCTCTCCTACTGTTGCCCTCCTCTCCATTCTACAGGGCACTATCAAATTCCAAAAGCACAATCTCCTTAAATTCTTCCTCAGTGCAGCACGGCAACTCATCTCTAGACGCTGGAAAACCACCTCCCCTCCATCTATTGTGGAATGGGTGAGTGAGATGAATACTATTATGCTAATGGCGAAGATGCAGGCCGAGTCTCTTGACAGACACGCAAAATTCTCCTTCATCTGGAGTATATGGAGGCATTACTCTACTTCGGATAAACTAAGGAACAAGCTCCCACCCGCGATTGTCCCCTGTGAGTCTAACTAACCCTGCAATTAATGCCTCTAGTCATAGTAAGATACATCCCCACTGGACCGCAGCTCGCTGTCTCCTCACCCCCCCCACCCCTCCTCCCCTCCCCTATTCAGCATACCCACCTCCTACGAGCTGGATCCCCCTTTCCACCTGTGTCTTTATCTTTCCCTACTTCCTTCTGTGGCTGGCCTCGCATGGTCACACCAAGTTCTTATATGTATTCGGTTCTCTCCATGAATATATTTTTATTACTTGTGAGACTTAAAAATGTATCGTTGTTATAGTGCCGACAGAATTTATAACCATGACACTTTCCACCGACTTCTTCGGATCCTGGACACAGCAGGTTCCCACAGGGGCATCCAGGCCAAACAAAGTAGATTTTAGATGCAGGATAGCACTATGTAAGCCTCATTGTGTCATACAGATGTTCTCACAAGGTAACTATTATTTGTACAACACCGTTTGCAAGATATTGTATGTGTTTATCTCATGTTCTACAGACCAGGTAACCTATTGTCATGCTCCTGGTTCTGGTCTTTTCTAAGTCTGTTTGAATTTATGTCAAAACAATAAAAACGAATTTAACATAAAAAACTGGCCAAAAAGCGGGGGTCGTTTTATACGCCGGGTATCAAATGCAGCCGTCTGTAGGTCAGCCCGCTGGATGTGCAGTTATACTGTATGTAGCTTCGGCTACATACAGTGTACATCGCTGAGCCAATCCTGGTGAGCGATGTATTCTATTAATGAATACAGAGCCTGCTCAGATTGGAGTAACAACCTCTGCCAATCCGAGCAGGCTACATACAGTAGCCTGTTCGGATTGGCTTTGAGAGTCAGAGAGTCGCGGGCCGTTGATGTTACAGCCTCTGCTAATCTGAGCAGGCTTTGTATTCATTAATAGAATAGATCACTGACCGTGATTGGCTCAGCGCCGTATGGCTCCAACTTCAATTAAGAAGAAGGAAATATAGGCAATATGAAGCCTCAGAAGGGGGGTCATCCTATACAGTGAGTATAGGCAAAAACTGTAGAAATACAGTAGAATTAGGGGGTTGTCTTATACGCCTGGTCGCCTTATACACTGGAAAATACAGTATGTTGATTATATTACTGGTTAATTTGCCAGGAAGGGACGCCCTCTCCTGAATGGAGGCACTACCAACTTTATTATCAAACCCACTCTTCAAGTTAGCGAAGGTTCTGGTTCTCTTGTTTACCTACATGTTTAGTGCAATATCCTTTTTGGGAAGCCCATTTCTCATAACCCCTCCAAAGAAGGCTACACTAGTCAATTACATCTTTGGATGTTTAGAAATATCTGTCTGATTTTCTATCTTACATCTGCCTATTTTTCTAATGGGATTAAAGGAGATACATGTGTACTGTATACAGGAACCAGGTGTGCAGGTAAATAGACAGGTTCCTGTAATCTTGGAATTCATTAATGTAAATAATCCTAAAGCATTATATGGATGGCAAAGCCACTATTTAAATGAGATATATTTTACAAGTAAAAGGGGTTGTGAGTTTAGCTAATCAATCAACCTACAATACAGCTTTTATTTACTGTGTTTTTGTATGGATAATAAATCTGGTGAATTATGATACTATTTCTAAACTAATTTCCTCAATTATCAAGTAGATCTGGAAACTGTAGTTAAACGAATTTGAAATTAGTTTATAAACCCATTTCCAGCTAATGCCAGGGAACGTGAGGAGGGTACTAAAAAAAGACAGCACACTGAAACGGCTACCATTAAATTGTACATACATTACTGCCTATACAAAAAATGCAGCAGAACTTAACTATAGCTTGATAAGCAATGCATCTAACCAATAATAAGCTTTTCATATTCAGCTGTTAGGCATTGTTTAATTTTAGTTTGTAAAAACACTAATGTAAACAGCATTAAATTCAACATGCATCTACAAAGCATTCAGCTAGCTCTGAGTAGAATTGTCAAAGTCTTTAAATTGTATCTAAACCCAGAAACAAAATGTAATATATTTCTCACCAGTCCTTAGATGTTTTGGCTACATTATTATTATTATAATTAATAATAATTTTAATTAAGAATATTATTATTTCTATTGTTAAAAAATATATATATTATTATTATTTTTTGCTTTACCACTTGAGCTTTGGAAGGTTCTAGCCTCTTTCATGACCTGGCCATTTTTTGCTATTCGTCACTGTGCTACGTTAACTGGCAATTGTGCAGTCATGCAACACTGTACACAAATGACATTTATATCATTTTTTTCACACAGAGCTCTATTTTGGTGATATTTGATCACCACTGGGTTTTTTTTTTATTTTTTAATACTGTATATAAATTAAAAAGAAAAATTAAACTTTTGAAAAAAACAAAACATATTTTTTACTTTCTTCATAAATTTAGACCAAAATGCATTCTACTATTTGTATTTGGTAAAAAATAAGTGTATATTAATTGGTTTGTGTGAACGTTATAGCGTCTACAAACTATGGTATACAACCTCTTGTTCACTTTATCACGCCAACCTGGCACCATTTCGGATTGTCAGCTTCCACTTCCACATACCTTTCACTTGCACTGGGTCTCTTCCACCACTCTCATCCCTAGTCACCCCTCTCCATCCCATTTTATTCCTAACTGGTTATTACTTCCCACAGGGCAGCCCTGGCTCCGTCCCTGCCTGGCGCTAGTCCATGTGTGGTGCCCCTGGTGAGCAGCCCGCCACGGCCCCCGATTTGGAGGTGGTCCCGGATTTCTGCCATGCCTCACCAGCACACTACCTATATGTGAACCACTATTAGTAAGTATGCACTTAGGTGCCTGGGGGCTTATTTGCACCCCCATACATACTTATATCCATTACCTATATTTACACATCTCCTCTATTCTAGACCAGTGTTTCTCAACTCCAGTCCTCAAGGCGCCCCAGCAGGTCATGCTTTCAGGCTCTCCATTGTTTTGTACAGGTTATTTGATCAGTTTAACTGCTTTAGTAATTACCACAGCTGTTTCATCTGAGGGAAATCCTGAAAACATGACCTGTTGGGGCGCCTTGAGGACTGGAGTTGAGAAACACTGTTCTAGACCAATCACGTGTACGCTCCTGATGAGTGGCGTAAGGCCATGAAACCCGTTCGAGCCAACTAGTGCCGTGGTTTCATCAATATATGTTTCCAACAACCTCCCAACCATCATACCTACCTTACCTCCCAGGTCTAGTGAGGCCATAGGTGCTGCAGGTTCTACTTTGTAATATGTTTTTACTAAACCCTGATGTTGGTGACCCTGGATATTTTGTTACTGTCTTACAATAGACATTACCATTAATTGTATTATGTGTATCGGTTGTTATCATGTACATTGTTCTCCTCAGTAGTGGTCACACTCTGAGGCTCCAATGGTATCACCATGTCCATTGTGAATATTATTCTTACTGTTTACCAATTATTAGCAATGCTTAGATGTTTTAAATGTACCAACTATAATAAAATTCCTATTGTTCACCTTTTATTCTTTTGCATCCTTGTGCTTCACTTAAAGCCCCCGTGCTCACCTCCTAATTTAAATAAGGGATGGAAATGTATGGCCTTACCGGGTCATGATTTCATTTAAAGTCCCAAAGGATGGACACGCATGACCTTACCAGGCTATGTTCTCCACAAAATCCCTAACAGTTGTTCTCTCTTTTCTCAAACTATGGTATATACAGTATATTTGAAAATTGATCAATGTACTGACAGACAATCTAATTTCTTGAGGCACAGAAAGTGCCAGGACTGCACAACCCCCCCCCCCAAAAAAAAATACCCCCTTTTTGGATAATAGACAGTGTGAGGTATTTAGTAAGAGGCATGGCAATTTTTTGGAAGTTGTAATTTTTTGTCACAATTTTTTGAAAAATTAACAAACTAATCAAATTAGTTTTTTTGTTTTTTTTCACTTTTTTTTTTACATACTGTCACCAGTGCAGTACAGTATCATCATATGACTGGTGTGGTGGCGATCAGGGACACAGTATGTTATAAAAACAAAAACGTTTTATTCAATTCTTTTAAACATTTTTTTTTTATATTTTACTATTTTATTTACATACTTTCATCAGAGTAGTTCAGTGTCACCATAGTAACGCTGTACTACTCTGGGGGGGGGGGGGGGTCGGGTGATCAGGTTTTTATTTTTTAGTTACATTCATAACATCTGTGATCAGTAATTGGCTACAGCTAATCACATGGTACAGGGTGCTGTGATTGGGCCAGGTACCATGTGATACTTGGGGGCCAATCACGGCATCACTGTATAGGAAGCACAGCTGTTACTATTGACATTCAGTCATAACAGCTTTGTTGACATTGTGATCAAACAGCCATGTGCTGGGAGCCGCAGTCGCGGGAGTGGCACACAGTATATCCCAGGCTGGATGACATAAATGTACGCGATCCAGCCTACCTGTGCCACCCACCTGCAGTAAAAGTACTGTGGTAGTTGACAAGTGGTTAAGGCCTCTTTCCCTTTATTTTCACCTGGTAATCCTGTCAATAACATACTCTTCCACTGTATCTATGGAGAGAGACATATTTTTATTGTGTCTGCCTTTGTTCTTATAGGGGAAAGGAGAGATTGGTAGTTAATAGAAGTAAAAAAAGATTTTTGTTTTTGTTTTCATTATAGCTTACAGTCTGAATTTCCACTGGACTCACTTTGCAAATCCCTGGGTTCACAGACCCACCATATGCTCCAGCGCTGGGTAATTTACCATATATACTGCATGAAAAGTGCCTTGAAAAAGTATTCATATCCCTTGACATTTTCCACATTTTGTCATGTTACAACCAAAACTGTAAATCTATTTTATTGGGATTTTACGTGACAGACCAACACAAAGTGGCACATAATTGTGAAGTGGAAGGAAAATAATAAAGCTGTAGCTCTGGCTGTATGTTTAGGGTTGTTGTCCTGCTGGAAGGTGAGAACCTCTGCCCCCGTCTCAAGTCTTTTGCAGAATCTATCAGGTTTTCTTCTGCGTTTGGCTCCATCCATCTTCCCATCGACTCTGACAAGCTTCCCTGACGATGCTGAAGAAAAGCATCCTCACAACATGATGCTGCCACCACTATGTCTCATGGTGGGGATGGTGTGTTCAGGGAGATGTACAGTGTTAGTTTTCTGCCACATATAGCGTTTTGGTTTTAGGCCAAAAAGTAAAATTTTGGTCTCATCTGAACAGAGCACCTTCTTCCACATGTTTGCTGTGTCCCCCACATGGCTTCTCTCAAACGGGACATCTTATGGCTTTCTTTCAACAATGGCTTTCTTCTTGCCTCTCTTCCATAAAGGCCAGATTTGTGGAGTGCACGATTAATAGTTGTCCTGTGGACAGATTCTCCCACCTGAGCGTGTGAATCTCTGCAGCTCCTTCAGAGTTACCATGGGCCTCTTGGCTGCTTCTCTGATTAATGCTCTCTTTGCCCGGCCTGTCAGTTTAGGTGGATGGCCATATCTTGTTAGGTTTGCAGTTGTGCCATACTCTTCCATTTTTGGATGATGGATTGAATAGTGCTCCGTGAGATGAAGATGTTCACAGCTTGGGATCTTTTTTATACCCTAACCCTGCTTTAAAATTCTCCACAAATTTATCCCTGACATGTCTGGTGTGTTCCTTGGCTTTCATGATAATGTTTGTTCAATAAGATTCTCTAACAAACTTTTGAGGGCTTCACAGAACAGCTGTATGTATACTGAGATTAAATTACACACAGGTGGACTCTATTTACTAATTAAGTGACTTCTGAAGGCCATTGGTTTCACTAGATTTTAGTTAGGGGTATCAGAGTAAAGGGAGCTGAATACAAATACACACCACACTTTTCAGATATTTATTTGCAAAAAATTGTAAAAAACATTTATAATTTTCCTTCCACTTCACAACTGTCACTTAGTGTTGGTCTATCACATAAAATCCCAATAAAATAAGTTTTTGGCTGTAACATAACAAAATGTGGAAAACTTCAAGGGGTATGAAAACTTTTTCAATGCACTGTACTGTACATCCAACAACAAAGTTGGCACTGAAAATCCAAGTTATACTGTGCAGAAAATATCCAAAATATTTACTATATCGCAGCCAGTGCACAGTCTGCAACAAAGTGAAATATTTCATTTTTGTACATCTATCAGCAATATTTCACTGGAATCTCCTGTAATAAGAATCAGCATAAGGCAGTATAGCACAAAAATTTTCATGTACGGTGCAGTAAACTGAAATAACAATTGTGTAGACTGTATGTGATTGCACCCATAATAACAGAAAATCAAACAAAGTACAACTTAGCTGATCAAACTAGATGTGTTTCTATGTCACACAAGGTTCCACATATAGCACATTTAACTGGAACATCAGGTGTGCAGACTAAATCCGATGGCATCCGCAATGTCATGGTGGGTCAAACAGCTTTATACAATAGTTTTATAGCTGGCTGGCCTAAAGTATCAATTATATACTGCATGTTTTTCCATTTGCAATGTTGCACCAAGTAAATCTTATATAAAAAGCTATATTGGTCTGAGTTAATTTTTTCCAACTCACAGTGGCCCGGAATATTCAAGCGAGACAAATGGATATTGCTTCTGTTAACAGAGAGATGCATGAAATACTATACCTATGCATTGTCTATAGAATGCAGCAAGGGGACCAATAATTAAGCAGCTGTTGAGAAATACCCTACGAGCCTTCAACAGACACTTCAAAGCATATAATCCAGCTGGCAACTCATCGTGAGATTAGATAAATGAAGTGTCCCATAATGATGATTCAAACCCCATGCATACAAAACTGTGCTACAGAGAAACTTAGAAAGTAAATGAGATAGCAGACACCCTCTGTCTACTACCTAAGAAAGGAACTGTAAGCCAACTGGCAGTAATCAGTTCCAGCCATTAACAGTGTGATACCGTTAATGATATTGCTAATCAAAGACCACAACTCTTCATGTACAATCACTAGTTACAGTATATAATGATTTGTATCCTCTCATATGACAATCATAATCTGTATCAAGAGCCATGTGAATGGTCTAAACTCAAAAATCCTTTCAACCACTTATCTCAGAAATGTATTCAAACAATATCTGTGTGCTGAGTCCATGTATAATGTGGTTCCCACAGGTATAGCAGCAGCAATAGCTAAAGCCCCCAACTGGGTTCTCCTCTTTCCCATGGCTTCATCAGGGGGAAATATGCTTCTGTTGCTCTTTATAACAGTAATGGGGCCTTTTGGGTGCCCTTCTTTATGCACTTGACATTTGCACATCATATCCCAGTGGCTTGTGATGTTACATTGCATGTGTTTGTTGTATGAATGCCATGAATGCCAACATGTACTGTGACATACTGAAGCCGAGCATGATAGTCTCTCTTCGGAGACCGGGCCGCAGGGCAGTATTCCAACATGATAACGACCCCAAACACAACTCCAAGATAACAACTGCCTTGCTAAAGAAGCTGAGAGTAAAGGTGATGGACTGACCATGTATGTATCCAGACCTTAACCCTATTAAGCATCTGTGGGGCATCCTCAAATGGAAGGTGGAGGAGCACAAGGTCTCTAACATCCACCAGCTCCGTGATGTCATCACAGAGGAGTGGAAGTACTCCAGTGGCAACCTGTGAAGCTCTGGTGAACTCCATGCCCAAGAGCATTAAGGCAGTGCTGGAAAATAATGGTGGCCACACAAAATATTGACACTTTGGGCCCAATTTGGACATTTTCACTTAGGGGTGTACTCACGTTTGTTGCCAGCGGTTTAGACATTAATGGCTGTGTGTTGAGTTATTTTGAGGGGATAGCAAGTTTACACTGTTATAGAAGCTGTACACCAAGGGTGCCCAACCTTTTGAAAAGCGAGGGCCACTTAAGCGACTTGGTAACCAGTTGCGGGCCACAATGAGCAGAGCAGGTGGATGGCAGCCCACTCTACTCTATAGAGCCCACTATATTCTTTTTTTTAGTGGATCGGGTTGGAGGTAGGCATTTGTAAAATGACACAAGTCAATTTACATCTGCCACTCCTTAGAGGTGAATAAAGGGTCCGATTGGGTCGGACTGACCGTGTGAAAGGGGCCTAAGGCTTCTTCCACACTGATGCACTGTTGTTTACCTGCACCGCGGGTGCAGCACAGTTCACCTGTGGCTTTTCTTCAGGTTAGCTGCACTTTGCCATAGACTTTATTATATCCTGTAGGTGTGGTGCACTTTCAGAAAGCACACCAAACTCGCAGGTAATAGAAGTCTATAGCTCAGTGCAGGTAACCCACAGGTGCACTGCTCTGCACCTGCGGATCAGTTTGAAAGCAGCCTAGTAACCACTTCAGAACACATATGCCCATATATATATATACACTGTGATTTTATTAATAAACTTACCTTTAATAACAGTATTCTATTCTATCGGGCCACTGGTTGGGCACCTCTGCTATACACTAACTACTTTACATTGTAGCAAAGTGTTATTTGTTTAGTGTTGTCACATGAAAAGTTTACATAAAATATTGATAAAAAATGTGAGTGGTGTACTCACTTTTGTGAGATAATGTATATACTTATCTTACATGTTAGCTATTCAATTATATCTGAAAAAAAATTAAAAAATACTTTCAACCCTCACTCGACAAACCATTAACTGGGATAGATGTTTTAATTAGAAAACAGTGCTTTACGTAAGTATTCATTTCCTTGGACTTTTTCACGTTTTTGTGCTACAACTCAGAATTAAAAATAATTTAATTGGGAGTTTACAAGCTGATCTAAGCAAAAAAATATTGACGTGAATAATTTTTTTATATATAAACTGGTGCGCATTTCATTTTAATAAAAACATCTGTTATTGCAAACAAATCATTAATACATTAAAAACAAATATAGCTGAAGTTTTATTTGTCCAGGTGACCAAATGTATCCACATGACCCAAAATCTATCCACATGACAACAATAAAGCCCTAAATCTATATTAAAATTGAATTCATCCATGTCACTGAATTCGTCCACAGGACCCAAATTTGTACATGTGACAAATGTGATAAAAAAAGAAAAGAGAAAAAAATGTACATCATTATCCACATAATCTAAAAAATAACATGCTGAATATCTCAAATACATACGTACTTGAGATGAGTGAATTGGTTTAAACTATTCATAACCTGAAGTGGATATAGCCACTTCAAAACGGATGTTCTCTAGTAAGTAGTGATTCACTTGCCAGTGGACTTTCTCATTCAAGTGAACTGGTAAAGTTAAAAGAGAAGTGCAGGAATCAAAGTAAAAAAAAAAAACATACATACCTAGATGGCTGCAGCATGGATACGAGGTGCAGTTGCCTACCCAGAAGTGTCAGATCACATATATATATATGTGATCTGGTGCAAAGCTGCCGCCCTGTAGCAGTAAAACTGCTATAGGGCAAATGGCAACTGGTTAAACATGTAGGCTTACATTTTGGTTCAGCATTGTTTTGTCAAATATGCTGAAATCAGCTGTATTTTGTGCATTTTAGCAAATATTCTTTCTCTTGGATTAGATATAAATTACATTTATAAATAAGGCTAATGTTTTCAAAATCAATACTAAAAGGGTTAGAGCCATAAACCTTATGAACTGATAACACTAGACTGAATTTGCTGCATTGAGCAAGTCTTTTGAGATCCATAGCACTGTTGCATACTAGAGGACAGCTGCCTTCTTTGGTTGATACAACAAAACTAATTAAATTAAGGCTGTGCTCTGATTTCAAAATCCAAAAACAACATGTAATATATTGCAGCTTATTAATCCTTAGATGTAGTGGTTACACTAGTTTCTTTTCCATCAGAACATTTGCCTTCCTCTGGATCAACTGTGGGTATGGATAGTGTATATGGAACTTTTTTGTATGTGTGTGTGTTTTTTGTTTTCTATGTTGGTTGAACTGGATGGACTAGAGTCTTTTTTCAACCAGATTGGCAATCGCACCACACATGTGAGGTATCGTTGCAAACATCAGAGAGGGGGAAATCATGTAACTCTAAAATGGTAACCTATAA
Organism: Rana muscosa; assembly: GCA_029206835.1. Classification (NCBI taxonomy): domain Eukaryota; kingdom Metazoa; phylum Chordata; class Amphibia; order Anura; family Ranidae; genus Rana; species Rana muscosa. The sequence goes on from CM055118.1 coordinate 713,911,119, forward strand.
AGGGTTTTAAAGCATCACCTGTGGAGATTTTTAGGTCTTGTAATTTGCCGCCATTCCACAGGCAGAAGCAATTTTAAAGTGTGATGTGTTTTCTATCTATTTACTCTACATCATCTTTTTTATTTTACCAATCAATTGGGTATTATTTTGTGTTTTTGTGCATTAAGATTCATGAAAGTGTATTTTTTCCAAAATATTTGTATTTGAAAAACTGCTGCAATTACCATGTGACATCACCGCGCCCACCATTTTACTCTCTAGGGCCTCTTTTTAATATATAATGTTTGAGAGTTCTAAGTAATTTTATAGCAAAAAATCTAGATTTTTACATGGAGACAACAAGTGTCAGAATAAGCCCGGTGTTGAAGTGTAAACTTTGAAACACTGCTGTTCATATGCACTTAGATATTAAGCATGCTGTCTTCTGTCATTCCTAAAAAATATAATAACTTTAAAAGAATGGTATAGTGTTTTAAATTTTGTTAAGATCTTCATGGAAAAAATAAGTTTGATATTAATAATATCAACACTTTTATATTTACACATGCTATATTAAGTCTATCTTCAACCAACTTTTTTTTTTTAGCTGGGTAAGTTTTAGAAAATTTGTTTGTTATTTTTTTTAATTTGTTTTTTTAATTATATATTTTATTTTTTCCCATTAAAGCAATACACAAACATTGAAGAGTAAGCATGTAAAAATGACCGCATCAAAAATCTAAATAATTAATTTTCCTCCCACCCCTTTAAAGCACCCTTGCACTTATGTACTGTATACTGTATATACTTACATTTCTTCCAGTCGTTTGTAATATACGCACTGAATTAAAATTTGGTATGTTCTGGTGACAACATGGGGGAGATTTACTCAAGCGGGAGCACTCAGAATCTAGTGCAGCTGTGCATGGTAGCCAATCAGCTTGTAACTTTAGCTTGTTCAATTAAGCTTTGACAATAAAACATGCAAGTGATTGGATTCTATGCAGAGTTCCACCAGATTTTGCACGCTCTAGTTTTAGTAAATCTCCCCTCATGAGTCCTCTTCACCCTCAAGTGGTGGGCAGATCCTAAATGCTCCAGAGCAGGGGGCAAAAACCTGACATCCTGGACTCACAGGAAGTGGGCTGAATGCTATTGGACATCATTCAACTCTGAAGAAGATTGGTTCTGGATCAGTGAGTGGGTGAGTCTGCAGGGAACAGTGCTGATGGATTGGGTGTGAATTGCAGCTGGAACTGATTTTTAATTTGTGCTGAAAAGTAATTATTTTGTGTTTTTTTTTCTTGCAAGCCGGAGTTGGGCTTTAAAGTAAACCCATCATGAATATCTAAAACTCAGATACCTTTAACCCAAGTTGATAATTTGAGGTCTCCATATCAGTATGACAACATACTAAAAGCAGAGTTCCACCCAAAAGTGGAACTTCTGCTTTAAGCACTCCTCGCCCCCTTACATGCCACATTTGATGTAATTTTTTTTGGGGGGGGAGTGGGGGCTTCGTTAGGAGTGGGACTTCCTGTCCCACTACCTCCATACGCCTACGGGCCGCCTAGATGACTCCTCCTCTCCACCTAGACGGCTCCTCCCTCTAGGCGATCTCCTGGGACACGTGACAGGTCCCAGAAGATCGCCTGTCCACTCCGATGGCGCAGCACGTCTCGCACATGTGCAGTGCGTGCCCGGCTGTGAAGCCGAAAGCTGTCATGGCTAGGTGCCCAGAGTGGCAATGGAGGCGCCTGCGGAGAGGAGGGGGAAGGGAGCGACGCTCCGTGCGGTCGCAACGCTGGACCGTGGAACAGGTAAGTGTTTGTTTATTAAAAGTTAGCAGCTACACTTTTTGTAGCTGCTGACTTTTAATAAACATAAAAAGCCTGGGACTCCGCTTTAAGGATGGGCTTTAATAATACAAACTTTGTGCTCACAGAAAATACAATATACTTTAATTTAAAAGGCTGGCTATGTAGTTTAAAGTGATTTATCTTGCTAAACAAACATACATATTTTAAATGCTATGATTGTCCTTGTACACACTGTGCAGACATGCTTAGTTGAATTTGTACATTTAACTGTAATTACTATTAACAAAACTATAGCTCAGGGGATACCTGTGCATAAGAGTAATGTCCTTGTTTGACTTTAAATTTGAAACTGTGCAATTCCGTAAAAAAAAAAAAAAAAAAAAAATCGAAGCTGAAATTAATAAATTGCATCTATAAATTGTTTATTGAAGTAGGGAAAATATAACTGAATTATTATCATACCAGCTGAAGGTGAGCAACCTTTATATTGTAAGTCGTGGTACTAAACAATGTGAATTCTGGCCATCCTATTTAAAAAAAGCTGTGTTCATTGCACATTCAGTCACAGAAGGTTATATAAGAATTGGTGGTTAATGATCCGCAGTCTGCTTTCCTGTTTAAATCAGGCATAGCATCAAATATTTTTTCATGCTATGTGCATGGATGATAAGTATTGTATAAGTGTAACATTTATAAGTATTTGATTTCTAGAAGAGAAGTATTAATTTCCCCTGACAATTCTTTTTTCCTCTTTTCTCTACAGTAGGCCGGCTCCATCTTTATTCAGGCAAAATCCTGATGCCTGCTCTTTTAAATGCTGCAAATACACATCGCACACAATTTAGCCCCCTGCTGTCTGTCATTCTGTGACCAGCCTTTGTAAAAATCCATCACACTTGCAAAGCACATTCCCTTTGCTGCCCCTTATATTATGATCTGTCAGAGTGAGCATCTATCAAAATCTCTCGCAGATTAACCCCTCTGTAGCTACTTTTAATGTGAACAGCCATAACACCCCAATCACTGATGAGGGCAAGACTTTAGAAGTGTGGCCTGCTGTCTGCAGCAGAATGAGTACCTCCTACTCCCAGAATATACTGTACCTTTCATTAAGTCAATTATAGACTGTGCCTAGAAACATCCCAAATTTAATGACAAAGGGTGTAATGTTTAATTCTAAGTAAGTAATTGACTTTAAAAACGTTCTGTGTTTGAGGATATTGTGATGATTTGACCACTGTTGCTTACTTGATCTAAAGCTAAAAGAATTCTATATGTATTATGCCATTTAATAAACCTAGTAATTCTACCAAGGAAGGGACTTGGGCGGTCTTCTAATGTCTGGGCATTGACTGTCTGGCCTCTAAGACAGTATAATATATGGTTTGAAGAGCCAGTTTAGAAAAGTTTGTTACATTTTCAAGATAGGTAGTGTTTAGTGTTGAGCGAACCCGAACTGTAAAGTTCGAGTCCGTACCGAACTTTAGCTTTTTCCCGAACCCGAACCCGAACCCGGACTTTGCCCAAAAGTCCGGGTTCGGGTTCGGCAATCTAATAACGCATTTAGAAATGCTTCAGGGGCCAGCCAATCACCTTTTGATTAGCTGGTGTGCCCTTAGAAGCCATCATAGCCATGCCTACTAATGGCATGGCTGTGATTGGTCAGTGCAACATGTGACCCAGCTTCTATATAAGCTAGAGGCACACAGCACACATGACACTCTGCTTCAGAATAGATAGGGAGAGGATCTAGTCTGCTGCTGCTGCTTTTAGGGAGAGATAGAAAGATAGAAGAGGTAGTCCTGATTCTACAATCTGAGGGAAAAGATAGAGAGATAGTGTAGTGTAGGGCCAGGTTCCTGTGTTGGTGCTTTCAGGGAGAGAGAATATTATATAGGAGTCCAGATTCAGAGATTAAAATCAGCGATCTGCATAGGTCTACCTATTTGTGTTGCAGTGCAGTCTTTTTACACTGCCATGAGCCCAGTGTCAGAGAAAATCTAACTTTTAGGGGAAAAAAAAAAGGCACTTTATTGTTCTCTTTTCCAAAAGACCCATAGGGCCAAAAAAAATAAAAATAAAAAAGGATTTTATTTTGCTTGTGCAAAAAAAGACCCGTTTAGGGGAAAAAAAATAAAAAATAAAATTTGCACTTTAATGTACGCTTGCAAAAAACGCCGTTTAGGGGCACAAAAAAAAGTTTGCAGTGTGTTATACATATTTTGAGGTGTGTGAAATAAACAATTTCTATATAGTTTTCTCCTACTGTGCTATACTAAAACAACAACATTTTTTTTGAATAGTATTTTCTGCAGTTCTGTAGCTGTGCGATTCAGCGGTTACGTACTGTGAGTGTGTTCTGCTCTTCCAAAAAACGCCGTTTAGTGGCACCAAAAAAAGGTTGCAGTGTGTTATACATATTTTGAGGTGTGTGAAATAAACAATTTCTATATAGTTTTCTCCTACTGTGCTATACTAAAAAAACAACATTTTTTTTGAATAGCATTTTCTGCAGTTCTGTAGCTGTGCGATTCAGCGGTTACGTACTGTGGGTGTGTTCTGCTCTTCCAAAAAACGCCGTTTAGTGGCACCAAAAAAAGGTTGCAGTGTGTTATACATATTTTGAGGTGTGTGAAATAAACAATTTCTCTATAGTTTTCTCCTACTGTGCTATACTAAAAAAACAACATTTTTTTTGAATAGCATTTTCTGCAGTTCTGTAGCTGTGCGAGTCAGCGGTTACGTACTGTGGGTGTGTTCTGCTCTTCCAAAAACACCCATTTAGGGCAAGATCCTAAATTTTGAAAATATGAGGAGAAGGTCAAAGGGACGTGGTGGCCCCGGTCGTGGTGCTGCTGGTGGAGCTCCTGTTGCAGGGAGAGGACATGGTGGATCTGTGCCAGATACATGCACAAGTGAAACACCTTCCTCAGGTGCGAGTAGGCGACCGAGCTTGCGGCGGTATTTTGTTGCGCCTAATGAGGCTGTACGAATGTTTAGGCCAGGACAAGTACAGGCGATAGTAGATTGGGTTGCTGACAGTGCCTCGGGTTCCTTCACATTGTCTCCCACCCACTCTTCTGATGAAAGAACAGAGTTGGCACCTGAAATCCATGTCCATCAGTCTTTCACCTCACCCCCTTGCAAATCAGCCAAGCAGTCTGAGCCCCAAATCATGCAGCAGTCTCTTCTGCTTTTCGATGACTCTGTTAGCAGGGTTTCCCAGGGCCATCCACCTAGCCCTGCCCCAGAAGTGGAAGAGATTGAGTGCACCGATGCCCAACCACTTATGTTTCATGATGAGTACATGGGAGGACCATCGCAGTACGTCTCGGATGATGACGAAACACAGGTGCCAACTGCTGCTGCTTTCGCAATTGTGCAGACAGACAAGGAGGGCAGGGGTGAAGACTGGGTTGAAGATGATGTGGAGGACGATGAGGTCCTCGACCCCACATGGAATCAACGTTATGCAGGTGACCAGTGTAGTTTGGAGGAAGAGGCGGTGGTCGCACAGAGCCACCAGCACAGCAGAAGAGGGAGCAGGGTGCAAAAGCGGAGCGTCTGTCAGCTAGACAGTATGTCTGCTACTGCCCAACGCAGCAAGGGACCGAGCACACCAAAGCCAGGTCCAAGGAGTTCCCCAGCGTGGCAGTTCTTCACACAATGTGCTGATGACAAGACACGAGTGGTTTGCACGCTGTGCAATCAGAGCCTGAAGCGAGGCATAAACGTTCTCAACCTGAGCACAACCTGCATGACCAGGCATCTAAGTTCAAAGCACGAGCTGCAGTGGAGTAGACACCGCAAAAACCAAGAAAGGTCTCTGGCTCCTCCTGCTTCCTCTTCTGCTGCAGTCTCGGCCTCTTCATCCACCTCTGTAGTGACAGTGGCACCTGCCACCCCGCAAACAGAGCATCTGCCAGCAACACTACCACCTGGGTCACCAACCATCTCCACAATGTCCCATGGAAGCGTTCAGCTCTCTATCTCCCAAACATTGGAGCGGAAGAGGAAGTACCCCCCTAGCCACCCGCGATCCCTGGCCCTGAATGCCAGCATTTCAAAACTCCTGGCCTTTGAAATGCTGTCATTCCGTCTGGTGGAGATGCAGAGTTTTAAAAGCCTGATGGCATTGGCTGTCCCACAGTATGTCGTGCCCAGCCGCCACAATTTTTCCAGGCGAGCCATCCCTTCCCTGCACAACCAAGTGGGGGACAAAATCAGGTGTGCACTGCGCAACGCCATCTGTGGCAAGGTCCACCTAACTACGGATGCGTGGACCAGTAAGCACGGTCAGGGACGTTATATCTCCCTAACAGCACACTGGGTAAATGCAGTGGCGGCTGGGCCTGAGGCAGATAGCAGTTTGGCGCATGTCCTTCCACCACCGAGGATTGCAGGGCGCTTCAGTTTGCCTCCTGTTGCTAACTCCTCCTACTCCGCTTCCTCATCGTCTACTGCCTCCTCATCCGGTCAGCGTAACACCTTCACCACCAACTTCAGCACAGCCAGGGGTAAACGACAGCAGGCAGTTTTAAAACTTTCCTGTTTGGGGGAAAAACCCCACACCGCGCAGGAGTTGTGGAGGGACATGGAACAACAGACCAATGAGTGGTTGCTGTCAGTGAGCCTCAAGCCCGGCCTGGTGGTGTGCGATAATGGGCGAAATCTCGTAGCAGCTCTGGGCCTAGCCGGTTTGACGCACATCCCTTGCCTGGCGCATGTGCTGAACTTGGTGGTCCAGAGGTTCCTTAAAAATTACCCCAATATGCCAGAGCTGCTGCAGAAAGTGCGGGCTGTGTGTGCGCACTTTCGGCGTTCTCACCCTGCTGCTGCTCGCCTGTCAGCGCTGCAGTGTAACTTCGGCCTTCCCGCTCACCGCCTCATATGTGACGTGCCCACAAGGTGGAACTCCACCTTGCACATGCTGGCCAGACTGTGCGAGCAGCAGCAGGCGATAGTGGAGTTTCAGCTGCAGCAATCACGCGTGAGTCGCTCTGCGGAACAGCACCACTTCACCACCAATAACTGGGCCTCCATGCGAGACCTGTGTGCCTTGTTGCGCTGTTTCGAGTACTCCACCAACATGTCCAGTGCCAATGACGCCGTTCTTAGCGTTACTATCCCAGTTCTATGCCTCCTTGAAAAAACGCTTCGGGCGATGATGAAAGAGGATGTGGCACAGGAGGATGAGGAGGAGGAGGAGGAAGCGGGATCATTTCAAAGGCTTTCAGGGCAGTCTTTCACAAGTGGCTACGAGGGTGGGTTCCTGCACCAACAAACGACAGGTACACAATTGTCCGGCGGAAAGGGAACAGTTCTGGAGGATGACGAGGTGGAGGAGGAGATGGAGGAGGAGGAGGCATTTTCACAGCAGGGTGGCACACAGACCAGCTCGTGGCCATCACTGGTGCGTGGCTGGGGGGATACAGAGGACACAGACGATACACCTCCCACAGAGGACAGCTTTTCTTTGCCTCTGGGCAGCCTGGCACACATGAGCGATTACATGCTGCAGTGTTTCCGCAATGACCTCCGAGTTGCCCACATTTTAACTGGTGCTGATTACTGGGTGGCCACCCTGCTGGATCCCCGTTACAAGGACAACGTACCGTCCTTAATTCCCTCACTGGAGCGGGATCGTAAGATGCGCGAGTACAAGCGCACGCTGGTAGACGCGCTTCTGGTGGCATTCCCACCTGACAGCGGGCGTACGGTGGAAGCACAAGGCGAAGGCAGAGGAGGAGGAAGAGGTCGCCAACGCAGCCGGGGCACCGGCAGCACCTCAGAAGGCAGGGTTAGCATGGCTGAAATGTGGAAAAGCTTTGTCAGCACGCCACAACAACCAGCACCACCAGCTGAGATGGAACGTCTTAGCAGGAGGCAGCATTTCACCAACATGGTTGAGCAGTATGTGTCCACAGGCCTACACGTACTGGATGACGGGTCTGCCCCCTTTAACTTCTGGGTCTCAAAATTGGGCACATGGCCTGAGCTTGCCCTTTATGCCTTGGAGGTGCTGGCCTGCCCTGCAGCCAGTGTATTATCTGAACGTGTATTTAGCACGGCAGGGGGCGTTATCACAGACAAGCGCAGCCGCCTGTCCAGAGCCAATGTGGACAAGCTCACGTTCATTAAAATGAACCAGGCATGGATCCCACAGGACTTGTCCGTACCTTGTGCAGAATAGACATGTATACCGGTGTTGTGACAAAAACTGTCCGGCCATCCGATTGTGTCCGGCCCATACTGCGAAGGCGCAGCGCTTGCGCAGTACAGAGGACAAGGAGATTCACAAAATCTCCGAAGATGAACGGCGCCTGCGCTGTGAGTGCAGGTTCAAGCCCCACCATCCAAGTGGACATACGGTAGCACATAGTAACAGGGCCCCTCACGGGCTCGGTTCGATCGCCACGCTTCGGGCACGGCCTCACTTGGCTCGTCTTGAACCATGGATGGTGTGGCCTTCACCTGAACTCACCACGCAGGCGCCGTTCATCTTGGGAGATTTTAGAAATCCCCTTGTCCTACATACTGAGCAAGCGCAGTACAGGGTGGACACTATTTGACGGGGGACAGAATTCGACACATCACCGGCATTACACAGCCATTGTTGTATTTTTGAATCAGTGTTGGCTACCTCGTCCTCCTCCACCGCCGCTTCCACCTACACAGCCACATCCACCGCCACTTCAACCTCCTACTCCATATGGACCTCGTCCTCCTAGGTCAAGATTATTATTATTATTATTTTTTTTTATGTTATTTTAAGTTATTTCCCTATCCACATTTGTTTGCAGAGCACTTGCCATGCTCTTAACAACATTTTGCTGCCATTTGCAGCCCTCTAGCCCTTTCCATTACCTTTTTAGAGCCTTTTTAGTCCTTAGAAGTCCGGGTCCCCATTGACTTCAATGGGGTTCGGGTTCGGGTCCGGGTTCGGGTTAAAGTTCGGTCCCGAACCCGAACTTTTTTCCGAAGTTCGGCCGAACCCGTCGAACCCGAACATCCAGGTGTCCGCTCAACTCTAGTAGTGTTGTAGAGATTAATAATACATCTATAGTTCCAACATTTCACAATTTGACACCCAGAATTTTTTTTAACAGAATTAATTTGTGACCTCTTAGATATCAAACTTGATATAGATCATGTGTGCATTTCTCTTAGGAGGTCAAATGTAATGTATCTTATTAGCCTTATGTACTTCATCATATAGGTGTGTTTGGTGTCTACCCGATTGGTAACGTTTTATACATTAGTAATCACTTTTTATGTAACTCCATTACAGCAAAACTATGGATTATGTGAAAAAATATGTCTCTAGTAGGTTAAAAAAAAAAAAAAAGATTTATTGTTTAAAGCTGCTCTGCTAGAATATTTACAACAAACCATTTATGATAGGCCTCATTAGACCCCTTTCACACTGACAGTGCCCACCGTTAGTGCTAAAGCGGCGCTTTAGCGCTGTTTTAGCGGCGCTTTTGCAGGGCTTTTTGCCCGCTAGAGGGGCAGTTTTTAACCTCAAAAAGCATTAAAAACTCCCGTTTTCTGCGCTTTCAAATCGCTTTTAAGGAGCTTTGGAAGCACTACCCATTTATTTCAATGGGCAAGGCATTGTGGGAGCACTCCCAATCCGCCCCAAAGATGCCGCTTGCAATGAATGGGAGCCATTAGCAGAGGCTATTTCTAGCGCTAAAGTGCCTATAAACTGCCCCAGTGTGAAAGGGGTCTTAGGAGTCTTTTGCAGTCCTTCTAATTGGGGTTTATGACATGCTTGAGTGCTCTTACTTTGTCTGCTTTATGTCAAATGTATCTTAATCTGGATTGTGTTTCATTACAGGTGTCACCTCCAATGAATGCCTAGCACAGACATGAGATTAAAATATGTTACCAACTTGCAAATCTTGCAAAAATTAGGGTGACATCAGGTCCCCATTCCCTCCCCACAGTTTAGGGTTTATCAGACCTCACTATTGTAACAGATGCTGTACATTTTGTAGTTGCATCTCTTTTACCGAAAATGAAAACAAATAATTGACTACTCTAAAAACAAATAGTAAGCAGATGAATGAAAGAACTGTATCAGCTATGAAAATTGGACCATAGGCATTAGAGAGAGAGGTTGAATACTTACAGATCAATTTTTTTAGTAAAAAATACAATCTTGTAAAAGCATACCTTTTTGCCGAATAGACACATCTGAAGCTATTGCTGTATCTTGCGAATAATAGAATATTGGCCAAAAAAATCCAACCTACTTTCCATTGAAGTGACCAGAGGTTGCTGTGCACATATCAGAGTACAGCCTGTAAAGAGTTGTGAAGTTTTGGGGCTGTGCAGGGCTAAAAAGGCCCCATAGTGAAGATAGTGGAGGTGCAGAGTTTTAGATAAGTATTATCTGTACTGAAAGTACTGAAGTAGAGGACTAGCTAAAGAAATGTAAAAGGACAATAAAAAGTGAATTTTTCTTTTAAAATAATCTGTGATACATAACCTTCAAATGGGTGTGCAGTCCTTTGTGTCAACTTTTTAGATATTTTAACCAGCTTTATAAGATGCAATAAGACATGTAAGCCAGATGTTGTCTATATTCCCATCGCACACTTTCCTGGAACGGAGCTCATCAGTAGTGCTGCAGCGACTTCCAGCTGGCTACTGGATACATCATAGATCAATGCACATATTTGCTAGCACACCATGTATTTTCAAATGTTTTCCAAAGCTTTTATTGCAGAAAAATCACATCACAAAAGAGCAAGTGCAATGTTTTGGAGCTGTGCATAACCCCTTTATCAGGCATGTGATCACATGCCTGATGAAGGGGTCCTGCACAGCTCCGAAACATTGCACTTGTTCTCTTGTGATGTGATCTTTCTGCAATAAAAGCATTGGACAACATGTGAGCCAGGTACACACAAAGGAAACCATTTTCATGGCTAGTAAAGACAGAGTAATAGCATGAATGATAATTGCTTTTCAACTCCAAAGAGGATATCAGTCAAAAGAACGGAAAAAATGGATTGAACTAGCTTACACAAAAAGACCATTATTTATTACAGGTACTTATAATATGCCGTCAATTTAAGCAGTGCTTTACATCTACCGTATATACTCGAGTATAAGCTGAGTTTTTCAGCACATTTTTTTGCGCTGAAAATGCCCCCCTCGGCTTATATTCTAGTAACATTTTGCGCCTGATCTCCTGGACTTTGGGGACCCAGTACCGGGTCAACAAACTTGGCACACATGTAGCCCCACTCTTCCTCTACAAGTGTGCAAAGTTTATTGTCCGGGTGGCCTACGGCCGGGGAGCACCGATTTTTCAAAGCCGGGCACCCCTTCTATAGACTCCCATGTTAAACGGTAATTTTTCTGGTTATTTTGGGGACCCGGTACTGGCCGATCGTAGGTCCCCTGAACCCGAATCTTGGCACACATGTAGCCCCATTTCTCCTCTATAAGTGTACAAAGTTTTTTGTCTGGGGGATCTACGGCCGGGGAGCACCGATTTTTCAAATCCAGGCACCCCTTCCTTAGACTCCCATGTTAAACGTCAGTCTAGTCATGGACGACACAGTGAGGCATTGACACAGTGAGGGATGGACACAGTGAGGCATGCACATGGACACAGTGAGGCAAAGTGAGGCACAGTGAGGCATGCAGATGGACACCCTAGGCTTATACTCGAGTCAATAAGTTTTTCCATTTTTTTGTGGTAAAATTAGGTGCCTCGGCTTATACTCGAGTATATACGGTATATATATTTTATTTATTTATTTATTTCAGGTACATATATAGCACTGTCAATTTACACAGCGCTTTACATATACATTGTACATTCACATCAGTCTCTGCCCTTAAGGAGCTTACAATCTGAGGTCCCTAACTCACATTCATACATACACATACTAGGGGCAATTTAGACAGGTGCCAATTAATCTTCCAGCATGTCTTTGAAATGTGGTGGAAACCCATGCAGGCACAGGGAGAACATAAAAACTCAGAGCAGGTAGTGCTGTGGTTGGGATTCGAACCAACAAACCTAGTGCTGCTAGGCAAAGGTGCTAACTACTTAGCCACCGCGCTGCCCTTTGGACCTATTTTGCACATCTACTGGAAAATGGGCCACAAAAGGGGGCAGGACTATTAATGTTCAAGGGTACCCTCGTTTATGATAATAGATACACAGTTATATAGTTGGTCAGACTGAAAAAAAGACACAAGTTCATCAAGTTCAACCAATAACATATAACAATTTTGTAATCAAATGTTTTCTAGTACTTTTCTGTGTTCAGCTCTGTTTCCATATTAAGTAATATTAACATATCACATTTATGTTAGAGATTTACTAAACCGGTAAACTATTTTGTTGCAGACTGGGGGGTCCTAAAACAACAACTTCTACAGTCGTGTATTTCTAAATTTTGCCAGCAAATCATCCAAGAAAGCATGCCAGTGTGTTGCATTGGAAGAAATTTTTCTTTGCAAGACATGTAGTGACCATGCTTGGTGTCAGAAATGGGATTTTTTGTGTTTAAATGAAATGTATCTAATATCCTAATAGTAAGATGCAACTATCCTAAGTTTTCTAATGTGTTACAAGCCCAAGAATGTGTCCTTGAGTCAAAGCTCACAGTTTTTTTTCTGTCTCTGTCCTGTTAGGAAAATGTCCACTCCCGTCCTGTCTCAGGCATACAGACAGCACTATGCTATTCAAAGTTTTGGCTTTAGACAAGTTTTAAGTCGAAACGTGAAATATGTTTTGATGTCATAAGCTGCAGAGTGTGTTCCTGAATTTGTCCAGCTTATCTTGTAACATATTAGCTATCCATTTATGCATACACTTTCTTAAATAGTTGGGGTAAGTTAAAGGATACATTCACCTTTAGTAAACATGTTACATGTTATGCCGCGTACACACGATCGATTTTTTCGACGGTGAAAACACCGTCGAGAAAATGGACGTGAAAAACGAGGAACAGCTTGTTCCCCCCACACACGCCTGTTTTAAATGACATTTTTTTTTTGGTGGGAAAACTGCCGCGGAAAAAAACGACGGGAATCACGACAAGAAAAATTAGAGCACGTTCTAATTTTTCTCGTCGTGATTAATGCCTTTTTTCCCGTCGAGAAAAACGACAGAAAGCCCACAGACGATCGTTTTTCTCGTCCAAAGGAAAAAATTTAATTTTTCTCGACGGGAAAAATGATCGTGTGTACGCGGCATTACACTCATGGGAATAAAAACCAACCCTGGAAAAAATTTCATACCAGCCCCACAGCAATATTATACCAGCGTAACAGTATAACGTCATTATTTTCTTGTTCATGAAAGGGAAAACCATCGTTTTTAAAGCACATTTGAAGAGTGTATTATATATAGATAAGACAGATATGAAATCACATAGGGCTTTATATATATATAAACGCAAATTCCAGTTAAAGTGGTAAAAGTGGTCAATCATCAAGGGGGGCCCCAGGAACTCAGAACGTGGGGGACCACCTCTTGCAGAAAGAATACACTAAGGTAAGGGGGAAACCTTTATATCAGTGCCCCCTTACATTATCGTATTCACTCCCCCCTTACATCAGTGACCCCCCTCAGACTGGCCTAGCTGTGCTGTCACTGACCTCCTCTCAGGTGCACCGTGCAGGGCTCAGTCAGTCGGCTCCAGCTTGGTGGCTCTGGTTTTATCCTATATAGTCTCCTCTCCACAGTCCACACACATCTGACTTCTCCCATGACCCCAATCCCGGCGGTGCTCCCACTCTTGAATCCTCTCCAGACTCCCTCAGAGACTGCAGACATGATACAGGAGATGGTCAGAGGCTGCAGACATGATACAAGAGCTCAATGCAGCCCCACCAGCGCCCATCATATGCAGCTCCACCAGTGCCAATCAAATGCAGCCCCACCAGTGCCAATCAAATGCAGCCTCACTGTGCCCATCAATGCAGCCTCACTGTGCCCATCAATGCAGCCTCACTGTGCCTATCAATGCAGCTTCACTGTGCCCATCAATGCACCCTCACTGTGCCCATCATTGCAGCCTCACTGTGCCCATAAATGCAGCCTCACTGTGCTCATCAAATGCAGCCTCGCTGTGCTCATCAAATGCAGCCTCACTGTGCCCACCATTGCAGCCTCACTGTGCCCATCATTGCAGTCTCACTGTGCCCATAAATGCAGCCTCACTGTGCCCATAAATGCAGCCTCACTGTGCTCATCAAATGCAGCTTTACTGTGCCCATGAATGCAGCCTTACTGTGCCCACCATTGCAGCCTCACTGTGCCCATCATTGCAGCCCCTCTTATGCCCCATGTCCCAGTCCGCAGTCCCTGTTTGTGGGAAGGTGTGTTGTTGATGCTCGGTACGGTACCTTCCATGCCAGCAGGATATCCATGATCGCCATCAGCAGGCAGGGTCTGTTCTCGTTTTGGATGGGGACAGTGCTCCTTTCAGAGGATCTGTTTGCTGTGAGATGGAGTGGTCCCTGGCCATCTGCACCTTCAGCCATCCTCATTTTCTGCCCCCAGTCAGCCTGTCCTCTGGTCCTGGGGAAGTGAGAGCACTGGGTGGGAGCTGGAGAGAAGAGGGAGCGGAGAGCACTGGCAGGGTTGGAGAGCACATGGATGGGGGCAAAGAGCAGGGGGGAGTGGAGATAACAGGGGTGGGGAGCGGAGAGCGCTGGGGGGGCTTGAGAGCACTGAGGGAGCCAAAAAGAACAGGGGTGAAGAGAACAGGAGGCTGAGAGGGGGGGCTGGAGAGCACTGAGGGGGCTTAGAGTGTGGGGTAAAGAGCACTGGGGGGATCTTGAGAGCACTGGGGGGGCAGAAAAACCAGGAGTGGAGAGCACGGGGGCTGGAGAGCACTGGGGGGTACAAAGAGCAGGGGGAGTGGAGAGCACTGGGGGGTGGAGAGCAATGGGGGAGCTTGAGAGCACCAGTGGGGGCCAGAAAAAACAGGAGTGGAAAGTACGGGGGGCTGGAGAGCACTATGGGGGGTGGAGAACACTGACGTGGTTGGAGAGCACATGGGTGGGGGCAAAATGCAGGGGGAGCGGAGAGCACTGGCGGGGTTGGAGAGCACATGGGTGGGGGCAAAATGCAGGGGGGAGCGGAGAGCACTGGCGGGGTTGGAGAGCACATGGGTGAGGGTAAAATGCAGGGGGGAGTGGAGAGTACAGGGGTGGGGAGCAAATTTTGCTGGGGGGAGCCAAAAAGAACGGATGGAGAGCACGGGGGCAGAGAGCACTGGGGGGCTGGAGAGCGATGGGTGGAGCTTGAGAGCACTGGGGGGGTCAGAAAGAACAGGGGTGGGGAGCACGGGGGGCTGGAGAGCACTGTAGGGGGCGGAGAGCACTGCGGTGGGGGCTGGGGAGTGATGGGTAGAGTTGGAGAGCCCTGGGGGGGGAAGAACTGGAGTGGAGAGCACTGGGGGGAGTGGAAAGCACTGGGATGGGATGGTGGCTGGAGAGTGATGGGGAGAGCTGGAGATCAGGGGGGGCAGAAAGAACATGGGTGGAGAGAACTGTGGGGGGGGTTGGAGAGTGTGGTGGGGGAGGAGAGCACAGGGGGGGAGCCACAAGGAGAACTGGGAGGGGCCAGCAAAAGAAGTTGGATAGGAGGAGAAGCAGGGCTGCGTATAGAGGAAATTAGCTTTCTATATTCCTCCATGCAGCCGCGAAATGCTTGATTCTCCTCCTCTCCCTCCTGCAAGCATTCAGCGGCTGCATGGAGGAATATAGAAAGCTCAATTCCTCTATATGCAGCCACCCTGCTGAATCCGATCCTCCTATCCAGGCACACAGGGCGGGCTGTACTGTACGGCGGGCATCTCCTCATGTGTATCACAGAGCTGGCTGGGTCTGTGTTCGGCGGTGACGCTGTAACACGGTCCCGCCCTCCTAGACCGGCTCCTGTGATAGGCTGAACACTGATTCTATCTACTGACTACTATCACATGAGATGGTCTAGGGGGGCGGGACCGTGTTACAGCATCACCGCCGAACACAGACCCAGCCAGCTACGTAATACACCGGAGGAGGAGAGAAAGGGCAGGGAGCACTGCAGCCACAACTGAAACCGGCCTCAGGACAGGCGGCCTACTGGGAAATCTCCCGATATCCTGGTAGGCCAGTCCGGCCCTGGCCGTAGCCCCCGCACCCCCCTGATCCTTCATTGTGACAGCGAGCAGAGGACCTTCTCTCCCCATTTGATGTCACAATTTAAAATAGATGTGGCCGTATGGGGCTCCGCCCACCCAGCCGCGTCATTCATTCACAGAGTTTAAGTACCGACAGCCTTTTGCGGCTGTTGGCTTGTAGTTCTCAATGAACCACTATGACACTGTTGAGCACTCTAGGTAGTTCATTGATGCTTCCTGTCAGTATGTAACTGAGGTATGAGCAGACAAAAATGATAAATGCACCTTTTTTTACCTGCAAAAAGATTTGCATTTATTATTATTTTTTTACAAAGGAGAACTTATCCTTTAATTACTGTATTTATTGGCGTATAACACTCACTTTTTCACCCTGAAAATAGAGGGTAAACTGTGCCTGCGTGTTATACGCAGGGGGCTGTGGAAAGTTTTTTTCCTGAAACCTTCCTCTTAAAGTTAGGGTGCGGGTTATAGGCCTGTGCATGTTATACGCCAATAAATACGGTATGTTTTTCTCCTGACATGTTGTTACCGGTGTTTCTAATATCTGGTGAAAATATAAATCAGGACTCAAATTACAATGGAGGACTTAATATGTTGCTGATTAGGAACTATGGACAGGATAATGAACAACCCATGCTTTCAGACTTTTTTTATTTAAATAGTTTTTTCATGTAAGGTAGATTTAAAGAACTTAACAGACCTTTCCCTCTTTGCTAGCAGGGATTTCTTAAAACATAAGACATTGGGGGTTATTTACAAAAGGCAAATCCACTTTGCACTGCAAGTGCACTTGGAAGTGCAGTCGCTGTAGATCTGAATTGAGGGGAAGCTCTGCTGATTTTATCATCCAATCATGTGCAAGCTAAATTGCTGTTTTTTATTTTCCTTGCATGTCCACCTCAGATTTACAGTGACTGAACATCCAAGTGCACTTTTAAATGCACTTGCAGTGCACTTGTAGTGCAAATTGGATTTGCCTTTCGTAAATAACTCCCATTATGTCACCACATTCCAGTAGTTTGATTTCTGTTGAGAGTGTCACTTATTCTAGAATGTTACCTTCCTCACCTTATGGATTCACTTGTTTCTATTCCTATAAACAATACACCATTTAAATAGCATGGACTTGGCGGGGCCGTTGAGGAAAAGTTTATGTTTCAACACTTGCCGCTCTCAGTACTATGTCTATCTACCTATGCTCAGTTGAAAGACCCAATAAAAAAGCCAATATTCTTTATCAATTGTGGTGTTCAGACTGTATAGGGGTCAAGCAATAAGCACCTTTAGTGGAGGGCAGAAATGTTTATTGCACCAAATATTCCAACATAACAGAAAATAGATTCTTGAGTGACAGTTGATTGTTTTTTTTATTGATGAATAAGGCTTTACTGTGCAAACATTTCTGCATTGCATTTATCTCTTGGCTGAATTGAGAAGAGGACAGGGTTCATCCCAGATCTGTATGAATCATTTGAGAATGTGTAAATGTCTTATTGCCTATTCGCTATTTGACATATGCCTTCTTGTGAACCCCCCCAATGGGAATTGGGGCAGTCGATACACACTTTTTATCAATCAATTTAGCCTGTCAAATGTATCTCATTTTCTCTCTGCAAGGAGGAGAGGGAGACAGAATGCTGCAGGAAGAGAGGGATCGTTAGTAAAGGAACATTGCATTTAATCACATGATACCTCAGAGCTGGTTATGTGATCATTCAGGGTCAGCTCCTGAATTTCTCTCGACAACCTGTGGCTACAAGCAGCAGCCCAGTGTTGGAACTGAGCAAACTCAAACAGCACACAGCCTGCAAGCATAGCATTATTGTTTCAAAGTAGTCATCCTGATTAGCTAATCACGGTGATAGCATGAACTACACATAGGCTAGTATTCTCTCAGCATGGGGAAATTGCAAGAATAAGTTGATCTTCCGACTACAGGCACCAAGAGGCTAAAGTCCTGGATAAAACCCTCAAAAGTAGCCAAAGACAAATATCTATAAGGCTAAACATAAAAAACAAAAAACAAAATCCAAGGTAATACTAGTTGTTCTTATTACAGCTGTCTCCAGAGTCCACAGTGACGTGGCAATAGTCGCTTCAGTATCTTATTACTTTGGATATGAGTCCTGCAAGCATTGGCAGAAAAAGCAATGTCTTAAGCCCCGTACACACGATCCGAATATCGTACGAAAAATGTCGTCCGAGGAAGAATCGTACGATAATCGGATCATTAGTACAGAGCTTCGAGAGCCGATCAGGACAGTTCATTCGATATTATTCTATCGGACATCCACGAAAATTTTCCTCGTACGATAACAAATCGTACGATTTTCATTTAGTCAGTACAGTTGTCGTCCGAAAATACAATACAAATACATTACAACACATGACATCACTTCTGATTTTTTTTTCTGTCGTACGAGAATTTTCGTGACTTTAATAACCTATTTAATTTTACTTGCGACTATTAAGCGAAAAAAGTCGTACGATCTGTCGTACGATATTCGAATCGTGTGTACGGGGCATTAAAGTAGGACAGGATCAAAGTTAGGAAAGCACTTAGGAGGTCAGTTGATTGAAATCAAGCAAGCGGCTGTGTATAATCCTGCTTGCAGCTATTTCTATTGACCTGGCATATGAGGCTTGGAGAAGTTGTAGATGTGCTGCACAAAAAGATGAAAATCTATTCTGCAATGTTTTATGGGTTCATTGTAGCCAGCTAGTATGCTATATAGAAAAAAATATATTGGATTCTCCTGATAGACATGAGATTTCTTATGAATGTGTTTTTGAGTTAAAGAGCCAGTACGATATTTTTGTCTTCAAAAATTAGGGTTCCTGAAATATAGTCAACCTGGTGCAAAAAATATAAATTTGTAAAGAGAAAGAAAGACAGCAGATACATTTTAGGCAGATTATTAAATATACATTAACCGCTTCAGCCTGGGACCTTTTTGGTGGTCAAGGACCAGGCCACTTTTTGCGATTCGGCACTGCGTCGCTTTAACTGACAATTGCGCGGTCGTGCGACGTGGCTCCTAAACAAAATTGACGTCCTTTTTTCCCACAAATAGAGCTTTCTTTTGGTGGTATTTGATCACCTCTGCATTTTTTTTTTTTGCGCTATAAACAAAAATAGAGCGACAATTTTGAAAGAAAATTCAATTTTTTTTACTTTTTGCTATAATAAATATCCCCAAAAAATATATAAAAATTTTTTATTTTCCACAGTTTAGGCCTATACGTATTCTTCCACATATTTTTGGTTAAAAAAATCACAATAAGCGTTTATTGATTGGTTTGCGCAAAAGTTATAGCTTCTACAAATAGGGGACTGTTTTATGTCATTTTTATAAATCATTTATTTTTACTAGTTATGGCGGTGATCAGCGATTTTTATCGTGACTGCGACATTATGGCGGACACATCGGACACTTTTGACACCATTTTGGGACCATTGTCATTTTTACAGCGATCAGTGCTATAAAAATGCTCTGATTACTGTAAAAATTACACTGGCAGTGAAGGGGTTAACCACTAGGTGGCGCTGCAGGGGTTAAGTGTTTCCCAGGGAGTGATTATTACTGTGAGGGGGCGTGGCTACACGTGACATGTCACTGATGACCGTTCCTGATCACGGGGAACGGTCATCAGTGACAGTGTCACTAGGCAGAATAGGGGAATGCCTTGTTTACCAAGGCATTCCCCTGTTCTGCTCTTGCCGACCGCAATCGTGGGACTCCCGGGAACATCGAGTTCCCGGGACCCGCGGCCGCACTCATGAGGCACGTGGCGCGTGCCCGCAGGGCGGCAGATTTAAAGGGACTTACCTGTACGCCAATCTGCCTGCCCGTGCCATTCTGCCAACGTACATCGGCGTGCAGCGGTCGGCAAGTGGTTAAAGACTAATATCTTTCAAAAATAAAAGTATAGTTTTCTTGGGGATATAAAGTCTTAAGCAACTCTCTTACATTAAAGTTTCTTGTAAAGCCATCCTATTCTAAGAACAATTCATCAAACCAGCAGCTAGATTTTAGTAGACTTTATTTTTTTTATTTTTTGGGGGACAGCTAAGATGATTGTTAAAGTTAGTAATTATCTGCTAAGTAGCAGCATGCAGCCGCTGCATTTTGTTATGCAGTGTATGGGATTACAGCTGCTATAGATGTTACAAGTCTGTAGTGTCTAAGGCAGGCCATAGATGGTACAAATTTCTTTGGTTGCAGGAAAGAAATTGGCACAATTCCCCCATCAACACAGACAGTGTTGACGGGGAAATCCCTCCTGCTGAGCAATTGTCTGCTCCTGGCGGGGGGGGGGGGGGTGGGGTTTAGGGGCGGGTAGGGAAGCTGTCCTCTTCAGAGAAGATAGTGATTATTGCTAACAGCTATAGCAGCTGCTAGCGACAAACCGCAAATGAATACGGCAAGTGGTTGTACCCAAGTTAATCGATCTATCAACTTGGTACATTCAGCCTGCCCACACACAGTTTGATTTGAACTGTCTATGGCCAGCATTAACTTGTTAATTATATCTAGTGAAGGGGGAGGAAAGTACTAAACTAACAGCAGGGCGCTAACATAGCATTTCTCTTCAAATTTGTCCCTGCAGTACACCCCTGTTCTATTTCCACTTCTGTGAGTGAAGAACATCCTCCAACACCTTTGCCACAATTCAATTCTTGAGCCCAAACAACCTATTTTGCAGGCCCATTATTGTCACTTGTTGGGGGGAAGGATGCATATGCTCAAAGGAAATCTAGGAAAAATAAGAAGGTTGCCATTATTAACTATCTTCTGAAATATTACTGTAGATGCTAGGCCACCAATAAATTCAGCACTTTCTGAGTAATTAAACTTGAACAATACTGCAACATTTAAAATCACAACTTCTGCTATGCATGCTTGTTCCAAATAGAACTTAAAATGGAATTCCAGGCTAAACCTAACTAATCTAAAAAATGCTCCCTCCCCCTCTTCGTACAAATGCTGACTAACCTATGTAAGAAAGATTTATATACCTACCTAATTTCAGGCTGTTTTAGTACAGTCACATGATCTGGCTCCCCTGTGTCAGCCAGAGGCAGCTGCAAAGGGAGTGCGGTTGGGCAATAGTAGCCTTTGGGTGATATCAATGCTCCAAGGCATTCCAGCCGTGTCAAGTGCTCTCCCCTGCAGCTGCCAGTGACACTGACTAACACAATAGGGATCATGTGACCGGACTGGAGTAGCTTAAAAAAATGGTAACTATATACATCTTTCTTAAACAGGTTAGTCAACATAGGTGTTAGGAGAGGAGAGGGAGCATGTATAACCCTTTGCCGCTGAGCGGACGCATATATGCATCCTCGGCTTTCGGGGGTTATACCGGGATGATGCCTGCATCATCCCGGTACCGTTGTTTAGAGCCGGCGATTGGCTTTCCAGGTATAACAACCGATGCGGCTAAAAGACGCTCGGTTGTTATACCGGAGGAGCGGGAGGGGACATCCCCCCTCCCGCCGCCTCCGCCGCTCTTACCGGGCCTCCCGTCCCACCGGGAGACCCGATCCACGATCCGCCACCTTGGGCGCCTAGAGAGAGACTGAATCGAAGCCATGACCGGCTTTGATTCAGTCTCTTCACTGTAACCACGGAAGCGACGTCATAACGTACGTCCGGGTTACTCAGCTGCCAATGGCGCTGGATTTAAAAAAGTACACAGTATTCAGAATCGCCGTTTTCGGCGATCTGAATACTTTGAAGTGCAAAGGAGGGATTGGGAGTCTTTTAGACCTCCGATCTCTCCATGAAGAGTACCTGTCACCACTTATTACTGTCACAAGGGATGTGTGCATTCCTTGTGACAGCAATAAAAGTGATCACATTTTTTTTTTTTTAAAACACAATTTTTTATTATAAAAATAAATAAAATAAATAAGAATTTTTTTTTTTAAAGCGCCCCTGTCCCCGCGAGCTCGCTCAACAAAGAAAACGCATACGGAAGTCACGCCCGCATATGAAAACGGTGTTCAAATTACACATGTGAGGTATCGCCGTGATCGTCAGAGTGAGAGCAATAATTATAGCCATAGACCTCCTCTGTAACTCTAACCTAGTAGCGGTAAAAAATTAAAGCGTCGCCTATGGAGATTTTAAGGTACCGTAGTTTGTCGCAATTCCACGAGTGCGGGCAATTATAAAGCATGACATGTTTGGTATCTATTTACTCGGCGTAACATCATCTTTCACATTATACAAAAAAATTGGACTAACTTTACTTATTCATTTTTTTTTTATTCACGAAAGTTAATTTTTCCAAAAACAGTAGCGTATAAAACACAGCTGCACAAATACTGTGTGACATAAAATATTTCAACGATCGCCATTTTATTCTCTAGGTTCTCTGCTAAAAAAAATTTATATAATGTTTGGGGTTTCTAAGTAATTTTCTAGCAAAAAATACGCATTTTAACTTGTAAACACCAAATGTCAGAAATAGGCTTAGGCATGAAAGGGTTTTTAAGATTAGTTAGGTTTAGTCTGGAATTATACTTTAAAGTTATTAGATTAGCACAACATCCAGGCAATTAGGATTTTCAGGAGAGGTAAGCAATGGCAGCCTCCACACTCGCTTTGTACAGATATCCTTTAACATCCTTTAAGTCACTTGAAATGAAACTTTTTGCAGTGTCAGCATCATACAAGGGTTCTTGTGCGCCAGCCTGTAATAGCTTGTTAGCAGGCCATTTTCAGTTTTCAAACCTATGACAGGTCGGCTGACAATTACACCATTCTGCAACACTGTACCCAAATTAATTATATATCTTTTTTGAGACAGATAGAACTTTATTTTGCGGTATTAACCATTTTTTGTATTTATTACTATATAAAAGAAACAGACCAAAAACTTAAAAAAAAATAACAGCTTCCCTTAAAATTAAAATGGCAGAACAATACAAAGACCTCCAAAATGACTCAACTTGAAAAGTAGACACCCAAAAGAAATCTAATTTTTTTGTACAATTTTTTTTGCAGAAACATGCTGATATTGGGGAGGTTAAAATATAGAATGTGGTAATGGTGCAGTAGATACAGCACATAGTGGTCATACACAGAGGGAGGAAGAGATGAAAGGGTAATATCAGTACAGTGGGAGGATATGGGTTAATGTGCAGATGTGAAGGATAAGTAAGATGTTAATATACTGGTCACATAGAGTGGCAAACTGGAGATCAGATATATAGGAGAGAAGGGTGTGAAAGATTAATTAATTTAGTACATTTTTGCTCTATTTCTTTAATAAACTGTGGTATTATTTCTAATCATGGTTTTTGGAGAGATGATTTTATAGTGAATTTATGTGTTTAATACCTTGCTTTGTGTTGTTGAGGAGAATTTTCGCATTTATGTACTTTGTATAATAGTGTAGCGGGGGTTTCCTTTAAGGCCTCAGAGACTACTGTACCCATAACCCCACTGGGCACCCAGGGTGCATTGCCCCGAGCAAAGACTGCTGGGGTGGACTTTATAAGAGGAAGGCGAAGCCGGGTTCAGTCTCTTTGGACACCGCTCGCCCAGCAAGTGGGACTCCTTTCCGAGCCTGTGGTGATACAAGGCCTGAAGACTGGGCCTTTCTTCAAAGAGCCTTCCGCTTTCACCCAGGAACCTCTCTCCATACTGTTGCTGCATCGTGACCCGGAGGACCGAAGACTTGGATGTCGTGAGACCTGTTTACCAAGACACAGCAGCGGGAGATACGGACACGGACTCGTCCGGTTGGGTGAGAGAGCACCTGCTCAGAGAACTATATACGATCTCCAGGCCCAATAACTGTTGTCCGGAGTTATCAATAGTGTTGCGCTGCGCACCGGAGAGACAGTGCATCGGAGCAGCTTTAGAGATTGCCTTAATTCACCAAGTTATCAAAACCCCTTTACCCTGTGGATTACAGTATTTCTTCAACAAGTGCACCACCGTTTTGCTAGCGAAGATTTTCCCCTACGGAACTTCTACACAGTACAGTCAGGCCTGACTTAGCGTAGACATTGCTGGGCGCCATTTTTTGCCCACGAGGGGGAATAGCTGCAGCGGGGACCATTAGATTTATGCACCATACTGTATATCTGTCTGTTTGTTGAGATACTCTTCTATTGCAGGGATCTGCACATGTTATGCACACTGTTGATTATATGCTTACCCAATAATTTGAGTAAAAGTGCAAAGGTTAAGTATACTGGTGTTGTGTCATTTACTTTGCAGAAGAGACGGGTAAAGATAGCTATACTCAATTGCTGTGTGTTTTCTATTATAGGATTGTGTCTCCGTGAGTTGCAGGCTACACATCCCCTACTAACTGTGCCAAGGGAGGATAGAGCCAATTGCCAGGGGTTGACAGGGTGCATTACAGGGGCCCAAAAATTATACCAGCAGCCCTCTTAACTGGGGGTATCGCTACAATAGGATTATATTACATGCAATATACAGTATCGCTCCTTTGTTGATGGAAACTCTTTCAGCAGCAGGATTGCAAGTGTCACATGGGCTTTTGACGTTAGCAAGAGCTAATCAACATTATTGATGTTCACTGTCTGTCAATCAGTACAGGTAAATTCAAATTTGTATTTTTTTTTCCTATAAAACAGCAGAGTTTTTTTTCTATCTAAGCTCTAAACTATATTTTAATTTATATGTGTCAGAATCTTAGAAGAAATATTGTCTACAAACTGAATTATCTTTTTTTTCTGCTCTTATAAATAATAAAATAATTATGTTTATTGTACTTATTTCTTTACACCTTTGAGCTAACATTGAGATATCTCCTGCAGATCCTTTACATGTTCATGATAGATCCAAAATGAAAATATATAGGAGTATACATGGATAAACAGTCTGTCTAAATTGCATTTGCCATGGGCAGTCCATACACTCAACCAATTGCTGTAAAAATACAAAACACTACAGATTATTCCTGCCCCCCCATGGAAAGGAATGTGCATGGCAGGCTTTCCCCCCACCAATGAAGGTTTGGGACATTGCTACCCCAGTTAGGACTTTGTTTAAGATACATTAGGACACTGAAATTTAGCAGGGCCACTCTTTTCTTAAATTAGACCTACGTTTTTACATAAGAAAATGTTTTTCTCTACAAAGAGTTAACTGTGTGCCTAGCAAGTGTTTATGTATTTACTGTGTGGTGCTTTTACTCAAAGATGTGACAGTCTTGACAATAGTGTTGCCTTATGGGTTTATGTGAAATCTCCATTAATAGCTGTAAAATATTGTAATTATGAATATATTTCATTTAGCTTGCATATATGGAATCGTGCAATATGGTGTCACAGAAGTGCCTGGTAGTACAGACACTTTGGTGCCTAGGCTTGTGTATACAAACAATGGAGATCCCAAACCTCATTGTTTTACACCTACTCACTTCAAAGGATCCCATGCTGGGATATGCAATGAAGGGAGGCCAACCCGTAATCAATACCTAACTTCCTGGGAAAATTCAATTAAATCTCCTGCCCAGAATAGTCACAAGGATTTGCATGAAAGGGGGCTGACTTATGTAGTAAGCCCTCCAATAAAGAGCCAAGCTATGCCAGCCAATGGGGCATCAGCATGCAGGGATATATACGGAGTCTAGGGGATGATAACGCTCTCTTTATGGAACAGCAGCCATCAGGATGGGACTAAAGGGTATTTGTGGAAAAGGTCTGTTTTACTTGTAACTGAATATGTTTGTACATTAATGTTTTAAATTAATATACTCTGTATTTCTCCATGTAATTCTTTTACTTTAACCTAATATTTTCTGTGTATTAGATAGATTACCAACTATACTCCAATAAATGTTATTATGTTAACGCTTTCACTCCTGGTCAAAAGAACTCTCATTTAACCCACATCATATCTTTGAGATATTAAATCTTAAATATTATTGGACGGTTAACAGTGGCGATCACGAAGTTGAGTACAGGACTGAAAATATTTAATATAATACCAAAATTTGTGTATTGCAGATTAAGGGTATTGGGGGGAATTTAAGCTGAGTCAGTTTATCCAGTAGTTTGGAGGTCACAGCAAATCTATATAGGGAAAAATATAGGTAAATATTTTTTATTTATTAGTGGGTTATATATTAACTCTAAATAGGAGGGAGGATACACCACAATTATTTTGTTTTCGTTAATATCCCATAAATATAGTTGAAAAAGTACTTTGGAAGTACCATTATAACCGGTCAATTTAATGGGGAGGAAGTACATAGCGGGAAAAATTTAGTTTTTATTTATTTATTTTGTCCTCACCAAGCTTCATTGCTATCTCTAACCAGTGTTTGAGTTGGCTTTATGGTGAGTACATATGTGTTTTAATCATAAACACAGTGAAAGAGTGTGGTCTTGGTTGTTTTGTTGAGAAGGTTCAACAGGTTTTTTTTTTATTTAAATGGTGTGTCCATTAAAGGCATAATATTTGTGTGTAGGACAGTGAAACTGAGCTACAAGAAAGTGGATTGTTTGTTTTTGCTTTTTTTTAGCTGTGGGAATTTACAAGCAATAATATTCTCATTGTTGTCAGTTAAAGTACCAAACAGCAGAATCTAATATCTGATAGCAATTATAGAGGGTAAAATAAGGTGCATTTAGCATACTGTAATATACCTTGAATTTTTTTTTAACCACTTTAATACCAGGCACTTATACACCTTCCTGCCCAAGCCAATTTTGAGCTTTCAGCGCTGTCGCAATTTGAATGACAATTGCGCGGTCATGCTACACTGTACCCAAACAAATTTTTTATCATTTTGTTCCCACAAATAGAGCTTTCTTTCGGTGGTATTTGATCGCCTCTGCGATTTTTATTTTTTGCACAACAAATAAAAAAAGAGCGAATTTTTTTAAAAAAAATATGTTTTTCTTTGTTTCTGTTAATTGTTTTTGTAAATAAGTACCTTTTCTACTTCAATGACGGGCACTAATAAGGCGGCACTGACAGGCACTGATAAGGCGACACTAATGGGCACTGATGAGGTGGCACCAATGAGGTGGCACTGATGAGGTGGCACTGATGGGCACTGATGATGGGCACTGATAGGCGGCACTGATGGGCACTGATAGGCGGCACTGATGGGCACTGATCGGCGGCACTGATGGGCACTTATAGGCGGCACTGATTTATACTTGTGGGTGGCACTGATAGGTGGCACGGGCGGGCACTGATAGGTGGGCACTTATGGGCACAGATGGGCATGGATGGGCACTGATATGTGGCACTGATGGACACTGGTAGGTGGCACTGATGACACTGGTGGCTGGCATTGCTGGGAATCACACATTGTGGTCGTGCCATGATGGTGCCAGTCAGTGCCCATTTGTGGGCACTGATTGGCATATGTTGTTTATGTATTTTTACATGTGGATGGCCATGGGGGACTTACCTGGCCATCCACATGCTTGGGGCTTCCCTGGTGGTCCTGGGCGGCATCCTGGTGGTCTAGTGTGGGTATCCGAGGGGGGGCTGCGCTGATAAACAATCAGCGCAAACCTCCCCTGTCAGGAGAGCCGCCGATCGGCTCTCCTCTACTCGCGTCTGTCAGACGCGAGTGAGGAAGAGCCGATCAACGGCTCTTCCTGTTTACATCGTGATAAGCCGTGATTGGACATGGCTGATCACGTGGTAAAAAGCCTCCGCCAGAGGCTCTTTACCAAGATCAGTCTAGCGGTGGGTCAGACTGACACACCGCTCCACCGTCAATAGATGTCCAGTGTGGATAACACAACCACTTCCTGGACGTCAATCTCCTATTGACTGGGCGGGAAGTGGTTAAGGATAAACTCTACCAATAATTTGATAATCTGAGTTTGTTGTAGATTTTTTATTTTTTTTAAACTGAATTGGGTGTAGCAGATATTGGTGTAAACACGGCTGTGTTTACCTTTCTATTGTCTACCTAGAGGGTTACCTATTGTTCCTTGTGTGCGGATCTCAGCACTTTTGTTTTTGGGTTTAGACTTTATTCTGTGAAGATAGTAGTATTATTTTAATGTTTGTGTCTCCACTCTTGTGCATATTCTATTCACTGCACTTGTACATCATGGAGAAATTGATGGCCAGGATTGCTAAAGTTAAAAATAGCTCTGAGATAATAAGAGCAATGGAGGAATCTAAAAGCCCATGGCACCAGGCACAAGAGTATGTAAATGTAAAACTTACAGAGAAAAAATACAGCAAACGTGAGGGTAAAACAGCACAAATTTTTTCTGCTTTTTGGTTAGCTAACAATTACAGGCCTTTATTGTTGCAAAGCATATCTCTCAAGGAAGATCTAGAAATAGCCAAAAGTAATATCAGTACTCTTAAGCCTCGTACACGCGATCGGATATTCTATGGATTCTAATCCGATGGTTTTGTCCATCGGAAATCCGATGAAGCTGACTTCCATCAGTCTTGCCTACACACCATCAGTCAAAAAACTGACCGTTCCAAACGCGGTGACGTAAAACACTCCGATGAGCCGAGAAAAATTAAGTTTAATGCTTCTGAGCATGCGTTGACTTGATTCTGAGCATGCGTGGGTTTTTTATCCGATGGACTTGCCCATAGACGATCGGAATTTGCTATCGGTTTTTGATCCATCAGAAAAATGTAAAACATGTTCTATTTTTTAAAACCGATGGAAAAAAGACCGATGGGTCCCATACACGATCGGTTTGTCCGATGAAAAAATCGTGTGTACAGGGCTTAAGGGTTTCTATGACAAATATGAATGCTAGCCACCAGCAGCCAACAATAGACAACCAAAACGAGCAGGGAGAGGTTGATCAGCTGATATGGGGGCTGAAGGCTGCAGACAGTAAATGTAAACAATTGTCTGCATCTTCCAGCCCGGGGCAGCGTGTGCAAAAAAACACATATAATAGATTGTAATGCAACCAGTTTGAGTATTTCTAGAAGCAAAAGGAAATGATCTCTGTCTGGAGTATGTGTTAGTTTAAACAACTCATTGAAAGGTAGGAGCTCTTGTGAAAGTGCCCCTATATCTACGAAGACAGGAAAGGTTGTTAATCAGGTTTTAGCCATTGAATATTCTCAGCCTAAAACCACACCAGTTGTTAAGAGACGCTTTAATACTTTACAAAAGATAAAGTGCTTCACTTGTGGTTTATTCAGCCACATTTCCCAGTTTTGTTTGCCTTCTAGTGAAAAGATATTAAAACCGAATCAATATACAACAAAGAGGCGTGACGTGGAAGTGTAATCACCACGCTGGGGGGAAGGGCCTAGGAAATCTAAAAATACAAAATCATGCATCCCTTCCTCAACTATTAAGGCAGAAAATGAGGCTTTACAGTATGAGATTAGGCAAATGAAACAGGAACTGGATGAGTTTGTGAAAGAATTCCAATCCTTTAAAAGAAACATTATTGACTCCTTGAATTTGAAACATGGAGGGAGTAATTTGTCTATCGGGAACCAAACCAGTACACTAAAACCGGGGATAAAATACAAGATATAAGTTATGTTTTAGAGGTCTAGGGCATTTTAGTTTCACTAGATCAAAGTGGGAATGTCATTGACCATTTATCAATGTACACATAAGAATGTTGTATTGTTTGCTTTAAATAAGTTAAAGAGAAAGAAAAAAAGAGGGGTTAGAGTAATAACTGTTTTCTACAAGTTATCTTTTTTTCAGGTTAAGTGAGTTCCTGAAAGTATATGCACATATAAAGCAGCGGTATGTAGATACCTGTACATATGCGTAAATATGCGCCTAACAAAGGTAAAGTATAGTATTCCATTGTTTTTTTGTTTTTTTTTCTCTTGCTTTCCTTTGTATTCTCCCAGTGGCCAGAAACGCCTAGCAATTAATTTGCAATTACCAAAGCTCTATCCAAAATCTAGGGGATTCAATCTAAACGAATGTGTGTGTGTCTGAGTGATGAAATGGATGTGTATGAACTGTCCATATGTAAACAAGATTTTTTGTTTTATGGCCATCAATAAGTGTGATCACATTAATGTGCATGCTTTGTACTGTTTATGTTTATTTTATAAAAAAAAATCTAATTTGTAATGAGCTCAATACTGGTACCAGTTTAAACTTATACCTTTTTTTTACAAATTGAAATGTATTTGCGAATATATAACCTGTGCACAGATACGAGATCTCGATCCCTATAGCTCGGAGAAACTGTAGGGATTTTTTTCCCCTTTCCTGTGGCTTAGAGTGAAGTTTCATTCACTCGGAAACTACATAATACATTACGTTGCACCTTGTGGCATCTTATGGATTCAGTAGGTCTTATGTTTTGTCTTGTTTTTCTTTCCAAATTGATGCATGTGCTGTTAACATGTGTAAAGGTTTTATGTCTACATGTTGTCTTCTTAGACTTTAAGTACTTACAAACCCACCATGTTTTCCTATAACTTTTTGTTTGTCAGAGTACAGATGTGGGTGAGTCTGTACATTTTTCACTGCACTTACTGTTGATGGACTCATTACCTCTGCTGGAAGTCTGTTCCAAACATCTACTGCCAATTAGTCCATTAGGAACCTCTCAAAGAGGTATAGTGAAGTGTTATTAATGTTTTTTTGAGTTTTGTATTTTAGAAGAAATACACACACAAGGACGGATGATTGGACCAAGACTGGTCAAATTACTTTGAAACACAGAGGACCTTAAAACATAGTTTTTATGTTTATTTTAAGGAGAAGCCTCGAATGGAATTAATTACAGTCAGGCCTACAGTCAGGCCATTAAACTTCTGGCCTCTCTCTGATACAACTTCCTGTGGCCTGTTGGACTTTCAAATTGATTTTCACTGAGAATCAATTAATATGTTAATCACTACTGAGAGATGGCGTTGCCTTTTGTATAGCTGCAATTTTTAAAGGCAGTTTCAATCATTTTTTTTAACAAAAATACAGATTCAATGCTCTTTAACAATTTAAAGGTTGGTTTAGTTTTTTTTCCTTTTTCTTTTAAGGAAAACTATTTTTCTTTCTTTCCTATATCACCTATTTAATTTTTTTGGTGATTCTTGAGTTTGGGTTCGCTATGGTGAAATAAAAAAAAAAAAAGAGGGGAGTATGGGGAACATTATATGTGTATTATATAAAACAGTTCAAAATGTTGATATAGAATATTAAAGCTTCCCTGTAGCATTTTGGGTGGGACAAAGTTCCAACAGTTTTTTTTTCTCTTTCGACATTGGATAATTGTTTTATATAACTGTATGTCATTGTAGCTATTACCAACTATGACAATAGTAACAGTAACACCTGGGTTTAGCAACAGTCATGTGACTAGTTTCCTTGTACATGTGACATACAGTCCTCTCTACAGTTCTAATATTTGGCAGTCATCATATGTGGTCATTGGTAATTTTTGTTATGTTGGTCAGTTTTTATTTTTGTGCCATAACTAAGTTCAAAGAGCATTGCTTGAATATCATATAGATATACTGGGACTTGTGAGACTCATAGTGATTGGCCACACGGTCAGACTTTTTGCCAACAAACTTCATTTTGAGCAAGTTTGCCAAAAAATCCAACCGTGTGTACGCTCCATCGGACAAACTTTTTTGGTTTTCATCGGACAAAAGTTCGGTCTGCAAACGGACAAACTTTTGGCCAACAAAAGTCCGATGGAGCAAAGTCCGACCGTGTGTACAGAAAACCATCGGACTTTTGTCCGATGGACAAAACAAATAATGTTAAAATCAACCACCAATAGCAGAAGTTGACCAAAGGGTGGCGGTAAAGAGCAGATTCTAATCTGATGGATTTTTCCATCGGAAATCCGATGAAGCTGACTTCCATCAGTCTTGCCTACATACCATCAGTTAAAAATCCGACCGTCCCAAGCCGAGAAAAATGAAGTTCAATGCTTCTGAGCATGCGTCGACTTGATTCTGAGCATGCGTGGGTTTTTTGTCCGATGGAGTTCCACACAGACGATCGGAATTTGCTATCGTTTTTTTTTCCCATCGGATAAATTTAAAACATGTTCTATTGTTTCTCACCGATGGGGCCCATACACAAAAAAGACCGATGGGGCCCATCGTCTGTACACGGCATAAGAGTTTTTTTGTTTCAGAAGGCAAAGCCAAAAGTTCCAAATATTAAAGGAGATTACACATAAACCATTATTTTAGGTGTGGCCGAGTCTCACATTCTCAGCTGGCCACAAGGGGCTATCTGTTGCCTTATGGGTTTATGTGAAATCTCCATTAATAGCTGTAAAATATTGTAATTATGAATATATTTAATTTAGCTTGCATCTATGAAAGACGTGCAATATGGCGTCACAGAAGTGCCTGGTAGAACAGACACTTCGGTGCCTAGGCTTGTGTATACAAACAATGGAGATCCCAAACCTCATTGTTTTACACCTACTCACTTCGAAGGAACCCATGCTGGGATATGCAATGAAGGGAGGCCAACCCGTAATTAATACCTAACTTCCTGGGAAAATTCAATTAAATCTCCTGCCCAGAATAGTCACAAGGATTTGAATGAAAGGGGGCTGACTTATGTAGTAAGCCCTCCAATCAAGAGCCAAGCTATGCCAGCCAATGGGGCATCAGCATGCAGGGATATACACGGAGTCTAGGGGAGGATAACGCTCTCTTTATGGAACAGCAGCCATCAGGATGGGACTAAAGGGTATTTATGGAAAAGGTCTGTTTTACTTGTAACTGAATATGTTTGTACATTAATGTTTTAAAGGAATATACTCTGTATTCCTCCATGTAATTCTTTTACTTTAACCTAATATTTTCTGTGTATTAGATATACCAACTATACTCCAATAAATGTTATTATGTTAACGCTTTCACTTCAGGTCAAAAGAACTCTCATTTAACCCACATCATATCTTTGAGATATTAAATCTTAAATATTATTGGATGGTTAACAATAGGTAGACAATAACCACCACATCCCTGCTTTCAGGAGAGAGATCTGTGTCGTTTACAGACATAGATCTCTCTCCTGGCTTCCGCTGCACCGATCAGCGGGTTTCGGACAGGAATCATTGGCCATAACTCGTGATCGTCATGTAAGAGAGCCAATGACCATGCAGCCAGATGGGCCGATGTGCGTGCGTCCGCCCCTACCCGGAAAAGCAGAATTACACACACACACATATATATATATATATATATATATATATATATATATATATATATATACGTGATTCTGTGCAGCCGGCCTGCACTGTAGCAGTTAAGCCAGAAGTCAACTCCCTCATTCCTAACTCTCTACACTTTCTATCTTTCTATCTTGATTTTGGGTGATTCTATAAAATTAAATGAATCGATGTGCAGTGAATTTATGTTTGATTCAGACTTCATTTTTTTGCTATTGTCACCCACAGTACTCCTCACTAAAGCACCCCCTTTCTCTCGTTTTTTTACACTTCTTACATTTTAGGATGGAAAAAATAAAAACATTTCCTTGAGAATAAGGTTGTAGGTGCTAACTAAAAAAAAAAGATTCTTCATTTGCACCAAGATCTTCTGCTGTAAAGTACAAGTTCATGTTTACAAAAAAAATCACCCCAGCCCCCTTCCCTAGCCTGGTCACTACAATCAGTAAGTGTAATATATACTGAATGAGTTAAGATAATATTTACATATGGTCATATTTAAAATTTTTGGCACATCTGACTAAGATGTTTGTAATCACTTTTATTCTAATGGCCAATTCACAAAGTGGTTTAGAACTCTACCCACCAAAACCATTCATTCAAATTAGCAATGTGTCACTGCAAATATATTCAATGCTGACATGAAACACATGGATCTCGATTTTTAATATTTCATGCATGTTCAGTTTAGGTAAAAATTAAGTTTTAACCAAATTCTGCTGTAAGTTATATTTTAACTAATAAAAAGACTCCTGGTTTACCTGTTAATAAAAAAAAAGACTATTGTCAAAATGTAATACAGAGACAATCACAATATGGTTTACAACATCAAAAACATAGTGTGGAGCACAGTATGTCAAATGATCTCTTTTATTGGTGGTATAAAAATGTGTAACTGTAAAATATGATGTAATGGGGATCCATTTGGTATGTTTAAAACAGACTTAATTTTCTCACACAGTGTGACCACATTCAAACATAAAAACAATATGGCTGATTGTTTCAGATAGAGGGCACTTTTTTAATGCTTCCATTTAATGTTGCTCTAACCACTGATACAATAATATCTGCAAGTGAATTCAAATGATATTTCAGCTTTAGGCAGATGCAAGAGGTCTGTATCACCCACTATTTTATTATTACTCACGGGGTCTCCAACACCAACCTGCCATACTATCTGAAAGGTCTGCAGTCTCACTGTTCATTATTAGTTAATTATTATTATATTTAACATTTCAAGGGAATGCAGCCAGAGGAGTGAAGCATCTTTACGTGGCTAAATAAAACCCACAGTGTGGGGGTAGAGGCAGATATTTGGTGAGGTGCTTTAATCCCTAGGCAAGGGATGCAAGGAGTAAGTGGGTAATTCACCCTGTAGACGTCCACCAAAAACCGAAAACATTTTTGGATGAACTTACCCATTACATAAAGTGCACCTCAATCTTCCACAATCTTAAGAAACATTGAAATGGTACCTGAATGTTGGGTGAAGGACTTAGTGGTAAGATGGGCTCATCCACAACATGAGATAACCCCTACATATAATGTGATAACAGAAAATAAAGGAAATTGAGATTATTCAGATGACAGAGACAGATTTAAAACAGAGAGAAGGCATATTTTCCAATATAATATTTCCTAGAAGCAATGACACCGAGAAGGAAGTAATGAAAGCCACTTGTCCCTGGAGACACCATATATTATCCAGAAAATCAATTTACTGATTACCTGCATATCCCAATTATACTGAAAGATTTTCATAACAGCCTGCTTGGTAATGTATGTTCAACCAGGCTGTAACGTAATTCATGTTTACACATGTTTTATTGATTTAAGCAATCTTACCTTTTCAATGCAGTGAAGATGGAATTATTGTTTTTGCTTTGTGCACTTAGAGCAAAGTCCATTGTTCCACCAAAACAGGCTGGTGACGAACCATAGCAAATAAGTCGGTTCGGTGAGAGAAAAGCCCCGATAATATAGTTTCTCATATGAAAAGGGCAGATCGTACATTACAGAGATGTAGAACTCATAAATCCTGATATGATCAACAAAGCAGGGCTTCAGCTTCTTTTGCTTCACCTATACAGGACTGAATCTATTTAGGCAACTGCTCTGTGGATGTATCTTTGTTAAGTGTTTAAAGTTAGCAACCACCACAACTGTTATGAACTGGGGAGGTCTGCCTTACATTAGCCATGTATGTTGTGTGAACTACTTTGACAGGTTCTGGACAATTAAAATGTATGTCCAGCCTGGACATTTTTTTTAAATTTTTAAATAGAATGGGGAAAGATCAAGCTTTTTTTTCTGCTATCTGAAGCTCCGTTACAGAGATTTTCACATATCACTTCGAAGATAATGGTTTCACCAGATAGGAAGTGCAGTAACACAGACACAAATATATATTTTTTCTGTGTAGGGTAATGGGAGGCTAGAACACCTGTTAGCTGTTTATTGTGTCCCTGTTGCAGACTTTCCCTCATTTCCTGTCCATTGAAAAAGTTGCTGCAGGCAATAACTAAGGTGGAAACCTCATTAACAGAGCCCTAACAAGCAGTAAAAGCCCACGGGGGTCCTAACAGATGAAAATAGAACCTATACTATGCATTGAGTCAAGATTTTAATATGAACTTTGTTCTAGTTTCCAAGAAAGGCTCATCCACAACAATACATAACTTGTAATCTGTTTCAATTCTATTTTGAGACATCAATGTAGATTTTAAAACAATATCATATTTTTCATAGGCTAGGACGGAATTTATGAATTAATTTTTATTTCTGAATCAGAAAGGGATTACTAGGTCTTACCATTAGTACGTATTTCATGGCAGCCTTCATGCATCAGTAGTATGTAAGAATGACTTAGATTTGAACTGTATATATCATAAGGGTGAATTAATTTGGAATACTTTTCAGGGAATGAAAGATTTACAGTAAGTATGCGTATTACAATATTAAGTATATTTCAAAGCACATAAATTGGACTTTTCAATACTGTGGATGTATTGCTTGATTCCCATAATATCTGTGCCTACAATCACGTGTTAGGATTTTGGAGGGCTATGAAAGATGGTCTTATTGACTTTATAGCCCAAATACAACCAAATTTATTTTCAGGTGGTGGTGATCTGGGCTTGATAAAATTATTTTTAAAGTTTGCAGTTCATGGAAATCTGTTTTTAGAATACTCAATTTTATGTCTTTGTCCCTTATTCTCATTTCCTGTTGCACGTGTTGGATGGTGACTACACACTATAAGTTATCAGATTATTTTCAAGTCAAGGTGGGAAAAAAGCATGTGATACAGGCCAGCTAATAAAAAAGGCCAATGATCCTATACAAAAGGAAAATTAC
Source organism: Rana muscosa (assembly GCA_029206835.1). Taxonomy (NCBI): domain Eukaryota; kingdom Metazoa; phylum Chordata; class Amphibia; order Anura; family Ranidae; genus Rana; species Rana muscosa. The sequence continues at coordinate 713,947,580 of CM055118.1, forward strand.
ATTAAGTAACTAAGAAGAATTTCCACAGTTTTCTTTCTGCAGTGAAGCAACACAAATTATTGTATTCTCACTTTGCACAATAGAAAAATGTTTCAAGTTCCCTACCGTGGTCTTCTCCAGACAATGTAGCAGGTGGTGATGTTGTGTTGCAAATGTAGACCCAGTTTTTTTTTGCTCCTCACGTGAGCCCTGTAAATAAAAATAATGCATTAAAACGTTGAAATGTTCTTATTTTAACATCCTTTTAAAGATGTATATATATTTATATATATATATATTTATATATATATTCAGCATATAATACTTTAAATACAAATCCAATAGATTTACCCAGTTTGGAATAAAAAAATATTTCTCCACACTAAATGTGCACTTTTTATTCTTAATAAAATCCCTTTCTTTAATAATTTTCCCTACCTTGAATAATATATGAAAACATTTTTTTATTTGCCTTCTGAATCTGCAGTTCTACTAAGATTTCTGGTCTGAAATATAACACCATTTAGAAACAGAAGTAGCAAATCACATTTTGTGGCCTTTCTAGCCTTACACATTATTTCACATTCAGTTTCTATAAATATTTTAATATTTGGATGGAACACAATTATGCTACTATATATTCTGATTTTCCTATAAGATGTTTGATGTTTTAAGCCATTTCATTCATTGGCATGCTTGAAAAAGGAGCAGTTTTTCAAGATCTTGTACCGTAAATGTTTTTTTCTTAGTAAGCCAATAAAGGTGTCACTCTGTCCGTACTTTTAAACCTATGCAATATCATTTTTCATATTTGGCAGGATACCAAATATAGGGTTTGTGCTAGTGAAGACCAAATGAGTGTCAGTGAATACCCGATATAGTGAGAATTTCAGTGCAACGCCTCCTCTGAGTTTCTTAACACAGCAAAATGTTCCTCAGACAGGAATCCATTCACCGAAGAAGTGTAGAAGGGTGATAGTTATGTCCCAGAAAATTTCAGTGACACTCCTCCTCAGAGTTTCCTGCAAACTGTTATTTGGACAGTACCCTTTCACTGAACAACACGTGAAAGGGGGAGCCTTTGTTTCCCATTAAGGATCCCAACCAGGATGCAAATTAAATTTCAGTTTCCAAAACCCTAACCTCTCAATAGGCAGTGTAGTGTGTTAGCTTACTCAATTTTACTCAATTTTTCCTACAGCATCAATACACTGACACTAGGGCTGCTCTGTGTTCTCACTTCCTTTTACAGTGAGGAACTATGTTATCCAAAAGCCCCCTTATTGGCTAGTCTAAGCCTGTTGGCCAAGATTCAAAAGCAATACAGTGCATTATGGTGTAAAAAATGTGCCTGCCAATCTCAAATTTACAGGGCTCATTGCAAACCAAAGGTAGTGACAAATATGAACCTCATCCCTAATTAGGACTAAGTGACATCTCAGCAGTAATATCACCTATGCCTTTTCTTATTTCTCTACCACAAGACAGTTAAAAGTATGGTACACATGGACCTCAAAGGAATGCAGTCAATGTCCATTATGCATGGAACAATGCCTTCTAACAGAACAGAAACTTGCAAAGTCGTATTTTAATAAAAAAACATTTCAACCTACTTTTACTATTACTATTTTTCCATGGTTCATTTAATAATCAATTTTTTTTTCAGTCTGGATATTTCACTAATTCCCTTATTATAGATAACATTTTTTGGTTTAGTCTCATTTTCCCTTATTAGATAAACTACATGAAATAATGTTAGAATAATGTTACACTGGAGGGTTTTTAATGATTGGCTTTGCTTAAAAAAATATATATCTTTGAAAGAAAGTGATTTAGTGGCATAACCCAATTAAGTCTTACACATCTGCCCTGTTATTTCAGCTTAGTCTCATACCACTATATGCGCTTTACAACATGTAACAACATTAAACAATAGCTTTTTCCCTAACTCTTTAAATCAATCAGTTATCTACATATCCACAGGGTAGACGGTAATTGGATTATGTTTAAATAAGGGTGAAGAGAACACTTAAGCCATATATAATATTTGCCAAACAAAGAGATACAAGAGGCAAAGCCTATCTGCACTGAGACTATCATTTTCATCCTACCACAGAGTCTGTTCACTAAAGGCTAGTTTATACTTGCTTCAAAACAAGGCTTCGGACACGCTTTGTTAAATCTCTCTGAATGTCAGTCAAAGCTCTTGTCACTAAATAAAATGGTTAGCTCACAGTCCTGTTTACACGTGCTTTTGCTTTGTGCTTTGATGAGGCTTCGGTGGGGCTTTGGTGGGGCTTTGGTGGGGCTTCAGTGAGGCTTCATGAGGCTTCGTGGGGCTTCGATGAGGCTTCGGCTTCAAGCGAGCCTTGCCATAGACTGCCATAGGCTTAAAAGACGTTGAAAGCACCACTAAAGCTACACGGGGTATAATTTTTTAAGCAAAGCCAAAGCAAAGCAAAAGCAAGGTGTATACAGGACTGTAAGCTAACCATTTTATTTAGTCACAGGAGCTTTGACTATCGTTCAGAGAGCTTTAACAAAGCCTGTCCAAAGCCTTGTTACAGCTAAAGCAAGTGTAAATGAGTCCTAAGTCTTCCTTCTTTTCTCTGGCTACAAATAACTGGGTTCCATGGAACTCCCTATTCTTGCCCAAAATTTGCCAGCATCACATATTTAAAATTATATTAACATCGTACATTTTGTCTGTGCACCTAAACTGCCATATTTTAAATCTACATGCCCTAATCTTTTAGAAATAAAAAATGTATACCCTTTATCTGATCTCCTGAATGCAGGGTGGATAGAGAGCATAGAATGACAAATCTGCAGTCTTAGCTGCATACTGTATGAAAGTCTTGCTCAACATGGCTGAAAAGAGACCATAAATTGGAAAATGATATGAAATACCTAAATTAGGGTAAATTGCATGGCACTGACAATTTTAGCAAATTATAATTATTTTTCTACATAGGAAATGATGCTACTTATTTATCGATGTTGCTCTATATGATCATGTTATGTAGATAATTCTATTGTTTTGCTATTTCCAAGTATAGATAAAATCAAGGCAGGAAAAAATAAAATTTTCAAGTTAATTATTTACCTATAGGTTTTTGAACTGTTTATTTTGCCATTTGAAATAAGCACATGCAGGCAAAACACATTTATTACAAACACATTTTAAAACATGGCACATGTTGTCACTAAAAGAATTATACTTTATTTACTGCAATATCCTACGATACTGTAGTGATGATTTATTTCCAGTGCAAACTTGTTTATACAGGCAATAGCTTACAAACACTTTTTTGAAGAACACTCGTTTCAGGTAGAATTGATACAAATTTACAGCAATCTCTGAGCAGCTTTCTTTACACTTTTAAATCACCTACACTTCAAGTGTGGGTCCGTGAAATACAGATATTTTTTGGAGTGCTAGTTGTATCTCTTATGGGAAATGAGAGCATGTACAGTACATATGGAATCTAGCTTGTACAAGAAGAGTGTTTGTCAAGCTTTTAGAAAGCACTTGCAAAGCTTTTTTTTCAGCTTCAAGTAACTTCTTTACTTACTAAACTAACTTTACTTATTGACATTTTTAAAAAGCTTCTAGCAGACTTCAGTAATGTTCAGCACTACCTGAAAACTTGGTAAAAGTTTACTGAAGCCTGCAAGCAGCATGTTTAAAGTGACAGTTAGCATTTTCATTGTCTGTGCTTAAAACCCCCAAACTAAAGATAAAGGTTTCTTTAAACTTTTCCCACAAAGCTGCTTGAATACTTCTAAAAGCTTGCTGTACAGCCAAAATGAAAAATGTAATATATTGCAGCGTACCAATCATTAGATGTGGTGTCCGGATTTGTTTTATTTTCCTTAAGTTTTATTTCACCTGGTGATCTAGCCAGTAACACACCTCCCGTATTAAAGTGTCTACACTGTGGCTGAAGGGGCAACAGAGGCACCTTTGGACTACAGCATTGTTGATCTGGGGGAGGGGAGTGTTGGTTGCACTAGTAGATTTAGATACACTAACAAATTGAAGCCACACTCAAGTTAACACTTTATAAGCAGTTACAGCAACAGTTTTCTTCCTTTTGGGATAAAAGGTTTTATACAAATGAACAACATTTTAATAATTGTAAGCACCCCTGTCAGTGGTAAATTGTTTGTGTTGACACTCTAATTGCAGCTTATTCTGTTGAAAAAAAAACAACAGATTTACTGGTGGATCACCAGGTAAAAATAAGAGTCTAAAAAACAAACAAAAAACAAACAAATGCAGTAATCACATCTAAGAATTAGTAAGCTGCAATATAATAAATGTTTGCTTTTGGGTTTAATACTGCTTTAAGCACCTCAATACAGGGCACATTCACCCCCTTCTTGCCCGGGATGATTTTCAGCTTTCAGCGCTGTCACACTTTGAATGACAATTGCGCAGTCATGCAATACTGTACCCATATGAAATTTGTTATATATATTTATTTTTTTAAACAGATAGAGCTTTCTTTCGGTGGTATTTAATCACTACTGGGGTTTTTATTTTTTGCTAAAAAATAAATAACAAAAAGACATACAATTTAAAAAAAAAAAAAGTTTATGTTATAAAATGTTTGCAAATAGTAGGATTTTTAAAACAGCTTACCTGTAAAATCCTTTTCTTGGAGTACATCACGGGACACAGAGCAGCATAGTCATTACTATGTGGGTTATATAGAATTACCTTCAGGTGCTGGCACTGGCAACTTCCAAAACAGGAAGTACCCTCCCCTATATAAGCCCCTCCCATCCGGGAGTACCTCAGTTTTGTAGCAAAGCAATACGTGTCCCCAAAAGAGGGGTGGGAGCTCTGTGTCCCGTGATGTACTCCAAGAAAAGGATTTTACAGGTAAGCTGTTTTAAAAATCCTACTTTCTTGTTCATACATCACGGGACACAGAGCAGCATAGTCATTACTATGTGGGACGTCCCAAAGCAATGCCAAATGAGGGGGGGATACACCATACATAAGCTGGGCGCCATCAGGCATGAGGATCTTTTGCGGCCTGCAACACACTGCGCCCAAAGGCGACATCCTCCTGACTTCTAACGTCCACCTGGTAGAACCTAGTAAACGTGTGTACTGAAGACCATGTTGCGGCCTTACAAATTTGAGCCAGGGAGGCCTGGTGATGCACTGCCCATGAAGTTCCAACTGCTCTCGTGGAGTGCGCCCTAACTTTGAACGGAGGCGGTCTACTTCTCAAGCCATAGGCTTGTATTATGACCTGTTGAATCCACTTGGCTAAAGTAGATTTTGATGCTGCCTGACCCTTTCTGGGGCCTTCCGGCAGAACAAACAAAGAATCTGTTCTACGAATCTGAGCAGTGGCTTTTAGATAAGCTTTAACTGCTCTTACTACATCCAAAGAATGCAATAACTTTTCCTCTACCGAGCTTGGTTTGGGGAAAAAAGAAGGAAGAACCACATCTTGGTTCAAGTGAAACCTCGATACCACCTTAGGAAGAAAGGCTGGGTGAGGGCGTAATACTACTCTGTCCTTATGGATAACCAGATATGGCTCTTTACAGGACATGGCGGCTAATTCCGACACTCTTCTAGCCGAGCATATGGCTACTAAAAATATCAATTTTCTGGTGAGTAGAACCAAGGAAATGTGCCGCAAAGGTTCAAACGGCTGCTTCTGCAGAACCGACAGAACCAAATTTAGATCCCATGGGCATATGGGAGCTTTAATCGGTGGAATAATACGAGTCACCCCTTGCATAAAGGTTTTGACAAGTGAATGCATAGCCAGGGGCCTTTGAAATAGTATTGATAAGGCCGAAACCTGGCCCTTGATAGTACTTAAGGCAAACTTCCTGTCTACAGCCCACTGCAGGAAGTCCAGAATTCTGCCTATAACGTACTTACGTGGATGCCATTTTCTGGCCTCGCACCAAGTGATGTACGCCTTCCAAACTCTATAGTAGATCTGCCTGGATACAGGCTTCCTGGCATTGATTATAGTTGATACCACAGAGTTAGAGAGACCTCTCTTCTTTAGGATGTGGGATTCAATAGCCAGGCCGTTAAACTTAGAGTTAGTAAGGAAGGGTGGTATATCGGTCCTTGCGAAAGCAGGTCCGGACGACGTGGAAGGGTCCAAGGACTCCCCACAGACATTTTGATGATCTCCGCGTACCAGGCCCTTCGGGGCCACGCTGGAGCCACCAGGATCACCGGCTTCTTCTCCAACCTGACTCTGCGAAGGAGTCGAGGCAACAATTGTAGCGGAGGGAATGCATATATCAGTCTGAACTGATCCCAAGGGAACACCAGAGCATCCGAGCCGCAAGCGAGGGGATCCCTTGTCCGGGAGACAAATCTGTCCACCTTTGCGTTGAATCTGGATGCTAGCAGATCTACATCCGGTGTTCCCCACCGCTGACATATTGCTCGGAAGACCTCGGGATGAAGGGACCATTCCCCTGGGCATAACTGTTGGCGACTCAGAAAGTCTGCCTTCCAATTCTCCACCCCTGGAATGAAGACAGCTGATATACATGGGACATGCTTTTCTGCCCATTCCAGGATGTGACTTACTTCCCTCTGGGCTGCACGACTCCTGGTACCTCCCTGATGATTGATATATGCCACTGCTGTGGCATTGTCTGATTGAATTCTGACAGGGGACCCTTGGAGTCTGGATGTCCAGGCTACTAGGGCATACCGGGCTGCTCGTATCTCTAAGAGATTGATGGGCAGGGTTTTTACTACATTTGACCATCTGCCCTGGAGAGACCATTGCTCCAGTACTGCCCCCCAGCCTATAAGGCTGGCATCTGTAGTGACCACCTTCCAAGATATCGGGCTGAAGGGTTTTCCCTTCTGGAGATTCTGGGGGATCAACCACCAGCAGAGACTCTTCCGAACGGAAGGGGACAAAGCCATCGGGAAGTCTAGAGCCTGAACTTTTCCGTTCCAGGCTGACAATATGGCCCTCTGTAAATTCCTTGAGTGGAATTGGGCGTATGGCACAGCTTCGAATGATGCTACCATCTTTCCTAGCAGCCTCATGCACAGGCGTATGGACGGCTGTCTTTTTGCACAAAGCAGACGGACCAAGCCCCTCAAAGAGGATACCTTGTCTAGAGGTAAGAAAATCTTCCTCTGGTCTGAATCCAGCCGTAGCCCTAGATATACCAGGTTTTTCACTGGCTGTAGGGCTGACTTGTCCAGGTTGATGACCCAACCGTGAGATTCTAGATACTTGATTGTATCGACAATTACCACTTCTAGCTTGGCAACTGAGTGGTCCATCAACAACAGGTCGTCTAGGTATGCCATTATCGTTACACCTCGTGTTCTTAGATCGGCCAACAGTGGGGCCAGAATTTTTGTGAACACTCGTGGTGCTGTGGCCAGACCGAATGGTAAGGCTCTGAACTGAAAATGGCGCCCTTCTACTGCAAAGCGTAGAAATTTTTGATGACCTGGAAAGATGGGAATATGCAAGTAAGCATCTTTGATGTCGATCGAGGCTAACCATTCCTCCCCTTGTAGGGCAGCGGTGACCGATTGGATCGACTCCATCCGGAAAGACGGGACGTTTAGAAATTTGTTTAGACTCTTTAGGTCCAATATGGGTCTTATGTCCCCGTTTGGCTTCGGGACTGTGAAAAGGTTTGAGTAGAAACCCAACCCCCACTCTTCCATAGGAACCTCCATAATTACTCCTTGGAGCAATAGTTGTTCTAACGCCAATAGGAGAGACCCTCTTTTCAGAGGGTCTCTTGGCATGCCTGACCACATAAAATGGGAAGGAGGAGACTCTTTTAACTCCAACTTGTATCCCAGAGTTACTGCGGAGAGCACCCATCTGTCTTTGATCGTCTCCCGCCAGGTCTCTGTGAACAACTGAAGTCTTCCCCCCACCCGTTTGAGTGGGGGCAGCCCTTCATAGGCTTGACTTGGAGGCTGGTTTAGTACCCCTTCGGATCCAGGGTTTCTGATTACCCTGTGACTGTCCCTGATTTTTACCCCCTGAGTTTGACCGAGGAGGCCGTCGGAACTGCTTAGTAGCAGACGTCGCAGGGATAGGAGAGGTAGTCCTCTTAAAAGATGGACCCCTAGACCTCTTCTTACTCGGTAAGAGAGTACTTTTACCACTGGAAATCTTCTGGATATACTTATCCAGGTCCTCGCCAAAAAGGCGTTCCCCATGAAATGGGAAGCTAACTAAGAGCTTCTTACAGGGAGCTTCAGCAGACCAGTTTTTGAGCCACAGAAGCCTACGCATATGTACCAAAGACAGCGTGAGGCGGGAGGCCTGATGGATAGAATCCTTGATGGCGTCAACCGCAAAGCATAATGCTCTAGGCAGATCAGCCAGAGCCTGGGCCTGCTGGTCTGGCAAATCCCTCAGGACCATTTTCATTTGATCCTTTAAAGCTTGGCAGACCCCAATAGCTGCCACTGCTGGCTGTGTAACAGCCCCTGCTGTGGAAAAAGCAGATTTTAATAAAGATTCCAATTTTTTATCCACTGGATCTTTGAACATTTGAACATTATCTACTGGACATGTCAGTGATTTGTTCACAGAAGAGATGGCTGCATCCACCGTAGGAACATTCCATCTCTGGGTGAACTTTTCCTCCATGGGATAGATCACCGGAAATTTTTTAGGCGGAACAAATAGTTTATCAGGATGTTCCCAGTCCTGGTATATAAGTCCTTCCAATAATGGATGTATTGGAAAGGAGCAATTAACCTGGGGAGCTTTTAGCGACCCCAATGAGGAGACAGCAGTAGTTGATGGTTCAACAAGAGGCATTTTAAATGCAGATTGAACCATGTCAGTTAGGGTCTGGACCCACAATCTTTCAGTCTGTGATGCTGAAAATGGTTCATCTACTGTCGATTCCTCAAAAACAGAGTTAACCTCCTCCTCATCCCTTTCAGGTAGGTCGGTCCCTTCCTGGGACTGTTGTTCTGCCAACAGGCACTCTAATGGAGGTGATGGAGATCTGGCGCGCTTTCTTTCCTGTAGAGAAGAAGCGATCAATGCAGCCAATCTCTGCTCCAATCCCTCCAGAGTTGAGGAAAAAACCTCCTCTGTTATATATGCAGGAGCAGGTGGACTGAGGACAGCCGCAGTACCTGGCACTCCCGGGGGTTCCTTATGGGTATTAACCTCTGATTTCTCAGGGGAGGAGGGTGCAGATGACTGCTCCAGATCCTCAGAGCCCGATGGAGACCCCCTACACTTCCTGAGAGGTATATCTCAGAGTTTTTTAGGCGGCATATTCCTTAGTTCAAAGCTGAGGTATTCCAGCCGCAATACACCCCTTACTGAAATAGTCTAATGCAATTTGCTGCTATGTACATCAGTGGGTGTCTACTAATGCGTCTTTCTGGGGATGCCTGTATCAACCGCCCGCTGTAAGCCCCTATACCATGCTACCAGCTCCTTTTCATGCTCTGTGTCCATAGCAAGCAGCGTGGACTGAGTCCTTTTATCTTGCTGGGACGCCCGCACATGCGCAGAAGCGCTGGGCGCACAGAGCGCGTCATCCGCCAGGCTCCGCCCCCTTTTTTGAAGCTAAATCTTTTAAAAAGAAAGCGTGTGTGCGCGCGGGCACGCGTGCTCGTGTGCGCTCTTGGCGCCATGTAGGGAGAGGGGCCAGGGTCCCTGTTTCACCAGGACTCGGGGATGGAAGGAAACTACTTGGCAGCATGACAGAGGAATGCAGCTTCCCTGATAGAGAGCTCACTCATCTGCCTGGACTTTTACCCTGGAAGGAATAGTCCCAAGAAAAAAGACGTTCCACAGCGGCCTCTAGTGGACAAACACAGGTACCGCACTTTTGTCTTTTTTTTTTATTTTTATTTAAAACCTCCTTTATGAAAAACATTTCCAGGTTTACAGTTTTTAAAACTTCCTTTATGAAAAAACATTTCTAGGATTTCTTAGGCATATACAGCTATTAGCGGGAATACCTTTTAGGTAACAGGCAGAAAGACATATTAGGCTTGGGGGTCCCCTCAATAGAACCAAGTTCCTGAGGGGCCCCCACTTACCTTTTCCCCGCCGCAGGACTTTGTTTGGTCCACAGAAGCCCAAACTTCACCTTTCACGGCAGGCATTGTACTAGACCTTCAGGGACCGGGTTCCCAAGGATTCCACTCCCCTGGACCTGTATAGCACCCTGCACAGATAGCCTCTTGGTTTTGGGTATGACCAGAGCTCTGGATCCCAGGGTCCAGCCCTCCTAAGAGAGGCATTACAGGCAAAACCTTGCTCTTCTCTGCAAGGCCCGGGTACCGACCGTTTAGCTATGAAGCTTTTTTGGTCGGATCCGGAATAGCTTGCTAAGGCCCAGAGAACCTGTACACAAGCCCAGATGAATACATGTTAACCTTGGCCAACACCTTAGACACTGGCAAAAAACTGAGGTACTCCCGGATGGGAGGGGCTTATATAGGGGAGGGTACTTCCTGTTTTGGAAGTTGCCAGTGCCAGCACCTGAAGGTAATTCTATATAACCCACATAGTAATGACTATGCTGCTCTGTGTCCCGTGATGTATGAACAAGAAAAGTAATTTTCCTTCTTCACTGATGTGTGTTGATGAGGCTGCATTGATGGGCACTGATGAAGCTGCACTTGTTGTGCACTGATTGGCACTGATGAGGCTGCACTGATGGGCATTGATGAGGCTGCACTGATGGACACTGATGATACTGTACTGATGAAGCGGCGCTGATGGGGATTGATGAGGCGGCACTGATAAGCTGCACTGATGGGCACTGATGAGGAGGCACTGGTGAGGCTGCATTGATGAGGTGCCACTCATGGGCACTGATAGGGGGCACTGATGGACACTGATGGGCATTAATAAGCTGCACTGATGGGGCTGCACAGATAATCAGGGCACTGATTATCAGTATAAGTATTGTACTTACTGTGCCTTGACACACAGTCTCTGTGTGACGAAAGGAGAGACAATAACAGGCAAGTCTGTTTAAATTTGTGTGAGCTGTGATTGGGCTGTGATTGGCCCTTTACGATGATCTGTGGTCTGCTGTGTCCAAGGCACACAGTGATCACAGACATTTCCTGAAGCGCACCCTAGGGGGCACACAGGAAACACATTCTTAGGATGTGTCTAGAGATACCCTCCCAGAACTGGAGAGCCAGGCAGTAGTCATATATCGGTTATAGCAGTGTGGGAAAGTGGTTAAACAGACTATATGTCATATGTACAAGACCTAATAGTTTAGTTTTTTTTTTTTATTACTTTACAAACTGATATAATTTTTTTATATTTATATATTTTTCTTTACAAAGAAACATTTATTACAGGGAGCACATTTAACACTTTGAAGGCAGCCTACTAATACGTGAGGAGGGAAAGAAAACAGGGGGAGTAGTAACTACTTTGACTCTATTATGTGTTTGTGTATGTGTAAAAAATATTTTTTTTCAACAAAGCAGGGGACAGCTTAGAAAATTTGTAAAAAAAGAGCCTAGATCTCCACATGCTGGCCAAAAATAAGAATACAAAATGTGAATACACAATATTTCATATTATGTTGACTGAAAAGAAAAAATATATTTATACAAATGTTATTTTCTTAAAATAGGAAATAGACATTAAGCAAGCTGTTGACAGACTGTAGTGGACCTTTAGCAAGTTTTAATATGGCCTAACATTTGCTGAAGTCCGCTAAAAATTTATTTAAAGATATAACCAGTAGGGATGAGCTTTGAGTTCAAGTCGAGCACATGTTCGACTCGAACATCGCATGTTCGGTTGTTCGCCGAATTTCGAACATTATGGGCCGTTTGCGCCAAATTTGAGTGGCGCGTCACAGCCCATAATTCACTGCGGCATCGCAGTGCATTGCTGGCTGATGATTGGCCAAGCATGCACTATGACCCGCATGCTTTGGCCAATCACAGTGCGCAAAAAACGGAGAGCCATAATTTGCCAAAGCCAGGGTGGCTTTGGCCAATTATGTCTCAGGGGGTTTAGTATACTCCCCACACTATATAAGGCCGCCTCCGTGGCGGCCTAGTGTAGTGTGTTGAGGTGGTTAAAGAGAGAGGTTAAAGACAGAGAGAGACAGTGTAATTTATTTTGAGTTAGATAGAGCAGGCAGGCGAGTCAGTTAGCTGCAGTTACAGTGTGTAGAGAGGATATATATGCATCCTAGGTGTTGTATATATATTTACATACTGTATTCAGTTTAGCTAGATCCGTTCCTGTTATTCTCTATACTGACAAGCAGGCGGGTGATTGTGCTAGCTGCAGTGTTTCACTTAGTGTACTGTGTCCTTTGTACAGCGTGTACCTGAATACAATTGTTGGGGTTCTCATACCAATACCACAGGCAGGGAGTTGCATTAATTTCATTTAGTGTACTTCTGTCCTTTGCACAGCGTTCACCTAAAGGTACCCCAATACAATTAGTGGTGTTCTCATACTAAAACCACAGGCAGGGAGCTGCATTGATTTCATTTAGTGTACTGTGTCCTTTGCACAGCGTTCACCTAAAGGTACCTGAATACAATTGGTGGTGTTCTCATACCAATACCACAGGCAGGGGTCTGCTTTATTTTCACTTAGTGTACTGTGTCCTTTGCACAGCGTTCACCTAAAGGTACCTGAATACAATTGGTGGTGTTCTCATACCAATACCACAGGCAGAGAGCTGCTTTATTTTCACTTAGTGTACTATGTCCTTTGCACAGCGTTCACCTAAAGGTACCTGAATACAATTGTTGGTGTTCTCATACCAATACCAATACCACAGGCAGGGATCTGCTTTATTTTCACTTAGTGTACTGTGTCCTTTGCACAGCGTTCACCTAAAGGTACCTGAATACAATTGGTGGTGTTCTTATACCGATACCACAGGCAGGGATCTGCTTTATTTTCACTTAGTGTACTGTGTCCTTTGCACAGCGTTCACCTAAAGGTACCTGAATACAATTGTTGATGTTCTCATACCAATACCAATACCACAGGCAGGGATCTGCTTTATTTTCACTTAGTGTACTGTGTCCTTTGCACAGCGTTCACCTAAAGGTACCTGAATACAATTGGTGGTGTTCTCATACCAATACCACAGGCAGCGATCTTCTTTATTTTCACTTAGTGTACTGTGTCCTTTGCACAGCGTGCACCTAAAGGTAGCTGAATACAATTGGTGGTGTTCTCATACCAATACCACAGGCAGGGAGCTGCTTTATTTTCACTTAGTGTACTGTGTCCTTTGCACAGCGTGCATCTAAAGGTACCTGAATACAATTGGTGGTGTTCTCATACCAATGCCACAAGCAGGGAGCTGCTTTATTTTCACTTAGTGTACTGTGTCCTTTGCACAGAGTGCACCTAAAGGTACCTGAATACAATTGGTTGTGTTCTCATACCAATACCACAGGCAGGGATCTGCTTTATTTTCACTTAGTGTACTGTGTCCTTTGCACAGCGTGCACCTAAAGGTACCTGAATACAATTGGTGGTGTTCTTATACCAATACCACAGGCAGGGATCTGCTTTATTTTCACTTAGTGTACTGTGTCCTTTGCACAGAGTGCACCTAAAGGTACCTGAATACAATTGGTGGTGTTCTCATACCAATACCACAGGCAGGGATCTGCTTTATTTTCACTTAGTGTACTGTGTCCTTTGCACAGCGTGCACCTAAAGGTACCTGAATACAATTGGTGGTGTTCTTATACCAATACCACAAGCAGGGAGCTGCTTTATTTTCACTTAGTGTACTGTGTCCTTTGCACAGCGTGCACCTAAAGGTACCTGAATACAATTGGTGGTGTTCTCATACCAATACCACAGGCAGGGAGCTGCTTTATTTTCACTTAGTGTACTGTGTCCTTTGCACAGCGTGCACCTATAGGTACCTGAATACAATTGGTGGTGTTCTCATACCAATACCACAGGCAGGGAGCTGCTCTATTTTCACTTAGTGTACTGTGTCCTTTGCACAGCGTGCACCTAAAGGTACCTGAATACAATTGGTGGTGTTCTCATACCAATACCACAGGCAGGGAGCTGCTCTATTTTCACTTAGTGTACTGTGTCCTTTGCACAGCGTTCACCTAAAGGTACCTGAATACAATTGGTGGTGTTCTCATACCAATACCACAGGCAGCGATCTTCTTTATTTTCACTTAGTGTACTGTGTCCTTTGCACAGCGTGCACCTAAAGGTAGCTGAATACAATTGGTGGTGTTCTCATACCAATACCACAGGCAGGGAGCTGCTTTATTTTCACTTAGTGTACTGTGTCCTTTGCACAGCGTGCACCTAAAGGTACCTGAATACAATTGGTGGTGTTCTTATACCAATACCACAAGCAGGGAGCTGCTTTATTTTCACTTAGTGTACTGTGTCCTTTGCACAGCGTGCACCTAAAGGTACCTGAATACAATTGGTGGTGTTCTTATACCAAAATCACAAGCAGGGAGCTGCTTTATTTTCACTTAGTGTACTGTGTCCTTTGCACAGAGTGCACCTAAAGGTACCTGAATACAATTGGTTGTGTTCTCATACCAATACCACAGGCAGGGATCTGCTTTATTTTCACTTAGTGTACTGTGTCCTTTGCACAGCGTGCACCTAAAGGTACCTGAATACAATAGGTGGTGTTCTTATACCAATACCACAAGCAGGGAGCTGCTTTATTTTCACTTAGTGTACTGTGTCCTTTGCACAGCGTGCACCTAAAGGTACCTGAATACAATTGGTGGTGTTCTCATACCAATACCACAGGCAGGGAGCTGCTCTATTTTCACTTAGTGTACTGTGTCCTTTGCACAGCGTGCACCTAAAGGTACCTGAATACAATTGGTGGTGTTCTCATACCAATACCACAGGCAGGGAGCTGCTCTATTTTCACTTAGTGTACTGTGTCCTTTGCACAGCGTGCACCTAAAGGTACCTGAATACAATTGGTGGTGTTCTCATACCAATACCACAGGCAGGGAGCTGCTCTATTTTCACTTAGTGTACTGTGTCCTTTGCACAGCGTTCACCTAAAGGTACCTGAATACAATTGGTGGTGTTCTCATACCAATACCACAGGCAGCAATCTTCTTTATTTTCACTTAGTGTACTGTGTCCTTTGCACAGCGTGCACCTAAAGGTAGCTGAATACAATTGGTGGTGTTCTCATACCAATACCACAGGCAGGGATCTGCTTTATTTTCACTTAGTGTACTGTGTCCTTTGCACAGCGTGCACCTAAAGGTACCTGAATACAATTGGTGGTGTTCTTATACCAATACCACAAGCAGGGAGCTGCTTTATTTTCACTTAGTGTACTATGTCCTTTGCACAGCGTGCACCTAAAGGTACCTGAATACAATTGGTGGTGTTCTCATACCAATACCACAGGCAGGGAGCTGCTTTATTTTCACTTAGTGTACTGTGTCCTTTGCACAGCGTGCACCTAAAGGTACCTGAATACAATTGGTGGTGTTCTTATACCAATACCACAAGCAGGGAGCTGCTTTATTTTCACTTAGTGTACTGTGTCCTTTGCACAGAGTGCACCTAAAGGTACCTGAATACAATTGGTGGTGTTCTCATACCAATACCACAGGCAGGGATCTGCTTTATTTTCACTTAGTGTACTGTGTCCTTTGCACAGCGTGCACCTAAAGGTACCTGAATACAATTGGTGGTGTTCTCATACCAATACCACAGGCAGGGAGCTGCTCTATTTTCACTTAGTGTACTGTGTCATTTGCACATCGTGCAACTAAAGGTACCTGAATACAATTGGTGGTGTTCTCATACCAATACCACAGGTAGGGAGCTGCTCTATTTTCACTTAGTGTACTGTGTCCTTTGCACAGCGTGCACCTAAAGGTACCTGAATACAATTGGTGGTGTTCTCATACCAATACCACAGGCAGGGAGCCACATTATTTTCACTTAGTGTACTGTGTCCTTTGCACAGTGTGCACCTAAAACTAACTGAAGACAATTGCTGGTGTTCTCATACTAATACCACAGCAGACAGTAGATTCTGCTAGCTGCAGTATAATCAGTATAGATATATATGTATACATCCCACCTTTGTGCAGCTACATCTCACTGCAGGCCATTAGTATGTCTGGAAAGCAAACAAGGAGAGGCAGACAGTCACGAGCCAATAAAAGAGGGCAAGCAGGCTCTGTGTCTAGAGGCAACAGTGCTGGTTGTGGACACAGTGCATCCTCATCATCTATGGGACACGCTTGTCCTTCTTTTCGGCAGCTAGTCATGTTGAGCCGCAACATGCCGAAGACTTGGTAGAGTGGATGACCAAGCCGTCCTCATCCTCCTCATCCTCTCTCACCCAGGCTCAGGGTACCTTGTCTGGCAAAGCAGCTGCCAACGCGGCCTCTTCCCTCAGCTCAATGGCATCAGTCACTCCTTCCCTAGCCCCACCATGTCCTCCTGAGGAGTCCCCCGAACTGTTTGACCATAGTGTTGGGTAAATGCTCCAGGAGGATGCCCAGCGTTTTGAAGGCTCTGATGATGGTACCCAGCTAGAGGAAGGCAGTAACGTGAGCCCAGAGAGAGGGGGTGCCCAACAAGGACAGCAATCTGGCAGTCATGTTCCCCCACCTGCAGCATACTGCCAGATTTGCTCCAGTGATGAGAAGGGAGGGGATGATGAGGTCACTGACTCCATGTGGGTGCCTGATAGGAGAGAGGAGGAGGAGGAGGAAGAGGAGGCACATCTCCAACGAGGCAGGATGCCCTCCAGGGGCCAGCTTAAGGGCAGCCAACCAACTGCATCACACTGCAGTGTTCCGCATGTTCAGGGCACTGCTGTCTTTGCGCATTATTCCAAAAGTTCTTTGGTGTGGACCTTTTTTGAGACATGTGCAGCAGATCGCACCATTGCTATTTGCAACATATGTCTGAAGCGTATCTCGCGTGGCCAAAACATGAGCCGATTGGGCACCACGTGCTTGACCAGACATATGTCGACCTGCCATGCAGTCCATTGGCAAGTATACAAAAAAGACCCACACCAAAGAACAAAGCAGACTTCTCCTTGCTCCTCATCAGCTGGGATCTCCAACCCCACTATACCTTCAGTCCTCTCTGAAACCTGCACTGAGAGGAATGAAGGTGTAGAATTAGGTGTGTTACAGCCAAGTACTTGCGGGCAATCTGCTATCGGTACACCGACGTCAGATTGTACCAGGCAAACTTCCCTGCCCCAGCTGCTGCACCGCCGAAAGAAGTTCGCTCCCAGCCATCCACATGCCCAGCGGTTGAATGCTAGCTTGGCTAAATTGCTAGCACTTCAACTGCTGCCTTTTCAGTTGGTAGACTCTGCCCCCTTCCGTGAGTTTTTGGAATGTGCGGTTCCTCAGTGGCAGGTTCCCAAACGCTACTTTTTCTCACGGAAGGCGATTCCGGCTATCTACCGGCATGTCTTGGCCTTGCTGGACAGGGCGGTCAGCGGTAAGGTGCATATTACCGCTGACTCATGGTTCAGCAGGCATGGACAGACGTTACCTATCTTTCACGGTGCATTGGGTGACTCTGCTGGCTGCTGGGAAGGATGCAGGACAAGGTGCAGTAGTGTTGGAGGTTCCACGCCTCCAAAATGCTACTACTGGTGATTCTGACACACCTCTCTCCTCCACCCCCTCCTCTTCTTCTTCTTCCATGGCCTCTTCCTGTGCTTTGTCCTCTGAACCAGCGGTGCTCCGTAGGCGTTCAAGGGGCTGCGCAAGTATGCAGGCAAAAAGATGCTATGCGGTGCTTGAGCTGGTGTGCTTGGGGGACAGGAGCCACACTGGGGCAGAGATTCTGTCAGCTCTGCAGGGGCAGGCTCAGAGGTGGTTGACGCCACGCCAGCTTAAGCCAGGAAAGGTGGTTTGCGACAATGGCACCAACCTCCTCTCCGCCCTCCGACGGGGACAGCTGACCCATGTGCCCTGTTTGGCTCACGTCCTTAACTTGGTGGTGCAGCGGTTCTTGGGCAGGTACCTGGGCTTACAGGAGGTCCTGAAGCAAGCCAGGAAACTCTGTGGGCATTTCCGCCGGTCATATAATGCCAGTGCTCGGCTGGCTGACCTGCAAAAGGAATACAACCTGCCCAAGAACCGCCTAATCTGTGACATGCCCACCAGGTGGAACTCTACGTTGGCCATGCTGCAGCGGCTGCACATGCAGCAGAGGGCCATCAATGAGTATCTGTTGCAATATGGCACCAGGACAGGGTCAGGGGAGCTTGGATTTTTTTCCCCATGCCAGTGGGCCATGATCAGGGATGCATGCACTGTCCTGGCACCATTTGAGGAGGCCATGAGGATGGTGAGCAGTGACAGTGCATGCATCAGTGACACTGTCCCTCTTGTCCACCTGTTGGAGCACACGCTGCGTGGAATAATGGACAGGGCACTTGAGGCAGAACAGAGGGAGGAAGAGGAGGACTTCCTTACCTCTCAAGGCCCCCTTTATCCAGACAGTGTTCCTGCTGGCCCGCCTATCACATAGGAAGAGGACGAGGAGGAGGTGGACGAGGAGGAGGTGGAGGAGGAGGATTGTGTCAGCATGGAGGTGGAGCCTAGCACTCAGCATCAGCAGCAGTCTTCAATGGATCAATTACAGTCCCAAGACACCCATGGACTTGTACGTGGCTGGGAGGAGGTGGCTGCGGATCATGTCATCCTGAGTGACCCAGAGGACTCTGGACCGAATGCCTCAGCAAACCTACGCTGCATGGCCTCCCTGATCCTGCAAAGCCTGCGGAAGGATCCTTGTATTCGTGCTATCAAGGAGAGGGATCATTACTGGCTGGCAACCCTCCTTGATCCACGTTACAAGGGTAAGGTTAAAATTCCTGGTCCTGGACAACGTGTTGCTGAGGCTTCGGTCAATCAAAGAAGGAGCGGTGGAGAAGGTGGCGGCCTGACCGATGCGTTCAGACAATTCATTAGTCCGCAGCCCCAAGGTATGATCGGTTCCTGCAACCATCGCCAGCGTCTGGTTTACATGGTGCAGGAATACCTAGGGGCAAGATCAGACTTGGACACCTTTCCCACCGAAAATCCTCTGGGTTACTGGGTCCTGAGGATGGATCACTGGCCAGAGCTTGCACAGTATGCAATTGAGCTACTGGCCTGTCCTGCATCCAGCGTTCTTTCGGAACGCACATTCAGTGCTGCTGGAGGCTTTGGAACCGATCACAGGGTGCGCCTGTCCACTGACTCGGTCGATCGACTGACCTTCATAAAAATTAATCAGTCTTGGATCACTACCAGCTACCAAGCACCTGATGCTGATGTAACAGAATAATTTGTTTGAAATGTCAGATCCTTTCAAGACTGCCTATGCTGATGCAGAGTGACTGTCCTGTTATGCTGAGTGACTATCCTCTTCCTCCTCAATGATCATGCTGATAGCATGTAAGAGCATTTTTGTTTCTGGGCACCGCCACCAGTGGCTAAGGCCCAATTTTTCTGCCCCTGTTTAACAGGGGCGTGTAATTACAATTTTTGATGAAATACTTTGCAGCAGGGCTCATTGCTGCGCTTCAACTACAGTATCTGTGAGGGGTTGCAGTGTTGTGGCACCAGCACCAGTGCCTAAGGCCCAATTTTTCAGCCCCTGTTTAACAGGGGCGTGTAATTACAATTTTTAATGCAATACTTTGCAGCAGGGCTCATTCCTGCACTCCAACTAGAGTATCTGTGAGGGGTTGCAGTGTTGTGGCACCAGCACCTAAGGCACAATTTTTCTGCCCCTGTTTAACAGGGGCGTGTAATTACACATTTTGATGCAATAATTTGCAGCAGGGCTCTTTCCTGCGCTCAAAGTAGAGTATCTGTGAGGGGTTGCGGTGTTGTGGCAACACCACCAAAGGCCCAATTTTTCTGCCCCTGTTCAACAGGGGCATGTAATTACAATTTGTGATCTAATATTTCACAGCTGGGCCCATTCCTGCACCCACCAAGAGTAACTGTGAGGACTTACAGTGTTGCGGCACCAGCACCACCACCAAAGGCCCAATTTTTCCTACCACTGTTCAACAATGGCATGTAATTACAATTCTTGATATAATAGTTCACAGCAGGGCATTCCAGCGCCCACCAAGAGTAACTGTGAGGGCTTACAGTGTTGTGGCAACACCAACACCTAAGGGCCAAATTTCTGCAGAGTATATATGGCAGGCCCCTACTTTCAAACATCCAACTTACAAACGACTCCTACTTGCAAATGGAAGGAGACAACAGGAAGTGAGAGGAAATCTACCCCTAGGAAGGGAAATTCTCTCCTGTAAGAGTTAACATGGGAAAAGGGTGTCTCCTCTCCACTGATGTTTTATCACCAATCCTTGTTTCAATAAAAACCCCAAATTTAAAAAAAAAACATTTGTTTTTGGGACGGAAAGTGAGGTGAAATGTTCTGAACAGGTGCACAGACAGCAAAACAAATGTTATAGGGGTGATAACCCTTCCCTATGTTTTCCAAAAAGCTTAAAAATAGATTTTTGGGCTGGAGCTACACTTTAAAAATGTACCTGTTCCAAATTACAAAAAGATTCTACTTAAGAACAAACCTACAGTCCCTGTCTTGTTTGCACCGCCTGTATACTGCTGTTCAGAGTATATAGGGCCTGGGGGCCCCAAGCCTTTTCTTTTTTTTTATTTGGGTGCGGGGTTCCCCATTTTTCTCAATGATTTTCATCCATATTGCCGGGACCAGACATTACATTAAAGCCGCAAGCAGTTTTAAATTACTTTTTTTCCTTTAGAAATGTAATTTTGTGCAGGGACAGTTCTAAACACGGGAAACACGTGCCACTTCACAGGCATACTATAGACACCCCCCCAGGTACGATATTTAACCACTTAACGACCGCTCACTGTATATATACGTCGGCAGAATGGCACAGACAGGCACAATCACGTAGAGCATACGTGATTGCCTTTGTATAGTTGGGGGGTCCAATCGGACCCCCCTCCTATACAGTGAGCGGTGGCTAAGTGTCCGGGAGCGTTCCGGGATGAGGGGGCAGCCATTCGTTTCTGGTCACCCCCTCGCGATCGCTCCCGGCGAATGGAAATGCCCCCTCTGTCTGTGTCAGACAGAGGGAGCAGGAGGAAGTGATGTCATCTCTGGTGCGGCGCTCACATATACCGAGCGTCGTACAAGAGAAGACATCAGGTCAGTGCACACAACACTACACTGACACCAGGACACATAGGGACATAAATCGCCCCCCCAGCCCCCCCAGACCACCCCCCAGCCCCCAGTCACAGTGTCACTGATTGCAGTGACCATTTATTTAGTGATCACTGCAATCAGTGACATTTGTGACTGTAAAAGTGTCACCAAAGTTTAGTCTTAGGTCCAGTGTAGCCCCCTAACCCCCCCTAATAAAGGTTTAACCCCCTGATCACCCCCCAGATAACCCTTTCACCGCCTATCACCACTGTCGCTTAGCGATCATTTTTCTGATCGCTGTCTTAGCGTCAGTGATGCCGATCGGCAGCCAGTAATTTTTTTTAGGTTCGCCGCAGGTTTTTATAGCGTCAGGTACCCCAATATATTATCTAATAAAGGTTTAACCCCCTTTATCGCCCCCCAGGTAACCCTTTCACCCCCTATCACCACTGTCACTAAGCGATCGTTTTTCTAAATGCTGTCTTAGTGTCTGTGATGCAGATCGGTAGCCGGTATTTTTTTTAGGTTCGCCGCAGGTTTTTATAGCGTCAGGTACCCCAATATATTATCTAATAAAGGTTTAACCCCCTTGATCACCCCCCAGGTAACCCTTTCACCCCCTATCACCACTGTCGCTAAGCAATTGTTTTTCTAAACGCTGTCTTAGTGTCGGTGATGCAGATCGGTAGCCAGTAATTTTTTTTAGGTTCGCCGCATGTTTTTATAGCGTCAGGTACCCCAATATATTATCTAATAAAGGTTTAACCCCCTTGATCGCCCCCCAGGTAACCCTTTCACCCCCTATCACCACTGTCACTAAGCGATCGTTTTTCTAAACGCTGTCTTAGTGTCTGTGATGCAGATCGGTAGCCGGTAATTTTTTTTAGGTTCGCCGCAGGTTTTTATAGCGTCAGGTACCCCAATATATTATCTAATAAAGGTTTAACCCCCTTGATCGCCCCCCAGGTAACCCTTTCACCCCCTATCACCACTGTCGCTAAGCAATTGTTTTTCTAAACGCTGTCTTAGTGTCGGTGATGCAGATCGTAGCCAGTAATTTTTTTTAGGTTCGCCGCATGTTTTTATAGCGTCAGGTACCCCAATATATTATCTAATAAAGGTTTAACCCCCTTGATCGCCCCCCAGGTAACCCTTTCACCCCCTATCACCACTGTCACTAAGCGATCGTTTTTCTAAACGCTGTCTTAGTGTCTGTGATGCAGATCGGTAGCCGGTAATTTTTTTTAGGTTCGCCGCAGGTTTTTATAGCGTCAGGTACCCCAATATATTATCTAATAAAGGTTTAACCCCCTTGATCGCCCCCCAGGTAACCCTTTCACCCCCTATCACCACTGTCGCTAAGCAATTGTTTTTCTAAATGCTGTCTTAGTGTCGGTGATGCAGATCGTAGCCAGTAATTTTTTTTAGGTTCGCCGCATGTTTTTATAGCGTCAGGTACCCCAATATATTATCTAATAAAGGTTTAACCCCCTTGATCGCCCCCCAGGTAACCCTTTCACCCCCTATCACCACTGTCACTAAGCGATCGTTTTTGTAAACGCTGTCTTAGTGTCTGTGATGCAGATCGGTAGCCGGTAATTTTTTTTAGGTTCGCCGCAGGTTTTTATAGCGTCAGGTACCCCAATATATTATCTAATAAAGGTTTAACCCCCTTGATCGCCCCCCAGGTAACCCTTTCACCCCCTATCACCACTGTCGCTAAGCAATTGTTTTTCTAAATGCTGTCTTAGTGTCGG
The DNA here is from genome assembly GCA_029206835.1 of Rana muscosa. Classification (NCBI taxonomy): domain Eukaryota; kingdom Metazoa; phylum Chordata; class Amphibia; order Anura; family Ranidae; genus Rana; species Rana muscosa. The sequence continues at coordinate 713,970,513 of CM055118.1, forward strand.
TGATGCAGATCGTAGCCAGTAATTTTTTTTAGGTTCGCCGCATGTTTTTATAGCGTCAGGTACCCCAATATATTATCTAATAAAGGTTTAACCCCCTTGATCGCCCCCCAGGTAACCCTTTCACCCCCATCACCACTGTCGCTAAGCGATCGTTTTTCTAAACGCTGTCTTAGTGTCGGTGATGCAGATCGGTAGCTGGTAATTTTTTTTAGGTTCGCCGCAGGTTTTTATAGCATCAGGTACCCCCATATATTATCTAATAAAGGTTTTAACCCCCTGATTGCCCCTAGTTAACCCTTTCACCAGTGATCACCATATAAGTGTTACGGGTGACGCTGGTTAGTTAGTTTGCTTTTTATAGTGTCAGGTCACCCGCCGTGTATATAACCCAATAAAGGTTTAACCCCCTGATCGCCCGGCGGGTGATATCAATTAGGTTTTAGCGTCAGAGAGGGTCTGAGTCACACCCCAGGCAGCGTCAGGTTAGTGTCAGTAACGCTAACACCCACGCGTGAAGCATACACCCCCCTTAGTGGTATAGTATCTGAACAGATCAATATCTGATCTGATCAGATCTATACTAGCGTCCCCAGCAGTTTAGGGTTCCCAAAAACGCAGTGTTAGCGGGATCAGCCCAGATACCTGCTGGCACCTGCGTTTTGCCCCTCCGTCCAGCCCAGGCCACCCAAGTGCAGTATCGATCGATCACTGTCACTTACAAAACAAAAACACACATAACTGCAGCGTTCGCAGAGACAGGCCTGATCCCTGCGACTCCAGTGCTGTAGGAGGTGATTTCACCACCACAGTTAAAAAAAAAAAGCAAATATGCCGAAGCATTGGGGCAGCAGGGGCGGAGGAGCGATTTTGCTCCTAATGCCGCGTATATACGGTCGAAATTCCGACGGAGGCTTGCCCGTGGAAAAGTCCGACCATGTGTGTGCGGCATAACTTTTTTGCGGGAGGATGCCCCCATGCTTCGGCATATATAAATGGTGCGTGTATGCCCATCATTGGAAGTGGGTGGATGAAGGGCGGTATTCTAATGGTGGGTATACCCACCGATCAATCTCTTTTTTCGTTCAGCCAACTGGCTGCATGAAATAAAAAGATTACAATACATGTCCAACAAGGACCAGCAACGTACTGGTATGTTGCTGAACTTTGAATGTTTATACCAGAATGATGCCTGCGGGTTTAGGTATCATCTTGGTATCATTCTTTTCAGCCAGCGGCCGGCTTTCATGTAAAAGCAATCCTAGTGGCTAATTAGCCTCTGGACTGCTTTTACAAGCAGTGGGAGGGAATGTCCCCCCCCCGGATATAAAAAGCGCCATTGGGAAATTGGGAAAGCATTTTATCACACCGATCTTGGTGTGGTCAGATGCTTTGAGGGCAGAGGAAAGATCTAGGGTCCAATAGACCCCAGTTTTTTCAAAAAAAGAGTACCTGTCACTAGGGCTGGGCGATTTTCCCCCCAAAAAAAATCTGCGATTTTTTTATAAAAAACTCGATTTACGATTCGATTTTTTTTTTATTATATTAATTAAAGTGCATCAACAAACAAAATTGCAAAGGCAAACCCTTTCTCTAACTGCAAAGTCAGTGTGCAACAAACACACAATATAATCCAGCGCTCATGGAACATACATTAATAACTATTGAAAACTCTTGAAACTCTGTGTGTGATTCCTTCTGTCCCAGCCTTGCTGCGATCCTGGCTCTGCATCCTTTTGGGTTGGAGGGCCCTCCACACGCTGGTCTGCCTGTTGTCCATCATTCAAGGTACTGTGCTCACAAAGAGATCATGCCACAGGCTTTGTTTTGACTTTTTTAACCCCTCCTTGCTCCACGGATGTCACTGCAAGTTTAACAAGTTTGTCACCACTGGCAACTGGAGAGTTAAGATTCATTTGCCCTCTGCACATTTGGGATTGGATCCCTCTCTTTATTGTGATAAATGGACTAAGCTTTTTTATCAATTCTTCAAGAGTTTTCAATAGTTAATAATGTATGTTCCATGAGCGCTGGATTATATTGTGTGCATGTTGTGTATTTTGTACTTCTGGGTACGGATTTTTTCTTGCTGCGCTGGATCCTGTTTTTTCCCCCTTTTGGATACTTTGTACTTCCCAAAATATTTGGGATTTTTTTCTTCTTCTTCTTATTATTATCCATTATATTTTTTTCTTTATCCACCAATTTAGCGCTTGTGACCTTTTGTTGTTTTTTGCAGTGTGCAACAAATATTGTTAAACATCCAAATTATTAATACTGTATTTGGATTTAGCTAATAAAACAACAAAAAATCCTGAGGTTACTCTTAGTTGAATTGAACTGTGTCCATGCCTCACTGTGCCCGTGCCTCACTGTTCCCGTGTCTCACTGTGCCCGTGTCTCACTGTGCCCATGCTTCAATCACTGTGCCCGTACCTGATGCAGATTTTCATGGTATACGGATTTTACTGCTACACCATTGGCCATTCCAGTATTCAAAAGCCGCGCCTCCTTCTCGTCTGTGATAGGCGGAACACTCAATTTCCCAGCATTCAGTGTTCTGCCTATCATGGTCATCCTCATAACACAGACGAGGATGAGAGGATGTCCGTGATAGGCTGAATACTGCCTGCTGTGAAATTGAGTGTTCCGCCTATCACAGACGACGAGGACTCGGGAGGCGCGGCTTTTGAACACTGCAATCGCCGCCGTCTGTCTGCATGACACGCTGATCAGGTAGGCAGACGGCGGCTGCAGCGAGTAGATGTAATTGGGGTAACGCTGCCCAGTGCCATTCCAGATACGCCCCCTGCAGTCCTGCTACGGAAACTTTGAAGGGAAGGAAAAAAAAAATATTTTTTTTTTTTTTTTTTTAAAAATCTAAAAAAATAGATTTTCTTCAAAACTGAATCGATTTGAGCTCAAAACTCGATTCAAGATTAAAATCGATTTTTTTCCCAGCCCTACCTGTCACTACCTATTGCTATCATAGGGGATATTTACATTCCCTGAGATAACAATAAAAATGATTAAAAAAAAATACTTGGAAGGAACAATTTAAAAATAAAATAAAAAAGCTAAATTAATAATAAAAAAAAAGAAAAAAAAAAGCACCCCTGTCCTGCCCTGCTCTTGCTCAATGGCGAACGCAAGCGTCGGTCTGGCGTCATATGTAAACAGCAATTGCACCATGCATGTGAGGTATCACCGCGAAGGTCAGATCGAGGGCAATCATTTTAGCAGTAGACCTCCTCTGTAAATCTACTGGGGTAACCTGTAAAGGCTTTTAAAGGCTTTTAAAAATGTATGTAGTTTGTCGCCAATGCGCGTTTGTGCGAAATTTTAAAGCATGTCGTGTTTGGTATCTATGTACTCGGCCTAAGATCATCTTTTTTATTTCATCAAACATTTGGGCAATATAGTGTGTTTTAGTGCATTAAAATTAAAAAAAGTGTATTTTTTAACCCAAAAAATGCGTTTGAAAAATCGCTGCGCAAATACTGTGTAGAAAAAAAAAATGCAACACCCACCATTTTAATCTGTAGGGCCTTTGCTTTAAAAATATATATAATGTTTGGGGGTTCAACATAATTTTCTTGCAAAAAAAAATGTTTTCATGTAAACAAAAAGTGTCAAAAAGGGCTTTGTCCTTAGAAGAGTGGATGTAAGCTTCCTAATGTTGTGTATAAAATGCCAGAACAGTTCAAAACCCCCCCAAATGACCCCATTTTGGAAAGTAGACACCCCAAGCTATATACTGAGAGACATGTCGAGTCCATGGAATATTTTATATGTTGACACAAGTTGCGGAAAAACGACAATTTATTTTTATTTTTTTGCACAAAGTTGTCACTAAATGATATATTGCTCAAACATGCCATGGGCATATGTGGAATTACACCCCAAAATACATTCTGTTGCTTCTCCTGAGTACGGGGATACCACATGTGTGAGACTTTTTGGGAGCCTAGCCACGTACGGGACCCCAAAAACCAAGCACCGCCTTCAGGCTTTCTAAGGGTGTAAATTTTTGATTTCACTTCTCACTGCCTATCACAGTTTCGGAGGCCATGGAATGCCCAGATAGCACAAAACCCCCCCAAATGACCCCATTTTGGAAAGTAGACACCCCAAGCTATTTGCTGAGAGGTATTGTGAGTATTTTGCAGATCTCGCTTTTTGTCACAAAGTTTTGAAAATTGAAAAAAAATAAAAATATATATATATATATTTTCTTTCTTCATTTTCAAAAACAAATGAGAGCTGTAAAATACTCGCCATTCCTCTCAGCAAATAGCTTGGGGTGTCTATATTCCAAAATGGGGTCATTTGGGGGGGTTTTGCGCGATTTTGGCATTTTATGGCCTTCGAAACTGTGATAGGTAGTGAGGAGTGAAATCAAAAATTTGTGCCTAGAAATCCTGAAGGCGGTGCTTGGTTTTCGGGGTCCCGTACGCGGCTAGGCTCCTAAAAAGTCCCACACATGGGGTATCCCCGTACTCAGGAGAAGCAGAAAAATGTATTTTGGGGTGTAATTCCACATATAACCATGGCATGTGTGAGCAATATATCATTTAGTGACAACTTTTTGTAATTTTTTTTTTTTTTTGGCATTATTCAATCACTTGGGACAAAAAAAAATATATTCAATGGGCTCAACAGGCCTCTCAGCAATTTCCTTGGGGTGTCTACTTTCTAAAATGGGGTCATTTGGGGGGGTTTTGTGCTATTTTGGCATTTTATGGCCTTCGAAACTGTGATAGGTAGTGAGGAGTGAAATCAAAAATTTGCGCCCTTAGAAATCCTGAAGGCGGTGCTTGGTTTCCGGGGTCCCATACGCGGCTAGGCTCCCAAAAAGTCCCACACATGTGGTATCTCCGTACTCAGGAGAAGCAGCAAAATGTATTTTGGGGTGAAATTCCACATATAACCATGGCATGTGTGAGCAATATATCATTTAGTGACAACTTTTTGTAATTTTTTTTTTTTTAGTCATTATTCAATCACTTGGGACAAAAAAATAAAAAATTCAATGGGCTCAACATGCCTCTCAGCAACTTCCTTGGGGTGTCTACTTTCCAAAATGGGGGCATTTGGGGGGGTTTTGTACTGCCCTGTCATTTTAGCACCTCAAGAAATGAGATAGGCAGTCATAAATTTAAAGCTGTGTAAATTTCAGAAAATGTACCCTAGTTTGTAAACTCTATAACTTTTGCGCAAACCAATAAATATACGCTTATTGACATTTTTTTTACTAAAAACATGTGGCTGAATACATTTTGGCCTAAATGTATGACTACAATTGAGTTTATTCGATTTTTCTTATAACAAAAAGTAGAAAATATCATTTTTTTTCAAAATTTTCGCTCTTTTTCCGTTTATATCGCAAAAAATAAAAATCGCAGAGGCAATCAAATACCATTAAAAGAAAGCTCTATTTGTGGGAAGAAAAGGACGCAAATTTTGTTTGGGTACAACATTGCATGTCCGCACAATTTACAGTTAAAGCAGCGCAGTGCAAAATTCTGAATTCACCTCTGGTCCTTTAGCTACCAAATGGTCCGGGGCTTAAGTGGTTAAAGGAAGATTTCACTTTTTTTTTCTCACTTTAAGCATCATTAAAATCACTGCTCCCGAAAAAACAGACGTTTTTAAAACTTTTTTTTGCATTGATACATGTCCCCTGGGGCAGGACCCGTGTCCCCAAACCCTTTTTAGGACAATAAGTTACATATTAGCCTTCATAATTAGCACTTTTGATTTCGAACGTTCGAGTTCCATAGACTTCAATAGGGTTCTAAAGTTTGCGCGAACTTTCGGTCCGTTCGCAGGTTCTGGTGCGAACCGAACCGGGGGGGGGGTGTTCGGCTCATTCCTAATAACCAGCAATCAAATTCATATACAACCCTTACATTTTTGTAAATATTTTATTATATTTTTTCATGTGATAACACTGAACAAATGACACTTTGCTACAATGTAAAGCAGTGAGTGTACAGCTTGTATAACAGTGTAAATTTGCTGTACCCTCAATAAAACTAGCACACAGATATTAATGTCTAAACCGCTGGCAACAAAAGTGAGTACACCCCTAAGTGAAAATGTCCAAATTGGGCCCAAAGTGTCAATATTTTGTGTGGCCACCATTATTTTCCAGCACTGCCTTAACCCTCTTGGGCATGGAGTTCACCAGAGCTTCACAGGTTGCCACTGGAGTCCTCTTCCACTCCTCCATGATGACATCATGGAGCTGGTGGATGTTGTAGACCTTGCCCTCCTCCACCTTCCATTTGAGGATGCCCCACAGAGGCTGAATAGGGTTTAGGTCTGGAGTCATGCTTGGCCAGTCCCCCCAGCTTCTTTAGAAAGGCAGTGGTCATCTTGGAGGTGTGTTTGGGGGTCATTATCATGTTGGAATACTGCCCTGCAGCCCAGTCTCTGAAGGGAGGGGATCATGCTCTGCTTCATTATATGACAGTACATGTTGGCATTCATGGTTCCCTCAATGAACTGTAGCTCCCAAGTGCCGGCAGCACTTATGCAGACCCAGACCATGACACTCCCACCACCATGCTTGACTGTAGGCAAGACACACTTGTCTTTGTACTCCTTACCTGTTTGCTGCCACACACGCTTTACACCATCTGAACCAAATAAGTTTATCTTTGTCTCATCAGACCACAGAACATGGTTCCAGTAATCCATTTCCTTCGTCTGCTTGTCTTCAGAAAACTGTTTGCGGGCTTTCTTGTGCATCATCTTTAGAAGAGGCTTCCTTCTGGTACGACAGCCATGCAGACCAATTTGATGAAGTGTGTGACATATGGTCTGAGCACTGACAGGCTGACCCCCCACCCCTTCAACCTCTGCAGCAATGCTGGCAGCATGTCTATTTCCCAAAGACAACCTCTGGATATGACGCTGAGCACGTGCACTTAACTTCTTTGGTCGATCATGGCGAGGCCTGTTCTGAGTGAAACCTGTCTTGTTAAACCGCTGTATTGTCTTGGCCATCCTGCTGCAGCTCAGTTTCCGGGTCTTGGCAATCTTCTTATAGCCTAAACCATCTTTTTGTAGAGCAACAATAATTTTTTTCAGATCTTCAGAGAGTTCTTTGCCATGAGGGGCCATGTTGAACTTCCAGTGACCAGTATGAGTGAGTGAGAACGATAACACCAAATTTAACACACCTGCTCCCCATTCACACATAAGACCTTGTAACACTAACAAGTCACATGACACCAGGGAGGGAAAATGGCTTATTGGGCCCAATTTGGACATTTTCAATTAGTGGTGTACTCATATTTGTTGCCAGCGGTTTAGACTTTAATGGCTGTGTGTTGAGTTATTTTGAGGGGATAGCAAATTTACACTGTTATACAAGCTGTACACTCACTACTTTACATTGTAGCAAAGTGTCATTTCTTCAGGTGTTGTCACATGAAATAATAAATAATAGATATAGATATAATAGATAAAATAAAATATTTACAAAAATGTGAGGGGTATACTCACTTTTGTGAGATACTGTATATATTCATAGTACCCAGTGTGAAGCAGAAAGATGCTTTCAGGGCAGCTTAATAAAAAGCTGCTCAGAGCTTAGTAGAAGCTTTGTAAATGCTTGCTGTTCATGATGCTCTGCAAATTAGCATTTTCAAGCTAAATCCTTTGTGAAGGTAGAGAAGCCACATAAGTAGATTATATCTGCAAAATCTTCACCTTCCTTAAAATAAAATGTTCCGCTTTTTTTTAAATGAGGAGCAAGCTAAAAATGTCAATAAGAAACAAAGCTGTGCTTCAGCTATATACTATTATTGGTATGATTGTTATTATATGCTATTATTGTTATAATTCGTTTTGTTACCATATATTTGTGCCTAATAAATGAGAAAACATGTATTCCAGTCATTGTTTATTGAATACTCTTGTAGAATATTACACTCATGCTGCATATAAATGGAAACTAGTAGGATTATATGTATTTGGCAATTCTACAACCCATCTCTAAGCTTTATATACCCATAGGCATTATCAAACATATGAATATTTAACATACACACACACACTGATACCACCACTGATAGAAAATCAGCATTAGCCAAAGCAATATTCTTGAAAGAAGTCATCCAACATCTGTTTTTTTCAGGTGAACTGAATTTCCCTGAACACTTTGCACAGGACTGGATGATTGCAAATTGGAGCACAGTGAGAAGTAAAAGAACTGTAAAGAACTGATTTATCTATTTAATGGTAAAACACAGGGGAATGCATTTTAAAATCTAGGCAAAAACAGATACATATATTATGAATTCAAATGTCTAGTACAAAATATACTGGAACTCAGAAGGGACTGGACAAATTTCGATCCATGTGTCAAATTTCGCTCCTGTTTAACAAAGGTAGATCTATCAACTTCTGCCAAATGGGAGTGTTGGAAAACTTTTCTCAATCAGCCAGCTGCAGCCCATTGGTTCAGTGTATTATGACAGTGGTGGAGTCAGAATACAATGGCACAGCAGGGAATAATCTTCCACACACCCCTCTGTGTGGATGGGGGAGTCTAATCACTTTTTTTTTTTTTTTTTTGATTAGCCAAAAGATCAATCTATGGCTAGAATTAAAGGTAACAAAAAAAAATGATTGACTAACACATAAAATGCCTCATTGTAAGACAATAAGGTGAATTATACTCTGCGTACACCTGCTAGTAAAGTTAAAGCAGAGTTCCACCCATTTAATAGTCAGCAGCTACAAAAAGTGTAGCTGCTGACTTTTAATAATCAGACACTCACCTATCCCACGGTCCAGCGATGCGGGCGCATGAAGCCTCACTCCTCTCCCCCTTCTCTCCACGGTGCCGGCATTTTAACTGTGGTCGCCCGGCTATGGCTTCACAGCCGAGCGTGCACTGCGAATGCGCGAGCCGCGCTGCACGCTGTGAATGGCCGGACAATCTTCTGGGACCTGTGACGTGTCCCAGTAGATTGCAGGGAGGGAGGGGGGAGAGGTTAACGTATATATATATATATATATATATATATATATATATATATATATATATATACATATATACAGGCAAACCCCACTTTTACGTACACAATGGGGTTTATTTTCTAAAGCTGGAAAGTGCAAAATCAGGCTCACTTCTGCATAGAAACCAATGAGCCCCAGCTTGTTCAATTAAGCTTTGGTAATAAAACCTGGAAGCTCATTGGTTTCTATGCAGAAGTGAGCCTGATTTTGCACTTTCCAGCTTTAGAAAATAAACCCAATTGTGTACTTAAAAGTGGGGTATGCCTGTAGTTATATATATATATATATATATATATATATATATGAAATATGAGTAATAAAAAAGGCCTGCTTACAGGTAAAACCAAGAATGTAACCTCACCAAATAATGAGTCATAGCACAGACTGCTGCGCTAATGTTTATTTTAGAGACAGAGTATATGCAAGAATATGGAGGTTTGAGGCACTATGGACTTTTACGGCATCTCCACAGACATAACAACAAGGTATGTAATTTAAAACTAGAGATAGAGACAGAGTATTTGATTTTCTAAGGCAAATAGGTTGTTCACTTTGCAAGGGAATTAGCCCCAAAGCTGTGGTGAAGTTTCAGTTTGCAAAGAATACTTAATTGGGTGCAAGTAAAATAAAAATAACAGCATCTTTGATTGCACGATTGGATGATTGAAATTGGCACAGCTTCACCTGATTTACTAAGGGTTTGGGCAAATTCTCTTGCAAAGTGCAACTTTCCCTGCAAAATGAATAGGTTATTTGCCTATAGTAAACCAACCCCACAGATTCAGAAAAATAAGTCATTTTTATTTTTCTCTAGAAACTCCATGGTGCTGTGGGAATCCCATGTCATTGCTGTACCCTGTATCAAATGCCCTAAAACTGTATAATCTTCCTTGAAATTCATGATCATCCCTGAATCCCTGAATCCCTAATAGCCATTAACAGGATCTTATTACCTCAGTAGGTACATCACTTGGACATGCAGAACTGTAATAACTATTAGGCTTGTGCAATTCGTTTCGTAACGAATTGAAATTCGTCCGAATTTAGCAACTTTCGGACATTCGGAAGCATTCGAATTTCCGAACAAAGCAATTACGAATAAGACCGAATCCGAAATAAATTATACCGCAAATAGCGAATGCCCGAATGTCTTCGGCATAATTCGTTATGAAAAAGTTACGAATGTACGAATCCATACGAAGCACAATAACACTCACTCTGCTCTGCTCTCTGCTTCTCCCACACCGTGCTGAACTCCCTCTCAAAATGGTGTACAGGGGCGGAGGTTATAGCCGCATGTAAAAAACGAAAGTAAAATACGAGATTTCGAATCCATTCGAAGCACAATAACACTCTGCTCTGCTCTCTGCTTCTCCCTCACCGTGCTGAACCCTCTCAAAATGGTGTACAGGGGCGGAGCCTATAGCCGCATGTTAAAAACGAAAGTAAAATACGAGATTTCGAATCGTTACAAATAACCGCAATGTATTTAGAAAAGTACAAATCCATTCGAAGCACATTAGGCATAATAGGCAGCGTCGTTGTGAGAGAGACACGGAAAATTACGAATCAACGAACCCAAAAAAAGTTACGAAAGTAGGAGTTGTGTCCAGAATCAACGAAAAACAACGTACTCTACCGAAAGTACGAACCCAAAAAAAGTTACGAAAGTAGGAGTTGTGTCCAGAATCAACGAAAAACAACGTACTCTACCGAAAGTACGAATTATAAAGCAACAAAAAATTCAACGAAAAATGTCGCTTGCAAAAATACGAATGAGTCCGAACACGAAAAATCCCGTCTAGCAAAATTACGAATGATTACGAATCAACAGGACCGGAAAGAAACGAACCGAAACGGAACGAATATTTCCGTTGTGCACAAGTCTAATAACTATAAGGTGAGATTAGTTTTCACTATCAGAATGGACATTTTTATATACTAGCCAAATTACTGGGACAATTATATTACTTTCATATGTAAATCTGTGCAAATCAGATAGCCTAGGATGGAAAACAAGGAAAAATAATTGATGAAGAGAACATTTATATAGCAATGGTCACCAATCAGCACATTTGGAATAATGGTGGCTAAATCAATAGTTGGGCATTTGATAAGCATTTGCAAAGCAATACCGATCTATCAGCTATTGATTATGACTTAGACAGTTGATATGGTAATTTTTTGACCACATCTATTAAATTACTATACTAATAGTGTTGATACCCAACTTGGACCATAGCCCAGTATAGTATTATCTGGTCTGACTTTTGCTATGATCTAGTGCATTGACCTCCTATATAGTCTATATACACTAGATTGCCAAAAGTATTGGGACACCTGCCTTTGCACACACAAATTAATGGCATACCCGTCTTAGTCCGTAGGGGTTTAATATAAAGTTGGCCAACCATTTGCAGCTATAACAGCTTCAACTCTTCTGGGAAGGCTGTCTACAAGGTTTAGGAGTGTGTCTATGGGAATGTTTGACCATTCTTCCAGAAGCGCATGTGTAAGGTCAGACACTGATATGGACGAGAAGGCATTGCTCCCAGTCTCCACTCTAATTCACCCCAAAGGTGTTCTATCAGGTTGAGGTCAGGACTCTGTGCAGACCAGTCAAGTTCCTCCACCCCAAACTCGCTCATCTGTGTCTTTATGTACCTTGTTTATGCACTGGTGCGCAGTCTGTTTGGAACAGGAAGAAGCCATCTCCAAACTGTTCCCGCAAAGTTGGGAGCATGAAATTGTCCAGAATGTCTTGGTATGCTGATGCCTTAAGAGTTCCCTTCACTGGAACTAATGGGCCAAGCCAAACCCCCGAAAAACAACCCCATACCATAATCCTCCTCTACCAAATGATTTGGACCAGTGCACAAAGCAAGGTCCATAAAGACACGGATGAGCGAGTTTGGGGTGGAAGAACTTGACTGGCCTGCACAGAGTTCTGACCTCAACCTGATAGAACACCTTTGGGGTGATTTCGAGCGGAGACTGCGAGCCAGGCATTCTCATCCAACATCAGTGACTGACCTCACAAATGCGCTTCTGGAAGAATGGTCAAACATTCCCATAGACACACTCCTAAACCTTGTGGACAGCCTCCCCAGAAAAGTTGAAGCTGTTATAACTGCAAAGGGTGGGCCAACTCAAAATTGAACCCTATGAATACATTAATATGCTTTGATATAAAACCATTCCATTGTAGCTCTGGCTATATGTTTAGGGTCGTTGTCCTGCTGGAAGGTGAACCTCCATCCCAGTCTCAAGTCCTTTGCAGACTCTAACTGTTTTTCTTCTAAGATTGCCCTGTATTTGGCTCTATCCATCTTCCCACCAACTCTGACCAGCTTCCCTCTCCCTGCTGAAGAAAAGCATCCTCCGAACATTCTGCTGCCACCACCATGTTTCACGGTGGGGATGGTGTGTTCAGGGTGATATGCAATGTTAGTTTTCTACCACACATAGCGTTTTGCTTTTAGGCCAAATAGTTAAATTTTTATCTCATCTGACCAGAGCACCTTCTTCCACATATTTGCTCTGTCCCCCACATGGCTTCTCCCAAACTACCAATGGGACTTCTTATGGCTTTCTTTCAACAATGGCTTTCTTCTTGCCACTCTTCCATAAAGGACAATAACAAATTTCAAGGGGTTTGTATACTTTTTCAAGGCACTGTAGATTACAATTGCCATTGAAGGGTAATCCATTGGAGCATAGTAAATCAGTTCAACACCCCTTCAGCACATCCCTCGGACAAATTGGTTGGCTGTGGAATGTCTATAAAGGTCCTTTCCTAGGACCCGAAAAGAAAGCTTGCTTACCTGATACTTCAGCTTGAACTTACTCTGCACACAAATTGGGCTCTGCACTGAACTAAAAATCAGGTGAACCATGCTTAGGTGTTTTTGGATTTTTAACCACTTCCGGACCAGCTCACATTGTTATACGTCAGCATTTTGAAGAGGGACATTGTTGTTATGGCAGCAGCTAGCTACCATAACCCCGGTATCCTCTTCTTCAGTGAGCGGTCCGGTATCAGATAAAAGTGGTCTCTGCGGTGGATTCGGTGCAAGATCACTTTAATCGGTGGTGGGAGAGGGCCCCTCTCCCGCCACGCTCCGGTGCCCTCTGCCGCTTACCGGAACTGCCAACAGCGGCGATCGAATCCTTCTTACTGTTTGACATCATTTTAACACGCCCCAAGCTCGCGTGCAGAAGTCAACGCATATGTGAGTAGCGCCCGCATATGAAAACAGTGTTCAAACCACACATGTGAGGTATCACCACAATCGCTAGAGTGAGAACAATAATTTTAGCACTAGACCTCCTCTGTAACTCAAAACATGCAACCTGTAGAATTTTTTAAACATCATCTATGGAGATTTTTTAAGGGTAAATGTTTGTTGCCATTCCACGAGCGGGCACAATTTTGAAGCGTGGATATCAATTTACTCACAGCATACAAGCTCATTATGAAATACTTACCTTAGAACGAGGCGTCGGGAACTTACCTGGTCCACGCCGAGGGAGATGTCATCTTGCCTCGGCGTGTCTTCCGGGTATCGCGGCTCCAGCGCTGTGAGTGGCTGGAGCCGCGATGTCTCACTCCCACGCATGCGCGCGGGAGACTTCATTCCGGCGAGGCTCGGCATCTGCCGAGCCTTCAGCCCGAGAATCCCCTGTGCGCATGCGCCGCTGCTGTCAGCAGCGCATTGCGAGGGGAATATCTCCTAAACCGTAAAGGTTTAGGAGATATTTCTTTTACCTACAGGTAAGCCTTAGTATAGGCTTACCTGTAGGTAAAAGTTGAAAAAATTACTTTACAACCACTTTAAGTGGTTAAACCCCTTTTTTTTTATTGTTGCTTATCGTCTGTTTTTGTCTGTTTTGTAACAGCTTTTCTGTAAATATTTTCTTGTACCTTTTTTCTTGTCATTAAAACAATATTTTAATCTCTGAATACTCCAATCATAAATTAACCACTTGCCTACAGGGCACGTTCACCCCCTTCCTGCCCAAGCCATTTTTCAGCTTTCAGCGCTGTCACATTTTGAATGACAATTGCGCGTTCGTGCGACACTGTACCCAAACAAAATTTTCGTCCTTTTTTCCCCACAAATAGAGCTTTCTTTTGGTGGTATTTGATCACCTCTGCGGTTTTAATTTTTTGCGCTATAAACAAAAGAAGAGCGACAAGTTTGAAAAAAAACACAATATTTTTTACTTTTTGCTATAATAAATATTAATTTTTGTATTTTTTTTGATTTTCCTCAGTTTAGACCGGTATGTATTCTTCTACATATTTTTGGTTAAAAAAAAACGCAATAAGCGTATATTGATTGGTTTGTGCAAAAGTTATAGCGTCTACAAAATAGGGGATAGATTTATAGCATTTTTTTTCTTTTTCTTTTTACTAGTAATGGCGGTGATCAGGGATTTTTATCATGACTGCGATATTGCGGCGGACACATCGGACACTTTTGACACATTTTTGGGACCATTCACATTTATACAGCGATCTGTGCCATAAAAATGCATTGATTACTGTATAAACATGACTGGCAGGGAATGGGTTAACACTAGGGGGCGAGGAAGGGGTTAAATGTGTTCCCTATTAGTGATTCTTACTGTGGGAGGAGGGGACTGATTGGGGGAGGTGACCGATGGTTGTCCCTATGTACAAGGGACACACCATCGGTCTCCTCTCCCCAGGGGAGGGCTGGCGGCCTTAGGCCTGGGGGGCAAGTCCAGTCAAGTGGCCCATTGAACCGCCAAATCAGTTCACCATCCATGGCCCACCTGGTTTTTCAATGCAGGCTCACCAGTGCCCATCAGTGCAGCCAACTCCAGTGTCCATCAATGCAGCCTGATCACTGGGGCAGGTTACATGGGGTATATGGGGGAGAGATGGGGGGTCAGCTAGGGGTGTCAGGGTCTCTCACCTCAGCGATCTCAGCTCAGCAGGTCCTTGCATGCCATGGTCTCCTTGGGGGGTAACGCTCCTGATCCTGGGCTCAAGTTGCAGCCAGCGCCCAGCCCTGCATCCGACTCCCTGGCACGCCCTGCCCCTGCCTGCTTCCAAGAATCTGGTCCCAGGGAGTTGTAGTTTCCTCTGCGTTGCTGTGTTTTCCACCCACCAGAAGCTTGAGTGCGGACTACAACTCCCGGAATGCAACAGCTAGTGGTCGGCCACCATGGCCATGCCCCCGGCCTGACTTCCTAGACCAGAATAAAAAAGAAAATGGTAGCGGGCAGCGGCTGCAGGCCTTTTTGAACATAAGTTAGGGCGGCCTGGGAGGCATTTGCCACCCTGCCCCCTGGTCCAGCCCTCCCCTGCCTCTCCCTGACAGGACGTGGATATGTGTGTTTACACACACAGATCCACGGTCCTGCTTGGTTACTGGGCAATCGCGGGGTGCCCGGTGGCCATCGGGTCCCCAGTGACGCGGCGTGCCCCCTAGTGGCTTTTAAAGGCGCAACATCATGTGACGTCCGCTCAGAATAACAGGGTCTTCCTGCCGCCGTCATTTGATGGCGGCCGGATGACAAGCGGTTAAAGAACCTTTGCCTTAGTAAGGCGCTACCCCACTGTAAACTTTCTGTCTGACTATGCAATTAGAGATAAAGATATTTTTGCACAGTGGATGCTGTGAATGGTGCACATGCATGTGATGGAGGCTATAATTTGTGTGTAAGAGTTAACTGTAAGGCCTCGTACACACGACCGATTTTCTCGGCAAGAACCAGCAAGAAACTTGCTGGCAGAGAGGTCTTGCCGAGTAAATCGGTCGTGTGTACGCTGCTAGCGTGTTTCTCGTCGAGAAAACCGACAAGAAACCTCGACGAGAAAATAGAGAACCTGCTCTCTATTTTCTCGTCGAGATTCTCCTTGGCGTGTTTCTCGACGAGAAAAGTGAGTGTGTGTACACTTACCTGTCCGCCCGGAAGCCCGCGCATGTTCGAAATGAATTTGACGCATGCGCGGTAGCTTCCTAGGCATACGTAGGGTGTACCAAGATGGCGGCGACGGCATCGAATGTGACGAGCGCATGCTCGACGTAGTCGATGACGTCACCGCGTACACTCCTTTCAAAGAACCGCGGGTTCTTTGAAACGAGCGTGTGTACACTCGGCCGGGACAAGTTTCTTGTCCAAGAATCTCGTCGAAAAAAACGACATGTTTTTCTCAACGAGAATCTCGGCCGTGTGTACGAGGCCTCAGAGTTAACCAGCGTTGATCACTCTCATTCTGCTGGTGCATAGTTTTTCCACAAACAGGAAAATCTCTGCACAGTGTGGGATCGGAGAGTGCAATTGTCACATTCCCTGTCTAGGTATTCTATATCCCATCCAGATTTCTTGATGAAAATGATGTCATTGCCTGTTCGATTTTGATCAGGAGTGTCTACTGGGATAAAATCTCCTTTGGTCTTTAACGGATATAGCTGCCAGTGAATCGGTTATCAGATTTCTATCTATTTAGAGACCAATAAAAGGAAGGGTGACGTTTTCTACAGTTTACTGCAAACTGTATCTAAGATGTTTACTAAATATTGCTTTTAACAATTTATTTTTCAAACTTTTCTTTGGCAAAGATCAATTTTCGTGTAAAGCTATAGACATCATATGCCTAAGGAAAATCATTCACGTTCACCTACTGTATTATCATTTCAAAGCTGAGGTCAACAAGCAAATCCCACTCACATGTAGGTACATGTTTGCTTATTTTTTTAAAACTGCTAGCTGTAATGGTCTCAATTATCAGAAATGCAATTTACTCATGACACACACTATATATGACAGTTCTAAGCTAACATACTGCCTTCAGTAATCAATTATGGATGTTTACCACTCTTGTAGTTACTTCTGCATTCAATTATTCCATTGTATTCAGGATTTAGACTGCAGTATGCTTCAGGCAGAGAACATTTGATGTTTCAGAAAGCCTTTTGTGCACATTCACATGGTGTAAATAGTGGAAAATAAGATAAAGCTGAACCTTACCTCATTTAGTATACCATTGCGTTTGCTTTGTAAATAAGCATTAGCACTTCCACTCTTTGCCACCCGAATCCTTGCAAGTCTTGATTTCTGTGAAGTAAAAAACATATGGCTATCATTAATACAGTATGTACTCATTAATATATTTTGTATATATATATATATATATATATATATATATATATATATATATACACACACAAACGCAGTACTGTTATATTATTTCCTTAAAATATTAATAGGAAAACTTGAGACAAGTGTATATCTAATCCAGCAGTATTTCACTCTTACAATTCTTTTGTGCAGGGCTTAAATCTACATTTTTAAACAAAGTTAGCATGAAAAAACACTTCCCCCAAAGATACCAGCCTGGCACACCAGCATTTAGGCAAGATACTGTACGATCTGACTGCAAGGTTGTGATTCCCTGCTATGATGATATCTGTATGTATGGCTTTTGTCCTTCAGCATTGGGCAGATACTTCAAGAGGACTTTCCAAGATGGGTATCAGATTATTCTGCAACCAAGAGATTCATATACAGCTTTATAACTATCAAAACAGTTTTTCAACCCTTTGGCTAAACCCCCTTTTTCAACAGATTGTGAAAAAAAAGTGAAACCTAATTAGTCAATTTCGACTTATTTGACCTTGGTGGGGACAGGAAAGCCGCTATCTCTTTTTTTTCAATCTTATTAGAGCCAGAGGTAGTAGTTCCCCTACATGTTCATTTCTGAATCCAGGAAACTCATAGAAAATGGACTGTGAGATTCAACAAGAGGTGCATGCTCGAGTTCCTATTCTCTGACTGGCTAATTAATTGATATATAGGAAACATCGTAACAGGGCCACTAAAACATTTCACTGCTCTACTTGGTAAATCTCTCACATTTAAGTCTACAATTGTACACACTCGTTAATTGAAAAACCTAGTTATGGGGTCAGGTCTAATGTGTACAGTATATATATATATATATATATATATATATATATTCTTTACATAATAGACATTAGACAGATCTTGAAACTTGTAACACTAAAATCCACGCTGCTTGAAATTAATTTGAGTCATATGAAATAATGCAAAATTTGTTTATTTAAAATCTTGAAAACATACAGCTTGTTATTAACAACATATTTACATATATACAAAAAAGTAGATAAAAAAAATATATACATAAATAAACAAAATAAAATAAGCTTACATCAGCAGATAACAGAAAATGGCTTTTTCCAAAAAATAACATAAACAGAACTATACACAAAGAAACATAAATTTATTATCAGTAAACTACTAAATTATGCAAAACACAACCCTACCTCAACCTAACCACACCCTTAGGCTAAGAAACGATTAAACATTGATCCCATGTATTGCAGTCTTTTGCCAAAAATCGGATCTTATAAAAATCTAGGGGACGTGAAAGGATAGAAAGAAAATGTGCCCACCCAAAGACTAACAGACAGCAGCCACAGGGACCCAACATTCCTCTACACCTTTGTTCAGGCCTCCCGCTACCACCTGTCCTTCTTAAGACCCCAAATCTACCCAACCTCATCCAAAATTTTGTGCACCACAACGTCGTCAGGAAGGACTTTTTGGAAACCTGATACCGTGAATTCCACGTGAAGTAACAGACTACTAAGTGAACTAGAAAAAGTGTCTCAAAATTAAGATCTTAGTGCGTTTGAAAGGCCCTGTATGACCACTCCGCCTAACTCAAGCGGTAAAGGAAAGGGATACCCAGAGTCCGCCCACCCGCTTATAGACTTCTATATTGAAGGGGCACTGAAGCAAGAAATGGTCCATCGTCTCCTCCTCCCCACCACAACCACAGTTCTGCAGAGAGCAATGCTTCAGGTTGCCTTTCACATAGAGTCTGCTTTGAAACAATCCCAAAACTTTAAAGAGATTCTTTCTAGATTCATCAAATGTAGACCCTCCCTCATAACAGGGCCCAGGCAATCCCTCAAGGCTAGTGGCTCGCTAAAGGCAGATTCAACAACCCTCCTCTCTAGGGCCTTCCTGGGAAGAGACTTAATTCCCTCCGCTGTCACTCGCCACCGCCAAAGCATATTCAGGCATAGGGCAACATAAGCCGGTAGCTCACCATGTCGGACCCTCAGGCTTTTCACTGGCCCACCATTCTGCAGAAAAGACCTAAACCAGAACTGAAAAATACCAACCCACCCAGGTGGTTCCACTGCCAGCATATTACCAAAATGATGTTTCAAAAACATCAGAGAAAAAAAAACTACCAGGTTGATCATACCTATGCTACTACCAGGTTGACCATACCTAGGCCTGGGAAGGTAGTTTACAGACCTCTTAACAAGGCTCAGTCTGTTCCCCCAAAACAGCTGGAAGAAACAGCTGTAGATTCTGGCATAGAGAAAGACTGGTGAAACACAGACACAGCTAACATACAGAAATACTGGGATCAGGTAAGATTTAATCAGGGCAATCCTTTCCCTGTAAGAGAGTTTCCAGTCCTTCCAGCTGGCAACCTTGGCATCGGCATCTTGTAGTCTGCTTACCCAATTTGTAAGACCATAATTGCCGGGACCAAATTTGATGCCTAAAACGTAAATATTCTTCCAGGCCTCTTATAAGTCATCTGCATTAGCTCAAAGCCTTCACCCTTCTCTCCAGTCCAGAAAACCTCACTATTATCCTGATTGATCTTTGAGACAGATTCCTCAGCATACTGTCTCATCACTGAGATCGCCTCCTCTGCCCCAGAGATGAAAACAGACACATCATCAACATAGACCATGACCCTCAGAGGAGGCTCATCAGGAATGCCCAAAGGCACTCCACACAACGGCCTGCTCTCTAACCACCGGAGGCAGGGATCGGTTGTGAATGCATATAGCAGAGGACTCAAAGGACACCCCTAATGCACACCAGAGCCAACCTCAAATGGCTGTCCGATCCAACCATTCACAAACATGAAGCTTTCAGCCCCCCTGTACAAGGTCTTCAGCTAATTAATAAAGCCCCCCTCCAGGCCAAACTTGCCAAGAAGCAGCCAGCCACAGGTACTCATGATTGACCCAAGAAAAAGCTTTAGCCTGATCCAATGCCATCAGAAATTTTCACCACCCTTTAGCCCTGCACCGATCCAGGGCCTGCTGGACAGCTAACACCACTGAAAAAGTGCTTCTACCCTGAACCGAACAGTGCTGTGGTGAGAAAGTAAATTGCTACAGATGATAAACGCCAGAAGATTATTTTTGTCAGAATCTTCCCATCGACATTAAGAATACTAATGGGATGTCCATTCTCGAAGAATCTTTACACTTTGACAGAAGAATCACCACAGATTGTGGCATGGATGGAGAGCACGAACCCTCTCTCAGACAGCCATTAAAAACCTCCACCATATATGGGGCCAGAGTAACTTTAAAGTGCTTATAAAACTCGGCTGTCAATCCATCTGGCACAGGCGACTTCTTAATGGCAAGCTCAATAGCCCTAACCATCTCATCTGCCATGATGTCCTCTGTCAAACTCACAAGAGAACTGTAATTTACGAGTCCTGGAGTAGAATCCAGAAAACCTGACATGTCTGCCCGATTAAGGTCTCTCTTACCCAAGAGTTCAGCATAATATGACTTGGCGGTTTCCAGGATCCCCGACTTCAAGTTTGTCAAGGAACCTATACTGTCAGCCAGGCCTACAACTGACTTAACTGCTCTACCTTGTTTGGAATTCTGGTAAGGGACAGGTCGAGTGATATTTTCCATAATCCCTTTCCAGAACCAAAGAGGCATACTTGTTATACTTCCTGAGCAAGAGTTTAACCTCAGAGATCATTCCCAGATCTCCATTATTTGAGACAAGCCTATCAAGCTTCCTCGGCAGACGCTGGTAGGTGACATACTTATCAAGCAGTTTTTTTCTTCCTATGACCTTGAAAAACTCAGCGCTTCCTCCACTCTGACTTACTGCTGCAAAAGTCCATGATAACTGTGCCTGAAAAAAATCCTCAAAGGATTGACTCACCTTCTCATTATCCAGAAGTGCCAAATTCAGCTTCCAGGTACCCCTCCCCCTAAGTGGTGTATTGGGGCTATTCAGAGTCACAGAAAGAATACAGTGGTTGGAAAACTCCAACACCTGACACACTGGTGCTGAGAAAGCAGAGTTCCCCTTTAAAAAAAACTATCTATTCTACTCTGACTACTACCTCGTTGAAAAGTGAATACCCTGTTGTCTGGGCAGCAATGAATGTGCACATCAACCAGACCTGCCTGTATAGATATTTCATTCAAAAAAAGACCATCACAGTCCAGCCTAGCTTCTGTATCTTTCCTGTCCTTAATCCTAGTGATGGTGTTAAAATCACCACCAAAGACAACTTGCTAGGCTGTAAAAATAAAAGGCTCAATCTTCATGAAGAGGCTTTTCCTGTCCTACTTTGTCTGGGGCCCATAGATGTTGATCAGGTGCAGGTCCTGCCCCCCCATGGAGACGTCTAAGACCGGGCATCTCCCCAATTCTACCCCAATAATCCAGCAACAGGTTACCATGCCAGGAAAAAAGTACAGCAATTCCAGTGTAAGGCTCAGCTACAATAGACCAGAAAGAGGGGCAAAGCCTCCACTACGCCAAACTAGACAACCTGGTCTCTTGCAAGAAGAAAATATCGGCATCAAACCTGCTAAACAAAAATAAGGCCATGTTACGAGCACTTACTGATTTTATGCTGGCAAAATTAATGGTCACGATCTTCAAAGGAGTGGGAACTGCCATCAGGATAATTGAGGAGACCCTGCACGCTTCAATATTCATTGTTATTCCTCTTCCATAGAAATCACTGACTCATCACCCGAAGAACTCTCACCCTCCATTTCAGAAAACACCTCAAATGGATTTGACACGTCCACCCTCACTGGTTCAGGAGCTCTTTTTTCCTTTTAATCCCCAACCATTCCATATCGTCACTTGACAATCTTGACGGCAGAACCCCCTCCCCCCCACCCCCCAGGACATCTTCAGCCAAAACCTTTCATTTACCCCTCTCTCCACATCATTCACCCTGTCTTTCACATTATTCACCCAATCTTCTACATCATTCATCTTGCATTCTACACCAACCACTTTCATTCCCTTTCCCTTCCCACCTCCCCCAACCATCATCCAATTAATCACCCACTCCACCCTGAGGCATCTGCTGACCCCCAGCTGCACTTCTGCCATGCTGAGGAAGAGGGGTCGGCGCAATCATATGCGCTGGTCCTACACCCTGGGGGGACACTGACACCTCAGATGACCTCAGAGACACAGATTCTGAAAGGACAGAGACACTAGGATACCCTGGCACAAACTCAGCCAACCCAGTCTGTTCCCTATCCAGACGGAATAATTCCTCCACTAACTCTGACTTATTGTACATAGCCTCAGGGCACTGGCTATAAGGGTGACCAATCTCATTACATAAACTACACCTAATGATCTTACAGTCTCTCACCAGATGCTCCAATTTATGACACAAAGAAAACTTCTGCTTTGTACAGGAAGAGGAGAAATGTCCCTTGATTCCACATTTATGACACATCTTAGGTTGGCCAGGGTAGAAGACAGTAATCCTATCTCTATCAATCAAGACAGAAGAGGGAAAATGCTGGATCACATTCCCACAGACTCTCAACCTCATTGACACCGACCACCCCCCCCATCCATATTCCTCTATCATCCACAATCTTTTTTAAGGGACACAACGTTTCACCAAATCTCCTTAACCAGACCCATAAATCCTCAGGGGGTATAGACTCATTCGTAGTCAGGCTGTCATGAGATAACCTTGGAGACAAGTCCCTTCCAGTCTGGCCGGCCCTTATACACATGCTCATACTGTTCCCAAAACAGATCCAGTGACGCTGAATGCACGAATGATAAATCGTATTCAGAGGCACCTGCCGGACTGATTAGAGCATAAATTTCCTCTGCCTTAAATCCCATGGATATGATACTATCCACAACCACCCTCCTGATTGGTGGAATACCTTCTCCTTCCCACCTGAGCTGTACCACATTCCTGCATTTAACGGAAGAAGCTGCATTCGTTGAAAGTCCCACAATTGGCTCCCTTTCAGCAGCAGCATGACTTTGTTCCGACACAGCCCTATCATAGCTCCTACCCTGTAAAGCTGATGGAGACACAGAATTTCTGCATTTAGGCACATTTACTGCATAGGAACCTCTGAAATCAGGTTTGCATTACCCACCCAGTACCCAGTACCCAATACCGGATCCTCCCTCCATCCCTCTAGCACAGCAGTCCCACTCACCATACTTCCAGAAGTACCACAATTACCAGCAGTCCTGTTTTTAGGGAAAATCTTCTGTTTAGAAAAAAACACCAGCAGTCTTAAGCCCTGTACACACGATCGGATTTCCTATGGTTTTTAACCAATGGATTTTTCAATCGGAAAACCGATGAAGCTGACTTTCATCAGTCTTGCCTACAGACCATCAGTCAAAAAACCGACCGCTCCAAATGGGGTGACGTAAAACACTCCGATGAGCCGAGAAAAATGAAGTTCAATGCTTCTGAGCATGCGTCGACTTGATTCTGAGCATGCGTGGGTTTTTTATCCGATGGAGTTCCCCACAGACGATAGTAATTTGCTATCGGTTTTTTAACCATCGGATAAATTTAAAACATGTTCTATTTTTAAACACCAATGGAAAAAAGACAGATGGGGCCCATACACGATCGGTTTGTCCGATGAAAAAAGTCCATCGGACTGTTTTCATCTGTAAAACCTATTGTGTGTACAGGGCTTAAGTGTCCATGTGGCACTCCTGCTCTGCAGTTTTAGTGTCTATGAAGCGCTCCTGCTTTGCAGTCTTACTGTCGATGTGGGCCTCCTGCTCTTTGTTCTCATAGCCAACAGAAACTTCTTTGTCTGGATCCCCGCCATCTCCTCCTGCATTCCTTACCGATTGTAAGGATCTGTCAACAGACGCAGCCTCTTTCTCTGTAGCAGCAACCATAGGAAAGTCCTCCACATACTGAGATAGAGTCTCCATAGAAACTCCCTCACCAGCATTTTCCTGCACTGAAACAGTTCCAGTATGTCTTCCATCAGCAGACACTGTAGCACTGCCGTCGTCTTAATCAGACTTTACAAATGAAAACATTTTCTTGACTTTCTCCCTTACAGGCTAAGGGACGGCATTCTCCTCCTAATCTTCATACGATGAGTCAGTGGAAAATCTAAACTTCCTGCCACTCAAGGGAGATTTCATTTCCGCAATGGTCTGCAGCAATCCACCATTTTTCTCAACCTCCTCCTGAGATGACCCAGGCTGCTGGGGGGGAGGGGATGGGCAGGTGCGACCAATCCTGAGACAGGGGTAGTACTGGGGCCACCATATGAAACTGCTTTGTTACCCCTCACCCATACTGTCGCTGTTGCTCTGGCATCCACCCTCTGGCTGGTACTTACACAGGCACTTTCCTTTTCTCCTCCTGATTTTTTTCCTTAAACACACCACTGCTCTTCTCCAGAGAGGTGACCAAATTCTCTTGCTTTCTTGCATGTCTTCTCCAGAGACTTCAGCTTAGAGTCTTGCCATGCAGAGATTTTTTTTTCCTGAAATCTGCTTTCAGGACAGCAGGCTTCTGTTCCTCCAAAGTTATACGCCATAGTCTATTCCCCACTCTGTCTTGGAAAGCTGGTAAAGACTCCCCTTAAATAGGGACAAGTCCAGAATCCATGGAAGCTTGAGCATGTGGTGTAGGCCTCAGTCCCTCTGGAGAGTCCCCATTTTCATCCTCCCCAGCCTGCTACATCCTGGCTGGGGAAGGCGCTGTAGGAAAGCCCAAGGCTTGTTGCTTCTCCCAGCTGAGACCAAAGCAGAGTGAGCCAGCAGCACCTTGTAGAACAGCACCACCTGGTGGAGAGACTGATGTGACTGGCTCAGTGTTCTCTGTAATCTTTACATATTGGGATTAGATAGATTTGGAAACTTGTAACACTAAAATTTGTGCTGCTTTGAAATTAATTTGAGTCATATGAAAAAATGTGGTTACTCTATATGCCATCAACTCATACCCAGGAACAATCGGCCATAAAACAAGTTTATACAATTACTTTTTTTATATATATATTGTGACAGCAGGAAGGTAAAGTCACCTGGTTGCATCCAGGGGGGTAGATATATTTCGCCCAGATTCAGGCTTTACGCCGACTTATACAACTAGGTGGAGAGTTGTATAAGGCTAGTGGGCTCATGGATGACTCATACCTCTAGGGAGAGTGTGGGGCGTCGTGCAGACAGGGAGTTGATGAGACCAGCTGAAGCTTGTCAGCTCATTTAGGCCTCTATAAGAACTCCCAGCTTCATTAGATGTTAGCTCATGCCTGGACCCAGACCTGTGTGGACTGTCTAGGGAGAGTGAAGCCCTGTGCGGTGAGACAAAGCCTGTGTGGCTATTTGCTTGGACATTTAAAACCAGGGACTTAGGGACTAGGACAGCACTAGGCTGATCCCAGTTGTTAGTTAGGAAACCTGTATGTTTAGTCAGAGGTCAAGTTGACCAGGATTTATTTTGTTTATGTTTCTTTTGGCTTTGCTGTGTTTTGTCACTGTAAATAGAAAATAAACCGCACCTTTTTTTGATTTTGAAAACCACAACCTCCGTTTGCTGGGCCTGTTTTTGTGTGGGGAGCCCATCCCGGGGG
Organism: Rana muscosa; assembly: GCA_029206835.1. NCBI lineage: Eukaryota > Metazoa > Chordata > Amphibia > Anura > Ranidae > Rana > Rana muscosa. Next base: position 713,996,249 of record CM055118.1, read on the forward strand.
TCACACACACCCGTTGCCGAGCTAACCCCCTCACAGTTGGTGGAGAATGCGGGCAGTTTTTTTTTAAGCCAGCATGGAGGAGATACTGAAGCAGCTGGCTCTAGCAAATGCCAATCAACAGCAGACAAATGCAGGTTTGCAAAAGAGCCTTGCAGCTCATCAACAAAGCCTTGCAGCTCAACAACAGAACTTCGCAGCCCAGCAGCAAGCTCATCAACAGAGCCTTGCAGCCCAGCAGCAAGCTCACCAACAGAGTCTGGAAGCTCAGCAACAAGCCCAGCAGCAATCTGAGGCCCGCTTCATAGACCTGTTACAGAAGCAAGAGCAGAGACTACAACAAATGGAAGCAGTAATGCAGCAACGTCCGCAGACCAGTGAGGAAAGCCGTCCCACTAATACCGCGTCCTTTGGGGTGAGTCGTTTATTGACAAAAATGACTGGAGAGGATGATCCAGAGGTATTTTTGACCACATTTGAAAGGACTGCTGAAAGAGAAAAGTGGCCTGAGGAGCAGTGGGCTGGACTGGTGGCTCCTCTGTTAACTGGTGAATCGCAGAAGGCTTACTATGACCTAGAGCCTGACCAAGCAAAAGACTATGTGATGCTAAAAGCTGAAATATTGGCAAGGCTGGGTGTCACCCAGGCTGTCCGGGCTCAGCGTGTGCATAACTGGACTTTCCAGCTTGGAAAACCCCCCAGGTCTCAAATGTATGATCTCATTCACCTGAGCAGAAAGTGGCTACAGCCAGAGACTTTGTCCGCACCAAAGATTGTGGAACGTGTTGTAATGGATCGGTTTTTGAGAGCTCTTCCTACTGCCATCCAAAAGTGGGTAAGCCATGGAGACCCAGAGACGGCCGATGGTCTTGTGGATCGTGTGGAGAAATACTTGGCTACAGAGAACCTGACGGCCTCTTCCAGAGACACTCGGACTTTCCACCCTAAGACCAGACCATCCCCAGGGGCGGATAAGAGGATTCCAAGGGGTGAGGGTGGAGAGAGTGAGAGGGTGGGAGCTCTACCCCAAGTTTGGCGAGAACAGCCTGGGAAATCAGCGGCTCAAGAGGCGGCAAGAAGGATCGTTTGCTACCGCTGCCGGCAAGCGGGACATATTGCAGCCAATTGCCCGGTTGTGGAGGAACCCATGCAGTGTGACTTTCTGACGGGCAGACGTCAGTCGCTGTGTGCGACAGTCGCATGCACTGCCATTCGAGGAACTGAGAAACATTTATGCAAAATGTGTGTTAATGGTAGAAATGTTGTGGTATTGCTGGATTCAGGTAGCCTTGTGACCCTGATAAAGGCTGAGTTAGTTAAAACAGAGGTCTCTGGGAATAGCAAGGTAGCTGTTATTTGTGTGCATGGGGACACCCGAGAGTATCCAGTGACTACAGTGTGTTTCGAGACCCCCAAAGGTACCCTCTCTCATCCAGTGGGCTTAGTATCTCAGTTACCGCATGACGCCATTGTGGGAAGGGATTTTCCGAAGTTCTGGGAACTGTGGGATGATCCTGAGCCCCCCACTGGTGCCCCTATGTACCAGGAATGTGATAGCCAGAACTCCCCTGAGAGTGGTGAGGACTCTCCGGAATTTCCCTTATCAGTATTGGCAGGGGAGACTCAAGAAACTGGAGAGGAGCCCACCTCCTCAGACGAAAACCTACCGTCTGTGGAGTTTTCTGATCTTGAGGTTCACAGGGAAAACTTTGCCACAGAACAGTTGAAAGACCCCGCCCTAATAAAGGCACGGGAAAACGTAGTGAAAATAGATGGCGAGTTAGTGAACCCAGATAATACCTGCACTTACCCATACTTCAGCGTAGAGAAGGACCTACTGTATCGGGTGGCAAAAAGGGCAGAAGAAACCGTTGAGCAGCTTGTGGTGCCCAAACCTTACAGGAAGTTGGTGTTGGAGTTGGCCCATGGGCACATTCTTGGAGGTCATCTGGGGACAGAGAAAACCCGAGAGAGGGTATTACAGAGATTCTATTGGCCGGGGGTGATGAAGGACATAGAAAATTATTGTTCCTCCTGCCCTGTGTGTCAGAGGTCGGCCCCGATGCCACATTTCCGTAGCCCGCTGGTCCCTCTACCCATCATTGAGGTCCCGTTTGAGAGGATCGCCATGGATTTGGTAGGTCCTATAATCAAGTCCGCTAGGGGGCACCAGTACATATTAGTTATAATGGACTATGCCACCCGTTATCCAGAAGCGATCCCTCTCCGAAATACCTCGGCCAAAACCATAGCCAAAGAGCTATCTCTTGTGTTTAGCCGGGTGGGTATTTGTAAAGAACTGCTTACGGACCAAGGTACACCCTTTATGTCCCGGGTTATGAAGGAGCTGTGTAAATTGTTCAAAGTGACGCAATTACGTACATCTGTGTATCACCCCCAAACCGATGGGCTGGTTGAAAGATTCAACAAAACCCTAAAACAAATGTTGAAGAAAGTGGTGGATAGAGATGGAAAGGATTGGGACTGTCTACTTCCTTATCTGATGTTTGCTATTAGGGAGGTGCCCCAATCCTCTACGGGATTCTCCCCCTTTGAGTTACTGTATGGGAGACACCCAAGAGGGCTGTTGGATATTGCCAAGGAAACTTGGGAAAGTGAGAGTTCTCCCCACAGGAGTGTGATTGAGCATGTCGCCCTGATGCAAGACCGAATTACACAGGTAATGCCCATCGTGAAGGAACATTTGGCCCAAGCGCAGTTAGCACAGCAGAGAGTGTACAACCGTGGAGCCAAGACCCGTACCTTTTCCCCGGGGGATAGGATACTGGTACTTGTCCCTACGGTTGAAAGTAAATTCCTTGCCAAATGGCAAGGCCCCTACGAGATAATGGAAAAAGTGAGCGAAGTGAATTACAAGGTCAGACAACCAGGAAGGCGAAAGCCCGAACAGATCTATCACGTTAATCTGTTGAAAGCCTGGAGGGATAGAGAGTCCCTAGTCGCAGACACTTGGTCACCAGCTCAAACTGGTTGTGTGATTCCTGAGGTTGGAATAGCAGCCACCTTGTCACAACCCCAACAACAGGAGGTTAAGGAGTTTGTGCTTCGCAACAAGGAGGTATTCTCTGAGCTGCCGGGACAAACATCTGGGGTAGAGCATGACATCATTACCCCGCCCGGTGAAAGGGTGAAGTTAAAACCCTATCGGATCCCAGAGGCCCGACGGGAGGCAATACGGGAGGAAGTACAGAAAATGCTGAACTTAGGGGTGATAGAGGAGTCCCAAAGTGATTGGTCTAGTCCCATTGTGTTGGTGCCTAAACCGGATGGGAGCTGGCGATTTTGTAACGATTTTCGTCAGTTGAACAAAGTTACAAAATTTGACACCTACCCCATGCCACGTATAGATGAGTTGATCGACCGGCTGGGAACAGCCCGATACATGACGACTCTTGACCTCACAAAAGGGTATTGGCAAATCCCCCTGGCCAAATTGGCCAAAGAGAAAACCGCATTTGTAACCCCAGACGGGGCGTTCCAATATAAAAGAATGCCGTTCGGGTTACAGAATGCGCCGGCCACATTCCAGCGGAAAATGGACCAGATGCTGAGGCCCCATCGGAAGTATGCTGCGGCTTACCTGGATGACGTAATTGTCCATAGCACAGATTGGGCCTCACATCTGCCAAAAGTGCAAGCAGTCCTGGACTCTGTTCGGGAAGCGGGGTTTACGGCTAACCCCAAGAAGTGTACCATTGGGCAGGAGGAGGCCAAATATCTTGGGTACACCATTGGGAGGGGAGTAATAAAACCCCAACTCAACAAAGTCGAGGCCATCCAGAGTTGGCCACGTCCCAACAGCAAGAAACAGGTACGAGCCTTTCTGGGAATCGCTGGGTATTATCGGCGATTCATTCCCCACTTTGCTTCTAAGGCTGTGCCCCTAACCAACCTGACGAAGGGGAAAGGGTCGGTCATGATTAAATGGACCCCCGAGGCTGAGGCAGCATTCCAATTCTTGAAACAAGCCTTATGTAGCCAGCCAGTGTTGTACTCACCCGACTTCTCTAAAGACTTTGTCGTACAAAGTGATGCGTCAGATGTGGGGTTAGGAGCAGTATTGTCCCAGGTCTGGAACGGGGAAGAGCACCCAGTCATTTACCTCAGCAGGAAGTTGAAGTCCCATGAGGTAAATTACGCCACCGTTGAAAAGGAGTGTTTAGCGGTGAAGTGGGCTCTAGATTCCCTTCGGTACTACCTGCTAGGTAGGCACTTTGACATGGTTACGGATCACGCTCCGTTAAAGTGGATGGCTCAAAACAAGGAAACAAATAGAAGAGTGAATAGGTGGTTCCTGGCCCTCCAGGAATTCAACTTCACAGTAAAGCATCGCCCTGGCGTTCAAATGGGGAATGTGGATGCTTTGTCTCGAGTACATGAATGCCTGATTGCTGGTGTTCCAACCCCGAGGTTAAAACAAGAGGGGGGGGGTATGTGACAGCAGGAAGGTAAAGTCACCTGGTTGCATCCAGGGGGGTAGATATATTTCGCCCAGATTCAGGCTTTACGCCGACTTATACAACTAGGTGGAGAGTTGTATAAGGCTAGTGGGCTCATGGATGACTCATACCTCTAGGGAGAGTGTGGGGCGTCGTGCAGACAGGGAGTTGATGAGACCAGCTGAAGCTTGTCAGCTCATTTAGGCCTCTATAAGAACTCCCAGCTTCATTAGATGTTAGCTCATGCCTGGACCCAGACCTGTGTGGACTGTCTAGGGAGAGTGAACCCCTGTGCGGTGAGACAAAGCCTGTGTGGCTATTTGCTTGGACATTTAAAACCAGGGACTTAGGGACTAGGACAGCACTAGGCTGATCCCAGTTGTTAGTTAGGAAACCTGTATGTTTAGTCAGAGGTCAAGTTGACCAGGATTTATTTTGTTTATGTTTCTTTTGGCTTTGCTGTGTTTTGTCACTGTAAATAGAAAATAAACCGCACCTTTTTTTGATTTTGAAAACCACAACCTCCGTTTGCTGGGCCTGTTTTTGTGTGGGGAGCCCATCCCGGGGGTCACACACACCCGCTGCCGAGCTAACCCCCTCACAATATATATATATATTAGCTATCAGTTTTGCTCCTATCTCATTTTACCAATTTCCTATTGGGGACTTGTCACTTTATGAAAAACTGAACCTTTTGCCCTCACCAATTACAAAATATATTTCATATGCCACGCTCAGCAACAACATACTGATAATTAAGTATTACAAGTAATAGAGAAATCTACATTAATTAAAGACTGCATCTGAAGATATGTGGTGTATCAGTCCTCAGACTTCATTCCCATAGTGAAATAAATTGATATAGCAAAATTAATTAGAAGTATATTCTCTTGAAATGTCAGGCAATTTCTTTTTTTTTCCATGGAGTTCAATTTCTTCTCTATTTCTTATATGCCTTTCACTTAAAACTGAGAATGAACTGCTAGCACTTTGACATCTGGTTTTTCTGAAAGGCAAATTGATCTGTTCATAAATTACTCCCCAGTCGCTCATATGGCTGATGTATTAGCTCAGTACTGGAGCTCCTAGTTAAAAGTGAGAAAGTAATTGTTCAATTTATTCCTGTAATACAGTGTATCTCTGCTTTACCATTGTGGTGAGATGTTCATTGACTAAAACTAAAGTCAGATAGCAGCACTGAAATGAAATCAATACCATTGTTGCCCAACTTGTATTTAGGATAGGCTTATTTTTAAAGATCTGTATGATTGTGATCAAGAGTTTCATACTAATTCAAAAGAATGTCTATATTCTTAAAGTAAGCGTTGCATATTATTATTTAATATAGTAATAAAATATAAACCCATATACAGTAGAAAGATAATGTAATTAGAAAGAGTTGTTAAACACAATAAATAACTACCAAGGAAAGCAGATGATAAAGAGGTCAGTTTAGTTTTACAAAACATCAGCGCTATCTTAATGTAATGTGTCTTGCCCTATTTAACATACCATCAGCACATGTTTGGCCGAAGCCTAGAACCCCTGTCAGGTTCATATTGTTGTTTGTGTCCTTGCTAGGGAAATCTAATTCATGATATTCCACCCCTTCCACATCTACTAAAAATGTTTTTGTTTTTTACTTCTATCTGTGTTACTCTTGGAGAGAAATATCCTCACATCCTGTACTGGTGATACATTGGTGTTTTTTAAGTGTCTATTTTTATTTCATCTCAATAATCCAAACGAGTTTACTCATTTTTGTTATTCACATTCACCGTTTTTAAATAACTTAAGGTGTAATTCCACTTTTGCAGTCATATTTGATAAAACTCCACTTTATGCCTATTTGCCCTTAGTAAATCTGTTCCATTGGATTTCCCCTCATTAACATACAATGGAGAATCCCTACATCTAGCTATTTAACCCCTTTGTTAGGACAGGCAGGGTTCAAATCTAGTTTAACTGAAAATGAGCAGCGTTAATTATGGGGAAATCTAACTCCCAAGCCCTGAACTCTAACTCCCAAGCCCTTTCTGCACAGCAGAGGAAAACTTCAGTTTTTGAGTTTTCAGAAAAGAGCAAGTATAGCTTTTTTTTTTTTTATGCCATGTGAATACCAATAAATATAAAGTAGGTGTTATCCCAATTTGACCGAAAAGTGGAAATACAGTTTTAGAAGCTTAGATTATCTCCAATTCAATATTTGGTAAAAGCATTTAAATGGTATTTTAAATACAACCAGAATTAACCTTATGGTGTACGTTTAATAAATCGTGATAAGCCGAGATCATGATGATCACCGCTTATCTCAGAGCATTGCCGGTTTAATAAGCTGAGATAAGGAGCAGAGAACATGTTCTCCGCTTCTCATCACAGCACATGACCGTTTTGTCACAAATGGCCAGTTTAATAAAGTGAGATCTGAAGATCTCATAGCCGTTCCACTGAAATATCTCCCTTCCAGATTCACCAGCTCAGAGGTGGAGAATCTGGGAGAGAAGCTGGTGTGATTAGAGGAAGAAGGCTTATTTCTTCCTAATATCAGCACCAGTGGGTTAAAAATGAATATTAACAATGTTATATCTATATATATATATATACACACACAAACACGTGTGTGTGTGTGTGTGTGTGTATAGATACTGTATATATATGTGTGTGTATATATATATATATATATATATATATATATATATATACTGTATATACTGTATATATATGTGTGTGTGTATATATATATATACTTGACGTAATTGTAGCCGTATTAGTGCAATTGTGACAGAGAAAATAAAGTACTGTCCGTGATACTTTTTTTATTTGCACTAACATAGAATTTTTCAGGACAAGCTTTCGGGGTATGTCCCCTTCTTCAAGGTCCAAGCAGTACTCAAGGTCCAAGCAGTACTCAGTTCTCTATATATATATATATATATATATATATACAGTGGGTACAGAAAGTATTCACTCTTTGTTATATTGCAGCCATTTGCTAAAATCATTTAGGTTCATTTTTTTTCCTCATTAATGTACACACAGCACCCCATATTGACAGAAAAACAGAATTGTTGACATTTTTGCAGATTTATTAAAAAAGAAAAACTGAAATATCACATGGTCCTAAGTATTCACACCCTTTGCTGTGGCACTCATATATTTAACTCAGGTGCTGTCCATTTCTTCTGATCATCCTTGAGATGGTTCTACACCTTCATTTGAGTCCAGCTGTGATTGATAATACTGATTGGACTTGATTAGGAAAGCCACACACATGTCTATATAAGATCTTACAGCTCACAGTGCATGTCAGAGCAAATGAGAATCATAAGGTCAAAGGAACTGCCTGAAGAGCTCAGAGACAGAATTGTGGCAAGGCACAGATCTGGCCAAGGTTACAAAAAAAATTCTGCTGCACTTAAGGTTCCTAAGAGCACAGTGGCCTCCATAATCCTTAAATGAAAGACGTTTGGGATGACCAGAATCCTTCCTAGAGCTGACTGTCCGGCCAAACTGAGCTATCAGGGGAGAAGAGCCTTGGTGAGAGACGTAAAGAAGAACCCAAAGATCACTGTGGCTGAGCTCCAGAGATGCAGTCGGGAGATGGGAGAAAGTTGTAGAAAGTCAACCATCACTGCAGCCCTCCACCAGTCGGGGCTTTATGGCAGAGTGGCCCGACGGAAGCCTCTCCTCAGTGCAACACACATGAAAGCCTGCATGGAGTTTGCTAAAAAAACACCTGAAGGACTCCAAGATGGTGAGAAATAAGATTCTCTGGTCTGATGAGACCAAGATAGAACTTTTTGGCCTTAATTCTAAGCGGTATGTGTGGAGAAAACCAGGCACTGCTCATCACCTGTCCAATACAGTCCCAACAGTGAAGCATGGTGGTGGCAGCATCATGCTGTGGGGGTGTTTTTCAGCTGCAGGGACAGGACGAATGGTTGCAATCGAGGGAAAGATGAATGCGGCCAAGTACAGGGATATCCTGGACGAAAACCTTCTCCAGAGTGCTCAGGACCCCAGACTGGGCCGAAGGTTTACCTTCCAACAAGACAATGATCCTAAGCACACAGCTAAAATAACAAAGGAGTGGCTTCACAACAACTCCGTGACTGTTCTTGAATGGCCCAGCCAGAGCCCTGACTTAAACCCAATTGAGCATCTCTGGAGAGACCTAAAAATGTCTGTCCACCAACGTTTACCATCCAACCTGACAGATCTGGAGAGGATCTGCAAGGAGGAATGGCAGAGGATCCCCAAATCCAGGTGTGAAAAACTTGTTGCATCTTTCCTAAAAAGACTCATGGCTGTATTAGATCAAAAGGGTGCTTCTACTAAATACTGAGCAAAGGGTCTGAATACTTAGGACCATGTGATATTTCAGTTTTTCTTTTTTAATAAATCAGCAAAAATTTCGACAATTCTGTGTTTTTCTGTCAATATGGGGTGCTGTGTGTACATTTATGAGGAAAAAAAATGAACTTAAATGATTTTAGCAAATGGCTGCAATATAACAAAGAGTGAAAAATGTAAGGGGGTCTGAATACTTTCCGTACCCACTGTATATACTGTATATATATATATATATATATATATATATATATATATATATATATACACACACACACATATATACAGTATTTATATATATATATACACACACACACATATATATACAGTGTTTATATATATATATATATATATATGTATATTCACACACACACATTTATACAGTATATATGTATATATACACAAACACATGAATATATATATTCATGTGTTTGTGAATATATGTGTGTGTGTGTGTGTTTATACATATACTGTATATAAATACTGTATATATGTGTGTGTATACATATATATATATAAATACTGTATATATGTGTGTGTATATATGTATATATATATATATATATATATATATATATATATATATACACACACATGTGTATATATACAGGATATATATATAGTTATCACATGCCTGAAAACATGTAATTACATGTTCTTTTAAACTTTAGTTTCACTTTTTGAACTCGGCTGCACCGTAATCTCACAATATCTCACGAGATTACAGGCAGCCCACCCACTTTCACACAGATCTCGGCCGTTTTCAGAGGAAACACTTCTCCTGTGTTCTCCCTCTAAGAACTGAAGTTCTCAGTTTATTAAACCGGCTGCAGAGGAGATAATTTTCCTCTGAGAACTGCCGAGAACTGAACTGAGAAAAAACTTCTCATTTTATTAAACAGACACCTAAATTATACAGTATCGTTATCCACTCACTTCTGACAATCAAGTTTTGGTTTGCATTGTACAATTTGCACAATATATGTCTGTTCATGGTAATTTTATCACATTACCTTTTGCGCTCTGCGTTTATCTGCTCGTTGATTCTGATGATATATCCGACTGAAGTTGGACACTATTACAGGAACTGGTAACGCAATGACTAAAACACCACTTAAAGAGCATATGGAGCCAAAAATCTTCCCAGCTATTGTCTTTGGGACCATATCACCATACCTAAAAAAAACATATGCAGTTCATATATAGTTTTGACAGCTTTCCTTACTATATTATTATATATATATATATAATACTATATACAAAGGACATACAAAGTATTAAAAGTAACAATTACCAATAGAATAATTAGCAAATGTCTAGCAATAGACATGTATTAGTTTTTAGCTTGATTAGTAAGACAGGACCTAAATCAAAGGATACTCTGGCAAGTATCATAAGGTTCAGCTTTCTTAGACGAGTACAATCATAAAAAAAACTTCTAATAAATATAGGTCTATAATAAATATATAGTTCACAAGAATAGCTGTTTAACAAAAACATAAAAAAACAAGATTTCAATAGAGACAGATTTATAAAAAAAAAGCAAGATTTAATTAACACAGAGGTATATGAACAGTATGTGGCAAAAGTAAAATAACAGCCTTCTAAAGAGGTTCATAACCTGGGGTCCATGGCCCCCTACATTCACTATACAGCCCTCATTTCATTTTTGTAATGAGTGGCCATTACTTTTTGTATGAAAAGGAGTGAGTTTTGCACTCAGGTGTATGAATTTATGCTGCCAGAAGTTGGTAAGCTTCTAATAGAAGCTTCTAATCTTGCATTTCCTTCACTTGGGTTTAGGCGCATTTATGCACATTTACATGCAAATTGTATTTAGAAGCGTTTGCAACTTACCTCATTCTATTGGCTAGAATATTCATGCATTCTAGACAATGGAATACATTTATTTGCATAAGCATGCATTTATGTACATTTGCATGAAAAAACAACAAAATCACTTCTCCAGGAACATGTGTCTGGGCTATTTATTTTCGCCTCTGAATGCTGAACATAAAAACATACTAAAATGCCTGCATGTGCTAACATGCAGGTTCATTCAGTGGTGATAAAAAGCACCTAAAAGTAGCATTTTTTTGTGTCTGTGTGCATGAGGCCTCAAGATTGTTGATTCAGACTTTGTGTATGACATATATGTATCAGGGAATTCCATTTAAATAAAATAAAGTACATACAAACCATCTCTACGCCGATGACACCCAAATCTATGTCTCTACTCCTCACCTCACTCATTCAGTCTCCTCTCGCATTACTAACTTACTAACTGACATACCAGCATGGATGTCGCACCACCTCTTTCTTTAACTAAATCTCTCTAAACCCAGGTTCACACTGGGCTGTGAGAGTGAAGCCGTGCGAGTTCAGCTGAACTCGCACGATTTCACTCCCGCTGGTCAGTCCCGAATTCGGCCGCGATTACAGAGACATCTGTGCAGGTTTCTGCACAGATGTCAATGTACATTGCAAACTACTTTTTGAAATCGGTGCAGCGCCGCAGATGCGGCGTCGCACCGATTAGGACGGTGCCATTTGCCGGCAATTTGCGGCAAATACCGCCGTTTTGACATGCGATTTGACATGCCAAATTGCATGTCAAAACGCACCAGTGTGAACCAGGGCTAAAACCAAGCTGATGATAATCCCCTCTCCCCCCGCTTGTGCCCCCTCCATGACTTTTCCATCAAAATTAATAATGCAACCTTCAATCCCTCCGCTTACACCAGGGTACTAGGTGTAATCCTAGACTCTATCCTTTCTTTTCAGCCCCAAATCCAATCGTTGTCAAAAGCTTGTAGACTTTACCTTCATAACCTCTCTTAAATACGCGCCTTTTTAACAAATTAAACCACCAAGCTACTCACTTGTTATCTCTCGCCCTGACTATTGCAACTCCCTTATCATAGGCCTATCTCTTCATAGACCCTCCCCTCTTCAGTCTATCATGAATGCTGCTGCCATACTTATCCACCTTACCAACCGCTCAGTGTCTGCCACCCCTCTCCACCAATCCCTACACTGGCTTCTGATCGCCCAGCAAATTAAATTCAAAATACTAATTACAACAAACAAAGCCATTCACAACTCTGCCATGAGCTACATCACCAATCTTGTCTCCAAATATCACCCAAACCATCCTCTCCGATCCTCTCAAGACCTCCTACTCTTTATATCCATTGCCTCATCCTTTCATGCTCATCTCCAGGAATTCTACAGAGCCTCTTTCAACCTACAAAACTCTGTACCTCAATCTGTCAGGCTATCTCCTACTCTACTGTCTTTAGGCGATCCCTGAAAACTCATCTCTTTAGGGAAGCCTATCACGCCTCCAACTAATCTTTTATCACTTCCATCAGCTCATCCCCCACAGTTATAACCTTTTGTACCACTTGCCCCACCCTCTTAGATTGTAAGCTCTTATGATCAGGGCCCTCTTAACCCTCTTGTATTTTATTTTATAGTAACTGTACTGTCTCCCTTTTATATTGTAAAGCGCTGTGTAAACTGTTGGCGCTATATAAATCCTGTATGATCATAATGTATTAGTTGCATGCAAAGTTGTGTTTATGTGAATATTTTCTGGGAAGGGGGTCCATAGCTTTCGTCAGATTCTTAAAGGGATCAGCTATTCAAAAAAAGGCTAAGAACCAATGTTCTAAATAGATCAGCATTATAAATAACAATGTACCTTTAATAATATGCATCTATTTTCCAAGGGCTAGAAACGTTTGGTCATTTATGCTGTCTGAAAAAAGAACTGTCTGTGCTGCCACATAACAATTTTGGTTCTACCATTGCAAGTTACAAAATGAAAACCAGAATCTGTACTGATAACAGCAATGCAATATTATAGGCAAATAATTTTGTCCTATGCTGTATATACATTGTCAAATACTACCTAATTGAAGAAATATAATTGGAATTAATTGAGAAATATGCTGCAGAACTGTTACGGCCAGTGACCTCATGTAGACCTTGCCTGCTGCGAAATATTTTATAGTTAAAATGTTCATCAATTTGCATTATGAATGGAAGTAGTGTGCCAGAATGTAAAAACGTCCACCAGATGGCATAATATACCATTACAAGCACATTATATTTCTGCAGCAGAATATACGCAGATTGCTAATTACGACTACTCTAAAACTGCTTATGTTGTTATACCTTTATTTAAATGCAAGGCTTAAAAATAAAAAATTTTAAGTATTTTCATTATTATTATTACCTTATGTCACCCATATTTGTTGCAAGAAATTTGGATTGTCTACATTATATATTAGACATTGGATCATCTTCCTTTTAATACCCTAGTAAAATCTTGTGGCTTGACAGAAAATCACATTCAGATTAGTAATCTGAGATTACTCTTTCATGTATAAAGGAAGAAAAAATACTAATATGACAGGGAATCTGCACCCAGCACCCGATATACACATGTCTGTTCCAGAAGACTCAACAAGTAGTCAAGCAAATAGAGAATGGCAAGCCTGGAACTCAGCAATCACAGCTCCCATATTTTACTCTTTTCAGGTTGTTTTAAAAATATATTTTTTTACAATGTCAGGAAAAATACATTATTTATGGGAGAGCTAATATCATTATAGTGTTCATAAACCTTTTTTTTATATATAACAAACATGGTATACATACTTGCTTTGTGCAATGGTTTTGATCTTCCTCTTCTGCCCCTGTCAGCGCTGCCACCATAGGAAGTGTCCCACCAGTGTGCCACCATAGGAAGTCGCTTCCTATGGTGGCATACTAGTGGTTTTAATCTTGAGCCACACTGCCTCCATCTTTAGACACAGACAGTGCAACTCGCCCCCCCAGAAAAAAAAACGTATACCTTTACAACCACTTTACAGGAAAGCAATTCATGAAAAGTGGTCATACTCTAACAAGTCTGTCATCAGATGACCTCAGAGACACAGATTCTGAAAGGACAGAGACACTAGGATACCTTGGCACAAATTCAGCCAACCCAGTCTGTTCCCTATCCACACGGAATAATTCCTCCACTAACTCTGGCTTATTGTACATAGCCTCAGGGCACTGGCTATAAGGGTGACCAATCTCATTACATAAACTACACCTAATGATCTTACAGTCTCTCACCAGATGCTCCAATTTATGACACAAAGAAAACTTCTGCTTTGTACAGGAAAAGGAGAAATGTCCCTTGATTCCACATTTATGACACATCTTAGGTTGGCCAGGGTAGAAGACAGTAATCCTATCTCTATCAATCAAGACAGAAGAGGGAAAATGCTGGATCACATTCCCACAGACTCTCAACCTCATTGACACCGACCATCCCCCCATCCATATTCCTCTATCATCCACAATCTTTTTTAAGGGACACAACGTTTCACCAAATCTCCTTAACCAGACCCATAAATCCTCAGGGGGTATAGACTCATTCGTAGTCAGACTGTCATGAGATAACCTTGGAGACAAGTCCCTTCCAGTCTGGCCGGCCCTTATACACATGCTCATACTGTTCCCAAAACAGATCCAGTGACGCTGAATGCACGAATGATAAATCGTATTCAGAGGCACCTACCGGACTGATTAGAGCATAAATTTCCTCTGCCTTAAATCCCATGGATATGATACTATCCACAACCACCCTCCTGATTGGTGGAATACCTTCTCCTTCCCACCTGAGCTGTACCACATTCCTGCATTTAACGGAAGAAGCTGCATTAGTTGAAAGTCCCACAATTGGCTCCCTTTCAGCAGCAGCATGACTTTGTTCCGACACAGCCCTATCATAGCTCCTACCCTGGAAAGCTGATGGAGACACAGAATTTCTACATTTAGGCACATTTACTGCATAGGAACCTCTGAAATCAGGTTTGCACTACCCACCCAGTACCCAGTACCCAATACCGGATCCTCCCTCCATCCCTCTAGCACAGCAGTCCCACTCACCATACTTCCAGAAGTACCACAATTACCAGCAGTCCTGTTTTTAGGGAAAATCTTCTGTTTAGAAAAAACACCAGCAGTCTTAAGCCCTGTACACACGATCGGATTTCCTATGGATTTTAAACCGATGTCTTGCCTACTCACCATCAGTCAAAAAAACGATCGTCCCAAACGGCGTGACGTAAAACACTCCGACGAGCCAAGAAAAATTAAGTTCTATGCGTTTGAGCATGCGTCGACTTGATTCTGAGAATGCGTGGGTTTTTTATCTGATGGAGTTCCCCACAGACGTTAGTAATTTGCTATCGTTTTTTTTCGATCGGATAAATTTAAAACATGTTCTATTTTTTAACACCGATGGAAAAAAGACCGATGGGGCCCATACACGATCGGTTTGTCCGATGAAAAAAGTCCATCGGACTGTTTTCATCGGTAAAACCGATCGTGTGTACAGGGCTTAAGACTTTAGGAGAGCTGGACTGTGGCCAGTGAGGCTAGAAAATGCCCCATCATTAGTGGGACTAGACAATGTCTCAGGCTTGGTGAGTGGTGGGTGTTAAAATAAAATACATAATTCCTGTGGTCAGTAGGAGGAGGAAGAGTAACCCATAATTGGTATTAGTTGGAGCAATAGTGCCCCATCAGTGATGTCAGTGAAAGGAATAGTGCCTAATCATTTTTATCAGAGGGAGAAATATTCCCCTATTGTTAATGTCTGGAAAAGAATAGTGCCCTATAGTTGGTGGCAGTGGAAAAAAGAAATGCCCTATTGTTGGTGTCAGTGGGAGGAAAAGCTCCCCGCTGTTAGTGTCAGTGGAAAGAATGGTGCATCATTGTTGGTGTCAGTGGAAAGAAAAATGCCTCTTATCAATGGGGGGGAACAGTGCCTCATATCCAGGGGAGAATTTTTTTCCCAAGGGCCAGAAAAAGACAAGCTAAGGGCCACAGTTTGGGGACCACTGATCAAGAATAATAGCAAGTAAGGCATGTGAACAGTGGCATCCAAACTATGCTCCTCTAGAACTAGATGTTCCTTTCCCAATGATTTACTAGAGATATGCAAGATGAAAATAATCATTCTTTTTTCATTGAGGAAAATGATAACTGGCCATTGTTACACAGTTTTTTTGATATGTCTGAAAACAGCTTCTATTACTATTATCTTGCATGGCTTTGTTTTCATTGCATTGTGTATAGCCTGCCTGAGTGCATGATAAGCACATAAAGGTCAAGCACATCTTGGGGATACATTTAGGTTAGTGATAACTGGTGTAAAAAAAGATAATGAATACATGGGTAAGGTAATGAGATCTTCATGTAAGCGCTGTAAAAAAATAAAGTGTCAGATTGTCTGCCTTTCACAAAACAATGAGGTCTGTACTACATGGTGACTTGGCAATCAAGATATTTCAGGCATACATGGTCATAGCCATTTGTTGCTTGATTTCAAGTGCCTTTTCCTATGTCATTGGTAAATTGTTTCCTTGCTTTAGATTAAACAGGCAAATAAGGTGCATTGATTTTCCTGGACATGACTGACTTTGAGCATTGTCCTACTGTCTGTTACAAAGATAAAGGTCACTAGCACAGCTTCTCTTTCTCTATTAGAGGTTTTAATGAAAAAGTCATCAGACAACAGAGAGAGAAAGAAAATGTGCTGGTGACACATGTCATGTGCATGTCACAAAGATGGGCCCTCCATGATGTCAATTTAGTACGCATTACATCAATAAGGTTATGTTACTGTAAAATGCACCCTCAGGATATATCATTGCTTTCTGTGGTCACTATACTTACCTTTCCTCATGTACTTTCTAGTTTTTCTAAATATTATGCTAATAAAGCAAATGAATGCAACCTTAGCTATGTGAACACTATGAAATAATAAATTCTACATGTCTCCAAATGCATGTTTTATTTTTTGGTAGAGTTTCTTGCAAAATCTGGTGTATTGGCTGCTTGGCAGCTGACTAACATAGGTCTGGTGAGCAGTTTTATTCTGAATGACTCCCTAGGTGTTTAAACCCTGAAAAATCAGTGTTAAGGCATCAGCATACATCTTAGGGTGACCACAGGCTTCAGAGTACAGGCATACCCCACTTTTAAGTTCACAATGGGTTTTATTTACTAAAGCTGGAAAGCCCAAAATCAAGCTCACTTCTGCATAGAAACCAATGAGCTTCTAACCCCAGCTTGTTCAATTAAGCCTGGTAATAAAACCTGGAAGGTCATTGGTTTTTATGCAGAAGTGAGACAGATTTTGCGCTTTCCAGCTTTAGTAAATAAAACCCATTGTGTACTTAAAAGTGGGGTATGCCTGTAATACTGAAATAATGTACAGAAATTGTCTATAACCAGTGGAGGCACGGAGAGCATACAACATTACTTAGCTGAGTAGATTGTAGCAAAATGGATGAACTGTTAGGAAAAAAAAAAAAAATAATTATATATGTGTGTGTGTAGCGGGGTAGATCCATAGACAATATGGTTGATTTACTAAAGGCAAATCGTCTGTTCACTTAAGATAATTTTCTCCAGAGCTTAGTGATTATGAAAAAATTTCACTTTGCAAAAAATACCCAATCACATGCAAGGAAAATAAAAACAACTGAATTTTTGCTTGCACATGACTGCATAAGTAAGCAGAGCTTCATCTCATTCACTAAGATCTGGAGATATGTCTGTTGCAGAGTGCAACTTCTCTTGCAAAATAAACAGTCTATTTGTCTTTGCTGAATCAACCCCAATGCATGTTGCAGATTGGCTGATATTTGAGCATATGATTGCACTAAGAGGTGTGTAAAAGTGATCTACAGGTAATTGGATGCAGAGTGTATATGAGAATGTTAAAATGTTACAAATTACAAATTGAAACTGGAACCAGAATGACAGCTGTTGAAATAATGGATATTGAAAGGTACATTTGGTTTTTACATTTGTAAGTTGTTCAGTACAGTTAAAACAGATCTTTGTAAATGACTAAAGTAATAAAGCCCCACATGTAGCAAATTATAATTTGCACCTCATTGTTTGCAACATTTTCAACCAAAGAAACAAAATGCTGCTAAAGTTCACAGTTCTGGGAAACAGACTATGTTCTGCTGAGCTGAGTTCACGTGAAGAGAAAAGAAACACAAATAAAAGCCTCAATAAGTATATCAAGCTGAGAAACATAAAAAAAAATCTGTGTAGTTACAGTTGTTTTGACCCTTTTTACACAGTGGATGTATACATTAAAGTGGAGCAATGCATGCCCCACTGACTTTGGCTGCCTCGTATGTACTGCAATTAAAAGCACATCATTGGGGAGGTGTAACAAAAAAAACGATGGTAGCCTGTATCCGCTGACAAACAGATTTCACTTTTTATGTTGAACAAGTATACTGTATACTTTGCAGTATAGGAAGCAACTGTTCGTCATTCCTTTACAATATGTAATCCAAGTGTCCAGAATCTGTGAAAGATATAACATGTTTCAGGTTCTTTAACTTTAGAACATATTCCAAAATTAAAATTTCAGCACAAGGTGAAGTGACCTTTTAATTATAAATGCACCTGATTTCACCTTTGTAGCAATAAAGTAAACCTAGTCTTGGCCCATTAAACTGGCTTACCGTACTTTAATCCCTCTGTCCTTAGCAGGACCTTTCCTTTACTCCCCCGTTTCTCTGTTCAGCTGCTGGGAACAGTACAAACAGTATAAACTACTAATTAACTGTAAGCTATGCTCGTGGTATAGTATCTATGGATTCTCCATTCTGCAATGTCACAGTGCTGGCGCTTGGTCCAGCATTGTTACATGGTATGAGTAATACGTTCTTCCATATCCAGAAGTTCACAATTTCCTAACTCCCCACTCCCCACTCCCTGTACCTTAACTGCAGGGAGTGATGGAAAATTGAGGATCTGTGTCAGGAAGTCACTAGCACTAGTACAGCTGGAGCCTCTAGAAGTCCACAGGTGCACAAGCACAGATGTGCGAGTGCCCATTTGCCTGGGCATACGCACGCACACCTGCTGCTAATGTTGGCATCAATGACACTTTTTAAACTGCAGCAGTGCTATTAGCCAGTGTTGTGTGATCTCCAGCTATTACATGTGTCCCTGCATCCTTCCTGTATTGACTCCTGTTATTGACCTGTCTTGCCTTGACCTTGCTTGAACCTGTTCCAGGATTTGCTCTGTCTCCTGGTTATCTGCCCAATTCTACGTTGCCGACCCCTGCTTGTACCCTGACCATTCTCTTCCCACCATCTATGCCTGTATCTGACCATCTGTTGCTGACCTGGCTTGTCTGAACTTGCATCCAGTTATTCTCCAGCTCTACTCCACATGCTACCTGGTCCCTACTGGTTCTTCACCTGCTGGGTGTTACCAATCCTGCCGCACCACCCATCTGCTAGCTGTCCATCAAGCATTTGCTGCCTGCTGTCTGCCCAGGCCTGGGTGGATATGGATCACCATAATGTATGACACAATTTAATAAATCAGGACCTTTAATTTAAATTCCCGGTATAGAACTAATTGCAAAGTTACATTGGTTCAGCTTGGACCAATATAAGTATGCATACAGTAGGTGCCTCCGATTTTGTATATCCAGCGCAATGGGATCGCGCTGGATATCGCCGCTGGAGGCTGTGCTTCTCGCGCTCGCTGCCCCCACGAGATGGCACGCATCCATAAGATTCCATTGGGGGCGGCGAGCGGGAGGAGCGACATAGCTCGGCGCTGGCTCCCGCGACGGGGATCGCGGGTGGTCAATTTTGCCGCTGGCAGAGGCGAGATTGACACAAAATCGGCAGCACCTACTGTATTCCATACCTGTAAAATCCCTGTGGAAGCTGTAAATCAATGGAGAAGTCACTGGTAATAAAATATTTGCCACCGTCTTTCTGATTCTGTGCTGAGTGGTTGACTTGCTGCATAGTAACCATAAGAGGTCACCCACTCAGCATAGGTGCCACTTACAAAACACCTTGCATTTTCTTAATGAATGCAAGGTGTTCTCTAACTGGGCAAGGCAGAGATTATGACATCACTGCCCCACCAGATCAAACATGGCTAAGATGGAAGCTTTCTTGGCTGTAAAGGCTAGGATGGTTTAGTTCCACTTTAAAGTGGAACTAAACCCTCCTATCATTCACAGCCAAGTTGGCTGCATTCTTAGCCTCTGTTTGATCTGCAGTTTGCTGTTGCTGCACATGCGATCAGCTATGACACCAGCCATTTGATGCCTTGACAGTTTGGTTTAGAGCCAACATAAGCACATTAGTAGCTATAACAGTTATCATTCATGGCATGCCTTGGATTTAGCTTTCTTGGGAGACAGGTAAATCATTGGATTTATTTCCACTTTAAAAGTGACTTCAGTATTGTGACAAAAGGCTGCGGCAGGTGCTGATGCTGGTCACAAAGGTGCATCTACACAATTGACGCCTGGTCCAAGGGAGATAATAATGCCAGGTTCTGGTATGTGCTTAATCTACTTGCTGCTTGAGTTTCTCAACAGTAGGTTGTTTGGCTATCTTTTTATTGTTTGAAATAAGCTGAAATACATAATTTCGCACAAAAGTAAAGGGGTTCAATACCACAATATTGTGAAAGATATGTTTTCTGTCATGGGCTAATTATGGTTAGCTTATGTGCCTGGAACAAAAAGTGAATCCGCACATTCGATTTTATTAAGACAGCCTGAATGAGCACAAATGTTTTTGTCTTGCAGCCGCTGGAATGTCACTTTCAATTTAGATCTGAGCCAAACCTCTGTTACTGCATGTGCAATCACCCCTTGATAACACTGCTATTACTACTATTAATTCAGCTGTAAGGAAGCAAGAGAATGCACAAAGGTTTACGTTGTATTCTGTTACCTTTGTGTATTTTTCTATAATATTGTTAACAAATTAACATTGCTGAAGGATAAGTGAAATCACAGTGGAGGAGAAAATTTATAGTAATTACTATAATTTACTAAGTGCTAAAAGAAACATGTATTATGGTAGACATGTGCTGTCCTGCAAAGTATAATGCTATGCTATAAAAAAGTATACATACTGTACGGTATTAAAATAGAGTGTAAGTAGCTTCCATGCATATCACATTTTTAGAGATACTGCAGATGAAATTGTCTCTATCCTATTTGCCATTTCGTTTTTGGATTTGCTAACTATATCTATCTACCTTCAACTGTAAAAAAAATAACTTTGAACATTTCTTCCTCTATTTCAATTAATGTTTATTTTTTCCTTGTTTAATTCGGAATGAACTTTATACATGTTATGAATTTCTATTAAGCTCACTTTTCTGAAAGTAAAAGTCTAGTGTGCATTTAGAGTGTTCACATTTACTACATTCATTTCTGTCTAGTACCAAAAAATATTTTTTACAGGTAATCTATCCTAATACAGGTAGAAGGTACCAAGCTAGTATGCCCACATCCCACTAATATATATACTGTATATATAACAGATTATGTGTTGTAGCAAAGAGACTGTAAAAGGGTATGCATGTAGAGAGCATAACCAACAAAACAGAAATATATCACATAACATTCCAAATTCAATATACAAAAGTTAAAAAAGACATAGTAGTAACCAAGTCCATGCGTTGTACCCAGGTAAAGTTCTCATCTATAATACAGAGAAATTTTCCTGTTTTTTCAAGGTAGCTAGATGCGATTTTTATTTTTTGCGCAACAAATAAAAAAAGAGCGAATTTAAAAAAAAAAATGATGTTTTTCTTTGTTTCTGTTATTTTTTTTTGTAAATAAGTACCTTTTCTACTTCAATGATGGGCACTGATAAGGTGGCACTGAAGGGCACTTATAAGGCGACACTGATGGGCACCAATGAGGTGGCACCAATGAGGTGGCACTGATGAGGTGGCACTGGTGGGCACTGATGATGGGCACTGATAGGCGGCACTGATGGGCACTGATATGTGGCACTGGTATGCGCCACTGATGGGCACTCATAGGTGGCACTGATTGGCACTCATAGGCGGCACTGATTGGCACTCATAGGCGGCACTGATGGGCACTCATAGGCGGCACTAATGGGCACTTTTAGGCGGCACTGATGGGCACTTATGGGTGGCACTGATAGGTGGCACGGATGGGCACTGATAGGTGGGCACTTATGGGCACAGATGGGCACGGATGGGCACTGATAGGTGGCACTGATGGACACTAGTAGGTGGCACTGGTGACACTGCTGCCTAGCAATGCCAGCCACCACACATTATTTTCTTGGCATGATAGTGCCAGTCAGTGCCCATTTGTGGGCACTGATTGGCATATTTTTTTATGTTTTTTTTTATATATATTTTTTTTTTACTACATGTGGATGGCCATGGGGGCCATCCACATGCTTAGGGCTTCCCTGGTGGTGCTTAGGGGCTTCCCTGGTGGTCCAGTGTGGGTATCCGAGGGGGGGCTGCGCTGATAAACAATCAGCGCGAACCCCCCCTGTCAGGAGAGCCGCCGATCGGCTCTCCTCTACTCGCGTCTGTCAGACGCGAGTGAGGAAGAGCCGATCAACGGCTCTTCCTGTTTACTTCCTGATCAGCCGTGATTCGACACGGCTGATCACATGGTAAAAAGCCTCCGACGGAGGCTTTTTACCGAGATCAGTGTGGCGGTGGGTCAGACTGACCCACCACTCCACCGATCGCCGCGATGCGCGCCCCCCCGGGCGCGCGGCGGCTGTTATCCCGCAGGACGTCATATGACGTCCAGTGTGGATAACAGAACCACTTCCCGGACGTCAATTTGCTATTGACTGGGCGGGAAGTGGTTAAAAAATGCTCTTTCTTCTTCAGGAGTGTATGTGAACACATATAGGGGGTTATTTACAAAAGGCAAATCCACTTTGCACTACAAGTGCAAACAATAAGTGCAAAATGCAGTTAAAATTGCACTGAAAGTGCACTTGGAAGTGCAGTCGCTGTAAATCTGAGGGGTAAATCTGAAACGAGGGGAAGCTCTGCTGATTTTATCATCCAATCATGTGCAAGCTAAAATGCTGTTTTTTATTTTCCTTGCATGTCCCCCTCGGATCTACAGTGACTGCACTTCCAAGATCACTTTCAGTGCAATTTCAAGTGTATTTAGCACTTGTAGTTTGTACTTGTAGTGCAAAGTGGATTTGTCTTTTGTAAATAACCCCCATAATGTCATGAACAGGGTCAATATATAAAACCAATGTTAAAAGACCTTATCTTGTACAATAGAGCTCCAGTGAGTCAGCAACATGATAGACCAGCAGAGAGCATGTAGTGGATCATGTGTGTACACATGTGGAACCAGCAGTTACCAACAACTATCACCCCACATCCATAGAATATGCGTATGGAAAAATTAGTTATATCAACTGGCATCTACAGAATCTTCATGAAAAGCCTTTATAATAGACGTTTAACACACACAAAAATATGTAAAAACCACTGCTGTAAACCCATGACCAGTGTGCTTCACCATTATTGGATGATAATATATCTTTAAAATGCCAGTTGATATAATTACCGGTACTTCTTACATACACATATGGGACAGCAGACATCAGAATTTAAAGAAAGGAAAACACCACACACCTTTATTGTTGGATAAAGTTGGCCGAGGCCTTTATTATTATTGGCTTTAACAATAAATGAATAAATAAATAGCTGTAAAATTTCTTTTAAACACCTGCCATTAGCTCAGACACAACGGCTCGAGCTGTAATACATACAATTGGGGGTAAAATTACCCGTAACATCAAAACATTCTTCAACCAGAAATCACTCACATAATATAAACTTTAAGAGACCTAGTCAGTAAAAAACCTAGGCTCAAAAACTGTCCCCCTTAACAAAGGTGACACTGCCACATAATAATTAGCCGTGACAGATAGGAAGGGAGGGAGAGAACACCACAGCTTGTGCTTACTGGGGCCCCTGAACCTCAGGGGCTCGGAACCCCCTTTTTATTTAAAATTCTTCCCGCTCTTTTTCCAAACTGCCTGGATACTAGATAATCTGACCTTTCTAGGAAAATGTGACCAATAGAGCACCTTCCTGATCTTTTCTCAAACTGCCTGGATACTAGGTGACCTGACCAATACAGGGGAAGGTGACCAATATAACACCTCCCCGTATTTTTTAAGTTAAGGGGATACTTGAAACTCCGCTGCCGTAATCCCATGAGGGAAGGTGGGGTTAAAAACAATTTCCCTTCATTCTCTTAATGTGGGGGGATAGTTGTTGGTAACTGCTGGTGAAATACGTGTATGCCCATGACTGACTATATGCTCCCTACTGTTCTATCATGTTGCTGACTAACTGGAACTATATTGTACAAGATAAGATCTTTTAACGCTGTTTTTATACGCCGACCCTGTTCTGGACATCAAATGTGTTCACATACGCTCCTGAAGAAGAAAGAGTGTTTTCAGAATGTGTCTAGCTTGCTATGTGGACCAGTTTTGTAAAAACAAGAATATTTTCTATTCATAGATGTGAACTTTACCTGGGTACAACACATGGATGTGGTTACTACTATGTCTTTTTTTACCTTTTGCATAATAAATTTGGAATGCATTTTTTATAACTTGAAGTTTATTCAGGTTTTCAGGTGATACAATTTCAAATTTACATTTCCATAGAGAAAATGTGAGTACACAATATGGAAAGTACATGGTTGGCTCACAATTAGCTACAAACTATTTCAAATTTAGCAAATAGTAGTAAACATATTGCTATCAAAATGGTAGGTGAGGACAGAGTCTAGAGATGGGATGTCATTGTCTATGTTGTAAGAAAATGGTGTCTAAAAAGCATATGTAGAAAGGTGGTCTTGTTGGGTACGCAGATTATATGGGCCCAAACAACCCCCATTCGGTTCACACCAGAACATCTCGAACAGGGAAAAAGTTCTAGCGAACATGCAAACCCTATTAAAGTCTATGGGACACGAACATCAAAAATGAAAAGTCCTAATTTTAAAGGCTTATATGCAAGTTATTGCCATAAAAAGTGTATGGGAACCTAGGTACTACCCTAGGGGACTTGTATAAATGCAAAAAAAACTTTTTTAAAACAGTCGTTTTTACATTAGCAGTGATTTTAATGATGCTTAAACTGAAACAATAGAAATGAAAAATTCCTTTAAATATCGTGCCTGGGGGTCCCCTTAGTCTGCCTGTAAAGTGGCGCATCTGTACGATGTATGGAGCCTGCTGCAGCAATAATTACATTTCTAAAGGAAAACATGTAATTTAAACTTGCTCAGAGCTGTAATATATTGTCGACAATACAGATGGATAAAAATGAAAAAATAAATAAAAATGACGTAGGGTCCCCCCAGTCCATTCCAGACCGCTCCTGAACCATACCAGGCTACATGCCCTCAACATGGGGGGGTGGGTGCTTTGGGGAAGGGGGACAAGAGCCTCTTACCGACAACCCTGGGCTGTTGCTGTCAGGGTCTGTGGGTGACCCGAGATACCAGCCCTCCCCTCCTATGTGAACAGGAATCGGCTACATCGTACCCCTACCCATTCACCAAAAATGTGTCAAAAAGTAAGAAACACAGGAAACTGTTTCCTGTGGTTATTCCTTTTGACACTTTTTTGGTTAATGGGTAGGGGTACGATGTACCCGATACCCATTTACATGGGGGGGTTGGGATCTGGGGGCCCCCTTGTTAAAGGGGGCTTCCAGATTCTGATAAGCCCCCCCCTGCAGACCCTGACAACCACAGCCCAGGGTTGTTAGGAATAGGCCCTTGTCCCCATCAATATGGGGAAAAGGTGCTTTGGGGGGCACCTCAAAGCATCCTCCCCATGTTGAGGGCAAGCGGCCTGGTATGGTTCAGGAGGCGGGGGGCGCTTGCTCGTTCCCCCTTTCCACATTTTTTAGTTTCTAGTATACAATTTTGCAAATAAGTAATTTTTGTTCCTAAATTTGGGCCAAAATGTATGCTGCTACATATCTTTGGTAAAAAAAATAACTGAAATTTGTGAATATTATTTAGCCTGTGTGAAAGTTATAGAGTCTACAAGCTATGGTGCAAATCATAAAAAAATTATCACACTTGATGTACTGACAGCCTATCTCATTTCTTGAGGCCCTGAAATGTCAGGACAGTACAAATACCCCCCAAATGACCATTTTTTTAAAAAAGTAGACAGTCCAAGGTATTTAGTAAGAGGCATGGTGGTTTTTTGAAGTTGTAATTTTTTTTCCACAATTCTTGGGAAAATTAAGATTTTTTATTTTATTTTTTACACTAAATTGTCATAATAACAAGTTATTTCTCACACACAGCATATGCATACTTTCAATTACATCCCAAAGTACATTCTTCTACTCCTCCTGCGTATGGTGATACCACATGTGTGAGACTTTTTCATAGCCTGGCCACAAGGAGAGGCCCAACATACAGGGAGAGCTATCAGGCATTCTAGGAGCATAAATGACATATGTAATTTCATTCCTACCTATCACACTCTTGAAGGTCCTGGAGCACCAGGACAGTGGAATTACCCACAAAATGACCCCATTTTGGAAAGAAAACTCTATGAGGCATGGTCTGGACTCAGGTTCTCTGATGGGCTGCAGATAGGTACTTGGGTAGTCCAATGGGCTGGAAACGGATACTCGGGTACTCTGATGGGCTGTAGGAGTGAGGGAGAGTTCCCGCTGGTGTCATTTTACAAAGCGTCGTTAGGGAAGTGGTTAAAATACATACCAGACCCAAGGAGTCTCCCCATGCCATTTTTCCCCAGTTTCTTTTAATTTCCCTTTTTTATTTTTATAATAATTTTTTTAAATTCAGCTCTCAGCGGGGAAGCCATAACAACTTATTGACTGTGCGCTCGGCAGGCAAACATCCCACTAAGTGCCGAAAAAGTTCGGGGGTTAGGGGAGTACCTGAATGGCGATGTTCAGGCCAAACTTATGCTCATCCCGAACCGTTCGACCATCCCTAGTGGTGCCTAAACACTGTAACCTCTCACAGTTACTTTTGCTGGGTGCAGGAATGGGCCCTGCTATTAAAAATTTGAAACAAAAATTTAAATGACATGCACCTGTTAAACAGGTGCAGAAAAATTGGGCCTTAGGTGTTGGTGGTGCCTGAACACTGTAACTCTTCACAGTTACTCTTGCTGGGTGCATGAACAGGCCCTGCTGTTTAAAATTAATTACATGCACCTGTCAACAAATAAATGAAAAAATAAAAATAAAATAATTAATGTAAACAAATGGGATCAGTGGTGACACAGAAGTGTTGTACACACCAACAATTTAGTAGTCATTTAAAGTCCCACCATTCCCCCTCTTTTTTGCCTTATCGGGATGGAGGCACTTTCCCCAGGTGCTTCATTCAAACTCCCAACCCCCCTTTTTTATTCTTAAACCAGGGATGGAGTCAGTTGACAGTTGGCTGGCAGTTATCCCCTGCCGGCTTTGTGTGGGGTTGAATTGTGTGCTTTTGCCCACCATCTGCAACACTGGGTTGCGGATTGTTGGTGTTTCTGGACACATCCCAGTTTAGGTGACCAGTGATGCAGTTCCTGGGCCATGTTTTGTTCCAGACCCGGGAGCTGCGATGCGTTCTGCGTGTCCTCCCTGTCTCCTCTGCTTCCGCCCTTATAGGCGGGAGCACCAGGGGGACCAGGCGTGCGCCCACAGCACATCGGCGCCACGCACCGCCCCCTCATCTTGTCATGGACAGGCGTTGTGACGGGGTTGCGGTATCTCTATCTTTGCCGACTTAGCTGGACGTTGTGACACGGACTGTGGGCGGGTCTTTACACCACCCTTGCTGTGTCCCCGCCCTTTGCAGGGTTTGGCCAGCGTGACGCTGGTGGTGATCACCAGTACGTGCGAGACGCACACAAAGCGTCTTCCCGGAAGCAGTCCCTCACCTCCACACACGTGTAGACGCCGCAGCCTTGCGAGGTCCATATACAGGGTACATCTAAGGTAACCACTTTTAACCTAACAAATAGGATTTTGTACTCCTTTACTCACCTTTGACATTCCCGATTAATCTTAATGGACCTACTCATCCATTTTAGATAACCATCCACTACTCTGATTAAATTGGTCACACTGTGGAGATGGCGGTCTGCGGCTGTTTGCACTATGGGAGTGATGCCAGTGCGTTCTTGCTATTGCTGGGTTTTTTGCTACCTCAGCTCCTGGGATGGACACCTCTTGATGCCCAAATTCCACTCACACCTCAACCTGGTACAATGTAAGTACCCAGAATTGACACTTTGTGTCTGCTGGTTGTACATCATACAATTTTTATATTATTAACCACTTGTCTACTGTGCACGAAAACCCCCTTCCTGCCCAAGCCATTTTTCAGCTTTCAGCGCTGTCACACTTTGAATGACAATTGCGCGGTCGTGCGATGTGGCTCCCAAACGAAATTTGCGTCCTTTTTTTCCCACAAATAGAGCTTTCTTTTGGTGGTATTTGATCACCTCTGCGGTTTTTATTTTTTGTGCTATAAACAAAAGAAGAGCGTCCAGTTTGGAAAAAAAGTAATGGCGGCGATCTGCGATTTTTATTGTGACCGCGATATTGCTGCGGACACATCGGACACTTTTGACACATTTTTGGGACCATTCACATTTATACAGCGATCCCTGCTATAAAAATGCATTGATTACTGTATAAATGTGATTGGCAGGGAAGGGGTTAACCACTAGGGGGCGGGAAGGGGTTAAATATGTTCCCTCAATGTGTTCTTACTGTGGGGGGAGGGGACTGACTGGGGGAGGTGACCGATGGTTGTCCCTATGTACAAGGGACACACCATCGGTCCCCTCTCCCTCACAGGACGTGGATCTCTGTGTTTACACACAGAGATCCACTTTCCTGCTCGTTTCCCGGGCAATCGCGGGTGCCCGGCGGCAATCGCGGCCGCCGGGCACGCGCACCGGGGACTTGTGAACGTGGCGGGCGTGCGCCTCCTAGCTCGTATTAAAGGGAGGACGTCATATGACGTCCTCCCAGAACGAGAGTGTCCTCCGCCCGCCGTCAATTGACAGTGGGCGGGGGACAAGTGGTTATACTCTGTTATTTCAGATGTCCTTTTACATCCGCCCCTGAAGAAGTGATATTCACAGAAACGCGTCGGGCACTTTGGATGTAGCCACTTGCTATAGGACTTTACTTCATTCAAATTTATGATTTTAAAAATATTTTTCACCTATTTATTTATATCCAGTTGCCATGTGTTGTCCAGTCCATACAATACCAATTGTTGTTATTATTGAATTTGCCAAGTTTGTCATGTTGACTGTTATGCATATACATTTTGTAGGTTACGCCATGCGCACATGCTCATGTTACCTTTTTACATTGTGATACACCAGTGCTATATACATGCAATAAACTTGACCAAATTCTTCCAATTCAACCCCTGCCTGTCAACTGTCTCATTTAAAGTCCCACCATTCCCCCTCTTTTTTAACACTTTAGTAGCACCACAACACTGTGTTATTAACACTACACTGGGGTTTATTTACTAAAGGCATATCCACTTTGCACTTGGAAGTGCAGTCGCTGTAGATCTGAGGGGGACATGCAAGAAAAAAAACAAAAACATTTTTGCTTGTACATGATGGGATGATAAAATCAGCAGAGCTTCCCCTCATTTCAGATCTTCCCCTCAGATCTACAGTGACTGCCCTTCCAAGTGCACTTGTAGTGCAAAGTGGATTTGCCTTTAGTAAATAACCCCCACTGTGTAATACACACTGCACGACACTGCGTTATTCACTACTACACTGTGTTATTCACACTGCACCACACTGTATTATACACACTGCACTAAACTGTATTATACACACTGCTCTGCACTGTGTTATTACACTACACTGACTGCACTAAACTGACTGAACTCACAATACACTAACTAACCTGCCTAATCTCCACTAATACACACTACACACAGCTGCTGTGTAGGCAGCCTTATATAGTGTGGGGCATGGACTCAGCCCCTGAGCCATGATTGGCTAAAGGCACCCTGCCTTTGGCCAATCTTGGCTCTCACAGTACATTGCGCTGTGATTGACCAAAGCATACAATGACATTATGAGATGCTCAGCGGTGTGCGAACTTCCCGCGGAGCACCCCATTTGTTTCACTGAACACACGAACAGCTGATGTTTGAGTCGAACTTATGTTCGAGTCGAACATCCAGCCCATCACTAGTGCAGTGTGTTAAAAGGATGAGATTTCAGATGAGAGGTAGGCATTTAGGATGTGTGAGCCAAGGATCCCAGTTTCTATAGAATTTGGGGGTTTGAAGGTGGGCCTTGGCATGCATGAATTCTATCAGACATGGGGTATTAAGGATAGAGATCACTTCTGCAATAGCAGGAAGGCTAGGAGATTTCCAGTTTCTGGCAATTGCTAGGCGTATGGCAATAAAGACATGGGATAGGATGGTGTGAGTGGTCGGAGGCCATTCAATATCTAGGCCAGTCAATATCTAAACCCAACCGGAGCATCTGTTGAGAGAGAGGAACAGGGACTGAGAAAATGGAGGATAGAAAAAGTATTTGGAGTTAAAATTGTATTTGGCCTGCAGTTGCTGAAAGGAAAGAAATAGGGCGTTGTGGTATAAGTCTCCAATCATTTGAGAACTAGCGGTGATGAATTCAGTAGGAAGTCAGGGATAAAGGTTGTCATAAGAATAAGAGATAGTAATCGGTGAGGTATACCTGTAGTGTGCTGGTAAATTGCTCTCCACATTTTGATGGATGTGTTGATTGATGCTGCTAAGGTAGGAATGCGTTCCATGGTGGTTCAGAAGCAAGGCGCAGATTGTCATCTTGGAGCAGGTCGATAAAACTGTTCTTTCAATCTGTAGCCAGGTGTGTTAAGAGGTGGATTTCCACCAGATTTTAGTTTGTTCCAGGATGGTTGCTTTGAAGTATGCTTTTATTTCCTGTGCTCCCATTCCACTAGATACATTTGGAATTGTATGTGAAATATTTCTGTTTTGTTGGTTTTGCTCACTACATATATGCCCTTTTACAGTCCCTTTGTTACAACACACATTCTGTTTTATATTTTTACAGGTAAATCTGAAATATATGAAGCAGATATTTAACATTTACCAATTGCAGCTAGCAAGTGGCAAAATCTAAACAACAGGATGGGAAATGATATACCTAGCTAACAGCTGTAAAACATATAAAATTACAAGACCGTCCTAATTAGGTAGTGCTTGAAGAAGGACCTGTTTGTGTTGTCCCTTTAGCTAACCCATAGTGCTCTGGGAATCCTTTTTCATGTGTTAAATGTTTATTTGTAAAACAAAGAATATCAACACGTACTAAGAAGCTAATAAAATATAAAACATGAGTTTAAAGATGTTTAAAAAAACTTAATAAAATCACATAAAAACAAAAATATACAGTAGTTTCTCTGTAAGCAGTATTAAACAGGCTTCTATAAAAATAATATAACATGTGAATCAGGCTCGATTGACCCCTGCTGAGATGCACAAACTTTACCACATAAATGCAGGTTAATCAAAATATTGAAGGTATATATTATTGCAAATTTGAAAATACAATTGTAAGTGCATTTCTGCAGAATCTATAGATACTATTTATGTATTTTACACAATAAAATATGAAACTGAAATTGGGGGTGATAGGACCAAGAAAATGTCACATATCACATGTCAAATGGGCAGACTCAATGGACCACTTCTTGGTCTTATTGCTGCCGTCACTTTTCTATGTTTCTATGCCACATGTCAGCCAATTAAAGGTGTTGATTTTTTTGGTCGTAATATAGCCAAAATAAAACTTTTACTTAATTCTAGAAAAGGGTAAAAGTGCATTCTATAGGCAGTAATATTTAGAATTAGCAAAGCAATTACTATTGTTACAAAACAATAGACACTATATTACTGGAACATGTTTTTCTCTTCTCTTCACAATGTTCCTAAATCAAACAGAACAACCTTGTGTATCTGTGTGATGTTTTACTTTATGCATCAATCGTTGCTGATTATTTTCTCAGTTTGTTGCACAGAGAATAAAACATTTTTTAAATGTATTTAAATTCCTTCTAATAAAAAATTGAATTTTTTTGTAAAGTTTTGTAGCACAACTTTTTATATTTTTCAAATGTTATATTGGTATAAATAAACATTGTTTGGATGGTATTTAACTAGGTGTGATTAATCACAGTCCATATGTGTTTATATGTGTCTATATGTGTCCTAGGTCCTTTAAATACACAGATATGCTTTAAGGTAACTTATGTTGCCTTTAGCCCAGGTTCACACTGAATGAATGAATCCGTGCGAGTTCAGCTGAACTCGCGCAATTTCACTCCTGCATGTCAGTCCCGATTTCGGCTGCTATTTCGCAGACATCTGTGCAGGTTTCTGTACAGATGTCAATGTAAATCGCTTTAGGATGTTGCCATTGCCGGCAAATGCCGCCGATTTGACATGCGATTTGACATGTCAAATCGCATGTCAAAACGCACCAGTGTGAACCAGGGCTCACTCTTTCAAATTACTCCTTTGGTTTTCTCGTTGGAAATTGGGATTACTTTCGTGAGTGGGCACCTCTATGTGCAAATGATCAGCTAAAAATGAATAGTATGAACGTTATATATTTATTTCAAGTGGAACTGTACTGCTCCAGGGTTTTGGAGTTCCTTGTTTCTCTATAATTTTGGTGGGGAAGAGTTTACATTTTCTGACCGATTTTTACTGTTTTCCCAGCCCCTGATTAGGGTTTTTTTTTTACATCCTTTCTGGCCACTAGGATAGAAAACAAATCAACATCTTCACAACAGCGACACAGACAGTAGTAAGAACCTAAAAGGATGCCTCACCATTTCCACACTTTCCAAAGCTGAAAAAAATGTGTCTGGAGTTTTACTTTAATCATGGAATTAAGAAATTCTGTGTAGCTTCCTTTTATGGCTTTAACAATTATATTGTAATTAGAGGTGCACCACACTCTTGTGCAAGTTCAAGAACATATTGGGGTTGATTTACTAAAGACAAAAAGACACCCTGCAAGTGAAGTTGCTCCAGAGCTTAGGAAATTAGGTAAATTTTCACTGTGCAAAGAATACCCAATCACACGCAAAGAAAATAATAAAAAAATTATTTTTGCTTGCACATGATTGGATGATAGAAGTCGTCAGGGCTTCTGCACATTTACTAAGCATTGAAGCAACTGCTTGTGCAGAGTGCAACTGCACTTTGCAAAGTGCACAGTCTATTTAACTTTAGTAAATCAACCCCATGGCAGAACAATAACTCTCCTGACTTGCAACCTTTAAACTGGACAGGGGTAGTTATCTTGTAATATTCAGCAGAATTTATTATCATTCATGTGGAGCACCTGTTCTCACTTCGGTTTTAGAGTAAAGGCACACCATAACCAGCCAGTTAAGTCATCTATTTATAGAAGCATACAAACGTAAGAGGAAAAAAGGGATATGCATGACTACAAATTAAAATATGTATATGCATGTGCAGACAAGTATAATTAAATATGTGCAGCCCTGTGAAAACTTTTAGGCACTTGTGAAA
Source organism: Rana muscosa (assembly GCA_029206835.1). Lineage (NCBI taxonomy): Eukaryota > Metazoa > Chordata > Amphibia > Anura > Ranidae > Rana > Rana muscosa. The sequence goes on from CM055118.1 coordinate 714,029,579, forward strand.
ATATGAATCTAAATTGAGGATGATTTAAAAATAATACCGGTATAATAGATAGGTTTTCTTTATCAATTAACAACCTGCAAAGTGCATAAATAAGAAAAAGCAAAATCAAATCAATGATTGGTGTGCCCATGCTTTGACTTTAAAACAGCATCAATTTGTCTAGGTACACTTACACACAGTTTTTTTAAAGAAACTTAGCAGATTGGTTGTTCCAAACATCTGTGAGAAATAAATACCATTCTTTTGTGGATTTAGACTGCATCACTTTCTCCTGTCTCTTCATGTAGTCACAGACAGACTCAATGAGATCATGGCTCATAGGGGCCATACCATCTTTTCCAGGGATTGGTGTTTATGACTTTGGCTGTATGCTTGGGGTCATTTTCCTGTTGCTGAATACATTTGGGACCAATCAGACTCCTCCCTAATGGTATTGCATAATAGATAAGTATCTGCCTGAAATTTTCAAGATCCAATAATCCTGAATGAATCTCCAACTCTGTGCCAGCCCAACTATGTGCAAAAATGCAACCCCAAACCTGCAAGGAACCTCCACAATCTTTCACTGTTCTCTGTAGACCTCTTATAATTCTCTCCAGGGCTTTAGCAAACAAACCTTTGTGCCTTTTGTGCACTAAATATGAAAAAATTGGACTCATTTGTCCAGAGCACCTGCAGACAATTTTTTTTTGCATACCAGTTCTTTTGTTATTATGCATAGGTGAGTCCTGTTTCCACATTGGAGCCTTGAATTTTAGCCTTCCATAAAGTTGTTAGTAGAACATGGCTTTTCCTCATTCAGTTTCTTTCATTCAAAGCAGTTTACCCTGCCTGAATTAATGATAGCATTTCACCTATATATTATCTTGTTGATCATTGTTGGTTTGGTAGAATCGTTCAATCGTGAACAGGACAATATGTCTGCAAAATCTTTACCTGTTTGCAAGTGTACATGGAAGAATTGATGCTGTTTTAGAGGTAAAGAGTGGGCACATAATTAATTAGAATAATGTTTGTTTCTGCACTTTGTAGGTTGTTAATTTATTAAGTAAAAAACATTTACCGTATTTATCGGTATGAAAATAGGGACAAATCGCGGGAGCGTGTAATACGCCGATCGTGTTCCTTGAAGCTAAGGGGGGGGACGAACACAGCCAGAATCCACGAGCCGAAATCTCCTGTTCGGCTTTCACTCAGCTCTCACGTCACACACACAGTCTCGCCTCCGCCACTGGCATTGGACCAGTGTTCTGTCTATCACAGGAGCTGGTCCAATGCCGATTGAGGAGGCAGGACTGTGTATGTCTTTGTGACTGCCGAGTGAGAGCCGAACAGCCGGGATTCATGAGCCGTCATCTCCTGTTCGGTTCTCACGTCACATGCATAGTCCCGCCTCCGCCACTGGCATTGGACCAGTGTTCTGTCTATCACAGGAGCTGGTCCAATGCCGATGGCGGAGGCGGGACTGTGTGTGTCTGTGTGACTGCCAGTGCCGAGTGTGAGCCGAACAGGAGATGACGGCTCTGTGATTTCATGCACTGTCCAGGCTGCATTGATGGTGAGGTTGCATTGAGGCTAAAAAAGGGCATTGATAAGGCTGCATGATGAGATGGGCATTGATAAGGCTGCATGATGAGATGGGCATTGATAAGGCTGCATGATGAGATGGGCATTGATAAAGCTGCATGATGAGATGGGCATTGATAAGTCTGAATGATGAGATGTAAATTGATCAGGCCACATTGATCAGGCTGCATTGGTGAGATGTGCTGCAGATGGGCATTGATCAGGCTGCAGATGGGCACTGACCCTTATTTTAATTTAAAGTTATTTAGTTAAAAAAGTTTTTTCCCTGAAACTTCCCTCTTAAAATGTAGGTGCGTGTTATACGCCTGTGCGTGTTATACGCTGATAAATATGGTAATTTAATCATTTTGAAAGAATAGTCACAACAACATTTTTTTCACAAATGCCTAAAACTTTTGCAAGGTGCTGTAACATTGTACTGGTTTTCTTGGAGTAATTTCCAGGGTTTGCAAAGATCTGCAGCAACCATGAGCTCAGTGTTTTCTGAGTGGATGGTCAAATTTGTGCTTCAGAGTCCACAAAATATTCTACAAATGTACTGCCCTTTTGCCCTGGTTCACACTGGTGCGATTTGACATGTGATTTGACATGTCAAATCGCATGTCAAATCGGCGATATTTGCTGCAAATTGCGGGAAATGGCACCGTCCTAATCGGTGCGACGCTGCATCTGCGGCGCTGCACCGATTTAAAAAAGTAGTTTCTGTACTACTTTTTGCGATTTCGGCCGCGATTTACATTGACATCTGTGTCAGATGTCTTTGTAATCGCGGCTGAAATCGGGACTGCCAGCGAGAGTGAAATCGGTGTGAACCTGAGCTTAAGACAATTTAAAAGAAACAGCCCTGCAGGTATGCTGCTCAGAGATAGTGGAAAGACTGAGCTGGATAAGACTGTCCTGTAATAAGACTAGCCAACAAACTTGTCTGTGTGAAAAATGCTGTGGAGACTCTGACCTACCTGGACAGTTTGCCATGTAATAGACAGATAATGGAATGCAAGTTAATGGTAAAGTTAATGGAAAGAGACTGCTGAAAATGGCTGTGCCCTGGATAATATGTCATGTGAAAAATTTGACCTTAAAGTGTTTATTACCCTAAAGAAATAAAATAAAATAGATCCTGCTCCTTTAAAGCATGTTACACAGCACAGTGCTTGTGCTGTGTAATTTGGCCCATTGTATCACCTGGCTGGCATTTCTGGTTCTGCTCTTCCCCTGTAAACTCTCCCCCTGTAAACTGACCATGGTTTATTATGGCTGCTGAGCTCTGACACTGTGGTCAGTTTACACGCCTCCATCATCCGCTTTCTGCTATGTCCTCCTCTGTCCAGTCCTCCATCCTCTCCCCCCTCTCTCCCTGCCTGTCAGCTCCAAGATCCTCCCCTCCTGCTGTAAAAATAACTGTGTTTACTTTCTATGGTTCCCTCTGTTAGATAACATGATGCTCCCCAGTGTATGTGATTTATAAAAATATTCGGCCTAATACATTATTTCTGAGCACCGCTCGGTGCTCACGTGGCTGCCCACTGGTCTCCTCCTCTCCTCTCCTCTTCCTGGCTGATGTCAGTGGGGGGCCACTCCCCCTGCAGCAGTCAGATCAGGAGGGGAGACCAGCGGGCAGTCACATGAGCGCCGAGTGGCGCTCGAAAATAAGGTATTAGGCAGTATATTTTTATAAATCACATACACTGGGGAGCATGTTATCTAACAGAGGGAACCATAAAAAGAAAAAAAGTGGCTTTACAAACACTTTAAGAGACTGCCATTAGAATGACTGCTCTGAAAAAAAGCCTGTTATGTGGAAAAACACTGTCCTGAAAAGACTGGCCTTGAATGCATGTTATGTGGAGTTTTAATGGTCTGAAAACAAATCATCTGGCGAGACACAGCCCTGGATAGATCAGCCAAGAAAGTCTATCATGTAGAGAAAAACTGTTGTGGGTAGCCTATCTTGTGGAGAGACACTGCCCTTGATAGACAAGTTTAGAAAGACTATTGCCCTGAATAGACCAGCCTAGAAATACTTTAATGTGGAGAGACATTGCCCTGAAAAGCCTATCATCTGGTGAGACATTTCTCTTGAAAGCCTATCATGTAGAACAGTGTTTCTCAAATCCAGTCCTCAAGGCGCCCCAACAGGTCATGTTTTCAGGCTTTCCATTATTTTGCACATGTGATTTGATTAGTTTCACTGCCTTAGTAATTACCACAACCGTTCCATCTGAGGGAAATCCTGAAAACATGACCTGTTAGGGCGCCTTGAGGTCTGGAGTTGAGAAACACTGATGTAGAAAAGATACTGCCCTGTATAGACTAGACTAGAAAGCCTGTAATGTAGGGAGACACTGTCCTGGATAAACCAGATTAGAAAGCCTATCCTATCTTGTGGAAAGACACTGCCCTGTATAGACCAGTCTAGAAAAAGTATTATGCCGAGAAACACTGCTCTGGAAAACCTATTATATGGTGAGACATTAGCCTGGAAAGTCTATTGCTTGCATTTCATTTAAAAAACGTGCACCTGGGAATTGATGGGTGGAAGATGCAGGTTGTGTGCTAATGAGGTCAGCTGGTCAACTCCTTCCTGTGTCATTACCTAAAGTCTGATCAGGAAGAAAGACATTAATAATGGAAATGTCTGGAAACGTGGATTAGGACAAGAAGAGTAAGTTACTGTAGATTTAATGGAAAGCTTTGATATTTTTGCAAAAAAAGTACATTCTATATTGGTGCATAGGGGAGCTGGAATTTAGAAGAAGAAGAAAAAATGTACAAAGGTGAATATAACCTTTAAATAGGTTTATAAGGTTTCAATTTTTTAAAATACAGTATAGTAGGGCCAAGATCAGTATGTGCAAAATGTGCAATTAAACTTGCATAATAATAATATGCTATTTAAAATTGTATTTGTTTTTACCTTTTCCTGCCCACTCATGTTTCCAACAGTGAAAAATACAGCAGTAGTGTTTTAACAGATATAACACAATTAGCGACCCAGAAAGATTTGGCTGATACAGGGCCACTCAAGACAGTGGGAAAAAGAAGGTACGGCAGCTATCATAAAGTTTAACAGGGCTGTCGAATGAGAACTGTTAGGTTACTTTCACACTGGGGCTCTTTACAGGCGCTATAGCGCTAAAATTAGAGCCTGCAAAGCGTCTGTAAAGCGCCTCTCCTGTCACTCCAGTTTGAAAGCCCGAGAGCTTTCACACTGGAGCGGTGCGCTTGCAGGACTTTAGAAAAAGTCCTGTAAGCAGCATCTTTGAGGCGCTATAGGAGCAGTGTATACACCGCTCCTAAAGCGCCGCTGCCATTGAAATCAATGGGCAGTGCCGCCGAAGCACCTGCAAAACGCCACTGCAGCGATACCTTGGGAGTGCTTTTAACCCTTTATTCAGCCGCTAGCGGGGGTTAAAAGCACCCCACTAGTGACCGAAAAGCACCGCCAAACGTACGGTAAGGTGCCGCTAAAACTAGCGGCGATTTACTGCCGACACCCCCGCGCCTCACTGTGAAAGTGCCCTAAGCAGCTGAAGTTGTATAAGCTATGCTTTCTTTTTACCAAAGGCTAGACTGATTTACAAATAAGGAAAATTTAAACTTTAGGCTGTTTTCACACTTTTTGTATTTTGCTGTGCATTGCTAATGTGTTTTACATGTGGTACAAAAAATTCCTATGGAAAATGCTATTGCTGGAATCCACAACAAAAAAGAAGCAAGCAAAGCACAAAACATACATGTAACCTGTACCTAATGGTTTTACAACCATGTGCTCCCAAGCATAATGTATATACTGTATGAACACTGTTTGCGCTGGCCAGTAAATAGGCATATAATATGCTCGGGTACTAGGGGGTCTGTTTATAAAGGATTTAATGGTTGGGGCATAATTCACTGCGTTTATAACATTCAGACCCTCAAAAGACATTTTTTTTCCATACAAATGTGAATCTGGCCCATTTTGCCAAAGATATAAAAAGGCATAGCAATCTATTTCTAAAGGAACATTCTGCATTTCAACATTTTGTAAGCACTTGGGAATAAGAGAGAGAGAAGAAATGTGAAAGATTTGGCTGGGTGAAGAATTATATTATCAGTTTCTATTAGTATGTAGAACAATTAAAGCAGCATATCAAGTTTAAATAGTTGGCTTGCATTTTCTCTACATAGAAAATCAAAATGCTGTAGAACTGATTTTTTAATCCCTTTTCTCAGCAGCATCAGCTATAACACCATAATAAAGCTTTATGTGTATACAGATGCACCAGTGCACACACTGATATCCTTAGATGAATAAAATGCTGAAGGAAAAGATTGGAGGTAGCATGTGAATTTGCATAAAGTGTTGTTATATTTACTCAACTGAGAAATAGATCACAATGCCAAATTATCCCCCAGAACAATGTTTTATTGCCATTCTATGCTGTGCCAGCCTGCCGTAACACGGAGAAAGTTGTATGTCAGAAGGCCTCAGGCTCCAAAATAGTACATCGCACAATGTCTAGATTACTAAATACTGTGTACACAGAGCTGGATATTGAGTTCAGTGAGCTATTAAAATCATATCACTAAAATTACTTGCCTGTTACAGACCTATCTGAAATGAATAACCAGTGGGTTGTTTATAAACTTAAACTGAAATAAATGTTCCCAGAGTCCTCAGAGACAGCTATTGCTTTGTAACAGATTCATTTCAACACATACAATTGTTTGTCTGTTAGATCTATGTTCAATTTTTATGAATTCCAATTGTGTATTAAGCTGTTTGACTGGAGTTAACATTAAATCTTGGAACTTTAAATAATTTAACAGTAACTGAGGCATAGATGAGCATAACAATTTACTTTTCATACTCATGGATTTCACAGATTTTACTGCAAAAATGTAATACCAACTAATACCAGGTTGACAATTTTATAGAGATGTGGATGTATTTCGTAGTTTAATAATACAATGTTGATGCCTAGACCCTGGCAATTGTCATTCTATTTTTTTAAGGCCAAAAACCTAACTTTGGGCTTAAATTTGGGATAGCACACTACTCCTATTTTATCAGGTCTAAAAAAAATAAAAAAAGTAACTGTAGTTATAAAGGGCATGACCCTACAGGTGAAAAAGCCTCAAAAAGTTTGCAGAAATAGCTGTTTTGACAGGCAAAGTCCCGGCACTTCTCTATATGACAAACGTTACCCCCCCCCCCCCCCCCTCCGCCTGCTTCATATTCTTATTGGCTAGTAAGACCGCCCAGCATAGAGACAGTGGCAAGTTCAGACACAACTCAAAAGCGTTGAATCTTTGCCTATCACAATGTAGTTGACTTACTAACGATATATAGGTGGTTCATGTTGTTACACTTTGCATAGGAGTTTTCCCCGGAGCTTAGCAAATGTGGTAACATTTCAATTTGCAAAGAATACCCCTTTTATTCAGGATTTATATAGTGCCAACAGTTTGCGAAGCACTTAACAAAATAAAGGCAGACAGTACAGTTACATTACAATTTGGTACAAGAGGAATCAGAGGACCCTGCTCATTAGAGCTTACAATCTAAAAAAGGAGGGTCAATTGATACAAAAGGTAATAACTGTGGGGGATGAGCTAATGGAGGAAGTAAAACAGTGTATTAGTTAGTAGACTTGTGCACAACGGAAAAATTCGTTCCGTTTCGGTTCGTTTCTTTCCGGTCCTGTTGATTCGTAATCATTCGTAATTTTGCTAGACGGGATTTTTCGTGTTCGGACTCATTCGTATTTTTGCAAGCGACATTTTTCGTTGAATTTTTTGTTGCTTTATAATTCGTACTTTCGGTAGAGTACGTTGTTTTTCGTTGATTCTGGACACAACTCCTACTTTCGTAACTTTTTTTGGGTTCGTACTTTCGGTAGAGTACGTTGTTTTTCGTTGATTCTGGACACAACTCCTACTTTCGTAACTTTTTTTGGGTTCGTTGATTCGTAATTTTCCGTGTCTCTCTCACAACGACGCTGCCTATTATGCCTAATGTGCTTCGAATGGATTTGTACTTTTCTAAATACATTGCGGTTATTTGTAACGATTCGAAATCTCGTATTTTACTTTCGTTTTTTACATGCGGCTATAGCCTCTGCCCCTGTACACCATTTTGAGAGGGTTCAGCACGGTGAGGGAGAAGCAGAGAGCAGAGCAGAGTGTTATTGTGCTTCGAATGGATTCGAAATCTCGTATTTTACTTTCGTTTTTTACATGCGGCTATAACCTCCGCCCCTGTACACCATTTTGAGAGGGAGTTCAGCACGGTGTGGGAGAAGCAGAGAGCAGAGCAGAGTGAGTGTTATTGTGCTTCGTATGGATTCGTACATTCGTAACTTTTTCATAACGAATTATGCCGAAGACATTCGGGCATTCGCTATTTGCGGTATAATTTATTTCGGATTCGGTCTTATTCGTAATTGCTTTGTTCGGAAATTCGAATGCTTCTGAATGTCCGAAAGTTGCTAAATTCGGACGAATTTCAATTCGTTACGAAACGAATTGCACAAGCCTATTAGTTAGAAGCAGGATAGGCTTCTTTAAAGAGAAGGGTTTTCAGGGATCGTTTAAAGATGGACAGATTACTTAACCACTTAAGCCCCGGACCAATACGCAGCATAATGACCAGGCCCCTTTTTGCGATTCGGCACTGCGTCGCTTTAACTGACAATTGCGCGGTCGTGCGACGTGGCTCCAAAACAAAATTGGCGTCCTTATTTTCCCACAAATAGAGCTTTCTTTTGGTGGTATTTGATCACCTCTGCGGTTTTAATTTTTTGCTCTATAAACAAAAATAGAGCGACAATTTTGAAAAAAATTACATATTTTTTTATTTTTTGCTATAATAAATATCCCCAAAAAATATATACATTTTTTTTCCCTCAGTTTAGGCCGATACGTATTCTTCTACATATTTTTGGTAAAAAAAATCGCAATCAGCGTTTATTGATTGGTTTGCGCAAAAATTATAGCGTTTACAAAATAGGGGATAGTTTTAAGGCATTTTTATAAAAAAATTTTTTACTAGTAATGGCGGCGATCAGCAATTTTTTTCGTGACTGCGACATTATGGCGAACACATCGGACACTTTTGACACATTTTTGGGACCATTGTAATTTTTACAGCGATCAGTGCAATAAAAATGAACTGGTTACTATAAAAATGACACTGGCAGTGAAGAGGTTAACCACTAGGGGCGCTGCAGGGGTTAAGTGTGCCTAGGGGCGTGTTCCTAACTGAGGGGGGGCGTGGCTACGACTGACACGTCACCGATCTTCGCTCTGATTACACAGAGATCACTGACATTGTCAGTAGAGGAGCGGGGAGATGATGTGTTTACACACACATCTCCCCGCTCCATGCCTCCGTGAGGCGATCAGGGGGATCCCCGCGGCGATCGAGTCCACGGGACCTGCGGTCTGACTCACGGGGAAGGCAGGGGGGGTCGTGAGCGCGCCAGAGGCGGAACGCGCGCAACCCCGACATCGGCAGTTAAAGGGCCACGTACAGGTACGTGATTGTGCCTGTACGAGCCATTCTGCTGACGTATATATACCGTGAGGGGTCCTTAAGTGGTTAATGTGTAAGGAAGAAAAAATAAATGTATGCTTCAACATGATTGGATGTTAAAAATCAGCAGAACTTAATCTCAATCGCTAAGGTCTAGGGAAAATTCCCTTCCCTATTTGCCTTTAGTAAGGCTGGGTTCACACCCCTGATGGAGGTGTGAATCCAGCACGCAGCAAGGGTCCGGTGCGTCCCTGTTCTCCATTTTATGGACAAATCAGGACTGAATTGTTGCCTGAATTCGGCCCTGAAATTGAGCCAAAGACGCACAGCTTTCCCGTGCAAGCCTCTCCGCAGCCCCAACGGAGATATGTGAACCGGCTGCATCACAATCTCCTGTCATGTGAATTGGATGCGGGGAAACCGCTTTAAATTGCAATGTGCAGTGCCTAATAAAAGCTGATGCACTTATAATGAAATTTTCTTCTGTCTCCTTCAGGAATATCAATTCTGTGAAAAAGATGTATTGTATTTAGATCACAGTGCCAAGCAAGGAGACATTCAAACTTGCATTAGATTTTTAAGTCCTGGAGTGATGCATTGCTAAGCAATACAATTAAAATGAGATTGTTATCATAGCAACAGTTTCCATAAATTTGCCAGGATTTAGATTGATATTGCATTCAATCAACACTTCAGAATTAGTTTGCTTTTTTATTATCAAGAACTAATATTAAAACCACTATTATCAGGACAAATTCAAATGCATATTAGCATACAATAAAAGCTTAATATTAGAACAGCATAAATAATTGTTTTAAAATTACCTTTAACTTTTCACTTTCAACTGCCACTGAAGATAAACCAGCACTGATGCATGTAATTTAAGCAGTTGTGGACATTAACCACACTACTAGCCCAGAAAATCTATACTGGTGTACACAGGGCATGTGCAGTATGCCCTTTCCTTCCTTCTTACCCACTGCCATTTGCTGCCATGCATTTGCCAGCAATTTCAACTCAAAATGAGAGCCGGGAGTTGTTGTGTATCAACAGAACCTACTACAGCAGCTGCTTAAAAAATACCTTCTTACACAATGTTTATAAACACCGTTCAGATGCAATTCATAGTACAAAGTATCATTGTTACTTACAGTATGTACTCGTTCATCAGCAGATCAAAGAAATTAGTTTTGATCTGCATATGATGTCAGTTAAAAAAATCTGGCAAGATTAAAAAAAAACTTCTTTAATTAAATTTGTTAACATTTAACCCTTGTTTATACTAGTTAGTCCTAATTAAAAATGTTTTCTTCTCACCTTAGCTGTTCTTTTACTTAGAGCCCATTCACACAGGGGCGTGCGGCACGACTTGTCCCACGACTGTGCCGGGCGATCTGAAGAAGACTTCAAAGGTGACTTCAAAAATGACTTCTGTATTGAAGTCAATGGAAGTCGCCCTGAAGTCGTCTTGAAGTAGTACAGGAACCTTTTTCTAAGTCGGAGCGACTTCAGTCATTAGAATGGTTCCATTGTACAGAATGGGACGCGACTTGTCCTGACCTGACGAGTCGCCCCTGTGTGAATGGGGTCTTATTATTTTGTTTGTTTATTCCTATGTTTTAACTGTTAATATTTAACCTTTTTCATTTTTGTTTACTTTTGTAAGTATTTTAGTTATGCAAAAAAACACAAAATGTAAAAGTTTTGTTGCATTTGTAAACAACTTTGCAGTGATTTGTACTAGAGTAATATGGTAATTGTGGTGTAGTTTTAACTGAACTGGTTAAATACATGACCCCATAACACAGAGTTGCATTGGATTTGAAGCTATATATCGTGATTTGTCTCTATACATTGGATATAATGTTCAAATATAATTTAATGAAATACCAATAAAGTTGCAAAACTGGCAGATACAGATGAATATTCAAACTTTTTTATAGGGCATACTGGGGGGGGGGGGGGTAGCTAAAACTGGAGAGTGCAAAATCTGGTGCAGCTCTGCATAGAAACCAATCAGGTTTTATTGTTAAAGCTTAATCGAACAAGCTGAAGTTAGAAGCTGCTTGGCTACCATGCACACATGCACCAGATTCTGAGTTCTCCAGTTTTAGTAAATATCCCCTATTGTCTTAAATACTAAAGTGCACACACACATATATATATATATATATATATATATATATATATATATATATATATATATATATATATACAAAATACAAATTAATGCAGTTATGTGTTTAACCCCTTCCCATCTGCGCTATAGCCAAAAGACGGCTAGAGCACAGTCTTAATTTGCCAGAAGGGCATACATGGACGTCCTTCAGTTAATCCCGCTGCCCATGTGCCCCCTGCGATGCGTGGGTGGCATGCTCTGTGATCTCTGAGTCCATCAGACTCAGCTGATCACAGATTGGGGTAAAGGGCCAATTACAGTGGCCCTTTACTACATTAACAGCTGCCTCTAATGACAGCTGTTTACGGATGTAAACACAAGCCAGTTATCAGCTTTTTTTCCCTCACGCTAACAGCGTGAGGAGAGAAAAAGAGAGCCAATAACTGGCTTATGTTAAAAGGACATCGACACTGATAATCAGGGCCAGTGCTCTGCGCCCCAAGCCCACTTTTTTTTTTTAAATGTATCCATGCATCCGTCACCCTGCATGGAGATTAGGCGCCGGGTGCATGGATTAGAGGGGCGGTGATCAGTGCTGCCAATTAGTGCTCATTGGTGCCTCCTCATCAGTGTCACCTATCAGTGATGTCTATCGGTGCCACCTATAAGTGTCCATCTTTGCCACCTATAAGTGCTGCCTGTCAGTGCTACCTATTAGTGTCCTTCAGTGCCACCTATCAGTGCCCATCAGTGCCCTTCAGTTCCACCTATCAGTGTCCTTCAGTGCCGCCTATCAGTACCCATCAGTGACGCCTATGTGCAGTCTCATCAGTGCCTCCTCATCAGTGCCTCCTCATGAGTTCCCACCAGTGCAGCCTCATAAGTGCCCATTAGTGCCACCTATCAGTGAGCATCAGTGCCACCTATCAGTGACCATCAGTGCCGCCTCATCAGAGTACATCAACGAAGGAGGAAAATTACCTGTTTGCAAAACAAACTATGATTTTTTTTTAATTTTCAGTCTTTTATCATTTTTTTTGCAAAAAAGCAAAACAACCCAGTGTTGATTAAATACCACCAAAAGAAAGCTCTACTTGTGTGAAAAAAAATGATAAAAATGTTATATGGGTACAGTGTTGCATGACCGCGCAATTGTCATTCAAAGTGTGACAGCGCTGAAAAATTAAAATTGGCTTGGTCAAGAAGGGGGTAAAAGTCCCCAGTAGGCAAGTGGTTAATACAAAATCCCCAAAGCATGTGTTTTTAAATAAAACCAATATGAGTATCTGAACATGTGTCAATAGTTTTGTGTATTCCCCTGCATAGCTGCATGTACATGTGCCGATGGAGAACATCCTGATTGAAGAATGGAAAGCAGAAAGATGACTCATTAACTTTCTGCTGTTACTTCATTGTCCAATCAGCTGTCTGGCAGGGTTTTTTGGATGTCAAAGTTGCCCTAAAAAAAAAATCGAAATCTTTGTCAGTTCCCATATATAATTTTAAATTATGTATTTAGCAGCTTGCCTGGAGTTTAGCTTTAAGTTGCTGCTCAGAGATTTTTCCCTATAGCCAGATTAAAAGGAGTATATGACTATAGCATAAAATAGCTTGGTATATTGAGCTTGCGTGAATTTGCGCAATGTATTTGCATCTTTTCCTGGAGCTGTTTTTAGCATTTTTTTCTATTGAAAAATGTTGAAAATATAACACAGGATTAAATCCTCAAATATTTTTAGATTTACACAAAATTACAAGTGAAAAGTGACAATTTTCAAGCACAGTTGACAATTTAAATTACATTATTCTTGCTTTAGTATCCGTAATCTAGTCTATTTTATTGAAGTAGATCTGTGCTTTGTGACAAACAGAAGATTGATGGACAAGACAAATATATGATTGATAAACTTGTGTTTAAAAATGGTGGCAGTATTTTCAATTTAACATTGAGCAAAGCTAAATCCTGAACAAAATGTTATCAGTCTGAAAAAATATTACCCATTACTCATTATATAAATTTAATGAAATAAGTACATGGAAGACTGTGGGTGGCAAACAATTTTTATTTGATTTTAAGCACCACAAAGATAATAGCTTTTAGAAACTAAAGCCTGAAATGCGTGCTTAGGTACAATTATGCTATTATGTTCACAAAGATGGCCATTTTTTCATCTTTGATAATGTCCAACCGTCAAGTGCTTATTGCTGTATACACAATTTGGCCTATAAAATGTGATGACAGCATTAGAAAGACACAATTAGAAGATGCATACAATTGGAATTTATCGATTTCTTTTAACTTGAAAAAATGTTTACACTTAAATAGTGGAAACTGAATATTAGGTCTTGCTGAAAAATCTAGCAGTAATCATGGTATTTTGATTTTTTTCAGACACTCTAAACAAAGAGTTGACAATGTAGCAAGTTTTGTCCATGGTGAAAGCCATGTGCTCCAGTTATTTTGCACATAATAGAAAGCATTAAGCTGCATATTATGTGTGCTGTGTCCATATATGTCACATGGGCACAACTAAATCTTCTACTCTATTTTATTAAATCGTTATAAACTTAAATTACAATTTATATATTATTTCTCAATGAATGTAAATGGAAACTGCAATGGTTTGGCAAGGGGGTGGGGTGAGTCACGCCTCTGACACATACACTTTTTTCTAAATGTCAGCTTCAGATATTGAGATCTGTAGATCACAGGCGTTATATAGAAGTGTAGTACCACATACAATATACACAAATGTGTGTATATACATTATATAGTATATAAAATATATATTGTAAATAAGGCAGGTCAGTGACTATTACCCCTTACTGTCTATGTCTATTAAAAAATGCTATGAAAATGTACGTATTTAGTACTTTGCAAAGTGGAGTAGAGACTAATCTCAGAGGCATCACTTTAATGCAGCTGGCCAGTTTGAACATGTATTGTAAAATATATGCTGTACAGGATGCCAAGGATTGATGCTGAATGGTAGATATTTGTCACCATTGTTTGGGTTGTGGTCCCATTAAGGTGGACAGCAAAAAAGCAGTTTGGAGTATTCAGGAATTCTCACCGTGCAGGATGAGGGGTTTTGGGGTAAGCTATTAAAAAGGGAAAACTGATTTGCAGTTTTCCCAAGATTATTAAGTCCTTATATTGGTCCTGGAATCCAGAGACTCTGAGAGATTTTGGGTGGGAGAGAACCTCAAACTCTGACTATGGGTACCTTGGACCTAAAATGGTTTACCCACCTATGGAAGATGTCTGGGAGAAGTATAATTAGCCAGTAGGGATGAGCCGAACAACCCCCGGTTCGGTTCGCACCAGAACCTTCGAACGGACCGAAAGTTCGCACGAATGTTAGAACCCTATTAAATACAATGGACGCGAACGTTCGAAATCTAAAGTGCTAATTATAATGACTAATATGCATGTTATTGTCCTAAAAAGGGTTTGGGGGCCCGAGTTCTGCCCCAGGGGACATGTATCAATGCAAAACAAAGTTTTAAAAACGTCCGTTTTTTGTGAGCAGTCATTTTAATGATGCATAAAGTGAAAAAAAAAAGTGAAATATTCCTTTAAATATCGTACCTGGGGGGTGTCAAAAGTATACCTGTGAAGTGGCACGTGTTTCCCGTATTTAGAACTGTCCCTGCATAAAATGAAATTTCTAAAGGAAAAAAAAACATTTAAAACTGCTTGCGGCTTCAATGTAATGTCTGGTCCCGGTAATATGGATGAAAATCTTTGAGAAAAATGTCATGGCTACCCCCATCACCCCCCCCCCCCCCACCCCAGCCCATTACCAGCCCCTTTGGGTCTTGTATGGATATTAAGGGGAACCCCGGAGCCAAAATAAAAAAAAGCCCTATATACTCTGAACAGCAGTATACAGGCATTGCAAACAAGACAGGGACTGTGGGTTTGTTCTTAAGTAGAATATTTTTGTAATTTTGAACAGGTACATTGTTTAAGTGTAGCTCCAGACAAAAAAATATATTTTTAAGCTTTTTGGAAAACATAGTGAAGGGCTATCAGCCCTGTAACATTTGTTTTGCTGTCTGTGCACCTGTTCAGAAAATTTCACCTCACTTTCCATCCCAATGACAAATGTTTTTGAAAAGTGTTTTTTTTATTGAAACAAGGATTGGTGATAAAGCATCAGTAGAGAGGAGACACCTTTTTCCCATATTAACTCTTACAGGAGAGAATTTGCCTTCCTAGGGGTAGATTTCCTCTCACTTCCTGTTGTCTCCTTCCGTTTGCAAGTAGGAGTCGTTTGTAAGTTGGATGTTTGAAAGTAGGGGCCTGCCGTATATACTCTGCTGAAATTTGCCCCTCACATGCTGGTGTTGCCACAACACTGTGAGCCCTCACAGTTACTCTTGGTGGGCGCTGGAACGCCCTGTTGCGAACTATTATATCAGGAATTGTAATTACATGCCATTGTTGAACAGTGGTAGGAAAAATTGGGCCTTTGGTTGTGGTGCTGGTGCTACAACACTGTCAGCCCTCACAGTTACTCTTGGTGGGTGCATGAATGGGCCCTACTGTAAATTATTAGATCAAGAATTGTAATTGCATGCCCCTGTTGAAGAGGGGCAGAAAAATTGGGCCTTTGGTGGTGGTGGTGGTGGTGGTGTTGCCACAACACTATAAGCCCTCACAGTTACTCTTGGTGGGCGCAGGAATGGGCCCTGCTGTGAATTATTAGATCAAGAATTGTAATTACATGCCCCTGTTGAACAGGGGCAGAAAAATTGGGCCTTAG
The DNA here is from genome assembly GCA_029206835.1 of Rana muscosa. Classification (NCBI taxonomy): domain Eukaryota; kingdom Metazoa; phylum Chordata; class Amphibia; order Anura; family Ranidae; genus Rana; species Rana muscosa. The sequence continues at coordinate 714,045,576 of CM055118.1, forward strand.
GCACTGGTGGCACAACACTGCAACCCCTCACAGATACTGTACTTGGAGCACAGCAATGAGCCCTGTTGCAAAGTATTGCATCAAAAATTGTAATTACACGCCCCTGTTAAACAGGGGCTGAAAAATTGGGCCTTAGCCACTGGTGGCGGCACCCAGAAACAAAAAAGTTCTTTCAAGCTATCATCAAGAATCGGATCATTGAGGAGGAGGAGGATAGTCAGTCAACATAACAGGACAGTCACTCAGCATCAGCATCAGTCTTGAAGGGAGATCCCAGCTGAAGAGGAGCAAGGAGAGGTCCGCTTTGTTCTTTGGTGTGGGTCTTTAAGGTACGCTTGCCAACGAGCTACATGGCAGGTCAACATATGTCTAGTCAAGCAAGTGGTGCCCAAGCGGCTGATGTTTTGGCCACGCGATATACGCTTGAGACATATGTTGCAAACAGCAGCTGTGCGATCTGATGCACTCGCCTCAAAAAAGGCCCACACCAAAGAACTTTTTGAATGACGGGCAGAGGCAGCGCCCTGCACAGGCGGAGCTCTGCGGTGTGATTCCGTCGGTGTGCTGCCCATACGCTGGCCACCCAAGGGCATCCTGCCTCGTTGGAGATGTGCCTCCTCCTCATCCTCCTCCTCCTCCTCTCTCCTATTAGGCACCCACGTGGAGTCAGTGACCTCATCATCCCCTCCCTCCTCATCACTGGAGCCAATCTGGCAGTATGCTGCAGCTGCTGGAACATGACTGCTAGATTGCTGTCCTTCTTGAGCATCCCCTCTCTCTGCGCTCACGCTACTGCCTTCCTCTAGCTGGGTATCATCATCAGACCCTTCGAAACGCTGGGCATCCTCCTGGAGCATGTACCCAACACTGTGCTCAAACAGTTCGGGGGACTCCTCAGGAGGACATGGTGGGTCTAGGGAAGGAGTGACTGACGATGACATTGATACGAGGGAAGAGGACGCTTTGGCAGCTGCTTTGCCAGTACCCTGAGCCTGGGTGAGAGAGGATGAGGAGGATGAGGAGGGCTTGGTCATCCACTCTACCAAGTCTTCGGCATGATGCGGCTCAACACGTCCAGCTGCTGAAAATAAGGACAGCCATGTCCCATGGCCACGTGCTGATGACAATGCACCGCGTCCACGACCAGCACTGTTGCCCCCAGACACAGAGCCTGCTTGCCCTCTTTTATTGGCTCGTGACTGTCTGCCTCTCTTTGTTGGCCTTCCAGACATAGTAATGGCCTGCAGGGAGATGGGAAAAACCAGCAATTGGGTAGTGTATATTGTGCTGGAGGCACACAACACCCACTAACTCCTGCAGATGCCTGTATTAGAGAACAGTAATGATGGGTATATACAGGTGTACACTGTGCCCCTAACTCCTGCAGATGCCTGTATTAGAGAACAGTAATGACGGGTATATACAGGTGTACACTGTGCCACTAACTCCTGCAGATGCCTGTATTAGAGAACAGTAATGACGGGTATATACAGGTGTACACTGTGCCACTAACTCCTGCAGATGCCTGTATTAGAGAACAGTAATGATGGGTATATACAGGTGTACACTGTGCCACTAACTCCTGCAGATGCCTGTATTAGAGAACAGTAATGACGGGTATATACAGGTGTACACTGTGCCAGTAACTCCTGCAGATGCCTGTATTAGAGAACAGTAATGATGGGTATATACAGGTGTACACTGTGCCACTAACTCCTGCAGATGCCTGTATTAGGGAACAGTAATGACGGGTATATACAGGTGTACACTGTGCCACTAACTCCTGCAGATGCCTGTATTAGAGAACAGTAATGACGGGTATATACAGGTGTACACTGTGCCACTAACTCCTGCAGATGCCTGTATTAGAGAACAGTAATGACGGGTATATACAGGTGTACACTGTGCCACTAACTCCTGCAGATGCCTGTATTAGAGAACAGTAATGACGGGTATATACAGGTGTACACTGTGCCACTAACTCCTGCAGATGCCTGTATTAGAGAACAGTAATGATGGGTATATACAGGTGTACACTGTGCCAGTAACTCCTGCAAATGCCTGTATTAGAGAACAGTAATGATGGGTATATACAGGTGTACCCTGTGCCACTAACTCCTGCAGATGCCTGTATTAGAGAACAGTAATGACGGGTATATACAGGTGTACACTGTGCCACTAACTCCTGCAGATGCCTGTATTAGAGAACAGTCATGACGGGTATATACAGGTGTACACTGTGCCAGTAACTCCTGCAGATGCCTGTATTAGAGAACAGTAATGACGGGTATATACAGGTGTACACTGTGCCACTAACTCCTGCAGATGCCTGTATTAGAGAACAGTAATGACGGGTATATACAGGTGTATACTGTGCCACTAACTCCTGCAGATGCCTGTATTAGAGAACAGTAATGACGGGTATATACATGTGTACACTGTGCCACTAACTCCTGCAGATGCCTGTAATAGAGAACAGTAATGATGGGTATATACAGGTGTACACTGTGCCACTAACTCCTGCAGATGCCTGTATTAGAGAACAGTAATGATGGGTATATACAGGTGTACACTGTGCCACTAACTCCTGCAGATGCCTGTATTAGAGAACAGTAATGACGGGTATATACAGGTGTACACTGTGCCAGTAACTCCTGCAGATGCCTGTATTAGAGAACAGTAATGACGGGTATATACAGGTGTACACTGTGACACTAACTCCTGCAGATGCCTGTATTAGAGAACAGTAATGACGGGTATATACAGGTGTACACTGTGCCACTAACTCCTGCAGATGCCTCTATTAGAGAACAGTAATGACGGGTATATACATGTGTATACTGTGCCACTAACTCCTGCAGATGCCTGTATTAGAGAACAGCAATGACGGATATATACAGGTGTATACTGTGCTGGGGGCACACAACACCCACTAACTCCTGCAGATGCCTGAGAAAACAATAGAACATAGAACACACTGTCCCTGCCTATGTATCTCTTTCCCTGCCTGCCTACCTAGCTAAGAGAACAGCAATAAAGTTTAGATCCAGGTGTATACTGTGCTGGAGGCACACAACACCCACTAACTCCTGCAGATGCCTGAGAAAAAAATAGAACACAGAACACACTGTCCCTGCCTATCTATCTCTTTCCCTGCACGCCGGAACACACTGCACGAGGCCGCCGTGCTGGCGGCCTTTTATAGTGTGGGGCGTGTACTAAACCCCCCTGAGCTATGATTGGCCACAGGCATCCTGCCTGTGGCCAATTATGGCGCTCCTCGCTGCCGGCGCTGTGATTGGCCAAGCATGCGGGGTCACAGTGCATGCTTGGCCAATCACAGCGCCGAGATTGCACTGCAATGGCGCAGTGTATTGTGGGCCGTTCGCGTCACTCGAATTTGGCGCGAACGGCCCATAACGTTCGATCTTCGTTGAACGAGCGAACAGCCGATGTTCGAGTCGAACATGTGTTCGACTCGAACACCGAGCTCATCCCTATTAGCCAGTAGGTGTCCACACGGGGTATGTGAAACAGGACATACTGTAGTGTGAAGGAGCTGTGGGCTGTTGAGACATGGCTGAGCTATTATAATTATTTCTGGACCCCTAGAGCAGGCAGGGACTTTAAACCCTGTTGTGGGACAAGTTTTCACTGGTAGTGAGCCAAAGTTTTGTTTTGTACAAGTGTTAACGGATTGTTTTGTTTGTTCAGTGCTGAAGATGCTTTTGTTTGTGTAGTTGGGGAAATAAAAATGGTATGTTTTACAAAGACATGGCTGGCTAGTGATCCAGACCCCCATAATATCACAATGTGATTAAAAAATCCCTGTTTTTGTGCAAAAGTTTGCTAAACGTATGTAAGGGTGCATAGCAATGTGTGTGTTTGTGTGTGTTTGGGAGGTGGGGGGGTTTAATTGAGAATTTTGAGCATGAACATCTCAACAGGAGCCTAAAGTTTTAGCTGTTGGGGACAAAATAAGGGGACAAAATATTCATAAGCAATGTTTAATATTTCCCTGTAAATATGTTTAACATTATTTTCCAGTCCTGGCCCTAAAAGCAAAACAAATATACTATATATAAAATCCCTAATACGTTTCTTTTAGCATTACCTGCTCTACCAGCCATTTACAAGTCTAGATTAATTCCACACATCTGACTGTCCTATAATAGCAAGAGCCATCTATACAAGACTAGATATTTGTAGTCGGGCCATGTAGAGTTTAACTGCTAAGTTTTATAGATTGAGGGTGTTATATGCACTTGTTCCTATGACCTTCCAACTTGTTAGAAAATCTTTTTGATCACTCTGACACTGCTTCCTTTTCTCCAAAGAAAATAGGACAGTCTCATCATTGTGTAGTCTCAGCATAAATCCATCGGCTGAGTCATATAAAAAATTGTGTCAATTCATTGAACTGGATTCAAGCAAACATAGGGAGATCTTTTGTCAGAGAATTGCTTGTGCTTGGAAGTCTACAGAAACTGTGCAATTGTAAAATGTAAAAAGGTTGGTGTTCTGCTAAATAGAAAGCTAGGGGATACTTGACAATAAAACCTAATGTTTTTCTCTAAAAAAAGATACCATGGTGATCAAAAATGGCCCCCAGCAAAATGAAATCTCTGGCTTGGATTTATCTTGAGGTGAGAAGAGAAAATGAAATAGAGGCCGAAAAGAAGATTTAAATGTGCTCTGCCTAACAAAAGGGAATATATTTTAAATCATAAACTGGTTCATTCATTGAATTCTTTCCAATCCCGTGTTGCCATAGAAACATTATGAGCCTTTTTATAAAACAGACAACATAAAACAAGCTTTTAATGTGTTGCTTCTTGAAAATGATTAATTGTTCATCAGGCAGATGCATCTTTATTATAGATCTACTGTATATAATGTGAAGAAAGTTCTTTAAACAAATATCTGGAGATCCCTGTATAACCTAAAGAGCAAACAGTAATGATCATGGGTTATGTCCCACAAATATGTTTTAACTTGTATAATGTTGTTAGTGGAGTCTGTCATTGAAAATCTATTTATAGTTCAGACCATACTTATATCACATACTAAGCTGCAAAAGTTTAGCTTATTCGCTATGGAAGAATCCAGTGTTCTATTTAAACTTTGCCTTTGGAGATTTTATGGATTTTTACTCTGCAACTTTAGTTTTCTGTGTATGACAAGTAACGTTAAAAGAAACTATAGTGTTTTTAGGAAAAATGCAGCTTTACCACTTGTGGGTCTATTGATCACAACATGGCCTTCTTTATAGGTTTTATTTGCATTTGTAGTTTCATGAGAGCTGGTGTCTGAGCAAATTGAGAGATCCTGTACTGATAAAAATATGTGAACTGCTATGATGATTTGGAGCTATCATGTTTTTACTTACCTCATTAAGACTCGGTTCACACAAGCCCGACTCCAAAGTCACACGACTTTCAGTGCAAATTCGGAGTCCGACTTTGATGTGACATTTTACACTCTGTGGCATTGAAGTCATATCAAAGTTGGACCAAAGTAGTGCAGAAACCTTTTCTAAAGTCGGACAGATTTGTGTAGTTGAGACGGCTCTCATAGGGAAACATTGAATTTCACGTCATCTGACTTGGGGTCTCACAAGACGGATCCTATGTCGCATCAGTGTGAACCGAGCCTAACTTGTGATTCAATGACTTTGGACATGCTTATGTATGAGGTGCCTCCCACATTATTCCACATCAGTGACTCCCTACATAGCAAACCAAAATCGACAATTGCTCCAACTACATATGTAAAACTAAGACAAAAGGAACCTATATAAACAAAAATAAAGAATATAGATTGACCTCTTTATCTGCTGGAACCAGAGAAAATATTACTGCAGCAAAATAGCAAGTGGTTATATACTTAAATGCCCAAAACTGATTTATCCTCCATGCTTTGTTCTGATTTGCGGTCACATGTCCTCCCTCTGCTCTTCATCCCAATCTAAGGGAACCGAGTGGGAGGGGCTGAGATTCCCTTCTCTCTCACGATAATATGCTTTGAGGCATTGCCATTTCAGGGGGAGGAGCACCTTCAGAGAAACAGTACAGTCAACGAAGGCCGGAGGAGAGGGGAGGGGCAGGGAGGAGAGGAGAGGGAAGGGGTGGGGAGGAGAAGAGAGGGGAGAGGTGGGGAGGAGAAGAGAGGGGAGAGGTGGGGAGGAGAAGAGAGGGAAGGGGTTGGGAGGAGAGGAGAGGGAAGAAGTGGGGAGGAGAGGATTGGGGAGGGGTGGGGAGGAGAGGAGATTGTATTCTCAGTAAACACTATGGAGCTGACAAGGAGAGAGGGAGGGGGGAGATGAAGAATGCACAGGGGAGAGCTGCAATGATGGAGGCACGTAAGCTGACCATGATCAACTAGGTACTGGAGAGGATAGAAAGGGACAATTAACAAGGCAAAAGCACTATGCTATAGCTCATGCCTTAAAGCAACAGGTACATGACTTTTTTTGGGGGGGGTGGGGGTTACGACTACTTTAAAGACAGTAACTTGGCTGCTAGAAAGGCTAACAGTCTTAAAGCAGTTCCTTATTACTAATGAAATGTTTCTGATACCACTTTGCATTTATCCAGTTACGGAGAAGCATTTTTAGTGCCTGTTAGACGGCATTATTCTATATGTGAAGGTTTAAAAAAAAATTGTGATAAAATCATGTTTTTAGAAAATTTGTGTTGTTATCCATGGAAATTTGGATATAGACTTTAGGACATAGGTACTTGGAATGCTTCCATATCTGTGGGCGCGATAAATATCTAAAACCACTAAAAAAGTGGGTTTGGGAGGTGGAAATTGTCTTTGATGACCTTCTGTAATGACAAACAGAAAATCTGTCACTTAAGGAAGCAGTGACCGAAAGATAAACTCTGATGGCCTTCACCATTTTCAGGCAATAGTGCTACAGTGGAACCTCAGATTGCGAGTAACGCGGTTAACGAGCTTTTCGCAATACAGCACTGTATTTTAAAAAATCGTGACTCGGTTTGCAAGTGTTGTCCCGCAAAATGAGCACGATTCAGGCCAAAGCGGTGTGCAGTACTGCACCGGAGCCTAGCAGAGCCGAACGTCCTCGATCACAGCGATCGGCACCGTTCGGAAATGCATTAAAGGCCCGAGGACAGCACGGCTGACCTTGGCAAATCTCGGGTAGGAAGTCTTTCCGAGGTTTGCCGAGGTCAGGCGACGTGTCCTCGGGCCATTTCGGACGTTTTCAAGGCTCTCCGGCGCCCCCCGCCTCTGGCCGCATGCAGTATTGCAACCCATTGAAGTCAATGCGGAACAAATTATTTTTGTTTCCATTGACTTCAATGGGGAAACTCGCTTTGATATGCGAGTACTTTGGATTATGAGCATACTCCTGGAACGGATTATGCTCGTAATCCGAGGTTCCACTGTATATCTCCATTGGGAGCAAGTAACACAATATCATCATTAAAGTGAAAGGCTTTAACAACTAACAATACTAAAAGTAAACCCACGATTGGAATGGAGGCCTAACAAGGGGATAATTGGGTATAACCTTTTGTAAAAGACCAAATCAAGAAATAATTAGCAATAAGTAGGGCTAATTAGGTTCTATCTCCAACAGGAAAAAAGCTCACAAAAAACAGGCATGGAGGGAAACCCCCGACTCACAGCTATGACTATAAATATTTTGCCTGGTAAACCCTGTAGGAAGTAAAAGTATAATCTTTAAGCACAGTCATGAATACTGAATGTGAAAAGGCCCTGTCTATCAGAACCTGACTATCAACAACCAGGCCATCAAAACCAAGGAACGGGAAGTAGAGTGGAAGTTTTGCTAACTGGATAGGCTTTTAGAATTTTCGAGGGGGCTGGGCGTTAGTTTCCATGTACCTACTGTCCTCTTCCCTTGTAGGTGGCACTAAAAATCTAGGTTGCTTTATCATCATCATTCTGTGTTCTTTAACGGATGAGAGAGAAATATTTTTTTTAATTATATTAGCACGATAAGCTTGCTGACTGGGTTTAGATCTATTTTATCTGTATTTTTGACTTGACTAGAATAATTCAGCTGTCATCAGAGCTAATGTCAAGCTCTTTAAAATAAAAGGCTCAATAACCAGTCTTTCTAATGCATAACGGCTTTAGAGGTATTTCCTTCTGAAAAAATGTTTTTTTATAACAGAGCAGCAGTAACAATGTTAAAGTACTTTAAGTGCCGGTTCACACAGGGGCAACACGACTTCCAGGGCGACTTTGCGAGGCGACTTGGAGACGACTTCAGCACAACTTCAACGTGACTTGGAGCGACTTACAACGCGACTTCAAGTCGCCTCCAGGACAGGCGACTTTGCCAGTGGCCAATCAAACAATAATCAGCTCTGTGGGAGGGAGGGGTTTGCCTGAGAAAACTATTTTCTCTTCCTGTAAAGTTGCTTCAGTTAAGACACTGATCCGACTTTGGAGGCGACTTCCATTGAAATCAATGGGTACAAGTCGCCTAGAAGTTGCCTTGAAGTAGTACAGGAACCTTTTCTAAAGTCGCTCCGACTTCATACGCGTTCATTAAGATGGCTCTCATTCACATAGCTGTGTTTTCTGATGTCAAGCGACTTGGGGCGACTTGCGGTCTGACAAGTCGCCCCCCAAGTCGCGGTAGTGTGAACCGGCACTAAATGCACTAAAAGCTTGGGATCATGCACCTGGCTGCTCAGTGAGAGATCCCCATCAGGGAAAATTCAAGAGCAATAATAAACAAATTTACCACAATAAAAAAAAAAAACATTATTAAGATCTCTTTTATCCTGCTTGAGACAAAACTGCTTGAGGTAAGACTGCAAAGTACACAGGATAGCACTGGATTTCTAGCAGGATCAATGGGTATTTTTTTTACTTAAAAAAACACTTTTATTAGTAAATTTAACAGACCAAAAGTGGGCAAAGAAGATCATTGTTGGGGTTTGCATACACTTTAATAGATGCACCTAAAAGTAGTCTTTAATGTGTTACAAAATATTAAAAAAATGACTTGGCAGCAATATTTGTTTCTGGTATAATCGTTCTTAGTTTTCCATAATCTAAAATTACTTAAAAAGCTTGTCACATCGATAGTAGTGTGTCGATTTAAATAGATATCAGCTATAGCATGGAAATTCTGACAAAGCATGTTTCACATTTTGGTGCACTTGATAAACAAGCCCAAATGACTTCACTGTCAGTGAAAACTGCTGACAAAAAGAATGACAATTTACAAGCAATTAAGCAGTAAGTATTCATTTCTCTGCTTAACTTAGAATGTACAAATTCGTTATCAACTTAAATGCTGATGTCAACACTACATTGGGAAGAGTTATATATCTGTTTACATATTGCACTGTGCTCTAGGGAAAATGGCTGTGTGGTCTATTGCGCATTTGAAGAACAGTGGTATAGCTGGTAAATCTCTAGCTTAGTATTTGTTTCAGTTTATTTTCTCTTTACAGATGTAGCCGACAGTGGATTACAGTTACTTTGTTCCGATGACCACCCCTGTTACTTTCCATCTATTCCTGTGTCCCTCTAGTGCTGGGCTCCAGTAATGGACATCATATCTCTAAGCCAAACGAGGGGGATTGTGGGACTAGTAGTCTCTTGAGCAGCCGGTCTGATGTTGTGAAACTACCCCTGGACTACACATCCCAGAGGCCCCTCTGCAACACGAACACACCTCTGTAGAGGAATTATTAAAGGTGGCAGTGCTCCACACTCTCTTCTTCCTGGGCCTCACGAGTGAACACCTCTCTGCTGTCTTCAGCCCGGCCCCCAGAGGGCCCAACTTTGCTTGCCGTTTCTGAGACATCACCGCAGCACCATTTCATCATACGGATCCAACGATCGCCCGTGTCCATCAGTCGATCGGCTATCACCGCTCGCTTACCAAAAGGACATCTCATCCAGGATTGCTGTTTGGGAGATTCTTATCCAGTCCTGCAGTTAGTGAGAGGTCAGTCGCCAATTGTTCACAATCCCTACCTGGTCATCTTGTTTGGACACTGTGTACAGAAACCGTGCCCATGAAACACTTTATTGCATTACATAAGACACTGCACATAGACATCCATATCCTGAGCTACTCTAAGGATTATCACTAGCCAGATTATGTTGTCCTGCTTATCATCACATCACTGTGCCATATCTTAGATATAATTTAATAAGCTCCAACTGCCGGTGAAGATCACTGCAGGCCTGCACCCTGGACACTGCTATTGCTTAAAGAGCCCCTATCTTATTCCTATTCTAGCTGGTCCCTCATTAGGATGTAAAGGTTTAATAGGCTGGCCTGGGATTCCTATTTAGCTTGGTAATATATTGCATTAACTAGTGGAATATTTACAAACACCTGTTTATTTTCTAGCTGGTATTCACTGTATACTGTATATGTATATCTTGCATTTGTGCTATTGAACTGTATTTAAGCGGGTTTTTGGGGGTTCCTCACCTGAGTTTGGCTATTATTCAGAACTCAGTTGATCCATGAACCATCCCCTTGTACACATATCTTTACTTCAGTAAAACTTAAGAGAATATCTATTTGACTTGTGTTGGAGTGTCATTTAACCACTTCAATACCAGGCACTTACGCACCTTCCTTACCAAGCCAATTTTCAGCTTTCATCGCTGTCACAATTTTAATGACAATTGCGGGGTCATGCGACGCTGTACCCAAACAATTTTTTATCATTTTGTTCCCACAAATAGAGCTTTCTTTTGGTGGTATTTGATCACCTCTGTGATTTTTATTTTTTGCGCAACAAAAAAAAGAAGACTGAAAATTTTGAAAAAATAAAGTTTTTCTTAGTTTCTGTTAATTTTTTTGTAAATAAGTAAGTTTTCTTCTTCAATTATGGGCACTGATATGGCGGCACTGATAAGGCGGCACCAATGGGCACCGATGAGGTGGCACCAATGAGGTGGCACTGATGAGGTGGCACTGATGGGTACTGATGATGGTCACTGATAGGCGGCACCAATGGGCACTGATAGGTGGCACTGATGGGCACTGATAGGTGGCACTGGTATGCGGCACTGATGGGCACTCATAGGAGGCACTGATGGGCACTCATAGGCGGCACTGATGGGTACTTATGGGTGGCACTGATGGGTACTTATGGGTGACACTGATAGGTGGCACAGATGGGCACTGGTGGGCATTGATATGTGGGCACTGATGGGCACTGAGAGGTGGCACTAATTGACAATGATGAACACAGATGGGTGGCACTGATGATACTGATGGGTGGCCTTGCTGGGCATCACATTTTTTTTGTCCATAATGTTGCCAGTCAGTGCCCATTTGAAGGTGTATAACCATCTCAAGGATGATAAGAAGAAATGGACAGCACCTGAGTTAAATATATGAGTGTCACAGCAAAGGGTCTGAATACTTAGGACCATGTGTTATTTCAGTTTTTCTTTTTTAATAAATCTGCAAAAATGTCAACAATTCTGTGTTTTTCTGTCAATATGGGGTGCTGTGTGTACATTAATGAGGGAAAAAAATGAACTTAAATGATTTTAGCAAATGGCTGCAATATAACAAAGAGTGAAAAATTTAAGGGGGTCTGAATACTTTCCGTACCCACTGTATATACAGTAAAGGGTCCACTACTGCAGAAAGGTTAAAAATAAGTTGACATGCAGCTACTGTAAATGGAGATTTTGTCTTCAAAGAAAAATTTGATAACCCTCAGTCAAGAAGGTTTTGTCTTGGATACATCATTTATCTTTTAATTCTGATCAATCCTAGATAATTACTATTAAATTGATCATTAAAGCGGAGTTCCACCCTTTTTTTATGTTTAATAAAAGTCAGCAGCTACAAAAAGTGTAGCTGCTGGCTTTTAATAAACATACACTTACCTGCTCTACTGTCCAGCGACGCGCTGCCTGGAGCTCCGCTCCTCTCCCCCCTCCTCCGCCGGCGCGTCCATTCACCGTATGGGCACCCGGCCGTGACAGCTTTCGGCTTCACGGCCGGGCACTCACTGCGCATGCGCGAACGGCGCAGCGCTCTGTGAGTGGACAGGCGATCGCCTGGGACCTGTCACGTCCCAGGTGATCGCCTACAGGGAGGAGCCGCCACAAGGCGATATGACGTATCGCCTAGGCGGCTCCAGGGCGGAAGGAGGAAGTGGGACAGGAAGTCCCACTCCTACTGAAGCCCCCACTCCCCCCCCCCAAAAATTTACATGCCAAATGTGGCATGTAAGGGGGTGAGGAGTGGAATAAAAAAAAGTAAAAAAATTGGGTGGAACTCCACTTTAAGGTTTGGTTTATATCATTGTGTGTCTCTGTAGCAGTGTTGTCACCATAAAACAGGAATATCATTGTTCCCAATGCAGAGATGGAGAGCACAGAACGTAACAAGCTCATTAGATTTCCAACAGGATCAACAGGTATTTTCTAACCTATCTAACAGATATAGAAAACACTTGATCAATGACATGTATTTACAGCTGAGTAGCTAAACCAAGTTGACTCTCCTTGTAAAAAGCTTTACATAGAAAAATCCAAACACTTGTACATATGCAAAAGCATGTTAGGAATAGGAGTTACACAGAAAATGGGATACACAGTGCACCACTCACTACGGAGATCATTTGATTTGGTCGCATTCCTCTTACTGTACCAACATAATTTTAGAAAAATGTAAAAGTAAAAAATAAAAAATAATACAATTACTATTGACACACAGCACTGGGGGAGGGGGGTATGCAGAACGCTATTTTGTCAATGCTGAAGATATTATAAGAAACATTTGAAAAATTCTTTAGAAGCACACTCCTGGGAATGGCCCATTCAGGTTGGTGCATTAGAGTTATTTTAAATAGCAATTTTCAATGGCACGAATGCAATGATACCATAGTGGGCAATACACTTGCACTGCAGCGCAAAGCAGTGCACTTACCATGTGTTATGATATTTTATATCAGCTACAGCTTTCTGTGATAAGCCATTCGGAATAAAGTGGCTGCTTTAAAGAACCTTAATGCACGGAGATATGTTGTAATAATAATAATGCAGGTGCATTAAAGCGACACATAATTTACAGAGGGTTCAAAAGAATAAAAATTTATGAGTATTTGTCAATTAAATCAGCTTTCAAAGATTTGACTTTGTTAATATCTTTTGCAATGGCAATGCAATTAGATGTATAAATATATGTGTGCTACTTATTCTTTGACTGATTTGAACAACAAACTAAACTGAATGGCTTTCTGTAAATAATTCATCCTATTACAGTTCTATCCTGTAATGTTTGAGTTGCATCAAGAAGATGTTCAAGCACAATTTTTTTATTTAACTTTACATTGATAGAATCTCACCACTGGGATATTGCATTTATGTGTATCCATGTGGCTTTCAAAAGGTTTTGAGAATTTAAACTACTGTATATACCCGAGTATAAGCCGACCCGAATATAAGCCGAGGCACCTAATTTTGCCACAAAAAACTGGGAAAACGTATTGACTTGAGTATAAGCCTAGGGTGTCCATCTGCATGCCTCACTGTGCCTCACTTTGCCTCACTGTGTTCATGTTCATACCTCACTGTGTCCATGCCTCACTGTGTCCATGCCTCACTGTGTCCATGCCTCACTGTGTCCATGCCGTAATGTGTCCATGCCTCACTGTGCCCATGCCCCACTGTGCCCATGCCTCACTGTGCCCATGCCTCACTGTGCCCGTGCCTTACTGTGTCCATGACTAGACTGACGTTTAACATGGGAGTCTATGGAAGGGGTGCTTGGTTTGAAAAATTGGTACTCCCCGGCCGTAGGTCTTCCAGACAAAAAACTTTGCACACTTATAGAGGAAAAATAGGGCTACATGTATGCCAAGTTTCGGGTCCAGGGGACCTACAACCGGCCAGTACCGGGTCCCCAAAGTCATGAGAGAAATGACCGTTTAACATGGGAGTCTATGGAAGGGGTGCCCGGGTTTGAAAAATCGGTGCTCCCCGGCCGTAGGTCCCCCGGACAACAAACTTTGCACACTTGTAGAGGAAGAGTGGGGCTACATGTGTGCTAAGTCCAGGGGACCTAGGCTGGCCGGTACCGGATCGCCAAAGTTCGGGAGATCAGGAGCAAAAAGGTGAATTAAGTATAAGCAGAGGGGGGCATTTTCAGCACAAAAAAATTTGCTGAAAAACTCGGCTTATACTCGAGTATATACGGTATATATTAGTGAAAAATTCTACACATTAGAGATATGGTGCAAGAAGTGTGACCTGGGCTCTTGTGTGCCTATTCTAATATATGGGGACTTTGGCAAACAAATCCATGAGCTTAGTCCATAAATTGACACAATAAGTCCTTTTAGCAGCGAGGGTACATTTTTGCTGACTCCAAGAACACCTTGATGCAGCAACTCCAGGAGACTAAAGACATTGCTATAATGGCAAATAAAAACAGCAGAGTGTGCAATCTAGTTGACGTTGTAAACTTATAATGGAAAATGACTAAGGGCAAGTCACATGACAACAGTTAAAGCGTAACTCCACTTTTGTTGAGAAAAAACATTCCCCTCTAGGTGATCTATGTACATTGCAAGGATTATAACAACCTTTGTTGTAGATTCCTACCTTGTGTTATTTTGAAGAAATCCATGTGTGTTTGTCTGTGCATCTGTACCGAGTGGGTCTAATGGGAGTGGTTTCATAATTATCAGTCAGCTGTGGCAGCTGCAGAGCACTAATGAGGAAAGCTGCTGGGCCTGCATCCCTTTAGATGTGTTCCTATTCTAAATAACTCCCCAAAAATGACATTTTTGTTGCAGGGGATGCCTGAAATCTGACTTGTATTTTAGGCAGACGTCTGGGAAAATTGGTGAGCCAATCACACAAGCAGGAAATTATGTTTCTGAGGAGTGGTCAGTACACACTCTGTGTACAGAACAACTCCATGTTGCTATATTGCTTTGCATTTATAGAAAATTACAGCAGCTGCAGATTGAAAAGGAAAGGTAATTTTTATTAACATTCAATTACAAAATGACTTGTGTCACAATTGTACACGCTATATTATTTTTTCTTTATTTGCTATTTTTTTCCCCACGAAAGTGGGGAATGCTTATCATCAATGTGGGTGGGAACTCACTAAGTCAAAGCACCAGCTGTCCAAGTCTGGAAAAAACGAAACAGACAGGGAGCGCAACCTAAGTGCAGCATTATAAGTAATATGAAAAGCAAATGAAAAAAGTTACATCTCACTCAATAAAAAAGGTAAGTGCATAGGTGATAGCAGTTCCGCTGTGTATTAGCATCTGGGTGAGGAGATCGAAATTACTGCAGCGGGCCAGGCTGTGTGTAGTATCCAGGCAACAGGCCGTAGATCAGGAAGAAAAAAGCGGACGCTACTAGACATGTGCACACTGAAATATTTCGTTTCGGAATTTCGTTTTCGTTAGAAAAATTTATTTATTTAGTTACTCCCGAAATTTGTTTTTATTTATTTTGTTTTTCGTTAGAAATTGCATTAGTCCGAAAATCTGAATTAATTAAGGTCAAATCTGTCATTGAAGGCTTATGGTGTCTGTCGAATGTTCAAAGAAGATTCGACGGAGCAGCGAAACTGTACAACGCTGCAATCGTACATTTCCGGTCGAATGTTCCGCCTACAAGCTATAGATGAATTCTATTGTATGACTAGTAATAATTATATTTTTTAATTACTATTACTAGTCAACAGGGATGAGCCGAACACCCCCCTGTTCGGTTCGCACCAGAACCTGTGAACAGACAAAATGTTGGTGTGAACTTTACAACCCTATTAAATACAATGGACTCGAACGTTCGAAATCTAAAGTGTTAATTATAAAGGCTAATATGCAAGTTATTGTCCTAAAAAGTGTTTGGGGACCTGGGTCCTGCCCCAGGGGACATGTATCAATGCAAAAAAAAGTTTTAAAAACGGCCGTTTTTTCGGGAGCAGTGATTTTAATAATGCTTAAAATGAAAAAATAAAAGTGAAATATTCCTTTAAATTTCGTACCTGGGGGGTGTGTATGATATGCATGTAAAGTGGCGCATGTTTCCCGTGCTTAGAACTGTCCCTGCAAAAAATGTCATTTTTGAAAGAAAAAAAGTCATTTAAAACTGACTCGCGGCTATTAATGAATTGTCGGCTCCCGGCAATACATACAAAAGTCATTGATAAAAAAAAAAAAAAAGCGTGGGGGTTCCCCAGAATTCAATTACCAGGCCCTTCAGGTCTGGAATGGATATTAAGGGGAACCCCGCCGCAAATTAAAAAAAAAATTGACGTGGGGTTCCCCCAAATATCCATTCCAGGCCCTTCAGATCTGGCATGGATTTTAAGGGGAACTCCACCCCAAATTAAAAAAAAAATGGCGTGGAGTCCCCCTAAAAATCCATACTAGACCCCTTATCCGAGCACGCAACCTGGCCGGCCGCAGGGGAAGAGGGGGGACGAGAGAGCGGCCCCCCCTCCCTCCTGAACCGTACCAGGCCACATGCCCTCAACATGGGGAGGATGTCCCCATGTTGATGGGGACAAGGGCCTCATCCCCACAACCCTTGCCCGGTGGTTGTGGGGGTCTGCGGGCGGGGGGCTTATCGGAATCTGGAAGACCCTTTAACAAAGGGGACCCCCAGATCCCGGCCCCCCCCCTATGTAAATTGGTAAGGGGTACATTGTACCCCTACCATTTCACGAAGAAAGCGTAAAGAAATGTTTAAAAAAACACACAAACACCTTGAAAAAGTCCTTTATTTAAAAAAAAAAAAAACATTCCAGCGGTGAAATCCAGTGTCCCGCGGCGATCCCGATGTCCAGCGCTGTCCTTCATTGGTTGTGTCTTAGCGGACCTGATGGGGAACTCCCTCTCAGTGTTTTAAATGTATAGACCCGCCCCTTCTAAAGTTCCCCATCAGGTCCGCTCAGCGGACCAGATGCGGAACATGAGAAGGGGCGGGTCTATACATGTATAACCAAAGTGAGAGCAGTTCCCCATCAGGTCCGCCCCCTCGGTATGTCGGACCCGCCTACGTCATTGGCTTGAGCGGGGAACTTCCTTCACTATGTAAATTCAAATTACACAGTGAAGGAAGTTCCCCGCTCAGGCCAATGATGTAGGCGGGTCCGACATACCGAGGGGGCGGACCTGATGGGGAACTGCTCTCACTTTAGTAATACATGTATAGACCCGCCCATTCTCATGTTCCGCATCTGGTCCGCTGAGCGGACCTGATGGGGAACTTTAGAAGGGGCGGGTCTATACATTTAAAATACTGAGAGGGAGTTCCCCATCAGGTCCGCTCAGGCACAACCAATGAAGGACAGCGCTGGACATCGGGATCGCCGCGGGACACTGGATTTCACCGCTGGAATGTTTTTTTTTTTTTTTTAAATAAAGGACTTTTTCAAGGTGTTTGTGTGTTTTTTTAAACATTTTTTTACGCTTTCTTCGTGAAATGGTAGGGGTACAATGTACCCCTTACCAATTCACATAGGGGGGGCCGGGATCTAGGGGTCCCCTTTGTTAAAGGGGTCTTCCAGATTCCGATAAGCCCCCCGCCCGCAGACCCCCACAATCACCGGGCAAGGGTTGTGGGGATGAGGCCCTTGTCCCCATCAACATGGGGACATCCTCCCCATGTTGAGGGCATGTGGCCTGGTACGGTTCAGGAGGGAGGGGGGGCCGCTCTCTCGTCCCCCCCTTTTCCCCTGCGGCCGGCCAGGTTGCGTGCTTGGATAAGGGGTCTGGTATGGATTTTTAGGGGGACTCCACGCCATTTTTTTTTTATTTGGGGTGGAGTTCCCCTTAAAATCCATGCCAGATCTGAAAGGCCTGGAATGGATATTTGGGGGAACCCCACGTCAATTTTTTTTAAAATTTGCGGCGGGGTTCCCCTTAATATCCATTCCAGACCTGAAGGGCCTGGTAATTGAATTCTGGGGAACCCCCACGTTTTTTTTTTTTTTTTTATCAATGACTTTTGTATGTATTGCCGGGAGCCGACAATTCATTAATAGCCGCGAATGAGTTTTAAATGACTTTTTTTCTTTCAAAAATGACATTTTTTGCAGGGACAGTTCTAAGCACGGGAAACATGCGCCACTTCACATGCATATCATACACACCCCCCAGGTACGAAATTTAAAGGAATATTTCACTTTTATTTTTTCATTTTAAGCATTATTAAAATCACTGCTCCCGAAAAAACGGCCGTTTTTAAAACTTATTTTTGCATTGATACATGTCCCCTGGGACAGGACCCGGGTCCCCAAACACTTTTTAGGACAATAACTTGCATATAAGCCTTTATAATTAGCACTTTAGATTTCTACCATAGATTTTTCGAATTTGCCGCGAACACCCCAATTTGTTCGCTGTTCGGCGAACGGGCGAACAGGCAATGTTCGAGTCGAACATGAGTTCGACTCGAACTCGAAGCTCATCCCTACTAGTCAACCAACATTAGAATTCTTCTATAGCCTATGGGCCGAGCATTTGACCGGAAATGTGCGATTGCAGTGTCGTACAGTTTATCTGCTCTGTAGAATCTTCTTAGAACTTTCGACAGACACCATAAGCCTTCAATGACAGATTCGACGTTTGTATGTTTTTCGATGCTTCGTTGAATCTTCGTCGTTCATGTCGAATTGTCAAGTTAGTTCTAGCTATTTTACTGCTCCTCCTCTTTGGTTACAATCAGCCAATAACATTCATCATCATAATTTTTTTATTTTACTTCCCCCACCCAATTCCAGCAGTGATCTTTTCTCTCTATGTCGAATCTTTTCTCTCTATAATGTCAAATCTTTTCTCTCTATAATGTCAAATCTTTTCTCTCTATGTCGAATCTTTTCTCTCTATAATGTTGAATCTTTTCTCTCTATAATGTCGAATCTTTTCTCTCTATGTAGAATAATCTTGGACAAATAGAGTTAAGGTTAGGCACATTCGACCACAGGTTCGATGGACACAGATTGTTATTGTCAGCCTCATGGCGAATCTCCTATCTATATCGAACTGTTGTTGCAACGAAAATGAAAATTAAGCATTTGTTTATGTCGGATCTTTCGGTTTTCGGATTCTGCATTTTCGTTTTCGTTTGTTAAAACGATAACGAAAATACCTGAAATTCGGACGAAAATGCATTCGGACGAAAACGAATGCACATGTCTAGACGCTACTATAGCAGACCTGCTATCACCTGTGACATGCGTGATAAGCATATTTTGACTATTGTCATGTGAGTTGCCCTTTTCCATAATAAATGTACCTTATCCACTTATGCAATCTGCTGCTTTAATTAGATTTTTTTTTTTACTTAAATCCCCCTTTCTTTTCAGATTCTCTATTCATCATTAGTGATGAGCCGAACACCCCCGGGTTCGGTTCGCACCAGAACCCGCGAACGGACCGAAAGTTCGCACGAACATTAGAACCCTATTAAATACAATGGATGCGAACGTTCGGATTCTAAAGTGCTAATTATAACGACTATTATCCATGTTATTGTCCTAAACAGAGTTTGGGAACCCGGGTTCTGCACCAGGGGACATGTATCAAAGCAAAAAGAAGTTTTAAAAACGGACGTTTTCCGGGAGCAGTCATTTTAATGATGCATAAAGTGAAAAAAAAAAGTCAAATATTCCTTTAAATATTGTACCTGGGGGGTGTCCAAAGTATGCCTGTGAAGTGCCACGTGTTTCCCGTGTTTAGAACTGTCCCTGCACAAAATAACATTTCTAAAGGAAAAAAAAGCCATTTAAAACTGCTTGCGGCTTTAATGTAATGTCTGGTCCCGGTAATATGGATGAAAATCTTTAAGAAAAATGGCATAGCTACCCCATCAACCCCCCCCCCCCTACCCCAGCCCATTACCAGCCCCTTTGGGTCTTGTATGGATATTAAGGGGAACCCCGCACACAAAATAAAAAAGGCCCTGTATACTCTGAACAGCCGTATACAGGCGGTGCATACAAGATAGGGACTGTAGGTTTGTTCTTATGTAGAATCTGTTTGTAATTTTGAACAGCTACATTGTTTAAGTGTAGCTCCAGGCCAAATACCTATTTTTAAGCTTTTTGGAAAACATAGGGAAGGGTTATCACCACTGTAACATTTTTTTTGCTGTCTGTGCCCCTGTTCAGAACATTTCACCTCACTTTGCGTCCCAATGACAACTGTTTTTGAAATGTGGTGTTTTTATTGAAACAAGGATTGGTGATAAAGCATCAGTAGAGAGGAGACACCTTTCTCCCATATTAATTCTTACAGGAGAGAATTTTCCTTCCAAGGGGTAGATTTCCTCTCACTTCCTGTTGTCTTCTTCCGTTTGCAAGTAGTAGTCTTTTGTAAGTTGGATGTTTGAAAGTAGGGACCTGCCGTATATACTCTGCAGAAATTGGCCCCTTAGGTGTTGGTGTTGGCACAACACTGTAAGCACTTACAGTTACTCTTGGTGGGTGCTGGAACGCCCTGCTGTCAACTATTATATCAGGAATTGTAATAACATATAATTGTTGAACAGTGGTAGTAAAAATTGGGCCTTTGATGGTGGTGCTGGTGCCACAACACTGTAAGGCCTGACAGTTACTCTTGGTGGGCGCAGCAATGGGCCCTTCTGTGAATTATTAGATCAATAATTATAATTGCATGCCCCTGTTGAACAGGGGCTGAAAAATTGGGCCTTTGGTGGTGGTGGTGGTGGTGGTGGTGGTGTTGACACAACACTGTAAGGCCTGACAGTTACTCTTGGTGGGCGCAGCAATGGGCCCTGCTGTGAATTATTAGATCAATAATTATAATTGCATGCCCCTGTTGAACAGGGGCTGAAAAATTGGGCCTTTGGTGGTGGTGGTGGTGGTGATGGTGGTGCTGGTGCCACAACACTGTAAGGCCAGACAGTTACTCTTGGTGGGCGCAGCAATGGGCCCTGCTGTGAATTATTAGATCAATAATTATAATTGCATGCCCCTGTTGAACAGGGGCTGAAAAATTGGGCCTTAGGCACTGGTGGCACAACACTGCAACCCCTCACAGATACTGTACTTGGAGCACAGCAATGAGGCCTGTTGCAAAGTATTGCATCAAAAATTGTAATTACACGCCCCTGTTAAACAGGGGCTGAAAAATTGGGCCTTAGCCACTGGTGGCGTCACCCATAAACCAAAATGATCTTCCAAGCTATCATCATTAATCTTATCATTGAGGAGGAGGAGGAGGATAGCCAGTCAACATAACAGCACAGGCACTCAGCATCAGCATCAGTCTTGAAGGGATGTGACATTTTAAAATCAATTAGTCTGTTATATCAGCATCAGGTGTGTGGTAGCTGGTGGTGATCCAAGACTGGTTCATCTTGATGAAAGTCAGTCGATCAACCGAGTCGGTGGACAGGCGCACCCTGTGATCCGTGACAAATCCTCCAGCAGCACTGAATGTGCGTTCTGAAAGAACGCTGGATGCAGGACAGGCCAGTAGCTCAATTGCATACTGTGCAAGCTCTGGCCAGTGATCCATCCTCAAGACCCAGTAAGCCAGAGGATTTTCGGTGGGGAAGGTGTCCAAGTCTGACCTTGCCCCTAGGTATTCCTGCACCATGTATATCAGACGCTGGCGATGGTTGCTGGAACCGATCATACTTTGGGGCTGTGGACTAAAGAATTGTCTGAACGCATCAGTCAGACGGCCACCTTCCCCACCGCTCCTTCTTTGACTGCCCGAAGCCTCAGCAACTCGTTGTCCAGGACCAGGAGTTTGTAACCTCCCAGTCTCTGGGAACGCTTTGCACAGACCTTTCTGCAAGGCCTCCTGGAGTTGTCTCATCCTCTGCTCCCTCTGCGACGGTAACATAAGGTCCGCAACCTTACCCTTGTACCGTGGATCAAGGAGAGTGGCCAGCCAGTAATGGTCCCTCTCCTTGATCCGAAGAATACGAGGATCCTTCCGCAGACTTTGCAGGATCAGGGAGGCCATGCAGTGTAGGTTAGCTGAGGCATTCAGTCCGGAGTCCTCTGGGTCACTAAGGACGACATGATCCGCAGCCACCTCCTCCCAGCCACGTACAAGTCCACTGGTTTCTTGGGACTGTAAATCATCCCTAAAAGACTGCTGCTGATGATGCTGAGTGCCAGCCTCCACCTCCATGCTGACACAATCCTCCTCCTCCTCCTCCTCCTCTTCCTGTGCGATGGGTGGGACAGAAGGAACACTGTCTGGGTAAAGGGGGCCTTGAGAGGCAAGGAAGTCCTCCTCTTCCTGCCTCTGTTCTGCCTCAAGTGCCCTGTCCATTATTCCATGCAGCGTGTGCTCCAACAGGTGGACAAGAGGTACAGTGTCACCGATGCATGCACTGTCACTGCTCACCATCCTCGTGGCCTCCTCAAATGGTGCCAGGACAGTGCATGCATCCCTGATCATGCCCCACTGGCGTGGTGAAAAAAACCCAAGCTCCCCTGACCCTGTCCTGGTGCCGTAGTCGCACAGGTACTCATTGATGGCCCTCTGCTGCGTGTGCAGCCACTGCAGCATGGCCAACGTTGAGTTCCACCTGGTGGGCATGTCACATATAAGGCGGTTCTTGGGCAGGTTCAACTCCTTTTGCAGCTCAGCCAGGCGAGTACTGGCATTATAAGATCTGCGGAAATGCACACAGACTTTCCTGGCCTGCCTCAGGACATCCTGTAAGCCCGGGTACCTGCCCAAGAACCGCTGCACCACCAGGTTAAGGACGTGAGCCATACAGGGCACATGGGTCAGTTGTCCCTGTCGGAGGGCGGAGAGGAGGTTGGTGCCATTGTCGCAAACCACCATTCCTGGCTTAAGCTGGCGTGGCGTCGACCACCTCTCGGCCTGCCCCTGCAGAGCAGACAGGACCTCTGCCCCAGTGTGGCTCCTGTCCCCCAAACACACCAGCGCAAGCACGGCATGGCATCTTTTTGCCTGCGTACTTGCGTAGCCCCTTGAACGCCTACGGAGCACCGCTGGTTCCGAGGACAAACCACAGGAAGAGGCCATGGAGGAAGAAGAAGAGGAGGGGGTGGAGGAGAGAGGTGTGTCACAACCAGTAGTAGCATTTTGGAGGCGTGGCGGTGGAACAAACTCCAACACTACTGCACCTTGTCCTGCATCCTTCCCAGCTGCCAAAAGAGTGACCCAATGGACCGTGAAAGAAAGGTAACGTCCCTGTCCATGCCTGCTGGACCATGAGTCAGCGGTAATATGCACCTTACCGCTGACCGCCCTGTCCAGCGAGGCCAAGACATTGCCTTCCACATGCCTGTAGAGAGCCGGAATCGCCTTCGTGAGAAAAAGTGGCGTTTGGGAACCTGCCACTGAGGAACCGCACATTGCACAAACTCACGGAAGGGGGCCGAGTCTACCAACTGAAAAGGCAGCAGTTGAAGCGCTAGCAATTTAGCCAAGCTAGCATTCAACCGCTGGGCATGTGGATGGCTGGGAGTGAACTTCTTTCGACGGTCCAGCAGCTGGGGCAGGGAAATTTGCCTGCTAGAATCGGACGTCGGTGTACTGCTAGCAGAGTGGCCGCAAGTACTTGGCTGTGACACACCTAATTCTACACCTTCATTCCTCTCAGTGCAGGTTTCAGAGAGGACTGATGGTATAGTGGGGTTGGAGATCCCAGCTGATGCGGTGCAAGGAGAGGTCCGCTTTATTCTTTGGTGTGGGTCTTTAAGGTAGGCTTGCCAACGAGCTGCATGGCAGGTCAACATATGTCTGATCAAGCATGTGGTGCCCAAGCGGCTGATGTTTTGGCCACGCGAAATACGCTTGAGACATATGTTGCAAACAGCAGCTGTGCGATCTGATGCACTCGCCTCAAAAAAGGCCCACACCAAAGAACTTTTTGAATGACGGGCAGAGGCAGCGCCCTGCACAGGCGGAGCTCTGCGGTGTGATTCCGTCGGTGTGCTGCCCATACGCTGGCCACCCAAGGGCATCCTGCCTCGTTGGAGATGTGCCTCCTCCTCATCCTCCTCCTCCTCCTCTCTCCTATTAGGCACCCACGTGGAGTCAGTGACCTCATCATCCCCTCCCTCCTCATCACTGGAGCCAATCTGGCAGTATGCTGCAGCTGCTGGAGCATGACTGCCAGATTGGTGTCCTTCTTGAGCATCCCCTCTCTCTGCTCTCACGCTACTGCCTTCCTCTAGCTGGGTATCATCATCAGATCCTTCGAAACGCTGGGCATCCTCCTGGAGCATGTACCCAACACTGTGCTCAAACAGTTCGGGGGACTCCTCAGGAGGAGGACATGGTGGGTCTAGGGAAGGAGTGACTAATGATGACATTGATACCAGAGAAGAGGACGCTTTGGCAGCTGCTTTGCCAGTACCCTGAGCCTGGGTGAGAGAGGATGAGGAGGATGAGGTGGGCTTGGTCATCCACTCTACCAAGTCTTCGGCATGATGTGGCTCAACATGTCCAGCTGCCGAAAAGAAGGACAAGCGTGTTCCATGGCCACGTGCTGATGACAATGCACCGCGTCCACGACCAGCACTGTTGCCCCCAGACACAGAGCCTGCTTGCCCTCTTTTTTTGCCTCCTGACTGTCTGCCTCTCCTTGTTTGCCTTCCAGACATTTTAATGGATGGCCTGCAGGGAGATGGGAAAAACAGCAATAAGGGCTACCTTCAGGTGTATACTGTGCAGGGGGCTTAGCAACAAAGACACTGACACTGTCCCCTGCCTATCCTTCTCTGTCCCTAAACAAAAGGATGTGCAATATGCTTCAGCAAGATTGGTTTAGCACAGAATAGCACACTGATAGTTTCCCCGAGTGTCCTTCTCTGTCCCTAAACTCAAGGATTTCAAATATGGTTCAGCAAGATTGGTTTAGGACAGAATAGCACACTGACACTTTCCCTCACTGTCCTTCTCTGTCCCTACAAACAAGATTTAGCACAGAATAGCACACTGATAGTTTCCACGAGTGTCCTTCTCTGTCCCTAAACTCAAGGATTTCAAATATGGTTCAGCAAGATTGGTTTAGAACAGAATAGCACACTGACAGTTTCCCTCACTGTCCTTCTCTGTCCCTACAAACAAGGATTAGCACAGAATAGCACACTGATAGTTTCCACGAGTGTCCTTCTCTGACCCTAAACTCAAGGATTTCAAATATGGTTCAGCAAGATTGGTTTAGGACAGAATAGCACACTGACACTTTCCCTCACTGTCCTTCTCTGTCCCTACAAACAAGATTTAGCACAGAATAGCACACTGATAGTTTCCACGAGTGTCCTTCTCTGTCCCTAAACTCAAGGATTTCAAATATGGTTCAGCAAGATTGGTTTAGAACAGAATAGCACACTGACAGTTTCCCCGAGTGTCCTTCTCTGTCCCTAAACTCAAGGATTTCAAATATGGTTCAGCAAGATTGGTTTAGGACAGAATAGCACACTGACACTTTCCCTCACTGTCCTTCTCTGTCCCTACAAACAAGATTTAGCACAGAATAGCACACTGATAGTTTCCACGAGTGTACTTCTCTGTCCCTAAACTCAAGGATTTCAAATATGGTTCAGCAAGATTGGTTTAGAACAGAATAGCACACTGACAGTTTCCCTCACTGTCCTTCTCTGTCCCTACAAACAAGGATTAGCACAGAATAGCACACTGATAGTTTCCACGAGTGTCCTTCTCTGTCCCTAAACTCAAGGATTTCAAATATGGTTCAGCAAGATTGGTTTAGAACAGAATAGCACACTGACAGTTTCCCTCACTGTCCTTCTCTGTCCCTACAAACAAGGATTAGCACTGTCAGGGATGTGCTGGGCTTGAACCTGGGACCTCTTCTGTGTCTGGCATTGACTCTTCCTGCGGAGCTATCTGAGATGCTGGACAGTTCCCTGCCTGATCTGCTGGATAACCTATCTGATCCATTAGACTACTCTGCTTGGTGTCTGATTACTGTTGAACTCTGAACCCCTTGCTCCTCCCATGTACTTCCTATAAAAGACATTCCAGAGATGTTGCCCCTTGCGGTTTGATCTGCTTCTGTTCCCTGAGTTCCTGATTCTGTGCGTGTATCCTGTTCCTGTGTTTGACCCGGCTTCCTGACCACGCTTCTGTCTCCAGTCCTGACCTCGGCTCGTTTGACCCTGCTCAGTTATCTGCCAGTCTGCCTGTTGCCAAGATTCGGCCTGGACTTTGACTACTCTCTGCCCGCCACTTGTGATGTTTACCTTGATGTGTATGACCCGGCTTGTCTGACTCTGCAAACCTGCACCAGCTTACCTGCATCCTCTGCTCTGCAAGCTGCACACGCTGACCTGCATCCTTTGCAATGCAAACCTGCACCTGCTGACCTGCATACCTGCTCTGCAAACCTGCACCTGCTGACCTGCATCCCTGCTCTGCAAACCTGCACCTGCTGACCTGCATCCCTGCTCTGCAAACCTGCACCTGCTGACCTGCATCCCTGCTCTGCATCCCTGCACCTGCTGACCTGCATCCCTGCTCTGCAAACCTGCATCCCTGCTCTGCAAACCGGCACCTGCTGACCTGCATCCTCTGCTCTGCAAGCTGAACCTGCTGACCTGCATCCGCTGCTTCCGGAACCAGCCGTTCCAGTCTCCACTCGGCTCCACCACTCCAAGCAGTGAGGATCAGACAGGCACCCTTACCTCACCGTGCTCTTACCACCACTGTCCCCACTCCAGTGGTCTCCGAGCCGGGGTTGTACGGGAGGTCCCTCTCTGCACGTCAGGCTCACACCTAAGGTACGTTACAAGCACAGAATAGCACACTGATAGTTTCCACGAGTGTCCTTCTCTGTCCCTAAACTCAAGGATTTCAAATATGGTTCAGCAAGATTGGTTTAGGACAGAATAGCACACTGACACTTTCCCTCACTGTCCTTCTCTGTCCCTACAAACAAGATTTAGCACAGAATAGCACACTGATAGTTTCCACGAGTGTCCTTCTCTGTCCCTAAACTCAAGGATTTCAAATATGGTTCAGCAAGATTGGTTTAGCACAGAATAGCACACTGATAGTTTCCCTCACTGTCCTCCTCTGTCCCTACAAACAAGGATTAGCACAGAATAGCACACTGATAGTTTCCACGAGTGTCCTTCTCTGTCCCTAAACTCAAGGATTTCAAATATGGTTCAGCAAGATTGGTTTAGGACAGAATAGCACACTGACACTTTCCCTCACTGTCCTTCTCTGTCCCTACAAACAAGGATTAGCACAGAATAGCACACTGATAGTTTCCACGAGTGTCCTTCTCTGTCCCTAAACTCAAGGATTTCAAATACGGTTCAGCAAGATTGGTTTAGAACAGAATAGCACACTGACAGTTTCCCTCACTGTCCTTCTCTGTCCCTACAAACAAGATTTAGCACAGAATAGCACACTGATAGTTTCCACGAGTGTCCTTCTCTGTCCCTAAACTCAAGGATTTCAAATACGGTTCAGCAAGATTGGTTTAGAACAGAATAGCACACTGACAGTTTCCCTCACTGTCCTTCTCTGTTCCTACAAACAAGGATTAGCACAGAATAGCACACTGATAGTTTCCACGAGTGTCCTTCTCTGTCCCTAAACTCAAGGATTTCAAATATGGTTCAGCAAGATTGGTTTAGGACAGAATAGCACACTGACACTTTCCCTCACTGTCCTTCTCTGTCCCTACAAACAAGATTTAGCACAGAATAGCACACTGATAGTTTCCACGAGTGTCCTTCTCTGTCCCTAAACTCAAGGATTTCAAATATGGTTCAGCAAGATTGGTTTAGCACAGAATAGCACACTGATAGTTTCCCTCACTGTCCTTCTCTGTCCCTACAAACAAGGATTAGCACAGAATAGCACACTGATAGTTTCCACAAGTGTCCTTCTCTGTCCCTAAACTCAAGGATTTCAAATATGGTTCAGCAAGATTGGTTTAGAACAGAATAGCGCACTGACAGTTTCCCCGAGTGTCCTTCTCTGTCCCTAAACTCAAGGATTTCAAATATGGTTCAGCAAGATTGGTTTAGGACAGAATAGCACACTGACACTTTCCCTCACTGTCCTTCTCTGTCCCTACAAACAAGATTTAGCACAGAATAGCACACTGATAGTTTCCACGAGTGTCCTTCTCTGTCCCTAAACTCAAGGATTTCAAATATGGTTCAGCAAGATTGGTTTAGAACAGAATAGCACACTGACAGTTTCCCTCATTGTCCTTCTCTGTCCCTACAAACAAGGATTAGCACAGAATAGCACACTGATAGTTTCCACGAGTGTCCTTCTCTGTCCCTAAACTCAAGGATTTCAAATATGGTTCAGCAAGATTGGTTTAGAACAGAATAGCACACTGACACTTTCCCTCACTGTCCTTCTCTGTCCCTACAAACAAGATTTAGCACAGAATAGCACACTGATAGTTTCCACGAGTGTCCTTCTCTGTCCCTAAACTCAAGGATTTCAAATATGGTTCAGCAAGATTGGTTTAGCACAGAATAGCACACTGATAGTTTCCCTCACTGTCCTTCTCTGTCCCTACAAACAAGATTTAGCACAGAATAGCACACTGATAGTCTCCACGAGTGTCCTTCTCTGTCCCTAAACTCAAGGATTTCAAATACGGTTCAGCAAGATTGGTTTAGAACAGAATAGCACACTGACAGTTTCCCTCACTGTCCTTCTCTGTCCCTACAAACAAGGATTAGCACAGAATAGCACACTGACACTTTCCCTCACTGTCCTTCTCTGTCCCTACAAACAAGATTTAGCACAGAATAGCACACTGACACTTTCCCTCACTGTCCTTCTCTGTCCCTACAAACAAGGTTTAGCACAGAATAGCACACTGACACTTTCCCTCACTGTCCTTCTCTGTCCCTACAAACAAGGTTTAGCACAGAATAACACACTGACACTCTCCCTACCTATCCTTCTCTGTCCCTAAACACAAGGAATCCAGGATTAGTAAAGGAAAAAAATGACACTGTCCCTGCCTATGCTTCTCTTTCCCTGCTCCGGAACACACTACACAAGGCCGCCGCGCTGGCGGCCTTTTATAGTGTGGGGCGTGTACTAAACCCCCTCAGCAATAATTGGCCACAGGCATCCTGCCTGTGGCCAATCATTGCTCTCCTCGCTGCCGGCGCTGTGATTGGCCAAGCATGCGGGGTCACAGTGCATGCTTGGCCAATCACAGCGCCTGGATGACACTGCGATGGCGTAGTGCATTGTGGGCCGTTCGCGTCACTCGAATTTGGCGCGAACGGCCCAAATCGTTCGATCTTCGTCGAACGATCGAACAGCCGATGTTCGAGTCGAACGTATGTTCGACTCGAACACGAAGCTCATCCCTATTCATCATAAACAGCCAAGGTACATATACAATTGAGATTACCAATATACATATCTGCTTCTACACAGACACAGGTTCTGCTATTGGGACCATCTCTGTTCACTGGAATTACTGCTTAGATAGTTCATCATTACATAGCTGCATTGGCTCCAACATTCTTTTTGCCTTGTAGGATGTCCAGATAAGACTTAATATAGTCCTCAATGTTTTAGCACCATCATTCCTCACACAATGTACTTGTAGACATCCTGTTTTTTTTCACAGACATGCTGGGATATATCATCTTTATTTAGAGCTCTATATATGGGAAGGACTTACAATGTATTGCAATTTGTGAATTAAATATTTACTGTCAGACTGGGTGCTGATTTCAATCACATTATAAGATTTTTTCAGTCAGCTTGTAAAACGTTTTTTATATGTATAAATAAAGTTGGCTATATTTTAAATTACATTCTTATTTATTTTAGGAATTCAGTATCTATATACTTGCTCTCTCCAAACATGGAATCTGGCTCCAGTATGTTAGAATGAGCTAAGGCTAAGGTAAACTGAGTGGAATATCTGCCTAAAGTGTATCTAAAACAAAGAACAAAACTTTAATCACTTCAGCTGTGGAAGGTTTTACCCCCTTCATGACCAGGCCATTTTTTGCGATACTGCACTGCGTTGCTTTAACTGACAATTGCGCGATCGTGCAACACTGTACACAAATAAAATTGATGTCCTTTTTTCCCCATAAATAGAGATTTCTTTTGGTGGTATTTGATCACCTCTGCAGTTTTTATTTATTGCGCTATAAACAAAAAAAACCCAGACAATTTTGAAAATAAAATTATATTCCTTACTTTCTGCTATAAAACACTTTTCGATAGTGATCAGTGCTAAAAAAAATGCACTGTCACTGTATACATGGAACTGTCAGGGAAGGGGTTAACATCAGGGGTGATCAAAAGGTTAACTGTGTTCTCTGAAAGTGTTTTCTAATTGTGTGGGGGATGGCTTTACTGAAGAA
The DNA here is from genome assembly GCA_029206835.1 of Rana muscosa. NCBI lineage: Eukaryota > Metazoa > Chordata > Amphibia > Anura > Ranidae > Rana > Rana muscosa. The sequence goes on from CM055118.1 coordinate 714,075,919, forward strand.
AGACAGAGATCCATGTTCCTGCTTAGCTAGCTTTCTCACTAGCAGAACGGCGATCTTCCTTGTTTACATAGGCAGACTGCCGTTCTGCCTCTCTACGAACAATCGCGGGGTTCCTGGCGGGACGCGATCGGCTCCTGCTGTATCCAATCACAGCGGGAGCGGGTCTCCAGCGGCGTGCGTGCGACCCTGATCCGGAAGAAGGAATCATGTACGGGTACGTGATTTTGTGCTCAAGGGCCACCCTGCCGCAGTACATGTATGTGGGGGCGGTCCTTAAGCAGTTATTATTTGTCAGCTTACCAGTCCTTAGATGTGGTGACTGCATTTATTTACATTTTCAGACTTTTTCTTCCTGTTCTTTAACATAATGATTTTGCCAATAAAACATGCCCTGTACTAGGGTGACATCACTCACTAACTGCAATGTCTCGCTGGAGGAACAGCATTGTCACCGTAGGCTGCTTATCTGATTTGGACTACGATTCATTATAGCCGCAAACAACTTTTAAATGACTTTTTTTCCTTCAGAAATGACATTTTGTGCAGAGACTGTTCTAAGCACGGGAAACAAGCGCTGCTTTACAGGCATATTATATACACACCCCAGGTACGAAATTTAAAGGAATATTTCACTTTTATTGTTTCACTTTAAGCATTATTAAAATCACTACTCCCGAAAAAACTGCAGTTTTTAAAACTTTTTTTGCATTGATACATGTCCCCTGGGGCAGGACCCGGGTCCCCAAACACTTTATGACAATAACTTGCATACAAGCCTTTAAAATTAGCACTTTAGATTTCTCCCATATACTTTTACAGGGTGTTCCGCGGCTTTTCGAATTTGCCGCGAACACCCCAAATTGTTCGCTGTTCGCCGAATGGGCGAACAGGCAATGTTCGAGTCGAACGTAAGTTCGACTCGAACTCGAAGCTCATCCCTACTCTTGAACTGACTAATTTAGCACTCTAAACACACGCTCTTCAATGGAACAAAAACTCAGAGCCAGACCTCTTATGGCTAGTAAACCTATATCAATCTGCAGCTTTACTCATTCTGTATTCCTCCAATGTGAAACTCTTAAGCGTCGTACACACGATCGGATATCCTATGGATTCTAATCTGATGGTTTTGTCCATCGGAAATCCGATGAAGCTGACTTCCATCAGTCTTGCCCACACACCATCAGTCAAAAAACCGACCGTTCGAAACGCGGTGACGTAAAACACTCCGATGAGCCGAGAAAAATTAAGTTCAATGCTTCTGAGCATGCGTCGACTTGATTTTGAGCATGCGTGGGTTTTTTAACCGATGGACTTGCCCATAGACGATCGGAATTTGCTATCGGTCTTTGATCCATCGGAAAAATTTAAAACATGTTCTATTTTTTAAAACCGATGGAAAAAAGACTGATGGGTCCCATACACGATCGGTTTGTCCGATGAAAAAAGTCCATCGGACTGTTTTCATGGGTAAAACCGATCGTGTGTACAGGGCTTTATTGTATGCGCTACTTATTACTTATATTTTTAGAGGACTTTTGTCAGCCTGTAGATTTGTTTACATAATAGAAGTTCGTAATGTACAAATAAAGATGTTCAACAAAGAATCCTCTATCAGTAACCTGTTTTTCAGCCCCTGCTATTTCTTCAGCTTGTCTTATGACAGAACTAATTTTTCGTGCCTGTGTATTTCATTCCTGTCCCCTGCAGGCAATTTTGTTATAAGCACAAGGAAAACCGTGATTCAGAGTTCTCCAAGGAACAACAGAATGCTGGTACTTCAGCCTTAACAAAAAACAAAAAAAACATACATTATGTGACTTAGGAAACAAAAGATATCAAGAAAGCTGCAACCTCTTTCAACTAGAAGTGAAATTCAATCCATGGTATTTATGTTTGTGACACTGCTCCCAAATGTTGCCCTATCCACCTACACTGTTTGGGAACACATTTGAATTTCTAAAAGATGTATTGAAATAGCATCACCCGCTGAAGAAATTTCCTGAAAGAGAAGAATTTTGCTGAACAAACATTTATATGCCCAACATTATGCAAAGAGCTACATGCTCCCATGAGAACACAAAAGTACCAGTTTTGCTTTTTTTCATATACCTATAACCATAAAATCCAGTTGCACTTATTTCAGTAACATTGCTAAGCAAATTGACGACAAGGAATAATCCTCACATTTACACCCAACAGGGTGGCCTGTTAAACTGCATGTTTATACCATGCATAATCACCTAAACCACAATGTTCAGCAGTAGGATGTTCAGAAAAGACCAATGTTCCCGATATAAAGTATGCGTCCAGACACACTTAGCATAAGCATTGCAAAAATAATTCTGTTTAAGGACAAAACAGGTACTTGATATTTCCTAGGAGAGAGATCCATGTAATTCATTATAACTGTATTAATCTTATTACTTGGCAATACATTTAAATTAAGTTCAGTTCCCCCCTTCCTGCCCAGGACAATTTTCAGCTGTCACACTTTGAATGACAATTGCGCGGTCATGCAACACTGTACTCAAACTACATTTTTATAATTTTTCTTCCCACAAATAGAGCTTTCTTTTGGTGGTATTTGATCACCACTGGGGTTTTTATTTTTACAAAATGTTTAATTTCTGTTAAAATTTTGTTTTCTCCTTCACTGACTGGCACTGACGAGGCTGCACTGATGGGCACTGATAAGACGGCACTGATGAGTTGGCACTGATAAGGTTGCACTGATGGGTACTGATGAGGAGGCACTAATATGCAGCACTGATGGGCACCAATAGGCAGCACTGATGGGCACTAATAGGCAGTACTAATGGGCACTGACAGGCGGCACTGATAGGCACTTACAGGTGGCACTAATGGGCACTAATAGATGGCACTGATGGGCAGCACTGATAATGAGGTACTGACAGCCATTATTGATGGGCATTGATTGGCATCTGTGAAGGGCACTGACAGGCATTACTGATGGGTACTATTTGGCACTTCGTTGGGCACTGATTGTCACTTTGGTGGGCACTGACTAGCTCTTTGGTGGGCACTGACTGGCAGCTGATCAGCAGTAATGGGCAGATGTGGTGAGCACCTCTGATGGGGACTGAGCTGATAATCAATGTGCTGATTATCATCGCAGACTACCCCTCTGACAGGAGAGCCGCCAATCGTGTCAGCGTGAACTGAGGAAAGCCGTTTACCGACTTTACACGCTGTGATCAGCTGTGATTGGTTACAGCTGATCACATGGTAAAGAGCCTACGTCATATGATGTGCAGTCAGGATAACTTAACCACTTTGTACACATCATTTTTTTATATGGCGGGCGGGAAGTGGTTAATAAATGTTGCTAATCGTGGTTGCAATTCCTTTTTAGTGAAACCCATAATTCAGTAAATCTGTAATTGTGTACAGAAATAATTCTAGAATATGGGAACATTTTCTGTAAGAGTCAACTAATACACTAAGAATTTGTGGCTATCTAAAAGAAAAACTTTGGGGGGCGGAGCTAGCTGGAGACTGCAATGGATGCTTTAAGCTCACATCGCCTTACCAGGACCACTACCTATGATTCAAACCCGGTGATCTTGCTCCACAACACTCAGGGAACAAACCACCATCATGCCCAGGCATAAGAAGGAGGTAAATCGCCCGCAGAAACTCTCAGAGTTCTTCACCCTCGGGCCTAAACAAAATGGCGCCGACTCCTCATCCACTCCGGCATCTGGCTTTCCTAAAAACTCAACACAGAAGGGGAAAACACAAAAAAGGAGCAGCCCTCCTAAAAGCCCACATTCTTTGCCAGCTACACCATCCTCTGGGAGCCCAGAAAAGGCGGGCTTCCGGATGGATGCCGCAGATACAGATCATGATGTGAGCTCTCTCCATGATTCCGGAGATGACACCAGGGAACTGTCAGATTCCATAGATATATTCCCCACTAATAATCAGCCTGTTATAGACACTGTTCTGAAGGAGATGTTAGTTTCCCTGAGAAGTTCGCTCCATTCAGATATGATCTCTTGTGTACACAAGTTCAGCTTCGGTCTGTCTCAGATAGAGAATCACACATAGAGAACAAGATGGAGGAGTATGCAACCACAATTAATGACCTGGTTTATGCTAATCAAAGCAATGACGATTACTTGGAAATGATCAAAGCCAAAATTGCGGATATAGAAGACAGGTCCAGATGGAATAATGTGAAGATAAGGGGTTACCAGAATCTGTCCTGTAGAAGGACCTGCGCAATTATGTCTCCCAGCTATTCAACACAGTAATGCCTGATATGTCGACCTTAGAGCTCACAGTGGATAGAATATAATGCCTCCCCAAGCCCACTTATATATCTGACAACATACCTAGGGATGTCATACTGAGACTTAATTTTTACCATGCTAAAGAAAGGTTAATGGCAGCATCCAGACAGAGAGACCAGATACCTGCCCCATACTCCAACCTGCAATTCTATGCAGACTTGTCTTAGTACACACTGCAAAAACGCAGAAATCTGAATAATATCACAAAAGCCCTTAGGAATCACAAGCTAAGCTATAAATGATTGTTACCAAAGATGGCACAGAACATGTGATGGATTCAGTTGCCAAAGGCATGGCCTTGCTGAATACATGAGGTATTGTCCCTGATCCTCAAGCACATCAACGTCAGAATGGTAACTACACCAGCACTAAAGTAACTCACAAGAACGCCCGTACTCATACCTAACCTGGATAAGGGTAATGCTCATCCATACTATTACCCGTTTGGGAGGATTTCCCTCTGATCCGAACAATACTTTTCATTTTTCTTTTTGATTCCTTTTTTCCCCCTACTGCACCTTTGAGTGATTATGAGTCACACCCAACCACTTGTTTTTGCTGCTTGGCTGTTTGCCAATGTTTTTTAATTTATTGTTCGTATAAACCTCACCTTTATATTTCAACAGTCAGAAGTGTTCTTCCATCTTTAAGGATACCAAGGAGCACCATCATGCTGGAAACATTGAATTCAGAGCCTCACCAGAAACGACTCCTTCCTCTAATAGGGTCCGAGATACCGCCAACAGTAAGTGACTCATTTATACTATGCAACATCAGACACTACCACACCCTTCTCCTATGGCGGTAAATTTCCTGACCATTAACTCTAAGGGACTTAACCATCCGGCCAACCGAAGGACTCTATGGACGTAAGCCATACAACAAAATTGTGACATCTTATGTGTCCACTTTCATAAACTGTCGCCTCCCAAATGCACACATCCCAAGTTTCCACTCATATATACTGCCAATGCGGAAACTAAAAAGAAAGAAGTGATGATAGCAGTGAGAAACACAGTGGCCTTCTGGCTTCCCAAGGTCATCACAGACCCACATGGTCATTTTATACTTCTAGTTTGTGACATGAACTCCAATACCTACACTGTGACGAATATCTACGCTCCAAATACGAGACAGATCAGGTTCTTTCACAGGATCATGAAGAAAATTTACTCAATACAGAGGGGTATGTTTTTGTGAGGACTTCAACATTACTCCTGATCCATGCCTTGACTCCACCTCAACACCAAAATGCTCTCCACCATCACTAAAATCAGTTCTCAGAACCTACAAACTATATGACATCTGGAGATGCCTTAATGCCAACGAGAGAGACTACTCATTCTTCTCTAACAGCCATAGGTCTTATATTACTTATTCTTGGTAGACAATGGTTTCTGTTTAAATTTAAATCTGCCAAAATCAATACTATCACTTGGTCGAATCATGCCTCGGTGAAACTGGTAGCAGGGGACTCTAACACAACCCTACATTTATATGGAGATCTAATCCCAGACTTTTCCAGGATGCTCTGACCAAGTCGAAAATTGGTCAACAGATTAAAAAATAGTTTTTATCGAGAATCGGACCCATATACAGTATGGAATTCTCACAAAGCATTTGTAAGAGGTATTCTAAAACAGCAGGGGGCGAGAATTAGGAGGATGAGGCGGCAGCACACCGAAGCATTATTATCAAAAATTGACACTCTTGAAAAACAAAACATGACACGCTCTCCTTACAAATGCCTGATCAATTGACACAACTACGTAATGAACTCAGACTGCTCTTCATGGAGGACTTTAAAAAAGCCTCCAGGAGACTCAAATTGTCCTATTACACAAGTTGCAAAAGAGCAGGGAAACCTCTTGCTAACAGGCATAGAGGACACAGATATAAAACTCAAATACCATATATAATACATCCCCTAACTCAAACAAAACAGTACCATCCCCAAGACATTTGGGATGCCTTCAGTCATTACTATGGATCACTATGCAATCTTAATAATGACCCTACCATATCACAACTGACACCAGATATCATAGAAACATTCCTAGACAAAATTAAACTCCCCAAACTTACCCCTGAACATCTTACTAACCTAAACTCCCCTATCACTGAACAAGAGGTATGACAGATAATACAATCCCTACCAAACAACAAATCCCTGGGCCCAGACGGCTTTACAGGGAAGTACTATAAATCCTTTCAAGATATTTTGACACCACATCTGGTTGAGATCTTTGAATATGCGGCTGCCTCCTCCTCATTCCCTTTCAGAGATGCTTAAGGCTATGATAGTGGCTCTGCCAAAGCCTGGGAAAGATATAGATTCTCCACCAAATTTTAGGCCCATATCGTTACTTAATATTGATCTAAAAATCTATGCAAAACTATTGACTATTAGACTGGTGGACATCCTACCTTCTCTCATAGATGTGGACCAGTCTGCAATCACTTAGGGGCGTCAGATGGCAGACGCAACTAGACGTCTAAAATGTGATTCATCTGGCCTATAAACACAAAACGCCTTCTCTGCTCCTAGCATTGGATGCAGAGAAAGCGTTTAACAGGATACACTGGCAGTTTTTAGCACAGGTGCTGTCTAGGTTTGGGTTTAGGGGCTCTTTACACTCATCCGTCGGCTCAAGTTTACATCTCAGAGGCACTGTCTACACAATTTGAAAATACCAATGGGACAAGACAGGGCTGCCCTCTCTCTCCGCTGATTTTTAATTTATTGATGGAGCCCTTGGCTTCTTACTTACGCTCACACCCCCAAATAACGGGGATACAGATGGGCAGCAGACACCACACCATCAGCCTATTCGCTGATGACATCATACTGATGCTTACAAATAGGGATGAGCTCGGTGTTCGAGTCAAACATACGTTCGACTCGAACATCGGCTGTTCGATCGTTCGACGAAGATCGAACGTTTCGGGCCGTTCGCGCCAAATTCGAGTGACGCGAACGGCCCACAATACACTGCACCATTGCAGTGCAATCCCGGCGCTGTGATTGGCCAAGCATGCACTGTGACCCCGCATGCTTGGCCAAGCACAGCGCCGGCAGCGAGGAGAGCCATAATTGGCCACAGGCAGGATGCCTGTGACCAATTATAGCTCAGGGGGGTTTAGTACACGCCCCACACTATAAAAGGCCACCAGCCTTGTATAGTGTGTTCCGGTTTAGGGAGAGAGAAGGATAGGCAGGGACAGTGTTAGTGATATTTGTTCATTTACCTTGTGTGTAGGGAGAGAGAAGGATAGGCAGGGACAGTGTCAGTGATATTCTGCTAAACCTTGTGTGCAGGGAGAGAGAAGGATAGGCAGGGACAGTGTCAGTGATATTCTGCTAAACCTTGTGTGCTGGGAGAGAGAAGGATAGGCAGGGGACAATGTCAGTGATATTTTTGCTAAGCCTCCTGCACAGTATACACCTGAAGCTAGCCCTTATTGCTGTGTTTTCCTGTTGTGTAACACAGGCAGGCATCTGCAGCACTTAAAGCAGGCGTAGTGTGATTCCTGCAAAATATACACCTGAAGCTAGCCCTTATTGCTGTGTTTTCCTGTTGTGTAACACAGGCAGGCATCTGCAGAACTTAAAGCAGGCGTAGTGTTCTTCCTGAAAAAATATACACCTGAAGCTAGGCCTTATTGCTGTGTTTTCCTGTTGTGTAACACAGGCAGGCATCTGCAGCACTTAAAGCAGGCGTAGTGTGATTCCTGAAAAATATACACCTGAAGCTAGGCTTTATTGCAGTGTTTTCCTGTTGTGTAACACAGGCAGGCATCTGCAGCACTTAAAGCAGGCGTAGTGTGATTCCTACAAAATATACACCAGAAGCTAGGCCTTATTGCTGTGTTTTCCTGTTGTGTAACACAGGCAGGCATCTGCAGCACTTACAGCGGGCGTAGTGTGCTTCTTGCAAAATATACACCTGAAGCTACCCCTTATTACTGGTTTTCCCATCTCCCTGCAGGCCTTTAGAATGTCTGGAAGGCAAACAAGGAGAGGCAGACAGTCAGGAGCCAATAAAAGAGGGCAAGCAGGCTCTGTGTCTAGAGACAACAGTGCTGGTCGTGGACGCGGTGCATCGTCATCAGCACGTGGCCATGGGACACGCTTGTCCTTATTTTCGGCAGCTGGACGTGTTGAGCCGCATCATGCCGAAGACTTGGTAGAGTGGATGACCAAGCCCTCCTCATCCTCCTCATCCTCTCTCACCCAGGCTCAGGGTACTGGCAAAGCAGCTGCCAAAGCGTCCTCAATGTCATCATCAGTCACTCCTTCGCTAGACCCACCGTGTCCTCCTGAGGAGTCCCCCGAACTGTTTGAGCACTGTTTGGGTACATGCTCCAGGAGGATGCCCAGCGTTTCGAAGGGTCTGAAGATGATACCCAGCTAGAGGAAGGCAGTAGCGTGAGAGCAGAGAGAGGGGATGCTCAAGAAGGACACCAATCTGGCAGTCATGTTCCAGCAGCTGCAGCATACTGCCAGATTGGTTCCAGTGATGAGGAGGAAGGGGATGATGAGGTCACTTACTCCACTTGGGTGCCTGATAGGAGAGAGGAGGAGGAGGAGGATGAGGAAGAGGCTCATCTCCAACGAGGCAGGATGCCCTCCGGGGGCCAGCGTAAGGGCAGCACACCGACTGAATCACACCGCAGAGCTCCGCCTGTGCAGGGCGCTGCCTCTGCCCGTTATTCCAAAAGTTCCTTGGTGTGGGCCTTTTTTGAGTCGAGTGCATCAGATTGCACCGCTGCTGTTTGCAACATATGTCTCAAGCGTATCTCGTGTGGCCAAAACATCAGCCGCTTGGGCACCACATGCTTGACCAGACATATGTTGACCTGCCATGCAGCTCGTTGGCATGCCTACCTTAAAGACCCACACCAAATAACAGAGCGGACCTCTCCTTGCTCCGCATCAGCTGGGATCTCCAACCCCACTATACCTTCAGTCCTCTCTGAAACCTGCACTGAGAGGAATGAAGGTGTAGAATTAGGTGTGTCACAGCCAAGTACTTGCGGGCACTCTGCTAGCAGTACACCGACGTCCGATTCTAGCAGGCAAATGTCCTTGCCCCAGCTGCTGGACCATCGAAAGAAGTTCACTCCCAGCAATCCACATGCCCAGCGGTTGAATGCTAGCTTGGCTAAATTGATAGCACTTCAACTGCTGCCTTTTCAGTTGGTAGACTCGGCCCCCTTCCGTGAGTTTATGCAATGTGCGGTTCCTCAGTGGCAGGTTCCCAAACGCCACTTTTTCTCACGGAAGGCGATTCCGGCTCTCTACCGGCATGTGGAAGGCAATGTCCATGCCTTGCTGGACAGGGCGGTCAGCGGTAAGGTGCATATTACCGCTGACTCATGGTCCAGCAGGCATGGACAGGGACGTTACCTTTCTTTCACGGCCCATTGGGTCACTCTTTTGGCAGCTGGGAAGGATGCAGGACAAGGTGCAGTAGTGTTGGAGGTTGTTCCGCCGCCACGCCTCCAAAATGCTACTACTGGTTGTTGTGACACACCTCTCTCCTCCACCCTCTCCTCTTCTTCTTCCTCCATGGCCTCTTCCTGTGCTTTGTCCTCAGAACCAGCGGTGCTCCGTAGGCGTTCAAGAGGCAACGCAAGTACGCAGGCAAAAAGATGCCATGCCGTGCTTGTGCTGGTGTGTTTGGGGGACCGGAGCCACACTGGGGCAGAGGTTCTGTCAGCTCTGCAGGGGCAGGCCGAGAGGTGGTTGACGCCACGCCAGCTTAAGCCAGGAATGGTGGTTTGCGACAATGGCACCAACCTCCTCTCCGCCCTCCGACAGGGACAACTGACCCATGTGCCCTGTGTGGCTCACGTCCTTAACCTGGTGGTGCAGCGGTTCTTGGGCAGGTACCCGGGCTTACAGGATGTCCTGAGGCAGGCCAGGAAAGTCTGTGTGCATTTCCACAGATCATATAATGCCAGTGCTCGGCTGGCTGAGCTGCAAAAGGAGTTGAACCTGCCTAAGAACCGCCTTATATGTGACATGCCCACCAGGTGGAACTCAACGTTGGCCATGCTGCAGCGGCTGCACACGCAGCAGAGGGCCATCAATGAGTACCTGTGCGACTACGGCACCAGGACAGGGTCAGGGGAGCTCAGGTTTTTTTCACCACGCCAGTGGGGCATGATCAGGGATGCATGCACAGTCCTGGCACCATTTGAGGAGGCCACGAGGATGGTGAGCAGTGACAGTGCATGCATCAGTGACACTGTACCTCTTGTCCACCTGTTGGAGCATACACTGCATGGAATAATGGACAGGGCACTTGAGGCAGAACAGAGGCAGGAAGAGGAGGACTTCCTTGCCTCTCAAGGCCCCCTTTACCCAGACAGTGTTCCTTCTGTCTCACCCATCCCACAGGAAGAGGACGAGGAGGAGGAGGAGGAGGAGGATTGTGTCAGCATGGAGGTGGAGCCTGGCACTCAGCATCAACAGCAGCAATCTTTTAGGGATGATTTACAGTCCCAAGAAACACGTGGACTTGTATGTGGCTGGGAGGAGGTGGCTGCGGATCATGTTGTCCTTAGTGTCCCAGACGACTCTGGACCGAATGCCTCAGCTAACCAATGCTGCATGGCCTCCCTGATCCTGCAAAGTCTGTGGAAGGATCCTCGTATTCTTCGGATCAAGGAGAGGGACCATTACTGGCTGGCCACTCTCCTTGATCCACGGTACAAGGCTAAGGTTGCGGACCTTATCTTACCATCGCAGAGGGAGCAGAGGATGAGACAACTCCGGGAGGCCTTGCAGAAAGGTCTGTGCAACGCGTTCCCAGAGACTGGGAGGTTACAAACTCCTGGTCCGGGACAACGAGTTGCTGAGGCTTCGGTCAGTCAAAGAAGGAGCGGTGGGGAAGGTGACCGTCTGACCGATGCGTTCAGACAATTCTTTAGTCCGCAGTCCCAAAGTATGATTGGTTCCAGCAACCATCGCCAGCGTCTGATATACATGGTGCAGGAATACCTAGGGGCAAGGTCAGATTTGGACACCTTTCCCACCGAAAATCCTCTGGCTTACTGGGTCTTGAGGATGGATCACTGGCCAGAGCTTGCACAGTATGCAATTGAGCTACTGGCCTGTCCTGCATCCAGCGTTCTTTCGGAACGCACATACAGTGCTGCTGGAGGATTTGTCACGGATCACAGGGTGCGCCTGTCCACCGACTCGGTTGATCGACTGACCTTCATAAAGATGAACCAGTCTTGGATCACCACCAGCTACCAAGCACCTGAAGCTGATATAACAGAATAATTTATTTTCAAATGTCACATCCCTTCAAGACTGATGCTGATGCTGAGTGACTGTCCTGTTATCTTGACTGACTATCCTCCTCCTCCTCCTCGATGATCCGATTCATGATGATATCTTTGAAAAAATTTTTGTTTCTGGGTGCCGCCACCAGTGGCTAAGGCCCAATTTTTCTGTTTAACAGGGGCATGTAATTACAATTTTTGATGCAATGCTTTGCAGCAGGGCTCATTCCTGCACTCCAACTAGAGTATCTGTGAGAGGTTGCTGTGTCGTGGCACCAGCACCAGTGCCTAAGGCCCAATTTTTCAGCCCCTGTTTAACAGGGGCGTGTAATTACAATTTTTGATGCAATGCTTTGCAGCAGGGCCCATTCCTGCACTCCAACTAGAGTATCTGGGAGAGATTGCAGTGTCGTGGCACCAGCACCAGTGCCTAAGGCCCAATTAAATATCAACAGTCACGCCTTTGAAACTCCCTCCCTATTTCTGCCCTTGCCCAAATAATACCAGATATCAACCTTACCCCATGGAAAAAAAAGTAATTAACTACCTAGAAGAGATCTTAGAAGGCCCATCACTTACAACTAGAATAGAAGCTACCTTCCACAGAGCAGTATAAATACACGCAGATAGCTCACCTGTTGAAGAAAAACTCCCAACTACTCACAGTACTCCCAACGAAAATAACCCAGTTCTATTAACAACAACCAACCATATCCAAAGGCATATGAATTATCTACTCAAGCCTACAAGAGAAAGATATTTGTATTAAATCACAATCAGGGATGAGCCGAACACCCCCCTGTTCGGTTCGCACCAGAACCTGCGAACAGACAGAATGTTCGCGCAAACTTTAGAACCCTATTAATTAAGGTATGAGGAAAATTTAACATGTATCGTGGCACAGGAATGTACTGTATGGATAACTCTGGAGAAGAAAGTGTATGATTCGGGTTAACTAGTATCAACAAGTTAAAACTTCAAACATAAATGAAAGATTTCACCTGACACTGAACGGAGAACCAGATTCTGATCTAAAGCATTAACTATGTGCATAACAACATCAGTAATCACAACAATGGCCTAACATATGATAACATTACCCTGGGGGGGTTGGTGTCGGTCGATTGGTCTCGAGGGGGGCACGTCCATTATCGGGCCATTACCCCAAGCTCTGTATATCTCTCCTTTACTTTCAGTAATGAGGGAGGATGTGTAGGTCTGGGAGAGATGCCCATGTTAAGTAAGAGGATCTGTACAAGTCCTATTTTGACGTAGTCCCCTCGAGACCCCGACCATGGGTTTATAGATGGAGAAGCAACAGATTTGGAGTCTTATCTTTCCTTGTGGATTGAAAGGGGATAAAAACATCAAAATAATAAGTGCGTATATCATCAAGCAAACCTATTACTGAGGGTGAGTTTAGGGACAAGGAAGGTAGGGAAGGAGGGAGGGTTATAAGGAAAGAAAGGGGATAAGGGGGGAAGATACGTCCAGCCTATAAGGAGTAAAATGGGCAAGGAAAAAAGGGAAGGGAAAGAACCAAGGGAGGGGGAGGCGAGTGAAGGGGGATCATATCTAGTCCAGCTACCTTTGCAATACTTTTCGGACTGCTACACATCAGATCCTCGAGTTGTCTGTTAGAGGGGACCTCTTGGGGTAGGTACACTCTGGTAACAAGATGGAAGAAGCTTACGATCAACCGATCGATACCCTTGTAGTGAGTTTCAGGGATAGTTGAACACGTGAATTGTTCTGGGATTTTTGTCCATTAGCTGTTGTCTCTTTATGTGGCACATCATTGTCGATTGTTCGCTGGCATGAGCAAAGGGAAAAACGGCCTGGATCCCAAAGGGGGGGGGGAGGCTTGGGAGTTAGAGTTAAAGAGGTAGCCTGCATGGTGTGGCAAGGAGCTGGCGGTGAAGTGTGTTGAAAGGAGCTTGATGAGATGCTGAACCAAGAGTCTCCGGAACAGAGTTCCTTGTAGCACATATGTTGGGCCTTGGGGATTTGTCCTTATTAGTAAAATTAGGGTAGGTAGATTCTAGTCAGTAGCAAGTGTCCTAGGGGAATCCGGCAGGTACAGGAAAGATTGATTTCTGTGCGTTATAAAGCAAGGGTATGTATTAAGATTAGAGGGATGTGACTATCAGGCAGTTCAGTTCTTCGCTGGACAGATGGCAGCAGTGTAGGGGATTTTGACAAATCTACACTTTTGTATAAACAAATAGTATGTCCACGTTTAAAGAGGCCGAGCTTAAGGGTGAAGTCTCCATGTCAGGTAAAAAAAAAACAGTGAGAAAATTTGTACTGAAGAGCAAGTACCTGTCTAGGTGAGGCGAGCTCTACGGTGCACTGGTGAAGCTGTCGGGCTGCCATTTCGAGAGGCTCCGGGGTTTTTCAGCGGCGTGCGAGGGGGAGGAGGGTGGGAGCGGCGGCGGCTGCTGCCGCAATTGCCAGCTTCATCTATGCCGTCCATCGAGGATGCTCTTGTAGGGGATGGCAGACGGAAATCACTATACCAGTCTGGTAGATCGACGTGTTGGATGCCTATAGCATTGCAAAAGTGCTCCAGATCTTCCGGGACTTTAAGGTTTGCCGTACGGCCTTGAAGTGTCACGGAAAGGCAAAATGGAAACTTCCAGCGGTAAACGATGGATTTGGTTCTCAGGACGTCCAACAGTGGTCGCAATTCCCTCCTGCGCTGCAGGGTGATGCCTGATAGATCTTGAAAGATTCTAATCACAGCCCCACCAAAAGCTAGCTGATCACGGCTCCGTGCTCTGCGGAGGACGTCTTCTTTTAGCTGGAAATCCATAAGGCAGCATATCACGTCCCTAGGGGAATCCGTCTCCTTTCCCCTGGGGCGCAATGCTCTGTGGATTCTTTCAAAAACGATCGGCGTGTCAGGGGGTCTTTCCAGGAGATCATTAAAAATGTTAGCTACCGTCAGGGAGAGTTGGCAGGGGTCTACATTTTCTGGGAGTCCTCTTACCCTGAGGTTCCGGCGCCTCCCCCTGTTATCTAAATCTTCCATGTGGCGATTGATTTCTCTGAGGTGCATGGCGTGGGACTCCGTTATTTGTTGTACATGGCATAGTGAAGTGTCATGGCGGGCCTGTGCTGTTTCCACCTCCTCCACCCTGATGGCGATGGCCTGCATGTCGGATCTCATATCTGATATTGCCGCCATCAGGGTGTTTTTGATGTCTGCAGCCACACTGCGGAGATCGTCTAGGTTTACCGCTGGAGGCTGTGTCTTCTCCATTTCCGCTCCGAGAGATCTCCGTGATCCAGAGCGTTGTGGGCTGGGGCTCTGAGGGCGCGTCTCACACGAGGAGGCTGCCTGCATTCCGTCTTTAGGCCGCAATTTAAAGAACTCGGGGATATGCTTTCCTAGGTGCACGTTCTGGCTCAGCGGCGATCGGGACCTTGTAGCTGAGACGCTGCGGGAAATTCTCACCATGTCAGAGGCGGTTTTTAGGGCAAAAAGCTAAAGTAGCAGGACCTCTGGGAGCGGGAGCTCTGAACTTACACGTCCATCTTGGATCGGCTCCAAACCACGCCCCCCGTCTTCTTAGAACCCTATTAAATACAATGGACTCGAACGTTCGAAATCTAAAGTGCTAATTATAAAGGCTAATATGCAAGTTATTGTCCTAAAAAGTGTTTGGGGACCTGGGTCCTGCCCCAGGGGACATGTATCAATGCAAAAAAAGGTTTAAAAATAGACGTTTTTACGGGAGCGGTGATTTTAATAATGCTTAAAATGAAAAAATAAAAGTGAAATATTCCTTTAAATTTCGTACCTGGGGGGTGTGTATGATATGCATGTAAAGTGGCGCATGTTTCCCGTGCTTAGAACTGTCCCTGGACAAAGTGTCATTTTTGAAGGAAAAAAAGTCATTTAAAACTCACTCGCGGCTATTAATGAATTGTCGGCTTTTATCAATACATAGAAAAGTCATTGATAAAAAAAAAAAAGCGTGGGGGTTCCCCCAAATTCAATTACCAGGCCCTTTAGGTCTGGAATGGATATTAACGGGAACCCCGCCGCAAATTTTTAAAAAAATGGTGTGGGGTTCCCCCTAAATATCCATACCAGGCCCTTGAGATCTGGCATGGATTTTAAGGGGAACTCCACCCCAAATTTAAAAAAAAATGGCGTGTAGTCCCCCCAAAAATCCATACCAGACCCTTATCCGAGCACGCAACCTGGCCGGCCGCAGGGAAAGAGGGGGGGACGAGAGAGCGGCCCCCCCTCCCTCCTGAACCGTACCAGGCCACATGCCCTCAACAGGCAACGCAGAACTTTAGAAGGGGCAGGTCTATACATTTAAAACACAGCGGAGGAAGTTCCCCATCAGGTCCGCACAGGCACAACCAATGACGGACAGCGCTGGACATCAGGATCGCCGTGGGACACTGGATTTCATCGCTGGAATGTTTTTTTTTTTTTTTTTATAATTTTTTTTTTTTTTTTAATAAAGGACTTTTTCAAGGTGTGTTTGTTTTTGTTTACATTTTTTGACACTTTCTTCGTGAAATGGTAGGGGTACAATGTACCCCTTACCAATTCACATAGGGGGGGGCCGGGATCTGGGGGTCCCCTTTGTTAAAGGGGTCTTCCAGATTCCGATAAGCCCCCCGCCCGCAGACCCCCACAACCACCGGGCAAGGGTTGTGGGGATGAGGCCCTTGTCCCCATCAACATGGGGACATCCTCCCCATGTTGAGGGCATGTGGCCTGGTACAGTTCAGGAGGGAGGGGGGCCGCTCTCTCGTCCCCCCCTCTTCCCCTGCGGCCGGCCAGGTTGCGTGCTCGGATAAGGGTCTGGTAGGGATTTTTGGGGGGACTCCACGCCATTTTTTTAAAAAATTTGGGGTGGAGTTCCCCTTAAAATCCATGCCAGATCTCAAGGGCCTGGTATGAATATTTAGGGGGAACCCCACGCCATTTTTTTTTAAATTTGCGGAGGGGTTCCCCTTAATATCCATTCCAGACCTAAAGGGCCTGGTAATTGAATTTGGGGGAAGCCCCACGCTTTTTTTTTTTTTTTTTATCAATGACTTTTCTAAGTATTGATAAAAGCCGACAATTCATTATAGCCGTGAGTGAGTTTTAAATGACTTTTTTTCCTTCAAAAATGACACTTTGTGCAGGGACAGTTCTAAGCACGGGAAACATGCGCCACTTTACATGCATATCACACACACCCCCCAGGTACGAAATTTAAAGGAATATTTCACTTTTATTGTTTCATTTTAAGCATTATTAAAATCACTGCTCCTAAAAAAACGGCAGTTTTTAAAACTTTTTTTTTGCATTGATACATGTCCCCTGGGGCAGGACCCAGGTCCCCAAACACTTTTTAGGACAATAACTTGCATATAAGCCTTTATAATTAGCACTTTAGATTTCTCCCATAGACTTTTCGAATTTGCCGCGAACACCCCAAATTGTTCGTTGTTCGGCGAACGGGCGAACAGGCAATGTTCGAGTCGAACATGAGTTTGACTCGAACTCGAAGCTCATCCCTAATCACAATCAATGTAAGCTTGGGAACAGGAAATAGAGACAGAATATACAACTCAACATTGGGAAAGTATTTTACATCTTATCTATACTTCCACTAAAAGTGGAAATGCATCAAAAAATAATGCTTTGCTGGTACCTGACCACATACCGTAGTTCGAAGATCTACCCTGGTGCCTCCCCAGAGTGTTGGAGGCTTTGTGGTTGCACTGGTACACTATTTCACATTCTATGGTCTTGCCCATCCCTATGCTTACTATGGTCTCAGGTCGAAAAATTAATGTCTACAACAACAGGTATAAAACATTCATTATCCCCAGGTATGGCAATATTGTCCCTTAAGCTGAACTATATCCCTGTGCCATATAGAACTGTTGTAGCCCATATATTAATGGCTACTCGCCTTACCATACTCAGGCATTGGAGAGAAGCAACAGCCCCAAAGATAGCTGAAGTAATATGCACAACCCACACCCACAGCACTTATGAGGTTCTACATTCCCCAACCACAGGGAACTATGAAAAGCTGTCACAACATTGGACTCCTTGGATTAAATGGTATTCGGAGGGAGCCATTTTCTGAAATATTGATGTTACAGCTACGAGGGTTAGCAAACCCAGTAATACACTAGGGAGAACCAGCATCACTCTGACTGAACTGTTTAGATTAAATTATGTTTGTTTTATGTTTACATTAAGATATAACTATAGTCCTTATACTTCAATTGATGACTACACTATTGGAACACTATTAGAAGGGAGTAAAAACCCAAATTAAAGTTCATTCACTGTGACGCACAGAGAGAGATCGCATGTGGATGATCCAATAGCTAAATTCCTCTAGCAAGATGTTCATTTACTATTCCTGCCAATATTAGGCTACATACCTAAGTTCACAAGACATTGTTATAGAGTTTATGTGACCGCAAAATAAGTTAAAATGCATTATATTGTGTTTTTCTTGTGTGTAAACCTTTAAATTCAATAAAAAATTATTAAAACTAAAAGAAAAACTTTCTTGTCCTGCAGCAACATGCTGCTCAAACACTCTGTGTTAAAGATCCAACCTTGCTGAAAAACATTCAGCATTTTGACACGTCTGGGACAGTCAGATGCTTGCATCCTCCGCAGCATACTGTGGCTTTCCTTGTTGGACCATTAAATAACTGCAGGATATACCGTATTTATCGGCGTATAACACGCTTTGGCGTATAACACGCACCCCAAGTTTAGGAGGGAATTTTAGGGAAAAAAACTTTTAGGAGGGAATTTTAAGGAAAAATAACTTACATTTAAATGAAGCCTTATCAGTGTCCATTGCAGCCTTGTCACAGTGCAGCCTTGCCCCAGTGTCCATTGCAGCCTTGTCAGTGTCATTGCAGCCTTGTCAGTGTCCATTGCAGCCTTGCCCCAGTGTCCACTGCAGCCTTGCCCCAGTGTCCACTGCAGCCTTGTCGCCGTGCAGCCTTGTCACCGTGCAGCCTTGTCACCGTGTCGCCTTGCACCCAGTGTTTATTGCAGCCTTGCCAATTTAAAATTGGCGCCGCCGAGACTGCGTGGAGCGGGGCGAACGTCGCCGTGAACGCAGGCAACGCAGCCGAGATACACATAGCCGAGTGTACTCGGCTCTACTCGGCTCTTCTCGGCCCCGCTCACAGTCACGCCGAGTCCCGCCCTATGATGGACATAACACAGGTCCAATGGCGGGACAGGACGTGACTGTGAGCGGAGCCAAGAAAAGCCGAGTAGAACCGAGTACACTCGGCTATGTGTATCTCGGCGGCCAACCCTCCCCGCTCCGCTCACAGTCGGCGGAGATCGACGGGGGATAGGTGGGTATCGGCGTATAACACGCACCCACGATTTTTCCCTGATTTTAAGGGGAAAAAAGTGCGTGTTATACGCCGATAAATACGGTAGTATTAACGTGAAACTGGTTTGTAAAAAACACAGAATGCATTGAAGGACTAAACATTCAATACACCCAGAAGTAAGACAAACGCTAAAGACCTTTCTGCAGGTTTGGCTCATCAATGCAGAAAAGTTTGATGGTACAGACACTTCCCTTGCAGGGATGCTTTCTTTTTGCTATTTTGCCACACAAAATGGAAAATTTCATTATTTGTTCTCTGACAATTTGCAACTATATTATTCCCGATTTATCGCAACATGGATGTTGTTTTTGCTTAGATCATTTATGGGTGCAGGTAAATGAATGTTGATACAGTTCTCTTCCAGTTTAGAAAAACTGGTGGTTTGATGTATTCCAGTGAACACTGTTGCCAGTAATTTTATGGGTCCCCTCCTCTTCCATTAATTAGTACACGCTTAGATCAGTTCTCATCTTCTCACTTCCTGTATATGATTAGCATTTCATCTGAGCAGTTATAAACAAGCCTCTCTAAAGCAGTGGTTCTCAACTCCTGTCCTCGGGACCCACTAACAGGCCAGATTTTAAGTATTACGTTTGGGAGATGCAGACCAGAATACTGCAATCACTGAGCACCAAATTAGTGTTAATGGGTCCCGAGGACAGGAGTTAGGAACCACTGTTCTAAAGTCTTCAAAGCTTTAAAATCATTAGAAAGTGTACGTTGGATCAAAGGGAGCAGGAGTTGACATTGTTGGCTGCAAGGAAATTGTATAGTATTCTTATATTCCAATTTTGTGCAAGTAGGAGGCCATTTTTTTATTTTACCCATTCCCCCTGAAACACTGGCTCAAAGCATTCCGACTAGTAGTGGGGAAAAAAAAGAAAGTAGAAAAAAAAGGAAAGAATAGTTGGATTGAGAACAAGAATGTGGGTACAAACTGGAGACTTTTTAAATTAATTCTTATTTGAAATCATCCCTATAATTCCAAACTCGAATGGCCCGTACACACGATCCGAATATCGTACGAAAAATGATAATCGAATCGTTAGTACAGGGCTTCCGTGAGCCGATCATGACAGTTCATCCGATATTATTTTATCGGACATGCACGAAAATTTTCCTCGTACGATACCTAATCGTACGATTTTTGTTTAGTCAGTAAAGTTGTTGTCCGAAAATACAACACAACTACATTACAACACATGACATCACTTCTGATTTTTTTTCTGTCGTACAAGAATTTTCGGGACTTTAGTAACCTATTCAATTTCTACTTGCGACTAGTAAGCGAAAAAAGTTGGACGATCTGTCGTTCGATTTTTGGATCGTGTGTACGGGGCATAAGGCCGAACCTCTACCCTAACATTGCCTGCCTAAATTTAAACCTAACCCTCTGTTTTAAGCCTCTGCCCTAACCACAGCTATGCCACTATGGGCATTGGAAAAACTGCAGTGAAATGGAATGTGATCTGCTCAGATCCCAATTACATTAGAAGTCACCTCGTAAATTCAAAACCATGACTGTAAATGTGGTCATGCAGTCATACTTTTATTATTATCCATAACATGTTCATACTGTAATCTGTACAGAACTAGCCGTAAAACCTTTATCATTAAAAGAAACATTAATGCTTGAAATGAAAGCCTTCAGTAAATTACATCTAAAATCAAAGCAGCATGTACATAAAAGGAGATTTTTATTTAAAACTAATGACCCTTCAAAATGTTCCTATATAAACATACTACTCGCTAACACTTGCAAATGTCTTCACGTGAGATTACAGGAACAGGTCAAGGCTGTGATGTGAGTATTACAGAATGAAAAGAAAGAAGACAATCCACGCCATCATCTGTTACTAGAAACCATGCAGAATAGAGCTACAGTATTTCTTACTGCATGAAGTGTGCACACAGGAGTTTTGTCTAGTTATGATTCATTGCCTTAGGCACTATGAAGAAAAACAGCAATGCTAGGTCTCTGGATACCCAACCTCCAAAGTAAAAAGACTATATATTTTGATGTATGCTGTTTTAATTAATAATGTAATCAAAATGTATCTTCAGATCTCAGTGGACTTTATGATCCAAAATACTGATCTAGTTTAAGGTAAAATATTACTTGAGATTAGGAAAGCTAAACAATATTGACTTTATAACCTAAAGGGAATTAGCCTGTATGGATTGAAATTATAAAAATAATAATATAGATGTGAAATACAAATATATTTTCTTTCTGGAATTATAGAATGAAGCTATGAAATATTCTTGCGTGCTTTTACTGTGTCAAGGTCTTAGGAAGAGTGTAAGAAAATTACATAATTGCATAATAACATTTTAAACAAGAAGGATCTAGGTTTTCCCAAGTGGCACAATGGTACATAAAGGTAATGGGCAGTTCTATACAAAGAAACAGCGGAGCACTGTGATAATATGAAAGTGGAAATGAAGGTTATTATTTCAAATTTTTCAGTTGTATTGAAATGTAGTTGTACATTGTTTTAATTTGCTTTTCAATCTACTCGTTGTTGGACAACTTTCCCCATGTGTAATACATCGCTGCTTTGAAGCAGAAGTTTATGACAGACATAATAGGTTTGTAAAGGCTCATTATGTTACAAACTAGATTGCAAAAATCTATCTCTAACCAATTAATATTAAACCATTAAACTTTTTTTTTTATATTAAACCTTAATCAAGACCTCTGAACTAATGAAAAAGCAGTACAATGTCTTCAAATGAAGTGAAAAGTGGCTATATTCTTGTACCCAGCATAAAAAAAAAAAAAAAAAATCTGCCCATCCCTTTCACTATATCATAATGCAAAATGCTCCTACTGCATAAAGAGAGTGGAGGTTTGATTCTGGTGTAGATTCTACCTTAAAGTGGTTGAAAAAGCAATGTTTTTTTTGCATTACGATAAAAAACCTTCTGTGTGTAGCAGCACCCCTTAGCCCCTTAATACTTACCCAAGCCCCCTCTCGATCCAGCAATGTCCACGAATGCCTCAGTGCCTGGGACTCTCCCTCCTGATTGGCTAAGACACAGCAGCGGTGCAATTGGCTCCCCCTGATGTCAATCAAACTCAGTTAGCCAGTAAGATGAGAGAGAGGGGGCAGGACCTAGGCACGCCTCTGTGTCTGAATGGATGCACGGACCTGCGGCTCGGCTTTGGTGCCCCTATAGAAACCTGCTTGCTATGGGGGCACTCAATAGAAGGGAGGGGCCAGGAGCTCCAGCCAGGGATCCGAGAAGAGGAGGATCCGGCCTGCCCTGTGCAAAACCACTGCACAGAGCAGGTAAGTATAACATGTTTGTTATTATAATAGAAAAAAAAAACAAGACTTTTCAATCACTTTAAATATGATAAGAATGTGATAGAGCACAGTGCTTCCATTCCTTCCTAGAAGCAACTTGCACACTAGTGTAGCAACAGATTATCCTTTCTCACATAGCTATACTTTCCCCTGGTATGTAATCACTTGCACTGGCCCCATGTCAATTGTAAATCACCAAAGGTTGGACCGTAGTTGGTCTTAGCTTGCTTGGGCTTTCTTTTATCACTGGCCTTTTGATGCTTATGCTATAGGCCCACTGGAATTGGTTGGAGAAAACCCTCAAGGAATTTGAAGTGCCCAGCACAGGGAATCATGGTGATGCAATTTTTGCTTCCCAGAAGAATCAGAATCAGGATCAAGGTAAGCATTTTTATTTATTTATGATTTTTTTAAATTGTATGATTTTTTTAAATAAGCTTTATTTTTTTTCAATGGCTCGGGAGGTGGTGGCTGTGAGTAAAGGGGACCTTCCATTTTCATGGAAGGTCAAATTCAAAGCACATTGTGATTGACTGTGAAGGGTTCTGAGGCAATACAGCCTTTATGGTTACCTTGAAATAGAAAAGCTGTATTCTGAGACTAGCGGTGAGTCATTTTTAAGCAAAATAAGTGCACTTCTTTTCTAAGCATGTTATTTTTTTTTAAGCATGTTATTTATAGACATTGACTAGATAAATAGTTTTTGCTGACATAATTTGCGTTAACCGCATGCCGACTGCCTCCTGCACATATACGTCGGCAGAATGGCACGGCTGCGTAAAGCAACGTACGCGCACCCCTGCCGCGAGCTCCGTGACCGTGCCCGCGGGACCCGTGGACTTGATGTCCGCTGGTGTCCCACGATCGTGTCATGGAGCTGCAGAACAGGGAGATGCCTTTGTAAACAAGGCATTTCCTTGCTCTGCCTTGTGACAAGATACTGATCTACTGCTCCCTGTCATCGGGAGCAGTGATCAATGTCGTGTCACTAGTATCCCAGCCCCCACACAGTTAGAATCACTCCCTAGGACACTCTTAACCCCTTCCTCGCCCCTAGTGGTTAACTCCTTCCCTGCCAGTGTCCTTTAGTTAGTAATCAGTGCATTTTTATAGCACTGTATAAATGATCCCAAAATAGCGTCAAAAGTGTCCGCCATAATGTCGCAGCCACGATAAAAATCGCAGATCGCCGCCATTACTAGTAAAAAAATTTTTTTATAAAAATGCTATAAATCTATACCCTATTTTGTAGATGCTATAACTTTTGTGTAAACCAATCAATATGCACTTATTGTGATTTTTTTAACCAAAAATATGTAGAAGAATACATATCGGCCTAAACCGAGAAATAAATTAGGTTTTTTATATATTTTTTTGGGGATATTTATTATAGCAAAAAGTTTAAAATATTGCTTTTTTTTCAAAATTGTCTCTCTTTTTTTGATTATAGCGCAAAAACCCCACAGAAGTGATCAAATACCACCAAAAGAAAGCTCTATTTGTGGGAAAAAAAGGACGTCAATTTTGTTTGGGAGCCACGTCGCAAGACCGCACAATTGTCAGTTAAAGCGACGCAGTGCCGAATCGCAAAAAATGGCCGGTCATTGGGCAGCCAAATCCTCCGGGGTTGAAGTGGTTAAAACTGGACCTAAATGCAAGCTTTTTTAAATCTGTCCAGGTGATGATTCCTAATGCAGAAATATTAAAAGTTTATCCACAAAGTGGTTGACAAATGGTCCTAATTAGTACCTAGTGAGCTTTTTCTAACAGATAAGTGGGTACAATCAAGTATCAGTATCACACAAACAAGCAAATCCTATACTTAGAGAGTTTATTCTTTCGCTTTCACCATGCATGAACATGCACAGAATGCAGTGTATATTTACAATATTTATCAAAAAGGTTGGTGTGCAATGGGATGTCCACTTCAGCATCTAAATGTGCACCTGCAAAGTTGCGGTGTTCCTACAATAAAACTTTTTTTTTCTCTACTCTTTTTGGGTCTACTTTTTTTTTTTTGTAAAATGTGTGGGAATGTGTGGCTTTTTATTTTTGCATTTATGAATCTTGGTGTGCATGACAACATTAGAGGCAAAGAGTATTTTTATATCCCTCTTAGCTTAACGCACTCTTGATTGCTCAGTGAGTTGGTCATTTTTTTATTCCAGGTAATTTTTCTAAACACTTTTGGCATACACATTGCAGGAGGCATAAGAGCAACAGGATATTAGGACTACATTGTATGTAACCCAGATAGCAAGCAATTGTGCTGTAAGTTTGAAAATGACTTGCTAAGCTATTGCTAGACTTGCCAGGCTTCACAAGTTTGTTGCACAATTGAAGCAAGTCCGCATTGCATGACTCCAGATCAACTTTTATTGCAAACATTCTGCAAGTCTGTTGCAAGTTTTGGTTCAGTTATGTTGTGCAATAGTCATTCCACCACAGGGGTCACTGTGGCTGAATTTTCATGCTGTAGACTTGCAGAGCTCTTGCTGTAGACTCACCACTGCAACTTTGCCCTTGCTAGAGACTTGCCATGCAAATTTGCTACAAATTGTAAAAGTGTCAGCTAGAACGTGTGTTTCAAGTGTTCTGCAAGTGAACAACTTGCCAGTGAGAATGTGAAGCAAGTTAACAGACTTACAATTCAACACTGCCACAAATTTGGGCTAGGACTACATGGTAAGTAACCCAGATATAGCAAGCAATTGTGCTGCAAGTTTAAAAATGACTTGCTAAGTTATTCTTAGACTTGCCAGGCTTCACAAGTTGTTGCACAATTGAAGCAAGTCCGCTTTGCATGACTACAGATCAACATTTTTTGCAAACATCCTGCAAGTCTGCTGCAAGTTTTGGTTCAATTATGTTGTGCAATAGTCATCCCACCACAGGGGTCACTGTTGCTGAATTTTCATGCTGTAGACTTGCAGAGCTCTTGCTGTAGACTCACCTACTGCAACTTTGCCCTTGCTAGAGACTTGCCATGCAAATTTTCTACAAATTGTAAAAGTGTCAGCTAGAACGTGTGTTTCAAGTGTTCTGCAAGTAAACAACTTGCCAGTTAAAATGTGCAGCAAGTTAGCAGACTTACAATTCCAGCGGACCAGGTTTTTCTTTATTTGCTAATCTCTAGCTATGAGTAAAGCCCCGTACACACGATCGGTTTGACTAAAGAAAACCGTCCGATGGATGGTTTTCATCAGACCAACCGATCGTGTATGGTACCCATCGGTCTTTTTTCCATCGGTTGTAAAAAATAGAACTTGTTTTAAATTTTTCCGATGGATAAAAAACCGATGGGAATTTCCGATTGTCTATGGGCAAGTCCATCGGTTAAAAAACCCACGCATGCTCAGAATCAAGTCGACGCATGCTCAGAAGCATTAAACTTAATTTTTCTCGGCTCATCGGAGTGTTTTACGTCACCGCGTTTGGAACGGTCGGTTTTTTGACTGATGGTGTGTGGCCAAGACTGATGAAAAACAGTTTCATCCGATTTCCGATGGACAAATCCATCGGACGAAAATCCATAGGTTATCCGATCGTGTGTACGGGGCTTTAGTGCACTTTGCTACTAAATAGAGTTGTATGTAATCATTTTTTTTCTGTTAACTTATACATCCAACTTGTTGGGTAGTATAAATGAACACAGAGCACAGATAGAGTTAAGACAGAATTATCATGTTTCTTTTTTTTTTTGCATTAAAAGACTTAAAATCTCCCATAATTAAAGGGAAAATAGGAAAATGTATACCAGCTATGCTGTACAGACAGGACTGCATTGCAAAGCTGTATTTAGTATCTTACATCCTGTTATTAGCTTTCTTTAAAAAGCCAAAATGTGCTAGGAAACTGTAAGCCTTACAATAAAACTATTATGCCTGGGATAACAGCTTTCAGAAAACTTTGAATTTAACTTTTAATAAGTCTGCATATTTTACAAGGCAGATGATTATTTCAAGGCAAAGCTTAGTCATCTGTGCAAGCCACTGTCATCTCACTTTTCATGTAGGTAACCCAAGGATCCACAATCCACTGGTGTACATTAGACCTTTACGCTTCTCAGAAAGGCTAGGGAACTGTCAAATTTATAATTAGAAATGTGATGTTTTAATTTTTGTTGCATGATTCCTTGATTGATTTGCCCATCTGGCACATAATTTCAAGATTATCAGTCAAAGCAAAAGCCACCTAGAGGAAGTCTACTGTAATAGCTAATGGTTCTAGTAAAGGACAGATTTTAATGCACACGACAATTGTCTTGTAATGGTGGTGATTGAACCCATTTGAGGGGAACCTATTTTAGTTTGCTAATAGACAGGATACTATATTAAATATGTAGATCTGGTAATCTTTTGGTAACATATGGATTGTTTGGGGTAATGTGATTGCAGCACTGGGAAGATTTGGTGCTGGAGTGATATCTTCCAATGCCAATGCTTCAAGCGTTTAAAGGGTAAGTAAACCCCCTTACTGATTTTAGCCAAGAAAGCTGACACCTTTATCTCATTATATATTGGATGGTTTGACAGTTTGGTTGAGAGAGCAACCAATGGGAGTGTTACATTTCCGGCACGTGTCATAAATGAAACTGGTTTTATAGATGGGTTTACTTCCACTTTAAAGCAGGTATGGTTATTTAGGGGTTAATTTAATGTGATGGATTAGAATAATGGTTATTGTAAAGGCCCGTACACATGATACGAAAATCAGATGTAAAATTTTGACAGCGAAAGCCTCGTACACACGGCCGGGAATCCCGTCAGGAAAAAATCTACGGTTTTCCTGATGAATGGCAAGAAAGCGGTGACGTCATCGACTATGACGAGCCTGCGCTCGTCACATTCGATGCTGACACCGCCATCTTGCTACACCCTACACTACCCTTGTATGCTACCGAGCATGCATCAAAGTCTTTTCGAGCATGCGCCGGTTTACCTGGGGACAGGTAATCATACACACTCACGGTTTTCTCGGCAGGAAACACTGCAGAGAATCCCGACGAGAAAGTAGAGAGCAGGTTCTCTATTTTTCTTGTCGGGATTCCCGGCAGTTTTCTCGCCGAGAAAGCATACACACGCACGGTTTTCACGGCAAAAAGCTCTCCCAGCAGCTTTCTTGCCGAGAAAACCGTGCGTGTGTACAAGGCTTGATTCTGTTTTTTGTCAGACAAAAGCTGGATGTGCAGATTATTAATTTTATGATGTATGTGAACTCAACGTCCGATTTTCATTTAATTAGACTACACATGCTCAGAAACAAAACAATACATACAAAACTAGTCAACACATGACGCCACTTTCTGAACTTGTATTCTGTCATACGAGAACTTTCATATGGTGAGTAACTTCTATACTTTTGACATGAGACTAGCATGCAACAAAAAACGGATGTTCGGTCGTCCGAAAATCTGATCGTGTGTACGAGGCTTTAAGATGTAGAATACATTTTAATGTTAGAAAATAGGCAATTAATAAGTGAAGGTACGTTTTAGGGTCCAGGTCAAGTAAACCTGGGAGGACAGAAATATGGGAGCTGCTATTGCAGACTTTTTTTTTTTTTAATGTACAGGCTCTAGGGTTAGCATCCTGATCCTGGCTAGTGTGGCATAACATAGAATAGTTTTTGTTTTTACTTTTGAAATAAAGTTTTACATAAATAAAAAAAAGCTGATCATTGTAAGCACCTCTGTCAGTAGTAAATGGTTTGTCTCAGTCCTTTAACTGCTATATCTGTAGAACAGCTTGTTCTGTTGAAAAACAACATACAGTGGAACCTCGGATTATGAGCATAATAAGTTCCAGGAGAATGCTCGTAATCCAAAGTACTCGCATATCAAAGCGAGTTTCCCCATTGAAGTCAATGGAAACTAAAATAATTAGTTCTGCATTGACTTCAATGGGATGCAATACCGCATGCGGCCAGAGGTGGGGGGGCGCCGGAGAGCCTCGGAAAAGGCCAAAAAGACCCGAGGACACGTCGACTGACCTCGGCAAACCTCGGAAAGACTTCCTACCCGAGATTTGCAGAGGTCAGCCGTGCTGTCCTCGGGCCTTTCCGTGCATTTCCGAATGGCGCCGATCGCTGTGATCGGTGACGTTCGGCTCTGCTCGGCTCCAGCGCCCCCCCACCTCAGGCCAAAAACGGTACTGCACACCACTTTGGCCTGAATCTGAGACCTGAGACAACACTCGCAAACCGAGTCACGATTTTTTAAAATACAGTGCTCGTATTGCGGAACGCTCGTTAACCCCATTACTCACAATCAGAGGTTCCACTGTACTTACTGGCAGGACCTCTAGGTGAAAATAAAAGAAAGAAAGCCTGAAAAACTTAATGAATGCAGCCATCACACCTACAGTAATGCCGCGTACACACAACCGTTTTTCATGACGTGAAAAATGCCATTTTTTAAATTGGTCATTAAAAACGATCGTGTGTAGGCTCCAGAGCATTTTTAACGACGTGAAAAACGGCCTGAAAAAAATTAGAACCTGCTCTATTTTTTCACGTCGTTCTTTTTAACGTCGTGAAAAACGGTAGTGTGTACGCTTTTACGAGGGGAAAAAAAACGCGCATGCTCAGAATTAAGTATGAGACGGGAGCGCTCGCTCTGGTAAAACTAGCGTTTGTAATGGAGATAGCACATTCGTCAGGGTATAACGGAATGAAAAGCACGAAGACTGAAAAGCGCGAATCGTCTCGCACCAAACTTTATTAACACGAGGATCAGCAAAAGCATCCCAAAGGGTGGCGCCATTCGAATGGAACTACCCCTTTATAGTGCCGTCGTACGTGTTGTACGTCACCGCGCTTTGCTCAAGCATTTTTTTTCATGATAGTGTGTAGGCAAGGCAGGCTTGAGAAGAATTACGTCGAGAAAAACTTCGGCCGTGTGTACGCATAAGAATTGGTAAGCTGCAATATAATACAATTTTTGATTTTGGGTTTATAACTACTCTAAATCTAAAACACAGGTTGATAACAGTACACCTGTTACATAAATAAGTTGAAGTTACCTGTGTTAAAATAAGAATCAACGGGTGCCTGTGCCTATCTCTTTTAGCTTGATATTCCTTCATTCTGCACCCCAACACCCCCAAAATCCGGGTTTACAGTTGTACCTTAAACATGTCCCAAATATGTAATGCCCTACAGATGCCTATCATTGGCTCTCAATTTGCAGTGTGGCATGCAGCAAGCATATAAAAAACCTAAACCCTCTAACAAGTCAAAACTTGCACACAGATTCAGGGGGCGCAGGATGGGGAAACTTTAAGCTAACAGAGGTATATGCAGGGACCTGCTGGCCTTCTTTTAACAAAAGTGGCCTACTTTTACTTGTTGGATTATTTGTTAAGTGTATGTTATTTTTCCAAAAGTCTTACAGTACACTAAACACTAAACAAAGATCATTTCATAACATAGCCCTTCTAAAAGATACATTAGGTAATACAAAGCTGAAACCATGAATACATTCATCTATCCTTACAAAACAGTTGACAGCAGCAGATTATATGGTGAAGACATATAACCAATGCTCTCCTTTCACTATCCTCTGCCATATACAGGAAAGATGCACTTATACCTAAACAAAATTAAGACAGATAAGGCACTCAGCCCAGATGGCATCCTTCCCTGTGTGCTGAAGCAATTAAAGTAAATCTGTCTCACGGAAAACTGTTCAAGCTGACTAAAAGCAAGCAATGAGAGATGTCTCTACGTAACTTTATTTGTCTGAGCATCCCAGGAGCTTCAGAATGGCATCAACTTTACTTCATAAGCAGCTATAGGGAGATCAATGAAAATGTTCTAAAAACTAGATGTGCATGTTATTTAAGGGGAGCATCATCGGTCCACATCTGTATCATCAGATTCCTCCATCTCCATCTATCTATGATGTTGTAGACTTTCTCTTCATCTTCTTAGGGCCCGTTCACACCAAAATGTTTTAGGGTGTTACATTAACGCTCAAACGTTAACCACTTAAGGACCGGACCAATACGGACCATAATGACCAGAGGTGATTTCAGAATTTGGCATTGCGCTGCTTTAACTGGAAATTGTGCGTACATGCAATGTTGTACTCAAACGAAATTTGCATCCTTTTCTTCCCACAAATAGAGCTTTATTTTAATGGTATTTGATTGCCTCTGCCATTTTTTTCTTTGCGATATAAACAAATGATATTTTTGACTTTTTGTTATAAAAAAAATCGAATAAACTCAATTTTAGTCATACATTTAGGCCAAAATGTATTCAGCCACTTGTCTTTAGTAAAAAAAATGTCAATAAGCGTATATTTATTGGTTTGCGCAAAAGTTATAGGGTCTACAAACTAGGGTACATTTTCTGGAATTTACACAGCTTTTAATTTATGACTGCCTATCTCATTTCTTGAGGTGATAAAATGGCAGGGCAGTACAACCCCCCCCCCAAATGACCCCATTTTGGAAAGTAGACATCCCAAGGAAATTGCTGAGAGGCATGTTGAGCCCATTGAAAAAAAAATTACAAAAAGTTGTCACTAAATGATATATTGCTCACACATGCCATGGTTATATGTGGAATTGCACCCCAAAATACATTCTTCTGCTTCTCCTTGTCAGGTCACCTGTGGCCAGATGACAGGTGCACACCGTATGTGGACAGGAGTGCACCGCAAGATAGTGAACCCTATGTCTGACTGCTGCGGATAGGAAACTGGGTGGTTGTGGAAAGCGGGACCAGAGGAGCACAACCGGGATCCTACAGGAAGCTAGAGCCAAGATTCCCCAGGGCGCGGAGTCTAAGACCCAGCAGGTCTTCTCCAGAGCCTCTAGTGGTGAGGATGTTACGCTGCAGGCTAGGTCCAGGTCGCGGCCCCTAGAGTCTCCTAGCTCACGCCCCGTAGGATAAGGGGAATAGAGGGGAAGCAGCAGCACAAGATACAAGAATAACGAATAACATGCCGAAGGTCAAGGGCCACAAGCAGACAAGGATAACGAAGGACAAGCCGAAGGTCAAGGGTCACGAGCAGACAGGGATAGTCGGGGACAAGCCAATAACGTAACAGAGAGACAGACGTAGCACACGGCAGGCAGGAACCCAAACACACAATGCTAACAAACACGTTGATCAGCAAAGCAGGCTTGCAGTGCACAAGTTAATATAGTGTTCTGTGATAGGGCCTGGGGTGGAGTCTGGCTGGGAGGAGATTATAAAGGAAGCCAGGTGAAAGGGTTCTGGTCTCTAAGATGAACACATGAGGAGGAAAGGTAAGATGGCAGACAGACAATAATGCATATCCATGACACTCCTGAGTATGGGCATACCACATGTGTGGGACTTTTTAGGATCCTAGCCGCTTACAGGACCCCGAAAACCAAGCACCGCCTTCAGGATTTCTAAGGTCGCAAATTTTTGATTTCACTCCTCACTACCTATCACAGTTTCAAAGGCCATAAAATGCCAAAATAGCACAAACCCCCCCACACATGACCCCATTTTGGAAAGTAGACACCCCAAGCTATTTGCTGAGAGGCATGGTGAGTATTTTACAGCTCTCATTTGTTTTTGAAAATGAAGAAAGTAAATATATATTTTTTTCTTTTTTCAATTTTCAAAACTTTGTGACAAAAAGTGAGATCTGCAAAATACTCACCATACCTCTCAGCAAATAGCTTGGGGTGTCTACTTTCCAAAATGGGGTCATTTGGGGGGGGGTTTGTGCCATCTGGGCATTCCATGGCCTCCGAAACTGTGATAGGCAGTGAGGAGTGAAATCCAAAATTTACACCCTTAGAAAGCCTG
Source organism: Rana muscosa (assembly GCA_029206835.1). Classification (NCBI taxonomy): domain Eukaryota; kingdom Metazoa; phylum Chordata; class Amphibia; order Anura; family Ranidae; genus Rana; species Rana muscosa. The sequence continues at coordinate 714,108,053 of CM055118.1, forward strand.
AAGGCGGTGCTTGATTTTTGGGATCCTGTACGTGGCTAGGCTCCCAAAAAGTCTCACACATGTGGTATTCCCGTACTCAGGAGAAGCAACAGAATGTATTTTGGGGTGTAATTCCACATATGCCCATGGCATGTTTGAGCAATATATAATTTAGTGACAACTTTGTGCAAAAAAATAAAAAAAGGAATTGTCTTTTTTCCGCAACTTGTGTCAAACATATAAAATATTCCATGGACTCGGCATGCCTCTCAGCAAATAGCTTGGGGTGTCTACTTTCCAAAATGGGGTCATTTGGGGGGGGGGGGTTTGAACTGTCCTGGCATTTTATACACAACATTAGGAAGCTTACATCCACTCTTCTAACCACTTGAAGACAAAGCCCTTTCTGACCCTTTTTGTTTACATGAAAACATTATTTTTTTTTGCAAGAAAATTACGTTGAACCCCAAAACATTATATATATTTTTGAAAGCAAAGGCCCTACAGATTAAAATGGTGGCTGTTGCATTTTTTTTTTCCACACAGTATTTGCGCAGAGATTTTTCAAACTGATTTTTTGGGGAAAAAATACACTTTTTTTAATTTTAATGCACTAAAACACACTATATTGCCAAAATGTTTGATGAAATAAAAAAGATGATCTTAGGCCGAGTACATGGATACCAAACACGACATGCTTTAAAATTTTGCACAAACGCGCAGTGGCAACAAACTACATACATTTTTAAAAGCCTTTAAAAGCCTTTACAGGTTAAAACATTCGATTTACAGAGGAGGTCTACTGCTAAAATTACTGCCCTCGATCTGACCTTCGCGGTGATACCTCACATGCATGATGCAATTGCTGTTTACATATGACGCCAGACCGACGCTTGCGTTCGCCTTTGTGCAAGAGCAGGGCGGGACAGGGGTGCTTTTTTTTTTAATTATTAATTTTCCTTTTTTATTTTATTTTTAAATTGTTACTTCCATATTTTTTTATTTTATTATTTTTAATTGCTATCTAAGGGAATGTAAATATCCCCTATGATAGCAATAGGTAGTGACAGGTACACTTTTTTTGAAAAAAATGGGGTCTATTAGACCCTAGATCTTTCCTCTGCCCTCAAAGCATCTGACCACACCAAGATCGGTGTGATAAAATGCTTTCCCAATTTCCCAATGGCGCTTTTTATATCCGGGGGGGACATTCCCTCCCACTGCTTGTAAAAGCAGTCCAGAGGCTAATTAGCCGCTAGGATTGCTTTTACATGAAAGCCGGCCGCTGGTTGAAAAGAATGATACCAAGATAATACCTAAACCCACAGGCATCATTCTGGTATAACCATTCAAAGTCCAGCAACATACCAGTGCGTACATACCAGCAACGGTCCTTGTTGGACATGTATTGTAATCGTTTTTTTTTTCATGCAGCCTGTTGGCTGAACGAAAAAAAAAGATTGATCGGTGGGTATGCCCACCATTAGAATACCTCCCTTCATTCACCCACTTCTAATGATGGGCATACATGCACCATTTATATATGCCGAAGCATGGGGGCATCATCCCGCAAAAGTTATGCCGCGTACACGCGGTCAGACTTTTCCACGGCCAAGCCTCCGTCGGAATTTCGACCGTATGTACGCGGCATTAGGAGCAAAATCGCTCCTCCGCCCCTGCTGTCCCCCATGCTTCGGCATATATGCTCTTTATTTTAACTGGGGTGGTGAAATCACCTCCTACAGCACTGGAGTCGCAGGGATCAGGCCTGTCTCTGCGAACGCTGCAGTTATGTGTGTTGTGTTTTGTAAGTGACAGTGATCGATCGATACTGCACTTGGGTGGCCTGGGCTGGACGGAGGGGCAAAACGCAGGTGCTAGCAGGTATCAGGGCTGATCCCGCTAACACTGCGTTTTTGGGAACCCTAAACTGCTGGGGACGCTAGTATAGATCTGATCAGATACTATACCACTAAGGGAGGTGTATGCTTTGCGCGTGGGTGTTAGCGTTACTGGCACTAACCTGACGCTGCCTGGGGCGACGCAGACCCTCTCTGATGCTAAAACCTAATTGATATCACCTGCCGGGCGATCAGGGGGTTAAACCTTTATTGGGTTATATACGGCGGGTGCCCTGACACTATAAAAAGCAAACTAACTAACAAGCGTCACCCGTAACACTTATACGGTGATCACTGGTGAAAGGGTTACCTGGGGGGCGATCAGGGGGTTAAACCTTTATTAGGTAATATATATGGGGGTACCTGATGTTATAAAAACCTGGCAGCGAACATAAAAAAATAACTGACTACCTAGCGCATCACCGACACTAATACACCGATCAGAAAAACGATCGCTTAGTGACAGTGGTGCTAGGGGGTGAAAGGGTTACCTGGGGGGCGATCAAGGGCCTAAACCTTTATTAGGTAATATATATGGGGTACCTGACGTTATAAAAACTTGACGGCGAACATAAAAAAATAACTGACTACCTAGCGCATCACCGACACTAATACACCGATCAGAAAAACGATCGCTTAGTGACAGTGGTGCTAGGGAGTGAAAGAGTTACCTGGGAGGCGATCAAGGGGTTAAACATTTATTACGTAATATATATGGGGGTACCTGACGTTATAAAAACCTGACGGTGAACATAAAAAAATAACTGACTACCTAGCGCATCACCGACACTAATACAGCGATCAGAAAAATGATCGATTAGTGACAGTGGTGCTAGGGGCTGAAAGGGTTACCTGGGGGTGATCAAGGGGTTAGACCTTTATTGGGGGGGTTGGGGGGCTACCCTGGACCTAACACTAACTGCCCTGACACTTTTACAGTTACAAATGTCACTGTTTGCAGTGATCAGTAAATAAATAATCACTGCAATCAGTGACACTGTGACATCACTTCCTGCTGCTTCCTCTCTGCCTGTGTTTACATTACACAGGCAGAGGAAGCATTTGATTCGCCGGGAGGGATCGCGAGGGGGTGGCCAGAAACCAATGGCCGCCCCCTTAATGGATCGCTGCCAGAGCGATCCCGACCGTCCACTGTACCGGAGGGGGGTCCGATCGGACCCCCCACCCATACGAAGGCAGTCACGTACAGGTACGTGATTGTGCCTGTCCGTGCCATCTTGCCGACGTAGATATACAGTGGGCGGTCATTAAGTGGTTAATGTGCACCTCATTATTTATGAATGGGCTGCCAAAACAGTGGAAAAGAAAAAGGTATCTACAATGTTTTTTTTCTGATTCAGATTACCACAATGTATGCTATTGCATTATCACATGTTGTTGTGTGCCTAACTGGATGTGTTTTTAAATGAATGCATGGCACCACAGCACACCAATGTACATAATGTGCATGTTCGGGCCTGTGTCAATGGGTTTTGGCTTGTAATAATGGCATCAGTTGGACATCAATTTGAGACCCTTTTAAGATCATTCACAATTCACTGAAAAATGCATCTGACCTGCAGTTGACCTTCTGCTGACCTGCTTTAATCAGGTTTTGCAGTCCCATAGACTTTAATGGGAATGCAAAAATCATCAAAAGTGAAAGCGCATCGCAGGTAAGATAGCAATGCAATAGTGTGTGTGGCCCCGCAATATCATATTGACTCTAATAATAATTCACTGTTTTCTTTGTCTGAGGCAGAGCTTGTCCTAAAATGACCTAAATGACTCCCAGAACTATAGAAATTATGGACACGTTATGCTTTATGTTTTTTTTTTTTTTTTTAAGTGTTACTAAACCCACAACAGTAAAATCAGTCTGTATATGCAGTAAAGTGTGCTTGTCATACTCACTGTGGAACCTGTGGGGTTAATCCTCTGCATTGTGTAAAAAGGCTGTTTAAACCTGTATGCACAGATCCTCCTCTTTTTCCACTGACTCCAAAACAGGTCCGGATAAGACAGAGTTAGTGGAGTCAGGCTGCACATGCCCAGTTTGGTGTGTATTGCTAGAGAGTTTTTTTTTTCTTTAGCAAGTGCATGTGGTCAGCACAGGTTCAATCAGCACTGTCCAGACAGAGGGTCAGGGGTCCTACATCCAGATAGGACAGCCAGTGAAGTATGGAAACTCCTCCTACAAGCTTTAACCAGGCACTGATAGAAGTCACAAGACTGCTATATACTGCTGATGAGAAAAGGTATTTAGCAGTTTATATTCACAAAAATAACTGCATTTCCACATTCTGTGTACTGTGGGAGACCAAATATAGTGAATGCAGGGTCCTGGGTTTAGTAACACTTTAAAGTATATTTACAGTTAAAACTTTTTTTTAGTTTGGGATAGAGCAGGAAAAGGTTAAAACCATGACAGTTTTTTATTTTATTTTTTGCCTTATTCAATTGAGGAGATTCCCCTTTGCCTCTTGAAATCTATCAAAACTAACTAAATCCTTTTTTATACAGTTGTCACCACAAAAAGTATCCCCACTGAGAAATGTTCTTTCTGTTTCTGTAAAGAAAACCTGAAAGGAGGTCTAACCCTTCCCTACTCTAGGAAAAACTATAAAACTGTTTGGCTTTTAGATTCATTTTAACAATTTCACAATTGTAATGTTATATTTTTCTAATGTGGCAGCTAGTAAAGTATTCTTTAACCACTTAAGGACCGTCATTATACTGCGGCAGGTTGGGTCTCCTGGGCAAATCGCTGTAGGTGTACGTCGGCTACTTTAAGAGCGATAGGGGGAGCCGATGTGCATGGCTACCGGCCACGATGTCCGCCGGTCACCCACGATCGCTCCACAGAGAGCCTGAATGGGGATCGTTCAATGTAAACAGACAGATCCCCGTTCCGACAGGGGCGGAGTGACAGATCTGCTGTTCCTAGTGATTAGGAACAGAGATCTCTCTCCTCTTCCAGTCAGTCCCATCCTCCCAGGGAACACATTTAACCCCTTGATCGCCCCGTAGTGTTTACCCCTTTCCTGCCAGTGACATTTACACAGTAATCAGTGCATTTTTATAGCACTGATCGCTGTATCAATGGCAATGGTTCCAAAAATGTGTCAAAAGTGTCCGTTCTGTCTGCCGCAATGTCACAGTCCCGTTAAAAATTCGCAAAACGCCGCCATTACTAGTAAAAAAAAAAAGAAAAAATGACAATAATCTATCCCCTTGTTTGTAGATGCTCTAACTTATAACCAATCTATATATACGCTTATTGCAATTTTTTTTTACCAAACATTTGTAGAACAATACATATTTGCCTAAACTGATGAAGACATTTGTTTTTTTTTTGTTATTTTGTTTATATTTATTATAGCAAAAAGTAAAAAAAATATATTTTTATTTTCAAAATTGTCGCTCTTTTTTTGTTTATAGCGCAAAAAATAAAAACCACAGAGGTGATCAAATACCACCAAAAGAAAGATCCATTTGTGGGAAAAAAAAGGACATAAATTTTGTTTGGGTGCAACATCGCACGACTGCGTAATTGTCAGTTAAAGCGACGCAGTGCCGCATTGCAAAAAATGGCCTGGTCAGGTAGTGGGTAAATCCTTCCGATGCTTAATTGGTTAAAGACAGCCCTGATTCCTACATTGTGCCACTTATCTTTACAATATTGAGTAACTGGTTGTCAGAAGAAAAAGAATAAAGCTAACAAAAAGCACAAGTTGCTAACAAGTTGCTTAGTATAGAAAAGACAGTAAACAGTAATTTTTTTTTAAGTGCAAGTGTTATCATTTATGTACAATGAAGCAAACAATGAATGCTGAATAGGATGTCATTTTTGTATTGCATTTTCTGTGTTTTTAGAATGCTCATTCAAGCGTGAAAAGGAGAGAACCCTGGGAACAGTGACAAATTTCAGCTAAATGGATTCAGCTGCCTACTAACAAGTAAAGTACCATAGAATTCTATTACTAGATGCTGCACATTTTGTCAATTCGATGCCCTAGGGTGTTAAGGCAGGCCAGGTCTTAAGTGCATCTCTGTGAGACACCAATTTGCATACACTCAAATCTAATTATGTTTAAAGTAAAGTAATTTGATTTGGTCATCCTAAAAAAAAATGGCCTGTAGGGAGGCCTTGAGGATAAGAGTTTAAAGATGATTCTCTAAATTAAAAGAGAAGCTAACGATTACAGAAACTTGATTTAAAGATCATTCGAAAAGTTTAAAGTGTTGACCTCTAACTATGGCATTAAAGGATTAGTCAGGTATCTTGGTAAAACAAGATATCTGGAAATGTTTTAAACTTGCTATCTGCATAGAACAATTGCATAAACATCAGTAATATTATCATCACAGAGAAATTTCAGGCAAGTAGTAATGGGTTCAGTGAGCTACTGATGAGACCCAGCAAACATTGTACTAAAATCAGAACGTTCACTCAATTTGCCTTATTCTGAGATTTATTTCAGAGCAGGTAGGTCTAATGCAGCACATCAAAGCATCACTGATCATGTACCTCTCAAAGTCTGTACTGTATAACTTTCTCTATTTCTTTTTTCTGTATCACCAGTCACATTCAGACTTTAACCACTTCCATACAGGGCACTTATACACCTTCCTGCCCAGACCAATTTTCAGCTTTCAGCGCTGTTGCACTTTGAATGACAATTGCGCGGTTGTGCTACACTGTACCCAAACTAAATTTTTATCATTTTGTTCCCACAAATAGAGCTTTCTTTTGGTGGTATTTGATCACCTCTGTGATTTTTATTTTCTGTTAAAAAAATTAAAAAGACAGATTTTTAAAAAAAAAATATATATTTTTTGTTTCAGTTACAAAACGTTGTAAATAAGTAAGTTTTCTCCTTCACTGATGGGCACTGATGGGGCTGCACTGACAGGCACTGATAAGCCAGCACTGATGGGCACCGATGCGGCGGCACGAATGGGCACCGATAGGCGGCACGGATGGGCACCCATAGGCAGCACGGATGGGCACCAATAGGCGGCATGGATGAGCACCGGTAGGCGGCACGGATGGGCACAGATGGGCACAGATAGGCGGCACGGATGGGCACAGATAGGCGGCACGGATGGGCACAGATAGGCAGCATGGATGGGCACCGATAGGCAGCACGGATGGGCACCGATAGGAGGCATGGATGGGCACCGGTAGGCGGCACGGATGGGCACAGATAGGCAGAACGGATGGGCACAGATGGGAACAGATAGGCGGCACGGATGGGCACAGATAGGCAGCACGGATGGGCACCAATAGGCGGCACGGTTGGGCACTGAAAGGCAGCATGGATGGGCACTGATAGGTGGCATGGATGGGCATGGATGGGCACTGATAGGTGGCATGGATGGGCACTGATAGGTGGCACTGTACTGTAATGTGTTACTAATGGATGCCAATCAGTGCCAAACAATAATGCCTGCAAATCAGTGATGCCCATTGTGGGCACTGATTGGCATCAATTGTGGGCACTGATTGGCATCCATTAGGGGCACTGATTGGCATCCCTGGTGGTCTAGGGAGGCATACCTGGTGGTGGGCATCCCTGATGGTCTGGTGGCATCCCTGGTGGTCCAGTGTGGGCATCCTCGGGGGGCTGCGCTGATAATCGATCAGCACAAACCCCCCCTGTCAGAGGAGCAGCCGATCGGCTCTCCTCTACTCGCGTCTGACAGATGCGAGTGAGGAAAAGCGGATCACCGGCTTCCTGTTTACATCGTGATCAGCCGTGATTGGACACGGCTGATCACGTGGTAAAGAGTCTCCGTCGGAGACTCTTTACCTAGATCGGTGTTGCGGGGTGTCAGACTGACACCATGCAACAACGATCGCCGCGATGCGCGCCCCCGGGGGTGCACAGCGGCTTAAAATCCTGAGGACGTCATATGACGTCCAGTCAGGATTTTGAAACCACTTTGCTGCCGTCAATCTGCTATAGGGCGGGTGGCAAGTGGTTAAAAAAAAAGTTTGCCACTATGAAAAATGAGGGTTTGTTCAATAAAACAACACCTGAAAGAAAAACTATAGAATAGAATATGCTCCCTGTATGTACCTTAACCACTTCAATACTGGGCACTTTCACCCCCTTCCTGCCCAGACCAATTTTCAGCGTTCAGCGCTGTCACACTTGAATGACAATTGCAGGGTCATGCAACACTGTACCCATTAGAGTGTTTAATTTTTCCAAAGATGTGATTTTCATATGACTTTGCTTACGCCCCGAGTCTCAGTGATGTAAAAGATATATATGTCAAATTTCAAGAAGATTGGATAATATTTAGGGGTTCCACACATTGATCACTTTTATCACAAACTAGTGAAATTTCTAAAAGTGTACAAAAGAAAAAAAAAAAGATTCATATAAGAATAAACATTACAAAGCTATCGCTGAAATCAATAAGACAGTTATACTGGAAGACTCATCTCCATCATAACAAGCACCTAGTGACGAAGAGGCTGAGTTTTCGCCTCCGGCAACGAAAAAATTACGTTCAAGTCCTAGATTAAAACCTCTTGATCAGACACTCACATCTACTTGGGATCGATAACAGCTATCTATTCGACAAGCAAGTACTTCATTTATGGCAACTGCAAACAGTCTTGGCCACAATGTTTAAAAAATTTCCATATCTCCAGCTACCGTATACCGAGCTCGGGCCATCAATAGAAGTAAAATGGCAAAGAAAATCGAAGACTACAAAGAGTTATTACAACTCTCACTCCTGTACCTAGGAGGTTGGTCTTAAAACGACTTCAGTTTCAGGATCCCAGGGGCACTGCATCAAGCAAGGTGGATGGCAAAGGCAATATATGCACTTAAAATTGTCCTCTTAACTAAACAGTTGAATATTCCTCAACGACAATTGGAAGGAATGAAACGGGTTGCACATTTCGTCAGCCTCATATTTGTTCACTTTTGGCATGAGGCAATTGTAAGTCGATGGGCTCCAAAGGATGATTTGGATATGCTACAGCTTCTGAGCACTTTCCCAGATGCAGACGTCAAAAAATGTGCTCTCACAGTTGCGAAGAGACACCTTTGGTATCTGTCAGAAACAAACGTAGGATTGGCTTTTTTGGGCAAACGTATTACTCAGGCTGTTAAGGAAAAATGACTAAAAATTTAGAAACCAAACCTGCAAAGAAAAAGGAAGTGAAACGATTAGAGGGTATAAACTTTTTTTTTTTTAAGGAAAAGACCTGAGCCATTTCGTTACTAATAAAACAAAGACGTTCTTTGAATTGTTTGGGATCCACGACGTGACAGAATACTGCAATGATTCTCTAAAGCCGTGTACACACGATCGGTTTTACCGATGAAAACAGTCCGATGGACTGTTTTCATCGGACGAACCGATCCGATCGTGTATGGGCCCCATCGGTCTTTTTTCCATCGGTGTGAAAAAATAGAACATGTTTTAAATTTATCCGATGGGAAAAAAACCAATAGCAAAATCCGATCGTCTGTGTGGAACTCCATCGGAGAAAAAACCCACGCATGCTCAGAATCAAGTCGACACATGCTCAGAAGCATTGAACTTCATTTTTCTCGGCTCGTCTGAGTGTTTTACGTCACGGCGTTTGGGACAGTCGGATTTTTGACTGATGGTGTGTAGGCAAGACTGATTGAAGTCAGCTTCATCAGATTTCCGATGGAAAAATCCAGGGCTTTAGAAGTCATGTGAACGCTCTTAAGGTTGTCAATGATACCGCAGAAGGAGGAATTGCTCTGATAAAAAATATAACAAATCGGTCAGGGATGAACAACAAAAACAATTCTTGTTGAGGGTAGTCGAGCATCACAGAAAAGTCGTCACCAAACGAACAAAACAAGGAATTGCATCGTTCAAAGTTGATTAATATAACACATGTTTTGCCTATCATATTACCTATTAATCTTAGTGTATAGTTTTAATAGTATTTTACGTTTGTGATTTATAGTTTTCCCAATAAAAGTAATTAACATTGAAAAATCTTATTTTTGCCTACTTTTACAAAACAGATCAAAGTGTGCAACCTCTAAATTTTATCCAATCTTCTTGAAATTTAGCATATATATCTTTTACATCACTGAGACTCAGGGCGTAAGCAAAGTCTGCAAAAATGTTACAGTTTATTTTTTGCCTTAGAAAATGAAACACCCTAGTACACATATACATTTTTATAAAAAAAATTCACACCAGTAGAACTTTCTTTTGGTGGTAATTAATCACCACTGTTTTTTTTATTTTTTGCTATATAAAGAAAAAAAGACAGAACATTTTGGAAAAAAAACCCACATTTTTCTTAATTTCTGTTATAAATTTTGCAAATAAATAATCTTTCTTCAACAATTTAGGCCAAAATGTATTCTGCTTGATACGGGTCGGGTCAGTCGGTGCACTTACCCCATCCATGGTGGGCAGTCACGGGCGGCTTCACCGGCTCTCCACCATGGGAATCACAAGCAGCTTCTCCTTCCCCTGCTCAGCAGCTTCCGTCTCCTCACTCCTCCTTGGCGGCCAATCAGATTTTTTCTCAGTTTGGGAAACGGATCTCAGACCCACGCTTCCTGATTGGTGGAGAGGCGATTCAGTGTAAGAATAGGGAATACTCATTCGCTATTCTCACACACCTGGGTGGGCTCCGAGCGCATTCTCAGCGCCCAGAGCCCACCATATTTTTAAAGCCTATTAGAGCCTCTGGCTCTAATCAGTGTTTCAAAAAACCACCCACCCTGCATTGGAATCCATGCGCCCGGCATCCTGAAAGGGGCCGGATGCATGGATAGGGTGGTGGTGGTGATGGATAGGGGAGGCGGTGCTCGTGCCCCCCCCCAATGGACGAGCCACCCTTGGCTACATTTCTTTGGTGAAAATAGCTCAAATCAGTGTTTATTATTTAGTCTGTGGGAGTTTCAGAGTTCACAAAATATGGCATATGTATATGAAGATTGATTAATCCTGATGTACTATCTCATTTCTTGAGGTCTGAAAACATCAGGACAGTACAAATATCCCCCAAATGACCCCCCCCTTTTCTGGAAAGTTGACAGTCCTACATTTTTAGTAAGAGGTATGACAAGTTTTTTGAAGTTGTAATTTTTTTGTTCACAGAATAAAGGAATTAAAAAAAATGTTCACATTTTCTTTTTTACATACTGTCACAAGTACAGTATAGGGTTATAATATAATGGGTGTGACAATGATCAGGGACACTGACGGGTAACAGTACATAAAAAAAACAAAAAAACAAAAAAAAAGGAATCTTTTTTTTAATTTTCTAATTTCCTTTTCCTTTTTTATTAATTTTTTTTTCAGATTTTTTTAACACCCTGTGACCAGAGCAATACAGTGTTACCATAGTAACGCTGTAATACTCTGGGGAATTTATTATTATTTTAAACATTTAGTGTGTTCTGTTGTGATTAGCTGTGTTTGGCCACAGCTAATCCCATGGTACAGATGGGCTGTGATTGGCTGTGATTGTATGTGATCACTGCGACCAAGCACAGCTAGCAACACAATTTTACACAATGGATGTCATGAAAGGAGCTATCCACAGTTTACATGTGATCTGTTGTGATTGGCCACAGTTGACACATTTTTAGACCTAATTTTTAATTCTGACTCAAATGTACAGATTATACCATATAATGTAACACCTTAAACTAGCCCTACTATCCAAATGTAAAAATTGCATTTAATTCACCCTAGCAACAGATATGCAGTATATGTACTGGCCATGTATGCTAATTAATGTGTAAGTGTAACACTTGCAAATATTCACTACCTCTCATAGAGATTAATAATTATAGAGATTTGCCACAAAGCCTTCATCTTCCTTTCTTTCCAGAAGGTCAGCAAATCTTTGCTCAGGCATCTCCAGAGTCAATATCTGAACCTGTAGATATGTAAATCCTGTTGCCTGTGCAGTAGCAATTATGTTAGCCATGTATACATATGTCCAATACAGGGGACCCCCTTATACAAAAGGAAAAAAAGGCTTCCAAGTACGTCACATAGATGGGACACTATGGTAAATTTAGGCAGCTTTATTTTAAAAATACAAAAATACAAAAATCAATAGGCAATATGTGGAACCAACACCAAATATAAAAAGGTTAAAAAGAGACAAACAGGGGATCAAGCAGCTGCACCCATGCACACTATCATACACTTCCCAATCTCAGAGTTAGAGTCCATAGATATTGATGACAACAGCTTCAGAAATTAAAAAATTAGGAGGCTATACAGCCATATTAGATCTACCTGGATGTGTCACACAGACCAGGATTGGGTCAATAAAGTGTGTCAGGTGAAGGCAGGTAATAAAAAACAGTGTAGATCACCTAAGGAGCCTAGTGTCCAATTAGGTATTGGTGTAATACCATATGATGCATTATAGCGGTCTCTATCAAAGGGACATAGAATTGGCACCCGTGTCAGATGAGGTCAGGGCTGGTAGCCAAGCAATTGGGCTCTATGAGCACTGCTGCTGTCTCACCTTTTGGGATTTGCTACAAAGTTACAATATCACAGTCTAATTGATCACTGAGGAAGTTAAATATGTTCCTCCTGGCTGCAGGAGACGGATGGCATCATTCTCCCAGACTGCAATTCTCTGCTTTGGCACAGTCACTTGCTGGATTTTATTAGATCCACTTTAAGAAATTAGCTATTTCAGAAATGTGCAGTGCAAGAGCCTCGTACACACGATTGGATATCCTATGGATTCTAATCCGATGGTTTTTTCCATCGGAAATCCGATGAAGCTGACTTCCATCAGTCTTGCCTACACACCATCAGTCAAAAAACTGACCATTCCAAACGCGGTGACGTAAAACACTCCGATGAGCCGAGCAAAATTAAGTTTAATGCTTCTGAGCATGCGTCGACTTGATTCTGAGCATGCGTGGGTTTTTTATCTGATGGACTTGCCCATAGACGATCGGAATTTGCTATCGGTTTTGATGCATCGGAAAAATTTAAAACATGTTCTATTTTTTAAAACCGATGGAAAAAAGACTGATGGGTCCCATACACGATCGGTTTGTCCGATGAAAAAAGTCCATCGGACTGTTTTCATTGGTAAAACCGATCGTGTGTACAGGGCTTTACAGTATGTTCTATGTCATGGTAAACATTCTAAAAGACATGGTGACACAAACAACTGAAAAGGGCCTTGAAGTGGAAGATACGTGACATGTGACCAGAGCAGATTAAAAATAGGTAAGTACACAGATTTTTCTCTTATACAAGATAAGCAGGATGGGGGGGGGGGGGCTTTTTTTTATAATATTCAGATTTAGCCTGTATTACCACTTTAAATACAGCCTTTCCAAAATATACTAAAACCTTCATCACTGGAAAAGCTATTTATCGTTCTAGTAAACTCTACCAAATATTTTCTTTACTTTTTATTTATGTGTGCTTTAAAATTTAAAACTTTACACATTCCTAAGATTCCTTGTATTTGAATTACTTTTCTGCTCCTTCTGATCTTGTCATAGAGAATATATTAAGGATTTTCTAAAACATTTTTTAGCTCACATTCATTCAAAGTTTCATTGGTGAAAATAACCTTCCAAAATAACATCATACAGATTTTGAAACTATTCAAGAAAAAAAAAACACTTTTTAGTGTCTTATATAAGAACTGTCTGTATTAACCTTCAAATCTGGACAGGAAAATGACAGTTTGAATCTGGCCTGTGACTAGGAACAATAAAGAGCTCTTTTTTGAAAAATACTGATAAACAAAACCATCAGTTCTCCCAACACTCTTTTTTTTTGGAATTGTCTTTTTCGAATACACAATGGTATTTTTAAAAGGTAATTTCATGTTGTTTCAAACAAAAAATAAAGCTGTAAAATCCAATTGTTACTAATTTGAAATGGTCCACTCTGTCTTGGCCATAAACTCACATTACGCCTCATGTACACTGCTGCTGGTAAATGGACGTTTAGGAGCAGTTGGGCATTTTTTTCAACTGCTCCTGAACTTTCCTCTATGTTATCTTATCAGTACATGTACACTGGTTCATTTATAGTAGTTTCTAGGCAGTTATGTTTAGAGGCTTTTTCTTGAACCCCAAAAAATGCATTCAGAAGCTGTGTTTAGAGGCAGTTGAATCGCCAAACGCAGCTAAAAGCGGCTAAACACAGCAACTTGTGTTTAGTAGCATTTTGTTTACAGAGGTTTTTCATTTTAACAAAAATTTTTTTTTTTTTTTTCAAATGCTTCTAGACGCAAACGCAGCTACAGTAAACGTGGCTAAACGCGGCATGTAAACGCAGCTAAACACCTGTTTTTAGACACTGGTTTCTAGCTGTCAAGGCAAATTGTTTAGGAGAGTTTGAACAATGTCCCATGTACATGAAGCCTAAAAGTCACTCAAACGATCAGCAAAAAGTTTAGGCACTGCAGGGGATTTCAATTTTGTGAAGATATACTATTAAAATCTAACTAATTACATAGTTACATAGTTAGTCAGGTTGAAAAAAGACACAAATCCATCCAGTTCAACCATAAAAAAAATTAAAATAATAATATCATACAATCCCATATACCTAATTCTATACCCACAGTTGAGCCTGATGAAGGCGAAAAACCCCAGCAGAGCATGATCCAATTTGCTACAGCAGGGGAAAAAATTCCTTCCTGATCCCCCGAGAGGCAATCGGATATTCCCCGGATTAACTTTACCTATAAAATGTTAGTACCCAGTTATATTATGTACATTTAAGAAAGAATCCAGGCCTTTCTTGAAGCAATCTACTGAGCTGACCAGAACCACCTCTGCAGGTCTTACTGTGAAGAAACCTTTCCGTATTTGGAGGTGAAATCTCTTTTCCTCTAGACGTAAAGAGTGCCCCCTTGTCCTTTGTGTTGACCGTAAAGTGAATAACTCAACACCAAGTTCACTATATGGACCCCTTATATATTTGTACATGTTAATCATATCCCCCCTTATTCTCCTCTTCTCAAGAGTGAATAAATTCAGTTCCTCTAATCTTTCCTCATAGCTGAGCTCCTCCATGCCTCTTATCAGTTTGGTTGCCCTTCTCTGCACTTTCTCCAATTCCCTGATATCCTCTTTGAGAACTGGGGCCCAAAACTGAACTGCATATTCCAGATGAGGTCTTACTAATGATTTGAACAGGGGCAAAATGATATCTCTCTCTGCAGTCCATACCTCTCTTATTACAAGAAAGGACTTTGCTCACTTTGGAAACCGCAGCTTGGCATTGCATGTTATTATTGAGCTTATGATCTACCAAAACCCCCAGATCCTTCTCCACTACGGATCCCCCCAGTTGTACTCCCCCTAGTATGTATGATGCATTCATATTCTTAGCCCCCAAGTGCATAACTTTACATTTATCGACATTAAACCTCATCTGCCACATAGTCGCCCAATTACACAGAGCGTTGAGGTCGGCTTGTAAATTGGCGACATCCTGTAAGGACATTATTCCACTGCATAGCTTAGTGTCATCTGCAAAGACAGAAATTTTACTTTTGATCTCAGACCCAATATCATTTATAAAGATATTAAAAAAGTAAGGGTCCCAACACTGAACCTTGGGGTACACCACTGATAACCTTAGACCATTCAGAGTAAGAATCATTGAACACGTCTCTCTGAATTCTGTCTTTTAGCCAGTTTTCTATCCATTTACAAACTGATATTTCCAAGCCTGTAGACTTTACCTTACACATTAGCCATGTGTTGGGAACTGTATGGAACACTTTTGCAAAATCAAAGTATACCACGTCCACCGCCACCCCTCTGACAAGGTTTTACTTACCTCTTCATAAAAAGAAATCAGGATTGTCTGACAACTTCTGTCTTTCATGAATCCATGCTGTCTGTTGCTTAAAATATTTTTTTCCAGCAAGAACTCATCTATGTGGTCTTTTATTAATCTCTCCATTATCTTCCCAACTATAGAAGTTAGAAGTTAAACTAACAGGTCTATAGTTACTTGGTAAAGTCTTTGTTCCCTTTTTAAATATTAATTATCAAAACGTTTAGAAGAATATTGTATAACTAGTAGAAATCAGCTTTACAGCAACTGCAATAATTTCTTTATCTTCTGTGACTATGTGGCAAATGAGGTTTATTGTTGATAAATGTAAAGTTATGCAATTGGGGGCTAAGAATATGCATGCATCACACACACTAGGGGGAGTAAAGCTGGGGGAATCTATGGTGAAGAAGGATCTGGGGGTTTTGGTAGATCATAAGCTTAATAATAGCATCCAATGACAAGCTGCTTTCTTCAAAGTGAGCAAAATCATTTCTTGTATTAAAAGAGGTATGGACTGCAGAGAGAGAGAGCGAGCAATATCATTTTGCCCCTGTACAAATCATTAGTAAGACCTCATCTGGAATATGCAGTTCAGTTTTGTGTACCAGTTCACCAAAAAAATATTGGGGAATTGAAGAAAGTGTAGAGAAATGTAACCAAACTGATAAGAGCCATGGAAGAGCCCAGCTATGAGGAAAGATTATCTGAACTAAATTTATTCTCTCTTGAGAGGAGGAGATTAAAGGGGTTGTAAATTCTATGCATTATGGTGAAAAACCTTCTGTGGTACTCCAGCCCCTCCCCCCCCATTTTACTTACCTGAATGATGTCTTTCGTCGGCCGAGAAAGAGCATACCAGCTCTAGCTGATGTCTCGTGTCCTGATTGGATAGATTGATAGCAGCGCAGCCATTGGCTCCCACTGCTGTCAATCAAATCCAATGATGCGGCACCGAGGAGCAGGGCCGAGTCCTGCATTCTGTGTGAATGGACACAGATGCGCGACTCGGGAGCGAGCCCGCACGGGTATCCACCAAGGAGAGTGCTTCTCCAACATGGACACTCGGTGCGGGGAGGAGCCAGGAGCGCCACTGGGGGACCCTGGAAGAGATAGGTATTTTTTTTTTAAAAGCTTTACAATCCCTTTAGGGGGGGGGCTATGATCAACCTGTGTAAATACATAAGTGGTCCATATAGTGAAAGTGATGTAGAGTTATTCACTTTCAGGTCATCACAGAGGACAAGGGGCTACTATTTGCATTTGGAGCAAATGAGGTTTAACTTCCAAATACGGAAAGTCTTCTTCACAGTAAGAGCTGTGAAAATGTGAAATAGACTCCCTCAAATACTGGTTCTGGCCAGCTAAGTAGATTGTTTAAAAAAAAGTCCTGGATTCTTTCCTAAATGCACAAAATATAACTGGATACTAATATTTATTGGTAAAGTTGATCCAGGGAATAGCTGATTGCCTCTTGGGGGATCAGAAAGACATGGAGCAAATTGGATAATGCTTTATTGTTTTTTTTTTTTGCTTTCCTATGGATAAACTTTGGGTATAGGATTGTGTATATGGAGGTTCTTAATTTGTGTGTGTGTGTTTTTTCTCTGTAGGTTGAACTGTATGAACTGGATGGACTTGTGTAATTTTTTCAGCCAGATTATTTATGTAACTATAGAAAATTTGGAGAGAGCATACCACTACCTCATAAGGTGGTGGGATTTTTTAGGATGTGTTTATAACTGTCATTGAGGTAAGCACAACCACAAAAAAAATATTCATAAAATTATAAATGTATTACAAAAGTTAAGAAGTTTTAAAGATTACAATAATGATATACGGTCACCAGAGGGTAAACCAATAATCAATATAACGGTAACATTTGGTCGGCATGAAAGGAGCTATCCAAAGAGACCGACATGAAGTCAAGATGCACACTGCGGTGACAGTTTGTGCAGCGCATAGGAGATTTAGGTGCATCTGCACTCTACATGTCGGTCTCTTTGGTATACCCATTTTTTGGCCACTTCTAAATTATCATTGGCCCGCTGATATTGAGTTGTTTACATGGTCCAACGTCCATCAGACCAGGTGGGTGAATCTGGCTTCACCGCCCTTTCACTGTGGGGTGTGTCACCCTCGCCCTCATTTTGGTGTTGCAGTTGTTAGAATATCAATATCACAAGTTTGATGCATACAGAGCTGCCTTGAAGTAGCAGATAACAAGTATGCGAAACGCGTCGGATTTCCGCTTATACAAGAATCTACATCTAACCTATTGAGTATTGAGTATCAAACAGTTATGACCAAATGTTACTGTTATATTCATTATTGGTTTACCCTCTGTTGACCGTATAATACATCCTAAAAAATCCCACCACCTTATGAGGGAGTGATATGCTCTCTCCAAATTTTCTACATTCACCAGGGATGTGGATGTGTTAAACTGTCTCTAGAAACTGTCCAATACACTGTATAAATAATTACGTAACTATGTAAAAATACATAGAAAAATAAATTTCCCTTTTTCTTTAGCAAAAGGGTTCTGTGTTATGGTTACCCTTTCCACAGCAAACTCATCTTTAGGATTCATACATAAAGATGTAATTTAGAGACCACTGAAGACCTATTGAAAAATAAGATGAAATAGTAAGGGCTTCAAGCAATACTAATACACAAAGTCTTGTTGTTGGCTCAGCATCAAAAACAGTTGTTTATGGCAAAAAAAAATTTGCAGAAAAAGTAAATTGGTTTGTACTCAATCAGAATGGTGGGACATGGTGATACTCTGAATAAAAATAGGGCAATGGAACTTGGTACCCAATAAATTTATATAGAGAGAATGATTTAGTCCAGGGGAAGGGAACCTCGGCTCCCCAGCTGTTTCAAAACTACAAATCTCATCATGAATCTGCCTCTAGGAGTCATGCCTGTGATTGTCAGGGTCTTGCAATGTCTCATGGGACTTGTAGTTTCGAAACAGCTGGAGAGCCAAGGTTCCCTACCCCTGATTTAATCATATGTTTATGGTGATAGTCATCTCCTGGGCCAGTGTGATTCCTTTTTTACACTGAAAATCTGGAATACTTTAAACCCGAACTCCAGGCAAAGAATGTAAAGGAGCTCTATAAAGAAATGTATCCTGGCTTTAAGGAATTAAGTGTCCAAGATCAAGTGTCTATATGGCAAAAGTCAACATTTCAGCCTTTATGCCCCGTACACACGATCGTTTTTAATGTCATTTTTTAAACCGACGTTTTTCTCCTCGTTTTTTTTCATGTTTCCTCTCAAGCCTGCCTTGCGTACACACTATCATTAAAAAAAACGATCAAGCAAAGCGCAGTGACGTTCAACACGTACGACGGCACTATAAAGGGGAAGTTCCGTTCGAATGGCGCCACCCTTCATGTTAGTAAAGTTTGTTGAGCGACGATTCGCGCTTTTCAGTCCGTTACTGTGTAATGAATGTGCTATCTCCATTACGAACGCTAGTTTTACCAGAACGAGCGCTCTTGTCTCATACTTGATTCTGAGCATGCGCGTTTTTTTTCACGTCGTGAAAGCATACACACTATCGTTTTTCACGTCGTTAAAAAAAACGACATGAAAAACGACGTGAAAAAAGAGAGCATGTCCGGAATTTTTAATGCCCGTTTTTCACATCGTTAAAAATGCTCTGGAGCCTACACACGATCATTTTTAATGGCCATTTTTTAAAATGGCATTTTTAACGGCATGAAAAACGATCGTGTGTATGGGGCATTAGAATTGTTTTTTTCTAAGCTGCTTCCTATTATACAGACTGGTCACTGAGGGAAGAGTTCAGGTTGAACATAAATTCAATGCAAACCCTGCTTGTTCACAGTCCAGCAAACAGTTTGTTGACATCCAGAAGCCAGCTAGGCATTTGTCATTTGCAACTGGAGTAGCGGTGGGCGAACATCATCGCCACTGGTTCATCATGTCGACAGGAAAACATTGTTGGGGGTGGGTCCTCATGGCTGACATGGAGCTACAGTATATTGCTGTATGACATGATTGACATTGGATTTATATCAGAGGACCCTGTTTATTAAATTGTTTCTACTTTGTATTTTTATTGACATTTTATTTTTTTGTGAATAATATCTCAGATACCTGAGGGCCCCCTTATTCTAAAGACTAAAGCCCCCCCCCAAAAAAAACATCCCCCCACACAGGACATAGGGATGAGACCCTTGTACCTTCAATATGGGGAACAAGGTGAATTTTAAGGGGGAAGGCTTTGCCCCCCCCCATTATTTCCTGGATACCCAGGCCGCTTGCCTGGATAAGGGTGTTTTATGGATCTTAAGGAGGATCATTTTTTTTAAAGGAAGGCATGGTACCCCCTTTGAATTAAAAATTACACTGCTATGGATATGACACAGGTGTAGGTAGCTAGGAAAGATGTCCAGAAACATGGCATATGGCCTGAAACATATCAGGCCATATGCCTTCAACATTAAAACGGTATCTTGTAGGCGGGTGGGGGGACGGTAATACCTTCGCCTTTGCATGACACCGTTGTTGAGTGGACAACATCTCCACATCCAGTCTCCACCCCAAAAAAAGGTCGGGGTCTTCTGCTGCTAACTGACAGATCTCTTGCCTACTGTCTGTAAACAAACTATTTAGTACATAGCACTGCTCTTCAACTTCACATGCAGGTTTGAGGCACCCCAATAGCAATATAATTTATATATTTTTAGCAATGTTCTTTAACCACTTGCCTACAGGGCACTTTCTGCTCAAGCCATTTTTCAGCTTTCAGCGTTGTCACACTTCGAATGACAATTGCGCAGTCATGGAACACTGTACCGAAATGACATTTTTATAATTTGTTCCCCACAAATAGAGCTTTCTTTTGGTGGTATTTGATCAACGCTGCGGTGTTTATTTCTTGCGCTATAAACAAAAGAATTGGGACAAGTTTTAAAAAAACACAATATTTTTTACTTTTTGCTATAATAAATATAATTTTTTTTTAAACACATTTTTTCCTCATTTTAGGCTGATATGTATTCTTCCACATATTTTTGGTAAAAAAAATTGCAATAGGCGTATATTGATTGGTTTGCGCAAAAGTTATAGCAGCTACAAAATAGGGGATAGATTTATAGCATTTTTATTTATTTTTTTACTATTAATGGCGGCGATCAGCAATTTTTATCATGACTGCGATATTGCGGCGGACACATCAGATACGTTTGACACATTTTTGGGACCATTCACATTTATACAGCGATCCCTGCTATAAAAATGCATTGATTACTGTATAAATGTGACTGTCAGGGAAGGGGTTAACACTAGGGGGCGATCAAGGGGTTAAATGTGTTCCCTAGGGAGTGATTCTTACTGTGGGGGGAGGGGACTGACTAGGGGAGGTGACCGATGGTTGTCCCTATGTACAAGGGACACACCATCGGTCTCCTCTCCCTGACAGGATGTAAATCTGTGTGTTTACACACACAGATCCACGGTCCTGCTCAGTTACTGGGCAATCGCGGGTGCCCGGCGGCCATCACGGCCGCCAGGCACGCGCATCGGGTCCCCAGTGACGTGGCGGGTGCGCGCGCCCCCCTATTGGCTCATATGACGTCCGACCAGAACGACAGGGTCTTCCTCCCGCCATCATTTGACGGCGGGCGGTGGACGAGTGGTTAAGCTGCGCTAAAATAACCCATTGACCAGTATTTTTTTATTGTTTTTTGCATTGGTACATAATTTCCGTGGCAATATCCAGTTACCTGTGACTTTTTGTTTACAAAAACATCCACATTAGCAAGGCCAGAAAAAAAATTGAAAAAAAGATTTGGCTTTCACCAACTTCAATGGGATTCGATGCCATCCCACTGGGTTTGTCAAACGTTTATCTAACCAGATGTTGCCTGGTTTCCTCATCAATACTGGTCACCATTGCAACTTGCATAAGAGCTAGGTGATTGATCTGATACCTGCCACAGTTCACGGCTTTCTAAAGGCAGCACTGACGTCAGTACACCAGCACTGCCTTGTGTAGAAGTCCCCTGCAGCAAAGCATAGGAGTGTTTTCCCTTTTACTGTTTACTGGTATCTGTGTTTAGGAAGAATTGGCTTTCTTATCACTAAAACTATTCTTACATATGCTACAATGCAGTAAAGATCTAAAGGGCTTCTATTGGCATCAGAGAATATATAGGTAAATTAAATAAAACAAAAAAGGACTCCATTCTAATAGTATTTTCAAAATTGCATTCCTATGCATACTCATTTATTGGTATCAGGCAGTATAATTATTTTATTGCCAGAGTACATCTTTAATGTATTGTTAAAAATAAAAGCTTTTACAATGATATTATAGCTGCATTTCTGCCCTATCACTATCAGCAGGAAAATATTGCTTTGATAAGATTATAGTGCTAAATTGTCTTCCACTGACAGGGAAAAAGTACAATTTTTATGGTTCTTTTATTATGTTACCTCTTGTACAATTTATGACCATTTGTATGCCTCTGTAATTAAATAAGTGTATGCCATTTTCTCCCAAATGAGGAACAAATTATAATGAAACTTTCTTATTCAACAGACATAAACATTTAAAATAGAAAAGTTCAAAACTGTAGTTCAACATGTATAAGTACTTAAATATCCACCAGCATTTTACTTGTTGATTTTACAGTTGCACACTATTGCAGTGATTTGCTATTGTGGAAAGAATTTTGTTCCATGTCATAAAATGAAATGGTGTGGTTTAATGGCACAAATGTACAAGTAATGATGCTCTCCCTGTCCTTACTTTAGGGCAGTACAATGCGGATACACAGCTCCATCTTTCTAAAGTGTAAAATGATTGTTTGCAAAGGTTTTTTTTATTGGTTTTGGCTCTGACTGCTGCAAATGCCTTTATATCTATATTGCAATTAATAGAACTTAATATTACACATTGCAGCAAAATGCAAATGTAATAATGGAATTATGCAAATTTAAACAGTTACTGTAATAAGAAATCAGGTTACTTTGGGATAATGTGTCTGCTGAAAAAAAGTTATATTGGAAATATATGAAGTTTTTTTTTATACTATTAAGACAGGATTTTACAGACTTACATTCAATTTGTTTTAAAAAAAAAGATTACAATGAAATTCTGAAATTAGTCACACAAACGTTGCAGAAATATGGATTGATCAGAGGCAAAGTTTGGGACGCTCCATCATCCCTCATATTCTTTCACTCAGGAAAGGGATTTTCTGCTCTCTGCAGCAACCAGTCGGCATGGGGCAGTGCATAGATACCCTGCTTATATAAACACACTAATCACATTAGTCACTGAAGTTACACTTTTCAGTTTGACAAGGAATTGTCAAATCATCTTTCAGATTTTAGCCCAGGTTCACACTGGGCTGCGGGAGCGAAGCCGTGCGAGTTTAGCTCTGGCAGTCCCGATTTCAGCCGCGATTACAAAGACATCTGTGCAGGTTTCTGCACAGATATCAATGTAAATCGCGGGCCGAAATCGCAAAAAGTAGTACATAAACGACTTTTTGAAATCGGTGCAGCGCCGAAGACGCGACGTCGCACCGATTAGGACGGTGCCATTGCCGGCAATTTGCGGCAAATACCGGCGTTTTGACATGCCAAATCGCATGTCAAAATGCACCAGTGTAAACCAGGGCCTAATGTCAAAGCTTATTTGAACAAGCTGAAGTTAGAAGCGGATTGGCTACCATGCACAGCTGCACCAGATTCTGAGTGCTCCAGTTTTAGTAAATCTCCCCCACTGTATCATAGGTTCAGACTTTTTTGCTGAAAAGGGATTGCTGTGTTGCAAGCACAAAGTTGATTGAGGCATTTATTAACCGCTTGCCGACCGCCACACGAACATTTATGTCGGCAGAATGCCACGGCTGCGCAAAGGGACGTGCCTGTACGTCCCATTGAATTTGCCACGGTGCGGCCGCGACCTCCGTGACCGATGTCTGCCGGTGTCCCGCGACCGTGTCACGGAGCTGCAGAACAGGGGGATGCCTGTGTAAACAAGGCATTTCCCTGTTCTGCCTTGTGACAGGACAGTGATCTACTGCTCCCTGTCATTGTGAGAAGTGATCAGTGCTGTGTCACATGTAGCCCAGCCCCCTCACAGTTAGAATCACTCTCTAGGACACAGTTAACCCCTTCCTCGCTCCCTACTGGTTAACCCCTTCCCTGCCAGTGTCATTTACACAGTAATCATTGCATTTTTTTAGCACTGATCGCTGTATAAATCACAATGGTCCCAAAATAGCGTCAAAAGTGTCCAATGTGTCCGCCATAATGTCACAGTCATGATAAAAATCGCAGATCGCCGCCATTTCTAATAAAAAAAAAAAATAAAAAAAAAATAAAAATGCCATAAACTATCCCCTATTTTGTAGACGCTATAATGTTTGCGCAAACCAATAAATATACGCTTATTGCGATATTTTTTACCAAAAATTTGTAGAAGAATATGTATAAGTCTAAACTGAGGAAAAAAAATGTTTTTTTATATATTTTTTGGGGGGATATTTATTATAGCAAAAAGTAGAAAATATTGCTTTTTTTTAAAAAAAAATCGCACTTTTTTTGTTTATAGCGCAAAAAATAAAACCATAGATGTGATCAAATACCACCAAAAGAAAGCTCTATTTGTGGGGAAAAAAGGATGTCAATTTTGTTTGGGAGCCACGTCGCACGACCGCGCAATTGTCAGTTAAAGCGACGCAGTGTCTAATCGCAAAAAATGGCCCGGTCGTTGGGCAGCCAAATCCTCCGGGGCTGAAGTGGTTAAAGAACAGCAAGTAACACACTTATGTGTACAAAAAAAACCTAAAAAACCCGTATGCTATCTTTGTATTTACAATTGCAACTAGTATAAGGGGCAGCACAGTGGTGTAGTGGTTAGCACTTTCACCTAGCAGCAAACGGGTCGCTGGTTCAAATCCCGACCACGACACCATCTGCCTGGAGTTTGCATGTTCTCCCTGTGTCTGCGTGGGTTTCCTCCGGGTACTCCAGCTTCCTCCCACACTCCAAAGACATGCTGGTAGGCTAATTGGATGTTGTCCAAATTGGCCCAGTATATATGTGTGTATGACTGTGTGTCCCAAGCGTGTTGAAATCCTACGGGGTAAAATGACCGCACCAGCCAAGCAAACACTGGCTGCAAAAAGCACCTAGAGGCGATTCAGTTCGCATGTGAGCGCTATATAAGTCATTCATTCATTCAAGTAACTCAGTATGTCTTGATAGTGATTCCCTGCATAGCAATACTCAGACTGGGCAATGAGAAACACTTCCCATACTGTACATGCATTTCAAATAGGCTTGAGCTGCTCACATGAGGTATAGTTTTAAATGGTTTTATAGAACTTACTATATACCTTACGCATACACATCCCATTTCAAGCTCCTTAAACACCCCTATGTAGAAGAAATAAACGTTCTATTTTAAAAAGTATAATCCCTTGGTGTATAATACATATACTGTATGCCGAACATACAAATAATTGACTCCCAATCTCCTTTATCTATATGTAGTGGCCACCTCCACTCCCCTCTTTCTCTCGTCTCGTCACTCCCCTCTTTCTCTCGTCTCGTCTTTCTCTTGTCTAGGGGTACCTTAGAGGGGAGGGAGTGGGGACACCACGCCTGGCTTCCACCACAGATGTTAGTGCGGTATAAGCAACTGTTTTGTATTACCTTCGGGTCAGTGCTGTGCACCTGGATCCTCCCTCCAAGAGTCACCGTGAACAATGTCCATTAGAAAATGAGCTCCACACCATTAAAGTTCAACACTCCTTTATTCTCCTTGTCTGAACACAAACAGTTGAACTCCCTTGATAGAACAGAACAGAAAAGGAGGTGTGGATGCGAACAGGCCCAGACACAATGTGAGTTGCCACTTCCCTTCCTAGAAGTGTGTCCTGGTCTCCGCACGAGGATAAATTTCCTTCCAGGCGGTCTCCGACGAGAGACTCACTTGTCACCGGCAATATGCTGCACCGGGTCTTCAAATGAGGAGCTCCCTCCGGTCCATTGCGCCTTCCGGATTCGGGTACCCAATCCCTGGGTACCCTAGGATCTCCTTCCCTCGCGGAACCCAGTGTTGGGCACTGAGCTCCCGACCTCCATCCAAGTACCTCACCCCAGGCTAAAGGTGCCTGGGATGGAACTCGACCTCCGCTGTCCTCTAGGCCTAAGCCACCCAGAGGAGCGACACGACCCACTGTCCGCAAGCTGAAGGTGCCTGGGACTTCGACCCCGTGACCAAGATGGCCGGCCCCCTTTATACCCTCTCCCAGCAAGCACGGTGGGTTCCCTGCCCCACCATACCTCTGCCGAGGGAGGACAAAAAGGAGGACGGCACACAGCGATAATCCAACCCAACCCAGGGCGACAGCGCCACCCAATGGGCCGCGGTGAATCACACATCACTGGTGTCACTTCCAAATTCAAATTTACACCCGGGAAAGTACATACCCGCTACATATATATATATATATATATATATATATATATACTGTACTGTATATCATCCATCAAAAAGTGCAGCGCAAGACAGCATATATTAATTATATATTAATTACATCTACCCTAATAAATACTGTACCTCCTTAGATAATAAAGAAATGTACCATACAATACAAACAATTGGTGTCTTATACACACTTTTTCTGAAATTAATAACACAATACAAGTCCTTCAAATCAAGTCCTTTGTGATCATAAAATGCGTCCACTGTGCATTCCTTCGCATGAAATAATTTCCTGGTAAGTCGTACCACCAGTCACACAGTGCACAGTCCTCAATAAACTGACCTATCAGATAAACTAGGTCACTGTGTGCATTCCTATTTAAGCATCTCATTCGGCTCTTTAGGTTGCCACTTCAGTTTGTTTTCCCCAGAAAAATAACTAAAAGAAAATATTCTTGCAGAAATATATCCAGCCATAAATAATAACAAATAGTTGTATTCTTGACTTTTTGCTCTGGCTGTGAGGTGATGATAGACCTGATGTATTATACCGTGTTTTTAGACAGAATGGGATTGATAAACTAAAAGAAAATAGCCTGTTCACTTTGCAAGGAAAGTTGTGCTTTTCAAGGACATTTACTTAAGAGCTTAGTGAACCTGAAGCTTCACTTAGCAAAATATACTGAATCACCTATAAGAAAATAAAAAAAAATAGCATTTTTGACTGCACATGATTGGATGATGGAAGTCAGCAAAATTTCACCTCATTAACTGAGCCCTTGGGAAATTTCCCTTACAAAGTGCAACTTCCCTTGCAAAGTGAATTTGATTTTAGTAAACCAATAACAATGTTTCAAGACACCATACCTGCATTATTTAACATGTGATTGCTTTGTCTTTTAATACAATAAAAAAAAAATGTATCCAAGGAACAAAAATTGTTATTTTCCTTTTTTTTTTTAACCCTACCCCTGTGCCAGATTTAATACGTAGCATTTTTACATAGTGTGTGTGTTTTTTTTTTTTTTTACAAGTCCTAATATGGGCTGATTTTTCACACTAGATAAAATCTAAATTTTGTTGGGAACACTGATTTTTTCCCCAAGGTATTTAATGCAAAAGGTCACTGAAAAGAAGGACAGACCACCATGGATACAGTAGAGGTAATGCCAGTGTCACTTCCATGCAAAACAAAGTCTGTTGAGATATACTGTAAGCTAATGAGTGAACAATAATTGCATTCTCCAGCAAGTTTACCTCATTATAGTGCTTGAAAGTCAGGTATAAATTATGATGACATTAATGATGAAGTGTCAAACAAGGTCTGGGGAATTCCTCCAGTTAAGGAGGAGATGGTGGTGGAAGGAAAATAACTAACTACAGCAACAAATGAAAAAAGATAGTCTGAAAACAGGTAGAACAACTCTCAAGTGGGTGGCTCTACCACCATTTGTCCATGTACATGTTGATGTCTATGGACCTCTTATAGTGTGTGCAGATCCACATTGCTGCTAACATGTAGGCCCCTTTCACACTGGGGCGGTTTGCAGGCGCTATTTTGCTAAAAATAGCGCCTGCAAACCGAGCCTAAACAGCAGGCTCCTTTCTCTCCAATGTGAAAGCCCCGAGGGCTTTCACACTGGAGCAGTGCGCTAACAGGACTTAAAAAAAAGTCCTGCTAGCCGCATCTTTGGAGCGGTGAGAGGAGCGGTGTGTTTACCGCTCCTTCACCGCTCCTTCCCATTGAAATGAATGGGATACCGCGGTAATACCGCCCGCAAACTGATTCTTCTCAAGCCTGCCTTGCCTACACACTATCTTGGAAAAAAATGCTTGAGCAAAGCGATGTGACATACAACACGTACGACGGCACTATAAAGGGGAAGTTCCATTCGGATAGCGCCACCTTTGGGCTGCTTTTGCTGATCCTCGTGTTAGTAAAGTTTGGTGAGAGACGATTCACGCTTTTCAGCCTTGTGCTCTTCAGTCCGTTACAGCGTGACGAATGTGCCATCTCCATTACGAACGCTAGTTTTACCAGAACGAGTGCTCTCATCTCATAACTTGCTTCTGAGCATGCACGTTTTTTCACGTCGTTAAAGCCTACACACGGTCGTTTTTCACGACGAGAAAAACGATGACTTGAAAAACAACGAGAAAAAATAGAGCAGGCTCTACATTTTTAATGCCCATTTTTCACATCGCGAAAAAAGCTCTGGAGCCTACACACGATCGTTTTTAATGACCAAATAAAAAAATTGCATTTTTCTCGTCATGAAAAACGGTCGTGTGTACGCGGCATTACTGGGTCTATCAACCATCGCTGTATGTACTTCAGTCCTCCTATTTTTATTAAACACACATTCAATTCAATGCGGTTCTACATTTCAGTTTCCACTATGAGAAGATTGCTAACGCAACAAGACAGAAAAAAAAATCCGCTGGTGATCCTCCTTGGTAATATTAAACTTTTACTTTGGTTTTCTTTTATGCTCCATTTTATATCTGTGCTCCAGCAAAAAAAAAGGCAGCCATTTTAACTCCAGCAACATCTTGAACACTCTACCCCTCAGTTCAGTGCCCCCAAAAACTTTAAGATGGGCAAAAATATGAAAAATATGAAAATAAAAAGAATTCAGATGAAAAAAAGGCACCAAAGTAATTTCCTTTTGTAAGACATGGGTTGAAAAACAAAGAAGAATGATATGCAAAGGTTCACAAAACGAATGAAGGTCACAAATTCCAATTATGTGTCGTAATTGTAGACGTATAACCTTTCCTGTCGTATGGTATAATGACATGCAAATTCTATGGAAATCAATACAGATGCCTTTTAATGAAATGTTCTCCTATTAGGCAATAACAGGACCACACTGCCAAATGTTTCTATATTGATCTATTTGTTGTTTCACCTTGTTATTTTTTATGTTGGTAATCATTATACCATGAATCAACCAATGTATTTCTGCCACCTGTAGCTCTTCATGGCATCTGTATTTTATTAATTAATACCACTCCGGAAATGTTGCTTGATAAACACATCTCTGCAATAAATAACTCCTGCATAATAGGCATTCTTCATTCTCGTTAAATTAACCTATTAGAAGCAGATACCTTGTTAGAAGCAGGGGCCCTATTAGAAGAAGGTACAAAGTGCATACATGCTTGTAATATACCTGGAACTAGCAGCCCAGCCAGTAACTATGCCAGCCAGTTCTCTCTATCTGATCTTTAGCCTCTCCCTACCCAGAAATGTGTGAAGTGTGATCTTCAACTGAAAGTACCTCTCCTGGACAATAATAATATTTCTATAGCACTTTTTTCTCTGGCGACTCAAAGCACTTATCAAATCAGTGTCGGGATTTTTGAAGGGAAGGGTTTGTCAGGTGTTACCATGAATAAAAGAATCAACCTACTGCTCCTGTTACTAAAAATCTCCCATCTGCAATTCATATACAGTATACCCTCACCCAAAACTGATACAGTCATGGCCGAAATTGTTGGCACCCTAGAAATTTTTCCATAAATTCAAGTATTTCTCACAGAAAAATATTGCAGTAACACATGTTTTGCTCTACACATGTTTATTCCCTTTGTGTGTATTGGAACAAAACAAAAAAAGGGAGGAAAAAAACGAATTGGACATAATGTCACACAAAACTCCAAAAATGGGCTGGTCAAAATTCTATGGTGATATGCCATGGCTGGACAGTCCCTCTCATATTCTTTTTGTATACTGTATTTAATAACATGCCATACCAGGAAATAAAGGAGTGGTGTATCAGTCTTTGTCTATGTGTGACTTATTATATGTTGCTCCCGCCTGTGTGTCTGGGTGGGGTGAACAGAGAAGTGCCAACATAAAAGGTCAGTATTGTATAAATTGGTAAAAGTGTTTACTAGTGTTAGAGGTACAATAAGATAGTGGTATTACAAGTGGCACTGGTTAAGCAAACTCACACAACAGCACAGATAATTAATTCAGCAATCCAAAAAGTATAATAATATACCCTCCACCTACAACTGATAATGCAGGAAAGTAGTGCTTGTTGAACTCACATAAAAGCACAGTTAGCTAAAGTGGTTAACATGAAAAATGAACAAAGCATATCCCCCTACATTGAGTGGATTTGCCTCTATCCAAAGCAACAAGTGCCATATCTCTGCTTTCTCTTCCCTCTGCTATCTGCATGACTCACTCCTAATAGGCTAAGCCAACTGCACAGCATTCTGGGTGACAGCCTGCCCTCTTCCAGCACACAGCATGAGACTCACATGCCACAGCTAAGCCTGGTTACAGGGGGCGTGTGTCCCTTTCCCCCATTCAGCTCTCACATTACATGAAGCTCTGTGCTCTAGCTATGCAGTGTGTATCATTTCAGATCCCTGTCCTCGGCCTAGTGCTGCTGAGAAAAAAAACTTTGATCTGTGTACTGTACTGATGTACAGATGTAGAGGAGAGATGGCTACATAGAAATGGTTACAACATATTTGGGAGGATTTGTTTAATCTCTGTGTATCACCTGAAGCTAGTCACTTTATGTGTAAGGTTCTACAGACACTTTAATTCAGCATAGTACTACATTACGCTAGCCCCTGATGACAACTGTTTGGCTGAAATGCATCGGACAGAATCAGGAATGATGTCAGAAGTTGGTGTATTCTGGTGGAGCTATACCTGAGCTGGAGTATTAAATTAATGTTTTACTGTTATGTTACTAATAAAATTTGTAATAATCTTCAGAACTAGAGTGTAGATTGTTGTGTTCTCTCTTGGGTCTGATACTGAGTCACATACTGAGTGGCCCTGTCCATCGTCCCTTTGATTCAGTGAAGTTGTCCTGTCCCCTTAGTAGAAATACACCCCCAAAGCATAATTGTTTCCACCTCCATGTTTGACGGTGGGGATGATGTTCTTGGGGTCATAGGCAACATTCCTCCTCCTCCAAACACTGCGAGTTGAGTTGATGCTAAAGAGCTTAATTTTGTTCTCATCTGACTTTCACCCAGTTCTCCTCTGAATCATTCAGATGTTCATTAGCAAGCTTCAGACGGGCCTAAACATGTGCTTTCTTGAGCAAGGGAACCTTGCGGCGCTGCAGGATTTCAGTCCTTCAAAATTTAGTGTGTTACCAATTGTTTTCTTGGTGACTGTGGTCCCAGCTGCCTTGAGATCATTGACAAGATTCTCCCGTGTAGTTCTGGGCTGATTCCTCACTGTTCTCATGATCATTGAAATTCCACAAGGTCAGATCTTGCATGGAGCCCCAGACCGAGGGAGATTGACAGTTAATTTGTGTTTCTTCCATTTGCAAATAATCACACCAACTGTTGTCACCCTCTCACCAAGCTGCTTGGCAATTGTTTTGTAGCCCATTCCAGCCTTGTAGGTCTACAGTCTTGTCCCTGACATCCTTGAACAGCTCTTTGGTCTTGGCCATGATGGAGAGATTGATTGAAATTGATTGATTGCTTCTGTGGACAGATGTCGTTTATACAGGTAACAAGCTGAGATTGGGAGCGCTCCCTTTAGGAGAGTGCTCCTAATCTCAGCTCATTACCCATATAGAAGACACCTGGGAGCCAGAAATCTTGTTGATTGATAGGGGATCAAAATCTTATTTCACTCAATAAAATGCAAATCAATTTATAACTTTTTTTGAAATGCCTTTTTCTGGATATTTTTGTTGTTATTCTGTCTCTCATTGGTAAAATAAACCTACCAATAAATTATAGACTGATTATTTCTTTGTCAGTGGGCAAATGTACAAAATCAGCAGAGGATCAAATACTTTTTTCCCTCACTGTATATTGTTTACTAGGAGTTTTCCCGTATGTGACAGGGTCGCTTTAAGAAAAAGTAACTCTTTTCCGAGAGAGTTTAACATTGCAGTAGGAATTTGTTAAAGGGACAGTTTAGAAATAAATTATGCATCTTTTAGCTTTTCTTTAATCTAGGAAATGATTATGGCCTTGCATCCAGGGTTTACTTCATGAAATATTCATATATTCTGAGATTTAGTCCTTAGCATGGGAACAGCTGTAACTTCTGTAGTTTGAGCAAAAAAAGGAATAAACCTAGAATAAATAATATTAAGAAGATATTTTATATAAGTAAATTTTTAAAGTGTATGTCCAGCTATAAAGTTTTTTATTTCTTTTTTAGCTTTGGATAGAGTAGCATAGGGATAGAACATCTTTCAGGTTTTTACAAAAGAGAAAAATAATGGAAACTCTTCAAAAGCAAATGAGACGGAAATAAAAATGTGTTTCTTTAAAGTAAAGGAAGGCTACCCTCGCCATGTTTTTATTTTTGTATGTGTTGCTGTTGCAGATTTCCCCTGCTTCTCTGGTGAAACTATTATCAGAGGGACAAGAAGTTACAGTAAAGTCTCTCTACCTGGATAGCAGAAAAACCCCAAAGGAATTCTTATAATCCTCCACTCTATCCAACACTACAAAAACATTTTTCTTGGCTTGACATACACTTTAAACAAAATAAAATCTCAAACCTATTTATTATGTTGTTTTATATGTCGTTACTTTCATAGGTTGACCATGCTGTTAAGCTCATTATCAGTTGCCTATATTGTAATATATGTATATACACTATAAAAAAAGTATTTTTTAGGTTTAAACACTATAACAATTAGAATTAATTGGCATTTACTGTCTTGCAAATATAAATGTATACACAAAGCAGATCAGTGTCAAAGAGGTTAGCATGCTTGTCTTACTACATTGGGTAAATATGGGTTAACCTCCTACCAAAGACACTTTCTGTGAATGTATTTATTTTTTGATTTTTACTATGGTTTTCTCCAGTTTTCCTCCAGGTGCTCCAGTTCCCAACCAAAAGCATATTAGTAGGTAAATTGGTATGTATTCAAGTGTCCCTAAAATGTGTTTGCATGACTGCAGAGACTGGTAGGTATGATTTTAAAAGTCCTGTTAATCAATGAGCGATACGTTAGTGCTATGGCATTTAACATAAATATAGAATTTGATTGGTTAACGCTCACAGAGCGAGTCCCTTGAAAGACTTCACTGGTGGCAAATAGGATCTGTTAAGTCTAAAGTGGCATGCCAATTGTAGGACTAAAATGGGTTATCTGTCAGAGATAGCACCAGAGATTGAGATAGGAATGCAGTCAGAAAGTTTAGCCAGAGCATGTTACCATTGGTAATTTGAGAAGAAGACAAACAAGTAGATAGGAAGCTTTCTTTTGGTGGTATTTGATCATCTCTCACAATGATCATCTGATCATTTTGAAAAATAAATACATTTTTTTTTTTACTTTTTGCTATAATAAATATCCCCTAAAATATATATATATATATTTTTCAGTTTAGGCCAATATGTATTCTTCTACATATTTTTGGTTTAACCACTTCAATACCAGGCACTTAAACACCTTCCTGCCCAGACCAATTTTCAGCTTTCTGCGCTGTTGCACTTTGAATGACAATTGCGCGGTCATGCTACACTGTACCCAAACGAAATTTTTATCATTTTTTCCCCACAAATAGAGCTTTGTTTTGGTGGTATTTGATCACCTATGGGATTTTTATTTTCTGCTAAAAAAAATAAAAAAAGACCAACAATTTTGAAAAAAAACATATTTTTTTTGTTTCAGTTACAAAACTTTTTAAATAAATAATTTTTTTCCTTCACTGATGGGGCTGCACTGACGGACACCGATGAGGTGGCACCAATGAGGTGGCACAGATGAGGTGGCATTGATGGGCACTGATGATGGGCACTAATATGCGGCACTGATAGGTGGAACGGATAATCGGCACGGATGGGCACGGATAGGCGGCACAGATGGGCACGGATAGGCGGCACAGATGGGCACGGATAGGCGGCACGTATGGGCGCTGATAGGCGGCACATATGGGCACTGATAGGCGGCACGAATGGGCACTGATAGGCGGCACGGATGGGTACTGATAGGCGACACGGATGGGCACTTAAGGCGGCATGGATGGGCACTGATAGGCGGCACGGATGGGCATGGATGGGCACTGATAGGTGGCACGGATGGGCATAGATGGGCACTGATAGGTGGCACGGATGGGCACTGATGTACTGTAATGGATGCCAATCAGTGGCCAAACAAAAATGCCTGCCAATCAGTGATGCCCATTGTGGGCACTGATTGGCATCCATTGTGGGTACTGATTGGCATCCATTAGGGGGCACTAACTGGCATCCCTGGTGGTCTAGGGTGGCATACCTGGTGCTGGCATCCCTGGTTGTCCAGTGGCATCCCTGGTGGTCCAGTGGGGGCATCCTCGGGGGGGCTGTGCTGATAATCGATCAGCACAAACCCCCCCTGTCAGAGGAGCAGCCGAACGGCTCTCCTCTACTCGCGTCTGACAGACGCGAGTGAGGAAAAGCCGATGACCGGCTTTTCCTGTTTACACTGTGATCAGCCGTGATTGGACACGGCTGATCACGTGGTAAAGAGTCTCCGTCGGAGACTCTTTACCTAGATCGGAGTTGCGGGGTGTCAGACTGACACCCCGCAGCAACGATCGCCGCGATGCGCGCCCCCGGGGGCGCGCAGCGGCTCAAAATCCTGAGGACGTCATATGACGTCCTGTCAGGATTTTGCAACCACTTTGCCGACGTCAATCCGCTATAGGGCGGGCGGCAAGTGGTTAAAAAAAAAATTGCGAAATATTGATTGGTTTGCGCAAAATTTATAGTGTCTAAAAAATGGGGGATTGTTTTTTTGATTTTTTTTTTTTACTAGTAATGGTGGCGATCTACGATTTTTAGCAGGACTGCGACATTGCGGTGGACAGATCTACACTTTTTTTGGAACCAGTGACATTTATACAGTGATCAGTGCTTTAAAAATGTCACTGGCAGGGAAGGGGTTAACACCAGGGGCGATCAAAGGGTTAAATATGTTCCCTGGGAGGTGATTATAACTGTATGGGGCTGGGCTGACTGGAGGAGGAGAGAGGTCGTTGTTCCTAATCACTAGGAACAGACGATCACTCTCAGCTCCCCTGTCAGAATGGTAATCCACTGTGTCTACACTGGCAGATCCCCGTTCTGCCTCTATGTTGATCGATCGCGGGTGGCCAGCAGAAATCGGCCCGCTGGCCATGCGCAAGGGCTCCGGGGCCGGGCCGCGGGTGCGCACGTCTGCTATATCTATTGCACGAAGCGATGTACAATGACGGCAATTTGCGTAATATAGCCAACCTTCTGCAGTACAACTGCGGCGGCTGGTCTTTAAGTGGTTAAAGAAGATGTTTTGGAGCAAAGCAAGAGAAGGCTATGTCACCCATCGAGTGTAGGCGAGTAGAGGGCACACACCGAAGACCAGAATTTGTGGAGCAGAGGTTATGAGAGAGGGAGTAAGTTGTTAAAAGTTCAGAGAGATAATGAAGTGCCAAGCCATTAAGAGCCTTATAGGTGGGCATCTTAAAGTCTATGCAAAGCCTGATGGGTAGCCAGTGCAAGGACTCAAGGATAGGGGTAATATGATCACTTGTACCGGACCTAGTCGGGATTTTGAACATAATGAAGTTAATTAATAGTAGACATGTGCATTAGTTTTCGTCCGAATGCATTTTCGTCCGAATTTCAGGTATTTTCGTTATCGACAAACGAACGAAAACGAAAGCACAGAATCCGAAAACCGAAAGATCCGACATAAACAAATGCTTTATTTTCATTTTTGTTGCGACAACAGTTCGATATAGATAGGAGATTTGACGTGACGCTGACAACAACAATCTTTGTCTATCGAACCTGTGGTCGAATGTGCCTAACCTTAACTCTATTAGTCCAAGATTATTCTACATGAGAGAAAAGATTCGACATTATAGACAGAAAAGATTCGACATTATAGAGAGAAAAGATTCGACATTATAGAGAGAAAAGATCGCTGCTTGGAATTGGGTGGGGGAAGTAAAATAAAAATAATGATGATGATGAATGTTATTGGCTGATTGTAACCAAAGAGGAGGAGCAATAAAATAGCTAGAACTAACTTGACAATTCAACATGAACGACGAAGATTCGACAAAGCATCGAAAAACATGTGTCTGTCGAAAGTTAGAAGATTTGACGGTGCAGCAAAACTGTACGACGCTGCAATCGTACCTTTCCGGTCAAATGCATCCGCCCATAGGCTATAGAAGAATTCTAATGTTGGTTGACTAGTAATAGTAATTAATAAATATAATTATTACTAGTCATACAACATTAGAATTCTACTATAGCTTGTAGGCGGAACATTCGACCGGAAATGTATGATTGCAGCGTAGTACAGTTTCGCTGCTCCGTCGAATCTTGTTTGAACATTCGACAGACACCATAAGCCTTCAATGACAGATTCGACCTTAATTCAGATTTTCGGACTAATGCAATTTCTAACGAAAAATGAAATAAATAAAAACGAATTTCGCGAGTAACTAAATAAATTTATTTTTCGGACGAAAACAAAATTCCGAAACAAAATATTTCAGTGTGCACAGTCTAATTAATAGTGGATTTAGGTACTCCAGCGAGTAGAACATTGCAGTAGTCCAGTCAGGAGAACACAAATGTGTAGATCAGCTTTTCAGCTACAGTGTATGATAGCATAGGACGCAACTGAGCAATGTTTCTCAAGTGGAAAAAAGATGTTCTGACAACATTTTGTACATGTGGATCAAAGGTTAAACTAGCATCAAATATCAACCCTAGATTTTTCAATTTAGACTGAAGCTCAAGTACAGCGCCATCTATAGATATGCTATAACACATCAAGTAAGTTATTTACACATAACTAAATATTGTGTTTACCATAATAAAAAATATTTAAAAAAAAACAAGGAAAAAAACAGTAATGAAGTAAAAATGTATAATTCTTTAATGATCTCTATTTTCATTGTCGGAAACATTAAAAGCTGTTATCTATGTTAGGTCTTCAGTCATAAAAATTATCATAGATTAATCTATTAAAGGGGTTGTAAAGGTTCGTTTTTTATTTTCTAAATAGGTTCCTTTAAGCTAGTGCATTGTTGGTTCACTTACCTTTTCCTTAGATTTCCCTTCTAAATATTTTTTTTCTTTGTTTTCTTTGTCTGAATTTCTCACTTCCTGTTCCTCCTCAGTAAGCTGTTCAGTAAGCTGTTCTGGCTGACTCCACACAACTCGGATGATGGTGTGAAGTTTAGTGAGGAGAAACAGGAAGTGAGAAATTCAGACAAAGAAAAAAAACATTTAGAAGGTAAATCAAAGGAAAAGGTAAGTGAACCAACAATGAACTAGCTTAAAGGAACCTTTACAACCCCTTTAAATAATTGTAGAATTTGTGAGTTGGTTCAAAATTCATGCTGTTTTACTAATCACTTCAGATAATAAAGACCAACGTTTCACATATCATCCAGTCACAAAAGCAGTGTCTTCTATCAGAACATGTACATAAACATGAGAATTTTTTGTAACAGAGTGATTCATAAAGTGCTCCTAAGTTGGCTGCCTCTAATATATGATACTTCACTTTGCTACTGAACCAAAAACATTCTTTGGCTTCTTAGCTTTCTTAGGATCTTCAATTTTGTGGTTTGCTGAGCCAGGCTGATGTGGAGGATAGGGCTTGAGAAATAACTGAAGTGTTTACTTGTCCGTCATGTTCTCTGTCATGGAGCTTTGTAGCAGCTTGCCATTAGCTAGGAGATTTTTCTCTATCTTGCAAAGTTAGAGTGACAGGTTTATCTTATTCTGCAGAACTGTCTTTTTTCCAATCTATAGCATTTTTGCAAATGTACACGTCTAACAGAGTTTTAAAAGGTAAAAAAAGTTATTTGTAAGTTCAGAAAAGATGGAAAATAAAGAGGCAGATCCAGGAAACCAATTTTAAATTGTCAAGCCTATTTATACTTCCAATGAAGGCTAACAGTCTTATAGAATTCAACAGCAACACTGATTCTGTAGATTAAAAAGTAAGTCTGCTTCATATAGATTGGTCATCTTACCCTTTAACCCCCTTGGGTCCTGGTGTAATCAAAACCTTCGTGATCAGAGCAAGTATTGGTGTATGTGGTAGTTTACTCAACAGTAACATTTTACCCACTTTGTACCAAAAGAATTTCACAATATTTTTTTATCACATACAATATGAGTTATTATTTTTTTTTAAATGTAATAACTTGAATGCATTTTCATAAATTTTCAGTTAGAATTAGTAAATCATTAAATATAGTTTTAGTTAATGAGTAACATATCTTGCATAACTATTACTATTTGAAATATTTGTTTATATTGTTTTTATTGAGAAGTTTTCACAATATAAAACAGATTATAAAACTGTATAATGGGTACAGATAAGAGGATTAACCTCCACAAGACATCTGACAAAGTCTGTTATAAACAGTATAAATGTACAGTAAACTATTTTAAATATTTTCTCTTATTGAGTTTGTCCTATTTGTTTTGATAACAGAGACCCAAAATATTTGTAGGTTTTGATACATGAGTGTTGTATTTTCAATACACAAATGCATATTTTTTAGACACTTAAGCCCTGTACACACGATCGGTTTGTACGATGAAAACAGTCCGATGGACTGTTTTTATCGGACAAACCGATCGTGTGTGGGCCCCATCGTACTTATTTCCATCGGTGAAAAAAAATAGAACATGTTTTAAATTTTTCCGATGGAAAAAAAAATCTATAGAAAATTCCTATCGTCTGTGTGGAACTCCATCGGAGAAAAAACCCACGCATGCTCATTGCTCAGACTGAATTAGGAGACGGGAGCGCTCGTTCTGCTAAAACTAGCGTTCATAATGGAGATAGCACATTCGTCATGCTGTAACGGACTGAAAAGCACGGAGACTGAAAAGCGTGAATCGGCTCTCACCAAACGTTTACTAACACGCGGTAACACGAAATCAGCAAAAGCAGTCCAAAGGGTGGCGCCATTGGATTTGAACTTCCCATTTACAGTGCCGTCATACGTGTTGTACGTCACGGCGTTTGGGACGGTCGGAATTTTGTCTGATGGTGTGTAGGCAAGACTGATGGAAGTCAGCTTCATTGGAATTCCGATAGAAAAATCCATCGGATTTGATTCCATCGGAAATCCGATCGTGTGTACAGAGCGTAAGAAGGGACATTTTCAAAGGTTTTTTTCAGGGACCTCTATTTGGATGTTTTTTTCTAGTACAGTAATAGCAAATGCATCTAAAGTGTGCAGCAAATCTTCACTTCACTGTTTTCATGTGCCACAGTCTCTGCAGAATCTTTAACTTGTGACACTTTCAGGAGTTTTGAATGCCTGCGTCCAATAATGTGCACCTGTGGTTTCATCTACTAACCCAAATGACACTAAAAAACACAATAGTGATGGGATGAACAATTCAGAGCAGCAAGGGACCAGACATTTGACACATCTGGAAGTGTGTCTGATGTGAAGATTGTGCTGGAGGCTGTAGAACTTGAAGACTATAAAGCAAGGAGTCACAAAACAGGCAAGCAATCAGAGGTTTCTTTTGAAGGTACTTTTTGTTGGAGCATGGAGCTGCATATAAAAAAAAAATCTAATTAACATCCCCCTTCCAGGGGAACCTGAAGTAGAACTAAAGGCATTTTTTCATTTTGAATGGAGTAAGTGAGGGTTGTAACTTTTGTCAGGATTTTTTGCGATCTGTGTACCATTGCGGTGATTTCCCTTCACTTCCTGTCCCATAGCCCCAATCAGAAGTGAGAGAAAATTCCTCCAAAATAAGGAAATCCCTGATTGTCACCAGGGTCAACAGAACTATTTGGAAGATTCCCCCTCTATTTTCAGTGAATTCACCTAATGGTACACAGACCACAATAAAAACCTGGCAGGTGTTCTACTTGCTCTCCATTCTATAAAAAAAATAAAAAATTGTTTTGTCTTTAGTTATACTTTAATTTACAATTGGGTCATCATGAATGTTTAGTTCCCAGTGCCTGTGTTGGCTTTTCATTATTTGAAATCTTATAACACCATGATTTATTTCTGCAGCTCTGTACAAATTAATAAAACATACAAAAAACATATACCGTACAGAATTATTGAAGGAATCAAAAGAACTAAGCAGTCTAGAATCCTAAAAGGAAAAAAAGTAAATGAGTTTTGCCAGTTGTGGTTCTATCATGTAAATTAATATAGTGATGGGAGAAATAATATTAGGAGATGTTAAAAATTTGTATTAAAATTAGTATTATTTTCTGAAATAATGGTGTCTGACACAATTTTTAAAGACTTGGAGATTTGGTGAATGTCTAATAGCATATAGATGAGAGTTCTAGAAAAGTAACCCAACAGATTTTGGAGTATTGGTTAAACACCTGAGTGGAAATAAAAACAGAGAAGTGAAAAAGGCCTCAGAGATAATCATGGTCTTTTTATCTGAAACAGAATTTTGGATTGTGGACAGAATGGAGCAAATTTGTAAGTAAAGCCCAACTCCAGGAACTACAAAAACGACCCTTGTAATGGGACCCCCCTCCTTGCATGGGTTAAATGCTTTCTATCTATGGGGGATGAACCTAGAGTTAGTGTAAGGGCAGGGGGTTTGGGGCACTGCAAGGACAGTTTTTTTATTTTCCAGAGTTGAATTTTAATAGGTTGGAATAAAATAAAAAAATGCTTTTTGCTACTGATCTTTCCCTTTTTGTTGAATCCCCCATGTTTTAAGGCAAAAACTGTCACCTAGACAATGCTTGCTTATTGCTTTACCCCTTGTTACTGACGCTTATCCCTCTAGATCAGGGGTCTTCAAACTATGGCCCTCCAGGTGTTCAGGAACTACAATTCCCATCATGCCTAGTCATGTCTGTGAATGTCAGAGTTTTACAATGCCTCATGGGATTTGTAGTTCTGTACCAGCTGGAGGGCCGTAGTTTGAGGATCCCTGCTCTAGATTATAAGCTTATACAGTATATGCCAAATTTCATGTTTATATATATATATTTTTTTTTTTAATTTTAAAATACATATACAAACAGCTACACAGGGTATGTAATATGGAAACATATATTTAGGTATATCAAACAATTAAATATTTGTCTTGTCTGGTTACTGTCTTGTAACTTCACTATGTGCAGGGGCGGACTGGGCCGGGTGGAAAGGTGGAGATTTCCCCCCAGGCCGCTTACATTATCTTTAAAATGGCCGCGGCCCACGGCGCTGGCTGTCTGTAAATTTTTTATTTATTTTTTTGCTAGAACTCGGCCGCGGTGGCTGCCGATTGGCTGGCTGGCTCCTGCTGCTGCACTGCATTATGGGAGTTGTAGTTCGGCCGCGGCAGCCACCGATTGGCTGGCTGGCTGCTGCTGCACAGGCTGTGCTGCATTGTGGGAGTTGTAGTTTGGCCGCGCTAAAGTTAAGGAACTTATCAGCGCAGCAAACTACAACTCCCACCTCCCAGGAGTCTCAGAGGCAGCCAGGTCATGTGGCACGTCAGGGGAGGGACACGGTACGAGCGGGCTGGGGCTGGCTGCAGAGAGACGTGACAAAGAGAGAGAGAGAGACTGAAAGGCTGCAAAAGTAAGATGTGATGACCTGCCTCTGTCAAAACTTTATTACTGTATGGTCTGTATCCCCTTCAGTTGTATGCATAGGATAGAAGCCAGCCGACTCAGCCACCACCCCCCCTGCCGCCAGCAGACTCCGTCAGCCACCCCCCGCCAGCGGACTCATCCAGCAACCCCCCCTCATCTAGCAACCCCCGCCAGCGGACTCATCCAGCAGCCCCCCTCATCTAGCAACCCCCCACCAGCGGACTCATCCAGCAGCCTCCTCTCATCTAGCAACCCCCCGCCAGCGGACTCATCCAGCAGCCTCCTCTCATTTAGCAACCCCCCGCCAGCGGACTCATCCAGCAGCCCCCCCTCGTCTAGCAACACACACCCCCCCGCGCACAGACGCACATAGCCACCCCGACCCCCCCATCTGGTTAGGGTTAGCGGAGCCGACTGATCCAGGAGGACCCCCGCCCACTGTCTGCTTGGCACTAACCTGCTGCCGTATAACGACGGCGGCTGATTGGCAAGGTATTAATGGGCCACTTGACTGGACTTGCCCCCCAGGCCTAAGGCTGCCAGCCCTCCCCTGACTATGTGGTTTGACTATATACATGTACAACAGAAAAAACTTTACTCAAAACAATCTGAGTGAGAAAAGCAAATAGTAGCGCTAAAAAACAATAAAACTATATAATAGTGTAATAAACTCAATAACACCACTAAGCTAATAAAGTTGTAGTCAAGTTCCCGACATATTTTGCTTATGCTTAGTCATGGGACTCTTTATTCTTATATGTGCAATATTGAGGACTATCACGGTGATTCAGCTGAGATTGCTTTTTTCATTTGTGGGATCATACACAAGCGAATTTAGCCTGACACAAGAGTGAAAGGCAAATTTATTTGGTGAGTGCGTTTTTCAAAGGGGAAGTTTACAGAAATAAGGAATTTTTTCACCGATTTCATCATTTATGTTATGGACTTTATATCACTTGTCACGTGGTGTTATTGAGTTTATTACACTATTATATCGTTTTATTGTTTTTTAGCGCTACTATTTGCTTTTCTCACTCAGATTGTTTTGAGTACATTTTTTTCTGTTTTAAAATTTTATTCACTAAGTGGCAGCTATGGTTACTTGCACATTTTTTTCATTGGCACAGTGGTGATAGAGGTTATTCAGGGCGTTTATATCCAATATCAACAACACATTATATACATGTATAGTATGTTCTTGGTACTTGAAAAAGTAGGATTTTTAAAACAGCTTACCTGTAAAATCCTTTTCTTGGAGTACATCACGGGACACAGAGCAGCATAGTCATTACTATGTGGGTTATATAGAATTACCTTCAGGTGCTGGCACTGGCAACTTCCAAAACAGGAAGTACCCTCCCCTATATAAGCCCCTCCCATCCGGGAGTACCTCAGTTTTGTAGCAAAGCAATACGTGT
Organism: Rana muscosa; assembly: GCA_029206835.1. NCBI lineage: Eukaryota > Metazoa > Chordata > Amphibia > Anura > Ranidae > Rana > Rana muscosa. Next base: position 714,151,221 of record CM055118.1, read on the forward strand.
CCCCAAAAGAGGGGTGGGAGCTCTGTGTCCCGTGATGTACTCCAAGAAAAGGATTTTACAGGTAAGCTGTTTTAAAAATCCTACTTTCTTGTTCATACATCACGGGACACAGAGCAGCATAGTCATTACTATGTGGGCCATCCCAAAGCAATGCCAAATGAGGGGGGGATACACCATACATAAGCTGGGCGCCATCAGGCATGAGGATCTTTTGCGGCCTGCAACACACTGCGCCCAAAGGCGACATCCTCCTGACTTCTAACGTCCACCTGGTAGAACCTAGTAAACGTGTGTCCTGAAGACCATGTTGCGGCCTTACAGATTTGAGCCAGGGAGGCCTGGTGATGCACTGCCCATGAAGTTCCAACTGCTCTCGTGGAGTGCGCCCTAACTTTGAACGGAGGCGGTCTACTTCTCAAGCCATAGGCTTGTATTATGACCTGTCGAATCCACTTGGCTAAAGTAGATTTTGATGCTGCCTGACCCTTTCTGGGGCCTTCCGGCAGAACAAACAAAGAATCCGTTCTACGAATCTGAGCAGTGGCTTTTAGATAAGCTTTAACTGCTCTTACTACATCCAAAGAATGCAATAACTTTTCCTCTACCGAGCTTGGTTTGGGGAAAAAAGAAGGAAGAACCACATCCTGGTTCAAGTGAAACCTCGATACCACCTTAGGAAGAAAGGCTGGGTGAGGGCGTAATACTACTCTGTCCTTATGAATAACCAGATATGGCTCCTTACAGGACATGGCGGCTAATTCCGACACTCTTCTAGCCGAGCATATGGCTACTAAAAATATCAATTTTCTGGTGAGTAGAACCAAGGAAATGTGCCGCAAAGGTTCAAACGGCTGCTTCTGCAGAACCGACAGAACCAAATTTAGGTCCCATGGGCATATGGGAGCTTTAATCGGTGGAATAATACGAGTCACCCCTTGTATAAAGGATTTGACAAGTGAATGTATAGCCAGGGGCCTTTGAAATAGTATTGATAAGGCCGAAACCTGGCCCTTGATAGTACTTAAGGCAAACTTCCTGTCTACGGCCCACTGCAGGAAGTCCAGAATTCTGCCTATAACTTACTTACGTGGATGCCATTTTCTGGCCTCGCACCAAGTGATGTACGCCTTCCAAACTCTATAGTAGATCTGCCTGGATACAGGCTTCCTGGCATTGATTATAGTTGATACCACAGAGTTAGAGAGACCTCTCTTCTTTAGGATGTGGGATTCAATAGCCAGGCCGTTAAACTTAGAGTTAGTAAGGAAGGGTGGTATATCGGTCCTTGCGAAAGCAGGTCCGGACGACGTGGAAGGGTCCAAGGACTCCCCACAGACATTTTGATAATCTCCGCGTACCAGGCCCTTCGGGGCCACGCTGGAGCCACCAGGATCACCGGCTTCTTTTCCAACCTGACTCTGCAAAGGAGTCGAGGCAACAATTGTAGCGGAGGGAATGCATATATCAGTCTGAACTGATCCCAAGGGAACACCAGAGCATCCGAGTCGCAAGCGAGGGGATCCCTTGTCCGGGAGACAAATCTGTCCACCTTTGTGTTGAATCTGGATGCTAGCAGATCTACATCCGGTGTTCCCCACCGCTGACATATTGCTCGGAAGACCTCGGGATGAAGGGACCATTCCCCTGGGCATAACTGTTGGCGACTCAGAAAGTCCGCCTTCCAATTCTCCACCCCTGGAATGAAGACAGCTGATATACATGGGACATGCTTTTCTGCCCATTCCAGGATGTGACTTACTTCCCTCTGGGCTGCACGACTCCTGGTGCCTCCCTGATGATTGATATATGCCACTGCTGTGGCATTGTCTGATTGAATTCTGACAGGGGACCCTTGGAGTCTGGATGTCCAGGCTACTAGGGCATACCGGGCTGCTCGTATCTCTAAGAGATTGATGGGCAGGGTTTTTACTACATTTGACCATCTGCCCTGGAGAGACCATTGCTCCAGTACTGCCCCCCAGCCTATAAGGCTGGCATCTGTAGTGACCACCTTCCAAGATATCGGACTGAAGGGTTTTCCCTTCTGGAGATTCTGGGGGATCAACCACCAGCAGAGACTCTTCCGAACGGAAGGGGACAAAGCCATCGGGAAGTCTAGAGCCTGAATTTTTCCGTTCCAGGCTGACAATATGGCCCTCTGTAAATTCCTTGAGTGGAATTGGGCGTATGGCACAGCTTCGAATGATGCTACCATCTTTCCTAGCAGCCTCATGCACAGGCGTATGGACGGCTGTCTTTTTGCACAAAGCAGACGGACCAAGCCCCTCAAAGAGGATACCTTGTCTAGAGGTAAGAAAATCTTCCTCTGGTCTGAATCCAGCCGTAGCCCTAGATATACCAGGTTTTTCACTGGCTGTAGGGCTGACTTGTCCAGGTTGATGACCCAACCGTGAGATTCTAGATACTTGATTGTATCGACAATTACCACTTCTAGCTTGGCAACTGAGTGGTCCATCAACAACAGGTCGTCTAGGTATGCCATTATCGTTACACCTCGTGTTCTTAGATCGGCCAATAGTGGGGCCAGAATTTTTGTGAACACTCGTGGTGCTGTGGCCAGACCGAATGGTAAGGCTCTGAACTGAAAATGGCGCCCTTCTACTGCAAAGCGTAGAAATTTTTGATGACCTGGAAAGATGGGAACATGCAAGTAAGCATCTTTGATGTCGATCGAGGCTAACCATTCCTCCCCCTGTAGGGCAGCGGTGACCGATCGGATCGACTCCATCCGGAAAGACCGGACGTTTAGAAATTTGTTTAGACTCTTTAGGTCCAATATGGGTCTTATGTCCCCGTTTGGCTTCGGGACTGTGAAAAGGTTTGAGTAGAAACCCAACCCCCACTCTTCCATAGGAACCTCCATAATTACTCCTTGGAGCAATAGTTGTTCTAACGCCAATAGGAGAGACCCTCTTTTCAGAGGGTCTCTTGGCATGCCTGACCACATAAAATGGGAAGGAGGAGACTCTTTTAACTCCAACTTGTATCCCAGAGTTACTGCGGAGAGCACCCATCTGTCTTTGATCGTCTCCCGCCAGGTCTCTGCGAACAACTGAAGTCTTCCCGCCACCCGTTTGAGTGGGGGCAGCCCTTCATAGGCTTGACTTGGAGGCTGGTTTAGTACCCCTTCGGATCCAGGGTTTCTTATTACCCTGTGACTGTCCCTGATTTTTACCCCCTGAGTTTGACCGAGGAGGCCGTCGGAACTGCTTAGTAGCAGACGTCGCAGGGATAGGAGAGGTAGTCCTCTTAAAAGATGGACCCCTAGACCTCTTCTTACTCGGTAAGAGAGTACTTTTACCACTGGAAATCTTCTGGATATACTTATCCAGGTCCTCGCCAAAAAGGCGTTCCCCATGAAATGGGAAGCTAACTAAGAGTTTCTTACAGGGAGCTTCAGCAGACCAGTTTTTGAGCCACAGAAGCCTACGCATATGTACCAAAGACAGCGTGAGGCGGGAGGCCTGATGGATAGAATCCTTGATGGCGTCAACCGCAAAGCATAATGCTCTAGGCAGATCAGCCAGAGCCTGGGCCTGCTGGTCTGGCAAATCCCTCAGGACCATTTTCATCTGATCCTTTAAAGCTTGGCAGACCCCAATAGCTGCCACTGCTGGCTGTGTAACAGCCCCTGCTGTGGAAAAAGCAGATTTTAATAAAGATTCCAATTTTTTTATCTACTGGATCTTTGAACATTTGAACATTATCTACTGGACATGTCAGTGATTTGTTCACAGAAGAGATGGCTGCATCCACCGTAGGAACATTCCATCTCTGGGTGAACTTTTCCTCCATGGGATAGATCACCGGAAATTTCTTAGGCGGAACAAATAGTTTATCAGGATGTTCCCAGTCCTGGTATATAAGTCCTTCCAATAATGGATGTATTGGAAAGGAGCAATTAACCTGGGGAGCTTTTAGCGACCCCAATGAGGAGACAGCAGTAGTTGATGGTTCAACAAGAGGCATTTTAAATGCAGATCGAACCATGTCAGTTAGGGTCTGGACCCACAATCTTTCAGTCTGTGATGCTGAAAATGGTTCATCTACTGTCGATTCCTCAAAAACAGAGTTAACCTCCTTCTGATCCCCTTCAGGTAGGTCGGTCCCTTCCTGGGACTGTTGCTCTGCCAACAGGCACTCTAATGGAGGTGATGGAGATCTGGCGCGCTTTCTTTCCTGCAGAGAAGAAGCGATCAATGCTGCCAATCTCTGCTCCAATCCCTCCAGAGTTGAGGCAAAAACCTCCTCTGTTATATATGCAGGAGCAGGTGGACTGAGGACAGCCGCAGTACCTGGCACTCCCGGGGGTTCCTTATGGGTATTAACCTCTGATTTCTCAGGGGAGGAGGGTGCAGATGACTGCTCCAGATCCTCAGACCCCGAAGAGAACCTGTACACAAGCCCAGATGAATACATGTTAACCTTGGCCAACACCTTAGACACTGGCAAAAAACTGAGGTACTCCCGGATGGGAGAGGCTTATATAGGGGAGGGTACTTCCTGTTTTGGAAGTTGCCAGTGCCAGCACCTGAAGGTAATTCTATATAACCCACATAGTAATGACTATGCTGCTCTGTGTCCCGTGATGTATGAACAAGAAAGTATGTATTTGCAAAATCTGTTATAGCCCTTGTTTGTAACAATTACATTGTACAACACCATAGGGAATGATGGTGCTATAAAAAATAATGAACAGTGTCACTTCAACGTCCGCTTTCCTATTTCTTTTTAACAGTCTCCTTATTTAATGACAATTTTCTTCTGATTACTGGAAGTCATGTTTGGAATTATAATTGCATTATGTACCCACTGGTTGAACAAAAAAATTGACTCATCTATGGGTTGCTTAAGGCACTCAAAATGCTGTACGCAGAATGTTTATCAATGCAGTGTTCCAGGTGTGAACAGACTCAATTAAAAAGAATTAAAAAAATTCTCATGTTCATAAATTTTGTCTGTGCTTAAAAATGCAACAAAATGGTCCATGTTTTCTATTAGCATCCCCCCCCCCCCCCCCCAAAAAAAAAAAAACAACAACTTGTTTTACTGTTTTGTCTTTCTATGTGCTTTTGCAAAAAAAAAGAAAAGAAAACCCTTCAAGAAGATTTAAGTACATTCTCCTAGTTAATACAATGCTGACTTGATACCCTTTCCATTTCACCATAAAGGATCAATCCTCACTGTCAACTTGATATATTATTGAAGTACTGCTTGAAGCAAAAATTACACCAGATTGCATGACACCAATGTACATGAAATAAATAAACTATAAAGCATTTGTAAGTACAGAATTGATCGGGATATGTGCTTTGTGGGTTTTAAAAGTAGTAAGAAAGTGTAATCAAGAACCAAGCTTTATATCTTGCTTTTGATAAAAGATAAAGTTGGCTTTAGCAATAAAAAATGGATGTTGTATAGGATTTAAATCACCATGAACAAAGCAATAAAGGTGATTGAAGTATACACACACCAAATGGTAGACACAAAACAAAGGCAAACAAAGGCATTAATAATGTACAAAGCCAAACAAAAATATCTAGGGCACCGATCAAATCTTGCGGGAAGATGTCCACAGGTTGTTCTTTAACTATTCTGTTTTACCAGTATATATGTTTTTGCACGTTATGATCACAAAGGACCAAAGGAACAACTCCTTGCATCTAAATTGTACAATTACTTTATCCACATTGCAATTTCAGAGGAAAAAATTTGACTGTCAATGAGAAAATCTGTATCTTTTTCTGCATAGCTAATTCTGAGGGTTGTAGTGTATTAAAGTCTAAATATCATTAGTTATATGGCTTACATAGTATTTTAGAACACTTAAGTGTAAAGGTTTCTAGTAGGAAATAGAAGAATGATATATATTGCGCTAACACCCAAAAATCTATCAGGTAGCAGCTAGCACAACACTAAACAAGTGCAAACCAAAGATAAAGATAAAATTATGTGTAGCGCTTAAAAATTTGTACTGCTACAAATTCATGTGTGAAAAAAAACAAACAATATGCATGATGTGAATGACCACAAAAGAGAAAATAAATAAATGGCAAACAGTGAAAAGTGATGTGAATATCACAAAGCTCAAATACTTTATAAGTCCTTATACTGTCATATAGAAGTTGGTGAAACGTGAATTGAAAAGTCCATGAAGGAATATTGAGGAAAAATAAACTTCTAAGACATGAAAAGGTATTCCACGTTACATCAGTGTTGAATGGAAAAACAACGATGAAACCACCACCGGTTGTGTAAAGGCTTAACGGGGTGAAGGGACTCAAATGGGCATATGCTCAATGAGTCAACAAGGCTTGTGGTATAAACACCAATGCATGGGACCTCTACCTCTGTATTCCAGATCAGAGTGGAAGATGGTCTATCCGTCCAAAAAATAACTCAGAACAGCAACCCTCAGAAATGGCCAGCGTGATGGACTGGGTCTTCAACAGTGTAACCAGAAAATAAAATACTTCACATAGTGTGAACTCGTAAAAATATTGTAAGTTTAATAAAATTGGGAACACTCACATTTAGTAGGTGAATTAAGCGCTTGAAATGTACAATATAGGCAACACAATGACATCCCAATGCGTTTCGTCTAAAGAGACATCATCTGGGGCATAAAGGTTTCTAGTAAGGCTGATGTCAGACAGGGGACATGGCAGAACCATTTTACTTACTTCTGTGTGTATGCATCGCATACTAACCCATTATGTGGCACTTACCTGCAAACGAAGCCAGCGATGTCCGTGATGTTTCCGTTGGTGGAAGCATCCATCTTTGTCCCTCTTCCTTCCGGGGCCACGGACTCTGTGACTGGCTGGAGCCGTGTGACATCATGCGCATGGGAGCTTACAGTCACGGCACACGCTGGGGAAGAAACAACACAGAGGGCCGTTTCCCCACTGCGCATGCGCCGATGACCTCATTGGCGCACTACAACATAGTTTCAGTACATATAGGTGAGCCTTCTTATAGGCTTACCTATATGTAAAAATTTCTCAGGGGGTTTACAACCACTTTAAAGGTATGCAAACCCTAACAATTAACTTCTCTTATTTGTTTTGGTGTATATACTTGATAAGTAAAATCAGTAAAAATACCCTTTGCTCTTGCTAGAAATCTAGGCACAACTTCCTCTGCTCTCTGACAAAAAAGCGTGAACTACATGTATCATCACAGGGTGATGCTGGGGATACACAAGTAACAGTGTGCCAACGTCCCGTTATTGTTTAGAAGAAATTAGAATAAAGATATGGACTTTATGAATAAACACGGGTCAAGAAGGTTGTCCCAAAGTTTCAGTAGATAGTTATGTACACCGGCGGAGTGAGTGAACTGACGTCACTATTTATTGTTGTAACAGTTGTAACAGTAACCAGCGATGTCCAATGGTGGAAAGGAGAGTGTTTGACTAAAACAGCCAATCACCTTTATGGACAAGGCTATGGTAAATGGTAGGGAACAAGAAACCACCGTGTGTGATCGAGTGGAGGTATAGTAGCCTGACTCAACACATGACAGGCTACTATACCCCTGCTTGATCACACACGGCTGGTTACTGTTACAACAATAAATAGTGACGTCAGTTCACTCACTCCGCCGGTGTTGATAACTATCTACTATTGTGTGTCCATCATCACCCTCCTGGTTGTGATATTTATCAGCCATACATGGCTTTGATTGCATGCCTGCACTGAGCCTATGATTTTTATTTTGAAACTTTGGGACAAACTTCTTGACCCGTGTTTATTCATAATCTCTACATTTTGTTATTTTTTAAATAAACTTTCCAACTATATACACAAGCTCCCGAAGAAGCGCATCAACGCGCAACATGTAGAGCAATTTTCTCTGAGCGACCTCCGAATATGACTCAACCTCTCCACGTATCCAAACAACCATTTGATTTATATCATTCTACGTGCTTCAAATCTTTTCGCTCGTTACATGTGGTATATGTATATGTATTAGAGGTGTTATGAGAGTCCTTGAGGTCACTCAACTTTATGGTTTTTAATGTGTTTGTATACAATGGATTTAACTTTATCCAATTAAAAACTTCAATTTTTTACTAAATATATGTGTGTGCCTACAAAGTCTATATCTTTATTCTAATTTCTTCCTCTGCTCTCTGTCTGTGCTTCAGTTTTATCAGTTACATTGTTTCCAGTTATTTCTAAGGACTACAGGATCGCTACCCTCTAGATTATGGAGAAAATAAGGGGAGGAGGTTTCTGTAGTCTTGTCCTAGGGTGACAATGCTACTTCTCCATAGAGACAATATGGTGAGTGTTGTCTCACCAGGACAGGAAGTCTGTTACTAACAGCATCACGAGGTAAAAATAGAGGGAAAGGAGCCTGAAGCAAACACCATATCTAAGGACTGGCAAGCTGAAATAAAAAAAAGTTTGTTCTTTTGCTTAGATATGCCTAAATATACCACTGATATCAGCTGTTCACTTTGTGGGAGTATAATCACTCCAGAGTCAACAGACTCTACTGAGGACACAGGAAGTGATATCACCATATTCTGATCATTATAATAACACATTTAAAGAAGCATGTAATGAAAATGATTACACAACGGCTTTTTAGTTATTTAGTGAGAGACTTTACATCACATAACAGCCTTCTTCCTTCCAAACTTCAAGTATCTACACTCAGGGCCGCCATCAGGGGAGTACAGGTAGTACACCTGTAAGGGGCCCGGAGGTCCCCAGGGCCCCGGATGGCAACTCCCCTTTTTTTTTTTTTTACAATTTTTTTTTTTGTAAGGGGCCCAGAGGTCCCCAGAGGCCTGGAGGTCCCCAGGGCTCCGGATGGATGGCAACCCCCCCTTTTTTTTTGTTCTTTTTTTTTTTTGTTTGTCTGCACACAAAGCCCTCCCGGCCACAACAATTCGCGACGGCAGCACCTCCCGTTTCTCAATTTGTTGAACCCCCCACTTCTCAATTCACAGCAGCCCCCCCCCGCCTCTCAATTTGCGGCGGCAGCACCCCCCCGGTTCTCCTCTGCTCCAGGGGGCCCATGCCTGAAGCTGTGTAAGGGGCCCCAAAATTCCCGATGGCGGCCCTGTCTACACTATACAAACTAAATACAAAAAAACAATACTGCTTAAATGTCTCTAAACTGCTAAAAAGCTAAACTTCAGACACACAGACACCAATTATTGTATTCATTGGTACACAATGAAATGTATTGTTTTTATGCAAACAATGTAAGCAGATGAATTTTGACTCTATCATCTTTTTACAATCCCTGTACAGCAGAAGTCATATTAGAAACATGGGAAACCGTTCACAGAAGCAATCATCTGTGCTGCAGTGCTCATGTACTAACAAGGGACATGCTATTAAGAGGAGTGAGCAGAGTGACAGAAAGATGATCTTATCAGTCTGCTGCCTTTTCACTGTCCAATCATTGATGGTAGAGAGGTAGACAAGACCAGTAAATGTTACTTACCTGTAACAGATAAAGTTCAGGTCTCTTGCCCTGCTAGGCAGGGTTGAACTATGTGGTTCTGTAAATCTCAGGACTGGATGGGCAGAAATGCATATCCTTTGGCACTGATCCCAGTTCTTAAAGATCATATACAGTACGTGCAATTTATAAATAATCAATCATTCAATCTCCATAACTGTGCATGTATTTGTCATTCACTTAGCCACATAGATAGCAATTATTACAATATTATTCTGTAAGTAGTAGATGGTAAGATATGCAGTTGTCTAATTTCTTGGATGAACGGCACACTTCTTCAGGGAAAACATTGGCATTTACATGTCTGGCACCCACATATCTCAGCAAGGAAAAAAATGCAGATGGTGAAGAAGGACATTGTCCTTTAGCATGGATATGTCCTCAGTATAGATGAGGATATAAACCTCTGTTACAGTGGTTATCTCCGGGGACGATACTGCACCTCCTAAATCCCCATCCTCGAAGTCAGGGGTGCCCAACCTTTTGAAGAGCGAGGGCCACTGAAGTGACTTGGTAACCGGTCGGTGGCCACAATGAGCTGAACAGGCAGATTACAGGTCTGTGTCCATGCTGTATATGTAGAGTAGACACGGGCAAAGCCAACGTTACTCTATGGGCCCTCTAATTCAATCCGCCCAAATCGAAGGGGACAGATTCCCTTCTTTTTTTTTTTTTGCGGATCGGACTGGAGGTAAGTGGAGGTAAATGGACATAGAGGTGAATGGAGGGTCCGATTGGGTCAGACCGATCGTGTGAAAGGGGCCTAGGGATGCTTTCACACTGATGCGCAGGTTATCTGCACTTTGCTATATACTTCTACTATATCCTGCAGGTGTGGTGCACTTTCTGAAAGTCCACCAAATACGCCAGTAATAACAGAAGTCTGGGGCTCAGTGCAGGTAACCCGCATGTGCACTGCTCTGCACCTGCGGATCAGTTTGAAAGCAGTCTAGTAACCACTGCAGAACAGATATGCCCATATATACACTGTGATTTTAGTAATAAACTTACCTTTAATAACAGTCTTCCATTCAGGTATCGCCGGCTGTTGCTATCTCAAGCAGAGTGTATTTGGTATCGCTTGTGACAGGAGCCAACACTATACAGGAAGCATCAGCTTATGCGGCTCTGCTCTGCAGCTGCTTGCTTCCTCTACCGCCAGATTCATTCACAACACTGATGCTCTGGGACGGCGGATTGGCAACCTGCGATCTGGGCTTGCCAAACCACCATCCCAGAGCAAGAGGTCATGGGCCACATCAGAGGGCTCCGCAGGTCACATGTGGCCCTTGGGCCGCTGGTTGAGCACCCCTGCTCTAAGTCTTTATAAGGTTATTTCTCCAAGTATAAAAACATGACAGCCATCAACTCACTGGAAACCTGGCCCTCACATTGAGAGCCTTCCCATCAAAAACTCCTTATTATAACACATTAAAACTTGCACTTTTCAAAAGGGCATTAAGGCTGTCAGAGTTGCCACATAGCTACTCACATATTAAACTTTAACAGAGTTGTGCTAATGCGGTTTGAATAAATACACCAAATGTAAAGTGATCCAATAAAGTCCACAGATAATATAGTGATAAATATTCTTAGTCCATAACACCTCCTTCCACCACCTTGAAGTGTGTAATCCACAGAAAGAACCGCCATGATGGATGAAAGGAGCACACATGAAAGGAGGCACACCGCCCCGCTCCACCTGACATCTGGAAATTACGTCGGCCGGGTTCTCCAGAGTGTACTCGTGGGGCCACCTGCGCAGCCATGAAAGGAAGGACGTCTCCACATGCCGCAGCTTGTTCTCCCCCTAGAGCAGATGAACTCTTCACATTTAAATACAAGCATTGACATAATTTTTATCCTGTGAGTTTTATTCTACTGTTGGGAATTAAAGTATCCTTATTACTGCACTTAGATGGCGCTGCTCTTCTCACAATGGATGAAATGCCTGCTTACCAGCTCCCATAGACCTCCTATCACAGAAGGTCAAAAGCACTTGTGGCTATAAACCCAGGCAGGACTTTGCAGCATCATCTGTCAATCCTCTTGTGGCATGAAAATCAGTCATCGATAGTGCCCAAAAATATAAGAAGCTCCACATTGCATAAAATCCTTGTAAAACTTTTATTATTAGACCACAAATTACATCAAAGGAATCCAGAACTGCAGTTTAAAAACATATTCCAGCTGGCAAATAGAGCAAACAACCATCTGTCCAGGACTTATGATCGTGGTGACGTCAGCACACAGTACACATTTCAAGGTGGAAGGAGGTGTTATGGACTAAGAATATTTATCACTATATTATTTGTGGACTGTATTGGATCACTTTACATTTGGTGAATTTATTAAAACCGTGTTAGCGCAACTGTGTTAAAGTTTATTATTTCTGTACTGTGTTTATATCTCACAGGAGAGTTGCTGCTCATACTATGTACTTTGATTTTGGTCATTAGCGCAGTTTTTTCTTTCTTTTAGTTACCCATATATGTTGCTGGTTCTGTGTATTAAAAGCTATTGCATGTATTAGAACTACTTGGCTGCCACTGTACCTGCCAGGGCCATCGAGAAGGGTCTGCATTGCTGCTGTCCCTACAAAGTTTCAAGATTTTTATTGGTGAAGTAAGATATTACTGTATGTGTTAATATTTCCATTGCTTCTAGGCCTGTACACCAAGCACTGAACTGCTACCAAAATGGGGTAACAGTTTACCCTACTCTCCTCAGGTGTACTGTGGTAGAGTGGACATACCATCTCTTGTATTCTTTCCACCTCCATTCCCCCTTGTTTCTATGTTGTGTGTCTCTCTTGCCCTTTCCCAAGTCTCTATGTCATGTGTCTCGTGCATCCCCTCTTCTCCCCATCTCCAATGTATGTTACTTGCATTCCTGCTCCTCTTAGTTTCAATGCTGCATGGCTATGACTTCTGATCTGAGCTGGGGTGCAAGTAGTATAAATCTGGCCTTAAAGTGTTACTAAATCCAGGACCCTGCATTCACTATATCTGGTCTCCAACAATACACAGAACATGGAAATGCAATTATTTTAGTAAATATAAACTGCTAAATACCTTTTCTCATCAGCGGTATATAGCAGTCTTGTGACTTTGATTAGTGTCCAGCCGAGCACTGTTTAAATCTTGTAAGAGTTTTCATTCTCCTCTGGCTGTCCTATGAGGCTGCATGACCCCTGACCCTCTGTGTCTGGACAGTACTGATTGGCCCTGTGCTGATCACATGCACCCTCTAAAAAAAAAAAACTCTCTAGCAATAAACACCAAACTGAGCATGTGCAGAGTGCCCCCCGAGGCTCTGTACTATCAGCAGATGTTTTTCGGACAGTAAAAGAAGGGGAGGATCAGAGAAGACAGGATCAAACAGCCTTTTTACACAATGTGGAGGATTAATCCTGTAGGTTCCACAGTGAGTGTAACAAGCATGCTTTACTGCATATGCACACTGATTTTACTGTTGTGGGCTTAGTAACACCTTCAATGAAAATTAATATTAGTGCCGCAATGCTCCAATTATAAACAAATTCTAACAATGAAAACAGAGCTAATATAAAACATAATTACGTCAATGATAAAAACAATATATGAAAGACAAAAATTGTTACATAAAGTTTCAAATCGTGAAGGTACTCATAGCCCATTTAAGGTGAATTACTATTTATGCCAAATTTTGTGACACCACAACACCAGTGCTCCACACCAAACTCATAAACAGCGTGTGCCACCTTTGTGATGATTATGCCCTCACCCCAAACTCTGGACCCATATAACAATACAGGTCTAACGCACATCACTTCTTTTTATGGGGGAAGAGGGTCTGAAAAACATTGGCATAGGGCAGTGATGGCTAACCCTGGCACCCCAGATGTTTTGGAACTACATTTCCCATGATGCTCCACAACACTGCATAGTTCATGAACATCATGGGAAATGTAGTTCCAAAACATCTGAGGTGCCAAGGTTTGCCATCATTGGCATAGGGTCTTAAAATTTGGCATAATTATCATATTTTTCATCTTTATGGACCATAATGACTTTCACAATTAGTATATTTATGTCACAATTTTTATCTTTCGTATATTATTTTATTATTAATGCTATATTTTATTTTTACTAGCACTGTTTCCATTGTTAGGAGTTGTTATATATTTGGAGCAGTGCGGCACTAATATTTACTTTCATTTATGGTTTCCGTGGGAACATATGCAAGGTGTCAGCACCAGCTCATTTGGGGGTGTGATTGAGTATTTTCTGAAACACTTAAAGTTTGTTTTTTGGTGACAGCGAAGCAGGAGTTATTTATTAATAAACCTGGCCCTGTTTCTGACAAGGTGACCACAGGATAGCAACTAGATAAGCAAGAGTAGTGTCAATAGACCAATACTCACTGTCAGAGCTCTGCAAGCCTTGCAAAGGTTAGTTTGTATGTGTAATGAGTGGTCTGATTCTAGGTGTAGTGATGCTTCCCCATGCATCTGCTGTACTAAGTCATGATTATACCACAAGATATTCTGATGCCTAGTACACACGGCCGGTTTTTCCGTCGGATAAAAAACCGACGGTTTTCCCGGCAGAATTCCTCTCAAGCCTGCCTTACATACACACGCTCAGACAAAAGTCCGATGAACTTTTGACTGCCAAGAACGTGGTGACATAAAAGACTACAACGAGCCGACAAAATGAAGTTCTATGCTTCCGAGCATGCGTCAAATTGTTTCCGAGCATGCGCGTTTTTTCTTCCCCTCGGAAAAGCATACAGACAAACAGTTTTACCGCCAGGATTTTTTCCTGACGGGAAAAAAGAGATCCTGCTCTCTTTTTTTGTCAGTCAGTTTTCCCGTCGGAAAAACTGTGATGGAGCATACACATGGCCGGGATTCCCGGCCAAAAGCTCTCATAGCAGTTTTCCCGTCGGAAAAAGCGGTCGCGTGTACGAGGCATTACAGAATTATTTGTCTGCCGAGTGCTAGTCAGGTACACACAATTTTCCCTACATAAGTAGTCCTGCCATAAATCTAAGAAAAGCTCCACTAACATTGAACAAAACATTATATAGTAGTCAGAACAGTAACCAGTTTACCCCCAGGCCCCAAACCCAATCATAGCAATGCTGTACTACATTTCAACCTATGGTATGATCTGTTTAAAATGTCATCACTGGAACTCATTTCATATAATAATAAAATATGCAGCGCTGTCTCTTCAAAGGTCTAAAAAATATAACCAAGTGCACACTACCACCTAGAAGGTGTGGACAGAGGGGGTTATTTACTAAAGGAAAATACACTTTGCACTACAAGTGCACTGCAAGTGCACTTGAAAGTGCAGTCACTGTAGATCTGAGGGGGACATGCAGGGAAAATAAAAAACAGCATTTTAGCTTGCACATGATTATGATTGGATGATAAAATCAGCAGAGCTTCCCCACATTTCAGAGCGTCCCCTCAGATCTACAGCGATCTACAGTGACTGCACTTACAAGTGCACTTTCATGTGCACTTGCAGTGCACTTGTAGTGCAAAGTGGATTTGCCTTTCGTAAATAACCCCCACAGTGTCTATGTAACATCAGGACACAAAAATCAGGTCATGAGTTAAAGTCCATAAGGGTGTCACTGTGAGATGGAACCATAAGGAAAGGAATCCTCCACCATCACCAACACTCCAAAGATGCAGCCTCTTACCAGAGAATTTGGTCACCATAATAAGCGGCCAAATAGCGCAGTTAGTGAATCCTAGGTAAGGGTAATCAAATGATCTCCAATGTATGCACTACTCCAGGCAATAAGGTAGCCAGCAAATTCCTCACCAAATCAATGTATCAAAGTGAGAGAAAGGAAAAGGCCTCCTCATAGTGTAGTATGATCTAAATAAAACATAGTTTAACCACTAGCCGACCAGCGGCCGTCATTATACTGCGGCAGGTTGGCTGTTTCCTGAAAATCGCTGTACGTTGGCCCTTTAAATAGTTATAGCAGGTACACACGCACTACCACTGCATGGCGGGGGGACCTGATGCGCGTAGCTGGCGGTCACGATGACCGCTAGGCCATGCACGATCGCGGGAATGAGAGCCAAAATGGGGATGTGTGTGTATAAACACACATATCCTTGTTCTGACAGGAGAGGAGAGACATATCGTCTGTTCCTACTAAGTAGGAACAGCGATATGTCTCCTCCTCTAGTCCTTCACATCCCCCCACACTTAGAAACACACACAAGGGAAAACATTTAACCCCTTGATCGCCCCCAGGTGTTAAGGTGTTAACCCATTCCCTACCAGTGACATTTACACAGTAATCAGTGCATTTTTATGGTCCCAAAAATGTGTCAAAAGTGTCACATCTGTCCGCCGCAATGTCGCAGATCGCCACCATTACTATTAAAAAAATAATAATAAAAATGCCATAAAATGGCCATAAATCTATTCCCTATTTTGTAGATGCTATAACTTTTGCACAAACCAATCAATACATGCTTTTTGCGTTTTTTTTTGCCAAAAATATGTAGAAGAATATATATTGGCCTAAACTGATGAAGAAATTTATTTTTTTACATTTTTTGGGGGATATTTATTTTAGCAAAAAGTATAAAATATTGTGTTTTTTTTATTTTTATTTAAATTAAAATTTTATGTTTATAGTGCAAAAAATAAAAACCGCAGAGGTGATCAAATACCACCAAAAGAAAGCTATATTTGTGGGAAAAAAAGGACGTCAATTTTGTTTGGGTACAGCGTCAGCCGACTGGGCAATTGTCAGTTAAAGCGATGCAGTGCCGTATCACAAAAAATGGCCTGGTCATTAACCACGTAAGCCCCGGAACATTATGACCAGGCCCCTTTTTGTGATTCGGCACTGCGTCGCTTTAACTGACAATTGCGCGGTCGTGCGATGTGGCTCTCAAACAAAATTAGCGTCCTTTTTTTCCCACAAATAGAGCTTTCTGTTGGTGGTATTTGATCACCTCTGTGGTTTTTATTTTTTGCGCTATAAACAGAAATAGAGCGACAATTTTGAAAAAAAATTACATATTTTTTACCTTTTTCTATAATAAATATCCCCAAAAAATATATAAAAAAATAATTTTTTCCTCAGTTTAGGCCGATATGTATTCTTCTACATATTTTTGGTAAAAAAAATTGCAATCAGCGTTTATTGATTGGTTTGCGCAAAAATTATAGCGTTTACAAAATAGGGTATAGTTTTAAGGCATTTTTATTATTATTATTATTTTACTAGTAATGGTGGCAATCAGCGATTTTTTTCATGACTGCGACATTATGGCGGACACATCGGACACTTTTGACACATTTTTGGGACCATTGTCATTTTCACAGCGATCAGTGCAATAAAAATGCACTGGTTACTGTGAAAATGACACTGGCAGTGAAGGGGTTGACCACTAGGGGCGCTGAAGGGGTTAAGTGTGCCTAGGGGCGTGTTACTAACTGAGGGGGGCGTGGCTACGACTAACACATCACCGATCTCCGCTCTGATTACACAGAGCGGAGATCGCTGACATTGTCAGTAGAGGAGCGGGGAGATGCTGTGTTTACACACACATCTCCCCGCTCCGAGCCTCCGTGAGACGATCGCGGGGATCCCCGCGGCAATTGAGTCCGCGGTCCCACTCACGGGGAAGGCAGGGGGGTTGCGAGCGCACCACCGGCGGCGCGCGCGACCCCGACGTCGGCAGTTAAAGGGCCACGTACAGGTACGTGATTGTGCCTGTACGAGCCATTCTGCCGACGTATATATGCCGTGAGCGGTCGGCAAGTGGTTAAGGGGGCAAATCCTTCCGGGGCTGAAGTGGTTTATAAAATATCGCACTTACATGATAGAAACAAATCAATGGAATATACAGATGAGAGCAAACATCCAGTCATAAAGATGGCCACGGTCTGTGCCGATACCTGATGACATCACATGCCATGACTCCACCCTGAGGTATGCTCCTGCATGTACCCATATTGTTGGACAATACTGTGAGTATTTTAATATACAGTAATTTTTGGTTTAATAATTCTAGCTTCAGGGTTTCTTAAGATAGAATCATGGGGTCTGTTTTTACATTTAAACAGAGTGGCACATTTGATTTTTGCTTATTTTACTTTTGTAGAAAATGTGACCACTAAGGCCTCTTTCACACTGAGGCGCTTGAAAAACTGCCAGTAAAACACTGAGTGCTTTTGAAGCGCTTTTCAGGCGCTTTTGCAGCACTTTTAATTCATTTAAATGAAGAGGGGAGTTTTTTCAGCGCACTGCCCCAGTGTGAAAACATTCATTGATTTTAATGGAAATACGTTTTCGTAAGCTTTTCAGGCGCTTTTTTTAGCGTGAAAGCGCCTGAAAAGCACCTCAGTGTGAAAGTGGTCTAAGAGAAGTACAGGGGGTAAATCATGATTTATAGCCTCAGGGTTGAGCCACTATAACAAACCATTTAATGTGGCGTGCTCTATTGTAACTGAAAAAAAATAAATATTTCAGGCTTATAATATAATGGCATTTGTACGCAGCCTCTGTCAATATAAAAAAGGTTGCTATATATTTACTTTGTTTTTCTACCATTTCTTTGTGACTTATGTGAACAAACTGTCACTTTTAAGTAGCAGATAGAGGTTATAATTTTCTAAAACATTAATGCAGCCATAAAAACTCTAACTTCATATTCCGTCATATATTATGAGGACTAGGCTTATGGCAAGAACATTTTGCATGTTAGTATACCACAAGATTAAAATATAATTTAAAAGCTGCGATGTTGAATTTCAATTGAGTTACGTTTTTTTTTTTATCATCTCAAGTTGTTCTGAAGTCATCATAACTCCCGCTGAACGGTTTTTAGCTTTAATGAAACAATTTTCAACCAGACGGGGAAAAAAATGCCATTTTATACTGAGACAGGGAATAGTCCCTGCATGAGCCATTAAAATGAAATGATTCACAATAGTAATGTTCCTACCCTACTCTTTTTCTCAGTAATAAATTTATCAATCAGTCTTCATATCAACATTTAAGCGATCACACCCCTGCTTTAACATCACCGCTGTGAGCCCCATCTCATTAACGTATATATAAACCTTAACACTGAACTCTTACTTTATTCCTTTTGGTCTGTTAACTATACAGTACTATTAAAAGCATCTCGTTATTTCTGTTTAAAAATGCAGAAACTACCCGTTAATCTTGCCAGAAATCCAAAACTGTCCTATGCACTATGCAGTCTTATTTCAAACAATGTTATCAGGGAGTTTGTTAGGACTACAAAACACCGTCCCACTGTGTTATAAAGGAAAGGATAGGGGAAGGTATACTGTAGTCCCAACAAATGTCCTGCCCTACAGTGACAATGCTTCTTCTGCATAAATACAGTACAGTGAATGAATCTTGTCACTGTAAGACAGGAAGCGTGTTAATGGGTGGACCATAAGATGATAAAGGCCTAAAAACACCTGAAAAAAGAAAACAAACGTATTCACCACATCTAAGGACTGGCAAGTTGCAGTGTTTAAAAATTTTGTTTTTGGTTTATGATACACTTTAAAGTGGACCAACATTAGAAAAAGCAAATTGGGGAATTACCCTAGTACCATGGCTTTACAGGAGCCACAAACTCTCTATACTATAATGGACCCATGATCCATCTTTGACATTAGGATAAGTTCACCCTTACAAATAAAAATTATAAATGCACATTATTTGGCAGGTAAAAAAATATGCATTTATTATTTTTTGTAATGGACCTGTAAAGCATTGTACCCTCGAGCGGCCGATCGTGGGTGTAATGCCGCGGTCCTGCACACTGTCTGTGTATCTGTCTGGCCGTACCTCCAATACGGCTAGGCAGTTACACTGGAAGACTTAATGAACTACCACAGTGCTCAACAGCAAGTGATAGTCCATTGAGAACTACAAGCCAACAGCCGCAAAGGCTGTTGGATCTTGTAGTTTTCCTATTCACAGAACACTGTGCATGGATGACGTGGCCGGGCGGGTGAAGACCCCCACGGCTATGTTTTTTGCAGATTGCGACAGCTAGCAGGAGGGAGAAGATCCCTAGCTAGCTGTCAAATCGGGGTTTGGGAGGATTCAGTGCATCTGTAACATGTTATATGCTACACCCTGTTACCCATGGTCCATGTATACACATATTTACATTGTATCATACACTGTTTGTATACAAAAAATGTAGCGCTATACATAAAAAATAAATAAACACCCAAGTGTAGTGCTCAAAGTGAATGAGTCTTGAAAAGTCTGTACAAATAAGGCCTCATGCCCACGGGCGTTTTTTCAGCCGCGTTTTTGAGCGTTTTTTACAGCTTAAAAACGCCTGTCCATGTTAGTCTATAGCTTCATGCCCACCTAGGCGTTTTTGAGCTGCAAAGAGCATAGGCGTTTGTAAGCTGTAAAAAAAAAACAGGACCAGTGCGTTCCTCAGCGTCAGAATTAGGCAGAAAAAAACGCGAGCGTCAAAAAACGCGCAAAAACGCGCACTAGCGCGCACTAACGCGCAAAAAACGCGCACTAACGCGCGGTCGCGTTTTTAGCTCCGACGTTTTTTTGTTTTTTTGTTTTTTTTTTTAAAAAAAAATAAAAATATTTACAATAACATGGACAGGCGTTTTTAAGCTGCAAAAAACGCAGCTGTAAAAACGCCAGTGGGCATGAGGCCTAAATCCAAAAAAGTGCTGAAAAAGTCTCTGATGACCATTCAAAAAGTGGATAGTGTTGAAGCTTCCAAGGTATAATGGTGACTTTAAAAAAAACAAGTGACTGTAACGTGACCACTCGAAAGGAGGCTTACCAGATGAGTTTTGAAGGCTGGCATCACATGCCCAAAGGTGTTGCAGATGTTGAAGATACTTCAGCCAAAAGAGTTCTTGAAGGCTTTTGTTACTCTAAAGAAATCCCTGTGTGTTCCTCTGTGCCACTCTCGAAGACAGCAAAAGCCGAGGTTCAACCCACTGGAGAGGTCCCCCTGTGAGTCATTTTACCATTCCATCGGGCTTGGAGATTTGGTGACATCATTTGATCCTGGATCTTGGATATAGATGTGTGCAATGCCAGCTGGGACTCCATATCCATAGATATACATATATCAAGCCTAGTTGACCCTATAGACGTATGTCCATTGGGTCCACTTCATCTGGTAAGCCTCCTTTCGAGTGGTGGTGGTCACGTTACAGACACTTGTTTTTTTGAAAGTCACCATTATACCTTGGAAGCTTCAACACTATCCACTTTTTGAATGGTCATCAGAGACTGTTTCAGCACTTTTTTGGATTTATTTGTACAGACTTTTCAAGACTCATTCACTTTGAGCACTACACTTGGGTGTTTATTTATTTTTTATGTATAGCGCTACATTTTTTGTATACTGTTTGTTTTTGCTCTTTTCACAGGTATTGTAGCTGCTCATATGTGTTAGTAGCGCAAATATTTTTTTGTATTTTATCATACACTGCTTCACATTTATGCTGTTATGGCAGTATTAATTGGTATACATGCATTTATATTCCAGTTGATATTCTCTATGGACATTGGGAGATCCTTGGGGACACACACTCACATGCCAGCCATGCCTGCCCCCCCGGTTGCGCTCTGTTGGGTTTGTATTTTTCTTGCCTCCCGAGCTGGACGCTTACTGCTGCCGCCTCTGGGAATTCAGCATCTGACCTAGCTGTTGGTAAGTATGCGGCCTTGTGCTCCAGACCCATTGGACCATTTTCCATAACACCATTATTGTGTAGATACCTATTTGGTCTCTAATTTTTTAAAGATGTAATACACACGCATCTAACCCTGATGAAGCGAGCATGGTCATTCAAAAATGCGTAGGGTCACTTTCTATGCCTGTGTATATTGCTATGTACATTTTATACTGCTACATGTATAATGATACTGTTCTACATTGTATGTATCAGCTGATCTGCTTGGCAACTTTTCATGTTGTTCATGTATGCATGACAATTTTTAATAAACTTGATACTGCATTTACTTGTGTCATATGACTGGCTAACAGCATTCACCTCATTCAAAGTCCCCAGTGCATATTTTTGTGTTTTGTTGTACATATTGGGATAGAGGGGTTTTTTGGGGGACACCAGACCATTTTCTCTTTTCTCTCTTTTCTCTTTTTTTACCCTGTTACCCATGCTACACCCAGAATATGTTACAAAAGATGAACTTATCCTTTAACCACTTACAGACTGGAAGATTTTCCCCCTTAATGACCAGACCACTTTTTGCGATACGGCACTGTGTCGCTTTAACTGGCCGTGCAACACTGTATCCAAACAAAATTGATGTTGTTTTTTAACACAAATATTGCTTTATTTTGGTGGTATTTGATTACCTCTGCCGTTTTTATTTTTTGCGCTATAAACAAAAAAATAGTTTTTTTACTTTTTGCTAAAATAAATATTCTCAAATAAAAAATAAAAAAAATTCTTCATCAGTTTAGGCCGATATGTATTCTTCTAAATATTTTTAGTAATAAAAAAATAAAATAAGCGTATATTGATTGGTTTGCGCAAAAGTTATAGCATCTACGAAATAGGGAATAGATTTATGCCACTTTTATGATTATTATATTTTTTACTAGTAATGGCAGCGATCTGCGATTTTTAGCAGGACTGCGACATTGCGCTGGACAGATAGGACACTTTTGACACTATTTTGGGGCCACTGACATCTATACAGCGATCAGTGCTGTAAAAATGCACTGATTATTGTGTAAATGTCACTGGCAAGGAATGGGGCTAACACTAAGGGGTGATCAAGGGGTTAAATGTATTCCATGGGTGGTGTTTCTAACTGTGGGGGGGGGGACAAGACTGACTGGAGGAGAAGAGAGATCAGTGTTCCTAATCACTAGGAACAGCAAATCTCTCTCTCCTCCCCTGTTAAAATGGGGATCTGCCCTGTTTACATTGACAATGATCCGTGCCTGTTTACATTGACAATTCCCCATTCTGGCTCTGAGGAGCGATCGCGGATCACAGGCGGATGTCCCGGCCGCCAGCAATGAACATCAGTTCCGGGGTCGTGCCCCCCTATACCCCTTAAAGTGGCCGCCGTACAGCTACGGCGATTCGTGCAGGGGAGCCAACCTATAACGATGGCAGCTGGTTGGCAAGTAAAGTGTCACTAAAGGCAAAACTTTTTTCTTTTAATTTTGGATAGAGTATGGGGTTTGGGCTATGGGAGTATTTGTTGCCATTTGTGTCCCATCGAGGAGATTTACCTTCACTTACTGTCCCGTAGCCAAAACAGGAAGTCAGAGGAAATCCCTCCAAAGTAAGAAGAAGATTTCCCCTCTATTCATGTCAATTCAAAATGTGGGATTTCTTTTACTTTCAATGATAACATTAAACAGGACAAATACAGAGGATGAATCTCCCTATAGGAATGTCAGGAAAGGGTTCACCCGTTGGTGGCGCTGTCTCTTGGATCACAGTACCAGTGTCCACCCGTGGGTGTCTCCCTACACTCAGGACCTGTAGTGAGAGGACTCACCTGCTGGTGGCACTGTTGGTCCTCGGGCCATAGTACCGGTGTCCACCAGCGGGTGTATCCCCGCAGTGTGGAGCAGACAGCACCTCCTGCACTCAGGTGTTACTTGAGGCCAATTACAGGCATTCACATAAATACCCGGCTGATGATGGCTCTCATGGCCTTGATCTGAACCTGAACCTGTAATCTGTTACCTGATCCTTTCTCCCTGTTCTGATCCCCCATCCGGTCCCACCTGTTACCTTGTATTCCTGCCCTGCAGCCTGATCCATCCATCCTCTCCCTGTTCTGTTGTTCCCTACCCCATCTGCTGAGCTCCCGTTGATGACCCTGGTCCGGCTTACATCTGCGATTCTGGAACTGCCCTTTGTCTATCTGCTGATCCTCTGTGTATGACCCTGGCTTGGCTGTTGTTTATGATTCTGGTATTTCCCATTTATTGTACATATCTGTCTGTTGTTATTTGTGGGTCACTGTCTGTTGGTTGGTTTATTGCACTGTGTCATATTGGAGGTGGTTGTATTTATATTATTCACTTACTTTAACCACTTAACGACCGCCCACCGCCGATTTACGTCGGCAGAATGGCACGGACAGGCAGAATCACGTAGATCTACGTGATCGCCTTTGTGCAGTTGGGGGGTCCATCCGGACCCCCCTTCACTGCAGTGAGCGGCCGTTAAGTGTTCGGGAGCGATCAGGCATGAGGGGGCGGCCGCTCGATTCCGCCCCCACCCTCGCGATCGCTCCCGGCCAATGAAATTGCTTCCTCCGCCATGTGATGTAAACACAGGCTGGAGGAAGTGATGTCATCTCCCTCGCCGCGGTCTTTTCGTTCCCGGCGCCGAGGAGTGAAGACAGAGGTTAGTGCTCTAACAGTCCACTGACACGTAGGTACACATAGGCACACAAATCACCCCCCAGTCACCCCCAGATCACCCCCCAGGTCACCCCAAAGCCCCCAATCACAGTGTCACTGATTGCAGTGATCATTTATTTTACTGATCACTGCATTTAGTGTCATCTGTGATTGTAAAAAGTTGCAGGGCAGTTAGGATTAGGCCCCTTTAGGTCCAGGGTAGCCCCCTAACCCCCCCTAATAAAGGTTTAACCCCTTGATCACCCCCCAGGTAACCCTTTCACCCCCTAACTTCAGCGTCACTAAGCAATTGTTTTTCCGATCGCTGTATTCGTGTCGCTGGTGTTTTAGATAGGCAGTTATTTTTTTTTTAGGTTCGCCGCAGGTTTTTATTGGTGTCAGGTACCCCCATATATTATTTTAACCCCCTGATTGCCCCTAGAGTTAACCCTTTCACCAGTGATTGCCGTATAAGCGTCACTGGTGTCACTGGTTAGCCAGTAAGTTATTTAGTTATTTAGGTTACCCGTCAGGTTTTTATATAGTGTCAGGTACCCCCATATTTAACCTAATAAAGGTTTTAACCCCCTGATTGCCCCTAGTTAACCCTTTCACCAGTGATCACCATATAAAGGTTACGGGTGACGCTGGTTGATTAGTTTGCTTTTTATAGCATCAGGGCACCCGCCGTATATAACCCAATAAAGGTTTAACCCCCCTGATCGCCCGGCGGGTGAGATCAATTAGGTTTTAGCGCCAGAGAGGGTCTGCGTCGCCCCAGGCAGTGTTAGGTTAGTGCCAGTAACGCTAACACCCACGCGCAAAGCATACACCCCCCTTAGTGGTATAGTATCTGATCAGATCTATACTAGCATCCCCAGCGGTTTAGGGTTCCCAAAAACGCAGTGTTAGCGGGATCAGCCCAGATACCTGCTAGCGCCTGCGTTTAGCCCCTCCGCCCAGCCCAGCCCAGCCCAGCCCACCCAAGTGCAGTATCGATCGATCACTGTCACTTACCAAACACAACACACATAACTGCAGCGTTCGCAGAGACAGGCCTGATCCCTGCGATCGCTAACAGTTTTTTTGTAGCGTTTGATATATTTGCTGACGACAGTCAGGTGCTTTTTTTCCTGTGAATCTTACTAGTGTACCCCTAAATTTAGAGCCCAAAATGGCAAGACGAAGGTACACTAGTAAAGAGGCCTACGAGATTCTGAGCATGACAGATAGTGAAGAGGAGGTCACGTATCTGTCAGATTCAGGCTCAGAATATCTTCCCGTAGAAGACAGTGACGTCAGCGGCCCCACGTCAGATAGCTCTGACGACGAAGTTGAGGTCCCTGCTAAGGTCAGGCGTACCCGATCCCGATCTTCTGAGGTTGTTGAGGAGCAAGAACCGCAGGTCTCTCGTATCATGGAGCAGAGTAGTACTAGCGCCGCTATTCCTTCTGGTGAACTGGCAAGCACCAGCGGCCTAGTACAGCCTGGACGTACATCCAGCACTGCAGTAACACTTGGTGACGTGGCGAGTCCCATAAGTGCAGTTCAAGCTGGCGAGGTGGCAAGCACAAGTAGTGTCCCGCTGCCACCAAGAAGACAAAGGCAGGCCCGTCGTGCCCATACTGCCCTTCCTGCAGAATTTGCCTATCCTGATTGGGTCCCCACCACTTCTGCAGAACCCGTACTTCCCCCATTCACTGCCCAACCCGGTATTCAGGTGGAAACAGCTGATTTTATTCCAATTGATTTTTATTCGCTGTTTTTCACGGAAGATCTCTATAGATCTATTGTGGACCAGAGTAATTTATATGCTGGTCAATTTATCGCCGCTAACCCCCAGTTGCCTAAAATTGCCAGAAATTGGAAACCAATTACGGTTTCCGAATTTAAGACCTTTCTGGGCCTTTCCCTCAACATGGGCACACATAAATTTCCGTCATTGCGTGCTTATTGGTCCACGCACCCAATTGACCACATGCCCGTGTTCTCTGCCTCCATGTCCAGGGCATGATACGAGCAGATTTTGCGGTTCATGCACTTCAACGACAATGAACTTTGTCGTCCACGTGGGGACCCTGAATACGACCGGCTCTATAAAATTCGGCCCCTCATAAACCACTTCAACGAACGTTTTGCAGCCTTGTTTACTCCCGATCAAGTTGTCTGCGTTGATGAGTCCCTGATTAAATTTTCTGGCCGCTTGTCTTTCAAGCAGTACCTTCCCAGCAAGCGTGCCAGATACGGGGTCAAGCTCTACAAGTTCTGTGACAGGGCAACAGGCTATGTAGTGAACTTTACGGTTTATGAGGGAAAAGACAGTCAGATTGAGTCGGTCAACTGCCCGGATTACATAGGGAGCGCTGGCAAGATAGTGTGGAACTTGGTGTCACCCTTATTCGGAAAGGGGTACCACTTGTATGTGGACAATTATTACATGAGCGTGCCACTGTTTAGTCACTTGTTTGATCATAAGATTGGAGCATGTGGCACCGTGCGACCTAATCGCCGGGGCTTTCCCCAGCGGCTTGTAGATGCCCGTCTTAGGCTGGGGGAGAGAGCCTGCTTGAAGTGTAATAACTTGCTCGCTATGAAGTGGAGGAACAATAAGAATGTTTTCCTTCTTACCTCCCTTCATGCAGACACAACAGTCCAAATTCGTACGGCGACTGGTGTTGTGGAGAAACCCCTCTGTGTCCACGAATATAACCAAAATATGGGAGGGGTGGACCTCAACGACCAGTTGATGGCGCCGTATCTAATTGACCGTAAGGCGAGACGCTGGTACAAAAAAGTGTCTCTATCATTATTCCAATTGGCTTTGCTGAACGCTCATGTGCTATACAGAGCTTCAGGCGGGACGTTATCTCTTCTAAAATTCCAGAATGAGATAGTCACAGAACTCCTGTATCCAGGCGGTTCTGCACCTCACCATCCCCAACCAAATGCAGTAAGCCGGCTGCATGAGAGGCATTATTCGTATGTCCTCCCGAGTACCCCTACCCAAAGCCACCCCCAAAAAAGATGTCGTGTCTGTAGCAAGCGCGGATTTAGGCGTGACACCCGTAGTTTTTGTCCACTCTGTCCTGACAAGCCTGGTCTTTGCCAAGGTGAATGTTTTGAACGCTACCACTCAAAAGTGAAGTTTTAGCGTAGGGTACAGCATTTCACAGACAAGGACACACTTACACAGGGTCTCCCAAGATGCCATTACATTTTGAGAGACCCGAACCATTACAGTTGTAAAGTTACAAAAAAAAGTGTAAAAAAGAAAAAAAAAACGTAAAAAACAAAACACAAAAAAAATATAAAATAAAAAAACCAAAAATAGTTGTCGTTTTATTGTTCTCTCTCTCTCTATTTTCTCTCTATTGTTCTGCTCTTTTTTACTGTATTCTATTCTGCAATGTTTTATCATGCTTGCTTTTCAGGTATGTAATTTTTTGTTTTCAGGTGCGCCATTCAACTGCAGCGCGGAATTATTTATCTTGACAGCAACAGCGTTTGCTCCCACGATACATAAAGCCGTGACTCCAGTGCTGTAGGAGGTGATTTCACCACCACAGTTAAAAAAAAGAGCATATATGCCGAAGCATGGGGGCAGCAGGGGCGGAGGAGCGATTTTGCTCCTAATGCCGCGTACATACGGTCGAAATTCCGACCGTGTGTACGCGGCATAACTTTTTTGCGGGAGGATGCCCCCATGCTTCGGCATATATATATTTTAGGCACAGGTTGCGTTAAAACATTTTTTTATTTTTTACTAGGTTTTGTTTTGGTATTTTCTTTGCAGGTATGGCATGGTAAGGTCTTACTGTTGTACTGTAATGTTACTTTGTTTTAATGTTAACCACCATTTGCTTAGCAGGTACGCCATTCAGTTGCAGCGCGGATCTATTTATCTTGACAGCAACAGCGTTTGCTCCCACGATACATAAAGCCGTGACTCCAACGCTGTAGGAGGTGATTTCACCACCACAGTTAAAAAAAAGAGCATATATGCCGAAGCATGGGGGCAGCAGGGGCGGAGGAGCGATTTTGCTCCTAATGCCGCGTATATACGGTCGAAATTCCAACGGAGGCTTATCCGTGGAAAAGTCCGACCGTGTGTACGTGGCATAACCTTTTATGCCGCGTACATACGGTCGAAATTCCGACGAAGGCTTGACCGTGTGTACGTGGCATAACTTTTTTGCGGGAGGATGCCCCCATGCTTCGGCATATATGCCCATCATTAGAAGTGGGTGGATGAAGGGAGGTATTCTAATGGTGGGCATACCCACCAATCAATCTCTTTTTTTCGTTCAGCCAATAGGCTGTATGAAAAAAAAGATTACAATACATGTCCAACAAGGACCAGCAACGTACTGGTATGTTGCTGGACTTTGAATGTTTATACCAGAATGATGCCTGCGGGTTTAGGTATCATCTTGGTATCATTCTTTTCAGCCAGCAGCCGGCTTTCATGTAAAAGCAATTCTAGCAGATAATTAGCCTCTAGACTGCTTTTACAAGCAGTGGGAGGGAATGACCCCCCCCGGATATAAAAAGCGCCATTGGGAAATTGGGAAAGCATTTTATCACACCGATCTTGGTGTGGTCAGATGCTTTGAGGGCAGAGGAAAGATCTAGGGTCTAACCCCCCAATTTTTTTCAAAAAAAGAGTACCTGTCACTACCTATTGCTATCATAGGGGATATTTACATTCCCTGAGATAACGATAAAAATGGTAAAAAAAATAAAATATGGAAGGCACAGTTTAAAAATAAAATAAAAAAGCCAAATAAATAATAAAAAAAAAAAAAAAAAAGCACCGCTGTCCCCCCCCTGCTATTGCGCAAAGGCGAACGCAAGCGTCGGTCTAGCGTCATATGTAAACAGCAATTGCATCATGCATGTGAGGTATCACCGCGAAGGTCAGATCGAGGGCAGTCATTTTAGCAGTAGACCTCCTCTGTAAATCTAACGTGGTAACCTGTAAAGGCTTTTAAATGCTTTTAAAAATGAATGTAGTTTGTCGCCGCTGCGCGTTTGTGCGCAATTTTAAAGCATGTCGTGTTTGGTATCCATGTACTCGGCCTATGATCATCTTTTTTATTTCATCAAACATTTGGGCAATATAGTGTTTTTTAGTGCATTAAAAATAAAAAAAGTGTGTTTTTCCCCCAAAAAATGCGTTTGAAAAAACGCTGCGCAAATACTGTGTGGAAAAAAAAAATGCAACACCCACTATTTTAATCTGTAGGGCCTTTGCTTTAAAAAAATATATAATGTTTGGGGGTTCAACATAATTTTCTTGCAAAAAAAAATATTTTTTCATGTAAACAAAAAGTGTCAGAAAGGGCTTTGTCTTCAAGTGGTTAGAAGAGTGGATGATGTGTGACATAAGCTTCCTAATGTTGTGCATAAAATGCCAGGACAGTTCAAAACCCCCCCAAATGACCCCATTTTGTAAAGTAGACACCTCAAGCTATTTGCTGAGAGGCATGTTGAGCCCATTGAATATTTTTTTTTTTTGTCCCAAGTGATTGAATAATGACCAAAAAAAAAAAATGTACAAAAAGTTGTCACTAAATTATATATTGCTCAAACATGCCATTGGCATATGTGGAATTACACCCCAAAATACATTCTGTTGCTTCTCCTGAGTACGGGGATACCACATGTGTGGGACTTTTTGGGAGCCTAGTCGCGTACGGGACCCCAAAAACCAAGCACCGCCTTCAGGATTTCTATGGGTGTAAATTTTTGATTTCACTCCTCACTGCCTATCACAGTTTCGGAGGCCATGGAATGCCCAGATGGCACAAAACCCCCCCAAATGACCCCATTTTGGAAAGTAGACACCCCAAGCTATTTGCTGAGAGGTATGTTGAGTATTTTGCAGATCTCGCTTTTTGTCACAAAGTTTTGAAAATGTAAAAAAAGAAAAAAAAAAGAAAAAAAAATGTCTTTCTTAATTTTCAAAAACAAATGAGAGCTGTAAAATACTCACCATGCCTCTCAGCAAATAGCTTGGGGTGTCTACTTTCCAAAATGGGGTCATTTGTGGGGGTTTTGGGCTATTTTGACATTTTATGGCCTTCAAAACTGTGATAGGTAGTGAGGAGTGAAATCAAAAATTTATGCCCTTAGAAACCTTGAAGGCGGTGCTTGGTTTTTGGGGTCCCGTACGCGGCTAGGCTCCCAAAAAGTCCCACACATGTGGTATCCCCATACTCAGGAGAAGCAGCAGAATGTATTTTGGGGTGTAATTTCACATATAACCATGGCATGTGTGAGCAATATATCATTTAGTGACAACTTTTTGTACATTTTTTCTTTTTTTTTTCTTTTTGTCATTATTCAATCATTTGGGACAAAAAAAAAATATTCAATGGGCTCAACATGCCTCTCAGCAAATAGCTTGGGGTGTCTACTTTCCAAAATGGGGTCATTTGGGGGGGTTTTGTGCCATCTTGGCATTTTATGGCCTTCAAAACTGTGATAGGTAGTGAGGAGCGAAATCAAAAATGTATGCCCTTAGAAACCTTGAAGGCGGTGCTTGGTTTTTGGGGTCCCGTACGCGGCTAGGCTCCCAAAAAGTCCCACACATGTGGTATCCCCGTACTCAGGAGAAGCAGCAGAATGTATTTTGGGGTGTAATTTCACATATGCCCATGGCATGTGTGAGCAATATATCATTTAGTGACAACTTTGTGCAAAAAAAAAAACAGTTTGTCATATTCCCGCAACCTGTGGCAAAATATAAAATATTCCATGGACTCAACATGCCTCTCAGTAAATAGCTTGGGGTGTCTACTTTCCAAAATGGGGTAATTTGGGGGGGTTTTGTGCTATTTTGGCATTTTATGGCCTTCGAAACTGTGATAGGTAGTGAGGAGTGAAATCAAAAATTTACGCCCTTAGAAATCCTGAAGGCGGTGCTTGGTTTTTGGGGCCCTGTACGCGGCTAGGCTCCCAAAAAGTCCCACACATGTGGTATCCCCGTACTCAGGAAAAGCAGCAGAATGTATTTTGGGGTGCAATTCCACATATAACCATGGCATGTGTGAGCAATATATAATTTAGTGACAACTTTTTGTAAATTTTATTTTTCTTTTTGTCATTATTCAATCATTTGGGACAAAAAAAAAAAAATTCAATGGGGTCAACATGCCTCTCAGCAAATAGCTTGGGGTGTCTACTTTCCAAAATGGGGTCATTTGGGGGGGTTTTGTGCCATCTTGGCATTTTATGGCCTTCAAAACTGTGATAGGTAGTGAGGAGTGAAATCAAAAATGTATGCCCTTAGAAACCTTGAAGGCGGTGCTTGGTTTTTGGGGTCCCGTACGCGGCTAGGCTCCCAAAAAGTCCCACACATGTGGTATCCCCGTACTCAGGAGAAGCAGCAGAATGTATTTTGGGGTGTAATTTCACATATGCCCATGGCATGTGTGAGCAATATATCATTTAGTGACAACTTTGTGCAAAAAAAAAAAAGTTTGTCATATTCCCGCAACTTGTGGCAAAATATAAAATATTCCATGGACTGAACATGCCTCTCAGTAAATAGCTTGGGGTGTCTACTTTCCAAAATGGGGTCATTTGGGGGGGTTTTGTGCTATTTTGGCATTTTATGGCCTTCGAAACTGTGATAGGTAGTGAGGAGTGAAATCAAAAATTTGCGCCCTTAGAAATCCTGAAGGCGGTGCTTGGTTTCCGGGGTCCCGTACGTGGCTAGGCTCCTAAAAAGTCCCACACATGTGGTATCCCCGTACTCAGGAGAAGCAGCAGAATGTATTTTGGGGTGCAATTCCACATATAACCATGGCATGTGTGAGCAATATATCATTTAGTGACAACTTTTTGTAATTTTTTTTTTGTCATTATTCAATCACTTGGGACAAAAAAAAAAAATATTCAATGGGCTCAACATGCCTCTCAGCAATTTCCTTGGGGTGTCTACTTTCCAAAATGGGGTCATTTGGGGGGGGGGTTTGTACTGCCCTGCCATTTTAGCACCTCAAGAAATGAGATAGGCAGTCATAAATTTAAAGCTGTGTAAATTTCTGAAAATGTACCCTAGTTTGTAAACGCTATAACTTTTGCGCAAACCAATAAATATACGCTTATTGACATTTTTTTTACTAAAGACATGTGGCTGAATACATTTTGGCCTAAATGTATGACTAAAATTGAGTTTATTCGATTTTTCTTATAACAAAAAGTAGAAAATATCATTTTTTTTCAAAATTTTCGGTCTTTTTCTGTTTATATCGCAAAAAATAAAAATCGCAGAGGCAATCAAATACCATTAAAAGAAAGCTCTATTTGTGGGAAGAAAAGGACGCAAATTTCATTTGGGTACAACATTGCATGTCCGCACAATTTACAGTTAAAGCAGCGCAGTGCCGAATCCCAAAAACAGGCTTGGTCCTAATGGCCCGAAATGGTCCGGGGCTTAAGTGGTTAATAAGTCATTATTTTATTCACCTTATATGCGTTTGGTTTCCTCTGCTGCAATCCACACAGCCTGGTCCCACCTGGTTTATGACATGGAAGCACAGACAGTAATAAAACCATTTTACCTTTAGTAACACTTTAAGTTTTGATATGTATATAGAACTTGGGATTTCATCGTATAGTTAACATTAATTATGAATCTGCATATCAGATTATAATACTGTAAGCATTTAGCATTTTTTTTTTTACTTCACTAAATAAAGGAGCAGACTTTTAGATTTCAGATCTATTTAAAAAAAAAAAAAACAGATATAAAATATACTCTGAAGTCAATCCACTAGATATTTACTGAATGACAGGGGTCTAGAAACATAACGTGCATCCAGCTTTAGTTCTTTGGTTATAAATATAGTCAGATATATGAGGCACTAAAAGAACACATGAAGCTATGGCCACCTGCAGAAAATAATTCTCTGTAGGGGCATGGATATATGTTTGGCGTTACTGACAAGTGAAGCAAGCAGCTGAATTGATCATTATTGCTTGTGAAACCTGTTCTCTTTGCATCTCTAAGGGCTATGGAAAAGCATTGTGCTGTGACAGAACCTTCTTTGAAGGCGTCCTTACCAATCTGTTTTCCTTCAATACAATTACACTATTGCCACATATTTGGCAGTCTAATTTTATACTTATTGCATGGTTCATTCTTTCTATTTATTTACCACTGTAAATTAACTGCATCAAAAGTAATAAATTTAAGTAACAAAGGGAAAATTGTACTTGGCAGGCCATCTGTTCCACAGACAAAGCAAATGCCCAAATTAGATAACATTTTCATATTAAACTTGTTAAAAAGTGAAAATAGATTTACATTTTCTGTGACTTTTTTGTATGATGTTTCAAGCAGATCTGGAGCCCTTTGCTATAATTTTGGATGAAGTAGTAATTTTTTTTGCCATCTGTGTCTCATTGGTAAACATTCATCTTTACTTCCTGTCCTGTAGTTACAAAAGCAATTGTGACAACAGCTCTCCAAAGTGAGGGAATGGCTCTTCTCAGCAGTTTTTTTTTTTTGCCATAAGAATATGTAAAGATAAGGTTCAAGTTCACCACTACCATGGCTTTGTGGTAAATCTCCAAGGGTTTTCTAGGCTCATGTATTGCATAAGCACATAGCATTTTCCCCGGTCAGCTGTTGTTGTTGGGGAGAGTTGACAGTTCTGTATAGAGAGAGCTATTCTGATGTACTGTGCTTTTAATTTTGGAATTTTATACACATCCCCTACGTCCAGATTGTCTTTTGTTTGACAGTAGCTTTCTTATTAACCCTATAAATGACCACAATTGATTAACCATGTTTTTGTCCATAGAATTTAATGAGGTTTGCTGCAAAGTTTGCAAACTTTCAGATTCGCAAATCTGTTTACAAACCAAACCCAACCAGATTCTCCTATTCCTAATTAAATATACACATACACATGTAACTATGGTATTAGCATTTGACTATTATTTGACTAATAGCGATAGCAGCTCTCTGGTGCCTGAGGGTTAGAGATTTATAACTTTAAGTGGTTCTAAAGGTTCTAAGGTTTTTTACCTTCATGTATTGTATGCATGAAGGTAAAACACCTCCTCTGTGCAGCAGCCCCCCCTCCACCAATATATACCTGGGCCCCATCTTGATCCAGTGATGTGCATGAGAGCCTTGGCTGCTATTAATCACAGCCAGTGAGCCAATGAGAAGAGAGAGGGGATAGACACACAGAGCCGCAACTCAGGAATGAGCCTGAGGGTGGCCCCATTGCAAGCTGCTTGCTCTGGGGGAACTCGGTAGGTGGGAGGGGCCAAGAGCGCTGGTGAGGGACTCGAGAAGAAGAGAATTTGGGGGTGCTTTGTGCAAAACCACTGCACAGAACAGGTGAGTATGACATGTTTGTTATTTAACAAAAAAATTAAGCCTTTAATATCACTTAAATAAAACTTATAAAGAATGAGATCTATTTATTGTCCATCTCCTATAGATTTTTTCAATAACTGTTATACTGTTCCTCCCCATGACAGTACGCAGACTTCCATGTGCCAAGTAACTGTAATTTATCTCTTTGAGCAGTCAAAATACAAGCAGAACAAAGCAGAATTGATTGTTTGATTGTTGTTCCATACAAGTTTCAGTACCTCATTTAGGAGATTTTAAAGTAGAAGGCCTTCCTGAATTTTATTCTGACTTTAGGGTTGATCTTTTTTTTGCTAATGAGGCCTACTCTTTAGTAAATAAATATCAAAAAATTTAAAAAGCCTGCATGAATAAACTTCCAAGGTGCCAAAATATACTAACAGAGCATACCGTATATACTTGAGTATAAGCCGACCCGAATATAAGCCGAGGCACCTAATTTTACCACAAAAAAACGGGAAAACTTATTGACTCGAGTATAAGCCTAGGGTGTCCATCTGCATGCCTCACTGTGCCTCACTTTGCCTCACTGTGTCCATGTGCATGCCTTACTGTGTCCATGCCTCACTGTGTCCATGTGCATGCCTCACTGTGCCTCACTGTTTCCATGCCTCACTGTGCCTCACTGTGTCCATGCCTCACTGTGTTCATGCCTCACTGTGCCCATGCCTCACTGGCCCATGCCTCACTGTGCCCACGTCTCACTGTGCCCATGCCTCACTGTGTCCATGACTAGACTGACGTTTAACATTGGAGTCTATGGAAGGAGTGCCCGAATTTGAAAAATAGGTGCTCCCCGGCCGTAGGTCCCCCGGACAACAAACTTTGCACACTTGTAGAGGAGAAATGGGGCTACATGTGTGCCAAGTTTGGGCTCCAGGGGCCGGTACCGGGTCCCCAAAGTCCGGGAGATCAGGCGCAAAAAGGTGACTCGAGTATAAGCCGAGGGGGGCATTTTCAGCACAAAAAAATGTGCTGAAAAACTCAGCTTATACTTGATTATATACGGTAATAGAAAAGCCTTAATTTTTTTTTATTAAAAACAATCCTTAAAGTATATTTCCTCTCTTGCAGCTAGGTAGGGAAATCACCTACTTTATATTTGCTTGTTATTTTCCAATTCACAAAGCAGAACTTTAAATAAATATTTAAAATTTGCTACTTACTTTTTAATTTGATGAAAATCCTATAAAAATTACTTAGCTAACCCCTTCTATGTAAAGTTAGGGAGGGGGCTTGGAAGGTATATTTACCATAATTAACTCTTTTTTTACTGTACTGGCATATCTTTATTATCAGTTGTAAACCAGCTGTTCACAGTGTCTGTCCAAACAATTGATTAACTACCGTATATCAAGGCCAGGGTGGTACAGTGTATCTTTTTTTTTTATAATTGTTTTTTATTGAATTTTCTAACACGTACAAAACATACAGCTTAAGCACCTACAGTCATAGAAAAAGAACATGTACAGATGAGAATACCATTGCAATGTGAACCCAGCGATACAATGCACAGTCATGAAAGGGTACAGCAGCACCGCCCAAATAAAATCTAGGAGGGCATCCAGTATGGTAAGACCCACTAGTCAATGAAAACATATCAGAGGTCATCGGAGGAAGAGGAAGGTAGAAGAGCAAGGCAAGACCTTGACACAATGACCTGGTTCACCCCCAACTCACTAGGCTGTTTCGGGCTCATCTAACCAATTGCGCCAGACCTTGTCATATTTCAGTGGGCAGCCCCGATTGGCATAGGTATCTTTGTATAAAGGAAGGCTGCTGTTTACCAAGTGTTTCCATTGCGCCAAAGAGGGGGGGGCAGGCTTCTTCCACCACATAGCAATATTCTTTCGGGCATAGAAGAGCAGCAAGGAAATTAGCGTGCGTTTGGCAGAGGACGGTACAATGGTCTCAATGAGCCCCAAAAGGCACACCTCCATTGACAAAGGCACAGCGACTAAGGCAACTCTGTTAATCAGATCCAGCACCATTTCCCAATATTGCTGGACCCCTGAACACCGCCAGAAGATATGGGAGAAGTCGCCCGGTGAGGCGCCGCATCTCCAACACCCCGAGGAATGGGCAGGGTCCATCCTATGCAGTCTGTGTGGGGTGAAATAAGCTCTATGAACTATTTTGTACTGCACTAACCTGTCACGCATGGAGACTAAGGAGTTGAAGGGGAGGTCCCACACGTCGTCCCAGTCATCCCTATCTAATGTGGGGATATCAGTCTGCCATTTATTCCAGAGTTTATCCAGAGGTGGAAGAGACACAAAGATCAAGTACGAATAAAGATGTGAGGTGGGTTTGTCTTCACAGCTAAATCTAAGTGTCCTCTCCAGTTCCGACTGGGCCACGATGCACGAAGATTGCGGAAATTGCGCCGCAAATGCGTGGGACAGTTGCAGATATCTAAATAGGAAATGGTTGGGTAGGTTGTATTGGGAGGAAAGGTGCGAGAAGGGGAGTAGGGAGTTTTGAGATATTATGTGTGACACAAGTTTGATACCGTATTTTGACCACGCGTAGGGGTCAGGGATCTTGTAAATGTGAGATAGACTAGGGTTCAGCCAGATAGGGGCATTGGGGGAGATTTCAGACTGTTTACATTTCTCAATGGCTAATCCTGTCCGCCATGCCCGCAGGGTGGTAAGCATAGAAGGGGTCAGAGGATACGGGGCACGAGGGCCCCTAAAAAGTAATAATTGAAGAGCTTCCAACGAACCGACCACTGTTGCTTCCAGCACAGTCGACGAGTTCGTTCTGTCCGGCTGTAGCCACCACGCCGCAGTCACCAACTGCGCGGAGAGGAATACTTATGACAGTCCGGGAATGCCATGCCACCCTGCGTTCGTGGCCTCATTAGAGTCGTCAATCTATATCTGGGAGGAGAGGGGCCCCATAAGAAGGAAGAAAAGATGCAGTTCAATTTTTAAAAAAAGGACTTGG
This sequence comes from Rana muscosa, assembly GCA_029206835.1. NCBI lineage: Eukaryota > Metazoa > Chordata > Amphibia > Anura > Ranidae > Rana > Rana muscosa. The sequence continues at coordinate 714,188,474 of CM055118.1, forward strand.
GCACCCATTGTGGGGAGTGGCGGAAAAGATATGTCAGTTTGGGAATAATCTTCATTTTTATGAGATTAACTTGCCCCCATAAAGACAGGGGCAGGTTACTCCAGAATTTGAGCTTCGTCTGGGACTCCAATAGTAACGGGGCTATATTTAAGGATATATAGTCTGAGGCTGAACCAGAGACATGTACCCCCAAGTATGTAAAGGAGTCTACCCACAGGAGGGGGCTATCAGGAGGGGATGTGGACCTAGCCGCTGGATCAATTGGGAACAGGAGGGATTTAGACCAATTTACCCTAAGACCGGTGACCTCTGCAAAGGTGTCCAGAATATTTAGCGCTCCCTGCAGGGACGGGCCGGCATCATTTAGGAAGAGTAGCATGTCATTCGCGTACAGGGCCACCCTCTCCTCCAGCAACCCGAGTCGGAGACCCTTAATGTGCGGTGAGGTGCGAAGTGCCTCCGCCACCGGTTCGATAGCAAGGGCAAACAAAGCCGGAGAGAGAGGGCAGCCCTGCCTCGTTCCCCTGGTAAGCCCGAAGGGGGCCGATAGTCCTCCTCCCAAGCGCACCGAGGAAGTGGGGCATTTGTAGATCACCTGGAGCCACCTGATAAACAGCAGAGGAAACCCCATCCTGCGTAAAGTTTCCCACAAGAAGGGCCACTCGACCGTATCAAAGGCCTTTTCCACGTCCAGAGAGGCCACCGTTCGAGATCCCTTATTGAGGTGGTGAGCGTGTATGTTGGTGAATAGTCTTCTGAGATTCACATCCGTGGACCTACGGGGCATGAAACCCGTCTGGTCTGGGTCTATCACTGAGGGTAGCATGGGGTACAACCGAAGGGCCAGAAGCTTAGTCAGAATTTTAAAGTCAGAATTAAGCAATGCAATAGGACGATATGAAGCACAGGAAGTGGGGTCTTTGGGAGCCTTATATATCAGTGTCAAGTAGGCGTGGTACATTGAAACAGGCAGACTACCGTCTGCCAGGCATACAGTATATAGTTGTGCCAGCAGGGGTGCTAGAAGTTCCACATGAGCCCTATAAAAGTCTATTGGAAGCCCATCCGGCCCCGGCGCCTTGCCGGGGGGGAAGGATCGGATAGCCTTTACGACCTCCGAGACCGTAAAAGGTTGGACCAAAATCCCTCTTTCGTGGTCAGAGAGCCAGCCAAGCGCCAACGGGTCTAACAGACCGTTCAGCGACTCCGGCTGAAACTCTGAGGACAGACCGGACGAGTATAACTTGCCATAAAAGGAGTTAAACGTCTGTAGAATATCAGAGGGGGAGGACACCGTCCCGCCCCGGGGTCTGTAGGGTGGATACAAGGGTAAGGGGTTGGTCGTGTTGTGCCATCATGGCTAGCAGGCGGCCATTTCGGTCACCCTGTTCAAAGGCCCTCTGTTTACCTCTATACGACTCGAGTCGCGTGACCTCAGCCAGGTGCAACTGCAGTTCCCTCTGAGCCACCATTAGTAGGTCAAAGTGAACTGGGGTGGGGTCATTGCTATACGTAGCAGTGTGATCGTCAACAGCCTTCTGCAGCGCCAGCGCTGCAGCCGATTGTTGTTTTTTGATGCTAGCAATAGAAGAAATATACTGTCCCCTCGTGAAAGCTTTAAAGGCATCCCATACAATATCGGGAGAAGAGGAGTCTTTATTATTTTCCCAGAACTCAGACAGCAGGGGTGGCAGCTGGCCAACGAGGTCAGGATGAGAGACCCATTGTGTGCCCAACCTCCAGAGCGCAGCGCTCCGGGAAGCCGGGGAGCGAAGCACCACCACTAAGGGACTATGATCGGACAGACCGCTAGGCAGATAGGACGTCTCCAGAACATCTGCTAACAGTGCAGGTTTGGAGAAGGCTAGGTCTATCCACGACGCAGTCTTATAGGATGCCAAAAAACATGAATAGGCCCTTGTGGTAGGGTGCCTCCACCTCCAGATCTCCACCAGCCCCACCGCCTGAGCCCAGGCAGAGAGGTCCATACACTGTTTCTTAGTCGGGGCAGGTCTATCTAGCTCAGGCGATAAAATGGCATTAAAGTCACCCATTACCAGAACCTTCCCTGGGCAGAAAGGTGAAATTTTTTCTAGAACCTCATACAATAATGCGGATGAAAACGGGGGAGGGATGTATACATTAAGAACAATATACCTGACAGACCATAGCGTGAACACCACTATCACAAATTTCCCCTGGGGATCAGTACGGATCTCCTCAATAATACAGGGGAAATTCTTGTGGACAAGGACCGACACACCTCTGGTGTATGTAGAATATGTGGCATGTATCGCTCGCTGTATCCAGGGTTTCTTGAGAGTCAAAATCTTGCTGCCCGTGAGGTGAGTCTCCTGAAGGAGAATAAGCTGGGGGGAGTGAGATTTTAAGTATTTGAATAAAAGGGCTCGCTTAAATTTGGAGTTAAGACCCCTGACATTCCAGGAGAGAACGGTGAAGGAGTCTGCTACTTGACTAGCCATTGGGTGATGGGGAAGAACAATTAAGGAGATACTCTAGAGGGCATGTACCGGTGCACCCCACGAGCAGCAAGATCCCGGTCACATTGCAGAAAATGCTGACAGTACCTAAGCGTAACACAAAACAAAAGTATACAAATAAGAAATATAAAACCATAAGAACAAGGGATGACTAAATCCCTAATCTAACTTCCCAGACACGGTGCCTATCCTACTATACCCAGCCTACCTCCTAACAGGGGGGGAAGGTCTGGGAACAGTTTTTACCCAAAAGAAAAACTTTTATAAAGAGTGCTAGTGAACCCTTACACTGGGGGCCCTACACTTCTGGTAGTAGTTCATCCACTCTGTCGACGGGCAGTGTCTCATCCGTCTCGTAAGAACAAGGAGCAGAGGGACGTGGGATATCTATCCCATAAACCTGTATCCTCAAAGTCAGCGAAAAATAAAGTCCGTGTTTTAAGAGGAAAAACAAAAAACAAAAACAAAAGCGAAAACAAGGGCAATCTAAAGCCTCGTGGGGGTCTCGTGTAAAGGTACATTTGAAGTAACTCCGGTGTTTGAAGAAAGTGTAGTAGGATAGAGCGAACAAGGATGTGGAAGATCCGTGCATCATAGGAGTCCGTGAGAAGATCCCTTCAACGCAAGTTGGTCAGCCAGTCGTCAGCATCCGCTGGGTTATCAAAGAAGCGGACCGCCCCCTCATGTTGGACTCGTAAGCGGCTTGGGTAAAGCATGCCATATTTAATGTTCTTATCTCTAAGTCGTTTGCGGACATCGTTAAAGGTTTTCCTCTTTCTCTGCAAGTCCGCCGAAAAGTCAGGGAAGAGGAGGACAGAGGAGTTACAATATTTGAGCGTGGGATGTTGGCGGGCTTCCGACAGAATCTTGTCCCTGTCCCGATAGTTAAGGAAGCGGACTAAGAAGGGCCTGGGGGGTTTCCCCGGGGTGGCTTGGCCCGTGGGCACCCGGTGGGCCCTCTCCACCACGTAGGTAGGGGGAACGTCTGTAAGGCCCAGGAGATTTTTAAAGAACTCCTCCGCAAATATAGCAGGGTGGTCTCCCTCTTCCCCCTCAGGCAAACCTAGGACTCTGACATTGTTGCGCCTCAGCCTGTTCTCGGCATCATCTGACTTTGCGACGAGGGACTGCACTGTGCGCTGCAGCTCGGCAATGGAGGCGCATGGGAGGCCGTAAGATCTTCGGTGGTCGATACTCTGGACTCAGTTTCCGCCATTCTACCCCTCATTTTGTCAAGGTCGTTTCGTATGAGGTTACATTCTTCAGCGAGGTGGTCAATATGCACCAAAAGCGAGGTCCTACTCTGCTCGATCGCAGCGAGGATCACCGCTGTACCATCCTTAGCCAGTGGGGCTGGCCCCTCTGTCGGCGGAGCTTCAATGGGATCCATTTCTAAGCCAGCCAGCAAGGCCCGAAGCCGACCCAGAAGTATGGGATCAGATTGTGGGGAAGATGGCGGTGGCAGCTGGAGTGGTACGTTGGTCTTTGCGGCTTTAGAGGACCTGTTCCCTTTTTTGGAGGAGGAGGACATCTGACAGTCCGCCAGGGGGGCCCACTCTCCAGGAGATTTGTCGGTGTGTCAGATGAGCACCCAGGAGGTAGGTAAGGGGCGACCCAGGCCACAGCGGGTGTCTCAGGGGAGTTTATGCCATCCGGCCGTCAGGTACCGCCACCAGTCAGGCTCCACTGCAGACACCAGGTAAAGACAGCCCTCCAGCAGGGCAGGCCGTCAGTGGTTACCAGCAGCCCCCCACCCCACAGCAGACAAATAAGTAGGAACAGGGTGGTAAGGATGAGAAGCTGGGACCAGAGCAGCAAGGCTGAGGCAGAGGGGTGGCGGAGGACCGGAGAAGTTGGGCTCCAGGGGTAACGCAGCTGATCCAATTTAGGCAATTTCAGTGCTACAGTACCCCAGGCCTTGGCAGGGATGACAGGGCGTGAGGAGGCAGGCGATCCGCGCTGTTGCGCTCGTCGATGTCGGCCGCGGTGCACTTCCGGCGGGGCGGCGGTTTAGGAAAGACCGGTGCTTCACAGGCCGCACTAGGCCGCACCGGGTCGCGGCCTCCACGGATCCCTTATTCGGCCCGGCGGACCTCCGGATCGGGCCAGGAAGGTGGATGGGCAGGCAGATGTGGCCGGATGACAGTCTCTTACCTTCAGGCAAGCTGGGATCGGGTCCCTTCAGCACAACACAGTTGCAGGCCGGGAAGATGGCGGCGGCCGCAGGTGAGTGGAGGTTTAGGCGTGCAGGTGATCCGGGCAGAGAGTCTCCACAATTTTGCCCCAGGATGAGACAGGGGACACAGGGGAACAGGCTGGAGTGAGTATTTTCTTTTTTAAGTCTGTGAAAATGCACGAATGGCAAAGGATTCAAACAGGATAGCCGGAGCTCCTCAAAAACACGTCCGCCGTCTCTCACATCTGGACACGCCCCTTGGTACAGTGTATCTTAATGATATATTTTTTTTAAATCCCTAAAGTGTCCCTATCGTGCACTGTTCATCAAGTTATTCTGAACGATGTAGCTTTCTAAAGCATCCGCTGCATAATCCTGCCCCAAAGAAACAACTAGAAAGGTAAGAAAATTATATGTTTTTAAGTACCCTATTTATCTATTTAACTTTAAGAGGGAAGTTTCAGGAAAAAAACTTCCCACAGCCCCCTGCGTATAACACGCAGGTACAGTTTACCCTCTATTTTCAGGGTAAAAAAGTGAGTGTTATACGCCAATAAATACAGTATTTTTTAGGTTTGTTTTGTATATAACACATAACAAGCATATTATAAGAATTTCCTAAATTTGGCTGCAAAGGTGGCAATACAGTTTAAGGTCTAATCAATTGACTGTGCCTTGACATGGGAGGCGCATCTTAGAAGAATGAAGTCATCAGTTTGCTTGGGCAGTCAAAATAATTTCTGCAGTCTTCCGTATTCACAATGATTGCTCACTAAGAGGTAGCAGGGAGCTTATCTGTGATAGATCTGGGATGGATTTTTAAACTGGCAAGTAACAGGGTAAGAGATAGCAGAAGGGTGGTGGGTTTTGTGTGATTTATAGACACAGCTAGAACATAGATGCATAGTCTTCAGGATTTAAATGATCATGTCATCTCTGGGCCAGTATCTCAGGAATGGAGGTTGATCCTGGATTACACTGAAGATGGCACCCTTCTGAGAGAAAGATAAAGGCATTTGTCAGGGAAGTATTGTGATCTCTGTGATAAGTAATACTACTTCAAGTATTACGTTTACACATTGCTTGACATACATGAATTTAGAAAAGGGCCCCTGGTGTGTCATTCATCTTGCATCTCCTTACAGAATTATTTAGTCAACAACATTTTAATTTTAATTCCCATTAAATTATTGTTTTCAAAAGTAAGAAGAACTAACGTAAAGATAACTATTACTAAGCCTCTCTGTAATCTGCTTGTATACTGTATGTAGAGGAGGCAGGGTTGCCAACCTCCCGCAGCATTTTTTACTGACAAAACATGGCAAATTTACCGGCGGAGCACATTTTTTACTGGCAACCTGAGAAATTACAGAACTTCTATTTAAAACTAACACAGTGAATATTTAAACAGTAAAAACATGGAAACACTGACAATACCTATAACAAAGTAATGTGCTTGATTTACACCTAAAACGTCAACACAGCATGAAATTATCAGCCCCTGATTTTTACTGGCAGTTGTAAAATATCACAGATTTTTACAAGCTGTCAGTAAATTTACTGGAGGTTGGCAACCCTGACAAGAGGTGATGTTAGTCTCTACTACCTTCCACTATAATCACTGAAGGAGTGAGTAGTGAGTAGCAGTGTGAGCACAATGTGTAGCAGAAACACTGCCATTTGATGTTGCTATAGTTCTCAGATTTCAGTATAGGGTATAAGAGACTTGTAGTATGGCGGAAACAAATGGAAGTCATAAAAAAAAACATTAAAATGTTGTGTCTTTAACAGTCGGGAGGTGATTGTCTAATCCAGTGTTTCTCAACTCTACTCCTCAAGGCGCCCCATCAGGTCATGTTTTCAGGATTTCCCTCAGATGAAACGGCTTTAATAATTACTAAGGCAGTAAAATTTATCAAATCACCTGTGCAAAATAATGGAAATACTGAAAACATGACCTGTTGGAGCGCCTTGAGGACTGGAGTTCAGAAACATTGGTCTAATCTCATAGAAGAATTGCCCAAGCCACTTCCATGGCCATTTTAAGCCATTATAAGTATAGGTATATCAAAGGCCTTTGTTCTGCAAGCTCACAACCACTATTTCCTGCAGAAAATAATGACAATATTAATGTTCATGGTTATGTTGGATATTACTTCCTCTTGGTCTGGGTCACGTGTGAACATTTGCAGTATGAATTTGTATTGCAGCTCTGCAATGCTACACATACAACTACCAAAATGGCATTATGGTTTCATGGGTAAAGGTTTTTTACAGCACAACTTGAGACATAAATACATTTTTGGGCCTTTCTTATCTAGTAACACTGCAAGTTGACACTTTGTCTGTGTTCCCGATAGCAAAACTCCCCCCATAATTCTCTTAGTGACTTAGCCGCCTGACAAGTCGCGCTCCATTCTGTACTATGGAACCGTTCTAATAGGAGCGACTCAAGTCGCTCCGACTTAGAAAAAGGTTCCTGTACTACTTTGGGACGACTTTAGGGTGACTTGCATTGACTTCTATACAGAAGTAATTTTTCAAGCTGCCGGTGAAGTTGTGTGCAGATCGCCTTGCATAGTGGCGCTGTGTGAGCCGGCACTTACTGTCTCAGTAATAAAAAGTGAAGGGAAATCTCTTAGCAACAAAAACAACCTTAGAGAGCTTTCATATTCCAAGATGAAAAAATAAAATAAATAAATACTTTTTTGAAGTTCAAACTTCAATCAATTCAAACAATAGGTTCATAGTAACTCTACATAATTCACTTGACCCATTCATTAAGGTATGGTGCTGTATTGCTCTTCCTGATTTCTCCCAAACTGGTTACTTGGATTCACTTGATTTGTTGTTTAGGATTTTTGAACTCTCTGCAAATTGTGGATCTATATGTTTGGGTCTATGCACTTGTATAATACATTGTTCTAACAACCTCCCCCACCCCCCCACACACACACTTACTACTCTTGCCCCTCATTACTTTGTGATCTTTGCTGTGATTTCTTTTCATTTGTTATGCCTTAATTATATTGAAATTGTCTTTAGTGCATGCACATAATTAGTGATGGGTACAGAAATACTTGTAAATCAAACGTGACACAAATTGATCTGTAAACCATACGTGGCACAGTTAGTTTAGTAGACTATATTTTCTTTTATAAAAATAAAAAATACACTTGCATGAACTATTTTGTATGTATTTTAACCTCTTAACTTAACCTTTAACTTTTTTACACTAATATAATTATTAATGAGCAAAATCATTAATTTGCACACAACTTTTTTATTTTATTTTTAATAATATATTTCATTTAAAAGTAGATTAATTACTCATGAGAACCTGCATACTAATAACCATGGGCATGGCTCCTACTTCTTGTAATTTAATTTGGAGTTTTATCTGTAATAGTATGAGTTGCTTGAACAACATTACAGTATTAAATGATCAACTTTATATGAAGCCAAAACTAATTATTTTAACAACGTTTTAGTAAATTATGTAACCACATTTACCTGCATTAATACACTGCTTGACAGGTAATTAAGAAGATTAGAATTGAGGTAGGAGAAAGAGTACAAGGAGGCCACATGTCATGGGAAATTATTATGCAAAATTGTGTAATCTGTAATGCCATATCAAATATTCTAGTTAATAAGTAGAAGTATTTAAAAAAAAGAAATACCTGTTGCGTTCAAGTGTACATACTTCTTAACCTTTAACACATTTAAAAACCACATGATATGTTGCTGCTTTACAGATATGAAATAAGTCCAGTCATGTTCGATTTTATGTTCAACAAAATGTTTTATATCAGTCCATGTGTAAACACTACCATTTAGGCATTGCATTTAAAACTAGACAAATGTGTCCAAATCTAAAATAAACCCATGGTCAGGTTATGGACATTTTATTGTTAATGTATTCCTAAACAGTAGACTTGTGCACAATGGAAAAATTTCTTTAGTTTCGGTTTGTTTCTGTTCAGTCCTGTTGATTCGTAATTGTTCGTAATTTTGCTAGACGGGATTTTTCGTCTTAGGACTAATTCGTATTTTCGCAAGCGACATTTTCCGTTGAATCTGAATGATTCGTATTAATGTAAGCCTTATTTTTAGTTGATTTATAATTCGTACTTTTGGTAGAGTACATTGTTTTTAGTTGATTCTGGACACAACTCCTACTTTCGTAACTTTTTTTGGGTTCGTTGATTCGTAATTTTCCGTGTCTCTCTCACAACGACGCTGCCTATTATGCCTAATGTGCTTCGAATGGATTTGTACTTTTCTAAATACATAGCGGTTATTTGTAACGATTCAAAATCTCTTATTTTACTTTCGTTTTTTACATGCGGCTATAGCCTCCGTCCCTGTACACCATTTTGAGAGGGAGTTCAGCACGGTGAGGGAGAAGCAGAGAGCAGAGCAGAGTGTTATTGTGCTTCAAATGGATTCGAAATCTCGTATTTTACTTTCGTTTTTTACATGCGGCTATAGCCTCCGCCCCCTGTACACCATTTTGAGAGGGAGTTCAGCACGGTGAGGGAGAAGCAGAGAACAGAGCAGAGTGTTATTGTGCTTCGAATGGATTTGTACATTCGTAACTTTTTCATAACGAATTATGCCGAAGACATTCGGGCATTTGCTATTTGCGATATAATTTATTTCGGATTCAGTTTTATTCGTAATTGCTTTGTTCGGAAATTCGAATGCTTCCGAATGTCCCAAAGTTGCTAAATTCGGACGAATTTCGATTAGTTACGAAACGAATTGCAGAAGCCTACTAAACAGTAAAAACGAAAGCATTACAACAAGCCTTCACTGACAGCTGCACTTTTGCTGTGATCTTTGAGGATAAATTGCTCCAAAGTACCTGCAACCACAGGGGTTAGTGAGGGCTTGCTTTATAGTTCATGCACTGCTTGTCAAGAAGATAAAAGCATGCAGTATATATTAGTATAATAAATGTATCCCCTCATATTTAAAAAAAAAAAAAAAAGAATAGGCTTGCGTTCTTTAAACCCTTAGTTTAGTGAGAAATCAAATACAAAAATCAGTACAACGGATATTACTTGCAGTCAGTAACATATGTCCTTGCCCAGCTGTCTTCTCTATTAGCTAAAATCCTCCTCTATTGTTCCCCCCTCCAACCCCCACCTAATCATAATCTCTCGCTGCTCCAGGGGTTAGGAGAGCTAATGGAGCTGTGACAGGCACTTATCAAGGGTTCCTGATTTTGCCCACCCTTTCCACCGAGCTCCCTCATTTATAGAAGCCATACTACTGTTCCTTTTAATAAAACAACATCTATGAATAGGGGGATGAAACTTTTAACCACTTCAATACCCAGCCATAGTAATATGACGTCCACAAATGGGATCTCCCATCCTGGGTGGACGTCATATGACGTCCTGGGTTTGAAGGGGGATATCTGAATGATGCCTGCAGCTAGAGGCATCATTCAGATATCCTTTTGATGTGCCGGCGATTCTGTGCACCATAAGAATGATCATAGCGGCAGTTCCGCCGCTTGATCATTCTTATAGGCGGCGGGAAGGAAAATCCCCCCTCCCGCCACCATCCGGTGATTCGCCGGGCTCTCCTGTGCGATCGGAACCCGGAGAGAATCTTCCGGCGCCGGTGGTGGGTCACGTGACGAGCATAGAGATGACTGGTGACCAGATGGTCACCAGTCATCTCTATGATCGTCAGAGGCCCGGGCGCGATGTGATGACGTCACGCCCGAGTCCTCAAATGTAAACAAAGCCGCCATTGCGGCTAGTAAGAATGAGATCAGTGAGAAAAAATTCACGATCTCATGCTTTCCAGCCTGGAGGAGAGAGGTGGGGTCTTATTGACCCCGCATCTCTCAATAAAGAGGACCTGTCACACACATTCCTATTACAAGGGATGTTTACATTCCTTGTAATAGGAATAAAAGTGATAAAAAAAAAAGAAGTAAAATAAGTGTAAAAAAATAAATAAATAAGTAAAAAATAAAAATTAAAAAATTAAAACGCCCCTGTCCCCGGTAGCTCGCGATCAGAAGCAAATGCACACGTACAGTAGGTGCCGCCGATATTGTGTCAATCTCGCCACTTCTAGCAGCGAGATTGACACCCTATGAGCTCCGTCGCGAGAGCCAGCGCCGAGCTGTCTCGTCATCGGGAAAGGAAAAATGTTCCTTTCACGATGAGCGACATGCATTTCCAATAGGCGGGGATTCGACGTGGATTCCCGCCAATACCAGGCACTGCGTTTGGTATGAATCCTGAGCGGGAACTCCATGCTCATTTTTAAAGAAAAAACCGGCATGGGTTCCCCCTCCAGGAGCATACCAGGCCCTTGGGTCTGGTCTGGATTTGAGGGGGAAACCCTACGCCAAAAAAAACGGCGTGGGGGTCCCTCTCAAAGTCCAAACCAGACCCTTATCCGAGCATGCAAACTGGCAGGCAGCAGGGGAAAAGGGGGGGATGATAGAGCGCCCCCCCTTCCTCCTGAACCGTACCAGGCCGCATGCCCTCAACATGGGGGGGTCAGTGCTCTGGGGCAGGGGGGCGACCTGCGACCCCCCCACCCCAGAGCACCCTGCCCCCATGTTGATGAGGACAGGGCCTCTTCCCGACAACCCTGGCCGTTGGTTGTCGGGGTCTGCGGGCGGGGAGCTTATCAGAATCCGGGAGCCCCCTTTAATAAAGGGGCACCCGGATCCCGGCCCCCCCACCCTATCTGAATGAGTATGGGGTACATCGTACCCCTACCCATTCACCTGGTGGAAAAAATTTGCAAGAAAAAAAACACACACAGCTTTTTAAAGTATTTTATTGCACAGCTCCGGGGGTCTTCTTCCGACTTCAGGGGTCTCCGGTGTCGTCGCCGTGCTCTCCGGTTCTTTCTTCCGCCGGCCTCTGCTAACTTCTTTAGCTCTTTTGCTAGCGGAGGCCCGGTCTTCCCCGTCGTCTTCTCCCCTCCGGTTCTTTCTTTCTTCCGCCGGGCCTCCGCTAACTTCTTTAGCTCTTTTGCTAGCGGAGGCCCGGTCTTCTCCATCGTCTTCTTCCCTCTTCTTCTCTACGGTTCTTTCTTTCTTCCGCCGGGCCTCCGCTAACTTCTTTTTAGCTCTTTTGCTAGCGGAGGCCTGGTCTTCTCCGTCGTCTCGTCCGGCTCTCCGTGGTCCTTCTGCCGGCCCCTCCACTAACTTCTTTTGCTAGTGGAGGGGCCGGTCTTCTCCGTTGTCGCCGTCTGCGTCTTCTTCCCTCTTCTCCTCCGCGATGTTGACTCGTCGCTTCCTCTTGCAGTAATGCTAAATCTTCGGTCGGCAGAGATTAATATAGGCTTCTCATGACGTCACAGTCACATGTTCCCGGAGCATGTGACTGTGACATCATGGGAACATGTGACTGTGACGTCATGAGAAGCCTATATTAATCTCTAGCAAAAGAGCTAAAGAAGTTAGTGGAGGGGCCGGCAGAAGGACAACGGAGAGCCGGACGAGACGACGGAGAAGACCGGGCCTCCGCTAGCAAAAGAGCTAAAAAGAAGTTAGCGGAGGCCCGGCGGAAGAAAGAAAGAACCGGAGAGAAGAAGAGGGAAGAAGACGACGGAGAAGACCGGGCCTCCGCTAGCAAAAGAGCTAAAAAGAAGTTAGCGGAGGCCCGGCGGAAGAAAGAAAGAACCGGAGGGGAGAAGGCGACGGAGAAGACTGGGCCTCCGCTAGCAAAAGAGCTAAAGAAGTTATCGGAGGCCCGGCGGAAGAAAGAACCGGAGAGCGCGGCGACGACACCGGAGACCCCCGAAGTCGGAAGAAGACCCCCGGAGCTGTGCAATAAAATACTTTAAAAAGCTGTGTGTGTTTTTTTTCTTGCAATTTTTTTCCACCAGGTGAATGGGTAGGGGTACGATGTACCCCATACTCATTCACATAGGGTGGGGGGGCCGGGATCCGGGTGCCCCTTTATTAAAGGGGGCTCCCGGATTCTGATAAGCTCCCCGCCCGCAGACCCTGACAACCAACGGCCAGGGTTGTCGGGAAGAGGCCCTGTCCTCATCAACATGGGGGCAGGGTGCTCTGGGGTGGGGGGGCCGCAGGTCGCCCCCCTGCCCCAGAGCACCGACCCCCCCATGTTGAGGGCATGCGGCCTGGTACGGTTCAGGAGGGAGGGGGGCCGCTCTATCGTCCCCCCCTTTTCCCCTGCGGCCTGCCAGGTTGCGTGCTCGGATAAGGGTCTGGTTTGGACCTTGAGGGGGACCCCCACGCCGTTTTTTTCGGCGTAGGGTTTCCCCCTCAAATCCAGACCAGACCCAAGGGCCTGGTGTGCTCCTGGAGGGGGAACCCATGCCGTTTTTTTCTTTAAAAATTGGCATGGAGTTCGCGCTCAGGATTCATACCAAACGCAGTGCCTGGTATTGGCAGGAATCCACGTCGGATCCCCGCTCAATACAGTGCCGCGTCTCCCTCTCGCTATTGCAGCGAGCGCAACAAGTGTCGCCACCCTGTTGCCGAGATCTCGGCACTCCTGTCGCCGAGAATCTCGGCGATGGGTGCGCGATGGATGTACAATATCGGCGGCACCTACTGTAAGTCGCCCACATATGTAAACGTTGTTCAAACCACATATGTGAGGTATCGCCGCGTGCGTTAAAGCACGTGCAAAAATTCTAGCACTAGACCTCCTCTGTAATTCTAACCTGGTAACCTGTAAAAAAATTAAAGCGTCGCCTATGGAGATTTTTAAGTACCGAAGTTTGGCGCCATTCCATGAGTGTGCGCAATTTTAAAGCGTGACATGTTAGGTATCTATTTACTCGGCGTAACATCATCTTTCATATTTTCCCCAAAAATTGGGCTAACTTTACAGTTTTGTCATTTTTTAATTCATGAAACCATTTAAAAAAAAAAAAGGCGTTTGAAAAATTATTGCGCAAATACTGTGCAAGAAAAAAAGTTCCAATGACCGTCATTTTATTTCCTAGGGTGTCTGCTAAAAAAACATATATAATGTTTCGGGTTTCTGAGTAATTTTCTAGCAAAAGAATGATGATTTGTACATGTAGGAGAGAAGTGCTAGAATAGGCACGGTATGGAAGTGGTATAAAAAGCCCTGTATTGAAGTGGTTAATCATCTGGTCATCATTCATTCATAGATCCTTTATCATTTATAGAAGCTATAGTATAGCTTCTATGAATGGACGAGCTAGGCAGAAAGGGCATGCATAATCAAGCACTCTTGAAGAGTGCCTGTCATAGCTCTGTCAGCTCTATTAACTCCCACTGCACTGAAAGATCATGGCTGTAAGGGTGGGGGGGGGGGGGATCTATGGAGAAGGATTTCAGCTAATAGAGGAAAAAACAGCCCAATAGAAGCACCCTATTGACTGTAAGCAATGTCCCTTGTGCTCATTTTTGTTTTTTGATTGCTGACTAAAGGCTTTAAAATAATTGGCCTTACACTCTTAAGTATATAGACCTTTTTTGTTTTTAGAAAACAGTTACATCCAGGACGGTAAATTATTATAACTATAAACTGTAATCGTTATGCTATATGTTCACTTCAGATTAAGACAGAGCTGAATGCAGGCAAGTACCGTATATATTCGAGTATAAGCCGACCCAAATATAAGCCGAGGCACCTAATTTTACCACAAAAAACTGGGAAAACTTATTGACTTGAGTATAAGCCTAGGGTGTCCATCTGCATGCCTCACTTTGCCTCACTGTGTCCATGCCTCACTGTGTCCATGCCTCACTGTGCCCATGCCTCACTGTGCCCATGCCTCACTGTGTCCATGCCTCACTGTGTGTATGCCTCACTGTGCCCATGCCTCACTGTGCCCATGCCTCACTGTGCCCATGCCTCACTGTGCCCATGCTTCACTGTGTCCATGACTAGACTGACGTTTGACATGGGAGTCTATGGAAGGGGTGCCCAGCTTTGAAAAATCGGTGCTCGCCAGCCGAAGGTCCCCCAGACAACAAACTTTGCACACTTGTAGAAGAGAAACTGGGCTACATGTGTGCCAAGTTCCGGGTCCAGCGGACCTATGACCGGCTGGTACCGGGTCCCCAAAGTCCCCAGAAAAATTACTGTTTAACACGGGAGTCTATTGAAGGGGTGCCCGGATTTGAAAAATCGGTGCTCTCCGGCCGTAGGTTCCCCGGACAACAAACTTTGCACACTTGTACAGGAAGAGTGGGGCTACATGTGTGCCAAGTTTGGTCGGTACTGGGGCCCCAAAGTCCGGGAGATCAGGCGCAAAAAGCTGACTCGAGTATAAGCTGAGGGGGGCATTTTCAGCGCAAAAAAATGTGCTGAAAAACTTGGCTTATACTCGAGTGTATACAAAAAGTGTTGGAAGAACAGAAGTTCATAAATTTAGAATTAAACTTATTTTACCATTACAACACTATTCTGTAAGCCTGCTGACCTAAGTTGGCTAGTAAACGTATTCCTTGCAAAACCTGCTGTTGTACAGTAAATAAACACATAACTCACACTGAGCCACTGGGATCTCATTGCCACTCCCCCAAATCATACAGCCTTCTACTGTTTGATATAACAGTCTTTATGTGCTCCACTCCTAATTATTTATAACCAACTCAACATCTAAGGCACCAGTGCCAAATCCCTCTGAAAATATTTTGTGAGAATCACAGAAAAGTATTTCTTTCAACAGCAAGCTTTATATTTCAAAACCTCTTATTAGAACTTGCAAAATAAAATTATAAGATGCATTTCTGTCACCAAGCAGGATACAAATTACAGTCTTTTTGTAAGTGGAAAAAAACCTTCAAATTCCAAGGCTTGTGTTCCATGGCTGAAAATGAAGTGTAGAGAATTATATTTTGTGTTATGGTCTTCCAATGAGCCATCCAACCTTAACTAAAGTTGCATTTTGAAAAGTACCTATTTGCGTTTTCAGTACAATAAATAACAGTGATTATAAAAACTGAATCTTTGCAAAATTCAGCAGAGAATGATTACAATAAATCCTACATCATTGCTCCAAAGTCAAAGTGTACTCTTTCACTAAAATCAACCGCTAATGCTATAAAAATGTATGATGTACACGAGGTCAGCAGACAGAGTTGTTAAGGTTCCCATATCTTGTTGAATCTATAATTGAGGCCATCTGTTGTCAGCAACATTGATCAATGGCTGCAGCTTCCAGCACTTCAAGATAGTAGCTAGATCTTAACTACTTCAGAGAGAGACAGAAACATTTTGACAAAAAGAAAAGTATAAGTTATATGCTGTTGTATTCCTAGAGAAAGGTACAAATAAATAAGTTTAAATCTTCTGGGACCTCTTGCATGTAGCTCTTGAAAAATTTAGAAGACATCTGAGAAAGCATGTACTGTATAATATTGCCTCGACTACTGCAACTCCCTCCTCATTCGCTTACCTCTACATAGTCTATCCCCCTTAAATCCATCATGAATGCTGCTGCCAGACTCATCCACCTTACCAACCGCTCTGTGTCTTGTCCTCCTCTCTGTCAATCCCTCCACTGGCTTCCGCTCACCCAAGTAATTAAATTCAAAATACTAACAACTACTTGCAAAGCCATCCCAAATCTGCCCCCAGCTACATCACTGACCTAGTCTCAAAATACCAACCTATTCATTCTCTTTGTTCTTCTCAAGACCTCCTGCTCTCTAGCTCCCTCATTGCCTTCTCCCATGCTCGCCTTTAGGACTTTTCCAGAGCCTCTCCAATCCTATGGACCTCCTTACCCCAATCTGTCCGATTATCTCCTACTCTATTAGCTTTTAGACGATCCCTGAAAACACTCCTCTTCAGAGAAGCCTATCCTACCCACACCGCAATTGTATTGTAACTGTACTGTCTGCCCCCATGTTGTAAAG
Organism: Rana muscosa; assembly: GCA_029206835.1. Classification (NCBI taxonomy): domain Eukaryota; kingdom Metazoa; phylum Chordata; class Amphibia; order Anura; family Ranidae; genus Rana; species Rana muscosa. The sequence goes on from CM055118.1 coordinate 714,205,011, forward strand.
CGCTGCGGAAACTGTTGGCGCTATATAAATCCTGAATAATAATAATAAAAATAATAATAATATTAGAGTCAGGTGAACTTGCCATTTATGTCAACAGAAGAAACTCCATATAGAACACAGATAAAGACATTCAATAAAATATTTAGCTTGTGGGAGTTAATAAGTCAAAGGGAATGCAATAAAAAAATAAATCCCACTCAAGGGTGGAATGTTGAAGATGGTAGAATTTTGACACATATGTCCACAATGACACAAAATCAGAAGCAGAGTTAACTGAATAAATGTAAAGTCTTGGCTTATAGCTTAGTCCAGAGTTCACCTGGCAGATATTCTGTTCCCCTGCTTCTAAGTGATTTCTGAGTAACTGACTTGGAAGAAAAATGAAGCAAGTGATGCCCTCATGATCAGCATATCTGTTCTGGGTCAGTAACTGAGTATTGAAGCCTGACAATAAATATGACAGACAGGCAACTATCATTTTCAGAAGGAGGTCAGCAATGGCTTCCACATATTTCTGTCCATGGCAAATGCTCTTTAAAAATCTTCTATAGGTTCTCGTGTAGCTTAAAACATACCTGTGCCAAGACTATGGACATTGATTACATATTCCTATCAGGAAAAACAAGTCATTCCTAAACCCAGGAATAGGTGCATACTTCTATTCAGGAAACCTTGTTTGTTAGCAATATATAATATGCAAAAGTATATATATATATATGCCATATTTTTAGGCACCTCTGTTTTCAAAATCATAAACATTATTGAAAGAAAACAAGTCAGGCCCCTTAAGCTACATTTAATGTGAGGTTATTCCTTCTTAAAGTTATTCCTTCTCATAAAGGCTCTAGAGTCCAGTTTTACTAAGTTTATAACAACTAAGTTAGAAAATGCCTGCTGTGTATTTACATTTGAAGACTGGCAGGCTTCAGCTTCCAATTTATGTTCTCATAATTCTTGTTTAGAATTCGTCTCCATGTACATCTCCATAATCATTTTTATACCAGAGCAGAGGTAGAGTGTTGGCCTATAGCATAGTGATCCAAGCCTCACTATTAATATGTAATTATGAATCACTATTAATATGTAATTATACTGACCAGGATTCGAACCCTGGACCACTATGCTAATGGCCCACACTTTGTTATCCCATCCCCCCAAAAATGCATTACATTTATTTATCTTCTATATTTTTAGGCAAAAAGGTCCCAATACTTTATCCTTAAAAAGTTTTTTTTTTTTTTTTTCTCAACTGTCTTGTAATGTACAGAAAAATCTGTTAGAAACAAAGCCTCTGGTTGGAGTCTAATTTTGATTTCTCTTTAATAGATTCTCTTTCCATCGCTATAATCTCTCAATCAATTCTCTTTGTCCTTTGGAGGTATTAGATATAAATTTTTGATTGCTGAAACTTAAGGTATAAATATAACTGTTGGGATTGGTACTTTTAAAATACATTTTAGTGCAAATCTTATTATAATCGTTAAAAATCACCATGCCTGACAAATATTTACTTGGTTGACTTAATTCCCTGAAAATTTGATATTATAAATATTGACATTAAGCTCATTTCATATTTCAACAGTTGTCTCTAATGTACCCTCCAAAATAGTAAAAACATCATCAATAAAACACTTCTATATTTTAAGACCAAGCTATTTTCCTGTTTTACTATATTTTGCAAAGATTTATATGCGATTTGCACATATAAGAATGGTTTTATTCAGAACTGATTATTTTTTAATTTTTTTATATCAATATTGAATTTCTTTGCCTTTGCCAGATTCAAGAACGTTCCATCTTAGTCGTGCACTTCCTAGTTCCACATCTATCCCAGGTTTGTATTACAGACTGTTTGTCTGTGGGGGAGATTTCCGCTCTCTTCCTGTGGCAGAGATACAATTGTCATTGGACTATTTAGAAAATAGGTGAATGGATAAGTCCTCCATCAGCTTTCTGTTGTCCTTATCACATGAATGGAGGGTAAATCTCCCCAGAGGATAAAACAAAAAATGGGGGGTGTGATATGGTGCACTTTGGTAAAGGCTGTATAGAAATAAAGCATATATATATATATATATATATATATATATATATATATATAATATATATAATATATATATATAAATCTCCCCAGAGAACTGTGGCCATATCTTTAGTAAAAAAAAAAGAAAGAAACAAAACACATTTTTAAAGCTCAGCAGGCTTCAAGAGTCAGAAGCAGGTGAAGAGCAATAAAAATTTAGGGAGGAGTAGAGAAAAAATCTGGGAAGAGAGTCCAATTATGTGATCTGTAAAAGTTACATGACCAGTCCTCCTCTCATTATGAATCTCTCTCTCTACTGCATTAAGCAGAGAAAGCACCATGAACTACTGCAGGTTTTCAGACTGCAGGCCTTATTTTATGAATTGCCTCTAAAACTCTCCATCTCTATCTGAATGGAATTTGAGGATGAGTGGATAGTGATATCAACTCTCTGTTATAAATGAGCCTTAAAACTTTGCTCACCTTTGTTGTGATGCACCTGAAATATACATTTAGTTGGGCTTTAATTATGAAAATGTTGTGCATGTCTGAGACTGTATTTAAAAATGTAACTGGCAATATCTGTGCAAGTTGTATTTTCTAATGCTACAGACTAATGCCTTGAGTACTAAGAAAATACCTATACTGGCAATGAATCAATTCTAACTAGATGGAGGGTGTGTTACCCTGCACACCCAACACCACTGTTATTACACAATAACCTTCATTCAAATTATATAAAATGTGTCTTGAGTGTGTGTATGTATATATTCATAAAGGTAGGATTCATGTTTATTGATTCGCATATAGCATTGGCAGTGATTTGGTGGATACAATAATCAGAACAAGAAAAAAAGAAAAGAAGCAGAAGGGAAACCCTCTTTACTGACTATATATAGAATATATGTTTAGGTATTCTATATACAATCAGAAAGGAGGGTTTGCCTTCTCCTCCTTTTCTTTTCTTTTTTCTTGTTGTGGTTTTTGTAACCACCAAATCATTGCCAATGTAATTTGCCAATCAATAAACATGAATCCTCCCTTTAGTAATACAGTATATATATGTATACATTTTATAAAATTTTAATAAAAGTTATATTTTAATATCAGTGGCCTTTGGTGCGCAGGGTAATGCACCCTTCATCTAGTTAGGACAAGTTGTATTTTCTTATCGGCCTACCATCTCCTACATTTAAAGTGTTACTGAACCCAGGACCCTGCATTCACTATAGCTGGTCTCCCACAGTACACAGAGTATGGAAACACAATTATTTTAGTTAATATAAACTGCTAAATACCTTTTCTCATCAGCAGTTAGAGCAGTCTTGTGACTTCTATCCAGGGCTTTTTTTCAGGTAGAATTTGGTGGAACTCAGTTCCGCCACCTCTGTCTCAGACCCTTTAGTGCCTGCTTACTGCAATCAATTGTAAACACAGAAGTTCGGTTTCTGTGTTTACAAGTGACAGCTCTGCACTCTGTGTGTAACCCCCCTGAACTCTGCACTCTGTATGTAATGCAATCCTGGTATGTAATGCCCCTTTAAGACCCTCCTACTGTTTGTGAAATCTGGCCACACCCACGATTTTATGGGATTTGGAGGGTGTGTGAGGGGGAGGGGTTTTGGGGGGTCGTGGTTGAGTTCCAGCACCTATTGTTTGAGAAAAAAAGCCCTGCTTCTATCAGTGTCTGGTTAAAGCTTGTAGGAGGAGTGTTCATTCTCCCATGACTGTCTTATGAGGGTGCAGGATTCTTGACCCTCTGTCTGGACAGTGCTGATTGGTCCTGTGCTGATCACAGTGATCGTGATGTTTAGCTTTTTGAAACAAGCCTATGGACTGCTATTACTGACCTTCTGAAAATGCTGCCTGGCTACCCATTACTGGTATGCAGTAAGTGAAGTTAGAACTCCTGATTGGTATATCTGTTCTGGGTTCATTTTTACCAAAGTGTTGAAACCAGTGGATCTGTATGGCAGGCAACTTTCAGGCTCATCAGGTATGAAAGCGCAATATGGTTTTAGGCATTTCTTTCTGGTTAAGACAAACAGTTTTAACTACTTCCATTAAGGTCTGTTTCATCCTACCAAATCTGCAGTCTAAAAGGTACTAAAGTATAACTGCTGTACTTTTAAACCAATATCATTCAGTCTGACCTTTCAGTCAGTCGTGTGCAAAACAATGGTGCTACAGTTTGTTTTTGCTTTATTCCAAAGCTTGAAATTTGCTTCTGTCTGTTGTCAATGAATAGTGTGCTCAGCTATGGCAAGGTTTCCAATTTGTTTCCTTGAAATGAAGATTAAGTGCAGATTGTTACTTTGTGTTAGAGTCGAAATAACATTATCAATAAAACTAAAGGAAGTTCAATGGATGATATGCACCATATGCAGCAGATAACATTCACATTTCCTTTATTTTAGACACTGACCTCTCTGTGACCCCAAATGAACAGGCAACTCTGTTAATCATCCGAACACAGATACAGTATGGTATAGGCAAGAAATACCACAAGTATGATTATATCTCCAGAGGGCTGAAAAAGAGCTAACACAGCTAATAGATTCCACAGTCTACAATACAAAATATTATTTGCCCAGTGCCAATAATAAAAAGATTTCTCAAAATAATTAGTGGTCAATATAAAATATAATTCTGCTTAACAGGGGCATTTCTGCTGAACAAAAGGAGCATTTCTGACTGTTAAAGGGGAAGTATGGGCTAAATATGATTTGTTTAAAACATTGCCTATCCCCTTCTCCTACCTGTACTGCATACTATTTATAAAAGAGAGTAAATACATTTTCTTTATTCTGCTTTCTTGCCATCTCATGATCCAAAAGTGATTCCCCTGCATCATTGAGTGGCTGCTGCAGGGGAGGAGAGGGAGCAATGATAATGAAGGGGCAATGTGAGTTGGTGGATGACATCGTAGGTCTGGGAGTTTAGCCCTGCATTGTAAATAGGATACTGCAGGTTCAGAATTTCTATGCAGAACTGCCTTGTGGGAAAATATATACCATTATAATTTTGTTTGAAGATGATCATTTTCAGAAGGTTTGTTCAAATTTCTAATGGTTTGTGGGGTCAAATCAAGGTTTGTTTTAAACTGTAGTAATGAGAAAATTTGAAGAAGCAAGATGGGAAATTTTTCTTGAACAAGAGAAATTCTAGTGAATTTGGTTTTCATTTGGGAAAAATCGTACATACAGTGCCTTATAAAAGTAATCATACCCCTTTAATTTTTCCACATTTTGTCATGTTACAACCAAAAACGTAAATGTATTTTAGTGGGATTTTATGTGATAGACCAACACAAAGTGACACGTAATTGTGAAGTGGAAGGAAAATGATAAACGGTGTGGAAGAAAAATGATAAATGGTTTTCAACATTTTTTACAAATAAATATCTGAAAAGTGGGGCATGCATTTGTATTCAGTCCCCTTTACTGGAATACCCCTAACTAAAATCAAGTGGAACCAGTTGCCTTCAGAAGTCACCTAATTAGTAAATCGACCTGTGTGTAATTTAATCTCAGTATAAATACAGCTATTCTGTGAGACCCTCTGAGGTTTGTTAACCACTTCCATACTGGGCACTTATACAGCTTCCTGCCCAGACAAATTTTCAGCTTTCTGCGCTGTTGCACTTTGAATGACAATTGCGCGGTTGTGCTACACTGTACCCAAACTAAATTTTTATCATTTTGTCATATGACATCCAGTCAGGATTTTGAAACCACTTTGCCGCCGTCAATCCACTATAGGGCGGGCGGCAAGTGGTTAAAGAACCTTAGTGAACAAACAGCACCATGAAGGCCAAGGAACACACCAGACAGGTCAGGGATAAAGTTTAAAGCAGGGTTACGTTATAAAAAAATCCTAAGCTTTGAACATCTCACACTTGAACAATCCATCATCCGAAAATGGAAAATGGAAAGAGTATGGCACAACTGAAATCCTACCAAGACATGGATGTCCACCTAAACTGACAGGTCAGGCAAGGAGAGCATTAATCAGAGAAGCAGCCAAGAGGCCCATGGTAACTCTGGAGGAGCTGCAGAGATCCACAGCTCAGGTGGGAGAATCTGTTCACAGGACAACTATTAGTCGTGCACTCCACAAATCTGGCCTTTAAGGAAGAGTGGCAAGAAGAAAGCCATTGTTGAAAGAAAGTCATAAGAAGTCCCGTTTGCAGTTTGTGAGAAGCCATGTGGGGGGACACAGCAAACATGTGGAAAAAGGTGCTCTGGTCAGATGAGACCAACATTGAACTTTTTGGCCTAAAAGTAAAACACTATGTGTGGAGGAAAACTAACATTGCACATCACCCTGAACACACCATCCTCAGTGTGAATCATGGACAGGGAAGCTGGTCAGAGTTGATGGGAAGATGAATGGAGCCAAATACAGGGAAATCTTAGAAGAAAACCTGTTAGAGTTTGCAAAAGACTTGAGACTGGGGCAGAGGTTCACCTTCCAGCAGGACAATGACCATAAAAATAGAGCCAGAGGTGCAATGGAATGGTTTAGATCACAGCATATTCCTGTGTTAGAATGGCCCAGTCAAAGTCCAGACCGAAACCTAATTGAGAATCTGTGGCAAGACTTGAAAATTGCTGCTCACAGATGCTCTCCATCCAATCTGACAGAGCTTGAGCTATCTTGCGAAGAAGAATGGGCAAAATATCACTCTCTAGATGTGCAAAGCTGGTAGAGAAATCCCCAAAAAGACTTCCAGCTGTAATTGCAGTGAAAGGTGGTTCTACAAAGCATTGACTCAGGGGGGCTCAATACAAATGCACAGCACACTTTTCACATATTTATTTGTAAAAAAAATTGAAAACCATTTATCATTTTCCTTGCACTTTACAATTATGTGCCACTTTGTGTTGGTCTATCACATACAATCCCAATAAAATACAGTTTTGGGTTGTAACATGACAATATGTGGAAAATGTCAAGGGGTATGAATACTTTTTCAAGGCACTGTATTGTAATGGAACCTATTTAATTTGTCTGTAATTTCATTCAAGTAGCACTCTGAATGAAATTTGTAGGGCTTTTGAATTAAATTAGTTGAGTCAATGATGGCAAGAAAGAATGTTCTGATGAATGATTTGTCAGAATTTCTGCACAAAACTTGAAGTGATAATCTAACCATGTATGACCGGCATTACTTTAGTGTTTAACTAGTGGCAGACAGCAAAGGGATCATGGCGAAACAGTTCCTACAGGCTTTATGTGTTCAAGTGGTCATTATGAAGAAGGTAACATTGACAGGTGGTGATGTAATACTAGAGGTGTCACACAGACACTCCAAAAACTTTCTTAATGGTAAGTAAAAGTTTTTCAAGCAAGGAAATTCTACCAGACCAATCTAGGTATGCCTCCTAAGCAGGACTTTGCAAAGGCCATTTTCCAATCTAAAAATAATTGAGCAACAATCATATACTGTCTAACTTTAAAGTTACTAGGTGAAGTAACAGGCATACTGCACAGTAAGCAAGATAAAGGATCTGCTCTTACTTTCTCCATCCTCCTCTGCTTGCCCAATTTGTTGCTGGAGCTATGACAGAAATCTGGTACTTTCACATATTCACCATCTTCAACAATACACGGTGCCTGAGCAACCAGTCTCCAGGCCTCGGTGCTGTCACATCAGAGAAGATTTGCAAGACTGCTTGCATAAAAGTTTAAGAGCTTTGAAGAAGGCTTTTGGCAGCAGAGGAGCACATTAGCAGAAGATTTGAATCTGACTGGTAGCTAAAGCTGGCCATAGATGGTCATTTTTTCATTCAGCCAGTGGGCTGAAAAATAAGAACTAACAGATTCCTGCATCCACCCAAATGAGGTGGAGTGAGGAATCCTCCCCACTGAGACATTGTATTCTGACAGTAGGGCTCGCTGTCAGAATATAATGTTCGGCAACTGCAGCCGATTGGCTGCAGCCTCAACACAACATAAGTTTCTAGCATGTCCCTTCAACAGAAGAATATGAAGTAAACACAGTGAGAAAAGTTTGGCTGGTCCCTGCTGAACTGGCCAAATTTCCATCAGTGTTTGGTTAGCTTTAGAGACATTTCTTAGTACTACTATTGTTAGTAGTGTTTTCCAAGTTCATCAGTTACAGATCAAAAAAAGAGGAGTGAACTGTTGCTGTACAGCATTGTCTAGCTGAAAACTGAACCACTCAGAGGGTAGGTTATGCCCCAAGTATGCACTTTGGGTACACATTTTCAGTTATGACAGATGCCTACCTTTAAACCCTCATTCACACTTGCAATTACGGCCATCAGCAGATTCCTGTGGCAAGAATCCACAGATTTCTATAAATAGAATCACAGGTGGCTGCAAATAGCCGCAACCTGGAAGAATGTACAAATCAACAGGCTGACAGGAGCCGTGACTGTCCACCGCTATTATCATTTGGATGCAGATAGATTGCGTCCGGTACTGATCATCTGTCCCTAGCCACAGGTAACCACTGGATGGGTGGATTCTTGCAGCAGAAATTCACTGATGGCCCTAACTGCAAGTGTAAATGAGGCCTTAGTGCAGTGTTGCCCTACATCTATAAGTATTTATGACAGCACCTCACTAACATTCAGTCCGCAATAGCACACATAATCTCAGACAAACGTTAAGACATCAAACAGTCCTCATCTAACACTTTGTTGGAGAAGCTTTTGAATATTCAACTGTAATTGCTATAATGCAGTAAAACTTTAAAATGAATGTTTGTATGTTAAGCAACAAAAGTGGCTTATCAATAACAAAAACAACTTGTTCTGCATTGATCGCTGCATGAAAGTTGTGACCTGATCCCAATGTAATTATCTACTCAGAACATTTTTACTCCTCTCCAGAGCAGAAAAAATAATGAAACTAAATCTGGAAAATTACTAGCAGAATCTGTGTCACTTTTTCTCTGAAAAGCCATTTATTGGATTATTTCAGATTAAAAAGCCTGCTGATGTTCACAGGCTAAAAGAAAATTACTTTCAATTTTACAGTAGTTGTTCTGAGTTTACTGAAGTGAAAATGGTGGCGTTAAAAGTAAAACCACAATTAAGCAGTAACATATTTTGTAAATCTATAGAGCAAAACCAAATGAGGAATTTACTGCCAGCTCATTCGCCATAGTTATGTGGTTTAAAGAAGAATCACACAAAATTCTTGACAATAAAATGTAGAGTGGATATCTTACCTAGACTGATCATCGATGTAAAGGGGCAACTTTGCAATAACATTCAGTTCAAGGTGTCACTTTTACATTGACTACCAATGTAAGGGGCCCTTTTCCACTTACCAGTGCCAATGTATGGAGTACCTACACTAAGTGGACACTTCTCCACTAACCACTAGGGTAAAGGGACACTTCACTTTTCATAGTCATTTTCATAGTTTTTTTTATGACCATTTTTTATTGTATTTCATGCTTATTATTGAAAATAATGTTGTCATATAGTGCAGGGAGGTGCTGTAAAATGATTCACTCTGGGTGTAAGATAGTTGAGGTAAATAATTTTCTTTTATAATTAATTCCTGAGTCAACAGCTTACTTTGCACACTAAAGTACTATAAGCTGAAGATATAATCATTTTTATTAGGGGTTCCCTGAGAGCGTGAAATTACAGTATTTCAAAGGGTCCCTCTGGAGTAAAAAGGCTATAAAACTAACTGTCCATTAATTTACAAAAATAAAACCTAAGGCCGATGTACACAATAAAAGTGGAACTAAACCTTCAAAACATTAAATTGACAGCAGGTAGAGCCTTTTGGTAGAAGACACTTTATAAGTCTTTTCTGACAATAAGCTCTGTTTCCAATCTGTAAGAACATTTTTACCTGTATACTAACTGGACCTCGCATCCCTGGAGGGGAGCACTCCCAGATGTAAGTGTGCCATACTGTGCAAGTATATTGTGCAGACATTGCATATTGTGGCAAAAGTTGTTGATTCAACCTCCCCCCCATGTTTTGGCTAGTTCTGCTTTAAGTGGCAGTGTTTGCTATGCTTTTAATAAGACATACTTTATGTCACATTACAGATACCTCTCTCTTATTATATTGGTGCAGCATGATGCATACACAAGAATGCAGTTTGAAGTGTAGGGTGCATCAAGGAAATATTCAACTCATATTTCTTACATTTTTATGATTGTAAAGTATGATGCATAAATATTTATGAATTAAAAAAAAATATTTTTGATGTGTTCTCCCTACAGTCAATCTGCCACTTGATATACACACATTTCTTGCCATAATGTAGATTTTAAGCAAAAATTAACTGAAATAGATTAATTAAATAATGACATGCATAGCTGACAGATAAAGAGATATTTAATAAATTGGTATCTTTTATACTGTAGACTCCCAATCAACAAAAGTAAACATACTATATACTTTGTTTTGTAAACTATTTCAACATTTGCAAACCTAACCAATACCCCTATATTTGGTAATACACTGTTAGTAAATATAAGAGATTTTAATTTTAAGCTAGTTTTTAATCATAAGGGGTAAATTTTTAAACAGTGTTGTTTAATTTATAAAGAAAACAACTATAGTTCCATACCGCGCTAAACAATAAAAATATGAAAGAATAGAGTTGAGCGGACACCTGGATGTTCGGGTTCGACGGGTTCGGCCGAACTTCGGAAAAAAGTTCGGGTTCGGGACCGAACTTTAACCCGAACCCGGACCCGAACCCGAACCCCATTGAAGTCAATGGGGACCCGGACTTCTAAGGACTAAAAAGGCTCTAAAAAAGTAATGGAAATGGCTAGAGGCCTGCAAATGGCAGCAAAATGTTGTTAAGAGCATGGCAAGTGCTCTGCAAACAAATGTGGATAGGGAAATAACTTAAAATAACATAAAAAAAATAAAAAAATATGCTGGAGGCCCCCTTTTCAGCAGAAGAGGTACGGGAAGTCATTAAGAACCTCAGAAACTCAACGGCACGATGCCACACATATGGTGGGAATGCCCCAGAATACGCCCTTTCTGGAATAAATTATTCAATTTAATGGATAAGCTAGTGGGAAAATAAAATACTTTGAAATAAAAATGTAGCGGGGTGCTAAATTTAAGGGAAGTGTTTGAGTGGTAAATAGGCTCAAACACCGTAATTCTGTAGGATTCATGGACCATTTTGTCCTCGGGGGACAGTATTGGTGTGCAGTTCCCTGCGGCCTACAGGTGGCGCTGCCATTGTAGGCTAGGGTTGAACCGCCGATACAGTGCTGTGCCTTTTGTGTCCCCTCTTGGCAGTAGTACAGCGGGGCGGGGAACCTGCTGTGCATGCCGGGAGAGCATATAAAAGGGGCAGACCTTTGGCCTGGGGGCTGATGTCCAGTGGAGTCCACGCCCAGGTGCCTTCGGCCTGGGTGCATGTGTTCCTGTTCCATCTCGGGTACCTTTAGCCCTGGGTGAGGTACTATCCTGGAGTTCCTGCTGCCCTGGGTATGGAGGCCTAGGTGCGGGAGTAAAGCCTGGAGTCCAGAGCCTTCGTCTGGAGTCCGCTAAGGGTCGAGGAGTCTTAGGGTGCCGCCTCGTGTAGGGGACCATGTTCCAGGGAAGGGAGGATCATTCTGATGGACCGATGCGGGAGTCACGGTGAAGGAAGGGTCTGTTGACTCCTTGGAGAGATGTCTTCCCCTTGATATGGGCTAGGTTCGTAGAAGGAGAAGCTCAAGGTCATCTTGACTGTATCAGAGGCCTTATTCACACGGCCCGTGGCAGGGGCCTTATACACCCTGGTCTGTGGCAGAGACCAAAGTTCTCCAGGTCCGTGGCAGGGGCCTTGTACACCCGGTCTGTGGCAGAGACCAACCTCAAGGTCTGTGGCAGAGACTGTGCACCTAAAACTGTTTGAGAAACCTAAGCAGTGAAGTGAATGTGCTACGTTTGTGCCTGGACCTCCTCCACACCTTAAGCTGTCCTGTTTCTTTGCTCTAACCTTTTCTATCCGAGTAGAGTTTATTTTGCCATGAGAGAATAAGAGTTGTAATTTCAGCTGGTGTGGACATTGACTTTACTGGGAATTAAAGGACTTGCCTCTACCTACAGTAGAGGTGAGAATCATCCTCTGGAGGAGTTTTGACTCCGGCTGTGGACACGGCCCGTCAAGTACACCGCTCAACCTCTTTATATAGGAGGGTACGGGCTGGTAGTGCGGTGTGCCTTTCTCCCTCCTGCGAGGAGCCAACAATATAAAGGCAGGTAAGGGGGAAAGGATCTGTGCGCTACAAAAAAATAAAATAAAAATTATAATCTTGACCTAGGAGGACGAGGTCCATATGGAGTAGGAGGTTGAGGTGGCGGTGGATGTGGCTGTGTAGGTGGAAGCGGCAGTGGAGGAGGACGAGGTAGCCAACACTGGTTCAAAAATACAACAATGGCTGGGTAAGGCCGGTGATGTGTCGAATTCTGTCCCTCGTCAAATAGTGTCCACCCTGTACTGCGCTTGCTCAGTATGTAGGACAAGGGGATTTCGAAAATCTCCCAAGACGAACGGCGCCTGCGTGGTGAGTTCAGGTGAAGGCCACACCATCCGTGGTTCAAGCCGAGCCAAGTGAGGTCGTGCCCGAAGCGTGGCGATCGAACCGAGCCCGTGAGGGGCCCTGTTACTATGTGCTACCGTATGTCCACTTGGATGGTGGGGCTTGAACCTGCACTCACTGCGCAGGCGCCGTTCATCTTCGGAGATTTTGTGAATCTCCTTGTCCTCTGTACTGCGCAAGCGCTGCGCCTTCGCAGTATGGGCCGGACACAATCCGATGGCCGGACAGTTTTTGTCACAACACCGGTATACATGTCTATTCTGCACAAGGTACGGACAAGTCCTGTGGGATCCATGCCTGGTTAATTTTAATGAACGTGAGCTTGTCCACATTGGCTCTGGACAGACGGCTGCGCTTGTCTGTGATAACGCCCCCTGCCGTGCTAAATACACGTTCAGATAATACACCTCCAAGGCATAAAGGGCAAGCTCAGGCCATGTGCCCAATTTGGAGACCCAGAAGTTAAAGGGACAGACCCGTCATCCAGTACGTGTAGGCCTGTGGACACATACTGCTCAACCATGTTGGTGAAATGCTGCCTCCTGCTAAGACGTTCCATCTCAGCTGGTGGTGCTGGTTGTTGTGGCGTGCTGAAAAAGCTTTTCCACATTTCAGCCATGCTAACCCTGCCTTCTGAGGTGCTGCCGGTGCCCCGGCTGCATTGGCGACCTCTTCCTCCTCCTCTGCCTTCGCCTTGTGCTTCCACCGTACGCCCGCTGTCAGGTGGGAATGCCACCAGCAGCGCGTCTACCAGCGTGCGCTTGTACTCGCGCATCTTACGATCCCGCTCCAGTGAGGGAATTAAGGACGGTACGTTGTCCTTGTAACGGGGATCCAGCAGGGTGGCCACCCAGTAATCAGCACCAGTTAAAATGTGGGCAACTCGGCGGTCATTGCGGAAACACTGCAGCATGTAATCGCTCATGTGTGCCAGGCTGCCCAGAGGCAAAGAAAAGCTGTCCTCTGTGGGAGGTGTATCGTCTGTGTCCTCTGTATCCCCCCAGCCACGCACCAGTGATGGCCACGAGCTGGTCTGGGTGCCACCCTGCTGTGAAAATGGCTCCTCCTCCTCCATCTCCTCCTCCACCTCGTCATCCTCCAGAACTGTGCCCTTTCTGCCGGACAATTGTGTACCTGGCGTTTGTTGGTGCAGGAACCCACCCTCGTAGCCACTTGTGAAAGACTGCCCTGAAAGCCTTTGAAATGATCCCACTTTCTCCTCCTCCTCCTCATCCTCCTGTGCCACATCCTCTTCCATCATCACCTGAAGCGTTTTTTCAAGGAGGCATAGAACTGGGATAGTAACGCTGAGAACGGCGTCATTGGCACTGGACATGTTGGTGGAGTACTCGAAACAGCGCAACAAGGCACACAGGTCTCGCATGGAGGCCCAGTTATTGGTGGTGAAGTGGTGCTGTTCCGCAGAGCGAGTCACGCGTGATTGCTGCAGCTGAAACTCCACTATCGCCTGCTGCTGCTCGCACAGTCTGGCCAGCATGTGCAAGGTGGAGTTCCACCTTGTGGGCACGTCACATATGAGGCGGTGAGCGGGAAGGCCGAAGTTACGCTGCAGCGCTGACAGGCGAGCAGCAGCAGGGTGAGAACGCCGAAAGTGTGCACACACAGCCCGCACTTTCTGCAGCAGCTCTGGCATATTGGGGTAATTTTTAAGGAACCTCTGGACCACCAAGTTCAGCACATGCGCCAGGCAAGGGATGTGCGTCAAACCGGCTAGGCCCAGAGCTGCTACGAGATTTCGCCCATTATCGCACACCACCAGGCCGGGCTTGAGGCTCACTGACAGCAACCACTCATTGGTCTGTTGTTCCATGTCCCTCCACAACTCCTTCGCGGTGTGGGGTTTTTCCCCCAAACAGGAAAGTTTTAAAACTGCCTGCTGTCGTTTACCCCTGGCTGTGCTGAAGTTGGTGGTGAAGGTGTTACGCTGACCGGATGAGGAGGCGGTAGAGGATGAGGAAGCGGAGTAGGAGGAGTTAGCAACAGGAGGCAAACTGAAGCGCCCTGCAATCCTCGGTGGTGGAAGGACATGCGCCAAACTGCTATCTGCCTCAGGCCCAGCCGCCACTGCATTTACCCAGTGTGCTGTTAGGGAGATATAACGTCCCTGACCATGCTTACTGGTCCACGCATCCGTAGTTAGGTGGACCTTGCCACAGATGGCGTTGCGCAGTGCACACCTGATTTTGTCCCCCACTTGGTTGTGCAGGGAAGGGATGGCTCGCCTGGAAAAGTAGTGGCGGCTGGGCACGACGTACTGTGGGACAGCCAATGCCATCAGGCTTTTAAAACTCTGCATCTCCACCAGACGGAATGACAGCATTTCAAAGGCCAGGAGTTTTGAAATGCTGGCATTCAGGGCCAGGGATCGCGGGTGGCTAGGGGGGTACTTCCTCTTCCGCTCCAATGTTTGGGAGATAGAGAGCTGAACGCTTCCATGGGACATTGTGGAGATGGTTGGTGACCCAGGTGGTAGTGTTGCTGGCAGATCCTCTGTTTGCGGGGTGGCAGGTGCCACTGCCACTACAGAGGTGGATGAAGAGGCCGAGACTGCAGCAGAAGAGGAAGCAGGAGGAGCCAGAGACCTTTCTTGGTTTTTGAGGTGTCTACTCCACTGCAGCTCGTGCTTTGCACTTAGATGCCTGGTCATGCAGGTTGTGCTCAGGTTGAGAACGTTTATGCCTCGCTTCAGGCTCTGATTGCACAGCGTGCAAACCACTCGTGTCTTGTCATCAGCACATTGTGTGAAGAACTGCCACACTAGGGAACTCCTTGGACCTGGCTTTGGTGTGCTTGGTCCCTTGCTGCGTTGGGCAGTAGCAGACATACTGTCTAGGGGACGGACGCTCCGCTTTTGCACCCTGCTCCCTCTTCTGCTGTGCTGGTGGCTCTGTGCGACCACCGCCTCTTCCTCCAAACTACACTGGTCACCTGCATAATGTTGATTCCATGTGGGGTCGAGGACCTCATCGTCCTCCACATCATCTTCCACCCAGTCTTCACCCCTGCCCTCCTTGTCTGTCTGCACAATTGCGAAAGCAGCAGCAGTTGGCACCTGTGTTTCGTCATCATCCGAGACGTACTGCGATGGTCCTCCCATGTACTCATCATGAAACATAAGTGGTTGGGCATCGGTGCACTCAATCTCTTCCACTTCTGGGGCAGGGCTAGGTGGATGGCCCTGGGAAACCCTGCTAACAGAGTCATCGAAAAGCAGAAGAGACTGCTGCATGATTTGGGGCTCAGACTGCTTGGCTGATTTGCAAGGGGGTGAGGTGAAAGACTGATGGACATGGGTTTCAGGTGCCAACTCTGATCTTTCATCAGAAGAGTGGGTGGGAGACAATGTGAAGGAACCCGAGGCACTGTCAGCAACCCAATCTACTATCGCCTGTACTTGTCCTGGCCTAAACATTCGTACAGCCTCATTAGGCGCGACAAAATACCGTCGCAGGCTCGGTCGCCTACTCGCCCCTGAGGAAGTTGTTTCACTTGTGCGTGTATCTGGCACAGATCCACCACGTCCTCTCCCTGCAACAGGAGCTCCACCAGCAGCACCACGACCGGGGCCACCACGTCCCTTTGACCTTCTCCTCATATTTTCCAAATTTAGGATGTTGCCCTAAATGGGTGTTTTTGGAAGAGCAGAACACACCCACAGTACGTAACCGCTGAATCGCACAGCTACAGAACTGCAGAAAATGCTATTCAAAATTTTTTTAGTTTTTTTAGTATAGCACAGTAGAAGAAAACTATTTAGAAATTGTTTATTTCACACACCTCCACATATGTATAACACACTGCAAAATATTTTTTGTGGCCCTAAATGGCGTTTTTTGGAAGACCACAATACACCCACAGTACGTAACCGCTGAATCGCACAGCTACAGAACTGCAGAAAATGCTATTCAAAAAAAATGTTGTTTTTTTTAGTATAGCACAGTAGAAGAAAACTATTTAGAAATTGTTAATTCACACACCTCCACATATGTATAACACACTGCAAAATATTTTTTGTGGCCCTAAATGGCGTTTTTTGGAAGACCACAATACACCCACAGTACGTAACCGCTGAATCGCACAGCTACATAACTGCAGAAAATGCTATTCAAAAAAAATGTTTTTTTTTTTTAGTATAGCACAGTAGGAGAAAACTATATATAAATTGTTTATTTCACACACCTCCACATATTTTTGTGGCCCTAAATGGCTTTTTTTGCAAGCGTACATTAAAGTGCAAATTTTTTTTTAATTTATTTTTTTTGCCCTAAACGGGTCTTTTTTTGCACAAGCAAAATAAAATGGAATTTTTTTTTTGCCCAATGGGTCTTTTGGAAAAGAGCACAATAAAGTGCTTTTTTTTTTTGTCCTAAATGGATCTTTTTCCAAGAGCAGAATACACCCACAGTATGGAAACGGTGTATCTCTCAACGTAATATATGCAGTGCTGGTGCACTGAGCTTGCAGATAAAAGGTAGATTTTCTCTGACACTGGGCTCATAGCAGTGTAAAAAGACTGCAACACAAACAGGTAAACCTATGCAGATCGCTGAGTTATATCTCTGAATCTGGACTCCTATTCCTATATAATATATCTCTCTCCCTAAAAGCAAAAAACAGGAACCTGGCCCTACACTACACTGTCTCTATCTTTTCCCTCAGATTCCAGAATCAGGACTAACTCATGTATTTTTCTATCTCTCCCTAAAAGCAGCAGCAGCAGACTAGATCCTCTCCCTATCTATTCTGAAGCAGAGTGACGTGTGTGCTGTGTGCCTCTAGCTTATATAGAAGCTGGGTCACATGTTGCACTGACCAATCACAGCCATGCCATTAGTAGGCATGGCTATGATGGCCTCTAAGGGCACACCAGCTAATCAAAAGGTGATTGGCTGGCCCCTGAAGCATTTCTAAATGCGTAATTAGATTGCCGAACCCGAACCCGGACTTTTGCGCAAAGTCCGGGTTCGGGTTTGGGAAAAAGCTAAAGTTCGGTACGGACCCGAACTTTACAGTTCGGGTTCGCTCAACACTATTAAAGAATATAAAGTGTTTCAAAAATAACATACACAAATAGGTGAGTGAATGAATAAATAAAAGTCCAATAGTCTACCACCAAATGAAATAATCTTAATCTAAGTTTTGATATATTTTCTAGTTCATCAAACGTGACGATAAAGAAACAATGGTGTCTCCAAAGAGAAGTGCATCTCCTTTCACCAGCTACTAGGTAAGTAACCTATTCACCAGACGAAATTGCCACCCATGACAGGTATTCAAAAACAGCAAAACAGACAGGTATCCAGAAGCAACAACTCAAGACAGGTATATTCCCTGAATGGATAAGGTATATAAACCAAAAATAAAAAAAAACAGAGGCTCTTCATAGTGCAGTAACGTTAAAAAGCAGGTTTATTAAAGCTACAGATTGCACTTACATGATAAAGATGAAAATCATGCCTATAAGAAATGGCAGGTTCCTGGTGGCGGAAATGACGTAGTATGTATCATGGGACCCAACGCGTTTCGTCAGCAGTGTCTGATGTCATCAGGGGTCATGTGAGTTTAATTTATCTTCTGTACTGTTTTAATATCCTTTACCAAAATATGCACGGAAAGCCTTAAAGCTTTACAGACAATTTTCAATGACAGTCTTAACATAAACTGGCAGCAGGCAGTTTTTCCACTCAACTTTTATTTTTTCATTTTAGAGTGGGGAGAGTAGTAGTGTTATGTTTTTACTGCCCCTTTGGAAAGATTTCCCTTCATACAATGTGTCAAGGCCATAAGAAGTGAGTGGCAATCTCCAAGAACAGTTTTCTTAAAATAATAAACATGTTATACTTACCTGCTCTGTGCAATAATATTGCACATTGTGGCTCTTAGCCTCCATCTTCTGGAGTCCCCCATCAGCGTTCTTTGCTCCTCCTCTTCTGTGTCTTCCCCCTATAGCAAACCACTTTCTATCGGGGCAGATGCACAGGCCTGCTCTCGAGCTGAGATGTGTGTGTCTGTAGACACATACAGCATGGTTTGGCCCCTTCCCCCTCTCTCCTTACATGATTCGACTGACAGCAGCAGGAGCCAATGGCTCCAGCTGCTCTCAATGAAGATTGTGAGAGAAGGAAGATGGGAGAAAGGACCTGAAATCTGGCACAGCTCTGGATCAATACAGGACACAGGAAAGTGTTTGGGGGGGGTGCTTCTATTTTTTCTTTAATAGAGAGAATACATTTTGGTTAAAAAATAGTTTAGAGGGAATATACAGAACCGTGCCACAGAAAAACGAAAAACAAAAACAAAAATATTATAGAAAAGGACAGCTGCTATCCAACGTTCATGTAGAACATCAAACTACTGAAATACATTTTTTGTTGAAGGATTCACTCGAGATTTTCTATATTTATAAGTTGGATGCCACTTGGGACACTTATGAATTTTACTGTATAGAATTGGCTTTGCATGAATTCTTATAAATAATTAATTTACATATACATTTTTTGCACTAATTTTGCACACTAATTTCAATGGTTATAGATTATTGATGTTTTTGCACATATTTTGTATTTTGCACATAGCACTTTATTGTATATGGTTTGATTGTAGTATATATATATATATATATAACGGATATATATATATATATATATATATATATATATATACACATTTTTTTGTATGTGTTGACTGTATTGTTAATTGCAACAATTATGGTGATAACGTCCACTTTCCACATATGTCCACTTTCATATGATTTAAGAAAAAATGTTTCCCTTTACAACCACTTTAACAAAATGTGAGCAAAAATTTGCATAAATACACATCTAAAATGCTTTGCATCATAAGTGACTGTATTTGTATGCAAATAGATGGGTAAAAAGCCCTTGAAGGTTTTCTTTTTTTTCTTCAACATAAAAGTAAAAGAGTAGTTTTAAATGAAACAGAAAACAGTACAGTGCCCCTAGTAACCCTTTAACTGTCCCTATTGTACAAAATATTTAACACATATTTTCATCCGCTTTCTGCCATCAATAAACAGTTTTTTGCAACAAAAATACAAACAAATTTTACCAATAGTGCTTATCCCTTGTTGTTCATATTGCTGTTTCATCTTTAGGGCCTTTTGAATTAATCCTGTACCAACACCCCATATTTTTCAAACATTAATTGTAGATCGGGGCGATTTATCATAATTTATTGTTGCCTGGGGGGATATTTTAGTTAATTGCTAGTGCGAGGGATATAATTTAATTTATTGCTGCTGAGGGGGAGTATTATAATTAACCATTGAACAGGGCAATATATTTCAATGTATTGTTGCCAGGGTGGGGAAATTATAATTTATTGCTTTCTGGGGGATATAATTTATTACTGTTTTGGTTGGGATATGTTATAATTTATTGTAGCCTAGGTTTACAGTATTGAAGAATTTTCCCCACCAACATGCTACTAATAAAAGGGACCTTGTACCATGGGCAAACTTCCATGTGAATAATATGTCTGTTATGTAAGTACAGTTCTCTAGCATTTAAAGGATGAAAGGTCGGTAGTTGTGTAACTATCACCCTTAAGAAAAAAAAATAGTCATGACAGAAATATGGAGCTGCTATTGCTCCTCTTGACATGCTGTCAATCTGGTTTTAATACTTTGAGTAGTTAACTTGGAATAAGTGTACAGATAAAAATGACATTACTCATGTTCTTCCTGATCTGCATGCTAGTTCTCGGTCAGTTATTCAAAAATAACTGAAGTACAAGATGAACAGACAGGCAACTAGCAATTTTAGATGGAGATCAGTACTAGTATCCCCATATATCTTTCATAGAAACATAGAAAAGTGATGACAGAAAAAAGACAGAGTAGTCCATCGAGTCTGCCGGTTTTTTTATTTTTTTGATTCGTTAACTTTTTTGTCTGAGTATAGATCTATGTTTGTCCCAACCATGTTTGAAGCCATTAACTGTTGATTGTCTCACTACCTCTGCTGGAAGTTTTTTCCAAACCTCAACTACCCTTTCAGTAAAATAATACTTTCTAAAATTCATTTTGAACTTTCCTCCAGTTAGTTTGAGGTCATGTCCCCGCGTTCTTGATTTTGATTTCATATTGAAAAAACTGCCCTCCTGAACCTTATTCACCCCCTTGATGCATTTAAAGGTTTCAATCATGTCTCCCCTTTCATATCTTTCCTCCAGACTGTACATATTAAATTCCTGAAGTCGCTCTTGATGTGTTTGGTGCTAGTGATCCCTCTAATGATACATCCTAGAATTCTATTGGCTTTTCCCACTGCCTGGTAACACTGTTTGCTTATTTTGCAATCATCTGAAAAAGGTACCTCCAACTCTTTCTCTTCTGTAGTGTTGGCTAACACTGTACCCCAATTTTGTACTCTCTCAAGGCATTATTTTTTCTTAGGCGCGTTATTTTGCATTTATAAACATTGAACTGCAGATTCCACTGTTTGACCAATCTTCCAGAAATGCCAAATCATGTTCCATGTTACAGACGCCTCCAGGGATGTCAACCCTATTACACACCTTTGTATCATCAGCAAAAAGACACACCTTGCCAAACAAACCTTAAGACCCCTTTAACACTGGGGGTAAAAATAGCGCCTGTAAAGCGCCTGAAAACACCTCCCAGCAGCCCCAGTGTGAGAGCCCGATTGCTCACACTGGAGCGGTGCGCTTGCAGGATGTTAGAAAAAGTCATGCAAGCAGCATCTTTTGGGCTCCTCCACCGCCCCTGTAATGAAAATCAATGGGCAACGCTGCCAAAGCACCTGCAAAGCACTTCGGCAGCAGTGCTTTTATTCGGCCGCTAGCGGAGGTAAAGAGCACCCCACTAGCGGCCGAAAAGTGCCGCTATAACAGCGGTAAAGCGTCGCTAAAATTAGCGCCGCTTTACCGCTAACGCCCTTCCGCCCCAGTGTGAAAGTAGCCTTAATTCTATTACTTACATATGTAGTAGATTAAATAGAACAGGACCTAGTACAGAGCCTTGTGGTACACAACTAGTGAATGGTCTCTGTCCGAGTGAACCCCATTTACAACTACACTCTGGTATTTATTCTTTAGCCAACTGCATATCCACTGAACCACCCAAGGCTTAAGTCCTAGCTTGTACAATGTTTGTATTAGATCATTATGCAGAACTGTATCAAAAGCCTTGCTGAAATCAAGATATGACCACAGCACCACCCTGGTCCAAATCATTGGTAATAAAGTCCAAAAATTCAATCAAATTAGTCTGGCATGATCTGCCCTCAGTAAAGCCATGGTGCTTTGGATCCAGCAAGTTTTATATTTTTAAGTGATCAATGATCCTTCTTTTTAGGAGTGATTCCATTAACTTGACTTCAACTGATGTTAAACTCACTGGCCTGTAATTGCCAGCATCAATCTTGCTGCCCTTCTTGTGAATGGGTACAATATTAGTTCTCCGCTAGTCATGGGGAACTTCTCCTGTTAGAAGAGATTGATTAAAAAGATCCAATGATTAATGGTCCAACAACTATACCTCAAAGTTCTCTTAGAACTCAGGGATGAACACTATAGGGGTTATGCAGTGTCACACCAAAAGCTATGTATTTATGGCCCGCAGGTCTCACTATTCCCAGCTCAACAGTCGTCCACACTGCCCTTCTCCTGTGCAGTCTTTGAGGAAGGGTTAGCTTTTTGCAGGGCAGCTCAACAGAACAAATTGGATTGGGCAGCATCCTGATCTCAGACTGCAGGACATAAACCAAGGAATTTAGACAAGCAATGTTACATAGTTGGTAAGGTTGAATAAAGACAACAGTCCATCCAGTTTAACCTGTGCTGTTGTGTGTGTGTGTGTGTGTATAAAATCATTTCCCATATCCCCATATATTGTTTTTGCTAAGATGCATGTCCAAGAGTCTTTTAAAACTATCCATACTTCCTGTCGACACCACCGATTGTAGAAGAGTGTTCCACATCCTTATCGCCCTGACAGTGAAAAAAAACCCAGATTAAGGTTAAACCGCTTCTTTTTCAGTCTCATCGTGTGGCCCTGTGTCTTCTTACCCTCCCTGGGACTGAAAAGTTTCATATTTACGCTGTGATCACCGTTGAGATATTTGTATATTGCTATCATATCTCCTCTCAAGCGTCTCTTCTCCAGGGAGAATAATCTTTGCGCTTGCAGTGATTCCTCATGATTGAGGTCCTCCAGTCCCCATATTAATCTAGTTGCCCTTCTCTGGACTCTCTCCAGCTCCAGCACATCTTTTCTGAGGACTGGCGACCAGAACTGGACAGATTACTCCAGATGAGGCTGAACCAGAGTTTTACAAAGTGGCAGGATTATAGTTTTATCTCTGGAGTAAATTTCCTTTTTAATGCATGCTAATATTCTGCTGGCTTTTCTTACTGCAGTTTGACACTGGATGCTATTGCTCAGTCTGTCTTCTACTGGGACCCCATACATCCTTCTCCATCCTGGAATCCCCTAGGGGCTCTCCCCCTAGTGAGTAACTTGCATTTATATTTTTACCCTTCAAGTTCAATACCTTACATTTACCAATGTTAAACTTAATTTGCCATCTAGTAGCCCACTCCATTAATTTATTATTCAGGTCCTCTTGTAAAGTTTCTATATCCTGCTGTTATGTTATTGTCCTACTTATTTTTGTGTCATCAGCAAACACTGAGATCGAGCTATTTATCCCATCCTTTATACCATTTATAAATGAATTAAACAGAGTTGGTCACAGGATAGGGCCTTGGGATATCCTAGTAACCACTCTAGACCAATGTCATCATGGAGACTAGAAATCTGCATACAAATGGGAAAGCATCCTAGCTTCCAAAAAGTACCACAAAAAAACAAAAACAAATGGCAAACAAGTATTTTCATCTAAACCAGACATTTAAAAAAAGATTTACTTAAGTTCAAAAACAGGTACTAATGAAAGATTTGTCTCTTTCCAAACTCCTGCTATTTTCAAACTACTGCTGTTCAAAACTATGCACGTTTGTCCTGCTGCACTTCAAAAGAGCAAAGTCTACAGAGTAAACTCTACTCTGCCCTTCTTAAATACAACACTAATTAGGCACCAATTTGGACAACAGTTCACCTCTCCAGTAGAGGAGGGAGTCCCAACTCTGAGTATTAATCTTGATTCAAGCAGGTAAGTATAACATCTTTTTATTATTTTATTTAATTAAAAAAATGTTTACAAGAATATGAACTCAAATGGAGATATTGAAAAATGTTAACTCTAACAATGTACCTTTTAACTTGAACTCTACCTAAAAAATAATTTCCTGGTATATGAGGGTGGCACTCTTGTGCTTTCAGTGTCACAGCTGTACATTAGTGAGTGTTAAGGCACAGTTGCCTCTGACTGCTGCCTCTGACTGCTAGTCTCAAGAGATTTAGAATGAGATCTGGTGATGTCACTCATGTGCTCTTTGATGGAAGCTCTGGTATAATGACGAACAGCGTTGCCTGTTAGCAATGGGGAAGGATCAGCACCAGGAAGACCACAGGCAACACTGGTGTCCAGTCTTTTTTCATCTGCCTCAATTTTTTGGGCACAGCTTTCAGTTTCCTGTTAATTGGCTGCATATTCTTCCAGGTCATTGACTGGGCTGTGACTAGATTAGATTATAAGGACAGGATGAGGATAAATACTTACACATGAAAAGAAAAGTCCATTTCTCTATTTCTGTCTTCAGAAGCACATTTTGAGCATTAAGTGAGTTTTTAGAGGAACCTGTTTTCTACCACCATTTATATTCATACTGGAGCCCATGGGTTGGCATTTTTTTTTTTTGTCTCAAAGTTTTTATTAGGATTTCATGTTATACATTAGACATAGGATTACAATAATAATTTGCAAATACAACAAAAACAAAAACAAAATATCAGAATTACAAATATGACACATGAGAAAAAATACAGTCGTTTAAAGCTAAAAAAATAAAAAAATAAATAAAATAAAAATAAAAATAAAAAATAAATAAATAAATAAACCTAAACGTTGGTTCATCCAATAAGCAAGATGCAGTAATAACAGCATATTATCTTAACACAATTGTATAACCTAAAAAATAAGGGGAGGGGTAAGGGGAGAAAAAATAAATTAATAAATAAAATAAAAATAGACCAGTCAGAATCACAGGGAAACCGGGGTCGGACCTCTGTAAATTATTGAAAATGTAGTAAATGCCTATCTACTTAGGTCAAGTTAATGTGAGGAATTGGATAGAGGAAGAAACTCAGCAGAGTTCACAAATTGAATCCAACATGCCCATTTAACATAAAATTATTTTGGGGAGTCCCTAGCTTGTAAGATCAAATCCTCCATTTCTGCTATCCTCCCAATCCTTAGGAGCCATTCGGAGATACTGGGGGGTGAAGTGTCCTTCCAGTGGACTGGAATACAAAGCCTAGCGGCATTAATGAGATGTATGACAATAGTTTTTTTGTATATGGAGCGTGGTAAGGAGGTATGATGTAGCAAGTATTGGGCTGCTGTGAAGTCAGGGGTGTATGTCGTAATATATGAAATTAGTCTGTGGACTTCCTTCCAATAAGGTTGTATACGGGGGCAATCCCACCAAATGTGATGAAGTGTCCCAAGGGAAGCTTCACATCGCCAGCAAATAGGAGGAACTCTAGGATTATATTTGTGAATTGTAGATGGCGTTCTGTACCATCTAGAGTACAATTTAAAGCCGTTTTCTTGAGCTAATACATTCATGGAACCTTTATGAATATACCTGAAAATGTGTTCCCAGTCCTCTTGAGAAAGACTTACGTCAAGATCTCTTTCCCACTTTTGGCAGGTAATATCATCTTTAGGGTTGTTTTGTTCAAACAGCAGGGCATACATAGTGGAAATTAAATGCCGTTGAGGAACAGACTTAACCCAAATGTTCTCAAATGTAGTTTTGTCTCTGTACCATAAAGTCGAAGGCTTAGAAATGATTAAAGAATGTTTGATTTTTTCGTAGTCAGAGTGAGAGATTCCACTATCAGGGCATTTGATATGAAACTCATTGAAAGGAAGAAATTTCTGTTTGTCAAAAAAGGATTCAGCCCGAAGTGAGCGGATTGAAGAGGGGCTACGCGTGTGAGTTTTGGGGGTGTCTAAAAATAAGTCTGGATTATGAGTAATAGGGGTGATGGGTCCAGGCGAGGAAGAAATTTAATATTTGGTGCAAACGTGTCTAAAGATTTGTAAGGTTGAGCCCGTAAGGGGGTGTGAGGCAACTTCACGTGGTATTTTGCGGGGGCCAATCCAAGGCAAGTGTTGTAGAGGCAATTTAGAAGTCAGACCTTCAAGTTCAATCCACCCTTTAGTAGAACTATGGAGGTGCCAATCTACAACGCGGGTTAGATGGCAAGACCAGTAATATTTCCGGATATCAGGTAGACCAATGCCACCCATCAATTTTGGGAGCAGTAATTTTTCCCAATTTATTCTGGGTTGTTTGGAGGCCCAAATGAATTTAGAGCATAACTTCTTATATGTGGAGAAAAAAGAAGTCGGTAATTTGATTGGAATGGTCTGTAAGAGGTACAGGAGTCTAGGGAGGATATTCATTTTTATAATAGCTGCTCTCCCGAACCAAGAAAAGAAACCTTTGTCCCAATTTAGAAGATCTTTTTGAATAGTTTTAAGTAAGGGAGGGAAGTTCTTAGAGTACAGATCCTGTAATTTTGTTGGCAGTTGGATACCCAGGTAAGTAATGGCTTCATTGTCCCAACCAAAAGGAAAATTGCTTTGGCACAATGAAACCATATTTGCAGGTAGAGATATATTTATTGCTCTGGATTTAGTGAAATTAATTTTCAAGTTAGAAAGTAAGGTAAAGAGCGAGAAATCTTTTAATAAATTGGGTATCGTAGTGACAGGGTCAGAAAGAAAGAGTAAAATGTCATCCGCATAGGCTGCCAATTTATATTGACTATTATGGATTTCGATTCCCTTGATGTCCGGATTGTCTCTAATTCTTCGAAGAATAGGTTCTAAGGTAAGTACAAAGATGATAGGGGACAGGGGGCACCCCTGGCGTGTGCCATTCGATACGGAGAAGGCGTCCGTCAGGCAACCATTAATCTTGATTCTCGCAGTAGGAGTAGAATAAAGTGTAAGGATAAGGCGAAGCATATTTTCCTTAATTCCTATTGCTTTTAAAGCTTCTGTCATAAAGTCCCATGCCATCCTGTCGAACGCCTTCTCCGCATCAAGAGAAAGAAAGAAACCCGGTCTCGAGGATCTGGACAGCCAGTGATGGATATTAATGGCTTTCAGGGTGTTATCCCTGGCTTCCCTCCCGGGGATAAATCCCACCTGTTCCAGAGACACTAATCCAGGGAGTAAAGGAAGCATTCGATTCGCCAAAATTTTTGCGTATAATTTTACATCTACGTTAAGTAGAGAAATGGGTCTATAATTGGATACCAAAGAAGTATCCTTACCTGGCTTAGGGATCATTGTAATATGTGCTTCTAAAAGATCTTTAGTACAGTTGGAAGATATAGGAATCGAGTTAAATGTTTTCAAGAAGTAGGGGATGATGGTATTAGTGAAAGATTTATAATAACTGACCGTTAAGCCATCAGGGCCCAGACATTTGCCATTTTTTAATTGGGTAAGAGCTGTAAGGAATTCCTCCTTCTCGATCGGTCTCTCCAAGTTTTCAGCTTCCTCTGGGGCAATAGAATCCGGACTATATTTTGATAAAAATTTGGTGATCAAGTCTTTTCTAAGTGTAGTGTGATCTGTAGGTGTTTGTGATGGTAGGTTGTACAATTTGGAATAATAATTTTTAAACTGTTTTGCTATATCAGAAGAAGTACAGATTTTATTACCCGAAGGGTCCGAAATGGAATGAATGGTCGAGTCTGCCTTAGCTGCCTGGAGCGCCCTAGCAAGTAGTTTTCCAGACTTGTTACCAAATTCGTAAAAAAGCTTACGTGTCAAGGCAAATTTACGCCTAGTCGTTTTACCCAATTCCTCAAGGAGGGACTCTCTAGCCGCCAGAAGCTCTGAGTAGGTTTTAGTCACCAATGATTGCTTATGCTTACTTTCGAGAGAATGAATTCGATCTGAAAGAGCAGCTATGTGTGCTTGTCTGTTTTTCTTCCTCTTCGTTGCAATGGAGATGAATTCACCTCTGATTACACACTTATGTGCCGACCAAAGGGTCATGGGCTGAATATCTGGATCTTCATTCTCCTGGAAGTATTGTGATAAGCGAGAATCCAAAGATTTTATATTTTTGGGGTCAGTAAGAAGGGAATTGTCAAGTCTCCAAATCGAGGATCTAGTGGGCATTGTAGAGAATGTCAGGGTAAACGAGATGGGATGGTGATCCGATATGATCATAGGATCTATTGTCGCCGTAACCAGGGAACCAAGGTCTGCCTGGGATAAAAAAAAATAATCAATTCTCGAGTACCTGTTATGGGGGGTGAAAAAAAAGTAAAGTCTTTTGTATTTGGGTGCAAAGTCCTCCACGTGTCGTGGAGAGTCAGTCCCTTCAGTAAAGTTTTAACCGAACGAAGAGCACTATAAGGCAGAGTAGTAGAACCTGAGGAAGTATCAATTAAGGGGGTAAGGGCCAGATTGAAATCTCCTCCCAAAATAAGCAAACCAGATTGGAAAGTGGTAAGAAGCTGGACAATATTTCGAATGAAAGGAACTTGTTGAGTGTTGGGAACATAAATGTTAGCTAAGGTAATTGGCTTATTATAAAGTGTACCCTTTATAAAAATGTAGCGACCATCATTGTCAATCAAAGTATCTTGGACTTGGATAGGGCAATTTTTAGAAATTAAGATAGAAACCCCTTTGGATTTGGCTTCTGGGTTAGTAGCATGGTATGATTTGGGGAACAGTTTGCTGTGTAGGTTCGGTATGTTATCCTTTTTAAAATGGGTTTCCTGAAGAAATACAATGTGTGCCTTGGCTTTACGTAACAGAAGAAGTAATTTGGATCTTTTTTCAGGGACATTTATTCCTTTAACATTCAAGGAATACAACTTGACCTGAGGGGGAGGACACATGTTGTTCAAGTGAGGCATGTTAAAAGGGATGCCCCTCACGACAAGATAGGGGAGGGGAGGGGAAGGGGAGGAAGAAAGAGAGAAAAAAAAAAAAGGGGGGGGGGAATAGGGAATTAAATAATCCCTACAACAGAACCGAGAAGGAATGGGGCCTGCCCTCTCTTCAATAATAATAGAACACGGACAAGTATAGAGAAAAGCAAGTGAACAACCAACCGAGGGAAGTCAAACACTCTACTTCACTACTATGTGGGGGTTGGAAAAAACCTGGCCGGAAAAATATGAAAAAAGGGTGACAGGAAAAACCCGCCGCCACAGAATCTCAAAATGATTTATACGCGTGTCATCAGAGAGCGTGTTATGTCTCAAGTGTAGAAGGTGTAAGAAAAAGAGGCAGCAAATGGGCCCTATAGATAGAGTATCAGAGAGGAGCGAAAGGGAGGGAAAGCACAAAGAAGCATAGGAGACCTATATAAGCTCACTCTTATCTTTTTTTTCCAACTTGTCCCTTTTTTACGTCTCTCCCCCTTTCTGTTTCCTTTTTCCCCCACACTTTCTTGTAACAGGAGGAAACAAGGACTAATAGTATCAATGTCCTGAAAACTAGCTAAACGTATCGACTTCAATAGCCTGTAATTGACTAATAGAGCAAATCGATTCAATTCATAACAAAATTAAAACAGCAGTCAGCTATGACACTCGAAATATACATTATAACATATTCAATATGGTGACATATGTAACTAGGAACCTGAACAGAGGTATATCCAGAGGAAGAAATGCCCACCACCTCAAAGTGAAGAGGTGAAACGAAAAGTTCCTGAGAAAAAAAAAAAAAAAAAATCATTTAAAGCTGCCCTGAAACGCCATTTAAGGGTACCAAATCCCCAAGGAGATTCTAAGTAATCTACCTGATAAAATAAGAGATTGAAGAGTGCAAGTTGTTAACCAATACCTTGAGCATCCAGTATGAGTTTCTAAACACATATTTCATAAAAGAGATGTAACCTTTCCTTTTGTTTTTTCCCTTCTTCACATACTACTCCAGGGCCCCAGCCATCCACCCCGCTCCAAGAACACTCCTTAGCCCCAATGACAACACGCCCAAGGCCGCCGCGGCTCGAGGCACAGGACAGGCCCCACCCCCATCGGAGGACAGCAGCCGCCCCCCCTTTCTTTTTCTCGTCCCTACTCTTTCCTTCTTTCGTCCCCCTCCTCCCCTCCTCCCTCCCAAATTCACAAAGGAAAAAAACAGGAAACCGATCCTTCCATTTAACTCTATTCCCTTCCTTCCTAGCACCTCCCCTGTGGGGTGTAATTAAAGTATTGCAGGAAATAGTACATCGTGTGAGTTATAGAGCGTATAATTAAGAGATAACGCTTTGTAGGGAAAAATCTCAACAAAAAATAGGAGGCGGTAAGATCTATATCTCTTTTACCTTATAGCTCCGCATATTAAACGTCCAAAAGTCCTTCATGCTCAAAGGTACATACCTATACTGAAAAGATAGAGTGCACACTTAATAAAAAAAAAAAAAAACTTCCAGGAATCAAGCCGAATTAAAGAAATTATCCTCCAGTGTATCGACAATTGCTTGTAGCTCAAGAGAAAGTACATCAAATTATTGGTAGTCGCGTCTGAACCGTCTTGATCGCGGAGAAACAGTCGGGCTAGAGCCGTAGTGTTGGCCACGGATTGTGGCACGAGATCTGTCCCCAGAAGGGGAGCGCCTTCTACGGTGACGAGTTACCTGCGCTTCCATAGGTTCCTCGTTTCTTTGCTCTCTTCTGGTGATTGTGCCACGAAATTCAGCATACCAGTTTGGCACATCGATTACCGGTATATCTAGGGTATCACAAAAAGCTTTAAGATCTTCAGGCACTCTCAGTAGTGCTGTACGGCCTTGGTGTGTAGCAAATAGACCAAATGGGAACTTCCACCTATAAATAATAGCTTTATCACGCAGCACATCTAGCAAAGGTTTCAGATCCCTTCTATGTTGTAAAGTGATGCCTGAGAGGTCTTGATAAATATGAATATCTGAACCGTTAAGAGAAATTCGGATCCTATTTCTGGCTTTTCTGAGGATTTCCTCTTTCAATCTGCAATCTACAAGACAGCAGATGACATCCCTGGGTGGGTCTGTAGGTCTGCCCCTAGGCCTAAGTGCACGATGGATGCGCTCCATCTCAATGGCAGTTTGTGCGGGTCTATCCAGGAGATCATTAAACAGGCCTGTAATGGTGACAGAAAGCTGTTCCATTTCCACCGCCTCAGATAGACCTCTTACGCGTAGGTTATGGCGCCTCCCTCTGTTGTCGAGGTTTTCCACATGACGTTGGAGGTCCCTGAGTTGAAGTGACTGGGTGTCTATCTTGCGTGTTACTTTGCAGAGGGTTGTGCCATGTTGCGCAGAAGTTTTTTCTACCTCATGTACCCTGTCAGTAATGGCGCGAATGTCTATGCGCAATTCAGCAATGGCTGCTGACAGGGTATCCTTAATGTCTGCCGCCACTGAGCGATGGTCAAATAGGCTGGGATGTTGTTGACCCTGGGCCGCTTGTTCACTTACTTCAGGTGCAGACATGACAGAATGTGTCCCTGTCAGCGGCGGTGTCGCATTCAGTGAGGGGCCTTGCTGAGCGGTCGCCATATTGGTCCTCTGAGGCCGTGACGAGCGGTGCGGGTTACGGTTAGTTCCGGTCTCTTGTCCGCGCGGAGACCGAGAGCGAGAAGCAGAAGAGCTCCGTGAAGCAGTTCCCATAGTCATGGGACCAATTGTGTGCTAAAGGGCTCTCTCTTACAGGCTGAAAGAGACCGTGGCGGCGGGAGCTCTGGATTCAAGCGGCCATCTTCCAGCGAGGTCAGACCACGCCCCCGGGTTGGCATTTTTTAAACTGAACAAGACTCCTCTTTAGGGTAGGTTTCTTTCTTATAGGGGTTTGTATATCTGTGTATATTTTATTGCTATTAAAGAAAATGCCATCCCCTGGTGCTCATAGGTTGGCCTTTTGTAAACTGAACAACATCCCTCTTTTTGGTAGGTTTCTTTTTTTATAGGGGTTTGTATATCTGTGTATATTTTATTGCTACTAAAAATGGCATCCCTTACTCAAACTGGTGCCCATGGGTTGTCCTTAATAAACTGAACAACACCCCTCTATTGGGTAGGATTCTTTTTTTCTAGGGGTTTTTAAATCTCTGTATATTTTATTGCTATAAAAAATGCCATCCCTTACTCAAACTGGTGCCCATGGGTTGACCTTTTCATAAACTGAACAACACCTCTCTTTTGGGTAGGTTTCTTTTCTCTAGGGCAGGCTTGCTCAACCTTTTAACCCTAGAGGAACCCAAAAAATAGTTTTCATGTCTCGAGGAACCCGTACTAAAACCAATTCATCAGGGCTCAATAGGAACAATGCCCCTTATATTGGTGATTACTAGGAAGAATGTCCCCCTTAAAGTGGTGCTCAGAATGCCACCCTTAAGGACAGCCAAAAAGATATTTGGTGTCTCGCTGCTGGCTTTGCTAAGTGGTGCTGAACCTTGAACTCTGTAGGCATCACCAAATAGGTGGTTCATCAGCCACAGCTCAAGGAACCCCTAGCAACCTCTGGAGGAACCCCAGGGTTCCACGGAACCCTGGTTGAGAATGGCTGCTCTAGGGGTTTGTAAATCTGTGTATAATTTATTGTTTTTAAAAAAACTCCATACCTTACTTTATATTATGCTTTAGCATGCATTGATGTAAACAATAATAATAATATTAATAACAACATACCTACATGTATTAAAGAATAATTTTGATCAGCTACTCCCATTACAGCTCTATGAGTGTTCGGTCTAATACAGGGGTCTTCAAACTACGGCCCTCCAGGTGTTCAGGAACTACAATTCCCATCATGCCTAGTCATGTCTGTGAATGTCAGAGTTTTACAATGCCTCATGGGAGTTGTAGTTCCGCAACAGCTGGAGGGCCGTAGTTTGAGGATCCCTGGTCTAACATGACACCCACCCTAGAAAATCAATAGCTAGAAAGATTTTAATGCATGTCTTTTAACAAGTACCCTAAAATATATATTCTCTTTTTATGTAATATTAAAACATATAACAAAAGAATCTACTTTGGCTTAGCATATCTGAGACTGTCTGTGAAAAGTGATTAAAATGTCAGTGTTATTATTACTTATAGTATGTGTGTCTCTAAGCAGAACCAGCTTTGTTGTGATCATAAAAACAAACCACGGTGAGTCATTCTGTATTTTCTGTAGTGTTTGTCATTATTATGAAGATTTTCATGAGTGATGGTTTAAATTTTGTTACATATGCTGGAAAACAATTTACATTTGTTTCTGAATAACTTATTTCATATTCAGACTCCACTGAAGCCAATAGCTCTATTTTGATTAATATATTTTTTTTGTTATGCTGATGTGAAACTATGTTAAAATACTGCTAAAAGTGTGCTTAAATATGTATACTATTATAACTAAACATGGCTAAAGAATAAATTTTAGAGATCTCCTAAAAAATGTATGCCATGGACATTCAAGCAATGGAATGTACAACTTTTATTCTTTTTTATTTCTGTTTCCTTATTTTAACACTGCACCATGCTCTTTTATTTTTACATGAAGTTGTAACAGATCCAATTATGGATTATCTGTATTTATTAAGATGCTAGTTTTTTTCCCTTGAATTCTAAAAAATGCATTTTTTGCAGGTCATTGTAGATTTACTGAATTTACAGTGCTTGTTTATCATGTTACACTTTGATTGGAGTTAATTGTTGGTTGGTTTTAATTATACATCACCGCCTTTGTACTGGAGAAAATCCAAAGATTGGATCATCTTGGAGTGTAATTTACTGAAACAGTTTCCGGGCAGAGTGCCACACTAGAGTACATTTGATACAACTGCAATTAAAAAACAGGAGGATTCTAACAATAATTTCAACCTGGGACACAAAAAATGGTACATGATATTCTGTACAGTGCCTGTTTTTCCTTCCAGTCCTTGCAATCTCTTTAGTCACTGTTTTTCACAATACAGTTTTTTTTTGGAAGTGCCAGTTGAAAGACCAATACTTGTTGTTCATAATTGGTTGTGAGTATCTGTAGTCGATTAAACTATATATACAGATTGGGCCAACAGAAAATTTTATTTTCAGAACATGATCCACAGTTGGTTTTGGCCTTCCATGGTGTTGACTACTAATAAAGACTAAAATATATGAGTGAAGGAAACAACAGAAACATTTGCATACAGCCATGTGAAAAAGTTAGTAGACCCCTATGGAAATCGTTCAACTTTTTCACATATTTAATCACTTCAGCGCCAGAAGGATTTGCCCCCTTGATGACCAGGCCATTTTTTTGCGATACGGCACTGCGTCGCTTTAACTGACAATTGCGTGGTCGTGCGATGCTGTACCCAAACAAAATTTACGTATTTTTTACGTCCTTTTTTCCCCACAAATAGAGCTTTCTTTTGGTGGTATTTGATCACCTCTGCACTATAAACAAAATATTGATAATTTTGATAAAAAACTAAATATTTTTTACTTTTTTCTATAATAAATATCCAAAATTAAAAAAATAAAAATAAAATGTCTTCATCAGTTTAGGCCAATATGTACTCTTCTACATATTTTTTGTAAAAAAAAAATGCAATAAGCATATATTGATTGGTTTGCACAAAAGTAATAGCATTATGGCATTTTATTATTTTTTAATCGCGATCAGCGATTTTTAATCGGGACTGCGACATTGTGGCAGACAGATCGGACCCTTTTGACCCTTTTTTTGGACCATTGATAGTTATACAATGATCAGTGCTATAAAAATGCACTAATTACTGTGTAAATGTCACTGGCCGGGAAGGGGTTAACACTAGGGGGCGATCAAGGGGTTAAATGTGTTTCCTCATGTGTGTTTCTAACTTTGGGGGGATGGGATTCACAGAAGGAGGAGACAGATCGCTGTTCCTGATTACTAGGAACAGACAATCTGTCTCTCCTTCCCTGACAGAACCGGAATATGTGGGTACCCCGCTGTGCAGATCCTTTCACAACATTTCAATGGGATTCAAACAAGTGCTTGCCTAGACTAGTCTATAACCATCCATATCTTGCTGTTGAGCCATTTTTTGGTGGATTTACTAGTGTGCTTTGGATCATTATCGTGTGGAAAGATACATTTCTGTTTCAACTTCAATTTTTGGACTGGTGGCCTCACAATATCATCAATAGGGCTGCTGGTTTGGTCCAAACCTAGGTCTGGACTGAATTTTGCCTAATCAGTTTTTCGGCAAACACCCAAACTAAATTGATGTTTGGTGAAGTCGAACCTCTGGTGGCAGTGGGAAGTGAGACATTTAGCAGCAGTAATACTACTGTTGCTAAATGCTAAATGTGACAGCTTCCCCTCTACCTGGCTGTTTGGGAGCTGGCAGACACCGTGTTCTAACAATCATTAGTCATTCCCACCCATCCCATTTGGCTGTCATTCAAAGAAAAAAAGGGGTGGGGATTGTGTAAAAAAATAAATAAAAATCAGCATGGGTCCCCCTCATTAGTTAACCACTTCGCATCCAAGGACGTCCATGGATGTCCTGGATTTTAAGCCGGGATATCTGAATGATGCCTGCAGCTACAGGCATCATTCAGATATCGTTTTTTAGAGCCAGCGATTCTGTGTACTGTAAGAATGATCATAGCGGCTGTTCCACTGCTTGATCATTCTTACAGGCGGCGAGAGGGGATACCCCCCCTCCCGCCGCCCTCCGGCGCTTCTACCGACTCACCTGTGTAATCGGTGAGTCGGTGACAGGATCCGCCAGGCCGGCTTCTTACCATAGAGATTTCCGGTGGACCAGATGGTCGCCGTAGTCTCTATGATCGTTCGGAGGCCGGGCGCGATGTTATAACCTCACGCCCGGCCTCTGCATTCAAAAAAACTACGCCGCTTCGGCTAGGAAGCGGTGATCGTTTTTTTTATTTTTTATTTCAGGCTTCCCAGCCTAGAGGTGAGATGTGGGGTCTTATTGACCCCATATATCACTGTAAAGAGGACCTGTCATGCTTATTCCTATTACAAGGGATGTTTACATTCCTTGTAATAGGAATAAAAGTGATCATTTTTTAATTTTATTTTTTTAAAGTGTCAAAGTAAAAAGTTTAAAGTAAAATTAACAATAAATAATAATAAAAAAAAAATATGTAAAGTGCCCCTGTCCCCGGTAGCTCGTACGCAGAAGCGAACGCATACGTAAGTCCCACCCACATATGAAAACGGTGTTCAGAACACACATGTGAGGTATCGCAGCGAACGTTAGAGCGAGAATAATTCTAGCCCTAGACCTCCTCTGTAACTCAAAACATGTGACCAGTAAAATAATTTAAAGCGTCACCCATGAGGATGTTTAACCACTTAAGCCCCGGACCATTTGGTAGCTAAAGGACCAGAGGTGAATTCAGAATTTTGCACTGCGCTGCTTTAACTGTAAATTGTGCGGACATGCAATGTTGTACCCAAACGAAATTTGGTCCTTTTCTTCCCACAAATAGAGCTTTCTTTTAATGGTATTTGATTGCCTCTGCGATTTTTATTTTTTGCGATATAAACGGAAAAAGACCGAAAATTTTGAAAAAAAATGATATTTTCTACTTTTTGTTATAAGAAAAATCGAATAAACTCAATTTTAGTCATACATTTAGGCCAAAATGTATTCAGCCACATGTCTTTAGTAAAAAAAAATGTCAATAAGCGTATATTTATCGGTTTGCGCAAAAGTTATAGCGTTTACAAACTAGGGTACATTTTCTGGAATTTACACAGCTTTTAATTTATGACTGCCTATCTCATTTCTTGAGGTGCTAAAATGACAGGGCAGTACAAAACCCCCCCAAATGACCCCATTTTAGAAAGTAGACACCCCAAGGAAATTGCTGAGAGGCATGTTGAGCCCATTGAATATTTTTTTTTGTCCCAAGTGATTGAATAATGACAAAAAAAAAAAAAATTAAATGATATATTGCTCACACATGCCATGGTTATATGTGGAATTGCACCCCAAAATACATTCTGCTGCTTCTCCTGAGTACGGGGATACCACATGTGTGGGACTTTTTAGGAGCCTAGCCACATACGGAACCCCGGAAACCAAGCACCGCCTTCAGGATTTCTAAGGGCGCAAATTTTTGATTTCACTCCTCACTACCTATCACAGTTTTGAAGGCCATAAAATGCCAAAATAGCACAAAACCCCCCCAAATGACCCCATTTTAGAAAGTAGACACCCCAAGGAAATTGCTGAGAGGCCTGTTGAGCCCATTGAATATTTTTTTTTTGTCCCAAGTGATTGAATAATGACAAAAAAAAAATAATTACAAAAAGTTGTCACTAAATGATATATTGCTCACACATGCCATGGTTATATGTGGAATTACACCCCAAAATACATTCTGCTGCTTCTCCTGAGTACGGGGATACCACATGTGTGGGACTTTTTAGGAGCCTAGCCACGTACGGGACCCCGGAACCAAGCACCGCCTCCAGGATTTCTAAGGGCGCAAATTTTTGATTTCACTCCTCACTACCTATCACAGTTTTGAAGGCCATAAAATGCCAAAATAGCACAAAACCACCCCAAATGACCCCATTTTGGAAAGTAGACACCCCAAGCTGTTTGCTGAGAGGCATGGTGAGTATTTTACAGCTGTCATTTGTTTTTGAAAATGAAGAAAGAACATTTTTTTTTTTTCTTTTTTTTTTCAATTTTCAAAACTTTGTGACAAAAAGCGAGATCTGCAAAATACTCACAATACCTCTCAGCAAATAGCTTGGGGTGTCTACTTTCCAAAATGGGGTCATTTGGGGGGGTTTTGTGCCATCTGGGCATTCCATGGCCTCCGAAACTGTGATAGGCAGTGAGAAGTGAAATCAAAAATTGACACCCTTAGAAAGCCTGAAGGCGGTGCTTGGTTTTTGGGGTCCCGTACGCGGCTAGGCTCCCAAAAAGTCTCACACATGTGGTATCCCCGTACTCAGGAGAAGCAACAGAATGTATTTTGGGGTGTAATTCCACATATGCCCATGGCATGTTTGAGCAATATATCATTTAGTGACAACTTTGTGCAAAAAAAAAAAAAATATATATTTTTTCCGCAACTTGTGTCAACATATAAAATATTCCATGGACTCGACATGCCTCTCAGTATATAGCTTGGGGTGTCTACTTTCCAAAATGGGGTCATTTGGGGGGGGTTTTGAACTGTTCTGGCATTTTATACACAACATTAGGAAGCTTACATCCACTCTTCTAACCACTTGAAGACAAAGCCCTTTTTGACACTTTTTGTTTACATGAAAACATATTTTTTTTTGCAAGAAAATTATGTTGAACCCCCAAACATTATATATATTTTTAAAGCAAAGGCCCTACAGAATAAAATGGTGGGTGTTGCATTTTTTTTCTACACAGTATTTGCGCAGCGATTTTTCAAACGCATTTTTTGGGAAAAAAATACACTTTTTTTTAATTTTAATGCACTAAAACACACTATATTGCCCAAATGTTTGATGAAATAAAAAAGATGATCTTAGGCCGAGTACATAGATACCAAACACGACATGCTTTAAAATTTCGCACAAACGCGCATTGGCGACAAACTACATACATTTTTAAAAGCCTTTAAAAGCATTTACAGGTTACCCCGTTAGATTTACAGAGGAGGTCTACTGCTAAAATTACTGCCCTCGATCTGACCTTCGTGGTGATACCTCACATGCATGGTGCAATTGCTGTTTACATATGACGCCAGACCGACGCTTGCGTTCGCCATTGGGCAAGAGCAGGGCAGGACAGGGGTGTTTTTTTTTTTTTTTTTTTTATTATTAATTTTGCTTTTTTATTTTATTTTTAAACTGTTGCTTCCATATTTATTTATTTTTATCACTTTTATTGTTATCTCAGGGAATGTAAATATCCCCTATGATAGCAATAGGTAATGACAGGTACTCTTTTTTGAAAAAACTGGGGTCTATTGGACCCTAGATCTTTCCTCTGCCCTCAAAGCATCTGACCACACCAAGATCGGTGTGATAAAATGCTTTCCCAATTTCCCAATGGCGCTTTTTATATCCGGGGGGGACATTCCCTCCCACTGCTTGTAAAAGCAGTCCAGAGGCTAATTAGCCACTAGGATTGCTTTTACATGAAAGCCGGCCGCTGGATGAAAAGAATGATACCAAGATGATACCTAAACCCGCAGGCATCATTCTGGTATAAACATTCAAAGTCCAGCAACATACCAGTACGTTGCTGGTCCTTGTTGGACATGTATTGTAATCTTTTTTTTCATGCAGCCTGTTGGCTGAACGAAAAAAAAAGATTGATCGGTGGGTATGCCCACCATTAGAATACCGCCCTTCATCCACCCACTTCTAATGATGGGCATACATGCACCATTTATATATGCCGAAGCATGGGGGCATCTTCTC
Source organism: Rana muscosa (assembly GCA_029206835.1). Classification (NCBI taxonomy): domain Eukaryota; kingdom Metazoa; phylum Chordata; class Amphibia; order Anura; family Ranidae; genus Rana; species Rana muscosa. The sequence continues at coordinate 714,244,168 of CM055118.1, forward strand.
GCAAAAGTTATGCCGCGTACACATAGTCAGACTTTTCCACGGGCAAGCCTCCGTCGGAATTTCGACCGTATGTACGCGGCATTAGGAGCAAAATCGCTCCTCCGCTCCTGCTGCCCCGATGCTTCGGCATATATGCTTTTTTTTTTTTAACTGTGGTGGTGAAATTACCTCCTACAGCACTGGAGTCGCAGGGATCAGGCCTGTCTCTGCGAACGCTGCAGTTATGTGTGTTGTGTTTTGCAAGTGACAGTGATCGATCGATACTGCACTTCGGTGGCCTGGGCTGGACGGAGGGGCAAAACGCAGGTGCTAGCAGGTATCTGGGCTGATCCCGCTAACACTGCGTTTTTGGGAACCCTAAACTGCTGGGGACGCTAGTATAGATCTGATCAGATCAGATATTGAGCTGATCAGATACTATACCACTAAGGGGGGTGTATGCTTCACGCGTGGGTGTTAGCGCTACTGGCACTAACCTGACGCTGCCTGGGGTGTGACGCAGACCCTCTCTGACGCTAAAACCTAACTGATATCACCCGCCGGGCGATCAGGGGGTTAAACCTTTATTGGGTTATATACGGCGGGTGCCCTGACACTATAAAAAGCAAACTAACTAACCAGCGTCACCCGTAACACTTATATGATGATCACTGGTGAAAGGGTTAACTAGGGGCAATTAGGGGGTTAAAACCTTTATTAGGTAATATATGGGGGTACCTGACGCTATATAAAAACCTGACGGCGAACCTAAAAAAAAATTACTGGCTACCTATCGGCATCACCGACACTAAGACAACGATCATAAAAACGATTGCTTAGCGACAGTGGTGATAGGGGGTGAAAGGGTTACCTGGGGGGCGATCAGGGGGTTAAACCTTTATTAGATAATATATGGGGGTACCTGACGCTATAAAAACCTGCGGCGAACCTAAAAAAAATTACTGGCTACCGATCAGCATCACCGACGCTAAGACATCGATCAGAAAAATGATCGCATAGTGACGGCGGTGCTAGGGGGTGAAAGGGTTACCTGGGGGGTGATCAAGGGGGTTACACCTTTATTAGGTAATATATGGGGGTACCCGACGCTATAAAAACCTGCGGCGAACCTAAAAAAAATTACTGGCTACCGATCAGCATCGCCGACGCTAAGTCATCGATCAGAAAAATTATCGCTTAGTGACAGTGGTGATAGGGGGTGAAAGGGTTACCTGGGGGGGCGATCAAGGGGGTTAAACCTTTATTAGGTACTATATGGGGGTACCCGACGCTAGAAAAACCTGCGGCGAACCTAAAAAAAATTACTGGCTACCGATCAGCATCACCGACGCTAAGACATCGATCAGAAAAATGATCGCATAGCCACGGCGGTGCTAGGGGGTGAAAGGGTTACCTGGGGGGTGATCAAGGGGGTTAAACCTTTATTAGGTAATATATGGGGGTACCCGACGCTATAAAAACCTGCGGCGAACCTAAAAAAAATTACTGGCTACCGATCAGCATCGCCGACGCTAAGACATCGATCAGAAAAATTATAACTTAGTGACAGTGGTGATAGGGGGTGAAAGGGTTACCTGGGGGGCGATCAAGGGGGTTAAACCTTCATTAGGTAATATATGGGGGTACCCGACGCTATAAAAACCTGCGGCGAACCTAAAAAAAATTACTGGCTACCGATCAGCATCACCGACGCTAAGACATCGATCAGAAAAATGATTGCTTAGTGACAGTGGTGATAGGGGGTGAAAGGGTTATCTGGGGGATGATCAGGGGGTTAAACCTTTATTAGGGGGGGTTAGGGGGCTACACTGGACCTAAAACTAAATGTAGTGACACTTTTACAGTCACAAATGTCACTGATTGCAGTGATCACTAAATAAATGGTCACTGCAATCAGTGACACTGTGACTGGGGGCTGGGGGGGGCTGGGGGGTGATCTGGGGGTGTCTGGGGGGGCCTGGGGGGGCGATTTATGCGCCTATGTGTCCTGGTGTCAGTGTAGTGTTGTGTGTACTAACCTGGCATCTTCTCCTGTACGGCGCTCGGTATATGTGAGCGCCCCAGGAGAGATGACATCACTTCCTCCTTCCTGGCAGGCAGGGGAAGCTCTCTCATTCGCCGGGAGCGATCGAGAGGGGGTGGCCGGAATCGAACGGCCGTCCCCTCATGCCGGATCGCTCCCGAAGGTAAAACGACCGCTCACTGTAAAGAAGGGGGGTCCGATCGGACCCCCCAATTATACAAAGGCAATCACGTATATATACGTGATTGTGCCTGTCGGTGCCATTCTGCTGACGTATATTTACAGTGGGCGGTCGTTAAGTGGTTAAGTACCGAAGTTTGGCGCCATTCCACGAGCGTGTGCAATTTTGAAGGGTGACATGTTAGGTATCTATTTACTCGGCGTAACTTCATCTTTCACATTATGCAAAAAATTGGGCTAACTTTAATGTTTTAATATTTTTTAATTCATGAAACCGTTTTTTTTTCCAAAAAAATGCGTTTGAAAAATTATTGCGCAAATACCATGCGAGATAAAAAGTTGCAATGACCGCCATTGTATTCTCTAGGGTCTTTGCTAAAAAAAATATATATATATAGTGTTTGGGGGTTATATGCAATTTTCTAGCCAAAAAATTAGGATTTTTACATGTAGGAGCGAAGTGTCAGAATTGGCCCGGATGCGAAGTGGTTACACTAGACCCTTCATGGCTGGTATGGATTTTAGAAGTAGATCCCATGCAAAAAACAAGTTAAAGAAGCATGGGTAGTAGAAGAAGCATGGGTTCCCTCCCAAAATCGACACCAGACCATATTTCAAGCATGCAGACAGACTAGCCAGGAAAGGGGGGGATGAGCGTGCATCCCCCTTTTCTTGAACCATACCAGGCAAAAAAAACTGAACATTTTGAAATAAAAAAGCTTTTCTTAGTTTCTGTAAGTAAATTTTGTAAGTAAGTAATTTTTCTCTTTCACTGATGTGCGCTGATGAGGCCTGTGTATTCAAACTCCAACACTTTGTGGAAGGGTAAGTATATATGTTCTTTCTTTACAGTGTAGTTTTTGTTCACCTTTGACCCTATAGTGACTGCCAATGATGCACTGATTATTAGCAGCTTCACCTGGCTAAATGTTTTCTAAGGGATTGCTGAAGTTGCTAAAGCCTGTTGAACATCAAACTCTTCATACTAGCCTTAAAGTGGCTGTAAAGTCTCAAAGTTTTTTACCTTCATAAATTCTATGCCTGAAGGTAAAAAAACTTCTGTGTGTAGTGGCGCCCCCAGCCCCCTCTAATACTTATCTCGATCCAGTGATATTCCCAAGAGCCTCGACTGAGACAGCAACAGTAGCCATTGGCTCCCACTACTGTCAATTATGAGCCAAAGAGGTGAAGCAGGGTGAATGGACACACGGAGCAGCAGCTCGAGAGTGAGCCTTCCCGGATGACCCCTTAGCAAGCTGCTTGCTATGGCAGCACCAGCCAGGAGGGAGGGACCTGGAGCGCCGTTGGGGCGGCCTTGAGAAGAGGAGGATCAGGGTTACTCTGTGCAAAACCACTGCACAGAGCAGGTAAGTATAACAGGTTTGTTATTTAAAAAAAATATAACTGAATAATTATTCGGTATATATACAGTATATATGTAATAACGAGGTTGAGGATGTCCATGTGAAGAATAAATTGCCTTTCAGCTAAAATTTGTAAATATTTCAGTGGTTTTAGTTAACTTTGTCATTTGTCAGTCAGATGAAAGCACATTCAAGATTTTGAAATTCTGTCAGGAAAGTACAGTATGCTTATCTTTGTAAAGTACCTATAATAGCAGTTATTGGGATGGATGAGAATTTTTTTAAATAGGTATGGTTGTATGAAGTTATTCCCTATAAACTTCCATTAGGCCATTCACCAAGTGTATCCTGTATCAGAAGATGGCTCCATAGAAGTCAATGGGGATCAACTGCATGGATGTGGCTAGGAAAAACATTTAATCAGAGGGATATGAATATTACTGTGGGCTGTGACTGCTGGTTTCAGTCAAGAATACATCAGGGGTGAAGAAAAAGGGAGGTTCCTTTAGGCAAGAGGGAGCACAGTTAACCTTTAAATGTAAAATTTTAGGTTTAATAGCTCATAAAAAAGGGGATTTAGTATTATGAGTGTGAATTTATCCTTTTAAAAGCTCCAAAGAAGAGTATGACAGTAAGGATGTTTTATGTTTAACTACTTACAGTATATGTGATTATTGAACAAGAACTATTAAGAGAAGAAATCAGCAATAAGCTCAATTTCGAGGAGGTTACTATGCAGTTAATTTGATATAGTCTGTCTGTGCGTGAATTATATATATATATATATATATATATATATATATATATATATATATCTATACACAGTATCTCACAAAAGTGTGCACACCCCTCACATTTTTGTAAAAATGCTATTCTAACTTGTGACAACACTGAAGAAATTACACTTTGCTACAATGTAAAGTAGTGAGTGTACAGCTTGTATAACAGTGTAAGTTTGCTGTCCCCTCAAAATAACTCAACACACAGCCATTAATGTCTAAACCACTGGCAACAAAAGTGAGTACACCCCTAAGTCAAATTGGTCTGCATGGCTGCCGTCCCAGAAGGAAGCCTCTTCTAAAGATGATGCACAAGCAAGACCACAAACAGTTTGCTGAAAACAAGCAGAATAAGGACATGGATTACTGGAATCATGTCCTGTGGTCTGATGAGACCAAGATACACTTATTTGCTTCAGATGGTGTCAAGTGTGTATGGCGGCAACCAGATGAGGAGTACAAAGACAAGTGTGTCTTGCCTACAGTCAAGCATGGTGGTGGGAGTGTCATGATCTGGGGCTGCATGGGTGCTGCCGACACTGGGGAGCTACAGTTCATTGAGGGAACCATGAATCCCAACATGTACTGTGACATACTGAAGCAAAGCATGATCCCCTCCCTTTGGCGACTGGGCCACGGGGCAGTATTCCAACATAACAACCCCAAACACACCTCAAAGATGACCACTGCCTTGCTAAAGAAGCTGAGGGTAAAGGTGATGGACTGGCCAAGCATGTCTCCAGACCTAAACCCTATGGAGCATCTGTGGAGCATCCTCAAACGGAAGGTGGAGGAGCGCAAGGTCTGTAACATCCACCAGCTTCGTGATCTCATCATGGAGGAGTGGAAGAGGACTCCAGTGGCAACCTGTGAAGCTCTGGTGAACTCCATGCCCAAGAGGGTTAAGGCAGTGCTGGCAAATAATGGTGGCCACACAAAATATTGACACTTTGGGCCCAATTTGGACATTTTCACTTAGGGGTGTACTCACTTTTGTTGCCGTTATAGACTTTGATAGCTGTGTGTTGAGTTATTTTGAGGGGACAGCAAATTTACACTGTTATACAAGCTGTACACTCACTACTTTACATTGTAGCAAAGTGTAATTTCTTCAGTGTTGTCACATGAAAAGATATAATAAAATATTTATGAAAATGTGAGGGGTCTACTAACTTTTGTGAGATACTGTGTATATATATATATATATATATATATATATATATATATATATATACACATACACACACACACATTTGTTATTTGTCATTGCATTACATTGGAGCATTGCGCCCTTACTATACCTCCATCATTTTCTAGCTGCACAAGTAAAATCAATCAACACTTTGATCTGGGATTTTACCATGCTGCTGTATAACACAGTCACATTGATATTTATCCTGACTGTCACACACTTGGCCAGAGCTCCTACCTCAGCTAAATTGATCTGTTAATAAGTGTGAATGTAATGCTTTATAGCTGATACTGTACCACCTACATCTAGCTTTTGTGCTACTCCAGTACAGTATAATCTCCTGTAAGAATGTTGTGGTCAAATAGAAGTAATAACATATGTATGTTTTTTTTTTTTAAAGTAATGATTGCATTTTGTATACCAACATGCTGATTTTTGCTGCTGATTATTTACCAATAGCAGCATGACTTGAAAAAGTAAGTCTAATTTGTGTTCAGGCACTACAGCAAAACTAATCCATGTTTTTATGTAGTGGATTTGAGTTAAAGAAAATCCGAAACATACAAGTTAGCTTTCATTGCAGATATCCTTTGAAAAACACTATTTGGCTGTCTGTTATGTTTATCCTTTGGCTTCAATACTCTAATGCCCTGTACACACGATCGGTTTTACCGATGAAAACAGTCCGATGGACTTTCATCGGACAAACCGATCGTGTATGGGCCCCATCGGTGAGAAAAAATAGAACATGTTTTAAATTTATCCGATGGAAAAAAAAAACAATAGCAAATTCCGATCGTCTGTGTGAAACTCCATCGGAGAAAAAACCCACGCATGCTCAGAAGCATTGAACTTAATTTTTCTCGGGTCATCTGAGTGTTTTACGTCACGGCGTTTGGGACGGTCGGATTTTTGACTGATGGTGTGTAGGCAACACTGATGGAAGTCAGCTTAATCGGAATTCCGATGGAAAAATCCATCGGATTTGAATCCATAGGAAATCCGATCGTGTGTACAGGGCTTTAGTCACTGACCAAAAACAATCAGGAGGATCAGGAGTTCTGACTATGGCTAGCTGCACACTTGTTCCATGTCCATATCTAAAAACACTAGAGCCAGGGGGGTGGTATGCTGACCATGCCGTATGCATTTTCAAGTCAGCAATTGCAGCTAAACATGTGCGATTCGTTTCATTATAAATTTGTTATCAGACAAAATTCAGCATATTCATTCATTTTGGAGCATCCGAATGAACAAAAGACTCTTCTGACGAATGCGTGCGAAAACGAATTGTCAGAAAGAACGAAAATCCGAAAGAACGATAATCTGAAAATACAAAAATCCGAAAGAACGAAAAACGATTCAACCTACGAGTTTAACAAATTGATTACATTCAGGTAATTTTGTTTTCATATTTTCAACTATTTGTTATCGTTGAATATAAATAAATAATTGATAAATGCATTCGTATTTTATTTTGATATATTCAGATTCATTAGATTTTCGGATGGTCAGTGTTAGTGTGTTATCTCTGACCAATGAGCTTGTCCATTATACCCTTGTGTGTTTTTCTGTGTCGGACTGCATTCCATCCATAGTCCAGACTCCAGACAGGGTGTGGTGGGTTGATTACGAATACAACCACCAATGTCCGAATGAACGAAGGGACTGAGCCCGAAGTAACGAATGCCATATCTAAACGAATAGAATGTAACGAATACGAATGCATCCGAAGTTACGAATTATCCAAAGTAACAAATTCCGCATCTAAACAAATGGAACTGAAAGAATACGAATGCATCCAAAGTTACGAATGATCCAAAGTAACAAATGCTGATCATAACGAATGATCCGATAAACAAAAAAATTTAAAATGAACAAATAAAACAAAAACTGAATAAATTTGTCTAATTGCAGCCTATGGGTTTCTCTAAACAGAAAAAAGTTGAGGTTGATTGAACTAGGCCTGGGCAACATCCCAATAAACCAAAATATAAAAACAGTTCAACAGAACATTAACCACTTCTGCCCCGAAAGAATTGGCTGCTCAATGACCAGGCCATTTTTTGGGATTCGGCACTGCGTCGTTTTAACTGACAATTGCACGGTCATGTGTCGCTGTACCCAAACAAAATTTACGTCCTTTTTTTCCCACAAATAGAGCTTTCTTTTGGTGGCATTTAATCATCTCTGCGATTTTTATTTTTTGAGCTATAAACAAAAAAATTGCGACAATTTTGAAATAAACACAATATTTTACTTTTTGCTATAATAAATATCCCCAATTAAAAAAAAAAAGGATATTTTATCTCAGTTTAGGACGATATGTATTCTTCTACATATTTTTGGTAATAAAAATCGCAATAAGCGTATATTGATTGGTTTGCGCTAAAGATATAGTGTCTACAAAATAGGGGATAGATTTATAGCAATTTCTTTTTTTTTTTACTAGTAATGGCGGCGATCTGCGATTTTTTATTGAGACTGTCACATTATGGCAGACACATCGGACACTTTTAACTCATTTTTGGGACCATTGGCATGTATACGGCTGATTACTGTAAAAATGTCAGTGGCAGGGAAGGGGTTAACACTAGGGGGCGATCAAGGGGTTAACTGTGTTCCCTAGGTGTGTTTCTAAATGTGGGGGGAGGGGACTGACTAGAGGAAATTACAGATTGTGATTTCTAGCTATTAGGAACTCACAATCTGTCTCTCCTCACAGAACAGAACAGGGATTTGTGTGTTTACACACACACGTCCCTGTTCTGCCTCTCGTGCCCGCAATCGCTCGCGGCCGGCAGTCATTGTGACCACCGGTCACGACCATTGGCACCCCCATGATGCAGCGGGCATGTGCGCCTGCTATCCGGCTTAAAGGGACCGACGTACAGCTACAGTGGTTCGCGGGATCTTGACGACCTGCCACAGTATAATGATGGTGGCTGGTCGGCAAGTGGTTAAAGGAGAACAAAGCCCATTTAACAGTTGTTTTTTGTAATATCATATTCTCATATTTACAGCGAGCTGGTGTATACCTAAACAGTTCAGCCTGAGTATGTGATGAAAAAATGCAAAAGCAGTGGCTACTGTAAGGTTGCTGTAAATGAAAATAGCATGACTTAGTGATCAATAGATCCAGAAATGTAGATAAAAAATACATACTGTATGTAAATACAGAATTCTGGTAAACTTTAGTTTGACTCCCTGTTTGTCTTTTATTGTAAAAGGTAGTCTCTTTTACCAATAAGGCAAATATTAAAGCTGGGGAGCAGAAGGGGGAGGCAAGCTCAAATTGCACAGCAAAAGTACAGGTTTGCATTTTATTTCAGTTACTTACTGTATATCTCGTGTTTTATTAATGATTTGGTTTTCACCACTTACTTTCTTATATTACTGTGTATCCTCAGTCTGAATTACCCATTTTGGTGACAAATTTACTTTAATTTTCAGTCACCCTACATAATACAGCCAAGAAATGATATGACTTACAGAAATATCCTAGATCTGGAGAAAGGCTAACATTTTTCAAAGCGGATTATGTTTAAATTTATATTTCATTGTTTATTTAATTAAGCTTAATAATTAAATTAAGCAAAATTTAATTAGATAATTTTTTTTCTACAGCTGTGAGATCCAAACCTGATGGGATTTTTATCTATGTACTTTGATTACTTAATTTAGTTGGTCTAAGAAACATTGTTTTCATATTCTGTATTGTAAAACAAAATGAAGCCTAGATATCCGTGAGGTATAATTACGCATTTTCTAATGGTTTTTTTTTTATCCCAGTGCCACTTTTTCCTTTGTTTTTAATGATGGATATTTTCATAGCATTCCTTTATGTGTATGTTAAAGTTATTAGTAGCACTTTGAGAGTTTTATGACATATATTGACAATACCTTTTCTGCAGTGCACTGCTTATTACTTGCCTATCGCCTACTTCTATGTTCTCTAAAAAAAATGCAGTGGGAATTTGTGTGCTTGGGATTTTATTGACAGGTGGTTTGTATTAGATGCACAATTCACCTTGTTCCTATTTGATTGTTAAACCATCATCTGTCAGTCAAAGAAGTTTATCTAACAGATTGTGAACAAGCAGGAAAATGTTGTTTGTAAGCATATGCTGATTGGCTATACAAATGTCAACAAATCAATCACTTTGAGGTTTATATTAAGATAGGTGGATTTTTCTAATGGTAATCAGTCAGATCCTTTTTTGATGTTATCACTTAACCACTTCGCGCCCGTCATACGACTAATGACGGGCACATAGTGGTTCTTAAATGCCGGGAGGCCGTCATTATACGTCCTCCGCTCCTTCGGCCACTGGGGGGCGCGCGAGCGCCGCCGGCGCATCACTGAGATGCCGATGCGCATGCCTGGCGGCCGCGATGTCCGCCAGGCACCCGCGATCGGCCTGTACACAGACAAGGACATGGATCTGTGTGTGTAAACACACAGATCCATGTCCTGTCAGGGAGAGGAGACCGATGCTGTGTCCCTTGTACATAGGGACACAGATCGGTCACCTCCCCCAGTCAGTCCCCTCCCCCCACAGTAGCAATCACTCATAGGGCACACATTTAACCCCTTCCTCGCCCCCTAGTGTTAACCCCTTCCCTGCCAGTCACATTTATACAGTAATCAGTGCATTTTTATAGCACTAATCGCTGTATAAATGTGAATGGTCCCAAAAATGTGTCAAAAGTGTCCGATGTGTCCGCCGCAATATCGCAGTCATGATAAAAATTGCAGATCTCCGCCATTACTAGTAAAAAAAAAAAATTAAAAAATGTAAGAATTCTATCCCCTATTTTGTAGGCGCTATAACTTTTGCGCAAACCAATCACTATACGCTTATTGCGATTTTTTTTAACCAAAAATATGTAGAAGAATACGTATCGGCCTAAACTGAGAAAAAAATAGTTTTTTAAAAAAAAATTGGGATATTTATTATAGCAAAAATCAAAAAATATTGTGTTTTTTTTCAAAATTGTCGCTCTTTTTTGGTTTATAGCGCAAAAAATAAAAACCGCAGAGGCGATCAAATACCACCAAAAGAAAGCTCTATTTGTGGGAAAAAAAGGACGTCAATTTTGTTTGGGAGCCACGTCGCACGACCACGCAATTGTCAGATAAAGCGACGCAGTGCCGAAAGCTGAAATTTCGCCTGGGCAGGAAGGGGGTATATGTGCCCAGTAAGGAAGGTGTTAAATATGAGTGTTTGCTATGGTCAGTAAGTACTGTTCTACCAAGACAATGCTGGTCTTAAAATGTTTGTTGGGAACATTAACACATACTCACATTTGGGCAATTTGAAAATGTAGGTCTGTGCTATAATCCAGCATTCCCCAAACTATGGGTTTCTGGTTGCTGTAAAACTGCTCCTGGAAAGAGAAGGTCTTGCATGCAGGGCTTTCTCCTTGCACACTGGAGGGAACCACTGTGCAGAGTGGCAGTGGGTGGTGCACCGGCACCCTGCATTCTTTCACAGGTGTTATTAGGCAAAGTGATCTTCTGCCCAATAGAGCCTGTAGGATCCTGGTCATGACTTCATAATGGGGAGCAGAGAGATACTATAAAGGGACCCTGCACAGAGGTAAATGATCACTAAACATCAATACCAGGAGTAGGGGTCATCTATAACGTCCTTTGACACCAGTGCAGGGGGCTTTAACTTCTCCCATTAAGACCAGTGCTGGCGAACCTCTTAATACTCCCAAAAACACCAATGCCGGGGAACTTTTACTTCTCCTACTGACACCATTGATGGGGGGGCTTTTACTACTCCTACTGCCACTACTCCCAATGGCACCAATGCTGAGGGGGCTTTTACTGCTCCCACTGATATCAGTGTTGAGGAGAGTCACTTTTTTTTACTCTCACTGACCTTGGATGCTAGGATATTTTTCTCTAACTCCTTCTAACCACAGTTCTGTCCCCAAACAGTCAGAGAGACAATGAACTGGCCTTTTGTATAAAAGTCTGAGGATTAAAGCAGAGTTCCGCCCCCCCGGCAAAAAAAAAAAAATGTCAGCAGCTACACATACTGTAACTGCTGACTTTTAATATTAGGACTTTTTCCATCGACTGTCGGGTGCTGCCACTGCCATTCGTGGTAAAAGGAATGTTTTACCATCTTTGAACTCTTCAAGCCTGAGTTACATGATCCTATGGCCCAAGTCTGTGGGGGATACATCCTATTGGATCCTCCCTCTGAACCCTCACTTTGTGTTGCCTGTACTTACCTACCTGACCTTGCCCTTTGTTTTCACTCTACTTTTTCTACTTAAAAGGGACATTTCCGTATTTGGAGTGCTGCCATTCCAATTTTTTCTCTTGTCTATACAGCAGCTTGGACCGCCCTCCTGCTACTTTAAGTTCATAAAGGGTCTTAAATAGGGATGAGCCAAACACCCCCCAGTTCGGTACACACCAGAACTTGCGAACAGGCAATAAATTTGAACATCCGAACACCGTTAAAGTCTAGACTCAAACATGAAAAAGCTAAAGTGTTCATTTTAAGGCTAATATGCAAGTTATTGTCATAAAAAGTGTTTGGGGACCCGGGTCCTGCCCCAGGCGACATGTATCAATGCAAAAAAAAGTTTTAAAAATGGCAGTTTTTTTGGGAGCAGTGATTTTAATAATGCTTAAAATGAAACAATAAAAGTGAAACATTCCTTTAAATTTCGTACCTGGCGGGTGTCTAGAGTATGCCTGTAAGGCAGCGCTTGTTTCCTGTGCTTAGAACTGTCCCTGCACAAAGTGTCATTTCTGAAGGAAAAAAAGTCATTTAAAAGCACTCGCGGCTATAATGAATTGTCGGCTCCCGGAAAAACAGAGAAAAGTCATTGATAAAATTTTTTTAAAAATGTGTGGGGGTCCCCCCAAATTCAATTACCAGACCCTTCAGATCTGGTATGGATATTAAAGGGAACCCTGCATCAAATAAAAAAAAAATGACGTGGGGTTCCCCCCAAATATCCATACTAGACCCTTCAGGTCTGGTATGAATTTTAAGGGGAACTCCATGCCAAATAAAAAAAAATGGCGTGGAGTTCCCCCCAAAAATCCATACCAGACCCATTATCTGAGCACGCAACCTGGCAGGCCGCAGGAAAAGAGGGGGGGGACGAGAGAGCGCCCCACCTCCTGAACCGTACCAGGCCACATGCCCTCAACATGGGGAGGATGCTTTGGGGGTCTGTGACCCCTCAAAGCACCAGTATGTTGTCCGGTGGTTGTGGGGGTCTGCGGGCAGGGTCTTATCGGAATCTGGAAGACCCCTTTAACATAGGGGACCCCTAGATCCTGGCCCCCCCTATGTGAATTGGTAAGGGTACATTGTACCCCTACCATTTCACAAAGAAAGTGTAATTTTTTTTTTAAACAGGAAAAGCCCTTTATTAAAAATAAAAAATAAATTAAAAAAGATTCCAGCGGCGGTAATCCACTCTCGGTATCCTGCGATGGGTGATCTCCTCTCCGGGGTCCAGCGATGGATGATCTCTCCTCTCCGGGGTCCAGGCTCCAACGATGATGTCCAGCGCAGCGAGGGACAGCACTCTTCACCGGAGCGGAGACACCTCGGGAATGACGCAGCATCAGCCAGTGACAGCTCTTAAGTAGCTGAGGGTGGGGCCAGCCGTCACGTGACCCCATCCCCCTCTGACGCAAATGGAAACCCGGGCTTCCCCAGTGACGTGCGGGTGACCCCGCCCCCCTGATGCATTGGAAACCTGCGTTAGACTTTTACAGGGTGTTCCGTGGCTTTTCGAATTTGCCGCGAACACCCCAAATTGTTCGCTGTTCGGCGGACGGGCGAACAGGCAATGTTCGAGTCAAACATGAGTTCGACTCGAACTCAAAGCTCATCCCTAGTCTTAAACAACATCCTCCTATTGGACTTGAAAACTGAATGATATATATAGTTGTTATTTTCATCTTAGACGTTAACACATGCAATCACATGTTGTAGCACTGCATGGGTATGACGGTTTTTATACGTATGAAACGATGAAAAACTTTTTGAAGAAATGAAAAAAAAAATGCAGAATTGTACGAAGTTGTATTTGTCAAATCCTGTCTGACCACTAACTTCCAAGAAATTCAATATTATTTTCCTTGTTGTAGCTACTGTACAGTATATGTTGACAAATGTGTAGTTTGGTATTGGTCACTTATTGGATCATAAAAGAAAAACATTTCTTTTGAGAATTAGTAAATAGCCAAATGTGAATTAGCAATTTTTCTATATAAAAACATTTTTGTTTGTTGATCTTGGGTTTGCTGCTGGTTTGACAAAGTTTGAAGATTCTAGCTAATTAGAGCAGGTACAAATTGGTGTGCTCTTAGTTACTCTGTTGGTTGGTTTACAACACATTGGGGTTGATTTAATGGTACTAGAGAGTGCAAAATCTGGTGAAGCTGTGCATGCTAGCCAAGCTTTCCAGTTTTAGTAAATCAGCACCATTAACACTGTAGATCATTTTATATTGAATTTGGTGGTTAGTTTGTCGGGTCAAAAATCCTCGTCCACCAAAGTGCATCTTGGAATTAAAGGGGTTGTAAAGGTTTGTTTTTTATTTTCTAAATAGGTTCCTTTAAGCTAGTGCATTGTTGGTTCACTTACCTTTTCCTTCGATTTCCCTTCTAAATGTTTTTTTTCTTTGTCTGAATTTCTCACTTCCTGTTTCTCCTCAGTAAACTTCACACCATCATCCGAGTGGTGTGGAGTCAGCTTACTGAACAGCTTACTGAGGAGGAACAGGAAGTGAGAGATTCAGACAAAGAAAAAAAACATTTAGAAGGGAAATCGAAGGAAAAGGTAAGCGAACCAACAATGCACTAGCTTAAAGGAACCTATTTAGGAAACAAAAAACAAACATTTACAACCCCTTTAACTTGCCTTCATTGCATTTGTTTTCCTATTTCATGTTTTAAAACCTAACCATGCATGTTATAACAACATTAGGCACTATGAGTCATCAGTTAGCTCAAGTTAAATTTAATTTGTTTCCTTTATTCAGCTTTTAACTATACATAATCACAGTGCAAATTTATGACTAGGAATATGCGAGTAACCTTTTCTTTCATAGTACAGTCAAAAACTGCTCATTTAAATATATTTTACACTGTCGAAAAGGTTACAGACAAAAATATAAAAGAAAAAGATGGCATTTTACTACATGTTGCCCAAAACTCCACTGCCTTTATGAACAAAGCAACAAAAGTTGAACTGTGCAGTATTCTCTTATTATGGTACATAACATACAAACTGATCGGTTCACATGAATATATTTTTATATATATTGGCGCATGAATTCAGCAGAAATTATTTGAGATTCAATGCAAGTTTAGTTGAACACAAAAAATGAAAATTAAATTTCACCTTACATTAATTTTTAAAGGTCACACAAAAAGCTTTTCTACTGCATGAACTGTGCCAACATTATTTAAATATATTTAAAGGGTTTGATTTGTTAGAGTAAAATGGCTGTGTAAGAAAGAATGCAGAAAGTCTAAAAAGGCTCTGAATGAGCTGCCAAATTTCCAGTAATATTTTAAAGTATATGTGCATCCACTGTCATTTTTCAAATTTGTAAGAGTAAGAAAATTAGGATAGGTAGAGGATATACAAATACTGGCTTCCAGCTGCTATACACGTTCTTTCACTAACTGAACTTGCTTTGCCTGTTTCAGAGAAGTACATGGGTATTAGCAATAATATGTATGGTTTATGGCACTTTCACCCCCTTCCTGCCCAGGACACATTTAAGCTTTCAGCACTGTCACACTTTGAATGACAATTACTCAGTCATGCAACACTGTACCTATACGACATTGTTATCATTTTCTTTCCATAAATAGAGCTTTCTTTTGGTAGTATTTGATCACCACTGGGGTTTAAATGTTTTGCTAAACAAACTAAAAAAGACCAACATTTCTGCAAAAAATAAAACCTTATTTGTTTCTGTTATAAAATTTAGTTTTCTCATTCACTGATGGGCAGTGATGAGTTGGCACAGATAAGGTGGCACTGATGGGCACTGATGAGGCAGCACTAATATGTAGAATTGATGGGCACTGATAGGCGGCACTGATATGCAGCACTGATGGGCACTATTATGCAGCACTGATGGGCACTGATATGCAGCACTGATGGGCACTGACAGGGGGCACTGATGGACATTGACAGGTGGCACTGATGGGCACTAATAAATGGCATTAATAGGCATCACTGATGAGATACTGATTGGCATCTGACATGGGCACTGATTGGCATCTGACATGGGCACTGACAGGCAGTACTATTGGGCACTGATTGTCACTTTGGTGGGCACTGACTGGCACTGTGGTGGGCACTGACTGGCAGCTGATGGGCACTGATTAACAGCTGTAGTGGCACCTCCTATGGGGGCTGAGCTGATAATCAATACGCTGATAATCAGCTCAGACCCCCCTCTGACAGGAGAGCTGCCGATCGTCTCTTACTGTTAGCGTGAACCGAGGAAAGCCATTTATTGGCACTTCCTGGTTACACACTGTGATCAGCTGTGATTGGTCACAGCTGATCACGTGGTAAAGAGCCTACAGTAGGTGCCTCTGATTTTGTATATCCAGCTCGATGGGATAGTGCTGGATATCGCCGCTGGAGTCTGTGCTTCTCGTGCTCGCTGCCCCCACGAGATGCCGCACATCCATAGGAATCCATTGGGGGCGGCGAGCGGAAGGAGCGACATAGCTCGGCGCTGGCTCCCGCGATGGGGATCGTGGGTGGTCAATCTCGCCGCTAGCAGAGGCGAGATTGACACAAAATCGGTGGCACCTACTGTATGACAGGGGCCCTTTACCTAGATCAGATTTGCGGTGTGTCAGAGTAGCGTCAGAGTAGCACCACCGGTTGCCACGCTGCACGCCCCCACGAGCGTGTGATCATGGCTTATCCTGCTGGACGTCATATGATGCCCAGTCAGGATAACGTTACAACCGCCCGACCGTCATTCTGCTATAGGCCGGGCGGGAAGTGGTTAAAGCAGAACAGTTGCATTTGGATTAAACATTTCATGCTGTTTTTCAGCAATAATAATTTGTTGCTTTGTATTTCAGCTCCACATTTTCATTGCTAATATAACATGACATTGATTTGTATTGTTATATAGTTTTCTCTTCACAAGACACTACATTTTTCATTATGAATGGATTATAGATTGGGGTTTAGAGTTAGATTTAGGAGTCAGATCAAGGTATAGGTATAGTTTTACAGCAGGTATGCCAAACTGATGTTTTTCAGGATGCATGTGACCCTCTTCCTATTGCTTTGTGTGCCACAGGGGGTTTAAGAACATATTCTATATGAGGCCCAAGCTGTTCTTCAGTTGATTAGCTACTCTTTTCCATTTAATTTTGCAGCTCAGTACATCAAGTACAAAATGCCCCTTTCTCTTGGATGGCATGTTGTGAATGTGATTATGTTGTTATTTTGAAACTGAACTGAATTAAAATTTTCTACATTATAAGAAACATCTGGAAATGTTAAAGTGATTGTAAAGGAAAAAAATGTATCAAAAAATAAAATAACAAACATGGTATACTTACCTCAACTGTGCAGTTGGTTTTGCACAGAACAGCCCCAATCCTCCTCTTCTTGGGTCCTCCGGTGATGCTCAGGGCCCCTCCCCTTTGCCGGGTGCCCCCATACCAAGTCGCTTGTATGTGATTGCTCCCGAGCTGGCTCTCGGCATCCATAAGGCACGTATCTAATTTTACACCGAAGAAGTTGGAGTACAATAACTCCTAGCATTTGTGTCAGTGACAGTAATCATAACCTCCAGCATAGCGGTTAGTGAGTGCATTAATAAGCCCCAACATTGTTGTCAGTGGACACAATAACAACCCCCATCATTGGTGTCAGTGATTGCAATAATAACCCCCAGCATTGGTGTTAGTGGACAAAATAACCCCCTATCATTGGTGTCAGTGAGTGCAATAATGCCCCTCAAAATTGGTGTCAGTGGACACAATATTAACCCTCCATCACTGGTTTCAGTGGACACAATAATAATCCCCCACATTGATATCAGTGCGTGCAATAATAACACCTAGCATTGGTGTCAGTGGATGCAATAATGGATGCAATAATATCCCCCAATATTGCTGTCAGTGAGTGCAATAATAACCCTTAACATTGGTGTCAGTGGATGCAATAATAATCCCCAACACTGATGCCAGTGGATGCAATAATAACCCTCAATATCGGTTTTAGTGGATGCAAAAATATGTGTGGACATTGGTGTCAGTGAGTGTAATAATAGTGTAATAGTGTAATAATAACCAAACAACAATGATGTCAGTGTAAGTCCCGAACATTTGTATTATTGGACACAATAATAACCCCCAGCATTGGTGTCAGTGTGTGCAAAAATAACCCCCAAAATTTGTGTCAATGGACACAATAATAACCCCCAAAATTGGTGTTAGTGGACTCAATAATAGACCTTGGCACTGTGTTCAGTACTACTGATTTAATCCACCTCCTGCATTAGGGATTAGTAGCAGTGAAAGTTAACCCCCATCCCCCCACATTGGTGATCATGGCAGTAAACGTCAACCTTCCCACTCCCCCCCTCATCCATCCACATTAATGCTCATCCATCCATATCCATGCTCCATTTCTGGCTCATCCATCCACATTCATGCTCCATCCCTGGCTTATATATCCAGATCCATGCGCCATCCCTGGCTCATCCATCCACATTCATGCTCCATTCCTGGCTCATTCATCCACATTCATGCTTCATCCCTGGCTCATCCATCCACATCCATGCTCCATCCCTGGCTCATCCATCCTCATCCATGCCCCATCCCTGGCTCATCCATCCACATTCATGCTCCATCTCTGGCTCATCCATCATCATCCATACTCCATCCCTGGCTCATCCATCATCATCCATGCTCCATCCCAGGCTCACCCATCCTCATTCATGCTCCATCCCTGGCTCATCCATCCTCATTTATTCCCATCCCTGGCTCTTCGGTGCCACATCAGTGATCATTTGTGCCACATCCATGCCACATCAGTGATCATTTGTGCCACATCCATGCCACATCAGTGATCATCCTGGCCACATCCATGCCACATCAGTTATCATCCGTGCCACATCCATGCCACATCAGTGATCATCCATGCCACATCCATGCCACATCAGTGCTCATCCATGCCACATCAGTGCTCATCCATGCCACATCAGTGATCATCCATGCCTCATTCATGCCACATCAGTGATCATCCATGCCACATCAGTGCTCATCCATGCCACATCAGTGCTCATCCATGCCACATCAGTACTCATCCATGCCACATCCATGCCACATCAGTGCTCATCCATGTCACATGCATGCCACGTCAGTTATCATCTGTGCCACATCAGTGCTCATTCCATGCCACATTAATCCTCATCTGTGCCACATCCATACCACATCAGTGCTTATCCATGCCACATTAGTTCTCATCAGTGCCACATCCATGCCACATCACTGTTTATTCATGTCACATCAGTTCTCGTCCATGCCACATCCATACCACTACAGTACCCAGGAGGAGTAGCAAAATTTATTTTGGGGTGTAATTGCAAGTATGCATATACTGTGTGAGAGAAAAAAGTGTTATGACAATTTTGTGAAAAGAAAGCGCTGCTGTCAATCACATCCAATGACGCGGTGCACCGGGGGGCGGGGCCGAGTCATACAGTGAGCGGCAATAACCGCTGGCTGTATCACTGGAGCGCGCCCGCAATTACTCACCACCATGCGAGCTCGCATATAGGTGGTGAGTTATTGCGGGGAGGAGCCAAGACAGCCGCCGAGGGACCCCAGAAGACCAGGTTCGGGGCCACTCTGTGCAAAACGAGCTGAACAGTGGAGGTAAGTATAACATGTTTGTTATTTAAAAAAAATAAAAAAATCTTTACAAACCCTTTAAATACAGTGAGCTGACGGTACTAGAATATTGTTCAGAGATGTTTATTTCAGCAATGGGTAAATTTAGTTTTTACCTTGCAGTAGAACAGATACTTTTATTTACATTCTATGGCCTTTTATCTAGTAGATAAACTCTATGATCAAATGTAGTTTATTCTATTGCTTTGCTATGCCAACAATATTTTAGGCAATATAGCCTAAATAAGATTACAGTGTTTTGCCTTGGATTTTTTTCTTTTCACATTGCAATATTTCTTTCTTTTTTATTATATGTGTATAACAAAGTCGGTATCAGACTTTCTTTGCTCCTGAGTAAATATCCCAAATTTGCTTAGACCCCTATTGCTATTTGTTCTCACTTTTTAACTGCCCTAAAGTCCTGTGCAATGGATTTTTTAAGCTCCCACTGACAGCAGTTAGAAAGATTTCAGAGTAAATGCCTATAATTTATTTCTAAAAAAGATTTCTAAAAAGGATATCCTGAATAAAGTATATTGAGCATGTTTATTTTCTATAAAATTCTTTAAAAAATTTGAGGTTGTACTGTAGCTTGCACACATACTTTTTTAATGAAACCATTTCAGTAGAAGGACAACAGTTGTAAAGCATTTTTTATTGAATGAATTGAAATACTGGCTAATGAATACCAATGAAAATCTTTTAGCTCTGTGCATTTTCTACTTTTTGCATATGACTGCAACAGGGGCAAATTTAGACACCCCTAAATAATGATGCCCTTTTGTACAAGCTCCACCCCTTGTGTGCCTTGTATAAACCAGAGATTTTTTTCCCCCAGAACCACAAACAGTCTTAAAACTCTCATTATTCCCTGAACTCCTTTCCCCCAACTGTTTACTGCTAAATGTATTCATGAATATCCGGAAGTGACCTGCTGAGCGAAGCAAAATAAGAAAAAAAAAAGAGCTGTAAGTGCCCCTCCTATCCAGTACCCAGTTGTCCTAGACACTAGAACATGAATGCCATTATAGTAAACACAACTCTAGTTATCACAATAATCCTTCTACAGATTTATCATTAAAATATTTGCTGGAAGACCTCTACATTTTTCTGTAAACAAAATATGTGTATGTTATTCGAAAGAAAAAGCATCTGCCAGTATGTCATTTATTGCTGATTGTAACTACATATTTTTTTAACTAAAAATGTTTGTTTAAAAAAAAATCATAGCTTTAAGTAGTTGTAAAGGCAGAAGGTTTTCTATCTTAAAGTGGTTGTAAACCCTCGTTTACAACTTGATGCTACAGGTAAGCCTATATTAAGGCTTACCTGTAGCTAACAAGGATATCTCCTAAACCTGCACGGTTTAGGAGATATCCCTGTATTTGCATGTGCCGACGTCGTGCGGCACATGCGCACTTAAGCCAACTGAAGCAATGGCAGTATGTGCCGTTGCTTCAGTTGTACTGTGCCATTCCCACGTGCATGCGCGGGAGTGACGTCATCGCGGCTCCCACCAATCACAGCGCCGGAGCCGCGATACACGGAAGTCACTGCGGGACAACATGTCGGCGGCCGGAGGGGGAGACGTGCACGGCTGCGGAGGCTTCGATCGGAGGTAAGTACTACATAATGAGCTAGTATGCTATGCATACTAGCTCATTATGCCTTTGTCTTGCAGGGTCTTTTTTTTTTTTTGAGGAAGGTTTCTTTGATGCATTCTATGCATTAAGATAAAAAACCTCCTGTGTGTAGCAGCCTCCCCAGCACCCCCTAATTACTTATCCGAGCCCCATCTCTCTCCAACGATGTCCACGAGCCATATGGGACACTTCTCCTGATTGGCTGCGCCCTTGGCTCCTGCTGCTGTCAATCAAAGTCAGTTAGCCAATCAGAAGAGAGAGGGGCAACGGGCTTCGTGTCTGAATGGATACAGGGAGCTGTGACTCGGCTCGGGTGCCCCCATAACAAGCTGCTTGCTGTGGGGGCACTCAACCGGAGGGAGGGGCCAGGAGTAGCGAAGAGGGACCCGAGAAGAGGAGGATCCGGGTTGCTTTGTGCAAAACCAACTGCACAGAGGAAGTAAGTATAACATGATTGTTATTTTTTTTTTATAAACTAGACTTTTCAATCACTTAAATTTTTCCTGAATATGATTTAAATGGTTTCATTTTTTTTTTACAGTTCAGAATTAATTATAGCTAGAGTTCTGTCGTACCCTTTGCACTTAGGCAAGTGTCTGTTTTTTGGAAAATCCAACAAGACACATATATACATATTAGATAGTGCTTTGTGAATTAAAGTGTATCTATGGTCAAAATTTAAAATCATAAATTAATTTCCACATTGTATTTCAATTATTTCTACCCTACTCCTATTAATCTGAACCATCTTGAAGTTTGCAAACTTACTTTGAGAAGTTCTCCACACAATTACTTTCTTGAATTCTGTGGCACATACTCACTATGCCCTGTTAATAGGCACTGCTGTGTCACACATTTCCCAAAGTCTGCCTTTTAAACTACAGAGGTGACGTGAGTAGGAGGTTCAGGAGATGGATTCAGTACAGGAATCACTGATTACAGGCAGTAAGGCAGCACTCACAACATGAACAGAGATTTTTCAAGCAAGCTTATACGGGATTGCTAACAATAACTAATGTTTGTATTGCTATGCCAATGTGGATGTTATAAAATAAAAGCATATACAGTGATCATAGAACTCTTTTAACAATAGTTTCAGTGCTATTAGTCTATAATTCATAAACCACAATATAAAGCTTGCTACTAACAATAAAATAATTAGGGCCCTATGATCCTATCCAGACATGGGTTGCATTCCTTTGCAATATGCTACCAAAGTACCTCAGAGGCCCGAACATTTGATGTAAACATTTTTGTAATGCAGCCAACAACAAAGCAGTGTTATGTCTATTGTGGTAATAAGCAATTGTGCGTTAAGTTGCTTAGATGTAAAATGTTACTTGTACTCCAGCAGATTTCTTGTAATCTCAGTAGGAGTCTTGCTGAGCTCTTTTTCTAGTTCCATTGATTTGTCAGGATTAGATTTGATTTAGTGCACCTTTTGTCAATTGGAATGTACGTTTTTTTGGGACCTCTAAGAGGAGACAATTAGTGAACAGTGCAACACAATAAAATATACAATTAATTATAAGAATACAAACAGGCTTATTTACTTATGGGGTAGTCCACTTCAAGCATCATGAACTAGGTTATTGGGCACTTCATGTAAACAAGAAAATTATATTTGCCCTTTGATATGTACTGTACCTACAAACTAGTGAATTAAATATATCTACGGGGAAAACAGTTTTTTTAAAGTGATGTATGTGTTTGACATTTTTGGAAAGAAAATCTATAAATAATTTACAGTAAGCCTATTTTACAGCTATCAAACAGATGTTCCAGAGTACTTAGTTTTGAACTGCCATTAACAGTATTTTATCCACTTTACCATCATCGCTTTTCACACTTTTATATATATATATATATATCACACAAAGTGAATCGTTTGGAAAAATACTTTGTTGCATGAGTAAAAAAAAAAAAAAAGATTTTTCAGAAAGTAATTTTGTATTTCCCTTGATTTTATCTACTGCTAAACAAAAAATGAATGTGAAAATTCTGTTAACGGCTTAAGGAGCTATGGTATCGCCTGTATAGGGAGCAAAAACTCACATTCCTAATGCCAGCTCTTCATTATGTCTTATTATTGTTTGGATAGGTCTTATTTATTTGGACAAGCATTGGGGCAACAATTAGTGATACGTTTACTGCTGATAGAAAGCCTTGTTTGCCTCATAAACATTCTCAAAATCACATGTGCATATTACAGAATAAAAAAGTTATTAATGGTTGAACTGATGCAGCATTAAAAATCTAAAATTGTTTAAGTCCTAAAGTGTGTAACCAAAATGATGGAACTACATATTTAGGCTGATTTATCAAAGATGTTGAGTATCTTTATTAACCCTTTCCATACAGGGCTTTTTATACCACTTCCATACCGGGCCTATTCTGGCACTTCTTTCCTACATGTACAAATCATCATTCTTTTGCTAGAAAATTATTCAGAACCCCCAAACATTATGCATGTTTTTTTTAGCAGACACCCTAGGGAATAAAATGACGGTCATTGAAACTTTTTATCTTGCACGGTATTTGCGCAATAATTTTTCAAACGCCTTTTTTTGGGAAAAAAAATGTTTTTCATGAATTAAAAAATAACAAAACAGTAAAGTTAGCCCAATTTTTTTGTAAAATATGAAAGCTCATGTTACGCAGAGTAAAAAAAAAACCTAACATACCACGCTTTAAAATTGTGCACATTCATGGAATGGTGCCAAACTTCGGTACTTAAAAATCTCCATAGGCGACGCTTTGAAATTTTTTACAGGTTACCAGGTTAGAGTTACAGAGGAGGTCTAGTGCTAGAATTATTGCATGCGGCGATACCTCACATATGTGGTTTGAACGGTGTTTACATATGTGGGCAGGACTCACGTGTACGTATGCTTCTGAGCGCGAGCTATTGGGGACAGGGGCGTTTAAAAAAAAAATATTATTATTATTTATTTATTTTTACTTATTTTTTTATTTTTGAGATTGACACAATATCGGCGGCACCTACTGTACGTGTGCATTTGCTTCTGATCGCGAGCTACCGGGGACAGGGGCGTTTTAATTTTTTTATTTAAATTTTTTACTTATTTATTTATTTTTTTACACTTATTTTACTTCTTTTTTTTATCACTTTTATTCCTATTACAAGGAATGTAAACATCCCTTGTAATAGGAATGTGTGTGACAGGTCCTCTTTATGGAGAGATGCGGGGTCAATAAGACCCCACATCTCTCCTCCAGGCTGGAAAGCATGAGATCGGGAAAAAAATTTCACTGATCTCATGCTTACTAGCCGCAATGGCGGCTTTGTTTACATCTGAGGACCCGGGCGTGATGTCATCACATCGCGCCCGGGCCTCCGATGGTCATAGAGATGACTGGTGACCATCTGGTCACCAGTCATCTCTATGCTCCTTGTCATGTGACCACCAGCGCCGGACGATTCTTTCTCCGGGCCCCCGATGGCACAGGAGAGCCCGGAGAAGCACCGGATGGCGGCGGGAGGGGGTGATGTCCCCTTCCGCTGCCTATAAGAACGATCAAGCGGGGGAACCGCTGCTCTGATCATTCTTATGGTGCGCAGAATCGCCGGCTGAAGACAAGGATATCTGAATGATGCCTCTAGCTGCAGGCATCATTCAGATATCCCCCCTCAAACCCAGGACGTCATATGACGTTCACCCGGAGGGAGAGAGGGTTCCTGCCGGCGTCATTTTACAATGACCCGGTATGGAAGTGATTAAAAAAAAATGTGTGAATATTCACTTCAATTATCCATTCCATATGAAAAGCATCTACCTATTGGGTATTCAAACTGAACATGAGCATGCTTTTCATGTAATTGGATAATTAAAGTGACTATTTTCACAATTTTCTAGTGAAGATTTTTAACTTAAAAAGTCAGCCAAAATATAATTTCAAATCTACACACAAAGTATACTGGCGTTTGCATTTTATGAGGTATTTGCAATTTTTTTTTTTACACAAAGCATCATACTGTATAAAGCTGTATTGCATTTATACTGCTCAATTTTTGTAATGAAGTCAAACGTTTTAAAAGTTAAAAGCTCCCTCCAATGGCTTCATCACCAATTTTGTCTCAATATCTCACTCAAAACAATCCTCTCTTTTCCTCCCAAAACCTCCTGCTCTCCAGCTCTATTGAATCTTCCCATTCTCACCTCTAGGGCTTCTCCAGAGTCTCTCTTTCTCTGGAACTCTCTACTGCTTTCTTCTACTCTGTCCATTTTTAGGCAATCCCTGAAACTCATATATTCAGTTAAGTCTTTAGCCTTCAGCTAACAACTGAATCTTTTATTTCTCCCATCAGCTCATTCCCCCGAGTTATTACTCTTTGTTCCACTTGCCCAACCCTATTAGATTGTAAGCTTTCAGGAGCAGGGTCCTCCTAACACTCTTGTATTGAATTGTATAGTAACTGTACTGTCTCACTTTATATCGTAAAGCACTGTGCAAATTGTTGGCACTGTATAAATCCTGTAAATTATTAATAATTGCCATACATTCATAGAGTTCTCATGTTCAGCTCATAGGCTGAATAAGATACATATAATAGTTTCCTCCATCCACGATAAGGAATGTCCTCTGAAGGCTGTTGTATACCGACAACCACAACAACTGTGGTTGTCTGAATATCACAACAGTGACTGGATTTGATAGTATGCAGCGACTGTTTGACCAGCAGTATGTGTATGGCAAGTAGTGATGGGCCGAACACCTCTCAGTTTTGTTTGCAGCAGAACTCCCAAACATGGAAAAAGTCCAGACCCGAACCGCAAACCCTAATAAAGTCTAAGGGTCCCGAACTCGAAAAATGAAAAGTCCCCATTTTGAAAGCTAAAGTGCAAGATATTGGCCATAAAAAGGGTATGGGGGCCCTTTGGGAAATGTATCAATGCAAAAAAAATTTTTTTAGATATTATTTTTAAAGAAGCAGTGATTTTAATGATGCATAAAGTGAAACAATAAACATGAAAAATGCCTTTAAATATAGTGCCTAGGGGGTCCCCTTAGTCTACCTGTAAAGTGCTGCATCTTTACCGTGTATAGAACCTGCTGCAGAAAAACTGAGATATAGGAAGAAAAAAAATTTACATTTAAATATTTAAATAGATTTTCACAGCTGTAAGCCATTGGCAACAATACAATAATGTAAAAAAAAACAGTGTGGGGGTATGGATTTTAAGGAGAAACCCAATGCCAAAATGTAAAAGAGAAACGGCGTGGGGTCCCCCCCCCAAAATTCATACCAGCCCTCTATCTGAGAATGCTGGCGGGCGACCCTTCCCCCTAAACCATACCAGGCCACATGCCCTCAACATGGGGGGTGCTTAGGGGTGGGGGGCTCTTGCTGAACGGGAACTGTTTGGGGCCGAACCGATGCTCAGCCTAAAAAGTTTGCCCATCTCTAGTGACAAGTTTAATTCCTCGTTAGCAGATATACTTTAGGTGTCTCAGATCCACCACTAAACCACATAGCAGCTGTAATATGCTTACTAACACATGCACTGCTTGCCTGTATATACAGTTGCTTGTGAACAACTAATATAAGAAATGTTACAATTAGGTTAATAAGCATTTTTACAAGCATTTTAATATAGCAGACATGGCATTTTACGCATTCCTCAGCAGAATCTACTTTTAACTTCACTGTGCTAATGTTAGGGCCCTAATGCATTGCCACTGCAGCTTCAGGGCATATGACATAGATCCTGTTGCTTGTTTTTAAATGACAGGTACGTTTGTACTTCAAACGCCTTCCAATCCTGCTTCCCCTATACTTTATTATTTTTTAAACAGGTTTTCAGTTTAGGTTAAGGCCTACTTTAATCACCTTTGACTCTACTTGAACATAAAAAATGCTTGAGCTTGCAAAATAAATAATCTTAAAAAGGGAAGATTCTATCCCTAATGGGTGAATTAACTTCTTGCATTTGCTGCTCAGCTGCATATCAAACACCTGGAAGGGGAAAACAGTGACACGTTAGTTGTAACACTTTTATAACATTTTAGAGCTGCAAGGCTTTGCTTTGAAATAAAACCAATCCTACATAAGTGCATTCAAACCTTAAAGTTACTATTCTAAATAATCCTACGTATTGATCCATCGAGCTCTCTGGATAAGAGGTAGGATATTACAGGATTTTAGGTGCACATTACTTACAGGTAACAGAAGAACTGTTGCGTTAAATTTATGTTTTAGTTTAGATCTAGATAAATTCTAGCAGCATTAATATTTTGCATGTGGAATGTTCATTGGTATATTGCCTGCCAGTTAGAAAAAATTGTACACCTGAAGGTTTCCAGAGAATTCAGCCTGGTTGTTATTGGCATGCATGGTCCATATCATAAACTTTTTCTGCACATCTAACAGAACATTTGAGCAATTAGATATGTTGGAAAATTTATGGGCTGAGATACTTGCTCATCTTTTGTGATGTGAACCATAAATCTTTGGAATTGTTCCCTGGAAGCTATGCTGCACAGGTGGAACTTTTTCCCATTTGAAAAGTTTCCAGCATTTATCATTACGATAACAAATGTTCCAGGCTGTTCTCCGCTCATTTTAATATTTTCCTTGCCCCAGAGAATCCGCATAAGTACACTTCAGAATAGAGATGAGCGAGATCACCAATGCCGTTGTTGGTGAACGTAATTTCCAGTGATATTATTTGCTGGAACAATGCATGCAATTAATAATTGGTGACAAACATAATACAATTTTGTATTTGCGTTACTTTACATTGCTACGGTCCTTCATTAAAATTAGAAGTATTTTTTCAATGCAAGCACTGCAAATTAAAATGTGTGTATGCATACTCTGTAATCTGTGTTACATTTTGCAATATCCATTTTATCCATATGTTATCTTGCCTAGTTTGCTCATTCATTAGTTGGAAGTCATGAAGGAGTAGTACCATTCTAAAGGAAGATATGTCATTATCCCCTCATAACTAGTTCTTTATAGTTTCTTTGTCAGAACTGGCCATTTATCATGGCAATCCTATCCTAACTCTAATCCTTTCTCTCGCATGCTTTTTTTTTAAGCCATCTGTGTTTTAAAAAATGTAGCTGTCTAGCAAACGAGAAGAGAGTACAGGATGATACCAGGGGTCATTGTTTTGAGCAATGATGATCCCTGCCACTTATAAAACATATAGGAGCAGAATGACAAAGTGATAGAAAGTTGTGGAAAGCATAAGGCCAATGGGCTGCAAAGTTTACAGAGCTGAAACAAATAGATCATAGAGGATCACAGGTCCTAGTCTATGGGGCTCATTTACTAAACCTAGAGAGTGCAAAATGTAGTGCAGCTCTGCACAAAAATCAATCAGCTTCCAGGTTTTTTTTGTGAAAGCTTAATTGAACAAGCTGAAGTTAGAAGCTGATCAGATGTTGCACTCTCCATTTTTAATAAATCAACCCCACATCTACATAGCAGTAGCATGCATGCACATTCAGATAATTTACATTAAAAACATCTTTATTACTACTTTCTCTGACACTGACTGTAAAATAGGAAAATTACTTTTAAAAGGATATGGTATTTTAGGACCTCATTCACACAGGCATAGATGGCCATACGGTGTGAAGAAGGCATATGCTTATTTGACTGGGAGGCTCCCAGGAGTGACAGGTGTTTGAATACAGGTTCTTCTACAAATCAATGACAGGCTTCGGGTGTATGCATTTCACTGCACATCCAAGCATTTGCGTATGTAATGCTGGCTGCAAAATAATTGGACAATTTAACCACCTCAAATTATATTACTCACATTCACCGCTACGCCCAAAGTTAAAATAAAATTAGGCATGAACCAGTTAGCCTTATAACCCCTGATTAAAAGTGTTCTGCTGCTGGCGCATTTGTCTCCACTCTATTCTCTGTAGTATCCCAATTCTTCTAGTAAAGCCCAAACATGTGCTCTTTGAGTACTAAAATTGGACTTTGGCTTTGCTCATAATAATTGTCCTGCTGCTGGACAATTTTACACTGCCAAAACACCCGCCTGTGCTCTTTTTATCTAGCATATTTTGACTTATTATCCCTGATTTAACCACTTGCCGGACGCAATAAGTATATATACTTTTCAGTTTGCAAGTTGTTTACCAAAGTATGGCTGAAGATACCTAACGCGTCGGGATCCTACTGGGTAAATGACCGCGCTATATCAAGATGTCACTCAACTCAACTCATAACCCCAGTATTGGGGTTTTTTCAGCCGGTGGCTGGCTTTCTCTTGAAAGTGTTACAAGTGGCTCATGAGCCACTGGAATGGTTTCAGAAGCGAACAAAGAGAGAAGCCGTTCAGGTGTGGTTGTCTTCAGACGTGATAGTACTCACAGAAGCCCCGGGTGCAGGCAATGCATATGCAAGGCAAAAGAAAATAAATTCCTTCTGGACAGCCGCACTCTGAATAAAATGTGTTGTGTGGGTGTGTATTTTACACACTTACACTATTCAAGTTTTTTTTGTTATCCAGGGTAGCCCAAGCAGCATGCATATACACCACACATGATGGGGTTTCTCTACATACTCATCAAGGCTCACGTAACATCATGCTGGCTTCCCTTGACATTTACATGCATTATTTGGAATTAATTTCATTTCATTTTTAAATTTTCACTGGAATATCACTCACACTTTCATGAAAATTTACTTTTTTAATTTTTCCATTGGGGTTATAGATATACATTGTTACACATATTGAACAGTTTCTGTCCAATTAATTGCACAGAAACACGTGTGTACTACCAATTCAACAATTCATTAATTAAACACTAATTACCCATTTCCCCTTGGTTTTGATCACATGGTGTTTTATGAGGGGTATAAATAAGAAATTATTTTATGTGTTAGATAGCTATGATTAAGCATTCGTATAGTGTGAAATGCGTCAGCTTGACCAAGTGTGCTGTGACTTGTAGCGCTGTGGTGGATTTAAAATAAAGGCAAATTTATTCGGAGTGCGGCTGTCCAGAAGGAATTTCTTTTCTTTAACGGTTTCAGAAGTGGCGGGAGGGGATCGCCCCCTCCTGCCGCTCGTTGGTGTCTCTCAGGCCTACCGTTTCCACCGGCTCGCCTGAGAAATGATCCGACAGTGCAACCGGCTCGTCGCAGAGGCAATCAAAGAGATCAGCCTCTGTGACATAATGACGTCACTTCTCGTCCAGGATGGAAGTAAACTATTTTTTTTTTATAGGAAAAGATCAAAATGTTTTTTTGATCGTTTGCTTTTAAAGGTAAAGAAAATATTTTTGTAGTCTTTTTGATCATAGATCTCTTCATAAAGAGGACCTGTCTTCATTATTTCTATTACAAGGGATGTTTACATTCCTTGTAATAGGAATAAAAGTGATAAAAAATTAATAGATCAAAGAATCCCTCCATGCTCGCGCACAGAAGCGAACACATACACAGGTCACACACGCATATGTAAACAGTGTTCACACCACACATTTGAGGTAGAGCTGCCAACATTGGAGCAAGAGCAATAATTCTAGTGCTAGACCTCCTCCGTGACTTTAAACAGGTAACCTGTAAAGGCATTCAAAACGTTGCCTATGGAGATTTTTAAGTACCGTAGTTTGTCGCCATTCCACGAGCATGGGCAATTTTAAAGTGTGACATGTTAGGTATCTATTTACTCAGCATAAGATCGTCTTTCAAAACATTGGGGGTATATAGATTTTTTTAATCCTTACAATGTATTTTTTCCAAAACAAAAATTGTGTTAAAAAAAAGCTGTGCAAATACTGAGTGACATAAAAATTGCAACGATAGCTATTTTATTTCCTAGGGTCTCTGCTAAATAAATATATATAATGTTTGGGGGTTATAAGTAATGTTCTAGCAAAAATACTGATTTAAACTTGTAAACAAAAAGTGTCAGAAAAGACTTGGTCTTCAGGTGTTTTGAACTGTCCTGCTTCTTACCAATTTTACACTACTATGTCATCTGTGGTCTCATTATTGTAGCCTGTGCTGTTTGTATCTAGTATATTTTAACCTCTCATCCCTGAATAAATCTGTCCTGCTACTGGCCAATATTGTCTCTAGTACATTTGGGCTTAGTCTTGTTAATTAAAATTGTCCTGCTGCTGGCTACTTTTACAGTGCTGCATCAAATTTAGTCTCTTATTCCTTGTAGTAAAACAGCTGCCTGTACTATTTGTCTCTAATACATTTTGGCCAATTCTCCCTCATTAAAAATGTCCGGCTGCTGGCAAATTTTACACTGCTGCATTATCTCCAGTCTCTTAGTTCTTAATAACAGTGTGATAGAATTTGCCAGCGGCATGACAGTTTTGCCTCAGTGAGAACTGAGGCAGTCACACTGAACTACCCTATTACCTTTTGATGAAAACACGTGTCCCACTAAAAGTACCTGAAAAAGCATTTTGATTAACCTAAAATGAATCGGATCATGATACTGCTTCTATATGGAAACCAAAGCTAAATGTAAAATGAAAATTTTTATTTCACACCCAAATATGCACCGTTGCTGAGACTGAATGAAAATCATACTGTACTGTAACATCATTTACAACTTTAAAGGCATTTCCCAAGCATATAATTAAAAAAATGTGTATTTTTAATGTAGCGTGAAAATATTCTTTTAATGCATTGGTACATGTTCCCATGTCAGTACCCAGCATTCCACCCCACCCACACACACACACACCAACCCCATAGACTTGACTGTGACTTGTCTCTAAATTCAGATTTTCCACATTTCAAACAGGATTCACTGAACACTCAGCAGATCAAACCTGGACAGATTTGCTCATCCCTAAACTTACCTTTAAAATGAACTCTTAAGCCCCATACACACTATCAGTTTTCTTGCAGGTTTTTCTCTTCAGGTTTACCAAAACCATCTAATATGAGGTCAAACCTTAAGAGTTTCAATTCGTATGCAATCAGGCAGGCCCTTGCACTACATGGTTTTGGTAAACCTGAAGAGAAAAACCTGCAAGAAAACTGATAGTGTGTATGGGGCTTTAGGCTCCATGTATATAGAAGCTCAAAAACGGTCGTTTTTAAAGCAGCAGAAAAAGCTAGCTTTTATCAGCGTTTTTTTACTAGCTTTTATTAGCGTTTTTCAGTGTAGCTTTTTTTTTTTCAATGGACCAAAAAATGCTAAAAAACGCTCGCGGCCAGCGTTTTTGAGCGTTTATGAGCGTTTATGAGCGTTTTTTCGGCGTTTTGCATTTTTTGGCGTTTTTTTCTGCCGAAAAACGGCACTTTGAACGCGAATTTCTTGCGTTCAGAAAAAAGCCCATTAACTCCACTGCTCATTAAAGCTAAAAAACGTTATGTGTACATGAACACATAGGCTAACATAGAGTGAAGTTAATGGGCTTTTTAAAAAAACGCCAAAACGCCAATAAACTGCAGTTTATCAGCTTCTGTGTACATGGAGCCTTATATATAACTTCACTTCTGTGAAGTTTCATTTTTTTGTTTTGTTTTGTTTTTTGCTGTGTTCAATTTGCACTTGTCTATCCTTAAAGAAATAAATATTAAACATTATTCTGAAGTATCATTTGGATTTATTTCCAGCCTAGAAGCAAGTTAATAAATAATTCAGAATAGAATCTTTGCTTTCCCCCAAAAATATTGCAAACTGACTTTGAAACAATGTAGTGAATGATGTGGGTTGCTGAGTAAAGGCATAACCATAAATTAATTAGATGTGCTAAATCAGCTGTGTTAAAAGACAATTATTCTGAGATCTTGACGTTTTGTTTTTTGCTGTGTCCAATTTTGCAGTTTCCTTCACATTCTTTACATAAGAAAGTATATACAGTGCTTAACGTGGAAGTAAACTCTTTTTTTCCACTTGTACCTACAGGTAAGCCTATAATAAGGCTTACCTGTAGGTACAGTGAATATCTCCTAAACCTACACTGTTTAGGAGATATTAACACTGCATGCAGGCAGTGATGTCACCATTGCATGCGCTCTAAGGGGACGGCATACCCGTGCCATCCCTTCAGAGTCCCGTGCCGCAGTCCACGCATGCAGGGGAGTGACGTCATTGCGGCGTGGCCAATCAGGCAGTCAGAGCACCAGAACCCAGAAGGAAGACTGGGTGAAGATGAAAGGCCTCTCAGCGGTGACAGCGTGCTGCTGGAGGGCTTCGTTCTAAGGTAAGTATTTGTGATGCATACTAGCACATTATGCCTTTACCTTGTAGGGTTTTAAAAGAAAAAAAAATGGTGTGGTTTACTACTGCTTTAGACACATGACCCAACATTTACTATTAAATTAGACCTAAAAATACATACTTACCTTTTTGTCCACTGCTGTCAACCATTTTGAACCTTCTGGCTTATATATTAAAACAAAATGTGGACATCACTCAGTTTGGGGCTACGGTTAGGCCTACTAAGGTTGGCTGGTTATACTTCCAGGTTTTATGTTGCTGCACTGGGGATGTATTTGAGTATTTCTGGGACTTATATATTCATAAGTTGTTTGTTGGTTTGTCTAAATGGTTGCTGTGTTTTATATTTTAACATGTTACATGCCAAATTTATATCATATGGCAGGGGGGTTGGGCGGCTATGGGCAGGCTTCCCTGGTCATAGTCTAACCTCATCCCCAGTAGGCCGAGACACCTTGCTGGTGATAACCGGAGTGTGTTTAATTGCAAAAAATCTTTGCATACAATTGTTTACCAACAATTGATACTAGATAGGACAGTCTGTGTTACTTACTGTCCACTTGCTATTTCTCGAGCTTTTCTTGCTCTTCCTCTTTTTTCTTTTCTCCCCCCGCTATAACCCCCTCTCTCTCCCACCTCAGGTTCCCCCCCCCTTTTTTTGTTGTACCCACAATTTTCTTTTTGACACGGGCGTGATGAACGCCAAGGGGTTAAATGTACCTGAGAAACGCCATATGCTCTTGAATGATCTCAAAAGAGTGAGAGCAGACATAGCGTTTATTCAGGAAACCCATTTTAAGACTGGCACACCACCATGTTTAAAAAAACGGTACTTTCCACTAACGTACCATTCTACGAATCCATTGGTTAAATCTAAAGGAGCATCGATACTCTTCGCAGGGAAAATACCCTGGACATGCCGGGACACTAGAATAGACATGGAGGGACGGTATGTGTTCATTAAGGGGCTCATGGGGGACTTTGACCAGTCTGATGGACATTACTGAAGGACATCTGATTCTGGGAGGCAATTTTAACGTCCCTCTGAGCCCTGCGGTGGACACCTCCTCTGGTACCTCGTCTCTGCGTACATATTTACATAAGCGCATCACTCGGGTCCTCCATGAGGCCCAACTGATTGATGTTTGGAGGCTTCACCACGCCAGGGACCGGGACTACACGTTCTTTTCTTCCCCACACAGAACTTACTCATTACGCATTGACTTTTTCTTGATACTGCATGGCCAACTAGAGGGGGCGTCTGCCCCGGGGATAGGTAGTATCACCTGGTTGGACCACGCGCCCATCACTATGCGTTACGCCCTCTCACCGACGGCGATGACTAGAGCTAAGTTCTGGAGACTGAACGAAAGCCTACTGCAGACCCCCACAGTGCTGACTGATGTCACAAAAGAGCTAAACCACTACTTTCAAACCAACGATACTGACGACTGCGACCCGGGGATACTGTGGGAAGCCCACAAATCAGTGATTAGAGGGGTTCTGATCAAGCATGGGTCCCATATTAAAAAGGAAAGGGAGAAGCAGCTACTGCTGCTACTACAGAAGATACATGATTTAGAAAAGGCACACAAAAGAAACCCGATGCCGTCCCTAGATGAAGAACTGATAACACTTTGCAGACAGACAGTAGATATCTTGCAATACAGGGCAAAAGCGGCACTACAATTCTGTAGGAGACTCTCCTACGAATCAGGGAACAAATGTGGAAAACTCCTTGCCAGAGCAGTCAGACAACAGAGACTCCGTGCATACATCCCCCAAATCATGTCCTCTTCGGGACACAGGAAAAGCTTGCCCACTCAGATTGCCAATGAGTTCCAAGCCTACTATTCTTCCTTATACAACCTCCCGAAACAGCATGTCAGCGACACTTCTTTAAGAGACTACCTCACTATGTCCAATATCCCCATACTCTCGGAGGAAAGTAGTGCTGCATTGGAAGAGCCCATCACGTTGATGGAGTTGCAATGCGCCATGAAGAGTACAAAAACGCATAGAGCGCCGGGTCCAGATGGGTTCACCCTTCAATACTATCAAACCCTTCTACCGGTCTTGGGTCCCTATATGCTCAAACTTTTTAACAATCTTACAGCAGGTGGCCAGCTTCAATGGGATACCTTAAGTGCCCATATCTCCCTCATACCCAAGGAAGGAAAACACCTGATGGCCTGCGGGAGCTACAGACCTATATCACTTTTAAATGTAGATCTTAAACTCCTTACCAAAATACTGGCCAACAGGTTGTCCCAACATATGACAGACTTAATCCACCTGGACGAGGTTGGTTTTGTCCCTTCCCGGGAGGCTAAGGGACAAAAGGTGATGAACCTAATCCATAGGGCTTCAGTGACAAGGACACCATGCGTCTTTCTCAGCACGGATGCTGAGAAGGCGTTTGATCGGTTGAGCTGGGAATTCATGTCCTCGGTTCTCAAACACATCGGACTCGGTAGACACATGTTACAGTGGATATCTAATATCTACTCCATACCAACAGCCCGGGTCAAAGCTAATGGAGTCCTCTCAGATCCCTTCACCATCTCTAATGGTACCAGGCAGGGCTGCCCCTTATCGCCCCTCCTCTTTGCTCTAGTACTGGAGCCCTTCCTGTGTACGATAAGACGGAATCCGGATATTTCTGGTGTCACCATAGGTCAGGCCCAGTATAAGATTTCAGCTTATGCGGATGATCTCTTGTTCTCACTCACTAACCCGGTCGTGTCCCTTCCAAACCTAATTAAAGATTTTCAGAGATATGGGAACATATCTAATCTAAAAATTTATTTCGATAAATCCAGAGCTATGGTGACAGATACGTTGACTCCCTTGAAGTCTAAATTTAGCTTTAAATCTTCCGACAGCCATCTCACTTATCTGGGCACCAGTATACCTAGTGACCTGAAACGCACGTTTGAACTGAACTTCCCACCATTGTTATCTAAGGCAAAAGGGCTGCTTGAAGAGTGGAGCAAAGGACTCCACTCTTGGTTCGGCAGGTGCAATCTTGTCAAAATGTGTATTCTCCCGAAGTTCCTATATCTGTTCCAAACGTTGCCAATAAGAATACTGTCCCTATATTTTAAGCAAGTTCACTCACTGTTCTCAAAATTTATATGGTCTAAGACGAAACCACGACTGCGCCTACGCTACCTGACACTAACGAAACAATGTGGAGGCCTGGCCCTTCCAGACATGAAACATTACTATCAAGCTGTACACCTGGGGAGGATTATTGATTGGAACAGGCACGAGCAATCTAAACTGTGGGTTCAGGTAGAACGTACTCAGGCAGGAGTCCCGTTGCAGGGAGCAATATGGTGCTACGACCGGCTCCCTCCAGATATGGCTACACACCCTACCATAGGCGCCACGTTGCGTGTGGGTTCAGTAGTGATATGGACCACTTCCCTGACCACAAGACAGTCCCCTCTATTTCCCATCTTAGGCAATCCGGCGTTCGCACCGGGACTAGATCACTCAGAATATGAGACACTATGGATGGCGGGTAAAGATTGTGCTTTACATTACATTGACGGGAACGGCTGGGCTTCGATCCAATAATTGATGAGTGATGCTGGGGGCTTTCAGCTTCCTTTTTGGAAAGCGATCCGACTGCATCACTACATCCACTCACTGCCAGACCCTGCCTATTTCAAAAGAGACCTGACACCCCTGGAAGACTATTGTAGGGACACAGGCACATTATCTCAGGTACTCTCCAAAACATATACTCTACTCAACAACCCTCTGGAACAACCTGATTTGAAGTTTTTGCAGAGCTGGGAGAGTGATTTACAATGTTCTTTCACAGCCATGCAGAAACAACACATTCTTAGATTCTCTTTGAAGTCATCTATCTGCACAAGACTTCAAGAAACGAATTATAAGATTCTGACTCGGTGGTACTATACACCTCAGGTGCTACACAGATTCTTCCCTACAACTTCTGATAGGTGTTGGAGGTGCCAGACGGACAGGGGGACATTCCTCCATATCTTCTGGTCCTGCCCGCTACTGCGACACTTTTGGTCATCGATTGAGAAAATTGTCCAGGAATTTGCAGATCACAAAATTCAGTCGGATCCTGCGTTCTTCCTGCTGCACGCCACCGCGTTCCCGGCGCGGTCGTACGAGAAGTCGGTTGTCCGACACTTACTCAATGCTGCAAAGTCGTGCATTCCAGCCACATGGAAGCAAACTTTGCCACCCTCCGTTGGACTGTGGTTGCGC
Organism: Rana muscosa; assembly: GCA_029206835.1. Classification (NCBI taxonomy): domain Eukaryota; kingdom Metazoa; phylum Chordata; class Amphibia; order Anura; family Ranidae; genus Rana; species Rana muscosa. The sequence continues at coordinate 714,281,742 of CM055118.1, forward strand.
AAAGTAGAGGACATTAAAAAGTTAGAAGACCTAGTGCTCACTGCCCAACACAAACAAGAGAAGCACTCTAAAACCTGGTTGGCATGGAACATGTTCAGTTTCTCAGATGAGGGACAGACCCTGGTGAGTTCTTGAAGGGCAACCTGACATGGACTGATTGTGGGGTGACGGCCCTGCTGGGTCCATCGCGCTTGTTTCGAACGGATAACCCCCCCTCCTTCTTTTTTCTATACTCTATATCTGTTTCACTCTCTGTTTGTTCAACTGATGGCTATGTTTACAGATGTTTGGATATATTGAGGCTGTCCTTTTTTCTTCAGTATATGTGGTATGACCTGGTATGTGAGCCGAATGTTATGTTTACCACGTCCTTTTCATTGGCCTGCCACATGGTGTGCTTCCCTCAGGGGAGTCTGATTTTGGGCCTTTACTGTAGACCTCTGTATCCGTTGGATTGCCGAATTTGACCACAGTTGTACTATTTCCTTTCTGTACCCTTTTTCTTTTGCAATTCTCAATACAAATTTATATTTGAAAAAAAAAAAGTGCAGTATTTGGTTTGCTGAACCGACAAGACATATAAAAAAGCTACACGGACACACCTAAATATAAGCACTTCAGTTTCTATTTTAGTGACATTAAACCCATGAATAAAGACTTGTGATAATTCCTGTCAGAAAGAGCAGATCATTTACAAGCCTTTTTGCTCAGGCTATTGTACAGCACTTTTTACGCTAGGTTCACGTCTGTGCGTTTGCTGCAGCTTGCGTTTGTGCTGTAGCCCATGCAAAAGAGCAGCGTGTTTTGGTGTGGGAATAGGTGCAATTTCCGGTCTGTCATTGACCAGCAACCACCCGCAACAGCAAACATTACTTTACTAATAGGAGGGGCCATCAGGGTGCTGGACATAGCTTCCCATATGCATCACCTGCCTCTGTACTCCTTTCAAGAGCCCTAATGCAAACAATGGCTGGCCCTTGGGAGGAATTATGCAAATATCAACATTCTTTCATGGGTGGATGTCAGTCTGGAGGTCTGGGCATTTTATGGCAGGCTGCATTTGCATGCAGACCTCCCTAGATATCACCTGCTTGTGATGTGTAGCCTAGATGAACAAAAACAACTGAAACCCAATGAATGGAAGGGGTGGGTGAGGGACAGTAAGGCTGGGGAGGAAAGATGTTGTTGTAAATCCTCAAGCCAGGAAATAAGGCAGGCTGTCTGACTTACTGCAGTTTCTAAATTCACACTGAGAATCTCACAGAGTGCAAAGAAATTTACAATAAGCTGTTTCAGTGCAAGGGAGGAGCCTGTACAACTGCGAGACAAAGGGTAAGGCTAGAGTTCAGCTTTAAGCACATGTACATTTATTATGTTCTGAATTCACCTGGGCAGACCTGGCAAAGTATATTTCATCTGAGGATCTTTGATTTGCTTTCGGAAATCTATGTTGTTAATTTGTTATGGGAAATTTGACAAAAAATAAAATAAAAATGAACAACCTGTTCTACCTGGAGTAACTTACTGATTTTCTCTTGCATTTAACATCTGGTTTATTCCTTTTCTTTAGTGACAATTTCCCATGATTTGTAAAGTGGGAGAATTTTCTCTGCAAATGGAATCATAGTTGGTAGGAAAACAAATTCTCTGTAGTGGTATATGCAGATCCCATACTCTGTAAACAGAAAATAATAAGTGTCTGGGTGGTGGATATCTTCCTTAAACCACTATTGTGCATCAACAGCCATTTAAAAAAAAAAAAGTTTTTTGCACTTGTCTAAGCTTAAAGAAATAAATATGAAACATTATGCTGAAGTATACATTTAGATTTATTTCCAGCCTAGAAGCAAGTTAATAAATAATTCAGTATCGAGTCTTTGCTTTCCCAAGAAAGTATCGCAAACTGAATTTGAAACAATGTAGTGAATGATACGGGTTCTAAGGAAAGGCATAACCATAAATTAATTAGATGTGTTAAAATCAGCTGTGTTAAAAGTCAATTATTCTGAGATCTTGGAGAACACACTGTTCTATTTGAATAAGTAGATTTGATTTTCATGTATGAAAATACTGAGGCAGCAACAAAATGTGAAATACATTTTCTACAACTTGAATTATTTCCATCAACGTCTAGCTGGACAATATACAGTCATGCATTTGAAATGATTCCTGTGTTCTTCAGCCAATAACATTTGCAGCAGTCAGTATGGAAACAGCAATGTACCAACTATAATAGTTTCTGTGAAGGGGTTAGAAGCACTGATTGAAAGAATTTCCTTTAGTAATAGTGGATTACTTCTGTTGTTCCTAGATACTCCAACTCACAGCAGAATTGCTTTATGCCTTCCAAGCTCAGAGGGTCTGATTTACTAAGATCAGAGGTCTACTGGCAGCAGATTCTGGTCAGCCTTAGACCCCTTTCACACTGAGGCGCTTTGCAGGCACTATAACGCTAAAAATAGCACCTGCAAAGCACCCTGAAAGAGCTGCTCAATTCACTACAGTGTGAAAGCCCGAGGAGCGGTGCGCTGGCAGGACGCTAAAAAAGTCCTGTTAGCAGCATCTTTAGAGCGGTGAAGGAGCGGTGTGTACACCGCTCCCCCACCGCTCCTGCCCATTGAAATGAATGGGCACTGCGGCTATACCGTGTGGTTTTAACCCTTTTTCGATTGCTAGCAGGGGTTAAAAGTACCCCGCTCGCCAGTAGTGTATTTAGGTTTTGTGCTGCCCTAGGCCTGACTAAACACGTGCACCCCCTAATTTAAACATGACCCACCCCTTCCTGTCAATGCCACACCCCTTTCTGTTTAAGACCCACCCTGAAATTTTTGAGTGTGTATACTAGTTCTTGGGGCCTGAGGGGGGGGCAATGGATTCCCTTAATTTGCATAGATTTCCTCTCACTTCCTGTTTGGCTATGGGGCAGGAAGTGAAGGGAAAGCTCTGCAATGGGACAGGGATGGTAAAAAATGAACTGACAGGGGCTCTAACCCTCCCTTACTCTATCCAAAATGAAACAAAAAAAAAAGAAGTGTTGCCTATAGTTCTTTAAGCACAAATTTCTGATAATTTTATGGAGAGGACTAAGATATAACCATGCCAATGGTACAGAAGAAAACATATAGCACAGTGAGGAAGGTTTGTGATCCAGGATGATAGGACAGTCAAAATTAGAAGCAGCTTGCGTTACACTAACAGTGTAGCACAAGCCGGCGGGGACTCTTTCCGTGCTGCCCCCCTGCAAAGTGCTGCCCTAGGCCTGGGCCTTGTTGGCCTAGGCCAGGATACAGCATTGCCGCTAGCGGCCAATTACCTCCGCAAATACGACGGTAAAGCGCCGCTAAAAATAGAGGCGCTTTACCGCCGACGCCGCCCGCACCCCACTGTGAAAGGGGCCTTACTCAGGATTTTTGTGCTTTTTTTCAATGAGTCTATTGTGTCTACATGATAATTAGCCCCAATCAGCCCCACTGCTTGCTGTCTGCTCATAGACAAACTGCATAGAACCAAATCAGAGAAAAAAGTCAAATAATTGTTAGAAGGATTTCGTAGAAAGAGAAACTGTAAATCAAAGTTTTATGTATATATAGTGTATATACTGTATACTGTATGTTTTAAATAGGAAACTAATTTCCGCTCCACCTTCACATTTCAGAATGTCCCTTCCACCATTAGATTTCATCCCTCGCCTCTCAGCTTTTAGCTTCAATCCCACTCCATGCCACTATCATCTTCTTCCCTCAACAACAAACTCTTGCTTTCTCCCACTGAAGTACTTGTACACATTGTGGAACAAAAAAACCCTATATCAGTAACTGTGTCTACAATCTTTTAAAATCAATATGTATAAAAAATGGAAATGATGCAGGTATGATTCCATCACATTTTTCCAATTGTATGTGTTAGTGATTGGAAATTATGGAAAATTATTATATTTAATCTTTTATAGAATTTAGTGTAGCGGCCTCCTCTCTCTCCTCTCTTTATCAGCTTGTCTGTCTCTTGTCTAGGGGTACCTTAGAGGAGAGAGTGCGGGGTCACCACGACAAGCCTTCACCGCAGATGTTTGTGTGGTGTAAGCAAAGTTCTTATTTTACCTTCGAAGAGAGTTACCTTGAACATTGTCTGCCAGAAAACGAGCCCCACACCATTAAAGTCTCAAGCCTCGTACACACGAACGAGTTTCTCGGCAAAAACCAGCAAGAAACTTGCTGGCAGAGATTTTTTGCCGAGAAATTTGTTCGTGTGTATGGTTTCTCGTCAAGAAAAGCGCCAAGAATCTCGACGAGAAAATAGAGATCCTGCTCTCTATTTTCTCGTCGAGATTCTCGTCAGCCTGTTTCTCGACGAGAAAATTGTGTGTGTGTACACTTACCTTTTCGCCGGGAAGCCCGCGCATGCTCGAAATGACTTTGACGCATGCGCGGTAGCTTCCTAGGCATAGATAGGGTATGCCAAGATGGCGGCGACGGCATCGAATGTGACGAGTGCATGCTCGTCGTAGTCGATGACGTCACCGCGTACGCTCCATTCAAAGAACCGCGGGTTCTTTGAATCGAGCGTGTGCACACTCGGCCGGGACAATTTTCTTGTCCAAGAATCTCGTCGAAAAAAACGACATGTTTTTTTCGACGAGAATCACGGCCATGTGTACGAGGCCTAACACTCCTTTATTCTTCTCAATGCAAAAGTGAACACAATCAGTTGGACTCCTTAGAGAACAGAACAGACAAGGAGGTGTGGATGCGAGTAGGCCCAGACACAATGAACTCTCCACTTTCCTTCCTGAAAGTGGGTTGCGGTCTCCGAGCAAGGGGGAATTTCCTTCCAGGCGGTCTCCGATGGAAGGCTCACCTGTCACCGGCAATATGCTGCACCGGGTCTTCAAGCAAGTGTCTCCCACCGGTCCATTATGCCCTCCAGATTCGGGTACCCACTCCCGGGGTTCCCTAGGATCTCCTTCCCTCGCGGAACTCAGTGGTGGGCACTGAGCTCCAGACCTCCACCCGAGTACCTCACCCCAGGCTAAAGGTGCCTGGGATGGAACACGACCTCCGAACGTCCTCTAGGCCTAGGCCACCTCGAGGACCGACACGAACCACCGCCCACAGGCTGAAGGTGCCCGGGACTCGACCCCCCTGACAAAGATGGCCGGCCCCTTTATACCCTCTCCCAGCAAGTACGGCGGGTTCCCCGCCCCACCATACCGCTGCCGAGGGAGGACAAAAAGGGAGCACAGCACACAGCAATGGTTCAACCCCAGCCCAAGGCGACAGCGCCACCCGTGGGGCTGCAGGGAACTGCACATCACTGGTGTCTCTGCCAGTTTTAAACACACAGAAAAGTGTATACCCGCTACATTAGATAAATAAATAAAATAAAAGGAATATGTTTGCAGTTATGAATATTATAGTTATGAGTTAAGAAAATTATAAACAGCATGCTTAAGATAAAAAACGTGAAATCACATAATCATACCATATAGTCAATAAAGCAACCCTACCACCATGACCACTGCAGAGGTTAGTGGAGCATGAATATTTATGCAAGGCTTTTTCTTGCTTATTAATAATACTTAAAGGGACACTAAAGGTTCCCGTTTAAAAATAAAAAAAGAACAAACATGTTATACCTACCTCCTCCTTGCAGTTCGTTTTGCACACAGTGGCCCCGATCCTGGTCTTCTGGGGTCCCTCGGCGGCTGTCTCGGCTCCTCCCCGCATCAGCTAACCCCCTTCATGGGAAGTGCTCTTCCAAGGGGGTTAGGTTGCGGGCGCGCTCCCATGATACAGCTGGCGGCCATAGCCTCCAACTGTATCACACGGCCCCGCCCCCCGGCGCGCCACGTCATTGCATGTGATTGGCAGCAGCACGAGCCAATGCCTGCGCTGCTATCAATCAAGCAAATCTAGCCAATCAACGGCCAGACTCCGAGGAGAAGAGGATGCGGGGGGACGCGCACAGCAGATTCGGGGCTCAGGTAAGTAAAACGGGGGGGCTGGGGGGGCTGTCATTGTCAGTTTTTTTTTTCACCTTAATGCATAGAATGCATTAAAGTGAAAAAAAAAACGAACCTTTACAACCCCTTTAAGCCACCTAAACGTGGATCGAAACTCAACCAGTTCAGCAGGGACCAGACGAATTTGGATCCATGTATGGGCATGCTGGTTGTACACAAGTTGATCTCTTGATCGAAAAAACAAAACAAAAAGGAAAGCGAGTGACCAAAAGGAAAATACAGCTGGCAAGCAAGGTGACACACAAGGTACAGACATTGTGAACATACAAAAAAAAAAGAAAAGTGCAGTAATATAGTGATTTAAGTATAACATAACTGAAAAAAGTCCAGTAAATAATGTGCAATCTATGATCATCTACAACTTGGAAGAAATAATCCACCATGTGCAAACTGCAGGAGTGTTAATGATCCACCACTCTGTATGTACTCACCAAATGTATGTTGTAGAAATGCATATAATAACAACTTTGAGGAATGCATAATAGCTAAACTAAATGTGACATACTGTAACAATGAAATGTCACATAACAGTAGCTAGAAGAGTTGTTTTCTGGTGTTTCTTCATTTTGCAAATGATGACGATGATAATGATGAAGGAGTTATACACAGCTTAGTGTATCGTTCTAACCGCTGCTATGTGACATTGTTATATCACAAGTTTAGCCACTATGCATTCCTCAAAGTCACAATGGGGTTATTTACTAAAGCAGGAGAGGGCAAAATCAGGCTCACTTCTGCATAGAAACCAATCAGCTTCCAGGTTGTATTGCAGAAGCCTAATTGAACAAGCTGAGCTTATTAGATGATTGATTTCTATGCATAACTGAGCTTGATTTTGCACTCTCCAGCTTAAGTAAATAAACCTCAATGAAACAGTTTTTCAGAGGTGCATTATGCCACGAAGTGTGGAGACCAGGTGGATAATGTTTGGTGGAGATTTGTCCAAATAAGCATGCATATATTATTATGGTGAATGCATACCAGGTAGAGGTTTGATATCACTAGATCAGGGGTCTCCAAACTGCAGCCCGGGGGCCAGATGCAGCCCTTTGCTTGCCTTTATCCAGCCCTTAGGGCACCTTTCCTTCCACTGATATAAGACACAATTCCTTCTACTGACACCAACAATGGGGCAATATTCCTGCCAGTAACATCAACAATGGGGCACCATTTCTCCCATTGACGCTAACGATGGGACACTATTCCTCAAAGTGACACCCACAATGGGGCACTATTATTCCCACTGACACCAACGATGGAGCACTAATTCTCCAACTAACACCAACAAAGTGATACTAGTTCTCCCACTGACGCCAATGATAGGGCACTATTCCTCCCTTTGACACCAATGATGGGGCACTATTCCTCCCACTGACACCAACGATGGGGCGCTATTCCTTCCCCTAATCCCACTGAGGCCAGGATCATTTCTACTCCCAATGGCCACAGCCAGCCCTCTTTTTACATCTGTAGTACAGTAAACTGGCCCTATGTTTAGAAAGTTTGGAGACCCCTGCACTAGATCTTCATTTTCACATGTTGGAACATGTTATTTATGTTCATTAATTTTGTTATTATATGCATGTATACAACATACTTTTGGTGAGTGCTTACATGTGCATGTGGTGGATTATTTCTTCCAAGTTGTCAATGATCATTGATTTCACAATATTTATTGGATTTTTTTTGTTTATGTTATACTTTAATCATTGTATATTACAAGAGCTGCACTTTTGTTTATTTATGATCTCTTCATCGACTTGTGTGCAACCAGCCTGTTGGAAAGTTTTCTCTCGATTAACATCGCCGGCTATAGCCAGCGGTGCTGATCAGTGTATTCTGATGGTGGGGAAGTCTCCTTGCTGCTAGAATACAATAGCTCAGTGGGAGAGATACTCCCACCCCCGCCAAGCATGGGGATGGGAGAATCGAGTAATTTTCTTTCGTTCAACCTGCTGGTTGAACAAATAGAAATGACATACAGTATCTCACAAAAATGAGTACACCCCTCACATTTTTGTAAATATTTTATTATAACTTTTCATGTGACAACACTGAAGAAATTACACTTTGCTACAATGTAAAGTAGTGAGTGTACAGCCTGTATAACAGTGTGAATTTGCTGTCCCCTCAAAATAACTCAACACACAACCATTAATGGCAAAATTGCTGGCAACAAAAGTGAGTGCACCCCTAAGTGAAACTGTCCAAATTGGGCCCAATGAGTAATTTTTCCTCCCCAGTGTCATGTGACTCATTAGTGTTACAGGGTCTCGGGTGTGAATGGGAAGCAGGTGTGTTAAATTTGGTGTTATCACTCTCACTCTCTCATACTGGTCACTGGAAGCTCAACATGGCACCTCATGGCAAAGAACTCTCTGAGGATCTGAAAAAAATATTTTTTGCTCTACATATATGGCCTAGGCTATACGAAGATTGCCAAGACCCTGAAACTGACCTGCAGAACGGTGGCCAAGAATATAAAGCGGTTTAACAGGACAAGTTCCACTTAGAACAGGCCTCGCCATGGTCAACCAGAGAAGTTGAGTGCACATGCTCAGCGTCATATCCAGAGGTTGTCTTTGGGAAATAGACGTATAAGTGTTGCCAGAATTGCTGCAGATTTCGGAGAGGTGGGGGGTCAGCCTGTCAGTGCTCAGACCATACGCCGCACACTGCATCAAATTAGTCTGCATGGCTGTTGTCCCAGAAGGAAGCCTCCTCTAAAGATTATGCACAAGAAATCCTGCACACAGTTTGCTGAAGACAAGCAGACTAAGGACATGGATTACTGGAACCATGTCCTGTGGTCTGATGAGACCAAGATAAACTTATTTGGTTCAGATAGTGTCAAGCGTGTGTGGCGGTAACCAGATAAAGAGTACAAAGACAAGTGTGCATGCCTACAGTCAAGCATGGTGGTGGGAGTGTCATGGTCTGGGGCTGCTTGAGTGCTGCCGGTGTTCTGTCGATTTGTGCCCTCCATCGAAAAGTGCCCGCACATGCGCAGAACGGAAGGGCACTCCAGCTAATTTCTCAATCAGCTGCCATGACTTCACTATAGAGCACATCGTAGGAGGCTTTTTGTCACGATCAGGCGTCTGGGTTGAAGACCAATTGCAATAGCAGTGGCAGGACAGGCATACAGGCAGCCACTTCTGGCAGATGACACAGGCACACCTGAGGTGTGGAGTCTAAGTACTAGCTGGTTTTCCCCAGAGCTCCTGATGGTGGAGATGGATTTAGCTTCAAGCTAGTACCAGGTTGCGGTCCTCAAGTTTGCCCGACCAGGGTGTGAGCAAGCCGGGGTCCAATAGCGGATAACAGACAAGGATGAAACAGCAGCGTGGTCAGAAAACAAGCCAAGGGATCAATCACGAGTGGCTGCAGGTTGGGATCAAGCAGTAGAGTAGTCAAAGAACAGGCCGAGGGTCAAACACAGGTGGTTGCAGATTGGGATCAGGCAGTAGAGAAGTCCAGGAACAAGCCAAGGGTCAATCACGAGTGGTTGTAGGTACAGATGGCAGCAGGAAAGACAACAGCAAGGCACCGGCAGGAAAGGCACAATAACCTGGCAAAGAGGAAGTGCTGAGACAAGGCTTATATAGGAAGTTCATGGGAGGAGCAAGGGGTTCAGGGTTCAACAGCAATCAAGACACCAAGCAGAGTAGTCTAATGGATCAGATAGGTTTGTCCAGCAGATCAGGCAGGGAGCTGAACAGCATCCCAGATAGCTCAGTGGGAAGAGTCAATGTCAGACACCGACCAGGTCCCAGGTTCAAGCCCAGGTCCTGACACTTTTTTTGGATGGGAGATACCATTTGATTGGCGCAACTGAATGGTATGCAAACCGCGGAGAGAAACCGTATTTGTCATATTGTGCCTCGCTGTTGAGCCGCGGGTGTACATTGTGCTCAAGGTCCGGTTTTGTCTGTGTTGCAGGGCGGGTTTAGTGTGTTGAATGGTGGGTTTTGCCTGTGTCTAAGGGCGGGTTGCAACACAGACAAAAGCCGCCCTTCAACACACCCACAACCCGCCCTGCAACAGCGAGGCACAATATAACAACTACAGTGTCCCTCCACTCTTTGCATCGCTTTAAATTGCGCCCGTAAAATGGTATCCCACAATCTGCGCATGCTCTATGGTGACGTCACTCCAGCTGATCTATAAATCAGCTGGAGTCCCCTTTCGTTCTGTGCATGCACGGGAACTTTTCGACGGAGGGCACAAATCGATAGAACACCGGCAGTGGGGAGCTACAGTTCATTGAGGGAACCCTCAATGCCAACATGTAGAAGATCCTCAAACGAAAGGTGGAGGAGTGCAAGGTCTCTAACAGGAGTGGAAGAGGACTCCAGTGCAACCTGGGAAGCTCTGGTGAACTCCATGCCCAAGAGGGTTAAGGCAGTGCTGGAAAATAATCGTGGCCACAAAAAATATTGACACTTTGGGCCCAATTTGGACATTTTCACTTAGGGGGTGTACTCACTTTTGTTGCCAGTGGGTTAGACATTAATGAATGTGTGTTGAGTTATTTTAACGGGACAGTGAATTTACACTGTTATACAAGCTGTACACTCACTACTTTACATTGTAGCAAAGTGTCATTTGTTCAGTGTTGTCACATGAAAAGATATAATAAAATATTTACAAAAATGTGAAGGGTGTACTCACTTTTGTGAGATACTGTATATGGTCAGCGTTTTTATGACTGAATTCTTACACACTGCATGCTTTTTCACAATGATGTCAATGCAAATTCCACTTTGGGTCCTTATAATTAGGGATGAGCTTCGAGTTCGAGTCAAACTCATGTTCGACTCAAACATTGCCTGTTCGCACGTTCGCCGAACAGCGAACAATTTGGGGTGTTCGCGGCAAATTCGAAAAGCTGTGGAACACCCTGTAAAAGTCTATGGGAGAAATCTAAAGTGCTCATTTTAAAGGCTTATATGCAAGTTATTGTCATAAAAAGTGTTTGAGGACCCGGGTCCTGCCCCAGGGGAGATGTATCAATGCAAAAAAAAGTTTTAAAAACTGCAGTTTTTTTGGGAGCAGTGATTTTATGGAATTTGGGGGGACCCCCACGCATTTATTTTTATTTTTTTATCAATTACTTTTCTCTGTATTGCCGGGAGCCGATAATTCATTATAGCCGCGAGTGCTTTTAAATTACTTTTTTTCCTTCAGAAATTAGACTTTGTGTAGGGACAGTTCTAAGCACGGGAAACAAGCGCTGCTTTACAGGCATACTATACACCCCCACTAGGTACGAAATTTAAAGGAATATTTCACTTTTATTGTTTCACTTTAAGCATTATTAAAATCACTGCTCCCGAAAAAACTGCAGTTTTAAAACTTTTTTTGCATTGATACATGTCCCCTGGGGCAGGACCCGGGTCCCCAAACACTTTTTAGGACAATAACTTGTATATTAGCCTTGATAATTAGCACTTTTGATTTTGAACATTCGAGTCCATTGTATTTAATAGGGTTCTAAAGTTTGTGCAAACTTTAGGTCTGTTCGCAGGTTCTGGTGCGAACCGAACGAGGGGGAGTTCGGCTCATCCCTACTTATAATAATCAGACCAAAAAAAAAAAAACATACATAGCTCAATAATGCTTAATTGTTGTGGTTGAGCGTTACAATCAGTTGAGAGTTGTGGTTGAGAGCTACAATCAATAGTGCTTGTCAAAGAACAGGAAATAATCATTTTACTGCTTGCAGCTATCTAAAAAAAGGAACGTTAAACCGCAAGAAGGTGTCTGTGAACATCGATGACCTGTGATTAGTTAAAAAGCTTCAATCTTTGGATCTTCTGCAGTTATAAATAAAGTTACACATTATACAACAACTTAGAAGTCTAACGTGAACAGTTTTAGAAACAGAAGTTTCCATAATTTCCAAACTGACAATCTGCAGATTTATTTAGGTGTAGAGAAAGTATTAATAGTACTGCATGAAGCATCCTGAAGTCGGAAAATAGCTGGAAGGGAAAATTCATGAACAGGTGTTTGAAGTCTGTTAAATTAATACCACATATGTGTTCGGTTGCCAATAGAAATATATAATTGGAAATTCTGTTCTATTTCCATAATCCTATTTTCTCACCTTCTTTTATGGCTGTTTCTGCAGAAATGCCAGAAGTGAAACAGAAAGAAATGCTAATGATGCACTTTTTGTAACTAGTTACATTAAAAGGAGAGCAGCTGAATGAAAAAGATATCCAATAAGAGAGAAGTAATGATGAAACTCTAGTGGAAAGTGCTATTACCGGTAGTTTTTATGAATATTGAAAACAAAAATAAGTCAGGAACTTTATTCATGATATTGCTAACCTTACTGATATCACTTCCTCTCAACAGTGACAGTGATATGCAGCCTGAATCTCTAAATCGTTGTTCCTATTGCTATATTAGCCTCTTGACTACTAACTAGCCTGTAATTCCCCTTCTACTAGGCCATTTTTTCAGTTTTTAGTGCTATAATAATTGGACTGGCAACTAGTCCTTCATGCAACACTGTACCCAAATTCATTTTACATAATATTTTTGAGACAGATAAAGCTTTCTTTTGGTTGTATTTGTTAACCAATCACTTTTTAATGTTTTCTATAAAAAGGAAAAAAAATCCTAAAATTTAATTTGAGAAATTTGGAGAGTGCATGTTTGTTGGGGAGAGGGATCACCTCTACGGCCCCTTTCACACTGACACGTTTTTCAGGCGGTTTAGCGCTAAAAATAGTGCTGCTATACCGCCTGAAAAAATCGTGCCCTGCAGTCTTCAGTGTGGAAGGCTTTCACACTGAAGCGGTGCGCTAGCAGGACCGCTCCAAAAGTCCTGCTAGCCGCATCTTTGCAGCGGTGAAGGAGCGGTGTGTTTACCGCTCCTTTACCGCTGCTGCCCATTGAAAGCAATGGGAAACCACGGTAATACCGCCGGCAATGAGCCTCTGCAGAGGCGCATTGCCGGCGGTATTAACCCTTTTTCGGCTGCTAGCGGGGGTTAAAATCACCCCGCTAGTGGCCGAATATCGCGGTAAAAACAACGGTATAACGGTGCTAAAAATAGCGCCGCTATACCGCCAGCGCACCTCCCCACCCCAGAGTGAAAGGGGCCTACAAGCAAAGTGGTGTGTGTTTTTCAACCAGTTTCAGCGGGGGAAGATTGGTTTTTTCTGCACTATTTATTGGTGTACTCATCTATCATGGATACTTTATGTCACTTGTGACCTTTTATATGATAACACTTATAAGTCACAGCGCTACTTTGAAGTGGAATATTTGCACTTGTAATTTTATTTTTTTACAGTGGCACCAGTGAGATATATTTTATTACATTTTGTCATTTTTAATTTTTTTAATTTTTCACGCAAATGCACAAATAACACTTATCTGGAACCATATTCATATTTTCACAATGTTAGTTCCTCCACAGCGCTGAGGTTATTTTGCACATAAAAGGTGATTGGCTGACTCTTTTAAAGAAAAAAATGAAGAAACGTGCCAGTACTGAGGGGGTTAAACACAGAAGAGTTGAAGGTGAAGTGGTTAATGTACTGGTCAAATATAGTAACAGGATGGACTTGATGGGGTTTATGTTCAGATGGGCAAGATAAGGAAGGTGAGGGGATAATATACAGGTCACTAGGGACAATATTGGTGTGTGTAGGAGAGGAGAGGGCAGAAAAGAGTTAGAAAAAGATCCCTGTCTTACGGCAACATAATGAATAGATCAGCAGCTGATCCATTCATTCTATGCCTATTCGTACATACTGATCTCTCTCCTTCCCCTGTTGTAAGGGGAATAGGAGAAATTGGCAATGTAAACAGTACCATATTGTAAGCAGGTACAGTTTGCTAGTTTGCTACTAGGTGGCTCTGTCCCAAAATAGTGTTGCAATGGGAAATTATGTAATTAGGTGTTAGGTCCCCTTTTAAACAAACCTTCCTGTAGCGATGTAATTGGTGGAGTTGGTGTAAATGCCAGGGAAGGGGGGGAGGGGGAGAAGCCCTTTGAGGTGAGGCATTGGAGCCAAACACACCACAACCATAGGCGTGCGCACGGGGTGTGCCGGGTGTACCTGGGCACACCCTAATGCCCAGGCACATCCAACACACCCCAGGACTTTTTTGCCAGCAGAATGTGCAGCAGAATGTGCAGGATCTCTATTTCAGCACCTCTGGTAATAAACAATGGCAGCGCTGCTACTCTGTGAGTGGGACTATTTTTAAGTTTGCTGTCAGTGCAGCCACTGATTGCGGAGTGAACAGGCAAGAGGCTGCATTTGCCGATGCTACTTCTATAGTTCCGGCTACAGCATCCCTGACAGCTGAATATCACTCCGCTCCCTGCTTTCAGGGGTGCTGTAGCAGGAACTATAGGAGTAACATCAGGGCTGAATTAACCCCACTGATTTTGTCACCTACCCGCTGCCACCGCGGGGCTTCCGCAGCCCACCACTGCCTTTTGTCAGCTGCAGAGAAAACCATTGTTTGCCATAACCAACCCAGGCAGAGGAGGAGGATGACTGTGACTTTCTCCTCTCTGCTCCGCCTCCGATTGCCCCGCCTCCCGGCTTCTGCCCTGCAGTGAATACCAACAATGGAATAGACTGAGGTGAAGGAGACCCGCTGGGACTTGGGACGATCTCCTCTCTGATGCAGCATTTGGGGAAAAACTCTTTCTCTCCTCGGGTTCCTGTCTGGTTGAGTCGGGGCTTTCACAGCTGAAGTACAGGTGGGAGGAGCAGGAAGAGATCATCACAGTGCACCCATGATCACTTTCCTCCTGTCCAGCAGACAGCACAGCTCTCCCTGGGATTGACTGCTGGACAGGAGGTCTGTGAGTACTGACCTTCTTTCTCTGCCTTTTCCACTATACAATTCTGTGCTGTAAACCTGCCCTGTACTTTGTAGGACAGGTTTACAGAAAGAGAAAGTAAAATTCTTCAACATTTTAGGAATTCCTGGGACTTCTGAGGTGTTTTAGCCTGAGTGATTTTACACTTTTACACTGAAGCGGTGAGCTTGCAGGACGTTAGAAAAGGTCCTGCAAGCAGCATCTTTGGGGCAGTTTTGGAGCGATGTATACACCGCTTCTAAACCCCCCCATGTCCATTGGAATGAATGGGCAGCACTGGTGAAGCGCTTGCAAAGCGCTTCGGCGGTGCCGCAACACGGCCAGTTTTAACCCTTTCTTCACCGCTAGCGGGAGTTAAAAGTGCCCTGCTAGCGCCTGAAAACCGCCGCTTAAACAGCAGTAAAGCGCCGCTAAAATTAGCAGCACTTTACCGCTAATGCAGCCCGCACCCCAATGTCAAAGGGGTCTAAAATCTGAGGGGACATGTCGCAGTAGTGGAGGGGGCCTGCAGGAGCAAGTCCAGCTTAGCAGGCATGGCCTTAATTTCAGTTTGGGTATTCTGTTAGACAGAACCTTGTTTAATTAGTGGCTTGCAGCCAATCGGCTACAGCATTGATCAGTGTATTCTGACAGTGAGGAGTACCCCCATCAGAATACACTGTCCCAGCATCGCACCTGTCAGCTAGTGATCTGAACAAAAAACCTGTGCACGTATAGCATCTTTAGGCCTGGTTCACATTATGCATTTTTTAGTGCATTTTCAGTTTTGCAGAAACACACTACAGTCCGTTTAACATGTGTTAGTTGCCCCCTCCTCTGCACCCACACAGCCTCATCATTAAGGCTACTTTCACACTGAGGCATTGCACCGTCGGCGGTAAAGCGTTGCTATTTTTAACGGTGCTTTACCGTCATTTTTGCCGCGCTATTCGGCTGCTAGCGGGTCGCTTTAACCCCCGCTAGCGGCCGAAAAAGGGTTAAAATCGCTCACAAAGCGCCGCTGCAGCAGCGTTTTGCCGGCGGTTCGGCAGCGCTGCCCATTGATTTCAATGGGCAGGGGCGTTTTAGGAGCGGTGTATTCACCGCTCCTACAGCTCCTCAAAGATGCGGCTGGCAGGACTTTTTTGAGCGTCCTGCCAGCGCACCGCTCCAGTGTGAAAGCACTCGGGCTTTCACATTGGAGTGAAAGGAGAGGCTCTTTCAGGGCGCTTTGCAGGCACTATTTTTAGCGCTATAGCGCCTGCAAAGCACCTCAGTGTGAAAGTAGCCTAAGTCATAGGAATCTGAGAATGTATAAACTACAAGTTCAATCCAACACTGCAGCCGGCATACTGATCAGCACACCTGTAATTCCTTCACACTGCCTACAGCTCAGGAGCATGACACTTCACCCGCACTCTGCTGATTGCGGGTGCAATACTTTGCAGTCTCCAGTTTTAAAAAATAATAAATGCCCTAGCAAAAATCTATCCATTTATTATTTTTTAATAAAAAGGTGAACAAAGGCACTTGGGTCAGGCAGGCACATAAATGGGTGGTTTTATGTACATATATGTGAGTGTTTGTGTATGTATATACAGTATATATATATATATATATACACACACACACACACGCATGTGTGTTTGAGTTTTGGGGTGCACACCCTAATGCAATAGGATGCGCACGCCTATGCCCACAAGTATGTAAATGTAGTCAGCTACTGCTACGGGCCTTTGATGGGGCTGAACTCTGGGTGAGGTAGTTCAATACCCAGAAAAACCAGCTGTAGTCACCCTGACTTGAGTTATGATCTAAGTGGACTGTGAATGGGATGCAAAGGGTCTTTTAGGCCAGTATAAGTGTACTCTGATGTGAGTACTAGTACACCTGGGAGTGAGGGTAATATCTGGGTGTGTGCCCAGCTGGGTAAAGCTTTGGAGTGGGACATAGAAAGAGACTGGTATACTACAGAAAGTGCCCTGTTAATCTCGGCTGTCAAAGCAGGTTACTTCATCTTTTTTTATTTATTTATTTATTCTTTTTATTCTTTTTCCAAACAAAAGTGTACAAAACAGAGCCTTTGGGCATTCCCCACCTCAAACATTACAGAAATAAGAAAATAACAGAACTCAAACTAAGGGATGAGATCCGCTGAGGGGACAACCCAACCCTTAAACCTTTTACTGATTACACTCACAAATAGTACGATATATAATACAATACTAGACATGCACCAAATATTTTCGATGAAAGGAATATCTGCTGGGAGATGTGGGCACTAAGCCCAAAGATTTAGAGCTTTGTAAAGGATTAACTGAGTAAAAAACAGGAGTATGCGGTCATAACATATATTTTCTAATTATTCTGTCACTGTAGCGTGGCAATGGTGGTATGTGTTTCTAACTATGCTGGAGCGATGGGGGGATCAGGTTCGTCTGCCGCCCCCCGACTGATGGAGCACCAGCTGCCACTGGAAATATGTGCAGAAGAGTTCTGTCAGTATGTCAGTGTGATGTTACGTGTCACTGCCATCTTTGAAGAACATCAGTAAAATGCAGAAAACATATTTCAAGTGTGAACATTCCTTTCTTATAAATATAAAGGCTCATGGCTGGGGATATCATGGGCTGGCCTACGGCACGTAGTAAAGGCACAATATGGCGAAAGCTTCTAGCTACCAGCAGTGGGTAACTGTCCTTTCCAAGAGGAGGAGGGGAGGGGACTTGCACATTTTGGCGTCAACACCTGGCCAATCATAAGTTCCCTTACAATTCGATCATTTTGATATCCAGTCACAATGATTATGTGGTACCCCAGAGATTGACTGGGTACAATGTCTCTGTGTACCTCGGTGTCTAAAGACAGCTGAGTACACATCTATCATCAGGCATATTGACTGCCTAATGGCTATTTATCCAGTGCCGATTTTGTTCTAGTGACCACTCAAAATTTGGCAATTTCTTTCGATTTTCATTTACCTGATAACAGTCTCCCTAGTGGGGGAATGGACAGTTATAAAAATCTGACGGGTGTTCAGAAAAGATTTTAAAATGTATGTAATATATGCAGCAATATACTGTATATGTTCTGTGAAGTTTATATAGTGAGGCTTCCAACAAGCAAATACTGGTACTTTTTGATGTCCCACAACACTTTTACCATTCTTCATTTGTAAATACCTAAATCTGATTCTGATACAGCCATACATATTATGATTTTGTTACCTAGTAGGTTATAAGGACAGAATATACAGTCATGGCCGAAATTGTTGGCACCTCAGAAATGTTTCCAGAAAATCAGGTATTTCTCACAGAAAAGTATTGCAGTAACACATGTTTTGCTATACACATGTTTATTCCCTTTGTGTGTATTGGAACAAAACAAAAAAAGGGAGGAAAAAAGCAAATTGGATATAATGTCACACAAAACTCCAAAAATGGGCTGGTCAAAATTCTTGGCACCCTTAACTTAATATTTGGTTGCACACCCTTTGGAAAAAATAACTGAAATCAGTCGCTTCCTATAACCATCAATAAGCTTCTTACACCTCTCACCCGGAATTTTGGACCACTCTTCCTTTGCAAACTGCTCCAGGTCTCTCTTATTGAAAGAGTTCCTTTTCCCAACAGCAATTTTAGGATCTCTCCACAGGTGTTTAAAGGGATTTAGATCTGGACTCATTGCTGGCCACTTTAGAACTCTCCAGCGCTTTGTTGCCATCCATTTCGGGGTGTTTTTTGACGTATGTTTGGGGTCATTGTCCTGCTGGAAGACCCAAGATCTCGGACGCAAACCCAGCTTTCTGACACTGGGCTCTACAGTGCGAACCAAAATCCTTTGGTAATCCTCAGATTTCATGATGCCTTGTACACAGTCAAGGCACCCAGTGCCAGAGGCAGCAAAACACCCCAAAACATCATTGAACCTCCACCATATTTCACTGTAGGTACTGTGTTCTTTTCTTTGTAGGCCTCATTCCATTTTCAGTAAACAGTAGAATGATGTGTTTTACCAAAAAGCTCTATCTTGGTCTCATCTGTCCGCAAGACGTTTTCCCAGAAGGATTTTGGTTTACTCAAGTACATTTTGGCAAACTGTAGTCTTGATTTTTTATGTCTCTGTGTCAGCAGTGGGGTCCTCCTGGGTCTCCTACCATAGCGTTTCATTTCATTTAAATGTCGATGGATAGTTCGTGCTGACACTGATGCTCCCTGAGCCTGCAGGACAGCTTGAATTTCTTTGGAATTTGTTTGGGGCTGCTTATCCACCATCCGGACTATCCTGCGTTGCAACCTTTCATCAATTTTTCTCTTCCGTGGGTTGCAAACTTCTTGATAATGTGGGGCACTGTGGACAAAGGTAAATCTAGATCTCTGGAGATGGACTTGTATCCTTGAGATTGTTGATATTTTTCCACAATTTTGGTTCGCAAGTCCTCAGACAGTTCTCTTCTCCTCTTTCTGTTGTCCATGCTTAGTGTGGCACACACAGACACACAATGCAAAGACTAAGTGAACTTCTCTCCTTTTTATCTGCTTTCAGGTGTGATTTTTATATTGCCCACACCTGTTACTTGTCTCAGGTGAGTTTAAAGGAGCATCAACTGCTTGAAACAATCGTATTTATCCACAATTTTGAAAGGGTGCCAAGAATTTTGACCAGCCCATTTTTGTGTCACATTATGTCCAATTTGCTTTTTTCCTCCCTTTTTTTGTTTTGTTCCAATACACACAAAGGGAATAAACATGTGTATAGCAAAACATGTGTTACTGCAATACTTTTCTGTGAGAAATACTTGATTTTCTGGAAAAATTTCTGGGGGGCCAACAATTTCGGCCATGACTGTAATTCAAATATGCTCCCTCTAACAAATGGGTAAACTGGAAGATGTTTCATTATATATACGGTAATTCTTCATAAATACTTGAACATCATGATCCTGTAAATAATAGGCTTAATGTCTGTTTTTTCTTGCAAGTATTATTTTTAGGCCACGTTAATATAGCGCCTAGTAGGGATGAGCCGAACACCCCCAGTTTGGTTCGCACCAGAACATGCAAACAGGCAATAAATTAGTTCGAACATCCGAACCCCGTTAAAGTCTATGGAACATGAACATGAAAAATCAAAAGTGCTAATTTTAAAGGCTTATATGCAAGTTATTGTCATAAAAAGTGTTTGGGGACCCGGGTCCTGCCCCAGGGGACATGTATGCAAAAAAAAAGCTTTAAAAACGGCCGTTTTTTCGGGAGCAGTGATTTTAATAATGCTTGAAACAATAAAAGTGAAATATTCCTTTAAATTTCATAAATAGGGGGTGTGTATAGTATGCCTGTAAAGCAGCACTTGATTCCCGTGCTTAGAACAGTCTCTGCACAAAATGTCATTTCTGAAGGAAAAAAAGTCCTTTAAAAGTACTCGCGGCTGTAATGAATTGCCCGTCCCAGCAATACAGAGAAAAGTCATTGATTAGAAAAATAAAATAAAATGCGTGGGGGTCCCCCAAATTCAATTACCAGGCCCTTCGGGTCTGGTATGGATATTAAGGGGATCCCTGCGCCAAATAAAAAAAAATGGCGTGCGGTTCCCTCCAAATATCCATACCAAACCCTTCAGATTTTAAGGGGAACTCCGCGCCAAATTTACAAAAAAATGTCGTGGGGTTTCCCCCAAAAAACCATACCAGATACTTATCCGAGCACGCAACCTGGCAGGCCGCAGGAAAAGAGGGGGGACGAGAGAGCACCCCACCTCCTGAACCATACCAGGCCACATGCCCTCAACATGGGGAGGATGCTTTGGGGTCTGGACCCAAAAGCACCATGTCCCCATGTTGATGGGGACAAGGGCCTCATCCCCACAACCCTTGCCTGATGGTTGTGGGGGTCTGCGGGCAGGGGGGTTTATCGGAATCTGGAAGTCCCCTTTAACAAAGGGGACACCCAGATCCCGGCCCCCCCATGTGAATTGGTAACGGGGTACACTGTACCCCTAACATTTCACAAAGAAAGTGTAAAAAAAAAAAACACACAGACACAGTTGGGATATGTTCTTTAATAAAAATAAAAAAAGAATAAAAAAAAGACTCCAGCGGTGTTAATCCACTCTCGATTTCCAGTCCAGTGATGTCGGTATCCTGCGATGGATGATTTGCAGGCTCCAGCGACGATGTCCAGCTACAAGGAACAGCACACGGTCCTCTCTTTACCGGAGCGGAGACACCCCGAAAATGACGCGGCTTCAGCCAGTGACAGCTTTTATGTAGCTTAGGGCGGGGCCACCCGTCATGTGACCCCGTCCCACTCTGACGCAAGGGGAAACCCGGGCTTCCCCAGTGACGTGACGGGTGACCCCGCCCCCCTCTAATGCAAGGGAAACCTGCGTTGCATCAGAGGGGATGGGGTCACCCGCACGTCACTGGGAAAGCCTGGATTTACCCTTGCGTCAGAGGGGGATGGGGTCACGTGACGGGTGGCCCAGTCCTCGGTTACATAAGACCTGTCAGGCTTTGGCGGCGTCATTCCAGGGGTGTCTCCGCTCCGTTGAAGAGAGGATCGTGTGCTGTTCCTCATCGCTGGAGCCTGGATAGATCATCCATCGCAGGATACCGACATTGCTGGAGTGGATTATCACCGCTGGAGTCTTTTTTTTATTCTTTTTTTTTTTCTAATAAAGGACTTATCCCAACTGTGTCTGTGTGTT
The DNA here is from genome assembly GCA_029206835.1 of Rana muscosa. NCBI lineage: Eukaryota > Metazoa > Chordata > Amphibia > Anura > Ranidae > Rana > Rana muscosa. The sequence goes on from CM055118.1 coordinate 714,303,308, forward strand.
TTTAAAAAAAAAGTACACTTTTTTTGTGAAATGGTAGGGGTACAATGTACCCCTTACCAATTCACATAGGGGAGGCCGGGATCTGGGGGTCCTCTTTGTTAAAGGGGTCTTCCAGATTCCGATAAGTCCCCCACCCACAGACCCCTACAACCACCGGGCAAGGGTTGTGGGGATGAGGCCCTTGTCAGTTGTTGATGGGGACATGGTGCTTTGGGGTCCAGACCCCAAAGCATCCTCCCCATGTTGAGGGCATGTGGCCTGGTACGGTTCAGGAGGGGTGGGGCGCTCTCTCGTCCCCCTCTTTTCCTGCGGCCTGCCAGGTTGTGTGCTCGGATAAGGGTCTGGTATGGATTTTTGGGGGGAACACCATGCCATTTTTTTTTAAATTTGGCGCGGAGTTCCCCTTAAAATCCATACCAGACCTGAAGGGTCTGGTATGGATATTTGGGGGGAACTGCACGCCATTTTTTTTTTTTGGTGCAGGGTTCCCCTTAATATCCATACCAGACCTGAAGGGCCTGGTAATTGAATTTGGGGGGACCCCCACGGATTTTTTTTTCTTTTATCAATGACTTTCAATGACTTTTCTCTGTATTGCCGGGACCGGTAATTCATTACAGCCGTGAGTACTTTTTAATGACTTTTTTTCCTTCAGAAATTACATTTTGTGCAGAGACTGTTCTAAGCACGGGAATCAAGCTCTGCTTTACAGGCATATTATATACACCCCCCAGGTATGAAATTTAAAGGAATGTTTCACTTTTATTGTTTCACTTTAAGCATTATTAAAATCACTGCTCCCGAAAAAACAGCCGTTTTTAAAACTTTTTTTGCATTGATACATGTCTCCTGGGGTAGGACACTGGTCCCCAAACACTTTTTATGACAATAACTTGCATATAAGCCTTTAAAATTATCACTTTAGATTTCTCCCATAGACTTGGGTGCACAGGGTGCTCCGCGGCTTTCCAAATTTGCCGCGAACACCCCAAATTGTTCGCTGTTCGCCGAACGGGCGAACAGGCAATGTTTGAGTCGAACATGAGTTTGACTCGAACTCGAAGCTCATCCCTAGCGCCTAGTAAGGGCTCAGTATTGTGTGAATTCTTGCTAAACTTTTATTCTGCAATGCTTATTAAGAATTTGTTATTGATTCGAATCCTCCCTTTTTTCATAGTAAAACTTTATGTTCAATACCGTTTTTCACAAATAAACCTTAACAATCATATTGTGTGTGTCCTCTGTATCCCCCCAGCCACGCCCCAGTGATGGCCACGAGCTGGTCTGGGTGCCACCCTGCTGTGAAAATGGCTCCTCCTCCTCCTCCTCCTCCTCCATCTCCTCCTCCACCTCGTCATCCTCCAGAACTGTGCCCTTTCTGCCGGACAATTGTGTACCTGGCGTTTGTTGGTGCAGGAACCCACCCTCGTAGCCACTTGTGAAAGACTGCTCTGAAAGCCTTTGAAATGATCCCGCTTCCTCCTCCTCCTGTGCCACATCCTCTTCCATCATCGCCCGAAGCGTTTTTTCAAGGAGGCATAGAACTGGGATAGTAACGCTGAGAACGGCGTCATTGGCACTGGACATGTTGGTGGAGTACTCGAAACAGCGCAACAAGGCACACAGGTCTCGCATGGAGGCCCAGTTATTGGTGGTGAAGTGGTGCTGTTCCGCAGAGCGACTCACGCGTGATTGCTGCAGCTGAAACTCCACTATCGCCTGCTGCTGCTCGCACAGTCTGGCCAGCATGTGCAAGGTGGAGTTCCACCTTGTGGGCACGTCACATATGAGGTGGTGAGCGGGAAGGCCAAAGTTACGCTGCAGCGCTGACAGGCGAGCAGCAGCAGGGTGAGAACGCCGAAAGTGCACACACACAGCCCGCACTTTCTGCAGCAGCTCTGGCATATTGGGGTAATTTTTAAGGAACCTCTGGACCACCAAGTTCAGCACATGCTCCAGGCAAGGGATGTGCGTCAAACCGGCTAGGCCCAGAGCTGCTACGAGATTTCGCCCATTATCGCACACCACCAGGCCGGGCTTGAGGCTCACTGACAGCAACCACTCATTGGTCTGTTGTTCCATGTCCCTCCACAACTCGGTGTGGGGTTTTTCCCGCAAACAGGAAAGTTTTAAAACTGCCTGCTGTCGTTTACCCCTGGCTGTGCTGAAGTTGGTGGTGAAGGTGTTATGCTGACCGGATGAGGAGGCGGTAGAGGATGAGGAAGCGGAGTAGGAGGCGTTAGCAACAGGAGGCAAACTGAAGCGTCCTGCAATCCTCGGTGGTGGAAGGACATGCGCCAAACTGCTATCTGCCTCAGGCCCAGCCGCCACTGCATTTACCCAGTGTGCTGTTAGGGAGATATAACGTTCCTGACCGTGCTTACTGGTCCACGCATCCGTAGTTAGGTGGACCTTGCCACAGATGGCGTTGCGCAGTGCACACCTGATTTTGTCCCCCACTTGGTAGTGCAGGGAAGGGATGGCTCGCCTGGAAAAGTAGTGGCGGCTGGGCACGACGTACTGTGGGACAGCCAATGCCATCAGGCTTTTAAAACTCTGCGTCTCCACCAGACGGAATGACAGCATTTCAAAGGCCAGGAGTTTTGAAATGCTGGCATTCAGGGCCAGGGATCGCGGGTGGCTAGGGGGGTACTTCCTCTTCCGCTCCAATGTTTGGGAGATAGAGAGCTTAACGCTTCCATGGGACATTGTGGAGATGGTTGGTGACTCAGGTGGTAGTGTTGCTGGCAGATCCTCTGTTTGCGGGGTGGCAGGTGCCACTGTCACTACAGAGGTGGATGAAGAGGCCGAGACTGCAGCAGAAGAGGAAGCAGGAGGAGCCAGAGACCTTTCTTGGTTTTTGAGGTGTCTACTCCACTGCAGCTCGTGCTTTGCACTTAGATGCCTGGTCATGCAGGTTGTGCTCAGGTTGAGAACGTTTATGCCTCGCTTCAGGCTCTGATTGCACAGCGTGCAAACCACTCGTGTCTTGTCATCAGCACATTGTGTGAAGAACTGCCACACTTGGGAACTCCTTGGACCTGGCTTTGGTGTGCTCGGTCCCTCACTGCGTTGGGTAGTAGCAGACATACTGTCTAGGGGACGGACGCTCCGCTTTTGCACCCTGCTCCCTCTTCTGCTGTGCTGGTGGCTCTGTGCGACCACCGCCTCTTCCTCCAAACTACACTGGTCACCTGCATAACGTTGATTCCATGTGGGGTCGAGGACCTCATCGTCCTCCACATCATCTTCCACCCAGTCTTCACCCCTGCCCTCCTTGTCTGTCTGCACAATTGCGAAAGCAGCAGCAGTTGGCACATGTGTTTCGTCATCATCCGAGACGTGCTGCGATGGTCCTCCCATGTACTCATCATGAAACATAAGTGGTTGACCATCGGTGCACTCAATCTCTTCCACTTCTGGGGCAGGGCTAGGTGGATGGCCCTGGGAAACCCTGCTAACAGAGTCATCGAAAAGCAGAAGAGACTGCTGCATGATTTGGGGCTCAGACTGCTTGGCTGATTTGCAAGGGGGTGAGGTGAAAGACTGATGGACATGGGTTTCAGGTGCCAACTCTGATCTTTCATCAGAAGAGTGGGTGGGAGACAATGTGAAGGAACCCGAGGCACTGTCAGCAACCCAATCTACTATCGCCTGTACTTGTCCTGGCCTAAACATTCGTACAGCCTCATTAGGCGCGACAAAATACCGCCGCAGGCTCGGTCGCCTACTCGCACCTGAGGAAGGTGTTTCACTTTTTTTAGTATAGCACAGTAGAAGAAAACTATATATAAATTGTTTATTTCACACACCTCCACATATGTATAACACACTGCGAAATATTTTTTGCGGCCCTAAATGGCTATGATGGCTTCTAAGGGCACACCAGCTAATCAAAAGGTGATTGGCTGGCCCCTGAAGCATTTCTAACTCCGTAATTAGATTGCCGAACCCGAACCCGGACTTTTGCGCAAAGTCCGGGTTCGGGAAAAAGCTAAAGTTCGGTACGGACCCGAACTTTACAGTTCGGGTTCGCTCAACACTAATAATAATAATATTAATAATTACTATACAGTATGTATATGTCACGTACCAAGTGTGACCAGAACTGTGCAGCTAGCAACAGAGGAACACCAAACACGTATAAGTGAAATATAAAGGTTTATTAAAGATAAGTGAAATAATATATATATATATAACCACCTCCAATACCACACAGTGCACAACAACCAATACCAAACAGAACCCACAATTAATAACAGTAACAGACAAATATGTACAAGTAATGGGGGAACCAGAATCATAAACAGGGCCAGGCCGAGGTCATACACAGGGGGATCAGCAGATGGGGTAAGGATGGATCAGGACAGGGAGACAGGATCAAGCAGGGGGCAACCAGGCTGCAGAGCAGGGATCAGGGATTAGGACGGACACAACAGGTTCAGGATCAGGTTACAGGTTCAGGTTACAGGGATCAGGATACATGGATCAAGGTTCAAGCAGACAGGCTACAGGTCAGGGCACGAGGACGATACCAGGGCAGTGTGTGTATACACCTGCCGGGTATTTATAGGAATGCCTGATTAGCTTCAGGTCACACCTGATCGGAGGGAGGGCAGTCTGCTCCACACTGCCAGGATCCATCCGCTGGTGGAAACCAGTACTGCGTCCAAAAGATAATACAACACCAGCAGGGAAAGATTCTCCTGACAGTTACAAACTGCCAGGAGACACCTGCTGGTGGACCACAGTACTGCAAGATAAATAATAAATGCCACCAGCGGATGGAACCTTTCCTGACAGTACCCCCCCTCAAAGGAGCGGCCTCCGGAAGCTCCAACTAGCTGTTGCCGGAGAAAGTTCATGGCAATCAGCTGGGTAGTAGGCAAAGTCACATCCGGGCAGACAATCACATCAAGCTGGGCAGCAGGCAGGAACACCTCGGGCTGGGCAGCAGGCTCCGGGTCATCGAGCTGGGCAGCAGGCTCCGGGTCACCGAGCTGGGCAGCAGACAGGAACACTTCGGGCTGGGCAGGCCCCGGGTCATCGAGCTGGGCAGCAGGCAGGAACACCTCGGGCTGGGCAGCAGGCTCCGGGTCATCGAGCTGGGCAGCAGGCAGGAACACCTTGGGCTGGGCAGCAGGCTCCGGGTCATCGAGCTGGGCAGCAGACAGGAACACTTCGGGCTGGGCAGCAGGCTCCGGGTCATCGAGCTGGGCAGCAGGCTCCGGGTCATCGAGCTGGGCAGCAGGCAGGGACACTTCGGGCTGGGCAGCAGGCTCCGGATCATCAAGCTGGGCAGCAGACAGGAACACTTCGGGCTGGGCAGCGGACGGGATCATCTCAGGCTGGGCAGCAGACGGGATCATCTCAGGCTGGGCAGCAGACGGGATCATCTCAGGCTGGGCAGCAGACGGGATCATCTCAGGCTGGGCAGCAGACGGGATCATCTCAGGCTGGGCAGCAGACGACATACCCTCGAGCCGGAAAAAGGGCTCCACAACCTCGGGCCGGGAAACGGGCACCACAACCTTAAGCCGGGAAACGGGCACCACAACCTCAAGCCAGGGAACGGGCACTGCAGCGGGCACCACAACCACAGGCCGGGAAACGGGCACCACAACCACAGGCCGGGAAACGGGCACCACAACCACAGGCCGGGAAACGGGCACCGGATCTTCCGACTGGGACACTGTCATCAGGGCTTCAGTTTGGAAGGCTGGCACGGGAACTCCATGTTGGCAGGCTGGCACAGGGTCTTCAGGCTGGCAGGCTGGTACAGGGTCTTCAGGCTGGCAGGCTGGTACAGGGTCTTCAGGCTGGCAGGCTGGTACAGGGTCTTCAGGCTGGCAGGCTGGCTCGAGAACCGCAGACTGGAAGGCTGGCTCGAAAACCGCAGGCTGGAAGGCTGGCTCGAAAACCGCAGGCTGGAAGGCTGGCTCAAGGACCGCAGGCTGGAAGGCTGGCTCAAGGACCGCAGGCTGGAAGGCTGGCTCAAGGACCGCAGGCTGGAAGGCTGGCTCTGGGACTGCAGGCTGGAAGGCTGGCTTGAGAACTGCAGGCTGGAAGGCTGGCTTGAGAACTGCAGGCTGGAAGGCTGGCTTGAGAACTGCAGGCTGGAAGGCTGGCTTGAAGGCTGGCTCTGGAACTGCAGGCTGGAAGGCGGGCTCAAGGACCGCAGGCTGGAAGGCTGGCTCAAGGACTGCAGGCTGGAAGGCTGGCTCAAGGACTGCAGGCTGGAAGGCTGGCTCAGGGACTGCAGGCTGGAAGGCTGGCTCTGAAACTGCAGGCTGGAAGGCTGGCTCTGGAACTGCGATCTGGAAGGCTGGCTCTGGAACTGCAGGCTGGAAGGCTGGTTCTGGAACTGCAGGCTGGAAGGCGGGCTCAAGGACCGCAGGCTGGAAGGCTGGCTCAAGGATTACAGGCTGGAGCAGGTTGGTGGGTGTGGAGGAAGGTGGGATTACTGGTTGGATTGTGTGGGTAGGGAAATACTTCCGCTTCTTTTTAGATTTGGTCACTGCAGGTTTGCACATAACGGGGGGAGTATATGGAAAAGATGGAATCGAGCAAATGGAAGAATATGGCAGGGATACGGGGACAGTGGCTGGAGGAGGTTCTTGTGGGCTTGCAGGCAGCTGAGAAGAGGCAGGTGGGTTGAATGCAGGATAGGTGCAGGGAGCAGAGACTGGATATTGATACCTGGTGGGAAGTAGTGTGTACTGAACTGCGACTGGGGTTGCCATGGGTGATGGAGAAATAGACTCTAGGGCAGGCAGGTGTCTGGCAGCAGAGATGTTTTTTTGTGGGCTGGCTGGGGCCGATTGCAAAATATCAGACCATGCTGAGAGTAGTGGCTGCACAAACTGCAGTTTACATTCTGCCTGTCTGACAAGGGATTGTACACAATCAACACACTCTATTATTTTCTGTTGGGAACAAGCTGTGTAATGTTCAAAAAAGTATGGGGAGTCATCCTCCAGAAGCCAAACCAAAGATACGACCTGATTAACATTAAAGGGGGGAGAAAAATCATCATGGCCCTCTGGGATACAAGGCAAAGCCAGCTCTGTGCAGATTTTAATTAAAGGTTGAACATCCCCAAACATCATACAGCCCTGATCAACCCAGGAGTGAGCTAAACGAATAATCTCTAGCAGCTGATCACTGGTCCACTCTTTCAGTGTCTGACGGAGATATTCACCACTCTCTGACGCCAGCAGAGTATAATAAGGAATCATATCAGAGTTCATTTTAGCAGAGTAACAGAACCAAAATGGGTCCTCTGTGCAGCTACTTCTGATCATTAATGGCCCTGGTATACTGTCACGTACCAAGTGTGACCAGAACTGTGCAGCTAGCAACAGAGGAACACCAAACACGTATAAGTGAAATATAAAGGTTTATTAAAGATAAGTGAAATAATATATATATAACCATCTCCAATACCACACAGTGCACAACAACCAATACCAAACAGAACCCACAATTAATAACAGTAACAGACAAATATGTACAAGTAATGGGGGAACCAGAATCATAAACAGGGCCAGGCCGAGGTCGTACACAGGGGGATCAGCAGATGGGGTAAGGATGGATCAGGACAGGGAGACAGGATCAAGCAGGGGGCAACCAGGCTGCAGAGCAGGGATCAGGGATTAGGACGGACACAACAGGTTCAGGATCAGGTTACAGGGATCAGGATACATGGATCAGGATACATGGATCAGGATACATGGATCAGGATACATGGATCAGGATACATGGATCAAGGTTCAAGCAGACAGGCTACAGGTCAGGGCACAAGGACGATACCAGGGCAGTGTGTGTATACACCTGCCGGGTATTTATAGGAATGCCTGATTAGCTTCAGGTCACACCTGATCGGAGGGAGGGCAGTCTGCTCCACACTGCCAGGATCCATCCGCTGGTGGAAACCAGTACTGCGTCCAAAAGATAATACAACACCAGCAGGGAAAGATTCTCCTGACAGTTACAAACTGCCAGGAGACACCTGCTGGTGGACCACAGTACTGCAAGATAAATAATAAATGCCACCAGCGGATGGAACCTTTCATGACAGTATACAGTATACTATGTTTTCTTCACAAACAATTAGGTGGAAACTGAGGATCTGTATAAATATTGTTCATAAGTTTTAAAAGTGAAGTTAATATGGTGCTTTATTGAAGAAACCATGCACTCCTGTAAATTCTACTAAGACTGTTAATGTTTGCCTCAAATGTATCCTAAAAGCCCCCAATGGTGCTTAGTATGTGAGCACTCCAATAAAAAACAACTTTGGGTGCATAGTGGCTCACATAAGGTTCATGTGTTTATATTCATAAAGCCAGCAGTAGAAAGCACAAGTGCAAACTCATTAGGTCTGCGCAGGTAGACCGCATTTAAAGTCATATCGCTAGTGTGAGGTTAACCGCTAGCCGACCGCCGCACAAGTATTTACGTTGTCAGAATGGCACGGCTGCGCAAATGGGCGTATATATACGTCCCCTTTAATTTGCCGGCCATGTGGTCGCGCGTGCGCCGTCGGCGGCATGCGTGCGACCCTGTCGCAAGCTCCGTGACCGAGCCCGCGGGACCCGCGGACTCGATGTCCGCCGGTGTCCCGCGATCGGGTCACAGAGCTGAAGAATGGGGAGATGTTAGTGTAAACACAACATCTCCCCGTTCTTTCTAGTGACATGTCACTGATTGTCTGTTCCCTGTCATCGGGAATAGCGATCAGTGACGTGTCATGGCAAACCACGCCCCCTAACAGTTAGAATCACTCCCTAGGTCACACTTAACGCCTTCAGCACCCCCTACAGGTTAACCCCTTCACTGCCAGTGTCATTTTTACAGTAATCAGTGCATTTTTGGTCCCAAAATGGTGTCAAAAGTGTCCGATGTGTCCGCCATAATGTCGCAGTCACGATAAAAATCGCTAATCGCCGCCATTACTAGTAAAAAAAAATATTAATAAAAATGTCATAAAACTATCCCCTATTTTGTAGGCGCTATAACTTTTGCGCAAACCAATCAATTAACGCTTATTGCGTTTTTTTTTTACTAAAAATATGTATAAGAATACGTATCGGCCTAAACTGAGGAAAACATTTTTTTTATATGTTTTTTGGGGATATGTATTATAGCAAAAAGTTAAAAATATTGCATTTTTTTCAAAATTTACGCTCTATTTTTGTTTATAGCGCAAAAACTAAAAACCGCAGAGGTGATTAAATGGGAGCCACATTGCACGACCGCGCAATTGTCAGTTAAAGCGAAGCAGTGCCGAATCACAAAAAGTGGCCTGGTCTTTGACCAGCCAAATGGTCCGGGGCTGAAGTGGTTAAAGTGACACAGTGCCGAATCGCAAAAAGTGGCCTGGTCTTTGGGCAGCCAAATGGTCCGGGGCTGAAGTGGTTAAAGCTGGGGGTATTTAGATGCAGTTTAATACATTCTGAGGGCTGAGGTACTATAAATGACAGACATAAGAACAATAGTAAAAAAAGAACAAGTTGAGGTCCAGTTGGTCAGATCTACCCAGATCTTCTTCCTAAGATACATATTTTTAACAATGCAAAGAAAGAAACAGCATGGGTAACCTACAGCTGGTCACTCTTCTTTTGTGGATACATGCAAAATTGCTTTTGGTAGCTGGATCCAGTCACAGCTGTTATAGAAGAGTGACCATGCACTTGCCTATTTTGTACTTTTCTTTGGATGCCTTTCATCTGGAAGATTCTTCTATACTCTGCAATGTTCCCCATGTATTTTAGGGACCCTGCAACTAAACTTTATTTTACAACAAGACACTCACACATTGCAACCTCAACATTATTCACAATGATGGGAGGTGAGCAACAGACCGATAACAAAGTAAGAAAATTGCTAGAGGTAAGGGCTTGCATTGTCCATAGTGATATCACATGCAGAAGAAGAGGAATTGAGGAAGACTGGTATAGAGAAAATACATTACCTAGTATGTATAAATGTGCTAACTGCATGTAAGCAACTAGATGCTACAAACACATGCACAAACACTGTAACTGCAAAATAAGGATTTCAGGATTGGACCAGCAGTGATGAGAGTGGCTGTCATCCTTTCGTGTGAGATTATGTAGAGCTTGGGAGGTGCACACAGATGAATAACAAAACTACTCAACTACACTCTGGGCTCTGCAGCTTGGAGGTGACAACACCTACCATTGGTGCAATTCCATGACAGTTTGTTTAAGCAATGGTTCCTTCTGGCATATCCCGGCAAGGTATTCTGTAAACACTAAAATCCAACCTTATTTCCAACAATTGCTTCTGAGATATAATGGTTGTCCAGAGAAACTGTAGCCTAGGCTTTTCTTACTATGTGAGAAAAATGATGCCGCTCAATCATTTCTTACGGGTTGAATTCTCTGAGCTTAAAAATAGCTAAACATTTGAAAAAGACACTCGGGAACACAATTACACTTCAGATATTGTATGCCATACCTGCTGCGATTTTCCAGAACTTTCTATTTCTTCGACCTGAAGATCAAATGTAGGTAGGACTGTGAGGCCTTTTTATGAGGAACATAATCACTACCAAGTCAAGGCCTGTCTGTACTGTACAGGCAAGGGCCAATATATATCCCTGTCAAGAAAAGTAGGGAAAATAGAAAAACTAGGGCATTTACCCACAAGCTGCACTACAGTAATTTAAAAGCAATTCACTAGAAAAATCACATTTATTTGGTGTATTTTATAATGTTGTCTAATGTTATGTTGTGTTTACAGTTTAACTGTTATTGCTATTAAACTGTGGATTTTGTGAATACTAGTGAGCAAAAATACTGCTGCTCCGATTTGTCCTGGAAAACTTTATGTTCGTCTTTAATCTTTCTTTTCGCTTTGACAGAATTCATGTTGGAATAAAAACTGCTGAGATGGCTTCAGTGAGGTGTAATCTACTGAGGCTGCCCACCATCACCTTCTGTGCCACGTTCAGTGTTGTTCATGCCCCATCTTTAGGCAGCTTATCAGTTACTTTGCATTTTCACAGCCACCACTTTCAAAAAGTATTCATAGCCACTCTAGCATCATCCTGCCTGTTCATCTCACCTAAGAACAGACTCTTTAGGCTTAGTATTACAGTTTGCTTTAGTGTCTCCCTGCCCAGCCACAACCCACTTTCTACTTTTAAGCCTACTTTTTCAGCAGACCTAAAAATGCTGGGGAAACAACTACATTGCAGAACCATATAGATTTAAACCCCTCCCAAAAGTAATATTGTTTGAAACCCCATAACCTGAAATACTGTCTTTTTGAGGCTACCTTGCTTTCAGCTTCAAAGTCTGTCACTGGCAGCGTATGCAAGACATTTTGAAACAGGAGTGTTAGTGGGCCTAACCACATTTCAGAGATTTAAGGGAACAGATGGCACAACTTCTCCTTTCAAGTGTTCTTATATAAAGAGTAATTATCAATGACAACAGTTTGTTATTTCTTCTCCAAACTTCGACTCTGTACAAAAAGGCACCTATATACATAATTTATAGACAGTTCAAGAATGTAGGGCTTACATACAGGAGGATGCTTGAGGCATGCTCCCTTAACTGTGTACCCATGCGGCTTCACCGAGGTGACGTCCCTAAAAGAGTGCTGTCCCACTCAGTGTGGTGTGCTGAATTTCACCAGACCAGAAGACTGGAAATGCTCTCAGTCCTGAGTACCCTAGGCTGACTCCAGAGATGTCCAGGAGTGTTCATATACTATCCCTACTCAACAGGAACCTGTCCCTAATGCTTGGTCCAGTTCTCCCTCACAAGATCTGCCTGTATCTGAAACTTCCCACATGACACAGCAGAGGTTATATATAATCTCTCAGTTTCAAACAAGGCTGCCCGAATCTTGAAAGAACTCTGTATCCAATCAGACACATGCTCCCTGACAAAAGACACACTGGCGTCATGTTGGAAAAAAGGGAACAACCATTTAAAAATTATTCAAATTAAGGAGCTAAAGACAGGTGGGGGCAATTTGTGGTGAAAAGTGACAACCACATGCCTAACACCCTGTTACAATAGAGCTCCAGTCAACAACAATTTCTCTTTAAAATTCTTGTTAATTTAACCAGTTGCTGCCTGCCCACTGTCAAATGACAGAGGCATAGTGTAGCTCTCGTTCTGGGTGGACATCATATGATGGCACACCTAAATGGCTGCTCCCGCGCGTCCCTGGGGGCACGCAGCGTGGCGATCACGGCTGCGCTATGTTGCTAGGACACGGCTCTTTAACCATGTGATCAGCTGTGTCCAATCTCAGCCGGTCACATGTAAATACAGGAAGTGCCGGTAATCGTCTCTTATCGCCTCACACTGAGATAGTGTGTGGCGAAGAGAGACGATCGGCAGCATCTCCTCACAGGAGACAACAAGACATGTAATCAGGGCACTGATCATCAGTGCCCTGGTTACACTAAAACGCCACCAGTGCCAGCAATCAGTGCCCACCGGTGCCAGCAATCAGTGTCCACCAGTGCCAGCAATCAGTGCCCATTAGTGATGCAAGTCAGTGCTGGCTTTCAGTGCTCATCAGTGCCGCTTATCAGTGCTGGCCATTAATGCCCATCAGTGCCACCCATCCATGCCCATCAGTGCCCATCAGTGCCACCCATCAGTGCTCATCATTGCCGCCTACCCATGCCGCCTATCAGTGCCCACCAGTTCCACCTACCAGTGCCGATCAGGGCCACCTATCAGTGCCGCCTATCGGTGCTCATCAGTGACACACATCAGTGCCACGGATCAGTGTCCATAAGTGTGGCATATTAGTGCCTCCTCATCGATGCCACCTAATCAGTGCCCATAAGTGCCACCTCATCAGTGCCCATTAGTGCAGCCTCAGCAGCGCACATCAGTGAAGGTGAAAAATTACTTATTTACAAAATTTTCTGACAGAAACTAAGAAATGTTATTTATTTTTTTCAAAAATTTTGGTCCTTTTTTTTTAATAAAAAATCCAGCAGAGATTAAATACCACCAAAAGAAAGCTCTATTTGTCTGAAGAAAATTATAAAAATTTCACATGGTTACAGTGTTGCATAACCACGCAATTGTCATTCAAAGTGTGACAGCGCTGAAAGCTGAAAAATGGCCTGAGCAGGAAGGTGGTGAAAGTGCCCAGTATTGAGGTGGTTAAAGATACAAATCAACAAGAGCGCACCAATCCACTGCAATAAAGTAACTTTAATCGGCTAAAGTGCAATAGCAAAAAAATGCACTCACAATGATGGTGAATGCACAGCACTTGTCAGTGGCCCAAATCATAGTCCTCTGAATGGAATCTAAAAGCCTCTGTGCCTTTGCCAGGGTCAGGGCTAGAAAAGCATTTAGGGATGGTTGAAACACCATAGAGAAGCTGGACTTGCTGTTGAAATGCTCTAGGGTGGCATCTTGCAGCTTAGACTTCTCGACCTCCCACTTCTTGAATCAAAGCGAGGTGTCCATCATCAAGGCAACACATTTCAGAATGTAATATCCCTATTTCAAGGCTAATATGCTAGGGCTTCCAGTTATAGCATCCAGTGGGGCGGGATTACTAATGTAACAGTTGTATACATTTTAGTTGGGCAAAATGGGATTATGGGTAAAGATGCTGCATTAATCACAGAAAAACAGAACATTTTACAGCATAGATAATACAATATAGATGAAGAAACACTTTCTTTGCCTATATATTACAAAGGGGGTAGGCCAAGATTTCTGATAGAATTGCCGTATACAAATCTAGCAGGACCAAACTGTAGAAATGGCACATACATCACATGGAAAAAAACACTACAGGACATGAATTAAGAAATGACTTAAATAATTTATCCTGCACCTTCTGTGTACAAATTGTTAAAACATTATATTACTGGAATAAAAGAACGCTTGAGAGGAGCAAAACTCTTTTAAGTATGTATTCTTGATTAACATAACTGCACTGATCATCAAAACTATGAAGTATCGTTTTAGCTCAAGGAGTGATGAGGTCTTCATTCTACATTCATCATCCGTGTTTTTGCTGATAGACTCAAAAAAATTGTAAAGAAGTAAGAAAAATGTTCATTCCTAAAATTTGCTTTTCTCTGTGTGATTTGCAAATGAATTAAAATGCCAGGTTATGTTTAAATACATTATAACCTTTTTTTTCAAATCTCTATAACCTATTAAAGCTATAATTTGGTTCTAACACTGACACATTTTTAACATTGTGATAAAACAGTGATCATGGTTTCAAAATGTCTTTAAACAAATCATGCAAGCTAATTTAAATGTCAGTTGATATGAAGTGACAAAGCAAGTTAATGGTGCAAAACTAAAATGGTCATTATGGTTGTCAACATGTATTGTCCAAACTCATACTAACAATGTTTAGCTTTGGTAAAGAGGACCTGTTGCATATCATGTTAAAGTTGTTAAATAGAGCCCTTGAGAGTATTTTATTTTCTGAAAATTTCACATCTCCTCCAATTTTCTCTCCTACCTCTATCTCTCGCCTTCATTAAAAAAAATATTGTCTACCTAAAAGCTGGAGGTAAAAAATATCATATACATTATTGGGATGGCAATTACTGGGACATAAATGATTGATTTCGGACACACCCAATGACCTGGAATTTTGTTGACTACACCAGCAATAGCAACATATTTCACTAAGATTTACTTGATTTGATACCATAAGGTAAAGGAAAAGAGCGCCTTCTCCTTATCATATATAAGACCATTGCCAAGCAGCTTGGTGAGAGGGTGACAACAGCTGGTGCGATCATTTGCAAATGGAACTACACAGGAGAATCTTGTCACTGGTGTCAAAGCAGCTGGGACCATAGACACCAAGAAAATAATTGGTAACACACTATGCCGTGAAGGACTGAAATCCTGTAGCGCCCGCAAGGTCCTCCTGCTCAAGAAAGCACATGTACAGGCCTGTCTGAAGTTTTCTAATGAACATCTGAATAATTCAGAGGAGAACTGAGTAAAAGTGTTGTAGTCAGTTGAGACCAAAATTGGGCTTATTGGCATCAACTCAACTCACCGTATTTGGAGGAGGAGGAATGCTGGCTTATGACCCCAAGAACACCATCCCCACTGTCAAACATGGAGCTGGAAACATTATGCTTTGGGGGTGTTTTTCTGCTAAGGGGACAGGACAACTTCATTGCATCAAAGGGACGATGGATGGGTCATGTACCGTCAAATCTTGGGTGAGAACCTCCTTCCCTCAGCCAGGGCATTGAAAATGGGTCATGGATGGGTATTCCAGCATGACAATGACCCAAAACACAGGGCCAAGGCAACAAAAGAGTGGCTCAAGAAGAAGCACATTAAGGTCCTGGAGTGGTCTAGCCAGTATTCAGACCTTAATCCCATAGAAAATATGTGGAGGGAGCTGAAGGTTCGAGTTACCAAACATCAGCCTCAAAACCTTAATGACTTGGAGAGGATCTGCAAAGAGGGGTGGGACGAAATCCCTCCTGAGATGTGTGTAAACCTGGAGGCCAACTACAAGCAACGTCTGACCTCTGTGATTGCCAACAAGGGTTTTGCCACCAAGCACTAAGTCATGTTTTGCGAAGGGGTCAAATATTTATTTCACTCATTAGAATGCAAATCAATTTCTAACTTTTTTTAAATGCATTTTTATGGATATTTTTGTTGTTATTCTGTCTCTCGCTGTTAAAATAAACCTACCATTAAAATTGTAGACTGACCATTTCTTTTTCAGTGGACAAATGTACAAAATCAGCAGGGGGATCAAATACTTTTTTCCCTCACTGTATTTAAAATGATAGCAGACTTCATAATTCGTCTAGAAGTCCACATTGCGAAGTGAGCAGACTATATATATGTGGTGGAAGGCACAGTGTGGAAATATGTTATAATAGTATTTAAAGTGACATTATACCTCAGAATCATTCAGAGGTCTAAAATATCGGGTGAGCATACTACATTCACTGGAAGAGGCACATGTGGACATTGCACAGGTGTTTTCTTCAAAATAATTTTGTGAGTCTTTGGAAATTTGTCTGGTTTACATACTGTTTTGAAAACAGTGAGCACTGTGTATTTTTTTTTCTTGCTTAACTACTGAGGTACTCTGGATTGTTAATGAACAGTGGAATGCATGACAAATAGAGAGAAGGTTATCGATTTGGATATATTTATATGAACAAAATGGTATGTGACCGCCTATAATCTAGAGGCCGATTTTAGCGTGTGAGCCTATTTCCAATAGTTTAAGTGAATGTCTTTGTGTAAGCAAGGTATTTTTGAAGGTGGTGCTGTTACAGACTTTGAAAGAAAAAAAAGCTTTAATACAGTAGAAGGGATATATACATCTTTTTTAAAGAGCACTACTATTATATATATTATTTCTGTGGGACTTTATTAAAGACTATATGAAGTGAAATGAAAGTGCTGCTCAGATTATACATTTGCTAATTTTATTTGTTTTATGTGTAATTCACAATGTGTGCTAGCAGCTTAGGGGGAGGGGATGATAGCACAGCCGCGTGGGGATATAACATTTCAATTTTATCAACTGCAGATCAAACAGATCAGTCTAATATGGCAGCTTTATTGAATGTAAAAGATAGGAGGGTTTAGTTCCACTTTAATGTGGTAGTAAACCTTTGAAAGGGAAAATCATCTATAGTGACCATTATAAAAAGGATTAATTCAATAAGCCATTGGTTTTGATTCTGGCTATGCACTCATTCTCCAAAATTACTCTTTGTCTCTTCTGGCTGTTTTCCCGACACCATGCAATCCATGATGTTGCTCATCCCCTCTCTAGCTGATTGGCAACACAAATGTTTAGAGAGGAAGCTCATGCGTGATGCTTCCCAGATTGGCTTTGAAAAAGGGGATAGTGCCACTCCCTGCTATGTGTAATCTCTCTCTGTAGAAAGAATGCCATCACAGCTCACAAAGAATCTGCTCCAGTCCCCAGCACTGAATCTCTCATCTTGTCTCTGCAATGGTTTGAAAGGTAACATTTGTGGATTACTGCAGGAAAGGTATTGTTCCTGAGATACATAATTATGTATTCCTTTACACCATGGGTCTCCAAACTTTCTAAACAAAGGGCCAGTTTACGGTCCTTCAGACTTTAGGGAGGCCGGAGTGTGGCCAGTGGGAGTAGAAAATGCCCAAGCATCAGTGGAAGTAAACAATGCCCCATTGTTGGTTTTAGTAAAAGGAACAGTGCCCTATTGTTGATATCAGTGGGAGGAATAGCACCCCATCCTTGGTGCCAGTGGCAGAAATAGAGCCCCATTATTAGTGTCAGTTGTGGATGGAATAGTGCCTCAGGCTGGGTTCATACTAGTGCGAATTGGATGCAAGTTTGCCCGCATCCAATTCACATGACAGCAGAGTGTACCCAGCTCTCAATGGAGCCGGTTCACACATCTCTGTGGCGGCTGTCCTGTGCATCTTTGACTCCATTTTAGGTCCCAATGCAGGCAAAAATTTGACCCTGATTCATCCCTGAAACGGAGAACAGGGACGCACCAGACCCCTGCTGTGAGCCGCATCTGATTTAAGTGTGAACCCAGCCTCAAGGGCTGGATAGAGGCAAGCAAAGGGCCACATCCGGCCCCAGGACTGCAGTTTGGAGATCACTGCTGTACACCATGCATACAAACTATAGATTCTAAAAGCTGAATGTACATATATGTATATATATATTTTTTAAATCCCCCTGCACCTTTCGCATGCCTTTATTTATAATTTAGTGCACTGACTTTTCACCATGCACATGTCAGTGGAGAGAGGAGTGAGAGAGGCTGACATACAGCATACAGACTGACATGCACACTCCGGGTCTATTTAGCGCATGCTTGTGGTGACCTTTGGGTGTTGACGTAAAGCAGAGAAAATTACTTTTGGTGTCTGCCTACTCTTTTCTTAAAACACCTCAAAAACTTTCACAGATGGGACATCCAGTTAATACAACATTTATATATGTGAGTTAAACCTTCCCCACTTTATTTAAAATAGGTACTTTTAAATACACATAATTTAAGAGACTGCACAAGTCATGCACATCACATTTATCCTTGTAGGTCTAGGCTTAATCTGTAATACACCAAAATGACAAATAGCTTTACTTGCCAAATATTGTTGGTAAGCTGACCCATATTTAAAAACCTTAAAAAAGTGATTTAAGTATCAGATTCCCACTCTATTGATTTCATTGACATGGGGATTTTTTTTTTCTCTTGTTCAAATATTTTATTGAGTATATTTTAATTTAAACAGAAGCAATACTCCTGACAAGAAGTTCAGACCAGAAAAGATCATATAACAAGTTATTATAACAGAACATTTGTCATAAGCAAGTAGGAGGAAGCTAGTTCCATCTAAGTAATGCTATGCAGCGTGTGTTGGAGAGTGGGTAGGCCCTCTCGCTGTTTATGTTAGACCAAGACTAGGCTGCAAATTTAGTCTTAGAGAAAGAGAGAGGTGTACTGGGGGGATAAGGCCACTTCTTGGTCCAACCGAGCTACAGGTGGGTAGCTTTGTGTATTGGAGGGTGGGGTTGGAGACAGTAGGAATTGAAAAAGGTGTGGGAAAGAAGAAGGAAGGGGAGTCTGGGGGGGGCAGAGAGGACCCTAGAGAGGATCATGGCCTGTGCAATCTATAGGTCATGGAAGTAAGAGTGAGTCAGTGAAGTCAGGGGGTAGGTAGTGGGTGATCCAGGGCCTCCACAGTTTTTCATAGGTGGAAACTTTGTCTAGAGGCACAGCCTCAATTTTGGTATGAACCATGGCCTGAGTGATTCTGTGTTTCGTGGCAAGAATGCATAGGGAGGGGGATTTCCAGGCTTTTGCAATGGTCTGTTTGGCTGCTGTAGTGATGAACAGGAGAAGTTTAAATTGACGGCGAGTCCCAGCCTGCATGGGGATTTTTAAAGTGTTGGAGATTCAAGGAGGTTGTGACCTGTCCCAGCCTTGGTATAACAATGACATGCCTCCATCCATAATTTTTGTGGCAAGAAGAATAGAAATTAGAGCGGGACTTTGAATGAGGCATGTCAAGGAGTAGATTACTAGTTCTTTACTGAGAAATACATTTTATGTAATGTCACAGCACCAAATCAGTGGTCCATAATGTCAAAAATATGTCAATATTCAATAATATATACTGAATAGCGTAATCACAAAGAATTTACATAATAACATTCATATAAAAAATATTTAATATAATTAATCACTGGACATGATGGTACAGTCAGTACAAAATAAATCAAAAGATAAACATGATTGGTACAGTTAATACAGAGGTCAATACATAGAAAAATATAGAAGTTTGTTAAAAAAGTTTTTTAAGCATCCATTAGTTGGCAACTCAACGCGTTTCATGGCTTTCAACCAATGGTCAGGAATCAGATGCACATATATACTGAAAAGTTGAAATAATAGGACATCTGTTAGTATATGAAGCCCTCTATATAGGTAAGAAGTAAGTAAAGAGAAACAACCAGTTTCAATAATACTCACAAAAAAACACAGGTTGGTCACAACTCCTATAATGGGATTTGTCGGTGGTCTGGATTATATAGTCTCACCCGGAGTTGAGGCAGAGAACATCCCCCAAAAGATGAACTTCGGACCAGGGGAAAGCAGCAGCCAGAATTACGGTAACACCCCAACATACCACCACGTGGGAATGGGCAAACATACTGCAATGCGCACCCAGTTCTATGGGAAAGGAAGTGAAAATAATTAGGTGTAGGTTGGGAGGGGAAGTGTATATTAGGTGTAGTAAGTGAATGTGGGTGTTGTATCCATAGGTTTATCCAAGGAATGAGTGTATGTAAGTGTACATATGTGTTATTTAAAATAGCCCACGAGGAAACATGGACCAGGTGTGAAAATCTGCAAAAATCGAGCAAAAATCGAATTTATGTGTACCATAGGGGTATGTAGCAACGAAAGACTAAATGGAAAGTGAATGGGAATGAATATAGGTAAGTTACCTGAAATTTGTGTGTGTATGGCTCAGGTTGATCACCTCCCCATGGTGATAACGTGTGGAGTGGACCGGCAATGGCCGCAACTGAAATACCCAAGGTCTGGGACGTGTTCATTTTTAAAGTGTGGTCTGTATGCAGAGATGAGAAAACAAG
Source organism: Rana muscosa (assembly GCA_029206835.1). Classification (NCBI taxonomy): domain Eukaryota; kingdom Metazoa; phylum Chordata; class Amphibia; order Anura; family Ranidae; genus Rana; species Rana muscosa. The sequence continues at coordinate 714,323,462 of CM055118.1, forward strand.
TTTGCCAGGGTCATGATCTAATTTTGATCCAACACGTGATTAATGTTCGACTACGAAAATTGTCAGCGTGGTCCAGTGTGTTATGTTCATTTTGGTTCTTGTCATATTTTTTTCTCTTTACTTCTTTTATTACATAGTTACATAGTAGGTGAGGTTGAAAAAATACACAAGTCCATCAAGTCCAACCTATGTTGTTTCCTGAATAATTGTAGCTCAGTACTAAAAGCGCAGGGACTGTAATCTAGCATAGTTAGAGGGCCGTTTAATAAAATTTATTTTTTATCAAAATAAAACACACAGCTAGCTTACTGATATATTGGAGAATAGCTGAAAGATAATCTGAAAGCATCTTATTGCAAATCAGGTCTCTCTTTCATTAAATAACCCAGTCTACGATTACCATGTAATTTGTGAATAGAATACAGTTATTATCAATATGTTTAGAATGTGTACCTGCACAGGGATGTACATACAATAACATATAAGTCCGTGCTATAAATCGTCTCTGGCAGCCTATGTAAATCAGCCCTTTAATGTGATACGTTTTCTTTCACAAGTTCCACTAGGGCATCTTGCAGTGGAATCAGCTGGTGTTTATATGAATGCTTAAAAGCTCAATATTACTAATAGTAGTCATCATCATCATCATCATTATGATAATTTGCCATCAATCATATTTTGCTAGTGATTGGGTCCGTAATAACTTTGCAACAATCAGATAAGTGGGGAAATAAATCTAGTTCCCTCAATCATGCAATCATAGCACAGCAAATTAGGCTGAATTCCAAGTCACATGACAGATAGAACTAAATCGTTCCTTTGTTATTTTCATCTTGATATCAAAAGGAGATGAGAAAAAAAAAGCGTGCACAAGAAAATAATAATGTTTCCCAGCTCTGTGCAGCATTTTCATTCTGCCACCTTTATTGACCATTTGTAGTATATGCCTATGCTCTTTACATTATGAGGTGAGATATTGATTTTGTTTTGTTTGTTGTAACTCTTTTCTGCTTTTGGAAGCTTGACATATGTTGTGTGATATTCAATTTGAAATGTTGTAAAGAAGATTAAACTGTTCTCTCTTAACAAGATTTTCTGGAGTATTACCTAAATGACCAACCAGGGACCAATGAAAACAACATGCTTATTTCATACCATAAGTAATAAGTGAAGCAGGGACCTCTGTTTATCCAACAGAAGCCTTTTTTTTTATTTAAAATATATAATATGATATAATTTCTATTAAAGGATTAATATTTTTCACATGCCTTAAAAAGAATTAACCCCCCCCAAAGTATTAGGACAACTTGTACAAAGAAGAGGGAATGTCAGCAATGACAAAGAGTAAAACAACTGTAGTAATTCCAGGTTTCTAACATATGTATTAGACTAATACTAGAGTATCCACATGGGACACAAGGAGAGAGGCACCTCTAAGTGCAATAGTGTTGACACAAGCTTTTATTTTTAAATACACTGAATAAACTCACATTTGGTAGATAAATTACAGGCGTAGCAAGGTGGGTGATCAATCTGTCAGGATGACGGTCTCAGCAGTGGGTCACAAATAAGTCCTGGCTCTGCGGTGAATGGCAGGAGTGTCACTGATGATGGAACAGCCGGCTTCCGGGGACAGCAATCCTGGAAAAATTCAGAGCGAGGCCTGGAGCGCGTGGAGAGCCAGACTGCGAGAGATTACGTCATCAAAGTAGGACGCGTTTCGTGAGCGTGCGCACTTGCGATGTCCTGGCAAGTCGCGCTCCTTTTTCAACATGACGTCAGAGCCAGGACTTATTTGTGACCCACTGCTGAGACAGTCATCCTGACAGATTGATCCCCCACCTTGCTACGCCTGTAATTTATCTACCAAATGTGAGTTTATTCAGTGTATTTAAAAATAAAAGCTTGTGTCAACACTATTGCACTTAGAGGCGCCTCTCTCCTTGTTTCCAACAGCTATCCCTGAACATGGTTTCTGTTCACCTATGAAGGCAGCCCTGGGCACTGTGGACTTTTTTAACCCCTGTTTAACCCTCCTTACACCCTGTTGTGTACAGACAGACTTTGAAAGACTTTTACATGGATGTTTTTATGAATTCTATTTTAGATGTTATACTATTAATGTATTGTTTATTAGTTGTTCTGGGTACTATACATGTTTTTTGGGTTTTTTTTGCGCCGTCACTTGTCGTATATCCACATGGGACTCCTATGTTTATGGTGAAGAACATATAGCTGACTCGATAACTGAAAAATGTCCGGCCCTAAAGTAGCAAAGCAACCCCAAACCACAACATCCCCACCACAGTTGGTTCAAGGTTCTTATGATTTTGCTTTACACCAAATATGTCCACTCTAAAGCCCCATACACACGATCAGACTTCCATCTGACATTTCCGTGGATTTTGGTCCGAAGGGGCGTTGGCCGTGAACTTGGTAAGCATACACACGGCAGAACTTTTTCAGCCAACATTCACCAAATCACGTGGTTTTTCACCTCTTTACCGCCATCCTTTGGGCAACTTCTGCTATTGTTGTCTGATCTTTAGCATTGGTTCGGAGCATGCGTGTTTGTACTTTGGACTTTAGTCCGATGGACTTGTGTACACACGATCGGATGATGCTCCATCTGACATTTGTTGTCGGAAAGTTTGAGAGCATGCACAGCGAACATTTGTCTGTTGAAAAACCGGAAACAACTGTCCGATGGAGCATACAGGCGGTCGGATTGTCTGATAAAACACGTCCATCGGACTGTTGTTGTCGAAAAGTCCAAACGTGTGTATGGGCCTTTACTGCGGGCAAACAACCCTACTTTTGAAAAATCAGTCCACAACATATTATTTCAGGAGGCCAGGTCTTTGCATGTGTACTCAATGGCAAACTATAGTCCAGCTCTAATTTTTCATTTTTGGCAGCAAAGGCTTTTTTGACACACCTCTCATACAGGTTTAATTGGTGCAATCTCTTTCTTGCAACATTGAGCACCAACTGTTGCAAGAGTTATCTGCAGATCCTGCAAAGAAAATTTGGAGTACTAGGATAATTCTATTAGCATCAAATAGTCAGCTCTTGAGCTTCATTTTCTAAGCAGGCCAATGCTGGAATAATTGGCAGTTGCTTGATATCATTGCCACTTTTATTTTTCTTAGAGAAGATTGAATGGATCTAAATCTTTTGGTAATCTTTTTAAAATACTTTGCAGACTCATAGGTATCCACAACCTTTCTGAATGCCCTTTCATCTTGCCATGTCACACAACTCACATCAACTGCAAACTAAACCACAGATCCTAGATATCTGAAGTTAAAATAAGACAAGTTCCACATGCATGCTCCCTAAAGAGATTCTAATCATGGGCACCTAATCTGAAACACCTGTTTCTAATTTTATGACTTGTAGGAGTGTATTTTCCTTTTCAGCCTGACAAATCTGCATTTCCATTAACTTAAATTATCTGAGCAAATACACCATATTAATTGTATGTGTCATTTGTTGAAGTGTATCACCATTTTCTGTAGAACCTCTTTGAATAAAGATCTAATATTTGACTATTCAAATGTAGCGCCCTGTTCCTATTGAATAGGGGCTATCTGTACATTTTATTTTATCTGAGCTGTAGATAGCTCAAAGTGATTATGTAAAGTTAATTTGCTTCTGTTCCAGTTTGGCTGTGTTGTGCACATTTCTCACTGGCCAGTGGGTGTCGTTGTAACTACAGGCAAGTGTGAGAGATACAGCAAGCCGAGTGCATTGACTGTTCTTTCCCAGAAACAGCCCAGTGGGCATGTTCTTACTGCTGTGCATTCTGGGAGAGGATATTTAACCACTTAAGCCCCGGACCATTTGGTAGCTAAAGGACCAGAGGTGAATTCAGAATTTTGCACTGCGCTGCTTTAACTGTAAATTGTGCGGACATGCAATGTTGTACTGAAACGAAATTTGCGTCCTTTTCTTCCCACAAATAGAGCTTTCTTTTATTGGTATTTGATTGCCTCTGCGATTTTTATTTTTTGCGATATAAACGGAAAAAGACCGAAAATTTTGAAAAGAAATGATATTTTCTACTTTTTGTTATAAGAAAAATCGAATAAACTCAATTGTAGTCATACATTTAGGCCAAAATGTATTCAGCCACATGTTTTTAGTAAAAAAAATGTCAATAAGCGTATATTTATTGGTTTGCGCAAAGTTATAGCGTCTACAAACTAGGGTACATTTTCTGGAATTTACACAGCTTTTAATTTATGACTGCCTATCTCATTTCTTGAGGTGCTAAAATGGCAGGGCAGTACAACCCCCCCCCAAATGACCCCATTTTGGAAAGTAGACACCCCAAGGAAATTGGTGAGAGGCATGTTGAGCCCAGTGAATATTTTTTTTTTGTCCCAAGTGATTGAATAATGACAAAAAAAAAAAAATTACAAAAAGTTGTCACTAAATGATATATTGCTCACACATGCCATGGTTATATGTGGAATTGCACCCCAAAATACATTCTGCTGCTTCTCCTGAGTACGGGGATACCACATGTGTGGGACTTTTTAGGAGCCTAGCCACGTACGGGACCCCGGAAACCAAGCACCGCCTTCAGGATTTCTAAGGGCGCAAATTTTTGATTTCACTCCTCACTACCTATCACAGTTTCGAAGGCCATAAAATTCCAAAATAGCACAAAACCCCCCCAAATGACCCCATTTTGGAAAGTAGACACCCCAAGCTATTTACTGAGAGGCATGATTAGTCCATGGAATATTTTATATTTTGCCACAAGTTGCGGGAATATGACAAACTTTATTTTTTTTGCACAAAGTTGTCACTAAATGATATATTGCTCACACATGCCATGGGCATATGTGAAATTACACCCCAAAATACATTCTGCTGCTTCTCCTGAGTATGAGGATACCACATGTGTGGGACTTTTTGGGAGCCTAGTCGCGTACGGGACCCCAAAAACCAAGCACCGCCTTCAAGGTTTCTAAGGGCATACATTTTTGATTTCACTCCTCACTACCTATCACTACCTATCACAGTTTTGAAGGCCATAAAATGCCAAGATGGCACAAAACCCCCCCAAATGACCCCATTTTGGAAAGTAGACACCCCAAGCTATTTGCTGAGAGGCATGTTGAGCCCATTGAATATTTTTTTTGTCCCAAATGATTGAATAATGACAAAAAGAAAAAAAAAAGAAAAAATGTACAAAAAGTTGTCACTAAATGATATATTGCTCACACATGCCATGGTTATATGTGGAATTTCACCCCAAAATACATTCTGCTGCTTCTCCTGAGTACGGGGATACCACATGTGTGGGACTTTTTGGGAGCTTAGCCGGGTACGGGCCCCAAAAACCAAGCACCGCCTTCAGGCTTTCTAAGGGCGTAAATTTTTGATTTCACTCCTCACTACCTATCACAGTTTCGAAGGCCATAAAATGCCAAAATAGCACAAAATCCCCCCAAATGACCCCATTTTGGAAACTAGACACCCCAAGCTATTTACTGAGAGGCATGTTCAGTCCATGGAATATTTTATATTTTTCCACAAGTTGCGGGAATATGACAAACTTTGTTTTTTTTGCACAAAGTTGTCACTAAATGATATATTGCTCACACATGCCATGGGCATATGTGAAATTACACCCCAAAATACATTCTGATGCTTCTCCTGAGTACGGGGATACCACATGTGTGGGACTTTTTGGGAGCCTAGCCGCGTACGGGACCCCAAAAACCAAGCACAGCCTTCAAGGTTTCTAAGGGCATAAATTTTTGATTTCACTCCTCACTACCTATCACAGTTTTGAAGGCCATAAAATGCCAAGATAGCACAAAACCCCCCAAAATGACCCCATTTTGGAAAGTAGACACCCCAAGGAAATTGCTGAGAGGCATGTTGAGCCCATTGAATTTTTTTTGTCCCAAGTGATTGAATAATGACAAAAATAAAAAAATAAAATAAAAATGTACAAAAAGTTGTCACTAAATGATATATTGCTCAAACATGCCATGGTTATATGTGGAATTGCACCCCAAAATACATTTGGTTGCTTCTCCTGAGTACGGGGATACCACATGTGTGGGACTTTTTGAGAGCCTAGCCGCGTACGGGCCCCCGAAAACCAAGCACCGCCTTCAGGATTTCTAAGGGCACAAATTTTTGATTTCACTCCTCACTACCTATCACAGTTTTGAAGGCCATAAAATGCCAAGATAGCCCAAAACTCCCACAAATGACCCCATTATGGAAAGTAGACACCCCAAGCTATTTGCCGAGAGGCATGGTGAGTATTTTACAGCTCTCATTTGTTTTTGAAAATGAAGAAAGACATATATATTTTTTTTTCTTTTTTCAATTTTTAAAACTTTGTGACAAAAAGCGAGATCTGCAAAATACTCAACATACCTCTCAGCAAATAGCTTGGGGTGTCTACTTTCCAAAATGGGGTAATTTGGGGGGGGGGGTTTGTGCCATCTGGGCATTCCATGGCCTCCGAAACTGTGATAGGCAGTGAGGAGTGAAATCAAAAATTTACACCCATAGAAATCCTGAAGGCGGTGCTTGGTTTTCGGGGTCCTGTACGCGGCTAGGCTCCCAAAATGTCTCACACATGTGGTATCCCCGTACTCAGGAGAAGCAACAGAATGTATTTTGGGGTGCAATTCCACATATAACCATGGCATGTTTGAGCAATATATAATTTAGTGACAACTTTTTGTAATTTTCTTTTTTTTTTCTTTTTGTCATTATTCAATCACTTGGGAAAAAAAAAAAAAAATATTCAATGGGCTCAACATGCCTCTCAGCAAATAGCTTGAGGTGTCTACTTTCCAAAATGGGGTCATTTTGGGGGGGTTTGAACTGTCCTGGCATTTTATGCACAACATTAGGAAGCTTATGTCACACATCATCCACTCTTCTAACCACTTGAAGACAAAGCCCTTTCTGACACTTTTTGTTTACATGAAAACATTTTGTTTTTTGCAAGAAAATTATGTTGAACCCCCAAACATTATATATATTTTTAAAGCAAAGGCCCTACAGATTAAAATAGTGGGTGTTGCATTTTTTTTTTCCACACAGTATTTGCGCAATGATTTTTCAAACGCATTTTTTGGGGGAAAAACACACTTTTTTTATTTTTAATGCACTAAAAAACACTATATTGCCCAAATGTTTGATGAAATAAAAAAGATGATCTTAGGCCGAGTACATGGATACCAAACACGACATGCTTTAAAATTGCGCACAAACGCGCAGCGGCGAGAAACTACATTCATTTTTAAAAGCATTTAAAAGCCTTTACAGGTTACCACGTTAGATTTACAGAGGAGGTCTACTGCTAAAACTACTGCCCTCGATCTGACCTTCGCGGTGATACCTCACATGCATGATGCAATTGCTATTTACATATGACGCTAGACCGACGCTTGCGTTCGCCTTTGCGCAAGAGCAGGGGGTGCTTTTTTTTTTTTTTTTTTTTTATTATTTATTTTGCTTTTTTATTTTATGTTTAAATTGTTCCTTCCAGATTTTTTTTTTTTAATCATTTTTATTGTTATCTCAGGGAATGTAAATATCCCCTATGATAGCAATAAGTAGTGACAGGTACTCTTTTTTTGAAAAAAAATGGGGGGTTAGACCCTAGATCTTTCCTCTGCCCTCAAAGCATCTGACCACACCAAGATCGGTGTGATAAAATGCTTTCCCAATTTCCCAATGGCGCTGTTTATATCCGGGGGGCATTCCCTCCCACTGCTTGTAAAAGCAGTCCAGAGGCTAATTAGCCACTAGGATTGCTTTTACATGAAAGCCGACCGCTGGCTGAAAAGAATGATACCTGCAGGCATCAATCTGGTATAACCATTCAAAGTCCAGCAACATACCAGTACGTTGCTGGTCCTTGTTGGACATGTATTGTAATCTTTTTTTTCATGCAGCCTGTTGGCTGAACGAAAAAAAGAGATTGATCGGTGGGTATGCCCACCATTAGAATACCTCCCTTCATCCACCCACTTCTAATGATGGGCATATATGCCGAAGCATGGGGGCATCCTCCCGCAAAAAAGTTATGCCGCGTACACACGGTCTGACTTTTCCACGGGCAAGCCTTCGTCGGAATTTCGACCGTATGTACGCGGCATAAAAGGTTATGCCGCGTACACACGGTCAAACTTTTCCACGGGCAAGCCTCCGTCGGAATTTCGACCGTATATACGCGGCATTAGGAGCAAAATCGCTCCTCCGCCCCTGCTGCCCCCATGCTTCGGCATATATGCTCTTTTTTTAACTGTGGTGGTGAAATCACCTCCTACAGCGTTGGAGTCACGGCTTTATGTATCATGGGAGCAAACGCTGTTGCTGTCAAGATAAATAAATCCGCGATGCAACTGAATGGCGTACCTGCTAAGCAAATGATGGTTAACATTAAAACAAAGTAACATTACAGTACAACAGTAAGACCTTACCATACCATACCTGCAAAGCAAATACCAAAACAAAACCTAGTAAAAAATAAAACATTTTTTTAACGCAACCTGTGCCTAAAATATATATATACCGAAGCATGGGGGCGTCCTCCCGCAAAAAAGTTATGCCGCGTACACACGGTCGGACTTTTCCACGGGCAAGCCTTTGTCGAAATTTCGACCATATGTACGCGGCATAAAAGGTTATGCCGCGTACACACAGTCGGACTTTTCCACGGGCAAGCCTCCGTCGGAATTTCGAACGTATATACGCGGCATTAGGAGCAAAATCGCTCCTCCGCCCCTGCTGCCCCCATGCTTCGGCATATATGCTCTTTTTTTAAACTGTGGTGGTGAAATCACCTCCTACAGCGTTGGAGTCACGGCTTTATGTATCGTGGGAGCAAACGCTGTTGCTGTCACGATAAATAGATCCGCGCTGCAACTGAATGGCGTACCTGAAAACAAAAAATTACATACCTGAAAAGCAAGCATGATAAAACATTGCAGAATAGAATACAGTAAAAAAGAGCAGAACAATAGAGAGAGAGAGAGAACAATAAAACGACAACTATTTTTGGTTTTTTTATTTTATATTTTTTTGTGTTTTGTTTTTTACGTTTTTTTTATTTATTTTTTACACTTTTTTTTGTAACTTTACCAACTGTAATGGTTCGGGTCTCTCAAAATGTAATGGCATCTTGGGAGACCCTGTGTAAGTGTGTCCTAGTCTGTGAAATGCTGTACCCTACACTAAAACTTCACTTTTGAGTGGTAGCGATCAAAACATTCACCAAGGCAAAGACCAGGTTTGTCAGGACAGAGTGGACAAAAAACACGGGTGTCACGCCTAAATCCGCGCTTGCTACAGACACGACATCTTTTTTGGGGGGTTCGTTGGGTAGGGGTACTCGGGAGGGCATACGGATAATGCCTCTCATGCAGCCGGTTTACTGCATTTGGTAGGGGATGGTGAGGTGCAGAACCGCCTGGATACAGGAGTTCTGTGACTATCTCATTCTGGAATTTTAGAAGAGATAACGTCCCGCCTGAAGCTCTGTATAGCACATGAGCATTCAGCAAAGCCAATTGGAATAAGGATAGAGACACTTTTTTGTACCAGCGTCTCGCCTTACGGTCAATTAGATACGGCGCCATCAACTGGTCGTTGAGGTCCACCCCTCCCATATTTTTGTTATATTCGTGGACACAGAGGGGTTTCTCCACAACACCAGTCGCCGTACGAATTTGGACTGTCGTGTCTGCATGAAGGGAGGTAAGAAGGAAAACATTCTTATTGTCCCTCCACTTCATAGCGAGCAAGTTATTACACTTCACGCAGGCTCTCTCCCCCAGCCTAAGACGGGCATCTACAAGCCGCTGGGGAAAGCCCCGGCGATTAGGTCGCACGGTGCCACATGCTCCAATCTGATGATCAAACAAGTGACTAAACAGTGGCACGCTTGTGTAATAATTGTCCACATACAAGTGGTACCCCTTTCCGAATAAGGGTGACACCAATTTCCACACTATCTTGCCAGCGCTCCCTATGTAATCCGGGCAGTTGACCGATCTCAACCTGAATATCTTTTCCCTCATAAACCATAAAGCTCCATACATAGCCTGTTGCCCTGTCACAGAACTTATAGAGCTTGACCCCGTATCTGGCACGCTTGCTGGGAAGGTACTGCTTGAAAGCCAAGCGGCCAGAAAATTTAATCAGGGACTCATCAACGCAGACAACTTGATCGGGAATAAACAAGGCTGCAAAACGTTCGTTGAAGTGGTTTATGAGGCGCCGAATTTTATAGAGCCGGTCGTACTCAGGGTCCCCACGTGGACGACAAAGTTCATTGTCGTTGAAGTGCATGAACCGCAAAATCTGCTCGTATCGTGTCCTGGGCATGGAGGCAGAGAACACGGGCATGTGGTCAATTGGGTGCGTGGACCAATAAGCACGCAATGACGGGAATTTATGTGTGCCCATGTTGAGGGAAAGGCCCAGAAAGGTCTTAAATTCGGAAACCGTAATTGGTTTCCAATCTTTGGCAATTTTAGGCAACTGGGGGTTAGCGGCGATGAATTGACCAGCATACAAATTACTCTGGTCCACAATAGATCTATAGAGATCTTCCGTGAAAAACAGCGAATAATAATCGATTGGCATAAAATCAGCTGTTTCCACCTGAATACCGGGTTGGGCAGTGAATGGGGGAAGTACGGGTTCTGCAGAAGCGGTGGGGGCCCAATCAGGATAGGCGAATTCTGCAGGAAGGGCACTATGGGCACGACGGGCCTGCCTTTGTCTTCTTGGTGGCAGCGGGACACTACTTGTGCTTGCCACCTCGCCAGCTTGAACTGCACTTATGGGACTCGCCACGTCACCACGTGATACTGCAGTGCTGGATGTACGCCCAGGCTGTACTAGGCCGCTGGTGCTTGCCAATTCACCAGAAGGAATAGCGGCGCTAGTACTACTCTGCTCCATGATACGAGAGCCCTGCGGTTCTTGCTCCTCAACAACCTCAGAAGATCGGGATCGGGTACCCCTGACCTTAGCAGGGACCTCAACTTCATCGTCAGAGCTATCTGACGTGGGGCCGCTGACATCACTGTCTTCTACAGGAAGATATTCTGAGCCTGAATCTGACAGATACGTGACCTCCTCTTCACTATCTGTCATGCTCAGAATCTCGTAGGCCTCTTTACTAGTGTACCTTCGACTTGCCATTTTGGGCTCTAAATTTAGGGGTACACTAGTAAGATTCACAGGTAAAAAAAGCACCTGACTGTCACCAAATGTATCAAACGCTACCAAATAAACTGTTAGCGATCGCAGGGATCAGGACTGTCTCTGCGAACGCTGCAGTTATGTGTGTTGTGTTTGGTAAGTGACAGTGATCGATCGATACTGCACTTGGGTGGGCTGGGCTGGGCTGGGCTGGGCGGAGGGGCTAAACGCAGGTACTAGCAGGTATCTGGGCTGGTCCCGCTAACACTGCGTTTTTGGGAACCCTAAACCACTGGGGACGCTAGTATAGATCTGATCAGATACTATACCACTAAGGGAGGTGTATGCTTTGCGCGTGGGTGTTAGCGTTACTGGCACTAACCTAAAGCTGCCTGGGGCGACGCAGACCCTCTCTGGCGCTAAAACCTAATTGATATCACCCGCCGGGTGATCAGGGGGTTAAACCTTTATTGGGTTATATACGGCGGGTGCCCTGATGCTATAGAAAAGCAAACTAACCAACCAGCATCACCTGTAACCTTTATATTGTGATCACTGGTGAAAGGGTTAACTAGGGGCAATCAGGGGGTTAAAACCTTTATTAGGTTAAATATGGGGGTACCCGACGCTATATAAAAACCTGACGGGTTACCTAAATAACGAAATAACTCACTGGGTAACCAGTGTCACCAGTGACGCTTATACGGTGATCACTGGTGAAAGGGTTAACTCTAGGGGCAATCAGGGGGTTAAAATAATATATGGGGGTACCTGACGCTAATAAAAACCTGCGGCGAACCTAAAAATAATTAACTGCCTATCTAGGACACCAGCGACAAGAAAAAAGCGATCGGAAAAACGATCGCTTAGTGACGCTGGCGTTAGGGGGTGAAAGGGTTACCTGGGGGGCGATCAAGGGGTTAAACCTATATTAGGGGGGGTTAGGGGGCTACCTTGGACCTAAAGGGGCCTAATCCTAACTGCTCTGCAACTTTTTACAATCACAAATGACACTGATTGCAGTGATCAGTAAAAAAATGCTCACTGCAAACGGTGCACTGTGACTGGGGGTACTGGGGGTGATCTGGGGGTGATCTGGGGGTGACTGGGGGGTGATTTGTGTGCCTACGTGTACTGGTGTCAGTGGGCTGTTGGTGCACTTACTGTGAGATGTCTTCTCTCCTCGCGCCGGATCGAAAAGACCGACACGAGGAGAGATGACATCACTTCCTCTGCCTGTGTTTACATTACAGGCAGGGGAAGCTCTCTCATTCGCCGGGAGCGATCGAGAGGGGGTGGCCGGAATCGAACGGCCGTCCCCTCATGCCGGATCGCTCCCGAACACATAACCACCGCTCACTGTACAGAAGGGGGGTCCGATCGGACCCCCCAACTATACAAAGGCGATCACGTACATATACGTGATTCTGCCTGTCGGTGCCATTCTGCCGACGTATAATTACAGTGGGCGGTCGTTAAGTGGTTAAGGGACAGACGCCATGTTTTCAGTCTCTTCTACCCTGGGTCTCTTCTATCCAGGAGCCTGTTGGCTCTCTCTGCCTCGTGGCCCTTCAGGCCTGAGGCTGTGCTACTACAAGTAGGCCCAGAAGTCTGTCTGGGGCCTACTTAACTGAAGGTGGTCCTGTGCTGTCTGTCCTGTGGGAAGAAGCCACTCAAGCGGAGAAGATTTCAGGGGAGGACCTTGCTGGAGAGAACCGAGCTGAAGGCTGGTTTCTCAGGAAGGGCCTGGTGACTCGTTTGGAGGATGCACCCAAGTTAACCTACCTCACAGTACTGCCGGATGGCTTAAAGGTTCTGGTACTGTGCAGCTGACCTACAACTAACTGACTGCTGGTTACACAATCCTGTGGCAGAGGATTATCCAGGAGTTTTCTCTTATCGATCGCAGAAGCCCTGTACACACGATCGGATATCCTATGGATTCTAATCCGATGGTTTTTTCCATCGGAAATCCGATGAAACTGTCTTCCATCAGTCTTGCACACACACCTTTAGTCAAAAAACCGACTGTTTCAAACGCGGTGACGTAAAACACTCAGATGAGCCGAGAAAAATTAAGTTCAATGCTTCTGAGCATGCGTCGACTTGATTCTGAGCATGCGTGGGTTTTTTATCCAATGAAGTTCCCCACAGACGATAGTAATTTGCTATTGGTTTTTTAACAATCGGATAAATTTAAAACATGTTCTATTTTTAAACACCGATGGAAAAAAGACCGATGGGGCCCATACACGATCGGTTTGTCCGATGAAAACAGTCCATTGGACTGTTTTCATCTGTAAAACCTATCATGTGTACACGGCTTAAGTCTGTGGCAGAGACTTTGTTGGTGCTTCATACCGGCTGCTAGGTCGGTGTGAGAGGCATATCCGGTTGTCGCAAGATCCAGAGACAGAAAGCTGTTTGTCCTCTGGATTCAAGAACCTCATCAGTGATCAGAATTAAGGTATCTGAACTTCCCCTAACCCTCTATCCTTTTGCTGCTGCAAGTTCCTTTTATAAAGCATTGGAAAAAGACTGAAGTGACTGGCACTCACATCTTTCTAACATAGACTCTTAGTTCTGGGACGGTGAAATGTGGGGTAACGGCAGGACCCAAATTTAATCCAGCAGCCCTCTAGGGGGTATCGCTACACAAATAAGATGAAAAAGTCCTCAATGTCCATAGGTTGCACTTAGGTTTTCAAATGGTACGTCATATTTAGGGATGAGCCGAACACCCCCCTGTTCGGTTCGCACCAGAACCTGCGAACAGCCAGAATGTTTGCGTGAACTTTAGAACCCTATTAAATACAATGGACTCGAACGTTTGAAATCAAAAGTGCTAATTATAAAGTCTAATATGCAAGTTATTGTCCTAAAAAGTGTTTGGGGACCCGGGTCCTGCCCCAGGGGACATGTATCAATGCAAAAAAAGGTTTTAAAAACTGCAGTTTTTTCGGGAGCAGTGATTTTAATAATGCTTAAAGTGAAACAATAAAACTGTAATATTCCTCTAAATTTCGTACCTAGGGTGTGTGTATAGTATGCCTGTAAAGTCGCGCTTGTTTCACTTGCTTAGAACTGTCCCTGCACAAAGTGTCATTTCTGAAGGAAAAAAAGTCATTTAAAACTCACTCGCGGCTATAATGAATTGTCGGCTCCCGGCAATACATAGAAAAGTCATTGATAAAAATAAAAAAAAAAGCGTGGGGGTCCCCCCAATTTCAATTACCAGGCCCTTCAGGTCTGGTTTGGATTTTAAGGGGAACTCCACCCCAAATTAAAAAAAAAAATGGCGTGGACGTTCCCCAAAAATCCATACGAGACCCTTTATCCGAGCACGCAACCTGGCAGGCCGCAGGAAAAGAGGGGGGGGGGAGAGAGCGCCCCCCTCCTGAACCGTACCAGGCCACATGCCCTCAACATGGGGAGGATTTCCCCATGTTCATGGGGACAAGGGTCTCATCCCCATAACCCTTGCCCATTGATTGTGGGGGTCTGCGGGCAGGGGGCTTATCGGAATCTGGAAGACCCCTTTAACAAAGGGGATCCCCAGATCCCAGCCCCCCCCATGTGAATTGGTAAGGGGTACATTGTGCCCCTACCATTTCACGAAGAAAGTGTAAAAAAACAAACCAAAAAAAAAACACACAGACACCTTGGAAAAGTCCTTTATTAAAAAAAAACAAAAACAAAAAAAAACAACAACATTCCAGCGATGAAATCCAGTGTCACACGGCGATCCGATGTCCAGCGCTGTCCACACAAAACGTCATTGGCTGAGCCTGAGCGGACCTGATGGGGAACTTCCTCCGCAGTGTATTAAATGAATAGACCCGCCCCTTCTAAAGTTCCCCATCAGGTCCGCTCAGCCAATGACCTAGGTGTATACAACACTGGGGAGAGCAAAGCTTGGGACTTTTGAAGGGGACGTGAGGAGAGTTCACGTTCCCATCCTTGGAACATATGATAGGAGGGGGGAAGTTTGGGACTTTAGATGAGGCGTACATGGTGGGACCAGACAAATTCACATAGGTGCAAACATATGTATGTTTATTGGACCAATGATCGACATGGTATGAGAAAAACGTAGTTGCATACATACACCAGGGGTAATGTTCTAGTACAAACATGATAAACAGCATATATAACAACATGGCACATCAGGTGATACAATAATAACATGTCCTTCATGTAATGAAAGTGAACTAAAATATCAACAGAGGGTAAAACCATCTAAAAATGATCAATGTGTGTTGGATGCATCAGAGTAAGGCTTGACGCGTTTCATGGACTTGTGTCCACTCCTCAGGAGCCAAGTGCATCCATGTTCTATAAAAAAGAAAGAAACAGTAGATACCCAGATGATATAATTAGATTGCCCGGATAAGGGATGAACAACAAAAATGTATATAAATGTTAAAAATTGGGATGTGACTGGCCATGCCAAAGGGTACTCACATATGACCCAGAGGTTGTGTCCATATAGAAGCACAGGTCAGGGACAGGCCAATCAAGTCTAGCCCGGGAGCAGAGAGGGGGACCCAATGGGAAATCCGGAGAAACGCACACCATCTCTCATGAGTAGATCGAATTTCTGTAGTATAAGGAATAAATACTAATGGATATCTATGGTAATGAACGTCAAAGGAGTAAACTGAAAGTAACTGGTGACCCAGAGCTATAGTGTTAAGATGGGTTTACCTGGTTAGGTCCAACGAGAGTACAAAGCCCAATGGGAACAGGGAGGTCTGGATGTAACTACTGCTATGCTGACTCAACAGCAGAGTGTGGATAGATGGGGAATGGAGCGCGGCCCCAGGAAGCCCCCAAACTCCCCCTCAGCATCACGCTGGCACGACAATGCAGGAGAGACGTCACGGCTGGAAGCCTGTGTGTCTCACCGCATGTCAGCCAAGTTTGTATGCCGGACGCGTGCGTGACTGACCGTCAGTCAAGACGTCACACGCACAGCGCCAGGGGCGTGATGCCGATGCGCGGTGACAACGCCCCCACACACACATCCAAGTGACGTGGAGGGGAGGAGGAAGGGAGGGCGCAACAGCGCGCATCACAGCTCCCAGGTAAACAGGCATGAGCCAACCCCCCGGCCGTGGATCAAAAGGAGCACAAAAAGGGGGCTGCAAAGTGTAAGAAAGTACAAAACTAGATGAATATATATGGTGGATGCAAACTGGGTTCTAATTCTGACATGAGGAATTATGGTCTGACACACTTAAGGTCAGCCATAAGAAAATGTAAGGTCCCACCGTGTAGTACACCTCCATCCCTATTTCGCGATACAACACTGGGGAGAGCAAAGCTTGGGACTTTTGAAGGGGACGTGAGGAGAGTTCACGTTCCCATCCCTGGAACATATGATAGGAGGGGGGAAGTTTGGGACTTTAGATGAGGCGTACATGGTGGGACCAGACAAATTCACATAGGTGCAAACATATGTATGTTTATTGGACCAATGATCGACATGGTATGAGAAAAACGTAGTTGCATACATACACCAGGGGTAATGTTCTAGTACAAACATGATAAACAGCATATATAACAACATGGCACATCAGGTGATACAATAATAACATGTCCTTCATGTAATGAAAGTGAACTAAAATATCAACAGAGGGTAAAACCATCTAAAAATGATCAATGTGTGTTGGATGCATCAGAGTAAGGCTCGACGCGTTTCATGGACTTGTGTCCACTCCTCAGGAGCCAAGTGCATCCATGTTCTATAAAAAAGAAAGGAACAGTAGATACCCAGATGATATAATTAGATTGCCCGGATAAGGGATGAACAACAAAAATGTATATAAATGTTAAAAATTGGGATGTGACTGGCCATGCCAAAGGGTACTCACATATGACCCAGAGGTTGTGTCCATATAGAAGCACAGGTCAGGGACAGGCCAATCAAGTCTAGCCCGGGAGCAGAGAGGGGGACCCAACGGGAAATCCGGAGAAACGCACACCATCCCTCATGAGTAGATCGAATTTCTGTAGTATAAGGAATAAATACTAATGGATATCTATGGTAATGAACGTCAAAGGAGTAAACTGAAAGTAACTGGTGACCCAGAGCTATAGTGTTAAGATGGGTTTACCTGGTTAGGTCCAACGAGAGTACAAAGCCCAATGGGAACAGGGAGGTCTGGATGTAACTACTGCTATGCTGACTCAACAGCAGAGTGTGGATGGATGGGGAATGGAGCGCGGCCCCAGGAAGCCCCCAAACTCCCCCTCAGCATCACGCTGGCACGACAATGCAGGAGAGACGTCACGGCTGGAAGCCTGTGTGTCTCACCGCATGTCAGCCAAGTTTGTATGCCGGACGCGTGCGTGACTGACCGTCAGTCAAGACGTCACACGCACAGCGCCAGGGGCGTGATGCCGATGCGCGGTGACAACGCCCCCCGCCCCCACACACACACACACATCCAAGTGACGTGGAGGGGAGGAGGAAGGGAGGGCGCAACAGCGCGCATCGCAGCTCCCAGGTAAACAGGCATGAGCCAACCCCCCGGCCGTGGATGAAAAGGATCACAAAAAGGGGGCTGCAAAGAGTAAGAAAGTACAAAACTAGATGAATATATATGGTGGATGCAAACTGGGTTCTAATTCTGACATGAGGAATTATGGTCTGACACACCTAAGGTCAGCCATAAGAAAATGTAAGGTCCCACCGTGTAGTACACCTCCATCCCTATTTCGCGATACAACACTGGGGAGAGCAAAGCTTGGGACTTTTGAAGGGGACGTGAGGAGAGTTCACGTTCCCATCCCTGGAACATATGATAGGAGGGGGGAAGTTTGGGACTTTAGATGAGGCGTACATGGTGGGACCAGACAAATTCACATAGGTGCAAACATATGTATGTTTATTGGACCAATGATCGACATGGTATGAGAAAAACGTAGTTGCATACATACACCAGGGGTAATGTTCTAGTACAAACATCATAAAAAGCATATATAACAACATGGCACATCAGGTGATACAATAATAACATGTCCTTCATGTAATGAAAGTTAACTAAAATATCAACAGAGGGTAAAACCATCTAAAAATGATCAATGCGTGTTGGATGCATCAGAGTAAGGCTCGACGCGTTTCATGGACTTGTGTCCACTCCTCAGGAGCCAAGTGCATCCATGTTCTATAAAAAAGAAAGAAACAGTAGATACCCAGATGATATAATTAGATTGCCCGGATAAGGGATGAACAACAAAAATGTATATAAATGTTAAAAATTGGGATGTGACTGGCCATGCCAAAGGGTACTCACATATGACCCAGAGGTTGTGTCCATATAGAAGCACAGGTCAGGGACAGGCCAATCAAGTCTAGCCCGGGAGCAGAGAGGGGGACCCAACGGGAAATCCGGAGAAACGCACACCATCCCTCATGAGTAGATCGAATTTCTGTAGTATAAGAAATAAATACTAATGGATATCTATGGTAATGAACGTCAAAGGAGTAAACTGAAAGTAACTGGTGACCCAGAGCTATAGTGTTAAGATGGGTTTACCTGGTTAGGTCCAACGAGAGTACAAAGCCCAATGGGAACAGGGAGGTCTGGATGTAACTACTGCTATGCTGACTTAACAGCAGAGTGTGGATGGATGGGGAATGGAGCGCGGCCCCAGGAAGCCCCCAAACTCCCCCTCAGCATCACGCTGGCACGACAATGCAGGAGAGACGTCACGGCTGGAAGCCTGTGTGTCTCACCGCATGTCAGCCAAGTTTGTATGCCGGACGCGTGCGTGACTGACCGTCAGTCAAGACGTCACACGCACAGCGCCAGGGGCGTGATGCCGATGCGCGGTGACAACGCCCCCCCGCCCCCACACACACACACACATCCAAGTGACGTGGAGGGGAGGAGGAAGGGAGGGCGCAACAGCGCGCATCGCAGCTCCCAGGTAAACAGGCATGAGCCAACCCCCCGGCCGTTGATCAAAAGGAGCACAAAAAGGGGGCTGCAAAGAGTAAGAAAGTACAAAACTAGATGAATATATATGGTGGATGCAAACTGGGTTCTAATTCTGACATGAGGAATTATGGTCTGACACACTTAAGGTCAGCCATAAGAAAATGTAAGGTCCCACCGTGTAGTACACCTCCATCCCTATTTCGCGATACAACACTGGGGAGAGCAAAGCTTGGGACTTTTGAAGGGGACGTGAGGAGAGTTCACGTTCCCATCCCTGGAACATATGATAGGAGGGGGGAAGTTTGGGACTTTAGATGAGGCGTACATGGTGGGACTAGACAAATTCACATAGGTGCAAACATATGTATGTTTATTGGACCAATGATCGACATGGTATGAGAAAAACGTAGTTGCATACATACACCAGGGGTAATGTTCTAGTACAAACATGATAAACAGCATATATAACAACATGGCACATCAGGTGATACAATAATAACATGTCCTTCATGTAATGAAAGTGAACTAAAATATCAACAGAGGGTAAAACCATCTAAAAATGATCAATGTGTGTTGGATGCATCAGAGTAAGGCTCGACGCGTTTCATGGACTTGTGTCCACTCCTCAGGAGCCAAGTGCATCCATGTTCTATAAAAAAGAAAGAAACAGTAGATACCCAGATGATATAATTAGATTGCCCGGATAAGGGATGAACAACAAAAATGTATATAAATGTTAAAAACTTCCCCCCACCTATCATATGTTCCAGGGATGGGAACGTGAACTCTCCTCACGTCCCCTTCAAAAGTCTCAAGCTTTGCTCTCCCCAGTGTTGTATCGCGAAATAGGGATGGAGGTGTACTACACGGTGGGACCTTACATTTTCTTATGGCTGACCTTAAGTGTGTCAGACCATAATTCCTCATGTCAGAATTAGAACCCAGTTTGCATCCACCATATATATTCATCTAGTTTTGTACTTTCTTACTCTTTGCAGCCCCCTTTTTGTGCTCCTTTTGATCCACGGCCGGGGGGTTGGCTCATGCCTGTTTACCTGGGAGCTGCGATGCGTGCTGTTGCGCCCTCCCTTCCTCCTCCCCTCCACGTCACTTGGATGTGTGTGTGGGGGCGGGGGGGCGTTGTCACCGCGCATCGGCATCACGCCCCTGGCGCTGTGCGTGTGACGTCTTGACTGACGGTCAGTCACGCACGCGTCCGGCATACAAACTTGGCTGACGTGCGGTGAGACACACAGGCTTCCAGCCGTGACGTCTCTCCTGCATTGTCGTGCCAGCGTGATGCTGAGGGGGAGTTTGGGGGCTTCCTGGGGCCGCGCTCCATTCCCCATCCATCCACACTCTGCTGTTGAGTCAGCATAGCAGTAGTTACATCCAGACCTCCCTGTTCCCATTGGGCTTTGTACTCTCGTTGGACCTAACCAGGTAAACCCATCTTAACACTATAGCTCTGGGTCACCAGTTACTTTCAGTTTACTCCTTTGACGTTCATTACCATAGATATCCATTAGTATTTATTCCTAATACTACAGAAATTCGATCTACTCATGAGGGATGGTGTGCGTTTCTCCGGATTTCCCGTTGGGTCCCCCTCTCTGCTCCCGGGCTAGACTTGATTGGCCTGTCCCTGACCTGTGCTTCTATATGGACACAACCTCTGGGTCATATGTGAGTACCCTTTGGCATGGCCAGTCACATCCCAATTTTTAACATTTATATACATTTTTGTTGTTCATCCCTTATCCGGGCAATCTAATTATATCATCTGGGTATCTACTGTTTCTTTCTTTTTTATAGAACATGGATGCACTTGGCTCCTGAGGAGTGGACACAAGTCCATGAAACGCGTCGAGCCTTACTCTGATGCATCCAACACACATTGATCATTTTTAGA
Source organism: Rana muscosa (assembly GCA_029206835.1). Classification (NCBI taxonomy): domain Eukaryota; kingdom Metazoa; phylum Chordata; class Amphibia; order Anura; family Ranidae; genus Rana; species Rana muscosa. Next base: position 714,344,528 of record CM055118.1, read on the forward strand.
TGGTTTTACCCTTTTGTTGATATTTTAGTTCACTTTCATTACATGAAGGACCTGTTATTATTGTATCACCTGATGTGCCATGTTGTTATATATGCTGTTTATCATGTTTGTACTAGAACATTACCCCTGGTGTATGTATGCAACTACGTTTTTCTCATACCATGTCGATCATTGGTCCAATAAACATACATATGTTTGCACCTATGTGAATTTGTCTGGTCCCACCATGTACGCCTCATCTAAAGTCCCAAACTTCCCCCCTCCTATCATATGTTCCAGGGATGGGAACGTGAACTCTCCTCACGTCCCCTTCAAAAGTCCCAAGCTTTGCTCTCCCCAGTGTTGTATCGCGAAATAGGGATGGAGGTGTACTACACGGTGGGACCTTACATTTTCTTATGGCTGACCTTAAGTGTGTCAGACCATAATTCCTCATGTCAGAATTAGAACCCAGTTTGCATCCACCATATATATTCATCTAGTTTTGTACTTTCTTACTCTTTGCAGCCCCCTTTTTGTGCTCCTTTTGATCCACGGCCGGGGGGTTGGCTCATGCCTGTTTACCTGGGAGCTGCGATGCGCGCTGTTGCGCCCTCCCTTCCTCCTCCCCTCCACGTCACTTGGATGTGTGTGTGTGTGTGGGGGCGGGGGGGGCGTTGTCACCGCGCATCGGCATCACGCCCCTGGCGCTGTGCGTGTGACGTCTTGACTGACGGTCAGTCACGCACGCGTCCGGCATACAAACTTGGCTGACATGCGGTGAGACACACAGGCTTCCAGCCGTGACGTCTCTCCTGCATTGTCGTGCCAGCGTGATGCTGAGGGGGAGTTTGGGGGCTTCCTGGGGCCGCGCTCCATTCCCCATCCATCCACACTCTGCTGTTGAGTCAGCATAGCAGTAGTTACATCCAGACCTCCCTGTTCCCATTGGGCTTTGTACTCTCGTTGGACCTAACCAGGTAAACCCATCTTAACACTATAGCTCTGGGTCACCAGTTACTTTCAGTTTACTCCTTTGACGTTCATTACCATAGATATCCATTAGTATTTATTCCTTATACTACAGAAATTCGATCTACTCATGAGGGATGGTGTGCGTTTCTCCGGATTTCCCGTTGGGTCCCCCTCTCTGCTCCCGGGCTAGACTTGATTGGCCTGTCCCTGACCTGTGCTTCTATATGGACACAACCTCTGGGTCATATGTGAGTACCCTTTGGCATGGCCAGTCACATCCCAATTTTTAACATTTATATACATTTTTGTTGTTCATCCCTTATCCGGGCAATCTAATTATATCATCTGGGTATCTACTGTTTCTTTCTTTTTTATAGAACATGGATGCACTTGGCTCCTGAGGAGTGGACACAAGTCCATGAAACGCGTCGAGCCTTACTCTGATGCATCCAACACACATTGATCATTTTTAGATGGTTTTACCCTCTGTTGATATTTTAGTTCACTTTCATTACATGAAGGACATGTTATTATTGTATCACCTGATGTGCCATGTTGTTATATATGCTGTTTATCATGTTTGTACTAGAACATTACCCCTGGTGTATGTATGCAACTACGTTTTTCTCATACCATGTCGATCATTGGTCCAATAAACATACATATGTTTGCACCTATGTGAATTTGTCTGGTCCCACCATGTACGCCTCATCTAAAGTCCCAAACTTCCCCCCTCCTATCATATGTTCCAGGGATGGGAACGTGAACTCTCCTCACGTCCCCTTCAAAAGTCCCAAGCTTTGCTCTCCCCAGTGTTGTATCGCGAAATAGGGATGGAGGTGTACTACACGGTGGGACCTTACATTTTCTTATGGCTGACCTTAAGTGTGTCAGACCATAATTCCTCATGTCAGAATTAGAACCCAGTTTGCATCCACCATATATATTCATCTAGTTTTGTACTTTCTTACTCTTTGCAGCCCCCTTTTTGTGCTCCTTTTGATCCACGGCCGGGGGGTTGGCTCATGCCTGTTTACCTGGGAGCTGCGATGCGCGCTGTTGCGCCCTCCCTTCCTCCTCCCCTCCACGTCACTTGGATGTGTGTGTGTGTGTGGGGGCGGGGGGGCGTTGTCACCGCGCATCGGCATCACGCCCCTGGCGCTGTGCGTGTGACGTCTTGACTGACGGTCAGTCACGCACGCGTCCGGCATACAAACTTGGCTGACATGCGGTGAGACACACAGGCTTCCAGCCGTGACGTCTCTCCTGCATTGTCGTGCCAGCGTGATGCTGAGGGGGAGTTTGGGGGCTTCCTGGGGCCGCGCTCCATTCCCCATCCATCCACACTCTGCTGTTGAGTCAGCATAGCAGTAGTTACATCCAGACCTCCCTGTTCCCATTGGGCTTTGTACTCTCGTTGGACCTAACCAGGTAAACCCATCTTAACACTATAGCTCTGGGTCACCAGTTACTTTCAGTTTACTCCTTTGACGTTCATTACCATAGATATCCATTAGTATTTATTCCTTATACTACAGAAATTCGATCTACTCATGAGGGATGGTGTGCGTTTCTCCGGATTTCCCGTTGGGTCCCCCTCTCTGCTCCCGGGCTAGACTTGATTGGCCTGTCCCTGACCTGTGCTTCTATATGGACACAACCTCTGGGTCATATGTGAGTACCCTTTGGCATGGCCAGTCACATCCCAATTTTTAACATTTATATACATTTTTGTTGTTCATCCCTTATCCGGGCAATCTAATTATATCATCTGGGTATCTACTGTTTCTTTCTTTTTTATAGAACATGGATGCACTTGGCTCCTGAGGAGTGGACACAAGTCCATGAAACGCGTCGAGCCTTACTCTGATGCATCCAACACACATTGATCATTTTTAGATGGTTTTACCCTCTGTTGATATTTTAGTTCACTTTCATTACATGAAGGACATGTTATTATTGTATCACCTGATGTGCCATGTTGTTATATATGCTGTTTATCATGTTTGTACTAGAACATTACCCCTGGTGTATGTATGCAACTACGTTTTTCTCATACCATGTCGATCATTGGTCCAATAAACATACATATGTTTGCACCTATGTGAATTTGTCTGGTCCCACCATGTACGCCTCATCTAAAGTCCTAAACTTCCCCCCTCCTATCAAATGACCTAGGTGTAAGGCTAAGCGGACCAGATGCGGAACGTGAGAAGGGGCAGGTCTATTCATTTATTACACTGTGGAGGAAGTTCCCCATCAGGTCCACCCCCTCGTATGTCAGACCCTGCCTACGTCATTGGCTGAGCGGGGGTCCATGTTGAGGGCATGTGGCCTGGTACGGTTCAGGAGGGGGGGCGCTCTCTCGTCCCCCCCTCTTTTCTTGCGGCCTGCCAGGTTGCGTGCTCGGATAAAGGGTCTGGTATGGATTTTTGGGGGAACTCTACACCATTTTTTTTTCATTTGGGGTGGAGTTCCCCTTAAAATCCATACCAGACCTGAAGGGCCTGGTATGGATATTTGGGGGAACCCCACGCATTTTTTTTAAATTTGCGGCAGGGTTCCCCTTAATATCCATACCAGACTTGAAGGGCCTCGTAATTGAATTTGGGGGGACCCCCACACTTTTTTTTTATCAATGACTTTTCTATGTATTGCCGGGAGCCGACAATTCATTATAGCCGCGAGTGAGTTTTAAATTACTTTTTTTCCTTCAGAAATGACACTTTGTGCAGGGACAGTTCTAAGCAGGGGAAACAAGCGTGACTTTACATGCATACTATACACACACCCTAGGTACAAAACTTAAAGGAATATTTCACTTTTATTGTTTCACTTTAAGCATTATTAAAATCACTGCTCCCGAAAAAACTGACGTTTTTAAAACTTTTTTTTGCATTGATACATGTCCCCAAACACTTTTTATGACAATTACTTGCATATAAGCCTTTAAAATTAGCACTTTAGATTTCTCCCATAGACTTTTCGAATTTGCCGCGAACACCCCAAATTGTTCGCTGTTCGGCGAACGGGCGAACAGGCAATGTTCGAGTCGAACATGAGTTTGACTTGAACTCGAAGCTCATCTCTAATCATATTTGGAATTATATATTGAGAATTGCCTCTATAGTAAATATTGGATTAGGGGGGGGTGCCTTCATCCCGAATTAATTGGATAAAGAGAAGTGGGGATATATGTAGGGATAACTCCTAACTCCCTTATCACCCGATAGAAAGTTGGGACTATTACGGCACCCATACAAAGCATGAATATAAAATTTAAAACATTTTATTTAGAACAATGATAGCAAAACAATCGAATAATAGATATTAATACAAAAATACGGTACATTCACATAATAAAAGGGGGGAAGATTTTACAAACTCTACAGATGTGCAGAGAAGTTGTACTGATACGGTTGACGATTCCCCGACATTATACTATGTTGGCATAGGTTCATAGACGATTTATTCGTTATCTGGACCGGCTCTGAGAGAGAACTTAAGGAATTTATGGTTTTCCTCAATGACAACAGTTTCAATCTTCATTTCACCTATATCTTCGATCTTCACAGTATCTAATTTCTTGATCTTACGATTATCAAGACCAGTTCAGGACAGCTCATCACAGATCTGTATCGCAAACCCACAGCAGGGAATTCCCTGCTTCACGCTTCTAGTTCCCATCCCCGCCCTCTGGTACGCAGTATCCCCTACGCTCAATACCTGAGATTGAGACGCAACTGCTCAGAGGACGGGGATTTCTTTAAACAAGCAGATGCGCTTCGCCAACGGCTTTTGAGCAGAGGCTATAGGCCTACTAATCTCAGGAAGGCCTTTAACAAAGCCTTTTCGAAAACGAGACAATCCTTAGTATATGGCTCAGGCCGTTCTAGCCAACCCCCTACAGCTAGGATTGTGACCACATTTTCTAATCATCATAATCATCTCTGCAATATTCTTGCTCAACACTGGCATTTACTCACTGACCATCACATACTCAATAAACATGTTACGTCCACTCCTGAACTAGTGTTCAGAAGGGCTGCTTCCCTTCGGGATAAACTAACCAGTAGCCACTACAGAGCCCATTCAGCTAACATGGTGGCACCTCGTTGAACTTACCGTTGTGGCCAATGCGACTGCTGTCCCTGGATCCTAGAAGGCCCCACATGTCGACTCCCTACTGGCGAGGTATTCTCTCCCCGGCAGCATGCCAATTGTGGCACTAGAGGAGTCATATACCTAATGACATGTACATGTGGGGCCTTCTATGTAGGGAAGACAATCAGAGAGCTCCGTCAAAGATTGGGAGATCACCTGTACCACTCAACGAGTGGCAAATTAACCATGGTGGGCCGCCATGTTGGCATTCACCATAGGTACTGTTTTGATGTGGTCAGTTTCTACGTATTGGAGGTTATCTATGAAAACCCTAGGGGTGGAGATTGGGACCGGGAAATCCTAAGACGCGAAACTCTTTGGATAGAGAGGCTCAATGCTCTTACACCCCCTGGCCTAAATGAAGCGCATACGTACAAACATTTTCTGTAATTCGCGATTGACTTGGCCTGACCCCAATCATCGGCTCGGGCCTCGCCAATCGCACTCTTCCGCGATTGATACTACTCCTGTCTCTGTATCTATTCATAGGTTCAGCCACTGTTCTACAACTTTAACTCGCCTCTTGGTATGGACGGCCATCATCCGGGACGCGCATATCCTCGTTTGAGTTGAAGGTAAGACCGCAACTGCACCCTCCTACTAAGGACCCCATGCCTATGTTTAATTATCTACGTGGACCTGTCTCTCTCATCTAATAGTTGGGAGAGCGGGGACACACGTTATTATTCATCTCCTAGCCTTGCCCAGCATTCTAAATCTCTGCTTACCTTACCATTTACAGATTTGCCACTGCAATCCTAGTACTGTATGGCCTGCCTGTTACTAGCTCTATGTTCTGGACGGATATCGCTTGTCCATCAAGAGCTCACCAGGCTATCTCGGCCATTCATCTTGTCCTATCTAAACAATAGTGACTTACTAGCCTTTTTGCATCTTGTCCCGGATATCTGGTATTAATCTCTTCCACATCATCGGGTTGGTCCTTTTCAGTTTTTTTACCTTGAGCACTTGTACCCCCCCTTTTGACTTTATTCATTCACTTTTCCTTCTCCCACCTCCACTTATCCATTTTCTCCTTTTTCCTTCCTTTCCCCCCCTGTTTCCTTCCTTTTCTCTCCTCCCAAAACCCCCCCATTTCTCCCTCCCCCTCTTCCACCCCTGCAACACCCCCTCCCTCTTTCTTCCCCCATCCCCCTTTCCCTTCCCCCCCATCCCCGTTGTGTTACTTTTCACTTCCTACCCCCGCCCCCCTAGAATTACTTTTTCTTTTCATTCTTGTCTTTTTCATCCACCGCAATTTCTGGACACATCACAGTTGTTCAGCATCACACCTTCACCCTCCCCTTGTGCCCCCCCCCTTTTTGTCATAGTGGCATGGGATTCCACCTTGCTTTCCTTCCCCCTCCCCCTGTTTTCACTTCCCTCCCCCCCTCCTCCCGCTGTTTACACCCAATAGGCCCTCAACTCATGTTGTGCCATTAATATTCCAGTGCCGTCCCATTCCTCCCGTGCCCGTCCCAGGGGGCAGCACCCCCCCTTTTGGGTGCTTCAGTGCATTACAATTCTTTGGTCCTGATCGACCAATCTGGGGAGCCAGGTTTGTATCTCTCTTTTTTTATCAATAGACTCCTACATCATTGGTAAAATAATTGTGATATTGCATTTACACCAGTTTATGATTACTTTTTAAACTGTACTGTTTTTGATGCCTCCTGAAGAAGCGGTCCATACCGCGAAACATGTCGGGGAATCGTCAACCGTATCAGTACAACTTCTCTGCACATCTGTAGAGTTTGTAAAATCTTCCCCCCTTTTATTATGTGAATGTATTTTTGTATTAATATCTATTATTCAATTGTTTTGCTATCATTGTTCTTAATAAAATGTTTTAAATTTTTCCCTTCTGAATTACGCGTACACCCACTTATAGGCCCAACCTTGCAATGCTTCAAAAAGCTTTGCTACCGATCACCCATATCTTCGATTCCCAGCCCACTGACACCTGTAAAAATGAACCCTGGGTTCCCACCAGGTATGCACGCAAAGTTTCTTACCGATAACTGGACACAGAGCCCAATTAGATCACATCAGTTCTTCCTCCGGGCCAAACTATTGTCTACATCCCAACTCTCCTCCCAACTAAACAAGCCACCCATTCCCCCTTGGACATATATTTTAATTGCTCATTTTCTAATTTCCCTTAACAAGAATATACAATGCTCCAGAGAACTCACCCCTTTTGAAAAGCTATGTATCCAAACGACACCCCAATCTCACCTAGTGTCTACCACACATGAACTCCTCTTCGCCGAGATGAAAGCTAATGAGACCTTAGCCTGTAAGAACTGGGAGTCAGACCTCTCTGTATCTCTCTCAGCGGAACAATGGGAACAAATTTTCCTCAACATACATAAAGGGTCGACGAATGTGTCGACCCAGGAAAACAGCTTTAAGATCCAATCTAGATGGTACCGCACGCCCACCCTCCTGCATAAATTTAATCCCACAATCCCAGAGGTTTGCTGGAGATGTCTCCGGGAAAGGGGAACCCTTCTCCATATCTGGTGGTCCTGTCCATCTCTAAAAGACTTCTGGGAAAAGGTATGCCATATAACCTCTCGAGTCACTTCATATCATTTGGACCTTTCCCCTTCTCAATTCCTTCTTCACCACTCACCCCTGTCGCACAATTCCTATCACAAATCCCTAGCAATGCACATGATCAATGCGGCAAAGCAGTGTATCCCTATACACTGGAAATCGACTCACCAACCAACCATAAAAGAATGGTTTAACAGAATATGCAAAATTGAGGAAATGGAAAATCTTATACATATTGCAAGAGAGACTCCGTCATCATTTAGTAAAAAATGGGCCTGCTGGTTACACTATAAAATGACACCAGAATATGCAAACTCCCTGAACCCTGACAAAGGATAAATTACTCCTCTGAGAATTGCCATTAAAAATCTACGACATGCCAGGATCTTCCCTTAACCCTAAACCTTACAAGTACACCTCTCTCCTCCTATAACTCCCCCTATACAGATCCGCCCCTATTTTCTCATAACACACCCCTTGAACACCCCAAGTGGTCGGGGAAGTCAGAGACGGACCCCCTGCCAACGCCATCCCCTCCTGCCTCACTCCCCTCGATCCCCACCCCACCCCCTCTCCTTCCACCACTTACCCCCTTCTACTTTCTCATCCACACGCTTCTGTAAAATACAACCACGAACATAGCTCCAGCCTACACTCCCGCATTCATACACTCTCAACTAAATAAATCTGTTTCCCTCCCCCACAGACCAAAAGTCCACAACGGCATCTGTGAACCTACCTAGCTCTAACCTACCAACAGGATCTATCTCCGTCAACGGTATCGGACTTTGACTAGACCACACAATTACCTTGAATTAGGGTAACCCACCCCAACACGGCCTAGTTCATGAAGGATGCACATAGCCAATTCATTTTCACTACCCGCAAGTTGAATTGTATATGACACATGTAATTCATCCCTGTTTTGTGGTTGTATTAATGCCTTATTGCACTACTATTGTTCAAGATATCTGTAAATGCTTTTTACATTTCAATAAACTATTTTGAAAAAAAATAACAAATAATGTTTTAAATTTTATATTCATGCTTTGTATGGGTGCCGTAATAGTCCCAACTTTCTATCGGGTGATAAGGGAGTTAGGAGTTATCCCTACATATATATTCAGAATTATAATACTGTGATACATATTGAGCAGTTATACCTGTAATGGAATTAACTGATAGGAAAACAATTGATTATGAAAAAGGATATACATTTGTTGTGATCCAAAAACCAAAGATACTCAGTGATCCTGATTTACTGAATAAGTAGAGCATGCTCGCTTTCAAAGTGAATTTTTACTTATTGTAGTGAATGATGTGCAACAAAATGAAAATTTATTTTGCAAAGAATACTCAGTCAAGTGCATGTAAATTAAAAAATAAAAAACATGAAACATTTTAAATACAAATTTTTATTTTTTCCTTGGACATGGCTGGATTGATTGATTACCCCATTCACTAAGCTAAGTAAAATTTCCTTTTGGAAAGAGAGAATTCACATTTGTTTAGGTAATGTGGTGAAGCTGTGCTGACAATTATGTGCAACAAAAAATCTGTTTTATTTTCCTTGACTGGACATTCTTTGCAATGTGAAATTTCACTTTGTTTTACCTCACTTACTAAAATTAGAAAAATTCCCTTTACAAAGTAAGAATTTCCTTTGAAATTGAGCATGTTCTACTACTTAAAGGGTAACTCCACTTTTGTGGGGGAAAAAATAGGAAATATAGAAAAAATAATATAGCACATATAATTATGACACTATTCATATTGTAATTGAATGTTATTAAAAATTTCCTTTCCTTTTCAATCTACAGCCTCTGTAATTTGATGAGAATGCATTGCAATATGGCTACCTGGAGTTGTTCTGTACAAAGAGTGTGTACTGACCACTCCACAGAAACATAATTTCCTGGTTGTGTGATTGGCTCACCAATTTTCCCAGAAGTCTGCCTAAGATACAAGTCAGATTTCAGGCATCCCCTGCAACAAAAATTTCATTTTTGGAGAGATACTTTCAATACGAGCAAGTCTAAAGGGATGCAGGCCCAGCAGATTTCCGCATTAGTGCCCTACAGCTGCACTCCTGACAGTTAATTATGAAACCACTCCCATTAGACCCGCTGAGAACAGAGGCACAGACAAACAGACATGGATTTCTTAAGAATAACAAAAGGTAGGAATCTGCAACAAAGGTTGTTATAATCCTTGCAATGCACATAGATCACCCAGATGGGAATGTTTTTTTCTCAACAAAAGTGGAGTTACGCTTTAAAGCAGAGCTCCACCCAAAAGGGGTCTCTTCCCCCCTCCGGTGACACATTTGGCACCTTTCGAGGGGGAGGGGGTATCTGGTTTTGACAGATACCAGCTCCCACTTCCGGGTGATCTCCCTATGGCCTCCCCTCCTCCTTCCCCCGCTGCCGCGCCATTGAGAAAGTGCAGTGCGCTACGCACATGCACAGTAGGGAGCCGCGCAGCTTCACTGCCAGTTTCCCTTAGAAGCAATGGCAGCGGCAGCACCCGAGAGCCAATGGAAAAATCATTGCGGGATCCCTAGACAGGTAAGTGTCCTAAAATTAAAAGTCAGAAGTTACAGTATTTGTAGCTGCTAATTTTTATTTTTTTTCTGAAGGAGCCTGGAGTTCCTCTTCAAGAAAGCCAACCCTTTTATATCACGCAAACTACAAATGTTATATTGTGCAAACTTGCTGAATTCACAAGTTGAACTGTTCCAATTTTTAGTAGGCGAAATACAAAACTGCCACATGCCCTATCTGGAATAAATTTTTTAAATAAAATAAAAAACATGAATGGAAAACATTTGAAGAGATGCAGCAATTTCTCCTCTTTATTCCCTTATAAAGTTGCGCTTAACTTAGAAAATAAATAAAAGAAAAGAAAAAAGTCGATATAGTGAAAAAGTCCTTAAGACAATAAGTGCACCACCCATCACCAGAACGAGTGGGTGATCCTGAGTGAATGCCTCCACCTTACAGAACGCTTGCTTACCAGCTAATAGTGACCTCCTATTATGGAAGGTTAATCTTGCTTGTGGTTCAAAAACCCAGCCAGGGCCTTTATCCATCCAGGAGGACTTAGAGATGAAGATAACAAATCCACCACTTTAAGAAGACTCAATCATAGGAGACACCCAAGAAAAGATAAAAACTTGCCATAGCATAAAATCCCTTAAATGTTTATTACAAAAAAAAAGATTTCACTTACAAAATGAACGTTCAAAAAATGCATAAGATGTACAAGCCGGCCGGTTTCGAACAGCAGCCTGTCCTTCCGGGAATTGCGTATGCAGTGACGTCAGCACGTTGCTCCATCCAACGTGTTTCGTCACAAAATGAGGTCGTCCTGGGGCACAGGCACAGGTCGTACCGACTCACCACTATATGTTGAATAGTGCGGTTTTTTACCAATTTGATAGTAATTTCTCCTGACCTGTCATTATTTACATTACAATGCAGGCCGCTTAAAATGTTCCTCATTTATGTTTAATGAAAGTTCTTGCATTTACCATGTGAAAGATATCAGACTGTCTTCTACCTCCAGCTGAAACACATACTATAGTGTGGGAAGCAGTGAGAGTGAGAGTTCAAAGATTCATGGTCCCTTGGTTCGGTCAGCACCCTTTCCCAACAGCACAATTTGTGTGCTCTTCATGTTCTTTATGGTTTTATGTGAAAAAAAGGCATTTAGATCTCAGTTTGGTGTGCAGCCATCTGGATTTTTTTCAGTAATGATCCTGCTGTCGGAGTTCCACCTGTACTCATACACTGACAGCAGAGAGTGCACTGCAACAAGTACAAGTCTTTCCCTCCTTTCCAGAAAGCTTTTACAGCTTCTGGTACAAAATTATGAGTCACAGGTAGAAGCAGAATAGAGCATGACAACTTTGTCATGGTAAAGACTGGTTTACACAGGAGGTGGACTTTACCACCCCTCTGAAAACTAACATGGACTGCTTTGCACAGGAAGTTGAGCGTCGATTCAGGAGGGTGTTCAGGAGGCAATCTATTTGGCTCCTGAATACCTGTTTTTTCCTCCGATCCCATGAAGGATTTTACTTTGAAATTCTACAACCATATGTCAAGCATTTGGCACTCTGTTAAGGGGCAGACCTTTTGACCTCAGTGGGTGTATTTGGCAAGTAGTACCATCTGACAAGCACGGCATGCTGAGTTCAACTTACCACACCGCAAAGCATCGCAGCCACAGCGTTGTGTACAGACCCGAGTGGCCTTCATTTTAATTTGTTGGTAGGTAGGTGGGGGCTGTAAAAATGCAGATGTAAATTCACCCTAAAATCAGGGATTTTCATGAAAGCAGCCTTTTACCATTCGTTGTATTTTGGCCCTCTCCTTCTGCCTCTCCATTGCACAATTATTAAAAATATTCATGTTTTATGACCTGTGTAAACAGTTTAACATTTCCCTCCACCCTTGCACCTTTAGCTCTCGCCTAAGTGAGAATGACATACTTCTAGCCACCAGCAGCCTTCTGAAATATTCATGTCACAGATCCCAGGGGGTTGCAGGTCAGTATGTGCCGAAGTATCTTGAGATTTCGCTCCTGCATAGATGTCAAAAAGTGTCGGATATATCATGATGTTTCGACACTTACTGACCTGCAGCCTTCTGGGATGTGTGATGTAAATGTCACAGGAGGCTGCCGACAGCTGAAGATAGAAATGGAGAAGTAGGAAGATGGAAGAGCATTATTAAACTGCTTACAGGTAAAAAATGGAAGAGCAGGAGGGGAAGTTGCCCTGGGTTTACTGTAAGGATTGGGGTGCCTTCCTTCTGTTGCAAGGCTGACAGGAGTAGTGACAGCGGCAGTGATTTTTACAGGTGAGTGACTGCTGGTTGTAGGATTCCCCAAGCTTGCACATCATGAATGGGGAAGGGGGTCACAGTTTGGCATCTTTGCCCTGGGCGCTAGATGGCCTTGTCTTGGCACTGAGTAAATATGGAGAAAACAGGGTACATCCACAGTCCAAGCTGAACCTATTAAAATAGCATATAGCAGCAAAGAATTTCAGGTGGATACAATTGTTTTCATTTAGTGCTTGGGCACGTAACTGAAGTCTATGACTATCATTTATAAAGAATGGCAAGGAAAGTTCATGTACATCTTCTGAAGAAAGTTTCTAAATCAGAATTAAATCTCTAGTATAGTCTGAAAATGGAGAACATATTTTTTTGTGAAGTGCAATCCACGTTCGGATAATTCTTCAGACAGCAATAGACAGGTGGTGAGGAGGTGTTGTATCGCCTCACTTCCTGTTTTAACAGCTAATTCCTGGACAACCATGCTGCATTGTGTGCAGTTGCAGTGTGCCCCATTCTCTTGACGGAGGGTAAAAATCCTGCCACAGCAAAGCATCACAGCAATGGCATGTGGCCACTGCCTTAGCAGCAACAAGGGGGGCGGTTGAGGCACAGTAAAAGCGTGGCTCGACCGCTGGGTTTTACTGCCCCTCAATCACAAGTGTAAACAAAGCCTAAAGGTAAGCTGCTGGAATCCTAAATGCAGCCTACTGTCTTCTTAGCACAGCAGAATGGTGGGTTCTTAGAAAGCCATGATCAGCTAACACATAGCATATGTGAGAGGTTTAAAATTGTGGCAGAGCAATCTTCTTCCATATGGCACAAATACTGTATATGCCAGCATGATTACTGTACCGGGTTCCCTTTTCCACCATTAGTATGAAATGAAAGAGATATTAGGAATCACAGGGGAATGTAAAATACTGCACTTGAGCTGCATGCATGCAATAAAGAATATTTACTGTAGAAATAAAATGCAGTATAGAATATATAAGCAAAACATTTCCCTCCCAGCAATAATCTACCTATTTTCTACTAAAAGTCCTATGTATTCAGTGCACCTATTAAATACAACTGCCTGAGTCCTTGCCATTTGACCTAAGTTACAGATTTTATAACAATGAATTCACATAGATACTTAGCCCTACATAGAAAGAGTTGACACTTTACATACTGGTAATGCACAAATCATATGCCCTACAATTGCTAAACATGAGCTGAGTCCTGTCACACTGAGTCCTATTCACATTGAATAGCTTCATTATTAAACAAGAATCTAACACAGCACTGAGAGAGCAATACTGGTTCAGGCAGAACATATGTATTAGACAAGCTATAGAATATATCAAACAAAGAAAAAGGTAGTACAAAAACGAAAGTACCATAGATATATAAAGTCCATCACTATGCAAAATATGAACCTCCTTCCACTCCCACGTAACCCATTCTGCCTCTTAGGAGACATAACCACTAAGTGATGTTGGTGCATCTTTTGCAACTTCAGTTTTCAAGATGGTGTTGAGTAGGACTAAACGTAGTAGCTCTGACAAAAAGGTATGTAAGAGATATTTCTATAGCATGATGTACAATACTGTAGCAAACAATGCTAATATTGTACTGGGTAGTATCACAAAGGGCTGAACATAGCAAATGGTTAGTATTCCGTACCACAGAATAATAGAATGAATAATTGCAAGAATGGTATTATATTGTTGAGTATTGTACTATAGGTCAGTCTCCCATTGATGGAGTACTGTTATTAAAGCTGAAGTTGAATGTGCTTATAGTTTGCCTTCTCTGGTTCCTCCATTCTCCCTTCACCAATATGCTAATTACATTTTGAAATAAAATGTTCCCTTTTTTTTCATTACATACATTATGTATGTCAATCCAATGAATGAAAGGGGCAGACCAAAGAGAGTAAGGCTGAGACAGAAAGAGCTAATACTGTACTTAGTGAAATCAGTGTAAGCTAATTAAGTAGAGGAGAGTAGCTTGTACAACTGTGCAAAACCGAAGGTAAGACCAGAGTTCATTTTTAAAGTGATCATTTAAGCACAGACTTCCACATCGGAAGATGAACTATGGGAACAGAAAATATGATGAAATGTAGTGGACAAACATGTCCTAGTAAGTGTATATAGTCATCCCATTCCTAGAGTTCTTCCTTAATTGAATTAGACAACAAATTATGAGATCTACTTATATTCTATCCATCTAGAATACCACCCACGTGGTCTGATGTTTATTTAGTTCATTCATTCAAACACTCACCAAATGAACACTTTAAATATTGCCTGGAAATGTGTCAAGGCAAAATGTCAAACTATTGGCTACACTAATGAGAAGGTTTAAATGCAACAGTATGACTTTATTTTACATGCCTGCTACCCCTCCATCTCTGACACTTAACTTACTAAGCACCTGCCAGCATATGTTAATCTTTTCACCTCATTTGTGCAAGATTGTCCATAAGGTTAAGCTCTACTTACCACTTGCCATTATATCTGTACTTATACTGCATGCTGCCTTTTGCTTGCTCAGATATTCAACAACTATACCATATGATCCGATTTCTAGGCTTAACGTAAAATTATATATATATGTATATATATATATATATATATATATATATATATATATATATATATATATATATATATGTATATATATTACAGTTTCAATTCAGTTTTTGCATCACAATAAATACAAAGTTTTATATGTGTGGCTGAGGCTCAGAGACTTGCAAAACTGTATATTTGTTCTCATTCAGACACCACACTCGATTTATTATAACCAATACATCATGTGACTGTCAAAACCAATTACAAACTGTTCTCTAAGGCCCTGGGCACCTTGTTGTTACGAGAATTGACTTTTAAGAGATTCAGCAGGAAAAGGCTGAACAGTTAGAGAAAGATGTTTTAATCAGATGTTTTAATTAGCATAGCTTATAGACATCTTTCCTTTTTCACGGTATGCCTGACCTTGCTTGTGTCAAGCATAAACTGTCCCTTTGAATATATAATGTATTGCAACTACAGCAAAGTACTATGATCAAACCTAGCCAGCCACTATAATGTGAAAAAAGTTAGCTACCTGACAGGCGGGGAGCCTTTAATCTTAAGGTTGACATTTATACTACATGCAATATATACAAACGTGTTTTGAGCAAGTGTTGCCACTGAGTGTTAAAGATACCCCATCACCAGACATCATTTTTTCAAATGAAAACATTGCAGAAGTGGAAAATAATAAGCACTTACATGTATTCCCATGTTGTAACCTATATAACTTTAGTAGGAATCTTAATCCCTTCCTAAAAGTGTAAGTTCCTGTCTGTGTTGATCCCTGCTCTAGCCCCCTCCACCTGATGCTAGGCAGGAAGTCAGCAGGAGTCTGCACAGTGTTAGCAAACACTAAAGCCATGTACACACAATGGGTTTTACCGATGAAAACAGTCCGATGGACTGTTTTCATCGGACAAACCGATCGTGTATGGGCCCTATCCGTCTTTTTTCCATCGGTGTTTAAAAATAGAACATGTTTTAAATTTATCCGATGGTTACAAAACCGATAGCAAATTACTATCGTCTGTGGGGAACTACATCGGATAAAAAGCCCACGCATGCTCAGAATCAAGTCGACGCGTGCTCAGAAGCATTGAACTTAATTTTTCTCGGCTCATCGGAGTGTTTTTCGTCATCGCGTTTGAAACGGTCGGTTTTTTGACTGATGGTGTGTGGGCAAGACTGATGGAAGACAGTTTCATCGGATTTCCGATGGAAAAAAACATCGGATTAGAATCCATAGGATATCCGAGTGTGTGTCCAGGGCTTTAGAGCAGAGATTTATTATCCATGCAGCCATAAATAATTAAACATACAGTCATGGCCGTTATTTGGCACCCCAGAAATTTTTACAGAAAATCAAGTATTTCTCACAGAAAAGTATTGAAGTAACACATGTTTTGCTATACACATGTTTATTCTCTTTGTGTGTATTGGAACAAAACAAAAAGAGGGAGGAAAAAAAGCAAATTGGACATAATGTCACACCAAACTCCAAAAATGGGCTGGTCATAATTCTTGGCACCCTTTCAAAATTGTGGATAAATAAGATTGTTTCAAGCATGTGATGCTCCTTTAAACTCACCTGGGGCAAGTAACAGGTGTTGGCAATATAAAAATCACACCTGAAAGCAGATAAAAAGGAGAGGAGTTCACTTAGTCTTTGCTTTGTGTGTCTGTGTGTGCCACACTAAGCATGGACAACAGAAAGAGGAGAAGAGAACTGTCTAAGGACTTGAGAAGCAAAATTGTGGAAAAATATCAACAATCTCAAGGTTACAAGTCCATCTCCAGAGATCTAGATTTGCCTTTGTCCACAGTGCGCACCATTATCAAGAAGTTTGCAACCCATGGCACTGTAGCTAATCTCTCTGGGCGTGGACGGAAGAGAAAAATTGATGAAAGGTTGCAACGCAGGATAGTCCGGATGGTGGATAAGCAGCCCCAAACAAGTTCCAAAGAAATTCAAGCTGTCCTGCAGGCTCAGGGAGCATCAGTGTCAGCACAAACTATCCGTCGACATTTAAATGAAATTAAACGCTATGGCAGGAGACCCAGGAGGACCCCACTGCTGACACAGAGACATAAAGAAGCAAGACTACAGTTTGCCAAAATGTACTTGAGTAAGCCAAAATCCTGGACAGATGAGACCAAGATAGAGCTTTTTGGTAAAGCACATCATTCTACTGTTTACCAAAAACGGAATGAGGCCTACAAAGAAAAGAATGGTGGAGGTTCAATGATGTTTTGGGGTTGTTTTTCTACCTCTGGCACTGGGTGCCTTGAATGTGTGCAAGGCATCATGAAATCTGAGGATTATCAAAGGATTTTGGGTCGCACTGTAGAGCCCAGTGTCAAAAAGCTGGGTTTGCGTCCGAGATCTTGGGTCTTCCAGCAGGACAATGACCCCAAACATACGTCAAAAAGCACCCAGAAATGGATGGCAACAAAGCTCTGGAGAGTTCTAAAGTGGCCAGCAATGGATCCAGATCTAAATCCCATTGAACACCTGTGGAGAGATCTTAAAATTGCTGTTGGGAAAAGGCGCCCTTCCAATAAGAGAGACCTGGAGCAGTTTGCAAAGGAAGAGTGGTCCAAAATTCCGGGTGAGAGGTGTAAGAGGTGTAATTGATGGTAAAAGGAAGCGACTGATTTCAGTTATTTTTTCCAAAGGGTGTGCAACCAAATATTAAGTTAAGGGTGCCAAGAATTTTGACAAGCCCATTTTTGCAGTTTTGTGTGACATTATGTCTAATTTTATTTTTTCCTCCCTTTTTTGTTTTGTTCCAATACACACAAAGGGAATAAACATGTGTATAGCAAAACATGTGTTACTGCAATACTTTTCTGTGAGAAATACTTGATTTTCTGGAAAAATTTCTGGGGTGCCAACAATTTCGGCCATGACTGTAAGTGCAAGCTGGAGCAGTCATTAAAACACAAAAGTCTAACAAAGCAGGGACTGATGGTAGTATGTGCAGAGTGGAGGACAGTGGCGGTCCTTAATGCAGGGCACAGGGGTGCCGCCCCCCTAATCTACATGTGGGATGTGGGGTGCCGGCCGCATGGATTCCAATGGGGTTATTTTTTTTTTAAGCACATGATTAGAGCCTGAGGCCTAGTACACAGGACCGGTTTTCTCTGCAAGAAACAACAAGAAAACTGTTGGAGAGCTTTCTTGCCGAGAAAACCGTTTGTGTGTATGGTTTCTCGTCGAGAAAACTGTTGTGAATCTCGACGAGAAAAAAAGAAAACCTGCTTTCTTTTTTCTCATCGGGAGTCTAATTTTTCTCATCGTGATTCTCGTCAGACTGCTTTTGGACGAGAAAATCGTTTGTGTGTATGTTTTTCAGAGTCTTCAGAAACCGCGCATGGTCAGAATCAAGTATGAGACGGGAGTGCACCTTCTTGTAAAACTAGCGTTCGTAATGGAGATAGAACATTTGTCATGCTGTAACAAACTGAAAGCACGAAGACTGAAAAGCGCAAATCGTCTCTCACTAAACTTTTACTAACACGCAGTAATGCGAGATTAGCAAAAGCAGCCCAAGGGGTGGCGCCATGAGAATGGAACTTCCCCTTTATACTGCCGTTGTACGTGTTGTACGTCACCGCGCTTTAGACCGACGAGATTTTGGATTGACAGTGTGTATGCAAGGAAAGCTTGACAAGAATCTCGTCAAGCTTGACAAGAAACCCGTTGAGAAAAACAACGTTTTTTTTGCAACAAGATTCTCGGCCGTGTGTACTAGGCTTGAAGCTCCAATTGGCTTCAAAAAGGGTAAGTTTGGGTCTCAGAGCACTGTGCCCCGGGCCCACCCACTTGTGTGACAATTGCAATTGAATATTCGTTATTGTCTTCCTGCTTCTCCTCCCAATCAATCAGGAAGCTGGAGGAGCACAATTGGCTGACAGAAGAAGTGATCATATTGGCCGGGCAGAGAGGATGATGTACAGGAAGATCTGGGGGTCGGATTGTCTGGGTGGTTTGTTTGCCGCCCCCGCCCCCTCGGCTGGATCACCAGCCGCCACTGTTGAAGAAGGTATCACTGTTGCTGACATTAGTTGCTCTGGTGTGTGCATGCTCCTGCTCTCATCCTTTCTGACCTATTGAATAAATGAGAGGCTGTCCAGTAAAACTGGCCAAACACAGTTGGCTTTTTTTCATTCAGCGAGCAGGCTGAACACATTCCTCCATCCACACAAACAAGGTGGCTGAAGAAATCCTTCAGGACATTGTATTCTGACTTTTAAGTTGTATGCTGAGCAGCTGCTGTTGCTACTTGACTGTAGCTGCTGATCAATGAAACTTTTCCAACATGTCCTCTCAACACAAAATTAATCAATCAATTGACTAGACTTGTGCATTCGTTTTCGTCCGAATGCATTTTCGTCCGAATTTCAGGTATTTTCTTTATCGTTTTAACAAACAAAAACAAAAATGCAGAATCCGAAAACCGAAAGATCCAACATAAACAAATGCTTAATTTTCGTTTTCGTTGCTACAACAGTTCGATATAGATAGGAGATTCGACATGAGGCTGACAATAACAATCTGTGTCTATCGAACCTGTGGTCGAATGTGCCTAGCCTTAACTCTATTAGTCCAAGATTATTCTACATAGAGAGAAAAGATTCGACATAGAGAGAAAAGATTCGACATTATAGAGAGAAAATATTCGACATTATAGAGAGAAAAGATTTGACATAGAGAGAAAAGATCGCTGCTGGAATTGGGTGGGGGAAGTAAAATAAAAAAATGATGATGATGAATGTTATTGGCTGATTGCAACCAAAGAGGAGGAGCAGTAAAATAGCTAGAACTAACTTGACAATTCAACGTGAACAACGAAGATTCGACAAAGCATCGAAAAACATACAAACGTCGAATCTGTCATTGAAGGCTTATGGTGTCTGTTGAAAGTTCTAAGAAGATTCGACGGAGCAGATAAACTGTACGACGCTGCAATCGTACATTTCCAGTCAAATGCTCGGCCCATAGGCTATAGAAGAATTCTATAAAACCAAAAATGCAGCGCTTCAATGAGAAAGATCAGTCCATGTGTTTCATAACAAAGGAAATACTGTAGATGCAGGAAATTGAAGAACTCCACCACCAAGGACTTCAGTGTGAACAGAAAACACACCACCACAAAAAACGTGCTCACTAACTGCTTACCAGAAAGCGAGCATTCATAGGCATATAATGAAATGCAGGGAATCACAGGTGGGTAAGGCTCTCCAATCTTGATAGGACAACAACCAAGGTATCCGATATCATCAACATCCAAGGAACTTCCAGGACTTAGATAGCACTACTGCAGACCTCAGCAGGAGATGTTAAACCCATACAAAAAAAGGTAGCATAGTGAAGCCCGCAAGGTAAAATGTAGGTTTATTTAAAATTCTACTTACAGGGTAAAAGATCATCAAGGCAAAAAGATATAATCCGCGGTTCTTAGCGTGCTCATGTTGGACCGCGGATTATATCTTTTTGCCTTGATGATCTTTTACCCTGTAAGTAGAATTTTAAATAAACCTACATTTTACCTTGCGGGCTTCACTATGCTGCCTTTTTTTTGTATGGGTTTAACATCTCCTGCTGAGGTCTGCAGTAGTGCTATCTAAGTCCTGGAAGTTCCTTGGATGTTGATGATATCGGATACCTCGGTTGTTGTCCTATCAAGATTGGAGAGCCTTACCCACCTGTGATTCCCTGCATTTCATTATATGCCTATGAATGCTCGCTTTCTGGTAAGCAGTTAGTGAGCACGTTTTTTGTGGTGGTGTGTTTTCTGTTCACACTGAAGTCCTTGGTGGTGGAGTTCTTCAATTTCCTGCATCTACAGTATTTCCTTTGTTATGAAACACATGGACTGATCTTTCTCATTGAAGCGCTGCATTTTTGGTTTTATATGTTTTCAAGTTTGCTTTTCACAGACTGTGCACGCTGCTTCTTACATTTATTATTTATTATTTATTATTTTTGTTAGCGCAAGTATTGGTTCACCCTGTACACCATTTATAGAAGAATTCTAATGTTGGTTGACTAGTAATAATAATTAATAAATATAATTATTATTACTAGTCATACAACATTAGGCGGAACATTCGACCGGAAATGTATGATTGCAGCGTCGTACAGTTTCGCTGCTCCGTCGAATCTTCTTTGAACATTCAACAGACACCATAAGCCTTCAATGACAGATTCGACCTTAATTAATTCAGATTTTCAGACGAATGCAATTTCTAACGAAAAACAAAATAAATAAAAAAGAATTTCGTGAGTAACTAAATAAATGTATTTTTCTAATGAAAACGAAATTCCGAAACAAAATATTTCAGTGTGCACATGTCTACAATTGACTTCTGTTGAACAGGGACAGCCACACACTGATGGAAATATGGCCAGTCCTTGCTGAATCAAATGAATTACAATAAGTATATGGCTAGCTATAGTCTTAAACATGAACAAATAATACTACCCCACTTTTAAGTACACAATGGTGTTTATTTACGATCGCTGGAGAGTGCAAAATCAGGCTCACTTCTGCATAGAAACCAATAGGCTTCCAGGTTTTATCACCAGGCTTACTTGAACAAGCTGGGGTTAGAAGCTCATTGGCTTCTATGCAGAAGTGAGCCTGCTTTTGCACTCTCCAGCGATCGTAAATAAACCCAATTGTGTACTTAAAAGTGGGGTATGCCTGTAGTAGGGAATACTACAGAGTGACAGCTCTAAGCCTGCCTGGAACAGATAATGTCGCATGCAAAATGGACCACCAGCAGCTTCAGGCCTGTTAAATATCACAATATCATCAATCATTACAAACAGATGAAATACACAAAATAAGGCAATTTGTCATTATTTTAGGCTGTTAATGATAATTTTATGGTAATTGTCAGTCAAACTACCACAGTGCTGAAAACTGAAAAATGGCCTGGAAAGAAAATGGGTATAACATGCTGGTGTTAAGGTAAATAACCGCTTGCCGACTGCCTCACATAGATATACGTCGGCAGAATGGCACGGGCAGGCAAAGCAACTTATATATACGTTGCTTTAAACCTGCCCCTGCGGGCGCATGCTGGAACGCACGCCGCGGTCTCCGTGACCGTTCCCACGGGACCCAAGGACTCGATGTCAGCCAGTGTCCCGCGATCGGGTCACGGATCGGCAGAACAGAGGGATGCCTTTGTAAACAAGGCAACTCCCTGTTCTGCCTGGTGACATGTCACTGATCGTCTGCTCCCTCTCATCGGGAGCAGCAATCAGTGACGTGTCACAGTAAGCCACGCCCCTAACAGTTAGAATCACTCCCTAGGACACACTTAATCCCTTCCCGCCCCTAGTGGTTACCGCTTCACTGCCAGTCACATTTATACAGTAATCAGTGCATTTTTTATAGCACTGATCGCTGTATAAGTGTGAATGGTCCCAAAATAGTGTCAAAAGTGTCCGATGTGTCTGCCATAATGTCGCAGTCACAAAAAAAAATCGCAGATCGCCGCCATAACAAGTAAAAAAAAAATAATAATAAAAATGCCATAAAACTACCCTCTTTTTTTTACCAAAAATATGTAGAAGAATACGTATCGGCCTAAACTGAAAAAAAATTAGCTTTTTTTAAAAAAAATTGGGGATATTTATTATAGCAAAAAGTACAAAATATATATATTTTTTTTAAATTGTCACTATATTTTTGTTTATAGCGCAAAAAATAATAACCGCGGAGGTGATCAAATACCACCAAAAGAAAGCTTGATTTGTGAAAAAAAAAGGATGTCAATTTTGTTTGGGAGCCACGTCGCAAGACCGCGCAATTGTCAGTTAAATCTACGCAGTGCCGAATCGCAAAAAGTGCTCTGGTCTTTGGCCAGCCAAATGGTCCGGGCTGAAGTGGTTAATATCTGCCTGAAATCCAGCTTTAAGAGATAAAAGGAATATTGGTATTTTCATAAATTGAATTGACGCAACATGCTTTTTTTGGAATACATTTGTACATCAATTGTAACTGTAGTAATATAAAAAACAATGATTTTTATATTACTACATTTAAATATTCTGAACATATATGCAATTTTTGGGGGGGAAAAGTTGCTGTATTTATGGTAAACAGACCCAAGAAACTGAAACACACTTATGCTTTTTTTTAACAGGATGGAAAAAAATAAGCCATTAAAAGCAAACCTTCACCCAATCAAAGGCCCTTCAAATAAATGACCCACTATGTATTCCTGTTTGTTTTTCAGGTTCTACCAAATGTCAAAAGCCCAAAATATATTTACTCTAATAAAATGCTTATCTCTGTTAATAAGTATTGCCTCTGGTCATGAAGGGGTAAATTTGTGTTTCAAAGCAAAGCCTTTAGCATTACAATTTGTCACAGGCATCACTTTAAGGTAGATTTATAGCACAGAAAAGATCATGCATTAACAGATACTACATTTGAGTGACATGAACTTACTAGCTATGATCTAGTAAAAGCTGAACAGGAAGCTTTCCCGAATCATAGGGATTTATCCAAGAGTTTAAAGAAACTGTCATAATAATTAATAGTTTGCCTATAAGTGCTTTAGTACAGAATGACTGGAACTGAGCCACTGCCTTACTTACACGAACCTAAGAGACAAACCAGAAAATTATAGACTTGTAACTCTAAGCTGTTCTACTGTATTTAACAAATCTTTACATACAGACTAGCTGTTAGGGGGAATAAAACAGCCCCCTGTTCTCTGAATTAAATGTACCATGATCAAAGAGCACAGTTCTATAATTCCAGATACGTACTGTAACTTTGTTATTTTGCAAAATGTAAAATTACAGTAATGTCTACCTTACCAGTAAAATTTATTTCCTCAATTATATCCATAGTTACATTTATTATGCTATTCAATTTGCTTCAACTGTACTATTCACAAATGGTTTGAGAACACATGCACAATATATCAATACATTTAATATCCCAAAAAAGGGATATTTTTGAACAATGTCTACATTTTGCCTTTTGGGATTTCAATCGTCTGTTTTCTGTTGCCCATAGCTTCAGCTTCTCCTTCCCGTTGTCTACACTAAAAAAATGGACGTGTAAAGCTGTTGGAGGCACTTTCTATCATAATATCTACATAGTAACAGTAAGGAATGAGACTTTTAAAATGACCCTCTCGCTATTATTAAGCTTGCTAGCAAAGCTATACCTCTAAAAGTCAACTGTAAATACCTACCTATCCTGTTGCCCATGCTGCTTAACATCCGTTCCCAGAGAATGGTTCCCCAAAGTCTGCTGGGAAACTGAAACTTCTAGCTCTCATGGGTTCCTCCTGCCAACCTCCACATCAGTAATATCTTCTGTAGTGATAGGGGAAATCTGAAAGAGGAACTATTGAGAAATGTGGGGGACCCAAGAGATGGACACTCCTGGAAGTGTTAGGTTCCCAACAGATTGTGGGAGGGGGGGATTTCTCAGGATCTGAGTGGTGTCTGACAACATGGGCAGCAGGAAATATTTACCTTGCTGTAAATTTTATGTATTTTTGTAACAGGATTGCTTTACTCAGGATAAAATAAACTTACATAAGGTTATAAGGTTATGTGCACCTTTTTTATTTTAATGGTTATGAATAAGGATGAGCTGACTGTTCAGTCTGAACATGGGGTTCGGACCAAACTTGAACCCATTCGCCCCGCTATTCGTTGGGAACTAAAGCCTCGTACACACGGCCGAGAATCTCGTCAGCAAAAAAACTGTCGTTTTTCCTGACGAGATTCTTGGACAAGAATCTTGTCCCGGCCGAGTGTGCACACGATCCATTCAAAGAACCACCGTTCTTTTGAATGGAAAAAACGCGGTGACGTCATCGACTACGATGAGCGCACACTCGTCACATTCAATGCCGTCGCCGCCATCTTGCTACACCCTACCTATGCCTAGGAAGCTACCGCGCATGCGTCAAAGTCATTTCGAGCATGCGCGGGTTTCCACAGCGGCAGGTAAGTGTACACACACTCGGGTTTCTCGCCGAGAAACAGGCCGACGAGAATTCCGACGAGAAAATAGAGAGCAGGTTCTCTATTTTTCTCATCGAGATTCTTGCCTGTTTTCTTGACGAGAAACCTGAAAGCCGCGTACACACGACCGATTTTCTTGCCGAGAAAATCGGTCGTGTGTACGAGGCTTAAGTATCATAAATAGCAGCAGTATTTCTATTGTTTCTGTATATGAGAGCTTCCTGCTGTCTATGGTTCACTACTTGTGACAACCGAAGGAACCACTGATGTCACAGGGAATCCCTGCTCCTTCTAAGTAAAGTGATGGGGATAGCAGTGACATCACTGCTCAAAAATGGCCACTGCCCACTGGACATATTGGGTCAATGATGTCCCCAGTTTCCCAGCCCCTTCCCTTATATAAATAAATATTTAAAAAGTGTGGCGCCAATGAATGATGAGGAATAACCTCAACCGTGCAATATACTGAAATAGGTATATGTAAATTTTAAATTGAACACAATGTAGTGATAAATATACCCTGTGACATGTGCATAATGTACAATTTTACATGAAAATACCATATAGCATAAAACGATGCCTCATCCACCTGTCTCTACTGACAGTCAGCAGGTGGTGAACCAATAGCTATATCGTGCATATACAAACAAAACAAACAAAACTTTTATATAATGGGTGTCAAGTTCATATGGGGTAACTTTGATGAGTGTCTGCCAATATAATGGTCATACACTAAAGGAAAGTTCCAGCAAAGAATCTCCCGAAGAACTTGGGATAACATTATCCGTATACCGGGAAGTATATTGGATGTAGTAGACCACTAGGTATATACTTTCACCCGGGAGTGCCTTCACCATGGATCCATAAAGGAGAAAGGGATACTCTTACCAGCTATGATGGATCCAATGCGCCGTACGGCGGATGGATCTTTCAGGCTTTGTCTCTTCCAGAGACAGGGGAGCGACAACCGGAGTCTGTAGAACGCTTCCTCTTAGAGCTGGCAGCACTTCTATTTTATCAAGAACGATCCAATCCCAAATTGCAAAGCACCTCAATAGGTCATAGCCATGAAAAACAGGGAAAAGATTCTCCACATGGTGTAAATCCAAAAATGATTTATTAAAACATCCGTTTTAAAGTTCAAGCAATGTGAACACTCGGTAAAAATTCTTAAAAAGCAAATATATAAAAAGCAAATATAAGAAAAGCCACGACACTCCACAGCACAGCAGTACAAAAACGAAGACAGCGTGGTCAAGTTAGCTGGAGCTGGTGTATTGTCCGACCGGTTTCGTCTTAACAGACATCTACTGGGAAATTTCCAGTAGCTTTTTAAGAATTTTTACCGAGTGTTCACATTGCTTGAACTTTAAAACGGATGTTTTAATAAATCATTTTTGGATTTACACCATGTGGAGAATCTTTTCCCTGTTTTTCATGGCTATGACCTATTGAGGTGCTTTGCGATTTGGGATTAGATCGTTCTTGATAAAATAGAAGTGCTGCCAGCTCTAAGAGGAAGCGTTCTACAGACTCCGGTTGTCGCTCCCCTGTCTCTGGAAGAGACAAAGCCTGAAAGATCCATCCGCCGTACGGCGCATTGGATCCATCATAGCTGGTAAGAGTATCCCTTTCTCCTTTATGGATCCATGGTGAAGGCACTCCTGGGTGAAAGTATATACCTAGTGGTCTACTACATCCAATATACTTCCCGGTATACGGATAAAGTTATCCCAAGTTCTTCGGGAGATTCTTTGCTGGAACTTTCCTTTAGTGTATGACCATTATATTGGCAGACACTCATCAAAGTTACCCCATATGAACTTGACACCCATTATATAAAAGTTTTGTTTGTATATGCACGATATAGCTATTGGTTCACCACCTGCTGACTGTCAGTAGAGACAGGTGGATGAGGCATCGTTTTATGCTATATGGTATTTTCATGTAAAATTGTATATTATGCACATGTCACAGGGTATATTTATCACTACATTGTGTTCAATTTAAAATTTACATATACCTATTTCAGTATATTCCACGGTTGAGGTTATTCCTCATCATTCATTGGCGCCACACTTTTTAAATATTTACTTAACCTTTTCCTGTCTGATTTTGAGTGGTTGGCTGCACATAACCAGTTTTCTATTATAGGATTGGCGCAGTACTACACACTTTCTATATTTACACGCCTTCCCTTATATAGCTGATGACAGCTCGGGGAGCTGGTATTCAACTACTGTTACCACCAGGATCAGTCGTGTGCCATGGGTTGTCAGGTTTTGTTGGTGAGACAGCGGGTGGTGGGCATTATGATTGATGAAGGATTTGCAATGATTTAATAGAGAACTTGCCAAAACCACTGGCTGGATGCTCAGTCCATGGGTTTGGTATAGATTTCCTGGGGGACCTCACATTCTTTTCTTTGTTCACGAGTTACCCTCCTAAAATCCATACAGACTCAAAGGGTCTGGTATGTATTTTGGAGGGACCCTACACAATTTATTTTTATTCTTGTCATAGGATGTGCTACAGCAAAAATGACATTTACAAAGAAAAAAAAAGATACAGTTTAAATTGCCAGCAAATTACTTCTTTATTTATTTATGTTTTATCAGCACAGAAACCCCTCCAAATGCCCCCCCCCAAAAAAAAACTAAAAAAAAACACATAGAAGACCCTTGGAGAGGCCTGTTTTTTTTTTTTTTTTTTTGTAAACAAAGCAGCTGCCAATGACAGCAGTCAGTTACTGGCAACTTTAAAATGTTTTTCCTTTGTAAATGTCAGTGATACTGCAGCACTTTCTGGCAGGATTAGGGCACCCCCAAGACATGTTATTTAAACAAATTGGATGGTTTTAATGTTTCACTTTATGTTTTTTTTTTTAAAACACACTGCTGCTGGTCGATTGAATTTGTTTTTTGCATTGGTATATGTTCCCTAGGGATGTGTCCCCCCATGAATTTGTTTTACACCGCTTGCCTATTAGCCCAGAAAATTGACATTTTTAATTTACCAGACTTGGCTGCTATTGATTTCATTGGGGTTTGGGTTTAGCATCCAAATGTCTCTGACTTTCTCTGAACCCTGCTTGAAACTGAACCCAGGTCAGTTCGGCCCATAACTAATTGTGAACAGAGATGAGTAGAGTGGAGGTTTAATTGTACCTGGCATCTCAGGCTGTGTTGAAATAATCCCCCATCCCCACTGCCACCAATTTCATTCGATCATGCAAAAGGGTCATTGTAAACAAGAATATAGTTTATGCATTTTGAATTAGACCTCATGCAGCGGTACACTCTCTTACAAATATAAAAGTGGTAAAGAATTTGAAAACAATGCTTTCAGACATAGTATAATGAATGATCATTTCACGATCTTAAAGGGTAACAAAAATCTGTAAGGTGAACTTACACTGGACCCCCTCTTCATCGCACCCGGTCCCACTGTACCTGAAGCCAGCGATCTTCCGCACTGACACTTAAAGCCATTTAATCTTAATCTAAAAGCAGCTTAATCTCCTAAACATACATCTTAAAGGTACGAATAGGAGGCAAACTGATTGGTCGGCACCGTCACATGGATGGAGATTTCCAGCCTCAGATACTACAGGACCGTGTGCGATGGGGAGGGGGTCAAGTGTAAGTTCACCTTACAGATTTTCTGTAAAGGTGAACTTACACTTTAAATAAAACCGTTATGGATTTACACTGTTTTATATGTTTGTGGAGTACATAGTAACACACAAGTGTAGGTGTGAATGGGCCCACATAATTTCCATTTCTTAAAAAAAGATATTTATATAAATATATGCTCTCCAAATATTTTGAATTAGCAGAAAAGTCAGTCAAAATTACAAAGTCACATCCAAGTAAAGACACATACAGTATAATTCAAAAATTCCCCCCAGGCAATGATCCAATTTTACACTATGCATTGCATAAACCAGTTACATAGGAAAGAACTGGGTTTAGGTATTCTTAACCACTTCAGCCGCAGAAGAATTTACCCCCTTCCTGACCAGAGCATTTTTTGCGATTCGACAGCTTTAGCTGACAATTTTGAGCGGTCGTGCGACGTTATACCCAAACAAAATTGACGTCCTTTTTTCCCCACAAATAGAGCCTTAATTTGGTGGTATTTGATCACCTCTGCCATTTTTATTTTTTGCGCTATAAACAAAAAAAGAGCGACAATTTTGAAAAAAGCTATATTTTTTACTTTTTGCATTAATAAATATCCCCAAAAATATATATAATTAATTTTTTTCCTCAGTTTAGGCCGATATGTATTCTTCTACATATTTTTGGTAAAACAAATCGCAATAAGCATACATTGATTGGTTTGCGCAAATGTTATAGCATCTACAAAATAGGGGATAGATTTATGGCATTTTTATTAATATTTTTTTTTTACTAGTAATGGCGGCGATCTGCAGTTTTTATCGGGACTGCGACATTATGGCGGACACATCGGACACTTTTGACACTATTTTGGGACCATTGTCATTTATACAGCGATCAGTGCTATAAATAGCCACTGATTACTGTATAAATTACACTGGCAGGGAAGGGGTTAAACACTAGGGGGCGATCAAGGGGTTAAGTGTGTCCTAGGGAGTGATTCTAACCGTGGGGGGATGGGCTTCCATTGACATGACAGCGATCACTGCTCCCGATGACAGGGAGCAGTATATATTTGTCATGTCACTAGGCAGAACAGGGAAATGCCTTGTTTACATAGGCATCTCCCCGTTCTGCCTCTCCGTCTCACGATCGAGGTCCGCCTGTGAACATCGAGTTTGCAGGACCCACAGGCAAATTCAAAGGGACGTAAAGACCTAAAGAAAGAATTAAGTGGGCCACTTTCTTCTAAAATTAAATCTAAAGACTTACAAAGATGAACTTGACTTACTATAAACAGCACTTAAAGTAGACTTAAAATCAGAAAATTAAGATTTGCTATGTTAGAAAGGACATTTAGGAATGTTAATTGTGCAATACCCTAAAAATGTACATTTTGTCTGGAATTCCTTTTAAAAAATATCTGCACAATTCTTGGTATGTGAGTGTGCCTACACCCCCATACCTGTATACCGTATCTGTAGTGTGAGATCTAATATGGAATAAGATTTGGTGATGTTACTAATGTACAGCTCACTGTTCTCCTTGCTGTAGCGGTGACTTGAGGAAGCCCTGTCTCTATCAAAATGGCTGCCTACATGCAGAGACACAGTGCAAAAGAAGACATTGAAAGTCAGTAATGGAGAAAAAAATATGTGGGGAGACCTCAGTCAAAACTGAGAAATAGTTCCTCACCTTCTTTCTGTCTTTTTGGGCACAGCTTCCACATTTGTGGAGTTTCCTCTTTCAATTGTCCCTTGGCTGCACCCCTTTATTCCCATTCTCTTTGTGCCTTCTTTGCCGCTGGGGGTCCCTCTATGTGTGTGCTCCCGCTCTGTACTACAACTCTTAATGCCGCGTACACACGATCGGACATTCCGACAACAAAACCGTGGATTTTTTTCCGATATATGTTGGCTCAAACTTGTCTTGCATTCACACGGTCGCACAAATGTTGTCGGAAATGCCGATCGCCAAGAACGCGGTCACGTACAATACGTACGATGGCCCTATAAAAGGGAAGATCAATACCAAGTGTGCCACCCTTTGGGCTCCTTCTGCTAATCTTGTGTAGAAGTTTGGTGAGAGACGATTCGTGCTTTTCAGCCTCGTGCTTTTCAGTCCGTTACTGCTCTTTGCAGCGTGACGAATGTGCTATCTCCATTACGAACGCTAGTTTTACCAGACCGAGCGCTTCTGTCTCGTACTTGATTCAGAGCATGCGTGGAATTTTGTGCGCTGGAATTGTCTACACACGCTCGGAATTTACGAGAACGGATTTTGTTGTCGGAAAATTTGAGAACCAGCGCTCAAATTTTTGTTGTCGGAAATTCCAAAAGTAAATGTCCGATGGAGCCTACTCACGGTTGGAATTTCTGACAACAAGCTCCCATCAAACATTTGTTGTCGGAAATTCCGAGCGTGTGTACGAGGCATTACACAGTACAGAAGTATAAGAATGCACACAATGTGGAGACTCCACAGGTCCTGGTGGCACAAAGTGCACAGAGAGAATGGGAATATAGCGGTGCAGCCAGTGGGGCAATGGAAAAATTATGCTCCCATGAGGAAATAAAAAAAAAAAATCAGATGCATGTGGGTAATGTTTTTTTCTATATAATTTAGGAAAAAATGACTTTATAACCACTTTTATATAATTTGCAACTGGACAAGCATAATTGTTCTGCAAATTCGATACATCTTAAGAATCCAAAATATTTCACCTTTCTTGCCCAAAATTTATGAATTGGGGATTCTTCACAGACTGGACAAGTCTCACATCCACCTATTTAGGATGATCTTTCTTTACAATGTTTGCTGTACAATCATTGAGCAGAAAAAATTCCCATTGAGAACGTCATATATGACGAAACGCGTCTGTGGGGACACGCAGTGACGTCACCACGCAGTTCTAGTACGGAAGGGCACTTGTGTATGCCGGCCGGCACGTTTTATGCTTAGTGAAGCTTTGTTTTTGTAAGTACAACTATTTTTTAATAAAGTCGATGTTAAGAGGATATTACTCTATGGTCTCCCCCTTCTTTTTGGTACCCCATACGAAGCGGTAAACAGCGCTTGTCTCACATTGAAGATCTTCCTGGGACTCTGTGTGTGGGTATGATTAAAGACCGTGGTTGGATACAGCTATAGGCTTGCTCTCTACCTATGTCTGGTAAGGAGCCAATTTATACATAGGTGGTGGTCACTTTATTAACTACGCACGGTGGTGGTGTTTAATTGCATACCTTGTGAATACGTTATCACTCTATGGTATATATTTTTGTTGTTTTCTTTGCAACCGAGCCGTCAAGAGGGCTTTTTTGCTATCATTGGTGGATTGTCTGGGGACCCGGCTTGGATCTTTTTTCCAGGGATAAAGGCCTTGGCTGGGCTAAAGCCACCTGCTTGATTTCATCTGTTTGTGGTAAGGAGCCATTTCACTTGGTGATGACTACATTTAGTGTATGTTTAATGAACTTTCAATACACTGCAAGTTTGGATACCCTGTGAGATTGGACTTCTCCCCTCTAATGTGGATCACAACTTTGAATCATTTACCTTGATGCTCTTTAGGAGTAGTTTATTAGCAATCACTGGCACAGTTTTTTCTGCTCAATCTTGTATATGTCTATCACATTATTGCTGCTGCCTTTTTATGTAATTTATTCCTATTAGTCCTAGCGCAGTTTTTTCTTTTTTATTTATGCTGTACAATCATGCTTAAATTTACAGTATGTGTTTGTTCTTGTATTTACTGTATACCTTATTGTACTTTACTTTATAGACAGTTCCTCCTGAAGAAGCGGTTACATCCCACGAAACTAGTAGAGGAATAATCTGTCAATACCCCATATCAACAGATATCTCTCGGGGGAACACATTAGTAGCTGTCTGTGGTTGAATTTTATTGATTGATTTTTGTGTTTTTGTATGTTATTTTATATGTATTAAATATTATATTTTATAAAGTACTTGTTTTCGTATCAGTACCGAGATAGTCCATTACAACCTATTTGATGGGTGTATGTTTATGGTCAGCCTCAGCAACTGCCCTTACAATCCCATTTTGCCCTGTTTCTCTATTTAGGATGACTGAAAATGTTCAATGAAAAAATAAGAATTGCTGCATTCTCAAAATTTGTCATATTTACAATTTCATTAAGCAGCATTAGTAGCTGGGAGTACATTTCTAAACAGGGAAAGGGGATGCTTGGCAGGAGTTGCTGCATTGTAAAGGAGCACAAGCAGGAAATTTTCAGAGACAGGCATCATTGCCTGCAACAGACTCAAAAACTTTACACAAGATTATTTATTTGTAGAAACCGTAAATCCAAAAGCCGACAAGGTACAGTCGATAGCTTTTCGCTTTCCATATTTATTCAAAGTTCTCCGCTGAGAAATCTGGATATAATACAAGGCTTGGGGTTGAGGGAAAGTTTTTGTTTTTCAATTTTAAAAGGTGTCTAAAGCAACCTTAAAAAAACCTCCCTTACTTTCAATAAAAGTAAAAGTTTGACGATGGCAGTTATAAAACAAAATAAAGCAGGTAAATAACTTACTTTTTCCCTGTTTGGGTAACTGGAGTGCATATTATAAATCCCTAAAATGTTCAAGTCTTAAGTACATAAAACTTTCCTTTAAAATTGTATGTATGGGTAGAAAATTCAGTTGTTTATATTGCTTTTACAATAGGCAGTAAATTGGATCATTTAGCATTTATTTGACAAAAACAAACTGAGACAGGAAGTACAGCGGACAAAGTGTTTCTAAAAATCTATTCACAGAAAAAAAAAAAAAAAAAACAATCCAACAATTACTGTATTTCACATCCTAAATACATTTTACTTCAGATTTGCAAAAATTATTCATTTTCAAATTCCATTGGCATACCATCATCCCAAATATTAAATAATGTGCAGCATTTCAAAGCGTGTTAACACCATTTTAAAGCAAAAGGAATTTAAAGTTGTTTTATGTGAAGTGACAATTTTGAGTAGGAAAATATACTGCAACTTATTCACATGCCAATATACCTTAAATGCTATTTTGCCCAAGAATCTCACTTTCCAATTTCAGCAGATTTCACACTTTATTCAACTCCAAAAATGTATTTAATAAATGTGTGAGTATGTCAGCAAAACAAATGTACTTCTCGTTCCCAAAATGCATTCACATTTTAAAAGTATTACAAGATATGCACAATTATGTTAACTGAGGGTTGAAAGATTGAGCAAAAGCAATTCCTCCCGCTAAATAATGGACGTTATCGGTTTATCTGTGGATTTGGAAAGAGTACATTGGAAAAAATATCCAAATATTTAACATGTTAATCATAATTAAGCACCAAGTTACATATTTGTAGATGCCGGTAGACGGCCCATTACCCCAATTACATTGATATATACTATATACACTACTATATTATCAAAAGTATTGGGATACCTGCCTTTACACGCACATGAACTTTAATAGCATCCCAGTCTTAGTCTGTAGTCAATATTGAGTTGGCCCACCCTTTGCAGCTATAACAGCTTCAACTCTTCTGGGAAGGCTGTCCACAAGGTTTAGGAGTGTGTCTATGGGAATGTTTGATCATTCTAACAGAAGTGCATTTGTGAGGTCAGGCACTGATGTTGCACAAGAAGGCCTGTATCACTATCTCCACTCTAATTCATCCAAAAAGTGTTCTATCGGGTTATGGTCATGCAGGCCAGTCAAATCCCTCTACCCCAAACTCACTCATCCATGTCTTTATGGATTTCGCTTTGTGCACTGGTGCGCAGTCATGTTAAAACAGGAAGGCGGCTAATAAAAATGTATTGAGGAAAAAACAGGAAGGGGCCATCCCCAAACTGTTCACACAAAGTTGGGAACATGAAATGTCTTGGCATGCTGAAGCCTTAAGAGTTCCCTTCCATTTCCCTTCATAACCCCACACCATAATCCTCCCTTCACTAAATGATTTGGACCAGTGCACAAAGCAAGGTCCATAAAGACAGGGATAAGCGAGTTTGGGGAGGAGGAACTTGACTGGCCTTCAACCTCTACCTGATAGAACACCTTTGGGATGAATTAGAGTGGAGACTGCGAGCTAGGCCTTCTCATCCAATATCAGTGCCTGACCTCACAAATGTGCTTCTGGAAGAATGGTCACACATTCCCATAGACACAATCCTAAATGGTGTTGGGTGAACGGTTCAGCCCAAGCATGAGTTCGGCAAAAAATTTGCCTGTTCAACCATTTGCCGAAAACCCGAATTTGCAGGGTGTTCGGCACTGCGCTGCACAGTGCATTCTGCTCCCTGATTTGGCAAAGCTGTGCCCAATCAGGACTCAGTGTAAGGTGGTTGTTAAAGAGCGGGGCCTGGGAAGCCGGCCACAGTGTCCTTAACAACTGGTGAGTCATCAGCTGTCAATGGTTTTCACCGCTGACAGCTGAATTTAAAAAATAATAAAAAGTGGCAGTTAAAAAAATATATATATTTGTTTTTATTTTTACACTTTTTTGATGAATGGGTAGGGCTATGTACCCCATTCACATGGAGAGGGGGCGGGATCTGGGGGCCCCCTTGTTAAGGAGGCTTCCAGATTCCGATAAGCAGACCCCAACAATCACAGCCCAGGGTTGTCAGAAAGAGACCCATGTCCCCATTAACATGAGGACAAGGTGCTTTGGGGTGGGGGCACCTACCCCTCCATGTCGAGGGCATGTGGGGCCTTGTATGGTTCAGGAGGAGGGACCACACACAGTTTTTTTCTTAAAATTTTTTAATAGCTGGGTGCCAGCAATTGCAACCGCAAGTCAATTTAAATGTGATTTGATTAGTTTTTTTTATCTTTAGAAATCTCATTTTTTCTGCAGAATGTTCTATATATGCTACAGATGCACCACTTTACAGGCAGACTAAGGGGACCCCCAGGCACTATATTAATTTTTTTTTCTTTTTTTATTGTTGCACTTTAAGCATCATTATAATCACTACTCTGGAAAAAAAATTAAAAACAATTTTTGCATTGATACATGTCCCCCAGGGAAGTACCCAGACCCATATACCCTTTTAATGGCCAAGTACTTGTATATAAGCCTTCAAAAGGGGCACTTTTGATTTTTCCTGTTCGGCTCCCATAGACTTCAATGGGGTTCGCCATTCGGGTTAGAACCTTCTGCTGTGAACTGAACAGGTGGTCGCTCAGCCCATGTCAACTCCTAAACCTTGTGGACAGCCTTCCTTGTAGAGTTGGAGCTGTTATAGCTTCAAAGGGTGGGCAACTTAATATTGAACCCTACTGACTAAGACTGGGATGCCATTAAAATTCATGTGCGTGTAAAGGCAGGTGTCCCAATACTTTTGACAATATAGAGTATATAACCTCCAGTGCAGTATTACTATTCTCCGCCCCCCTATTCTAATATTGTGACCACTGCTAATTAACATTTTGATGTGCTTATGCCTATCCAATACATACAATATACGCATTACATGTATCACATAATAAATTATTTAATAAAAATTACATTGTATTTTTAAGGTTATGTGTGCTTAATAAATAATACACCACTCCAAAATCACACATGTTCCCAACTGTGCTATCAAAATTGATCTTTGAAAAAATTCCAGCCCCATCCATGTTAAAAAAAAAAAACCTTTTGATGTGTGCGATCCAAAATGCATTAAGTGTCTTCTATTATCTTTTATCCATGATTACCATTAGGAGTGCTGTACTGGAGATTGAAAAAATATATTTGCTTTAAATGTGTGAATCAGATATTAGTGTTGGCTTGCTGAAAAAGGGGAAAAACACATATTAGGTCATGCATTTCAGTGCAGGAGAATAAATACATAACAGTACATAAGTACGGTATATACTAGCATTAGTCAGCAGGGGTTATTCATTACTTCTGCTCAGTCACTTTAATGCTGTGCTTTGAATACCCCAAATCGTCAAGGTAATTTGATATTAATTGTTCAGCTACAGGTACAATAGCAATAATAATGCAGTAGATTAAGCAAATGTCTTAACTCTGCTGCTTTCAAATCTATAGAGTAGAAGAAACTGAGCTAAATCCAGAAGTATAACTAATAAAAAAGTAATTTCTCCACTAAAAAAAATTCAAAGCCAACAAGCAGATTAAAACCTGTAATTGGTGATGATGAGTAGAGAAATAGGAAGCTTCACAGCATATACATTAGGAAGTACACCCCCACTGACCCTGTGCTGCCACCTGATTACTTCATACACTCCCCGGTAGCGATGCCACTCCCACGCCCCCGCCATGTATCCCAAGATACCCTTGCCCATCTGAGGTCCTGGGACTGGCATAGCAGGTGCCACCAGGTAGAGGGAGGGAGCAAAGCAGACACACATCTGCTCTCCTTCCCTCCTTGGTCCTGACCCAGAAAGCTACAAGTTTGACATCACTTCCGGGTCCACCTCTTGGTGTCCCTGGGCCAGCATACCTGGGAAAGAATGTAATGCAATGTGGTCTGTATTGCATTACATTCAGGGGAGCACAGGAGAAAACATTTTTGAGGCCCCCCCACCCCCACATATTTGCATGTATGAATAAATGCAAATGCGTTAGGGCACTTACGCATGAAAATGCTGATTGCCAAACAAGTGTTTCCCCCATAATACCAAACTGATGACCTATGGGGGCTTTTAAAGTGTTGCCTATGGAAAATATAGGGCGCTGATGTGCCATTTCACAGGCGCACCTAAATTTAAGGTTTGACATGTTGGGTTTCTGTTTACTCGGTGGAAGAGTCATTTATATGTTACAAAACATTGGGTAATTCATTGCGTTTAAAATGAACTGTAGTGTATTTTTTACAGAAATTTTGCATTTCTTAGACCTTTGCGGTAGTATCCTGTGACATACAAACTTGGAACTATCACTATTTTATTCTATAGGGTGTCTACTTTCAAAAAATATATGTTTTGGGGGGTTTATGCAATCTTCAGGCCTATAATGATTTTATAAGCACGTATGAAAAAAATGCAGAAATGGCTCTGGCAGCTAAAGTGTTAAATCAAAAACATCCTTTAAATGATGATCCCTTGTCACAGGGACACTCTCACTTTGTTGAGACTTTTTCTCTCTTTCCGCTGTGTTTTTTTTTTTTTTCCTTCAGTGCAGGAAATAAAGGGTAATCTTCCCAGCTGGAGAAAGATAGAAAAAAAACTGACTGGTGCTTTTTTTTTACCCTTTCTGTACTCATTTTATATAGCGTAAGGGAGTTTTTTTTTTTTTTTGCTATCTGTGTGCCATAGGGGAGATTTCCCTTCATTTTCTGTCCCATAGCTAAAGAAGGAAGTGAGAGGAAATCCCTTTGACGTGAGGCAATCCTAAGGTGTCACCAGGGTAATCGGAACTAGTGTCCCCATTGGAAAATACTTTTCTCTATTACTTTTCTGGTGTCAACCCAAAATGTGGGATTATTTTTACTTTCACTTCAATAATAACTGTAAACAGAACTAATAGAGAGGGGGAATCTGCCGTAAAGCTAACATTTCTTTACAGTTTCCCTACATTTAAATTTTTAAATATCATACATTACAGAATAACTAAAATAATTATGTCGACGTACAGTATATATTAAAGCGGTATTAAACCCAAAACCAAATATGTAATATATTGCAGCTTATCAATCATTAGATGTGG
This sequence comes from Rana muscosa, assembly GCA_029206835.1. NCBI lineage: Eukaryota > Metazoa > Chordata > Amphibia > Anura > Ranidae > Rana > Rana muscosa. Next base: position 714,382,918 of record CM055118.1, read on the forward strand.
TGGCTGTATTCATTTTCTTTTTTAGGCTTTTTTCCTTCTGTTTTCACCTGGTGATCTGGACAGTAACGCACCTCCTGTATTAAAGTGCCCCCACTCTGAATGAAGGAGCAAAGGGGGGGCATTTGGGCAGCAGCATTGTTCGCCTGGAGGGAGGGGAGTGTTAGATGTACTAGCTGATTTAGATACACTAACACATTGAAGCCAAACTCCAGCTAATACTTTGTAAGCAGTTACGGCAAACTGTTTTTTTTCCCTTTCATTTCCTTTTGGGATAACGTTCTTACATAACTAAAGAAAAGCTGACCATTGTATGCACCAGTGTAAGCATTAAATGGTTTGTCTCATATCTGTAACTGCTGCATCTATAGGATAGCTTGTTATTTTGAATAACAACATTACTGGCCAGATCACCAGCTAATAATAATTAAAAAAAAAGCCTTAAAAAATGCTGCCATCACATCTAAGAATTGGTAGGATGCAACATAATAAATGTTTGCTTTTGAGTTTAATACCACTTTCAGTTTAAAGCTTGTAGGGTGTATATATTTCACATCAATTTAAACAAATACAGTAATACCTACGCTTCTGTTCACGAACAACTCGGTTCGCGAACTGAAGAGTTCACAAAAAATTTGGTTCGGCTCACAAACTCTGCTTCAGTTCATGAACACGAGCCACGGCCATCTTCCCTGATCTGACACGTTCATATTGAGAAGATCAGTGAAAGATGAGAGTCTTAGGAGAACCAGTCCACTCAGATAGGGGTTTCTGCCCCCTGACTACCATGAGGGTGGGCTCACTTGATTGGGATTCATGGAAAAACAGTTCATATGAATTCTACAACTTTATCAGGCCATCAGATGATCTTTTCCTGGATGCACAGTGCTGTTTTCTGGTTCCCAGATCAGTCATTTAAATTGGGTTTTGGAATTGTTTCAAACAAGGATTAAAGAGGATCTATCGTTTTTTTTTTTCTTTTTAAATGTACACATGAAAGAGGTCAGCTTAATGTAAAAGACCGCAAGTAATATGTTTAAACTCCTTTTTTTTCTACGTACATTTCATAATTTTACTGTATATATAAACAAAAATAAAGTTCCGAACAGATTAACCTCATTTACATTAAAACCCTACGGGAAAATTTGCCTCGGTTCACAACCAATTTGGTTGGCAACAAGAGTCGTTTCACTAATTAAGTTCGCAAACTTAGGTACCACGGTATAGTTTACTAATGCCTTGTACACACGATCGGAATTTCCGATGAAAAAAGTCAGACAGAATTTTTTCATTGGATATTCCGACCGTGTGTCGGCCCCATCGGACTTTTTTCCGTCGGAGTTTAGAAATAGAACGTTTTATTTTTTCCTATGGAAATTCCGATCGTCTGTGTGGCACTCCGACAGAGAAAAAAAACACGCATGCTCAGAATCAAGTTGACGCATGCTCAAGAAGCATTGAACTTCATTTTTTTTTCGCCTCATCATAGTGTTTTACGTCACCGCGTTTTGGACGGTCGGAATTTGGTCTGACAGTGTCTATGCAAGACAGCTTGAACGGAATTCCGACGGTAAATTCCATTGGATTTTATCCCATCGGAAATTCCGATTGTGTGTACAGGGCATTACATCTTAAAAACATTACTTCATACAGGCATAGAAAAGCATAAATAGCAAATGCCAATCTTAAAAAATGGACAATTTCAAATAAGGATGAACTCATCCCATATAATTGTACTTTAAGAATACTTTAAGAATTACAATTTATAATACTAAAACGGTTGTATATATTGCTTTATTAAATCCAGTATAAAATATATAGTGCCAATTAGAAGACATTTCAATTACATAATCTTTACATATACTCACAACTTTTAAAGTCTTTGCCTTCCTCCTATAAACATTCTCCATACACAGACTTACAGTGAATCCGTATTCTACTTCACTCATCACTTAAACATAAACTCATATCATTACAAATCTTGACATATATCATCTCAGGGAAAATCTACATAAAATACAACCATTAAAGCGGAGTTACACCCAAAAATGGAACTTCCACTTTTCGGAACCCTCCCCCCTCCGGTGTCACATTTGGCACCTTTCAGGGGGAGGGGGTGCAGATACCTGTATAAAACAGGTATTTGCACCACTTCTGGGTATTGACTCCCGCCAGAGTCACGCCCATTCGCGTCACCCCCCGCTGTCTTCTGGGAAACACACTGTTCCACGGAGAAAGCGGGGCCAGTGACGGCGCGCCACGCTACTTGCGCATGTGCAGTAGGGAACTAGGCAGAGAAGCTGCTTTCACACTGATGCGCTGCGGTTTACCCATACCGCGGGTGCAACACAGTGTACCTTTGGCTTTTCTGCACTTTGAAATAGACTTCTATTATATCCTGTAGGTGTAGTGCCCTTTCAGAAAGCTCACCAATTTCGCAGGTAATAACAGAAGTCTATGGCTCAGTGCAGGTAACCTGCAGGTGCACTGCTCTGCACCTGTGGATCTGTTTGAAAGCAGCCCAGTAACCACTGCAGAACAGATATGCCCATATATACACTGTGATTTTAGTAATAAACTGACCTTTAATAACAGTATTCTATTCTATTCCATCCCAGAGCAGGAGGCCACATCAGAGGGCTCCGCGGGCCACATGTGGCCCCCCCGGCCACTGGTTGGGCACCCCTGATGTATCATGTTAGAATTAAAGATGGAGGAACTAGGGGTAAGCAGACAGAATATGGGTGAAGTCTCCTAACTCCCCTCCTTTATTTGACCTGATGTTGAAAGCTTACTATCAGCTATGTTGTGACCCCCTTCTTAGTCAAGTGGAAAATGCCCAGGGGAATTAGGAGAACATAGAGGTCAGTTTTATTACAAAACAAATTTGTCAACATAAAAATGTAACAGATTTCCTGTCAAAACATCAGTGCATACTTACTTAAAATGAACACTTCAGTAAAAATGTATAAAATCCTATACAGGAATCACTTTTAAAAAGGCTGTGCCCCTAAAGAATATTTTGGTACGCAAGTACTGTACTAGAAATAATAGACATGATAGTTATAGAGGGGCATACTAGGTAGGGGGGGGGGTCAAGACAGGGGTAGGCTTGGATGATTAACCTTAAATTATGCCAGCTTGCCCCCTAGTCTCTGCAGCTGCCATGGTCACTGCAGCTGCCATGGTCACTGCTGCTGCCATGGTCACTGCTGCTGCCATGGTCACTGCTGCTGCCATGGTCACTGCTGCAAATTTTTGTTGAGTATAAATCCATGTTGTTCCCAAGCATATTTACTTTTTTTTATTAGACATTATGTAGATTATCTATATGCTGATCTGAAAACCTTCAAAAATTATTCTCTGAAAAAGTATGCTTTGTGCCAAGAAATGCATTGAAATTAATGAAAAGATCCTAGATAGTTGCCAGCAAATTTTGATAATAAATATAAAAATTCCTATATCATAATAGGTGCATAGGAAACAAAAACCTTATTCTGTTACCTTCATTAGAGGCAGCTGTATGGCACATAAAACTTTGCCATTTTTTTTCTTTTACATTCAGTAATAGTGCGAACTGTGCAAAACTAAACATAAGTCATTTACTGGCCAACGATTTAAAATATACCTATATTCTCTTGATTTACTAATTGTATTGTCTGCAGAAAGACAGCAGTACAGGGGTATCTTACAGCAGTGGGATGCTGGGCTTACAAGAACATAGGGTAAAGCTAGGAGGAACATAGAGGCGCAGGGGGCTAGGACAGGGAAGATACCCACTGGTACCAATGGGGAAGAATCCAGCATGCCCACACATACTGTACAGTGGAGGTGAGGCGCTGCTTTGTCCTTTCCAGAGCTTCTGAAGATGGGTTGTGCTCCAGACAATTCTCAGGTTGCGGCCCTCTGGCTCACCTGAGCAGACAGCTCCTGGGAACTAACGGCTGATAAGCAGGTAAGAGTCCCTTGCTGGGATCACAATTCAATAGATAGAAAACACACCGAGGAATTATGAATGGATAGTAGTGCACAGAGACACACAGAATCACTAGGAGTGAGTAATGCACAGAGACAGACTGGGTATACACAGAGAGAAGCTGAAGCAGGCTGCAGACACAGGTGCTATAATAATAATAATAATAATAATAATGGTAGACTGAATCTCACAGAGGATCACAGAGGTGCAGTAAGTCTAAAAGCTGGCAGAGGTACACAAGGGAAACAGAGGCACACACGTACATTGGAATGCTCAGGGAATACAACAGTTACCAGAATACAGGTTGCAAGCAGAAACACACAGAGTAACTAGGGAATGACTGGATGACACTGGGAACACTGGGTGTATAAGGATCACACTGGTGGGCACTGGGAGTTGATACTGGAAGCACTGGGGGTACGAAGATCACACTAAAAGGCACTGGGAGAGGGCACAGGGATCCCTTGTAGTTAGGAGATCACACTTGAATACTCTGGGAGGTGACACTGGGTACACTGGGGATACAAAGATCATACTGGAAGGCTCTGGAAGACACTTGCAAAAGTCAGTGGGAAGGGGGTCCAGCTACAAGAGCAGTAACAGCAGAACCTTGCAAGTTGATGTTATGGAACTACAGGTGCCAACATTAGTTGGAGGTAGGTGATAAATCAGCAGCAAAGCTACAGATTTATAATGAAGCACCCCAGATCCTTTCCTTTGGAAACACTTTGGCCCAAGCCTAACTAACTTCCAAACTGGAGAGGTTTTTTTCAAAGCTGACAGGTTCTCTTTTTAATTATACTAATGGCTATTAGCAAAATAACGGTATGCCATATGTTGTTCCTCTGTGCAAACTCAAACTATGGATACTACTTGCATCTCTAATACACACCTCAATGTGAACAATTTATTGGGTAATTGACCAGAGCTATTCCATGAAAGCTTTCATATTACACCTGTCACTATTTGAATTAGTACAGAAAAAAATAAATCCAAAATTGGACTTAGGCTCTTTGTTACAGAGCAAGAACATGATTAATCTTGTTCTAGATTTGATGTTAAACTAAAGTTACCATGGGGGAATAACTAACACCGCAGTTACAAAGATAAATAAATCTAATAATGAAAAACCCTTTCTAGAATTGACTCTGATGCTTAAAATGTAAAACAAGATCAGCCTCCAAGGAGTTGTGTGCTTCTATTTCACCACTGGGAAGATCTATTGATTTTCTAATCATCTCTCTTTTGGATCAGTTTTTTTTTTTTTTAATGAGTCCTCTATTTGGATATGCTTTTTAAAAGCTAGTCACCGCCAATGCCCTACTTCTATACCAAAGAGACTTTGTGAGGACACATCTGTGTGCCTTTCAAATGCAAATGAATGTTGAATTAATATGTTATAGAAAGCATGCTTTTCAAACTTTAGACATAGGGGAAATATATATAAAAAGCATACTTGCCTGTGCTCACTTCAACAGGGAACAGTCTTAACAATTAGCAAAGTTATGTTAGGACACATTTGGCACAACACCAATTTTATTATTCAAAGAATTCAAGGTTTTAAAGCAAACCACATATGCACACCTGTGTAGTTAATCAAACAATGGTACTATTTCTATAAATGGAGGCACCAAGGCCAAGAAACAATACAACTCAGTTCTTCATACAGAATGTCAAAATAAAAAATATGTAAAGCTTAAGCCCCCTTTCACACTTATACGACTTGTCCTACGATTTTGGACTGCAAAATCGCATGACAAGTCATTCTCCATGATTTTCAATGACTACCATTCATATTGGCACGACTTTAAATCGTGCCGACTTCAAAGTAGTCCCTGCACTACTTTGGTCCGATTTTGATGCCACTTACACAGGCATACACTGAAATTGCGGTAAAATCGTGCGACTTTGCTGTCGCACAAGTGTGAAAGGGGCCTAAAAGTACATAATTTAACCCTGCAGAAACCTTTTGTTACATAATCTAAATAAACACGTTTTACATTTAAACTTTCAGAAACATTTGTGTTACTTCTGAGTTAAAGTACCTAAAAGCAAAGATAAACTGTCACATGAACATGAACAGAAATAGGAATATTTTAAATTAACTGTACCCAAACGCACCGCAAAATATATTCCCATGAGCAATTAGTTTAAATGGCTAAAAGTAAAACGTATGTGGCTCATGTCCAAAGTTAAAAAGCCATAAAAAAAAAGAAAAGGGCATTTAAAAATAGAAAAATTAAGGGACACTATCATCTTTTGAAAGTTACAAAGAATATAACAAAATATGTAAAGAATAAATCAAGGACACAAAATATAAACGTGCTTCTAAAGGCTGAATTTTTTTTTTTACCTTCATGCATTTTATTCATGGAGGTAAAACCGTTTTAGTATGCAGCAGCCTCCCCAATACTAACCCAAGCCTGATTGTGATCCAGCGATGTGCACGAGAGAAACTGCTCTCCTGGGTCTCTGCCATCTCATTGGCTGAGAGACAGCAAGGCTCCTGCTGCTGTCAATCACAGCCAGTGAGGAGGGAGCAGGGAGCTGCTCTAAACAAAATCAATTCACAGAGCAGGTAAGTATAACATGTTTGTATTGTTTTTTTCAATTTACCTTTAACCGGTTCCCGACCGACTCACGCAGATATACTGCGGCAGAATGGCTCCCCTGGGCGAAATCCCGTACGGGTACATCCTTCCCTTTTTCGCCCACCAGAGGGCGGGCACAATCGCCGCCGACCACGCGCAATTTCGTACACGAGCGCCAGCACAGGGATTTGTGTGTGTAAACACATTAATATCAATATACGCTTTTTTGCGTTTTTTTTTTTACCAAGAATATACAGAAGAATATATATTGGTCTAAATTGATGAAGAAATTTGTTTTAAAAAAAAAATTGGGGATATTTATTATAGCAAAAAGTAAAAAATATAGTTTTTTTTAAATTGTTGCTCTTTTTTTATTTATAGTGCAAAAAACAAACAAACACAGAGGTGATAAAATACCACCAAAAGAAAGCTCTATTTATGGGACAAAAAAGGCCCAAAAATTTGTCAGTTAAAGTGACGCAGTGCCAAATTGTAAGAAGTGCTCTGGTCAGAAAGGGGGTAAAATCTTCAGGGGCTAAAGTGGTTAAGATCCCTTTAAAAAACGAATGACAGACTGTGAAAGTGAGTAGGACAACCCACCCTTAATTATTAAATTATAATCATAGTAAAAAATTTAGGTCAGAGCATTACATCCTTTAAAAGATTGCTCAGAACTTGAGGCTGAGGACAAAGAGAATGCTAATTTATTAACCACTTCTCCACCGGGCCTATTCTGACACTTCTCTCCTTCATGTAAAAATCATAATTATTTTGCTAGAAAATTAATCAGAACCCCCAAACATTATATATATATATTTTTTTTAGCAGACACCCTAGGAAATAAAATGGCGGTCATTGCAACTTTTTATCTCGCACGGTATTTGCACAATAATTTTTCAAACGCCTTTTTTGTGGAAAAAAAACGGTTTAATGAATTAAAAAATAACAAAACAGTAAAGTTAGCCCAATTTTTTTGTATAATGTGAAAGATGATGTTACACCGAGTAAATAGATACCTAACATGTCACGTTTTAAAATTGCGCACACTCATGGAATGGCGCCAAACTTCGGTACTTAAAAATCTCCATAGGTGATGCTTTAAATTTTTTTACAGGTTACTATTTTCGAGTTACAGAGGAGGTCTGGTGCTAAAATTGTTGCACACACTCTAACGCACGCGGCGATACCTCACATGTGGGGTTTGAACGGCGTTTACATATGTGGGCGGGACTTACATGCACGTTCGCTTCTGAGCGCGAGCTACCGGGGACAGGGGTGTTTTACTTTTTTTTTTATTATTATTTATTTTATTTTTTTACTTAATTTTTTTTATTTTTACACTTTTTTTTACATTTTTTTTTTTGATCACTTTTATTCCTGTTACAAGCAATGTAAACATCCCTTGTAATAGGAATCATTGTGACAGGTCCTCTTTATGGAGAAATGTGGGGTCAATAAGACCCCACATCTCTCCTCCAGGCTTGAAAGCATGAGATCGTGAAAAAAATTCACTGATCTCATGCCGACAGCCGCGATTAACAGCCGTGTTTACTTTCGGGTACCCAGACGTGACGTCACAACGTCGCGCCCGGGCCTCCGACGATCATAGAGATGACTGGTGACCATCTGGTCACCGGAAATCTCTATCGTCCTGAGCCGACACCGGCCGATTCGTTCTCTGGGCCCCCGATGGCACGGGAGAGCCCGGAGAAGCACCAGATGGTGGCGGGAGGGGGGCGTCCCCTCCCGCCGCCTATAAGAACAATCAAGCAGCGCCGCTATGATCATTCTTATTGTGCACAGAATCGCCGGCAGAAAACAGTGATGTCTGAATGATGCCTGTAGCTGCAAGCATCATTCAGATATCACCGCACAAAGTCGAGGACGTCATATGACGTCCTCAGTGGAGAAGTGGTTAAATACCATCTTCAAGTGGTATTAAAGCTTCATTTTATTTATTTTTTAATAACAAACATGTTTCACTTACCGTGATTTTGCACAGAGCAGCTCCGATCCTCTCCATTTTGGGTTCCCTGCCACAGCATTCCTGGCTCCTCCCCCTCGAGTAGTGCCCCTAGGGAAAGCTGCATGCCCTGGGGGTTCCGCTGCATGCTCATTCCCATGCCGCTGCTCTATGTGTCATGTGTCATGGCTCAGCCCTGCCCCCCCACTCTCTCCTCATTGGGTCACCGATGGGCTCCCGCTGCTGTGTCAGTCAATTAGGAGGGAGTGTCCTAGGACAGCGGAGGCTATCCTGAACATCTTTGGATCAGAGGGAGCTCAGGTAAGCATTGGAGGGGCTGGAGATGCATTTAGAACAAAACATGAACAAAACACCTTAACCGGATGGCATACCCCACGCGTCCTCAGAAAGTTAAACTCTTATTTTGAAGGAAATTCTTAGAGAACTCTTAATGACTGTCTTAGTACAACTAGGTTGGTGCAAGGCCAATGTTGTGCCTATATTTAAAAAGGGATCATGGTCTTTACCAAGCAAGTAGAGTCTGATGGTTTAACTTCTATAATCAGGAAGATACTTCTTGCTAGAAGTTTTTGCTAGAAAACATTTTATAAGCAATAGTAAGCAAAGATATATGATAGACTGAAGTTGTCAAACAAGGAAGTAAGCAACAACTTAGACAAAGGAGTGGCTGTTGATATAGTATACTTGGACTTTGCAAAAGCATTTCCCCACACACAGCTAATATATAAGATAAAGTCTATCTGTGTAGAAATTTTGGTTTTAAATGGATAGAAAACTATATGTAGAGGAATAATATTTTTACAGGATGTCTCCAACTTACAAGCAGACCTTAATGCACTGTTTATTGGGCAACTGTGTGGCAAATGACTTTTAGTGCTCATTAATGTAAAGTTATGCATTTGGAGGCTAAAAACATGCATGCATCATACATTCTAGGGGGAATACAACTGGGGGAGTCAATGGCGGGGAAGGACCTGGGGGTTCAGGTAGATCATAAGCTTAATAATAGCACGCAGTGCCAAGCTGCAGTTTGCAAAGCAAGCATATATTCATATATTAAAAGGGGTATAGACTCCAGAGAAAGAGACATATATTTTCCCCTGTGCAAATCATTTGTAACACATCATCTTGAATATGCAGTTCAGTTTTGGGCACCAGTTAAAAAAAAAAGATATTGGGGAACTGGTGCACAGAAGGGCAACTTAATTGTATCCAAGGACCACAAACTGAAAGCACCAATTATTTCATTTATCCATGTCTCCCTGCTTTATTTTGCTGAGAAATCACTTTGAACCTTGCATTTCTAGCCATGGCCATCTTGAGTAAGGCAGATAATTTATGTAGCATTTACTTCCTGGAATTCATCTGCCCTTAGCTCAAACAGGCAAGAAGGTGTACTTACTTGAGAGAGCCCCTCTTCCCCTTTTTTAGCTGGCAGAAAAATGTCAATGAAGACTCATGGAATGTATTCTATCATTTCGGCCGAGGCTAGAAACCAAGAAGGGATGCTACAAAAAAAAAGGTTAAACAGGTAAATATAATATATCTTCCTATCTATTTAATAATGCTAGCAGCATAAGGATTAAAAATAGTTAATTTTGATTGAGAGAATTTATTTTGACTTTAAAGCCCAAAACCCGCCAACTCCAGCCCCTCTACATGGGTTAATTTCAAGTTTAGGTCTAGAAGAACAACAAAAGATTTACTTTCCCAATCCTCTCCACTTCTAGACGGGTCCCCACAGCGTCTTCTCCCCCATGCTCCAGTGGTCTAGGACTATGATGTCATCAAGATAAAAAAAAAGTGTTTCCATGAAGTTGTGCTTCATTACAAAGGGTAAGGGAGTGGTCCTTATGTCAAGAGGAAAACCGATTTATGCATAGGTGTGCGCAGCCTATTGCATTAGGGTGTGCACCCCAAAGCTCCAACACATATGCATTTGAAATATTTACCGGCCTCTTCAAGAGAGCACATGGGGGACCCGGGCAACAGAAGGAAGAGTAACAGGGAAAGGAGGGGTGGCATATATTAGTACCGATCCCATATATTTTCCTCCTGTAGCAGCTGAATATTGACAAAAGGTAGGAGAAGGAGAAGCCTACTTTCAACTGCTGCAGGAGGAAAATACAGATCGGTTCCACTAAATTCCACCCCTGCCACCTCTCCTGTCCAGGTTCTGAGGGTTGGCAAGGAAGAATTGTGGTTTACCTGTCACCTGCCCACCATTGACAGGTTGCCAATCCCAGGATTAGGGTGTGCCCAGGCACACCAGGCACACTCCTTGCGCACGCCTATGGATTTATGTATATATGGAAAAGCTTTGTCACAGTAAGAGCTGTGAAAATCAGTAAAAAACTCCCACATGAACTAGTTTTGGTTAACTCAGTAGATTATTATTTAAAAAAAGAGCTGGATGCATTTCTAAATGCGCAAAATATAAATGGATATTAATATATATAGGTAAAAACACTTGTCGATCCAAGAAATATCTGATTGCATTCAGCGACTCAGGAAGGATGGAGCAAATAGGACCATACTTTATAGGATTTTTCTTTTTACCTTCCTCTGGTGAAACTGCAGGTACAGGTTTCTGTATATGGAAGGCTTAGATAGACTTGTGTCTTTTTTCAACATGACTATGTAACTATGTAAAACGATACATATTATTTTGTGGGATAAGGCTACAATCTGACAATGCATGAGGTGGTTGCTACTACCACAAAATATCCAGCACATTAGTTGCTGTTGGAGTCTATATTTTTCTGATTTGTATGGAGACCTGTTGATCCACAATCAACAGAGCATGTAGAAAAACAACATTTTAAAAATACACTCAGCAGAGTAGCCTATGAAGAAAAAGTATGCCAACAAGGGGATTTTTGTTGCCTGACCAATGTTCAACATTAATTTTTGCAAAGAGATGAAAAAAAAAGATCCTGGGAGGTTCCTTATGGGTAACAGGATATTTTATTTTTATCATAATTTTCATGCATACTTTCCTTTAGAGTCTAACATACTTGAAAATAACAAAACATTAAATAAGGTTGTAGAAATGAAAATAAAACTAGGATCCTGGGTGGTTCTTATGGGCAACATTTTGTTTTAACATACTTGATTATGATAATGTGTAAAACACCAATAAAGTTATTGCTTTACTTAAAATGTAGCCAAGAAAGGAGCAATATGACATTTAAGAAACACATAATCAAAACCTTTTAACCTTCCTTTATCCAATATGCACATGCAGTATCCTTTTCATATTAATTGAGCAACCCCATTATTATTTCATAGATCTGTTTTACCAACAAACAGAAAATCTTATGAATATGATTGATCTTTTTTTTTAAAACAGTAGTAAAGCGCCAAAAAAAAAAACAAAAAAAAACAACTTTGATTTCAATGGGCTCCAAGGAAGCTGCTGGCAGGACTTTTCCTGATGCCCTGCCAGTGCACCGCTCCAGTGTGAAAGCCCTTGGGTGTTCACACTAGAGACAATAGAGCAGCAGTTAAGGGCGGATTGCAGGCGCTATTTTTAATGCTATAGCACCTGCAAAACATTCTCAGTGTGAAAGGGGTCTAAAACAAAGTCCTCCAGTGGCATGCTGTCACAGCTGATATGGCTTCCACCTTCACCTGGGCTTCCTTCCACATTCACTGGCTCTGACCTGTTTGAATGTCTGAGCGGCAATGATCTCACTCCTGTATGAATGCCATCCATTGAGAGCACAGTGCACATTCACCAGTGACGCCACCTAAAGTAAATCTCTCCTAAATGGTGCCTTATTAAAGGCTTACCCGAAGGAATAAATCAATAAAACGACTTTACTACTGCTTTAATAATAGCACCAATCCATTCATCAAATACATAGTATGATAGTTTTGCATAGTTACAGTTGGAAATAGCCACCCATAAGGCAGATTGCTTCTTAGGCTCATTCCAGTATTTTTTGCTGTGTAGCCCTATTGGGAGCTACACAGACCTGCTTCACAAAACATCCTGAACAAATCATTTTCAGCCTGCACATGTGCGCCATGGCCCCATTTATTTCTCTGGGTTGAGCCGTTCTCTAGAGAACCAGTGGAAGCCACCACAAATACAGCTTCCCACAGGTTGAAAAATGCAAAGGAATACATTAGTATTAACCCATAACAGTGTGCTCTTAATTCTGGCATGACTACATTAGAACTATACAACTGCTTGTCATTTATTCATTACTGTGATGTAAAATATGTATAATTTCCTAACAAAGATTTCATCTGTCTGGTAAATGAACGCCTGTTAAGCTGATCGTAGATGGACATGGCTAGTAAATAACCCTTTTAACCACTTGCGATTGCCTGGTAACAGAGCAGGACCGTGGATCTGTGTGTGTAAACACACAGATCCACGTCCTGTCAGGTGAGAGGAGACCGATGGTGTGTTCCTTGTACAGAGGGACACTGATCAGTCTCCTCCCCTTGGGAGTCCCCTCCCCCTACAGTTATAATCACTCCCTAGGTAACACATTTAACCCCTTGATTGCCCCCTAGTGTTAACCCCTTCCCTGCCAGTGACATTTATACAGTAATCAGTGCATTTTTATAGCACGGATCGCTGTATAAATGTGAATGGTCCCAAAATAGTGTCAAAAGTGGCCAATATGTCCACCGCAATATTCACAGTCATGATAAAAATCACAGATCGCCACCATTACTAGTAAAAAATAAATAAATAATAAAAACGCCATAAATCTATCCCCTATTTTGTAGATACTATAACTTTTGCGCAAACCAATCAATATATGCTTATTGCGATTTTTTGTGATCAAATACCACCAAAAAAGAAAGCTCTATTTGTGGGGAAAAAAATGATAAAAATCTAATTTGGGTACAGTGTTGCATGACCGCGCAATTGTCATTCAAAGTGTGACAGCGCTGAAAGCTGAAAAATGGCTTGGGCAGGAAGGGGGTTTAAGTGCTTGGTATTGAGGTGGTTAAACAGAAGCATATTAATACAGTTATATCTATCTTACTATACATACAGAAGCAAATATACTTGCACACACCATTTTTCTTTAATATTTTATACTAGCATTTAAACCATCTGCTGTACAAAACTTCTTTCACAATCTCGACTTCCTTTTTCTCCTAATGATTTTAAATGTATCAAGCTGCTTTGCTAGTCTTTTAGACAAGGAAATGTGCAGGAACCCTGCTGAAGTTCTTGCTTGGGTGCATATGCAATTAAGCAAGGGAGATTAATCATCAACTTTCTGAAATCAACTCGGCAATGTTGAGTGGGGGACAAAGCATTTTCTGATTGCAGTTTTTAATGATGCCTTCCTAAATCTTTGCCGGTGATGTTTACTTAGGATAAGAAGAACAGTTTTATGCATTGTCACTGTTGTCCCAAAGAAAAAAAATCAATTTCAAACCTTCCTGGAAAATGACAGAGGAAGAATATGTGACTTTAGTTGCTATGTGGTGACATAGACTATTGAGACTGCCGCTCCATCAGACATTTATAAATAAGAGCAAAAGCATAACCAGCACGTCACAGGCTCAATCTAGAACCATTTATTAATCACAGACAAAAATAAAATAAAAAATGCAGCAATGTTTTGTAGCTTTAACCACTTGCCAACCGCTCACGGCATATATACGTCGGCAGAATGGCTCGTACAGGCACAATCACGTACCTGTACGTGGCCCTTTAACTGCCGACGTCGGGGTCGCGTGCTCGCGACCCCCCTGCCTTCCCTGTGAGTGGGACCGCGGGTCCCACGGACTCGATGGCCGCGGGAATCCCCGCGATCATCTCACGGAGGCTCGGAGCGGGGAGATGTGTGTGTAAACACAGCATCTCCCCGCTCCTCTACTGACACTGTCAGCGATCTCCACTCTGTGTAATCAGAGCGGAGATCGGTGACGTGTCAGTCGTAGCCACGCTCCCCCTCAGTTAGTAATAGGGTTGTCCCGATACCGATACTAGTATCGGTATCGGGACCGATACCAAGCATTTGCGCGAGTACTTGTACTCGCGCAAATGCTCCCGATGCTTCACCCGATACTTTTTTTTTTTGTGGCCGGAGAGGGCGGGAGGAGTCAGTGGCTGGGGAGGGCAGGAGAGAGGGCGGGGGAGTGCGGGTGGAGTCTGTCCGGAGAGGGCGGGAGGAGTCAGTGGCTGGGGAGGGCGGAAGAGGAAAGTGCGGGCGGAGTCTGGCTGGAGGGCGGGCACAGTCGGTGGACGGAGTCCGTGGGCGGAGAGCGAGTCCCTCACCTGCAGTTGAACCTGGTAAGCTGGCAGGGGTTCAGGGCGCAGCCGCATCAGGATCGGTGACCGGTGCTGTCACATTCGGTCGCCGTCAGCGGCTGAACGTCCCCATGCCCATCTTGGTACACCCTGCACTCGGCTGCAGTAAGCAGCAGCAGACATCTTGTTACACCCAGCCCGAGCTATATGGGCTGGGTGTAACAAGATGTCTGCTGTTGCTTACTGCAGCCGAGTGCAGGGTGTACCAAGATGGGCGTTGCAGCAGTTTTTTTTTTCTTAAATCTTGTGTCATTTCCCCCCCACCCCCCGCAGCATTTCAGTGCCAGCCACCTATCAGTACCCACAAGTGCTACCTATCAGTGGAATCAGTGCCATCTACCAGTGCCACCTATCAGGTGGCACTGGTAGATGCCACTGATTGCACTGATAGGTGGCACTTATGGGCACTGATTGCACTGATAGGTGGCACTTGTGGGCACTGATAGATGGCACTGATTGCACTAATAGTGCAATCAGTGCCATCTATCAGTGCCCACAAGTGCCACCTATCAGTGCCCACAAGTGCCACCTATCACTGCCCACAAGTGCCACCTTTCTGTGCCCACAAGTGCCACCTTTCTGTGCCCACAAGTGCCACCTATCAGTGCCCACAAGTGCCACCTTTCTGTGCAATCAGTGCCACCTATCAGTGCCCACAAGTGCCACCTATCACTGCCCACAAGTGCCATCTATCAGTGCCCCCAAGTGCCACCTATCAGTGCCACCTATCACTGCCCACAAGTGCCACCTATCAGTGCCCATAAGTGCCATCGATCCGTGCCCATAAGTGCCACCTATCAGTCCCCATCTTTCAAACTGTCACATGACATTGAAAAAAAGTATCGGTAATCGGTATCGGCGAGTACTTGAAAAAAAGTATCGGTACTTGTACTCGGTCTTAAAAAAGTGGTATCGGGACAACCCTAGTTAGTAACATGCCCCTTGTCACACTTAACCCCTTCAGCGCCCCTAGTGGTTAACCCCTTCACTGCCAGTGTCATTTTCACAGTAACCAGTGCATTTTTATTGCACTGATCGCTGTGAAAATGACAATGGTCCCAAAAATGTGTCAAAAGTGTCCGATGTGTCCGCCATAATGTCGCAGTCACGAAAAAAATCGCTGATCGCCGCCATTACTAGTAAAAAAAATAAAAATAATAAAAATGCCTTAAAACTATACCCTATTTTGTAAACGCTATAATTTTTGCGCAAAGCAATCAATAAACGCTGATTGCGATTTTTTTTACCAAAATTTTGTAGAAGAATACGTATTGGCCTAACCTGAGGAAAAAACATTTTTTTTTATATATTTTTTGGGGATACTTATTATAGAAAAAAGTAAAAGATATGTCATTTTTTTCAAAATTTTCGCTCTATTTTTGTTTATAGCGCAAAAAATAAAAACTGCAGAGGTGATCAAATACTACCAAAAGAAAGCTCTATTTGTGGGAAAAAAAGGACGCCAATTTTGTTTGGGAGCCACGTCGCACGACCGCGCAATTGTCAGTTAAAGCAACGCAGTGCCGAATCGCAAAAAGGGGCTTGGTCATAATGGCCCGTATTGGTCCAGGGCTTAAGTGGTTAAACAGCCCCTTCATCAGACAAACAGTAAAATTTTCCACTGTTTGCCTGATGAACACACAGTTTTGAGCACCAAGCTGTTGCTGCTGTTTTTATGTTTGTGATCAATAAATGGCTCTAAATTGAGCTTGTGATGTGCTGATGACACATTTGTTCTTGAAGTGTCTGGACGGCTACCTTACCATGTGAAGTGCACCATAACTCTTGTAATTAAATGTTTGTAAGGCCTGTGAAACATGTATGTTTCCAAACATTATTAGAATTAAGGCATCTTTAGATATTCGGGCTGAAATGCCATTTAGGCCCCTTTCACACTGAGGCATATTTCAGGCGTTTTAGCGCTAAAAATAGCGCATAAATAACGCCTGAAATAATCCTGCCCCAGCATTCTCAATGTGAAAGCCTGAGGGCTTTCACACTGAGGCGATGCGCTGCCGGGAGGAAAAAAAATCTCCTGCTAGCCGCATCTTTAGAGCAGTGAAAGGAGCGGTGTGTTTACCGCTCCTTTAACGCTCCTTCCCATTGAAATCAATGGGAAACCGCAGCTATACCGCCCTCAAACCGCTGCTGTAGCAGCGGTTTGCGGGCAGTTTTAACCCTTTCTCGGCCACTAGCGGGGGTTAAAACCACACCGCTAGCGGCCGAATATCGGGGCAAAAACTACGGTATAGCGGCGCTAAAAATAGCACAGCTATACCGCCAGCGCACCTCCCTGTCCCAGTGTGAAAGGGGCCTTAAGGAAGGTTATAAATTTTCTTTTTGTGCAGCCTCAAGTCTTAAATTGGAAATGCACTCCAAAATAAACTGCCACTAGTTTTCTTAGTAGAAGAGACAGGCAAAGTCCTTCTTCTTCTTCTTCTTGCTCTTAGCAGTTTTTTTATGTCAAAGTATTTTATTGATTTCCTGGATAGAAAGAAATACAGCATAACTTGTACATCAACTTATGATTTACCCAATTCAGAGAACATTAATAAGACATTCAACTCTCACATGAAACGGCTGTGTGTTATGCGTTTGGGGAGTGGAGTGGGCCATCGACCACCGACACCCTCTTTAGGATCTAGCTGTGTCTGTGGAAGCGGGGGCGCCCCTTCTGCATAATTGAAGGCATGAAAGTCAGAGGTAGCTGCTGAGCCTCTGATTAGCCCTTGAGAGTGTTCAGATCAGCAGAACCTCTGGATCTCCCATGGTGGCCTAAACTCAGCCTGGATTACGTTTATTACTAGCCCTATAGGCTTCAAGGTGTGATTCGTAGTGAAAGATTATAGTGTAGAACACACCAAAGGAGTAGTTAGAAGAGTAGAGGAAAAGAAGGAAAGAAGAAGGAGAAGGAAAACAATAGAGGAATTGTATTATATCAATTAGTGATTATCAATTCCAGGTATCAATGATATTCCCATATATTGGCCCAGGGTTCCCAGATTGCTTCAAAATGTTTGGATGTGTCTAGGAGTACACCGGCCAGTCTTTCTTGAGCCATAATCCATGATATTTTCCTTTTCGTGGCCGCAATTGATACTGTAGGTTTTTTCCACTTAGCAGTTTTTTTTTTTGTGTACATTCACTGTGTAGTGTACACACCCATCTTCTTTATCCATGTATTTTGAGAATGGAGCCAGGAAGATGTAACTTCAGCATGCATCATCCATGGCTCCCCGCAAAAGTTTCTAGGTCCAGAAGACTGGCTGAAGATGTCAGCAACATTGATGGAGCGATGAGGAAGATGTCATATCACTGGAGAAGAGAGCACTGACAGGCAAGTGAGCCATAATGTGTATTTTGCACTTTATGGCAGGAACCAGCCTACCTAAAAGCAATAACGTTCTGCTGGCAAAAAGTTGTTCTCTTATAATGGTCATTTGTATAATGAGTACTTAAAGCTCTAATAATAATTAAAAAAACCTTTCACAAGGGAAATATTCCAACACATTATCAGCAAGGCCCAGAGTGTTACCAGTCTAAATATAGGAATGACTCTAATATTGGGTGTAGTAGAAAGGTCTTTGCAGCTGTATCAGCTTTAAAAGATCTGTAACAGCAAGCTTAACTTCTGGATGCAGGGTAATATCCACTGGATCAATAACGTTTGAAACATCTTGTAAATCTAAGCCAACAGCTGAGACTACAGTTCCTCAAAAAACAGTCTATTTAGATATATTCTGTGGGTATGGTGAATCTGATATGGTGACAGGGCCACAGGTCAGCTTGATTTAAGATGAGTCAGGGACAGACTGTGCATGGGCCTCTGTGGGCCAAAAGCCCCAGTAGCTAAATACAAACAGCTAAGAAGTCCCAAGTGGACATGAAGGTTTCTGTAGACATGGAGGAGAACTTGGCCTCATCCAACTGAGTTGAGAAAGATTCCGATGGTGATGACCTTATAACAACTGGGGTCCCAGGTGTAAGAATACATGTGGCAGTTCCTTCTGGGGATATTGAGTAAACACCCCCAGAATCACTAGGGAACTATGGGCTCGGGCCACCTGTGGCAGAAGGTCTGTCCTTTGTGTTTCTTAGCAAAAACTTATTGCATCAGAGAAGTATGAACAGAACTAGGTCACGGTGAGGCAAAGCCTTGGGTACTCACAATCCGAGACAGCGGGACCTGATGAGGGTTTCAGACAGCCGAGGGTGACCGAGTCACTTTAACCACTTGCTGACCGCCGCACACACATATACGTTGACACAATGGTACGGGCAAGCAAATGGGCGTACCTGTATGTCCCTTTAAATTTGCCGTCCAGCAGGCCCGCACCCGCCACGTGCCCCCATGAGTGTGCTTGCGGGTCCTGGGAACTCGATGTCCGTGGTTGCGGTCGAGAAAGGCAGAACAGGGGGATGCCTTTGTAAACAAGACATTCCCCTGTTCTGCCTAGTGTCATGTCACTGATCTACTGTTTCCCGTGATCGGAAACAGTGATCAGTGACGTGTCACTGGTAGCTCCTCTCCCTAACAGTAAGAATCACTCCCTAGGGCACACTTAACCCCTTTAGCACCACCTAGTGGTTAACCCCTTCACTGCCAGTGTAATTTTTACAGTAATCAGTGCATTTTTATAGCACTGATCGCTGAAAAATGACAATGGTTCCAAAAATGTGTCAAACGTGTCCGATGTGTCCGCCATAAAGTCGCAGTCACGATAAAAATCGCATATTGCCGCCATTACTAGTAAAAAAATAATAATAATAAAAATGCCATAAAAATATCCCCTATTTTGTAGACGCTATAACTTTTGCGCAAACCAATCAATATACGCTTATTGTGATTTTTTTAACAAAAATATGTACAAGAATACATATCGGCCTAAAATGATAAAAAAAATAGCTTTTTAAAAAAAAATGGGGATATTTATTATAGCAAAAAGTACAAAATATTGCTTTTTTTCATAATTTACGCTCTTTTTGTTTATAGCGTAAAAAATAAAAACGGCAGAGGTGGTCAAATACCACCAAAAGAAAGCTCTATTTATGGGGAAAAAAAGGGACGTCAATTTTGTTTGGGAGCAATGTCGCACAACCGCGCAATTGTCAGTTAAAGCGATGCAGTGCCGAATCGCAAAAAGTGGCCTGGTCTTTACACAGTCAAATGGTCCGGGGCTTAAGCGGTTATGCAGACAGTGGAAATAGGCTGAAGATCCATGTGGTACTTCAGAAGCAGAAACAGCAGTGGGGTGGTACTTTCACCAACTTGAACAGTAGGAAAGAGAATGTGGAGCACAGCTCTTAAAGGGGTTGTAAAGGTACAATTTTGTTTTCCTAAATAGCTTCCTTTACCTTAGTGCAGTCCTCCTTCACTTACCTCATCCTTCGATTTTGCTTTTAAATGTCCTTATTTCTTCTGAGAAATCCTCACTTCCTGTTCTTCTGTCTGTAACTCCACACAGTAATGCAAGGCTTTCTTCCTGGTGTGGAGTTTCGTGCTCGCCCCCTCCCTTGGACTACAGGAGAGTCAGGACGCTCTCTACGTTGCAGATAGAGAAAGGAGCTGTGTTTTAGTGGGCGTCCTGACTCTCCTGTAGTCCAAGGGAGGGGGCGAGCACAACACTCCACACCAGGAAGAAAGCCTTGCATTACTGTGTGGAGTTACAGACAGAAGAACAGGAAGTGAGGATTTCTCAGAAGAAATAAGGACATTTAAAAGCAAAATCGAAGGATGAGGTAAGTGAAGGAGGACTGCACTAAGGTAAAGGAAGCTATTTAGGGAAAAAAAGTTGTACCTTTACAACCCCTTTAAGCTCCCATACACACTATTAGTTTTCCTGCAGGTTTTTGTCTTCAGGTTTACCAAAACCATCTAATATGAGGTCAAACCTTAAGAATTTTAATTTGTATGCAATCAGGCAGGCCCTTGAACTACATGGTTTTGGTAAACCTGAAGACAAAAACCTGCAGGAAAACTGATAGTGTGTATGGGGCTTTAGTCTCTCAGACTTAATCTTTTCCCCAGTAAAATCAACGGCAGTGGGAAGTTTGAAAATCACTCATTGGTGCAACGAGAGAAGTATCTCCCAGGGCTTTAGTCTGACTGGCCTTACTCACTATGCGATTCTTCAGATACAGGGACTGGGGCTGTGTCTGGACCTGGAAACCATGCCACAGCTAACTAATACAGTACACTCAGGTGTATAAAATCCCATAATGAAGAGCCCAGTGCCTAAAGGTTGCATGCCAGACTGGCTCACACACCCAGTTCAATTGGGTCTGGTTATGGCCTCCCAAACTAGGCTGAGGAAATGCTGATCTGGATAGCTGCTATATAGATACCAACTCAAGCAGTAGTGTTAGTGAGGAATCTTAAAAAAGCCACAAAGTAAAGAAGATGAAGAAAATATAGACTTTTTTTTCAGAAGAGCTGAAGAATGGGGTCCAACCTCCTAGAACACTAGCAAAAAACTGAAACATGCTGAGGTCAAGAGGTCATACAGATTGGTTTACAATTTTTCTGTTTGTCAGTGTCCAAACTTCCTGTAAGTGACAGTCCCACAGTAAACAAAAAATAAATAGATGGATTTTTAATTAAATACTGTTACAACTGAAAGAAATCTAGTCAAAGCAAAAGTTTCAATAAGTAAAGGATCAGTACAGGCGGTCCCCTAGTTACAAACATCCGACTTACAAATGACTCCTACTTACAAATGGAAGGAGAAAACAGGAAGTGAGAGGAAATCTATCCCTAGGAAGGAAAATTCACTCCTGTAAGAATTATGGCAAAAAGGTGCCTCTACTGATGCTTTATCACCAAGGCTTGTTTCCACAACAATCCAAAATTTTCTAAATCCAGTTGTCATTGGGACAGAAAGTGAGGTGTAATCTTCTGAACAGGGGCACAGACAGCAAAACAAACATTACAGGGGTGATAACCCTTCCCTATGCTATCCAAAAAGCTTAAAAATATTTTTATTTGGCTGGAACTACACTTAAAAAGTGTACCTGTTCCGACTTACAAACAGATTCAACTTAAGAACAAACCTACAGTCCCTGTCTTGTTTGTAACCCAGGTAACCGCCTGTATATGACAAAAGAAAGTGATATCTGAATTAACACTGTTTGTGGTATTAAAATGAAAGTTAAAGGAAACATGTACTGAAAGAATAAAAAGGCTGTTATGGCTGGCCCTTAGATCTAATATGGCTGGTTGTCTTGCAGTTTTTGTAGAAGATCTTAGTTATTTCTCAATTTATTTGCTCTTTTGCCCCCCACAAAGTTAAATAGTAGACTTCATCCTATATCTGAGACATTTTTCTATTATTTTCCTAGATCTTAATAATCACTTATATATCTCTTTTTATATTATAGCTACATCAGATTTCAATTTCTCTTAATATTATCTCGCCTATTTCTAACTTCTCTTGTTATATTATGTCCTGTTTATATATATATATATATATATATATATATATATATATATATATATATATATATATATATACCAACAGGTGAAAAAAGAAATAAGTGATGTACACATAAATAACTTGTTCACAGTAGCGCTCATGAAAAATTAATTAACAACTCAAACATTAACAAAAACATGTGTCCAAACACATCTATTCATAAATAAATGTCCAGGAAAAAAATTCCACATAAAACATAAATGACATTCCTCTTGAAATGTGCAAAAAAATGTGGAAAAATTATATTAACACCAATTCTTCCACCACAGTGAGAAAGCTCCCTTAAGAAACAAGCTCACCGAATGCTGTTGCCATTTACTCTCGTGTTTGGCAAATACGTTTAGGGATTATATTGAAGACCCCCTATGACGAAGTCAGAAGTGACGAAATGCGTTGGAGCGTTGCTACACGACAAATGTATGCTGAGACTGGGAAGGTGATCTGAATCTCAGTGAGTGAAGAAGTGGTGAGATTGCAGCACAGTGCCTCCTGGAATGTTCTGTACCATGTAACATGAAGGCTTGTTTAATTTATATTTGATTTTATAATCAGGCATTTGAGTCTGGCATTTCCAGCAGCTCTTCAATATAAACCCTGAGCTTATTTGCCAAACACAGCATTTGGTGAGCCTGTTTCTTAAGGAAGCTAAACTCCAATTTCTCACTGTGGTGGAGGAATTGGTGTTAATATAATTTTTGCACATCTTTTGCACTTTTCAAGAGGACTGTCGTTTATGTTTTATGTGGAATTGCGAGATATTTTCTAAATTTTTTCATGGTCATTTATTTATGAATAGATGTGTTTGAGCACATTATTTTTGTTAACCTATTTTTGAGTTGTTAATTAATTTTTTATGAGCGCTACTGTGAAAAAGTTATTATCACTTATTTATTTTTTCACCTGTTGGTTGATATTGTTTTTGAAATAGCAGCACTATTAATCCTAAAAAAAAAATGTGGGTGTTTTAAGTGCAGTGCTTTTTATAGATCTATATATACAGTATATACACATATATATATATAGATATATATATCTATATATATGTTATCATATTTCTGTCAATATATCCACGTTTGCCATTCACTGCTAATTTAATTTTGTACCGTTATGTACCAACTACCCACTACCAACATGTTTCACTCCTATTATGACTTCATCAGGGCACAGTGTAACTGAATCAAGTGCTTGGTTTGTGCAAAGTAAGGGCCATTGCAAAACCTGAGTACCATGCACAAAGGCACACAATTATATTAGCAGTGACCAGCGAATGTGGATATATTGGAAAGGAAGAAGAAAAAAAAGATCGGAAGTAGAAGAGTTAGATAAGAGATTATTAAGAAGTGAAATCTGCTAACAAACGTGACTGCATGGAAAGATCAGTAAGGCACTAAAAACAGATATACTGATGAAAAACTAAGATCTTCTACAAATGAGAGTGAAAGTAAGAGATAGTTAAGAACTTATTATAATAAGCTATAGTGGAATGTTAGAGCAAAGAGAAGGAAGCAGCACATCAGGTCAATGAAAATATACTGTATGTACATATTTTCCAGTTTTTGAAGGATGTATGTTTTCGTGTTTGGTTAAATGCCTGTAATAGTAAAGCACATCACTTCAATAGAAGAGATATATTGTACTTATGATACAGATTTGTAAATTCTCCGCCTAGTGGTCATTTGCTTATAAGGGAATGTGATTGGCATTTCTTCTTGATGCCTAATGGCTGTAAAGACAAGCCTTAAAGAGAGTTTATTAATTTGATTCAGGTAAGACATGAACCATAGACTAGCATCCAGATACTGTAGGTGCAGTGACAGTATATGGATGCCAGTAGAACGTACTAGAAAGGAAGCAGAGTAAGCACATGAAATAAGCTAATATATGTGCCCATATTTCTATTTACACAATACAAAGAAGACATTTTTATTTTTTTGTTATTAGTCAGATGACTAACAAAAGTAACTGTGTCTATAAGGCTAAATTATGGGAACGTTAAGGCTACCATAGATATCTCTGAAATTTTCATTTTCTCCTGGTTTTCAAAGCAAGAGAATGAAATTTAGGAGAATTGACTTTAATAATGTCTATAAAATTTTAAATGCTATCTTTCTACTGCAATAGTTCCTAATTAGCCCATAAACATTGGTTAACAAATAACTTTATTACTTTATAAATATTTCTCATATTTTCTAATTCAAATGTATAAATATTTATGTAGATGTATGCGTTAAATGATTTGAACTACACCATAGCAATTCCTTCCAGCAAACAACCACAATTAGATAAAAATACAATACATTTTTACTACACTAACAAACGTTTCACTATTTTATATATAATTTGTATACCTTTTCTTTCTCTATAAAAATTTGCCAGTTAATAATAAACACTTTTTTTATTTTTATGCAAGTACTGTATAGTATAAAAAGCATTTCTAATTGCTTTATGGCTAGCTCCACCTTTTCAACATGTGACATGTTATATCCATATTTGGCCCATAACATGTTGCGAAGCAAACCCCTCCAAACCCAGAGCGTCCCCCTTTTACGGCATGTGGGATTTCTTCTTGCCCACAGCCCCTGTCACTTTTAAAATTGGCATGGCTGTGCAGGGCTCCGTCCGCACACAGCCACGTCATTCATTCCCAGACATTTTTAAATGAATGAACTACAAGTCCTATCTGCCTCCATAGGAAACAGACTTGTAGTTCTCAATGGAATACAATTGTAGTGATCACCACACCTGTAGTCCATTGACACATCTGTAAGCCAAGTAACTGAAAGCTCATACATCGGTACAGGCAGCGAACTGGAGGAGGCTTTGCAGGAGCCTGACATTGCACCCGCGATCCACTGACACTGGTGCAAATCTGTGCAGGTTCGTGTGTAAAAAAATAAAATAAATGTACACTTTTTCCTGCAAGAATATGTGCATTTATTATTACACATAGATGGTGAAGGCACATTGGATCTTTATCGTTAAACATGGGAAAATGCTTAGAGCTTGCCCCATGTGCATCATGTACCCTTACATACACATGAAGGATGAATGTACATTATTTAAGCACCACATTTGGAGTTTCTACTTGACATTTGCCATGCATATTTGAGGAGAGAGAATTAGAGAATTCCAAGGGGCTATGACAGAGACAACAGCATAAAAAATAAATAAAGCACAATTATACATTCTTTAATTAATTGACTATTTAAAATAATTAGCTTAGGGTTGATCACACTATGGGGGTTATTTACTAAAGGCAAATCCACTTTGCACCACAAGTACAAACTACAAGTGCAAAGTTAACTTGAAATTGCACTGAAAGTGCCCTTGGAAGTGCAGTCGCTGTAGATCCGAGGGGGACATGCAAGGAAAATAAAAAACAGCATTTTAGCTTGCACATGATTGGATGATAAAATCAGCAGAGCTTCCCCTCATTTCAGATCTACCCCTCAGATTTACAGCGACTGCACTTCCAACAGTGCAATTTCAAGTGCACTTTGCACTTGTAGTTTGCACTTGCAGTGCAAAGTGGATTTGCCTTTAGTAAATAACCCCCATTGTGTCATATTTGAATATATTTGAGTTATATAATGTGTCTGCAGTATGTTTTTTTTTTGAAAATAGCATTTATTTTATTTTTAAAATCAGTTCAATGCTATGCTACCTATATAACCTGTGGATAAAACAAAAGGACTGTATTTGTAAAGGAGAACATTTCAAATATTTTCAACGCGGAAGAAATATTCATACAAATGATATTCTCCTACATTGAAACAAATGGAATATGCACTCAAAAAACACAAGCGTGACTATTATGAAAGAACAAGAGAGTTGAAGTTCACAAAAAACCCTGAAACTACTAAATATTGAAAACTACCTTAATGGCATCATTTACTTTCTTAAAGCTGTAATCGCTCAACTCTTTCCTCCTTTCACATGTTTGTGAGTTGTATTCTGAATACATCTATACTCTTCACAATAAGCATAACCACATTCTTCTTCAAGTCAAGCTACAGCAAACATATTACACAGCAGTTTGCATGGGAATCACATTAATCCCTGACCCCTAAACAAGCTTGCATTTTGGTGTCTATATTGTAATTAAACACATTAGGGCCAATTAGCACTACAGTATCTTTTCTGTTTGACGTATGGGAAGAAAACAAGGCACCTGAAGAAACCCCAAGCAAATACCAGAAGAATCTTTGCAAATAGGACATTCGGTAGAAATTTAACTTGAAGCTCCACTTCAACAAAGTGATAGTGCTTACTGCTTTGTCACCATAATTATGTTAATTACAGTATATAATAGACTTATTAGAGCAAATTCAGTTTTTCCCACTATGCCACTATTGCTTTTTTTTTTTGCTGTAGACCTGCTGAAATATTTTATTTATTTATTTTAGGTAATTATATAGCGTTATATTGTACATTCACATCAGTCCCAGCCCTCAAGGAGCTTACAATCTAAGGTCCCTAACACACATTAAAACATAAACATACAAGGGTCAATTTAGACAGGAGCCAATTAACCTACCAGCATGTCTTTGGAACGTGTGAGAAAACCAGAGTCCCCAGAGGAAACCCACGCAGGTACAGGGAGACCTTGCAAACTCCAGGCAGGTAAGGTCGTGGTTGGGATTCAAATCAATGACCCTAGTGCTGCTAGACGAAAGTGCTAATCAAGTATAAAATGAGGAGCAGCCACATATTAGTCCTATCATTTTAAATTCTTCCATATGTTTTCAGCAGCTTTAGGCATGGGTACCTTATAAAAATGTTACTGTGGTTTTCCTGCAAATGCTATTTGTTTTCTCTGTGTGGCCACAGTTTAAACACAGTTAATGCTTAAAATACCTTTGCAATGTTCACAAGTAATAATTGGTTAGCATAGTCCTTCTATAATGACTGCCTGTTGCCATGCTTAGCATATTTTACTAAATACTATGAGTGCAAATTATTCCATCTAAGTTTTAGTGGCTGCTTAACCACTTAAGCCCCGGACCATTTGTTGCTAAAGGACCAGGCCACTTTTTGTGATTCGGCACTGCGTCGCTTTAACTGACAATTGCGCGGTCGTGCGACGTGGCTCCCAAACAAAATTTACGTCCTTTTTTTCCCACAAATAGAGCTTTCTTTTGGTGGTATTTGATCACCTCTGCGGTTTTTATTTTTTGCGCTATAAACAAAAATAGAGCGACAATTTTGAAAAGAAATGCAATATTTTTTACTTTTTGCTATAATAAATATCCCCAAAAAAATATAATTTTTTTTTTCCACAGTTTATTCCGATACGTATTCATACACTTACCTCTCCCTGCTCTTCAGCTCTGTGACCCAATCGCGGGACACCGGCGGCGATTGGGTCCACGGGTCCCGCGGGCGTGGTCACGGAGCTCCAGACCGGGTCGCGAGCGTGCCGCCGCGCGTGCGCGACCCACGGCTCGCATTTAAAGGGGACATACCTGTACGTGCCTATGCCCAGCCGTGCCGCTTTGCTGACGTATATGTACAGGCGGCAGGGCCTTAAGTGGTTAAAGTGGTACTAAACCCACAACAGTAAAATCAGTCTGTATATGCAGTAAGGCATGCTTGTTATACTCACTGTTGAACCTAAGGGATTAATCCTCTGCAATGTGTAAAATGGCGGTTTGATCCTGTATGCATAGATCCTCCCCTTCTTGCATTGCCCCCAAAACATGTCCGGATAAGACAGTTAGTGGAGTCAGGCTGCACATGCTCAGTTTGAATGGGCTGCTGTGCCTGCATTTCATGAACGCAGTGCCATCCTTCAAGAACTTTGCTTCAACCAGCCACGTGCCTGCTATGCTCTGCAGCCTCACGGTTATGCTATGAAGGTCTATATGGGTCTATGACAAGCCTTGATCTACTTTTATCTAATAAGTGCATTTTTGTATTTTTTTATGCCTCTTTAATTAAATCGCTACACCTAGGTGGAGGCACCCTCTTGTGTTTGTTTTTTCATCCAGGAAAACAGTTCCTGCACCATTTTTAAATCGCAGCGGCTGAGAAATCGCATGGTGCTTTTGCACCAATGCGATTTCCCAGTGGTTCCCACATCTGCAAAAGCACTTAATTTTTAGATGCGTGGGAGTGCCATTAGCAGCATGAGCAGCATGTTTTAGCTGCGGGTGGTTGCGGGTGTGGGAACAGCTGTGATTCCAGCACCTGCAACCACCCGCATATCCAGTCTGGTCTCCTTCCACCACAAGTAATATTTTTTTATCTTCAAAGAATCGTAAGGCAGAAAAAGTGACAATAGTGCAGCAATGTTTATTACCGGTAATTAAAATAGGAGGCAGATGCACAATAGGTGGAAGCTCTGGAGCTTTGAGATATGCTCCTACTATGTCATACTGAGCAATCTTGTCCCTGGTGCTGGGAAAGAACTTGTATTGTGTAAGTCTTTTAATCGTATGTATTTTATGATTGATAAAAGTTGCTGCACCATAATTGCTTTTTCTGCCTCATATGTTTATTGAGGATACATGTACTATCACATGAGGAATAATGAGAGCAGAACAGATGTATATAAAAAAAAGTGTTTCATAGACCAGCTTATTGATTTAACTGGTCCTCTATATCTAATGAGTTCAATCGCAACTTGCGGTAGTGGAACAGAAAGGTTTTATTTTAAAGAGAAGAAGTCTTGAATGGAGGCAATTTTTGTGTACTATTTTCCACTTTAAATGTATTATTTTTCAAATTTTTGTATATTTGTAAAGTTTTATGTAACATATTTAAATTATATTTTACTCATATTAAGTTTGATTTATTTATTTAATTATTTATTCATTTATTGCTTTTACACAAAGTGCTGTTTTTTTTTGTTTTTTTATGATTTTTTTTATATTAATTGGTAACATAAATACAGCTGCTAGTGGCATATTAGTTTATTCATTTTTAGTGCAGACATTTTTTATTTTTTAATGGAAATATCTGTAAAAGTGCATCTTAAAGGAAAGAAAGAGATACGGGTTGCTTCTGAATCCAATGAATGGCCTATCTGTTGTATCAAAATTTGAATTATCCTTATTTTTTAAATTATAGTAAAGATTAAATATATGCAACTGAATTTGCAGTTCATGCTTTGCCAGAAATTATGGCAGAAATTAGTAAACTTTAAGTCTACGCAAAAAAAGATTATAAAAATTAACTCTATGTGATTAGTTCTGTACCACAATAAGAAAGGAAGAAACTATTAAATCTATAATTTTACAAAAGAATACAAAGCGTTAGAAGATTTAAAACATAATATTTAGGTTAATTGGAGACTGGGGATACAGCCAGATTAAGCAGCATTAGAAAATAATTGTATTACAATTTTGTACATTAACATCTGAATCTGCAAGTGATCTGTGGCATTGCTCATGTAATCAGAAAATACCAGAAGCTCCAATGCCTAGGGTACAATGTGAACATCTCCCTTAATGTGTCTCATGCTTTTTACTTAATTTATCTAATATTGCAATGAATATCCATGCATAGAAAATTACAGGGACCAAAATCGCAGTTGGCACTGAATCTGCTTTATCTGTATGACTGCTCAGAAATCATCAGTGAATAGTTTGTTATTTCTAAATAAAAGCAGTGTAAAGGTATATTTTACAATATCCCAATACAGTGTGTGTAGATTATAATGAGAAAATGTACAATATGTTTAGAATACCTTTTTTTTAGATGTGGTGGCTACATCAGTTTTCTTTTTGTAGGCTTTTTCCCCTCCGTTTTCACCTTGTAATCTGGTCAGGAACACACCTCCTGTATTAGAGTGCCCCACTCTGGATGAAGGAGCACAGGGGGCATCTTCGGACAGCAACATTGTAAGTTGGGGGGGGGGGGAGTGTTAGACTCGTAGGTTTAAATACACTAGCAAATTAAAGCCAAACAGCTAATACTTTATACGCAGTTACAGCAGATTGTTTCCTTTTTGGATAAAGGTTTTAAATGAATAAATAAATATATAAATAAATAAAGAAAAAGTAATCATTGTAAGCAACCCTGCCAGTGTTAAATGGTTTGTTTTATCTATGTAACTGATGCTGGAGAGCTTGTTCTTTAAAAAAAAAAAAAAAACATACTTACTTGCTGGATAACCAGATGTAATATGAAGAAGAAAACTTAAAAAGAAAACGAATGCAGCCATCACATCTAAGAATTAGTAAGCTGCAATATAATAAATGTTTGATTTTGGGTTTAATACGGAATGTAGGGAATTGTTAAAACCCCCTGTCAAGTTTTTTTGTCTGTGTCCCATTGGGAAGATTTTCCTTCATTTTCTCTCTCAAAGCTCAATGGGATTTAAGCCCTGTACACACGGGCGGGAATCCCATCTATTTGAAAACCGTCGGTTTTCTCAACGGGATTCCTGGCAAGCTTGACTTGCCAGCCCTGTGTACAGATGGGCATTCAAAAGAACCAACGTTCTTTTGAATGGAAAGAATGCAGTGACGTCATCGTCAGTGACGTCATCGACTATGACGAGCCGGCGCTCGTCACATTCGATGCCGTCGCCGCCATCTTGCTACACCCTACACGACCCTTGTATGCTACTGCGCATGCGTCTAAGTCTCATCGAGCATGCGCGGGCTTACCCGGGACAGGTAAGCATACTCGCAAACGGTTTTCCCGACGAGAAAAATAGAGAGCAGGTTCTCAATTTTTCTCGTTGAGATTCCCGGCAGTTTTCCTGTCGAGAAACCATACACACGAACGGTTTTCTCAACAAAAAACTCTCCCAGCAGTTTTCTTGCCGGGAAAACCGGTCGTGTGTGAGGCTTAAGAAGGAAAACTCTCTGGAGTAAAACAAACCCTAAGACAGTTGACACCTGAACATGTTAGGCCAGTAAGACAGAGGTCCATTCAAAAGGTCCTGTCAGTCTCCAAGCCTTGAGAGGTGAAAATAGTAAAACTGTATTTACCCTTTATAACTTATTAAGTGTTTACATTAAAGTAGGACACATTCAAATAAACACTATATTACCAAAAGTATTGAAACACCTGCCCTTACACGCATATGAACTTCAATGGCATCCCAGTCTCAGTCCATAGCGTTCAATATTGAGTTGGCCCCAGTGCTTTGTGTACTGGTCAAAATCATATGATGGAGGGGTGATTATGGTGGGAGGTTGTTTTTCTGGGGTTGGGCTTGGCCCCTTAGTTCCAGTGAAGGGAACTCTTAAGGCGGCGGCATACAAATACTTTTTGGATAATTTCACGCTCCCAACTTTGTGGGAACAGTTTGGGGATGGCCCCTTCCTGTTTCAATATGACTGCGCACCAGTGCACAAAGCAAAGTCCATAAAAGACATGGATGAGCGAGTTTGGGGTGGAGGAACTTGACTGGACTTCACAGAGTCCTGACCTCAACCCAATAGAACACATTTGAGATGAATTAGAGCAGAGACTGCGATTTAGGCCAAAAATGCACTTCTAGAAGAATGGTGAAACATTCTCATAGACACACTCCTAAACCTCGTGGACCGCTTTACCAGAAGAGTTGAAGCTGTTATAGCTGCAAAGGATGGGTCAACTCAATATTGAACCCTTACGGACTAAGACTGGAAGGCCAATTAAGTTCATGTGCGTGTAAAGGCAGGTGTCACAATACTTTTGGTAATATAGCATACATCTAATGAAACTGCAAACCCCCTCTACCCCACCTCAATATTTTTTCTTGTAATAGCATCCCAATGTATTCAGTAAGGCAGTGCAAAGTGCAATAACCCATTGCACCCAGTCAGATTAAACATTTTATCAGAACTATAAAATAGAATTTGCCATTGGATGCTGTGAGCCATTACTCTGTGCACTTTGGTGCCATTGGCTGCTTTGGTCTATTACACTTTGCTGTATTTGGCTGCTGTGAGCTATTACACTTTGCACCTTGCTTTTATTGGCTGCTTTGAGCTAAAACACTTTGATGTCAGTGGCTGCTTTTAGTTTGTTCCTTACTATCTGGCTTTTTTTTAAGTCCACTAATATTTAGAAAAACACTTGTTAGACTCCTAGCTGAAAATCTTTATTATAAGGTCTTTATAGCTTCAGGGAAACAAGCTGAACACAGCAATATTACTTCTCAGCATGCTATTCAAATATTAATTTATGCAAAAGAAAATATGTTACTACCACCTGCACTGAATCTCAAAATTACAAAATTTATTATCCTTTTAATATTTTTTTTTGTATTTCAAAACATTTTCACATAAAAAGTAAAATAACTGCAACAATGTCTTTTGTTTTATATATTAAAAAAATTCATAACTGAACACGCATCAATAAATTTAAAAATCACAAGCTAGGAGATGTAGAATATTAGTGACCATTCTCTGCAACATGTCAATACACAGTATATCATTTAAATGTCCATTTCCTACGTTTGCCCTTCGGTACACCCATTACCAAATGATTTGTTGTATTGATTAAACCTTCAGCTAATTTTATTTACAACCAATAATACAAAAGTCTCTAAAATTAAAAATATTTACATTCATTGTATTGATTTTTATCTTTGTTCAATGCATTATTCATATGATGTGTGCTCAGTTTTCTAAAGACAAAGGTAATCAATAAATTTTCATTTTATTTGGAAAATCAGCAAGAAATATAATCTGTTTTCCCAAAGTATTTAAGTAAATTTCATTACTTTTATTATAGTTTCTATTGATGTGCATATTTTTTTATTTTATTTTTTGTAATCAAGCATATGAATGCAAAGGGCTCCAAGTGGCAACCAATAATACCATAGTGAATGTGATATTAACACGAAAGAGCATCTTGGCATAACTGCACACCATTGCTTTATAGCTAAATACATAATTGGAATACATATCTGGGAGCTGTTTTGCCTGCAAAACTATTTTTATTTCTCTCCATTCTGTCCTAAAATGTATACAACATGGCCAATCTGGAGACCTGCCTTTTTCTCTTGCAATTAAAGTGAAACTAATGCTGCATACACACGACCTTTTTTAATGTCATTGAAAAAAACGACGTTTTTCTCGACGTGATTCTTCTCAAGCCTGCCTTGCCTACACACTATCGTTGAAAAAAAAAATGCTTGAGAAAAGCGCAGTGACGTACAACACGTACAACGGCACTATAAAGGGGAAGTTCCATTCGGATGGCGCCACCCTTCATGTTAGTAAAGTTTGTTGAGAGACGATTCGCGCTTTTCAGTCTCGTGCTATTCAGTCAGTTACAGCGTGACGAATGTGCTATCTCCACTACCAATGCTAGTTTTACCAGAAGGAGCGCTCCCATCTCATACTTGATTCTGAGCATGCGCATTTTTTTTCACGTCCTTAAAGCCTACACACGGCCATTTTTTATGACGAGAAAAACGACAAGGTGAAAAACGACGAGAAAAATTAGAGCATGTTCCAATTTTTTCATGGCCATTTATCACGTCGTGAAAAATGCTCTGAAGCCCACACACGATAATTTTTAATGACCATTTAAAAAAAAGGCATTTTTCTCGTCATTAAAAACGGTTGTATGTACGCGGCATTACGATAACCAGTTCGGCTCCAGAACATTTTTTTTTATTTGTCGCATACATGTAGAAATCTTAATTTTTGGCAATAAAATTACTTATGCCCCCAGAACATTATAAATTTTGGTGATAGTTGTAAATTTTTATGTCACATCATATTTGCGCAACTGTTTATTAACCACTTCAATACCATGCACTTATGCACCTTCCCGCCCAGACCAATTTTCAGCTTTCAGTACTCTCACACTTTGAATGACAATTACTTAGTCATGCTACACTGTATCCAAACTAAATTTTTATCATTTTCTTCTCACAAATAGAGCTTTCTTTTGGTGGTAATAAAGGTAAAAAAACTGCGCTAGGAAAAACTAACACTATAGGCAGCAGTAATAGTGAGATAACACCAAATGACAATAAAAGAAAAAAACTGCGCCCACCCACTTAACCCAAAAACTACAATAGTAGGATATTAACACAACAAGTAACTAGTGGTTACAGCTAGTTGAAACAGATGAGAGTCCAACAGGCAATCTGCAGTAAATGGTCTAATTGAACAACAAGTCCACTTCTCCTTAGACCCAAAAAGACCCAGTAAATAAGAAGGACATCCACTCCTCCTCAAAATAAAGAGGCACAGCACCACCGTGACTTGTTCAAAACTTATTGTGAGATATCCACCACCAGAGACAAGAGGAGCAGCTCACCAGAAGGCAAGCGGTTTGGGGCATCCGACTGTCACCCAGCCGCGGCCTTTTTAAGTTGCAGCAATAATCGTCCCTCAGTCAATAGTGGTGATCCATCTGATATGTTCCGCATACATTTGCGCCATGGGCCCCAAACATAAATGAATAGAAAGGGCAAACAATAGTGTGACTCCGTTTAAACCAATTTATTTAAAAAACGTAAGTTCTACTTACAAATGAGAAGATAAAAACAGCTTGTAGATAAACTGTATTGCCGGCCGGCATATCAGGAGCCTCACTCCTCGGGCGTGGTGACGTCACTGAGCGTCCTCCTAGACGCGTTTCGTCATTACGCAGACGTTATCAATAGGAGTGGGCGCTGAGCGACGCACCATGTTTAAATAGGCCAGACCACACTGTGAAATGCACGGAATGGCCATCTTTACTATGGGCAATTTAGCCCTTACTACTAGACAAAAAAGGACCTCAATACTTTCCCCACACCATATTAGGAACATACCCAGGACTGCGGCATTTAAATAGGCCAATCCTTAATAAAAACACAGGCTTCAACCTATGGGCAGAAGACCGGCTACTCCGCTCTGGGGGGGGGGGTGGTGTTGGAAAAGCCTATCTCTTTCCAGTGAGTGACCTCATAGGAGAAACACACTGAATGATTCAACATCAAATTAACCTAATTTGTGCTAAAATAATAAAATCAAGTCCATGCAATATTTTTAACCTACTCTAGAGTGACATCAAGTGAATCGAAACTAGCAATAACGCTAGTAGAGATTCTGTGTCTAAAAACAAAAAACAAACAAACTCTAGACTGACATCTTGTGGCCAAGATACAAATGTCAGATAAAGGAATTGTGAATTCTAATCCACACCTTAACCTATGGTATAGAGATGGGCGAAAAGATGTTGTTGCACCTACTTAATAGGGACAACAAAAATATTAGTATAGATACTAACGTGTTTGGATAATTATCTAATTGTACATATCAGTGAAAATATCTCACGTGAAATTTAGTTAATTGATATATTATTAAACTAAAAAATAAAAAATATTAGAAACCATGAGAAAAAAGGAATAAACCTACTAAAAAATCCTGTGCATCCGTGCATCACACACTGGGTTTACATAGAGATCATACCTAAGCATTATTGATAAATGCGTTCACGTCGGTTTCAATATTCAACCCATAAGGGGAATAGGTCTTCAACCGATGGATCCAGGCCATTTCTAGCCTTGAGATCTCCCTAACTAAATTACTCCCCCTCCAGTTTGGTTTAAATTTATCGATCCCCAGAAAGAGAGTGTTTGAGGGGTCTCTGTTATGCTTAAGCAAATAGTGCTTAGATACAGAGTGATTTTTAAACCCTGTCAGGATATTGGTAATATGTTCATTAAGTCGCACCTGAAGTGGGCGCTTGGTCCGCCCTACATATTGCAGCCCACACGGGCACTGCAACAGGTACACGACTCCGGTAGAGGCACAGGTAATACAGGGTTTGATGGCATACTGTAACCCTGTAGCTGTAGATGTAAAATTAATCGTGCGTCTATCGTGATTTGAATTCATAGAACATACTCTACATCTCCTGCATTTGTAATAACCTGTGAGTTGTTCAAAGAAACCCCTCCCCATATTGGGCGGGTTCACAACTCCAGGTGCAATACGATTTTTCAAAGACTGAACTCCTCTAAAAATAACTTTCGGCCTCTCTGGGAGGATGTCCTTTAGCACACTGTCATTTGTCACAATGTGCCAATGCTTCCCAATCAGTTGTTTAACAGCCTTATGTTGGATGGAATAAGTGGTAATGAAGGGTACTCCTAAAGAGACACCTACTCCCTCTCGTGGTATACGTTCTACCAGGAGGTCCTCTCTCCTGGTATTGGTAACCACTTCCAAGGACTCCTGAAGAGCAGCCCTCGTATACCCCTTCTCCAGGAATCGGTCCATCAGAACTTCAGCCTGTTTGGCAAATTCACGATCATCAGAGCAGTTCCTCCGTATTCTCAAAAATTGACTCTTTGGAACTGCTTTGAGCCATGAAGCATGATGACAACTCCTAGTGGGTATAAAAGAGTTCCTGTCTGTATCCTTAAAAAAAGTTGAAGTCACAAACTGGTTACCCCTTATGGAAATCCGTAAGTATTGGACCTTGGACTGGCTAGCTTCATATTTTAATTCAATATTCCTCTGGTTATCATTTAGTTTAGACATAAAGTCAATCAAACCTTCATAGGGGCCATCCCAAAGGAGGAGGATGTCATCAATATACCTAGTAGACATGTGCACACTGAAATATTTCGTTTCGGAATTTTGTTTTCGTCCGAAAAATAAATTTATTAAGTTACTCCCGAAATTCGTTTTTATTTATTTTGTTTTTCGTTAAAAATTGCATTCGTCCGAAAATCTGAATTAATTAAGGTCGAATCTGTCATTGAAGGCTTATGGTGTCTGTCGAATGTTCAAAGAAGATTCGACGGAGCAGCGAAACTGTACGACTCTGCAATCATACATTTCCGGTCGAATGTTCCGCCCACAAGCAGTGATCTTTTCTCTCTATGTCGAATCTTTTCTCTCTATAATAACAAATCTTTTCTCTCTATAATGTCGAATCTTTTCTCTCTATAATGTCGAATCTTTTCTCTCCTATGTCGAATCTTTTCTCTCTATAATGTCAAATCTTTTCTCTCTATAATGTCAAATCTTTTCTCTCCTATGTCAAATCTTTTCTCTCCTATGTCGAATCTTTTCTCTCCTATGTCGAATCTTTTCTCTCTATAACGTCAAATCTTTTCTCTCCTATGTCGAATCTTTTCTCTCTATAATGTCAAATCTTTTCTCTCTATAATGTCAAATCTTTTCTCTCCTATGTCGAATCTTTTCTCTCTATAATGTCAAATCTTTTCTCTCCTATGTCTAATCTTTTCTCTCCTATGTCGAATCTTTTCTCTCCTATGTCAAATCTTTTCTCTCTATGTAGAATAATCTTGGACTAATAGAGTTAAGGTTAGGCACATTCGACCACAGGTTCGATAGACACAGATTGTTATTGTCAGCATCACGTCGAATCTCCTATCTATATCGAACTGTTGTAGCAACGAAAACGAAAATAAAGCATTTGTTTATGTCGGATCTTTCGGTTTTCGGATTCTGTGCTTTCGTTTTCGTTTGTTAAAACGATAACGAAAATAGCTGAAATTCGGACGAAAATGCATTCGGACGAAAACGAATGCACATGTCTAATACCTAGCCCAAAAGGCCAGCTGGGGTAAATCCCTGGTATAGATGACATCCTCCTCCCACCTAGCCATAAAGAGATTGGCCAGGCTCGGGGCATACTTAGCTCCCATGGCAACTCCGGTGTCTTGCCGGTAAAAATTGCCATCGAACCAAAAGTAGTTTGAGGCCGCTGCGAAACTCAAAAGGGCCATCAGAAATTCAATCTGTCGGGATGGAAGTCCCGAGTTCCCTTCTAGATAAAATCGCACAGCCTCAAACCCCAGCTCGTGAGGGATAATTGTATATAGGGACGTAACATCCACTGTTACCATCCACATACCCTCTCTAGGTGAAATTTCAGCCAACAGATTCATTATATGCCTAGAATCCTTGGCATATGATGGTGTACTCTTCACCAGGGGTTGTAGGAAAAAATCAATATATCTGCCCACCCGGGACGTGATGGAATCAATCCCACTAACAATGGGACGTCCCGGGGGGCAGATTGGGTCTTTGTGCAATTTTGGTAAGTAGTATATGATAGGTGTATGGGGAGCCTTAGGGATCAGGAACAACCTCTCCTTAGGAGTAAGTATTCCCTCGTACAAACCCCTCAATACTAATACTTCCAACTCCCTAACATACTTCCCCTTTGGATCTGAGGGCAGCAAAGTATAGGTGTTTGTATCATTAACAATTTTGTACATCTCTTTCAAATAATCTTGTTTATCTAAGATGACAATTCCTCCCCCCTTATCAGCCGGTCTAATCACCAACTCTTTATTGGTGCAGAGAGAATCTAGTCCCTCTTGCATAGTTTTGTTTAGCCTCGCCTTTTTAACCTCTAATGTATCCAAATCTCTCAAAAGCACATCTCGAAAGATTTTTAGGGAAGGCGCCAAAACTCCAGGGGGGTTAAATAGGGACGCATTGGATAATCCCGAATGAACATAGTCATTCAATGCAACCCGATCTGTATTAACAATACCAGCCATATAGCGTTTTATATTTAGTTTCCTAATAAACCTATGGATGTCCATATAAGTGTTAAATTTGTCCAAACCCTTAGGTGGCGCAAATTTTAAACCTTGGTCCAAAAGGAGTTTCTCGGGTCCTGTCAACACTTGCTTGCTTAGGTTAAAAATACCTTGGCCCGTTACATTTTGGGTCTTTTTTGTTGCTCTCGACCGCCTCCCCCCTCGGGTTCCTCTCCTCTTTCTCCTAAACGTTTTTTTCCCTGTGTAGGCTTGTGAAAACCCCAATTGGGATAAACGTTTTGTCCCCCTAGATCTGATGGGGGAGGAGGTGGGGGACCAAACTGTGATTGATAAGGCCGCGGACTATGGGCCGAACCCTCATAGGTTGGAAAATAATGTGGCCCATGATAGCCATAATCTAAATCTGAAGCCTCCATATCTCTCAAAGGGAAGAAGGAGTTCTGGACAGGGACATTATAGTCCCAACCCAAACCCTCCTCCCTCTGAGAGTGGGAGGGTGAGTAAGAACCCAGGTCTCCACCAAGGTTCCGTCTCCAACCCTCCGATTGGTCAGCATAAGGGGCTCCCCCCCTTTGGCCACCACGTCCCCAACCTCTTCCTCGGGGGTTTTTTCCTCGTGATCTCATGGGAGGGTCATGGTAATAAGAAATGGAACCATTGTTATTACCTCCCCCCTGTCCTGACTTAGAGGGCCAGAAAGGGCCTCCCTGATTGATAGGGCCACCCTGATTCAAAGGGGGTAAACCCCCTCTGGATCCACCCATACCCCGTCTAGGTGACTGATAGGGGTATTGACCCATAGTCCTACTCGGTGGGCCTTTCCTAGGGCCCACTTGGGGCAACATGGTAGGTCCTTTAGTGCCAGGGGCTACTGCCGACGGACCCGGAACTTCCATTTCTACATTGTTCCTCATGGCCTCCTCCTCCAATAGTTTCTTCTGCCACGTGAAAACTATATTGCCATGATAATCCGCAAGGTCCCTGTTATACTTTTTCTTTTTCTTTATACGTTGGTCCTTATCTTCTTTTTCCAGAGTTTTGAGTAGACCTTGGGATTTCTCCCTATATTCATCACTCTCTTTGACTGGATTTAGTTTATCCTTAATGAGTTTGATCTCATCATCTAATCTAGTCAGCTTGACTGTCTTTCTGTCAACTAAGAATCGCAGGAATGACAGTCCAGCTTGGTTAAAGTACTTAAACCAATTTTCTAAATCTGTATCACCCTTTTGAGGGGCTATATCCCAACGGAGACTTCTAGGGACCATAGTTTGTTTAATATAGGTCTCCAGGTAGGCGATATCCCATTTAGTGTGGTTTTCGGATATCATAAGATTTTTTAATCTAGTAAAAATCCCACCAAGATCGCCCTCCTCGTCTCTATAGGATTCAAACACACCCTCGATGTTGACCACCTTAGTGACCCTGAAATCAAAAATATCCATTTGAGAGGTGTACCCACCTGAATGGCAATCTAGTAGAACACACAGCAGCAGTGGTATTTGGTGGTATTTAATCGCCACTGGGTTTTTAATTTTTTGTGATATAAGCAAAAAAACAGCAATTTTTTAAAAAAAATAACTTTTTTTTAGTTTCTATTGTAAAATTTTGCAAATAAGTAATTTTTCTTCATAAATTTGTGCCAAAGTGTATACTGCTACATATCTTTGGTAAAATGAACCCAAATTAGTGTATATTATTTGGTCTTTGTGAAAGTTATAGAGTCTACAAACTATGGTGGCAATCACTGAAAATTTATCACATCTGATCACGCCTGATGTACTGAAGGGATATCTCATTTCTTGAGACACTAACAAGCGAGGAAAGTACAAATACCCCAAAATTACCCCTTTTTGGAAAGTAGACAGTCCAAGGTATTTACTAAGAGAAATGGTGAGTTTTTTGAAGTTGTATTTTTTCCCCACAATTCTTGGGAAAATTATTTTTTATTTTTATTTTTTACACAAACTGGTCATATTAACAGTTTTTTTCTCTCACACAGCATATGCATAATTGCAACTACACCCCAAAATACATTCTGCTACTCCTCCTGAGTGTAGCGATACCACATGTGTGAGACTTTTACACAGCCTGGCCACATACAGAGGCCCAACATTGAAGTAGCACTTTCAGGCGTTCTACAAGCATAAATCACACATATCCTTTCTCAACCACCTATTACACTTTTGAAGGCCCTGGAGCACCAGGACAATGGAATTTTCCACAAAATGACCCCATTTTGGAAAGCACACACCCCAACGTATAATCTATGAAGCATTATGAGTCTTTTGAACGGTTCATTTTTTTCCAGAAGGTTTTGGAAAATGTGGAAAAGAAATGAAAATGCATTTTTTTTACACAAAGTTGTCCATTTATAAGATATTTCTAACACATAGCATATACATAGAAAAAATGACACCCCAAAATGCATTCTGCTACTCCTCCTGAGTATAGCGATACCACATGTGTGAGACTTTTACACAGCCTGGCCACATACAGAGGCCCAACATTGAAGTAGCACTTTCAGGCGTTCTACAAGCATAAATCGCACATATCCTTTCTCAACCACCTATTACACTTTTGAAGGCCCTGGAGCACCAGGACAATGGAATTTTCCACAAAATGACCCCATTTTGGAAATCACACACCCCAACGTATAATCTATGAAGCATTATGAGTCTTTTGAACGGTTCATTTTTTTCCAGAAGGTTTTGGAAAATGTGGAAAAAAATATGAAAATGCATTTTTTTTACACAAAGTTGTCCATTTATAAGATATTTCTAACACATAGCATATACATAGAAAAAATGACACCCCAAAATGCATTCTGCTACTCCTCCTGAGTATAGCGATATCACATGTGTGAGACTTTTACACAGCCTGGCCACATACAGAGGCCCAACATTGAAGTAGCACTTTCAGGCGTTCTACAAGCATAAATCGCACATATCCTTTCTCAACCACCTATTACACTTTTGAAGGCCCTGGAGCACCAGGACAATGGAATTTTCCACAAAATGACCCCATTTTGGAAAGCACACACCCCAACGTATAATCTATGAAGCAATATGAGTCTTTTGAACGGTTAATTTT
This sequence comes from Rana muscosa, assembly GCA_029206835.1. NCBI lineage: Eukaryota > Metazoa > Chordata > Amphibia > Anura > Ranidae > Rana > Rana muscosa. The sequence goes on from CM055118.1 coordinate 714,424,761, forward strand.
TTTCCAGAAGGTTTTGGAAAATGTGGAAAAAAAATGAAAATGCATTTTTTTACACAAAGTTGTCCATTTATAAGATATTTCTAACACATAGCATATACATAGCAAAAATGACACCCCAAAATGCATTCTGCTACTCCTCCTGAGTATAGTGATACCACATGTGTGAGACTTTTACACAGCCTGGCCATATACAGAGGCCCAACATTGAAGTAGCACTTTCAGGCGTTCTACAAGCATAAATCGCACATATCCTTTCTCAACCACCTATTACAATTTTGAAGGCCCTGGAGCACCAGGACAATAGAATTTTCCACAAAATGACCCCATTTTGGAAAGCACACACCCCAACGTATAATCTATGAGGCATTATGAGTCTTTTGAACGGTTCATTTTTTTCCAGAAGGTTTTGGAAAATGTGGAGAAAAAATTAAAATGCATTTTTTTTACACAAAGTTGTCAATTTATAAGATATTTCTAACACATAATATGTACATAGCAAAAATTACACCCCAAAATGCATTCTGCTACTCCTCCTGAGTATGGCGATACCACATGTTTGAGACTTTTACACAGCCTGGCCACATACAGAGGCCCAACATCCAAGTAGCACCTCCAGGCATTCTAGCAGCATTAATTGCACATATCATTTTCTGACTACCGATCACATTTTTGAAGGCCCTTCATATATCTAACACATAGCAGGTACATACCAAATAACAAAAGATTACCTGTGGTTTTAGAAGTGCAGTGGTCCACAGAGGAGAGCATCGGTCCAGGCAGCAGGCAGGGATGTGGTCAGCGACAGCAAAAGCAATCATCCAGGCAGCAGGCAGGAATACTGTCCATAGTTCGCACAGGCAGAGATACTGTCAGCACAGCCAGAGCACAGCCAAAGCACAGGTCCAGGTAGCAGGCAGAGGTGTCCCGGCAGAAATGCTGTCCAAAGTCAGTAGAGGCAGCAGGCAGATATATGGTCAACACAGCCAAAGTATTGGTCCAAGCAGCAGGAAAAAAGATGGTCCATAATGTCATGGGTCATTACAGGCAGTAATATGGTCAGCACAGCCAAATTATTGGTCCAGGCAGCAGGAAGGACCATCAAGCTTAGGGCCAGGGGGACAGGGGTAGAGGCTTCTCCCACCCAAATCGCTTTGAAGCCTCCGGGCAACCAGACCCTGTTCTTGGAGCACAGAAAACGAAAAACTGTTTTTCTCTACTCAGAACGCTATTCTGAAGCCCCTCACATATGTGAGACCCCTGTGTACTAAAAGTAGATGGCCAAAAGATCAGTCCAAGTGGCAGGCAAAAACATGGTCGATTAACAGGCCAAGGTCGGTACACGTGGAAGTCAGAAACGTGGTTTAAAATCGGCAGGCAGAGGCATCGTCGGTAAACAGGCTGAGGTTGGTGCACGTGGAGGTCAGAAACGTGGTTTCAATCGGCAAGCAAAGACATCGTCGGTAAACAGGCCAGGGTCAGTTAATTAACATGGAAGGTAGTTAGTAACATGGTAGCAGGCAAATGGGGAAATGGCAGTCTGTTAATAATAAGGGGAACTAATGGATGTATGATAATTTTTGAAGCAATTTCCGATGCACAGGCCAGGTTGGGAGGGACAATTGGGACAATAATAGCTGGTGTCTCTTCTTACTCCTCCTCTGCTGCATACACGGCATTTCTTTTGGCGTCTTCTTCCAGATTCTGTGGGGGGGATGCTAAAGGGATAGTGTCGCTCGTGAAGCCGACTCACACTATCAGAGCGAATTCTTCCTGAGGCGGGATCTTGTTGGTAAATGAGGGCATCGATGATATCTTCGATATATTGGAGGTAGTGGAGTCGGTGATTTTGAGTTGCTTTTTGGTAGCAGACAAACGAATTAAAAAGGGCCATGTGAAAAAGGTGAAACGCAACTTTTTTGTGCCAATAACGGGACTTTCTGGTTGATAAGTAGGGCTGTAGCATCTGGTCGTTTAAATCCACCCCCCCCATGTACAAATTGTAGTCGTGGACACATTCGGGCTTTACAATGGAGCCGCGTCTTCTTGGGATCTCCACCATGGTGTCATTGTGGATCGTAGAGAGGATGTGGACATCTTTCTTGTCCCTCCACTTCATGGCCAACACCTCCTCGTTCCTCATGGATGCCGATTCTCCAGGTCGCAATTTTTTTGTCAATAAATTTTGTGGGAATCCCTTCCGTTTTTTTTTTTAAGGTACCGCAGGCCGGGGTTTGTTTACTGTAAAGGTGGCGAAAAAGGGGCAGGCTGGTATAATAATTATCAACATATAAATGGTAACCTTTTCCGAACAGGGGGTATGCCAACTCCCAGACAATTTTCCCACTGGTTCCAATATATGTGGGGCAATCACGGGGCTGGAGCTGGGAGTCTTTGCCTTTGTAGATCCTGAATTTGCAGACATATCCAGTGGCTCGTCACATAATTTATTTAATTTTAACCCATACCTGGCTATCTTGCTTGGTATGTACTGCTTGAACTGCAGTCGGCCGGTGAAATGTACGAGGGACTCGTCCACACAAATTTTTTGGTCTGGGATGAAAACTTCTTCAAATCGCTGGGAAAAGGCATTGATTAGGGGGCGTATCTTGTACAATTTGTCGTAGTTGGGATGATCTCGGGGAGGGCATTGTAAATTGTCATTGAAGTGGAGAAAGCGCATAATCATGTCGTATCTTTTCCTGGACATGACAGCGGAATATATGGGCATGTGTTGGATGGGGCGTTTGGACCAATATGAATGGACTTCGTTCTTTTTTGGAAGCCCCATATTGAACATAAGACCCAAAAATAATTGAAATTCCTCCAATGTTAGACGTCGCCACTGGAACATGCGGGCGTAGGAAGAATCGGGGTTGGCAGCAATAAATTGGGATGCATACAGATTCGTTTGATCCACTATATTCTGCAGCAAATCTTGTGGGAAAAATAAACAAAAATAATCAAATTTAGAAAAATTTGTAGTGTCGGGCTGCACACCTGGCTGTGCGGTGAAAGGGGGGATGATAGCGGATCCTGAGTTGGCAGGCAACCATAAGGGGTTTGCCAGGGCATCGGGAAGGTAGGATTGGGGCTGGATTCTTCGGGTTGGGCGTGCATTTCCATTGCTTGTACTGGGCTCCTCTTCCTGGGGTATGGCGCTGCTGGTGGTGGGCAGTTCTCCTGATCTTGGTGCTGATCTTGGTGCTGATCTTGGTGCTGATCGCATTCTTTTGGGAGGGACGGTTTCCTCCGGGGACTCGGACTCTGAGCCACTATCCTCCACTGGCTTGTATTCCGAACCAGAATCGCACTGCCAGCTCTGTGAAAGTGGTCGGAAGCTGTGGAGCTGCTGCATCACTTTCATTTTTAAGCCGGGAGCCGGTGTTCTGTCAAAGTGCTTGCCATCGAATAATGCCCGGGACGAACGGTGCCTGATTTGCCGATCAGCTGGGCTGACGTAACTATGGCACATGCGCACATCGTAGGAGGTATCTCTCAATGGGAGATACCATTTCAAAGGCATAATTTAAACCTATACAAACAACGGGGGGGGGGGTGTAGTTTTCAGATTGTGCATCGCTGCTGCTGTAGGACTAGTGGCTGTGTTGAAGGGCTGGTTTTGTCTGTGTTGCAACCCGCCATTTCACACAGGCGAAATCAGAATATCAGCACAACAGCCCCACAACAGCGAGGCACAATGTGAGAACTACGTTCTCCCCCCGCTGTTTGTATAGGTTTCAATTGTGCCCGCGAAATGGTATCTCCCATTGAGAGATACCTTCTACGATGTGTGCTCGTGCCCAGGTCACGTCACTCCAGCTGATCGGTAACTCAGCTGGAGTGCGGCTCCGTCCTGCGCATGCGCGGGCACTATTCGATGGGGGGCACTTCTCGACAGAACACTGACTGAACAAAACTCCTGCACAAGCTGATGGCTGCTACTGCAGTCTTCAGATTGTGATTAAAGGTTCACTTTTTGGACGTACATAGTTTGTCCAAAGAGCTGAACTAGATATCCTTATTCTCCAAAACAGATCCATGCACATCCACTACTTATTGGCTCTGCAATATATTTTTCATGAAAACGTGCTCTGCTCTATGCACGTTACAAATCCCATAGACCACAGTCCCTAGTTCATCTCAGGAGAAATACGAAAATGTGGCTATGTTTCTTCATACAGTGGGACGATGAAGAATGAGGGGGGCTTTCTTGAGTTAACAGCTTAACGACCGCTCACGGCATATATACGTCGGCAGAATGGCTCGTACAGGCACAATCACGTACCTGTACGTCCCCTTTAACTGCCTGTCGCGTGGTCGCGTGCGCGCCGATGGCGGCACGCTCGCGACCCTGCAGTCATCCCCGTGAGTCGGACCGCAGGTCCCGCGGACTCAATCGCCGTGGGGATCCCCGCGATCGTCTCACAGAGGGATGGAGCGGGGAGATGTTAGTGTAAACACAACATCTCCCCGCTCGCCTACTGACACTATCACCGATCTCCGCTCTTTTTTTAACCCCTTCAGCGCCCCTAGTGGTTAACCCCTTCACTGCCAGTGTCATTTTTACAGTAACCAGTGCATTTTTATTGCACGGATCATTGTAAAAATGACAATGGTCCCAAAAATGTGTCAAAAGTATCCGATACGTCCACCATAATGTCGCAGTCACGAAAAAAATCGCTGATTTTTTTTTTTTTATAAAAATGCCATAAAACTACCCCCTATTAGCAAACTTGAAAGTTCTTATGAGGTGGTACATGACTCCTGCCAGGCTTGCGACCATCTTCCCAGCATCGGATCCCAATTGCTTTAGAGGCTGCCAACTCTTGGGTTTGATGGTGCATGTCTGGTGGGAATGTCCTAGGATCAGGTCAGTCTGGAAGAAGATTTTTAACCTCATATTCAAGGTCACTAAGTGCTCGATTCCCAGGTCTGCTTCTATTGCTCTCCTCAATGCCTGTATTCCTAACGTCTCCAAACCCACTCGGAAGCTGATCCACTTTATGCTACTTGGGGCAAAACTTACTATTGCTAGATCTTGGAGGCAACCCAGGGTTTCCATGCTGGCAATACAAAATAAAATCTCTTGGATTATTAAGCAAGAGAAGTTGGCTGGTATTTTAGCTAATACAATCCCTAAATTTTAAGCTGTGTGGGAACCTTGGGCTGTTTACTGTGGTATTTCTCTGGTGGTCGGGATTGACCCTAATCACTCCATTTCCTAAACATCACACTAGGCACGTGATTTCTTCCCTCTTCTCTTCTTTCCATTTTCTCTTTCTTCTTTTTCTTTTTAGGTCTTATTTTTTTTTTTATATTTAATTATTTATTTATTTTTTACCTTCAGGTTATTGGACATGATGCATAATTAATTGTTGTGTAGTTGTTTCGCCAACTCTATGAATTGAATCCAATATGTATTTCAGAGTATGAGTATAACTGCTTTATACATTTAACATCCTCATAACCTGGTATTAGGTATATGTGAGGGAGGCGGGCTGGGGAGGGGGCCTGACCGGGGCACAGGATGATCCCATTTGGGGTGCCCAGGATGGGTAGGACTTCCCAGACGGAGTGACCCTCTGATCCATTTTTCAGACCGTTTTTCTTTCTAGTTACCAGAGGTTATTTTGTAACTCAGTTCTATGACCCATGGTTGCTCTCTGAAACACTTTTGGAGGATTTGTTGCTGAGTCTGTTTTATGCTGACAAAATGTGATATGTTATACGTGATATTACCCTTTGTCATGCTGTACTTATGTGATATGTGATATCTATACTTGATTTGAAAATAAAAATCTATTGAACGAAAAAACTACCCCCTATTTTGTAAACGCCGATTGCGATTTTTTTTAACCAAAAATATGTAGAAGAATACGTATCAGTCTAAACTGAGGAAAATAAATGTTTTTTTATATATTTTTGGGGGATATTTATTATAGCAAAAAGTAAAAAATATTGTGTTTGTTTTCAAAATTGTCGCTCTATTTTTGTTTATAGTACAAAAAATAAAAACCGCAGAGGTGATCAAATACCACCAAAAGAAAGCTCTATTTCTGGGAAAAAAAGGATGCCAATTTTGTGTGGGATCCACGTCGCACGACCGCGCATTTGTCAGATAAAGCGACGCAGTGCCGAATCGCAAAAAGGGGCCTGGTCCTTATGCTGCGTATTGGTCCGGGTCTTAAGTGGTTAAAGGATAAGTTCACCTTTTCGGGGAGAATTTCACTCTTTATAATAAATAGAAGTGTTTTTCAATGCCATTTCTGGCCCAGCCATTCCAATGTGCTTCTCTCTCACTTACCTTATCCACAGGAGGTTTCAATGTTCTGCGCTACACTTTGCAAAGTAGCTCATGGGACATTTTGGTGTGGTACGAGTTGCAAGTTTTTTACTGCTTAGTCACCTGTTTTATCATGTGGAAAAATGTGTGTTTGCTTCTGTGTTTGGTGTGCCGCTAACAATTAATGACACTGACAATGCAAATAGATAATTTAGATGTATAAATTTGGCCATACACTATACAATCTGATTGTACAATGTCCTTTAGCTTTACCAAAACTATATAATAGGAGGACGCGCCATTGATCCAATCACTCTGTATCCAATCAGGCAGGCCCTTCACTACATCAGGGGTGTCCCGTGGGCTGCATGTGGCCCCAGGGAGTTTAGCATGCAGTCTGAAGGGATGCTGGGGATGCTGTGAAAACGTAGTTGAAGGGTAAAGGGTGTGTGCTAATGAGGTCAGCTGATAAACTCCTTCCTGTGTCTTACTAGTTTATCTGTCTCTGTCTCTGTCTGTAAACCAGGGAGTCTCTGAAACTTTCTAGGAAATATACCAAGGGCTAAGGTAAGGCCTTGATCTCAAAATTAAAAAAAGCTTTTATTTTTCTGCAACCGAGGTACTGTACATTAATGGTATATTGGTACATACGAGAGCTGGATTTTAGAAGAAAAAAAATAGGTAAACTTTTTTTTTTTAGCATAGTTAGATTGGTCCAGCTTGAACAAATGTAAGTATACTATTTTTGGTTGGGGCAGGGTAGTGAGAGTTTAAAAGGAAAGGGTACCACATCCTATAGGCTAAAGATTATTTTGAAATGGGAAGGCGGGACTTTAAAGGTACCAGAAATAGAAAAACATCTCAGTTTTATAAAAATATATACATTTTATTTTAGAACATGTTTCTTTTAAAATATAATAGCTGTTCATAAAGACATATCATCCAAATAACATATACAACCACTTCTCACTCTACATGTTTTGCTCAGAAGAGCTTCCTCAGGAGTTTTTGAAAGTGTCGCATGAAGTTTAAATACTACAAAATAAACAATAAGCATAAAAAGGATTATACTTAACAATTTTTGATAGAAAAAACTGTCAAAAATAATTATTCATACAAAAAAAGGATTATACTTAGCAATTTTTCTTTCAAAATATTTTATTTTTCAATAATCATAAAATAAATCATAAAATAAAACAAATAATATACAGTATAACATACGAATAATTCATACAGGAGAATAATAATATAGACAGCACAAATAATATTCCATATTCAAAAAATTTAATAAAAATAAATAAAAGAGCAAATACGTATCTCTACTTTCAATAGAAGATTTATCAGATAAAGGCCAGAAAGCCTAAAAATGTTTATATAGATTTACTTTAGCTAAACCAGAATAAAAAGAAAAAATGAATTAATCGAGATCCACGCACCCCTATAGGGATCATGCTGTGCCAGAAGAGGGGATCCCACGTGTATTTGAATGGGCTCTTAAGAAAGCCCTCTAACCCTTACAAATCAAGAGATAAAACCAATGAAATAGGATGAAGGGTCATCCACACTATAACCTATCAATCAAAAAATGTTGTAAAGACCCTAGGCATATCATAAGAATATGTTTCTTATAAGGATCTCCAAGATTCATATCAGAAAAAATAAAGATAAAAATAAAAATAGAAGATAAAAGCACAATAAAAGATGTAAGGAGTGGGGGGGGGGGGGAGAGGAGTGTACATGCCTGACTTAACGATCCCAAGCTGTAAAACAATGGAACAATTCAATGAAGAGATAATCCAATATAATTCGCCCAAGGTTCCCATATCTCTTCAAATTTTGGAACTGTGTTATTTAATATACTAGCTAGTTTTTCTTGAGTCATAATCCAAGAAATCTTTCGTTTGACATCAAAAAGGAAGGGTTTTTGTTTTTTCCAAGCTTTTGCTATGGTGATCTTGGCTCCGGTGAGAATGAAGTGAATCAGTAATTGAGTAGGTTTAGATATACGAGGAAGATGTGCATTCAGGAGAGCAACAAATGGGGATCTGGGAATTTGGTTTCCAGTGACTTTAAAGATTAAATTAAAAACTTTATTCCAAAAGGGGCGAATCCTAGGACACTCCCACCATATATGGGCCATTGATCCTATAAGTTGGCAACCTCTGAAGCATGAAGGATCAGCTGAAGGGTAAATATTAGCTAATTTAGAGGGGGTAAGATACCACCTTGTTAAAACTTTTACATTGGCTTCCACCAGATATACATTCAAAACGCCTTTAAAGTACTTCGAACAAGCAGTATGCCAGACTTTCAGGTCCAAAGTACAACGGAAGTCCTTTTCCCAAGCTGTCATGTAGGGGGACTTCTCATTAGAATGAGTGAGGGACGAATACACCAGAGAAATACCTCCCCTTGGTTCCATACAGGCCGGTGCTACCACTAGGCAGAATAGGCGACCGCCTAGGGCGCACTGCCGCCTAGGGCGCCCGGCCACTGGTTATTATACTCCCGAGTCCCGCACTGTCCTCCGCAGAGGTTGCACTATCCAGCAGGCAGCCGCCCTGACATGTCAAGCAGCAGCGCCGCTACCCCCCGCCCCCCCGCGCCGCTTGAGCTCTCCGCTCTGAGCCTCTGACATCAGTGTCACATGTGTCCAAGCTGCAACCCCCCCAGGGCGCTCTCCGCTCTCTGATGTGTGCCACTAACTGTCATGTCCTGGTGTCACCATCCATGTGTCCAGCAATCCCCCTCTACGCTCTCCGTTCAGAATCAGGCAGCCGCCCCCCCCCCCTCTCTGCTCTCTGTCTGACACTGTCTGTGTGTGACATGTGTCCACAGTCCAGCACTGAGGCCGCTCTCCGCTCTCACTCTTCTCTACAGTGTCCAGCAGCACAGCGCCCCCCCCACGCTCTCCTGGCCGTGTCTGGAGCGGACATGGATGATGCATCATGGGATGTAGCATGGCGCCCGACGGCGGCTTCCCGGGCTTGGGGACAGGTGGAGCCTGGAAGAGGCACCAACACAGAGGCAGCCGGAAGGTACACAGTACAGCAGAGTTGATCATGCGAGTGAGGAACAGGCAGCAATCACAGGGTCACTGGTCATATTGTCAGAAGTTTGCTGAGCCCAAGACCGTCACCTGGTGTGGTGAGAAAAAGCTGTTGTATATTGTATATGTGATGACAATGACATGGAATTTTAAAATGTGTGTGTATATGTATATTAAAATATCTGCCAAATGCCCCCCCCCGCTGCATTGATTGGCACTGGTGACACTGTATTTGATGGGCGCTGGTGACACTGTATATGATGGGCGCTGGTGACACTATTTGATGGGCGCCGGTGACACTGTATTTGATGGGCGCTGGTGACACTGTATTTGAAGGGCGCCGGTGACACTATTTGATGGGTGCTGGTGACACTGTATTTGATGGGCGCTGGTGACACTGTATTTGATGGGCGCTGGTGACACTATTTGATGGGCGCCGGTGACACTATTTGATGGGCGCCGGTGACACTGTATTTGATGGGCGCTGGTGACACTGTATTTGATGGGCGCCGGTGACACTATTTGATGGGCGCCGGTGACACTGTATTTGATGGGCGCTGGTGATACTGTATTTGATGGGCGCTGGTGACACTATTTGATGGGCGCCGGTGACACTGTATTTGATGGGCGCCGGTGACACTGTATTTGATGGGCGCCGGTGACACTATTTGATGGGCGCCGGTGACACTGTATTTGATGGGCGCTGGTGACACTGTATTTGATGGGCGCCGGTGACACTATTTGATGGGCGCCGGTGACACTGTATTTGATGGGCGCTGGTGACACTGTATTTGATGGGCGCTGGTGACACTGTATTTGATGGGCGCTGGTGACACTATTTGATGGGCGCCGGTGACACTGTATTTGATGGGCGCCGGTGACACTGTATTTGATGGGCACCGGTGACACTATTTGATGGGCGCCGGTGACACTGTATTTGATGGGCGCCGGTGACACTGTATTTGATGGGCGCTGGTGACACTGTATTTGATGGGCGCTGGTGACACTGTATTTGATGGGCGTCGGTGACACTGTATTTGATGGGCGCTGGTGACACTGTATTTGATAGGCGCTGGTGAGGCTGTATTTGATGGGCGCTGGTGAGGCTGCATTTGATGGGCGCTGGTGAGGCTGCATTTGATGGGCGCAGGTGAGGCTGCATTTGATGGGCGCTGGTGAGGCTGCATTTGATGGGTGCTGGTGAGGCTGCATTTGATGGGCGCTGGTAGGTTGCATTGATGGGCGCTGGTGAGGCTGCATTTGATGGGCGCTGGTGAGGCTGCATTTGATGGGCGCTGGTGAGGCTGCATTTGATGGGTGCTGGTGAGGCTGCATTTGATGGGCGCTAGTGAGGCTGCATTTGATGGGCGCTAGTGAGGCTGCATTTGATGGGCGCTGGTGAGGCTGCATTTGATGGGTGCTGGTGAGGCTGCATTTGATGGGCGCTAGTGAGGCTGCATTTGATGGGCGCTAGTGAGGCTGCATTTGATGGGCGCTTCGTTAGAAAGGTGGTGTATACATGGGCAGGGCAAAGGAGGTGGGGCAGGGGTGGAGCCAAGGGGGGACGGCAAAATTAGGTTTCGCCTAGGGTGTCAAAAATCCTTGCACCAGCCCTGGTTCCATAGCTCTATCGCACCATGTTTCGTAATTAGTATATTGGATCGAGGAAGGGATATCCTTCCATGTACTAGTCAGGAATTGTGAAATTTGGTGATAATGTAATCTTTCAGAGTCTGGGAGTTTTAATATTTTAATACAATGATCTAGGGATATAAGACACCCAGATTTAATGAAGTTTCCTATACGGTATAGTCCCCTATTAGTTTACCATCTGAAATCATCAACATTCAGACCAGGGGGGAAATCTGGATTATTAAATACAGGTGTGAGAGGCCGTCCAGCAGATGTAAGGGTTGGAAGATTTCTAAATTTGTCCCAAAGCGCTATAGATTGTGACAAGGTAGGAGACATTATAGGAGGACGAAACTTGGTAGGGCACCATAGGAGATAATCCAAGGAAAAGCAGGGTACTGCTTGATTTTCTATTAAGACCCAATCAGGCTTTTCAGTCTTAGAGTATATTGAGGAGAGTTGTGCTAATCTTGCTGAAACAAAGTATTTGTATAAGTCTGGCAGACCTAGTCCCCCTCTATTTCTATGAAGAAAAAGAGTGCTCTGTGATACACGGTAACCAGAGGAACCCCAAATAAATTTAAGAATCTTGCTCTGAAACGACTTCAAATGGTTCTTCTTAATAGGAATGGGCAGGGATCTAAAATAATAAAGAATCCTCGGGAGTAAAGTCATTTTAACAGAATTAATTTTGCCAAGCCAGGGCATATCATATTTGGACCAGGCTTTGAGATCAATTTCCAATTTCTTAAATAGGGTTGGATAGTTACAGTCATATAGATTTTCCGTTCATGCAATTAGAGTTATACCTAGGTATTTGATAGAATCTTTCCATTCAAATTTGAATGATTGCTGTAATGAGGAAACAACGGAATAGGGCTGTTAGACCTGAAATTTTAGAAAAGTCATTAAGTACTTTGCAAATGTTTGGTAAAGAAATTAAAGGGGAAGTAACAAACAAAAGAATGTCATCTGCAAATAGCCCACATTTATGTGTTTGATTTCCGCATACCACCCCCTTAACGCTAGGGTTTTGACGAATTGCTATTGCCAGGGTTTCTATCACAATGGCAAAGATGAGCGGAGAAAGCGGGCAACCTTGCCTAGTGCCTTTTTCTATGTTAATCGGTTTTGAATAATGACCTTGGAGACGAAGCAATGCTGTGGGGTGATAGTATAGGGAGTGAAGAAGACCCCTAAAGCGCATTCCAAAACCCCAACGTTCCATAAGGGTAAAAATATAAGTCCATGAAACCGAATCAAAAGCCTTATGAAGGTCTAATGATAAAAGGAATCCCTGTTGCCTCGTGCCCCCCTCCCAATTAGTCTGAAGTATAGAGATTAAATCTATTGCTCTCCTTATCTGGTCAGGCCCTTGTCTACCAGGGATGAAGCCAACTTGATCTTTATGTATATACACATTAATAAAAGAGGCTAGACGATTGGCAAGTATCTTCGTCATTATTTTTATATCATTGTTTATCAAAGAGATTGGACGGTAGTTATTCATTTCTTCAGGATTTTTATCAGTCTTAGGTAAAATTGTGATATATGCAGTATTTAATTGGACATCTAAAGGAACACCCACTGTTTTAGCATTGAAAATTTTAGTTAAATGTGGAGCTAATGTTTCCGCGAAGGCCTTATAATAGGGAATAGAGAACCCGTCAGGACCCGGAGCCGAACCCGCTTTGAGACCTTTAATGACTTCAAGAACCTCCTCCTCAGTAAAGGCAGATTCAAGTAAATCCCTATGCGAAGAGAGAAGGGTAGGAATGGGAAGATCATCAAGGAATTTAGTAACTGAGTCTGTATCAATTTGGGAGGAAGATTTATAGAGGTCGGAAAAAAACTCATGAAAGGCCTCCAGAACTTTGACAGGGTTAGCTGTGGGAGGCTGACCAGAAATTCTGATTTTAGGAGTAGTATTGATTCGAACCCGGGGGGAAAGCATAGCAGCTAATAAGGGTCCTATTTTGTTAGCATGAACATAGAATTTGTTACTCGTCCAGCGAATAGCTTTATCAGCTTGAGTAGTGAGGAGTAAGTTTAGATCAAGTCTAGCTTTATCAATGAGGGTAATAGGAACTTTGGACGGGTCCTTTTTGTGTTTTGCTCTGAGAGAGGCATATTCTTTTTCTAAGCGGTCTATTTTATCTTTACGTTCCCTTTTGAGTTGCGTTGCTAGCTGAATCATTTTACCCCGTATGAAAGCCTTATGAGCCGCCCAAAGCGTTTCAACCGAGACTTCTCCAGTATCATTGAGAAGAAAATAATCTTGAAGAGCTTTATTAATCGTCTCAACTCTTAATGGATCAGAAAGAATGGATTCGTTGAGTTTCCAATTGCCCCTCTTTCCGCTCAAAGCATTAGAGTGAAGAGCTATAAGTACAATTGAGTGATTTGAAAGGACAGTATCTTTAATACGAGCATTGAGAATAAATGGGAGAAGAGATGTGGATGTTAAAATATGATCAATTCTAGCATATGTATTATGCGGATGAGAGAAGTGAGTGAAATCTCTTTTTGAAGGATTCAGCTCCCTCCATATGTCAGCCAGGTTATGGGTCGAAAGTAATTTTGCAAATTTGTGGTTTTCTCTAGTAGGTCTAGTTAGTTGAGTACCTTGGGGTTTAGATTTGTCCAAAGCCTGGTCCAAAGCAACATTGGAATCGCCTCCAAGAAGGATCGTGCCTTCTAGTAAGGGATTGAGGGAATCCATCATGACTTTAAAAAAAGAAGCTTGACCCTTGTTAGGGGCATAGTAGGAAACTAAAGAATAAAGGTGCCCTTCAATGGTACCTTTTAGTAGAATAAATCATCCCTCAGGATCTAAGTATTCAGCAATCTTTTCAAATGTACAAAATTTAAAAAAAAGAATGGCTACCCCCTTTGTCTTATTCTCAGCATTGGCTAGGTGAAATTGTGAATAATGTGAATGTAGGAAAGTAGGAGTATACCGTATAGGAAAGTGTGTCTCTTGGAGTAGGAGAATATCAATTTTAAGAGTTTTATAATAGTCTAAAATTTTTCTCCTTTTGGTTGGAGAGTTTAGGCCCTGTACATTGTGCGAGGCAATTCATAGGTTGGAATGTGTGGTATTAGCCATGGAAGTCAAGGTGGAAGCATCTATTACAGTCATACCCACTCACCCAGAAGAGATAGCTGGTAGAAGTTGAGCTCAGAATTTCTCTCAGCAGATACCCATATGTGAATGTGCTCACTGTAAATCTGGTGGATGTGATCCTGTAAAATACAGATAAGTCAGGCATGTACACAGAGGGGAAGAAAAGAAGGATGAGGGAGAAGAAAAAAAAATTGAAAAAGTAGAACCAATAAAAAAAGAAAAAAAAAGAAAAGTCTCCTAGCATCAAATATCAGGATCCGGGGGGGGGGGAGACAACTCCCCAGAGCCCTTCAACAAAAATGTCTGACCCAAAGGTACAGACAACCTATCCTCCAAAGACTACTGGTCTTCAAGAGATAGGTGGAGGCCCATGTGAGCCATCCCCCCACAGGACGCCCCCAAAAGAAAAAAAATTGCATTCAAGTTGTAACACGGTTATATAACATTTTGAACTGAACATATCAGGATGTCCACAAGTGACCTATATAGGATTAGCGAATCACTACCCCTCAAAAAAAATAAAAAATAAAAATAAAATTATACACATATATATATATATATATACATACATACACATTGTGACAGCAGGAAGGTAAAGTCACCTGGTTGCATCCAGGGGGGTAGATATATTTCGCCCAGATTCAGGCTTTACGCCGACTTATACAACTAGGTGGAGAGTTGTATAAGCCCAGCTGAGGCTAGTGGGCTCATGGATGACTCATACCTCTAGGGAGAGTGTGGGGCGTCGTGCAGACAGGGAGTTGATGAGACCAGCTGAAGCTTGTCAGCTCATTTAGGCCTCTATAAGAACTCCCAGATTCATTAGGTGTTGGCTCATGCCTGGAACCAGACCTGTGTGGACTGTCTAGGGAGAGTGAATCCCTGTGCGGTGAGACAAAGCCTGTGTGGCTATTTGCTTGGACATTTAAAACCAGGGACTTAGGGACTAGGACAGCACTAGGCTGATCCCAGTTGTTAGTTAGGAAACCTGTATGTTTAGTCAGAGGTCAAGTTGACCAGGATTTATTTTATTTATGTTTCTTTTGCTTTGCTGTGTTTTGTCACTGTAAATAGAAAATAAACCGCACCTTTTTGATTTTGAAAACCACAACCTCCGTTTGCTGGGCCTGTTTTTGTGTGGGGAGCCCATCCCGGGGGTCACACACACCCGCTGCCGAGCTAACCCCCTCACAGTTGGTGGAGAATGCAGGCAGTGTGACTTTCTGACGGGCAGACGTCAGTCGCTGTGTGCGACAGTCGCATGCACTGCCATTCGAGGAACTGAGAAACATTTATGCAAAATGTGTGTTAATGGTAGAAATGTTGTGGTATTGCTGGATTCAGGTAGCCTTGTGACCCTGATAAAGGCTGAGTTAGTTAAAACAGAGGTCTTTGGGAATAGCAAGGTAGCTGTTATTTGTGTGCATGGGGACACCCGAGAGTATCCAGTGACTACAGTGTGTTTCGAGACCCCCAAAGGTACCCTCTCTCATCCAGTGGGCTTAGTATCTCAGTTACCGCATGACGCCATTGTGGGAAGGGATTTTCCGAAGTTCTGGGAACTGTGGGATGATCCTGAGCCCCCCACTGGTGCCCCTATGTACCAGGAATGTGATAGCCAGAACTCCCCTGAGAGTGGTGAGGACTCTCCGGAATTTCCCTTATCAGTATTGGCAGGGGAGACTCAAGAAACTGGAGAGGAGCCCACCTCCTCAGACGAAAACCTACCGTCTGTGGAGTTTTCTGATCTTGAGGTTCACAGGGAAAACTTTGCCACAGAACAGTTGAAAGACCCCGCCCTAATAAAGGCACGGGAAAACGTAGTGAAAATAGATGGCGAGTTAGTGAACCCAGATAATACCTGCACTTACCCATACTTCAGCGTAGAGAAGGACCTACTGTATCGGGTGGCAAAAAGGGCAGAAGAAACCGTTGAGCAGCTTGTGGTGCCCAAACCTTACAGGAAGTTGGTGTTGGAGTTGGCCCATGGGCACATTCTTGGAGGTCATCTGGGGACAGAGAAAACCCGAGAGAGGATATTACAGAGATTCTATTGGCCGGGGGTGATGAAGGACATAGAAAATTATTGTTCCTCCTGCCCTGTGTGTCAGAGGTCGGCCCCGATGCCACATTTCCGTAGCCCGCTGGTCCCTCTACCCATCATTGAGGTCCCGTTTGAGAGGATCGCCATGGATTTGGTAGGGCCTATAATCAAGTCCGCTAGGGGGCACCAGTACATATTAGTTATAATGGACTATGCCACCCGTTATCCAGAAGCGATCCCTCTCCGAAATACCTCGGCCAAAACCATAGCCAAAGAGCTATCTCTTGTGTTTAGCCGGGTGGGTATTTGTAAAGAACTGCTTACGGACCAAGGTACACCCTTTATGTCCCGGGTTATGAAGGAGCTGTGTAAATTGTTCAAAGTGACGCAATTACGTACATCTGTGTATCACCCCCAAACCGATGGGCTGGTTGAAAGATTCAACAAAACCCTAAAACAAATGTTGAAGAAAGTGGTGGATAGAGATGGAAAGGATTGTGACTGTCTACTTCCTTATCTGATGTTTGCTATTAGGGAGGTGCCCCAATCCTCTACGGGATTCTCCCCCTTTGAGTTACTGTATGGGAGACACCCAAGAGGGCTGTTGGATATTGCCAAGGAAACTTGGGAAAGTGAGAGTTCTCCCCACAGGAGTGTGATTGAGCATGTCGCCCTGATGCAAGACCGAATTGCACAGGTAATGCCCATCGTGAAGGAACATTTGGCCCAAGCGCAGTTAGCACAGCAGAGAGTGTACAACCGTGGAGCCAAGACCCGTACCTTTTCCCCGGGGGATAGGATACTGGTACTTGTCCCTACGGTTGAAAGTAAATTCCTTGCCACATGGCAAGGCCCCTATGAGATAATGGAAAAAGTGAGCGAAGTGAATTACAAGGTCAGACAACCAGGAAGGCGAAAGCCCGAACAGATCTATCACGTTAATCTGTTGAAAGCCTGGAGGGATAGAGAGTCCCTAGTCGCAGACACTTGGTCACCAGCTCAAACTGGTTGCGTGATTCCTGAGGTTGGAATAGCAGCCACCTTGTCACAACCCCAACAACAGGAGGTTAAGGAGTTTGTGCTTCGCAACAAGGAGGTATTCTCTGAGCTGCCGGGACAAACATCTGGGGTAGAGCATGACATCATTACCCCGCCCGGTGAAAGGGTGAAGTTAAAACCCTATCGGATCCCAGAGGCCCGACGGGAGGCAATACGGGAGGAAGTACAGAAAATGCTGAACTTAGGGGTGATAGAGGAGTCCCAAAGTGATTGGTCTAGTCCCATTGTGTTGGTGCCTAAACCGGATGGGAGCTGGCGATTTTGTAACGATTTTCGTCAGTTGAACAAAGTTACAAAATTTGACACCTACCCCATGCCACGTATAGATGAGTTGATCGACCGGCTGGGAACAGCCCGATACATGACGACTCTTGACCTCACAAAAGGGTATTGGCAAATCCCCCTGGCCAAGTCGGCCAAAGAGAAAACCGCATTTGTAACCCCAGACGGGGCGTTCCAATATAAAAGAATGCCGTTCGGGTTACAGAATGCGCCGGCCACATTCCAGCGGAAAATGGACCAGATGCTGAGGCCCCATCGGAAGTATGTGTCACGTACCTGGTAGACGAGCCCAATGTGCAGGGAGCGGCTTCTCGTAGCCTCTGATTCACGAGGCCCTGGTAGTGGGAACAGGGGCTCGCAAGGGCAGAGGGCACAAGTGCCTGACTGGTAAGCTGAGTAGGGGCCTTGAGCAGAAGCTGTAGTCCACGGCAGGGTGCAGTAGTGGAACACTCGTGGGAGAGCAGCAGAGCAGGTGAGGACAGACCGGGTCAAACACTGGCAGGCTGGTTCAGGTACAAAAGCGGGATCCAAAACGGGAGTCAGAGTCCAGGCCGGGTCAGTTCGTTGGGCAGGCAGAAATCAGGTTAGAGGGATAAGCAAAAGAGTCGTCAAGGCAAGCCGGGATCAGAAGGGCAGGCAGCAAACAGGATACACAGAGGGAAGCCGGATCAGGTAGGAAGTTCAGCAGCGGGGTATCAATCAGCAGGGGTCTCAGGAAACGCTGTAGACCAGACAGCACTGGGCAGCATGACAGGGGAGTTTAAATACCCGATTCTGGCGCCAAGCGCCGTCACCGTGCGTGCGCGCTCCCGCGGGCGCGCGCGCGCGTGCGCGCGCACCCGTTGCGCTATCGCGCGCGCGCATGCGCCGAACAGTTCCTCCAAAAGCAGGCATTCTTTTGACGCTGCTGTTGCCAGGCAGATTATGTAAATGCCTTTCCTGACATTGCCCCCCTCCAACGGGCAGCCTCCGGATGCCCAACTGGGCCATCTTAACTGGGTGGGATCTTTTGAAGGCCAGAATTAGTCTCTCTGCGTGGATGTTAGTCTCTGGTTCCCAGGAATTTTCTTCTGGGCCATAGCCCTTCCATTTTACCAAGTACTGGGTTTGGTTGCGCCTCCTCCTGCAGTCTAGGATGGATTCGACCTCGAACTCCTCTTCCCCATTGATTAGTACTGGTTCTGGGGGGCCTATACCCCGATCGGAGAATGGATCTGGAACTGCAGGTTTGAGTAGGGCCACATGGAACACCGGGTGTATTCGGAAGGATTCCGGCAGTTTCAACTCATAAGCCACATCGTTAATCCGTCTTAAAACAGGGAAGGGGCCCACAAATTTGGGGCCCAATTTCTTGGAAGGGCATGCTAATTTCAAGTTCACCGTGGACAGCCAGACTTGGTCTCCGGGCACTAGGTTAAGCTCCCCCCTCCTCCTCCTGTCGAATATCTCTTTGTTATATTTCTGGGTCCTTGCCATTGTTTCTTGTAGTAGTTTGTTGTTATCGTTAAAGAAGTTCAGAGTCTCTTGGGCGGCTGGAACTGCACATTCCGGTATATTATTGGATAGGAACAAGGGGTGGAAACCGTAGTTTGCGAAAAAGGGGGACTGTTTGGTAGCTGAGTGGACAGAGTTGTTGTACGCAAACTCGGCAAGAGGTAGTAAGGGTACCCAATCGTCCTGAGAAAAGCCTGAGAAACAGCGTAGATATTGTTCGAGCGTCTGATTGGTTCGTTCAGTCTGCCCATTGGTCTGCGGGTGATAAGCCGAAGAAAGGCACAGGTCAATTTTTAAGGATCCACAAAGTGCTCTCCAAAATCTGGACGTAAACTGCACTCCTCGATCGGATACGATGTTTGAAGGGATACCGTGCAGCCTTACTATTTCCTTGATGAACAGTTTTGCGGTTTCAGGAGCGGATGGTGTGCCTCTCATAGGCAAAAAATGGGCCATTTTGGATAGTCTGTCTACTACCACAAAAATGGTAGTGCAGTCTTCGGATGGAGGTAACTCAACAATAAAATCCATGGAAATCATTCTCCAGGGTCTTTCTGGAATGGGTAGGGGTTTTAATAGTCCCCATGCTTTGGCCTTGCTGCCCTTGTTTTGGGTGCAAACGGCGCATGAATCCACGTAGTCTCTACAGTCCTTCAATAGGCGAGGCCACCAAAACATGCGCTGAAGAAGTTCAGATGTCTTGCGGATACCGAAATGGCCAGCCAGTTCATGGTCGTGGCAAGACTTAAGGACCCTGACTCGTGCTTGTTGAGGTACGAAAATCCTGTCCTGGAACCACAGCAGGTCATTTCTCCGCTGTAAGGTAACGTCCGGTAGGTGTAATTCGCTTGTGTAAGCTCGTTTGATCTGAGATAGTACGTCTTCTTGTAATAAAAGAAAGTTTCCAGGCGTCAGGATGGTGTCCGGGAGTGACGAGGTTTGAGGTTCACTGAACATCCGGGAAAGTGCATCAGGTTTTGTGTTCTTTGACCCGGGCCTGTAAGTAATGTGAAATGAGAACCTGGTAAAAAAAAGTGCCCACCTAGCCTGACGTGGTCTCAGTCTCTTGGCGGTTTTCAAGTACTCCAGGTTCTTGTGGTCTGTGTAGACCAAAATGGGGTGTGCTGCCCCCTCCAGCAAGTAGCGCCATTCCTCCAGTGCTGCCTTAATTGCGAGTAATTCTCTGTCCCCGACATCGTAGTTTCTTTCTGCTTCAGACAACTTACGAGAAAAGAAAGCTACAGGGTGTAACAGAGCCTTGGGACCCTGCCTCTGGGAGAGTACTGCTCCCACGGCAATCTCTGAGGCATCTACTTCTAGGGTATAGGGCAGGGCTGGGTCTGGGTGTCTTAGGACAGCGGCTGAGATGAACTGACCCTTGAGGGTAGAAAAGGCAGCCTGGGCCTCAGGGGTCCAGTTGAAGCGCGTGCCTTGTTTTGTCAGGCTGGTGATGGGGGCGATGATGGTGGAAAAACCCCGGATAAATTTGCGATAGAAATTCGCAAACCCCACAAACCGCTGCATCCCTTTCTTGTCCGTAGGGGCTGGCCAATCCAGGATGGCGGAGACCTTTTGTGGGTCCATCTTGATGCCTTCCACGGAGATAATCAGCCCTAAGAATTGGATGCTTTGCTGCTCGAAGACACATTTTTCAGGCTTCGCATACAGACCGTGTTGACGGAGTCGGGTTAGTACCTTCCCAACATGTTCCCGATGGATGGACAGAGAGGGAGAGAAAATTAGGATGTCGTCTAGATAGACGATAACGAACAGGTCAAGATAGTCTCTGAAGGCCTCATTCACAAAATGTTGAAATGTAGCTGGGGCGTTGCATAGACCGAAGGGCATCACACGGTATTCAAAATGCCCGAATCGGGTACGGAAGGCGGTCTTCCATTCATCCCCGCTTCGAATCCAGACTAGGTTGTAGGCCCCACGTAGGTCTAATTTGGTGAATATAGAAGCGGTTCCGAGTCTCTGGAAGAGTTCAGGCACCAGAGGAAGGGGGTAACGATTTTTGATCGTAATCTTGTTAAGCTCACGGTAGTCTACGCAAGGGCGTAGTGAGTGGTCCTTCTTCTCGACAAAGAATATCCCCGCTCCTGCCGGTGAGGTGGAAGGGCGGATGAACCCTTTTTTCAGATTATCATCAATGTAAGTTTTGAGAGTCCCCAGCTCCAATTCGGTCAGAGGGAAGATCCTCCCGAACGGTACCTCTGCCCCAGGGAGGAGTTCAATCGGGCAGTCGTAAGGCCTGTGTGGGGGTAATGTCTCTGCACCTTTCTTGCTGAATACATCCAGAAAGGTGTGGTATGCTTTGGGGACGGATTGGCGGGTCTCGGTATCAGCATCGAGACACAGTAGCGAAGAAGGCGTATCAGTGTTTTTCGATAGGCAATGCTGGCGGCAATAAGGAGAGCGGAAGCAGATCTTTCCAGTAGTCCAGTCAATCTTGGGGTTGTGAGCCCTCAGCCATGGCATACCCAGTATAATGGGAAACAAGGGGGACTCAATAATGTCCAGGCAAAGCCATTCCCGGTGGCAATTGGAGATGATTGTGTCCAGAGGGGCCGTCTCCTGGGTAACGGGCCCGGATTTGATGGCCGATCCGTCGGCCAGGTGGATGGATAGGCCCTTAGCTCTGGGTTGTAGGGGGATTCGGAACTTGCTGGCGAAAGATGCATCCATA
The DNA here is from genome assembly GCA_029206835.1 of Rana muscosa. Lineage (NCBI taxonomy): Eukaryota > Metazoa > Chordata > Amphibia > Anura > Ranidae > Rana > Rana muscosa. The sequence goes on from CM055118.1 coordinate 714,446,420, forward strand.
AAGCCGCTACACGCTCCGGAGTCAATTAGGGCGGTAGCTTGGATATTCCCTCCTGGAAGCTGTAGGGAAATTGAAACAGCCAGATGAGTTGCGTTATCAAATGAAACAGGTGAGCAGGTAGAACAAACAGAGGAAGACTTACGGGACTTGGCGGGACAGGACCTCACGTAGTGTCCCGGTTCGCCACAGTACAGGCAGAGGTTGTTGTTCCGACAGGCGTTGACGCTCCTCGGGAGTAAGCGAGGGTCGAAGCAAACCAAGCTGCATGGGTTCTGGAACGTCGGTGGGCGTATGAGCGAACGCCGGAGGAGCGGAGTGAGGAAGGTTTGGGTTAAACACACGGGGAAGCATCCAGACAGGGCGAGAAGGACCCGTGGTGCGTTCTGCCCTTCGTTCCCTTAGCCGTCTGTCGATTTGGGTAGCCTGCAGAATCAGAGCGTCAAGCGTTGCGGGGATGCCCACCCGGGCCAGTTCATCCTTAAGAGGTTCCGAGAGGCCTAGGCGGAACTGGTGACGCAGGGTAGCGTCATTCCAGTTAGTATCCGCGCTCCAACGCCGGAATTCGGACACGTAATCTTCCACGGCCCTGCGGCCTTGTTGTAGGGAGCATAATGCGGCTTCTGCAGTGGCCGCCTAAAGGGGGTCCTCATAGAGGAGGTCCATTGCTTGAAAGAAGGAACTTAGCAGGTCCAGGCAGACGTCCTTGTGTTCCAAGAGACGATGGGCCCATGTCTGGGGTTCTCCTGAAAGTAGGGAAATGACAAAACCCACCTTGGTGGATTCAAGCGAGAATGTCCGGGGCTGTAACGCAAAGAACAGTTCGCAGGCGTTACGGAAGGCCCTGTATTTGCTGCGGTCCCCCAAGAATCTTTCCGGAGTGGGGACCCTAGGTTCTGGTGGCAGCATTACCACAGATGGCGCAGGAGAAGTTCCAGAGGCCGGGGTGGATAAGGTCCGGACTTGTTCCTCCAGACGGGTGTACCCCTCTTGCAAACTTCTGACGGCCGAGGTAAGTCCGTCCAGGTGGCGGCACAAGTCCTCCATTGGAGAGGCTCCCTGCGTGGGCTCGGACATGGCTGTCTGGTACTGTCACGTACCTGGTAGACGAGCCCAATGTGCAGGGAGCGGCTTCTCGTAGCCTCTGATTCACGAGGCCCTGGTAGTGGGAACAGGGGCTCGCAAGGGCAGAGGGCACAAGTGCCTGACTGGTAAGCTGAGTAGGGGCCTTGAGCAGAAGCTGTAGTCCACGGCAGGGTGCAGTAGTGGAACACTCGTGGGAGAGCAGCAGAGCAGGTGAGGACAGACCGGGTCAAACACTGGCAGGCTGGTTCAGGTACAAAAGCGGGATCCAAAACGGGAGTCAGAGTCCAGGCCGGGTCAGTTCGTTGGGCAGGCAGAAATCAGGTTAGAGGGATAAGCAAAAGAGTCGTCAAGGCAAGCCGGGATCAGAAGGGCAGGCAGCAAACAGGATACACAGAGGGAAGCCGGATCAGGTAGGAAGTTCAGCAGCGGGGTATCAATCAGCAGGGGTCTCAGGAAACGCTGTAGACCAGACAGCACTGGGCAGCATGACAGGGGAGTTTAAATACCCGATTCTGGTGCCAAGCGCCGTCACCGTGCGTGCGTGCGCGCTCCCGCGGGCGCGCGCGCGCGTGCGCGCGCACCCGTTGCGCTATCGCGTGCGCGCATGCGCCGAACAGTTCCTCCAAAAGCAGGCATTCTTTTGACGCTGCTGTTGCCAGGCAGATTATGTAAATGCCTTTCCTGACAGTATGCTGCGGCTTACCTGGATGACGTAATTGTCCATAGCACAGATTGGGCCTCACATCTGCCAAAAGTGCAAGCAGTCCTGGACTCTGTTCGGGAAGCGGGGTTTACGGCTAACCCCAAGAAGTGTACCATTGGGCAGGAGGAGGCCAAATATCTTGGGTACACCATTGGGAGGGGAGTAATAAAACCCCAACTCAACAAAGTCGAGGCCATCCAGAGTTGGCCACGTCCCAACAGCAAGAAGCAGGTACAAGCCTTTCTGGGAATCGCTGGGTATTATCGGCGATTCATTCCCCACTTTGCTTCTAAGGCTGTGCCCCTAACCAACCTGACGAAGGGGAAAGGGTCGGTCATGATTAAATGGACCCCCGAGGCTGAGGCAGCATTCCAATTCTTGAAACAAGCCTTATGTAGCCAGCCAGTGTTGTACTCACCCGACTTCTCTAAAGACTTTGTCGTACAAAGTGATGCGTCAGATGTGGGGTTAGGAGCAGTATTGTCCCAGGTCTGGAACGGGGAAGAGCACCCAGTCATTTACCTCAGCAGGAAGTTGAAGTCCCATGAGGTAAATTACGCCACCGTTGAAAAGGAGTGTTTAGCGGTGAAGTGGGCTCTAGATTCCCTTCGGTACTACCTGCTAGGTAGGCACTTTGACATGGTTACGGATCACGCTCCGTTAAAGTGGATGGCTCAAAACAAGGAAACAAATAGAAGAGTGAATAGGTGGTTCCTGGCCCTCCAGGAATTCAACTTCACAGTAAAGCATCGCCCTGGCGTTCAAATGGGGAATGTGGATGCTTTGTCTCGAGTACATGAATGCCTGATTGCTGGTGTTCCAACCCCGAGGTTAAAACAAGAGGGGGGGGGTATGTGACAGCAGGAAGGTAAAGTCACCTGGTTGCATCCAGGGGGGTAGATATATTTCGCCCAGATTCAGGCTTTACGCCGACTTATACAACTAGGTGGAGAGTTGTATAAGCCCAGCTGAGGCTAGTGGGCTCATGGATGACTCATACCTCTAGGGAGAGTGTGGGGCATCGTGCAGACAGGGAGTTGATGAGACCAGCTGAAGCTTGTCAGCTCATTTAGGCCTCTATAAGAACTCCCAGATTCATTAGGTGTTGGCTCATGCCTGGAACCAGACCTGTGTGGACTGTCTAGGGAGAGTGAACCCCTGTGCGGTGAGACAAAGCCTGTGTGGCTATTTGCTTGGACATTTAAAACCAGGGACTTAGGGACTAGGACAGCACTAGGCTGATCCCAGTTGTTAGTTAGGAAACCTGTATGTTTAGTCAGAGGTCAAGTTGACCAGGATTTATTTTATTTATGTTTCTTTTGCTTTGCTGTGTTTTGTCACTGTAAATAGAAAATAAACCGCACCTTTTTGATTTTGAAAACCACAACCTCCGTTTGCTGGGCCTGTTTTTGTGTGGGGAGCCCATCCCGGGGGTCACACACACCCGCTGCCGAGCTAACCCCCTCACAACATGTATACACATACATACATACACATACATATACATACACACATATATACATATACATACACATACATATACACACACATACACATGCATACACACACATACACATACATACATACACACACATATACATACAGTGGGGCAAAAAAGTATTTAGTCAGCCACCAATTGTGCAAGTTCTCCCACTTAAAAAGATGAGAGAGGCCTGTAATTGTCATCATAGGTATACCTCAACTATGAGAGACAAAATGTGGAAACAAATCCAGACAATCACATTGTCTGATTTGGAAAGAATTTTTTTTTTGCAAATTATGGTGGAAAATAAGTATTTGGTCACCTACAAACAAGCAAGATTTCTGTCTCTCACAGACCTGTATCTTCTTCTTTAAGAGGCTCTTCTGTCCACTCATTACCTGTATTAATGGCACCTGTTTGAACTTGTTATCAGTATAAAAGACACCTGTCCACAACCTCAAACAGTCATACTCCAAACTCCACTATGTTGAAGAACAAAGAGCTGTCGAAGGACACCAGAAACAAAATTGTAGACCTGCACCAGGCTGGGGAGACTGAATCTGCAATAGGCAAGCAGCTTGGTGTGAAGAAATCAACTGTGGGAGCAATAATTAGAAAATGGAAGACATACAAGACCACTGATAATCTCCCTCGATTTGGGACTCCACGCAAGATCTCATCCCGTGGGGTCAAAATGATCACAAGAACGGTGAGCAAAAATCCCAGAACCACACGGGGGGCTCTAGTGAATGACCTGCAGAGAGCTGAGACCAACGTAACAAAGGCTACCATCAGTAACACACTATGCTGCCAGGGACTCAGATCCTGCAGTGCCAGACGTGTCCCCCTGCTTAAGCCAGTACATGTCCGGGCCCGTCTGAGGTTTGCTAGAGAGCATTTGGATGATCCAGAATAGGATTGGGAGAATGTCATATGGTCAGATGAAACCAAAGTAGAACTGTTTGGTAGAAACACAACTCGTCGTGTTTGGAGGAGAGGGAATACTGAGTTGCAACCAAATAACACCATACCTACTGTGAAGCATGGGGGTGGCAACATCATGCTTTGGGGCTGTTTCTCTGCAAAGGGAACAGGACGACTGATCCATGTACATGAAAGAATGAATGGGGCCATGTATCATGAGATTTTGAGTGCAAACCTCCTCCCATCAGCAAGGGCATTGAAGATGAAACGTGGCTGGGTCTTTCAGCATGACAATGATCCCAAACACACCGCCCGGGCAACGAAGGAGTGGCTTCGTAAGAAGCATTTCAAGGTCCTGGAGTGGCCTAGCCAGTCTCCAGATCTCAACCTCATAGAAAACCTTTGGAGGGAGTTGAAAGTCCGTGTTACCCAGCGACAGCCCCAAAACATCACTGCTCTAGAGGAGATCTGCATGGAGGAATGGGCCAACATACCAGCAACAGTGTGTGACAACCTTGTGAAGACTTACAGAAAACTTTTCACCTCTGTCATTGCCAACAAAGGATATATAACAAAGTATTGAGATGAACTTTTGATATTGACCAAATACTTATTTTCCACCATAATTTGCAAAAAAAAATCTTTCCAAATCAGAAATGTGATTGTCTGGATTTGTTTCCACATTTTGTCTGTCATAGTTGAGGTATATCTATGATGACAATTACAGGCCTCTCTCATCTTTTTAAGTGGGAGAACTTGCACAATTTGTGGCTGACTAAATACTTTTTTGCCCCACTGTATACATATATATACACATACACATACACACATACATCTATTTGAAGAGAGATAATAACAGTGTCAAGTCCATATATAAGTCTATATATGAAAGTTTAGAATTTATCCATATATATAACTGGGAGGAGAAGTATCCATTTCTGCCTCATGCGAGATTAATTTCAGTTGTAAGAACAACTTTTCACCTTCTTGAAAGTTGGAGAAAGAATAGGATTTCCCGTTGATAGTAAATCTAACAGCGAATGGAAAGGCCCATCTGTATCTGATATCCCTTTTAGTGAGGACTAACAATAAAGGTTTCAATGACCTCCTGCGCTGTATAGTGGACAGGGAAAGATCAGCAAACAATTGAATTAAATGACCCTGGTATGTCACTTGTGGAGAAGATCTAGCTTGCTTCATAATATCTTCCTTCACTGCAAAGAAAAGAGGCTTGACAATAATGTCCCTTGGATTGCCATCCTTCCTAGGTGGTCCCAGGGCTCTGTGTGCCCTATCCAGTTCCAGTCGGTCAAGTGGGGTATTAGGAAGCATATTTCTAAATAAGTCCTGGACCGCTTTGGGTACATCAATTACAGATTCAGGAAGTCCCCTAATTCTGACATTGTATCTGCGGGACCTATTTTCGAGTTCATCGATTTTTGACAATGCAATATCCAGTTGTTCCTGAACAGTGTTGATATGTTCCATATTTTGATTAGTAGCTGCAGCAGTTTCATCGATTTTATTTTCAATAAAGTCAATTCTAGAGCCCAAGCTTTGAAAATCTGCTTTCAGATCCCTTGTGATTTTATTAGCAGTTTGTGCCAGACCTTTGTCAAGTAAGTCAGAGAATTTCTGAAATAAGTCTGCCATTTGATAAGCCTCTATTCCCTGACAGGCATCTGAGGTAAAAGAAATGGCCTGAATAGCAGTGTCATGCCCCAATGCAGTATGGCTATATTCTGAGGCAGAGAGGTTAGTTATGGTTCCAGATGTAGTTGGAGTGGTGGTAATTACCTGAGTAAGTACCTCTTGAGTTCCTGAGGAGAACTTAGCAGTGGAAGAGCGGGTATTCTGTAGTTTTTCAGTCAGAAATGGCGGATCAGGGATCAAATGCTGTGATTCGGCGGCCATCTTGGATTTTACATCCGTCATTAGTAAGCCAAATTACGGCCTGAAAACCTCTAAAAAATAGGATTAGGTAAGCTGGGATGTTCTCTGGTATTCCGGTAGTCAGCTGTGTCGAAATGAGGGCAGAACCGCCATCGTGTTTGCCGCTATTGGCACCGCTGTGGAGGGATGGAGCGGAGCTCTCGGCTCAAGCGGCCATCTTAGGAGCCTCCATACTTAACAATTTTTGATAGAAAAAACTGTCAAAACAAATTATTCATACAAAAAAAGATCAAAAAGTTGATTAAATAAACACTCAATTACAGAGTAATACATAATGATGAGCTGAAAGTGTGCGCGTACCGTACGTCTTTAATCACACAGGCAATAAAGTTCTAGTTCCTAAATTGAAGTCTGGATTATAAGAGGGAGACCATGTTTGCAACCATAGAGGGAGGGTAGAGTTTCTGAAATGTAGAGTTTTTTCAATGAAAATCCATGGAACAAAAATGAACTTTATTGCCTGTGTGATTAAAGGCGTACGGCACTTTCAGCTCATCGTTATGTATTACTCTGTAATTGAATGTTTATTTAATCAACTTTTTGATCTTTTTTTGTATGAATAATTCTTTTTGACAATTTTTTCTATCAAAAATTGTTACGTATAATCCTTTTTATGCTTATTGTTTATATCCTGGGTCCGCCGTGACCGTGATACACCGCAGTACACCGCTGCAATCTTTTCTGCTGTGTGAAGTTCTCATCATTGAAGTTTTTATCTGTGAAGTACCTTGATGTATTTGGAGTGATGTGAGTGTAATAGTTGAAGGTTACATGTGCCGTTTTAATAAATGTCTCACTGACAATATTTCACTATTGGAAGCACTTTTTATTTACATTTACATGTGGAATTTCCCCTTATTTGAGCACCGTTAGAAAAGCTGAAGTCACCTTGGTTGGTGCATTTAAGCCTTTTTGCCTGAGCATGAGAGTGCTAGGCTACTCTATTTGGTGAGTGCAATTCTTAGGGGAGTGGAGTCACAATCACAGCGGTGTGGTGGAAGATTTTGATTCAAGTTAATTACAGGAATGTTCTACTATTTGAGTTTAAACACTTAAAAACGCACAACCTTTTTTTGGACTTGTTTTTTTCTTTTTTCTTTTGGAGTTTTTTTTCACCAATTATTCTGATTATCACCAGTGAACGGTATGAACATTATTTATAGTTGTTAAGTAATTTGGTGCATCATCACGCGGTGTATTATATATTTATTAACACTTGTTTACTTTTTGCACATATGTATTGAATATGATTACAGCGCTACTATTTTTTTTGTTAAAAATACTTTTCAGATTAATTTTTTTAATCCAAGTAGCAGCTTTTTAATTTACACACATATATAGAATAATATCTATATTTTCACTTGTGCGCAGTGGTGGTACAATTATTCAGGGTGCGCGTGATTTTTTGACCAACATTTACATTGTTTCTTTTGTAGTATTTAAACTTCATGCAACACTTCCGAAAATTCCTGAGGAAGCTCTTCTGAGCGAAACATGTAGAGTGAGAAGTGGTTGTACATGTTATTTGGATGATATGTCTTTATGAACAGCTATTATATTTTAAAAGAAACATGTTCTAAAACAAAATGTATTTTTTTTTCTATTTCTGGTACCTTTAAAGTCCCGCCTTCCCATTTCAAAATGTAAGTATACATATTCCATACCTGACACTGCTAGTAGCATAGTGATCCTTGCTGTCTTTCGGGTCCTGTGCTGAGCAGTTGGATGTCTCCTCTCTGATCCATTGCAGCTGATTGGAACACAGACCACGTTCCATCAGCTGCTTCCCCCAGCACTGATCCTCTGGGAATGTCAGCTGCGGTCCAGGAAGTGACGCCATACACGCCACTTCCTGGTCTATGTACAGAGGGAGGCTGAGAGGACAGTGATCTGTTGAGCTCCCGCCGCCCTTCCCAGCAACACCTACCATGAGTATGGCGGGCCCGGTGCTGTCATGGCAGGGGGGGGGCACGTGGGGGAAAAGGCGGCACATTGCAGTGGTGGAAGTGATAGGCAGCTTTACAGCTGCTTGTTTCATTTTCTCATGGAAGCTGACAGTCAGCTTTACTGAAGTAAACACACTCCCAGTCGCTATAGCGGGGCTGGAAATGTGTAAAAAACACACGTTTGCAGCATTGTAAAAATCCAAATCCCCAGCAAGTGTCTGGGGATTTGTATTTTACCACTCCACCCCCCCCCCCTCCCTATTCTGGCACCCAAAGGCGGCTGCTAAAGCTGCCTTATGGTAGCACCGGTCTTGTCTGTGTTCTGATGTTACCAGTCCACCACTACCAACCATCCATGTTCATCTCTTCTCCCTCCCTCATTATGCCATACATTCTAAACAAAGTTTGTTGGGGCAGCAACATAACACTGGGCTATGGCTACACATGATTCAGTCTCTTGATTGATCTAAATGTACTGAAAATTAGGTGACTGATAACAAGTGATTATATTTATCAGCATCAAAAGTTCCGCAGGTAGCCTAGTCCTACATTTTTATGTCATATGAAAGAAAGAAACTATCTTTACATGTCTCACAATATTTATTCACGTATATAAAAATGTAATTCTTATGCTAGTAAGACAAATATAATATTGCTATTGCATGAATTATATAATGAAATGTGCATGATATGCAGATATTTGACAATAAGCATATATTTTACCTACAACTGATGTGTACAGAGAGAAATACAATAAATAGGTTCAAGTTTTAGAATTCCTTTACATCAGTATAAAGATCCAAGATATTTATACTTACTGTACTGCGCATATTTTAAAAGTGGCTGTTTGCAGTTTTCAGTAGACATGTGCATTCGTTTTCGTCCGAATGCATTTTCGTCCGAATTTCAGCTATTTTCGTTATCGTTTTAACAAACGAAAACGAAAGCACAGAATCCGAAAACCGAAAGATCCGACATAAACAAATGCTTTATTTTCGTTTTCGTTGCTACAACAGTTTGATATAGATAGGAGATTCGACGTGATGCTGACAATAACAATCTGTGTCTATCGAACCTGTGGTCGAATGTGCCTAACCTTAACTCTATTAGTCCAAGATTATTCTACATAGGAGAGAAAAGATTCGACATTATAGAGAGAAAAGATTCGACATAGGAGAGAAAGATTTGATATAGGAGAGAAAAGATTCGACATAGGAGAGAAAAGATTCGACATAGGAGAGAAAAGATTCGACATAGGAGAGAAAAGATTCGACATAGGAGAGAAAGATTCGACATAGGAGAGAAAAGATTTGACATAGGAGAGAAAAGATTCGACATAGGAGAGAAAAGATTCGACATAGGAGAGAAAAGATTTGACATAGGAGAGAAAAGATTCGACATTATAGAGAGAAAAGATTTGACATAGGAGAGAAAAGATTCGACATAGGAGAGAAAAGATTCGACATTATAGAGAGAAAAGATTTGACATTATAGAGAGAAAAGATTTGTTATTATAGAGAGAAAAGATTCGACATAGAGAGAAAAGATCACTGCTGGAATTGGGTGGGGGAAGTAAAATAAAAATAAAGTTGATGATGAATGTTATTGGCTGATTGTAACCAAAGAGGAGGAGCAGTAAAATAGCTAGAATGACGAAGATTTGACAAAGCATCGAAAGTTAGAAGATTCGACGGTGCAGCAAAACTGTACGACGCTGCAATCGTACATTTCCGGTCAAATGCATCCGCCCATAGGCTATAGAAGAATTCTAATGTTGGTTGACTAGTAATAGTAATGAATAAATATAATTATTACTAGTCATACAACATTAGAATTCTTCTATAGCTTGTGGGCGGAACATTCGACCGGAAATGTATGATTGCAGCGTCGTACAGTTTCACTGCTCCGTCGAATCTTCTTTGAACATTCGACAGACACCATAAGCCTTCAATGACAGATTCGACCTTAATTAATTCAGATTTTCGGACGAATGCAATTTCTAACGAAAAATGAAATAAATAAAAACGAATTTCGGGAGTAACTAAATAAATTTATTTTTCGGACGAAAACGAAATTCCGAAACGAAATATTTCAGTGTGCACATGTCTAGTTTTCAGTATCTTCGTCTCTATGATGAACAAAGCTTACCGCAGGGCTTGACACAGATCTACAGACCAAGAATGCAGTTTTGTGCAGTGCAGACATATGGTGGTCCCTTAGACGACATATGTTGTCTGGCTGTCCAAATTTGTATCAAAGTCTGTGAAGGAGACTGAGCTGAAAGATCTCAGATATGTCAATGCAAGGTCACTTGTATCTGCAGGGCTGGTGTTAGAAACTACAGGGTCCCCATACAGCCTGCAGGCTTGTTCACTTGTGAGGTCGGGGATGGTAAAACCCTGCAGTTGATCTGCCCTTTTTAACATCCTCCAACGCTGCATCCCTAAGCTGCAGAGGCAGTGGGGTCCCCTGATGTCTCACTTTTGAGACAGAGAAAAGGACTGAGGGCATATATTCTTCAATTCCTTTCTCTACAGCCTCAGCTGCACTGCAGAAGGAATGAACAGGAAGCACTCTGTAACACAATTTACTATGCTTCAGTTAAGAATGAACATACTAAGTCAGCGGTCTCAAACTGGCGGGCCCTCCAGCTGTTGCGAAACTACAAGTCCCATCCTGCCTCTGCCTTTGGGAGTCATGCTTGTAACTGTCAGCCTTAGAATGCCTCATGGGAATTGTAGTTTCGCAACAGCTGGAGGGCCGCCAGTTTTAGACCCCTGTACTAAGTGATCAGTACTGATCATTCACTGTGTTCATTCTGGAAAGGGAAGGGCCAGTGACATATTTACTGAATTCCCACTCTCCATCATGAACACGATCCCTGTATGCCCCACAGCAGCTGAAGCCAGTGGGAGAGAGAGGAGGAGTAATTGGCAGTGCTTTGGGGGCTGGGAGCACACATGGGAATCAGCAGAAAATAGGGGTCATTGGAGCGGTGCTGGGATGTGCTGATACTGGAAGTGAACCCCTGTGGCTCTTCCTGCAGCAGTTGAAAGATGGCAAGAGGGAGAGGAGGAGAAGCTGGCTGCACTGCAAAGGGAGTCACAAGGAAATCAGTTTTAGTAATAAGGCAGTACAGCTGGCCCTCCTGCTTGTAAAGTGCATGGGCCCCCCTGTTGAACTGATAGGGCCCCAGCCCCATACAGGAAGGTCATCTGTACTGCCTTATCGGTGGCTCTGTGTACATACATCTTGTATAACAATGATCTGACTCACTGATAAGTAGAAATGTGCAGTCCAATTAATCAGTCAATATATGCATTAGTGTATGACAAATAGAAATAAACTACCAAAATGCAATTGAATCCCAGTTGAACCCGCAGTTTAAATAATCTTGAACTGGCCCCAGTGGTCTCCTTGTCACCCTCACAGAGGATGTCACACCTGTTCCTACTGTACAGAACCTATTATACCCCCCACTGACTTTTCCAATTTGGCCGTCGGCCAGATCCTAGCTGTCCCAGATGTGGGGAAATGGAGGGGGACTTACTCCATATGTTTTGGAGATGTCCGAAGATTTTCCGGTACTGGACGGAGGTGGGGAAAACCATTGACAGAGTTTTTGGAACATCTATTGAGATGGAACCGAAACAATGCCTTTTGGGATTAGTGGGGGAGTCGGGTAAACTAGGAAGTACCCAAGTAGCGGTCATGAGATGCTTATTTCAGGCAAGGATTCTAATTGCCCGAAGATGGCAGTCAGCACTACCACCGTCTAGTGAGGGATGGCGAAATAACATGAATTAGGTAATCCTTAAAGAGAAGTCAATAAACATGAAGCAAGGTGTGCCAATGAAATATGATATGATCTGGATACCCTGGTGGGAAGCAAGAGGGATTAGTTTGTAAACCCCAATAAGCACAGAAAAACATTTAAAATATGTGTAACGGCCCAAGAGAAACCAGATTGTGAGAGAGTGGATGCTGTGGGGTGGTGGAGGACTTTATTATTCAATACAAATACACACAGATAACCCTATGAGAGACCCACCCTAGGTACTACCCCAAGACCACTTAGAATATATAGGGCTTACTAAATGTGAGAACTGGGTTGGAGGGTTGGGACATCATGGGGAAGTCTGTTTTGAACTTTTTGTAAAACTGTGAAAAAATTTAATAAAGAAATAAAGTAAATAATCTAAATACATTCCAAGTTCATCAAAACAAAAGGTGATCAAAGTTTTACAGATAGCTTTCTATAGAAAGCATCCCCAGCCTGAGAAGAAAAGCCTGATCCTTGCTAGCAAATGCATAGCGGAACCCTTGCTCTATGCCCTCATTGAAAGGGTCTGACATGCCACCTACCCTCCAATCGACAAAGCTCATTCTTTCTGCTGATTGGAGAGCTCTGGCTCTGAGTAGGGCCATGTTGGACTTCTGCACAGAGATTACTGCATTTGCACATAGAGCAAAGGTCCCATTCTATGTTGGCAGGAGATATGCTTTCTACTCAATCTGTGGCAGACTCATCCACCTTACTAACCATTCAGTGTCTGCTACTCCTGTCTGCCAATCCCTCCACTGGCTTCTGCTCACCCTACAAATTAAATTCAAATACCAACAACAACTTACAAAGCCATTCACTAAATCATTATTTTCATTTCTCCCAAGACCTCCTTCTCTATAAGTCCCTTATCACCCATTGCCATGCTCACCTCCCTTACTTCTCTCAAGTCTCTCTCATCCTTTGGAGCTCCCTTGCCAAATCTGCCCAACTATCTCCTACTCTGTCCACTCTGAAAACCCTTTTTCTCAGAGGAGTCCATCCTACCCCTGTCTAACAACTGTACTTTTATTTTTCCTATCAGCACATCCCCCATAGCAACCTTTCCTTTTGTATCACTTGACCCTCCTGGATTGTAAGCGCTAACGGGCAGAGCCCTCTGATTCCCCCTGTATTGAATTGTAATGTAACTGTACTGTATGCCCTCATGTTGTAAAGTGCTGCGCAAACTGTTAGCACCATATAATTATTAAACAGCCTGTAAGGCTTTGCACACATATGCACCTAGAATGTACTTAACTGATTTAAACTGAGGGTCCTGTTGGGCTTTAAAGCCCAAATAAAGTCAAAACATTTTATTTAGTTTTGGATAGAGCGGGAGAGGATAACAATGTCTGTCAGGTTTTAAATGCTGTGTCCCTATAGAAGAAATGTATCTTCTTTGGCTGCTCTGCCTGACACCTGTTGCCTTGACAGGAAGTTAGAATAAATCCTCATGGGGACACAGTAGTAAAATCCTGAAAGAGTTTCTGTCCCTAAAGCCTCATACGTGGATTTTTGTCCAAATGGGCGTTGGCCGTGAACTTGGTATGCATACACACGACAGGACATTTTCAGCCAACTTTCACCAAATCACATGGTTTTTCAGCTCTTTACCCCCACCCTTTGAGCAACTTCTGCTATTGTTGTCTGATCTTTAGCATTGGTTCTGAGCATGCGTGTTTGTACTTTGGACTTTAGTCCGATGGACTTGAGTACACACAATAGGATTATCCTCCATCGGACATTTGTTGACGGAAAGTTTTAAAGCATTCGCAGCGAACATTTGTCTGTTGAAAAACCAAAAACAATTGTCCGATGGTCCGATGGAGCACACACACAGTCGGATTGTCCGATAAAACACGTCCTTCGGACAGTTGTTGTCAAAAAGTCTGATCGTGTGTACGGGCCTTAAAACAGCCCTAACTAAAATGAAAACATTTTGGATGGAGTTGGGCTAAAACAATTTAAGGGCACTAAATGTGAGCCTTCTCTCTTACCATTTACTATTATTATAGTACCTTTTTCTATGAATAACTACAGTATTAAACATTTTTACTGCTTGGAAAAGTTAATGAAATAATAATGAAACAATCAGTATTGCTGCAAACTGTTTTGATCAAACAGTAATACTCAGCTTGGTGCTGTCTGGCAGATACTTATAGCCTTGAATTTTATGGAGAAATCTTGTGTGCTGTAGATTTATTGGAAAGAGGAGGAGGACGCAAGTCAGTGAAATGTATGGCGTATCCGGGATTTCTCATTTACAAGAACTGCATAGATTGTATGATATATCTCTGTCCCTTCCATATACTAATTCCGTTGGACAGATCAATTGATTTTAAACATTGCTTTATATGTTAGCCATGCTGGGAAATATCTAAGCAGTCTCTTTTATGGCTACAACTATAAAGCTAATATAGCCTCCACATGCATCAGCCTTTTTGTAAATGTGATCACATTTTTTATTTGACCTTCACTAAAAGCAAGTACATGTTTTATCACATCTTCTAATGACTATCATTTCATTCATTTCTGATTACATCGGCACATTCTTTGTCCTCCACTAGTATAGTTGTTTAAGGGATGTATTCACTTAATACTATCATGTATATTTCATACCTTGGCAATCACTTCACCTTATGTTCTTACCCATCTGATTGCTCAGAACATGCCTTCCATTTAATAAAGAGAACAGATTTCTCTTTCACAATACTGTGATTTCTGTCCACCAAACCTGTGTTTGGATAATGAATTGCAGAGTGATGTTTCTACGGTCAAAGAGCAAACTCCAGACAACATGTGAAAGTGAACTGTGAATTACTTACATTGTGCTATCGAGCATACTATGTGCTACAACAAAAATGTTCACTGAGTTTACGTTCTCTGTATTACACTGTTGCCAGATGTCTCAAGCATATAACTGGCTCAGTAAGATGATTAGTGGCAGCCCGTAAAGCAGCCCCCCCCCCTATCCATGCATCCGGCCCTCTAATAGGCTTCAAAAAAGGGTGGGCTCGGGGGGCAGAGCACTGCGCCCTGAGCCCACCCACCCACCCACTTGTGTGACAATAGTAAATTAAATTTTCGCTATTGTATTCCTGATTCTCCTACCAGCCAATCAGGAAGCGGGTCCTGGGATCTGTCACCCAACTGGCCGAGAGGAAAAGCGATCCTATTGGCCGTCTAGGAGGAGGAGGGAGGAGATGCACATGGCGTAAGCTGCCTCAATGCTGAGGAGAAGGAGACGCAGGGGAAGCCGTCGTCCGGAGGGAGTGCTGCAGCTCAGCTCGGGTGCCCCCACAGCAAGCTGCTTGCTGTGGGGGCACTCAACAGGAGGGAGGGGCCAGGAGTGCCAAAGAGAGACCTGAGAAGAGGCTGCCCTGTGCAAAACTGCTGCATAGAGCAGGTAAGTATAGAGATGTTTGTTATTTTTAAAGAAAGAAAAAGAGACTTTAGTATCACTTTATGTGTTTAAATAGAGATGTCTAGGCTTCTAGACTCCAAAATTATTTGACATTTTCCTTCACAAATATATCCTCCTGTCTTTATTGTTATTGTCTCTACAGTATATCCTCGGGGCCTCATTGACCTACCCTTCTATCCATGTATTATCATATTTTTAGACTTTAAGATATAATAAAACCAATGCCTATTCTTATTTTAATGAATTCATTAGAAATTGACAGATTTGGATATCTTTTGTATCAGGGGTGGGTTTTTCATGTAATATTTTTTTGTATATTTAAAACACTAATTATTTGTAGTGTTAGATTTTTGTAAACTTAATCTTTGAGAGGTCAGTTTTAGTAATGTCAATTCCTTGTGTTGTTTTGGGCAATGGTAACCTTGTAACAAGGAATTAGAGACCGCAGGAACACTTGCATATGTGCCAACAGTTACTATATATACCTTCTCCATACAGGTCTATACATTATCTATACAGATTGTTGGATTGAACCTGTGTATAGCTGCACCTGTGTCTGCATGCATTTTTATATATGCTTATAAACTTGTACATGGTATGTGCCTTTGCTCATGGGGGATATGCTGCTGGTCCACACATTTGGTGAATTTATTCACTGAGCTGTCCCTCGTGTGTAGGTGGATAAAGCTCTCAACAGTGTCTCACTTATATTTATTTTGTTTCTTTTGAACAAGGCTAATTGGTCTTATTCCTTTCTGATGCATTTTAATTACTTGATGTATATTATCACCACCCTGCCCTGGCCACTCCTATCTCTACAATTAGTTTCAATCCAGGGGTAATATGTCTAAGGGTGAGGCCACAGGTGGGGACTATCCAGTGAGCTGAATAAAAAGCTGAATAAAATATTAATTGTGTGGTCATCAATGTGTGACCTTGTTCGAATGTTTGCTTCAGTATGAGCTCCCTAAAACTGGCACGTGGTTCGCTGCAGACCTGAGACAGGAGCTCATATCTGGAATTTTCACCAGTAAAAATGCTATCACATAGGGGGCTATTGGTTCTCTTGGTGATAGCAATAAAATTAAGTAAAAAAAGTGTATAGTGTATAAAAACGTAAGATACAGCCAAGCACTTAAAACCACTCCAGAAAAAATGTTTAGCCTGCACGGTCCTAACAAACACGCACATAGATATGTAAATGTAGGGTGCCTAGGTACAAAAACGTCCATTGTGCTACACATTACACTGAAGGGCACTGATGAGAAGGCACAGATAAAGCTGCACTGATATGCAGCACTGATGGGCACTGATTGGCACTAATAGGTGGCACTGATGAGGGGGCACTGATTGGCAGCACTGATGGGCACTGATTGGAAGCATTGATGAGTACTGATTGACAGCACTGATTGACACTGATAGGCAGCACTGATGGGCACTGTTGGGGCTGCACTGATGATCAGGACACTGATCATCAGGGCCCTGATTATTAGTGTAGCTGTCCCCTTTAACACTAGCTGGT
Organism: Rana muscosa; assembly: GCA_029206835.1. Taxonomy (NCBI): domain Eukaryota; kingdom Metazoa; phylum Chordata; class Amphibia; order Anura; family Ranidae; genus Rana; species Rana muscosa. The sequence goes on from CM055118.1 coordinate 714,463,284, forward strand.
TACTGCCTCTCTCCTCTCCTTAAGCTGTGACAGCATAATTAAAAGAATGCCAATAACCGGCATGTGTGTTTACATCATGATAAGCTATGATTAAACAGAGCTGATCACGTGGTAACGATTCGCTGTTTTTGGCTCTTTACCTAGATCACAAAGTGCCTGGGTGCACGCTGCAGCAGGTGCAGTTCTGGGAGGACGTCATTAGACGCCCTCCCAGAACTGGGCGGCCACGATATATCCATCATTCAGCAATATCTCGGTCGCCTGGGAGCTGCTCTGTCCCCATGAAAAATGACACCCAAAGCAAATACCTTGCTTGCCTTGCAGTAAATTTACCCTGAGTATATCAGTTGGAGCTGCTTTTTTTATTTTTAGAAGCTGTGGGGAGCAGTTTATTTATTTATTTCCAAAGTGATTATTGGGCTTTAAAGATGTACAGTGATCTGAAAAAGTATTCACATTTTCCACATTTTGTCACGTTACTACCAAAAACGTAAATGTCTTTTTTTTTCCAAATCAATCATTTTATTTTTTATTTTTTTTTAAATACAAAGGGATACAGAAAAATACAAAAAATAAAATAAATAAATAAATAAAAAATAAACATACAACTATATGTTCGAGATCCAGTTAAGAACAGGCAATAAGGAAAAAACATAAAAAGCCAAACCTATGGAAACTGAAGAGAGCCTAGACCCTAGAAGTCTTAAATTAAAACACCTCATATCTACCCATTCACCGGTTCAGTCACAAATTATAGTATCTCATTTCCCTCTAGTTCCTACTACTTAGAAATAGCTAATTTATGCATCATATTGGCTTATTTCTTAAAACCACATCAAATTCCCATGCCTGTCTCCTCTGTAATCTTGGACTTATCCTTCTCTATGCCTGCGACTTTGCCTATAAAGTTAGCCTGTAACATAACAACAAACCAAAAAACAGCAAAAAAAAAAGTAAAAATTCCATGACTGTCAGGGGAAGAGCAGACCTTTCTTGTGCTCCTCATTTACAGCAATAGATGGAATTAAGCTCATTAAACCTCTTGCCCATTCACTTCATTGTCAAGGAGGGTTTTCCCCGCATCCAAAGCCAGGAAGGTATTCCAGGCAGACCAAGTCCTGGAATAACTTTCATGCTGGTGGCGTGCAGAGAGAACTAGGTCTTCTAGTTTGCTGATCTCCGTTACCTTACGGATCCACATCTCTATTGTTGGTGGCGCTGATGATTTCCACTTCAAAGGAATACATGCCTTTGCGGCATCTAAAAGATGGAAGATGCATGATTCCTTATATACCTTCTCTGGTGCCTGATTTACATGTAGGAGAAAAAACGCCGGGTCTTCCGGTATCGTTAGATCTGTACAGAGTTGGAGAATTTGTTTAATCTCCAACCAGAATCACCTTAGTTTGGAATAGTCCCAAAAAATATGTAGCATAGTGCCCTTATCTTCCTGACATCTCCAACACCGGTCTGAGGTATCAGGAAGAAAAGTCTCTTTTTAGTCTCTCTGGTGTTCTTTACCACCTGGAGAAAATCTTGAAGTTGGTTTCTTGTGTTTTTACACAAATTGATGTTTCATGTGTAAACCTAAGCATCCTTTGTCGCTGTTCCAAGCTAAAGGTCCTCCCCATTTCCCTTTCCCATTCCTGAACACATTTCAGGGAGTAGGTTTCCGGCTGTGTGATTAATAATCTGTAACTTACGGATAGTGTATGCGATATTGCTCCCTTCCCATTACAAAGCTTCTCAAATGTAGTAAGGGGTCTGATAAACCATCCCGGATTCGGGAGAGTACCAAAAAAATTAGTGATCTGTAAAGTGTTCCAAAATTTTAATCTAAATATATTTCCTTGTTCCATCAGCTCCGTTATTGTCAACCATGCCCCTGTGTGGATATAGCTGGATGCTTGGGTGCATCCCATACTCACTAGATGTCGAAAGGCACTGTCTTCACATCCTGGCGGAAAAAGGGGGTTACCTAGTATCGGATATAGAGAAGAGGTCGTGGGTACTATACCTATAGTAGGAAACAGGGCCCAGCAAAGCCCGGCCGTGTTGCCCACCACAGGATTCCTAGTCACCTCTATAGGCAGTGATGCGAAGCACCACGGTGCTCCACGGTGCTCTACTCAAGGGCACAGGTGATTGGGCTTGTTCAATTTGTACCCACAGTTTAGTGTCTATTAGGGATGAGCTTCGTGTTCGAGTCGAACATACGTTCGACTCGAACATCGGCTGTTCGATCGTTCGACGAAAATCGAACGATTTGGGCCGTTCGCGCCAAATTCGAGTGACGCGAACGGCCCACAATGCACTACGCCATTGCAGTGTCATCCAGGCGCTGTGATTGGCCAAGCATGCACTGTGACCCCGCATGCTTGGCCAATCACAGCGCCGGCAGCGAGGAGAGCAATGATTGGCCACAGGCAGGATGCCTGTGGCCAATTATTGCTGAGGGGGTTTAGTACACGCCCCACACTATAAAAGGCCGCCAGCGCGGCGGCCTTGTGTAGTGTGTTCCGGAGCAGGGAAAGAGAAGCATAGGCAGGGACAGTGTCATTATTTTTCCTTTACTAATCCTGGATTCCTTGTGTTTAGGGACAAATAAGGATAGGTAGGGAGAGTGTCAGTGACATTGTGCTATTCTGTGCTAATCCTTGTTTGTAGGGACAGAGAGGTACAGTGAGGGAAAGTGTCAGTGTGTTCCATCTCTGTGCTAATCCTTGTTTGTAGGGACAGAGAGGTACAGTGAGGGAAAGTGTCAGTGTGCTATTCTGTGCTAATCCTTGTTTGTAGGGACAGAGAGGGACAGTGAGGGAAAGTGTCAGTGTGTTCCATCTCTGTGCTAATCCTTGTTTGTAGGGACAGAGAGGTACAGTGAGGGAAAGTGTCAGTGTGCTATTCTGTGCTAATCCTTGTTTGTAGGGACAGAGAGGTACAGTGAGGGAAAGTGTCAGTGTGCTATTCTGTTCTAAACCAATCTTGCTGAACCATATTTTCAATCCTTGAGTTTAGGGACAGAGAGGTACAGTGAGGGAAAGTGTCAGTGTGCTATTCTGTTCTAAAACTATTTTGCTGAACCATATTTTCAATCCTTGAGTTGAGGGACAGAGAGGTACAGTGAGTGAAACTGACAGTGTGCTATTCTGTTCTAAACCAATTTTGCTGTTCCATATTTTCAATCCTTGAGTTTAGGGACAGAGAAGGACACTCGTAGAAATTATCAGTGTGCTATTCTGTGCTAAATCTTGTTTGTAGGGAGGGACAGAGTAGGACAGTGAGGGAAAGTGTCAGTGTGCTATTCTGTTCTAAAACTATTTTGCTGAACCATATTTTCAATCCTTGAGTTGAGGGACAGAGAGGTACAGTGACTGAAACTGACAGTGTGCTATTCTGTTCTAAACCAATTTTGCTGTTCCATATTTTCAATCCTTGAGTTTAGGGACAGAGAAGGACACTCGTAGAAATTATCAGTGTGCTATTCTGTGCTAAATCTTGTTTGTAGGGAGGGACAGAGTAGGACAGTGAGAGAAAGTGTCAGTGTGCTATTCTGTTCTAAAACTATTTTGCTGAACCATATTTTCAATCCTTGAGTTGAGGGACAGAGAGGTACAGTGAGTGAAACTGACAGTGTGCTATTCTGTTCTAAACCAATTTTGCTGTTCCATATTTTCAATCCTTGAGTTTAGGGACAGAGAAGGACACTCGTAGAAATTATCAGTGTGCTATTCTGTGCTAAATCTTGTTTGTAGGGAGGGACAGAGTACGACAGTGAGGGAAAGTGTCAGTGTGCTATTCTGTTCTAAAACTATTTTGCTGAACCATATTTTTAATCCTTGAGTTGAGGGACAGAGAGGTACAGTGAGTGAAACTGACAGTGTGCTATTCTGTTCTAAACCAATTTTGCTGTTCCATATTTTCAATCCTTGAGTTTAGGGACAGAGAAGGACACTCGTAGAAATTATCAGTGTGCTATTCTGTGCTAAATCTTGTTTGTAGGGAGGGACAGAGTAGGACAGTGAGGGAAAGTGTCAGTGTGCTATTCTGTTCTAAAACTATTTTGCTGAACCATATTTTCAATCCTTGTGTTTAGGGACAGAGAAGGATAGGCAGGGGACAGTGTCAGTGTCATTGTTGCTAAGCCTCCTGCACAGTATACACCTGAAGGTAGCCCTTATTGCTCTTTTTCCCATCTCCCTGCATGCCATCCATTAAAATGTCTGGAAGGCAACCAAGGAGAGGCAGACAGTCAGGAGGCAAAAAAAGAGGGCAAGCTGGCTCTGTGTCTGGGGGCAACAGTGCTGGTCGTGGACGCGGTGCATTGTCATCAGCAGATGGCCATGGGACACGCTTGTCCTTGTTTTCGGCAGCTGGACATGTTGAGCCACATCATGCCGAAGACTTGGTAGAGTGGATGACCAAGCCCACCTCATCCTCCTCATCCTCTCTCACCCAGGCTCAGGGTACTGGCAAAGCAGCTGCCAAAGCGTCCTCTTCTCTGGTATCATTATCTTCATTAGTCAATCCTTCCCTAGACCCACCATGTCCTCCTCCTGAGGAGTCCCCCGAACTGTTTGAGCACAGTGTTGGGTACATGCTCCAGGAGGATGCCCAGCGTTTGGAAGGATCTGATGATGATACCCAGCTAGAGGAAGGCAGCAGCGTGAGAGCAGAGAGAGGGGATGCTCAAGAAGGACACCAATCTGGCAGTCATGCTCCAGCAGCTGCAGCATACTGCCAGATTGGCTCCAGTGATGAGGAGGGAGGGGATGATGAGGTCACTGACTCCACGTGGGTGCCTAATAGGAGAGAGGAGGAGGAGGAGGATGAGGAGGAGGCACATCTCCAACGAGGCAGGATGCCCTTGAGTGGCCAGCGTATGGGCAGCACACCGACGGAATCACACCGCAGAGCTCCGCCTGTGCAGGGCGCTGCCTCTGCCCGTCATTCAAAAAGTTCTCTGGTGTGGGCCTTTTTTGAGGCGAGTGCATCAGATCGCACAGCTGCTGTTTGCAACATATGTATCAAGCGTATATCGCGTGGCCAAAACATCAGCCACTTGGGCACCACATGCTTGATCAGACATATGTTGACCTGCCATGCAGCTCGTTGGCAAGCCTACCTTAAAGACCCACACCAAAGAACAAAGCTGACCTCTTCTTGCACCGCATCAGCTGGGATCTCCAACCCCACTATACCTTCACTCCTCTCTGAAACCTGCTCTGAGAGGAATGAAGGTGTAGAATTAGGTGTGTCACAGGCAAGTACTTGCGGGCACTCTGCTAGCAGTACACCAACGTCCGATTCTAGCAGGCAAATTTCCCTGCCCCAGCTGCTGGACCGTCGAAAGAAGTTCACTCCCAGCCATCCACATGCCCAGCGGTTGAATGCTAGCTTGGCTAAATTGCTAGCGCTTCAACTGCTGCCTTTTCAGTTGGTAGACTCGGCCCCCTTCCGTGAGTTTGTGCAATGTGCGGTTCCTCAGTGGCAGGTTCCCAAACGCCACTTTTTCGCACGGAAGGCGATTCCGGCTCTCTACAGGCATGTGGAAGGCAATGTCTTGGCCTCGCTGGACAGGGCGGTCAGCGGTAAGGTGCATATTACCGCTGACTCATGGTCCAGCAGGCATGGACAGGGACGTTACCTTTCTTTCACGGCCCATTGGGTCACTCTTTTGGCAGCTGGGAAGGATGCAGGACAAGGTGCAGTAGTGTTGGAGGTTGTTCCACCGCCACGCCTCCAAAATGCTACTACTGGTTGTGACACACCTCTCTCCTCCACCCCCTCCTCTTCTTCTTCCTCCATGGCCTCTTCCTGTGGTTTGTCCTCGGAACCAGCGGTGCTCCGTAGGCGTTCAAGGGGCTACGCAAGTACGCAGGCAAAAAGATGCAATGCCGTGCTTGCGCTGGTGTGTTTGGGGGACAGGAGCCACACTGGGGCAGAGGTCCTGTCTGCTCTGCAGGGGCAGGCCGAGAGGTGGTTGACGCCACGCCAGCTTAAGCCAGGAATACTGGTTTGCGACAATGGCACCAACCTCCTTTCCGCCCTCCGACAGGGACAACTGACCCATGTGCCCTGTATGGCTCATGTCCTTAACCTGGTGGTGCAGCGGTTCTTGGGCAGGTACCCGGGCTTACAGGATGTCCTGAGGCAGGCCAGGAAAGTCTGTGTGCATTTCCGCAGATCTTATAATGCCAGTGCTCGCCTGGCTGAGCTTCAAAAGGAGTTGAACCTGCCCAAGAACCGCCTTATATGTGACATGCCCACCAGGTGGAACTCAACGTTGGCCATGCTGCAGCGGCTGCACACGCAGCAGAGGGCCATCAATGAGTACCTGTGCGACTACGGCACCAGGACAGGGTCAGGGGAGCTCGGGTTTTTTTCACCACGCCAGTGGGGCATGATCAGGGATGCATGCACTGTCCTGGCACCATTTGAGGAGGCCACGAGGATGGTGAGCAGTGACAGTGCATGCATCAGTGACACTGTACCTCTTGTCCACCTGTTGGAGCACACGCTGCGTGGAATAATGGACAGGGCACTTGAGGCAGAACAGAGGCAGGAAGAGGAGGACTTCCTTGCCTCTCAAGGCCCCCTTTACCCAGACAGTGTTCCTTCTGTCCCACCCATCGCACAGGAAGAGGAGGAGGAGGAGGAGGAGGAGGATTGTGTCAGCATGGAGGTGGAGGCTGGCACTCAGCATCATCAGCAGCAGTCTTTTAGGGATGATTTACAGTCCCAAGAAACCAGTGGACTTGTACGTGGCTGGGAGGAGGTGGCTGCGGATCATGTCGTCCTTAGTGACCCAGAGGACTCCGGACTGAATGCCTCAGCTAACCTACGCTGCATGGCCTCCCTGATCCTGCAAAGTCTGCGGAAGGATCCTCGTATTCTTCGGATCAAGGAGAGGGACCATTACTGGCTGGCCACTCTCCTTGATCCACGGTACAAGGGTAAGGTTGCGGACCTTATCGTACCGTCGCAGAGGGAGCAGAGGATGAGACAACTCCGGGAGGCCTTGCAGAAAGGTCTGTACAACGCGTTCCCAGAGACTGGGAGGTTACAAACTCCTGGTCCTGGACAACGAGTTGCTGAGGCTTCGGGCAGTCAAAGAAGGAGCGGTGGGGAAGGTGGCCATCTGACCGATGCGTTCAGACAATTCTTTAGTCCGCAGCCCCAAAGTATGATCGGTTCCAGCAACCATCGCCAGCGTCTGATATACATGGTGCAGGAATACCTAGGGGCAAGGTCAGACTTGGACACCTTCCCCACCGAAAATCCTCTGGCTTACTGGGTCTTGAGGATGGATCACTGGCCAGAGCTTGCACAGTATGCAATTGAGCTACTGGCCTGTCCTGCATCCAGCGTTCTTTCAGAACGCACATTCAGTGCTGCTGGAGGATTTGTCACGGATCACAGGGTGCGCCTGTCCACCGACTCGGTTGATTGACTGACTTTCATCAAGATGAACCAGTCTTGGATCACCACCAGCTACCACACACCAGATGCTGATATAACAGACTAATTGATTTTAAAATGTCACATCCCTTCAAGACTGATGCTGATGCTGAGTGCCTGTGCTGTTATGTTGACTGGCTATCCTCCTCCTCCTCCTCAATGATACGATTAACGATGATAGCTTGGAAGATCATTTTGGTTTATGGGTGACGCCACCAGTGGCTAAGGCCCAATTTTTCAGCCCCTGTTTAACAGGGGCGTGTAATTAAAATTTTTGATGCAATACTTTGCAACAGGCCTCATTGCTGTGCTCCAAGTACAGTATCTGTGAGGGGTTGCAGTGTTGTGCCACCAGTGCCTAAGGCCCAATTTTTCAGCCCCTGTTCAACAGGGGCATGCAATTATAATTATTGATCTAATAATTCACAGCAGGGCCCATTGCTGCGCCCACCAAGAGTAACTGTCAGGCCTTACAGTGTTGTGGCACCAGCACCACCATCACCACCACCACCACCACCAAAGGCCCAATTTTTAAGCCCCTGTTCAACAGGGGCATGCAATTATAATTATTGATCTAATAATTCACAGCAGGGCCCATTGCTGCGCCCACCAAGAGTAACTGTCAGGCCTTACAGTGTTGTTGCACCAGCACCACCATCACCACCACCACCACCACCAAAGGCCCAATTTTTAAGCCCCTGTTCAACAGGGGCATGCAATTATAATTATTGATCTAATAATTCACAGCAGGGCCCATTGCTGCACCCACCAAGAGTAACTGTCAGGCCTTACAGTGTTGTGGCACCAGCACCACCATCACCACCACCACCACCACCAAAGGCCCAATTTTTCAGCCCCTGTTCAACAGGGGCATGCAATTATAATTATTGATCGAATAATTCACAGCAGGGAGCATTGCTGCGCCCACCAAGAGTAACTGTCAGGCCTTACAGTGTTGTGGCACCAGCACCACCATCACCACCACCACCACCACCAAAGGCCCAATTTTTAAGCCCCTGTTCAACAGGGGCATGCAAATATAATTATTGATCTAATAATTCACAGCAGGGCCCATTGCTGCGCCCACCAAGAGTAACTGTCAGGCCTTACAGTGTTGTGGCACCAGCACCACCATCACCACCACCACCACCACCAAAGGCCCAATTTTTCAGCCCCTGTTCAACAGGGGCATGCAATTATAATTATTGATCTAATAATTCACAGCAGGGCCCATTGCTGCGCCCACCAAGAGTAACTGTCAGGCCTTACAGTGTTGTGGCACCAGCACCACCATCACCACCACCACCACCACCAAAGGCCCAATTTTTCAGCCCCTGTTCAACAGGGGCATGCAATTATAATTATTGATCGAATAATTCACAGCAGGGAGCATTGCTGCGCCCACCAAGAGTAACTGTCAGGCCTTACAGTGTTGTGGCACCAGCACCACCATCACCACCATCACCACCACCACCACCACCAAAGGCCCAATTTTTAAGCCCCTGTTCAACAGGGGCATGCAATTATAATTATTGATCTAATAATTCACAGCAGGGCCCATTGCTGCGCCCACCAAGAGTAACTGTCAGGCCTTACAGTGTTGTGGCACCAGCACCACCATCACCACCACCACCACCACCAAAGGCCCAATTTTTCAGCCCCTGTTCAACAGGGGCATGCAATTATAATTATTGATCGAATAATTCACAGCAGGGAGCATTGCTGCGCCCACCAAGAGTAACTGTCAGGCCTTACAGTGTTGTGGCACCAGCACCACCATCACCACCACCACCACCACCAAAGGCCCAATTTTTAAGCCCCTGTTCAACAGGGGCATGCAATTATAATTATTGATCGAATAATTCACAGCAGGGAGCATTGCTGCGCCCACCAAGAGTAACTGTCAGGCCTTACAGTGTTGTGGCACCAGCACCACCATCACCACCATCACCACCACCACCACCACCAAAGGCCCAATTTTTAAGCCCCTGTTCAACAGGGGCATGCAATTATAATTATTGATCTAATAATTCACAGCAGGGCCCATTGCTGCGCCCACCAAGAGTAACTGTCAGGCCTTACAGTGTTGTGGCACCAGCACCACCATCACCACCACCACCACCACCAAAGGCCCAATTTTTCAGCCCCTGTTCAACAGGGGCATGCAATTATAATTATTGATCGAATAATTCACAGCAGGGAGCATTGCTGCGCCCACCAAGAGTAACTGTCAGGCCTTACAGTGTTGTGGCACCAGCACCACCATCACCACCACCACCACCACCAAAGGCCCAATTTTTAAGCCCCTGTTCAACAGGGGCATGCAATTATAATTATTGATCTAATAATTCACAGCAGGGCCCATTGCTGCGCCCACCAAGAGTAACTGTCAGGCCTTACAGTGTTGTGGCACCAGCACCACCATCACCACCACCACCACCACCAAAGGCCCAATTTTTCAGCCCCTGTTCAACAGGGGCATGCAATTATAATTATTGATCTAATAATTCACAGCAGGGACCATTGCTGCGCCCACCAAGAGTAACTGTCAGGCCTTACAGTGTTGTGGCACCAGCACCACCATCAAAGGCCCAATTTTTACTACCACTGATCAACAATTATATGTTATTACAATTCCTGATATTATAGTTGACAGCAGGGCGTTCCAGCACCCACCAAGAATAACTGTGAGTGCTTTCAGTGTTGTGCCAACACCAACACCTAAGGGGCCAATTTCTGCAGAGTATATACGGAAGGTCCCTACTTTCAAACATCCAACTTACAAACTACTACTACTTGCAAACGGAAGAAGACAACAGGAAGTGAGAGGAAATCTACCCCTTGGAAGGAAAATTCTCTCCTGTAAGAATTAATATGGGAGAAAGGTGTCTCCTCTCTACTGATGCTTTATCACCAATCCTTGTTTCAATAAAAACACCACATTTCAAAAACAGTTGTCATTGGGACGCAAATTGAGGTGAAATGTTCTGAACAGGGGCACAGACAGCAAAAAAAATGTGACAGGGGTGATAACCGTTCCCTATGTTTTACAAAAAGCTAAAAAAAAGGAATTTGGCATGGAGCTCCACTTAAACAATGCAGCTGTTCAAAATTACAAACAGATTCTACATAAGAACAAACCTACAGTCCCTGTCTTGTATGCACCGCCTGTATACGGCTGTTCAGAGTATATAGGTCCTTTTTTATTTTGTGTGCGGGGTTCCCCTTAATATCCATACAAGACCCAAAGGGGCTGGTAATGGGCTGGGGTGGGGGGGGGGGGGGTTGATGGGGTAGCTATGCCATTTTTCCTAAAGATTTTCATCCATATTACCGGGACCAGACATTGCATTAAAGCCGCAAGCAGTTTTAAATGGCTTTTTTCCCTTTAGAAATGTTATTTTGTGCAGGGACAGTTCTAAACACGGGAAACACGTGGCACTTCACAGGCATACTTTAGACACCCCCCAGGTACAATATTTAAAGGAATATTTGACTTTTTTTTTTCACTTTATGCATCATTAAAATGACTGCTCCCGGAAAACGGCCGTTTTTAAAACTTCTTTTTGCATTGATACATGTCCCCTGGTGCAGAAGCCGGGTTCACAAACTCTGTTTCGGACAATAACATGGATAATAGTCGTTATAATTAGCACTTTAGAATCCGAACGTTCGCATCCATTGTATTTAATAGGGTTCTAATGTTCGTGCGAACTTTCGGTCCGTTCGCGGGTTCTGGTGCGAACCGAACCCGGGGGTGTTCGGCTCATCACTAGTGTCTATGTGTCTATTTCAGTCAATAACTCTGTTCAAGTGTACTGCTTGATAATACTTCCGTATATCTGGTACAGCTAGTCCTCCCTGTCTCTTAATAAACATTAATTGCTTCCGTTGCATCCGGGGCTGCTTATGTGCCCATATGAACTCAAAAATTTGCTTCTGACTCTGTTTGAAAAAACTCAAGGGGATATGTACTGATAATGCCTGTAATAGATAATGGAATTTAGGAAGTATGTTCATCTTAATGATAAATGTATTTTATTGGGATTTGATATGATGGACCAACACAAAGTGGCACATAATTGTGAATTATGCCGGTAGAGACATACCTCAAAAAAACTTGCAGCTGTAATTGCAGCGAAAGGTGGTTCTACAAAGTATTGTCTCGGGGGGGCTTAATACAAATGCATGCCACACTTTTCACATATTTCTAAAAAATTTGGGAAACCATTTATCATTTTCCTTCCACTTCACAATTATGTGCCACTTTGTGTTGGTCTATCACATAAAATCCCAATAAATTACATTTATGTTTTTGGTTATAACATGACAAAATTTGGAAAATGTCAAGGGGTATGAATACTTTTTCAAGGCACTGTATGCTTTGAAACTGTAATATTGATCCTTTTTTACCTAATAAATCATTAACCTGTCACAAGCATTAGGACTTATAAGATTTTACTGTCTGCATGCTTGTTCTTCTAGTAGTGAAACTAAAAACAGGGTGTCTTCCAAGAGCCAGCACCTTTAAAACAAAGCAGCAGTATCACCTACCAAATTTATTTGCTTACACACTCACTTCATGTACTCATTGAGTGCTTATGGACAATTCAAAGTGTAGACCAGCTTTTTTCAACCACAGTGCCTTCTTGATTCTTCAGGGGTGTCTTGACAAAATTCCTAAAAATTGACACAAATTGACCAAAATTATGTAAAATCCAGTGGGTGGATCAAACAGTGTCCTTGTTTTTATCCTCCTGCCACTCTCTGTCAGTACTGGGGTCATGTTGGCTGCATGGGGGAGTGAAAATGAGGAAGAAGAAATGCTGGAATACTGGTCAGAAGCAGTGTGTAAAAGTTTATTTGCTTTGAAAGAATAAATCACCTCTAATGTTGGGTGTCTTACGTGTGTGGCTGTTGCTACAATATATAAAACTATTAAAAGAGATATATAAGTAAATAGAAGAAAAAATAAAAAGGAGAATGAGGAAACATTAGATTGAAAAGAATTAAGCACAGAGGAATTTAAGACACGGTACTCAAGAATATAAGAAGAGAGTAATTACTTAAAAAAGATATGCTCTGAAAATATATTTTTTAAGTAAGTACTCTCTTCTTATATTCTTGAGTACCATGTCTTGAATTCCTTGTTGCTTAATTCTTTTCAATCTATGTTTCCTCATTCTCCTTTAAATTTTTTCTTCTTTTTACTTATATATCTCTTTTGATCATTATATAGGCTACGCAGGACCTCCTCTTTCTTGGGACCTTGTTCATCCCGATCATTGGCAGTGGTTATTCTTTGGGATTATTTGGCGTGGTAAGCTTCCTTCGGCACGAGCATAGGGACAATATTGCATGCCCCCTGACACAATGATTATATCTTATGTTTTAAATTTGGTTTACTTTGTTACTTACTGTTTATTTGTCTTTGTATAGTTTTATGAATCGTATGACTAATTTGTATATCCCCTGATAAAGCTACCAGGCGAAACATGTCGGGATAATATACAAATCTGAAACCTCCGCTGTAATCATATACCTGCTTGTATGACCACTCACGCTGCGAATTGCTGTATACTAATGAACAAATTGTCCTCGTTACGCTTTTAAATTTATACTTATTAAACTTCTATAATTTTTTCTCAATATATGATTCTCATTATTATTTGTAAAGCACCGTAAATATCCCTTTGTCCTTCCCATTTGATCCATTTCACTTTTTGGGATGAGGTGCCAATTTTTCTGGGTGTTCTATCTTTAGTCGGACACAATCATTATGAATATAAAACTATTAGTTTTGTTTTTAAAATTTCAAAGGGGTGCCTCAAGAATGCAGAATTTTAAAGCCTTGACTGAAAAAAGGTGGAGAAACACTGGTGTAGACATTTATAAACATCCTAAAAGATCTCTTTGTATGCTTTTTCCCTTTTGTCCAAAGAGGTCTGTCTACACCAGTGTTTCTCCACCTTTTTTCAGTCATCCATCTACTGGCTGAATTGGAGACAAACAGGTCCATGTGGTACAGACGTTGTTTGATAATGATCACCTTTTAATTTTTTGGACATTAATTTAGATTTTAGAACATTAAAGTGTATTTGTACATGGCTGAAACTAATGGTTCCTAGCCTCCGTAGCATTTTTAAATACACCATATAGCCTTTGTCTTCCCTACCGTGTTTCCCCCGAAAAAAAGCCTGGGTCTTATATTAATTTTGGCAACAAAAGACCCAGTAGGGCTTATTTACGAGGTAGGTCTTAAAATATTCTCTCTCTCCATGCCTGTCAGGAATCCCCAGTTTGAACAAACTTAAAATGCCCAAATCCTTTCTTTTACAGCAGCACAAATCAACAGTGCCAAACACCTCAGCTCTCCTCCACCTCTCCCAGCTACCAGCGAGGGACCCTGGCCTCCCTCTGCAATGCTCGAAGCAGGGAAGAGAGCACACCAGAGAGCACACCAGCATGTGAAGAAAAATAATCTGTAAATACCTTGTGGAGTAGCCATGCTGCATACCGCACACAGTACCGTATGACATGTTGATTGCAGAGGCTCTGCACCGTACCTTCAGTGACCCGCCGAAGCTCTGCAGAGGGAGGGGGAGAACGAGATCCCCCGCATACAGTGGGGAGATTAGCTGAGCGCCACTCTGTAGCAAAGTCACCTGACACCACTAGAGACAGACACACACACATAGCACATTGCACACTAGACATGTGCACACTGAAATATTTCGTTTCGGAATTTCGTTTTCGTCCAAAAAATAAATTTATTTAGTTACTCCCGAAATTAGTTTTTATTTATTTCGTTTTTCGTTAGAAATTGCATTCGTCCGAAAATCTGAATTAATTAAGGTCGAATCTGTCATTGAAGGCTTATGGTGTCTGTCGAATGTTAAAAGAAGATTCGACGGAGCAGCGAAACTGTACGACTCTGCAATCATACATTTCCGGTCGAATGTTCCGCCCACAAGCAGTGATCTTTTCTCTATAATGTCGAATCTTTTCTCTCTATAATGTCGAATCTTTTCTCTCTATAATGTCGAATCTTTTCTCTCCTATGTCGAATCTTTTCTCTCTATAATGTCAAATCTTTTCTCTCCTATGTCGAATCTTTTCTCTCCTATGTCGAATCTTTCCTCTCCTATGTCGAATCTTTCCTCTCTATAATGTCAAATCTTTTCTCTCCTATGTCGAATCTTTTCTCTCCTATGTCGAATCTTTCCTCTCCTATGTCGAATCTTTCCTCTCCTATGTCGAATCTTTTCTCTCTATAATGTCAAATCTTTTCTCTCCTATGTCGAATCTTTCCTCTCCTATGTCGAATCTTTCCTCTCCTATGTCGAATCTTTCCTCTCCTATGTCGAATCTTTCCTCTCCTATGTCGAATCTTTCCTCTCCTATGTCGAATCTTTCCTCTCTATAATGTCAAATCTTTTCTCTCCTATGTCGAATCTTTTCTCTCCTATGTCGAATCTTTCCTCTCCTATGTCGAATCTTTCCTCTCCTATGTCGAATCTTTCCTCTCCTATGTCGAATCTTTCCTCTCCTATGTCAAATCTTTCCTCTCCTATGTCGAATCTTTTCTCTCCTATGTCGAATCTTTTCTCTCTATAATGTCAAATCTTTTCTCTCCTATGTCGAATCTTTTCTCTCCTATGTCGAATCTTTTCTCTCCTATGTCGAATCTTTCCTCTCCTATGTCGAATCTTTCCTCTCCTATGTCGAATCTTTCCTCTCCTATGTCGAATCTTTCCTCTCCTATGTCGAATCTTTTCTCTCTATAATGTCGAATCTTTTCTCTCCTATGTAAAATAATCTTGGACTAATAGAGTTAAGGTTAGGCACATTCGACCACAGGTTCGATAGACACAGATTGTTATTGTCAGCGTCACGTCGAATCTCCTATCTATATCGAACTGTTGTAGCAACGAAAACGAAAATAAAGCATTTGTTTATGTCGGATCTTTCGGTTTTCGGATTCTGTGCTTTCGTTTTCGTTTGTTAAAACGATAACGAAAATAGCTGAAATTCGGACGAAAATGCATTCGGACGAAAACGAATGCACATGTCTATTGCACACCGCCGTAATAGGATTTTACCATGTTTCCTTGAAAAGCACACAATCACCTCGAACTAGGGCTTATTTTCGGGTAGGGCTTATATTGCAGCCCTCCTGGAAAATAGCAATAGGTCTTATTTTTGGGGTAGGTCTTATTTTCGGGGAAACACGGTGGTTATATTTTAAAATACCTCAAAATGGTTACTCATTTTAACAAGTATTTTACAAATATAGCATTTATCCCCAAATCCTATCTTTTGGCAGACAAATAAAAATAGGTCAATGTACTAGTATGAACAGTTTGAAGATAAAACAGCTATTTTCAGTAAAATGGAAAAGTGTGCTATTAATATAAAACAACCTTACATCTATTTTCTCATATGGGAACATTTCTCTTCTGATCAGTCATACTAATCCACCAGCATAATGCATATTAAAAGGAAACGATTTCCATACATATATTTTAATCTTGGTAAAAGAAAGCTGATACAGCACAATAACCTGGCAGTTATATTAAAATTCATAGCATGATTCCCTTTGAACAGACACAGCTTCAACAGCTGAATGCATATGTTAAACTACATTTGACCTCATCCCACTCTTTTTCATTATAAGAAATATTACAATTTGTATTATTTATGCAGAAAACTACATATAATACCTTGAACTTTATCTGTCATGTTGGCACTAGCTAAAAGTGACACTATCTACAATGTAGGAATATAACAATGGCTGTAGCAGACTAAGCTGCTGGTATAAGGCTGTAGACATGAAAAACAAACTACAAGCAGATAAAAAGTGAAAAGAGCACAGTCCTGTACATTGCAGGGGCTTTAAAATATATATAAAAAACAATATGTTCTTTACTCATTACCATGGCTACCAGTTGGTGTAGACCACTAGCATGGTACCCTTTATATACCAATTCATCTTCAGTCCCAAACAAAGTTTCTCTTCCCCATCTCCCAAAACCAAAATGAAAAAGACAAGGAAATAAATGCTCAATTTACCTTCCATTTCTGGATAGATCCTGAGGAAATACTAAGCCAAGGAACACTTTAAAACACTGGTGAATTCACACTGTTCTGTGACCATTGCAGCATGTATGGTAATGGATGGGCATACGTACAGTAGTTTCCTTTTTCCCTTTACCCTAAACTATAGCACATTGTAAACCAGTCCCACAGGAAACAATGGGGTTTTCTAAATTCAAATGCATCATCATACAGCTAAATGTGTGAGTTTTGCTGCATTAAAACTGACATGGTGAATAGGCCTTTTCCATACAGGTGCATTGAGCTGCATTTATCAACACAGGATTAAGGCAAAGACAGATGGAAAAAAAAAATTCTCTCAAGCCCTGTACACACGATCGGATAACCTATGGATTTTCGTCCGATGGATTTGTCCATCGGAAATCCGATGAAACTGTTTTTCATCAGTCTTGCCCACACACCATCAGTCAAAAAACCGACCGTCCCAAACGCGGTGATGTAAAACACTCCGATGAGCCAAGAAAAAGGAAGTTTAATGCTGGGTTTTTGATCCGATGGACTTGCCCATAGACGATCAGAGTTTTCAATCGGTTTTTTATCCATAGGAAAAATTTAAAACATGTTCTATTTTTTAAAACCGATGGAAAAAAGACCGATGGGTCCCATACACGATCGATTGGTCTGATGAAAACCCTCCATCGGACGGTTTTCATCAGTCAAACCGATCGTGTGTACAGGGCTTGAGTGTCCTGTTCACATCATACATGTGCATTGATGGGCGTTTTGTAAAAGATGTGCTGCAGTGCACAAAACTCAATGAAATTTTGTTTTATTTTAAATAAAGTAAAAAAAAATAATAATAATCACTGTAATGTTTGGTATTAGCGCATAACACTGCCCCTAGTCAATGCACACAAGAACTTTTGCATAACACGCACGGGCCAGTGTGAATGGACCCTTAGGCAACTTTAGATTAAGTATATATACAATATTCATACAGTGCTCATCAATGACTAAAAATGTGCAAATAATATGAAGCACTCATCCCCAAAAGAGCAACTGGATTTAATGGCCCCTCCTCGGCTTTCTACAGGTAATCTGGCCTACAGCTTCTCCAAACAACTCATTGACCACCCAGCAGTGATCCAATGACAAACAGCCCCTACTGTTTTCCCAAATTTTATTAGCTCTGTGTCCAGAGGAGAGACAGATAGTGTTACAGGATGCCCCAAAACAGCGGCAAAAATCACTCTGCTCAGTAGCATTTTGAAGTATCTTTGCCTATGCCAAAGACTAATGTAGAACTGTGTAGGCTGGATGGACATCTACCTTGATATCTTCTGCCACTCTCACAGGCTAGTAGTGAACATTTAAGCCCAAACTGGCAATCTGAAAAAGTGAACCTGGATTATTTTCACCCTCCCTGAGTCAGCAGGCCTACCTAGAAGGCAATGACTGAGTCTCTCAAACACATATGTTCTCCAGGCAAAGCTAAGTAGAGAAGAAGCCTTGTAGAAGGTCTTCCCAAGTATTTTTCCCTTCCTCGACCCACATTACTAGCACAAACCTTCTTGTGATTTATGGTAAATAATAAACACATAACCCACAAGACTGCATCTTCTCACTCTACTGAAGAACTCTTTCCAGGAATAGCCAAATAATGTCCTGGGCTTAGGGAAAACCCAAGAAACCTAGATACCAATAACAATCAGAGTTCAGGCAGGCTAAAGCCTAGCTGCAAACACTACATTTAGGATATGGATGCTCCAGCTCAAGGAGGGATTCCTACAAATATATACAGTTTATATAGACATGAAATATAAATAACATAAAATATCTAAATTCAGCATCTGACAGCAAATAAATTAGTATCAAAAATACCAGTGCCAGTTTACCAAAGAGGGAGAAGAGTCAGTTGCCTATGGGCCCTATGCCATCTAAGGGCCCCGTGACTAAGGACCAAATTGTTTACTAAAGATAGAAAAAATAAATCAACTCAAACAAATTAAAACTTTACATTAAAGACACTATAAAGAAAAAACTATTAATATAATGTACCCAATAACAACTTAAAGTACATAAGCCATAGAGATCAGGTTCGCATCACAGTTTGCCTCTTAAAAGCTCATTTTCTTTCAGCTGTCAGTTTATAAACAAGAATCCTCCAGAAACCTCTTGAGGGGCACGGAGGTTTCAGCTGCCTTGGGGCCTCCACAAAGTTTAATCCTGCACTGCCAACTGGAAATCCTCTTCAAGTGCCAATGGACAATAAAAAGTTTGTGAGACCAAGGAGTCTCCACCATAGTGTATATGAAGCAGAAAGAGATCCTCATGGGGCATAACCATCTGTGAAACATTGAACTTGAAACATTATAAAAAGTCACCAAATACACTTAGAAATAAAATGATGGAGCATCTGGTCCTCATGGAAGCAACACAACACCAGTCTTCCTTTTGTGTGCATGTGTCCATAGGTGTATGATGACATCAAAATCATTGTGGCTTTTTAGAAAATGTATACATTTTCAAAACGGGAAACAATGTACTAAACTGCTAAATCTAGCCTGACCTAGCCTGATCTTGCAGGCCTAAACCTACTCCTTTGTTTGAGAGCTCTCATGTAGAATGGTTTGGTCCATAGGTGTGCGCAGCCTATTGCATTAGGGTGTGCACCCCAAAGCTCAAACACACATGAATGCCACCCGCTGTCACAGGGAGGAGGCTCTGGTGGTGGGAGAGAGTTGATTGGGAGCATATTACGCTACACCCTAAATACGAGTATAATGTGTTCCTAAACTTGAACCTAGACTTTTTAATATAATGGTGGCATTTACACTGGCCACTGGCATCCCCCAACCACCCACCTGGATAATGCTAATTCACATGAGGTGATTAGGGTGTGCCCAGGCACACCCGGCATACCCTGTGCGCACGCCTATGGTTTGGTCTATGTTTGTTTTACTCAAAGTTGGCCACTTGGGGTGTTTCTTCTCATACAAAGAGCTACTGTTTATGCCCTTGAGGTCGCAGTAAAAGCTGGAGTCTAAATCATTTTACTAAAGGACTTGAGAGGTCAGTTATATCTCTAACATTGTGTACATGCTGTTTGACTTTAAGGGCCAATATATTCTGTTAAACTTTTATGAACGTAACCTGTCAACTCAGTTTGTGTATCTTTTATAAAGTTGTTAACCTAGTTCTTGCGTGCCTGCTGAGGTTCACAGAAAGGTATACCGGCAAGGTCAGTGGGTGTTAGGCCTCACATGAGGCTACACCAAGAGCCAAATTACCAGTGGCTCCTGTGGGGCTAGCGCTACATGTACAAAGCCTAAATAGAATGGGTGTATCTCTTTATAATGCTACAAAATAATTAAATACACTTTTTATGTTTAGGTTCATATTGTGGTAGGAACAGTTAAAAATATACAAATCTTAACACATAATATAATAGAGTTTATGTTTATTTGTAAATCTGTGGTGCTGGTTTTGCAATCTTTCACATGGCAGATACTAACAAAGGCTTCAGTCATATGAGCAAGGGAATCTACTGATCAGAAAGGCCTCTCTAGTGTACACGAAGACACTGTAATTGCTGCCCCTGTTCTAAATAGGTTATTGGAAGCATGGTACAGGAGGCATTGATTATTGTCTGCCTATGCTCAGAAAAAGACAGCCACAATTATGGGGCTTCCCTGCTAGGTGACATCTTTAAAGACAAGGAAGAAAAAGGAAGGTGGTGAGGAAATATTTTCCTTGCAGGTAAAGTTGAGAGTTTTGGAACATTTATATTCTTAATCAGAAAATAGAGCATTTAAAGAAAACCTTTGCTGTGATACACATGGAGGTGTCCGTAGCTAACCGCTATTGTTTTAAATCCAAGTGTAGTCAAAATAAAGCTGCTGACTCCTGATTTCCTTGAAATATTCCTCTGGCAATGCCTCACCCCCACCACTGTAACCTTCTGTTGCTGTGGGGGGCTGAGGGAGCTGTCATTTGCACTCATTAAAGTGGCTGTAAAGGCACACGTTTTTTTGCCTTCATGCATTCTATGCATGAAGGTAAAATAAATATCTGTGTAAAGCAGCCCCCCAACCCCCCCGATACTTACCTGAGCCCTGTCTCCATCCAGCAATGTCCATGAGAGCCTTGCCTCCTAGGGGACTCGCACTCCTGATTGGCTTTTGAATGGAATAGAATTGAATAGACACACAAAGCCATGGGTCAGGAGCATGCCTGCTTGGGTGCTCCCATTGTAAGCTGCTTGCTGTAGGGGCACCCGGCAGGTGGGAGGAGCCACGATTGCTGGTAAAGGACCCAAGAAGAGGAAGATCCGGACTGCTCCATGCAAAATCACTGCACAGAAATGGTAAGTATGACATGTTTGTTTTTAAAAAAAACAAAAACAAGGCTTTAATATCACTTTAAGAGTACATGACTATGCCCATCCTTTCCACCCGGCTTCCACTATTCATGGAGGCTGGTACAAGAGCTGCGATGAATGAAACAGGATCTATGATTGGAGGAGAGGCAGATGATTGAAAGTCACGTGCCCTGCATCCAAAAACTGTGTTTTCTTCATAGAAATTGTAGTAAGGCTTCTATGAATGGCAGAGCTGAGTGGGAAGGGCTGGCATAGTCAGGTACTCTTAATGATTATTATGTAAACTACGGCAGCGCGGGGGGGGGGGGGGGTTTCAAGAAAATTAGGATCCAGCAGCACAAGGGACTTAATAATTGTAACTCATGTTCCTTGTGCTGACTTTTGTGTTTTTATTTTTTATTTTGACTACACTTAGGCTTTAAAACACTGAGTCATAGACAAGTATACAGTTAATGATTTCTGGCTGTACTCTGACTTTCCTGATCTGCATACACCTTCTGGGTCAGTGATTCAACATATTAAAGCCAGAGGCAATAGTCTGACGACTACAATTTTCAGAAGTGGTATTCCACATTTTTCTCATAAGAAATGCTAGCTTTAATTTAGGTTATTTGGTTTAACGAGCCAAAATATAGCAAAATAATGATTATAGACTCTCTCCTTTTTTAGCCTGTTTTTGCATTCTCTATACACACAGCATGTGATATGCCAATACTTTAATCAGTAGTAAAAGAAAAGGGGTCACAGCAGTTGTATCTGTCTTCCCCACAATATTACTTCACGTGTAACACATTAAAACAAAGAATATCACATTAAAGTGGTTGTAAAACCATTTAAAAAAAAAAATGCAAGACAAAGGCATAATGAGCAAGTATGAATACCATACTTGCTCATTATGCATTACTTACCTTAGATCGAAGCCCCCAAATCTGTCCTCGTCTCCCCCTCCAGCCGCAGCCATCTCTCCCGGAGGTTACTTCTGGGTTTTGCCGCTACGGCTCTGTGATTGTACGGAGCGGCGATGACGTCACTCCGCACATGCGCACGGGACCCATAAAAGCCGGCGTTATCCTTCATAAAACCGGCATTTACAGTGCGCCTGCGCCGATGTCTACGGCGCTCATGCGCCGTACACATCGGTGTACTCTTTTTTTGCAAATATCTCCTAAACCTTGTAGGTTTAGGAGATATTGTAAACACCTACAGGTAAGCCTTAATCTAGGCTTACCTGTAGGTGCAAGTTGCAAGAGTGGGTTTACAACCACTTTAAGTAGAGGGGTGCTGTCATTATATCTTCCCTTACAGAGCTTTGAAGGAAGGTTACAAATTGGCAAAGGCACATTTCTCTATGCATTCCCTATACTTGATCCCATTGTTCATTTCACATGATCAAGTACAGGGGGTTCATAGAAGAGCTTTCTTACTACAACTAGTATCTCTGCTTTGTTTTAATGTAATGGTTATATAGCAAGTGCTATTGTGGGCAGAAACAAAGAATGCCCTGATGTCAAAAAATGTAAAACAGGGCTCTGAGATCAATCTCATATATCTCAACCTCATATATCACTGAGAGACACTTTTCATAATTGTATCCCACAAGGACCACTAATAGGACATAGTAGGTAGGTAAGGTTTAATAAAGACAATAGTCCATCCAGTTCAACCTGTGTAGGTGTACGTGTGTCAGTGTCGATAATTATTTCCCATATACCTGTATAAACATGCTCCACAGCTTCCCTTGTAACAGGTAGTGCCGGTTCACACAGGGGCAACCCAACTTACAGCGCGACTTTGCAAGGCGACTTCAGCGCGACATGGAGCAACTTACAACACGACTTTAAGTCACCTCCAGGACAGGCGACTTTGGCTGTGGCCAATCACAGAATAATCAGCTCTGTGGGAGGGAGGGGTTTTCCTGGGTTAACTATTTTCTCTTCCTGTAAAGTCGCTTTACTATAGACGGGGATCCGACTTTTCAGGCGACTTCCATTGAACTCTATGGGTACAAGTTGCCTAGAAGTTGCCTTGAAGTAGTACAGGAACCTTTTCTGAAGTCGAAGCGACTTCAGTAGTGTACATTAAGATGGCTCTCATTCACTTCAATTGAATTTCTTATATCCAGCGACTTGGGGCGACACAAGTCGGATCCCAAGTCGCGGTAGTGTGAACCGGCACGTAAAAGAATGAGGGGGCTTGATTTGCAAAATTGCCTTTTAATGTAACTGCACAAAAGTTGGGAAACATTGTTCTAGAAATAGAATTAACACATTCTTTGAATCTAGAACTAGAGAGGGCCTCGGACTAGATGAAAAAGGATAACACATGCATACAGACTCCCCTTTTTTGCACCTGTCTTTAACATTTTAAATACATTGGAAATGTCAACACATTTTTACAGAAAGTGAAACTTTAATCACCATTACAATTACTTATTATTAATAATTAACATTAGAAATAATATGGTAAAATAAATTGAAACTACCGGTATATTAAAACACCAGAAAAAAAAATATTCACTTGTTTTGAAAACGCCATCCTGTGATCCACACCCATTTAGGATGACAGTTCCAGATCAGGGCTGAGAAATCAGTCTCGGATAGAGATAAAATACCAAAAAGGCTCAGCGTCCCCTGCAGCCTTTTGGCAAACGAGACTGCCAATTATGTGTCACAATGACAGGTTGGCTTCACGTACCCCTATGTCCTGATAGATCTGTCCTGACCTGGTCACATCCAGACTTCAAGCATACCTGCTCACTGACCAGTTGATTGAACATGGTAGACAAGTGACTCAAAAAAACATAATTTCGTCAGCTGTATTTTCCTGGTATCAACCGTTAGCTTTACAGAGATTTCATGTGTAGTCTGAGTCTGTGCTGAAAAAAGCAGACAATTGTTTTCTCTGTGTCCTTGGGGAGACCTGTGTTGATCAGGTGCAAAGAAACACAGGCCTCCGCACATAGACGTTAAGGCCTGGTTCACACCTATGCATTTTTCAGTGCATTTTCAGTTTTGCAGAAACACATTACAGTCCATTTAACATGGTTTCCTATGGGTCACGTTCACATCTATGTACTTTATGGAAATGGCCAGGGACTTTTTTCTGGTTTTTGGTTCCATAGACTTCAATGGATGTAAAACATGTATTGAAAAATGCAAAATGCACCTGGAATATGCAAACTGCAACCTGCATATGTGTGAACCAGGCCTAACTGACTAGAGGCAAAAAGGCTGTTCGTTTAGCAAGGTAAATTGCACTTTGTAAGGACATTTTCCACATAGCTTAATAAATGTGGTGAAAAGTCAGCTTACAAAGAATACCCAACCACGTGCAAGGAAAAAAAATAAAGAAAAGGTTTGCTTGCACATGCTTGCATTTTTCCCTTGCAAAGTGAAAAGACTTTTCGTCTTTAGTAAATCATCTCCATGGCGTGAACAAGTCTTTAGGAGGCTTACCAGTGCAATTTAAAGCATGCTTTATCAGCAAAAACAGGTAAATAGAGTATTGTGTATAATTGATTTGGGGTGTTTAACTCGTTACAATAGTGAGTATAGTCTTTTGTTTAAAAAAGTGGCGGACATTTCAACTTTAAGAGTCAGATGTTCTATTTAAAACAACCTGTCCTGAATATGTATTTGGGATTATCGATCTGCAGAACAACACACGAACAATGTCAAAATGTTAATGAGGTCTCCTAGGGGATATTACTCAGTAAGACCTCAATGGCAGGCGGTCAATATGTTGGAGTAGAAAGTAGCAAGAAGACAAATCATTATCTTTGTTTCTGGAGTGTAAATAGCTTTTAGTTTTATAGGAGTAAGGGATACAAAATGATATCATAGGATTTCTATTAGCGCTACAAAGAATTATTGATAGACATAAATATTCCAATTTTCTTTTTCTACAGACATAAAGCCAAATCAAATTAATCATGCCAGTATGGAGCATTCCACAAAAAAGAAGCAAAACCAGGATATAAAAAAAAAAAACATGTTATAGGGTATATTTTTAAAGGTGCCTCAAACAAACTATTACACTATAATTCTGTTGAAATGGTCATAAATTTCCTTTAGTTAATATATAACACATACAAAGGTTTATCACTTGCACAAGAAAACTTAGTATAATCTCCCACACACAACACACAAATGGTTCCTATATGTGCATTGCGGTGTGCTGTAATGCATGTGCTGGGGTGTGTTTGCAAGGTGTGTTGGTATGCCAAAACAAATGTGCCACCAATCATGTGTTGCCATGCATTGCACGACTGCAATGTACAGATGTAAACTCAGGCTGATGCATTATACTGTGTGACCTTTATAATAACACATAGTAAGGTTAGTTACAAATTAGAACTTTATTTAAAGTGTATGTACCCTTAGCAGACTTGTAAAAAATTCCCCAGGGAACCCAGTGCACTTGTCACTGGTAAAATCTGTGATGTGGTTGCTGAGCTGCGAGTTCTAATAGCTAGATCCCCCTCCCTTCACCAATCTCCGACCACAATGGAGTAGGGAGACTGACTGACAGCATACAGAGGAGAGGAGGCGGTAATGACACAGAGCACACAGAGCCCGCACAGATCCCACCTTCTCTGAACACTACCAAACTGAACAGTTATTTTTTCTGTGCAACCTCCCATAGCCACCAGCTGACTACAGTAGGAGGAGGAGATGACTACAGTAGTAGCTGTCAGCTTGTGTAGTGAATGATATCAACTGGAGAGGAGCCCTGTCATTCACAAAACATAACTCCACAACAACACAAGTACATTTGTCTGGAAGATTAGTGTAATAGTTGGTGGTGGGAATTTTTGTGGCCTTATGTTTTTATGAATGATTCCACACTTCTCCAGCCACTGTCATTCACAACACAAGCAACTAGCCACTATTGTAGTAATCTCCAGTGAACTAGCTGGTGGCTGTGGGCTCAGTCCTATCAGTACAAAGGAAGTAGAAGTGACATAGGCTGCATAGTAAGGAGGGCTGCAATATAGGGAAGGGGACTTGGTTTCAATGCAGCCTGTACCACCTTCATAGGAACGCCCATAATTTGGACTTCTCCCGAGGGTGGAGCTACAGCCAGTACAGACAGAAATAAACCACAGCACAGATTTAACTAGGACTGTTAAGAGTAGAGGCCCCACTTTCCCTTTTGTTACTGATCATTTTATAACAATATTATAACAAAAACAAAAAACAAACGCCAGCACATGGTTTAGGAGGTAATTTATTTTATATGCAAGGCTACCTCTATAATGCAGAGCTTTATATTACCTGAAGTTCTTCTACAGAGAATAGTGAAGAATCTAAAGTAATTGTGTCAGCACTGGGTATTGCACACAGTATATACCTTCCTTGGAAATCATTCTGTTTGTCAACCTTGGAGAGATGTCTACCCATATACGTCCAGTTTATGTGTTCAGAGTTGACCAGACAAATCAAAGCAAAAACAAAAAAGTCAAGACAAATAGCAAAAGCTGAGTTTTGGTACTGTCCCTGCTACCCCAGTAAAAGGTCCACTAGTGGCTTAAACAAATCTGGCTCTGTTTATATAAGGGGTAAATGCAATGTTTAGAAACTGCCATATATTTTCCAGTGAATTTATATCTAAACATAATATGCATTAAAAAACTAGACAACATTCTCATGTTGGAGATGTGGATCAGAACCCGGCACCATATTACACATTTGGTGGCTGTGCACAAAGGTACAATCATTCTGGAAAGGCGTGCATGACTACATCGCAAAGATTACCACCTATACACTGGACTTTACTCCCTTGCAATACCTCCTTCACTACTCTTCCCTCCCCAGATCGACTTACCACAGGTCATTAGCCATGCATCTTAACATGGCTAAACTCTGCATCCCCATTAAATGGGGCAATACTATGTCACCATCAATTGTGGAGTGGTTATTGCGTACAAAACAAACCATAAAAATTTAAGAATGAATCAATATTGCGCAATACACACCAACTAAATTTACTCACACCTGGGCAAGCTGGTTTCAGCTCCAAGACTAATCAGAATATTCACTACTCCAATTTAACCCTACATAAGTGGCGTAGCAAGCCCCATTTGCATGAAGGACTGTATAGATCCTGCGGGAGGCAGAGGGCATTCATCCCCAACACATAGACTCTGAATCCTTCCCTCTATTGGCCCCTCTCCCTTCTCCGTAACCTCCCCTTAAACCAATCCCCACCTCTATTCTACTCCTTCATCTCTACCCCCTCATTTCCCCTCTCACCTCCCCCCATCTCCAATGACCCCCATTAGGGTGCTGTAATCAGTCTCCTTAGGTCCCTTACACGTAACAACGACCACTTTAGAAATAGACAAGGTGCAACCTATACTGTTATCCACAACCTGGTTTAAATGTTACATTTATTTAGTTAGATATTTCATAGGAAGTCTTCATATGTAATCCTAGATATCTTACACAGTTGATACTTAATTATATAATTGTTATGTAAACCTAAGTAGCCTGCTTTGTTCTCCTCTCAGAACAGGCCTTACGGATGGACCGAGAGCTCTGGCTACTAGTTGAAATAGAAGTATGTGTATTTTTTTCCCCCATAATCATACTTACCTAGGTGTATGCAGCATCGGTCCAATGCTGCATCTGATACCCACCCGCCTCTGCACTGAGAACCGAACCACCAAACATTGCCGATGGCTCGGTTCTCTCGGCTCCCTGAACAGAGAGCTGCTGATTGTCAATCAGCAGCTCTCCTGCTCTGCTCCTCCACGCTCACTGGAGCTCTAAGCTGTGGAGGGGTGGGAGTGGCCATCTCAGTCTCTCAGCATCTTGCTGAGGGGCTGAGACGGCCATCAGCCCAGGCACCTGTCTGATCCAGACTCCCAAAGTTGGGATGACGCGGTGCTTGGACTGATCTGTGTGACGTCAGCAGAGAGCGGACTTCAGACCGCTCTCTGCTGAAAACAAATTGCACTCCTGTGACCTGTAGGAGAAGCCCATCAGACTGATTTAGTACCTGAAAACTTACAGCTATTGTCAGTTTTGGGAGGGGTTATTTTAAATAATTTGTATTGATAATATAAACTACCAGATTCTTTATCCTAATCAATTTTTATTTTCAGTCTATGCAATATACCACTACTTATCTAAAAAATTGTGATCATTGTAATCAATATAACTGAGTGGTAATTCTTTATATAAGGCCAATCTGACTCCATGCTGGCTTTGACTTTTAGTTTATTATCAATTAAATTATTTTATCTTGCTACTCTAATTACAATATCAGTATGTATTTTGATGAAAATTGGGAATATTCTTTACTCCAAACATAGCAACCGATAAGATTAAAACCTAATAACTTTCAATGAAGCCTGAAATGTAATTAAAAGCCTAAGGCTAAGTTTGGAGGAGTGCATGTTGGCTGTTGCTCAGTGTATGCCCTCCATGACAGAAGAACCCACCATGGGACCTCAACTGAGTTGTGGTTTGTGTTAAGTTAATAAAATGTTGTGAATAGCATATGCAATGCTTCACTAAGCATCCACTGATAGTAAGCCACTTAGTTTTACTTTATTATAGTGCAACAAGCATTGGGGATGGCATGCCATGGGTCAAAACATAATACTGCAATCGCTCTAAGGCATCTCTTTGCCCAAAGCCTTAGGCTCTATAACAACAATCTGGGTTGTTTCTAAAGAATCAAAATAAAGAAAATTTTTCATATAATACACAAATACACATACTGTATATATAAATACATGCTTGCAATCCACACTCTCGATAATCTGCTGCACCCTCTGCCATCTGGTACTTTATGTCCATCTCCCATAGTGGCATAATTGCTTTGCTGTGTCCTGTCCTCCACTCCGCACGCAGCAAAACAATTCACTTCTCTACCACTTTCATATTCTAATGGCACATAATCATTTTTGCAAACATCTTTGTGAGTTTAGCAAAGCATTTTAATGCAAATCATAAACTTTAAAAAAGATCAGTCATCTTGTAGAGCATATCACTGTGCAGTGTTGCATAACTGTTCTGCTAAAATATCACTAATGTTGCTGTTCGGCAAACAGATTACCAATAATATGTTTGGTAACAAGTGTAAATCATCAAAGTGTAACAAAATATTAACACTTTCCTCCTTTTGTTGTTCTTAAAGCTCTGCTTTTAAGCCACTAGGTGTTGAATATTTAAAGTAAACCTGTCATTTTATGAACATGCATCAATGTGAATAACATGCAAACACCATGAATTGCCTGAACAACCTTCTAATATCATATTAGAAGAAACAACGTCAAATATCACAGAGATGCTGAAAATGTTTTTTTTTTATAACGAAGCAAGTAAGCAGAAAAGATACTGTGCAAAAAGGATTTTCACACCAGATCATGGAGGTTGGAATTCTATGAAGACTGCGATGAAGTATTTACAAAGAAAAATCAATAGGGCACTTTATCACAAAGCTCTGAATAGATCACTAACATAAAAGGAGTTACTGTTTGGTTCAATGAAATACTAGGGATGTTAGATTAAAACAGAAAGAGATAATTGTAGCCAACAGAGCTCAGTAATTTTTGCAATAAAGTTTATTTTTCCTGTATAAACCATATTTAGGTATGCTTCTGCCATAAAGCAAGGATAGTTTTGGCCTTAAAGCCACCCAGAAATGGAACTTCCACTGTCCGGATCCCCCCCCCCCTCCGGTGTCACATTTGGCACTTTTCAGGGGGAAGGGGGGAGCAGATACATGTCTAAAACAGGTATTTTCTCCCACGTTCGGTGAAAGTTTGCTGCAGTATATACGTCATGGTGTAAAAAATTAAAGCAATAAACCGCGCTAGCCAGTAACATAAATAAATATACAGCAGCACCTGTGATATGTGATAACATATAAAGTATACAAAAGAATAAAAAAGAACAAGTGCGCTAATGTGAATTGACTAATAAACAAAAATTATGAATCCACACATATATTGAATAAATAAAGTCCAACAGTGATAACAATGAATGTGTCCTGTAAAAATGAATATATCCTAAATAAGTCCCATCAAAAATCAGCAATGAAGGGAAGCCGTGAAGAGGTGAACCGCAAAAAGTTTGAAATTCGGTGCATGCACACCCGTGTCCACCACCAACAATCAAGCTGCTTACCAGAGGTAAGAAACAAATAAGCCCATCAGCAATCCCAGGGGGAGATCCCGAGAAATCCAGATAAACTTTGCAGAGTTCCAACGTCACTTGATAGGCAGTGGATACAGCAAAGATTTCCCAAGGAGAGAGAGGAGGCTCAATAGTGCATTACCCAATGTAAAATTTATTTTTAAAACGGGTTTAAAAACACTTACACAATGTACAATTTAAAGAACATAACAACCGGCCGGTCCGCCGTACCTGAGCCTCCTCTCTCTCCTTGGGAAATCTTTGCTTTAAGTGCTCACTGCTCTGTATACACACCAAGAAGTCATTTACTTTCTATGCTCACCCTAGCCTAATGCCCTCACCAAGACAGGGAAGTACAAAACTCAACATGCAGTGAGTGTGTTCTCCTTATACACCGAGGACAGAAGATATCGACAAGAGACCCAATCATTCAACTTACATTTCTTCTCAAGGTTTTCAGTGAGAAGAGCATTGTGGGACGCAATTTTATTACAAAATAAAAAGGTCAACTGAATTTGGAGATAAAGGTTTAAACATGCTTATTTTTGGAGAAGTAGAAATTAGCATAAATGGAAAGCAAGAATCCACACAGTAAATAAATACATGACTGTATACTACTTAATTTAATTATTTTTTTTTCAATATACCATGTTATTCTACATGGGTAAATAAAAAATGTTAACACCTTTCATGTGAGTGGGCACCATGTAAGGTTTATGTGACTTGTAGTGTGGTTATCATTTTGAGGGTGATTTACTAAAACTGGAGTGTGCAAAATCTGGTGCAGCCCTGCATAGAAACCAATCAGCTGCCAGTTTTTTTTTTTTTGTCCAAGCTTAATAGAAAGATAGAAACTGATTGGCTACCATGCACAGCTTCACCAGATTTTGCATTCTCCAGTTTTAGTAAATTAACCCCACGGTGTCAACAAAACGTGTGAACAGCTCATCTTGGCCACCAGCTGAAAACAGAAAGAAGGGTAATACAAGTGAGCCTTTCCTTTGCCCATGTAGAGCAAAATAAAATAGTAATTCTCCTCTGCCCAGCAGCACTCTCACCTTTCTCACTTCTGCATCATTCTGTCACTTGAGGCAAACTGAGTTGCCTACTACTTCTGGGTATGGGTTTACTACTTCTGGGTATGGGTGAGCATGTAAGTTACTACCCCCCTTTCATCAGATAAGACAAGGTATCTCGTATTTTGCCCAGAGCTGTGACATGGGGCTGAGGAAGGAGTCTACTAACCTGTTTCCAACAAGTTGGTGTGGAGCTTACACAATGCTTTTTTCCCTAGTCCCAGCAGCTGATAGGATTAGTAATGGAAAGGTACGCAATGCAGGAGAGAGGGGAATTTAAGTGACCTTTTTACTTTGCCCTGCATTGTCAAAAAAGTGGTCACTTCAAATATAACACTCATAATGAGCATATAAAGAAAATTTTCTATGGGAACAAACTAAAGAAACCTTACAATTTAAAGGGCCCTAAAGTCTAAGGCCGGATTCACATATGCGAATTAGATGCGGGTTTCCCCACATCCAATTAGCATGACAGGAGAGTGTGGCCGGATCTCAATGAGGCCGGTTTACAAAGCTTCACGATCCTCATTTAAAGAGGGTCCTGTGTGTCTTTGGTTCTAATTCAGGTGTGAATTCAGGCACAAATTCGGACCTGATTCGCACCCGAATCGGTGAACACAACGCACCGGACCCCATGCTGTGAACTGCGGCCACAGCATATGTGAACCCAGTCTAAAAGCCTCTTGGGTGACTCAACTGTATAGGCACAAATTACAGATCATGCAGATAAATATAAAATAAAATCTTGTGTACAGAACCTTCTGCCATGCCTCACAGATGTATCTTGGGAGATTGATGTTATCAGACTCCCCCCAAATCTGCCCTTTTTCCTTAGCTGTTGAGGAAACATTTTCAATCTCTCAAACAATGATACAATCATTCATATAATTCTGCATGACCTCAGCTCCCCCAGCTATAGTTTTACTAATGTTTGAGTTAGCGTTGTCAGTAATTATGAGTAAAGCAGGCAAAGGGTATTTTCTCTGAATCGATGGGTATATTATAATGCTGCATCTTTGAACACTGATTTCTGTATTTTCTGCCCCACTTTCATAAAATCTTACTGGCGGCCAGTCACTACATTCTTGTGTTGGTTAGTATCCTTTCTTCTGAAGGGCCTACAAATCTAAGTTTGTTGAAGAAAAGCCAAGCAACCCATAATTCTGATTATTCTCACCTAAACTCTCATTGAGGGTAGCTTCAGAGTACAGAATAATTTGACAGACGGGTACAGTCCAATCTAGAAGTGAGCCATCCTGTGCTGCCACTTTAAGCTTTAGATAATCCTAGATCACAACCTACGCAGACCCTTCTTTTTTGTGATTCATAAATGACCATTTAGTCCTTAAATAGACTTTTCAAGCACAGAAAAGGAATCCTTCAACCGATTATGGATTCTTTGCATGAGCATAAAACAGAAGACATTTCTAGTAACAATGGCTTTATGACTCAATCTGCATACATTTACCATTACTGTGCCCTCCCAGCCAGAAAATGATCAGTTATTTTCTCTCACTCTACAGTATATATGAATATATTTGTTTCAAATTATAACAGCAACCTGAGAGACAATACCATCAGACGCAAGATTAATCTTCATAAAAAAATGATTTATTATATACTCAGCGGACTGCCTAATATTTTTTGCACCAGTGCTCTTTTCTGTTTCTGTTGACAATACAATAATAGGAAATAGGATTTAAAGTAGTGTGAACCTTTTCCATATACCATGCATTAGAGGTGGGACAGTCTAGGGTTTCTAAAATCAAAGGCTTAGTTGTTTATCTTTTGCAGAACTAGATCAAAACTCTTAACAATAAATTCAAAGTACATAAATGCATACATGTATACTTTTCCATGATATTTTAAAAAACAGGGTTCTGTTTTCAAATCACAGCAGGGCCAGCACCCCAAAAGTCTGTAGTTTTCACTCTACAAGGCTAACAGGTACATTGTTCAGCAGGTGCCAACGGCTACCTACACTCTATGTGGTTTTTCCACTTCACTGATCCTTTTGCCAAAGACACAAAAAATACAGTGTTCACTAGCATGGTTATAATGCTCAAGGGGTCAGATACTAGGCCTGATCGCTGTCATCTGGACATGGGGAGGAACTTGCAGAGCCCTGTGCATTATTTTAAGTTCAGAATTTATACAATAATTTTGTAGAAATTGGGAAGCAAACTGGGGCTGCAGGAAAAGTGTAGAGAAAGTAAGACATCTGGCTGTGCAGCAAACATTTTGCCTAGTATACAGTAGTAAAGCAGTGGTTTACTTAAAAAAAGCCGTTGGCTACTAAAATGTGAACTATACCGTTAAATTGCAGGTGCTTTATGATACATCTGTTTCTGTGGGCATAAGGAACCCCTGTATCCCATAAGCTTTAGAAACTACTGTGACATTTGTTTAAGAATGAAAGAATTGTATTCATGATACATGATTCTACTACATAGAAAAACTAAAAGACAGCGTCTATTTGCAGTAAAATGTTCCTTAATGAAGGTGTTTATCATTAACCTTTTGAGGTTAGAAAAGTCCCAAGCAACACAAAGAATGCTCATAACCTGGATAGGTGGGCTTTTAATTTCCACCCAAAGACAAGTGTATCAGCCACCTCTGTTTTTAGATGCTGCTAAAAGTAAATAAAGCTTATTGGTTTTACAGGCACATTGACTCCTGAGGCATTCTAGAAATTGATCCATTTCTACTGTGAGTCATAACAAAAGTGGTTTTCCTTTATGTGTATTACCAAAAGACAAGGATAATAAAAGCCAATGAAAGACAAGCTGAAACGTAGAAAACTCCAAGCTACTGGGAAGAATGTAGCCTTTATATACATGTATGCCTCGCACACACGACCGGTTTTCCTAACATGCCAAAACCCAACGTTTTTCCCGACGTGAATCCTATCAAGCCTGCCTTGCATACACACGTTCATTAAAAAAAAAACGCTCGACCAAAGCGCGGTGACGTCCAACACGTACGACGGCACTATAAAGGGGACGTTCCATTCAAATGGCACCACCCTTTGGGCTTGCTTTTGCTGATCTTGTGTTATTAAAAGTTTGGTGAGAGATGATTCGTGCTCTTCAGCCTCTTGCTTTTCAGTCCGTTACATCGTGACGAATGTGCTATCTCCATTATGAATGCTAGTTTTACCAGAACGAGCGCTCCCGTCACATACTTTATTCTGAGCATGCGCATTTTTTTTCCCCTTGGAAAAGCATACACACGACGGGAAAAAATAGAGCAGGTTCTAAATTTTTTGCGGGCAGTTTTCTCGTCAGGAAAACTGGTATGGAGCATACACACGAGCAACCAATCTAAAAAATGGCAGTTTTCTCGTCGGGAAAACCGGTCGTGTGTATGGAGCATTAGAGGTTGCTGGAAGAAGCAGAACTGAGAATGGAGGACAGGCTACAAATGGGTAGAGATTATAAAATGAGGCTAATGCATGACAGGCTGGAG
Source organism: Rana muscosa (assembly GCA_029206835.1). NCBI lineage: Eukaryota > Metazoa > Chordata > Amphibia > Anura > Ranidae > Rana > Rana muscosa. The sequence goes on from CM055118.1 coordinate 714,497,873, forward strand.
GCTACAGAATCCATATTTTTGAAACACAACAGATTTGTAAACAGTACAGTGTATAGCAATCATTCTTGACAATGAGATAATGGGCTGCCATACAAGGATTATATAAAGGGATGCAAAGCTGATCATAAATAGTAGAAAGTATCTGGACACCCAGAATATAGCTATAATTTTCTTTGTTTAATAAAAAAAATAAAAATAAAGAAGCTTTTCCTGAAATGTAACAGCAGTATCCATTGGGAACTAATTAACAAGGCTGCTTATAATGGTAAATTTCCATCATCTTGGTTATAAAAGCATAAGAAACCAGACTTTTCTTCAGCTTCTAAAGAAACCCAGGCAAGGTTATAGTTTGCCCCAACCCTATGTCACTGTCACATTTGCTGGACAATACATGTGAAACAGATTTTTTTAAATATATAGCTGTATTACAATTATGCCTTGTAGTGATGTGGCATTCTGTAAAATTATGTGTACTGTATGCTCTTGAAACGTACAAAGAAATAAATGCATGCCCCATTATTCTCTACGACAAGACTAGTACCGGTGTGTGGCATTTTCCAGGCTGGCAGTATGTTTCATAGATAAAGGCAACCATGACCAGGTACTTGTCCAACATTGTCTGAGGGCTGTACTTCATTTTTAAGCCTGCATTCACACCTGAGAAGAGTGATTTTCAGGCATTTTTAGATGTGTATTTAATCTTCAGACACTTTCATTTTAGACCAGGGGTGCTCAACCCGTGACCCTTGGGGCCCTCTGATGTGGCCTTCTGGGTTTGTCGACCCACCATCCCAGAGCACCAGAGTACAGAGAAGTTGGTGCCGACAGCGGAGGAAGTAGGCGGCAGCGGAGAGATCTGAGAGGGCACTCCGCCATGGACCTTTTTAGTAGCCTTAAGAGCGATGCTAGCAGAAGCTGGAAGACGAACGAAAGGTCAGTATATTAACCGCTTGCTGACCGCCTAACACACTTATACGTCGGCAGAATGGCACGGGCAGGCAAAGCAACGTTTATATACGTTGCTTTGAATCTGCCGCCTAGTGGGCACGCCCGCCGCAGTCTCCGTGACCGTGCCCGTGGGACCCGCGGACTCAATGTCCTCCGGTGTCCCGCAATCGGGTCATGGAATGGCAGAACTGGTGGATGCCTTTGTAAACAAGGCATCTCCCAGTGGTGTAGTGGGTAGCAGTCTCGCCTAGCAGTAAAAAGGGTCGCTGGTTCGAATCCCAACCACGACACTACCTGCCTGGAGTTTGCATGTTCTCCCTGTGCCTGCGTGGGTTTCCTCCCACACTCCAAAGACATGCTGGTAGGTTAATTGGCTTCTGTCTAAATTGGCCCTAGTATATGAATGTGAGTTAGGGACCTTAGATTGTAAGGTCCTTGAGGGCAGGGACCAATGTGAATGTACAAAGTATATGTAAAGTGCTGCGTAAAATTGACGGTGCTATATAAGTACCTAAAATAATAATAATAATAATAATCTCCCTGTTCTGCCTAGTGACAGGACATTGATCGTCTGCTCCCTCTCATCGGGAGCAGCAATCAGTGTCATGTCACAGTAAGCCCCCCCCAAACACAGTTAGAACACATTCCTAACACAAACTTAACCCCTTCCTAGCCCCCTAGTGGCTAACCTCTTCACTGCCAGTCACATTTACACAGTAATCAGTGCATTTTTATAAATGTGAATGGTCCCAAAATAGCGCCAAAAGTGTCCAATGTGTCCGCCATAATGTCGCAGTCACGATAAAAATTGCTTATCGCTGCCATTACTAGTAAAAAAAAATTTTTTTTCATAAAAATGCCATAAAACTATCCCCTATTTTGTAGACACTATAACTTTTGCGCAAACCAATCAATATTCGCTTATTGTGATTTTTTTACCAAAAATATGTAGAAGAATACGTATCGGCCTAAAATGAGAAAAAAAAATGTTTTTTTTTTTTATATATTTTTTGGGGATATTTATTATAGCAAAAAGTAAAAAATATATTTTTTTTTTCAAAATTGTCGCTCTATTTTTGTTTATAGCGCAAAAAAAAAAAAAAAAAAGCAGAGGTGATCAAATACCACCAAAAGAAAGCTCTATTTGTGGGGGAAAAAGGACGGACGTCAATTTTGTTGGGGAGCCACGTCGCACGACCGCACAATTGTCAGTTAAAGCGACGCAGTGCTGAATCGCAAAAAGTGGCCCAGTCATTTGGCAGCCAAATGGTCCGGGGCTGAAGTGGTTAAACATCACATGCTTTTGCAATGGGCTTATTAGCACCTATAAATGGGTTAACAACTATTAAGCTGCTTTCACACTGATCTGCGGGTGCAATGCAGTGCACATGCAAGTTTCCTGTGGGTTAGCTGCACTGAGCCATAGCCTTCTAATATATCCTACAGGTTTGGTGCACTTTCTGAAAGGGTACCAAAACTCCTGAATGCAGGAGTTTTGGTGCACTTTCAGAAAGTGCCCCACACCCGCAAGATAAAATAAAAGTCTATGCAAAGCACAGTTAACCTGCAGGAAAGCCGCAGGTGAACTGCCCTGCACCCGCTGTGCCGGTAAACCGCAGCACAGCAGTGTGAAAGCATTTGGACAGGAATATACAGGAACTGACCATCTTCATTTTCCTCTTGCAACTGCTAAAAGCCAACTTCTCCTTTTCTCCCTCCTGGTTGCAGGAAGAAAATATTCATTATACTATTCAAAATAAAAAATAATTTAAATTCTGAACCATATAATTTTAATGGGGCCCATGCCCATTTACCAAATCACTTAAGTGCCCTCACTCTTCAAAAGGCTGAGCACCCCTGTTTTAGCCAATGGAAATGGCACTAGGGGAATGACATTAATTATTATAGGCTAAAAAAATGCCTGAAATACTCCGGAAAAAATCAAGCATTTTCAGGCATTCCCATTAAAGTCTATGCAAACAAAAATGCTCAATTCTGTCTGCAAAGTAGCTCATGTACTTTTTTGAGCCACAGGCATCGTGCTACAGGATGCTCAGATGTGGACAGGGGCTATTAAAAACAATGGGATATGGCATTTTGGAGCTTTGTGCGTCAAGCTACCAAATGCGCAGGTATGAATGGGGCCTAATATTTGATGAAAAAAAGTAGTATAAACTATGCAGCTGGACAAATGCCCTATGGGACTTATGGGTCCATTTATCCTAGATGTAGGCCAGGTGGATGCCGGGCCTCCTACTGCTGTCACATAGTGGATACTAGACATGTGCGCCATCAATAAATTTGTTTTGTTTCGTTCCATTCCGTTTCGTATTAGCCGAAAATTTGTATTTCTTAATTCGTGTCCGAAATTCAATTTCGATTCGTTTCGTACGAAATACGAATTTTCGTTAGATTCGGTAACTTTTCGTAACGATTACGAAAATTCGTTATGATGAATTTAAAAAGCAAAAAATACCTTTCTCAATATGGCAGTCGTTGACTCATTATGAGGGGCTCCCACCATCCCTATGCTGTGCTGACTTCCTCCTGGGTCTGTACCCCTGCTGTGCTCATTATGAGGGGCTTCCATCATCCCTGTGCTGTGCTGACTTCCTGGGTTTGTAGTAGCCCGTTAATTCGTATTTCGTAATTCGTGCCCGAAATTCAATTTGGATTCGTACGAAATATGAAAGTTTGTTAGGTTTGTTAACTTTTCGTAACAATTCCGAACATTCGTTATGAGGGGCTCCCACCATTCCTGTGCTGTGCTGACTTCCTCCTGGGGCTGTACCCCTGCTGTGCTCATTATGAGGGGCTCCCACCATCCCTGTGCTGTGCTCATTATGAGGGGCTCCCACCATCCCTGTGCTGTGCTCATTATGAGGGGCTCCCACCATCCCTGTGCTGTGCTCATTATGAGGGGCTCCCATCATCCCTGTGCTGTGCTGACTTCCTCCTGGGGCTGTACCCCTGCTGTGCTCATTATGAGGGGCTCCCATAATCCCTGTGCTGTGCTGACTTCCTGGGTTTTTAACTTCATCATAACGAATAATCGTAATTATTATGACAGTAATAAAACAATGTTAACGAACATTCTTATTTTGTCCAATTCTGAATCTCCCATCGACTACCAGTACCAGTCTGAGCAGTCTCCCGCTCCCGAAATGAAATTCGTCAACGAAATTTCGTATTTCGTATAAAATTCGTAAGAATAGAAATTCGTTTTTCGGATTCTTTCCGAATGTACGAATTTTCGTTAAATTCATACGAATTTTCGATTTATATCCAAGTGGTCTCAGGCAGAAGCACCTCCATCACTTCATTCTTAACAGGGCACTGAGCCATTTCTCTTCAATGCGGTGCTATTGCTGACAGCATGCAATGGGAAGGCGTTTTCTTTGTTAAGTAAAGCCCTTTTATAATCAACTGTCTGCTGGACACCTGTTTAATGAATAATTAGACTCACCTATTGCTGAATTCTTGTTAATTAGAATTTTGTTGTCTAAAATTTTGCTTTGCTCCTAAAGGCCCGTACACAGGATACGAAAATCGGAAGTAACATTTGTCGATTTTCGGATCCTTAGTATGGTGCTTTCGACAGCCGATTCCGGTTTTTCGTCCGGAAAACGCTGGATGTGCAGACTATAAATATTTTGTCGTACGTGAATGCAACGTTCGATTTTCGTTTAATAAGTACGGTTTTCGTCCGAAATAAATCGTAAGAGCAAGACTACGCATGCTCAGAAACAAAAGAATACATACAAAACTACTCAACACATTACGTCACTTCTGAAGTTGAATTCTGTCATACGAGAATTTTCGTATGGTGAGTAACCTCTTCACCTTTGACTAGCATGCAACAAAAAACGGACGTCAGAAAATCTGATCGTGTGTACGAGGCTTTAGACCAAGGATATGCAATTAGAGGACCTCCAGCTGTCGCAGAACTACAAGTCCCATGAGGCATAGCAAGACTGACAGCCCCAAGCATAACACCCATAGGCAGAGGCATGATGGGACTTGTAGTTTTGCAACAGCTGGAGGTCTGCTAATTGCATATCCCCGCTTTAGACTTTCATTGGGGTGTATTCATTTTTGCAACATGGACTTAAATGAATTTGTTAGGAAAAAAAAATGTTTGCTGTGAAAATTAACAAATCTTGGTTGCAATCAATGGCCTACATTTGTGGGAGTATTTTGTAGTATAGTGTCCCATAGAAAATGTTGATTCTGAAAGGAAAGTAAAGGTCTTCTGACAAATCTGTTGGAGTGTACTCATTTATGCGCAGCACTGTATCTGTTTTTCATATACCGTATATACTCGAGTATAAGCCGAGTTTTTCAGCAAATTTTTTGGTGCTGAAAATGCCCCCCTCGGCTTATACTCGAGTCTGTGTCCATCTTTGCGCACCTGCTCCCGGCCAGTCGTAAGTCCCCTGAACCCCAAACCTGGCACACATGTAGCCCCACTCTTCCTCTATAAGTGTGCAAAGTTTTTTGTCCAAAGGACCTACGGCCGGGGAGCACCGATTTTTCAAACCCGGGCACCCCTTCCATAGACTCCCTTGTTAAACGGTAATTTCTCCGGTGATTTTGGGGACCCGGTACCAGCCGGCCCTAGGTTCCCTAGACCCCAACCCTGGCTCACATATAGCCCCACTCTTCATCTACAAGTGTGCACATTTTTTTGTCCAGGAGACCTACGGCCGGGAAGCATTGATTTTTCAAACCCGGGCACACCTTCCATAGACTCCCATGTTAAACAGTCTAGTCACACAGCGCCAGAGATCAGGTAAGGAGATTGGGCACAGTGAGGCATGGTCACAGTGAGGCATGGGCACAGTAAGGCACAGTGAGGCATGGGCACAGTAAGGCTAAGTGAGGCATGGCCACAGTAAGGCACAGTGAGGCATGCACATGGACACAGTGAGACATGCACATGGACACAGTGAGGCAAAGTGAGGCACAGTGAGGCATGCAGATGGACACCCTAGGCTTATACTCGAGTCAATACGTTTTCCCATTTTTTTGTGGTAAAATTAGGTGCCTCAGCTTATATTCGGGTCGGCTTATACTCGAGTATATACGGTATTTAAACTCAACATTATATTAACTACAAAGTAGGGCATGTGATGATACAATTGTAATAAAAAAGTCATTCATTCAGTAGGCTATGCTACTAACCTCAATAATAAAATCATTTTGGCTCATTTTCATTTGCAGAGGACAATGTTGTAAACGATTATGTGTCAAATACAAATGAACATATTAGTATGCACACAATGTAGCTAGCACGTTGTTTCCAACTGGTTGATTTCTTGTGCAGGTTGTGAAATGAGCCCACTGGGAGAAGCCATACAGAATTTCTTGTGGGCACTTGTAATGTGTATAGGCTCTTATGCCACAGAACTAATTCCATTAATGGGTCATTTGAAAGGCTTTCTAATTTACTAGAACATTTAAAACAAAATTCTAATTCTAAAGGTTAATCATGAAAGAAAAAAAAATGGTCAGCAAAAACAATGAGGCAATTAGAATACAGATGTGGGATCTATAAGAATTGGTTTGTTTAGGCCATATACTGTAATAAGCTTTATGGTATTAGCTAGGTGTCAAATTCAGAGTTTAGGGATAAAACTGTATTACAGTACAGTTATGCCATATATGAACAGAAGCTGATAAGTATCCCATATGTATTAAAATCATTTAATAACCAAATGATTGATAGTTGTGAAACGTATAATAATGAAACATTGAAATGTACTGATTATCATAATTAGCATTCTGACATCATTCTTTATATCATACTTTCCAGAAAGACTTTCTAAGCCTGTTCTGAAATATATCTATAGCCATAACCTTTCCTTTTTAGGTTGCAAATAAAGCGGTCAAGAATCACAGGCTCTTCAGTTTTGCCTACAGTATGTCCCGACAGGGGAGATTCACCCTCTTTATTTATTATTGTCACCAGGGCAGAAACGATTGGGAAATCCAACATTTTACAGTTGGAACAGGAATAAAAAGGAAATCTTGTCATTTTTGTGACAACTGTCTCCTTTGGAAGAGTGGAAGTATTTGCTTCCACTTTGGAGATAAATCTAAGCAGCACTCAGTCCCCAATATACCTAAACGAAAGGAACAGTGGAGGCTGGTGCTCCAGCTGGGGGGTGGCAAATAAAGCAAACAGCCCCCCCCTGGGGGCCGGCAAACAATCCACCCTCCCCACCCCCCTTTTGGGTGGTACTCACTCGGTCAGGCTCTTGGCGGCGATGCAGAGCAGAGAGATGATGATCGCATCTCCTGGATCTCCCTGTACATCCCCCCCGCCCCCGGTACTGGCCAATACGATTGCTTCTCCTCTCGGCCAATCGGGTCTTAAGACCCACTTCCTGATTGAACGGGAGAAAAAGCAGGAGGAAAATAGCGAATATTAGTTTGCTATTGTCACACAACTGGGTGGGCTCAGGGTGTAGTTCTCTGCTCCCAAAACCCACCTTTTTTAAGCCAATTCGAGCCTCTGGCTCTAATCATGTGCGCCTAAAAAAATAAAAATAAAAACCCTATTGGAATCCATACGTCCGGCATGTAGATTAGGGGCTGGACACATGGATTAGGCAGGTGGCACCCCTTGTGCCCTGTATGGAGCAGCCGCCCCTGGAAAGGTAAGACAATTTGCCTATGGGACTTTGCAGAGTGGTGCTGAGAAAGAAATACAAATATATATATATATATATATATATATATATATATATATATATATATATATATAAAAAGTACAAAATGTATTTGAATTTACAAAAAAAAGGACACATACATTTACATTTCCACATTAAATTGGAACACTGTTTCCTAAACGAGACACAGACAAAAAACACAGACATATTTAAAGAAATTAAATAAAAATTGTCAAAAAGTTTTTATCCATTTTCAACTCTATCTCTAGTGCTTTACAAACCTAAGCTCATTGCAATTGTACACTTTATATTTCTTTTGTTATACCTCAAAATTTCATTAAATATAAAGTAAAAGTACATTCTGACAATTAACTTTTCCTGTGTGCTCCCATTTGGTCTGTTTAATATACCATAAAAGTGTTTTATTATACAGTGGAACCTCGGATTGCGAGTAACGCGGTTAACGAGTGTTTCACAATACGAGCACTGTATTTTTAAAAATCGTAACTCGGTTTGCGAGTGTTGTCTCGCAAAACGAGCACGATTCAGGCCAAAGCGGTGTGCAGTACCACGTTTGGCCTGAGGTGGAGGGCGCCGGAGCCGAGCAGAGCCGAACTTCGCCGATTGCAGCCGATCGGCATCGTTCGGAAATGCATGGAAAGACCCGAGGACAGCTCGGCTGACCTCGGCAAATATCGGGAACAAAGTCTTTCCGAGGTTTGCTGAGGTCAGCCGAGGTGTCCTTGGGCCTTTTCGGCCGTTTCTGAGGCTCTCCGGCGCACCTCACCTCTGGCCGCATGCGGTATTGCATACCATTAAAGTCAATGCGGAACAAATTATTTTAGTTTCCATTGACTTCAATGGGGAAACTCGCTTTGATATGCGAGTACTTTGGATTACAAGCATTCTCCTGGAGCGGATTATGCTTGTAATCCAAGGTTCCAATGTATATATTTGATAAATGGAATAAATATTACTTGCTGATCGTGATAAAATCCAGTGAATTCATACATTCCTGTGCACTCTGCAGTGTTGTAGCCTTACCCAGTTCACCTCTGTGAGTTGCAGAAAGCCTTCTCCTGTGCTATGCAGCAATGCCCTAATGAAAAGATGATCAAGGCAGTATTCCAGGAGCTCTTTAACATTCAATTCTAGAACATCACCCCTTGTTCAACACAATGGGGTAAATTTACTAAAGGCAAATATACTGTGCACTGCAAGTGCACTTGCTCAAGAGCTTAGTAAATGAGGTAAAGGTTCACATTGCAAAGAATACTCAATTAAATGCACGGAAATTAAAAAAAACAGCATTTTTGCTTGCATATGATTGGATGATAGAAATCAGCAGAGCTTCCCCCTCCGTTCTAAAGCAATTGCACTTGCAGTGCAGAGTATATTTGCCTTTAGTAAATCAACCTCCCTGGATTCCTCATTTTCTAACCAAATATAATCTCCAGTCAAGATTTCTATGATTTCTTGTAGTCCCAGGTGGCTGGACTCTTATTGAACGATCATATGAATTTATGCCTCAGAATGAGGACACAACCATTTAAGAAATGTAATTTAATTCAGTTCAGAAGTCTAAAAATGAATACTTGGGAGATCTTACAATCCTGGTGTCACACTTATGCCCCATACACACGAGTGGAATTTCCGCCAGGAAAAGTCTGATGTGAGCTTTTCATCGGAAATTCCGACCGTGTGTATGCTCCATCAGACTTTTGCTGTCAGAATTTCCACCAGCAAAAGTTTGAGAGCAGGTTCTCAATTTTTCCGACGGAAAAAATTCCTATCGGAAAATCTGTTCGTCTGTATGCAATTCCGACGGGAAAAAAAACACGCATGCTCGGAAACAATTCGACGCATGCTCAGAAGCATTGAACTTCTTTTTCTCGCCTCATCATAGTGTTGTACGTCACCGCGTTCTTAACGCTCAAAAGTTCCGAGAACTTTTGTGTGACCGTGCGTATGCAAGCCAAGCTTGAGAGGAATTCTGTCGGAAAAACCATCCAACTTTTTTCCGACAGAAATTCCGCTCGTGTGTACAGGGCATAAGGGGATTTCTCTGCTCAAAATCCCAACTGCATAGCTGTTGCAATTTCTCCAAGACAGTGTTGACAAGCACTATAGATGTAATGTACTAAACTGTATAAAAACCCTAATAACTAACATTTCTTATTTTCTCTCATTTGGTTTGATAAATATACTATTGACAGTATATTGGTGATGGTTGTTTAATAAGTAAAAAAAAAGTTTGATCCTTCCAGAAATCCAGTGACCCCATTTGTTTCTTTGTACTCTGTAGTGTTATCTCCAGTAGCGCTATTGGTACTGCTCAGTTCACCTCTGAACTACAGAACACGTCTCTAGGTTATGAAAAAAAGAAGATGAGAAGGTGTAATGTACTGTAGTCCTAACATAGTTCCCATCCTAGGTGACAACCCTGCTCCTTTATCATCTCCTAGGACCAAAGCTTCTCCTCTTAGGACCAAAGCTTAGAACTCAAATGTCTCAAAGCACAGCTGCATAAAGGGGTTGTAAAGGTTTGTTTATTATTTTCTAAATAGGTTCCCTTAACCTCCCTGGCGGTATGATTCTGTCTGAAATTTTGTACCACAAGCGGTACAATTATTTTGCATGGAAATTTGGTGTTATGTATTGTAGGCCTGCAATTCTTAGTAAATACTTAGTTAAACCTGACCAAACAAGAGTCTAGTAGACATCCCGGGTATGATAAAGTTTGAAACACAAAATCATAAATTATAATATAATAAATAACTATAAATAATTATAACAAATAATAATGTAATTATAATTAAAAAAAAAACAATAATGTAATCAAATCAAAAACACAGAAATTTGCTCAGTTTCAGAATTGTCGCTGTCATTAGATTTAGTGTTTGATGACGAATTTCCCCACAAATTGCTATCGCTCAATTCTGCGAGTGATTCTAATTTATTATCGCTGTTTTCTAGCTGGTCTAAAACCATTTTTGACATAAAGGGACACTTTTTGGTTGCTATGGACAATCTCCAGTTTCCAGGCAGAAAGAACAGTTTTTATAATATAAAAGTGCCTGCAGGACACTGGACAGACCACTAGGGGCAAAGGGGGTGTGTTATTATTTGATACAGTACTGTATACTGTATCTATACTGTGTTTTTCACTTTTTGAATTTGTCGCTGAACTCCGCCCCCGTGCGCCGTAACGTCGCAGGGAACTGAGCTCGGCACTCGGCAGCGTGAATCGAGCGAGACACGGCTCACACACACTGCGGGGAGACATCGCAGGATCCAGGGATCAAGGTAAGTAACTTCCCCTGGATACTGCGATGCAGCCTGAGTCTGGCTTGGGGTTACCGCTCTTAGCAATAAAAACTCACCCCGAGCATGACTCAGAAATACCGCCATGGGGGTTAAGCTAGTGCATTGTTGGTTCACTTAGCCTTTCCTTTGATTTACCTTCTAAATTATTTTTTTTCTTTGTCTGAATTTCTCACTTCTTGTTTCTCCTCAGTAAACTTCACACCATCATCCGAGTGGTGTGGAGTCAGCCAGAACAGCTTACTGAACAACTTACTGAGGAGGAACAGGAAGTGAGAAATTCAGACAAAGAAAACAAAGAAAGAAAACATTTAGAAGGGAAATCGAAGGAAAAGGTAAGTGAACCAACAATGCACTAGCTTAAAGGAACCTACTTAGAAAATAAAAAAGAAACCTTTACAACCCCTTTAAAGCTCTGCCTGCTATTCCCCTGAATCTTTTTTCTTGGAAGGCCTTGTTTTGGTTGCTGTCAAAAACTGACAAAAGAGTTGGAAAGATTCAGGCTCTTTCATGTCAAGTAACTTCTCTTATAATTCTATCTGATGCAATTCTTCTAACGACTCTGCCTTACTTCATTCATAATGTGATGTCCCAAGCCGACATTAATCATATTACATTACCTTTCTTTTTATGCCGCTATAAATCCAGAAAAAAATAAGCGGTATTCTCTTGATGAGACCACAGCTGTTAAGACCTATTTTCATTAAACCAGTCAGTTAGCAAAGACAAGAATCTCTTTATTCATTGGGCTGTATCCAAAATATGTTGTAAGGCTAGAATATCCTAGCCAGTTAGATTAAAACATACAGCTTTATTTTAAGATGTAAAGATCTTTAACTGAGGACACTTTTTTTCCCAGATCTACTGCAGTATCCTGGGCAATGCTTGCCAACATTATTCTAGATAATATATGCTGAGCTACAAAGTGGTCCTCCCTCTCCAAATTTTCAAGGTGATACACTGGATATCTTGGCATCCAGAAGTTCTATTTTTCATTCCATGGAGCTGCGTGGAGCCCTTAAAATATATGTATAGCCATTTTTTCAGGATAGAATAGGGGATGATTTAAACCCCTATGAGGTTTGTGTCCTACTGAGGAGTTTTGTGTTCATTTTCTGTACTTCAGATGGAAATGGAAATGATGGAACATGCCCCCAAAGTAAAAATGAATTTTCTCCTTAGTTGTCACAGCAACATTTGCCCCTATAACATTTTTCTTCACCTCTTGCTATGGTGACAACTTTATTTTTGATTTCCCCTTACTTTTTGTCTCAGTGGCAATGGTCAGCAGGACAAAAAGTGTGGGTGAATCTTCCCAGCAGGTAAACAAAAAAAACATTTTTAACCTCCCTGGCGGTATGATTCTGTCTGGAATTATGTACCAAAAGCGGTACAATTATTTTGCATGGAAATTTGGTGTTATGTATTGTAGGCCTGCCTTTAGAACCACTTTAATGTAATTAAAAATTAACCTTTCATTTCAATCTACATGCACTGTAATTTGTTAAAAATAATTAATGCAAAATGGCAACCTGGAGGCAATTACACCATTGGTGTGCTTGTGTAATTGGCTCACTGATCTTCTCAGAAGTCTGTAACAAGATACAAGTCAAATTTCAGGCATCTCCTGCAATAAAAACCTCAGTTTTAGTGAGAAACTTCCCAAGGGTTAGCTACTTCTAAAGGGGTTTAGACATTGCAGCTTTCCATATTAAAAGACTGAAAGTACAGGTGGGTATAATGTGCACAGACCCTTTCATTCAAGAATCAGACTGGAAAGCACTTAGTAAAACAACTAACTTTTTCATCAGAACAGAAAAAAGTTGAAATCTACAACCCACTTTGTTAAAATCCTTCCAAGGTATATACATATTTACATAGTTACATAGTAGGTGAGGTTGAAAAAAGACACAAGTCCATCAAGTTCAACCTATGTGTGTGATTACCGTATATACTCGAGTATAAGCCGACCTGAATATAAGCTGAGGCACCTAATTTTACCACAAAAAAATGGGAAAACGTATTGACTCGAGTATAAGCCTAGGGTGTCCATCTGCATGCCTCACTGTGCCTCACTTTGCCTCACTGTGTCCATGTGCCTGCTTCACTGTGTCCATGCCTCACTGTGCCTCACTGTGTCCATGCCTCACTGTGCCCATGCCTCACTGTGCCCATGCCTCACTGTGTCCATGCCTCACTGTGCCCATGCCTCACTGTGCCCATGCCTCACTGTCACTGTGCCCATGCCTCACTGTGTCCATGTGCCTGCTTCACTGTGTCCATGCCTCACTGTGCCTCACTGTGTCCATGCCTCACTGTGCCTCACTGTGCCCATGCCTCACTGTGCCCATGCCTCACTGTGTCCATGCCTCACTGTGTCCATGCCTCACTGTGCCTCACTGTGCCCATGCCTCACTGTGTCCATGCCTCACTGTGTCCATGCCTCACTGTGCCCATGCCTCACTGTGCCCATGCCTCACTGTCACTGTGCCCATGCCTCACTGTGTCCATGCCTCACTGTGCCCAATCTCCCTACCTGATCTCCTGCGCTGTGTGACTAGACTGACGTTTAACATGGAAGTCTATGGAAGGGGTGCCCGGGTATGAAAAATCGGTGCTCCCCGACCGTAGGTCTCCCGGACAACAAACTTTGCACACTTGTAAAGGAAGAGTGGGGCTACATGTGTGCCAAGTATGGGGTCCAGGGGATCTATGGCTGGCTGGGATTAGGCACATAAATGTGAAGATGGACACAGACTCGAGTATAAGACGAGGGGGGCATTTTCAGCACAAAAAAATGTGCTGAAAAACTCGGCTTATACTCGAGTATATACGGTATATGTCAGTATTATCTTGTATATCCCTGTATGTTGTGGTCATTCAGGTGCTTATCTAATAGTTTTTTGAAACTATGGATGCTCCCCGCTGAAACCACATCCTGTTGAAGGGAATTCCACATCCTTGCCGCTCTAAAGCCTCGGACACACGATCGGATTTCCATCGGACAAATCCGTGGAATTTTGTCCGAAGGGCGTTGGCTGTGAACTTCTTCTACATACGGACGACAAAACTTTTGTCGGCTAACAAACAGAAACAACGTGTTTATTCTGCTCTTTAGCGCCACCCTTTGGGCAACTTCTGCTAATGTTGTGCTATGGTTAGCATTGCTTCTAAACATGCATATTTGCTCTTTGGATTTTTTTCCAACGGACTTGTGTACACACGATCGGATAATCCGACGGCACACATTTGTTCTCGAAAAATTTGAAAGCATGCTATCCAACATTTGTTGTCGGAAAATCCGACAACAATTGTCCAATGGAGCATACAAACGGTCGGATTTTCTGACAATACCCTGTCATCACACATTTGTTGTCGGAAAATCCGATTGTGTGTATGAAGCTTTACAGTAAAGAACCCTCTACGTAGTTTAAGGTTAAACCTTGTTTCTTCTAATTGTAATAAGTGGCCACGTGTTTTATTAAAATCCCTTTCTCTGAAAAGTTTTATCCCTATTCTGGGGTCACCAGCATGGTATTTGTAAATTGAAATCATATCCCATCTCAAGAATCTCTTCTCCAGGTTTTTTTCTCAACAAAAAGTTTTTTTCTCGACAAAAGTAGAGTTACACTTTAACAATATGTCTAACCTTCTCCCACTCTATTCCCAAATAGAAAAAAATAGAAACTCTGCTTTTAATTAGTAAATTTTCATGTGCGCGTTGCTTAGGTATGATACAGAATTTCAATTTATCTTTAAAATGTTCTTGTCTGAGTTCCAATGTAACACATTTCTCCTACACCACAGTGTGTTAATCCAGTGTTCGCTAGTTATTTTACAGGGGAATAATGTGAAAGGTTATAAGAAAAGGAGAAAACCCAAGTGGATACTGCCTCAATACTTAACACAACATTTCCAAAGCAAAATCTCAGTCGACATGCAGCAGAACATAAGAGGCACTGCAGATGAGTCTGACTGACCAAAGTACTCATTACTTTATGTTACAGCAAGCATAGTATAAAGGAGCTAGACATAATAATGAATGATGCACTTCAAAGCCAATCACAGGAAGCAAGAACACAGCTTTCTTCAAAGTGCATTTCACACTGGGCAGAAACTGTATTTTATAGTTTACTGTGGTCTAAAACGGACTTGGAAATGTTAAGGTAGACAGGTAGATGCAAGGTCATGATACAAGGTTGCAATAATAGGTGATTAAATTCATAAAAATTGCCTGTGCATGCGGATATTTTATCCTTTTTGTAATATATACATATCTAACCCTGTACACAACTTGTGAATGGTCAGGTCTTTACATGGAGATTTAACAAGTTATCAAATGTTACCAAAAAGAACAACATTGACATAAGATTAAAGCACCAAACGTATGCAGACCTCCCTTTAACCTCCCTGGCGGTATGATTCTGTCAGATTTTAGGTGCTGAAAGCGGTACCATTATTCTGCATGGAAATTTGGCGTTTTATATTGCAGGCCTGTAATTCTTAGGAATAACTCACTTAAATCTGTCCAAACCAGAGTCTAGTAGACATCCCGGGTATGATAAAGTTCAAAAAACAAAATTATACATTATAATAAAATAAATAACTATAAAATAATTATAACTAATAATAATATAATAATAATAAAAGTGTTTTTCAGTGTTTGATGACGAATTTCCCCACAAATCACTATCGCTTAATTCTGCGAGTGATTCTAATTTATTATCGCTGTTTTCTAGCTGGTCTAAAACCACTTTTGACATAAAGGGACACTTTTTGGTTGCTATGGATAATCTCCAGTTTCCAGGCAGATAAAAGTGCATGCAGGACACTGGGCAGACCACTAGGGACAATGGGGGTGTGTAATTATTTTATACAGTACTGTAATCTGTAAGATTACAGTGTACTGTATGTGTACTGTGTTTTAACTTTTTTGAATTTGGCGCCGATCTCCGTCCCCGTGCGTCGTAGCGTCGCAGGGAACGGAGCTCGGCGGCATTCGGCAGTGTGTGAATCGAGCGAGATGACGGCTCGATCACACAGCGGGGAGGCATCGCAGGATCCAGGGGACAAGGTAAGTAACTCCTGCCTGGATCACTGCGACGCAGCCCGAGTCTGGCTCGGGGTTACCGCTTTTGGTGCTGAAATTTAACCCCGAGCCAGACTCGGGAATACCGCCAGCGAGGATAAGCAGACTTTCACCCTAAATGACATCATGTGCTGTTTGTCTCTCCCCCCCCCCATCCCTCTCTTACCAATAGATATTAACTATTTTGTCAATAGATTGTATTTCTGCTGCAAAGCAGCAACTTCTACTTTTCTCGCCCAGGCAGGTTCTCCCTGCTCCCTGCACGTGAGCAGATCTGCCGCAGGGCTCAGTTCCCAAGAAACCCTTGCAGCACATCTACACATGTGCAGAGTTCCTGCCCACCTGCATACATGCAGGGATTCTCATGCACAAGCAAAGACCAGGAACATGGAAGTCCGAAGCCTTTCCTGTTTTTGCACGTACATGAAAACCCCCTGTACATGCACAGATGTGCCAATGATCTGTCAGCAGTGTTGCCAACCGCCAGTATTTTTACTTTTATTTTACTTTTCTCCTGCCAGTAAATGCCAGTAAGTGAAAAAGGTTGCCAGTAAAAAATATGGTTGTGACACTCGGCTCAGAACTGTGCATAGGCAGCTTGGATCCGGAGCTGGCTGAGACCATCCAAGTGGCTGCTACAGTGTGTTTTGGCGGTGCCGGTGGGGGGGGGGCGGGGCTGGTGGAGGCAGTGGCTGAGCGTGTCGTGTGATGTCATGGTGCAAGGGAGCCGAACGGGCGGCCAGAGCCTTGTGTGTGGGTCTGTAGGATGGGAGTAAGGCAAGCCAGGAGCGGGACTGTCAGTTCTGTTTGGACTGGAGGGGACTGAAGGGACCACCTGGCATGGAGAGAGACTGTCACTGTGACTCAGGAGAGGACGTGACACATCGATGAGGAGTTATCATCATCTGTACACTGCTGTCAGTATCACTGTGAGAGTCAATTTCATGAGTATATCGCCCATTCTAATTTCTTGGCCTCCTGAGTCCTGTCCCTTAGCTACTTACTTACTATATCGAAAAAAAAAATAAGAAATATGCTTTTTGCCTTAATATATACCTTAAATCACATTGCTACTTGCATATTGTACTTATTTGTAGCATAAATACTGGAATTTGCACTTAAAACTGTAATTTTGTAACTTTTGAAACTGTCATTAAAAACTTAGCGGTGCCAGTAAATTTTGGGTGTTGTGTCAGTAAATTTCAATCTGGTAGGTTGGCAACATTGTCTGTCAGGATGCAAAGGAATTTGCGCATGCCCAGGAATGGCCATGCCAGAAGGGGGAGCTAGACCTGAAAGTTATGGGTTTGTTTCTGATTTTTGCTTTGCATACACATTTAAAATCTGATGTACAATGTCTGTAAAATCTCCATTAGATTTACCTAAACTATTCATCCACTTGTACCAATTAGGCAGACTCTTGTACTACACAGCTGTTAGATCTAAAGGAGGTTGTACAGTCAGGTAGTAATGTCTGTAGTGAGTTTAAGATGATCCTATCAAAGTGTTCAAATTACCAAAAATAAATATTACACTGGCGTAGAGCTATTCTTCCACATAAAACGAACATATAACTATTGAAAGCTTCAATTTATCATCTGCCGTTTTAACTCTACCACAATTGGCAACTTTTATTGTGCTCCTCAATATGTACCTGACAGTAAAGAATTGTTAATGCCAGACAGCTTTTATTTTTTTTAAAGAAAAAGCTGGGATAATTTTTATGAATTGACTTATACATACAGAAAATTGCAAAAATCGATAGGATAATATACATGTAGTAAAATCAGCAGATCTATGCATTTAAACTTTTAGGGCCCATTTAGCCTTTTATGTTGTGGTAATGCCTTTTAAGGCAACACGTTGAAGAGAGTTACTAAAATTGGTGCACACAGAATCTGGTGCAGCTGAGGATAGTAGCCAATCAGTTTCCAGGTTTTATTGTCAAAGCTTAAAGGGGTTGTAAAGGTACATGTTTTTTCACCTTAATGCATTCTATGCATTAAGGTGAAAAAACATCTGAGCATTAGCGCCCCCCGGGACAAATAGAGAGCAAGGAAATTGCCGCTCTATGCAGGTCTAATTGGCTGTAGTCTTCCTCTCAGGAACCAAGGGTGCCAGCAATGCACGTAGCAATCAGAACAAAGAAATGTATTGGACAGCCGCACTCCAAACCAACGTAGCTTTATTCAGTAAAAAATGAAAAATATGCACTACAAGCCACAGCAACGGAAACCAGGACAGCTGACGTGTTTCACACTAACTTAGTGTTTACTCATAGTTTACTTACCTGACCCCTCAAAAGTCCCACGCGCTGGCTTCTTGGCCTGGCTTCTGGCTCATTCATTGGTTGATTGAAAGCAGCGCAGTCATTGGCTCGCGCTGCTGTCAATCACATCCAATGACGCGGCACACCGGGGGGCGGGGCCGAGTGATACAGTGAGCGACTATGGCCGACTATGGCCGCCGGCTTTATCACGGGAACTTTCCACCATGCGAGAGAGCTCATGAACGTGGAAAGTTCTTGCGGGGGGGAGCCGAGACAGCTGCTGAGGGGCTCCAGAAAACCAGGATCGGGGGCCACTGTGTGCAAAACGAGCTGCACAGTGGAGGTAAGTATAACATGTTTGTTATTTTACAAAAAAATAATGTTTCCTTTAGTGTTCCTTTAAAGTGTTACTAAACCCCAGCCCTGCATTCACTATATCTGGTCTCCCACTGTACACAGAACATGGAAATGCAATTATTTTAGTAAATATAAACTGCTAAATGCCTTTTCTCATCAACAGTAAATAGCAGTTGTATGAATTCTATCAGTGTCTGACCGCAGTCTGGTTAAAGCTTGTAGGAGGAGTTTTCATTCTACTCTGACTGTCCTATGAGGCTGCAGGACCCCGACCCTCTGTCAGGAAAGTGCTGATTTGGCCCTGTGCTGATCACACTCACCCTCCTAAGAAAAAAAAAAACTCTCTAGCAATAGACACCAAACTGAGTGCCTCGAAGGCTCTGTTCTATCGGGAGATGGATTTGGGGACAGTGGAAAAAGGGGAGGATCAGAGAAGACAGGCTCAAACAGCCTTTTTACATAATGCAGAGGATTGACTCCTTCGGCTCCACAGTGAGTATAACAAGAATGCTTCACTGCATATACAGACTGATTTTACTGTTGTGGATTTAGTAACACTTTAATTGAACAAACTGAAGTGCACCAGTTTCAGAAAATCTCCCCCATTGGCACCATATTCATTTCAACGGGGTGCCTTACTGCAAGACAGGTTAATGTGTGACATGGCATGCTTTATTTATAAGAAAACAAGGACACAGGGTGCACCAGCCTTGCGCATTACCTTGCGCATTACCATTGTAATACATTTCTACGTTACAAAGGTAATGCGCAAGGCTGTTGGGCCCTCTGTCCTTGTTTTCTTTTAGAGTTATTCGTGGGTTCCCCCTGACCTGTTGAGAGTGGCAGCACAGCCGATGCAGTGGCGTGATTTGTGAAGAATTCCCTCTTCTTCAATTTTACCCTACGACAATCTTTTGAGCGCAGGAGCATTTGTTTCTTTTTGTATTGAATAGCATCCTTTATGTCAGGGGCATTAGAAGTAAATTGGTCCTTACTAAACTGAAAAAATGGTGTCTAATCAACATGTAATATGCAGTACTGGAAGAACCGCATACTTTTGTGATTTAACATGTTGGTGCCATCCTAAATTAAGAGGTAACTATTATAATAATATGATAAAGAATTTTAGTGCATCTTTTACAGTTAGTTTTATCAGATTTGGTAAATACTTTCCTCTGCAAAATAATGCACACCGGACAGGCAGGAGCAGAACGCAACATAAAAACACAACAGGCGATCCGTGTGCGGCAGTGCTTGGAAAAAAAGAATATAAGTGAAATAAAATGAAACAATGCAGTCAGATGGGATCCTGCACCAAATGTTATTATTCATGCATAATGCAATATGTCAATATATAAATTTGAGGTCACAGGCACTATGTTTACAAACCTTTGTAACATACAGTCAGTCTACCCTCTGTTATCCTTATTATATATTCCACATTGATTTGTAAATGTCTTTATGTTTGTGTGTTTGGTGTGCTGTCTTGTCTCTTCTCTTTGATAGTATTAAACAAGACAGCTGTGTCATGTGCTAGAGGTCTACTGCCTGGAGACATTATGAAAATTCAGTTTAACCACTTGCCTCCTATGTTTGCAGGTCAAAGAACATTACTCCGTTCCTGATTACTAATCCAACAACACATCTTCAATGGATGATAAGTAAGTATCATTTGCTCCCTTAGTACTTGAAAGGAGAAGATGAGAATAGATGGGACTATTACGTACTCCTGGACACTTGATTTGTCAATAGCAGTTGTGATTGTCTGTTTTAATAAAATTTATTATATAGTTATTTTATAAATAACAGCTGTTTAATGCCTTAAAATGTTTGCTGTCCATATAATAACACGACATTGTGAAAACTCTTTTTTACATTTTGAAAATGCACGGGGGTACTCTGGTTGACTTTGTTGCAAGGCGCTGAGGGCAAAAACCATGTATAACCATTTTAATGCTACCATAATAGTTTCACACTTTACTCATATTGTTACACCTTCTACTAGGAATTAGTGATCCCTTGTTACAATGTATGCAAATTTTCAATTTTGTTTGATAACAGTAAAATAAATTACTATTATTTTGAATTTTCATGTGCAAATACTTAAAACGGAGTTCCAGACATTTTTTTCACTTGCCCCCGCCCCCACATTTGTGATCATTTTTATTTTTTGCCGAAATTTAAATACCTTCTATGTATTACAAAAGTCCTGTTGGAGAGTATGAGACTTTCAGGGTGCTATTAATTGGTCAGAATACGACAATTATAGTAAAAAATATATTTTTATCATACATACAAAAAAAAGAGAAAATATGAAATAAAACAGTTTCTCCATACAAATGTTCCACACTTATCGTTCTACATGTTTCGCCATGTGACTTCCTCAGGAACAAACGTGAACGCCCCTCATGCTTACCTCAGCCCATCTCTATCCAGCAACGTGCATAAGTGCCTTGGGCGGCCTTGGACTCTCCCTCCTGATTGGCTGAGACACAGAAGTGGCGCCATTGTCTCCCACTGCTGCCAATCAAACTCAGTTAGTCAATCAGGAGCAAGAGGGGGCAGGGCCAAACTGTGTCTTTGTGTCTGAATGAACACACTGAGCTGCGGCTTCGCTCGGGTGCCTCCATAGCAAGCTGTTGGCTGTGGGGGCACTCGACAGGGGCCAGGAGCTCCAGCGAGGGACCCGAGAAGAGGAGGCTCTGGGCTGCTCTGTGAAAAACCACTGCACAGAGCAGGTAAGTTTAACATGTCTGTTATTTTTAAAGAAAAAAAATGAGACTTTAAATATAACTTTAATCCTCCACTTCCGATGTACCTCGAGGTATGTCATGTCCGCCCGCCCATTGGCTCCTGGGATATGAGTGTCATCAATTCCAGAAGTCAATGGGCATCCGCCGTTGTAGCATCGCGCTGCGCTTTCTACCAGTGGCAGCCCATCCATTAGGGGCACACGGGCGCCACCCCCCTACCCATGCATCCGGCCCCCTGATCTACATACAGAGCGCCAGACTATGGATTCCAATGGGGGTGTTTTTTAGAAGCACATGATTAGAGCCATAGAATCTAATAGGCATCAAAAAAGGGTGGGGGAATTGTGTGACAATAGCGAATGAATATTCACAATTTTCACACTAAATCTCCTCCCCGCCAATCAGGAACCGTTTCCAGATTGTCCAAAATATCAGGCAATCCTATTGGATGCCTAGGGCCTCGGAGGAGGAGAGGAGACACATGCCGAAAGCCACCGTGCTGAAGATGAGGACACCTGTTACGTAGATCGGGTTTGCTGTGTTGGAGCAGAGGACACCAGAGCTGCTGCCACCCACCACCTAGATGGGGTAAGTGCCGGACCGACCGGCAGACAGCATGCGGGGGGGGGGGGAGTAGTGCCACCGCCACCGCTGGTCGCCCCGGGGGGGTGGGTGTTTTCCACGCCCCCCCCCCAAAAAAAATACACCAGCTGTCACTGCTCTCTAATATATGTGCATGCTCGAGATCGGAAGGGGCATGCTTGCTAGCCAGCAGCTCCGTATCCTGGAAGGAGGAACAAGTGGGCTTCAAATGCTGACACTAAAGAAGAGAGCGTGCTCGCTGGGGACCACAAAGTAAGTTTATTTGAAAAGAACATGATTTATGATACCTTCATTTAATACACATACCATTATCAATAGCATTAGCTGCGATCATTATGGGGGTTACTTAAAAACAAAAACAAATAAAAAACACGCTGGAACTTGGCTTTAAAACAATGCGCACTGCATTTTGAATGGATGGCACACTCGAATGTGCCATACCTCAGAGTGCTGTGTCGTGATTGTGACTCCTGTGCAGGGCCGGGACAAGGGATGGGGAGGAGGCGTGGCTGCCCTAGGCACTGTGGTATCATGTGAGGTTGGGGGGCAACACAAGGAGATTGGGGGGAGAGGATTTTTGTTGGAAGGAAGAATTTGGGGGTGGCAGGGGGTAAGTATTGTTCTAGGAGGGGAATTTGGGGGGGGAGTGCTAAGAGTGGTGATTTAGGGGGATTTGTGTTGCAATGGGGGAAGAAGATTTGTGCTAGGAGGAAGGATTTTAAGTGGGGGGGGGGGGGGGAGAGAAGATGTGTACTAGGAGGGAACATTTTAGTGGTAGAGGATTTTTGCTAGGAGGGCAGAATTTTTTATTTTTTTGGGGGAAAGCATTTGAACTGGTGGGATTTGGGGGATGCAGGGGGGGGGGGGCAAAGATTTGTGCTGAGAGGGGGTATTTCAGCAGGGGGTGGATTTGTACTGGGAGGATTTATGCTTAGGTGGTAAGCATGAAGATTAGTGCTCATGTTTTTATGAGGGGATTTTTGCTGACACATAGGGGTTGATTTACTAAAGCCCAATAGACTGTGCACTTTGCAAGTGCAGTTGCTCCAAAGCTTAGTAAATGAAATAAAGCTTCACTTTGAAACAAATAGCCAATCACGTGCAAGGAAAATTAAAAAAAAAACTAGGGTATTGCAGGATGCCACAAGGGAAGCCTGATCCAAGGATTAGCATTCCTGCATGTGCTCTCACTACATAACAAATCTATATTCTGACATATACTGTGGCATTGCAAATATATAATACATGTGCACACACTGGTGTAACTATTTTCCTATTAATAAAAGACAATCTGAATTTTATATTTTTGTCTATATTACACCGAGAAATGTAGGTAATTTCTGACATTACATTGTCTGTCTATGGCAACTGGTAAAACTAGAATACAAATCAGACAATACATTTTGCAAATGGTGCGTGGAAGCAGTTTAGTCTTTTACAATGATCTACAGCCTCATAAAAGTCCAGAAGGAGAATAGGCTCAGGTGACAGAGGCTGTATTTATGAAATTATTACTTTTATAAAGATAGAAGCTTTCGGGCTATGCAATATTTAAAGCAAAACTGCAGCTAACATTTAAGTCTGCAAAAGACTTAAAGCTGAGCCCCAGGCAAAAAGCTAAATAAAAAGCTGAAATATACATACAGTATGTGAAATTTTTTATGTGTCAAAAGATTTTCCAGGAAGTCTTGAGATTCAGGCACACCTTTCAGACAGCACAGCTAGGATCTGCACTCCCTGACATCTCTTGGCAGACTACACTGAAGTTGAGCAATAATGAAGGAGTAGCAGCATACTGGGTCCTCTCACTTCCAATCTGCAGGGATTTAATTAAACACATAGATACACGTTCTTATGAAAGTGAAATTGCACTTTAAATTATACGCACTTGTTTTAATAAAAAGTTGCCCAGCCCCTTGTTTTTAGCCCCTTCAACCCAAAGATCTGGCCAAGCAGGTGTATATGTGGCCCCCATCAGGTGCCTAGTTTAAAGCTACAATCTGGTAAAGATAAAAAATACGACCTTTTGAAAATAAAAAAATAATAAAATATATTTTCCAATTTAAAACCCAACTAATGCACAATGGAGATTTGGCAAGCTGGTCCACCCTGCATCTGAGATCTGTGTGCAGGGCATACTAGGTAGGAGGGGGTGGGAAACATATAGACTGTTTTTCAATACTGACAGTAGTTAAAACCCAAACTGGGCAAATAAAAAATGATCTCTTGCAGTGGTACTGCGTTGACACTGCAAAAGCTAATAGCTTCTTTTGCATAGGGGAGAAGAGAAACAGTTTTACTTACCTAATCCTTCACTCCCCTGGGAGGCAGTGCTCCCCAATGTTATGGTGGTGGACTGTCCCTCTGCATACTCATGTCCAGGGCAGGTCTATGAACTCTGTTTTGGTCTTGAGGACATCAGGACTCTATACCATTGGAATAAGGCATGCAAACGTTGCAAGGACCATGCCATGGAGGAGCAGAGAATTGGTTAGGTAAATATCCTTTTATTGTTCCCCTAGACATAAATGAGCAATTAAACCTTGCAGCAGGGGCGGTCTGTCCATTAGGGGCGCCCGGGCGCTGCCCCACCTATCCACGCCACCCCCTATATGCAGTGGATAGATTCATGCATAGCCCCCATTCATGTGTCCGGCCCCTTTCGGGTCACATGGCATATGAATTAGAGCGGCCAGTCTTTTTTTTGAAGAACCTGATTAGAGCCATAGGCTCTAATAGGCTTCAAAATAGGGTAGACTCAGGACACAGAGCATTGCGTCTGAAGCCTACCCAGGTGTGTTGCAACAGCGAATGAAAATTTGCTGTTGCAACACTGATCCTCCTCCCGGTCAATCAGGAAGCAGATATAAAACTTGTTTCCCGATTGGCCAAAACGTCAGGCCAATTGGATGCCTAGCGCCAGGAGGAGGAGAGAGGAGACACCACAGAAGCTGCTCCTGGAGAGGACACCGGAGAAGCTTTCCCCGAGCCCGCCACGCTCTCACCGCCCCACATCCAGGGTAAGGACAGCGAGTGGTGGTGGTGGGAGGGCTGTGTTAGTGCCGCGGTGGGGGGGTGTAGTGCCGCTCCACCGGTGGCCCGGGGGGGAGTTGTTTGCCGCCCCCCCCAAAAAAAACACCAGACGCCACTGCCTTGCAGTGCAGGCACAGACCCACTGCAAGGAATAATTTTTCATATCTGTTCAGAATTGGGCTTTACCTATTGCCAGTATTGAAAAATATTTGTATCTATATGCTTCCACACCCCCTCCTACCTAGTATGCCTTGCACACAAATATCAGATGCAGGGTGGATGAACTTGCCAACTCTCCACAGTACCAGACAGTGTTTACATCTATTTTTCTGCTTGCTACCTATTCATCTTTACAGAAATTGTAGTCATACCTGCACACAGTGCAGCACAAGGTCCAAGTGGAACTTGTACTTGCACTTTACCTCTTTGCTCTGGAGAAAATATGAATGAGTCTAGAGACGTTCAAGTAGTCAGAGCAGCGTAAGGTGGAGACAACAATACTTAGGCCCCTTTCACACGGGACGGATCAGTCATGATCCGCCCCGTGAACCTCCGCTTGCTCAGCGGGGATCACTCCGTTGATCCCCGCTGAGGCGGCGGATGACTGGGCGGTCCCTGCACACTGTGCAGGGACCGCCCTGTCAGATCTCCGCTCTCCCCTATGGGGGATCGGATGAACACGGACCGTCTGTCCGTGTTCATCCGATCCGCAGACGGATAGAAAAATAGAAATTTTTCTATCCTGAAAAACGGAGCATAGCGGACACGGGTGAGATCGGGTGTCAGCGGATGTTCATCCGCTGACATCCGCTATCCCGTAGGGATTAGTGTTGAGCGAACCCGAACTGTAAAGTTCGGGTCCGTACCGAACTTTAGGTTTTTCCCGAACCCGGACTTTGTGCAAAAGTCCGGGTTCGGGTTTGGGTTCGGCAATCTAATTACGCATTTAGAAATGCTTCAGGGGCCAGCCAATCACCTTTTGATTAGCTGGTGTGCCCTTAGAGGCCATCATAGCCATGCCTACTAATGGCATGGCTGTGATTGGTCAGTGCAATATGTGACCCAGCTTCTATATAAGCTAGAGGCACACAGCACACACGTCACTCTGCTTCAGAATAGATAGGGAGAGGATCTAGTCTGCTGCTGCTGCTTTTAGGGAGAGAAAAATACATGAGGTAGTCCTGATTCTGCAATCTGAGGGAAAAGATAGAGAGATAGTGTAGTGTAGGGCCAGGTTCCTGTGTTGGTGCTTTCAGGGAGAGAGAATATTATATAGGAGTCCAGATTCAGAGATTAAAATCAGCGATCTGCATAGGTTTACCTGTTTGTGTTGCAGTGCAGTCTTTTTACACCGCCATGAGCCCAGTGTCAGAGAAAATCTAACTTTTAGGGGAAAAAAAAAAAAGGCACTTTATTGTGCTCTTTTCCAAAAGACCCATAGGGCAAAAAAAATAAAAAATTTGCATTTTATTTTGCTCGTGCAAAAAAAGACCCGTTTAGGGCAAAAAAATAATATAAAAAAATTTGCACTTTAATGTACGCTTGCAAAAAGAGCCATTCAGGGCACAAAAAATAGTTTGCAGTGTGTTATACATATTTGGAGGTGTGTGAAATAAACAATTTCTAAATAGTTTTCTTCTACTGTGCTATACTAAAAAAACAACATTTTTTTTGAATAGCATTTTCTGCAGTTCTGTAGCTGTGCGATTCAGCGGTTACGTACTGTGGGTGTGTTCTGCTCTTCGAAAAAACGCCTTTTAGGGGCACAAAAAATAGTTTGCAGTGTGTTATACATATTTGGAGGTGTGTGAAATAAACAATTTCTAAATAGTTTTCTTCTACTGTGCTATACTAAAAAAACAAAATTTTTTTTGAATAGCATTTTCTGCAGTTCTGTAGCTGTGCGATTCAGCGGTTACGTACTGTGGGTGTGTTCTGCTCTTCGAAAAAACGCCTTTTAGGGGCACAAAAAATAGTTTGCAGTGTGTTATACATATTTGGAGGTGTGTGAAATAAACAATTTCTAAATAGTTTTCTTCTACTGTGCTATACTAAAAAAACAAAATTTTTTTTGAATAGCATTTTCTGCAGTTCTGTAGCTGTGCGATTCAGCGGTTACGTACTGTGGGTGTGTTCTGCTCTTCCAAAAAACGCCTTTTAGGGGCACAAAAAATAGTTTGCAGTGTGTTATACATATTTGGAGGTGTGTGAAATAAACAATTTCTGAATAGTTTTCTTCTACTGTGCTATACTAAAAAAACAACATTTTTTTTGAATAGCATTTCCTGCAGTTCTCTAGCTGTGCGATTCAGCGGTTACGTACTGTGGGTGTGTTCTGCTCTTTGAAAAAACGCCTTTTAGGGGCACAAAAAATAGTTTGCAGTGTGTTATACATATTTGGAGGTGTGTGAAATAAACAATTTCTAAATAGTTTTCTTCTACTGTGCTATACTAAAAAAACACATTTTTTTTTAATAGCATTTTCTGCAGTTCTGTAGCTGTGCGATTCAGCGGTTACGTACTGTGGGTGTGTTCTGCTCTTCGAAAAAACGCCTTTTAGGGGCACAAAAAATAGTTTGCAGTGTGTTATACATATTTGGAGGTGTGTGAAATAAACAATTTCTAAATAGTTTTCTTCTACTGTGCTATACTAAAAAAACAACATTTTTTTTTGAATAGCATTTCCTGCAGTTCTGTAGCTGTGCGATTCAGCGGTTACGTACTGTGGGTGTGTTCTGCTCTTCGAAAAAACGCCTTTTAGGGGCATAAAAAATAGTTTGCAGTGTGTTATACATATTTGGAGGTGTGTGAAATAAACAATTTCTAAATAGTTTTCTTCTACTGTGCTATACTAAAAAAACAATTTTTTTTTGAATAGCATTTTCTGCAGTTCTGTAGCTGTGCGATTCAGCGGTTACGTACTGTGGGTGTGTTCTGCTCTTCGAAAAAACGCCTTTTAGGGGCACAAAAAATAGTTTGCAGTGTGTTATACATATTTGGAGGTGTGTGAAATAAACAATTTCTAAATAGTTTTCTTCTACTGTGCTATACTAAAAAAACAACATTTTTTTTGAATAGCATTTTCTGCAGTTCTGTAGCTGTGCGATTCAGCGGTTACGTACTGTGGGTGTGTTCTGCTCTTCCAAAAACACCCATTTAGGGCAACATCCTAAATTTGGAAAATATGAGGAGAAGGTCAAAGGGACGTGGTGGCCCCGGTCGTGGTGCTGCTGGTGGAGCTCCTGTTGCAGGGAGAGGACGTGGTGGATCTGTGCCAGATACACGCACAAGTGAAACACCTTCCTCAGGTGCGAGTAGGCGACCGAGCCTGCGGCGGTATTTTGTCGCGCCTAATGAGGCTGTACGAATGTTTAGGCCAGGACAAGTACAGGCGATAGTAGATTGGGTTGCTGACAGTGCCTCGGGTTCCTTCACATTGTCTCCCACCCACTCTTCTGATGAAAGATCAGAGTTGGCACCTGAAACCCATGTCCATCAGTCTTTCACCTCACCCCCTTGCAAATCAGCCAAGCAGTCTGAGCCCCAAATCATGCAGCAGTCTCTTCTGCTTTTCGATGACTCTGTTAGCAGGGTTTCCCAGGGCCATCCACCTAGCCCTGCCCCAGAAGTGGAAGAGATTGAGTGCACCGATGCCCAACCACTTATGTTTCATGATGAGTACATGGGAGGACCATCGCAGTACGTCTCGGATGATGACGAAACACAGGTGCCAACTGCTGCTGCTTTCGCAATTGTGCAGACAGACAAGGAGGGCAGGGGTGAAGACTGGGTGGAAGATGATGTGGAGGACGATGAGGTCCTCGACCCCACATGGAATGAACGTTATGCAGGTGACCAGTGTAGTTTGGAGGAAGAGGCGGTGGTCGCACAGAGCCACCAGCACAGCAGAAGAGGGAGCAGGGTGCAAAAGCGGAGCGTCCGTCCGCTAGACAGTATGTCTGCTACTGCCCAACGCAGCAAGGGACCGAGCACACCAAAGCCAGGTCCAAGGAGTTCCCTAGCGTGGCAGTTCTTCACACAATGTGCTGATGACAAGACACGAGTGGTTTGCAGGCTGTGCAATCAGAGGCTGAAGCGAGGCATAAACGTTCTCAACCTGAGCACAACCTGCATGACCAGGCATCTAAGTGCAAAGCACGAGCTGCAGTGGAGTAGACACCTCAAAAACCAAGAAAGGTCTCTGGCTCCTCCTGCTTCCTCTTCTGCTGCAGTCTTGGCCTCTTCATCCACCTTTGTAGTGACAGTGGCACCTGCCACCCCGCAAACAGAGGATCTGCCAGCAACACTACCACCTGGATCACCGACCATCTCCACAATGTCCCATGGAAGCGTTCAGCTCTCTATCTCCCAAACATTGGAGCGGAAGAGGAAGTACCCCCCTAGCCACCCACGATCCCTGGCCCTGAATGCCAGCATTTCAAAACTCCTGGCCTTTGAAATGCTGTCATTCCGTATGGTGGAGACACAGAGTTTTAAAAGCCTGATGGCATTGGCTGTCCCACAGTAGGTCGTGCCCAGCCGCCACTATTTTTCCAGGCGAGCCATCCCTTCCCTGTACAACCAAGTGGGGGACAAAATCAGGTGTGCACTGCGCAACGCCATCTGTGGCAAGGTCCACCTAACTACGGATGCGTGGACCAGTAAGCACAGTCAGGGACGTTATATCTCCCTAACAGCACACTGGGTAAATGCAGTGGCGGCTGGGCCTGAGGCAGATAGCAGTTTGGCGCATGTCCTTCCACCACCGAGGATTGCAGGGCGCTTCAGTTTGCCTCCTGTTGCTAACTCCTCCTACTCCGCTACCTCATCCTCTACCGCCTCCTCATCCGGTCAGCGTAACACCTTCACCACCAACTTCAGCACAGCCAGGGGTAAACGACAGCAGGCAGTTTTAAAACTTTCCTGTTTGGGGGAAAAACCCCACACCACGCAGGAGTTGTGGAGGGACATGGAACAACAGACCAATGAGTGGTTGCTGTCAGTGAGCCTCAAGTCCGGCCTGGTGGTGTGCGATAATGGGCGAAATCTCGTAGCAGCTCTGGGCCTAGCCGGTTTGACGCACATCCCTTGCCTGGCGCATGTGCTGAACTTGGTGGTCCAGAGGTTCCTTAAAAATTACCCCAATATGCCAGAGCTGCTGCAGAAAGTGCGGGCTGTGTGTGCGCACTTTCGGCGTTCTCACCCTGCTGCTGCTCGCCTGTCAGCGCTGCAGCGTAACTTCGGCCTTCCCGCTCACCGCCTCATATGTGACATGCCCACAAGGTGGAACTCCACCTTGCACATGCTGGCCAGACTGTGCGAGCAGCAGCAGGCGATAGTGGAGTTTCAGCTGCAGCAATCACGCGTGAGTCGCTCTGCGGAACAGCACCACTTCACCACCAATAACTGGGCCTCCATGCGAGACCTGTGTGCCTTGTTGCGCTGTTTCGAGTACTCCACCAACATGTCCAGTGCCAATGACGCCGTTCTTAGCGTTACTATCCCAGTTCTATGCCTCCTTAAAAAACGCTTCGGGCGATGATGGAAGAGGATGTGGCACAGGAGGATGAGGAGGAGGAGGAGGAAGCGGGATCATTTCAAAGGCTTTCAGGGCAGTCTTTCACAAGTGGCAATGAGGGTGGGTTCCTGCACCAACAAACGGCAGGTACACAATTGTCCGGCAGAAAGGGCACAGTTCTGGAGGATGACGAGGTGGAGGAGGAGATGGTGGAGGAGGAGGAGGAGGAGCCATTTTCACAGCAGGGTGGCACCCAGACCAGCTCGTGGCCATCACTGGTGCGTGGCTGGGGGTATACAGAGGACACAGACGATACACCTCCCACAGAGGACAGCTTTTCTTTGCCTCTGGGCAGCCTGGCACACATGAGCGATTACATGCTGCAGTGTTTCCGCAATGACCGCCGAGTTGCCCACATTTTAACTGGTGCTGATTACTGGGTGGCCACCCTGCTGGATCCCCGTTACAAGGACAACGTACCGTCCTTAATTCCCTCACTGGAGCGGGATCGTAAGATGCGCGAGTACCAGCGCACGCTGGTAGACGCGCTGCTGGTGGCATTCCCACCTGACAGCGGGCGTACGGTGGAAGCACAAGGCGAAGGCAGAGGAGGAGGAAGAGGTCGCCAACGCAGCCGGGGCACCGGCAGCACCTCAGAAGGCAGGGTTAGCATGGCTGAAATGTGGAAAAGCTTTGTCAGCACGCCACAACAAACAGCACCACCAGCTGAGATGGAACGTCTTAGCAGGAGGCAGCATTTCACCAACATGGTTGAGCAGTATGTGTCCACAGGCCTACACGTACTGGATGACGGGTCTGCCCCCTTTAACTTCTGGGTCTCCAAATTGGGCACATGGCCTGAGCTTGCCCTTTATGCCTTGGAGGTGCTGCCCTGCCCTGCAGCCAGTGTATTATCTGAATGTGTATTTAGCACGGCAGGGGGCGTTATCACAGACAAGCGCAGCCGCCTGTCCAGAGCCAATGTGGACAAGCTCACGTTCATTAAAATGAACCAGGCATGGATCCCACAGGACTTGTCCGTACCTTGTGCAGAATAGACATGTATACCGGTGCTGTGACAAAAACTGTCCGGCCATCGGATTGTGTCCGGCCCATACTGCGAAGGCGCAGCACTTGCGCAGTACAGAGGACAAGGAGATTCACAAAATCTCCGAAGATGAACGGCGCCTGCGTTGTGAGTGCAGGTTCAAGCCCCACCATCCAAGTGGACATACGGTAGCACATAGTAACAGGGCCCCTCATGGGCTCGGTTCGATCGCCACGCTTCGGGCACGGCCTCACTTGGCTCGGCTTGAACCACGGATGGTGTGGCCTTCACCTGAACTCACCACGCAGGCGCCGTTCGTCTTGGGAGATTTTCGAAATCCCCTTGTCCTACATACTGAGCAAGCACAGTACAGGGTGGACACTATTTGACGGGGGACAGAATTCGACACATCACCGGCCTTACCCAGCCATTGTTGTATTTTTGAACCAGTGTTGGCTATCTCGTCCTCCTCCACCGCCGCTTCCACCTACACAGCCACATCCACCGCCACCTCAACCTCCTACTCCATATGGACCTCGTCCTCCTAGGTCAAGATTATTATTTTTTATTTTTATTTTTTTTATGTTATTTTAAGTTATTTCCCTATCCACATTTGTTTGCAGAGCACTTGCCATGCTCTTAACAACATGTTGCTGCCATTTGCAGCCCTCTAGCCCTTTCCATTACTTTTTTAGAGCCTTTTTAGTCCTTAGAAGTCCGGGTCCCCATTGACTTCAATGGGGTTCGGGTTCGGGTCCGGGTTCGGGTTAAAGTTCGGTCCCGAACCCGAACTTTTTTCCGAAGTTCGGCCGAACCCGTCGAACCCGAACATCCAGGTGTCCGCTCAACTCTAGTAGGGACACAGGTATGTCCGATTTTCTTCCGAAAACAGATGGGTGAAAAACGGACATACGGTCCGCCCTTGTGAAAGGGGCCTTACTCTACAAAAACCAGGAAAAAAGCTTGTATCCCTTAATTCAGTATTTGGCGGAATCACCAGCCACAGGTTTCTGTCCATTCATTAGACAAAATTGCCTAAACCTGCTTAGATCAGATGGAGTATATTAGTGAACAACAATTATGAAGTTTTGCCATAGTTTCTAAGCGAATGGAAGCCTTGGTTTTGACTGCGGCATTCCCAGACATAGCAAACATCTAACCACTTCAAAGAATTAGCTTTAGTTGAGTGTTGACATTTGTCCTGCTAGAAGATGAACCCCAGTCGCATTTCCCTTGCAGACAAACAAGGTTTCCTCTAGAATTGTCTTGTATTTAGCTCCAAAAAAAATCAAATCAACCCTGCCCAGTTTCTCAGTTCTGGCTGATGGAAGGCACCCTGTCTATCCATGGAAATGAAGTGTTAGCTTTATGCCATGTGTAGTGTTCTGGCGCTGAGGCCAAAAGTTTTAGTGTTGGTCTCCGTGTACCAGAGAACCTATTCCCATTTATTTGTTGTCTCCACATGACTCCTGGAAAACTCAAATGAGGAGATCATAATATTCTTTTCAGCCATGGCTTTTTTTTGTCACTTTCTTCAAAGCCAAGCTATGTCCTGTGGATGGTTTCTCCCATCTCAGCAGCTCCTTTATAATTATTTATCACTAGTTTATTGGTTGCTTCCTTGCCTCATGTTCTCCTTACACAGTCTATCACTTTGGTGGAAGGCCTTCTTCAGGCACTGTGCCATATACTTTACAATTTTAATAACGGATTTAATAGTGCTCCAGGAGATGTATAAAGATACTTTTTATTAAAGCACATCCTTCATTGGTGCTTCATTAGAACTTATTTTGGACTTGTTTTGTGAGCTCCTGATGGTTGTTTGGATATGTTTTCCAACAAATTTTGGAGCCTTCCAGAAAAAGGCATATTTATTTTAGAATTTTGCGGCACTTTTGTTTTGCACACAAGTGGATTCTTCTCAACTAATTCTGGTATATATCAGAGCAGTGGTCTCCAACTGCAGCCCTTTGCTTGCCTTTCTCCAGCCCTTGGGCCACTTTTCCTACCTCTGATATTAACAATGGGACATAAGTCCCTCCAATGACACCAACAATGGGGCACTATTCCTCCCACTGATACCAACAATGAGGCACTATTCCTCTCACTGACATCAATGATGGGACACTATTCCTTCCACTGACATGATTGATGGGGCACTATTCCTTCCACTGACATGATTGATGGGGCACTATTCCTTCCACTGACATGATTGATGGGGCACTATTCCTTCCACTGACATGATTGATGGGGCACTATTCCTTCCACTGACATGATTGATGGGGCACTATTCCTTCCACTGACACCAACGATGGGGCAATATTTCTCCCACTGGCACTAATGATTGAGCACTATTCCTCCCACTGACAGCAACAATGGGACACCATTTTTCTAATATGAAAAAAAGAGCATTGTTCACTTAACCTGACGTCAGGGCATTTTCAACTTCTGCAGCCTCAGTCTGGCCCCTCTGAAGTCTAAAGGACAGTTAACTGGCCCTTTGTTTAGAAAATTAGGAGATCCCTGCACCAGAGTAGGGATGAGCCGAACACCTCCGGGTTCGGTTCGCACCAGAACCTGCAAACAGACCGAAAATTTGCACGAACGTTAGAACCCTTTTAAATACAATGGATGCGAATGTTTGAAATCTAAAGTGCTAATTGTAACGACTAATATGCATGTTATTGTCCTAAAAAGGGTTTAGGAACCCGGGTTCTGCCCCAGTGGACATGTATCAATGCAAAACGAAGTTTTAAAAATGGCAGTTTTTCGGCAGCAGTCATTTTAATGATGCATAAAGTGAAATAAAAAAGTCAAATATTCCTTTAAATATCGTACCTGGGGGGTGTCTAAAGTATGCCTGTGAAGTGCCACGTGTTTCCCGTGTTTAGAACTGTCCCTGCATAAAATGACATTTCTAAAGGAAAAAAAGCCATTTAAAATTGCTTGCGGCTTTAATGTCATGTCTGGTCCCGGTAATATGGATGAAAATCTTTGAGAAAAATGTCATGGGTACCCCCCACCCCACTACCATCCCCTTTGGGTCTTGTATGGATATAAAGGGGAACCCCGCACCCAAAATTAAAAAAAGGCCCTATATACTCTGAACAGCAGTATACAGGCGGTGCAAACAAGACAGTGACTGTAGGTTTGTTCTTAAGTAGAATCTGTTTGTAATTTTGAACACGTACATTGTTTAAGTGTAGCTCCAGCCCAAAAATCTATTTTTAAGCTTTTTGGAAAACATAGGGAAGGGTTATCACCCCTGTAACATTTCTTTTGCTGTCTGTGCCCCTGTTCAGAACATTTCACCTCACTTTCCATCCCAATGACAACTGTTTTTGAAAAGTGGGGTTTTTATTGAAACAAGGATTGGTGATAAAGCATCAGTAGAGAAGAGACACCTTTTTTCCATATTAACCCTTACAGGAGAGAATTTCCCTTCCTAGGGGTAGATTTCCTCTCACTTCCTGTTGTCTCCTTCCGTTTGCAAGTAGGAGTCGTTTGTAAGTTGGATGTTTGAAAGTAGGGGCCTGCCGTATATACTCTGCAGAAATTGGCCCCTTAGGTGTTGGTGTTGGCACAACACTGTAAGCACTCACAGTTACTCTTGGTGGGCGCTGGAACGCCCTGCTGTCAACTATTATATCAAGAATTGTAATTACATGCCCCTGTAGAACAGGGGCTGAAAAATTGGGCCTTAGCCACTGGTGGCGGCACCCAGAAACAAAAATGTTTTTCCAAGATATCATCATGAATCGGATCATTAAGGAGGAGGATAGTCAGTCAACATAACAGGACAGTCACTCAGCATCAGCATCAGTCTTGAAGGGACGTGAAATTTGAAAATAAATGATTCTGTTATATCAGCTTCAGGTGCTTGGTAGCTGGTGGTGATCCAAGACTGGTTCATCTTTATGAAGGTCAGTCGATCAACCGAGTCGGTGGACAGGCGCACCCTGTGATCCGTGACAAATCCTCCAGCAGCACCGAATGTGCGTTCCGAAAGAACGCTGGATGCAGGACAGGCCAGTAGCTCAATTGCATACTGTGCAAGCTCTGGCCAGTGATCCATCCTCAAGACCCAGTAAGCCAGAGGATTTTCGGTGGGAAAGGTGTCCAAATCTGACCTTGCCTCTAGGTATTCCTGCACCATGTATATCAGACGCTGGCGATGGTTGCTGGAACCGATCATACCTTGGGGCTGCGGACTAAAGAATTGTCTGAACGCATCGGTCAGACGGCCACCTTCCCCACCACTCCTTCTTTGACTGACCGAAGCCTCAGCAACTCGTTGTCCAGGACCAGGAGTTTGTAACCTCCCTTTCTGCAAGGCCTCCCGGTGTTGTCTCATCCTCTGCTCCCTCTGCGATGGTAAGATAAGGTCCGCAACCTTAGCCTTGTACCGTGGATCAAGGAGAGTAGCCAGCCAGTAATGGTCCCTCTCCTTGATCCGAAGAATACGAGGATCCTTTCCGCAGACTCTGCAGGATCAGGGAGGCCATGCAGCGTAGGTTAGCTGAGGCATTCGGTCCAGAGTCCTCTGGGTCACTAAGGACGACATGATCCGCAGCCACCTCCTCCCAGCCACGTACAAGTCTACGTGTTTCTTGGGACTGTAAATCATCCCTAAAGGACTGCTGCTGTTG
This sequence comes from Rana muscosa, assembly GCA_029206835.1. Taxonomy (NCBI): domain Eukaryota; kingdom Metazoa; phylum Chordata; class Amphibia; order Anura; family Ranidae; genus Rana; species Rana muscosa. Next base: position 714,534,138 of record CM055118.1, read on the forward strand.
ATGCTAAGTGCCAGGCTCCACCTCCATGCTGATACAATCCTCCTCCTCCTCCTCTTCCTGTGGGATGGGTGGGACAGAAGGAACACTGTCTGGGTAAAGGGGGCCTTGAGAGGCAAGGAAGTCCTCCTCTTCTTGCCTCTGTTCTGCCTCAAGTGCCCTGTCCATTATTCCACGCAGCATATGCTCCAACAGGTGGACAAGAGGTACAGTGTCACTGATGCATGCACTGTCACTGCTCACCATCCTCGTGGCCTCCTAAAATGGTGCCAGGACAGTGCATGCATCCCTGATCATGCCCCACTGGCGTGGTGAAAAAAACCTGAGCTCCCCTGACCCTGTCCTGGTGCCGTAGTCGCACAGGTACTCATTGATGGCCCTCTGCACAGCCGCTGCAGCATGGTCAACGTTGAGTTCCACCTGGTGGGCATGTCACATATAAGGCGGTTCTTGGGCAGGTTCAACTCCTTTTGCAGCTCAGCCAGCCGAGCACTGGCATTATATGATCTGCGGAAATGCACACAGACTTTCCTGGCCTGCCTCAGGACATCCTGTAAGCCCGGGTACCTGCCCAAGAACTGCTGCACCACCAGGTTAAGGACGTGAGCCACACAGGGCACATGGGTCAGTTGTCCCTGTCGGAGGGCGGAGAGGAGATTAGTGCCATTGTCGCAAACCACCATTCCTGCCTTAAGCTGGCGTGGCGTAAACCACCTCTCGGCCTGCCCCTGCAGAGCTGACAGAACCTCTGCCCCAGTGTGGATCCTGTCCCCCAAACACACCAGCGCAAGCACAGCATGGCATCTTTTTGCCTACGTACTTGCGTAGCCCCCTGAACGCCTACGGAGCACCGCTGGTTCCGAGGACAAAGCACAGGAAGAGGCCATGGAGGAAGAAGAGGAGGGGGTGGAGGAGAGAGGTGTGTCACAACAACCAGTAGTAGCATTTTGGAGGCGTGGCGGCGGAACAACCTCCAACACTACTTCACCTTGTCCTGCATCCTTCCCAGCTGCCAAAAGAGTGACCCAATGGGCCGTGAAAGAAAGGTAACGTCCCTGTCCATGCCTACTGGACCATGAGTCAGCAGTAATATGCACCTTACCGCTGACTGCCCTGTCCAGCGAGGCATGGACATTGCCTTCCACATGCCGGTAGAGAGCCGGAATCGCCTTCCATGAGAAAAAGTGGCGTTTGGGAACCTGCCACTGAGGAACCGCACATTGCATAAACTCACGGAAGGGGGCCGAGTCTACCAACTGAAAAGGCAGCAGTTGAAGTGCTAGCAATTTAGCCAAGCTAGCATTCAACCGCTGGGCATGTGGATGGCTGGGAGTGAACTTCTTTCGACGGTCCAGCAGCTGGGGCAGGGAAATTTGCCTGCTAGAATCGGACGTCGGTGTACTGCTAGCAGAGTGCCCGCAAGTACTTGGCTGTGACACACCTAATTCTACACCTTCATTCCTCTCAGTGCAGGTTTCAGAGAGGACTGAAGGTATAGTGGGGTTGGAGATCCCAGCTGATGCGGAGCAAGGAGAGGTCCGCTTTGTTCTTTGGTGTGGGTCTTTAAGGTAGGCTTGCCAACGAGCTGCATGGCAGGTCAACATATGTCTGGTCAAGAATGTGGTGCCCAAGCGGCTGATGTTTTGGCCACACGAGATACGCTTGAGACATATGTTGCAAACAGCAGCGGTGTGATCTGATGCACTCGACTCAAAAAAGGCCCACACCAAAGAACTTTTGGAATAACGGGCAGAGGTAGCGCCCTGCACAGGCGGAGCTCTGCGGTGTGATTCAGTCGGTGTGCTGCCCTTACGCTGGCCCCCGGAGGGCATCCTGCCTCGTTGGAGATGTGCCTCCTCCTCATCCTCCTCCTCCTCCTCCTCTCTCCTATCAGGCACCCACGTGGAGTCAGTGACCTCATCATCCCCTCCCTCCTCATCACTGGAACCAATCTGGCAGTATGCTGCAGCTGCTGGAAAATGACTGCCAGATTGGTGTCCTTCGTGAGCATCCCCTCTCTCTGCTCTCACGCTACTGCCTTCCTCTAGCTGGGTATCATCTTCAGACCTTTTCGAAACGCTGGGTATCCTCCTGGAGCATGTACCCAACACTGTGCTCAAACAGTTCGGGGGACTCCTCAGGAGCACACGGTGGGTTTAGGGAAGGAGTGACTGATGATGACATTGAGGATGCTTTGGCAGCTGCTTTGCCAGTACCCTGAGCCTGGGTGAGAGAGGATGAGGGGGATGAGGAGGGCTTGGTCATCCACTCTACCAAGTCTTCGGCATGATGCGGCTCAACACCTCCAGCTGCCGAAAATAAGGACAAGCGTGTCTCATGGCCACGTGCTGATGACGATGCACCGCGTCCACGACCAGCACTGTTGTCTCTAGACACAGAGCCTGCTTGCCCTCTTTTATTGGCTCCTGACTGTCTGCCTCTCCTTGTTAGCCTTCCAGACATTCTAAAGGCCTGCAGGGAGATGGGAAAACCAGCAATAAGGGGTAGTTTCAGGTGTATATTTTGCAAGAAGCACACTACGCCCACTGTAAGTGCTGCAGATGCCTGCCTGTGTTACACAACAGGAAAACACAGCAATAAGGCCTAGCTTCTGGTGTATATTTTGCAAGAAGCACACTACGCCCGCTGTAAGTGCTGCAGATGCCTGTTAGTGTAACACAAAAGAAAAAAAACTACGAGCAATAAGGGGTAGCTTCAGGTGTATAATGTGCAGGAGGCACACTATGCCCGCTATAAGTGCTGCAGATGTCTGCCTGTGTTACACAACAGGAAAACACAGCAATAAGGGCTAGCTTCAGGTGTATATTTTTCAGGAATCACACTACGCCTGCTTTAAGTGCTGCAGATGCCTGCCTGTGTTACACAACAGGAAAACACAGCAATAAGGGCTAGCTTCAGGTGTATACTGTGCAGGAGGCTTAGCAAAAATATCACTGACACTGTCCCCTGCCTATCCTTCTCTCTCCCTGCACACAGGGTTTAGCAGAATATCACTGACACTGTCCCTGCCTATCCTTCTCTCTCCCTGCACACAAGGTTTAGCAGAATTTCACTGACACTGTCCCTGCCTATCCTTCTCTCTCCCTACACACAAGGTAAATGAACAAATATCACTAACACAGTCCCTGCCTATCCTTCTCTCTCCCTGAACCGGGACACACTACACAAGGCCGCCGCGCTGGCGGCCTTTTATAGTGTGGGGCGTGTACTAAACCCCCCTGAGCTATAATTGGCCACAGGCATCCTGCCTGTGGCCAATTATGGCTCTCCTCGCTGCCGGCGCTGTGATTGGCCAAGCGTGCAGGGTCGGGATTGCACTGCGATGGCGCAGTGTATTGTGGGCCGTTCGCGTCACTCGAATTTGGCGCAAACGGCCCAAAACGTTCGATCTTCGTCGAACGATCGAACAGCCGATGTTCGAGTCAAACGTATGTTCGACTCGAACATCGAGCTCATCCCTACACCAGAGCATAGGTAGGGACTTTACATTAAAAAGAGCATATACTTCTGCAATCAAAACTCTTTAATTTATTTGTAAATATTTAATGTGTAATTTTATTACTAGTTCTACACTTCATTGCAGACTATTTTGTATAGATCAGTGGCACAATAGTCCAATTAATTATATACATATTAATTCCAGGCTTTAACAATACAAAATGTGGAACGTTCCAAGTTTCCAAGGTGAATGAATGCATATGCAAGAAGATTGTTTAATAGGTAGATGATAGATCACCTACTTAATGTTGATGAATGGTTACATGTCATGTTGCTATCAGTTTATATACAGGCTATATGTTTGCTTAAATGAAGAATTCAGTGAGTGGGGTATGTCATGTGTATCTGGTTTTCAATGCATCATCTTAAAACCCTACTCATAGGCTGCTCTTTCGGACACCTGATGAGGTTCTTGATAATTTAAATGCATTACCACATGGATAAGAAGGCTTCATATTGTACTTCACTGTTGCTGCACTGGAAAAAAATATGTGATTGTATACAATTACTCCTATAGTTTATTAAGATATGATCTAGTGCACTCATCACAGCTATTCATCACGTATAAAGTTCTCAGGATATAGCACGCTTATTAAGACTGGAGTTTTCTCCAATGGAGAAGACAATGTTATATACAATGAATGGCCGCAATGTGTAGAGACATGAGGGGAATGGATGTGATCTAGCATGATTGCAGCTCCCTCTTATCTAATTCTCAATGAGAAAAAAAAAAGACGTCTAGGGTCCCTTGTAATGTATATACACATACTCAAATGTGCCTGCTTAAAACTGGTCATACATGGCTTGAAATTTGACCGATTTGGCTAAAATTCGAGCTTTGAGCGGCCCTGCCTTCACCACCTGGCTACACACATCCATTCCAAAGATCCAGATAGAAAAAAGTTAGTGGAACAGTGAATGCATCTAAGCAGCTGCAGTCGCCATTTGGAGACAGCTGCATATGCCAGCTGGCAGAATACAATAGCTGGCAGGGGAGATTCCTTCATCCACGCTGTTTAGCATGGATGGTTGAATTCATGGAACAAGAGAGTTCTTTATGTGTATGGCCAGCTTAAAGTGTAACTAAATACAATTTTTTTGTTTTGGATAGAGTACGGGATGACTATAACCCTGCAAATTTTTTTTGCCATCTGTGTTCCATAGGTGAGATTTCCTTCTACTTCCTCTCCCATAATCAAAACAAGTTAGAGGAAATACCACCAAAGTGAGGAAATCCCATTGTGTCACCAGAACTATTGTCTCTATTGGAAGATTTGCCCTCTATTGCTTTTTGATGCAAACCCAAAAACTGAGTTTTTTTTTTTTACTTTCACTTTTAATAACAGTAAACTGGACAGGGTGGATCTTCCTAATGAAAACACAGACAGCAAAAAAATGACAGGTGTTCTAATCCCTCTCTACTCTATCCAAAAAGTTTTGCCTTTAGAAATATTTTACACCAAAGGTCAATCAGTTGACTTTTTTACACCTTGTTGATCTGGCCATTGGTATTTACTTGCATGGTCCCTTCTCACTCTGCTGTGATGAGAAGCAGATAATGTCCTCTTTGCTTGTCACAGCATCATAAACTGCTCCACAGAGGAGATGAGCCATGATGACCATTGCAAGGCTTGTCTCCATTCAATATCTGTACACCTCTGTATACCCCTTTATATTAATTTACTTGCTTCTTTGTTTCAAGTCCCCTTTTTGCAACACCTGCCCTCTTTTTTAATCTTTTCTTAACCACTTAACGACCGCTCACTGTACATATACGTAGGCGAAATGGCATAGACAGGCACAATCACGTACCTGTACGTGACTGCCTTCGTATGGGTGGGGGGTCCAATCGGACCCCCCCTTCGGTACAATGAGCAGTCAGTATCGCTCCGGGAGCGATCCGTGATGAGGGGGCGGCCATTGGTTTCTGGCCACCCCCTCGCGATTGCTCCTGGCAAATCAAATGCTTCCTCTGCCTGTGTAATGTATACACAGGCAGGAGGAAGTGATGTCATCTCTCCTGCGGCGCTCACATATACCGAGCGCCGTGGAGAGAAGACATCAAGGTTAGTGCACAAACAGCCCACTGACACATAGGCACACATAGGCACACGATCACCCCCCCAGTCACCCCCAGATCACCCCCCAGCCCCCAGTCACAGTGTCACTGATTGCAGTGATCATTTATTTACTGATCACTGCAAACAGTGACATTTGTAACTGTAAAAGTGTCAGGGCAGTTAATTTTAGGTCCAGGGTAGCCTCTCAACCCCCCTAATAAAGGTTTAGCCCCTTGATCGCCCCCCAGGTAACCCTTTCACCCCCTAGCACCACTGTCACTAAGCGATCGTTTTTCTGATCGCTGTATTAGTGTCGGTGGTGCCGCTAGGTAGTCAGTTATTTTTTCAGATTCACCGCTAGGTTTTTATAGCGTCAGGTACCCCCATATATTACCTAATAAAGGTTTAACCCCTTGATCGCCCCCCAGGTAACCCTTTCACCCCCTTTTGCCAGTGTCACTAAGCGATCATTTTTCTGATCGCTGTATTCATTATGCTGGTGCTGCTAGGTAGTCAGTTATTTTTTTAGGTTCGCCGCCAGGTTTTTATAGGGTAACGAATAAAAATAAATAAATAATATAGCTTATACAATTGGGACACAAGTCATATTGTAATTGAATGTCATTACAAATTACCTTTCCTTTTCAATCTGCAGCTCTGTAATTTTCTGCAAAATGCAATGCAATATGGCTACCTGGAGGTGTTCTGTACACAGGATGTGTACAGAACCCCCCCTAGAAAGATAATTTCCTGCTTGTGTGATTGGCTCACTGATTTTCCCACACTAAGATTTATGGCATCTCCTGAAACAAAAATTTAATTTTTGGTGAGATAATCCCAATAGGATATCACCTCTAAAGGGATGCAGACCTTGCAATTCATTAAAGCGATGCAAGTGCAGCAGCTGATCTATAATTATGAAACCACGCCCATTAGATACACTTTCCAAATGGACACAGACACACATAGAGGGATTTCTTCAGAATAACAAAAGGTAGGAATCTGCAACAAAGCTGGTTAAAATCATTGTAATGTATATAGATTACCCAGAGGGGAATGTTTTTTTCTCAACAAAAGTCGAAATACTCTTTAACTTTACTTTTTTCTGTCTCTTTACTGTACTGTGTTTATCTGTCTCACATAATCCCCATGCTCACACCCTCGAATTAATGTGAGCTAAAAGTGCAGACTATTGTTGACTGAAGGGCAGGCAATAATACACTCAATTGGACAAAATCACAGTAAGTTCATCCTACAGTCATCCTACAGTCACGCCCCAACGAGACTCTATGGGGTTGATTTACTAAAAGCAAATAGATTTTCGCAAGTGCAGTTGCACTCATTTTCCCCCGCGCTTAGTGAATGAGGTGAAGTTCTGCTGATTTCCAACATCTAATCATGTGCAAGCAAAAATTATGTTTTTTTTTGTTTGTTTGTTTTTCTTGCACCTGGGTATTCTTTACAAAGTGAAGCTTCACCACATTCAATAAAATCTGGGGAAAAAGAGGGTAACTGCACTTGCAAAGTGTACAGTCTATTTGCCTTTAGTAAATCAACCCCATTGACTTTAGTCTGCTGATTCAGAGTCAGTTTTGCATTTTTGGCATTGAGTTTTCTTGCCAGTGTACAGAATAATAGTGCACAGAAAGGACAAGGCATTTTATTCTTACCAAGAAAACGAAAATCATGAAAAAATGTGTGTGTGTAATATATACATATAACTTCCATGTTGAATCTAACTACATCACTGACAATATTGGGTTCACTAAAAGTAACCAACCACTGGCTAGAGGAAAATTTATACAAAACAATTTTTTTTTTTCATTTAAACCTTGGATTATATTTAGCAATTCGTAAAACACTAATAAAACTTTTGTTATACAATGTCAAGCTCTAGTTCATCAAGTTGCCTTGCATTGATAACATCATTAAACATTATGAGTCAGTAATAGGGAAAACTGGCTGGTAAACAATACAATATGGGATGTGGTGCAATCATAAGCAAGGCAGGTATGGTTTACCATTTGAGTAGATATATTAACATTCATTTAGATGCAGAGACTCTCACAAAAACCATTCATCATTCCTCTCTGGTAATACAAGTTTAAACAAGAGTACTCTCAAATGGTTCGCTTCAGCTTTACAGCCAGGAAAATGTTCTCTCTGAAGTCTAAGCATCCTCAGCTGAATCAATATGGTAAATAAAAAGTTGTGTGCATCATGAATGTTTGATAAATTTCTCCCTCTGGGTTTTTTTCCCTGTAAAGATTCTTTTTTATTACATGTATCAATATTGCATAGGTAATGTTCCTTTTTTATGGTTTAACTACCGCAGACGCAGTTAAGAAACTTGTAAAGAGGAACCTATAATAGATCTCTTGCTTACGGCCAATATGCCTCTATTATTGGATGGAACTGTAGCAAACAATTAATCCAACATCCATTTTTCCAGCAAGTTTGCTGATCGTAAAACATGAGATTATTCAATTTTTCATAAAGAAAAAAATATGGGTCTCATATTAAAATACTAATATCATATATGTATATATATATGTATATAGCACTCCTTGAGTTTTTTATTTGCATATTTTATGTTATAATTTTGTAGTAAAAATGGATAGAACAATTATATATACACAAAACTTATATTATATATATATATATATATATATATATATATATATATATGTATATATACACAGTTGATGATGCCCTGAATACAGTAATCTGCTGGTGTCTTATGTTTGAGCCCTCCAATGGCATAATCTCCCAATGCTGCAAGGGGCAACTGACATCTGTATTCTTCTACTCTTAATAGTGGAACTGTAACAAAAAAGAAATAAAAAAATTTGAGAACTATTCTTTCCACTGACACCAACAATGGGGCACTATTATTTCCACTGACACCAACAACGGGGCACTAATTCTTTCCACTGACACCAACAATGGGGCACTATTCTTTCCACTGACCCTAAAGATGAGGCATCATTCTTCCCCTTGATATAAACAACTGGGCATTATTTCTCCCGCCATTACCAATGATGTCCTCCATTCCTACTGACCACCGGTGCTATTTTATTTCTTTTTTTAATTTAAAGTTTGTGTGAGTACATCAGACAAGACCATCAACAAAATTATGTACAGTAAGAACAGGCTGATGCAAAAACGCTATTTTATTTTTTACTCCTTTAAAGTCTGAAGGACACTTAACTGGCCCTTTACAGGCATACCCCACTTTTAAGTACACAATGGGGTTTATTTACTAAATCTGTAAAGTGCTAAATCAGGCTCACTTCTGCATATAAACCAACGAGCTTCCAGGTTTTATTACCAGGCTTAATTGAACAAGCCGGGCTTACAATCTCATTGGTTTATATGCAGAAGTGAGCCTGATTTTGTGCTTTCCAGCTTTAGTAAATAAACCCCATTGTGTACTTAAAAGTGGGGTATGCCTGTATTTAGAACGCTTGGAGACCCCTGATTTATTCTTACTGATAAAATACTATCTAGAGCAACTTCATATTGTAGCTGTTACAAATTGCTGCTAAAAAATTGCTAATGTAACATGGTCACCTAGGCAGATATTTCAAGAAAGGGAACCCAAAAATTAGCACTTCAGCAGTTCATTATGTAGCGGCCTCACTCTCTCTCTCTCTCTCTTTTATACGGCTGTTGTCTAGGGGTACCTGGGAGAGAGAGTGCAGGAACACTACGCCAAGCTCTTGTATGTGTATGAGGGTTGAGCAAAGTTACTTAAATTACCTTCGGGTCTGTTCTCTGCATACGGAGCCTCTCCTTATACCGTGGAGATGTGTCTACGAGTAATAGAGCCCCACACCATTAAAAGTCCAACACTCTTTTATTTCTCCATTTGCCAGGATGAACATAATCAGTTGAACTCTTGTAACAGACAGACAGGGGTGTGGATGTGAGTAGGCCCAGGCACAAATGAACTCTCCTATTCCTTTTGCGTGCGAATAGGCTTGGCGCACAGTCTCTGCCACTGACCGTGAAGTTGGTAGCTGCCACCTACCGAGTGAACTGTTGCAGCCCCTGCCACAGGCCTGGATGTAACGGTCTCTGCCACGACCTTAGAACATGGACCACCTTCTGTGTGAATACAGCCCCTGTTTGGAAAGGACATCCATCCCGACGGTCTCCGGAGGCCCTGTCCCGGCACTGGCAATATGCTGCACCAGATCTACGGGAAGGTCACCTGCACGGTCCGTTACGCCTAGATTCAGGTACCCGATACTGTGGGCACCTTAGGACGATTCCTCCCGGGCGGGACCCAGTGGAAGAAGCTGGGCACCCTCATGCTCAACCAGTCAAAGGGTCCTGGCTTCATTAAGATCAGAGCGGGGTCCATAGTCCTGCTTTGGACGTGAGGCCACCAAAGAACAGTCCACCGCAGGATCAGGTAAGTGAAACTGTTTCTCCTCTCCTCTAGTCAAAATGGTCAATTAACCCTTGCAGTGCACACACAGCCCCACTGCAAGGAATAATTTCTAATTAGCCCGGAGTTGGGACAGAAAGATATTGCTCACCAGAGTGCAGAGCTGCTTCAAGTATTAAAGTATATGTGAACCTTTAACTTGGAAAACAACCAACAGTTTAAATAGAAAAACAAAGGCAAAACATTTCTGTATACCGTATTTATCGGCGTATAACACGCACTTTTTTCCCCTTAAAATCAGGGGAAAATCGTGGGTGCGTGTTATACGCCGATACTCACTCATCCTGGCGATCTCCGCTGACTGAGCGGAGCGCAGCGATCGCCGCCGAGATACACATAGCCGAGTGTACTCGGCTTTTCTCGGCTCCGCTCACAGTCACGCCCACGCCGAGAAGAGCCGACTAGAGCCGAGTACACTCGGCTATGTGTATCTCGGCTCCGCCCAGTCCCTGCGTTCTCGGCGGCGGCGTCCCGCTCTGCCCAGTCTTTGCGGCGATCTCGGCGGCGCCATTTTTGAAATGTGGGCAAGGCTGTACTGGGCACTGAGGCAAGGCTGTGCTGGGCACTGAGGCAAGGCTGTACTGAGCACTGAGGCAAGGTTGTGCTGGGCACTGAGGCAAGGCTGTACTGGGCACTGAGGCAAGGCTGTACTGAGCACTGAGGCAAGGCTGTACTGGGCACTGAGGCAAGGCTGCACTGGGCACCGAGGCAAGGCTGCACTGGACACTGGGGAAAGGCTGCAATGGACACTGCTGGCAAGACTGCACTGGACACTGGGGCAAGGCTGCAATGGACACTGCTGGCAAGGCTGCACTGACAAGGCTGCAATGGACACTGGTAAGGCTGCATTTAAATGTAAGTTTAAATGTACGTTTTTTTTCCCTTAAACTTCCCTCCTAAAAGTTTTTTCCCTAAAATTCCCTCCTAAACTTGGGTTGCGTGTTATACGCCAGCGCGTGTTATACACCGATAAATACGGTAGTTATAAAAAAAAACACATTATAAATACTTATTTTTTTCTATACATGATCACACGACCACTATTCTCAGCTGCATAAAAAGCTTAAAGAGCTGGGGATGGAGAATGTAGTGTGGTGTGTCAGCAGGAGGCAAGGAAAAATGGCTGTGCAGGGGGACTGACAGCACAAGTCTTGGCTATTAAACTCCCTGGCAATATGATTATTTCCGATTTCAGGTGCTGAAAGCGGTACAATTATTTTGCATGGAAATTTGGCGTTTTATATTGTAGGCCTGTAATTCTTAGGAATAACACACTTAAATCTGTCCAAACAAGAGTCTAGTAGACATCCCGGGTATGATAAAGTTTGAAGTTTGAAACACAAAATCATAAATTATAATATAATAAATAACTATAAATAATTATAACAAATAATAATATAATAATAATAAAACAAATTTCCCCACAAATCGCTATCGCTCAATTCTGCAAGTGATTCTAATTTATTATCGCTGTTTTCTAGCTGGTCTAAAAGCACTTTTGACATAAAGGGACACTTTTTGGTTGCTATGGACAATCTCCAGTTTCCAGGCAGAAAGAAAAGTATTTATAATGTAAAAGTGCCTGCAGGACACTGGACAGACCATTAGGGACAAAGGGGATGTGGAATTATTTTATACAGTACACTGTAATCTGTAAGATGTTACTAACTGAGGGGGGGCGTGGCTACGACTGACACGTCACCGATCTCCGCTCTGATTACACAGAGCGGAGATCGCTGACAGTGTCAGTAGAGGAGCGGGGAGATGCTGTGTTTACACACACATCTCCCCGCTCCGAGCCTCCGTGAGACGATCGCGGGGATCCCCGCTGCGATCGAGTCCGCGGGACTCGCGGTCCCACTCACGGGGAAGGCAGGGGGGTCGCGAGTGCGCCGCCGGCGGCGCGCGCGCGACCCCGACGTCTGCAGTTAAAGGGCCACGTACAGGTACGTGATTGTGCCTGTACGAGCCATTCTGCTGATGTATATATGCCGTAAACGGTCGGCAAGTGGCTAGGTGGTTGTCTCCTCCCAACAGCCAAGGGTGCAGGCAATGCAATTTCAGGCAAAACAAAAGATCAAGTCTTCTGGACAGCAGCACTCCAAAAAAAAAGCCTTTATTATGTAAAATCTTCAAAAAATCCAAATACAGCACAGCAAGTCACAAAATTCTGGTTAGAGCTGACTAGTTTCACACTTTCTTAGTGTTTAATCATAAAACTGACCCCACTGGGATGGATGTGCTCTTATGCCTAGCGTGATCAGTATAAAATAGTAAAGCAGGAGAACAGGCAGAATCACCAGGTATTTAACACAAACCAAGTGGTACAAGGAGAATGGGATACTTAACATAAGTACATGGTACAACCGGCACATATCAGGAATATGAAATGTTGGGGTAACATACTCTTTAACAGTTAACCTCATAAAAATATACGGAAAACTGGTTGATATTTGCAGCTAAGGGAAGTCAGGCCAATGGGGATCGCATCTTGATCTGTACAGATACTGTATGTGTACTCATTTCTACGATTTCATTTAATAAACTCCTGTTGATGCAAAAAATACTACCCGGCATTATCAAGGATGAACCTTGTAGGAATTTTAACAAGAACACTTGACTGGATGGCACACTGTATTTCCTTGCAATCAGTTAAATAACAGGTTCCAGCAACGAGCTGCATTCAGACCAGTGAAAGGTGACCTGTATTTAGTGTCTGCAGTTATTACGCACCATGCCGTTTTGCAGCAGGTTATTAAACAAAACCCTTACAGTTCATCACAGCTACAATACATGCAGCATGTAAAAGAATTTCATAACCAAAGACAGTATCTTAAACACCTATACTGAAACCGGTGGAAATACACTGGTGAAAACAGTGAAACCTCATCTGTCCGGTTAAATTTGCAGCGTGAAAGCCCTCGAGAGGGACACTGTACACTACATAGGGATTGAATGGACAGCTATCAAGTTGCAGCTCAATCAAATCTGGCAGGAGACTGGTGTGTATTACAATGTGAATATGTTTGGGTGCAGTTACAGTATATATGAGAGAGTATTTACTGGTGTTATTTTTAGATAAGTGCCAGAAAAATGTTTATGTTAACACAATATGAAATGTACTAATGTTGACAGAGTTAATTAAGTCTGCTGGACCGATGCAAGCAGGATGTTAATGTATAGACAATATGGTGCATGATTGGTAATTCTCCTGTAAGGAAATTGTGTGGGAGCATGGGCAAAAATGATGGCTCAAAAGACCTCAGTTATCTATACGGTTTAAAAAAGAGGTGAATATAAGCAATATAATAAATATGGATAAAAACACCCAGATAGCGCTAATGCATAAACAAACATGCATCAACAATATTCATTGAAGTCCACTTGAGAGTTCATAAAAAGTTAAAACACCAATATATTTCTATGAATATTGGAAAATAGAAATAATAATAAAGTCCGCTGATCCAGTTGGATGAAGGGAAAAAACTGCTGTCACCAGGAAAATTAGAGGAAAGACACCTTCACTCGTGTGCTGCAATCATATAGAGGGGGGTGTGTGTATAGACCCCCTCCTAGATGGACTCTTACCACAAAGTAATGAAATAACAGCCAATATGCAATCAGAGAGATAGGGCTTCCCAGCAAAGAAATCCACACTCCTGGTCCGTGGTTACAGTTCTCATCAGTCACCGTAGGAAAAACAAAGGTGCAGACATAGTGTAACTCTGTTTTACAAACTTTTATTTTAACTAAAATAAACTCCCTTACAAATTTGCACTCACATGTACAAAAAACATTTCAGGCTTATGTTCTCATTTCATACAGCGCCAGAACCAGGCTCTTTAGCTTTTTTAGCTGTGTAATACTACTTCCTACCGCACTCGCCGCTGTCCGTGCTGTGGGGATGGAAGCAGTGAAGTTTTCACAGCTGACTGGCGGCTCCTCCTGCGTGTCTTGCTCTCTCCCTGACTAGTTTCGTCTGATGACTTCTTCTGAGGGTAGAGGCAAGACACGCTATGCCCCCTATTATCTGCCTGTTGTGTGCTCCCATTGGATGCACTGCATCAGCTGGTCCTAATTTGCGTACCGCGGCTCACTGCTCAGTGAGCCGTAGGTCACATGTAAATCAGACGGAGCTCCGCTCCGCTCAAACGGCGCGTCGCTCAGCTGATTGCTGATGCACCTCCCTTGTATCTCTCGGGTTTACGAGCGTTACCCCGGCAACCACAGCCGGGGCGAGACGCAGGACCCGAGATCTCGCGAGATTTCGGCAAAAAGTGATTCTGTGAGAGAAGATATTAATCCTTAGACACAGAATATACTGGGGGTGAAAAACCGAAAGAGATCACAACTACTGTATTACAGTGTGCTCTCAGTGCTCACAAAAAGATATGTTAGTTCGTTTTCCCAACATATGTTGCGCACTCGAGCTATACATAAAAAAAGGAAGACAAAATGGAACAATATACATAAATACAGTACAGTAAAATTACATATAAATAAGATAGATAACTGTGCATATTGAAACAAAAGTAGAAATTAATAAATAATAAATGGACAACGCATAATCCTCCTAAAAAATTCCATAAGGCTCAAACCATTAAATGAATTTAGTATACCTTATAAAACTCATAACAGTTGTTATATAAGGCTTATATAAAAAGACGGATAAATGTATAACATTTTCCTGGTGACAGCAGTTTTTTCCCTTCATCCAACTGGATCAGCGGACTTTATTATTATTTCTATTTTCCAATATTCATAGAAATATATTGGTGTTTTAACTTTTTATGAACTCTCAAGTGGACTTCAATGAATATTGTTGATGCATGTTTGTTTATGCATTAGCGCTATCTGGGTGTTTTTATCCATATTTATTATATTGCTTATATTCACCTCTTTTTTAAACAGTTTCTAGTTTAAAGTAGTTTTACTTTTAAGATAGCAGCTTTTTTCCACTTATTTTATACACATATGTCCGTGTGGGTATAAAATCTTTGTTTATATCTAGTCTGCAATTTTAATTGTAACTTTCCAGGAGCGCTTGTTTTTGTTTATGAGGGTAGGCCTACCTCAAGTACAAATTTTGATCGATATTTTCTGTGTTTTATTCAAGCAGCTATGGAAGCTATTAAGTTTTTAGCAAACAGACAGATAGATGTTGGCTTATTGTTTACTTCAACTACCTCTTTGGATATTAAGGATGATCACAAAACTACATTATCAGCTTTGGGCAATGCGCTTGAAAAGCAAGTTAGGACTTGGTGGGATGTGTGCACCATGGAACAATATTTGAAAGATAAGATTATAGTGAGAAGCCTCAGATGGGACGTCACCCCCCAGGATGGGCTGGATGACCAAGCCTCCATGTCAGAATGGACAGATTTTTTTAATGGTGTCGGTTTTAAACTTCAGCAATTAGTACTGAGAAGGAAGCAGAAAAAAATGCTTAAACTGGAAAAATTAATTGAAGAGTTATATGGGAAACTAGACGGCATTAAGGATACTCAACAATGGACAGACTTTAATACTATAATCAATAAAAAATTAGATAAAATAGATAAGGACACACAGAAGAAAAAAGTAAAGAAATTCCAAAGAGATATGAATGATTTTAACACCGATAATGTCTATACATGGCAGAATAAAATTACATCGGTACCAGTAATTGAGAATCAAGGTGAACTACCGACTACACCTACAATTAGACAGGCAGAAAGACAACCTATTCCGGTAAAACATTCCACCCCGTACTACCCTCCCCAGAATTGGGGCCCTATGCCACCTCAAGGTAAAAGTAAACGAGGAAAAGGGAAAGATACACGGGGGCGCAATAAAGGTGGCAACCAATACTCCCAGTACACACAATATCCACCACCAGAAGTGTATAAGGAGTATTATACCGACATGCCAAACTCCAACAGATTTGAACCATTAATAAGACAGGGTGAATGGAATAATTATGGTTCCCCGCGTCCTTTTTTAGAGAGAGGAAGGAGAGGAAATCGGGGACACCAAGGCAACAGACAATACGGGCATTACCCCCCCGATTTGCCTCGGTCATACCCACCCCCACCCCCACAACCACGGTGGTGGAAACCTCCACAACAAGAGAGAGAACAACGCCAGCCCACAGACCCCCCAACAAGGGAAGGAGGGGATGCAGGGCAGGCAGGAGAACCCAACAAAAAAAGAAGGTTGGATCAGGATCTGTAGGCATTTATAACTTAACAGATACTGAACTGACTACAAAAGAATTAAATATTCTACAATCAGGTTTAAAATGTGCTCCAAAAAAAGCCATGAACAAGTTTGATATTTATATGGATATCCACAAGTATATCCGGAAAATCAACATCAAAAAGTATTTCATAAACAGTGGTCCAGCGATACCAAAGATAACAAACACAAATCTAATCGGTGTTGATAGCGGTTTAAAAAATCGTTCTCTATTTAATCCGCTAAATATAGCTAATCAACACGTAGAAGTGTTCAAAAACCTGGTATTGAGAGACCTAGAACAAGTGGTCCCAAAGAAATTTGTGAACCACCGATGTGTTTCTGACGGCATTAAACTACTGGAAGAAAGAAAGAATTTAATTATTAGACCTGCCGATAAAGGGGGAGGAGTTGTTATTTTAGAAAAAAGTTTTTATGAGGAGCAGCTAAAAACTATGCTGGCAGATGATACCACATATATAAAATTGCAATCAGACCCTACTGGTCCATATCAGAAAGATCTACAGAGACTCATAGATCTGGGATCACAAAGTAGAGTGCTGAATAAAAAGGAGATTAAGTACTTGGTTCCCAGTTTTTGTAGAGTACCCACGATTTACACTCTACCTAAGGTACATAAGAATCCTACAGTGCCACCTGGCCGTCCTATAGTAAATAGTATAGGATCAGTGTCCTCTAGGTTAGGACAGTACCTAGACACTTTTTTACAAACGAGTGTTGTAAAAACTAAAGCCTACCTAAAAGACACCAAAAACTTGTTACAATATATTAATGAGGTGGATTTAACAAATAAAAAAGATGTCTTCTTGGTAACAGCTGACGTCTCATCTCTGTACACAATAATCCAACACGACGACGCTCTTTTAGCCCTTAATTGGGCATTATGCCAAAGAGAGGATATTCCGTTTGAACAGAAAGTGTTTTTGAGACAGGCCTTAGATTTTTGCCTGTCTCATAACTATTTTTGGTACGATCAACAATTTTTCTCTCAACGGAAGGGTGTTGCCATGGGGGCTAAATTCGCCCCCAGCCTGGCAAACCTATTCATGGGGGAATGGGAAGATAAGTCTGTCTTCTCATCCCAAAGGGATCAGTTGCTTTTCTATAGAAGATATATTGATGATCTACTGTTCATATGGGAAGGTACTGAAGAGTCCCTACATGGCTTTATGAAAGAGCTGAATACTAATAATAATAATATTGTGCTGGATTACGAGTTCAGCCAAAAACAAATCCACTTCCTTGACGTTAATATTATAAGACAAGATGATAGACTGATTACATCTGTATATTTCAAACCTACAGATAGGAACAGTTATCTTCCAATTTTTAGTGGCCATCACCCTCACTGGCTTAAAAACATTCCTAAAGGCCAAATAATGAGGGTGAGGAGGAACTGTACAACAGACGCAGATTTTTCAGGTCCAGTCTAAGATACTTAAATCTAGATTCCTCCAAAAAGGATACACCGAGGATAACCTGAATCAGATTATTACTGAAGTAGCGAACACTCCTAGGGAGGTGTGTCTGACGGATAAAGTGTCTGTAAAAAATTCTAAGCATGAATGGGGCTTTATCTCCAATTTCCATGATCAGTACAGAGAGATTGAACAGATCTTTAAACGACACTGGAATGTACTGTGTATGGATAAATCCTTAATTTCCATTTTACCACCAAATCCTCCTTTCATATACAGAAAAGCTCCCAATTTTGGCGACAAGGTGGTGAAAAAAGTACTTGACCCACCCAAGAGACCAACCATGTTTTGGAACTTCGCCGGTTTTTATGCATGCAGGAAATGCAAAACCTGTGCCAAAGTTTCCACCCCTATGCGAGGTATTACCGAATTCACTTCTAGTGGTAATAATGTAAATTTTCAAATCAAAGAATTTATTACCTGTAATACTACCCATGTTGTGTATGTGCTACAATGCCCATGCAACCAGATGTATGTAGGCCGTACTAAAAGGACCCTGAAGAAACGTGTGTCAGAACATATTTATAACATCGAAATAGGTTTTAAATATCATAGTGTATCTCTCCATTTTAAAAAATATCACAACCAGGACCCATCCGGTTTGAAGTTCTGGGGTATAGATAGGACTTATCCAAACTGGCGAGGGGCAAACCTGGTAAGAGAGATATCTAAAAATGAAACTAGGTGGATATATCTAATGAATACATTAACGCCTTCAGGACTAAATATAGAATTAGATGTAAACTGTTTTATAAGTGACACATAATTTATTGCAGTTTTAGTCTTTCTAAGTTGGTTTTTATCAAACCCTTTTTGCGGTAAACTCTTTTAGTAGAAACACCTCTCTCCTTTTACATACATAGTTCTAGATTTTTTAGTTTTGTACTATTATTGTTTAACTTACTTTGATTTTATATTTATTTATTTTTTAATATAGGTATGTCTTTTTTATGGGTGTAGTATATGTGGGGACACAAATTCCCATGCTTTTTTTCCTATACTAATGGGGAGTTTCGGTGGAACTTAACCTTTGACCTTTTTAAATGGGTGACCCTATATAGTTTAGAGTGGGACACATGGACATATATACATGTATATGTATCCATGCATATATGTGTATATATATTGCTTTAGGGTGTTTTTTAGGCCCTTCTGATTCTGACATCAATTATGGGTCTCATTGATTCTAATATATTTCAATCTCTATACCTGTGTTATCCCTGTATACTCTTTCTAAAGTTATACAGACAATATTATGGATTGCACTGGGTCATTAACAGAGGTAATCTGATAGGGTTTTAAGTGGGTCGAATGGGTTAATTAATATTCGACTGTTTTGTCTCAACTACTCCAGATCCTATACAATTGTAAACATAGGTGAATTCTTTGTATGGGACTACCACTTTAATATGGGTATACTTTTGTATCTGTTATACATTTATCCGTCTTTTTATATAAGCCTTATGTAACAACTGTTATGAGTTTTATAAGGTATACTAAATTCATTTAATGGTTTGAGCCTTATGGAATTTTTTAGGAGGATTATGCGTTGTCCATTTATTATTTATTAATTTCTACTTTTGTTTCAATATGCACAGTTATCTATCTTATTTATATGTAATTTTACTGTACTGTATTTATGTATATTGTTCCACTTTGTCTTCCTTTTTTTATGTATAGCTCGAGTGCGCAACATATGTTGGGAAAACGAACTAACATATCTTTTTGTGAGCACTGAGAGCACACTGTAATACAGTAGTTGTGATCTCTTTCGGTTTTTCACCCCCAGTATATTCTGTGTCTAAGGATTAATATCTTCTCTCACAGAATCACTTTTTGTCAAAATCTCGCGAGATCTCGGGTCCTGCGTCTCGCCCCGGCTGTGGTTGCCGGGGTAACGCTCGTAAACCCGAGAGATACAAGGGAGGTGCATCAGCAATCAGCTGAGCGACGCGCCGTTTGAGCGGAGCGGAGCTCCGTCTGATTTACATGTGACCTACGGCTCACTGAGCAGTGAGCCGCGGTACGCAAATTAGGACCAGCTGATGCAGTGCATCCAATGGGAGCACACAACAGGCAGATAATAGGGGGCATAGCGTGTCTTGCCTCTACCCTCAGAAGAAGTCATCAGACGAAACTAGTCAGGGAGAGAGCAAGACACGCAGGAGGAGCCGCCAGTCAGCTGTGAAAACTTCACTGCTTCCATCCCCACAGCACGGACAGCGGCGAGTGCGGTAGGAAGTAGTATTACACAGCTAAAAAAGCTAAAGAGCCTGGTTCTGGCGCTGTATGAAATGAGAACATAAGCCTGAAATGTTTTTTGTACATGTGAGTGCAAATTTGTAAGGGAGTTTATTTTAGTTAAAATAAAAGTTTGTAAAACAGAGTTACACTATGTCTGCACCTTTGTTTTTCCTACGGTGACTGATGAGAACTGTAACCACGGACCAGGAGTGTGGATTTCTTTGCTGGGAAGCCCTATCTCTCTGATTGCATATTGGCTGTTATTTCATTACTTTGTGGTAAGAGTCCATCTAGGAGGGGGTCTATACACACACCCCCCTCTATATGATTGCAGCACACGAGTGAAGGTGTCTTTCCTCTAATTTTCCTGGTGACAGCAGTTTTTTCCCTTCATCCAACTGGATCAGCGGACTTTATTATTATTTCTATTTTCCAATATTCATAGAAATATATTGGTGTTTTAACTTTTTATGAACTCTCAAGTGGACTTCAATGAATATTGTTGATGCATGTTTGTTTATGCATTAGCGCTATCTGGGTGTTTTTATCCATATTTATTATATTGCTTATATTCACCTCTTTTTTAAACAGTTTCTAGTTTAAAGTAGTTTTACTTTTAAGATAGCAGCTTTTTTCCACTTATTTTATACACATATGTCCGTGTGGGTATAAAATCTTTGTTTATATCTAGTCTGCAATTTTATTTTTAACTTTCCAGGAGCGCTTGTTTTTGTTTATGAGGGTAGGCCTACCTCAAGTACAAATTTTGATCGATATCTATACGGTTACAGATGAGCTGTACACATATGACCAGTAGAAAACAGGGGGTATTGTTACAACATAGACTGCTTTCCCCTGCGCCAGTACTTTAGCTCAGAATAGTAAATACTGCAGAGCATCCATTGTCATGTGCAACTTGTCCACAGCATAAGATTTATTATTTTAGATAGTAGTAGAGTAGAGAATGGTTAAACTGGTTGTAACCCTAACCCAGGATTTACAGCATAGTGTACGTGCGGTGTCATTTGTGCTTCTCTATGCTGCAAAATACCTGGTTGATCCTGCCTGTTCCTGTGTCCCCCTTAGTGTGCTGACCATGGCAATCATGGCTTCTGATCCATGATACCGTGATCAGTTTACGTGCCTCCATCAGCCTGCAGTCTTTCCCTTTCCCCCTCCCTCTCTGCGTGTCAGCTCGGAAGTCTGTGTGTGAGCCATCTCCTCCCTGCCCCTCCCATCCCCCCGCCGCTATGCCTGTAAAATCACTAATCTGAAATCCTGGAAGCCCCTCTGTTACAGAAATATATACCGTGCAGTATCTGTGTTTTTAAAATTATGCAGCAAAATACATTATATCAGAGCGCCGCTGTGAGCTCACGTGACCTCCCGCCGCTCTCCTACTCTCCCCCCAGCTGATGTCAATGGGGAATCTCAGCCCCTCTCACTGTAGTCCTCAGATCAAGAAAGGAGAGTGCCAGGAGGTCACATGAGCACACAGCGGTGCTCTGAAATTAGGTATTTCACTGCATCATTTTTAAAAAACACGGTTGCTGTCTTTTTTTATCTTTCTGTAACAGAAGAGATTCCATTATTTGTGATTGGTGACTTCGCAAAAACTTTAAAGGGTCAGTTAACTAAAATAAACATTACCTATATACTGTTTCTATGTAGTAATCTAAAGTTTTCCTTGGCGGCTTTTAATGCTCATTCTCTTCTATTATTTATTTATTTATAATACAAGTACTTATATAGTGCAGATTTACATACCGTATATATTATACATTCACATCGATCCCTGCCCTTAAGGACCTTACTATGCATAAATTAGCTGGCGATCCTGTCAGCAGCCTGTTTTGTTGATTGTCATGACAACAAAACCCCCAGGATACTTTCTGGTTTATAGTTGTCACGTCATCCAGTGTCTTCCCTGTATCTCAGCTGTACCAACATACTATATCCTATACACTATAGCAGTCAGCCTGCATTTGCAAAAGCAGCCATACCTCCATGCCTGTGCATAGTTTGGGATTGTGCTATTCATATTGCTGTAGGCAGAACGTGTATAAGGCAACCACTCTTAGCTAGGGTTCCTTCAGAGGTTGCTATGGTTTCTATGAGCTGTGCTTGATTGACCTCCCATTTGATGGTGCCTGTAAAGTTCCAGGGACAACATCGCTTGGCAAAGCTAGCTGTAAGGGTGACACTCTGACCACCCTTCTAAGGGTTGCATTCTTTCAACTGACCACCAATGTATTGGGCATGTTTACCATTGTCCCCTCCAGTGAATTGGTTTTGTTAAGGATTCACTGAGGTCTGAAAACTATTTAGGTGTTCCTCTTGAGTAAAAAGGTTGAGAAAGTCTGGTCTATAGATTGCAATTATCCTTTTATCATCCAAACCATGCTCTTTGCTCTTCCCAAGACCTCTAGCCCATTAGCTCCCTTGTCAGATCTTCCCATGCTTACCTCCAGGACTTCTCCAAAGCCTCATCCATCCTCTGGAACTCTCTACTCCATCCTGTCTGTCTATTCTCTACTCTGTCTGCCTTTAGACAATCCCTATAAACTCATCTTCAGGGAAGCCTATCACATCTCTACAACTGAACAAGTGAACTTTCTTTATATAGTGGAACCTTGGATTACGAGCATAATCCGTTCCAGGAGAATGCTCGTAATCCAAAGTACTCGCATATCAAAGCGAGTTTCCCCATTGAAGTCAATGGAAACTAAAATAATTTGTTCCGCATTGACTTCAATGGTATGCAATACCGCATGCGGCCAGAGGCGGGGGGCGCCAAAGAGACTCAGAAACGGCCGGAAAGGCCCGAAGACAGTTCAGCTGACCTCAGCAAACCTCGGAAAGACTTTGTTCACAAGCCTTTCTGAGGTTTGCCGAACTGTCCTCTGGCTTTTCCGGCCGTTTCCGAACGCCGCCGATCGGCGCCATTCGGCTCCGGCGCCCCCCCCACCTCAGGCCAAACGTGGTACTGCACCCGCTTTGGCCTGAATCCTGCTTGTTTTGCAAGACAACACTCACAAACTGAGTTAGGATTTTAGCAAATATAGTGCTCGTATTGCGAAACGCTCGTTGACCACGTTACTTGCTATTCGAGGTTCCACTGTATTGTAAAATTATGCATAAACTGTTGGCGCTCAATAAATCCTGTATTGTAATAATATATCAATAATAATAATAATAATTACAATGCCCATAGCATTAAATGCTTCCCAGGTCTCCATGAAGCTATAAAACCCCTGGGATTTGTGATGTTGATGGAGAAGCAACATTAAAGCTGCTGAGTATATTTTCAGATCTTGTGGGAGAGATGGACAGAAAAGGATCACATGTCCACCAATAAAAATGGCTATTTGGAGGCCATTTTTATTAAATCAATACTATGTCAGGTATAGTTACAGAGATATTACGGACCGTCTAGGCTCTGAGGAAAGGGGTGCGCCCCGGAAACGCGTCAGCCATCCAGCTAATTTGGGGTACCGTCCAACCCTCTGGTCATCCTATCCTGGTTGCAGTCGCTACGGGACTCAGTTTGATTGCCAGAAAAGCCTATATGAAAGCTCTTTTTGTGAGTAGGACCATTGTTGTTTTTAAACATTTAAAAAAAGTTTTTTATCTGTTAATGCACTAGGTCAGTGCGCCCTCCTTTCTTTTTCTTTTCTTGCAGTTTTATGAACACTCATTGTTCTGAGGAGGGCTGCAAGATTTTAATGTTTTGCCTTTTACAAAGGAATGGTCTACACCATCCGCATGCAGTGAAACACTGGAGCGCAGGAGTATTTTTTGTTGTACTTTTTTTTTGTAATAGTTACCTTACAACCCTGGGCAGGTGTTGTTCTGGGTTCTATTGGGGAGATTTGCATTCACATCCAAACTCAAGACACAGGGAGAGATTTACTAAAACTGGAAAGTGAAAAATCTGGTGCAGATGTGCATGTTAGCCAATCAGCTTCTAACTTCAGCTTGTTCAATTAAGCTTTGACAAAAAAAAAAAAAGGAAACCGATTGGCTTCTTTGCAGAGCTGCACCAGCATTTGCACTCTCCAGTTTCAGTAAATCAACCCC
Organism: Rana muscosa; assembly: GCA_029206835.1. Lineage (NCBI taxonomy): Eukaryota > Metazoa > Chordata > Amphibia > Anura > Ranidae > Rana > Rana muscosa. The sequence continues at coordinate 714,558,212 of CM055118.1, forward strand.
ACAGTGAGGAGAGATCTCTCCAAATAAGGGAAATGCTGTCACCAGAAAACGGGTCCCCATTGGAAGATTTCCCCAGTATTCCTGTTCTGTAAACAACTATGGGAATAGAGAAATTATTTGGAAGAACTCTTCGACTTCCCCTCATGTATCACTGTACAGACACATACTATATTTGCAATTACTGTAATGTATCTAGTATATTAGCTGGGTAGACTTGGAGGAAGTTTTATTTAGAATTTACAAAGAGCATCGGTACTATTCATGTTTTAAAATGATTTTGTAATAAAAAATGAATTTTTTTACCACTGACTTTTTTGGTGCCATTAAAGCCCCCCTTCAATTTCCTTGCTCTTTTGTTAGAGGCAAAAACCTGACAAGGATCCTACCCCTGACCACTCTATCCAAAACAAATAAAAAAAGGTTTTGACTGGACACACACTTTAAGTACCAGTTTTTAGGCACACAAGTTATTGGGCATCGAGCCATGAGGATCCCTATGAAAGACATTTGCAATCTCTTTATCTTGATACTTGTCTAATTAGAAGGTGGTATGAAAAAGAATACCAACCTCCATGTGATACTTAGCAAATAATCCTAAGCAAAAGGTAGGAATGAGAAGAGAAGAGAAAGGGGGGAGGCGCCACCTGAGTGTAGTATTAATGTACAGGCTTTATTATCATAGGATTAAAAACACTTACAAGACATAAGTTGTAAAAGTGCTCTCAGCTCTGGGGGTCCCACTGTCTTGCAATTTCAAGTTCCAGCCCTGGCTTGCATCCCTTCTGGTGACATAATTTCTGTATGTGCGTTCCACACTGGTTTGGCGTGAGACTTCCTGGACCTACAGGGACCTCTGTGCCTCCAACCATCTCCTTTCAGCCTACAGGACAATGGGACCCCCCCAGGGCTGAGTACTATTAATGAGCACTTTTACAACTTATATCTTGTGAGTGTTTTTAATCCTGTTATAATAAAACCTGTACAGTAATACTAAACTCAGGTGGCACCTCCCCCCTCCTTCTTCTCTTCATATATCTTTTTAGAGTTGGACACGCTCTTAGGATGGCTGCCACCATTAGTTATTTATGATTGATGGACTTATGGACTGAGCTTGTCTCCTTTTATTCATATCCATTGTTACATAGTTTGTGAGGTTGAATAAAGACATAAGTCCATCCAGTTAAACCTGTGTTGGTGGGTGTGTATTTGCATGTAGAAAATCATTTCCCATATCCACATATATTGTTTTCGCTAAGATGCACGTCCATGAGTCTTTTAAAATGATCCATACTTCCTGCCGACACCACTGATTGTGGAAGAGAGTTCCACACCCTTACCGCCCTGAGAGTGAAAAACCCCCTACGCAGTTTAAGGTTAAACCGCTTCTCTTCCGGTCTCATGGTGTGGCCCCGTGTCTTACACTCTTACTAAGTATGAAAAGTTTCATACTTACACTGGGATCACTGTTATGTGTGTATTGCTACCATATCTGCTCTCGAGCGTCTCTTCTCCAATAAGAATAAATTTAGCACTTGTAGTCATTCCTCGTAATTGAGGTCCTCCAGTCCCCATATTAATCTAGTTGCCCTTCTCTGAACTCTCTCCAGCTCCAGCACATCCTTTCTGAGGATTGGTGACCAGAACTGGACGGAATACTCCATATGCGGCTGAACCAGAGTTTTATAAATTGTCAGGATTATCATTTTATCTCTGGTAGCTTTGGTAGCTGCAGCTTGACACTGCATTCTATTGCTCAATCTGTCTTCTACAAGGATCCTTCTCCACCCTGGAATCCCCTAGAGGTTCTCCCCCCAATGAGTAACTTGCATTTACCAATGTTAACCACTTCAGCCCTGGAAGTATTTACCCCCTTTCCTGACCAGAGCATTTTTTGTGACACGGCACTGCGTCGCTTTAGCTGACAATTATGCGGTCATGCGACGTTGTACCCAAACAAAATCAACATCCTTTTTTTACCACAAATAGAGCTTTCTTTTGGTGGTATTTGATCACCTCTGCGCTAGGCGGCAAATTCAAAGGGACGTACAGGTACACCCATTTGCCTGCCGGTGCCATTCTGCTGATGTAAATCGGCGTGCGCCAGTCGGCAAGTAGTTAAACCTCATTTGCCATCTAGCAGCCCACTCTATTAATTTATTCAGGTCCTCTTGTAAAGTTTCTATATCATTCTGGGATGTTATTGTTTTATAGATTTTCTCCATTTTGGGTATACATCCTCTGTGCATTGGATTTCTCCTGTTTTAAAAGGTAAGAATGATAGATGCCTTATCTCAGATAGCAAGCAATTGAGCGGCAAGTTTGAAAATTGACTTGCTAAGCCAGTGGTGCTCAACTCCTGTCCTCAGGACCCACTAACAGGCCAGATTTTAAGTATTACCTTGGTGAGATGCAGACTAGAATACTGCAATCCCTGAGCAGCAAATTATCACCTGTGATGCATTTCAGTTATCTTGCAAACCTGGCCTGTTGGTGGGCCCTGAGGACTGGAGTTGAGAACCACTGTGCTAAGCTATTGCTAGACTTGCATGCCAGGCTTCACAAGTTTATTTCACAATTGCAGCAAGCCTGCATTGCATGACTCCAGATGAACTTTTTTTGCAAACATTCTGCAAGTCTGCTGACAGTTCTGGTTCAGTTGTGTTGTGCAATAGTCATCCCACCACAGGGGTCACTGTGATTTGCAGAGCTCTTGTTGTAGACTCACCACTCCAGCTTTGCTCTTAGAGGTGTCAAACTGGTGGCCCTCCAGCTGCTGCGGAACTACCAGTCCCATCATGCCTGTGGGAGTCATGCTTGTAACTGTCAGCCTTGCAATGCCTCATGGGACTTGTAGTTCCGCAACAGCTGGAAGGCCACCAGTTTGACACTTGTGTGAGAATTGCCACGCAAATTTGCTACAAATTGGAAAAGCGTCAACTAGAACTTGTGCTTCAAGTGCCCTGCAGGTGTACAACTTGCCAGTGAAAATGTGCAGCAAGCTAAGACTTACGATTCAGCACTGCCACAAATTTGTGGCAAGTTATCCTTGCTGTCTGGAATATACATTTCACAGTATTTTGCACTAGCCACAGTTTATATCACAGCAATCCGAATTACATACGAATGTGTTCCAACATTTCAACCGTGCCAAGGTAAGTTTATCCAAGGAATGCAACAGTGAAGGAATAGAGAAAGAGTAAAGGCCCGTACACACGATCGGATTTTACGACAATAATTGTCTGATGGACGTGTGGGGTCGGAAAATCCGACCGTGTGTATGCTCCATTAGACAATTGTTGGCGGAATTAATGACAACAAATGTTGGCTGTTCATGCTTACCAACTGTCTGACAATAAATGCGTTACGTCGGATTATCCGATTGTGTGTACACAAGTCTGACGGACTAAAATCCAAAGTACAAACACGCATGCTCAAAACCAATGCTAACCATAAGACAACATTATCAGAAGTTGCCCAAATGGTGGCACTAAAGAGCAGAAAAACTACATATTTAGGTTTTGTTGGCTGAAAATGTTGTGCTGTCTGTATGCATACCAAGTTCACGGCCAACGCCCTTCGGACCAAAATCCACAATTTTGGCCAACGGATATCCGATCGTGTGTATGAGGCTTTACACGTATGAGTTGTTGTATGAGCATTATCCCCTTGTCTCATTCTGCTTTAAGAATAGCCCATTATTAAACAAAAATATGATTTTGAAACCTCTTTAAAATGCTCTAATTATATATTCTTACCATTGAGAAGGCCGCTCTTGAAGAAAGCTATTGACAACTCACTAGTGCTTAGTTAAAAGATTAAGGTGAAGCTCATAAAACTGCAATTTAATTAAAGTTTCCATTAAAGAGCTTCAGTGCTTTAAAGACTAAGCAAAAGGTGTTTTTATATGAAGTTTAAATTATTTTTAGTCCAAAAGCTTCAATGTGTCGATGTAGCAGATGTCCATGAACGCTTGTCTTTTTTACTGTCACAAAAACCAATGAAACATTAATTAATGATACTGCATTTCAAAGGCCATATTCAATTTAGAAGAGTGCTCTTTTCAGGTATCAGGTGAGGAAGACTAAGTGACACCTGGAAGCAGGTGCTGTCGTGCAAACTCAAAACAAACAGAGTTTTAAAGCATACTTTGCGCAACTCAACAGACACCTGAAATTGTTCCAGCAGATGGAAGGACATGTAATCTGCTGCTACAAAATGAATCTTGGCTGCAATTAAATAAACATTAAATACATTACAGCTTACCACAATTATACAGTATAGCGAGCTAATTAATCTTGTCACTATCATATTTAGTTACGCTTTTGGAGAACTGTTTTAATCCTGCAATAAATAAGTACATGAAGAGCCTTGACTATTTTTTATGTTTTAAAGTTAAAACAGATTAAAGCTGGACTCCAGGCGAATTTATAAACACATTAATCCAGTTATATTTTCATTTAAAAACCTTAAAGCGGTTGTAAAGGTTTATTAAATTTTTTTTTAAATAACAAATATACCATGCTTACCTTCGTTTTGCACAGAGTGGCCCCGTACTCGTCTTCTGGGGTCCCTCGGCGGCTGTCTCGGCTCCTCCCCGCAAGAGCTAACCCCCCTCTGGGAAGCGCTCTCCCAAGGGGGTTAGCTTGCGGGCGCGCTCTCGTGTGATACGTTCGGCGGCCAAAGCCGCTGAGTGTAGAACTCAGCCCCGCCCCCTGCGTCATTGATTTGATTGACAGCAGGGGGAGCCAATGGCTGCACTGCTATGAATCATATCAATCATCCAATGAAAAGCCCACAGGAGCTCGGGGAAAGCAACGCGGGATCGCGCCCACTTAGATTCGGGGCTCAGGTAAGTAAAACGGTGGCTCGAGGGGGCCGGACACTGCAAGGTGTTTTTTCACCTTAATGCATAGGATGCATTAAGGCGAAAAAACACGAAGCTTTGCGACCCCTTTAAAGTGATTGTAAAGGTTGTGATTTTTTTTTTTTTTAATAACAAGCATGTTATACTTACCTGCTGTGTGCACTGGTTTTGCACAGAGCAACTCCGATCCTCTTCTTTTTGGGTCCCTTGACCAAGGTGGGTCTAGAGATAGGGATGGTGGGGGTGGCTGCACACAGATTTTTCTTTTTACTTTAATAGATAGAATGCATTAAGAAAAAAATATTCTGCCTTTAGAACCACTTTAACGGAAAACAATATAAAAATATGTATACAGACTCTCCTCGTTTAACTACCACTCAGACTTACGACCAGCTCTTACTTTTACTTTTTGGGCATGGTAGATCATTGTATTGTAGGATTTTTGTTGTTTATATGTTTGCGTTCTGTACTTATGCAAATTAAAACAATGTTATTGAGTTGAAGTTTTGTGTTTAGACCTTCATTTCAGAATACAGTGCAGTACAGTAGTTAAGAATGCTTAAAATATTGATTACTTGTGGCTCCTCGTTAACGACCAATTTGTTTAATGACCTGGTCGCTGGAATGCAATCTAATAGTTAAGCGAGGAGAGCCTGTACATATATATATATATATATACAGTGGGGGAAACAATTAATTGATCCCCTGAAGATTTTGTAAATTTGCCCACTTACCAAAAAATTAAGGGTCTATAATTGTTGTCATAGGTGTATTTTAAATGATAGAGACAGAAATTCAACCAAAAATCCAGAAAAAACACATGATGCAAATGTTTTAAATTGAGTTGCAGTTCAGTGAATAAAATAAATATTTGATCCCCTACCAACCAACGATATTTTTGGCTCCCACAGACTGGCTACAATATGTGCTCATGTGGTACACAGATCAGTCCTGTCAATTTAAAGAGGAAGTAAACCCTGGAAAAAAAAAAGCCCTGCAAAAGAAAGCCATAATGAGCTAGTATGCATAGCATACTAGCTCATTATGAATGACTTACCTGAGATTGAAGCCCCTGCAGCGGTCCTCGGTCACCTCCGCCGCCGCTGCCATCTTGCCTCGATGTCCCATCACGGATGTCAATGTATTGCCGCTCCGGCACTGTGATTGGCCGGAGCGGCGATGACGTCACACGTATGCGTGTTCGGGTCGGCAAGAGCCCATTCAGAAAACCGGCAATGAAGCCGGCCCGCTAGTGCGTCATCAGCGCATCGATTTATAGTAAATATCTCCTTAACCATGTAGGTTAAGGAGATATTTCTTGCATCTACAAGTAAACCTTAATCTAGGCTTACCTGTAGGTGAAAGTTGTCTAAGTGGGTTTACAACCACTTTAAGAAGGTGGTCCTAATGACAACAACTCGTTATGTATATAAAAGACACCTGTCCACAGAATCTTTCTTTCATCCCTGGTTCACATTGGTGCGATTTGACATGCGCTTTTGACATGCAAATCGCATGTCAAATCGGCAAAATTTGTTGCAAATTGCGGGCAATGGCACTGTCCTAATCGGTGCGACGCCGCATCTGCGGCGCTGCACCGATTTCAAAAAGTAGTTTCTGTACTACTTTTTGCGATTTCAGCCGCGATTTACATTGACATCTGTGTCAGATGTCTCTGTAATCGAGCTGAAATCGGGACTGACAGGCAGGAGTGAAATCGTGCGAGTTCAGCTGAACTCGCACGGCTTCACTCCCGCAGCCCCAGTGTGAACCTGGGCTCATTCAAACTTCACCATCATGGGCAAGACCAAAGAGTTGCCAAAGGACATCAGGGACAAGATTGTAGACATGCACAAGGCTGGAATGGGCTGCAAGACCATCAGCAAGAAGCTTGGTGAGAAGAAAATAACTGTTGCAGTGATTATTTGCAAATGGAAGAAATACAAAATAACCATCAATTGCCCTCAGTCTGGAGCTCCATGCAAGATTTCACCTCATGGTGTAAGGATGATCATGAGAAAAGTGAAGGATCAGCCAAGAACTACATGGGAGGAGCTTGTGAATGATCTCAAAACAGTTGGGATCACAGTTGCCAAACACACCACTGGTAACACTACATGCCACCATGGATTAAAATCCTGCAGCGCCCGCAATGTCCCCCTCCTTAAGAAGGCACATGTACAGGCCCATCTGAAGTTTGCCAATGAACATCTAAATCATTCATAGAAGGATTGGGAGAAAGTGCTGTGGTCAGATGAGACCAAAACTGAGCTCTTTGGCAATAACTTGACTCATCGTGTTTGGAGGAAGAAAAATGTTGACTGTGACCCGAAGAACACCATCCCTACAGTCAAGCACGGAGGTGGAAACATTATGCTTTGGGGCTGTTCCTCTGCTAAAGGTACAGGCAGACTTTGCCGCATTGAGGGGCCATGTATTGTAAAATCTCGGATGATTTTTTTTTCCCTCAGCCAGAACACTGAAGATGAGTCATGGATGGGTCTTCCAGCATGACATACCATGACTCAAAACATACCACCAAGGCAACAAAGGAGTGGCTCAAAAAGAAGCACATTAAGGTCATGGTGTGGCCTATAAAAAATGTATGAAGGGAGCTGAAACTTCGAGTTGTCAAGCAACAGCCAAGAAACCTTAAGGAAGAAGAGTGGACCAAAATCCCTCCTGAAATGTGTGCAAACCTGGTAACCAACTACAAGGAACGTCTTACCTCTGTGTTTGCCAACAAGGGTTTCTCCACCAAGTACTAGGTCATGTTTTGCTTGGGAATCAAATACTTATTTTACTCACTGAACTGCAACTCAATTTATAACATTTGTACAATTTTCCTGGATTTTTGGTTGATATTCTGTCTCTATCATTTAAAGTACAGCTATGATAACAATTATTGACGCCTCATTTCTTTGAAAGTGGGCAAACTTACAAAATCTGCAGGGGATCAAATAATTATTTTCCCCTCTGTATATATACACTATATTGCCAAGTATTGTGACACCTGCCTTTACACGCACATGAACTTTAATGGCATCCCAGTCTTAGTCCGTAGTGTTCAATATTTAGTTGACCCACCCTTTGCAGCTATAACAGCTCCAACTCTTCTGGAAATGCTGTCCACAAGGTTTAGGAGTGTGTCTATGGGAATGTTTCACCATTCTTCCAGAAGCGCATTTGTGAGGTCAGACACTGATGTTGAACGAGAAGGCCTGGCTCGCAGTCTCTGCTCTAATTCATCCCAAAGGTGTTCTATCGCAGTGGTCATCAACCCTGTCCTCAGGGCCCACTAACAGGTCAGATTTTATGTATTACCTTGGGGAGATGCAGACTAGAATACTGCAATCACTGAGCAGCAAATGATATCACCTGTAATGTATTTCAGTTATCTTGCAAACCTGGCCTGTTAATGGGCCATGAGGACAAGGTTGATGACCACTGTTCTATCGGGTTGAGGTGAGGACTCTGTGCAGGCCAGTCCTCCTCCCCAAACTTGCTCATCCACACTATACTGCCAAAAGTAGTGGGCCACCCCTCCGAGATTATTGTGTGGAGCTGTTTCTCAGGGGTTGGGTTTGGCCCCTTAGTTCCAGTGAAGAAAACTCTTAAGGCGTCAGCATACCAAGACATTTTGGACAATTTCATGCTCCCAACTTTGTGGGAACAATTTGGGGATGGCTGAGCACCATGACTGACCATTAACCATGACTGAGCACCAGTGCATAAAGCAAGGTCCATAAAGACATGAATGAGTGAGTTTGTGGTGGAGGAACTTGACTGGAATGCACAGAGTCCTGACCTCAACACACTCCTAAACCTTGTGGACAGCCTGCCCAGAATAGTTGAAGCTGTTATAGCTGCAAAGGGGGAGCCAACTTAATATTGAACCCTACAAACTAAGACTGGGATGCCATTAGAGTTCATGTGCGTGTAAAGGTAGGTATCACAATACTTTTGGCAATATAATGTATATTTCTGCAACACAAGCCATTTTAAAATTTAAACTAAAACTCCTGTATAACAGCCTAAGCAAGTCCCTAATCCAGTCATTATGTGATGCACAAGCCTTATAAAATAAAAATTTTAAATTCCCTTAGGGCCCTTTCACACGGGGCTGTCCGTGTACGGGCTCAGCTTTAGCTCAGCGGGGATCGCTCTGTCGATCCCCGCTGAGCAGGCAGATGACAGGTCTGTCTCCGCACACTGTGCAGGGACCGACCTGTCAGAGCGCCGCTCTCCCCTATGGGGGATCGGATGACGACGGACCGTAGAGTCCGTCGTCATCCGATCCGCCAGACGGATGGAAAATAGGGTTTTCCTCCGTCACACTTTGGCGGACCGTAGCGGGTTGGATGTCAGCGGGCATGTCACCGCTGACATCCGTGGCTCCATAGGAGGACATGGAGCATCCGTTCAGGTCCGCCTAAAAAACTGACAGGCGGACCTAAACAGTCCGCCTGTGTGAAAGGGCCCTTACCTTACTGACTCATTCTTCATTTGTTTCTCATACACTCCTACACCCAGACACTGCAGCTCACAGTAGAAAGTTAACAGCACCATAGGCAGGCAAGCTACAGACTTGACACAGCATCACAGGAAGCTGCATTGCATGGACTTTACTGGTGGGCTCAACAAGTATTTGGGCTTTACACGTAAGTGCAGATGCACCTAAAATAAAGTCCTGCAGCATATATTTTTTAATGGGAGGCCATAGTTCTATTTTAATATGTATACAGTGTATATATATATATATAATTATATATATATATATATATATATATATGTAGCGGACCCCCACTCTCTCTCCGTCTGTCTTTAACGGCTGCTCCGGCTCTGGTCTAGGGGTACCTCGGAGGAGAGAGAGGGGCGGGGCACTACGCCAAGTTTTCACCACAAATGTAGTAGGTGTATGCAAAGTTCTGTTACCTTTCGGGCCGGTGTCCTGCAGTAAGAGCCCCTTCTCTGGAACAGTGTCTGTATTAAAAGAGCCCCACACCACTAAAGTCCAACACTCCTTTATTTCCTCAGCATAGAATGTCACACAATCAGTTGGACTTCCTTTAAACGAACAGGGGGGGTGTGGATACAAATAAGCCCAGGCACAGTGAACTCTCCTATTCCTGTAATGAGTCGAATAGGCATGGCGCACGGTCTCTGCCACGACCGTGAAGTAGTAGCTGCCACTTACCGGGTGAACTGTTGCAGCCCCTGCCACAGGCCTGTAGATAACGGTCCTTGCTTGCGACCTTTAGGAAGAATGTCTCTGCCAGACTTTTCCTCAATAGAACCACCTTCCATGTGTATCAGCCCCTGTTTGAGAGGGCATCCCTCCAGACGGTCTCCGGAGGCCCTCGCCCGTCACCGGCAGTCTGCTGCACCAGGTCTTCAGAGAGGCCACCCTCCAGTCCATTGCGTCTTAGACTCGGGTATCCATCCCCCGGATATCCTAGGACGATCCCTCCTGGGCGGAACCCAGTGGAAGAAGCTGGGCCCCAGGCTAGGACAAGTACCTCACCCCAGACCGAAGGTGTCTGGGATGGCTCCCAAACTCCCGGTGTCCAGGCCTAGGCCACCTGGACACCGCCCACGGACAGCAGCCCTCAGGCTAAAGTTGCCTGGGACTCGAAGAAGCTCGTGGCCAAGATGTCCACCCCTTTTATGTCCTCTCACGGCATGCACCGCAGGTTCCCCGCCCCGCTGTACAGGTGCCGCGAGAGGCCACCAAAGGACACGGCCCTCCAGTAATGGTTCAACCCCGGCCCAGGGCGACAGCGCCACCCTCTGGGCCGCAGGGAACTGATCATCACTGATATTCTGACCCCAACAAACAAATTCAAAACCACATGCCCGCTACATATATATATATATATATATATATATATATATATATATATATATAACAGAATATAGGTCTACAGCTATTAGAGTTTTCTAAAATAGTCAAACAATAAAATTGTCCCTTCCTGCAATTCAACGTGTTGGCGTGCAGAATGCCCCCAAGGATCTCATTTCCTATCCAGGTGATGGGATCACTGCTTTTCCCAGAAGTCTGCACTAATCAAATTTCAGGCATCCTTTAATCCTTTAATGGGGTTTTCATTTTTGTGAGATAGTCTTCTATTAAAGGAATAAAGATGATATAACTTTTTCTCATTATATCCCTGACATTGCTCGTTTTTTTTTTTATAATAAAGGCATATTCTTCCATTTAGAATTCAGTTTGAGAAAGGTCATGATAAAACAAACGGCATTTTTTTCATAACAGAAAAGGGCAAAAATCGACAGAAAAAGTTTTCTGAAATCTTTGCAATGTATATAGCCTACTACTGCAACAAAACTGGAGTTATTGTACATGTTAAGTATGCTTACACAGCAATAAGAAAAATACCAGATTCTCTCCTGATATCAGTATCATGTAATCCCACAGTGGCATTAACATCACAAGCAGCATCATGTCACAAACTGGGGAAACAATTCTTTTTTAGTATGTAAATTGTACCCATGTAGTTTTTCAATCTGTTTGCTTGGAGTCTACCTTTAAAAATAACGCCATTCTTAGAGACACGGGGTGTGCTATTGCTATTTTACCTGCCATAGGGAATCCTTTTAAAAGAGAGGTGTGGAATGTCAAAAAAACATACATACTCACCTATGTGGCTGCATCATCGGTCTGCCGTCTCTAAGATCGAGAACTGAGCGATCACATGAACACCGATTGCTCGGTTCTCAGGTCTTCACTGAGCAGAGAGAGGTGACTGTCAGCCTTTCTGCTTCATAAAGGTGCCCTTTTGTCTGGATGCTCAAAACAAGTACTGTTATTGCCAAGCAAAGTCTGAAGTTAGACATTAGACAGCAATTAGACAGCGATAATAAATCCAAAAGCAAACATTTATTACATTGCAGGTTACCAATTCTTGAATGTGATGGCTGCATTAGTTTTCCTTTTAAGCTTTCTTTGCTTTATTTTCATCTGGTGATCCAGCCAGTAAAGCCCTGTACACACGATCGGATTTCCTATGGATTATAATCCGATGGATTTTTCCATCGGAAATCCGATGAAGCTGACTTCCATCAGTCTTGCCTACACACCATCAGTCAAAAATCCGACCGCCCCAAACGCTGTGGCGTAAAACACTCCGACAAGCCAAGAAAAATGAACTTTAATGATTCTGTCGACTTAATTCTGAGCATGCGTGGGTTTTTTGTCCGATGGAGTTCCACACAGACGATCAGAATTTGCTATTGTTTTTTTTTTCCATCGGATAAATTTAAAACATGTTCAATTTTTTCTCACCGATGGAAAAAAGACCGATAGGGCCCATACACGATCGGTTTGTCCGATGAAAAAAGTCCATCGGACTGTTTTCATTTGTAAAACCGATCATGTGTACAGGGCATAAGTCTGTTGTTTTTAAACAGAACAAGCTCTCCAGCAAAATGTAGCAGTTAGAGTGTTGAGACAAACCATTTAGCACTGACAGGGAGGGTGTTTACAATGATCAGCTTTTATTTATGAATGCTAATTATTTATTACTAAAAAAAACAATGTTGCTGTAACTGCTGCTGGAGTTCTGCTTCAATTTGCTAGTGTATCTAAATCTGCTAGTACATCTAAAGAAACCGGCTGGCATTCGGCCCGTGTGTACAGGTCCTTGTTTGAAAGAAACCAATTTCATGACCAGCTTCTGTCAAACAAGCATTCTCAATGGAACAAGCAATATAGTGCAAATTATTAGTCCAGTATTCAGGATATCTAGTGGCAGCAGTCCTGTTATTATTTGGAGCTGAGGTTCTATATATCTTAGACCACTTTCACACTGAGGCGCTTTTCAGGCGCTTTCACGCTAAAAACAGCGCCTAAAAAGCTCACGAAAACATATTTCCATTAAAATCAATGAATGCTTTCACACTGGGGCAGTGTGCTGGCAGGGCTGTGAAAAACTCCCCTCTCCATTGAAATGAATGGAAAGCTCTTCAAAAGCGCCTGAAAAGCTCTTCAAAAGCGCTCAGTGTTTTTACTGGCAGTTTAGAAGCGCCTCAGTGTGAAAGTGGCCTAAAGAAGGGGTAGGCAACCTGGAGCCCTCCAGCTGTTGCAGAACTACAAGTAATTGTAACTGCCAGCCTTGCAATGCCTCATGGGAAATGTAGTTCCACAACAGCTGGAGGGCTACTGGTTGCCTACCCCTGATCTAAAGCATGCTGGAAAACCAGTAGCTGATCAGCATCAGAGCCAATGGTCACTAGAGCTAACCGGTGTGATCTGACGGGGGGACAGAACACAACAGCACATCAGGGAGATCACTGTACTAACATTGCATTGCATAGTTAATACAGCAAGATTCTTCTTCAGGTTTTTTTTTTCCTAAGGCCCCTTCACACTAGCGGACCATATGTCCGCTTTTTCATCCATCTATTTACGGATGAAAAAGGGACATACATTGGTCCCTATGAGATTGCGGGTGTCAGCGCATGAACATCCGCTGACACCTGATCTCCTCCTTGTCCGCAATCCCCCGATTCTGCAGACGGAGGAAAATCCTATTTTTCTATCCGTCTGCAGAGCGGATCGGAGGAACACAGACAGACGGTCCATGTTCCTCCGATCCCCCCATAGAGGAGAGCGGAGATCTGACAGGGCGGTCCCTGCACAGTGTGCGGGGACCGCCCTGTTATCCGCCGGCTCAGCGGGGAGCAGCAGAGCTATCCTCGCAGAGCAAGCGGAGGTTCACGGGGCGGATCCTCACTGATCCGTCCCCTGTGAAAGGGGCCTTTAGCTTGCTGGGTTGAAAAAAATAAAAAACGTTCCATGTGTACCAGACTTAACACTACCTCTCCCCCAAATTAACAATGCTGCTGTCCATAGGTGCCCCCTGTGCTCCTTCATCCAGAGTGGAGGCACTCTAATACAGGAGATGTGTTACTGGCCAGATCTCCAAGTAAAGACAGAAAGAAAAACACAAAAAAAAGAAAACGAATGCAGCCACCACATCTAATGCTTGGTAAGCTGCAATATAATACATTTTTGATGCTCTGATCCAAGTATATTTGTGTATATATGTGTACAGCTGCCACCTGTCATTGATTTGTATAAACTGACTAGTGGTGGCTGTGCACTGCCCCTGCTACTCCGAGCTGTTCTTTATGCTATATAGCCATTTGCACCCATAAGCGCAATGCCTTTATTTGGTGTTTTTTCTGGACTGCTCAATAACAATACCTTATGGACTGAAATTGATCTGCACCCATGTCAGGTAGACATTCACTATACAATCTCTTTACTAAGTTCCTGGGTACAATATCCATACTGTATATTTTACCATAGGAGACAATTGTTCTGTATATTGAATGCAAAGGTCAATACTCATTAACACTTTGCTGATAAACCAAAAGAGTTGAATAGTCTGAAAAACGACCACTAGTAAGCAAAATAACAAGGAATAATGACACCTGGTTATTTCTCTAAGGTAAACCCTCCGCACAGTTTATCCATGGCCCATAATTAAACAAGACAACAGAGATTGGTACATTATATATTTAGGGTGTCCAATGTAGAGATTCTGCATAAGGTACACACAATTTCTGTGCAATACGTTTATATTTCTAATGTTTTGCTGCAAGGAATTGCAAAATGTTGCCCAGTTACGCAGAAAAAAATAATATCACCTTTGCATAATCATGTTCTTTATATACCAGGTAAATGTACACACTGAACAGAGGATAACAACAAGAGTTAAAGCTTCTGTAACACAGACAGTTCTGCTGCCTCATCCAGGTTCAGCTGTGCAAACAGGTGATTACCTGTATCAAAGTTTCAGCACCTTAGCCGTTCCATGGAAAACGTGATGCAAATTGTTTGGAGGCAGCAGATCTCGGTATTGTTTGTCCAGATAGCGAACACCTGGACATGTGCCCACTTCTCTCAGATAATTCCCTGATGGCACAGTAATATATCAGTAAAACGTATACAATACTAAATTAGATATTCATTGTATTAAATGAAGTCATTTTATGTAGTCAAGATCCTCATGTTACATACATAGTAGGTGAGGTTGAAAAAAGACACAAGTCCATCAAGTCAAACCTGTGTGTGTGATTATATGTCAGTATTACATTGTATATCCCTGTATGTTGCGGTCGTTTAGGTGCTTATCTAATCGTTTTTTGAAACTACCGATGCTCCCCGCTGAGACCACCGCCTGTGGAAGGGAATTTCACATCTTTGCCGCTCTTACAGTAAAGAACCCTCTACACAGTCTAAGGTTAAACCTCTTTTCTTCTAATTTTAATGAGTGGCCACGTGTCTTGTTAAACTCCCTTCTGCAAAAAAGTTTTATCCCTATTTTGGGGTCACCAGTACGGTATTTGTACATTGAAATCATATCCCCTCTGAAGCGTCTCTTCTCCAGAGAGAATAAGTTCAGTGCTCGTAAGCTTTCCTCATAACTAATATCCTCCAGACCCTTTATTAGCTTTGTTGCCCTTCTCTGTACTCGCTCCATTTCCAGCACATCCTTCCTGAGGACTGGTGCCCAGAACTGGACAGCATACTCCAGGTGCGGCTGGACCAGAGTCTTGTAGAGTGGGATAATTATCGCTCTATCCCTAGAGTTAATCCCTTTTTTAATGCATGCCAATATTCTGTTTGCTTTGTTAGCAGCAGCTTGGCATTGCATGCCATTGCTGAGCCTATCATCTACTAGGACCCCCAGGTTATTTTCCATGTATTAATGTTACAACATGTGTTTCAGTTTGGTAATTCACTTGAATGCTCTATATGAAGATATGACAGAAATTCTAATCCAATTAAACCCTTTCTGACTGCAATATGCCATTTTAAAGTGGTTGCAAACCCTCACAAATCCCCAGGGAATGCAGATCAAACATTTGCTTTGAGCTCCCTGTGAGTGCATTTTATATTTCCCAATAAAGTGTCAGGAGCTTTTAACTACTATACCAGATGTGAGTTGTGCTGTGGTGTCCTCCGTTCCTCTTTTTTCATCCATAACAAAGATCAGACCCATGTAAATAACCTTAATTATTTACCTAGGTGCAGTTTAGGAATAAAATTCTTGCCTTGGCGAGGAGGACATCCCTTGCCCCACCTCTTTCCCTCCTGCAGCCTCCTAGGACACATCACAAGTCCCAGGAGGCTGCAGTAATATTCACAAAGTGCTGGGCAAGCCTACATATGCACAGTGGCGGCTGGTGCTCAAAAATTTTGGGGGGGCGCAAACTGAAAAAAAAAAACATCAATAGGCGCCACTGTGCCCATTAAACGCAGCCACTGTGCCCATTAAACACAGCCACTGTGCCCATCAAACGCTGCCAGTCCAGTTTTCCCTCAAATGCAGCCAGTTTGTCCCCTCAAATGCAGCCAGTTTGTCCCCCAAATGCAGCCAGTTTTTCCCCCCAAATGCAGCCAGTTTGTGCTCCCAGATGCAGCCAGTTTGTGTTCCCAAATGCAGCCAGTTTGTGCCCCCAAATGCAGCCAGTTTGTCCCCCAAAATGTAGCCAATTTGTCCCCCCAATTGCAGCCAGTTTGTGCCCCCAAATGTAGCCAGTTTGTCTTCCCAAATGCAGCCAGTTTGTCCCCCCAAATGCAGCCAGTTTGTCCCCAGCCCGGCACTTACCTTCCTCGGGTCAGCGCCATCCGCCTCCACGCTCCCTCAGTGTCTTCTCCCATCCTCGATGTCGCTTCAGCCAATCAGGTGTCCCCCCAAATGCAGCCAGTTTGTCCCCCCAAATGCAGCCAGTTTGTGCTCCCAAATGCTGCCAGTTTGTGCCCCCAAATGCAGCCAGTTTGTCCCCCCAAATGCAACCAATTTGTCCCCCCAATTGCAGCCAGTTTGTGCCCCCAAATGTAGCCAGTTTGTCCCCCCAAATGCAGCCAATTTGTCCCCCCAAATGCAGCCAGTTTGTCCCCAGCCCGGCACTTACCTTCCTCAGGTCAGCGCCGTCCTCCTCCACGCTCCCTCAATGTCTTCTCCCGTCCTCGATGTCGCTTCAGCCAATCAGATGACCGGTAACCAGACCCAGTGCACCTGATTGGCTGAGAGGCGGGTCAGTGTTAGGGAAGCGATTCCCTAACACAGCACTGTTTAACCAGGGAACGCACAGCCTGTGCGCCCTCCGGTTAACCATTTGGAAGCTGATTAGAGCCCACAGACTCTAATCAGGAAGCCTATTAGAGTGTCTCGCCCTAAAAAGGGACTTTAAAAATACACCCACCGCTGTTATTCAGATGGCCGGCGCTCAACAGGGGGCCAGACACCTGAATAGTGGGAGGCAGCGGCGACAATACATAGATTCATGCAATGCATGAATCTATGTATTGTTGATTGACGGGTGCAGGAGAGAGGGGGCGCCCACTATGGATGCACCACCACTGCAGCTGTGGTTGCTTAGGAAGCCAAGACTGACTTCGGTATCCAAATGGCAGGACCAGCAGGCTGCAGCAGTAGGAAAAACTGGCTTTGGGGAGACAGCGCTTTTTATTAATCAAGCTGAAGTTCTTTTTGTAACATTAGTAACTCACACAAATCAGGCTTGTATCAAGGGAGTAGCAGAGAAGCTGGAAATGAAGAAATAAAGAGGTGATTTTCTTCACATTTCATTAACGGTCATTTGGAGAGGCTAATATATACATAATGAATGTATAAACAATAGAAATTGCAGTGCTGGAAGTAAATGTGAAAGAATCTTCTATGTGTGTTATGGATACTAGTGTGAAAATACCATGTCCTTATGGGTATATAGTGAAAATATTATGCACAGTGAATATAAATGTTAGGCTGGGTTCACACCTATGCGAATTGGATGCGGGTTTCTCCGCATCCAATTCGCATAGCAGGAGAGTGTGACCGCCTCTCTATGGAGCCGGTTCACATATCTCCGGGGAGCGCACTGCACAGAAACGCTGTGCGATTTTAGCCCCATTTCATGGCTGAAGTCAGGAAAAGTTTCGGCCCTGATTTGTCCCTAAACCAGAGAATGGGGACGCACAGCGTTCCTGTGCTATCCGCAGCCGGTTCCAGTGTGAACGGAGCCTTAAGTAACAACGATGGTGTCACTTTCACATTGCATATAATACACAGCGAATATAAATATTATCTCCTTAATTGTCCAGAGTCAGATATACAGTCCCAATGGTGTCACTTGCACCTTCACCAACAAAGCAGATGGGACCTGTAATGATAATCCGTCACCAAATGGTAAAAATGTGCACTCACCGCAAAGATATGC
Source organism: Rana muscosa (assembly GCA_029206835.1). Classification (NCBI taxonomy): domain Eukaryota; kingdom Metazoa; phylum Chordata; class Amphibia; order Anura; family Ranidae; genus Rana; species Rana muscosa. Next base: position 714,576,327 of record CM055118.1, read on the forward strand.
TGTCTTATCACAGGACAGCAATTAACACATGTACATAAATGTTCCTCTGCAACTATATCTCTTTCTTATCTCTTTCTTATCACCAGAGTTAGACTGGTCATACATTATACAATGTTCTTCTATAGATTTTCTTTAGATTTACCAAACCCATATAATATGAGGTCAAATCTAAACACTTTCAATTTGTATGCAATCAGGCAGGCCCTTGTACTACACAGTTGAAGGTAAATCTAAAGCCGTGTACACACGATCGGTTTTACCGATGAAAACAGTCTGATGGACTTTTTTCATCGGACAAACCGATCGTGTATGGGCCCCATCGGTCTTTTTTCCATCGGTGATTAAACATAGAACATGTTTTAAATTTATCCGATGGAAAAAAAGCCGATAGCAAATTCGGATTGTCTGTGTGGAACTCCATCGGAGAAAAAACCCACGCATGCTCAGAATCAAGTCGACGCATGCTCAGAAGCATTGAACTTAATTTTTCTCGGCTCGTCAGTGTTTTATGTCACAGCGTTTGGGATGGTCGGTTTTTTGACTGATGGTGTGTAGGCAAGACTGATGGAAGTCAGCTTCATCGGATTTCCGATGGAAAAATCCTTTGGATTAGAATCCATAGGAAATCCGATCGTGTGTACTGGGCTTAAAGGAAATTTAATAAAAAAATGGTATGGTGTATGGTCAGCTTTACTCCATATTGCGCTCTCTCCTTCTATTCGGATGGTCTGGTCACATTAATGCCCTCCAATCCCACCAGGGGTCAATGTCAGTGTACTCATCTATGTGTAATCACCAGCCATAAGAAAAGAATCCTCATAGTGTAGTAGTATTTAATTGATACGTGAATAACAAAGCATTTAAAAATATCCAAACAATAAAAAAAGAGAATATTACAAATGCCCCTGGTGCGACTTATATTTGGGGCTGTCAATCCTATACAGGATGGCGGCGTAACCACAAGCAATGTATAGATAGCCAAACGCCATTTCGTGGGACCGCGCGTCTTCAGAAGCTATTATATTTGATAATTAATGCATGAATCTACATTAAATTTTTTATTTCAATAATTTTTATTGAATTTCAAGACATACATTTAACATTGGTGTGAAAAGTTTGTAAAATAAAAGTTATACAATATCATTTAAAGGTTATAAGGAATACAAAAGCATAACTTATATCAACTGAAGTATGTTTTAAGATTTATGTTTCCACCAATATAAATTTAGAACAGAGTAAACTACATTTAATTTTTAAATATTCATGAGAATTTTTCTTTAAAACTAACTTACTGTTTGTTAAGTAAAATTAAAAGTCCATAGCCTGGGCACCTGTGCATTTTTAATTAGCACAGTAAAGTTGTGTGTACAAAATACCCAATCAAGTAAAGGTGAATATAAAAAAATGTACAAACGTAACTTTTGCTTTAGATTGCACTATTGAAGGTAACAAATTTTCTAGGCTAAAAGGACATTGTACTCCTTTACTAAATCAACCCCAATGACTATCACAACTTCTCAAGTGAATGAGCGGTTTAAGCGTTGCCATCTACTCCGGAGCATTCTCAGACACAGCTCATGTCATGGGTCAGGCTGCCACTAATGAAGTCTCTGAACAACACAAAATAAAGAAATTCAAGTCTTGCCATCATTAGTTCCACTTCACAAACTTACATCACCAACATGCTCTGAGAAAAAAACCCCTAATAATAACACAAATTTCATATGCTATTAACAAATCATTATTTGTTTCTAGGTTTATTACATGGCTATTGGCTTCATGGATGAGTCGCTATGAATACTAATTATGCACAGCTGTGCATTATACTGTAGATTCCAAATCTAAAATTACAGTTCCTTGCAATTAATGTTTTTATACAACATAATTAGTGCATATATTTTGCATGTATTGGATAATACTGCATCAACCTGCGGTATTTAAAGAATGAATACAAGCAGGCTAATCTGAGCAAGTGTTACAATTTATTTAATTTAAATAACGTGATGGTGTCTAAAATTGTTTTAATAAACATAATATCTAGGCAACGGAGTAATTTAGGCAGCATTTTCTCATGGTGAATTTACATCAAATAAAGTAAAGCTTGCCTTAAGGTTTTGCTAGATAAGCAGTATTTGTCTTTTATTTTTTTATATTTCGGTATAATTACTTTCAATGTTTTCCCCTAAAACATTTTTTGAGCCCACTGTGCACATGTAACACCTATCTTAAAGGATAAGTGCACCTTAAAATGCAAGTCTAAATATAATTAAAGGTGTTAAACCCAGAAACAGAAAATAATATACCGTATTTTCTGGCGTATAAGGCGACTGGGCGTATAAGACGGCCCCCTAATTTTGCAGCTAAAATTTTGGATTTGAGATATACTTGCCGTATAAGACGACCCCCTTCAGGTGCTTCAGATGGAGGGTCAGGTGCCAGATGGAGGATCAGGTGCCAGATGGAGGGTCAGGTGCCAGATAGAGGGTCCGGTGCCAGATAGAGGGTCCGGTGCCGGATAGAGGGTCCGGTGCCAGATAGAGGGTCCGGTGCCAGATGGAGGGTCCAGTGCTTCAAACCAGTGCTTTGGACCAGGGTCCGGTGATGGATGGCGAGGTGGCCATGGAAGGAAGAGGAGCCAAGGGGTAGCCGCATTCGGTAACATTACTGTACAGTATACAGTATTTTCAGTATACCGCGCTGAGCCAATCACGGCAAGCAATGTATTCTATTAATGAATACAAAGCCTGCTCGGATTGGCTTTGAGATTCAGAGAGGCGGGGGCTGATGATATTACAACCTCTGCCAATCCGAGCAGGCTTTGTATTCATCAATAGAATACATCGCTTGCCGTGATTGGCAGAGGTTGCAACATCATCAGCCCGCGCCTCTCTGAATCGCAAAGCCAATCAGAGCAGGCTTTGTATTCATTAATAGAATACATCACTCGCCGTGATTGGCTCAGCGGACATTAATGCTGACAAGCCTGACATCCATATACCGGCGTATAAGACAACCCTCGATTCTTGGCCGTGTAATTTTGGGGTAACAAGTCGTCTTATACGCCGGAAAATACGGTATTATAGTTTACCAATCCTGAAATGCGTTTATTTGTAATTATTTAAAGCTTTTGTTTCCTTTATTTTCATCTGGTGATCTTGCCAGTAACACCCTTCTTGTATTAGGGTGTTTCTCCTACACTGGAAGGTCAACAAATCCATCTTTGGACAGCAAACCTGTGGAGAGGGCAGTGTTAGAAGCACTAGAGCTTTTACATGGAATTATATAACAAATTATAGCTGAACTCCAGCTAATGCTTTTTACACAGCAACTTAAACTACTTAAAATACTTTAAATATAGTAGTATCCACCATTTTTATAGCCTTACACACAGAGCTGGGACAAGGGGTGGGCAGAAGAGACATGTGCCCTGGGCGCAAAGGTGCTATGTGGAAAGGGCTCCGCTCTCCAGCTACGTGAATGACAGAAGTGATGCTGCTATCACTCCAGTCATTCAGAACACAGTGCAGGGCTGCGGCAGCTTCTGGAGGGAGGATTCTGCGGTTTTTGTCTAATGCAGGGCTGCAAAAACAACCCAGAGGCGGAGCCTCCTATTTTCTGCTTACTGTGTGGGCAGGATGGAGGTGCGACCAGCCTCAGAGATTCCGCCCACCTAGAAGAGGGAGGTGTGAGATCAACAGTAAGGTAAGCTCAGCTGGTGGCAGCTCAGCTATTTGATAGCATGAATTAGTATTGCTGCTGCTCCCTGTTATACACCAGAGCACAGGAAGTAAGAGAATGGGACTGGAGCAGGCGGGAATTGAGGAAGGGGTTAACATTGCCATGACCAACAATGCAAGGTGGGGGATGGATAGTTAACTTTCACTGCCACTGAACCGCTCCCCCCCCCCCATTGGTGATCAGTGACAGTGATTGTTAATCCCCAATTCCCCACTTGCATTGGTGGTCAGTGGCTATGAATTTTAACCCCCAAATCCCCACTTGCATTGTTGGTCAGTGACAGTGAATGTTAACTCCCCCCCACCTTGCATTTTTCTTCATGGCAGTGGAATTTTAACCTACACCCCCTTTTCTGCATTTGTGGTCATGGCAGTTAAAGTTAACCCCCCTCCACCACATTGATGGTCATGGGAGGGGTTCAAATTCAATGCCACTGATCACCAATGTGAGGGAGGACGTTAATAATACTAATAGATGCTGGGGGTTATTATTGCAAGCACTGACACCTGTGTTGGGGGTTTTGATGTATCCACGGACATCAATGCTGGGGGTTAACAATGTGTGCACTGCCACCTGTGCTGGGGGTTACAATTGTGTTCAATGACATCTGTTCTGGGGGTTATTAATGCATCCACTGACTTAAATGGGGGTTATTCTTGTGTCTGTGGGAGGGGGGGCATCATAAAAAAGTGTGCCAGAAACAATCCTTTATTGTTGCACTTTTGCAATAAACTCCTTATGGTACATCACATTTACTTCACCTTAAAGTGGTTCTAAAGGCTTAATTACCTTGATGCATTCTATAGCTCCCCAGCCCCTCTAATACTTACCTGAGCCCCATCTGGATACAGCAATGTGCACAAGAGCTTTTGCTCTCCAGAGACTCTCCCTCCTCATTGGCTGAGGCAGCAGTGGGAGCCAGTGTCTCCCACTTCTTTTAATCACAGCCAGTGAGCCAATAAGGAGAGAGAGGGGATGGAGCCGAGTCACGGCTTTGTGTGTGAATGGTAATACTCCATATTCCCGTCGCACACATTCCTGGGTAAAGCTCTAAAAGTTTTGGGTGCTGCAGCAACCAACAGCTGGAGATTGGATCAGAAAGCCACAATGAGGATATTTGCTAGTACACCACGGACCATCAAACAAAGGGGTCCTGCGTGACTCCAAAACATTGCACTACCTTTTTGTGATCTAATTATGCGTCAATAAAAAATGTTTGGACTGTGTGTGAATGGACATGCAGAGCTGTGGCTGGGGAAAGAGCCTGCTTGGGTGCCCCCATTGCAAGCTTCTTGCTGTAAGGGCACTTGGCAGGAGGGAGGGGCCAAGAGTGCTGGCGAGGGACCCCAGAAGAGAAGGATCGGGGCTTCTCTGTGCAAAACCACTGCAACAGAGCAGGTACCATATATACTCGAGTATAAGCCGACCCGAGTATAAGCCGAGGCACCTAATGTTACCACAAAAACCTGGGAAAACTTACTGACTCGAGTATAAGCCGAGGGTCAACAATGCCCACCCATTGCAACTTCACTAAGCCCATTGCCACCTTACTGTTCCCATCCTCACTGTTCCCATCCTCACAAGTTCCCATCCTCACGTGTTTCCATCCTCACAAGTGCCCATCCTCATATGTGCCCATCCTCACTGTGCCCATCCTCACTGTGCCCATCCTCACTGTTTCCCTAGAATTATAATTGAACATTGTAAAATTGTACCTGAAGGCTGCGGCGTCCATCGTTTAAAACTCGCGCTCTCTTCCTGGTCTCTTACGTGATAGGCGGAACTGCCTGCTGAGAATCGCCTATCACGAACGTTCTCTCATCTTCACCCATCCCAGTAGACACTGTGTTCAGTTTCCGCCAATCACGGACGTCTGCTGGGAAACTGAGGATGAGAGAACGTTCGTGATAGGCGATTCTCAGCAGACACAGTTCCGCCTATCACGGAATGAATAAAGGGGTCACATTATGGGGCCACTTTCCTGAGATTGCGGCCTCCCTAGCCCAAATTAATAAAAAATTAGGTTAGATTGGCAGCAGTAGTTTAGTTTAGTCAGGAGCCTGCCCCTTTAAGGGGCTAGATTACAGCTAGTCAGGAAGAGCCAATGGGGGTTCAGGGAATTTTTATGGAATTATAGGGATTGGCTATAAAAGGGCCAGCAGGTGCAGGTTTCTTTCTCTTTCCGGCGGACAGCAAAGAAGATTTGAGCTCGAGCTGTGAAGACATTTTTCTTACCTGATGGAAGCTCTGGTGATGCAGCTGTTGGAGAATGCAGGCAGCTCAGGAGGATAGGCATGGCTGAGACATTGCATGGCGTCAGCTCCGGAGGAGGAGGCACTGCTTATGGAGCAAGAGGGAGGAGGCTTGGCAGTGGGCGGCGAGCTGATGGAGGACACAGATACAGGGCGGGGTGTTCCTGTGCCCGCACCGCCTGCAAGAGCAAGGAGAAGCGCGCCTCCAGAGCGAGAAGGACGGGCTGCGGAAGAAGCTGAAGAGACTCGTGTGCCTCAAGGGAAGATGGCGGCGGCGTGACATCACGGTGCCGCCGCGGAGGTCAGAAGAGGTGGACTTGTTCGCAGTCGCCAGCAGGAAGAAGCGGATGGCGTGGCCAGCTCCAGCAGGCTGCACAGGACACAAGGGGGAGACAGCTTGTGCAGCAGTCTCCCAGGCAGCAGCGCGTATCATCGCAGCAAGGCACTCAGCATGCAGAGGTGCCCCAACAGGTGCTAGGTGTGCAGACTCCACAGGTTGCAGGTGTAACAGGCTCCAGCAGGTGGTGAGTTGACTCAATTACATGTGTATCTGGTTTGGTAGGTTCACTGTCTTCTTTAATTCAATCACTGTCCAAAGTGTCAGCTCCTGCTGTGTCTTCAGCTTCCCTGGTCTCTCTGTCTGTTAACCCTTCTGTTTCCTCTCATACTCCTGTGTTGTCTAATCTTCCTGTCAGTTTATCCTCTCAACAAGAAAAAAGTACTGTTAGTGTTTTACAGTCAGTCAGGTTAGCCCCTCATTACAGACAGCTGTGCATGCTAAAATCCATGTACCTGAGACATATATGAAAGATGTCATGCCTTGTGAGATGTCCCCTTTAGGATATCATTTAAATGCAAATATTAAAGCCAAAATTTATGTAGACATTCTCTCCCTTCTGCCTGCTCATAAGGATTTCATGGTCAGAGCTGACAAGAGGGGTGAGGAGAGAAGTGAGGAGGAAAGGCGCAGGGTGATTCCTAGGTCATTTAAACAATTGGCTGCAAGTCTTTTAGTATTTATTCTGGTATAATGGCGGAAAAGCACCCAGAGCGGTGTGGGGGACTTTTCCAACATTTGTTCATATCCTAGAAGCCTACAAAAATTTTGGTGGCCTGGGTTGGTTCTATTATGACGAATCCTTTTGTCAGAAATTGTCCATTCACCCGTCACTTAGGTGGGGTATGAAAGATGTGGGCCTGTGGCTCAATTTGATATTTCCGCAGAAGCAGGTAGCACCTAGGCAACTCACTGTTAACACTTCCACGGCGGCCTTTAGAAAAGGCTGCTGTTTTGCATTTAATGATAGTCAATGCCGCTGGAATAATTCTTGCAAATACAGAAATGAATGTTCCATCTGTGCGGGGACGCACCCAGCGGCAAAAATGTTTTAAGAGAAATGCAGCTGCAGGTTCTAGCCAGGCGCAGCATATTTTGGTAAGGGATAAGTTATGTAAGGAACTAAGGATTGCGGGGCCCTTTTGAGCACCCCCCTTTTTTGTAATTTTCGGATTTCCCCATTGGGAGTAGTGCCCAAACGGGAACCTAATGAATTTCGTATTATACACCATCTATCCTTTCCTAAAGGTGATTCATTGATTGATGATATTGATAGGAACCTATGTTCCATGTCTTATGCTATGTTTGAGGAAGTGATTGGTAAGATCAGGTTGTTTGGCCCGGGGGCGTTGTTGGCGAAGGATGACATAAAATCAGCTTTTCGGCTCTTGCCCGTTTCCCCCGGAGGCCTTTAATTCCTTGGGTTTTTATTTTGAGGACAGTACTTTTTTGACATGTATCTCCCAATGGGGTGTTCATTGTATTGCTCATACTTTGAAACATTTTCCACATTCCTTCACTGGGTACTTGGCATTCGGTCCGGGTTTGATAGTACAGTGCACTATTTAGATTTCTTATTTGTTGGTCCAGCAGACTCTAGTTTATGTTCGGACTTGTTGCTATAATTTCAAGCTATGTCTCTTGAATTTGGCGTCCCGTTGGCGGAGGAAAAAGCTTGCTGGCCCAGCACTTTGTTGGAATTTTTGGGCATTGAGATAGATACCCGCAGTATGGAATTCCGTTTGCCAGCGGAAAAATTGAATACAATAAAATGGTTGATCGCGACGGTGTTGCAAAAGAAGATACTTTTGAAAGAAATGTAGTCACTCTTGGGTGTTCTGGCATTTGCGTGCAGAATCATGCCTGTTGGCAGGAATTTTTCACGTCGGCTTTACCTGGTTATTTCGGGCTCGAAATCTCCCTTGGATCATGTTAGGATAGCCACCCCTATTAAAGAGGATTTGATGGTTTGGGCTAGCTTTCTTGATTGTTATAATGGTAAGTCCTTGTTTCAGGCCGAATTTGTTGTGGCACGGGATTTTTGTCTGTTTACAGATGCGGCTGGCTCCAAAGGTTTTGGAGCCATCTGGAGATCGCATTGGTGCTGTGCGGCTTGGCCGGAGTCCTGGGTGAGATCAGGAGCTACCAAGAATGTGGTATTGCTACAGTTGTTTCCAATTTTAGTGGCACTGGAGTTGTGGAGCTCAGAGTTTGCTAATAGGCTCATCTTGGTGGAAACTGATAACAAAGGTGTTTTATATGCAGTGAATTGTCTCTCGTCTAGTTCTTGGTTGGTAATCAAAATCTTGCGTCAGGTGGTCTTCAGATGCCTCAAATTTAACATCTGGTTGAAGGCTAGGTATACTCCGGGGATATTGAAAAACATTCTCTATCTCGTTTTCAGGTGGAGAGTTTGCTTCCGGAGGCGGACGCAGTTGGCATCCTGTGCCCGGCCTATTTGTGGGAGATGATCTGAGTGCTGTGACAGATGCTATTAGGGGCTCCTTAGCTCCTAAGACTTGGTCAAGTTACTCTGCAGCTTGGAGCAGCTGGATAGCCTTTGCCAGTACTGAAGGTTTTCAGTTTAATTGACCTTCTGAGGGTGCTATTTTGTCTTTTCTGTCCAGTTTAATGTGGCAGCAATTTTCACATAGTCATGTGACAAAAATGTTGGCCGGCATGTCATTTTTCTTCCGTTTCTTAGGTCTGAGACCTTGTACTTCTTCTTTTTCTGTAAAACAGGCGCTGAAGGGGTACAAGAGATTGACTTTCGTCACAGATGACAGAAGACCGATCTCTCTTGACATTCTCAGTGGCTTTTGCAGAATTACTTCAGTTGTCTGTTTTTCCTCTTACTTTACTTTATTTACTTTATTATTTAGGACAGCCTTTGTTCTTGCCTTTTTTAGGGCGTTCCGTATCTCGGAATTATTTCCGGGAAGCAAGCAGGGTGGTTCTGGAATTCGATTTGATCGGGTGTTCATGTGTGGCTTCAGCATTCCAAAACGGATCAATGTGGCAAGGGCAGATGGGTTCATCTAAGGGAGCACGATAATGTTTTCATGTGCCCGGTAGCCTTAGTTAAGCAATTCATGGGACTTAGGCCTCCCGGGGGGGGATTTTTTCTCACTCACGTTAATTTGTTGCCCCTGACGAAGTACCATTTCGATGCAGTCCTAAAGAAGAGTTTGGGTAGCATGGGATTAAGTAATTTCAGGTTTTCCTCCCACTCCTTTCGGATTGGCGCAGCCTCGGAGGCCGCTCGATCGGGTGTCCCGGAATCGGATATTAAAGCAATGGGGAAGTGGAAGTCGAAATGTTTTAAGTTATATGTTCGTCCTAATTTGTTTGTTTCATTTTAGGTACCCAACACACAGTTTGGATTATGGGGCACTCATTTATTTATTGGGCTCAAAAAAGAGCGGCTCAACGCAGCTATTCATCAAATTTGTCTCTGCACCCGGACTCTTTTTGGTTGTTTTGGAAAGGTATATGAGTGATTTCAACTGAACTTTCATTTATCTAGGTTGTGTCACCTATGGCCGTTGCCATCTATCCTGATAATTCACTTGGGAGGTAATGATTTGAGAAACGTTAAAACATTAGACTTGCTGTTCATGATCAAGCAAGACTTGCATCGCTTCAGTACGACTTTCCCAGGTACAACGTTAGTTTTTTCTGAGGTGGTTCCTCGTCTTTCATGGCTCTCCTCTGCACAGAGGAGGGTTATGGAAAAAATGAGGAAAAGAGTCAATAGGGCTCTTGAAAAGTTCATGCCCCAGGTGGGGGGATAGTCGTATCGGCATGTGGACTTCGAAGGGGGTTATCCAGGTCTATACAGACTGGATGGCGTTCACCTATCCAAAATGGGTAATGATATCTTTAATGTGGGTTTGCAGAACATGATTGAGAAGGCCGCGACGCTTGGGGTGGGCCGGTCTTGATGCTCAAGACCGGCGTGTGGGGACTGTTATTTATATTTGAAGTTGTGCTACTGCTCGAGTTCTAATAACTGAGCAGGTAGAAATGTTATTTGAATATTTATGAAGTTTTGATTGGTAATAAAGATTTATGGAAAATTATTTGTGAAAAACCAATAAAGGTGTTGCGGCCAAGTTTTTGCCAAATAAAATGTTTCAGGTGTTTATTTAAGTAGTTGTATCTGGGGAAGTTTTGGTCTGGGCGGGTGTGGCCTGCAATCTCATGAATAAAGGGGTCACATTATGGGGCCACTTTCCTGAGATTGCGGCCTCCCTAGCCCAAATTAATAAAAAATTAGGTTAGATTGGCAGCAGTAGTTTAGTTTAGTCAGGAGCCTGCCCCTTTAAGGGGCTAGATTACAGCTAGTCAGGAAGAGCCAATGGGGGTTCAGGGAATTTTTATGGAATTATAGGGATTGGCTATAAAAGGGCCAGCAGGTGCAGGTTTCTTTCTCTTTCCGGCGGACAGCAAAGAAGATTTGAGCTCCCTCCCTCCCGCCCCAGTCGCGATCACTTTTATGTGGTGGGTCACCCTGGATCCAGGGGGGACTGTTATTTATATTTGAAGTTGTGCTACTGCTCGAGTTCTAATAACTGAGCAGGTAGAAATGTTATTTGAATATTTATGAAGTTTTGATTGGTAATAAAGATTTATGGAAAATTATTTGTGAAAAACCAATAAAGGTGTTGCGGCCAAGTTTTTGCCAAATAAAATGTTTCAGGTGTTTATTTAAGTAGTTGTATCTGGGGAAGTTTTGGTCTGGGCGGGAGCGGCCTGCAATCTCAGGGACCAGGAAGAGCCTGCGAGTTTTAAACGATGAACGCCGCAGCCTTCAGGTACATTTTACAATATTCAATTTCGCTGACTCGAGTATAAGCCGAGGGGGGGATATTCAGCCCAAAAAAAAAGGGCTGAAAATCTCGGCTTATACTCGAGTAAATACGATAATTATAACATGTTTGTTATTTTTAAACAAAAAAAAAGACTTTAATATTTAAGCTTTTCTATTTTTTCAAACAATCTTAATCCTAATTAATGGAGCAAGGAACAATTCACAAGATGTGTTTACACACCACAACGAATGTGTAATTCTTTTTTTATTGTGCTGACTATGCAGGTGACGGCCGAATTGTGATTGGTTGCTCCTGGTTACTGTGTTTTTACCACATCACCGTGTGGTTACTGTACTTTTTCACATTTTCATCATCATTGTTTTTCAATGTCTTATTTATTCACTAAGCCTGAAAACCACAACTGCTCCTCTCCCGGTCACGTCATTCTATTTAAATTTGTTACAGTTAATTTAATGTTACTGATATGTGAATGATACTGAACCTCAGGAAGAAAGATTAATTGGTTTGCACAATCATTATAGCGTCTACAAACTGAGATATATACTGGAATTTGTATTTATTTTTATTTTTTTATACTAGTAATGTCAGCAAGGGAGGGGGATAACCACTTCCAGCCCAAGGACGTCATATTCAGCGGGAGGGGGTTAAACATCTGGGGCGATCAAAGAGTTAACTGTGTGTCTAGCCATTGTTTGTGTTTATTTACTATGTGTGCTGCTTTTACTAGGGGAAAAGATGGATTTTAGTTTCTGGTTTGCAGGAATACAGAATCCATCCCTTCCCCTCTATCAGAATGGAACTCTTCCTTGTTTACATATGCAGAGCTCTGTTCTGAGTCTCTTCCCAACAATCGGCGTGTCCCGGCGGACATTGAGTGCCTGCTATACGAAGATCGGCTTCTGCTATGAATAATCACAGCAGGCGGGGCCGAGATTCCCCCCGCTGACGTCAGTCAGGAGGTGAGAAGAGAGAGCACTGGCCAGTCACCTGATCGCGGTGAACTGCTCTGAAATACGGTAAAGGAGGCATTTTGTTTATAAAACACAGAGACAGGAGCTCCTGTCATTAGGGAACAAGGAGGATTATCTAAGATTTTAACAGTTATGTGAGCAGCCAGAGTTGCGGGGGCAGGCACAGTCACAGGAGCTGATAGGCAGGGAGGGATAGAGGACAGAGGAGAGACAGGAGAGATGCGGATGACGGAGGCACGTAAGCTGACCAAGACGAGGAGGATCGGGCTGCTCTGTGTAATACTACTGCACAGAGCAGGTGAGTATAACATGTTTGTTATTTTAATTTTAAAAAATATATACTTTAGTAACACTTTATGGATAAATTATTGCCAGGGCCATTGGCATTTACACTTTATTCTTTTTTGTCCTTGAATCGGCTTTTGACAATGGGTTTTAATGTCAAGGTAAAACTATGATGAAAAAAGTAGCTGCATTTTACATGGTGGGCCATGGTTGCCTGTTTGTTCAAGCATTTCTTTCACTTATCAGTACACATGATGTCCTTGTGTCATATTATTTACCATTTTGCAAGGAAACCAGTTATTTCCTATTATCTCTTCAATAACTCAGTGAAGCAATGCCTCAAAGGTACAACTCATTACATGGCTTGCAAAACTGTCACGGTCTCCAGTCCTTGCAGCTTACACAGCATCCATCTATTAGTGTTTATATCAGCACTGATGAGTAATTGCATTTTTTACACAGACGCATTCCATTTCCGAGCACATTACTTCTATGAATTCACTAGTACTCTACAGTCTGCATGAGCACATAACATGAAGACCCAACACATTTTCCTTGTTTTAATAAAAGGTGGTACAACTTCAGTTTGCTTGTAGTATGCGCTTCCATTTTATTAGTAATAGACTATTATTTTTTCAGTTCACCTTTTAATGTTGAGCTGTACCTAAATCTTCAAAATAATCTATAAAACACCAGCTGCACACTGTATGTGTATGTATGTACAATTTACATTATAGCACATGCTTCTTTCCAAGGGCCAGTTGCAATTTCTGGCAGTCTGTGAGTTAAGCTGTTTTATTAGAAGGAGAATTTTTATTTATAGGTTTGTGGAGGAGGGCAAGGGAAACATGCTGCTGACACCTCTGTTGCCAGTTTATCAGGAAGAAAACTGCAGTGATTGGATACAATTTTCTAATTTGTCTAGTCACTAACTCCTACCAATCCCCAAATAAGCCTTGGCCACCAATGTCTGCAGAGTGTTCATAGACATTAGACTGTAGCCTAATGTATGGGGAGCGTTGGCAACCCTGCTTTAAGGGGGGATGCTGGGAACTCTAAAGTAAGTGGGAGCTTTGGTGAGCAGAAACATCCTTACATCAGCGTTCTCCTTTACACCAAAGTCCACAGCATTCGCTCTTAAAAAAAAATATATGCGCCGCTAAAGTGTTCGGGTTTGACTTGACGAAAAGGTGGCAACCCTAGTGGCAATGCTCCAGAATTTTCTTGCATGATCCTATCACTCATTGGAAGAGAAGAGATTGGATAGTGAGAGAAAGTGCAGACTTATATGCTATTGTATTTCTGATTGGAGAAAGGACTTGATAACAGCCATCCAAGAAGAGGAATTGTTTATATTCTAAATGCTATTAGACCTTATGGTCTAGGGCAGTGTTTCTCAACTCCAGTCCTCAGGGCAACCCAACAGGTCTTGTTTTCAGGCTTACCATTATTTTGCACAGGTGATTTGATCCGTTTCACTGCCTTAGTAATTACCACAGCCGTTTCATCTGAGGGAAATCTTGAAAATATGACCTGTTGGGGTGCCTTAAGGACTAGAGTTGAGAAACACTGGTCTAGGATATGAGATGAGCTGCTAGCACACCTAATGTGCATTGAGGTGCAAGTGTTGCGTTTATAATTTTGCTCAGTGTATGTTGGTAGCACTGCATTCAATTTCAAAATTGTTTTATTTCAATGGACATTATTATATGGATTTTTATGTCATTTTTATTGGACTGTTACACTTTGTCACATTATTGATTAATTGTAAATGTATTTTTTATCTTTATTTATCCTTGCTAATTTTGCACATTGCTTGCAGCACTGGTATCTTTGGTTTCACCACCCAGTAGGGATGTGATTTTATTCATTAAATTGCGTTAAGGCATAAGATTATTTTTTAATTTGTGGTATTTTGCACATTTCGTGAATTACCGTATTTATCGGCGTATAACACGCACTTTTTTCCCCTTAAAATTAGGGGAAAATCGTGGGGGTGTGTTATACGCCGATCCTCCGCCGATCCCCTTGCTGAAACGAGCGAGAGGAGCCGAGATACACAAAGCTGAAGTACACTCAGCTTTACTCGGCTCCTCTCGCAGTCCCGCCCATCTCTGACTGCGCCACTGACATACAGAAAGCCGAGTGTACTTCCGGCTCCTCTCGCGGTCCCGCCCCTGACTGTGAGCAGAGCCGAGTCTAGCCGAAGTACACTCGGCTTTCTGTATGTCAGCCGGTGCAGTCAGTGGAGATGGGCGGGACTGCGAGAGGAGCCGAGTCTAGCCGAAGTACACTCGGCCCCGCTCGCTCCTCTCCACACAGAAATCGGCGCCAATTTTAAAAATCGCCGAGACTGGCAAGGCTGCAAAGGCACTGGGCAAGGCTGCAAAGGCACTGGGCAAGGCTGCAGATGGACACTGGGCAAGGCTGCAATGATGGACACTGGGCAAGGCTGCAATGATGGACACTGGGCAAGGCTGCAGATGGACACTGGGCAAGGCTGCAGATGGACACTGGGCAAGGCTGCAGATGGACACTGGGCAAGGCTGCAATGATGGACAAGGCTGCATTTAAATGTAAGTTTTTTTCCTTGAATTTCCCTCCTAAAAGTTTTTTTCCTTAAAATTCCCTCCTAAACTTGGGGTGCGTGTTATACGCCGGCGCGTGTTATACGCCGATAAATACGGTAGCTGTCGTGCAGCACTGACACTTGAAGAACAGCACCCAGTAGGGCCATCACCAATTCTTGAATTATCACTTTCTTATTTTTATGGATATCTACAATTATTATTTATTTTGTTATCAAACATTTTTATGGGAGATTAACTACATACACTGAGCAAAATTATAAACGCAATGCTTTTGTGTTTGCCCCTATTTATCATGAGCTGAACGCAAAGATCTACAACTTTTTCGATGTACACAAAAGGCCTATTCCTCTCAAATATTGTTCACAAATTTGTCTAAATCTGTGTTAGTGAGCACTTCTCCTTTGCCGAGATAATCCATCCACCTCACAGGTGTGGCATATCAAGATGCTGATTAGACAGCATGGTTATTGCACAGGTGTGCCTTAGGCTGGTCACAATAAAAGGCCACTCTAAAATGTGCTGTTTTATCACACAGCACAATGCCACAGATGTCGCAAGTTTTGAGGGAGCGTGCAATTGGCATGCTGACTGCAGGAATGTCCACCAGAGCTGTTGCCTTGAATTGACCACGTGTAACCACACCAGCCCAGGACCTCCACATCCAGCATCTTCACCTCCAAGATCATCTGAGACCAGCCACCCGGAAGCTGCTACAACAATCAGTTCGCAAAACCAAAGAATTTCTGCACAAACTGTCAGAAACCATCTCAGGGAAGCTCATCTGCATGCTCGTCATCCTCATCGGGGTCTTGACCTGACTGCAGTTCGTCATTGTAACCGACTTGAGTGGACAAATGCTCACATTCAATGGCGTCTGGCACTTTTGAGAGGTGTTCTTCACGGATGAATCCCGATTTTGACTATATATGGCAGATGGTAGACAGCGTGTATGGCGTTGTGTGGGTGAGTGAGCGGTTTGCTGATGTCAACGTTGTGAACCGATTGGCCCATGGTGGCGGTGGGGTTATGGTATGGGCAAGCGTATGCTATGGACAACAAACAGGTGCATTTTATTGATGGCATTTTGAATGTACAGAGATACCGTGACGAGATCCTAAGGCCCATTGTTGTGCCATTCATCCACGACCATAATAATGCACGGCCCCATGTTACAAGGATCGGTACACAATTCTTGGAAGCTTAAAACATTATCTCGGCAAAAGAAAAGTGCTCACTAACACAGATTTAGACAGATTTGTGAACAATATTTGAGAGAAATAGGCCTTTTGTGTACATAGAAAAAGTCGTAGATCTTTGCGTTCAGCTCATGATAAATAGGGGCAAACACAAAAGTGTTGCGTTTATAATTTTGCTCAGTGTATGTTGGTAGCACTGGTAACAAATACAAGGAATTCCGCGCTGCCTAATTTGGTAAGCAGCTACAAAAAAACAATAGACAATGGAATATACAAAACAACAAATGAAGTGTAGCGCTAAACAAATACAATTACACCAAGTGATGTAGACACCGTGTTCAACAATAATGTATAGAAATAAACAATGAACATGTGTCTATAACAGAACCATATAAAAAAGTCTCTGGTGTACAAAAAATAAATGAATAAATATTACAAACGGATCGATGTGGATATAAATGTTGGTGCTCCCACAATCTGAAGTGAAACAAAGTGAAGTAAAGATGGCAACCACCAATATAGGAGAGGCTTACCGGAAATAGTGAACCCTAAAGAACGTATGTTCAAAGGGTCAAATAGACATGGTATAAACCACTCTGAAGATCGAATCCTCCGCTGCAGTTCCCACTCAATGTCTCTTACATCAAGACACTGTACAGAGAGTGTGTTGATATCAGGTGCTTGTGGGCAATGCCCCAACAGATGCCGAGCAATGCAACCAGATGAGGTGTGTTAAGAAACAAGAGAAGGGCACATAGCGTAATACTGTAAACTAAAGATATTTAATGTAGGTAGGATAGACTCATTACATGCAAAGCAAGATAGTTCATGCCGTGATTTATCATAATTGTGATGATTATGGCTTACAGCTCATGAAAACCCCAAATCCACAATCTCAGAAAATTTGAATATTGTGAAAAGGTGCAATATTCTAGGCTCAAAGTGTCCCACTCTAATCAGCGAATTAAGCCATAACACCTGCAAAGGGTTCCTGAGCCTTTAACCTTCCTAGCGGTATTCCCGAGTCTGGCTCCGGGTTAAATTTCAGCACCAAAAGCGGTAACCCCGAGCCAGACTCGGGCTGCATCGCAGTGATCCAGGCAGAGTTACTTACCTTGTCACCTGGATCCTGCGATGCCTCCCCGCTGTGTGATCGAGCCGTGTCTCCTCGCTCGATTCACACACTTCCGAGTGCCGTCGAGCTCCGTTCCCTGCGACGTTACGACGCACGGGGACGGAGATCGGCGCCAAATTCAAAAAAGTTAAAACACAGTATACATACAGTACACTGTAATCTTACAGATTACAGTACTGTATGTAATAATTACACACCCCCGTTGTCCCTAGTGGTCTGCCCAGTGTCCTGCATGCACTTTTATATAATAAAAACTTTTCTTTCTGCCTAGAAACTGGAGATTGTCCATAGCAACCAAAAAGTGTCCCTTTATGTCAAAAGTGGTTTTAGACCAGCTAAAAAACAGCGATAATAAATTAGAATCACTCGCAGAATTAAGCGATAGCGATTTGTGGGGAAATTCATCATCAAACACTGAAAAACACTTTCATTATTATTATTATATTATTTGTTATAATTATTTTATAGTTATTTATTTTATTATAATGTATAATTTTGTTTTTTGAACTTTATCATACCCGGGATGTCTACTAGACTCTGGTTTGGACAGATTTAAGTGAGTTATTTATATGAATTACAGGCCTACAATATAAAACGCCAAATTTCCATGCAGAATAATGGTACCGCTTTCAGCACCTAAAATCTGACAGAATCATACCGCCAGGGAGGTTAAATGGTCTCTCAGTCTGGTTCAGTAGGAATCACAATCATGGGAAAGACTGCTGACCTGACAGTTGTGCAGAAAACCATCATTGACACCCTCCATAAGGATGGAAAGCCTCAAAAGGTAATTGCAAAAGAAGTTGGATGTTCCCAAAGCGCTGTATCAAAGCACATTAAAAGAAAGTTATGTGGAAGGGAAAAGTGTGGAAGAAAAAGGTGCACAAGCAGCAGGGATGACCACAGCCTGGAGAGGATTGTCAGGAAAAGGCCATTCAAAAGTGTTGGGGACTTTCACAAGGAGTGGACTGAGGCTGGAGTCAGTGCATCAAGAGCCACCACACACAGACAGATCCTGGACATGGGCTTGAAATGTCGTATTCCTTGTCAAGCCACTCCTGAACAACAAACAGAAGCGTCTTAACTGGGCTAAAGAAAAATAGACCCGGTCATTGATCCAAAGTCCTCTTTTCTGATGAGAGCAAATTTTGCATCTCATTTGGAAACCAAGGACCCAGAGTATGGAGGAAGAATGGAGAGGCACACACTGCAAGATGCTTGAAGTCCAGTGTGAAGTTCCCACAGTCTGTGTTGATTTGGGGAGCCATGTCATCTGCTGATGTTGGTCCACTGTGCTTCATTAAGTCCAGGGTCAATGCAGCCGTCTACCAGGAGATTTTGGAGCACTTCATGCTTCCTTCCGCAGGCAAGCTCTATAGGGATGCTGACTTAATTTTCCAGCAGGACTTGGCACCTGCCCACACTGCCAAAAGCACCAAAACCTGGTTCAATGACCGTGGGATTACTGTGCCTGATTGGTCAGCAAACTCGCCTGACCTGAACCCATAGAGAATCTAAGGGGCATTGCCAAGAGAAAGATGAGAGACATGAGACTGAACAATGCAGAAGAGCTGAAGGCCGCTATTGAAGCATCCTGGTCTTCCATAACACCTCAGCAGTGCCACAGGCTGATCGCTTCCATGCCACGCCGCATTGAGGCAGTAATTGCTGCAAAAGGGGCCCAAACCAAGTACTGAGTACATATGCATGCTTATACTTTTCAGAGGTCCGATATTGCTCTATGTACAATCCTTGTTTTATTGATTGCATGTAATATTCAAATTTAACGGCTTGAACTATCTTGCTTTGCATGTAATGAGTCTATCTCATATATTAGTTTCACCTTTTAAGTTGCATTAGTGAAATAAATGAACTTTTGCATGATATTCAAATTTTTGGAGTATCACCTGTATGTCAGCCTGATATTTATGTCACCAGTAAATATGCCAGGTATGGGGTGATTTTGTCCAAACTATATGAGAAAGGCTCAGGTTATACATTTGATTTCTGCATTTAAGAAATAAGAGATAACCATTTGGAACCCCTTGGATGCTCATCTTAAATGGGTAGCAATGGAACTACCTCTTTGTGAACAATGATTATTCCAGCACACCACTTTTCAGGTATCTTTTTCTCAAACAAACCATAGCTTGTGGTACTATTGTATGTAACCAAATTGCAAAGGCTCTCCTCAAAGAACTGTCAACACAAAGCTGACAAAGAGGCAGTCAGCAGGTTTGAATAGTAAGGACATTTGGACAAATAAATGAAAAGATACAGTAAATGGGATGTTTATGTATTTTTATCTATTCATCCAGATACATCATTGCAAATTCATGGATGTTTGGTCTGTGCCAAAAACCTATGTGCATTCATGAGTGCAATCTACATATGGGAGGTGTAGATTTAAATGGCCAGATGATGAAACCTTCCCTGGCAACCCAAAGATCAAGGTATGACCCAAGACTGGTATGAAAAAGTGTCCATCTACCTATTTCAATTAGTCATCTATAATTAGAAAGATCTGGCTGGTTCTACAAATTTCAAGAAGAAATCTTAGCAGCCCTAATTTACCAGGAGGACCGTGCGCCAGAATGGCTTCAATATCATGCAGTCAGCAGGCTGCATGAGAGACACTTTTCTGATTTTATGCCTTCTACTCAGGCAGAAAGGACACCCCCAAAAAATCCCTGGCATGCAGCAAAGATCGAATAATGAATGACACATGTTACTATTGTCCCTACAGTACCTCAAATCTTGGCCTCTGCATAAAATGACTTCTTCTGTTACCACGATACCCCATTACGGTATTAGTCTTAACTAGTTTTGGTAAGATATTTGGAGTCTAATGCCTCGTACACACGACCGGTTTTCCTGACATGCCAAAACCTGACGTTTTTCCCGACGTGATTCCTCCAAAGCCTGCCTTGCATACACACGTTCATTAAAAAAAACGCTCGACCAAAGCATGGTGACGTCCAACACGTACGACGGCACTATAAAGGGGACGTTCCATTCAAATGGCGCCACCCTTTGGGCTGCTTTTGCTGATCTCGTGTTAATAAAAGTTTGGTGAGAGACGATTCACGCTTTTCTGCCTCGTGCTTTTCATTCCTTTACAGCGTGACGAATGTGCTATCTCCATTACGAATGCTAGTTTTACCAAAACGAGCGCCCCCCTCTCATACTTGATTCCAAGCATGCACGTTTTTTTTCCCCTCGGAAAAGCATACACATGAGCGGTTTTTGCGATGAGAAAAAGACTGACGGGAAACACAATGGGAAAAAATAGAGCAGGTTCTAATTTTTTTGCGGGCAGTTTTCTCGTCGGGAAAACTGCTATGGAGCATACACACGACCGGTTTTCCTGACCAATCTAAAAAATGGCAGTTTTCTCGTCGGGAAAAACGGTTGTGTGTACGGGGCATTACATGAGAAAGCCAGTGCTAGTGTTTCCATTGCTGCTGATAAGAGCCAGTGTCAGTGTTTCCAGTTTGCAAATCACAGCAGTTTTACACAGAGTGGCCCCGAACCTGATCTTTTGGGGTCCCTCGGCGGCTGTCTCGGCTCCTCCCCGCAAGAACTCACCACCTATATGCAAGCGAGCAAGCATGGTGGTGAGTGATTGCGAGCCCGCTCCAGTGATACAGCCAGCAGCTAGAGACACTCACTGTATCACTCGGCCCCGCCTCCCGGAGTGCCGCATCATTGGATGTGATTGACAGCAGCGTGAGCCTATGGCTGCGCTGCTTTCAATCCATCCAGTGTAGCCAATCAACGGCCAGGCTCAGAAACGAGGAGGATGACGGGGGCGAGCGCAGGTTTTTCGAGGGCTAAGGTAAGTAAAACGGGGGCTCGGGGGGGAGGGGGCGGTATTGTCGGATGTTTTTTCACCTTAATGCATAGGATGCATTAAGGTGAAAAAACGTTGACCTTTACAACCCCTTTAATGATTACATACAGTACATTTGAACTTTGGGCGTTTGTGTTCATTCTGCCATAATGTTTTGCTTTTGTATTTTTAGTTCAAACATTGAAAATCTAATGCCTCGTACACACGACCGGTTTTCCCGCCGGAAAAACTGCGATGAGAGCTTTTCGGCGGGAATCCCGACCGTGTGTATGCTCCATCTGACTTTTTCCCACAGGAAAACTGCAGGGAAAAAAAAGAGAGCAGGATCTCTTTTTTCCAGTCAGGAAAAAATCCTAGCGGGAAAACCGTTCGTCTGTATGCTTTTCCGACGGGAAAACAAACGTGCATGCTCGGAAACAACTCGACGCATGCTCGGAAGCATAGAACTTAATTTTGTCGGCTCGTCATAGTCTTTTACGTCACCGTGTTCTTGGCAGTCAAAAGTTCACCTGACTTTTGTGTGACCGTGTGTATGCAAGGCAGGCTTGAGAGGAATTCCGTCGGGAAAACCATTGTTTTTTTTCCCGACGGGAAAACCGGTCGTGTGTACGAGGCATTACACATTTAGTTCAAACACTAACAAAAATCTTACACATTTAGTATCCACATACTCAGGTGGGGTAGAAGAATGTGTTTTGGATTAAAATTATGCACATGCTGTGTGTGGAAAATATAACATTGTGTAAAAAAAAAAAACTGTCTTTCTTCTTTTTAAAAAATATGTAGCAAAAAACTAAACCTTCACAAGATTCTTCAGAAAGTAATTTTGTATGTGTTTCTGTTGTCCAGGCACTTCAGGGCCTCCTAACATGATAAGCAGTAAGGAAATCAGATGCATAATTGATGCCCTTTGAGAGCCTGAAGATGCGCCTTGGATTTTATGCAGCTAGGTTTCAAAAAGTATCATTGATGTAGTATCCACATATTCAGGAAGAGTAGCAGAATATGTTTTGGGGTGTGATTCTAAGTGCTGTGTGTGGGAAATAAAAACTTGCAGCAAAAAATTAAATCTTCAAAAGACTCACAATGCCTCTTTGCAAATATCTTGGGGCATCAGCTTTTTTTAAATGTGGTTGTTATATGGGTGTTTATACTGTCCTGGCATTTAAAGGCATTTAAAGGCCTCCAAAAATGTGATAGGTAGCCATGAAATCAGGTGTGCAACTTATAGTCCTTAGTACACACCTGGCATCATTTAAAGTGCCTCTGATTAACCCTAAAAATAAAGTTCAGCTGTTCTAGTAGGTCTTTCCTGAAATTTTCTTAGCATCCTACAGCAAAAGCCATGGTCCGCAGAGAGCTTCCAAAGCATTAGAGGGATCTTATTGTTAAAAGGTATCAGTCAGGAGAAGGGTACAAAGGAATTTCCAAGGCATTAGATATACCATGAAACACAGTGAAGACAGTCATCATCAAGTGGAGAAAATATGGCACAACAGTGACATTACCAAGAACTGGACTTCCCTCCAAAATTGATAAAAAGACGAGAAGAAAACTGGCCAGGGAGGCTGCCAAGAGGCCTACAGCAACATTAAAGGAGCTGCAGGAATATCTGGCAAGTACTGGCTGTGTGGTACATGTGACAACAATCTCCCGTATTCTTCATATGTCTGGGCTATGGAGTAGAGTGACAAGACGGAAGCCTTTTCTTATGAAGAAAAACATCCAAGACCGGCTAAATTTAGCAAAAACACATTTGAAGTCTCCCAAAAGCATGTGGTCTGATGAAAGGTTGAACTTTTTGGCCATAATTCCAAAAGATATGTTTGGTGCAAAAACAACACTGCACATCACTAAAAGAATACCATACCCACAGTTCAGCATGGTGGTGGCAGCATCATGCTTTGGGGCTGTATTCTTCAGCTGGAACAGGGGCCTTAGTCAAGGTAGAGAGAATTATGAACAGTTCCAAATACCAGTCAATATTGGCACACAACCTTCATGCTTTTGCTAGAAAGCTGATCATGAGGAGGAACTTCATCTTTCAGCATGAGAACAACCAAAAGCATACATCCAAATCAACAAAGGAATGGCTTCACCAGAAGAAGATTAAA
The DNA here is from genome assembly GCA_029206835.1 of Rana muscosa. NCBI lineage: Eukaryota > Metazoa > Chordata > Amphibia > Anura > Ranidae > Rana > Rana muscosa. The sequence continues at coordinate 714,599,634 of CM055118.1, forward strand.
GTTTTGGACTGGTCAAGCCAGACCTGAAGCTGATTGAAAATCTGTGGGGGTGATCTGAAGAGGGTTGTGCACAGGAGATGCCCTCACAATCTGACAGATTTGGAGCGTTTATGCAAAGAAGAGTGGGAAAATATTGTCAAGTCAAGATGTGCCATGCTGAAAGACTAGGTTGATATACCCAAAATGACTGAGTGCTGTAATAAAATCAAAAGGTGCTTCAACAAATTATTAGTTTTAGGGTGTGCACACCTAAGAAACTATATTGTTTTAGTTTTTAATTTTTACTTTCCTCCAACTAAAAGATTTCAGTTTGTTGTTCATTTGAGTTGTACAGTTTATAGGTCACATTAAAGGTGAAAAAAGTTCTGTCTAATTTTTTTACATCACAGAAACCTGACATTTTAACAGGGTGTGTAGACTTTTTATATCCACTGAATATATATACTGTATACAGTGGAACCTTGGATTACGAGCATAATCCGTTCCAGGAGAATGCTCGTAATCCAAAGTATTTGCATATCAAAGCGAGTTTCCCCATTGAAGTCAATGGAAACTAAAATAATTTGATCCGCATCGACTTCAATGGCATGCAACATCCAATGCGCCCACAGGCGGGGGGGGGGGGCGCCGGAGAGCCTCGGAAACGGCCGAAAAGGCACGAGGACACCTCGGCTGACCCCGGCAAACCTCAGAAAGACTTTGTTCCCGAGATTTGCCGAGGTCAGCTGTGCTGTCCTCGGGCCTTTCTGTGCATTTCCGAACGGCGCCGATCGGCTGCAATCTGCGACGGTCAGCTCTGCTCAGCTCCGGCGCCCCCCACCTCAGGCCAAAAGCAGTACTGCACACCGCTTTGGCCTGAATCGTGCTCGTTTTGCGAGACAACACTTGCAAACCAAGTTACGATTTTTTAATACGTGCTCGTATTGCGAAACGCTCGTTAACTGCGTTACTCGCAATCCGAGGTTCCACTGTATATTGTTTTAAATGCTAAAAATAATACAGTACGCATGCTTTTTAAAATTTAAGAGTAATATTCTAAACATTTAAAGGAATGAAAGGTTTAGTGATCACAGGTGAGCAAGCTATAAGTGAGGTAGCATATGATATCAATGTCTCAACCATCCTTAGTCAGCATCTGTTGATTACGCTGAATACGGAAAGAGCTTGGCCTTAGCTTCTTTAAGTGCGTTTCCAGTACAAGATGTTCATAAAACCTTCCCTTTGTAGTAATAGAATGACGGATGCATTGCAATTTCATGTAAGTACTTTTACTTCTCTGCCTTATATGGGGTATAAGGCACTCTATCATAAGAAAGGTTTTAAATTGAGTCTTGTTGAAAAACAATAGAAGAAAACAATACAGAATCTTATATTACATTGAAAAGCCATTTCTTTGTTTGACATATAAAATTTACCTAGTATTTAAATAACACAGCATTTAATCAGGGGTATGTTTTAACAGCATTGATTTAGTCACTGTAATCATGCATTAAACAGAAACAATGCTTGCTGTAAATGATCATTACAAGGGTTGTAAATTACACTGTGCTGCTCCATTTCAGCACCATGGACAGCAACTGTGATTACTTCAGTGCAGCCCCATGATATACTGTCCATAAAATATGTGTATGTAAATTGTCTGTGCTTATGAAATACAATAGCATATTTTCTCTCAGTTAAATATACATTATAATAGCCCTTTGGCCTCTTTATTTACATTTATATTGTTCATCATAATACCTAATCTAAGGCACAAACGGTTCAGTTTTTCACTTCAGTTTTATTAATAAAGTTTATTTTTTCAGGTCACTAATGTACATAACCCAAAATTATCACAGCATGTCTCCAGCATTGTTCATAACAGGTAGATTTTAGGAACTAGAACACATATATGCCTGTCTAATTACATCTATGTCTAGTATTACAAGGTATTATTTTGTGCCATGCTTGTTGTCATATGTACAGAAGCAGCCAGCACTGACAACTCATAAGACCCAGACAGCATGTTCTACTTGCATCTGCAAGTACATTAAACATAATACATGTGTCTATCTTCCAAGTCCTCTAACGCCTTGATGTTTATGAGATTTTATTGTTTATTTTCCCCACTCACATTACTAGCGCATGCTCAGATTATTACACAATCATGGCATGCTTGACCATGCCATGATCTGCAAGAGCACCTTGTTGTGCCAATGTCAGCATCACTGTCCAGCTCAGGTGCTCATCTCATGAGTCTATTTTGAGTTCCTGAAACCCCATGTGACTACCGATGTCACAGTTGCCGTTTTTTATATCATTATATATTCCTCTTGACTATTTTGCTGTGCGCAATCGGGAGATTATTAGAGGCTGCCCATGCAGGGCAGAAATAGAGTTTAGGGAAGATAAAAGAGGAGATTTTTAACCACTACATTACCAAGCCTATTACTTAGAACCCCCAAACATTATATATATATATATATATTTTTTTTTTCTAACACCCTAGAGAATAAAATGGCGGTTGTTGCAATACTTTCTGTCATACCATATTTGCACAGCGGTCTTACAAGCGCACTTTTTTGGGGAAAAAATACACTTTTTTTTAATTAAAAAATAAGACAACAGTAAAGTTAGCCCAAATTTTTTTATATTGTGAAAGATAATGTTACGCCGAGTAAATTGATACCCAACATGTCACACTCAAAAATTGCGCCCGCTCGTGGAATGGCGACAAACTTTTACCCTTTAAAATCTCCATAGGCGACGTTTAAAAAATTCTACAGGTTGCATGTTTTGAGTTACAGAGGGCTAGAATTATCGCTCTCACTCTACCAATCGCAGCGATACCTCACATGTGTGGTTTGAACACCGTTTTTAAATGCAGGCTCTACTCATGTATGCGTTCGCTCCTGCACGCGAGCTCGGCGAGACGAGGCGCGTCAAAAAAAAATTTTTCTTATTTATTTTACCTTTTATTTTATTTTTTTCACTGTTCTTTAAAAAAAAAAAAAATGTGTCACTTTTATTCCTATTCCTATTCCAAGTAATGTAAACATCCCTTGTAATAGAAAAAAGCATGACAGGTCCTCTTATATATGAGATCTGGGGTCCAAAATACATTTGTCATTTGAAAAAAAAAAAAAGTCCCTTTAAGAGCTATGGGCGGAAGTGATGTTTTGACGTCGCTTCCACCCTGCAATGACTTGGAGACGGGCGGGGGCCATCTTCCCCTCACTCGTCTCCATGTAAGGCTAGGGACAGGTCCGGATTGCCTCCGCCGTTACCGACGGCCGCGGTAAGTGGCTGAGGGCACCGGAGCGCGGCGGGAGGGAAAGGCCCTTTCCCGCCGCTGATAAAAGTGATCTTGCGGCGAATCCGCCGCACAGACCACTTTTATCTGAAAGAGAACCGCCGGCTCTTGAAGAGGATACAGGGGTTATGGTAGCTAGCTGCTACCATAACAACGGTATTCCTCTTCAAAGACAGGACGTTTATAGTCGTCCTGCGGGAAGCAAGCGGTTAAAGCCCAGGAGAAACCACTAGTTACAAAACAACAATACGCACAATAATTCAGCTGCATAGGGTGCTTAATAATAACTTCATGGATATGCTGAATAGTGTAATGTGCTATTCTGGTGCTGGTCTACAGGCTTTAATTCTGTTTTAACAGCATGTTGCAGCAGTCTGAAAAAGTAATAATTTACTTAAAGTTAATTGCCATTGGCAGTCATTTTTTTCTAAGCCTGGGCTACACGCTTTCCTAAAGAGTAACATTATCCAGATGATATTACAAGGAGCCTTTATAAGAAAATAAAATGGCAAAACTGCAGGTGGGACAGATACAGTTTCAATGCTCACAGCATTTTACCTGTGCTGGGTGGGAGCAGAAGATTACAGCAGTACTCTGTGCTGAAGGATTCATTTCAATCCAGTAATAGCAATCAGGACAAAGTGGGATCCAGCTCTGATGCAGCGTAGTGCATTGCCAGGATGGTGCTTACTTGTGGGCAGAACTTTTGCAGGTTCAGGAGAGTCACTTCTTATATAAAAGCTTTCCTAAGCTTCAACCTACACAGTCTACACACATATATGGGCCTGCACATAGATATTTCTATTTTCCTTTGTCTACAGAAAGGATGTCCTTGAACAGGATGTCCTTGAACTAGAAAGAATCCAGAGAAGGGCAACAAAGCTAAAAAGAGGGCTTGAAGACCTCAGTTATGAAGACTACAAACATTAAATTATAAATTAATCTTTGGGAACATGTTACATGTTCCACCCGTTTTTCTGAAAGAATGGTCACACATTCCTATAGACACTCTCCTAAACCTTGTGGACTGCTTGTGGACTGCTTTCCTAGAATAGCTGTTATAGCTCCAAAGGGTGGGCCAACTCAATGTTTAACCCTACGGACTAAGATTGGGATGCCATTAAAGATCATGCACATGTAAAGGCAGGTGTCCCAATACTTTTGGTAGTATAGTGTATTTGAAATAGAGGTCCTCCTGTTTGCTAAATATATAACTAATAATCCATATGCACTGTTTCATTCTTACCTGGGAATTTTTTTCAACATTTAGTCACAGCAAAAAAAAAAAAGAAAGACACAATAAATACAAAAACACTATTCCATGGGTATTGCTGTATTGACAATGCTCTAGCTCATAAGGTAAAGCATGCATATTACCTAATGAAATTATGCCCCTATGGAACTGGTCATTTCAGACTGCATTTGTGTGTTCAGGCAGTAGGACCACTCAGCTTGTAAGTGTGTATATGAATTTTGACTAACAGATACAGTCAGACAATAGTGCCCTGTACACACGATCGGAATTCCGATGGGCTAAAATCCGATGGAATTTTTCGTCGGAATTCCATTCAAAGCTGTCTTGCATACACACCATCAGACAAAATTCCAACCGTCCAAAACACGGTGACGTACAACACGTACAACGTCATTATAAAGGGGAAGTTCAAATCCAATGGCACCACCCTTTGGGCTGCCTTTGCTGATTTTGTGTTACCGAGTGTTAGTAAAAGTTTGGTGTTAGCCGATTCGCGCTTTTCAGTCTCCGTGCTTTTCAGTCCGTTACAGCATAACGAATGTGCTATCTCCATTACGAACGCTAGTTTTAACAGAACGAGCGCTCCCGTTTCCTAATTTAGTCTGAACATGCATGGATTTTTCTCCGATGGAGTTCCACACAGACGATCAGAATTTCCTATAGTTTTTTTTTCCATCGGAAAAAATTAAAACATGTTCTATTTTTTTACACCGATGGAAAAAAAGTCCGATGTGGCCCACACACGATCGGTTTTTCCGATGAAACAAGTCCATCTGACTTTTTTCATCGGAAATTCCGATCGTGTGTACAGGGCATAGGACTACTTGTAACAAATACATTTTTGAGCACTGCATTTCTAACCACGGTTTAAATGTACTGGAAAGTCCATAAAAATGTATTATAATTCATGATAGAATATTGTATGTCTTATTATGTGATTTTTATGTATACAAGTATGGTTATACAGATTTAGGAAAATGGCCTTGAGCACTGAGTATGGATGAATAAAGTAGACATTACATTCTAATATCACATAATGCAAACGTACAACTTTCACCGCTCAATTTTTAGCGGTTTTGGGTGATATTATGTAAGGTATTTTCATGAAGCAGAGATAGAAGTGATGAATGCAAAAACATTACAATTCTAGCCTACAGTGGCTGCTAAAGTAAACCTGCCACCAGTCATCAAAAACCTAACAAATATAGTAGCATCATGACAATAAATGAATTAAATGATGCACTGTTTTCTTATGAAAAGCTCAATTAATTTAAATTCAAATATTTCCATTAAGTTGCCGCTGGTAGCAGTAAAATGATCACGGATCTTACTAAATCAATGTACATGATAACACGTTGGATTATTTATTTTATTTATTTATTTTAAAAGCATTTTTTAGAGTTTGGTTCACACGTTTTTTTATTTGTCTTACGTTTAGTCTGACCAAGTTTTGGGATCTTAGCTACCCAGAAATTCTAGTATTGGATTGTTAAATACAGTGGAACCTCAGATTGCGAGTAACGTGGTTAACAAGCGTTTCGCAATACGAGCGCTGTATTTTGAAAAATCCTAACTCGGTTTGCGAGTGTTGTCTCGCAACATGAGCAGGATTCAGGCCAAAGCGGTGTGCAGTACCGTGTTTGGCCTGAGGTTGGGGGGGGGGCGTTCGACGCCGTTCGGAAATGCTTGGAAAGACTTGGAAATACTACGTTCTCGAGCCTTTCCAAGGTTTGCCGAGGTCAGCCGAGCTGTCCTCGGGCCTTTCCGGCTGTTTGCAAGGCTCCGGCACCCCCCACCTATGGCCGCATGCGATATTGCATGCCATTGAAGTCAATGCAAAACAAATTATTTTCGTTTCCATTGACTTCAATGGGTTAACTCACTTTGGACTACCAGCATTCTCCTGGAACGGATTATGCTCGTAATCCGAGGTTCCACTGTAAATGGGTTGGGGCTTTGTGTCACTGGGAGCAGTTTATGTCAGTCAAGTTTAGAAAAATTGAGCAGAAGAGGGGCTCTCTAAAAACATTGGTAAAAAAAGGTATTGCATCGTGTGATTGCTTTTTAATCACACTATTAAATAAACATGAAAATAACATTGGATAGGTTCAGTTTTCTTCTGTTGTAGGTGGTTTCATGGTGGGCTAGAGGACTGTATGTGGTAACATTGTGTGCAACCCAGAGCTCATCAGTGGTACAAATAAAATCACACAAGTTTGTATCAGCAAAGGAAAAATATAAGCACAATAAATAGAGATTAAATCCCCTGTATAGTGGCATTCTTTAGGAAGGAAGTCAAATCTAGAAAATTAAGGCACAAAAACGTTATGCCTGTTGACATTGTGAACATGCTTTCAGAAGGGGATAGCATAGAGATTACCTCATTATTTGCTTCTTCCCTTCTCTCTCTAATAAGCAGTCCAGGGCAAGATACAGTAAGTGAAAGGTGAAATCATCATCCTGGCTGTGTTGTCTGTCATGGGGGCCTGGATTACCAGACTAGCTATATAAAATTGAGAATTGTTTGGCAGGCATAATAGTTTCTATACATCTATTTCCACTGTGTACTTAGCTTCTTGTCTGGAATTCATATTTAGGGCTGTCAACATTTCAAGAAACAAAATTATATATATTTATATATATATATATATATATATATATATATATTGTGAGGGGGTTAGCTCGGCAGCGGGTGTGTGTGACCCCCGGGATGGGCTCCCCACACAAAACAGGCCCAGCAAACGGAGGTTGTGGTTTTCAAAATCAAAAAAAGGTGCGGTTTATTTTCTATTTACAGTGACAAAACACAGCAAAGCCAAAAGAAACATAAACAAATTAAATCCTGGTCAACTTGACCTCTGACTAAACATACAGGTTTCCTAACTAACAACTGGGATCAGCCTAGTGCTGTCCTAGTCCCTAAGTCCCTGGTTTTAAATGTCCAAGCAAATAGCCACACAGGCTTTTTCTCACCGCACAGGGGTTCACTCTCCCTAGACAGTCCACACAGGTCTGGTTCCAGGCATGAGCTAACACCTAATGAATCTGGGAGTTCTTATAGAGGCCTAAATGAGCTGACAAGCTTCAGCTGGCCTCATCAACTCCCTGTCTGTACGACGCCCCACACTCTCCCTAGAGGTATGAGTCATCCATGAGCCTACTAGCCTCAGCTGGGCTTATACAACTCTCCACCCTAGTTGTATAAGTCAGCATAAAGCCTGAATCTGGGAGAAATATATCTACCCCCCTGGATGCAACCAGGTGACTTTACCTTCCTGCTGTCACATACCCCCCCTCTTGTTTTAACCTCGGGGTTGGAACACCAGCAATCAGGCATTCATGTACTCGAGACAAAGCATCCACATTCCCCATTTGAACGCCAGGGCGATGCTTTACTGTGAAGTTGAATTCCTGGAGGGCCAGGAACCACCTATTCACTCTTCTATTTGTTTCCTTGTTTTGAGCCATCCACTTTAACGGAGCGTGATCCGTAACCATGTCAAAGTGCCTACCTAACAGGTAGTACCGAAGGGAATCTAGAGCCCACTTCACCGCTAAACACTCCTTTTCAACGGTGGCGTAATTTACCTCATGGGACTTCAACTTCCTGCTGAGGTAAATGACTGGGTGCTCTTCCCCGTTCCAGACCTGGGACAATACTGCTCCTAACCCCACATCTGACGCATCACTTTGTACGACAAAGTCTTTAGAGAAGTCGGGTGAGTACAACACTGGCTGGCTACATAAGGCTTGTTTCAAGAATTGGAATGCTGCCTCAGCCTCGGGGGTCCATTTAATCATGACCGACCCTTTCCCCTTCGTCAGGTTGGTTAGGGGCACAGCCTTAGAAGCAAAGTGGGGAATGAATCGCCGATAATACCCAGCGATTCCCAGAAAGGCTCGTACCTGCTTCTTGCTGTTGGGACGTGGCCAACTCTGGATGGCCTCGACTTTGTTGAGTTGGGGTTTTATTACTCCCCTCCCAATGGTGTACCCAAGATATTTGGCCTCCTCCTGCCCAATGGTACACTTCTTGGGGTTAGCCGTAAACCCCGCTTCCCGAACAGAGTCCAGGACTGCTTGCACTTTTGGCAGATGTGAGGCCCAATCTGTGCTATGGACAATTACGTCATCCAGGTAAGCCGCAGCATACTTCCGATGGGGCCTCAGCATCTGGTCCATTTTCCGCTGGAACGTGGCCGGCGCATTCTGTAACCCGAACGGCATTCTTTTATATTGGAACGCCCCGTCTGGGGTTACAAATGCGGTTTTCTCTTTGGCCAATTTGGCCAGGGGGATTTGCCAATACCCTTTTGTGAGGTCAAGAGTCGTCATGTATCGGGCTGTTCCCAGCCGGTCGATCAACTCATCTATACGTGGCATGGGGTAGGTGTCAAATTTTGTAACTTTGTTCAACTGACGAAAATCGTTACAAAATCGCCAGCTCCCATCCGGTTGAGGCACCAACACAATGGGACTAGACCAATCACTTTGGGACTCCTCTATCACCCCTAAGTTCAGCATTTTCTGTACTTCCTCCCGTATTGCCTCCCGTCGGGCCTCTGGGATCCGATAGGGTTTTAACTTCACCCTTTCACCGGGCGGGGTAATGATGTCATGCTCTACCCCAGATGTTTGTCCCGGCAGCTCAGAGAATACCTCCTTGTTGCGAAGCACAAACTCCTTAACCTCCTGTTGTTGGGGTTGTGACAAGGTGGCTGCTATTCCAACCTCAGGAATCACGCAACCAGTTTGAGCTGGTGACCAAGTGTCTGCGACTAGGGACTCTCTATCCCTCCAGGCTTTCAACAGATTAATGTGATAGATCTGTTCGGGCTTTCGCCTTCCTGGTTGTCTGACCTTGTAATTCACTTCGCTCACTTTTTCCATTATCTCGTAGGGGCCTTGCCATTTGGCAAGGAATTTACTTTCAACCGTAGGGACAAGTACCAGTATCCTATCCCCCGGGGAAAAGGTACGGGTCTTGGCTCCACGGTTGTACACTCTCTGCTGTGCTAACTGCGCTTGGGCCAAATGTTCCTTCACGATGGGCATTACCTGTGCAATTCGGTCTTGCATCAGGGCGACATGCTCAATCACACTCCTGTGGGGAGAACTCTCACTTTCCCAAGTTTCCTTGGCAATATCCAACAGCCCTCTTGGGTGTCTCCCATACAGTAACTCAAAGGGGGAGAATCCCGTAGAGGATTGGGGCACCTCCCTAATAGCAAACATCAGATAAGGAAGTAGACAGTCCCAATCCTTTCCATCTCTATCCACCACTTTCTTCAACATTTGCTTTAGGGTTTTGTTGAATCTTTCAACCAGCCCATCGGTTTGGGGGTGATACACAGATGTACGTAATTGCGTCACTTTGAACAATTTACACAGCTCCTTCATAACCCGGGACATAAAGGGTGTACCTTGGTCCGTAAGCAGTTCTCTACAAATACCCACCCGGCTAAACACAAGAGATAGCTCTTTGGCTATGGTTTTGGCCGAGGTATTTCGGAGAGGGATCGCTTCTGGATAACGGGTGGCATAGTCCATTATAACTAATATGTACTGGTGCCCCCTAGCGGACTTGATTATAGGACCTACCAAATCCATGGCGATCCTCTCAAACGGGACCTCAATGATGGGTAGAGGGACCAGCGGGCTACGGAAATGTGGCATCGGGGCCGACCTCTGACACACAGGGCAGGAGGAACAATAATTTTCTATGTCCTTTATCACCCCCGGCCAATAGAATCTCTGTAATACCCTCTCTCGGGTTTTCTCTGTCCCCAGATGACCTCCAAGAATGTGCCCATGGGCCAACTCCAACACCAACTTCCTGTAAGGTTTGGGCACCACAAGCTGCTCAACGGTTTCTTCTGCCCTTTTTGCCACCCGATACAGTAGGTCCTTCTCTACGCTGAAGTATGGGTAAGTGCAGGTATTATCTGGGTTCACTAACTCGCCATCTATTTTCACTACGTTTTCCCGTGCATTTATTAGGGCGGGGTCTTTCAACTGTTCTGTGGCAAAGTTTTCCCTGTGAACCTCAAGATCAGAAAACTCCACAGACGGTAGGTTTTCGTCTGAGGAGGTGGGCTCCTCTCCAGTTTCTTGAGTCTCCCCTGCCAATACTGATAAGGGAAATTCCGGAGAGTCCTCACCACTCTCAGGGGAGTTCTGGCTATCCCATTCCTGGTACATAGGGGCACCAGTGGGGGGCTCAGGATCATCCCACAGTTCCCAGAACTTCGGAAAATCCCTTCCCACAATGGCGTCATGCGGTAACTGAGATACTAAGCCCACTGGATGAGAGAGGGTACCTTTGGGGGTCTCGAAACACACTGTAGTCACTGGATACTCTCGGGTGTCCCCATGCACACAAATAACAGCTACCTTGCTATTCCCAGAGACCTCTGTTTTAACTAACTCAGCCTTTATCAGGGTCACAAGGCTACCTGAATCCAGCAATACCACAACATTTCTACCATTAACACACATTTTGCATAAATGTTTCTCAGTTCCTCGAATGGCAGTGCATGCAACTGTCGCACACAGCGACTGACGTCTGCCCATCAGAAAGTCACACTGCATGGGTTCCTCCACAACCGGGCAATTGGCTGCAATATGTCCCGCTTGCCGGCAGCGGTAGCAAACGATCCTTCTTGCCGCCTCTTGAGCCGCTGATTTCCCAGGCTGTTCTCGCCAAACTTGGGGTAGAGCTCCCACCCTCTCACTCTCTCCACCCTCACCCCTTGGAATCCTCTTATCCGCCCCTGGGGATGGTCTGGTCTTAGGGTGGAAAGTCCGAGTGTCTCTGGAAGAGGCCGTCAGGTTCTCTGTAGCCAAGTATTTCTCCACACGATCCACAAGACCATCGGCCGTCTCTGGGTCTCCATGGCTTACCCACTTTTGGATGGCAGTAGGAAGAGCTCTCAAAAACCGATCCATTACAACACGTTCCACAATCTTTGGTGCGGACAAAGTCTCTGGCTGTAGCCACTTTCTGCTTAGGTGAATGAGATCATACATTTGAGACCTGGGGGGTTTTCCAAGCTGGAAAGTCCAGTTATGCACACGCTGAGCCCGGACAGCCTGGGTGACACCCAGCCTTGCCAATATTTCAGCTTTTAGCATCACATAGTCTTTTGCTTGGTCAGGCTCTAGGTCATAGTAAGCCTTCTGCGATTCACCAGTTAACAGAGGAGCCACCAGTCCAGCCCACTGCTCCTCAGGCCACTTTTCTCTTTCAGCAGTCCTTTCAAATGTGGTCAAAAATACCTCTGGATCATCCTCTCCAGTCATTTTTGTCAATAAACGACTCACCCCAAAGGACGCGGTATTAGTGGGACGGCTTTCCTCACTGGTCTGCGGACGTTGCTGCATTACTGCTTCCATTTGTTGTAGTCTCTGCTCTTGCTTCTGTAACAGGTCTATGAAGCGGGCCTCAGATTGCTGCTGGGCTTGTTGCTGAGCTGCAAGGCTCTGTTGATGAGCTTGCTGCTGGGCTGCGAAGTTCTGTTGTTGAGCTGCAAGGCTCTTTTGCAAACCTGCATTTGTCTGCTGTTGATTGGCATTTGCTAGAGCCAGCTGCTTCAGTATCTCCTCCATGCTGGCTTAAAAAAAAACTGCCCGCATTCTCCACCAACTGTGAGGGGGTTAGCTCGGCAGCGGGTGTGTGTGACCCCCGGGATGGGCTCCCCACACAAAACAGGCCCAGCAAACGGAGGTTGTGGTTTTCAAAATCAAAAAAAGGTGCGGTTTATTTTCTATTTACAGTGACAAAACACAGCAAAGCCAAAAGAAACATAAACAAATTAAATCCTGGTCAACTTGACCTCTGACTAAACATACAGGTTTCCTAACTAACAACTGGGATCAGCCTAGTGCTGTCCTAGTCCCTAAGTCCCTGGTTTTAAATGTCCAAGCAAATAGCCACACAGGCTTTTTCTCACCGCACAGGGGTTCACTCTCCCTAGACAGTCCACACAGGTCTGGTTCCAGGCATGAGCTAACACCTAATGAATCTGGGAGTTCTTATAGAGGCCTAAATGAGCTGACAAGCTTCAGCTGGCCTCATCAACTCCCTGTCTGTACGACGCCCCACACTCTCCCTAGAGGTATGAGTCATCCATGAGCCTACTAGCCTCAGCTGGGCTTATACAACTCTCCACCCTAGTTGTATAAGTCAGCATAAAGCCTGAATCTGGGAGAAATATATCTACCCCCCTGGATGCAACCAGGTGACTTTACCTTCCTGCTGTCACAATATATATAAGTATGTATAAGTAAGTGCTAACAGTTACTAAACTTTATGCTCAATCCAATAACTATAATACTTACAGCATATATACACATATATATCTCTATATATATATATATATATATATATATACACAGTATCTTACAAAAGTGAGTACACTCCTCACATTTTTGCAAATATTTTATTATATCTTTTCATGTGACAAAACTGAAGGAATTACACTTTGCTACAATGTAAAGTAGTGAGTGTACAGCTCGTATAACAGTGTAAATTTGCTGTTCCCTCAAAATAACTCAACACACAGCCATTAATGTCTAAACCGCTGGCAACAAAAGCGAGTACACCCCTAAGTGAAAATGTCCAAATTGGGCCCAATTAGTCATTTTCCCTCCCTGGTGTCATTCACACCTGAGACACAAGGTCTCAGGTGTGAATGGGGAGCAGGTGTGTTAAATTTGGTGCTATCGCTCTCACTCTCTTACTGGTCACTGGAAGTTCAACATGGCACTGCATGGCAAAGAACTCTCTGAGGATCTGAAAAAAAGAATTGTTGCTCTACATAAAGATGGCCTAGACTATAAGAAGATTGCCAAGACCCTAAAACTAAGCTGCAGCACAGTGGCCAAAACAATACAGCAGTTTACCAGGACAGGTTCCACTCAGAACAGGCCTCATCATGATCGTTTATATATATATATATATATATATATATATATATATATATATATATATATATATTATATACCCACCATAACAGTCATTTTCATTCATATGTCTTATTCTTATTTTCACCTCTTGTTGTTGCAAAAGAATGCTTCTACAAATAAAGATTATTCTGGCTTTGTAAATGAAGCCCATCATTAGTTATACATAATTAAATTAAAATATTTGTGTTAAGCTTTTCCCAGTGTGAATTCTCACAGCAGGTTCCACAAAGTATCTTTTGAAGGCAACCTTGAAATTTCTAGTGATAGAGAAATATATTGTAAAACAGCTTATTAACTGTTTAGATGGATACAGCAGTAGGCTACATCCTAGTATTAAAGTGGTTCTAGAGGTAAAACACTTTTTACCTTAATGCATTCCCTGCATTAAGGTAAAGATCGTTTTGAGACCTGCTGTGCACCCCCCTCCCCAAATACTTACCTGTCCTGTATCGATCCAACACTCTGCCTGTCTTCTAGTCTTTTCTCCTTGCCCTCACAAGCTTGGCTGAGCACAGCGGGAGCCACTGCTCATACTACTGTCAATCATACCTGTGAGCATGGAGTGGGGGGTGGAGCAAAGCGACACTATGTGTTTCAATAGGCACACACAGCCTGGCACCGGTTTGAGCAAACACGTCATAGCAGCTTGCTATAGGGGCAGAAACAGAGGAAGAGGAACAGAGAGAGCTATCGGGGGACCCCAGGAAAGGAGGTTCAGGTCTGTTCTGTGCAATACCTGCTCATAGAGCAGATAAGTATAACATGTTTAATTTTTTTATTTAAAAAAAATTCCCTTTAAAACCCGCAACAGTGGGGAATTCCGACTTTTAAGAAAAAATCTATCAATTTCATTATGGGCTAGTATGGAGTTATTTTAGGTAAGTATTTCAATGTAACATAAATATCATACAGTACCTCCAAACTATCCGCATATGTCATATATAAAACAATATATAGTGTACAGTGTCACCAGTTTCTGCTAATGCATTTGTTAGCAAGTGTCAAACATACAACACTTATCTGCACCAAAAGAGATCTTGGGGCTGATTTACTAAGACTGGCGAGTGCAAAATATGGTGCAACTGTGCATGTTAGCCAATCAGCTTCTAACTTCAAGAGGAGTTCCGCCCCCCCCTTCAAAAGAAAAGTCAGCAGCTACAAATATATTTACTATAAGACCCCTTTCACACTGGGGAGTTTTTCAGGCGCTTTAGCGCTAAAAATAGCGCCTGTAAAGCGCCTGAAAGAAGCCTCATCTGCAATCCCAATGTGAAAGCCCGAGTGCTTTCATACTTAGGCGCTGCGCTAGCAGGGCGTCAAAAAAAGTCCTGCAAGCAGCTGCTTCTTTGCAGCGCTTTAGGAGCGGTGAATACACCGCTCCTAAAACGCCCCTTCCCACTGAAATCAATGGGAAGCGCCTGCATAGCGCCTGCAAAGCGCCTTGGCAGCAGCATTTTGTGGGCACTTTTAACCCATTATTCGGCCACTAACGGGGGTTAAAAGCACCCCGCTAGTGCCCGAAAAATGCCGGTAAAGCGCTGCTAGTTTTAGCGGCGCTTTACCAGCGTTTTTTCAGGCGCTGGCAGTGTGAAAGGGCTCTTAGGGTACTTACCTGTCCTGGCATTCAAAAGAATCCTCACCCGAGCCCATTCTTGAGTCGATTCTTTTTTTGGGCACTGCCACCGCAATCTTGACTAAGGGAAACTGGCAGTGAAGCCTTGTAGAGTCGGTTTCCTATTGTGCATGAGCGAATCACGCTGTGCTTTCTCAATGGGCCAGCTGTGGGGGGGGGGGGTGAGGAGGGGCTAAACTTCCGACTCACTTTGCCATGGCGAAGTGAGCCAGAAGTGGGAGCAGGTACCTGTCAAATCTTAAAGAAATTCCTTGGGTGTCACCAAGGAAGGAAGCAAAGGGAAAGCTCTTTAAAGCGGACACAGATTACAAATAAAAGCTGACAAGGGTTCCAACTCTTATATACGCTCAAAACTAAAAATATATGTTTTGGTTGTGTTCTACTGTAATTACCTGATGATTGCAATAATTGACATGACTTGAAGAATGTTTTGCAGATAATGTTACACGTGTCTCACTGCTTATCAGAGAACACAGACATACCTTTTGACACTGTATCTGTGACTACTGCTACAGTAACAAGTAGATGGTCATAGTAACAGCAATGGCTTGTAACCTATCCCTCTCTGATTAGGCAGTTCTGTATAATGTATTGCATGTGACATTTGAGCAAATTATACCTTATTTAATTTAACTACCTAAAGCAATACACATTTGAAGCACAACAAAAAATATTCTGGCATATTTGTCGTACAGTATATGCAGATCTTGTTCTTGATTTGTGAATCAACATGCCACAATGTTAACAAAAGCCGCAATGTATGCAAAAAGAAAAAAAGAAAAAGAAAATTCAAAAAAATACATTGCAGCTAATGAGGCTGCATTAGTTGTCCTATTACAAGCATAGCTATTAGTGATCCGATTTCATACAGTTTGACTAACACATGATGAATAAAAACCAGCATTCAGAGGTAAAAAATAATAATAATAATAATAATAATAATAGCTAACTATGACCAATGTAAAAGTGTAGGACTTGAGCTGTTTCCTCACCAGATGGCCATGTTTAGTTTTCTTTTCTTTTCTTTTTTTTTTTTTGTAACCCAAGCAGTCATTTACTGGCTGCTCCTGGAACTCCTGTTTTGTAATTCCAGAGGTTGTACATTCCCAGGCAGTTTTACTGACATCTATACATGTAGCAAATTTACTAATGCAAAGGAGATTACAAAGGCTAAACAGTGAAAGTTAACTACAAATTGTGTGAGCCACATAAAATAATTCTATCATACCTATTAAATATCTTAACTTATTATTATTTCACAAACAATACAGAATTATTAGGTTATAAATAAAAAATAAATAAATATATTTTTGGGTTATTTCTTAGCAGATGAGTTTTTACAGGAAGCAAAACACTTTTCTTTGCACACTTCATAGGACCATATATGCTGATAATTGTCATTATAATAATCGGTATATTTTCTCAGCAACTAATCAAAATGGTGGTTGTTGATATTTGGACATTTGCTCCATATGACTCCCTTATTTGCATGTGTCTCTAGAGGCCAATTTGCTCAAATACAATCCACAATAAGAGAACAGCACCCCAAGACATCAGAAGCGATTGCATGCTAGAAGAAAACCTGACTTTTGAGGGCACCAGGATTCAAAAACACAGGGTGGTGGGGATTTGTCAGAACTGAAGTAGCCAGAATCTGGAGTAATTGTGTATGGCAACCAATCAGCTTTGATCTTCAGCTTGTTCAGGTAAGCTTTGAAAATGAAAGATAGAAGTTGATTGGTTGCAATGAACAACTGCTCCAGATTCTGTCTGTTCCAGATTTGATGAATCCCCCCACCCGATGTTCTTGATTTAAAGCGGAGGTTCACCCAAAAGTGAACCTCCACTTTTCGGAACCCTCCCCCCTCCGGTGTCACATTTGGTACCTTTCAGGGGGAAGGGGTGCAGATACCTGTATAAAACAGGTATTTGCACCACTTCCGGGTGCAGACTCCCGCAGGAGTCCCGCCCCTTCGCATCACCCCCCCCGTTGTGTTCTGGGAAACACTCGGGGCCTGACTCGCTTATGCGCCTTGGGGAACCGGGCAGTGAAGCTGCAGCGCTTCACTTCCCGATTTCCTCACCGAGGATGGCGGCGGGAGAAGCCGAGAGCCGAGTGGTAGCTCGGCTTCGGCTGCCGACATCGCGGGCGACCTGGACAGGTAAGTGTCCTTTTTTTTTAATTCAGCAGCTGCAGTATTTGTAGCTGCTGGCTTTAAAAATTATTTTTTACGGCGAACCTCCGCTTTAATATAACTAATATTTGAGCCAAAGGCCTTTTTTTCAGGCTTATTTGAGCAATCAATATATGGGTGATATCTATGTTATATTTGTGATGATAGGATGTACAAAAACTATTTTTCGATTGTCATGATTTATTCTTATTCTGTGAATATGTTACTACTGTATATATATTTTTGTAATACAAATTTCTGTAATTATCTTAATCCTGACTGTTTAATACCAGTTATTAGGCTTGTGCACAACGGAAAAATTTGGTTAGTTTCGGTTCGTTTCTTTTCGGTCCTGTTGATTCGTAATCATTCGTAATTTTGCTAGACGGGATTTTTCGTGTTCGGACTAATTCGTATTTTCGCAAGTGACATTTTTCGTTGAATTTTTAGTTGATTTATAATTCGTACTTTCGGTAGAGTACATTGTTTTTCGTTGATTCTGGACACAACTCCTACTTTCGTAACTTTTTTTGGGTTCGTTGATTCGTAATTTTCTGTGTCTCTCTCACGACGACGCTGCCTATTATGCCTAATGTGCTTCGAATGGATTTGTACTTTTCTAAATACATAGCGGTTATTTGTAACGATTCGAAATCTCGTATTTTACTTTCGTTTTTTACATGCGGCTATAGCCTCCGCCCCTGTACACCATTTTGAGAGGGAGTTCAGCACGGTGAGGGAGAAGCAGAGAGCAGAGCAGAGTGTTATTGTGCTTCGAATGGATTCGAAATCTCGTATTTTACTTTCGTTTTTTACATGCGGCTATAGCCTCCGCCCCTGTACACCATTTTGAGAGGGAGTTCAGCACGGTGTGGGAGAAGCAGAGAGCAGAGCAGAGTGAGTGTTATTGTGCTTCGTATGGATTCGTACATTCGTAACTTTTTCATAACGAATTATGCCGAAGACATTCGGGCATTCGCTATTTGCGGTATAATTTATTTCGGATTCGGTCTTATTCGTAATTGCTTTGTTCGGAAATTCGAATGCTTCCGAATGTCCGAAAGTTGCTAAATTCGGACGAATTTCAATTCATTACGAAACGAATTGCACAAGCCTACCAGTTATATATCAAAGTCCAAATAAAGCCTCTCCCTTTCTCTATCTACATTTTGATGGGACGAAGGTACCACAAACAATCTTCCTTATACTTACGGCACTTCTTTATAATAGGCTTCTTTCCTAATTTGTTGCTAAAAACACCCTAAGATTAAATACAACAACCATTCTACAACATGGTGAATGTCATATCAGAAAAGTACTATTTTCCTAATTAAATATATCTGTGTGTTTTTATTGCAGTGTGAGTTTAAGAAAATAGTTAGGAAGTACCATTTTGCACCAAATTGGGTTGTTCTTCTGCACAATGCAGAATACGTTCTGTCTGGCTCCTACCACATCTTGCTCATTAGATTCAGTCTGCACCCTATCATAGTAATAAAATACAGTTTTACACATGAGAGTCTAACAACCTGCTTATTTCCTTTTACAGCCATATGGTGCTTGCTTTCAGTCCCTCTACAGCCAAGTGTACAAAGTTTAGAGCACTCTTCCGACTCATATGCAAATATAATCCCCACTTTATTACAGTGTGCTAGTTTATACCCACTCTACATCCCAGGAACCACACATTTATACTGTACCTGCACCTGAATATACCACCTGTACTCTTGTGGAAGTCCCAACCCTTTGTTGCATTAATGCAGATTGGTAAACTTTTAACAAAGAATTACTTCACTTTGTCATTTAAAAAAAAAAAAAAAATTGCAGGATCTCTGGTTTTTATGTGGCAAAATAGCTTCTGAGCATAGAAGCCAGCACATACCACAAAATGCATTGCTGGTGTCACTAGAGCACCCACAGGGTCCCATGAATTGCTTCAGCAAATATGCATAAGCATAAGCAAGCTCCTATGTTACAATGCTGGGGCCTGGTGATAGATTCCTCAGACACCATGTACTGCAGATCTCTGTGGACCTAAGTGTGGGACAGAAGCTATCAATAGGTCCTAGCACCATATGGTGCCTAATTTTAGGTGCAGACGTAAGTTTCTGCAGTACATTGAATTTCAGCACCAAGAAAGAGAACCCAGCAGTTCTTAGCACAGGGATTTCAGCACATAAAACACGTTTAGGAAAAGTGTCCCCTAAAACCACTCCTGACCCCTGAACCCCAAATCTTAACACACTAACCTAAAATAAATAAAAAATCATCTTTAATCCATTTTTTTATACCTGACCTGATCCTAGCATTTAAAACAAAAACAAAAATGTATTATATTGCAGCTTACCAAATCGTAGTTATGGTGGCTGTATTATTTTTCTTTTTTAGTTTTTTTTATCATTTATTTTCACCTGGTGTTTTTCAACCTGCTTTAAACGACTAAGCTGCCCAGCAAAATATTAGAGGACTTAGTAGGGCAGAGGACGGTGTCAGTCAGTAGAACAGTGGACAGTGTCAGTCAGTAGAGCAGAGGAAGGTGTCAGTAGAGCAGTGGATGGTGACAGTAGTTTGGTAGTAGTAGTAGTTGTATACAGGCATACCCCGCTTTAAGTACACTCACTTTACATACACTCGTGAGTAAGGACATACCCGCGAGTGTATGTAAAGTGCCTCTCAAGTACTGTACAGACATTTTGCAGCCGCAGTAGAAGGAGCTGAAGCTCCGAGAACTTAGCCCACCCTATCCCAGTGTGCCCCTGACACCCCCACTACAGCCCCTGAGTCCTCAACTACAGCTCCTGACACCCCCACTACACCCTAGAATTGAAAAAAGGTATAGTTTCACTTTAAGTACATTTTCGTTTTACATACATGCTCTGGTCCCATTGTGTACTTAAAAGTGTATGCCTGTATATATATATATATATATATATATATATATATATATATTTATCATTTTTTACATTTTATTTTTTATTTTTTTTTACAATTTTATTTTTTTTGGAACCCTGTTGGGGGCCCAGATGAACTACCAGGGGCCTTAACAGACCCCTGATGTCTCACTTTTAAGACAGAGAAAATAGATTGAGGACACAGTTCACAATCTCCATCTCTGCAGCCTCAGCTACACAGAATGAATGAACAGGAAGGCTCTACACAGTTTCCCTGTTCATTCACAGACTGAAGCATAGTAAACACAATATACTATGTTTCAGTTATTAATGACTCCAGTAAGTGAGCTGTACCGATCACTCACTGTGCTCATTTAGAAAAGGAAGGGGACTTCCTTCCTCCCCTCCTAAAACAATCCCCTATTGCAGCCAGCGGGAGGGAGAAGAGGGGAAGTGCTGGGGGGTTTGGGCACACGGGGAGCCTGGCCAGCAGAAGCAAAGGGAACCTGGCCAGGAGGGGCAGGGGGGGTGAAATTTAATGGAACGGATCCCCTGTATTTTCCTCCTGCAGCATCTGAAGGTAAAGGGGGAAAATATAGCTTTCAGCTGCTGCAGGAGGAAAATACAGGGGATTGATGCCTATAAATGATAAATTCCACCCCCGCCACCCCTCCTGTCCAGGTTCCTGGAGTTGACAAGGAGGGATACAATACAGGGGATTGGTTCCTATAAATGCCATTCCCTCCGCCCCTACTGTCCAGGTTCCTGGGGTTGACGAGGAGGGATACAATACAAGGGATTGGTTCCTATAAATGCCACCCCCGCCACCCCTCCTGTCCAGGTTCCTGGAGTTGACAAGGAGGTATACAATACAGGGGATTGGTTCCTACAAATGCCGCCCCTGCTGCAGCTCCTGTCCAGGTTCCTGGGGTTGACAAGGAGGGATCCAATCTACCCGTTACCAACGTCAAATGACGAGTAGATTGCGATTGACGGGTTGCTGACCCACGATTTTGGCAGTCTGTCAGGAACCTACTGTGACATGTCGGGAGCACAAATGTGCATATGCATATAGTATTGCCCAATTGCTCACGGAATGGAATCTAGGTGCGCACATGACTTACCAATGACAGGGGTACTAACAGTGGTGAGATTTTATACATTTATGTAAAACATTTATCCCAAAAGAAAAAAAAATGTTGGTGTAACAGCTGAAAAAAGTGCTAGAGTTCCGCTTTTACTTGTTAGTCAAACCCATCTAAATCAGCAAACACTACCCTTTCCCCAGATTCACTATGCTGCTGTCCAAAAGTATACCCGTTGCTCCTTCAGAGACACCCCAAGACAGGAAGTATATAATTGGCTGGATCACAGGTGAAAATAAAGTAAAAAAGACTTAAAGAAACAATACTAAGGCAGCCCAACATTGGATTGGATCGGCAACTTGCAATATATTAAATTCAGTTTTTTGCATTTAATACTTCTTAAACTCATAAACCGTATACTAACTTAATCCTTCATACCTACAATTAACCCTTAACCTTTATCTGGAACCCTGACAATTCACCAAACACTTAACTTACTTTTACCTTAGGCCACTTTCACACTAAAGCCCTGTACACACGATCGGTTTTACCGATGAAAACCGTCCGATGGATTTTTTTCATCGGACAAACCGATCGTGTATGGGACCCATCGGTCTTTTTTCCATCGGTTTTAAAAAATAGAACATGTTTTAAATTTTTCCGATGGATCCAAAACCGATAGCAAATTCCGATCGTCTATGGGCAAGTCCATCGGATAAAAAAACCCACGCATGCTCAGAATCAAATCAACGCATGCTCAGAAGCATTAAACTTAATTTTTCTCGGCTCATCGGAGTGTTTTACATCACCGCGTTTGGAACGGTCAGTTTTTTGACTGATGGTGTGTGGGCAAGACTGATGGAAAACAGTTTCATCGGATATCGGATGGACAAATCCATCAGACTAGAATCCATAGGAAATCCGATGTGTGTACAGGGCTTGAGGCGCTTTACAGGCGTTTTAGCGCTAAATATAGTGCCTGCAAAGTGCCTGTAAAGCGCCTCCAGTGTGAAAGCCCGAGGATGCTTGCAGGATGCTAGAAAAAGTCCTGCAAGCATCTTTGGGGCAGTGGAGGAACGGTGTATACACCGCTCCTCCACCGCCCTGCCCATTGAAATTAATGGGCAGCGCTGCCGAAGCGCCTGCAAATCGCTTCGGTAGTGGTGCTACATGGGTGGTATTAACCCCTTCTTTGGCCGCTAGCAGGGGTTAAAAGCGCCCCACTAGCAGCCGAAAAGCGCCGAAAAGCGCTGCTCAAACTACGGTAAACCACCGCTAAAACTAGCGGCGCTTTACCGCTGACGCTCGCAACGCCCCAGTGTGAAAGTAGCCTTAAAGCAAAAGTAAACCCATTGATTTAACAGTTTAAAAAAAACGTTACATTCCTGGCACGTGTCGGAAATATAACTGTCACATTGTTTGCTCTCAATCAAACTGTCAAAACCATCCAATGGCTGGTGTCATAACTGATCACACGTGCAGCATCATGACAGTTGAAGATTAAACAGAGTCCACAACGCAAGGAAGGTTAACTTTCACTTTAAAGTGGAAATATAGGCTTAATATAAGTTTTGTCAAAAACATGGCCTCTCCTTTCTCCCACTTGTGGTGCCTACTGGGGAGCACTCAACAATGGGGCTAAAAGGAAAAGTATTTACACTGCTTCCTTTTATAAACCATATGCAGCGTAGGTAAGCAGAGGGGGAGCAACATTTTTATATTTAGCTTATACTTCCACTTGAAACCCTAATTTTAAATGTAATCATTTAAATACTATGAACATGTGGGAACATCAGTTCAAGATGCTTCTGAGATAACTCAAAATATTCTGACAGGTACATTTAACGTTCAGCTGGCTTCTTCTGAACTGTCCTTTGGCCTGCTTCAAGTGGCTTTTGCGTTCTCATAGACTTGTATGAAAATATAAAGCCCATTGACACAGACCATTACCATGTAGCAGGCCACAGAAGAAAAAAAAAGCAGCATTAACGCCTCTGCACCAAAACCAGCCTATTTGTATGTGGCAGCCATGTGTCATTAGGCTTATTGCCTTAAGCTGAATTCTAGCATATGATATGAATAAAACTCAGAAACATTCATACAGTATATCAATCAAAATGAAGTCAAGTTAAGTAAGGTAATGCTTTGCATAGAAAAATATGTCTACTTCAAAGTAAAAGTGCTTAATGGGATTAAATGATGAAAAAAGAACATATTTAAAAAGTGGAAAAAAGCAGGAAATATCCATGGAACGCTATGTTTCATAAAAAGTAAAGCTTATTACGTGGCTGTTCATAAATTATACTACTGATTTGTGCATCAATTTCTTATGCAGCAAGTACAATTACACATCATAACCCCAATTTTCACAGTGTACTGTATATCTATACCCATATATCTCTCAGTCCGTTATAATAAGGCTCTTTCACACGGACGTTCCGTATGTCCGTTTTTCATCCATCTGTTTTCGGATGAAAAACGGACATACATGTATCCCTATGGGATAGCGGATGTCAGCGGATGAACATCCGCTGACATCCGATGACATCAGTCTCCGCTATGATCTGTTTAGCATGACGGAGGAAAATCCTACTTTTCCATCCGTCTGCGGATCGGATGACAACGGACAGACGGTCTGTTTTCATCCGATCCCCCAATAGGGGAAAGCGGCGATCTGACCGTTCCATT
Source organism: Rana muscosa (assembly GCA_029206835.1). Lineage (NCBI taxonomy): Eukaryota > Metazoa > Chordata > Amphibia > Anura > Ranidae > Rana > Rana muscosa. Next base: position 714,623,619 of record CM055118.1, read on the forward strand.
TCTGCACAGTGTGCAGAGACGGACAAGTCATCCGCCGGCTCAGCAGGGATCCACGGAGTGATCCCCACTGAACAAGCGGATGTTCACTGTTCACGGGGCGGATCATCACGGGATCCGCCCGTGTGAAAGAGCCCATACAGTAAGTAAAAGCCACATTTTACCAGCAGTCAACGGAAAGACATTGTACAATTGTAATTAATACTGAATGCTTAAAGTATTTCCTCCTTCGCATGTTATGTGTTCCCATCCACACAACATACCTACAACTATATAAAAATTGATTTCTTGCCTTACTAGTTGTTTCTTTGGAGCACGATTATACATAGGACAGCTAATACTGTTCAGAATAACTTACAAAATTGCATCAAAATATATTTGATATACTAAAACTGGAGAGTGCAAAATCTGTGCAGCTCTGCATAGAAACCAATCGCATTCAAAGCCTAATTAAACAAGGTTAAGTTAGAAGCTGATTGGTTACCATGCAGAGCTGCACCAGATTTTGCACTCTCCAGTTTTAGTAAATCAACCCAACAGTGTATCCCCAGGCCTTGAGATGTTTTATGCCCCGTACACACAATCGTTTTTAATGTCATTTTTTAAACCGACGTTTTTCTCCTCGTTTTTTTTCATGTTTCCTCTCAAGCCTGCCTTGCGTACACACTATCATTAAAAAAAACGATCAAGCAAAGTGCAGTGACGTTCAACACGTACGACGGCACTATAAAGGGGAAGTTCCGTTCGAATGGCGCCACCCTTCATGTTAGTAAAGTTTGTTGAGCGACGATTCGCGCTTTTCAGTCCGTTACTGTGTAATGAATGTGCTATCTCCATTACGAACGCTAGTTTTACCAGAACAAGCGCTCCCGTCTCATACTTGATTCTGAGCATGCGTGTTTTTTTTCACGTCGTGAAAGCATACACACTATCGTTTTTCACGTCGTTAAAAAAAACGACATGAAAAACGACGTGAAAAAAGAGAGCATGTCCGGAATTTTTAATGGCCGTTTTTCACGTCGTTAAAAATGCTCTGGAGCCTACACACGATCATTTTTAATGGCCATTTTTTAAAATGGCATTTTTAACGGCATGAAAAACGATCGTGTGTATGGGGCATAACACTTTGCTAGGACAGGTGTGTGTACATTTAGTTTACAACTGATGATGAGGTCTACCTGAACAACACAGACAGGGTTAATTGTGGTAAACATAACTCGCTTGCCCCCCCTCCTTAACATTACATTCAAAGGGAGCGTTTCATTTTTGGAGTTTTTTACAAAAGAGCAAGTAAAAAGGTAAGCAGCAATATTTGTTTTATTAAAGGTATGGAAAGTGAATGTGGACATGTAATCAATATAATTTTGGTGTTATCCCAATCTGGCTGCAAAAGTGAAAATACATACATACAGTATAACTCTGCAGTATCATTTATTCTGACCGATAAGACCTTTAACAACTTATGTGTTGTAGATTTAGAACTGGTCATAGACATCTGGCAGCAGTCAAATATTCAACAATGTGCTGCAAAATGATTTATCACAATCAAAAATATATGTATAAAATGATATAATATGTGCTGAATAATCAAAATAAAATTACCAGCTGACCCCAAATAAGCGATATGTATCACTACAATTTATCCGTAATAATATTTATAACTTGGTGTACAACAAATGTAGAAAAATATATCAACCCAAAAAATAATCAAAATTAAAAAAGACCAAATAATAAGAAATACAGCCACCACTGTGACAATGTGATTCAGATAATATATGGCGCTCCGTGTGTCCACCATCCAGATAAGTTGGATGCTCGCCTCAAGGCCATGACCCCTGCATTACCAGAAAGGTCAAAACAAGCTGTGTTTCCCTAAAGGGATAGTGAATCCTTCCTCTTTTTCCCCAAAATTGGGTACAATGGTCCTCAGAAGCTCAGAAACATCAGATGCATATGGGAGGCAAAAAGGGAAGCACACAAAATCTAGTGTTCTCTGTTTTAAAAATGTAATGTACTGTATATAAAGAAATAAGTATTGTATTTACAAATCTAGCACTGCCATTAATGCTAACTCAAATACGCGTGTAAACACATCAGCCAGGGTTCGGCTCTGTACCAAGATGGCCATGGGAGGACGTCACGCACTATACGTGTTACATCCAAGGTGGGGACTTCTTCAGTACTACTGCAGAGCCGAATGCCGGTCGATGTATTTACATGTGTATTTGAGTTAGCACTGGCAGTAGTGCTAGATTTGTATAGGCAATACTTATTTTTTTTTTTATACATTACAGTTTTAAGATGGAGAACACTAGATTTCATGTGCTTCCCTTTTTGCCTCCTATATGCATCTGGTGTTTCTGAGCTTCTGAGGACCATTGTACCCAATTTTGAGAAAGAGAGTTAGGATTCACTGAGTGTCCATCGGGGCCACTATCCCTGAGGGGAACACAGCTGGTAATGCAGAGGTCATGGCCTTGAGGTGAGCGGCCAACTTATCTGAGCGCTGGAGACATGGAGCGCCATATATTATTTGGAATACATTGTCACAGAGCTGGCTGTATTACATATTGATTAGACTTTTCATTTTGACTACTTTTTGGGTTGATATATTTTACAGTATTTGTTGTACACCAAGATATAAATATTATTGTGGATAAATTGTAGTCACACATATTGCAGTATATCACTTTCTTGAGCATAGTTATAGTGTATGGTGGACAATAATATTGATTAGTTAAGGTGTGCTGTGTGTATTTTTGTTAAATATTTAACAAAAAAAAACAATCATTATGTCAGCAAGGTTGTATCTCTGGCTAACGATGGTTGATTGCCCGAAAAAGTACCTACCACAGTGAATTCTAAATGGTCCATAAACTGTCAGTTTCTAAAGCCATCCACATCCTAATCCTGGGCATTTCAGGATTTCATGATGCGTCTATGTCTATAAAGTCTTAAATGCGTAGGCTCAAAGCTGAAAAGGTATTCCCCAAATAAATTAGCTATGGTAAAACCTTGAATTTCGAGCATAATTCATTCCAGAAACATGCTTGTAATCCAAAGCACTTGTATGTCAAAGCGAATTTCCCCATAAGAAATAATGGAAACTCAAATGATTCGTTCCACAGCCATTTACTCATAGGTTCTTCAGTTTATAGTCCATATAAAAAGATTATAGCAATGTGACCAGGTTGTGTAACCATAAAATGTCCATCCAAAAATGGAAGCCTCCACAAGGGGATTAGAAGCAAAATCCAGCAGGAGCTACAGAGTATAAAAGAGAAGAGAGGTTCCTCTAAGTGTAGCAATATGTTGCTAAATGTTGTACCTTCATTAAATGTAACCATATTGCTACACTTAAAGGTGCCTCTCTTCTCTTTTATACTCAGTTGTGACATGACGCTACTTGTATATCAAGACATCACTTGTATATCAAGTCAAAATGTATTAAAAAAATTTGGTTGTCTTGCAAAACGCACTCAAACCAAGTTACTCTCAAACCAAGGTTTTACTGTATTTCCTCCATGATAAGCTAACTGGACTCTGTGGCCACGGGCCAGCATGTCATATTTATTAAATACTGTACTCACTTTTAATCAGATTGCTGATTTCATGTTCTTCCCACGTGTTCATTCCAAAAATGCCAAAGCATACTAAGAGGAGAAACAGATTCCACCCACACTGATCCTAGATTACACAGCAAAACAACAAAACACTATTTTTAATGCACAGCTCCATGTCATCTTTGTAAAAAGATCTTGAAGTTGGGAAGTGTGCATATATGTACTATACTATACGTGGATGTATTTTAATTAGTTGTCTCAATTCCATCAACACAGGTTAAGTCTCACCAGCATCAGATGAAGGACTTCAGTGCACTCTCTAGTAAGATGTCCTGGAAGCCTTAGGTGGGCTGCCAAAGCAATATATTGTTTGACTTCCTTTGGGTCCCAAGAATGGCAACTTCTCCTATGTCTTGAAATTCAAAACCACTTTTTTGATAACTGTGCACATGACACAGTGATGGTTACTGCATCACATGCAGTTATGGAGAAGGGAAGGTTTCTGGTAATATTCTAAAGGAAATATTGTACAAATACTTTGCAATCTATTCAGCTACTCTATACAGAAAGTAGTTTTTATTATAATTGTATACAACTTATACTATATTAATTCAGTAAACCATCGCAATGTGTAAAGCTGCAGTTCAAGGTGTAGCAGTGTAATTTCAGTTTACAAAAGAAAGATCACTGATAGATTCTAAGAAATTACTAATGCTTACCACACTGCAATTTGTCTGAATGTATAGCCTGGGGTTTCTAAAGCTTATTTTCACAAACTGACTTAATTTGTACTCATAGGGTAGATTTGAACCTGCATCTAAAGCTCCCTTGCCTCTGAAGCCTTATCCATGCTTGGATTATGCTCCAAAGGCTACTAAGAGGCAGTGAAGAAGCCATGCGATGGCTCCTTACCGCCTGTTTTAACCCCATTTTTGAAGGCAAATGCCAGGCAACCATGTCCATTGCACGTGGTTAAGGGGCATTTGTGGCACTTCCCCATTGACTTAAATGTGTAGCGTTCATCTAGCTTGCTACCCACCATTTGCTAAAGGACAGAACAACACCCTGGTCCCTTGCCTATTGCAGCTTAGGGGATGAAAGGGGTTGGATGGTAGCAAAAATGCAGCTCAACTGCACATTCTTGATACCCTCCAACAGCAAGTCTAAAAGAGGCCATATACTAATAATAAAACAACAGTTGGAAAAGGGTCAACCGTGCTACTACCTCCTGTGTAATGCCTGGCCAGCCTCAAGAACACAGCACTCAGCCTGGGAAGTCTCTGAAAACCTCAATGTAACCCACGCTCAGCCATGATTAAGGCCGGATGGCTGAAACACATTGGCTTTTTTGACTGTTGTTCACATGCTATAATGAAACAATGTTTTAACGACTTCCATGGCATCAGCCTTTCTCCCTTTTTTTTTAAAAAAAAGGGTGGTCCCATGCCAGGTGCAGTTAAATTCTGGGATTCCATTTAACCAGAACAGACTTAAAGCCCAACTCCAGATATAACAAAAAAAACTTGTAGTGGGTCCACCTCCCTCCCACACTACTACTGTATTACTTACCTTCTCCTCGCTCCATGTGACCGGCCTGCTGCAGCTTCCTCTATGACCTGCTCCTAGCCATGATCGCACATCTGCATCCAACACGTACAGTACAGGGTTAATGGCCCTGCGTTGTACATGATGAAGCAGAGCCTCTCTTCACAGAGCCTTGGAAAGAAGATAGCAGCAGCAGAGCCTGCCTGGAGCAAGGAGTCAGGTAAGTAATGCAGCCCTTTGTTCTGCCTCCTAGACTTAGCAAGCATGTAACCTATCAGTGAGGTGGGGGGCCCCACTGCAAGGGGGGGGGTTGCCCAGAATTGGGCTTAAAGGTGAGAGACAAGTAGTCTTAGTCTATCAGGTGCCTAAACGAAATTTTAGCTCTGATCACTAAAGTGCATATTTATAAAGCCAGGAATCCTAACCATTTACTGCAAGTGAATCTTTCAGGTCCAACTGTTTTAAAAAACAGCGCCTTATTCAACCCAGTGAAAGTTTCATCAAAGTTAATTTTTTTGTTTTATAAATATGACCCTTTATTAGTGTCTGCAACTCTGACTGATCCACATGTCAGATGTGAAAGCTGCTATTCTATATTCTAGGACAGGTGTGTTGGTTGGAGGATGCAATTACTAAAGGTTACATGAGTGGTGAAAGGTTAAAGCCGAACTCCAGGTATTATCTTAATTGCATACTTACATTGGTCCAACTTGGACCTCAAATGACTGATTGAATGAGGTGGAGAGGAAAGGAGGTGACATTACAATCTCCACCATGTCCAATCAGAGAACACTTTGTATTATAAAACAAATACAAGGTGTCCAGTGAATGGTGGCAATGTAGAGTGAGCGATCCTTTGTGGTCAGTATACAATGGGGCAGCCACTTGGCAAAGGACCCAGAAGATAACGGTGATTACTGTAGTAGCACTAACTTCTTCTGTGATTGTCACCTTCTATAACTGTCCATCAGATATTAAATTTGTATACTTGCAATGGTCCAAGTTGGACCAATGTAAGTATGCAATTAATATTATACCTGGGATTCAGCTTTAAAGTTGATAAAAGCATAGCTCCCAACTGTCCCTCATTCGGAACAAAGTTCCTCTTTTCTCTTAATTTGTCCCTCATTTTGGTCTGATCTATATAGTTGTATATAAAATGCACGATTTATCTTTCAAAAAGTGTTTCCCAGTGCGAAACATTTCATTGAATTTCTAAATTGCCGCATTTATAAATTTTAAAAGCCAGTATAAAGGAATAGTAGAGGTAAAAAAAGCACTTTTGGGTTTAACAAATATATTTTTTTGTATAATTCTCCTTTAACCACATGCTTTCTGGGCACTTAAACTCTCTTCCTGCCCAGGCCAATTTTCTGTCATGCAACACTGTACCTATATGACCATATGACATTTTTATCATTTTTTCACACAAATAAAGCTTTCTTTTGGTCATATTTAATCACTGCTGGGTTTTTTATGTTCTTGCTTAAAAAAAAAAAAACGAAAATAAAAATAAATAAAATAAAAGCTGTTTCAAAGTTTGCTATAACATTTTGCAAACAGGTAATTTTTCTCCTTTATTGATGTGCGCTAACGGGGCAGCACTGGTAGACTGTACTGATGGGCACTGATAGGCACTGATAAGGCGTCACTGATGGGCACTGATAGGTGACACTGATGGGCACTGATAAGGAGGCACTGATGGGCACTGATGGGCGGTACTGAAGACAATAGATAGGTGGCACTGAAGGGTACTAATAGGTGGCACTGATAGGCAGCACTGCTAGGCGGCACTGATGGGCAGCACTGATAGGTGGCACTGATGGTGAGGCCCTGATGAGCACTGATTAAAAGCACTGATGGGCACTGATAGGTGGGACTGATGGGCATTGATAGGTGGCACTGGTAGGTGGCACTGATAGGCAGCACTGATATTCACTGGTAGGTGGCACTGGTGGGCACTGGCAGGTGTCACGGATGGTTACTCCTTAGCTGCAGTGGGTGTCTATGTGGGGGACCGATGTCCCTCTAACAGAAGACAGTAATCTTCTTTTTTTTTTCTCCTCATGCTGACAGCGGTGAGAAAAAAAAAGCAGATTACGATCTTCTGTTTACATCACGTGATCAGCTCACGTGGTAAGGGGCTGGGATCACCTCCTTACTCTGATCTGTGATCAGCCAAGTCTCATTGACTCGCTGATCACAGAGCACACAGAAATTTAGGCTCGCGATGTAGCCGTCTTTCGGCTATAGCGCGGGCGTGAGGAGGTTACGGGGGTGTGATAGGGGTGTGTGTCCTATGCCTAAGTACTTTTGCTAATAGGTGTTCCTATCTCAAAATTTGGGAAGTATGTATACCTCCCAACTTTCTGAGATGGGAAAAAGGGACACCTATTAGTGAAAGTATGTAGGCATAGGACACACCCCCTGCCAGGCGTCCCTTAAAGGAGAATTGTACAAAACAAATGATTGGTTAAACCCATGAGTGCTTTTTCTTATCACTACTATTCCTTTATATTGGCTTTTGGAATTTACAAATGAAGCAATTTAGAAATTGGATGAAAGGTTTAGCACCGGGAAACACTTTTTGATAGACAAGCAGTGCATTTTATATACAACTATATAGATCAGACCAAAATGAGAGGGAAAGAGGGACAGGGGGACATTGTTCCAAATCAGGTACAGTCCCTCGAAATCTGGGAAAGTTGGGAGCTATGAGTATGAAAAAATCATCATAAAGGTGTCAACTTCTTTTTCGTATGCATACCTCCCAACTTTCTGAGATGGGAATGAGGGACATCTATTAGCAAAAGTATATAGGCATAGGACACACCCCTTGCCATGCCTCCCTTGAAGGGAGAATTGTACAAAACAATTGATTGGTTAAACCCTCAAGAGCTTATTTTTTACCACTATTATTCCTTTATATTGGCTTTTGGAATTTACAAATGCAGCAATTTAGAAATTGGATGAAAGGTTGAGCACTGTAAAACACTTTTTGATAGATAAGTCGTGCATTTTATATACAACTATGTAAATCAGACCAAGATGAGGGACAACTAGGAATAAAGAGGGACTTTGTTCCAAATCAGGGACAGTCCTGCAAAATCAGGGACAGGAGAAAGGGAGCCGCTCAGGTGTGGAAATCCTTCAAATCACCTCCTCCCAGCAGCCGAGGGTGCGAGCAATGCTATTGACAGCAAACAGGAACAAACAAATCTTCTGGACTGCAGCACTCCAAAAAATAAAAGCCTTTATTTTAAAAGAAGGAATCCAAAATACATGCTATACATCATGGCACACAGGTCAAAAAAATCCGGCTAACATGTTTCGCACTATGCTAGTGCTTATTCATAGCTGCAAAATCAGGGACAGCCCCTCAAAATCAGGGACAGTCCCTCGAAATCAGGGACAGTTGGGAGCTGTAAAAGTCATCATAAAAGTGTACATTTCTTCTCACTTTCTTCTTTATTCAAGAACAAAAAGTGCAGCAAGCAAACTGTGTTGACCATGGAATCCAGATGATCCCTTTCCTATCCCGGTGCACCTTGGAAGAATACGAGGAAGAACCTCACTGCTCGTTAAAGACTAGACTTGTAGTCTGAGTTCATTCTTCCCTTGCTTTCATAAACAAGGTTCAATGACATCCGTCAGGTGTTTTCCCCCACATAACTAATTCATATTAACTGACTGAGTCTGAACGGCCTCTTGAATTTCTTCTGTATCTAAACTCAATGAGTACTGAGAGCTCTGTAATGACTGCCCAGTACAGCATCAGTCCAGTGAACACATTTATAAAACAAAATGAACACTCTTTGGAAGATAAGCTGCTGTGAAAAAAACAAAACCTTTTTTTCTGTGTATCTCAGTTGGAAGTTCAGTAGAGCATTTACTTTCACATAACCGAATCTATGCACTATAGAGACATGTGTACTTCTATCATACACTGCCCTGTCTGAATTCATTATCGAGCTGTTTGTATGGTAATATGAGCAATCCATTGACTGAGACATTTGGTTACTACAAACGTGAGTAACTTGAAGAAAGGATAAACCAAAGGCTGATCCGTGTTACAAAATAGAACATTCCTATAGAATAAAACCTCCTATTCTCTGTACAGATAATACACAGCCAGGCCTATAGACATTTACGTTAGTGTGCACGTTCCACGTTTATGTTTACCGGACAGAAGACAACATGAGATAATGTTAGGTATTAAGTTATTTAGAGATTATATTGCAGTTACAAAAAAGGACAAAAAAAAAAAAATTATTGGACTCATTCTATAAAACGGTACAATGACCAAAGGACCGAGGTGTAGTACGCATAGTACCAAGAGGGAATCATCTTACACAGACCCAACTCTAGTAATGTGAGTTCTCATTGGTTGGTGTTCTTTGCCCTTGAACATTGCATTGCTGAATAAAGCAATAAAAGAATAAAAAATGAAGTACTTAAAGAATAACTAAAGCAAAACTTTTTTTTTTTTTTTTTTAGTTTTGGATCGAGTGGGGATGGATTAGAACACTTGTCAGTTTTCATTGCTGTCTGAGCCCCTTTTTAAGGAGATTCACCATCTCTATTTGTCCCGTTTACCATCATCGTTGAAAGTGAAAGTAAAAGAAAATCCCACATTTTGGGTTGTCTTCAGAAAAGTAATCTTCCAATTGGGGCGCTAGTTCCGGTGACCTGGTGGTCCCCAAAAAAATCCCTTAATTTGCAGGAATTTCATCTCACTTCCTTTTTGGCTATGAAACAGGAAGTGAAGGGGAAATCTCCGCGATGGCGGAAAAAAAAATCTGACAGCGGTTATAACCCTCCGACACTCTATCTAAAAAAAAAAAAAAAAAAGGTTTTATATACGGTACTTCTGCTTTAAAGCACATGTTACATAAAATGATAATATTAGGCTGAAAGAAAGTCCAGGGAACAGAATAGTTGACCGCACTCCAGGAAAAATAGACTCCTCTATTCATGCAAATCCATAAAAGAGGAGTGAGTCTCAATTCTCTTGTTATATGGAGTTTATGGATTTGCACTAATAAAGGAGTCTGTTTTACCAAAGTGCGGTCATCCACTATACTGTTCCCTGTTTTTTCAGTAATGAGCTAGACGTGCACCTAGTACTTTACCGGCAAGAGTAGACCAACCTGGAGCGGTATTCCATGTGCCTTATCCCATTTAATGAAGCCCATATATAATCAGCCACATGGACATGCTTGAGAGAACAGGACAAAATGCTTAATGGTGTCCTCACGTCTTAAAGACTTACCCCAATGTTGTCATGGTGACGATAGTGTACCAGAAGGCAGCGGGTATACTAGTGAATTTGCTGTTCATAGAACCCTTTTCAGCATAAAACATGACTGTGGCAAAGATGATGATAGCCATAGTGAGGGAGAATAGCAGAAAGCCCAGCTCTGAGGCGCAGCTCTTAAGTGTATAGCCCAAGATCCGTAGACCCTGTGAGTGGCGGGAAAATTTGAAGATCCGAAACACGCGGAACACTCTCAGCGTAACAAACGCACCACTTACGTCCTCGTTGTTTGACATCACAAGGGCTATGTAGTATGGCATGATGGCGACCACATCGATAATACTCATCACACTTCGCACAAACCGATAGCGACTGGGTGCAGCCATCAAGCGTAACAGGTACTCCACAGTAAATATCATGACGCAAGCTGTATCCAGACAGAAGAAAGCCATAGCGTAACGTTCACCACACGGCAACTCCCGCATGGTGCCTGGCATTATACCACATGGAACCGTCTCCAGTACGTTGGCAAAGACAGAGATAGCGATGAAGAAGCCAGTTACATAGTAAAACACCAAGGCCATTGTACTGGTATGGGGGTTTTCAAAGGCCCGCCACAGCTTCTGGCGCAGCGACATGGGGGGCAAAGGTCCTTCTGCCGAGTTCTCTGAATCGGCATCATCCTGTAGTCTCTCTTGATTCTCCCTTCGGCGGTCTTTGTACTCCTCGTAACAACAGTCACCAATCATTTCTGGAATAATACCAAAAAAAGACAGCTCTTCGTCGTACGCTGCGATGCACTCGTTACGCGGGTAGTGAAGCTGACCCGTTCGGTAAAAGTTGAGAATGTTGCGGAAAATGTCCGGGTCTCTGTCGAAGAAATATTCTCCGGTGTCCTGGTTGAAGAAAAAATCTCTTTCCGTGCTGCCAAGCAGTGTGTCGGGGTAGCGCTCCAGGGTGTTTCGCCACGTCTGAAAGCGGGAGCCGCTTACGTTCAAAACAATCAAAGTGTCCTGCGATCTCTTTCTCTCACCTTTGGGTGGAGGCGGCATAGGCGCCGAAGCCACAGGCATCCAGCCAATAGCGGCGGCCCGTGCAAAAGGCATCCATGCTGCTACCCCCGCCGCCATTTTTTTTTCTCTTGCAGTTCTTTACCTAGAATTTCAAATTTGTAGGCAGCTTGAAGTTTATTGCTTAGCAAAGGAAAAAAAGTTACAACAGACCCAGTTTGGTCAAAGATGTGTCTCCAGGTTCCAATTGGCCATCTGTATCCACAGGTATTAAAGAGTAGTATGTAGAGCGTTCATGGTGGACATGGAAGATGAAGCATAACATGTGTTGCCTGTTCAGCTGCACCTTTTTTTTTTTTAGCTCCTGTACATCAGCAGCAATGAAAGATCTGCTATGTCTGCTTGCAGTTTGCCTTCACCTATCTGTTGTCTCTTAAGTCTGACAGTGGCAAGCACTTCACACATGCCTGTGCCTTCTCCTTCCAAAACAGGAGATCAATGAGGTTGTCTCTTCCATCTCATTTCATCCCAGGATAGCCCAGCACAGTCCTTGCTCCCATCCCTTTCCTGTAGTGCTCCCTTACATACACTAGCATGACTTAACCAGTTGCACTAAAAGGCAGAAAAAAAAAAAAAAACTGCAGCAATCCCTTTAAACTGGATCTTTACCTACCTCTGGGGAGCCTGGGGAAGGTGGCCACTCGCATCAAAGCCTTGGCAGCTCATTGTGTGATCACAGACACACAACAAGCTGAGATCAATGCAAAAGCTGAGAGCAACAAGTAGAAAGAATCCACAGCAGAAGCAGTAAGTTAACACAGCAGCATCCTCATCCTCATCATCCTCCTCATCCTCATCAGCAGCTCCATCCACAAGCTGGGGGGGCTTCAAGCCCAATTTCTCTTTAGATCCCTTGGCTGAGCCCACGTGAAGTGACAGTTGTGTGTCTGCCTGGAGTGGAGGGGTCGCAGCCAGCACAGGGTCCAGCACAGGGTCCAGATAAGGGTCCAGCACAGGGTCCAGCACAGGGTCCAGGGACGATCCTAGCTTCCCTCTCGCACTGTCTTTGAATCCATTTCAGCAGCTGAGAGTGTCGGAGCCGCTGGAGCCCCGCCCCCTGTGCCCGATCTCCCTTGTCAGGGTGAGGATCGCCCGCATACCTGGCTCATCACTTGCCCATCACTACGATCACTGCCACTTGGTCACCATAGTAACCTCTATTATCTACATCGGGGATGTCCTGTGCTCAGCTGCGGGCACACACGTTACTCCTCTGCAGGGAATGAAGAATGCAGCCCAGGGAAGGGACTGTGCACGATAGGGGACACTAGCCTTGCTCAACACGTTACACACACACGCAGCGATCCAGTGTGACTTCTATGTTGCTTGTCTAAATAGGATGACAGCTGGATGACAACTGTCACTGCATTCCGGCTCACCGGACACTAGATGGCGCTAGATTCCAATGCAGCGCACAGCCGTCCAACAGGCTCCGAGCACCCCGCTCCTCATGTATGGGCTGAGCACCGTCTGCGCCTCCGGCCATCACACAATCTATTGTCTTATTTACATACACTGTTTCTCCCCCGGGATGGGATACATTGCAACAGCTCAATACACTGTTACAGTCATACTAAGCTTTCATTTCTTTTATTTCTGTATTTCTTTTCTTTTATTTAAAGTGTTACTAAACCTTCATCGGCAGTGGCGGCTGGTGCTCAAAATTTTTAGGTGGGTGCAAACAAACTGAAAAATTCTGGAATTAAAACATCAGACGCAGCCATTGTGCCATCAAACGCAGGCACTGTGCCATCAAACGCAGCCACTGTGCCATCAAACGCAGGCACTGTGCCACCAAACGCTGCCACTGTACCATCAAACGCAGCCACTGTGCCATCAAACGCAGGCACTGTGCCACCAAACGCTGCCACTGTACCATCAAACGCAGCCAATGTGCCATCAAACGCAGCCACTGTGCCATCAAACGCAGGCACTGTGCCATCAAACGCAGCCACTGTGCCATCAAACGCAGGCACTGTGCCACCAAACGCTGCCATTGTACCATCAAACGCAGCCAATGTGCCATCAAACGCAGCCACTGTGCCATCAAACGCAGGCACTGTGCCATCAAACGCAGGCACTGTGCCATCAAGCGCAGCCACTGTACCATCAAACGCAGCCACTGTGCCATCAAACGCAGGCACTGTGCCATCAAGCGCAGCCACTGTGCCATCAAACGCAGCCACTGTACCATCAAACGCAGCCACTGTGCCATCAAACGCAGGCACTGCGCCACCAAACGCTGCCACTGTACCATCAAACGCAGCCAATGTGCCATCAAACGCAGCCACTGTGCCATCAAACGCAGGCACTGTGCCATCAAACGCAGGCACTGTGCCATCAAGCGCAGCCACTGTGCCATCAAACGCAGGCACTGTGCCATCAAGCGCAGCCACTGTGCCATCAAACGCAGCCACTGTACCATCAAACGCAGCCAATGTGCCATCAAACGCAGCCACTGTGCCATCAAACGTAGGCACTGTGCCATCAAACGCAGGCACTGTGCCATCAAGCGCAGCCACTGTGCCATCAAACGCAGCCACTGTGCCCATCAAACGCAGCCACTGTGCCATCAAACGCTACCACTGTGCCTTAAAACGCAGCCACTGTGCCATCAAACGCAGCCACTGTGCCCATCAAACGCAGCCACTGTGCCATCAAACGCAGCCACTGTGCCATCAAACGCAGGCACTGTGCCATCAAGCGCAGCCAATGTGCCATCAAACGCAGCCACTGTGCCATCAAACGCAGGCACTGTGCCATCAAACGCAGGCACTGTGCCATCAAGCGCAGCCACTGTGCCATCAAACGCAGCCACTGTGCCATCAAACGCAGGCACTGTGCCATCAAGCGCAGCCACTGTGCCATCAAACGCAGCCACTGTACCATCAAACGCAGCCAATGTGCCATCAAACGCAGCCACTGTGCCATCAAACGCAGGCACTGTGCCATCAAACGCAGGCACTGTGCCATCAAGCGCAGCCACTGTGCCATCAAACGCAGCCACTGTGCCCATCAAACGCAGCCACTGTGCCATCAAACGCTACCACTGTGCCTTAAAACGCAGCCACTGTGCCATCAAACGCAGCCACTGTGCCCATCAAACGCAGCCACTGTGCCATCAAACGCAGCCACTCTGCCATCAAACGCAGGCACTGTGCCATCAAGCGCAGCCACTGTGCCATCAAACGCAGCCACTGTGCCATCAAACGCTACCACTGTGCCTTAAAACGCAGCCACTGTGCCATCAAACGCAGCCACTGTGCCACCAAACAAAGACACTGTGCCATTAAACGCAGCCAATGTGCTATCAAACGCTACCACTGTGCCTTAAAATGCAGCCACTGTGCCATCAAACGCAGCCACTGTGCCACCAAACAAAGCCACTGTGCCATTAAACGCAGCCACTGTGCCATCAAATGCTACCACTGTGCCTTAAAACGCAGCCACTGTGCCATCAAACGCAGCCACTGTGCCACCAAAGCCACTGTGCCATTAAACACAGCCAATGTGCCATCAAACCCAGCCACTGTTCCATCAAACGCAGCCACTGTGCCATCAAACGAAGCCACTGTGCCATTAAACACAGCCACTGTGCCATCAAACGCATCCACTGTGCCACCAAACGCTGCCCTGTGCCATCAAACGCAGCCACTGTGCCATCAAACACAGCCACTGTGCCACCAAACGAAGCCACTGTGCCATTAAACGCAGCCACTGTGCCATCAAACGCAGCCACTGTCCCATCAAACGCAGCCACTGTGCCACCAAACGATGCCACTGTACCATCAAACACAGCCACTGTGCCATCAAACACATCCACTGTGCCACCAAACACTGCCACTGTCCCATCAAACACAGCCACTGTGCCATCAAACACAGCCACTGTGCCACCAAACGAAGCAACTGTGCCATTAAACGCAGCCACTGTGCCATCAAACGCAGCCACTGTCCCATCAAACGCAGCCACTGTGCCACCAAACAATGCCACTGTACCATCAAACACAGCCACTGTGCCATCAAACGCATCCACTGTGCCACCAAACACTGCCACTGTCCCATCAAACACAGCCACTGTGCCATCAAACACAGCCACTGTGCCACCAAACGAAGCCACTGTGCCATTAAACGCAGCCACTGTGCCATCAAACGCAGCCACTGTCCCATCAAACGCAGCCACTGTGCCACCAAACACTGCCATTGTGCCATCAAACACAGCCACTGTGCCCATCAAATGCTGCCAGTGTGCCCATTAAATGCTGCCAGTGTGCCCATGAAATGTTGCCAGTGTGCCCATGAAATGCTGCCAGTGTGCCCATTAAATGCTGCCAGTGTGCCCATCAAATGCTGCCAGTGTCCCCATTACATGCTGCCCGTCACCCAGGGAAAACGTTGCCCGATAGATGAGGTAAGTGCGGGGCTGCTGCATCTCCTCCTCTGCATCACAGCAGTTTCCACTGTGCGTCTCCTCCCTCCTCCTCCTCATAGGCGGTCAATAGGATCGCTTCTCATTTTGGCCAATCAGGTGACGGGTCTTAGGACCCGCTTCCTGATTGGCCAAGAGGAGAATAATGAAGACAATAGTGAATATTAATTCCCTATTGTCACACAACTGGATGGGCTCAGGACGCAGTGCTCTGCACCCTTAGTCCACCCTTTTTTTGAAGCCTATTAGAGCCTCTAGCTCTAATCATGGTCTTCAAAAAGAAAACAAACCCCGTTGGAATCCATGTGTCCGGCGTCCCGCATGTATATTGGGGGGGCAGATGCATTGATAGAGGGGCGGCCCCTGTGCCCTGCATTACGGGCCGCCACTGCTAGCCAATGGCTGCCGGTGCCCCAGCAAAGCCAGCGAGACCCGGAGGTGAGGGAGAGAAAAGGCACAGACGTGCACGGTGCTGGATCGAATGAGAGCTCAGGTAAGTAAAAGGGAGGGGGTGAGGCACAATGCTGACACCTAAACATCTTTTACCTTAACCACTTACCGACCGGCTCACGCCGATATACGTCGGCAGAATGGCACGGCTGGGCAGATTAACGTATATATACGTTGCCCTTTGCCCTTTAAGATGCGGCATTGTGGGCGCGTGCGCGCGCCGCGACCTCCGTGATACCCGCGATCGTCTCACGGAGAGGAAGAATGGGGGGGAAAAGCTGATGTAAACAAGCATTTCCCCGTTCTGCCTAGTGAAAAGGACACTGATCACAGCTCCCTGTAATCGGGAGCAGTGATCAGTGTCGTGTTAGCAAAAAGTAAAAATATTGTTTTTTTTCCAAAATTGTCGCTCTTTTTTTGTTTATAGTGCAAAAGATAAAAACCGCAAAGGTGATCAAATACCACCTAAAGAAAGCTCTATTTGTGGGGAAAAAAGGACATCAATTTTGTTTGGGAGCCACGTCGCACGATCGCGCAATTGTCAGTTAAAGCGACGCAGTGCCGAATCGCAAAAAGTGCTCTGGTCTTCGGCCAGCCAAATGGTCCGGGGCTGAAGTGGTTAATGCAAGAAATGCATTAAGGTAAAAAATGTTTAGGCTTTACAACCACTCTAAAGTGTTATTAAATCCACAACAGTAAAATCAGTCTGTATATGCAGTAAAGCATGCTTGTTATACTCACTGTGGAACCTAAGGGGTTAATCCTCCATATTGTGTTAAAAGGCTGTTGGATCCTGTGTCCTCTGTTCCTCCCCTTCTTCCATAGTCCCCAAACCATCTCCTTATAGAACTGAGCCTTAGGGGCAAGCTGCACATGCTCCGTTTGGTGTGTATTGATAGTTTTTTTTTTCTTGGGAAAGTGCATGTGATTGTCACAGGGCCAATCAGCACTGTCCAGACAGAGGGTCAGGGGTCCTGCAGCGCTAAACTCCTTCTACAAGCTTTAAAGCGGTAGTAAACCCTGCATGGTCATTTTTACCTACAGGAATGCTTTGTTCCAAGGTGAGTATTTTCATAATGTGCTAGTATGCTAAAGTTGCAGGCGCTTCAAGCGAGCTTTGCCGTAGACTTCTATGGAGGTTTTGAAGACGCTTTAAAGCACCACTAAAGCGACATGGGGTATCATTTTTAAAGCAAAGCCAAAGCAGAGCTAAGTAAAAGCAAGGTGTAAACAGGACTGTAAGCTGATCATTTTATTTAGTGACAGGAGCTTTGACTGACGTTCAGAGAGCTTTAACAAAGCCTGTCTGAAGCCATGTTTTGAAGCAAGTGTAAATGAGCCCTAAGTGAACTAAGGGGGCCAGGGCTGTCTTTAATGCAGGGGGAAGCTGCCCAGGCCCAGTCATTGTTGTGAAGCCCAAAGCAGCTGCCCCTTAAGTCTATGCCATTAATGGAACTACCAGGATCACAAAGTTTACACTTGCAACTGGGCTCCAGTGTTCCACCACTGTGGGGAGGCCCGCTGACTGGAGAGAAGAACAAGTTTTGCTCAGGTCGGGACTCAGGAGAAAGAACATACTCACCATAATAGCCGCACAGCGGACTGCCTACTAGGGTTGCCAACTTTTCTTCAAGCCAAACCCAAACACTTTAGCAGCGCAGGGCATTTTTTTTGTAGTGTACACTACAATGCCGTGTACATACGACCATTTTTCATGGCGTAAAAAATGCCATTTTTTAAATTGGTCATTAAAAACGATCGTGTGTAGGCTCCAGAGCATTTTTAATGACGTGAAAAATGGCCTAAAAAAAATTAGAACCTATTTTTTCACATCGTTTTTCACGTCGTTCTTTTTAACGTCGTGAAAAACGGCCGTGTGTAGGCTTTGACGAGGGGAATAAAAATGCGCATGCTCAGAATCAAGTATGAGACGGGAGCGCTCGTTCTGGTAAAACTAGCGTTTGTAATGGAGATAGCACATTCGTCACGCTGTAACGGACTGAAGAGCACGAGGATGAAAAGCGCGAATCGTCGCTCACCAAACTTTACTAACACAAGGATCAGCAAAAGCAGCCCAAAGGGTGGCGCCATCCGAATAGAACTTCCCCTTTATAGTGCCGTCGAACGTGTTGTACGTCACCGCGCTTTGCTCGAGCATTTTTTTCCACGATAGTGTGTAGGCAAGGCAGGTTTGAGAGGAAACACGAAAAATCATGTCGCGAAAAACGTTGTTTTTTTCAATGACATTAAAAACGGCCGTGTGTACGCGGAATAAGAATGTAAAACACCTGTGACAATCCCTGACATGCATGCAGCTGCAGAGATAATGAGAGCAAGGTGGGGTCTGTGCCCGTCGGTATGCTGGTATGTGAGTGAACAGGACAGATTGACAGTGTGCAGAGACTGTGCATGGGGAAGGGAGCAATGAGAAGTTTGAACATTATAACGGCCACTTTCTGTCATCCTCATCCCTCTGCAATAGACTGATTCTCTTGCAAGTCTGCATAGAGGGACCCACAGTCCGGTCTGAATGTGTCCGGGTTTCAGGCGGACTGAAACCCGGACACATGATTCAAAACTCGGACTGTCTGGGTGAATCCTGGACAGGTGGCAACCCTACTGCCCACCCAGTCTCTCTGCCTATTCAATTTTCAGCTGCAGGCAGATGGTGCATGCTGTCGGGGAGAAAAAACTGGAGATCTGTGTGAGGAGACCCATCTTGGGACATGGAGTGACACTGTCACTGATCCCATCCCCACCCAGCACTGGCACTAATCCCATCCACCCCACGCATTGGTAAGGGGACAGTGGAAGAAGGAGAGGATCAGAGAAGACAGGATCCAACAGCCTTTTACACAATGTGGAGGATTAATCCCTTCCACAATGAGTATAACAAGCATGCTTTACTGCATATGCAGACTGATTTTACTGTTGTGGGTTTAGTAACACGTTAAGCCTAGTACACACGAGCCAAATGTTGGGCGGCATCAGCTGGTTTAATAGAAACAGGCCTACATTCAGCCCGTGTGTCCCGCAGCCGGTCTGCCAGAAGCCAATTACCGAGAGTGCTAACTGGAGTGTTCTGGTGCCCTATCAGAACACAATAGCACAGCAGGGGAGATTGCTGTACTAACATCTGATTTGTTAGTACAGCAGGTGAGATCACGGTTTCAACTTTATTAGTACAGTGGCTCCTCCTGAGATGTCAGTTTTTTTCTTTCAGCCCTGCTGGGTTAAGTGGGAACGGTCTAAAGCCCCGTACACACGGTCAGACTTCCATCGGACTTTTCCGTGTTTTTTTGTCCGAACGGAGTTGGTCGGGCACACCCATAGCATACACACGTTCTGACTTTTCTGCAAACTTTCCCAAAACTTTTTCCAACATCACGTGGTTTTTCTGCTCTTTTCTGCTTTTTACCGCCACCCTTTGGTCAACTTCTGCTATTGTTGGTTGATTGTAACATTATTTGTTTTGTCCATCGGACAAAAGTCCGATGGGTTTCTGTACACACGGTCGTACTTCGCTCTATCGGACTTTTGTTGGCCAAAAGTTTGTCCGTTTGCAGACCCAACATTTGTCCGATGAAAAAAAAAAAAAAAAAAAAGTTTGTCCGATGGAGCGTACACACGGTCGGATTTTTGGTCCAACTTGCTCAAAATGAAGTTTGTTGGCCAAAAGTCAGACCGTGTGTACGGGGCTTGACACTCTGGTACACAATACATGGTCGATCCTTTTCTTTTATGGTTAATTTCAGGGCAGGACAGTCAATGTACCTTGTTTATTACAGACCTCTAATCTCTAGAGGTGGCAATACACACATATATACATAGATTTGAGAACCTCTTCTGATGATCAGACTAGTTAATGCTTACAAGTAGTGATGAGCCGAACACCCCCGGGTTCGGTTCGCACCAGAACCCGTGAACGGACCGAAAGTTCGCACGAACTTTAGAACCCTATTAAATACAATGGATGCGAACGTTCGAAATCTAAAGTGCTAATTATAACGACTATTATGCATGTTATTGTCCTAAAAAGGGTTTGGGAACCCGGGTTCTGCACCAGGGGACATGTATCAATCCCCAAAAAAGTTTTAAAAACGGCAGTTTTTCAGGAGCAGTCATTTTAATGATGCATAAAGTGAAAAAAAAAAAGTCAAATATTCCTTTAAATATCATACCTGGGGGGTGTCTAAAGTATGCCTGTGAAGTGCCACGTGTTTCCCGTGTTTAGAACTGTCCCTGCACAAAATTACATTTCTAAAGGAAAAAAAGCCATTTAAAACTGCTTGCGGCTTTAATGTTATGTCTGGTCCCAGTAATATGGATGAAAATCTTTAAGAAAAATGGCATAGCTACCCCATCACAGCCCCCCCCCCCCTACCCCAGCCCATTACCAGCCCCTTTGGATCTTGTATGGATATTAAGGGGAACCCCGCACACAAAATAAAAAAGGCCCTATATACTCTGAACAGCCGTATACAGGCGGTGCATACAAGACAGGGACTGTAGGTTTGTTCTTATGTAGAATCTGTTTGTAATTTTGAACAGGTACATTGTTTAAGTGTAGCTCCAGCCAAAAAATCAATTTTTAAGCTTTTTGGAAAACATAGGGAAGGGTTATCACCCCTGTAACATTTGTTTTGCTGTCTGTGCAGTGTGCACCTGTTCAGAACAGTTCACCTCACTTTCCGTCCTAATGACAAATGTTTTTTGAAAATTTGGAGTTTTTATTGAAACAAGAATTGGTGATAAAGCATCAGTGGAGAGGAGACACTTTTTTCCCATATTAACTCTTACAGGAGAGAATTTGCCTTCCTAGGGGTAGATTTCCTCTCACTTCCTGTTGTATCCTTCCGTTTGCAAGGAGGAGTCATTTGTAAGTTGGATGTTTGAAAGTAGGGGCCTGCCGTATATACTCAGCTGAAATTTGCCCCTTACATGTTGGTGTTGCCACAACACTGTGAGCCCTCACTCTTGGTGGGCGCATGAATGGGCCCTGCTGTGAATTATTAGATCAAGAATTGTAATTGCATGCCCCTGTTGAATAGGGGCTGAAAAATTGGGCCATTGGTGGTGGTGGTGTTGACACAACACTGTAAGGCCTCACAGTTACTCTTGGTGGTCGCAGGAATGGGCCCTGCTGTGAATTATTAGATCAAGAATTGTAATTACATGCCCCTGTTAAACAGGGGCAGAAAAATTGGGCCTTAGGCACTGGTGCCACAACACTGCAACCCCTCACAGATACTGTACTTGGAGCACAGCAATGAGCCCTGTTGCAAAGTATTGCATCAAAAATTGTAATTACACACCCCTGTTAAACAGGGGCTTAAAAATTGGGCCTTAGCCACTGGTGCTGGTGCCACGACACTGCAACCTCTCCCAGATACTCTAGTTGGAGTGCAGGAATGAGCCCTGCTGCAAAGCATTGCATAAACAATTGTAATAACACGCCACTGTTAAACAGGGGCTGAAAAATTGGGCCTTAGCCACTGGTGCCACGACACTGCAACCTCTCCCAGATACTCTAGTTGGAGTGCAGGAATGAGCCCTGCTGCAAAGCATTGCATAAAAATTGTAATAACACGCCCCTGTTAAACAGGGGCTGAAAAATTGGGCCTTAGCCACTGGTGCTGGTGCCACGACACTGCAACCTCTCCCAGATACTCTAGTTGGAGTGCAGGAATGAGCCCTGCTGCAAAGCATTGCATAAAAAATTGTAATTACATGCCCCTGTTAAACAGGGGCTGAAAAATTGGGCCTTAGCCACTGGTGGCGGAACCCAGAAACAAAAATGTTCTTCCAAGCTATCATCATCAATCGGATCATTGAGGAGGAGGAGGATAGTCAGTCAACATAACAGGACAGTCTCTCAGCATCAGCATCAGTCTTGAAGGGATGTGACATTTGAAAATAAACTAGTCTGTTATATCAGCTTCAGGTGTTTGGTAGCTGGTGGTGATCCAAGACTGGTTCATCTTTATGAAGGTCAGTCGATCAACAGAGTCGGTGGACAGGCGCACCCTGTGATCCGTGACAAATCCTCCAACAGCACTGAATGTGCGTTCTGAAAGAACGCTGGATGCAGGACAGGCCAGTAGCTCAATTGCATACTGTGTAAGCTCTGGCCAGTGATCCATCCTCAAGACCCAGTAAGCCAGAGGATTTTCGGTGGGGAAGGTGTCCAAGTCTGACCTTGCCCCTAGGTATTCCTGCACCATGTATATCAGACGCTGGCGATGGTTGCTGGAACCGATCATACCTTGGGGCTGCGGACTAAAGAATTGTCTGAACGTATCGGTCAGACGGCCACCTTCCCCACTGCTCCTTCTTTGACTGACCGAAGCCTCAGCAACTCGTTGTCCAGGACCAGGAGTTTGTAACCTCCTAGTCTCTGGGAACGCGTTGCACAGACCTTTCTGCAAGGCCTCCCGGAGTTGTCTCATCCTCTGCTCCCTCTGCGACGGTAAGATAAGGTCCGCAACCTTACCCTTGTACCGTGGATCAAGGAGAGTGGCCAGCCAGTAATGGGCCCTCTCCTTGATCCGAAGAATACGAGGATCCTTCCTCAGACTTTGCAGGATCAGGGAGGCCATGCAGCATAGGTTAGCTGAGGCAGTCGGTCCGGAGTCCTCTGGGTCACTAAGGACGACATGATCCGCAGCCACCTCCTCCCAGCCACGTACAAGTCCACTGGTTTCTTGGGACTGTAAATCATCCCTAAAAGACTGCTGCTGATGATGCTGAGTGCCAGGCTCCACCTCCATGCTAACACAATCCTCCTCCTCCTCCTCCTCTTCCTGTGCGATGGGTGGGACAGAAGGAACACTGTCTGGGTAAAGGGGGCCTTGAGAGGCAAGGAAGTCCTCCTCTTCCTGCCTCTGTTCTGCCTCAAGTGCCCAGTCCATTATTCCACGCAGCGTATGTTCCAACAGGTGGACAAGAGGTACAGTGTCACTGATGCATGCACTGTCACTGCTCACCATCCTCATGGCCTCCTCAAATCGTGCCAGGACAGTGCATGCATCCCTGATCATGCCCCACTGGCGTGGTGAAAAAAACCCGAGCTCCCCTGTCCTGGTGCCGTAGTCGCACAGGTACTCATTGATGGCCCTCTGCTGCGTGTGCAGCCGCTGCAGCATGGCCAACGTTGAGTTCCACCTGGTGGGCATGTCACATATAAGGCGGTTCTTGGGCAGGTTCAACTCCTTTTGCAGCTCAGCCAGGCGAGCACTGGCATTATAAGATCTGCGGAAATGCACACAGACTTTCCTGGCCTGCCTCAGGACATCCTGTAAGCCCGGGTACCTGCCCAAGAACCGCTGCACCACCAGGTTAAGGACGTGAGCCACACAGGGCACATGGGTCAGTTGTCCCTGTCGGAGAGCGGAGAGGAGGTTGGTGCCATTGTCGCAAACTACCATTCCTGGCTTAAGCTGGCGTGGCGTCAACCACCTCTCAGCCTGCCCCTGCAGAAAAGACAGAACCTCTGCCCCAGTGTGGCTCCTGTCCCCTAAACACACCAGCGCAAGCATGGCATGGCATCTTTTTGCCTGCGTACTTGCGTAGCCCCTTGAACGCCTACGGAGCATCGCTGGTTCCGAGGACAAAGCACAGGAAGAGGCCATGGAGGAAGAAGAAGAGGAGGGGGTGGAGGAGAGAGGTGTGTCACAACCAGTAGTAGCATTTTGGAGGCGTGGCGGTGGAACAACCTCCAACACTACTGCACCTTGTCCTGCATCCTTCCCAGCTGCCAAAAGAGTGACCCAATGGGCCGTGAAAGAAAGGTAACGTCCCTGTCCATGCCTGCTGGACCATGAGTCAGCGGTAATATGCACCTTACCGCTGACCGCCCTGTCAAGCGAGGCCAAGACATTGCCTTTCACATGCCGGTAGAGAGCCGGAATTGCCTTCCGTGAGAAAAAGTGGCGTTTGGGAACCTGCCACTGAGGAACCGCACATTGCACAAACTCACGGAAGGGGGCCGAGTCTACCAACTGAAAAGGCAGCAGTTGAAGCGCTAGCAATTTAGCCAAGCTAGCATTCAACCGCTGGGCATGTGGATGGCTGGGAGTGAACTTCTTTTGACGGTCCAGCAGCTGGGGCAGGGAAATTTGCCTGCTAGAATCGGACGTCGGTGTACTGCTAGCAGAGTGCCCGCAAGTACTTGGCTGTGACACACCTAATTCTACACCTTCATTCCTCTCAGTGCAGATTTCAGAGAGGACTGAAGGTATAGTGGGGTTGGAGATCCCAGCTGATGCGGTGCAAGGAGAGGTCCGCTTTGTTCTTTGGTGTGGGTCTTTAAGGTAGGCTTGCCAATGAGCTGCATGGCAGGTCAACATATGTCTGGTCAAGCATGTGGTGCCCAAGCGGGTGATGTTTTGGCCACGCGATATACGCTTGAGACATATGTTGCAAACAGCAGCTGTGCGATCTGATGCACTCGACTCAAAAAAGGCCCACACCAAAGAACTTTTTGAATAACGGGCAGAGGCAGCGCCCTGCACAGGCGGAGCTCTGCGGTGTGATTCCGTTGGTGTGCTGCCCTTACGCTGGCCCCCCGAGGGCATCCTGCCCCGTTGGAGATGTGCCTCCTCCTCATCCTCCTCCTCCTCCTCCTCTCTCCTATTAGGCACCCACGTGGAGTCAGTGACCTCATCATCCCCTCCCTCCTCATCACTGGAGCCAATCTGTCAGTATGCTGCAGCTGCTGGAACATGACTGCCAGATTGGTGTCCTTCTTGAGCATCCCCTCTCTCTGCTCTCACGCTACTGCCTTCCTCTAGCTGGGTATCATCATCAGACCCTTTGAAACGCTGGGCATCCTCCTGGAGCATGTACCCAACACTGTGCTCAAACAGTTCGGGGGACTCCTCAGGAGGTCATGGTTGGTCTAGGAAAGGAGTGACTGATGATGACATTGATACCAGGGAAGAGGACGCTTTGGCAGCTGCTTTGCGAGTACCCTGAGCCTGGGTGAGAGAGGATGAGGAGGATGAGGAGGGCTTGGTCATCCACTCTACCAAGTCTTTGGCATGATGCGGCTCAACACGTCCAGCTGCCGAAAAGAAGGACAAGCGTGTCCCATGGCCACGTGCTGATGGCGATGCACCGCGTCCACGACCAGCACTGTTGTCTCTAGACACAGAGCCTGCTTGCCCTCTTTTATTGGCTCCTGACTGTCTGCCTCTCCTTGTTTGCCTTCCAGACATTCTAATGGCCTGCAGGGAAATGGGAAAACCAGCAATAAGGCCTAGCTTCAGGAGTATATTTTGCAGGAATCACACAACGCCTGCTGTAGGTGCTGCAAATGCCTGTTTGTGTAACACACCAGGAAAACGCAGCAATACAGGCAAACTTCAGGTGTAATATGATCAGGAGGCACACTCCGCCCGCTGTAAGTGCTGCAAATGCCTGTTGGTGTAACACACCAGGAAAAAGCAGCAATACAGGCTAACTTCAGGTGTAATATGATCAGGAGGCACACTCTGCCCGCTGTAAGTGCTGCAAATGCCTGTTGGTGTAACACACCAGGAAAAAGCAGCAATACAGGCTAACTTCAGGTGTAATATGATCAGGAGGCACACTCCGCCCGCTGTAAGTGCTGCAAATGCCTGTTGGTGTAACACACCAGGAAAAAGCAGCAATACAGGCTAACTTCAGGTGTAATATGATCAGGAGGCACACTCCGCCCGCTGTAAGTGCTGCAAATGCCTGTTGGTGTAACACACCAGGAAAAAGCAGCAATATAGGCTAACTTCAGGTGTAATATGATCAGGAGGCACACTCCGCCCGCTGTAAGTGCTGCAAATGCTTGTTGGTGTAACACACCAGGAAAACGCAGCAATACAGGCTAACTTCAGGTGTATAAGGTGCAGGAGGCACACTCTGCCCGCTGTAAGTGCTGCGAATGCCTGTTGGTGTAACACACCAGGAAAACACAGCAATACGGGCTAACTTCTGGTGTATTATGTGCAGGAGGCTTAGCAACAATGACACTGACACTGTCCCCTGCCTATCCTTCTCTCTCCCTGCACACAAGGTTTATCAAAGTATATGACACTGACACTCTCCCTGCCTATCCTTCTCTCTCCCTGAACACAAGGTTTAGCAAAGAATATGACACTGACACTGTCCCCTGCCTATCCTTCTCTCTCCCTGCACACAAGGTTTATCAAAGTATATGGCACTGACACTCTCCCTGCCTATCCTTCTCTCTCCCTGCACACAAGGTTTAGCAAAGAATATGACACTGACACTGTTCCCTGCCTATCCTTCTCTCTCCCTGCACACAAGGTTTATCAAAGAATATGACACTGACACTCTCCCTGCCTATCCTTCTCTCTCCCTGCACACAAGGTTTAGCAAAGAATGTGACACTGACACTGTCCCCTGCCTATCCTTCTCTCTCCCTGCACACAAGGTTTAGCAAAGAATATGACACTGACACTCTCCCTGCCTATCCTTCTCTCTCCCTACACACAAGTTTGAGGTACAAATAGCACTGACACTGTCCCTGCCTATGTAACTCTTTCCCTGCGCTGGAACACACTACACAAGGCCGCCGCGCTGGCGGCCTTTTATAGTGTGGGGCGTGTGCTAAACCCCCTGAGCTATAATTGGCCACAGGCAACCTGCCTGTGGCCAATTATGGCTCTCCTAGCTGCCGGCGCTGTGATTGGCCAAGCATGCGGGGTCACAGTGCATGCTTGGCCAATCACAGCGCCGGGATTGCACTGCGATGGCGCAGTGTATTGTGGGCCGTTTGCGTCACTCGAATTTGGCACGAACGGCCCAAATCGTTCGATGTTCGCCGAACGGTCGAACAGCCGATGTTCGAGTCGAACTTATGTTCGACTCGAACACCGAGCTCATCCCTACTTACAAGTAATAATAGGCACTTTCAAGCATTAGAAGAGGTTTAAGAGGAACATGAAAAACAGAAATTTGTCATAAAGGCAAATTCTATTGCACAGCCAGACTTCTTTATTGCCTAAAAATGCTTTAAACTCCACTATAACTGATGTCTATTATTCTGGATGACATTAACTTATAGTATCTCAGGAAAAGGGTAACATCATGTCTCTTCCTATAAAAGAAACACTCTCTTGTGTTCTTTTTTTACCTGTATCTTGAAGGTAGAAAGGTAAATCTTTGTACAAGGTACCCAGTGTTGAGTACATGTCTTGTATTTTATGGGTCCACCCTTTGGCGACCCTATGTTTGTTTGATATGATTATCGGCTTCCGATCTCCCCTTCTCAGGTGTTCTGACTGTTCTGCTGGCTCTCAGATAAAACTTTATCCTTGCAATCATCTCAACAAATTCCATCTGCTTTGCCAATTTTTATAATGTTTTACAGTTCAACCGTTCACAAGCATGAGTGAGATCTTGACCCTCGCTATGTGCCATTATGAGATGGATCATAAAGCCTTGGCAGGTGCACCTTATTCAAGGAAACCTGTGCTGAGAAAACATGTAGGCTACCATGATTTCTGTTAAAAATTGTAGTTATCTGCCTGCCCTGCTGAGTCAAACACTAATGCCGCGTACACACGATCGGAATTTCCGACAACAAAACCGTGTTTTTCTTTTCCCGAAGGATGTTGGCTCAAACTTGTCTTGCATACACACGGTCACACAAATGTTGCTCGGAAATTCCGATGGTCAAGAACGCGGAGACGTACAACATTACGACGAGCCGAGAAAAATTAAGTACAATGATTCTGAGCATGCGTCGGAAATGGCTACACACGATCAGTATTTCCGACAAGAACTTTTGTTGTTGGAAAAATTAAGAATCTGCTCTCAAACATTTGTTGTCAGAAATTCTGACAGCAAATGTCCCATGGAGCCTACACACGGTCGGTATATCCGACCGAAAGCTCACATCGAACATTTGTTGTCGGAAATTCCAATCGGGACTGTACGTGGCATAACACCAAATACTCTGACTTTTTTTTCTATATGCTTATTCCAGGTCAGTGACTTACAAAGTATTAAAGTGGAACTTCACCTAAAAAGTAAAGCCCAGCTGGTTTGCTCTTTCTCCCAAACCTACTGAGTTACGGGTTTTTGTCTGGGGGGGGGTGGAGTACGTATCAATATTTATCGGTACCCACTCAACCTTGCTCTACCCCCTCCCCTTCTGTGCCAGGAGGCTGCAGGACCACTAACAAAGTGCTGCGGGAGCTAACGCATGGGCAGTGGGGAGCTAGCTGTGGTTCCTCTTGTAACCAACATGGCTGTGGGAAGACTAGTCTCTAGGCACTGGTAAGCAGCTAAATTTTAAAAGTCAGCAGCAATCGTTTGAAAATAAATTTAAGCTGAAATAATTTAGATCAGACACACACACAGGGAACTATAATTTTCAGAAGAAGGTGACAAATGACAGCTCTTGTGTAGCACCCTCCTAGAAAGGTCGCTTGGAAAGTTTAGTTCTTTTTGGTTTTACTGTAACCAGTGGAGCAGTTTGTGGGCTGGTTTCAGGCTCTGTAGGCTTGGGGTTTGCTTGCTTTCCCTTGTCTTCTGAAAGATTCCAGAATATAGTGGGTTGGGAGGAGGCAAATTAGCAGTTTCAATATTTATGTTGTCTCTCTGCCAATCCCAGAGGTAGAGCGCCCAGTAGGTGGCAGGGGGTGCATAAATAGTCTGGGGTCTGAGGCAGCCCTGTTATTGTATAGGAGGAGAAGTTCCCAGCCTAAATGATATGTGTGTTCATCAAGGTCCCAGCTGTGGCAAAGCTGGGAGGGGGGGGGCTTTTAAAAATCGATGTTCCGCTAAAAATCGCTGATCGTCGCCATTACTAGTAAAAAAATAAAATAAAATTGCCATAAATCTATCCCACAGTTTATAGACGCTATAACTTTTGCGCAAACCAATCACGATACGCTTTCTGGTATTTATTTTATCAAAAATATGTAGCAGAATACATGTTGGCCTAAATTGATGAAGAAATTAGATTTTTTTACATTCTTTATTGGGTACGTTTTATAGCAGAAAATAAAAAATTGTTTTTTTTTTCTTTTTTCTTTTTTTTCTTTTATAGCACAAAAAATAAAAAATGCAGAGGTGATAAAATAGTACCAAAAGAAAGCTCTATTTATGTGAAAAAGGGACATAAATTGTATTTGGGTACAGCGACACATGATCGCGTAATTGTCAGTTAAAATAGCGCAGTGCCGTATCGCAAAATATAGCCTGGTCATGAAGGGGGTAAACCTTCCGGGGCTTAAGTGGTTAAAGCCTTTCAGTTCAAGAATTGTGTATTTCCAGGGGGAGAGAGATATTAAAACTCCTGCAAAAAAGGGAATGAACGCAGCTGAAACGGAAAACCTCCACTTTTTCTCTGCTAGCAGGACTTGGAGGAAGGATATCCCTCTAAAAGTAGGAACACTTTATTAGTTGAAGTTTTGAAAAAAAAAATTTTTTTGGGGGTTCTTCATTGTAAAGACAGCAGACTCTGGATTCATAATTGCTATCAGTAAAAATGAATTCAAATGTGAACTAAACACTAGACTTGTGCACAACGGAAAAATTTGTTTCGTTTTGGTTCGTTTCTTTTCGGTCCTGTTGATTTGTAATCGTTCGTAATTTTGCTAGACGGGATTTTTCGTGTTCGGACTAATTCGTATTTTCGCAAGCGACATTTTTCGTTGAATCGGAATGATTCGTATTAATGTAAGCCTTATTTTTAGTTGATTTATAATTCGTACTTTCGGTAGAGTACATTGTTTTTCGTTGATTCTGGACACAACTCCTACTTTCGTAACTTTTTTTGGGTTCGTTGATTCGTAATTTTCCATGTCTCTCTCACAACGACGCTGCCTATTATGCCTAATGTGCTTCGAATGGATTTGTACTTTTCTAAATAAATAACGGTTATTTGTAACGATTCAAAATCTCATATTTTACTTTTGTTTTTTACATGCGGCTATAGCCTCCGCCCCTGAACACCATTTTGAGAGGGAGTTCAGCACGGTGAGGGAGAAGCAGAGAGCAGAGCAGAGTGTTATTGTGCTTTGAATGGATTCGTACATTCGTAACTTTTTTCATAACGAATTATGCCAAAGACATTCGGGCATTCTCTATTTGCGATATAATTTATTTTGGATTCGGTTTTATTCGTAATTGCTTTGTTTGGAAATTCGAATGCTTCCGAATGTCCGAAAGTTGCTAAATTCGGACGAATTTCGATTCGTTATGAAACGAATTGCACAAGCCTACTAAACACCTCTCTTACTAGAAGCAAGCTTTTCAACTATAATAATGGAGTGATTGATCTAGCAGAATTAATTTGCCTGCCATTAATATGGTAAAGAAGGAATTCTCTCTATGTTGTAGGGACTAATTGTCTGTTGCCTTGATGCCATTGTTGATTTGCTTTCTGGTTGAATGGTTTTAAAACAGTATTAAAATAGACAAACCAAAAAAGTACTGCTCTGATGCGCCTATCATTGATATCAGCCAAAGTGACATGTAATGAATTGGCGCAGATCATAAAAAACAGCTTGTCAGGCTACAGTAGGCCCCTGAAAAATGTCAACAGATTGCATACAGAATGCTTACTAACTGTAACCAAAACTAAAGCAGGTAATGTAAGATAGCTTCAGCTTTGCTCTCCACCTACAGGGGAGGTCCCTTAGACACATTTTGGCCCCTAGTGGGCTTAATTATTTCCAACTTAATCATTGGCCACAGTAAGTCGGCATTCCTCTTTGCAATTGGTTGCCATTTTTCAGTAGTATTAAAATACTTTACACTTTTTTTTTGCCCTTTCAATAGTTTTTATTGAGTTTTATATAGGTTCAAAACAATAGCTGTACTGTCTGTTTCACAATAAAATAGTAAATCCATAGTACAGCAAGTATCTAACGTAACAGTTTTCCAAGCAATAATCGTCTACAAATGAATATATGAAGCATATTCCCACTCACGGAAAGGAGGAGGGAGGAAGCCCTGTATCTACAGACATTCTTTGATAATTTTTATTGATTTTTGCAAAATATACAAAAGAAAAGAACAAAGAACAGTACACATAATGATATACCAGAAGTTTTAGAAACCGCCAACATCAGGATGGGTGAGATAAATCCTGTTCATACAAAGAATTCAGATTGAGATGCTTAGGAAGTAGATAAAACAGCAATAGATAAAACAACTATTGGTAGAAAGTTGTCAGACAAGGCTTCCTGGTCTACTGATGAGGTGAGGTGAAGTGTTAAGCCTTTTCATATGTGTATAGTGCCAACAGCGTAAAGGAGAAGAGGAGAGAAAAAGGGCTGCCAGGAAGCTGAGAGAAGCAAGAGGGTTGGAAGATACAGAGAAGAAGAAAAGAAGAAAGCGGGGGGGGGGGGGGCAGCCGGGGAGAGATCATTGTGGTCATTGGGTATGCAGAGCGTGTTTCGTAAGTCCAATGGTCTGCGATCAAAACTAATTGGGAGGAATGATTCAGGAGTCCCAGACAAGGTGCCACCGAAGTAGCACTTTAAAATTAATTTCCACCGCCGTTGCGCTCCGGGAGCATGATTTCGTAGTCATCCAGATCTAGTCCCATTGTGATTTATCCAAAGATTGTTGTAGATACCATTCTTCCTGTTCTAATTTATTGAGTGTAGCATTCTCTTGGTCATTAAAAGATTGTAAAGGAGAGAGATCAAACCCGTGGAGTGCAGGTTGTTTTTGCATTGAGATTTAAATGGTGTTAAAGTGGTTGTAAACCTGGAAAGTCAAATACAAACAGAACACTAAATCTAATAAAGAACAAGGGCACAAGTCATTTGTGCATAGTATGGCAGGTAGAAGAACAGCCTGTCATCTGTAATCCTTGCAGCTCTCCTGATTAAAAAAAAACCTGACACCATTAAAAAAATGGTGGCGCCACACCCTTTCTCCTTTGATTGACAGCCTGTGTAATGAGATACAAGCCTGGGCCTGTGTGAAGGGGGCATGTCAGCTGCTGCTCTGTACCTCGCTATGAGCTATAACTGAGATTGGAACCAAGTTTATGTTTACTTTCATTTTTTCATCTGGAGATCCAGGTACAAAGCTCACTGAGTCAGCGAAGTATACAGAAAGAGAGACGTCAGAGAGATACATCAGAAAGAGACATCAGAGAGAGAGAGATAGAGAGAGACATCAGAGAGCGAGAGAGACATGAGAGAGTAGAGAGAGAGACATTAGAGAGAGAGAGTGGGAGAGAGATATCAGAGAGAGAGAGACATCAGAGAGAGACATCAGAGAGAAAGAGAGAGAGAAAAACATGAGAGAAACATCAGAGAGAGAAACATCAGAGAGAGAGAGAGAGAGAGAGAAAGAAAGAGAGACAGCCTGGAAGTCCTGGAGAAATACAATTCCACATGGGCACTACCTATCAGCTCAAAGAAATAAAAATCATGGTCTTCCAAAGGAAGAACACAAAACAAAAAAAGAGCCCTTTCTTGGTTGTAAACCTGGAAAGTCAAATACAAACAGAACACTAAATCTAATAAAGAACAAGGGCACAAATCATTTGTGCATAGTATGGCAGGTAGAAGAACAGCCTGTCATCTGTAATCCTCGTGGCTCTCCTGATTAAAAATAAAACTGACACCATGAAAAAAATGGTGGCGCCACACCCTTTCTCCTTTGATTGACAGCCTGTGTAATGAGATTCATGCCTGAGGCTGGGTTCACACTTGTGCGACACGACAGCCGTCCTTCTTTGGATCCGACTTTGCCCTGTGTCATGAAGCCAACATATGTCCGACTTTCAATGAACGGGGATCCCCGCCAATACCAGGCACTGTGTTTGGTATGAATCTTGAGGGGGAACTCCACACCAAATTTTAAATAAAAAACCGGCATAGGTTCCCCCTCCAAGAGCATACCAGGCCCTTGGGTCTGGTATGGATTTTAAGGGGAACCCCCTACGGCAAAAAAACGGCATGGGGGTCCCCCCAAAATCCAAACCAGACCCTTATCCGAGCACGCAACCTGGCAGGCCGCAGGGGAAGAGGGGGGGCGAGAAAGCGCCCCCCTCCCTCCTGAACCGTACCAGGCCGCATGCCCTCAACATGGGGGGTTTGGTGCTTTGGGGCAGGGGGGCGACCTGCGGCCCCCCCACCCCAAAGCACCCTGCCCCCATTTTGATGAGGACAGGGCCTCTTCCCGACAACCCTGGCCGTTGGTTGTCGGGGTCTGCGGGCGGGGGGCTTATCAGAATCCGGGAGCCCCCCTTTAATAAGAGGGCCCCCAGATACCGGCACCCCACCCTATGTGAATGAGTATGGGGTACATTGTACCCCTACCCATTCACCTGGTGGAAAAAAATGGCAATAAAAAAACACACACAGCTTTTTAAAGCAATTTATTGCACAGCTCCTGGGGTCTTCTTCCGACTTCGGGGGTCTCCGCGCTCTCCGGTTCTTCCTTCCTTCTGCCGGACCTCCACTATATTCTTCCAGCTCTTTTGCTAGCGGGGCCCGGTCTTCTCCGTCGCCTTCTTCCCTCGCTTCTCCGGTTCTTTCTTTATTCCTTCTGCCGGCCCCTCCACTATCTTCTTCCAGCTTTAAAAAGCTGTGTGTGTTTTTTTATTGCCATCAACATGGGGGCAGGGTGCTTTGGGGTGGGGGGGGCCGCAGGTCGCCCCCCTGCCCCAAAGCACCAAACCCCCCATGTTGAGGGCATGCGGCCTGGTACGGTTCAGGAGGGAGGGGGGACACTCTCTTGGCCCCCCTCTTCCCCTGCGGCCTGCCAGGTTGCGTTCTCGGATAAGGGTCTGGTTTGGATTTTGGGGGAACCCCCACGCCGTTTTTCGGGGTAGGAGTTCTCCTTAAAATCCATACCAGACCCAAGGGCCTGGTATGCTCTTGAAGGGGAACCCATGCCGGTTTTTTGGCCTGGAGTTCCCCCTCAAGAGCAGCAGAGCACAAGTCGCATGCCAAAGTCGGATCATGCAAGACTGCGATCCGACTTTGATTTGACTTCAATGATAGTCAATGGGATGAAGTCGGATTAAAGTCGGACCAAAGTAGTACAGGGAGCATTTTCAAAGTCGGACCGACATGTGTCAGACCAGTTAAGATGGCTCCTATAGGGAAACATTGATTTTCACACGTCATGCGACATGAACTCCCAATGTCGGAGCGTTTGTCGCCCCAGTGTGAACCCGGCCTGAGCCTGTGTGAAGGGGGCATGTCAGCTGCTGCTCTGTACCTCGCTATGAGCTATAACTGAGATTAGAGCCGAGTTTACTTTCCTTTTTCATCTGGAGATCAAGGTACAAAGCTCACTGAGTCAGCGAAGTATACAGAAAGAGAGACGTCAGAGAGATACATCAGAAAGAGACATCAGAGAATACAGAGAGAGAGAGACATCAGAGAGATAGAGAGAGACATCAGAGAGAGAGAGAGATAGACGTCAGAGAGGAGAGAGAAAGGCATCAGAGAGAGAGATATCAGAGAGAGAGAGAGACATGAGGGAGACATCAGAGAGTGAGAGAGAGAGTGTAGGGTGACCAGACATCCCCGGTTTCCGGGGATAGTCCCCAGATTGAGGACACTGTCCCCGGACCAAGTCTGTCCCCGGTTTTGTCCCGGATTGGATTTTAACAGAGGCTGGAGCAATTTCAAAGACAGTCAGTGCAGAATAAAAAAAAAAAAATCTGAATTACACCCCCCGCTATGCTGTTGCTACTAGCTTAGGGGGGGGTGTATTTTCTCCATTATCTGTGCCCCTTTCTGATAATCATGTGCTGGTCGGAGCGGAGGGAATATTTCTTCAGTTTCGGGGGGAAAGTCCATTCAGCTCTGCTCTCATGTTCTTCTGCCTTGGCTCAAGTCCCGGCCAGCCGCTTATCTCCTTGCCTTCCCTGGCGGAGTGATATTCCTCCGCTCCCCACCCAGCCAGTAGTAGCCGAGGCCCAGAGAGTGAGATTTGACAGGCTGTGAGGCGGGCGGCGACGGGGAGAGAGTCGCGGATTGGCACCATTACTAGTAAAAAAAAAAATATGTCCCCGGATTTCATTTTAAAAATCTGGTCACCTTAAGAGAGTGACATGGGAGAAACATCAGAGAGAGAGGGAGATATCAGAGAGATAGAGAGACAGAGAGAGAAAGAGAGACAGCCTGGAAGTCCTAGAGAAATACAGGGTGCCTCTGGCCAATCATGGCTCAGGGGGCCACACCCCAAACTATATAATGCTGCTTACACAGCGGCCGTATGTAGTGTGATAGTGTAGATTGAGAATTTGAGCTAGATTAAGCAGGTTAGTTAGTGTCGTGTAGGCAGTTTAGTGTGTATATATATATATATATATATATATATATATATATATATATATATATATATATTGTGACAGCAGGCAGGTAAAGTCGCCAGGTTGCATCCAGGATGGAAGGTATATATGTCCTAGATTCAGTCTTTATGCCGATTTATACCACTAGGGGGAGTGCTGGGATTCTTGCAGGGGAAGAGTTAATGAGCCCAGCTGAATCAAGTGGCTCATTGAGGCCTCTACAAGAACTCCCAGCATGCTAACGGAGATGCTCCAACCTGGACCCATATCTGTGTGGATAGTCTGGGGAGTGTAATCTCTGTGCGGTGAGCCAAAGCCTGTGTGGTTATTGTAAGAACTTCAAAAAGCAGGGAGCTAGGGACTGGGACAGCACAAGGCTGTACCCAGTTGTTAGTCAGGGACACCAATGTGTGTAGTGAGCAGTCAAGTTGACCAGGATTTATTTTCATGTTTCTTTTTGTTTTGCTGTTTTTCCCTTGTAAATAGTTTGAATAAACCGCACCTTTCGTTTTTGCAACTACAAACTCTGTCTGCTGTGCCTGTTTTGTGTGGTGAACCCATCCAGGGGGTCACACACACCTGCTGCCAAGTTAACCCCCTCACAATATATACAGTGTAGTCAGTGTAGAATATAAATACAGTGCAGGCAATGTATTAATATATTGTGACAGTAGAAGCTAAATGGACAGGTAAAATGGACAGTTTGCTGGACACACGGTATGCACATTTGCGAGGTGCAAGACTACAGAGCGTAGATGTGGACTGGAAAAGACTGCTTTCGCAGCTTTCTCCAGGTTTTGGTATTCCGGAATGGGGCTCTGTAGTTTGGAGATTCCACAGTGTCTTGGGAGGGACGGGATCTCCAACCCTGTATCCAGACTTTGTTGATTACCAGCAGGGTGTGTGTTCAGGTGAGCGCAGCCCTTATAATGAATGTATGGGAAGACCTCATGGCTCCCAGTTGGAGACGGCTCCACACCAAGAGACAGGAGGTCTTCAGGAGTCAGAGAGGCTGTAGGAGGCAGCCAGAACATTGGTGACTGCAAGAGGCAGAGCTGTAGACGCTAAAGGGAAGCTGTCTACTTTGAGTAGTCCGGTGGTCTGGGTGACCAGGATAAAGTGCAGAAGTACTGCTACAGAGAGCCAGGTGGGCTAGCATTTTCTGTTCTGTGTATTTGATGGAGAAGAACCCCCTGTGCGGGAAACCTTTGTTTGGACTTTTATTTTTGCCTTTTTAATAAAAATGGGCTACCATGACCGTAAATATAGTTCTTGACTGGCTTGAATCCCTGGAAAAATGCATTTACCACAAGAGCTACCAACCCCCATCCCACAATATATATATATATATATATATATATATATATATATATATATTCTTATTCTTATGCAGCGCTTTACATATATATATATTTTGTACATTCACATCGGTCCCTACCCTCACATTCATATACTAGGGCCAATTTAGACAGAAGCTGATTAACCTACCAGCATGTCTTTGGAGGGTGGGAGGAAACCGGAATACCCGGAGGAAACCCACGCAGGCACAGGGAGAACATGCAAACTCCAGGCAGGTAGTGTCGTGGTCGGAAATTGAACCAGCGACCCTTTTTACTGCTAGGCGAGAGTGCTACCCTCTACACAACTGGCCTGCCAGGCTGCTTGCTTGGATAAGGGTCTGGTATGGATTTTGGGGGGAACCCCACGCCAATTTTTCCATGGAGTTCCCCTTAAAATCTATACCAGACCCAAAGGGCCTGGTATGGATTTTTGGGGGGGGGGGGACCCATGCCATTTTTTTTACTTAATTCTGTCATAGGGTTCCCCTTAACCACTTCAATGAAGGCACTGTATATATAGTCTACACTGAATGAACTGTATATATATATATATATATATATATATATATATATATATATATATATATAAATATATATATATATATATATATATATATATATATATACACACACACAGTATCTCACAAAAGTAAGTACACCCCTCACATTTTTGCAAATATTTTATTATATCTTTTCATGTGACAACACTGAAGAATCTACACTTTGCTACAATGTAAAGTAGTGAGTCTACATGATCCCCTCCCTTCGGAGACTGGGCCTGCAGGGCAGTATTACAACATAACGTCCCCAAACACACCACCAAGACGACCACTGCCTTGCTAAAGAAGCTGAGGGTAAAGGTGATGGACTGGCCAAGCATGTTTTCAGACCCAAACCCTATTGAGCATCTGTGGGGCATAATATCCACCAGCTCCGGATGTCGTCATGGAGGAGTGAAAGAGGACTCAAGTGGCAACCTGTGAAGCTCTGGTGAACTCCATGCCCAAGTGGGTTAGGCAGTGCTGGAAAATAATGGTGAAAAAAGGGGAAAAATTGTGCGCTGGTCTTGAAATGTACTAAACACAAAAAGCTGCTGCAAAAAAATGTGAATAAAATTCAAAATATACTGGTGATGAAAATGAAGCGCTAAGTGTTCAGAAAGACCTCAGGGGAAACTTAGGTCATAAACAATGTGCAAACAAAATACTGATAATATTAAAGTCCACACATAAACGTGATAAGTGATAAGCAGTAGACATGTGCAAAAGGAAAAAATTCGTTTCGTTTCGTTTTAATTCGTTAATTAATTAATTTCGTTTAGTTAGATTCGTTAAATTTGTTAAATTCGTTTTCGGATTTCGTTTTGTTTTCGACTGAATTCGAAAATCGGTCGCATTCGAAAATATTTCAACCGAATTCGAAAATATTTCTACCGGATTCGAAATTATTTCAACATGATTCGAAATTATTTCAACCGCATTTGAAACTATTTCAACCGGATTCGAAAATATTTTGCGACCCGAATTTGGGTCCACGTATCTCAGGGTCACTTAGTAATAGAAACCCCAAATTTGGAGATGTTATAGTGCTAGTTCTACTGTGTTTGCATACCAAATTTGGGGTTTCTAGCTACAAGTGGCCCCGAGATATGTGGCCCCAAATTCGGGTCGCAAAATGTCATTCTCTGCTGCAGAAAAGTGTTTGACATTTTGCGACCCGATTTTGGGTCCACGTATCTCGGGGTCACTTAGTGATAGAAACCCCAAATTTTGTGTGCAAACACAGGAGAACTAGCACTAAAACATCCCCAAATTTGGGGTTTCTATCGCCAACTAACCCCGAGATATGTGAACCCAAAGTCGGGTCGCAAAATATTTTTGAATCCGGTTGAAATAGTTTCAAATGCGGTTGAAATAGTTTTAAATGCGGTTGAAATAATTTCGAATCATGTTGATACTATTTAAAGCGGATTCGAAAATATTTTGCGACCCGACTTTGAAAAAAAAAATGAAATTGATTCTAACAGTCTGCAGGAGATCTGCAAAAAAAAAAAGAAGTGAAATGGCTGTTAATAGTCTACAGGAGATCTGCTAAAAAAGAAATAGATGCTAATAGTCTGCAGGAGACCTGGTGAGAAAACTAAATAGATACTAATAGTCTGCAGGAGATCTGCAAAAAAAAAATAAAATAAATGCTAATAGTCTGCAGGAGATCTTATGTAAAAAATAGTAATCTGCAAAAAAAAATTAAACATGAAATAGATAGTATCTATATTCTATTCTATTCTATTGTTTTTCTAGTGTATTCTCTATTTCTATTCTAATCTATTCTATCCAAAGTTAAAATTAATTAATTACATTTTTTTTAATTCCTACTATTCGAAATTCAAATGTATTCTATTCGAAATTCGAATTTCATAAGATGGTTGCATATTCTTTCTATTTTATTCTATTAAATTATATATTTTTTTCTA
The DNA here is from genome assembly GCA_029206835.1 of Rana muscosa. Taxonomy (NCBI): domain Eukaryota; kingdom Metazoa; phylum Chordata; class Amphibia; order Anura; family Ranidae; genus Rana; species Rana muscosa. Next base: position 714,663,022 of record CM055118.1, read on the forward strand.
TTCTGTTCTAATCTTTTCTATTTGAATTATAAATTTTGGAAGATGGTTAGTTACTTACTTATATACATCTGTCACATAAAATAAAGATGTGAAATGGCTGTCATGGATGTAGATCGCAAGGCAAGTACATATGCTGTATGTCATTGTCCGAGTGCCACGTGACCGGCCACGTGACCAAGTTGTGGATTGTCCACTTGCCACGTCACCTGCCACAAGTTATGGGGTTCCTAGCACCAAGTGACCCCCAGATAGGGGCGATCTGTCAAGTGCTTTTCTGCAGCAGAGAATTAAATTTTGTGACCCGACTTTGAGGCCACGTATCTCGGGGCCACTTATAGCTAGAAATCCCAAAATATTTGGTATGTAAACACATTACAACTGGCACTACAATAACCCCAAATTTGGGGTTTCTATCACCAAGTAACCCCGTTGTAATGCTAGTTCTACTGTGTTTGCATACCAAATTTGGGGTTTCTAGCTATAAGTGCCCCCGAGATACGTGGCCCCAAAGTCGGGTCACAAAATGTCATTATCTGCTGCAGAAAAGTACTTGAAATATCGCCCATATCTGGGGGTCACTTGGTGCTAGGAGCCCCATAACTTGTGGCAGGTGACGTGGCAAGTAGACAATCCACAACTAGGTCACGTGGCAGGTCACGTGGCACTCGTGGCCGTTCACGTGGCACTCATGGCAGGTCACGTGGCACTCGTGGCCGGTGTCGTGGCACTCGTGGCCGGTGTCGTGGCACTCGTGGCAGGTGTTGTGGTAAGTGGACAATGACATACAGCATATGTACTTGCCTTGCGATCGACATCCGTGACAGCCATTTCACATCTTTTTTTTTATGTGACAGATGTATATAAGTAAGTAAATAACCTTCTTCCAAAATTTATAATTCAAATAGAAAAGATTAGAACAGAATAGAAAAAAAATATAATTTAGAAGAATAAAATAGAAAGAATATACAACCATCTTCTGAAATTCGAATTTCGAATAGAATAAATTTGAATTTCGAATAGTATGAATTCAAATTTTTTAATTAATTAATTAATTTTAACTTTGGATAGAAAAGATTATAATAAAATAGAAAATAGACTAGAAAAACAATAACCCCAAATTTGGGGTTTCTATCACCAAGTAACCCCGAGATACATGGACCCAAATTCGGGTCACAAAATATTTTCGAATCCGGTTGAAATAGTTTCAAATGCAGTTGAAATAATTTCGAATCATGTTGATACTATTTCAACCGGATTCGAAAATATTTTGCGACCCGACTTTGGGTCCATGTATTTTGGGGTTACTTGGTGATAGAAACCCAAAATTTGGAGATGTTGTAGTGCTAGTTCTTCTGTGTTTGCATACCAAATTTGGGGTTTCTATCACTAAGTGACCCCGAGATACGTGGACCCAAAGTCGGGTCGCAAAATGTCAAGCACTTTACTGGAGCAGAGAATGACATTTTGCGACCCGATTTTGGGGCCACATATCTCGGGGCCACTTGTAGCTAGAAACCCCAAATTTGGTATGCAAACACAGTAGAACTAGCACTACAAGATCTCCAAATTTTGGGTTTCTATCACCAAGTAACCCCAAAATACATGGACCCAAAGTCGGGTCGCAAAATATTTTCGAATCCGGTTGAAATAGTATCAACATGATTCGAAATTATTTCAACTGCATTTGAAACTATTTCAACCGGATTCGAAAATATTTTGTGACCCGAATTTGGGTCCATGTATCTCGGGGTTACTTGGTGATAGAAACCCCAAATTTGGGGTTATTGTTTTTCTAGTCTATTTTCTATTTTATTATAATCTTTTCTATCCAAAGTTAAAATTAATTAAATAATTAAAAAAATTGAATTCATACTATTCGAAATTCAAATTTATTCTATTCGAAATTCGAATTTCAGAAGATGGTTGTATATTCTTTCTATTTTATTCTTCTAAATTATATTTTTTTTCTATTCTGTTCTAATCTTTTCTATTTGAATTATAAATTTTGGAAGAAGGTTATTTACTTACTTATATACATCTGTCACATAAAAAAAAAGATGTGAAATGGCTGTCACGGATGTCGATCGCAAGGCAAGTACATATGCTGTATGTCATTGTCCACTTACCACAACACCTGCCATGAGTGCCACGACACCGGCCACGAGTGCCACGACACCGGCCACGAGTGCCACGTGACCTGCCACGAGTGCCACGTGAACGGCCACGAGTGCCACGTGACCTGCCACGTGACCTAGTTGTGGATTGTCTACTTGCCACATCACCTGCCACAAGTTATGGGGCTCCTGGCACCAAGTGACCCCCAGATATGGGCGATATTTCAAGTACTTTTCTGCAGCAGAGAATGACATTTTGTGACCCGACTTTGGGGCCACGTATCTCGGGGCCACTTATAGCTAGAAACCCCAAATTTGGTATGCAAACACAGTAGAACTAGCATTACAACGGGGTTACTTGGTGATAGAAACCCCAAATTTGGGGTTATTGTAGTGCCAGTTGTAATGTGTTTACATACCAAATATTTTGGAATTTCTAGCTATAAGTGGCCCCGAGATACGTGGCCTCAAAGTCGGGTCACAAAATTTAATTCTCTGCTGCAGAAAAGCACTTGACAGATCGCCCCTATCTGGGGGTCACTTGGTGCTAGGAACCCCATAACTTGTGGCAGGTGACGTGGCAAGTGGACAATCCACAACTTGGTCACGTGGCACTCATGGCAGGTGTTGTGGTAAGTGGACAATGACATACAGCATATGTACTTGCCTTGCGATCGACATCCGTGACAGCCATTTCACATCTTTTTTTTTATGTGACAGATGTATATAAGTAAGTAAATAACCTTCTTCCAAAATTTATAATTCAAATAGAAAAGATTAGAACAGAATAGAAAAAAAATATAATTTAGAAGAATAAAATAGAAAGAATATACAACCATCTTCTGAAATTCGAATTTCGAATAGAATAAATTTGAATTTCGAATAGTATGAATTCAAATTTTTTAATTAATTAATTAATTTTAACTTTGGATAGAAAAGATTATAATAAAATAGAAAATAGACTAGAAAAACAATAACCCCAAATTTGGGGTTTCTATCACCAAGTAACCCCGAGATACATGGACCCAAATTCGGGTCACAAAATATTTTCGAATCCGGTTGAAATAGTTTCAAATGCAGTTGAAATAATTTCGAATCATGTTGATACTATTTCAACCGGATTCGAAAATATTTTGCGACCCGACTTTGGGTCCATGTATTTTGGGGTTACTTGGTGATAGAAACCCAAAATTTGGAGATCTTGTAGTGCTAGTTCTACTGTGTTTGCATACCAAATTTGGGGTTTCTAGCTACAAGTGGCCCCGAGATATGTGGCCCCAAAATCGGGTCGCAAAATGTCATTCTCTGCTCCAGTAAAGTGCTTGACATTTTGCGACCCGACTTTGGGTCCACGTATCTCGGGGTCACTTAGTGATAGAAACACCAAATTTGGTATGCAAACACAGAAGAACTAGCCCTACAACATCTCCAAATTTGGGGTTTCTATCACCAAGGAACCCCGAGATACATGGACCCAAAGTCGGGTCAAAAATATTTTTAGATTCGAAAAAATTCGGATTCGGTTAGATTCGGATGCATCCGAATGTCCGAATAATGAAAAATTCGTCCGAATTTCGATTCCGAACGAAACGAAATGCACATGTCTAATAAGCAGTGTCCATAACAGAATAATATGGATGTGTGGTGGAACTGAGTTTGGAACCATGTAGACCATCACATAACTCTTCATATGGTAGAAATAGGTGAAATACTCTTACCAGAGCAGATGGACCAACATGTCAGTGACAGTGGATCGTTAGGGCATGGGAATTCCAAAAGGCAAAACTCTGCGGCTTGTCTGAAGACTCTCACCATCAGCAATCTTGGATGGAAGTCGTGGACCCAAAGTACACCTGCAGATGAAGTTTGTTCAAGTTGTCCTGGATCCAAAAGGAGATCACAATGGACACACTATCAAAGTGGTCCTTGTTTAGATACCGGAAAACTGGCACATGCAGCGGTGCCTGTCTGGGTCATGGAAGACACACAGAAGCCAGATCTCCAAACAATCGATTCACCATGGCATGGGAAAAAGACAAAAAAAGGAGGGGAGGGCTCCAATAGTGTAGATCAATTGAGGGTTTATTGACCCAGACAAGCACCGCTGCATGTGCCAGGACCGGGGGGAGTTCAGCTCATCCCTACAAAACACGAATAGCATTTGTTTTGTATAACAGAAGAACAGCAGGCTGTCGGCTTCAAACACTACCGCTGGTATAGTGGTCGGGCGTGCGTGATGTCTTCACTGTAGGCCACTTCCTGACGCGTGTCGTCATCAACAAGATGTCTTCGCAGGATGGGCCGAGTGACGAACTGCACACTTTGAGGAATAGTGCCTAAGCCTGCTCTGAAACAAATGATCATTAATTACAAGTGAGAGCACCTGAAACAAACAAGGTGTGCCTCACTGAAAGGCTAATGAAAGCCCTTTCAAAAGAGAAAAAAACACATACCATATATACTCGAGTATAAGCCGACCGAGTATAAGCCAAGGTACCTAATATTACCCCAATAAACTGGGAAAACGTATTGACTCGAGTATAAGCCTAGGGGGGAAAATGTGCCCATTGCCACCTCACTGTGCCAATTGCCCAACCCTACTGTGCCTATTGCCACCTCAATGTGCCCATTGCCACCTCACTGTGCCACCTTACTGTGCCCAACCTCACTGTGTCCATTGCAGCCTCCCTGTGTACGAGTCAGTGTACCTGAAAATCTTCTTATACTGCGGCCGGCGTCCATTGTTTAAATATCGCGGCTTTCTTCTGGTCCCTTCCATGATAGGCGTTTCCAGCAAACACTGTGTTGAGTGTTCCGCCTATCACAGAGATCCTCTCATTCTCAGACTCCTTTTCCCAGCAGGCACTGTGTTCAGTGTTCCGCCAATCACGGACGTCTTTTCATCCTCGGACAAGAGAACGTCCATGATAGGCGGAACACTGAACACCGTGTCTGCTGGGAAACGGAGTCCGAGAATGAGAGGACCTCCGTGATAGGCGGAACACTCAACACAGTGTTTGCTGGAAACGCCTATCACGGAAGGGACCAGGAGAAAGCCGCGATATTTATGTTCAATTCGTTTTTACTGATTATCAAAGTTTCAAGTATACAGAAAAAAAAGACAAGAATCCAGGAGCCCGTCTGGAGGCAACCTGGACCGGTAAGTAAGGGGTAATCCCCAGTTACAGCATGTAAACGGCGTTATGTAGATAGCATCTAGCGCATGCGAATAAGTATGAAGCAATACACAACTCAAACCATGTCGTCTGAAGACACATTATCTGCTCTGTCCGACCAGGATGCTCCTATGGGATCCTACTGCGATCCTGGATCGGAGGAGTCATTAGGGAATGACATGAATACCTGTACAGACGACCTCATTCCAGCACCTATTGGTGAGGTCTCAAGTGATGACAGTGTAAACAGAAATTGAACCGCATACAAGTAAAGAGTAATCATATAACTTTAGGGGAGGCCCCAGAAAGAAGTAGAGAGGGAGAAGGGTAGAAAGGGAGATCTAGAGTTCAGAAGGGGGGTATAGTGCCAAGGGAAGGGTGGGAGGGGAAGGAGAAGGGGGGGTAAGGGGACAGCGAGCTACGGACTCATGGAAGGGTGTCCAAACATGGCAGGGAACCCAAAGGTTTAGGACCGGTAAGGCCTCAGGGAGTGAGCCCTAACTGGAGCCTATCCTTCAACTTATCCGAAGTTGAGTAATGTTTCCAAATACTCCAAATAAAGGAGAATTTAGCATGTCTGTCTAGAGATTTGGCAAGCATTTCCTCCATTAGCATACTAGCATTCATCTCATTTACCCATTCTAAAATCGAAGGAGGGGAGGTGGTTTTCCAATGTCTAGTAATGAGTCGCCGAGCCGCGCTAAGGGAAAATTTAAGGAAATTGTGTTTTTGGAACTTGACAGTACCCGGTAGAATGGAAAGGAGGGCAATAAAAGGAGAGGGCTGGAGAGGCGTATCATAGATCTCAGAATAAATTAGAAAAATTTGAGCCCAGAACGGTCTAATTACATCACATTCCCACCAAATATGGCTGTATGTACCTGTTGCTGAGTTGCATCTCCAGCAGGTGTCCGCAGCCGAGGAGTACATGATCCTGAGGGTGGTCGGCACTCGATACCATTTGGAAATCACCTTATAGTTTTTTCTTGAGAGTAGCTAGAGATGGACGATTTGTGGGTAAAGAGAAAGGCTTTACTCCATTCTGCTTCAGTAATGTCTCTCCCAAGCTCCTCCGACCAAACTTTAGTAAATTTAGGTAAGGAGTTATGAGTGTGGTCTAGAATCAGTTTGTAGGTCAAGGAAAGGGTATGGCGGGGGGTGTCAGGGAGTGTGCATATTTGTTCAAAACTGGTCAGAGGTCGATGGATCTGTTCGGAATCATGAAGTCCTTTGCAGTAGGAAGTCAGGTGTATACGGGTAAGCCAAGTCAAGCGGGAGGACGTAGAGTTATAGTTTGACTTAAAGGTACCCTGCGTAGAGTCAACAAATTGTCGTGCTGTGGGCCATGAAGCTCTGTCATATTCTTCAAGTGTGTGGATGTACCTGCCCTCCGGAAGGGCTGAGTTGTCAAATAAAGGGGTGAGTGGGCTTGGTTCAGTAGATAGAGCATAGGCCTCTCTCTTACGGTACCAAAGCACCAGAGCATCCCTGGTGAGGGGAGATAACACAGTGAGAGACCTATGAGTATGTTCAAAGCCCCATAGCAGGGCCCGAAGGTCCACCGGGGACAAGTCCTGTTCTACGAGGGTAGCAGCTTTGACAAAGGGGCGGGGGAACCACTCCAGGATCCATGATAACACTGCTGAGGAATGATAAAGCTCAAAATCCGGCAGACCCATTCCACCTTTAGGGATGGTAGTTAGGCTTGTGCAATTCGTTTTGTAACGAATCGAAATTCGTCCGAATTTAGCAACTTTCGGACATTCGGAAGCATTCAAATTTCTGAACAAAGCAATTAGGAATAAAACCGAATCTGAAATAAATTATACCGCAAAATAGCGAATGCCCGAATGTCTTCGGCATAATTCGTTATGAAAAAAGTTATGAATGTACTGTCAGGGTCACCTGTGGCCAGGTGACAGATGCACACCGTAGGGGGACAGGAGTGCACCGCGAGGTAGTGAACCCTATGGCTGGCTTCTGTGGATAGGAAACTGGGTGGTTGTGGAAAGCGGGACCAGAGGAGCACAACCGGGATCCCAACGGAAGCGAGAGCCAAGATTCCCCAGGGCGCGGAGTCTAAGACCCAGCTGGTCTTCTCCAGGGCCTCTAGTGGTGAGGATGTTACGCTGCAGGCTGGGACCAGGTCGCGGCCCCTGGAGTTTCCTAGCTCACGCCCCGTAGGATAAGGGGAAGCAGCAGCACACGATAGAGAGAACCGAATAACAAGCCGAAGGTCAGGGGCCACAAGCAGACAAGGATAACGAAGAACGAGCCGAAGGTCAAGGGTCACGAGCAGACAGGGATGGTCGGGGACAAGCCAATAACGTAACAGAGAGACAGACGTAGCACACGGCAGGCAGGAACCCAAACACACAATGCCTAACAAACACGTTGATCAGCAAAGCAGGCTTGCAGTGCACAGGTTAATATAGTGTTCAGTGATAGGGCCTGGGGTGGAGTCAGGCTGGGAGGAGATTATAAAGGAAGCCAGGTGAAGGAGGTCTGGTCTCTAGATGAACACATGAGGAGGAAGGTAAGATGGCAGACAGACATTAATGCATATCCATGACAGTACCCTCCCTCTTACGAGGCCTCCCCCTTCCCCGCCTGGGCCCAGGTTTAGAGGGAAACTTCAGATGAAACTCCTTTAACAGACGAGGTGCAAAGACCTCAGATGCAGTGATCCAAGACCTCTCCTCAGGACCAAACCCTTTCCAATGAACGAGGTACTGAAGAACGCCTTTACAGAGTCGGGAGTCCAGAATTTGACTGATCTCGTACTCCTGATTATCCTCAGAGACAGGCGCCACGGTAGGAAGAGGACGAGAGAATTTATTGAGGACTAAAGGCTTTAGAAGAGCAACATGAAAGGAGTTAGTGATTTTAAGGCTCTTAGGAATCTGGAGTTTGAAACAAACCGGATTCAGTTTAGCAGTTACCGTGTATGGACCGATGAATCGTGGAGCAAACTTCAGAGAAGGAACTCGGAGCTTGATGTTCCTGGTAGAGAGCCAGACTTTGTCCCCTGGCTGAAGAGAAGGCGGTTTACGCCTGCGGCGGTCGGCAAAGCCTTTGAATTTTTCAGCAGCTGCCCGGAGGGAATCATGAACGTGACCCCAAACGGAATTGAGAGACTCCTGAACCGAAGCCAAAGCTGGAATGTCTGGAGAACAGATCATAGGAAGAGGAAGTTGAGGGTGTTTTCCATAAACTGTGAAAAAGGGTGTCTTCTGCGAACTGGTATTCACATGATTGTTATGGGAGAATTCTGCCCACGGGAGTAGAGAGGACCAATCGTCATGGTGAGAAGACACAAAGGTGCGAAGAAAGACCTCTAACTCCTGATTAACCCTCTCAGTCTGTCCATTGGATTGGGGATGGTAAGAAGAAGAAAAATCCAAGACAATATTGAGGGATTTGCAAAAGGCTCTCCAAAAACGAGACGTGAATTGGACTCCCCTGTCGGAAACAATATGAGAAGGGACCCCATGTAGGCGGAGAATTTCTCGAACGAAAATGGGAACCAAGGCAGGGGCAGAAGGAAGACCAGGAAGAGGAACAAAATGAGCCATCTTGGAGAATCGATCGATTACCACCCAAATGACTGTATTATTCTCAGACAGTGGGAGATCGGTGATAAAATCCATGGCAATATGGGCCCAGGGTTCCTTAGGAATAGGCAAGGGCATGAGGAGACCAGCAGGAGCTTGTGTGGAGGATTTGGACTGAGCACAGACATGACAAGCTTTAACGTAGTCTTTGACGTCTGAGCGGAGATTAGGCCACCAGTAGTGACGACTGATGAGTAGGAAGGATCGGAGGAATCCAGAATGCCCTGCCACCTTGGAATCATGTCCCCAACGAAGGATCTTAGCTCTTAGCTCAGTGGGGACAAAGGTCTTACCAGGCGGAATTTTAGACTTCAGGGTGGTAGAGTGGGCAACAATGCATGAGGTGGGAATGATCGGCTCAGGTTCAGGGGCGGACTCCTCGTCCAAAGTGTCAAATGACCTAGAGAGCGCATCAGCCCGACCGTTGCAGGAACCAGGTTTGTAGGTAATCGTGAAATTAAAACGGGCAAAGAAGAGACTCCACCTGGCCTGTCTAGGATTCAGACGTTTAGCATTCTGTAGATACTGTAAATTCTTGTGATCGGTAAAGATCGTTATGGAGTGAGGGGAACCCTCCAAGAGATGACGCCACTCCTCTAACGCCAATTTAATTGCGAGAAGTTCCCGATCACCGATGGCATAATTCCTCTCTGCCTGAGAAATTTTTTTGGAGAAGAACGCACATGGTTGGCGTCTCTTCTCAAAGATTTGAAGAAGCACAGCTCCCACCCCCATTGAGGAAGCGTCCACTTCAATAAAAAATGCATTCCCAGGATTTGGTCTCCTCAAGAGGGGGCCAGAAACAAAGGCCTGTTTCAGGTTGTGAAATGCAGAGACAGCTTCGGGAGGCCAGTCTCTGGCATTCACACCCTTCTTGGTCAAAGCGATAATAGGCGCGGCAATGGAAGAGTAATTCCTTATGAACTGCCTATAATAATTAGTGAAGCCAAGAAAGCGCTGTGTGGCCTTGAGGCTAGCAGGAAGAGGCCAGTTGGTGATAGCCAAGACCTTCCCAGGGTCCATACGAAGCCCCGAACATGAGACAAAGCACCCCAAAAACAGGACCTCAGAACATTCAAAGGAACATTTCTCCAGCTTGGCATAGAGATTGTTCTCTCTAAGACGTTGAAGTACAGTGCGGACATGGTTTCTGTGGACGAGCAGATTTTCAGAAAAGATCAGAATGTCATCCAGATAGATGACAACAAACTGGTACAGCAGATCTCTGAAGATTTCATTGACAAAGTTTTGAAACACGGCTGGAGCATTACACAGACCAAAAGGCATCACCAGATATTCGTAATGCCCGTCTCTAGTGTTAAATGCAGTCTTCCATTCGTCACCCTCCCGTATTCGAATGAGATTGTACGCGCCTCTAAGATCCAACTTGGTGAAAATGGAGGCACCCTTCAACCTATCGAATAGCTCAGATATTAAGGGTAAGGGGTATCGATTTTTAATAGTAACCGCATTTAAACCCCGATAATCGATGCAGGGTCTTAAGGTACCATCCTTTTTGGCAACAAAAAAGAACCCTGCCCCTGCAGGCGATGAGGATTTCCGGATGAACCCTCTCTCCAGATTCTCTGCTACATACTCCGACATGGCCTGGGTCTCTGGGATGGACAGAGGGTAGGTACGACCCCTGGGTAGAGTTGCTCCGGGGACAAGATCAATAGCACAGTCAAAAGACCTGTGGGGAGGAAGCACCTCAGCTGATTTTTTACAGAACACATCCCGGTAATCGCTGTATGCGGCGGGAAGATCAGAAGAAACAGAAGTGGCAGCAACCGGAAGACTCTCCTTGGGGGTCACCTTGAGAAGACACGACGAGAAACATGAGGAACCCCAGGCCAGGATCTGCCCAGAGACCCAGTCCACATGTGGAGAGTGGAGCTGTAGCCAAGGGAGGCCCAATACAACTGGGGTAGAGGCCTTGGGTAGAATAAGAAAGGATATCCACTCCTGGTGGAGAATCCCTACCGACATCCTAATGGGTAGCGTCTGGAAGCGAATAGGGCCCCCTGGGAGAACAGTGCCATCAATTGCCGAGACTACCAATGGGGTAGTGAGAGGTGAAAGGGTAAGCTTCATAGAAGAAGCAGTTCTCCAATCCATGAAATTGCCGGCAGCCCCGGAATCCAGGTATGCAAGGGTTGACTGAGGAGAAGTGCCTACATGAAGGGACACCGGCAAGAGCAGGCGAGAAGGTGATGTTTCTGGGTCCAATACTCCACCTTCCAAATGTATTAGACCCGAGCGTTTCCCGGACGAAGCGAGCAGGAGTCACGAAAATGACCCTTGCCCCCACAATAGAGGCACAAGCCCAGAGTTCTGCGCCTAGCACGTTCTTCGGGGGTTAGTCTGGTCCGGCCCAGCTGCATAGGTTCTTCAGCAGGTAGAGGATGCTCCACGGAATGAAGGGAGGGGAGCTCAGACTGGCTAGGACCCAGAGAGTGCTGGCGTCTTTTTTCTAAGGACCTCTCTTGAAAACGAATGTCGATCTGGTTGCATAATGAAATTACATCGTCCAGACCGACGGGAATGGCTCTTCCCGCTAATTCGTCTTTCACTCGGTCAGAGAGGCCATGTAAAAAGGTAGCGACCAGGGCCTCATTATTCCAGCTCAATTCAGCTGTGTGGATACGGAACTGAAGAGCATATTGCCCCACTGAACTAGATTCTTGGCGAAGACGTAAGACAGCACTAGCCGCTGAAGAAGCCCGAGCCGGCTCTTCGAAGATATTACGAAAGAGCTTCAAGAATTCGGACAGACTGGAAACCACCGGATCGTTCCTCTCCCACAGGGGGGCAGCCCAGGCCAAAGCTTCACCGGAGAGGAGGGAAATGATATAGGCTACCTTAGCCCGGTCAGATAGGAAGCTTTGAGGCTGAAGCTCAAAATGAATAGTGCATTGGCTGAGAAACCCCCTGCAGGCCTTGGAGTCCCCAGAGAAACGGAACGGAGCTGGCAATCTTAGTGAGTGTGAGGCTGCGACTGGTGCGATAGGTACAGCCGCTGGTTGTACTTGGGGTTGCGGATTCGGGGTTCCCAAGGAGACCTGAAGCTGCTCGAATCGAGAAGCCAGATCCTGGAGGAATCGCATCACCTGGGTCTGATTTGATTCCTGGGTCTCAAGTCTGCGAACTATGCCCTGCAATGGATCATCCGCGGGAAGCGGGATGTCAGCCGGGTTCATGGCTGATCAAACTGTCAGGGTCACCTGTGGCCAGGTGACAGATGCACACCGTAGGGGGACAGGAGTGCACCGCGAGGTAGTGAACCCTATGGCTGGCTTCTGTGGATAGGAAACTGGGTGGTTGTGGAAAGCGGGACCAGAGGAGCACAACCGGGATCCCAACGGAAGCGAGAGCCAAGATTCCCCAGGGCGCGGAGTCTAAGACCCAGCTGGTCTTCTCCAGGGCCTCTAGTGGTGAGGATGTTACGCTGCAGGCTGGGACCAGGTCGCGGCCCCTGGAGTTTCCTAGCTCACGCCCCGTAGGATAAGGGGAAGCAGCAGCACACGATAGAGAGAACCGAATAACAAGCCGAAGGTCAGGGGCCACAAGCAGACAAGGATAACGAAGAACGAGCCGAAGGTCAAGGGTCACGAGCAGACAGGGATGGTCGGGGACAAGCCAATAACGTAACAGAGAGACAGACGTAGCACACGGCAGGCAGGAACCCAAACACACAATGCCTAACAAACACGTTGATCAGCAAAGCAGGCTTGCAGTGCACAGGTTAATATAGTGTTCAGTGATAGGGCCTGGGGTGGAGTCAGGCTGGGAGGAGATTATAAAGGAAGCCAGGTGAAGGAGGTCTGGTCTCTAGATGAACACATGAGGAGGAAGGTAAGATGGCAGACAGACATTAATGCATATCCATGACATGTACGAATCCATACGAAGCACAACAACACTCACTCTGCTCTCTGCTTCTCCCTCACCATGCTGAACTCCCTCTCAAAATGGTGTACAGGGGCGGAGTCTATAGCCGCATGTAAAAAACAAAAGTAAAATACGAGATTTCTAATCCATTCGAAGCACAATAACACTCTGCTCTGCTCTCTGCTTCTCCCTCACCGTGCTGAACCCTCTCAAAATGGTGTACAGGTGCGGAGGCTATAGCCGCATGTAAAAAACAAAAGTAAAATACGAGATTTCGAATCGTTACAAATAACCGCTATGTATTTAGAAAAGTACAAATCCATTCGAAGCACATTAGGCATAATAGGCAGCGTCGTTGTGAGAGAGACACGGAAAATTACGAATCAACTAACCCAAAAAAAGTTACGAAAGTAAGAGTTGTGTCCAGAATCAACGAAAAACAACGTACCCTACCGAAAGTACGAATTATAAATCAACTAAAAATTCAACGAAAAATGACGCTTGTGAAAATACGAATTAGTCCGAACACAAAAATCCCGTCTAGCAAAATTACGAATGATTACGAATCAACAGGACCGAAAAGAAACGAACCGAAACTAAACTAATTTTTCCGTTGTGCACAAGAAACGAACCGAAACTAAACAAATTTTTCCGTTGTGCACAAGTCTAATGGTAGTGCATAAAAGTTTATGTTTCAACCTGGGGTGCTTCCCCTGCCATACGAAGCGTATAGCCGATGAACGTAGGGTGCGAAAAAATGCAGAAGGGAGGGAAATGGGGAAGGCTTGGAATAGGTACAATAATTTGGGGAGTATATCCTTTTTTAGGGTGTTCATGCGCCCAAACCAAGAGAGCGGTCTGTCCATCCGAACCTCAGATAGGCGTCTGATCTTAGTGAGCAGAGGGCCAAAATTCAGATTATAGATATCCGCCGTGCGTGTCGGGATGGACGTACCTATATATGAAATGGATGCCGCTTGCCATTGGAAGGATAAATTAGTCTTGAGGGAGGAGAGGGTATGATGTGGAAGTGATAGGTTAAGGGCTTCCGTTTTGGAAATGTTAAGCTTGTAGTTACTGTGCCGGCCGAAGCGGTTGATCTCTGCTAGGATGGATGGAATACTAATGTGGGGTTGTGTCACATAAAGCAAGAGATCGTTAGCGTATAGGGAGAGTTTGCAATGTGAGGAGGGGGTCTGGATACCACTTATGCTCGGGTTTGCTCTGATCGCTTGGGCCAAGTGTTCTATAACAAGGGCGAAAAGGAAAGGGGAGAGGGGACACCCTTGCCTGGTGCCATTAGCTATCTTGAATGCACGCAAGTGAGTTCCATTCACTAAGATAGAGGCGGAGGGCGTGGACTACAGGGCCATAATGCGCCGGAGCATCTTCGGTCCTAGTCCTATCTGGGCCAGGGTGGCTTGGAGAAACGGCCAACTGACCCTGTCGAAGGCCTTCTCTGCATCACACGAAAGGAGGCAGGCTGGTATACGGTTACGGTGAGCGTTTTAGTGATGTTGTCCCGCGCCTCACGGCCAGGGACAAAACCTACCTGGTCCCTGTGTATAATGTTAGGTAGTAACGGGGAGAGACGCTTCGACAGGATCTTGGCGAACAATTTCAAGTCTATATTAAGTAGGGAAATCGGCCTATAATTGGCGCATAGGGAGGGGTCTTTACCGGGTTTCGGAATCACTACTATTTGGGCATGGAGTAGGGACGATGAGGGGGAGAGGGTATCGTTAATGGCGTTAAAGGCATTTGTGAGGAAGGGGGCAATCTGGGGTGCAAACGTCTTGTAGAAGCGCAAGGAGAACCCATCAGGTCCTGGGCTTTTACCATTTTTGAGATCTTTGATGGCTAGTAGGAATTCTGCCTCCGAAAAAGGGGATTCCAATTCCTCTGCCTCCGAAGTCGGTATGGGGGGAAGGGAAGTTTCCTGAATATAGGACGACATGTCCTGCTCGGCGACGGCCTGAAGGGGCCTAGGCGTGGGGCTTTGGGGGGGTAGATTGTATAAATTGGAATAATATCTACGAAATTCATTGGCTATGGCCGAGTTGGCAGACAGTTTACCATCGGAAGGGGAGTGAATAAAGGGAATATGTTTCCGGGTGTGCTGAGGTTGAAGGGTATGGGCCAGATGCCTACCACACTTGTTGGCTTGGGAGTAGTGGGAGAAACGTCCTTTATCCCTAGCCACTAGGGAACGTTCTGAAAAAAATTGTAGAAGGTCCCGCCTAGCATTAACCAGGTCAAGTTGAATTTTGGCCTCCTGGGATTGTTTGTGAGACTCTTCCAGTGAAGCTATTAGAGCTAGAAGTCTAGTTACTTCCGCCGTGCGTGCGTGTTTAATCCTAGAGCCGTGCTGGATGAACTTGCCCCTGAGGACGCATTTAAGGGCTTCCCACTTCGTGAGAGGGTTAGTGTCGTCGTGTGCATGGTCGACAATAAAATGCTGTATGGTCTGGAGGATGTCTTGGACACAAACAGTGTCCAAGAGTAAGTTGTCATTGAGCTTTCAAGAAGGTCTGGTCTTGGAGGTAGGGACCCTGCCCAAGCTCAAATGTATGGGTGCGTGGTCTGACCAAAGAGTGAGGCCAATCGAGGTGTCAGGAGAACAGTCCAATAGGGCTTGGGAGATGAATAGGTAGTCCAGTCTGCTGTAAGAGCAGTGTGATGGGGATAAATATGTATAGTCCTTTGTGGTAGGGTTTAACACCCTCCAGACATCCACTAAAGACAAGTCAGATAGAGCGGTTTTCATTTTGGTCAAAGAAGCAGGGGAGAGGGAGGACTTACCCGTCGAGGAGTCAAGGCGTGGTATCAGAGCTGCATTGAGGTCACCTCCCAGGATCATGTTGGTAGTGCTAAATCTCTTCAGGCGTGCGATCACCTTGGAGAGGAACTGCGGTTGATCCTGGTTAGGGGAGTATACATTAATTACAGTGTAAATCACATTCAAATATGACAATTTAAGAAAAACATATCTCCCTGCAGGGTCTATGAGTGTGTCTAGCACGTCAGGTGAGAAGGAGGGTGGAAGGCAATAGACAATCCTTTAGATTTTGCGGCAGGGTTGGTGCTGTGGAACCAGGTGGGGTACTGTTTATGAAGAACCTGTGGGATAGTGTCGGATCTGAAACGGGTTTCCTGGAGGAGAAGAATTTGGGTTCTTAGTTTATGGAAGTGGTATAGGATATGTCTCCTCTTCTCCGGGACGTTAAGGCCCCTACAATTCAGGGAAGAGATTTTTAAGGAGGTGGCTTCTGCCATGGAGGGAGCAATATAGGGTGGGATAGGATTCTAGTTAGTTCCGAGCTCGCTGTCGCTAGGAAAGGGGTAGGGAGGGAAGAGGGAGGGATGTAGGATTGTTTACCAAGAATCACGGGAAAGGAGAGGTCTAGAAAGAAAGGAGAGTAAGAAAAAAGGGCCTCAACGGCCATACTAGTAACGTTGCAAGCAACATGTCAGCAGAGTCCTAGTAGGATGCTGTAAACCTAAGAGGGGGATCGCAGACAGTGCACAGAGGTGCCCGCACACACGCAAAGATAAACATTTAGACATAACATTAATTCAAGCGGTTCAGGGCCCCCAACAGCTGCATATAATTAGAACCCATATGTATACAAGTCCGGGAGTATGAGTCCCGGGCAATCAGCGAGAACACTTAACAGCCTCAGGGGTCCCGCACCAGGCTTCCAAACAAAATAATAACAATTCGTTTTAGGCAATGGGGAGGGAGGGGGGGCTCGGGGGAGATAACATGGTGTCTGAGGACAGTCATTACGTATGGGGGAGGGGGAAAGTTCACAGGGGGTCCATGTTCAGGGGGAACAACTTGTAGGAAAACAAAAGTGGCGAAATGACCCCTGTGAGAAGGAGGTAAAACACAAGTTAGTATGAGACCATCCCAACAGAACTGTAACCTGAGAACAGGGACGGATTCACGGGTCTACTGCCCTGTTAAAAAGGAAAAAAACAAAATGGCGTTGAGAGCTGATAATCATCCGGCATTTGACTTGGAGGTTTCTGATCTGGAACGCCTGGGCTTCTTGGATTGCTGCTGCCAACCGGCGGCGAACGGGAATCCAGGGGTGGCTGCATGAAGAGGCCAGTCAGGTCGAGATATTTGAGGCAGTTCAAAGGTCCCAAGAAATTTGGGGGAGATCCCCGAGTGTACGAAACACTGCAGATTTCCCTTAATGCGAGGCAAAGCGGTGGAAGGGGAAGCCCCAGCGATATTTGATTTGTTTAGCTTGTAAGGCCCCAGTAAGGGGCTTCAGTGCCCGACGCATGTCCAGGGTCAGCTTGGAGACATCCGGTAGCAGGGATACCTGGGACTCGTTGAAGTGAATGGCCTCTTGTTTGTGAGTCGCTTGCATGATGGCGTCTTTAATCGCATAGAAGTGGACCCTGCAGATGACATCTCTAGGGTGTTCCAAGTTGGGATTCTTAGGGCCTAGGGCTCTATGGACACGATCGAGGTTCCAGAGGTGCATCTTTCTCTTTCTGGAGCAGGTCATTAAACATAGAGATGACAGCAGGGGCTAGATCTTTAGTTTCCACTGACTCAGGAAGGCCTCGGATGCGAATGTTATTGCGTCTGGCCCTGTTCTCCTGGTCGTCCTGGTGATACATGAGGTGCTGTATTTGCAAAGTGTGTTCATTAAGGATGGCATCATGCGATTGTATGGCAGATATAGTCTCTTCAGCGCTGTGTTCTACCTCATCCAGCCTGTTAGTGACATCCCTGCGTAGCTCAGCAATCTCTTGCTTATAGGAACGCTCAAGCCTCTGCACACAGGCCTCAAAGTCATGTCTGGTAGGGAGGGCTTTGATGTAGGCTTCCATGTCCCAGGCTCCGTAGGAGCGGTGTGAGGCAGGGGAATGGCAGGCAGATCGTGTGGAGCCGTTATCTGAGTCAGGGGGAGAGCTGGCTCGCATCCTAGATCTAGTGTGAGGCATGGGGTGCAGGGATGCCGATCCATGAGAGGCCGCGTGTGTGCCCGAGGAGCGGGTCAACGCCATCTTGGATGAGGGGGGCCGCGCTGCTCCGGCGACAGCTTTTTGAGAAAGAATCTGTCTATGTCCCAGTCTTTGCATGGATCGGGGGTATGGCGACTTTCTCCCCCACCTTTTCTCCCCATTACCGACCTGTATAGCGAGTCTGGAAGGCGCTGGTGGCCGCGGTGAGTCCGGTGTGTGCGGGAGCTCCTGAAGGAAGCTTCTCACTCCTCCATGCGCTAAGCCATGCCCCCAAGCCGCGATATTTAAACAATGGACGCCGGCCGCAGTATAAGAAGATTTTCAGGTACTGACTCGAGTATAAGCCGAGGGGTGTACTTTCAGCCCTAAAAAAGGGGCTGAAAAACTTGGCTTATACTCAAGTATATACGGTAATAATGACACGCTGGCAACAGCAGAATCTTGTGGAGTAAAAATGGAACTACTCGTAAAAAAGCTGGTAACCTGCTATGTAGCCTGCCATGTATGGAGGTAATTGTAGCCATCTTTTAAAATAAACTATTTTACATTAAATAAGAAAAGTGCAAAAGATGCCCCAGTGTAAGAGAAACCCGGATAACAAGCACGCAGCAGTGCGCAGACGTGCACTTTCCAAGAAATGCACAAGAAAGTTTGCGCTGGTCTGCCTATTTAAACCTGCCAGTGAAATGCACACTTTTCTGAGTGGTCTTTCAGCTAGTGCCTGATTTACCTGATTTGTACCAGTTTCCTGTAAACCTGACCCGGCTTGCCTGAACCTTCCTCTTGATCTCCGCCTGTCTACTTGGGATCCCGGCTTGTGCTTGACTCCGCCTCTGCCTGATGTTCCTGTGCCTCATTGCCCGACCGTGTACCGTACTTGGCCTGTGTCTTGTCTTTGCCTCTGCATCACGTCTCGGTACCTGCTCTGTCCGGCTGTTGATGACCCACTGGCTTACGTCCCGGCTACGCTTCCAGCTGCTGATCCAGCGACATGGAGCTCCTGTTCCCAGTTCCAGCCCGCACTCTCCAGCTACCTGGTTCCTGCCAAGTCCCAGCCAGAGCCATCTGCTACATCGGCCCTCGTGCCACTCTGTGTCCTCCACTCCCTGTCACCACTATCAGGGGTGTTGGACAGGAGGTGCAAGAGAAGCCCCCTCTACAGCTCGATCTCCACCAGGTACGTGACAGTACCACTCAGCCAAATGTCGGAGATTGAGAGAGGGGCTTCGCCTCTGGAGCCACTATGCCAGTGACTTACCTCTCTGGCCCAGGCAGTCAGTACCTTGCAGGAGAGCTATCTGTAACTGGAAAATTGCATCAAATCCACAGCCTCCAATTCTGCGACTCCCACACCTGCTACTGCACCTGGCTTCTCCACGTCCAGACAGACGATATCTGAATTCACAGGAACTATGCTACCATCAGAACCCTGAGTTCCTGCACCAGAGCGGTTTTCAGGCGATCGGCACAAGTTCCGTGTCTTTAAAAACTCTTGCGAACTTTATTTTTCCCTGCAGCCAAGAACCTTCTCACTAGAGACCACCAAGGTGGGGTTCACCATATCCCTGCTTCTCGGAGAATCAGTCATGGGCCCATCAGCTCCTGGAACAGAATAGTGCGACCCTGAACTCCCTTACCTCCTTCTTTGAAGCAATGGCTCAGCTCTACGACGACCCCCAGCATACAGTCACGGCAGAATCAGCCCTCCATAACCTATGCCAGGGTCATTGACCTGCTGAGGACTATACTGCAGAATTCCGCCGGTGGGCCTCTGATACAGGTTGGAACGAAGCAGCCTTGCGGCATCAGTTCCGCCTTGGCCTGTCTGAAGGCCTTAAAGATGAACTTGCCCGAGTTGGGGTCCCCAGCTCTCTTGACAACCTCATTAATCTTGCTATTCAGCTTGATCGTAGGTTGAGAGAAAGGAGTACTGAAAGGGCTGGCACCACCACTGTTCCAACAAGTATGCAGGCAAAGTCCATGCAACTGGGACTTTTTCGCTCTCCACTTCCTAGTGAAGAAAAGCTGCAAAGATGGCAGAAGGACTTATGCCTATACTGTGGGATGGCAGGACATTATCTCCGGAACTGCCCGCAAAGACTCAGTCCATCCCCTCTACGTATCCTGCTAACTGTTCAGTGGGTAAGGGGTCTGCTCATATTACCCTGTCCCTCTCACTTTTAGTTCCCTGGAGGGAACATCCAAGAATCTGCCATAGTGGACTCCGGTGCTTGCAGCTGCTTCATGGATAAAGACTTTGCCCTACTCCACCAAATTCCCTTGCAAGCAAAGGCACACCAGCTGGCCATCCATCTGGCCAAAGGATCCCGTCTCAGGTCTGGGCCTATTACACACGAGTACCGACATAAAATATATAAACTGTACAAACACAATAAACTGAATCCAATGCACTCAGGATGTGCAAAAGTGCCAATAAATAACAAAAGTTCATGTGCAAATATATGTGCAAAAAAGTTATTGTATAGAATGTAAAATGGTGTCTTCAAACATATGATCCTCTATGAGTCTTCTTGTCAGACAGATTTTCCCAGTTCTAAGTGCTCTCAGAGCGCATACCTCAATCCTGGTGAAATAACGCCTTAATGGGTGTCCTGACTTCTCAGGGATCTGGTCCTGGTTGTCCTGCTTTTCTACTCCTCTCCTCAATGGTGTAAATGGTTCTGTAGATCTCTGCGGTGTCCGTGGGGTTCCGTGGGTGAATGTGTCAACATGAGAGTGAAGATAAACAAAAATAGCCTCCCATAGCGTAGTAAAGTTAAAAATAAGGGAATTTATTCAAAAAAAATAGGATGCTTAACGTAAAGGAATATATAAAAACAGCAACACTTCCGTCTTTTCGGGTATATCCGGCCCTTACATGTTACGTCACATCACGTGACTTCATCAGAGGTGTCAGATTGGCTGATTACTAGGGTTGTCCCAATACCGATACTAGTATCAGTATCGGTACCGATACAGAGCATTTGCCCAAGTACTTGTACTCGGGCAAATGCTCCCGATGCTTCACCCGATACCTGGACAGTCAGCGGTGATCAGTGCGGTGGGAGGGTTACAAGTACCGATCACCGCTGTATATATTTAAAAGTCTGACAGCCGTTTCTCCGCCTCTCCCCCCCCCCCCCCACGGCTTTCAGCTGCTGTAGTGAAATCAGTGGTGATTGGTGCTTGTAACTCACACACGATCACCGCTGACTGTCCCCACATCCTCCTCCAGCCCCCCTCCGTTCTGCTGCTGTTTTCCTCCCTCCATGCTGCAGTCTCGTGTCCCCCTCCATTCTCATGTCTCCCTCCGTGACCCCCTCCATTCTCATGTCTCCCTCCATGACCCCCTCCATTCTCATGTCTCCCTCCGTGACCCCCTCCATTCTCATGTCTCCCTCCGTGACCCCCTCCATTTTCATGTCTCCCTCCGTGACCCCCTCCATTCTCATGTCTCCCTCTGCGCTGCCTTCCCCCTCCGTTCTCCTCCTCCACCCCCTCTTACTGTCAGGTTGGAGAGCGAAGGTAGGAGCCGGTAAACCCGGCTCCTTACTGTTCCGAATGAACAGAGTCAGTGATCACTCACATAACTGAAACATCGTAAACTGTGTTTACAATGTTTCAGTTTATGAATGAAGAGAAGCCGCTGTCTTCTCTCCATTCATTTTCAGCGCAGCTGAGGCTGCTGAGAAAGGGACTGGGGAATCTGTGTCCTTTAGTCCCTTTCCCTGTCTCAAAGGGGAGATGTCATAGGTCTGTTAAGACCCCTGATATCTCACCAAAGCCCCCCAACAGGGCTGATAAAAAAAATTAAAATGTAATGGAAAAATAAATAATAAAGAAATGAATTGTAAAAAATAAATAAAAAATAGAAGAAAAAACACACTGACACTGTCCACCCCCACCCTTAAAAAAAGAAAGCATTGTAAAAAATAAATAAATAATTAAAATAAATTGTAAAAAATAAAACAAATTTAAAAAAAATAAAAAAACTAATTGTAAAAAAACATGTGACATGCGCACTGTCACATGAGATAAAAAAAAAAGTATCGGTATTCGGTATCGGCGAGTACTTGGAAAAAAGTATCGGTCTTAAAAAAAGTGGTATCGGGACAACCCTACTGATTACCCTGTCCTTTATCTGGAAGAGTCGGAAGTGGCCCGGCGGCCATTTTGTCGGAGCAATGTCTCCTTTGTGATGGCGGCCATTTTATTGGTTGGCTAACTTATGACATATCGCGGTAAACACTCGGGTGCATTGGAGGAGTGTGTAGGGCAGCCATTTTCTTGAAGTATATATATACACATACCTCCAAGGCAGCCTAAATGTATAATGGCTATAACATCTCAGAGAATCCAATACATATCTCACAACATATAACATAATCGATGCTGAATGTTGATATTACAATATATAATAATATAAAATATATATAATTATAAAAATGCAAATTGTAAAAAATTACTTAAAAAAGAGTTAAGATCAAATTCTACGTTTAACCCATCAGGTACCAAAGTCTGTAAAGTATGAATCCATTGGGATTCTTTCTGGCTTATCGATCTAATCAAATGTGCCCCCCTCCATGGTTTCTTGTACCTCTCTATTGACCAGAAAGATAATAGTGTGGGGTCTTTGTCATGAAATTGGGCAAAGTGTCTACTGACATTGTGTTTAGGGAAACCTTTGAGGATATTTTGGATATGTTCTCTAATTCTGACCATCAATGGTCTTTTGGTTCTCCCTACGTACTGTTTATTGCAGGTACATTGCAAAACGTATACTACACCCTCGGTGTGGCAACTAATGAAGTCTTTAATGGGGTATACTTGTCCTGTTTTTGTAGAGATTAATTCTGTTCTTTAAATTTGTGGTTTATTTGTATGTCTGCACGCATAGCAGTATTTACAAGGAAAGAAGCCTTTACTTGAAAAAAAGGAATGACCACTTTTGGGTGGTGGCTCTACCACATTTTTCACAATCAAATCTTATAAAGTGGGATCTGATTGTGAAAAATGTGGTAGAGCCACCACCCAAAAGTTGCCACACCCAGGGTGTAGTATACATTTTGCAATGTACCTGCAATAAACAGTACGTAGGGAGAACCAAAAGACCAGGCATTTGCCCAGTGGGCCCGGACCGCCAGCTCTGTGGCCTGTTGATGATCAAGCTGCACAGGTAAGCGGCGACCGCGGCCTGGATAGAGTTAACACAGGCCGCGGCAGCCGCTCGCCTACCACTATGCCGACATGGCTGTGTCTTCTCTGGCGGAACTAGCAGCTGCATGGGCTGATCTGTGTCTCTCTCACACACAGCTCAGCCTCAGAACTGACATTGACAGTTCCGCTCTCCGCTGCTCCTCCTTCAGCCATGGGTGTCCGCAAGGGGGGAGAGCTGCGGGCTGCTGTCAGGATGTTTCCCCCGCTCGCCCCCCTCCCCTTTTCATGTCGGCAGCACAGGGAAGAGAAGGCTTTCTGCCTGTTCTTTTTCCCTTCCAATTGGCCACAGCAGAGGGAAAATCAGAAGAAACTAGAGGGGCATCATGGGAAATGTAGTCCCAGAGATAGGTGGCCCAATTGATCTCAGCAGGGAGCAGACTAAAAAGAAAACCCGGAAACAAGCTGAGGAATGCTATGCTGTAGCAGCTACTACAGGAGACCAGGAAAAAGAAAGAAAGGACTGTGTTGGGGGAACTAATAGCCCCAGCACCACCAGAGAGAGCCACACTGTACCCACACCACCAGAGAGAGCCATGCTGTACCTGAACCACCAGAGAGAGCCACACTGTACCCGCACCACCAGAGAGAGCCACGCTGTACCTGCACCACCAGAGAGAGCCACGCTGTACCCGCACCACCAGAGAGAGCCACGCTGTACCCGCACCACCAGAGAGCCACGCTGTACCCGCACCACCAGAGAGAGCTACGCTGTACCCACACCACCAGAGAGAGCCACGTGAGCCACACCACCAGAGAGAGACACACTGTACCCACACCATCAAAGAGAACCACGCTGTATCCGCACCACCATTGAGAGCCACGCTGTACCCGCACCACCAGGGAGAGCCACGCTGTACCCGCACCACCAGGGAAAGCCACGCTGTACCCGCACCACCAGAGAGAGCCACGCTGTACCCGCACCACCAGAGAGAGCCACGCTGTACCTGCACCACCAGAGAGCCACGAGAGCCACGCTGTACCTGCACCACCAGAGAGAGCCACGCTGTACCCAAACCACCAGAGAGAGCCAAGCTGTACCACACCAGAGAGAGAGCGCCATGCTGTCCAGCACCACCAGAGAGAGAGCAGGTCAGTGTCACTGGGCAGTGTGGGCACAATAGGAGACAGGAATTACTATGGCCACAATAGGACTGGGACACTGTAATATAAAAGGGACTGCACTGTAAAGGGGCACTGTAATCATTGCAGTGCCCCTTTACAGTGCAGTCCCCTTTATATCTCAGTGTTCCCGCACATTACAGTGTGGAGGACTGACACCAGCCTCCCCCGCGAATGTCTACTGAGTCACCCCTGGGTCCCTGGAAAAGTTGGCTACTCAGTCTAAAATGCTCGGGCCTGTTTTTTGTCCAAGAACGGGCCTTGCGGGAGATGTTGTGAGGATTGTAGAGGATACAATTTTTTTTGTCTGCTGTGTACTAGGCTTTTTGCAGTTTACACACATTATTACATTCATTATAATGCTGATAAAATTAGCCAAATAAAGCAATATGTATGTGTATTTCAGTGGCGGTGCGTCCATAGAGGGCGCCGGAGCGCCGCCCCCTCTCTCTCCTGCACCACCACTAAAAAACAATACATAGGTTCATGCATTGCATGAATCTATGTATTGTCGCCGCTGCCGCCCACTATTCAGATGGCCGGCACCCTGGTGAGCGCCGGCCATCTGAATTAGAGCGGTGGCTGGCGGTGGGTGTGTTCTGGAAATGTCTATCAGAGCCAGCGGCTCTGATAGGCTTTCCGATTACAGCCCTCAGGCTGTACTCGGCACCCAAATAGTTCACCGAGGGACGAACGGGGGTGCATTCCTTGGTGAACACTGACAGGCGTTTCAGCCAATCAGGTTCACTGGATCTGGTTACCGGTAACCTGAAGCGACATTGAGGGTGGGAGAAGACAAGAAGGATGGCGCTGACTCGAGGAAGGTAAGTGTAGGGCTGGGGGGGGAACTGGCTGTATATGGGGGACACACTGGCTGTAGATGGGGGACACACTGGCTGTATATGGGGGACACACTGGCTGTATATGGGGGACACACTGGCTGTATATGGAGGACACACTGGCTGTATATGGGGACACACTGGCTGTGTATGGGGGACACACTGGCTGTGAATCTCTAGCATGTAGGGGTCCCAATGAGCTGGCACCTCCAAGAGACATTAGGATACAATCCCTCCATACTGAATTGTGTATTTGTATTTTTGCACATGTGTGGTTGCCATGTCACCTTTTGCTACTTTAAGTATGAAGAAAAGGTATTACCGCTCTACCAAAGAAGTAAGGGAAAGGGGGTACTGCTGCAGCACTGAAGGTAGATCAAAACCCAAAAGTGAATAGCATGAAGAAGTAATGCTGCGCTGTATAGATTGGGGAAGGGTGAGGTAAAAGTACCTAATAGATAATGAGGTAGCTAAAAATGCTCAGCATATATAAAACATCTGTGAATCCAGACTCTATGAGTAGGTGACAATGAAAAAAGGCATGAATCCAAGGTGAATAAATATAAGGTGCTGAGTGTAACTGTGATAATACACTATTATGAAAAATCTAATGCAATTTTGCATTCATGCATTTCGAGGACTTATGTTAGCATTGCATGCTTTATCATAGTTGCACTTTATATTTGATTCACTTTGGATTTGTATGTATTTCATTGTATTTATGCTAACTGGAGGATTTTTCATAATAGTGTATTATCACAGTTACACTCAGCACCTTATATTTATTCACCTTGGATTTATGCCTTTTTTCATTGTCACCTACTCATAGAGTCTGGATTCACATATTTTTTATATATGCTGACCATTTTTAGCTACCTCATTATCTATTAGGTACTTTTACCTCACCCTTCCCCATTCTATACAGCGCAGCATTACTTCTTCAAGCTATTCACCTTTTTGCTACTTTGTTGTCAAAGGAAAAAGTTCAGTTAAATAGTATTTTTAAACTGAATTATGTGTTCTCCTATCCTCTTTTTACCTAGTACATTTTAACTGCAGTAGCGCACAGTGAAATAAATCTCACCCCCTTAACTCTCCACACCCTCCCACTCTACAAGTCATGGCCTATTTATTACTGGTGGCATATATAATTGGTCTCTAGTGCCATTATGTGATCACACTATTCGGCGCCTTAGTGCAGGCTGACAATTTTTCCTTAAAGGGTTAGTTCACATTTTCAGAAAAAATAAAAAGGTGAACTAACACTGTACATTCTTCTCCCTCCTCGGCCCCACGCTGTAATTACCTCCTAAGGTGATGGGCTGTCAGTGTCCATGTAGACGGTGTAGCGGTCCGAGGCATTTACAGTAGGTGCCGCCGACATTGTATATTCATTGCGATCCTATCACGGAGATTCTCGGCGACAGGGGTGCCGACATTTCGGCGACAGGGTGGCGACACATCTCGCGCTCGCTGCAATAGCGAGGAGACGCGGCACTGTATTGAACGGGGATCCGACGCGGATTCCCGCCAATACCAGGCACTGTGTTTGGTATGAATCCTGAGCGGGAACTCCACGCCAATTTTTAAATAAAAAAACGGCATGGGTTCCCCCTCCAGGAGCATACCAGACACTTTTGACACTATTTTGGGACCATTGACATTTATACAGCGATCAGAGCTAAAAATAGCCATTGATTACGCTATAAATGTCACTGGCAGGGAAGAGGTTAACACTAGGGGGTGATCAAGGGGTTAACTGTGTTCCCTAATGTGTGTTCTAACTGTGGGGGGGGGATTGGGACTGACTAGGGGAGGAGAGAGATCGGTGTTCATACTTAGTATGAACACACGATCTGTCTCCTTTCCCCTGAGAGAACCGGGATTTGTGTGTTTCCACACACAGATCCTGGTTCTCGCTCTGTCACGAGCGATTGCGGGTGCCCGACGGTCATCACGTCCGCCGGGCACGCGCATCGGTACCGGAGACACGCGGCGTGCGCGCCTGCCGTGATGTCTTAAAGAAGCGACGTACAGCTACAGCGATTTGCGCAGCCGTGCCAACCTGCCGCAGTATAACTGCGATGGCTGGTCGGCTAGCGGTTAATATTGTCTCTTCCATGAGAAGAGTTTCCATCTGTCAAGTTTTAGTGTTCCTCTTACCAGTCACTATATTATTATTATTATTATAATATATTATTATTATAATAAAGGATGTATATGGCGCAGACAGTTTACGCAGCGCTTTACAACATGAGGGTAGACAGTGCAATTACAATACAATGTAATGCAGTATGAATCTATCAAAATCTATCAGACATCTATGTCATGTCTGATAGATTTTGTGGTCCGTCACTTATAAATTCACATAGGAAATTAATTATTAAAATAGCGTTTAACCATTATTTTTCTATTATGCACAAGAAATATTGACAGGAAAATCTGGATTTGATAGATTGCACAACAAATTGATTTTGGGCACTCTAACATAAGCCTTTTTTTAATGTGATAGCAGTGGTCACCAGTAGGCATTTTCAAATGCAGGGAATTACTGATTCCTCACTTTTACATTCTCAAGAATATTGCATGTATATTAGTCTGACCTGCGGAGACATATGCAATATAGGAACCCAGGCAACCATGATTCCTGAATCGTATAAATCTGTGCAGATTGGAGTGCATATGGTAAAGTAAATCAGTAAATTTGAAAATGTTCAGATCCACCTGTTTTTTTTATTACGTGTCCTCAATTCTCCTTAAAATAATACCAGAACAGCATCTTGCTATACACTGAAAAGGCAGGAAACGTAAAAAACTTGGTATTAGTATATAGGATCTATGTAGCTTGACAGAACAGTCTTACATATTTTCACACTGTCTAAATTATCAGTCTATTATACATAATGGAACATGAATAGTATAGAAAAAGATGTAGCTTTATATACAGTAATCAGTATGATGAATATGCTTAGTGATAGACTTAATGGATTCTGCTGCATGCCTCTCATAGGGTCAGAGTCTCTGCCACTGCTTCATATTTCTGAATAGAATAGATGACA
Organism: Rana muscosa; assembly: GCA_029206835.1. Taxonomy (NCBI): domain Eukaryota; kingdom Metazoa; phylum Chordata; class Amphibia; order Anura; family Ranidae; genus Rana; species Rana muscosa. The sequence continues at coordinate 714,691,040 of CM055118.1, forward strand.
GATTTAATCAGAAATGTTTTCAGTTTTACCATTGTATTCAGCTCCCATAGCTTCTCTCTGGCCACCATATGTAGAGTGGTGGTGGATATATAGCTTATTATGTGTACCCTTTATGTAGATATAAACCATAACTGAATGATATACTAAAGCGTAGTGATGAGCCGAACACCCCCGGGTTCGGTTCGCACCAGAACCCGCGAACGGACCGAAAGTTCGTACGAACATTAGAACCCTATTAAATACAATGGATGCGAACGTTCGAATTCTAAAGTGCTAATTATAACAACTATTATGCATGTTATTGTCCTAAAAAGGGTTTGGGAACCCGGGTTCTGCACCAGGGGACATGTATCAATGCAAAAATAAGTTTTAAAAACGGTCGTTTTTCGGGAGCAGTCATTTTAATGATGCATAAAGTGAAAAAAAAAGTCAAATATTCCTTTAAATATCGTACCTGGGGGGTGTCTAAAGTATGCCTGTGAAGTGCCACGTGTTTCCCGTGTTTAGAACTGTCCCTGCACAAAATGACACTTCTAAAGGAAAAAAAAGCCATTTAAAACTGCTTGCGGCTTTAATGTAATGTCTGGTCCCGGTAATATGGATGAAATTCTTTAAGAAAAATGGCATAGCTACCCCATGACCCCCCCCCCTACCCCAGCCCATTACCAGCCCCTTTGGGTCTTGTATGGATATTAAGGGGAACCCCGCACATAAAATAAAAAAGGCCCTCTATACTCTGAACAGCCGTATACAGGCGGTGCATACAAGACAGGGACTGTAGGTTTGTTCTTATGTAGAATCTGTTTGTAATTTTGAACAGGTACATTGTTGAAGTGTAGCTCCAGCCCAAAAATCTATTTTTAAACTTTTTGGAAAACATAGGTAAGGGTTATCACCCCTGTAACATTTGTTTTGCTGTCTGTGCCCCTGTTCAGAACATTTCACCTCACTTTCCGTCCCAATGACAACTGTTTTTGAAATGTGGTGTTTTTCTTGAAACAAGGATTGCTGATAAAGCATCAGTACAGAGGAGACACCTTTCTCCCATATTTATTCTTACAGGAGAGAATTTTCCTTCCTAGTGGTAGATTTCCTCTCACTTCCTGTTGTCTTCTTGCGTTTGCAAGTAGGAGTCGTTTGTAAGTTGGATGTTTGAAAGTAGGGACCTGCCGTATATACTCTGCAGAAATAGGCCCCTTAGTTGTTGGTGTTGGCACAACACTGTAAGCACTCACAGTTACTCTTGGTTGGTGCTGGAACGCCCTGCTGTCAACTATTATATCAGGAATTTTAATTACATATAATTGTTGAACAGTGGTAGTAAAAATTGGGCCTTTGATGGTGGTGCTGGTGCCACAACACTGTAAGCCCTGACAGTTACTCTTGGTGGGTGCAGCAATGGGCCCTGCTGTGAATTATTAGATCAAGAATTGTAATTGCATGCCCCTGTTGAACAGGGGCTGAAAAATTGGGCCTTTCGTGGTGGTGGTGGTGGTGGTGGTGTTGCCACAACACTGTAAGCCCTCAGAGTTACTCTTGGTGGGTGCAGGAATGGGCCCTGCTGTGAATTATTAGATCAAGAATTGTAATTACATGCCCCTTTTGAACGGGGGCTGAAAAATTGGGCCTTTCGTGGTGGTGGTGGTGGTGGCGTTGCCACAACACTGTAAGCCCTCAGAGTTACTCTTGGTGGGTGCAGCAATGGGCCCTGCTGTGAATTATTAGATCAAGAATTGTAATTACATGCCCCTTTTGAACAGGGGCTGAAAAATTGGGCCTTTCGTGGTGGTGGTGGTGGTGGCGTTGCCACAACACTGTAAGCCCTCAGAGTTACTCTTGGTGGGTGCAGCAATGGGCCCTGCTGTGAATTATTAGATCAAGAATTGTAATTACATGCCCCTTTTGAACAGGGGCTGAAAAATTGGGCCTTTCGTGGTGGTGGTGGTGGTGGCGTTGCCACAACACTGTAAGCCCTCAGAGTTACTCTTGGTGGGTGCAGCAATGGGCCCTGCTGTGAATTATTAGATCAAGAATTGTAATTACATGCCCCTTTTGAACAGGGGCTGAAAAATTGGGCCTTTCGTGGTGGTGGTGGCGTTGCCACAACACTGTAAGCCCTCAGAGTTACTCTTGGTGGGTGCAGGAATGGGCCCTGCTGTGAATTATTAGATCAAGAATTGTAATTACATGCCCCTTTTGAACAGGGGCTGAAAAATTGGGCCTTTCGTGGTGGTGGTGGTGGTGGCGTTGCCACAACACTGTAAGCCCTCAGAGTTACTCTTGGTGGGTGCAGCAATGGGCCCTGCTGTGAATTATTAGATCAAGAATTGTAATTGCATGCCCCTGTTGAACAGGGGCTGAAAAATTGGGCCTTAGGCACTGGTGGCACAACACTACAACCCCTCACAGATACTGTACTTGGAGCACAGCAATGAGCCCTGTTGCAAAGTATTGCTTCAAAAATTGTAATGACACGCCCCTGTTAAACAGGGGCTGAAAAATTGGGCCTTAGGCACTGGTGGCACAACACTACAACCCCTCACAGATACTGTACTTGGAGCACAGCAATGAGCCCTGTTGCAAAGTATTGCTTCAAAAATTGTAATGACACGCCCCTGTTAAACAGGGGCTGAAAAATTGGGCCTTAGGCACTGGTGGCACAACACTACAACCCCTCACAGATACTGTACTTGGAGCACAGCAATGAGCCCTGTTGCAAAGTATTGCTTCAAAAATTGTAATGACACACCCCTGTTAAACAGGGGCTGAAAAATTGGGCCTTAGGCACTGGTGCCACAACACTCCAACCCCTCACAGATACTGTACTTGGAGCACAGCAATGAGCCCTATGGCAAATTATTGCTAAAAAAATTGTAATTACACGCCCCTGTAAAACAGGGGCTGAAAAATTGGGCCTTAGCCACTGGTGGCGGCACCCATAAACAAAAATGATCTTCCAAGCTATCATCATCAATCGTATCATTGAGGACTCGGAGGAGGAGGATAGCCAGTCAACATAACAGCACAGGCACTCAGCATCAGCATCAGTCTTGAAGGGATGTGACATGTTAAAATCAATTAGTCTGTTATATCAGCATCAGGTGTGTGGTAGCTGGTGGTGATCCAAGACTGGTTCATCTTGATGAAAGTCAGTCGATCAACCAAGTCGGTGGACAGGCGCACCCTGTGATCCGTGACAAATCCTCCAGCAGCACTGAATGTGCGTTCCGAAAGAACGCTGGATGCAGGACAGGCCAGTAGCTCAATTGCATACTGTGCAAGCTCTGGCCAGTGATCCATCCTCAAGACCCAGTAAGCCAGAGGATTTTCGGTGGGGAAGGTGTCCAAGTCTGACCTTGCCCCTAGATATTCCTGCACCATGTTTATCAGACGCTGGCGATGGTTGCTGGAACCGATCATACTTTGTGGCTGCGGACTAAAGAATTGTCTGAACGCATCGGTCAGACGGCCACCTTCCCCACCGCTCCTTCTTTGACTGGCCGAAGCCTCAGCAACTCGTTGTCCAGGACCAGGAGTTTGTAACCTCCCAGTCTCTGGGAACGCGTTGCACAGACCTTTCTGCAAGGCCTCCCGGAGTTGTCTCATCCTCTGCTCCCTCTGCGACGGTAACATAAGGTCCGCAACCTTACCCTTGTACCGTGGATCAAGGAGAGTGGCCAGCCAGTAATGGTCCCTCTCCTTGATCCGAAGAATACGAGGATCCTTCCGCAGACTTTGCAGGATCAGGGAGGCCATGCAGCGTAGGTTTGCTGAGGCATTCGCTCCGGAGTCCTCTGGGTCACTAAGGACGACATGATCCGCAGCCACCTCCTCCCAGCCACGTACAAGTCCACTGGTTTCTTGGGACTGTAAATCATCCCTAAAAGACTGCTGCTGATGATGCTGAGTGCCAGCCTCCACCTCCATGCTGACACAATCCTCCTCCTCCTCCTCCTCCTCCTCTTCCTGTGCGATGGGTGGGACAGAAGGAACACTGTCTGGGTAAAGGGGGCCTTGAGAGGCAAGGAAGTCCTCCTCTTCCTGCCTCTGTTCTGCCTCAAGTGCCCTGTCCATTATTCCACGCAGCGTGTGCTCCAACAGGTGGACAAGAGGTACAGTGTCACTGATGCATGCACTGTCACTGCTCACCATCCTCGTGGCCTCCTCAAATGGTGCCAGGACAGTGCATGCATCCCTGATCATGCCCCACTGGCGTGGAGAAAAAAAACCAAGCTCCCCTGACCCTGTCCTGGTGCCGTAGTCGCACAGGTACTCATTGATGGCCCTCTGCTGCGTGTGCAGCCGCTGCAGCATGGCCAACGTTGAGTTCCACCTGGTGGGCATGTCACATATAAGGCGGTTCTTGGGCAGGTTCAACTCCTTTTGCAGCTCAGCCAGGCGAGCACTGGCATTATAAGATCTGCGGAAATGCACACAGACTTTCCTGGCCTGCCTCAGGACATCCTGTAAGCTCGGGTATCTGCCCAAGAACCGCTGCACCACCAGGTTAAGGACGTGAGCCACACAGGGCACATGGGTCAGTTGTCCCTGTCGGAGGGCAGAGAGGAGGTTGGTGCCATTGTCGCAAACCACCATTCCTGGCTTAAGCTGGCGTGGCGTCAACCACCTCTCGGCCTGGCCCTGCAGAGCAGACAGGACCTCTGCCCCAGTGTGGCTTCTGTCCCCCAAACACACCAGCGCAAGCACGGCATGGCATCTTTTTGCCTGCGTACTTGCGTAGCCCCGTGAACGGCTACGGAGCACCGCTGGTTCATAGGACAAACCACAGGAAGAGGCCATGGAGGAAGAAGAAGAGGAGGGGGTGGAGGAGAGAGGTGTGTCACAACCAGTAGTAGCATTTTGGAGGCGTGGCGGTGGAACAACCTCCAACACTACTGCACCTTGTCCTGCATCCTTCCCAGCTGCCAAAAGAGTGACCCAATGGGCCGTGAAAGAAAGGTAACGTCCCTGTCCATGCCTGCTGGACCATGAGTCAGCGGTAATATGCACCTTACCGCTGACCGCCCTGTCCAGCGAGGCCAAGACATTGCCTTCCACATGCCGGTAGAGAGCCGGAATAGCCTTCCGTGAGAAAAAGTGGCGTTTGGGAACCTGCCACTGAGGAACCGCACATTGCACAAACTCACGGAAGGGGGCCGAGTCTACCAACTGAAAAGGCAGCAGTTGAAGCGCTAGCAATTTAGCCAAGCTAGCATTCAACCGCTGGGCATGTGGATGGCTGGGAGTGAACTTCTTTCGACGGTCCAGCAGCTGGGGCAGGGAAATTTGCCTGCTAGAATCGGACGTCGGTGTACTGCTAGCAGAGTGGCCGCAAGTACTTGGCTGTGACACACCTAATTCTACACCTTCATTCCTCTCAGTGCATGTTTCAGAGAGGACTGAAGTTATAGTGGGGTTGGAGATCCCAGCTGATGCGGTGCAAGGAGAGGTCCGCTTTGTTCTTTGGTGTGGGTCTTTGAGGTAGGCTTGCCAACGAGCTGCATGGCAGGTCAACATATGTCTGGTCAGGCATGTGGTACCCAAGTGGCTGATGTTTTGGCCAGGCGATATACGCTTGAGACATATGTTGCAAACAGCAGCTGTGCGATCTGATGCACTAGCCTCAAAAAAGGCCCACACCAAGGAACTTTTTGAATGACGGGCAGAGGCAGCGCCCTGCACAGGCGGAGCTCTGCGGTGTGATTCCGTCGGTGTACTGCCCTTACGCTGGCCACCAAAGGGAATCCTGCCTCATTGGAGATGTGCCTCCTCCTCATCCTCCTCCTCCTCCTCTCTCCTATTAGGCACCCACGTGGAGTCAGTGACCTCATCATCCCCTCCCTCCTCATCACTGGAGTCAATCTGGCAGTATGCTGCAGCTGCTGGAACATGACTGCCAGATTGGTGTCCTTCTTGAGCATCCCCTCTGTCTGCTCTCACGCTACTGCCTTCCTGTAGCTGGGTTTCATCATCAGACCCTTCAAAACGCTGGGCATCCTCCTGGAGCATGTACCCAACACTGTGCTCAAACAGTTCGGGGGACTCCTCAGGAGGAGGACATGGTGGGTCTAGGGAAGGAGTGACTGATGATGAGTCTGACATTGATACCAGGGAAGAGGACGCTTTGGCAGCTGCTTTGCCAGTACCCTGAGCCTGGGTGAGAGAGGATGAGGAGGAGGAGGAGGGCTTGGTCATCCACTCTACCAAGTCTTCGGCATGATGTGGCTCAACATGTCCAGCTGCCGAAAAGAAGGACAAGCGTGTCCCATGGCCATGTGCTGATGACAATGCACCGCGTCCACGACCAGCACTGTTGCCCCCAGACACAGAGCATGCTTGCCCTCTTTTATTGCCTCCTGACTGTCTGCCTCTCCTTGTTTGCCTTCCAGACATTCTAATAGATGGCCTGCAGGGAGATGGGAAAAAAGCAATAAGGGCTACCTTCAGGTGTCCTTCTCTGTCCCTTTACTTAAGGATTTCTAAATATGGTTGAGGATGATTGCTTTTGCACAGAATAGCACAACGACAATTTCCCTGACTGTCCAAAAAACAAGGATTTCAAAGATGGTTGATGAGGAATGCTTTAGCACACTATAGCACAAGGAGAATTTCCCTCACTGTCCTTCCCTGTCCCTAGAAACAAGGATTCGCACAGTTAAAGAAACTGACACTCTCCCTACCTAGAGTTTTCTGTCCCTAGAAAAAATGTTTTTTTAAAGCACACTATAGCACAAGGAGAATTCACTCACTGTCCTTCCCTGTCCCTAGAAACAAGGATTCGCACAGTAAAAGACACTGACACTCTCCCTACCTAGAGTTTTCTGTCCCTAGAAAAAATGTTTTTTTAAAGCACACTATAGCACAAGGAGAATTCACTCACTGTCCTTCCCTGTCCCTAGAAACAAGGATTTGCACAGTGAAAGAAACTGACACTCTCCCTACCTAGAGTTTTCTGTCCCTAGAAAAAATGTTTTTTTAAAGCACACTATAGCACAAGGAGAATTCCCCTCACTTTCCTTCTTTGTCCCTAGAAACAAGGATTCGCACAGTAAAAGACACTGACACTCTCCCTACCTAGAGTTTTCTGTCCCTAGAAAAAATGTTTTTTTAAAGCACACTATAGCACAAGGAGAATTCCCCTCACTTTCCTTCTTTGTCCCTAGAAACAAGGATTCGCACAGTAAAAGACACTGACACTCTCCCTACCTAGAGTTTTCTGTCCCTAGAAAAAATGTTTTTTTAAAGCACACTATAGCACAAGGAGAATTCCCCTCACTTTCCTTCCCTGTCCCTAGAAACAAGGATTCGCACAGTAAAACACACTGACACTCTCCCTACCTAGAGTTTTCTGTCCCTAGAAAAAATGTTTTTTTAAAGCACACTATAGCACAAGGAGAATTCCCCTCACTTTCCTTCTTTGTCCCTAGAAACAAGGATTCGCACAGTAAAAGACACTGACACTCTCCCTACCTAGAGTTTTCTGTCCCTAGAAAAAATGTTTTTTTAAAGCACACTATAGCACAAGGAGAATTCCCCTCACTTTCCTTCTTTGTCCCTAGAAACAAGGATTATCACAGTGAAAGAAACTGACACTCTCCCTACCTAGAGTTTTCTGTCCCTAGAAAAAATGTTTTTTTAAAGCACACTATAGCACAAGGAGAATTCCCCTCACTTTCCTTCTTTGTTCCTAGAAACAAGGATTCGCACAGTAAAAGACACTGACACTCTCCCTACCTAGAGTTTTCTGTCCCTAGAAAAAATGTTTTTTTAAAGCACACTATAGCACAAGGAGAATTCACCTCACTTTCCTTCTTTGTCCCTAGAAACAAGGATTCGCACAGTAAAAGACACTGACACTCTCCCTACCTAGAGTTTTCTGTCCCTAGAAAAAATGTTTTTTTAAAGCACACTATAGCACAAGGAGAATTCACTCACTGTCCTTCCCTGTCCCTAGAAACAAGGATTCGCACAGTGAAAGAAACTGACACTCTCCCTACCTAGAGTTTTCTGTCCCTAGAAAAAATGTTTTTTTAAAGCACACTATAGCACAAGGAGAATTCCCCTCACTTTCCTTCTTTGTCCCTAGAAACAAGGATTCGCACAGTGAAAGAAACTGACACTCTCCCTACCTAGAGTTTTCTGTCCCTAGAAAAAATGTTTTTTTAAAGCACACTATAGCACAAGGAGAATTCACTCACTGTCCTTCCCTGTCCCTAGAAACAAGGATTCGCACAGTGAAAGAAACTGACACTCTCCCTACCTAGAGTTTTCTGTCCCTAGAAAAAATGTTTTTTTAAAGCACACTATAGCACAAGGAGAATTCCCCTCACTTTCCTTCTTTGTCCCTAGAAACAAGGATTATCACAGTGAAAGAAACTGACACTCTCCCTACCTAGAGTTTTCTGTCCCTAGAAAAAATGTTTTTTTAAAGCACACTATAGCACAAGGAGAATTCACTCACTGTCCTTCCCTGTCCCTAGAAACAAGGATTCGCACAGTAAAAGACACTGACACTCTCCCTACCTAGAGTTTTCTGTCCCTAGAAAAAATGTTTTTTTAAATGTTTTTTAAAGCAAGGAGAATTCCCCTCACTTTCCTTCTTTGTCCCTAGAAACAAGGATTATCACAGTGAAAGAAACTGACACTCTCCCTACCTAGAGTTTTCTGTCCCTAGAAAAAATGTTTTTTTAAAGCACACTATAGCACAAGGAGAATTCCCCTCACTTTCCTTCTTTGTCCCTAGAAACAAGGATTCGCACAGTAAAAGACACTGACACTCTCCCTACCTAGAGTTTTCTGTCCCTAGAAAAAATGTTTTTTTAAAGCACACTATAGCACAAGGAGAATTCCCCTCACTTTCCTTCTTTGTCCCTAGAAACAAGGATTATCACAGTGAAAGAAACTGACACTCTCCCTACCTAGAGTTTTCTGTCCCTAGAAAAAATGTTTTTTTAAAGCACACTATAGCACAAGGAGAATTCCCCTCACTTTCCTTCCCTGTCCCTAGAAACAAGGATTCACACAGTAAAACACACTGACACTCTCCCTACCTATCCTTCTCTTTCCCTAAACTAAAGGAATCCAGGTTAAGCAAGAAAGAAATAAATGTCACTGTCCCTGCCTATGCTTCTCTTTCCCTGCTCCGGAACACACTACACTAGGCCGCCGTGCTGGCGGCCTTTTATAGTGTGGGGCGTGTACTAAACACCCTCAGCAATAATTGGCCACAGGCATCCTGCCTGTGGCCAATCATTGCTCTCCTCGCTGCCGGCGCTGTGATTGGCCAAGCATGCGGGGTCACAGTGCATGCTTGGCCAATCACAGCGCCTGGATGACACTGCGATGGCGTAGTGCATTGTGGGCCGTTCGCGTCACTCGAATTTGGCGCGAACGGCCCAAATCGTTCGATCTTCGTCGAACGATCGAACAGCGAATGTTCGAGTCCAACGTATGTTCGACTCGAACACGAAGCTCATCCCTACTAAAGCGCTATGTATCATACAACTGCCATGTTTATTATTCTAATACAATTTTACATTAATTTCGAAAAAATTTAATATTATTTTATTTTAGTGTAGCACGCAGACCCTTTTTTCCTGCCTACCTTCACTTGCAGGAGTAAAGGCACACCATGCCACATGCCCGTATCCTCCTGGTATAAGAGGTTGAACGGTGTTCTTGCAATTTTGGGTCGTGCAGCGAGTTAGCTCCCTCCGGCTTGGTTCTCGTCCCTAGAATTTAGGGAAAAGTCTATTCTTCCCCAAAAGAAGGCCAATGTCCAGACAGTATTTAAACTCCAACAAATTCGTTTATTTTCTTTGCTTGAAACAGATTTGGGAAAAAGGTTGAAAATCGCAATGGGATTTGGTAGGGAAATAGGTTCGGGCACGCGGCACCCAGTCATCCTATTCTCCACTCAAGCCTGAGTGGGTATTGCTCACCCGGATAGATCCCTCTCAGTTCCAGCAGCCGGAGTGAAGCACGAACATGACACTTTAGTTTTAGTCCCCTTCACGGTCAAGTTCAGGAGATCCTCTGCCACAGAATCCTTTAGTTCCTGAATTTAGAACTTCCTAATGCCTGTAGATTATTAGAGACCATAGGTGCCAATGGGGCACGCTACAGGAGCTATCTTGCAACTCACGAATCCTTCCCTCTGATAGGCAACCAGGCCTCCCCGAGACCGTGACTTCCTTCACCGATCCATCAAACAGGTCCTCCCCCGGATTCCTCTGTTTCAGAGCGGGCCACCCTCCCTCGGGTTCCCTGGGACTCCAGTGGTTGGTTTTGTTGAAGGTACTGGGCCTACCTGGAACTCTGTAGCCTCGGGCTAAAGGTGCCCGAGACTCCTCCACCAGTTCACGCACCCCCCGGCCAGCAGGGCCAAAGGGCATGACTTCGCCACCAGGGGTCCTTCTTTGGAATCCCCCCGTCACACAACCCCAGATCATGGCGTCTGCCCTTTATGTACCCTCTCCCGGCATGCACAGCAGCCAGAACCTGCCCACCGCACGGCAGCAGAGAGTGGACACCCAATCACACCGCAACGCCACCTGTGGTTCTCCTCAAGACCTGGGCAACAGCGCCACCCACAGGTCAAGGGGAACTATACTCTAGGTAACATTACAGCAGAGCAGAGTCCAACCAAACAGAATTGGAAAACCTGAGCTAAACTATTGCTCAGGCTACCCTTAAATTTAAAATATAGCGACCCCAATTTTGGGGGTCCGCTACATTAATAAAATACTTTCTTTCATCTATTGTTTCATCTCAGTGCTAGTGATTGCCTGCAGCCTCTTTGTAGCCACTTCCTGCCTACATAATTCTCTGTTTACAACTAGGCAGGTGTTATATTGTGCCTGCGTTTTTGCACCTCTAGGTTCCTCATGTTTAGGGTAGTGCATTCATTTCAATGGGCTACCCTATGTGTGACAATTGCACAAAGGAAATGTGGGCAGCTTTTCTTTAAATCTCATCACACTACAAAGCATGTCAATAGGTTTTCATGTATCGTGTTGCATATCAGTGCACGTGCATTGGGTGCTGCATTTGGGGGTGCCATTAGGAATGAATGATATTGCAGCACAACTGCCAGAACTCCTCAGCATCAATCATCAATATTAAACACACTGAATGGGGCCTTAAGACTTAATTGTTCCACAAAGCATTGTAACTTATTGCAATGCATTGTAATGCAATGTGATAAAAAAAAAAAATAAAAAAAAAAAGGTATCTTAGGTTCTTTTGTACATTTTTTGCGACAAGGGCAGCCCATTTAAATAAATTATAAAAAAAAACCACAGGCACACTGGGGGAGATTTACTAAAACAGGAGCACTCAGAATCTGTTGCAGCTGTGCATGATAGTCAATCCGCTTCTAACTTCAACTTGTTCAATTAAAACGATATTAAAGTCTTTAAAAAAAAAACAAAAAAAACAAACAAACGTGTTATACTTACCTGCTCTGTGCAGTAGTTTTGCACAGAGCAGCCCAGATCCTTCTCGGGTCCCACGCCGGCGCTCCTGGCTCCCCTCTCCTGCAAGCAGCTTGCTCTGGGGGCACCCAAGCAGGCGCGCTCCCAACCCGTGGCTCTGTGTGTCCATTCACACATGGAGCCACGGCTCGGCCTGCCCCTCTGTCTCCTGATTGGCTCACTGGCTGTAATTGACAGCAGTGAGAGCCAATGGCTCCCGCTGCTGCCAAAATCCAGTCAAGAGGGCAAGTCCATGGAGAGGCAAGGCTCTTGTGGACATCACTGGATCTAGAGGGGACTCAGGTAAATATTAGGGGGGCTTGGAGGGGCTGCTGCACACAGAGGGTTTTTTACCCTCATGCATAGAATGCTTTAAGGTAAAAAACATTGTGCCTTTTCAACTACTTTAAGCTTTGACAATAAAACCTGGAAGCTCATTGGTTTCTATGCAGCAGATTTTGCACTCTCAAATTTTAGTAAATCAACCCTACGGTCACACCTGCAAAGGTATGAACAGAGCAATATGCACTCCAGCAATGTTGCCACATGGCCAGTATTTTAGCTGTTGACTACACTGGCCTCTCATTCTTTTCAAGATAAAAGTTAGCTGTTTGTTGTGGTGGTAAGCACCTAAACTTAGAAATGCATACAATAAAATGTTTATTCAACAACAAGCACTTAAGAAAACACGATCAAATAAAATACGGTGGCCTTTTTAAGTTTATGACTTTATAATGTTATAATTACCGTATTTATCGGCGTATAACACGCACAGGCCTATAACACGCACCCTAACTTTAAGAGGGAAGTTTCAGGGAAAAAACTTTCCACAGCCCCCTGCATATAACACGCAGGCACAGTTTACCCTCTATTTTCAGGGTAAAAAAGTGAGTGTTATACGCCAATAAATACAGTATATAACATTAATTTGGGATTGTACATTTTAATTACACTTTAGAAATCATATACGTAACAGAAACTTAGAAGCACATATATACACTTGGAAATATACACACACAGCAGAAAATGCATTAATATTTCAGTGGCATTGTCTTTTGCATTAGTTATTCCACAGAGGTATATGATATGTTGAGTGTGTTGAGATGCTATCACTTTTTTATTGCAAAATAATTATGAGAATGGCCCACTCATCATGCTTCCTATGGATTTGTGCTTCTTTCAACAGCTGCCAGCCCTGACAACCTTCAATCATTCCTGAAACATTGTTCAGCCTAGAAGTGCATTTACAACATGTATGCTGACCTTTCTACCTAAATGGGTTTGTGTGTGTCATTTGTACATTTTTATGAGTTAATTAACCTTTAAAGTTACTAAGCATAACTTTCCAATATAAGGAATTTACCTTGAAAAATGTCTCAAAGACCTTCATATAAGACCTTATGCACAAAATAAAATAATTAGAGATGCGCACACTGAATCTTGCAAGTTATGCTGCGTACACACGGTCAGAATTTCCGACAAGAAAAGTCCGATGTGAGCTTTTGGTCGGAAATTCCGACCGTGTGTATGCTCCATCAGACTTTTGCTGTCGGAATTTCCGCCAACAAAAGATTGAGAGCAGGTTCTCTATTTTTCCGTCGGAAATTCCGTTCGTATGTATGCAATTCCGACGCGCAAATAAATACGCATGCTCAGAATCAAGTACGAGACGGAAGAGCTCGGTCTGGTAAAACTAGCGCTCGTAGTGGAGATAGCACATTCGTCACGCTGCAAATTTTTGGATCTTTTAATGCAGCACATTCTTTTGTTCTTTATAATGCTAGAATAATGAAGTTGTTTTGCTGCTGATATTCACACAGAGTTCAGACAAACGTATTTCTTATTTCTCGTGATCTCCTGAATAATGTTTTTATTTTTTATAGCCAAATCTCCATAATAATGTTTTTAATTTTTTTTTATAGTCATCTTTTTTCCTTTTTTATTTTAATCAAGATCTCCTTTTTTTTTTAATTCTAGTGATCTCCATAATAGGTTTTTTATTTTTGTGTGTCAAGTAATCACAACACCATTATTATCTTGTATTTTTAAACCTCAAGGAGGTTGGTTGGTGTCCCTTGTTAATTTGACATTGTATTTTTGAAATGTTCCTGCCTACTCACAAACAAACTGTCCTATTTAATAAAATCACATAGGCAAGTATTTGCAGAAAAAAAAATCCATTTATTCTGGGTCATAACAAAATAAAGAGGAAGGCAACGATGGAGAAACTGCTGAAATTTGCGAAGCCTTTGGACCCCAGGGCAGACATCAACTATTAGAAAATCAAAATTGGTAGCCTGAGAAGCCCATATAATAGGGAGCACAATCTGGTCCAGGACTTCGAGAGATCAGGAACAGCAGCAGATGACATATATGTCCCCAGGCTGTAGTACTACAACAGCCTGCGTCTTCTGTAAGACCAGACTGAACCCAGGCCATCACTTTCTTGTCTTCTTTACACGCTTCCTTGCAGGCTGTGGCTCTGGTGGTGGAGTTGTGGCAGGAGGTGGTGGAGGAGGAAGAGGAGGATGGTCGAGCTCACAAAAGCGTGTTTTTTTTGTCAGCTCGCCCCTCAACCCCTTATTTGGGGCCAGAAAAATTAGATCCTCATAGAAGAGGCATTGGCCCTCCTCCATGTCCTTCATTTTTGCTTCTACCAGGCAGGCACGTTGGGGGGGGTTCTTAGGGCCACATTAGCCTCCCTAATGAGGCTGAATGTGTCAGGCTACTGGGCCTGGCCACCTCCTGGCTGACACTTACCCCCGCCACCCCCTGTCTGCCACATTCAAGAGCTTCATCCAGGCCGAGGCTTTCCTGTGTATAAAAAAGGGAAATGATTTTAGTTTTTGGTTCATCAATCACACACAATTTTCAGCTCATGACTGTTGCAAATTGAATGTTAATAAATAGAAAAGACTATCATTCTGACCCCAGCATTTTTCATTCTTGTCCCAATCATTTTTGGCCTTCTACTGTCTATTGATATGTAAAACACTTTTTGTTAAATCATTCATTTGTTTTCAGTTTATTTTTATTTATCTTTTTTCCAATACAAAAACAAAAACTTTTACATTTATACAAGATTCACTTATAATTACATTATTCCCCTTAGTTATTCAACATGCCGAATCTTGATATATATCAGTTACTTATCGTTTAAAAACAATATACCTTCTATCAATCTACTGCATTATTCCTTTTTATCTTCCCTATCCATTCATCCTATCATTCATACACAAATTAACCAAACAACAACAAAAAAAAGGGAAAATTTCCCTTTAATCCCCCCCCCCGTTTCCCCCTTTTCCCTTCTCCCCTTCATATTTCTCCTTATTTTCCACTATATATATTCCTTCATTCCTTCCGAGAGCCGAAATTCCTCCCATTTTTGCCAAATTTCTGGCATTTGGCTATTTATATATCCTTCTTCTCTTATCTGTCTTTCCATATATTGTATTTCGTTCAATTCACATATCCATTCTATTATATTTGGGCTTCTTTGTACTCTCCAATTGCACGCTATTATTGTTCTCGCTGCCGTTATCATATGGTGTAGTATATCTTTTTTAATACTCTTTATTAAGTCTTGGATTAAGGATAACAAGGAAATCTCTATGTTTAAATTCGTCTTTACTCCCGATACTTTCCAATATATCTCATATACTTTTTCCCCAAAATTTATCACCAGCTGACAATTATACCAGATGTGGTCCATAGTCCCCCTTTCAGCCCTGCATCTCCAACATATATCTGTTTGTTCACTATTTATTTTATTTAGCACTACTGGGCTCCAATACCATCTCATTGCTATTTTATTGTTTCTTTCTTGGTACTTGGTTGATAAAGATGTTTTATGAATTATTGAATATATTTTCTCCCATTCTAACTCTGAGATTGACCTCCCTATTTCCTTTTCCCATTTTTTCATTCCTGTTAATTCTCTGAGGGGTCCTGACGGGAGTAATAAACCATATATCTTGGCTAGTTTTTTAGATGATTTTCGTTCGTCCATTAATATTTGTTCAAATTTAGTTTTGGGTCTGTTTATTAAGGGTAATTCTATATTTGTTGCAATATATGTTTTTAATTGGTGGTATTGCAGCCATTTATATTTGTGTTCGGGTCCCATGTCTTGCATTCTTGGTATTTTCCCTTCCACTAGGATCTGGGCCACCCTTGTGTTCTCCAATATATTCCATTTTAAGTATTCTGTGGTTGCTAAAGCTGGCGGAAATTCTGGATTGGAGAACAATGGGGTCATTGGACCCATCATAGTAGATAGGTTCCCCTTTTTTAATTCTGCATCCCATATTTTAAATGTGGCTCTTGCAAATATTGTAAATTTTTTATTTCCAGGTCTTAAATGGGGTTTTATCCAAGGGAGCGCTTTGAGTTGAATTCCTATAATGTCTTCTTCTAATTTACCCCATTGTTATCCTCCCCATTTTGATACCAGTCTACTATCCTAGTCAAGGAAGCTGCTTGTAAATATTTTGAGAAGTCCGGTAGTGCTAATCCTCCCTTTCTCTTTGTTCTAATTAAAGTCTCCCTTTTAATTCATGGAGTCTTATGGGCCCAGATAAAGCTACCTATTGCTCTTCTTAGTTCATTCATAATTTTCTTTGGAATAGCTAACGGAACAGTTTGAAATATATATAGCATTTTGGTTAGTATATCCATTTTTTTGATATTGATTCTTCCTATCCATGAGTGTGTTATTCTTTCATATTTTTGTAATAGTTTTATTACTTTTCGGATTGTCGCATTGTAATTCAATTCCTGTAGCTTATTCAGGTCTTTCGGGATGTAAATTCCCAGATGTTTGATTGCTATTTTCTGCCATTTAAATGGTAAGTCTTTTTGTAATAATGTCTGTGTTTTTTCTGTTAGTGATACATTTAGCATTTCAGATTTATCATAATTAACTTTAAAATTACTCAATTCCCCAAATCTTTTAATATCTTTTATTAAGTTAGATCTTGTTATTATGGGGTTGGTAACATACAGTCATGCTCGAAATTGTTGGCAACCCAGAATTTTTTCCAGAAAATCAAGTATTTCTCACAGAAAAGTATTGCAGTAACACATGTTTTACTATACACATGTTTATTCCCTTTGGGTGTATTGGAACAAATCAAAAAAAGGGAGGAAAAAAAGCAAATTGGACATAATGGGGCTGATTTACTAATAACAGTGCGCTGCGCTGGTTCTAACCTTAATTGGTGCGCCGGATAACTCCTTCACTGGGCGCAGGAAGCAGCGGCGCACTGTTATAGTAAATAGAAATGTCAGCGGCGCTCTATTGAAAATGAATGGTTCCCTATGGGAGCCCATTGATTTGAATAGAGGTCGCCCGGGAAGTCGGATCCGACTTGCGGGCGACTCGTGTGCCGGCTGACACAGGGACAGCGTGACTTTGCGAGGCGATCTGGACACGACCTGAGCGTGCAGCAGCTGCTCAAGTCGTGTCCTAGAGGCGACTAGCCGGCCGAGAATGTGTCCAGCGCGATGTCATCGCGCTGGTCCTCGGCAGCCTTGCTGTCCCATGTTTTGGTATGAATCATGAAGGGGAACTCCAGGCCAAATTTTAATGAAAAAACCGGCATGGGTTCCCCTTCAGGAGCATTCCAGGCCCTTAGGTCTGGTCTGGATTCTAAGGTGAACCCCCTAAGCCGAAAACCGGCGTGGGGGTCCCCCCAAAATCCAAACCAGACCCTTATGTCTGGTCTGGATTTTAAGGTGAACCCCTCAAGCCGAAAAACGGCGTGGGGGTCCCCCCAAAATCCAAACCAGACCCTTATCCGAGCACGCAACCTGGCAGGCCGCAGGGGAAAAGGGGCGGACGAGAGCGGCCCCCCTCCCTCCTGAACCGTACCAGGCCGCATGCCCTCAACATGGGGGGTTTGGTGCTTCGGGGCAGGGGGGCGACCTGCGGCCCTGCCACCCCAAAGCACCCTGCCCCCATGTTGATGGGGACAAGGGCCTCTTCCCGACAACCCTGGCCGTTGGTTGTCGGGGTATGCGGGCGGGGGGCTTTTTGGAATCAGGGCGCCCCCTTTAAAAAGGGGGCCCCCAGATGCCGGCCCCCCACCCTATGTGAATGAGTATGGGGTACATCGTACCCCTACCCATTCACCTGGTGGAAAAAAATTGCATTAAAAAAACCACACAGCTTTTTAAAGTATTTTATTGCACAGCTCCGGGGGTCTTCTTCCGACTTCAGGGGTCTCCGGTGTCGTCGCCGCCGCTCTCTGGTTTTCTTCTGCCGGGCCACCGCTAACTTCTTTAGCTCTTTTGCTAGCGGAGGCCCGGTCTTCTCCGTCGCCTTCTCCCCTCTTCTCCTCTCCGGTTCTTCCTTTCTTCTGCCAGGCCTCCGCTAACTTCTTTTAGCTCTTTTGCTAGTGGAGGCCCGGTCTTCTCCGTCGCCTTCTTCTTCTCCCGCTATCCGGTTCTTCTCCCGGTTCTTCTCCCGCTTCTTTCTTCTGCCGGGCCTCCGCTAACTTCTTTTAGCTCTTTTGCTAGCGAAGGCCCGGTCTTCTCCGTCGCCTTCTTCTTCTCCCGCTATCCGGTTCTTCTCCCGCTTCTTTCTTCTGCCGGCCCCTCCACTAACTTCTTTAGCTCTTTTGCTAGTGGAGGGGCCGGTCTTCTCCGTCGTCGCCGTCAGCGTCTTCTTCTCTCTTCTCCTCCTCGATGTTGACTCGTCGCTTCCTCTCGCAGTAATGCTAAATTTTCGGTCCGCAGAGATTAATATAGGCTTCTCATGATGTCACAGTCACATGTTCCGGGGCACATGGCCCCGGAGCATGTGAGTGTGACGTCATGGGAACATGTGACTGTGACGTCATGAGAAGCCTATATTAATCTCTGCGGACCGAAAATTTAGCATTACTGCGAGAGGAAGCGACGAGTCAACATCGAGGAGGAGAAGAGAGAAGAAGACGCCGACGGCGACGACGGAGAAGACCGGCCCCTCCACTAGCAAAAGAGCTAAAGAAGTTAGTGGAGGGGCCGGCAGAAGAAAGAAGCGGGAGAAGAACCGGGAGAAGAACCGGATAGCGGGAGAAGAAGAAGGCGACGGAGAAGACCGGGCCTCCGCTAGCAAAAGAGCTAAAAGAAGTTAGCGGAGGCCCAGCAGAAGAAAGGAAGAACCGGAGAGAAGAAGAGGGGAGAAGGCGACGGAGAAGACCGGGCCTCCGCTAGCAAAAGAGCTAAAGAAGTTAGCGGTGGCCCGGCAGAAGAAAAACAGAGACCGCGGCGACGACACCGGAGACCCCCGAAGTCGGAAGAAGACCCCCGAGCTGTGCAATAAAATACTTTAAAAAGCTGTGTGGTTTTTTTATTGCAATTTTTTTCCACCAGGTGAATGGTTAGGGGTACGATGTACCCCATACTCATTCACATAGGGTGGGGGGCCGGGATCCACGGGCCCCTTTATTAAAGGGGGCTCCCGGATTCCGATAAGCCCCCCGCCCGCAGACCCCGACAACCAACGGCCGCAGATCGCCCCCCTGCCCCAGAGCACCAAACCCCCCATGTTGAGGGCATGCGGCCTGATACGGTTCAGGAGGGAGGGGGGCCACTCTCTCATCCCCCCCTCTTCCCCTGCGGCCTGCCAGGTTGTGTGCTCGGATAAGGGTCTGGTTTGGATTTTGGGGGGGACCCCCACACCGTTTTTTCGGCGTAGGGGTTCCTCTTCAAATCCAGACCAGACCCAAGGGCCTGGTATGCTCCTGGAGGGGGAACCCATGCCGGTTTTTTATTTAAAATTTGGCCTGGAGTTCCCCCTCAAGATTCATACAAAAACACAGTGCCTGCTATTGGCGGGGATCCAAGTCGGATCCCCGTTCATTGAAAGTCGGACATATGTCGGCTTCATGTCGCAGGGCAAAGTCGGATCCAAAGTAGGACAGATGTCGTGTCGCACTAGTGTGAACCCAGCCTAAATACAACTACACTGCTGCTCTCAGCTGCTCATATCACTCTGGTCTCACTAAATAGCTAAAATCGTAAATAATACTGTTTTTGGAGCTTAGGGCGGCTCCTTATCATATACATGCAAATGTGGTAAAACACGGCATGCAAACGCCACAAAGTGCGCCTTTCTAAACGCGACTTTCAACCTTAGTTCAGAACACTTTGCACCAGCGTCCCGTCTACATGGGGCCTAAAACCGCCTATAACATTTACAGCTCCAAAACGCCATGGTGGCCATGAGGCCATAGGCTAACATGGAGAGATGTTTTTAAGCTGCAAAAAACGCTCAAACAAGCGGTTGGAAAAACGTCCGTGTGCATGTAGCCTTATATTAACCACTTGCGCACTGCCCAGACCAAGTTTCACATTTCAGCGCTGATGCACTTTTAATGACAATTGCGCGCTCATACAACACTGTAACCCAATGAAAATGTTTTATTTGTTGGCACACAAATAGAGCTTGCTTTTGGTGCTATTTGATCACCTTTGTGTTTTATTTTTTATTTTTTTCTATAAATACAAAAGACCGAGTTTAAAAAAAAAAAAATTGATATTTTACCCACTTCAGCACTGGGCCTATTCTGGCATTTCTCTCCTTCATGTAAAAATCATAAATTTATGGCTATAAAATTACTTCAAAACATCAAACATTATATATTTTTTGGGAGCAGACACCCTAGGGAATAAGATGGCGGTCATTGCAAATTTTTATCTCTCTCGGTATTTGCGCAATAAATTTTCAAACGCCTTTTGTTTGCTAAAAATATTACAAAACAGTAAAGTTACGGCCAATTTTTTGGTATAATGTGAAAGATGTTGTTATGCTGAGTAAATAGATACCTAACATGTCACGCTTTAAAATTGCGCACACACATGGCATGACACCAAACTTCAGTAATTAAAAATCTCCCTAGGCGATGCTTACATTTTTTTTTACACGTTACCATTTTGGCATTACAGAGGGGGTCTAGTGCTAGAATTGCTGCACTCGTTCTAACGCACGCAGCAATAACTCACATGTGTGGTTTGAACGGCGTTTACATATGTGGGCGGGACTTACGTGTGTGTTCGCTTCTGAGCGCGAGCTACCGGGGACATGGGCGTTTTTTCTTATTTTTTTGTTTTTGTTTTTTGACTTTTTTGTATTTCTTACTCTTTTTTAATTTTTTTCATTTTTTGGGATCTCTTTTATTCCTATTACAATGAATGTAAACATCCCTTGTAATAGGAATGTGTGTGACAGGTCCTCTTTATGGAGAGATGCAGGGTCAATAAGACCCCGCATCTCTCCTCCAGGCTGGAAAGCATGATATTGTTCCAAAAAAATCACCAATCTCATGCTGACAGCCAAGATCATGGTTTGGTTAACATACGGGAACACGGCATGATGTCATAACGTCGTGCCCGCGCCTCCGACGGTCATAGAGATGACTGATGACCATCTGGTCACTAGTCATCTCCAAATCGTTCTCCGAGCCTCAGATGGCACGGGAGAGCCCGGAGAAGCACCGGATGGCGGCAAGAGAGGGGGGGGACGTCCCCTCCCCCCGCCTATAAGAACGATCAAGCAGCGGAACTGCCACTATGATCGTTTTTATTGTGCACAGAATCGCCGGCTGAAAAGAATGATATCTGAATGATGCCTGCAACTGCAGGTATAATTCAGATGTCACCGCCCAAAGCCAAGGACGTCATTTGACGGTGGGCGGTAGGAAACTGGTTAATATTTTTAAAAAAGGTAATTTTTCTTCTTCATTGATGTACACTGATGAGACTGCACTGATGGGCACCGATAAGGTGGCAAGGGTGGGCACTGAGAGGTGGCATTGCTATTTAGCACTGGTGGGCAGTGAGAAGTGGCACTGCTAGGTGGCAATGATAGTTGGCAGTGATGGGCACTGATAGGCACTGGCAGCACTGCTAGGTGCCACTGATTGGCACCAGTGGTGGGCATTGATAGGTGGCACTGGCAGGGGCTACTAATTGTCACAGATGATGCAGAATTGCCTCTTCCTCTTCGGGCCCCATGTCCCTTGCACATAAGCCGGTGATTGCCTTTTTTTTATGCTCACGCTGTCAGCACAAGGAGAAAACAAAAACCATTACCCAGCTTTTGTTTACATCACGTGATCAGCTGTCATTTACTGACAGCTGATCACATGGTAAAGGGCAGGGATCGGCCCCTTACTCGGATCTGTCATCACCCGAGTCACAGTGACTCTGTGACCACAGCGCGCTCAAAGGGGAGGACGTTTATTGACGGACTCCCGGCAATTGAGGACCATGCTGTGGCCGTCGATCAGTTACAGCGCTGATCTCAAGTGATTAAAGAGGGTCAAAATGGGCCATTGACATGCATCACAATTCAACTTAGGAATGAGTCTTTGAAAAGTTAAACTAAATAATTTGGCCACTTTATCCTTCCAAATAATTCACTTCCTGTCACATAGCCACACAGGAAGTGAGGGAAAATCCCTAACAATGTCTTTCCTTGGGGACACACAGGTCAGTCTAAATACTTTCCCCATTATGCACATTGCACTCGAGCATATTGCGGGGTACACCACAAATTATTATTAGGTAGTTTGGACTGTGGGGTTTATTTACTAAAGGCAAATCTACTTTGCACTACAAGTGCACTTGCTGTATATCTGAGGGGGACATGCAAGCCAAAAAAAAAAACATCTTTGCTTTTACATGATTGTAACATCCAATCACCAGTACTTTCCCTCAGATTTTCAGCAGCTACACTTTTACTGCAGAGTGGATTTGTCTTTACTAAACCCCAAACTACCCAATGATTTGGGGTGTACACAACAAAGTGCTAGAGTGCAATTTGCTTAATGGGGACACTAGTTAGATTGATCTGTGTGTCCCCAAGAAAAGCCATTGGTAGGGTTTTACCTTCACTTCCTGTTTAGCTGTGTGACAGGAAGTGAAGCCAATGTTAAGAAAAGGAGACAAAGGCCAAACTACAAAAAAAAAGAAAAAAAAAAAAGAACCACACACGCAGGGGTTCTAACACTTACTTTGTTTCCCTCAAAATGCCCACATTTAGAATTGTATGGCCTTGAGCTATTTTTAAGTGCAGTGCTCTAAATCAGTTCTTCTCAAGTACCCCCAACAGGCCATGTTTGCAGGTTTTCCTTCATCTTGCACATGTGCTTTAAATCACAGTCAATGGTTTTGATTTTTGGACAGCAATTCTCGATAAGATAAATTCACAAAACATGTCCTGTTGGGGGTACTTTAGGACTGAGGCTGAGAACCACTGCAGTAAAAAAAGGAAAATTGAATACTTACCGCTCTGTATTTCATTTCCTGGTGACGCTCCATGGAAGCACACAATCCATGCATATAATACCATGAAGGCACCAGGGTAGACAAATCACACCTGTTTTGTTTTGACATGCCAATCAGCTGTCACATTTGTTGCAAAGAAAACACAAAACAAACATCAAAACTTTCCATCTAATTTTATTGTTCAACAAAACAAAAGGGAAGGCAAAATAAAAAACATGTTCAATTTGAAACAGTTACAGACTCAACATCTTGAGCAATTTTTGGCCAAATAAATGCAGCAGACAATTAAATCAAAGTGAACAAACAACACACATTAACAACATCAGAATTATTTCAGGGGAACATATCTCCCCCACACCAAAAATATACAATCCACATAAGTTAACCAATCACTTGTTTTGCAAAGACATAACAAATAAAATACATGTGTTACAAACTCGATAAGGACACCAGCATGTACATTTTGCCCCCCACACACACACACTTGCCTCTTCTTAAGGCAATCGACCGAATGCTCTGTGAGCTTTATATAACATATGTTTGTGTGCTAATGAGGCAATTGAAAACACATGCACAGTCCATGAAACACCCAGAATGCAAGTTCTCCCAATGTAGAGACTGAAATTCAAAGTGGGTACACCTGTTAAGATGTCCTTCAATTTCTAACCCATAAAAACACTCTCTGAGTGAGCATGCCCAGAAATATCCAGGCGCTGTTCACACACAAAAAGCACGCCAAAAAAAAATAACTGGCTGGGCATGTGCAGAACAACACCAATGCAGCTAGCAAAAAATAACCCCCCCCTCCCCCCGTCCAAAATTAAGCACATCATCCAGCATGCTACAAAATTAGAGATGGGACAATCACCCCTCCCCCCCACCAACAAATACTATTGCAGTCTATGGGAACTGACTTGTTAATTTTGCTAGTCCCCACTTGGCTGGCTTATCTTCTAGTTCAGTGTTTCTCTATATGTCCCTTAGGGTGGGACCTGGGCCCCCATTTTAAGGCCAATAACTAGAACAGTGTTTCTCAACTCCAGTCCTCAAGGCGCACCAACAGGTCATGTTTTTGGGATTTTCATTGATTTTCACAGGTGATTTGAGCAGTTTCACTGCCTTAGTAATTATCACAGCTGTTTTTTCTGCAGGAAATCCCAAAAACATGACCTGTTGGTGCGCCTTGAGGACTGGAGTTGAGAAACACTGTTCTAGTTATTGGCCTTAAAATGGGGGCCCAGGTCCCACTATAAGGGACATATATCAATGTCACCAATTTGGAAAACACCAAAAACAAAACAAGGAGAAGTGCCTTTAAATATGCCAAATTGCTTAAGGGCCATTTCACACCACATACAGTCCATTGCGTTTTTTATGCATCCAAAATGCATGGAAAGTTGGTTATATGGTTCTTTTTTTTTTTTTTTTGTAAAAGATTTTATTGAGAGATATAAACAGTACAGGGCAATAAAACTGTGTCTGTAGAAGCATTTTACAAAGTAAGTGGATGGATAACAATGTGTAATCTAAGGGACTCGAATATCTAGCTACGCAATACAGCAGTACAAAAACTATCGTCACTAGGGAAGCAACTGGATGGATCTTGGTTGCAACAATCATCCTAGGATTACAGGCTGAAAATAAAACGACATAACAATAACTGAAAGAGGGAGGTAAGTATCCAGGAGTATGGGGGGAGGGGGGGAGGGGGGGGTGGAGAACAAGTTTTTTTTGTCATATATAGCGGTAGGAGAGGAGAGGGGGGTACTGGTGATGGAGAAGCCTCAAAGACTTTTATCTTCTTGATGGTGAAGAGGGAGAGACTGCCTCTCCTGGGCGTGGGAGAGGGGAAGATCCATAATATGAGAACGAGAACTGGTCGAAGTTGGAGACATCCTCTGGAGAGAGAACTGAGAGCATAAAGGGTTGCCATCTAGAGAGGAAGTTTGATTTAGATCTGTCAAGTCTGAAGTCAATGTTGATGCGATCTTTGAATAATAGAAGTAGGAGTTCCCGTTTGACTTGAGCGACAGTAGGACAAAGCGATGAGGTCCAATTTTTCAGAATGACTCTCCGTGCGATCAGAAGACATAGCAAGGACCATTCCTTGTGGGAGGGGCGTTTGTGAGAGCAGTCGATGACAGGTGTGGGTGCCGTGGTCCTTTGGGACCAGGGGAGAAGCTGGGGGTCCCAGTGCCCAAAGATGAGAAGCAGTGGGTCCTTTGGGAGTTTCAACAGTGTTATCTCAAAAATTTAGGATAGTACTCGATCTCAGAAGGTGGATATGTAAGAGCAAGCCCAGAAACGATGAGTCAAGGACGGTCTTGGTTGATGGCAGAGGGGGCAGACGGCAGCACTCGGGTCCGTTTTGGTAGAAAGGAAGGAAGGGTATGTAAGCTCGATGTATGATCTTTAGCTGAGTTTCCCTCCATGTTTCATTGGGAGTCAATTGGTTCACTTTATTGAGACCCTGGAGGAGTTTGTCCACTAGATCCGCGTCCGGGAAGTCTTTACCCCAATTAGTAACAGAGGAGGATGTTAGAGGAGGAGTGGTCTTTTGTATTAGAGGTTTGTAAATGTTAGATATTTTAAAGGATGCTTCCTGGAGCAGCAGGTCTGTGAAGTTTGGTTCAAATCTCTTGGATTCCTCTTTGCATGCGTCTCTTAAGAAGCTGAGGCATTGTCTGAAATGGAAAGCATGTGATCGTGGAAGTGAAAACGTTTTGGCTATGGTAGAAAAGGGTAGAGGTCGCCCTGTCGCCGTGTCGCACAATGAGGCGAATTTTGTGAGACCTTTTCCTGCCCAAATGTTGAAAGATTTGTGATCCAGACCAGGAGGAAAACTGGGGTGTCCCTGAATTGGTAGGTGACTCGACATAAAAGGAGAGAGCTTGAGGCTCTTCCGGACTTCCCTCCACGCAATAGCAGTGTCTCTTAGCAGGAGGTTATGTTGGTACAAGGGTGGGACTGATTTCCACTTGCAGTGGAGAAGGGCCACCAGTGAGTATGGGTGGGCCATTGCAGATTCCATGGAGTAGTTAGAATAGCGAGAGGCTTGTGAGATCCAGTCAAGGCTGATTCTCAGAAGACATGCTAAGTTATAAGTTCGCACATTCGGAAGACTAATACCCCCTTCGCGCCTGGGAAGATAGAGTTTCTTTAAAGCTATGCGTGGTCTCTTGCCCTGCCAAAGGAATTTAGATAAGGCGGAGTTGAGAAATTTGACATCTTTATGTTGAAGTAGCAATGGGATCGTCTGCAGAGGATATAATAATCTAGCAAAACTGACCATCTTCAGCAGGTGACATCTTCCCAGGAGCGAGAGGGGGAGATCCATCCAGTTATTTAGTTCCTGAGAAATTCTAGTAAGCAAGGGAGTATAGTTGAGGTGATATAGAGAGGAGGGCAGTTTCCCTATTTTGATTCCTAGATAGGTGATGTGAGTTTTGGCGACTGAGAATATGGAATTCTTGACCCAGGGGGGATTAGGTACATTTCCCAAGGGGAGAATTTCGCTCTTGCCGTAATTTATGCGGAGGCCTGAGTAGGATCTAAATTCGTCAAAAACCTTTTTAATGGTGGACATGTCAGAAGGGGGGTTGGCCGAAAATATAAGGACATCATCGGCAAAGAGGGATGTGCGGAGATCGTGTTGGCCAATTTTGATGCCATGTAGGGGGGCTGCATGGGTTAGGTATCTGGAGAGGGGTTCTAGTGCGATATTGAAAAGGAGAGGGGATAAGGGGCAGCCTTGTCGAGTGCTCTTGTGGAGGTGGAATTCATCTGAAAGTAGGCCTGCCGCTACTAATCTGGCTGCCGGGGCTTTGTACATGTTGGAAACAAGGTGGGCAAAGGGGCCAGAGAAGCCCATTCTTGCCATAGTTAGGGATAGCCATTCGAAGCTGACGTTGTCGAAGGCTTTCTCTGCGTCTAATGTGATAATGGCGTAGTCTCCACTTGGGTTGAGCTTGGCTTGTTCCAGGGCCATCATGACTTTGCGAATGTTCATGGTGGCAGTTCTGCCTTTCACAAAGCCTGATTGGGCGGGATGGATCAAAGATGGGATAATAATCCCAAGTCTAGTGGCAATGATTTTGGATAGGATTTTGACATCTAAGTTTAGAAGGGAGATGGGTCTGTAGGAGCCTGGTTCTTGGGGGTCTTTTCCTTTCTTGGAGAGCAATTTAATGATGGCCTGATTTCCTGTTTGTAAGTATGGGCCGCCGGACCATATACTGTTGTAAACCTTGTGGAGAGTGGGTTTTGTGATATGTTGTAGGGTTTTGTAGAATTCGCTGTTAAAGCCGTCGGGGCCAGGGGCCTTAGAGGGGGTTAAGTTGCGGATAGCGTTAGAGATTTCGGACAGCGAGATAGGGGCATTAAGGGTCTCTAAGTGAGTGGGAGATATTTTAGGAATGTCTATTTTTTCCAGGAATGTCTGTGCTGACTGTTTGTCTATCGTGTCTGGGGCATATAATGCTGAGTAGTATTGAAGCATCGCTCTGTTTATCGATTGGGGAGTGGTATGTACCTTGCCATCAGGGTCCCGCAGCGATGTAATATGGGTCGGGTGGAAGGGTCCCTTGCAGAGCCTAGCCAATAGTTTGCCAGCCTTATTTCCAAACTTGTGAAGAGTGGCATCCAAGTGGGCCCTTTTGGTCAGTTCGAGGGTGTCAGCCCATGTGTCAAAAGCCTTTTTGGCTATCTGCCATTCGCTCCTACTGTCAGGGGTGTCTAAAGTATATAGGGATCTCTGTGCCAGATGAAGTCGAGTGCTGGCTGATTTAAATTCTGCCATAGCGTTTCTTTTAAAGGAGGTAGCATAAGAAATGATGCGTCCCCTGAGGTAAGCCTTGCCGGCATCCCAGAAGAGGTTTGGGTTGTCTGAGTGGGAAGCATTGGCCGTTGAGTATTCGGCCCAGGCTTCGTCCATAAATCGTTGAAAGTCAGAGTTATTATGGAGGTATGAAGGGAAGCGCCATATCTTGGGATGTGGGGGTAGGTCAAGATTGTCGAAATGTACTGAGATAGGGGCGTGATCTGAGATGACAATGTCATGTATGTCAGCACCAGATAGCATAGGGACTAGGTTGTCGGAGCCAAAAAAATAGTCAATTCTGGTAAATATGTTATGGGGGTTGGAGTAGAAGGTGAAGTCCCTGTCGGCTAGGTGCGTCAGGCGCCAGAGGTCCCGGAGGTGTAGGGAATCCATGGTGGATGCAAAGTGCGTCAGGGTAGCGGGGTCAACACCTGTTTTAGGGCGTTTAGGGGATGACCTGTCGTCTGTGTGGTGTAGTACATCGTTGAAGTCTCCTCCAATTATGTGAGGGAGATGGGTGTTTTGGAGAAGCCAAGAGGTCAGGTCACTGAAGAAGGGCTTGCTGGGGTTATTAGGGGCATAAATATTGGAAATCACAATTTCTTTGGACCCTATTCGGACGTGCGTTGAAAGGAAACGCCCCTGGCTATCCGATTGGACGGATAAGACTGTGCAGGGGAGGTTTTTGTGTATCAGCAGGAGAACACCTGCCTTGCGTCCCATGGCGCCAGAGCCTAGGACTGTGCCAACCCAGAGCTTTTTCATGCGGTGAAAGTCCAGGGTTGATAAATGGGTTTCTTGGAGCAGGGCTATGTCAGTCCTAAGTCTTTTGAGATGACGGAGAATTTTCATTCTCTTGTTAGGGGATCTAAGGCCTTTTACATTCCAGGAAACTATTTTCATGTTGGGCGTATATAAGGGAGTTGGGCCGAAGTTTCAAATTTGTCGTTATATTGATAGTGTAGTAGGGTCATTCCCCTATCGGGGGGTAAGAGATTGTTTGTGCAGTGGGAGAGAGAGGTGGGGGGATGTGATGGTGCGTGGGTACCCCGGGGTGATTCGTAGAGAGAGGAGGGGAGGAAGAAGGAAGGGTAGAGGTGAAAGGAACAGAAAACATGTAATCGCAAAAACTTCACTTTTTTCCGCATCAAGTCACTGTGTAATCCAGCTCCCAGTAAAGCCCCTCGCGGACCAAGTGATGTACGAGAGCCTAACCTCAAATAGTGGCCGTTTGTCGGCCGACGAGAGCAATGATGGGGGTGAGGGCGGCGCGGATTTACACAGTGAGGCCAGGTGGGGAGAGTAGCAGATTAACAACAATAATATAAAATAACCGTAACAGACAAGTGTATGGGAACATAGAGCATAATAATAATTATTTGGACACCGCAATGGTGCAGTCCGTGGCTCGAAGTCCGACGGGACGGAGAGAGGGTAGGTTAAGCATTTACAATGTGACCAACCTGAGGTGTTGCATCATGTGCGATCGTGATGAACGGATGAAAATGAGACCTGAAATTGCGGCTGCCATATCAGCGAGGGTCAGAACGTTGGTGTTCCAAGGCAGAGGGTTTGAAGCGTTTAGGAGCGTCTTTCCGTGGGCTCCTTTGGTCCAGGGGGCGGTTGGTTGGGGTAGCTGTGGGCGAGTTGTGGGAGTGAGGACCCGAGTGCACAGAGCGCAGAAAGGTTTCAGCTTCCGATGGGTCTTGGAAGATCAGTTGTTCGCCGTTTGGGGTCTTGAGACGAAGGGTGGCCGGGAAAGCCAAGGTGAATTTAAATTGTCTTTTAAAAAGCTCCGTGCAGACCTGCTGAAAGGCTTTTCTTTTTTTTGAGACCTCGATCGAATAGTCTGCAAAGATCAAGACCTTTACTCCATCAATTTGAAGGGAGCGGGATTGCCTGAATTTTTGCAAGATAAGGGCCTTGTCGGCATAATTTAGGTATTTGGCGCTTAATGGTCGAGGCGCCTTGCGTTCCGCGTTGAAGGAGCCCATACGGTGTGCTCGTTCCACTGCACAGGGGCCTGAAATGCCTAGTGCTTCCGGAATGCGTCTGGCGCAGAATTCAGAGAGGGCAGATGTTTGCAGCGATTCCGGGATACCTACGAAACGCAGGATGCTCCTCCTGGACCTATTTTCCAAATCATCGAGCTTTTGAATGATATACTGGTTTGTCTTGTCCTGCGCTTGTTCCGTGGCTTGGGCCTGGTAGAGCTCTTCTTCTACATTAGACAAGCGGTGTTCCAGTTCATTGATTCTGGTATTATGTTCCCCCAGCTGCGATTTGATCTGTGCCATCCCTGCATTTACTGCCTTTTCCACAGAAGTTGCAATCATGGGGTTAAGGAGAGCTGCCACAGCCTGTGCTATGCGCTCAATACTGTTATCCCCTGTGTGCTGCAGAAGTGGAGAAGCTGAGGGGGGTAGTGGGGAAGCAAGTGGAGAGGCATATGTAGAGGAGGAAAGGGCAGTGGAGTCGCTTACCTCCATAGCCGTCATCATGGAGTTGGACGTCCGTTCCGGGTAGGCCAAAGCCGGGGCCTCGATTTGTGGCTGATCCGGCGGTGCCGTCAGGGCCGTTTGTGTGCGGGCGCCGGTTTTTTCGACGAATCTGTCCATGGGGTGAGGGGTGATGCCCGGAGGTATGCGGGGGTGGTAGAGGCGGCTCAGGCTGATTTTATAAGCCGAAATTCGGGCCAAATGTGGGAGCTGAGGAGCGGAGCAGCTAGCTCATGCGGCGCCGGAACCGGAAGTCCGTTATATGGTTCTAAATGGCAGTGTTTGTTCCAGTTCCACCAAAAAAGTAGAACATGCTGCATTTTACCTGCACTGGACTGTACTGGAACGCATCAAAACGCATCATAAACGCACTGGAACGCACAGGAACACACCTAAATGCACCAAAAACGCACTGGGACACACTTGTCCTTATCTATGGTTAATAAAAAAGAGGGGTGAAAACAAAGCACTGGACTGCATCAAAAACTTACCAAAAATGCACCGGAACGCATGAAAAAAGTGCATGCAGAAAAGCACCTGGAACGCATCCGGATTGTGTTTCTATGGTGTGAACTGGCCCTAGTTCACACTATAGAAACGCAGTCTGGGTGCGTTCCAGGTGCTTTTCTGCATGCGCGTTTTTGACACATTCCAGTGCATTTTTTGAGGCGTTTTTGATGCAGTCCAGTGTTTTTTTCCGCCTCTTTTCACTTAGGACAAGTGTGTTGCAGTGCGTCTTTGGTGCATTTAAGTGCGTTGCGGTGCATTCCAGTGCATTTTTGGTACGTTCCGTATTTTTTGGCTTTCTGAAATGCACTGGAACGGACTGCAGTGGTGTGAACTATGCCATTGGCATTAATGTGATCAACTTTCTTTGCGTTTTTCAGGCATCAAAAAAACGCACTGCACTGCATCCGGTGTGAACTGGCCCTAAATATCATCCCCGGGGGGTGTCTATAGTATGCCTGTAAAGTAGCACATGTTTTCCATGTTTATAACAGTTGGAGAGCAAAATTACATTTCTAAAGTAAAATAATAGTCATTTACAAGTCCTTGCGGCTGTAATGAATTGCTGGTTCCTGTCAATACAGATAAAAGTCATTGAAAGTCTTTGCTAACCAAAAAAAATGCGTGGGGGTTCCCCCAAATTCCATAACCAGGCCCTTCAGGTCTGGAATGGATATTAAGGGGAACCCCGCTGCAAATGAAAAAAAAATGACGTGGGGTTCCCCCCCAAATATCCAAACCAGGCCCTTCAGATCTGGCATGGATTTTAAGGGGAACTCCACCCCAAATTTTAAAAAAAAATGGCGTGGAGTCCCCCTAAAAATCCACACCAGACCCTTATCCGAGCACATAACCTGGCCGGCCGCAGGAAAAGAGGGGGGGACGAGAGCGGCCCCCCTCCCTCCTGAACCATACCAGGCCACATGCCCTCAACATGGGGAGGATGTCCCCATGTTGATGGGGACAAGGGCCTCATCCCCACAACCCTTGCCCGGTGGTTGTGGGGGTCTGCGGGCGGGGGGCTTATCGGAATCTGGAAGACCCCTTTAACAAAGGGGACCCCCAGATCCCGGCCCCCCTGTGTGAAATGGTAATGGGGTACAAATGTACCCCTACCATTTCACAAGGAAAGTGTCAAAAATGTAAAAAATGACAATAGCCGGTTTTTGACAATTCCTTTATTAATGTCTTTTCTTTTCTTCCATCTTCTTCCTTCTTCTTCTTCCATCTTCTTCTTTTCTCCATTCGGGT
Organism: Rana muscosa; assembly: GCA_029206835.1. NCBI lineage: Eukaryota > Metazoa > Chordata > Amphibia > Anura > Ranidae > Rana > Rana muscosa. The sequence goes on from CM055118.1 coordinate 714,722,866, forward strand.
TTCTTCCTCCATCTTCATCTTCCTCTTCATCTTTATCTTCATCTTCATCTTCCTTCTTCCTTCGGTGTTCTCGTCCAGCATCTTGCTCCGGCGTCTTCCCTTCTTCTTTCTTCTCCGGCCGCTCCGTTTGAATTGGAGGTTCCCGCTGTGCGACGCTTCAGTTCGCCTCTGGGTCCGCTCACACCCGTGACCCCGCCCCCTCTGACGCACATGGATTTCACGGGGACTTTCCCTGTGGTGACAGAGGGGGGCAGAGCCACTGGGTGTAAGCGGACCAAGTGGAGAACTGAAGCGTCGCACAGCGGGAACCTCCAATTCAAACGGAGCGGCCGGAGAAGAAAGAAGAAGGGAAGACGCCGGGGCAAGATGCTGGACGAGAACACCGAAGGAAGAAGGAAGATGAAGATAAAGATGAAGAGGAAGATGAAGATGGAGGAAGAAACCCGAATGGAGAAAAGAAGAAGATGGAAGAAGAAGATGGAAGAAGAAGAAGAAGGAAGAAGAAGAAGGAAGAAAAGAAAATACATTCCCCTGCGGCCGGCCAGGTTGCGTGCTCGGATAAGGGTCTGGTGTGGATTTTTGGGGGAACTCCACGCCATTTTTTTATAAAATTTGGGGTGGAGTTCCCCTTAAAATCCATGCCATATCTGAAGGGCCTGGTTTGGATATTTGGGGGGAACCCGCACGTCATTTTTTTTTTAAATTGGCAGCGGGGTTCCCCTTAATATCCATTCCAGACCTGAAGGGCCTGGTTATGGAATTTGGGGGAACCTCACGCTTTTTTTTTTTTGGTTAGCAAAGACTTTCAAAGACTTTTCTCTATATTGCCGGGAGCCGACAATTCATTACAGCCGCGGCTGCTTTTAAATGTTTTTTTTTTCCTTTAGAAATGACATTTTGCTGGCGCACTGGCAAGTTCAGAGCTGCGCCGATTCAACTTATGCAAATTGATTTACGTGACTTGACATTTACTAAGATTTTGCCGGCGCAGTGTCTTGGCGCATTTAAACCATTGAAATTCCTGCGCTGAGCTCAAAAAAACCTCCCGCAGCTCGAATCGGAATTGCCGGCGCAGCGGGCTGGTTTTGAAAAAGTTACTTTCCCACTCTATTTTGGCCATGTTTGTTATTTGGGCAGGTGTCCCTACACTTCCTCACATCACCCCAAATCACCCCCATTATATTCTCACTTCCAGCTTCTTTATATTTAGTGTTTAACATGCCCTGCGCCAGGTCCATAGTAGCGCACTGAGCGCCTCCTCCCGGGCGCAGAGAACACTATAGTAAATGGGAAATAGGGCTGCGCTACAGGCGCTAATGTTTTGTAAATACCAAAACAGCCATTGCGCACGCAGATGCGCCAATACTCATGGCGCAAACGTTTGGTAAATCAGCCCCAATGTCACACAAAACTTCAAAAATGGGCTGCTCAAAATTCTTGGCACCCTTAACTTAATATTTGGTTGCACACCCTTTGGAAAAAATAACTGAAATCAGTCGCTTCCTATAACCATCAATAAGCTTCTTACACCTCTCACCCGGAATTTTGGACCACTCTTCCTTTGCAAACTGCTCCAGGTCTCTCTTATTGGAAGGGCGCCTTTTCCCAACAGCAATTTTAAGATCTCTCCACAGGTGTTCAATGGGATTTAGATCTGGACTCATTGCTGGCCACTTTAGAGCTCTCCATCGCTTTGTTGCCATCCATTTCTGGGTGCTTTTTGACATATGTTTGGGGCATTTTCCTGCTGGAAGACCCAAGATCTCGGACGCAAACCCAGCTTTCTGACACTGGGCTCTACAGTGCGACCCAAAATCCTTTATTAATCCTCAGATTTCATGATGCCTTGCACACATTCAAGGCACCCAGTGCCAGAGTCAGCAAAACAACCCCAAAACTTCAATGAACCTCCACCATATTTCTCAGTAGGTACTGTGTTCTTTTCTTTGTAGGCCTCATTCCGTTTTTGGTAAACAGTAGAATGATGTGCTTTACCAAAAAGCTCTATCTTGGTCTCATCTGTCCACAAGACGTTTTCCCAGAAGGATTTGGCTTACTCAAGTACATTTTGGCAAACTGTAGTCTTGCTTTTTTATGTCTCTGTGTCAGCAGTGGGGTCCTCCTGGGTATCCTGCCATAGCCTTTCATTTCATTTAAATGTCGAAGGATAGTTTGCGCTGACACTGATGTTCCCTGAGGCTGCAGGACAGCTTAAACTTCTTTGGAACTTGTTTGGGGCTGCTTATCCACCATCCGGACTATCCTGTGTGACAACCTTTCATCAATTTTTTCTCTTCCGTCCACGCCCAGAGAGATTAGCTACAGTGCCATGGGTTGCAAACTTCTTGATAATGTTGCGCACTGTGGACAAAGGCAAATCTAGATCTCTGGAGATGGACTTGTAACCTTGAGATTGTTGATATTTTTTCACAATTTTGGTTCTCAAGTCCTCAGACAGTTCTCTTTTTCTCTTTCTGTTGTCCATCCTTAGTGTGGCACACACAGACACACAATGCAAAGACTAAGTGAACTTCTCTCCTTTTTATCTGCTTTCAGGTGTTTTTTTTATATTGCCCACACCTGTTACTTGCCCCAGGTGAGTTTAAAGGAGCATCACATGCTTGAAACAATCTTATTTATCCACAATTTTTAAAGGGTGCCAAGAATTTTGGGCAGCCCATTTTTGAAGTTTTGTGTGACATTATGTCCAATTTGCTTTTTTTTCCTCCCTTTTTTTGATTTGTTCCAATACACACAAAGGGAATAAACATGTGTATAGCAAAACATGTGTTACTGCAATACTTTTCTGTGAGAAATACTTGATTTTCTGGAAAAATTTCTGGGGTGCCAACAATTTCGAGCATGACTGTATATTAGTAAATCATCTGCATATTCTGCTGCTTTATATTCGTTATCTTTAATATTAATTCCTTGTATGTCTTTATTTTTTCTAATTGCTTATATAAGATGTTCCATCACTAGTACATATAATAAGGGAGATAGTGGGCATCCCTGCCTAGTTCCATTTGATATTTCTATATATTATGATAGTATGCCATTCGTTCTTACTTTGGCCCGTGAATTAGAGTACAAGGCAACTATCCTACTGAGCATCTTTGGGCCCATTCCTATCTGGACCAATGTTTCCTATAAGAACTGCCATCCCACTCTATCAAATGCTTTTTCAGCGTCAATAGATAGTAAGCATGTTGGGATTGCAGTTCTCTGGGCATATTCCATTAATGTACACATTTTTATTATATTATCCCTTGTTTCTCTGCCTTTCGTAAAGCCCGTTTGGTCTAGGTTTATATATTCTGGTAATATGGATGTTAATCTATTGGAGATAATCTTTGAATATAACTTTATATCTATGTTAGTCAGAGAGATTGGACGGTAGTTGTTACATAGTGTGTGATCTTTCTCGGGTTTTGGTATTAATACTATGTGAGCTTTCATACTTTGTGTTGTAAATGTTTGTTTTCTGGAAATAGAGTTAAATGTTTTTTTGAGAATAGGTATTATTATGTCTTGAAATGATTTATAAAATCTTGAAGTATATCCGTCTGGTCCAGGGCTTTTGCCCGGGACCAGCTCGGAGATAGCCTGTTGGATTTCCTCTGTTGAGATTTATTTTTCCAGATCCTCCATTATTTCTTTTGGAAACACCGGTAGAGTTGTATCTTTTATATATTTATGAATCTTTTTCCCCTTTCTTATCTTTTTCTTAATTTTCCTGTTGGGTATTTAAGTTATATAATTTGGAGTAGTATGTATGGAAAGTTTTGGATATTTCCATTGGATCATATACCAGGTCCCCATTTGTTTTTAAAATTTTAACTATGGAAGTCATAGGCCGTTGAGTTTTTAAGGTTCTGGCTAACAATTTCCCTGTTTTGTTGCCTTATTGATACCATTGTGTTTTATTCTTATCCCTCAACCGAAGGGATCCTTCATCAAGCAGGCATTATAGCTGCGTTTGTTTTTCTTTTAGTGCTAATTTATCTTCTGTTTTAAGACTCTGTTTATGCTTACTTTCTAATATTATAATTTCTGTCATTAATTGAGACTGCTTCTGGTCTTTTTCCTTTTTCAGCCTAGATCCGTACTTGATAAATATTCCCCGCAGCACACATTTAAGTGTTTCCCATTGTATAGGAATAGAGGTATCATCTTTTTCATGAATGACCAGAAATTCTTTCACAACCTGTCTTATATAATTTTCGCATTCTTTGTTTTTTATTAAGTTATCATTCAATCTCCACGTCCCTATTGTTTTTTTATATTCTAACATATTAAGTTCCAGGTATATTGGGGCATAGTCTGACCAAGAGAAGTTCCCGATATCTGTTTATGGAGTCATCATTAGACCGGATTGATTAATAAAAAAATAGTCTATTCTATGATATGAGTTGTGTATATTAGAATAATATGTATATTTTTTTTTTCCGTCTGATGTTGAGCCCTCCCTCCAAATAGCTGTTTAAATTCCTTTAATTGGCTATTTTTCCTATGAGAGTGAGTACTAGTTGTATCTATTTTTGAATCCATTATAAAATTGAAGTCTCCACCCATAATTACTGTTCCTTCTGCTTTTTCCATTGCTTCCATAATTGATTTTATTCCCCATTTAATTTGTTCGTAATTTGTTAAATATAAATTTATAATTGTAAATATTTTCCCATATATCATTACCCTTATAATCAAGGATCTACCATCTTTGCCTTTCCAGCTTTGTATAATTTGATGAGGTATATCTTTATGAAATGCGATAGAGACACCTCTTGTTTTAGAATAGGGAAATGTATCATGGACCCAGGTACCATAATTTCTATTATTTATTTTTGGAATGTGATCTGAACGGAAGTGTGTTTCTTGAAACAGAATTATTCAGATTTTTTTGTTTATGTAATGAATTTAGAATTTGGGATCTTTTAAAGGGTGAATTAAGGTCTCTTGCGTTGAAGGAACAAAATTTCACTCCTCCCATAGTATTAATACCAGGGGGAGTGATCTGAGTCTAGTATGTTGGAGAAAAAAACTGGAGAAAGGAGAGGGGAAAAAAAAAAAAACACAAACACCCACTACCACTCGTACAACTTGACACTCTCACCACACTAACTTTCTCGCTACTATATTGACTTTAACAAGTCTGTCTTACTTCCGTAAGTTCCCTATCTGGGGGTAAACCGGGGCTGCTGTTCCCGATGTGCTACTCGCTGAAATTCCGCATGCTGCATTCTTAGATTCTTTTTTTTTAAAGTGTATTGGACGGTTTAATTATTTTAACTGTTGTCCGTTTATATTTCTATATTTCATTCTTTTTCATTTGTCGTTAATCGTTATTTTAAATCCCAGTGCATTAATATTTTCCCTCTGAGAGATTGGCATGAATACATCCTTTTTATATTTCGCAATATTTTTCAATCTGCAGTGTATAGTATATATATGTTTATAATCCTTCCTTACATTTCCCCCCAAAAAAGCCACTTTAAGAACACATAATAGTCTCTCCATAGTTCTTTCTTTACTCCCCTATTATTCCCATGCTTTAAAAGCTTCAAAAGCTAATAGCAAATAGCAGTGGAGTTAGGAGGGGAAGGGATAGGGGATCAGGAAAGAGGTGGGTGGGGGGGAAACCCCTCTCCCCATTTACCCTCTAAAAAAAAAAAAAATTGTCTTATATGTGTTAGTGCAAGTGCCAGTATCATTGCAAATAAGTGCAAATAGGATATGGAAATATTGCCAAAAATGTATTGTGTTAGTGTTTGTATGTGTTGGTTTATGTGCTCCATAATATGTGTTAATTGTTAGTTTACCTCCCTATCTATTCAATTCCCGCCCACCACCCCCCTACCACCTGCCCCGCCACCCCTCACCCCCCAACCAAGCCCCCCACCCCCAATGTCCAGATCCCTCTATGACCTCCCATATGATCCCATATACGTCTTCTTGGGCCAGATTGATAGTTTTATTTCCGGGAGCTGTAGAGTCCCCAGAAACTCCGATAGATCCTCCAGGCCCCTAAAAGTTGCTGTTAGTCCTTTCTGTTAAACCTGTAATTAAAATTGAAAATGGAAATTTGCATCTGAGTTGGAAATTCTTTTTTATAAGTTCTTTATATGATATTTAATGCTCTTCTCATGTCTCATGTCTTCTCATGTCCGCTGTGTGTTTAAATAAGACCTGGAAAATTATTGTTGTATTTGTTGAGAGAGATCCTTAATGTCTATTGTTTGGGTTGTTGTTTGGGTTGTTTGGGTTGCTTGAGCCCCTGTAGTTTTTTTGTTTAAAAGCTTTGGTTTGTTCGCCTTTAGCATATAGCATTTTTTTTATGGCGTTTATTTGCTTATTTGTGGTTTGCCCCTGCTTTCGGATTTCAGCTAGCTTGCTATCTTAGCCATGCTAGATTGTATTAGGTACAGAAATTGTCTCTGAGTGGGTGCAAAACATATAATAGATGTGATGTAATTTTATGCATATCCATATGCCATAAGTGATTGTTCTCTCATTCAGTGGCAAACTATAGCAGGCTATATCTTTAATTTTTAAGCTAATGCAATCCGCCATTTAGAAACCAGGAGTGGCGACTCACCAGTCCCCAGGCACCTCCGGTGAGTGCCAGTGAAGTCGCCTCCCGCCGGCATGTCTCTGCTCCATCCCGGTCTCCAGTTCTCCGAAGAGGTAAACCTCCGCTCCGTACCGTTCTCCGGTCCTCTGGAGCGAAGCCATTGCAAGGGGATCCCGGGGGCGTCAGAGCACGACAAGCGTATGGAAACCCGCGGCCCCGCTCTCTGCTCCTATGGCTCGGCCCGCCATTGATCTCTCCCCGCTCATAGCACCATCTTCCTAGCTTATACCACCATGTAGCCCCATGATCAGCTCCAAGGATACAGGCGGGTGGGGAGTCGGGTCTCAACTGGGCACGGCATCAGGCATCAGACATCTGTTATTTCGCCGTCCAGCTTCCTTCAGTCTAACTCCTGCAGCATGTTCAATTCACGGAGCAGCCACCATGATCAGCGGCCCCTCCCCCCAATCATTATTGAATTGTGGTTAAATAAATCTAGTTAACATCATTAATTTTAGGACAATAAAGATGTTGAAAAATATTATACCTGGCATAAGATGGGCTCCTCTACTTCTTCCTGGATGGAAGGCCCAGTTTGGTCCTCTGAAGCCTCAGCTGGGGTGGAAGGAAGGGGGGAAGGAAGTGTGGAAAGTGATGGCCTCACTTCAGTATGGTCTTCCAGAAAACTCATTCTGTTGTAGTACCACAGACTGGGTACATACACGTCCTCTGCTGCTGCTCCTGATCTCTGTGATGCCAGCCCAGGACCTTATTACGCTCCTTCTTATATGTGCTTCTCAAGCTACCAATTTTATTTTCCAAAAAGTCGATGTCTGCGTCGGGGACCTGCGTCTTCACAAATTTCAGCAGTTTCTCCATTGCTGTCTTCCTAGCTGGTTTGTTTTTATGTAAGGGGTTTTTAATCTGCCACAGACAGGTCAGCTCCCTGTACTTATCTATAAACCGTGACATGAAATCAGGGTCCTTGAACTGTTTCATTATTTCTGCAATACAATAAACAAGACAAAAACACTAATGTCAGGCTAAACTTTCATAATCTTATCCCAATATAGGCCTCAATCTAGAAGCAGTATACGCCACTGATGCCCCAAGTTAAAATGTTACCTTGATTCTCACAATCGGCGCTTCTGTTACTCACAGATATTACGTACGACACACGCGTGTTAGCTTTATATACACTGCGCATGCGTGAAACTCTGCACACGTTGCCCGCCCCTGATGTTCTTTCTAGTATTTTCCCTGCCCCTTCTCTTTCGGCACACTGGGAGAGGACATGGCGGAGACACAGCAGGTGCATGATAATAGCACTAGAGAGCCAAAAACGTGCCGATCCAGGAGGAGATATAAGGCCTTAAATATGTCCTTTGTAGAGATGGCGGAGATGGTGGACATCTTGAAGAGGACCGACTATGATGGGAAGTATGGACCGTACTCCAACCCTAATGTGAGAAAGGCCAAGATCATGTCTAAAGTTGTGAGAAGTCTGCACAGGAATTTTGGGGTACGACGATCCAAGGAGCAATTGCGGAAACGCTGGTGAGACCTGAAATTGAGGGAGCACGATCAGTACAGAAGGATCAGGAAACTGCTTCTAAAAAGTAAGTATTTCTCCTGTGTTCCTATTATTATTATTATTATTATTATTATTATTATTATTATTACTTGCATGTTGCTCCATGTGCTTTTCTTTACTGTTGGACAGTTTAAAATGGCAACTTTCATGTTCGTGAGCACAGTAGTCGGTCGTAGTAAACATTGTTCGTTTGCCCACTAAATACAATGTTTTTGGCAGATACAGGTTAACTACATTTGGTCATGCCTATTTGTATTAAAATAAGTTTAGTACATTGTTGTCTAGATGAGTTTGTAACTAGAATGAAATACAAACTTTATTCAGTGTAAAGGAGAGGACACTCCGCAGCTGTTTACACACCTGGACTCAGGAGCACTAGTGTGGGACAGCAGAACAACCTTTTTAGGGTGTCCCACACAGGTGCTCCAGTGGATACTTGGGGTGTCTCCATGTGTGAAACTTGTCAAAAACAGGTAAGTATTCCAGCTTTGGTTAGGGAAAAATCATGTCTTCAGCTTGGAACTCTGCCAAAACAGACAATTGTACCACACTTCCAAGCAATGTTTCATATTCCTATTTCTGGCTTAAAATATCTGTGTGCTAAATATACCTTTTGTTTCATTCTCATAGGGGAGAAAAGACTCGGGACATCTGAGGACACCAGCAACCCCACCTCATGAAGAAGGGGAACTCGGCACACCACAACCTGAGCATGTGGAGGGAGGAGAGGTGGAAGAAGTGGGCGAAATAGTGACCACAACAGGTCAGTGTCTCACACCACAGCTTCAGGTAATAGATGCATGCCTGCATATTTATAATACATGGTGTGTATTTTTTATTTTAGGTGATGCGGATGTTGTGAAAGAAGATGCTCATTTCACCAGTGCAAGTGCACACATCCTCATCCGGGACATAATGGTGTGCAATCGGGATTTAGGCCTGATTAAACAAAAAATAAATGATATAGAAAAAAATATGAAGAACCTCATTGATGTTTTAGGCAGAGTCTAAATCACACAAAAATGTAACTTTTTTGTTTTGAAGTTTTGTGAGTTTAAAATATTGTATTACGTATTTTAAAAGCCAAATTTTGAAGATGCACACAGTGTGTCATCATGTGCTATCTGCCATCACTGGAAATCAATGTATGCGTTTTGTGGGTGCAACCCCTTCCTCGCAACTCAAGTAGGTGAGAGGAAGGGGTTGCACCCCAAAACACGTCCATTGATCCCCCATGATGGGAGATAGCACATGTTGACATTAGGCATGGGATCAGAAAGGAAATCCACATTTTGCCTCTCAATTTTTGTACATCTTCAAAATTTGGCTTTTACAGGGGTGACATCACCCCATCTGATGAAGGCAAGATCAACACAGTTTTGACATACTATAATGTCTGATACTGCCTTCACTTTTTCGATGTTGAACTTTGTAAGTTTCAGAGTTGTGTGTGTATGTTATGTTTTGAAACATGCCTGTTTATGCAAAAAAAAAAATCAAATTTAAAGGTAAAACTTTATTAAACAAAGATGTTGTTTTTTAACCAAACAATTTTCTAACGCACATGTGAATGTGCACGGAGTAAACGATTTTCTACTCAACAATGTGTGGCTTCTTCTTTCAATGCTCAATACCAGTTTTTGTAGTAAGTTGGTGTTTACAGTGAGAATGGGGGTTATTTACTAAAGGCAAATCCACTTGGCACTGCAAGTGCACTAGGAGAACCTTTTTCAGATCAAATTATTATTTTTTTTTTTAAATATTCAGAATCAAGCTGGCATATCAATGGCCCCCCTACCCGTAAAATAATCCAAATATTTTTCCCGGACTTCACGGGCGCTTTGGGGGCAAAAGCCAGGATGACCAGCTTCCAGTGCCGTCAAATAATTTTGGTCTGGAATTCCGGCCTCAGGCCCAACTGAGGCCACATAATTTGGAGCATTTTTCTGTCAATAGTTATGGAGTATGCAGCATGATAGAACTATGTGATTTAGTTTATATTCCGCCTTATTTATAGCTGTAAGGAACAGGCGGAACCGGCTGTCCATTATGCCAAATGCATTCTCCACCACTCTTCTGTCTCTGGCCAGCCGGTAATTAAAAATCCTCTGGTCCGGGGTGAGGGTCCTCATGGGGAATGGCCTCATCAGATGTTCACCCAGCCCAAATGCTTCCTCTGCGATGAACACAAACGGCAGTCCAGCCACATTATCATCAGCAGGTGGCAATCCCAAGCCACCACTCTGGAGACGTCTGTGAAACTCTGTCTGGTTGAAGACTCCACCATCCGACATCCGGCCATTCTTCCCCACGTCCACATACAAAAACTTGTATGTCGCCGACACCACCGCACAATACTATTAAACCCCTTATAGTTAAAATAGTATGACCCCGAGTGGGGGGCGGTGGGACGATGTGGACGTGTTTCCCATCGATTGCCCCTCCGCAGTTGGGAAAGTTCCACCGCTCGGCAAATTGGGAAGCCACAGTATGCCATTTCTGTGGCATTGAAGGAAACTGTGGAGTCAAACAACAAATACCAAAAATTTGTACTTTTGCACATAACATTGCAAGCAGATTACACACAAACATTCTTGGCCAACATCAGTATAACATTTATTTTAAGGAGTATTTAAAGACAAAAATATAAGATCCACTTATCAGATTCCTCACCCCCTCTGATGGCCCATTGTAAACATTTTAGGGTGGGGGGGAGGGTTCAAAATGATTTTGGGACCCCCAAAAAAAGCTTCTGGCACTCTGCCTGAATTTAAGGACAACATTAACATTTGTACACATTTTAGGGGGTGTTTAGGGTAAAACACTACAATGGAGCTGACAAAATACATTGGGAAGTGACTAGGCTAGGTGTGTTTGGGCCCAGGATAGCATGCTGGAGAGGTTAGTGAAGGCAAATATGCATGTAGGCCGAAAAATAAGCATTAAAAGCTTACAGCAGGGATATGCAATTAGCGAACCTCCAGCTGTTGCCAAACTACAAGTCCCATCATGCCTCTGCCTTTGGAGGTCATGCTTGTAACTGTCAGAGTCTTGCTATGCCTCATGGGACTTGTAGTTTGGCAACAGCTGGAGGTCCGCTAATTGCATATCCCTGGCTTACAGCATGCATGAGGACAAAGGAGACATTCACAGCATATTTCAATCATTGTAATTAGGGAATGATGAAAGAAATACAATACATTAGCAAACATTAAATACATAGAATGTGATGTTAAAGGTGAAAACTTACCTTAATATAGTCCTTCTGCAGGACTTGTATGATGGCAGAACAGGTCTCTGGAATAATGATCCCCAGAGCCTGGGGGGAGATGCCTGTTGAGAACTTGAGGTCCTGCAGACTTCTCCCTGTCGCCAAGTAGCAGAACGTGGCGACCAGTCTTTGCTCGGGAGTGATGGCTTGCTGCATGCAAGTGTCCTGCTTCATAATATAAGGGGACAGCAAAGCCAACAAACGGTGAAAAACGGGGTTCGTCATCCGGAGAAAATTCCTGAAATCATCAGGATTATTCTCCTGGATCTCCCGCAGCAAAGGCATATGACAGAATTGGTCACGCTGGAGAAACCAATTCTTCATCCATGAACTCCTCCCCACCCTGTTCATGGACTGGGCTTGGGTCAAAGCAAGAACCCCAACACCAAGCCCCCGCACAGCACGAACTCTACGACGAGTACGAAGCCGCAACATGGCTAGAAAACGGTCTTGTTTTGGATTTGTTTTTTATGTTAATAATTTTGTTTTGTCATATTCGCTATGTTAGAATGATTTGTTTTGTATTCAGATTTGTTTCGTACATTCATTATTTTTGAATCGATTCAAAATTGGAATTTTTGAAGATGGTTATTTTCGTTCTATTCTATTCTATATTTTTCTATTCTATTCTGTTCTATTCTTTACTATTCTATTATATTATTTTATTGTTTATTCTGTTCTATTTTATTTGTTCTATTCCTTTATTTTTCTACTCGATTCTGTTCTATTCTATACTATTCTATGCTATTATATTCTATAAATCAGCCTAAGTAGGAATCATCATCTTGTTTCACTTGTGTACCTTACTGTAGTTATTGCAATATGTTTTCATTTCAAAATAAAATGTATTTTCAAATTTATTTTCAAATTTGAATTTATTTTTGGATTCAGATAGGTCATTTTGTTATAATTAATTTCGATTTTATTGAAATTTGTTACTATTGTGATTCAGAAATTCAGACACTTTCAAATCTCTAAATGACATTTTTGGCCGAATTTAGATTAGTAACAAAACGAATCACACGTGTCTAATCACTAGAACTAATGTCCACATTGGAAAATTTCTCCTCTCTGTCTGCTCTGGGGAGCACTCAAAATTTGTGAAAAAGCAATAAAAACTTGATAGATGTTTCAATCTCTCTCTACATTACCCAAAGTTAAAAAAGCTTTGCCTTTAGTTATAAGATCCAACCCTAATCATCCTAGTTCATTCAATGTTGATATCCACAGTTCAAGCTTGGTATATATAACCTGCTAGTTAGTCCTGGAGTAAAACTAGATAGCGGGAGTAGGAGAGTAGATAGAGAGTAAGAGAGAGGGGAAATAAGACACTCTGGGTGCGTACATGTCAGAGTAAGAGATTAAGAGCACCCAAAAGATCTGGCCTAAAGACGTAAGTACCCTTATGTATATACTAATTTAAAACACTGAGCAGAAATTTCAAGCCAAGAGTATTGCCAGCATTCTGAAGACAAGAGTCCAATTGAAACCACTTTCAGAAGCTGAAGTTGTTTGATCATTCCCAATGAAAAGCAATACCTGGCTATCTGGAGCAGTGGCCATAGATGATAATGCTCCATGACACTAGTAATACCACCATGAACAACTATGGTAAGTTCCAAGGCCATATGTTCCCTATTCATCTCTATGTCTCTTTAAAAGTGTACAACCAATTCTGAACAGCAGTACTCCAAACTGCTTCCTGTGCCCTCCCCTATCATACATATTTCTCCTATTCTATACAAATTTCCAAAGTGGTAAGTGGCATGCCTATGAGGCAGCAGCCACAAAGAGACATTTACCTTAATATTTTTTAGCCATTTTTTTATGTTATTGATTCGAATAGTTATCTCCTATAATGTTATTTACACATTATCTCAACATTCTTAGCTAGGTTAGAGTCATGTGTACAATAGATAAACCCACCAGAGGGCTATCACTTAGGATGTGTGCCTATAGACTCCGGTAATGAAAATCTGGCCTTGGCCTTGGGGGGTATTAAGACATACTTAATACTTGTCTTAAAGCAAAATTCCAGCTTACACTTAACTAACCTTAAAACTGTCCCCTCCCCTCTCCTAACACCAATGCTTTTTTTATAATATTTTTTATTTTATTTAACACATAATTATTAACATACACAACATCATACATTAACATCACATTAATCTAGTATCCCCCTATCCCAAAGACAAAACAAAACAAACAAAAAAACAAAACAAGACAAAGACAAAGAAAAAAAAAATCCCTCCCTTTCCCCCCCACCTCCCTCCCCTTAATTACATCCCCTCCCCCCCTCCATCCCCACCATTGCTGGACCTTCACACCCCCCCAAAAAAAAAGGGAAGAAGGAGGGACCAGTAAACCTTACAATGTTCACTGAACCATCTTCCCCCTTCTATTACACGTGATATAAACCATATCTATTCCATCACCCTCTCACCCATATGTAATTAAGGGGCTATACACCCTACCCCATCAAATATCCCTAATTATTAGTGAGGGAAAAAAAAGAGAAAAAAAAAGGGGGATTTATATACCTTACGAGGCTTCTAGAGCCATCATGCCCCTTCTATTACACATAATACAAACCTTATTTGTTCCCACCACCCCACACCCAAAAAAAAAAAAGGGGAGGGGGAACGGGGGGATGAGGGACGGAAAAGGAAGAGGGAAGGGGAGGAAAAGAAAAGGAGAGGAAAAAAAAAAGGAAAATCCTCTCCTCCCAAGGGACTCAACACAGCTCAGTCAGGGGAAGCATATAGGGTATTCCTTTCATCTACTTAGTCTGATCTCACCTATTTCTTTTCTTTTACCTATCTTACCTCTGAGGAATGCTGCTCCCACCCTGCCCATATTTCATAAAATGTATCTTGTTTATTTTTAACTACATATATTCATTCCTCAGCCTCTTTAATTAAATTATCTTCTCTCTTCCATTCCAGCAAGGTAGGATCTCGAGTTTGTTTCCATAGCCTAGGAATTAGTAATTTAGCTGCATTCAGTAAGTGTGGAGTAATACTGTTCTTGTATGATTTAATGGATCTTGTAGTCCCATAGAACAAACAATATAGTGACGTTACCTCTATGGGATCCAAAGTTAATTTCATAACCCATGGCATGATCGCATCCCAAAAAACGTAAATTTTGGGACACTCCCACCACAAATGTAAATACGTCCCTTTTTGACCACATCCTCTCCAGCATTTAGCATCTAGAGTTGGAAACATCTGTGCTATCTTAACTGGTGTCCGATACCACCTTGCCAGAAATGTATATGACATATCTTGTATTTGTGTACTTATGGAGGTAGAGTGTACCAAATCAATAAGTCTCCTTGCCTGCGCAGAGGAAAAAACCTGATTCAGCTCACTCTCCCATTCCCTGACAAAATAGGGAACTGTTGTATTTTGGGCCCCTAAGACCAATCTATACATTTGCCACAATAAGTGTCTGTCATCCGGTATGCTAATACATAGGGACTCGAATGAATGTGGTAAGGGACTTTCTAGGCCATAGTAATGGTTTTAACTTGGCAAAAAAACACCTCAATTGGTGATATCTCCATTCGCCCATAGGTGTATTCCCCCACCTTGATACCAACTGTGAAAAAGGGATCAACTCCCTTCCTGGTGCAAATTTGCCACATGTCCTATTTCCATCACTCCCCCATGATCCCAAAAACCCAGCTTCCTCCCCCGGGGGGAACCAAGGGAATCCCTCCAGTGCCATCAGGGGGGAGACCTGGGGGGCGTACTCCCCCATTTTGTTCAATTTATCCCATATCATAAGAGTGTTCCACGTCAGAGGAGAGGTCCATTCTGCAAGACCCCTAGATATGCTCGAGATCCATGGCGCCCCCGCTAAGTTCCGACCTGCTATTTCCTGCTCTAATGTGACCCACCTTTTACCCGTGGAGTCGTGACACCAATTTAGAATCCTTACCAGTGACATTGCTCTATAATATAGAGCAATGTCCGGTAATCCATGTCCTCCTTCTTTTTTCCCCCTGCGTAATATGTCATGGGAAAGTCTTGGCCGCCTATCATTCCATACAAATGCAATGAACGCCTTTCTCAGATCTTTAAAAAAGACCCGTGGGAGTGATTTGGGGATCGTATGCAGGAAATAGATTAATCTGGGCAATATGGTCATTTTTATATCACTCACACTCCCTACCCATGTTAAGACTAGACCCTTCCATTTCTGCAAATCTCTTATTATCCCTTTCAATAGAGAACCGTAATTCAAATCATACAATAGCCCGAGATACAGCATAATGTGTGTCCCTAGATAGACCAAATATTTTTCATTCCAGACAGAGGGGTACATGCTCTTCAGAGTTGTTGCTATTGCCGGGAGAACGTGGCTAGGTAGGAGCACTGATTTCTCAAAATTAATTTTAAAATTTGATAGCCTTCCATATTCAGCTACCTCGGCCATCAGAGCCGGTATGGAATTCTGGGGTGAATCTAAAAAAAATAACAAGTTGTTGGCATATGCTAACTTACCTGTGTAAGAAAGATGTATATACTTACCAATTTTCCTTCCGCTCTGGTCCAGTTATGTGATGTGGCTCTCCTGTGTCAGCCAGTGTGGTTGGAGGGGAGGGGAGAAGAAGGAGAGCCAACAATGGATGGGACATTGACCCTATGGTTGACGTCACTGCTCCAGGCTTTACTATCCATTGCTGGAGTGCTCTCTCCACTGCTCTGCAGCTGCCACTGACTGACAAAGAGGAAACAAAAATGTGACTGGACTGGAGCGACTGTAAAAATGTAAAAATATACATATTTTTTACACAGGTTGGTTAGTATACTAAACAAACAAACAGACAAACAAAAAAAAATGGCATAAACTATTACTGAACCTGGACATAGCTAGGAGATTCTAGACACACTAAAGCTATTTTTTTTTGACTGTTATACAGTAAGTGTTTTTTCTGGTCTTGCAAAGGCAGAATGTTTTTTCTATTGACAAATTGATCTGAAATGTTCCCTTATGCACATACTTAACCTGAAAATGCAACCGACCACAGAAGCAAAGCAGGAAGCCTGTTTCTTTCGACCCAGTCTGCACTAACCAATATATGACATTTAGGGGTTGGCTTACTAAAACTAGAGAGTGCAAAATCTGGTGTAGCTCTGCATAAAAACCAATCCGCTTCCAGGTTGTATTGTCAAAAGTTACTTGCATATGCTGATTGGTTTCTCTGCACATCTGCCCCAGATTTTGCACTCTTCACTTTTAGTAGGTCAACCCTGTAGAGTCAGTCACTGGGGCTTTTTAAAGAGATGCCCAGTTTCATCAATATGAACTACTATGGTGTGAATTGTGTTATTCTTCTTATGTATATACTGTATTTATTGGCGTATAACACTCACTTTTTTACCCTGAAAATAGAGGGTAAACTGTCCCTGCATGTTATACGCAGGGGGCTGTGGAAAGTTTTTTCCCTGAAACTTCCCTCTTAAAGTTAGGGTGCATGTTATACGCCTGTGCGTGTTATACGCCGATAAATACGGTAATTATTTGCCATTTAATCAGGAAAGCATGTGTAAATGCCTGGCTTTCAAAACCTTTAAAGGAGCATACTGCACACAGCAAAGTAAAAGATAGAGCAATATCACCTACGCTGCATATTGGGGATAAGGCTGACTTTCTACGTAACACAAATACCAGTGGTGACCATGATGGAAGATGTCAGTTGTCGGAGGTTAAGCAGAGAGTGTGATTTAAGCAACTGTGCTCTTTGATTCAAATATGTTGTTTGACAAGCCTGGCAAGCTAGAAGAAAGCAAGCAGAAGTAAAACTGGAATCAATATTAAATGGAGGCAAATCTACTGCATAGCCACAGTTTAGAAGGCTTAAAAATACAGAAGAATTATTTAAAACTTCAGAAGGAAAGATAAACTGAAACATTATCACAGCCAGAGGCAGTTTTCAATGAACAGACAAATTTTGGGTGCCTGTTTGATGATAAGACCCCTTTCTATTCCTGCTTGTTGTATTGACACTCTATAACCAATGATCCATACACCCCTGCCGACACTGGCAAAATCAGCTGCACCATTAGCCACAGCAGCAGCCACAACTACTTACTGAACACAATGGAATTTTTTGTTACAGCAATGTCAGCTTTTCTGCACTGAACTGAAGCTATAAGCATTAAGCAGCTTTTGGAAAATACAGTCACAATGTACCTACACAATGAAAAGCCATCTCTACAAACTGCAAGAAGCTTTTTATAAATGAGCCGATAACAGATGTATGAAGTGTAGCATTAAGGGTGTTCTAAATTGCTGTGTTTTTGTTCTTGGTGCTTTTATACATATTGGGAACTAAACTATGTTCTCATAGATAACTTAGTGAGGAGATTGGTTTAATAGCCTTAGCTTAATCTCATGGGTGGTACTTTAAATCCGAAAAGTATGGAATTGTCTACAACAAATGTAAAAAGTTTAACATCTTTTTTAAAACCTTTTTTAACCTGATTCCTTCTCTTAAAAATATATACAGTGCCTTGAAAAAGTATTAATACCCCTTGAAATTTTCCACATTTTGTCATGTTACAACCAAAAATGTAAATGTATTTAATTGGGATTTTATGTGAAATGAAAGTGGAAGGAAAATGATAAATGGTTTTCAAAATGTTTTACAAATAAATATGTGAAAAGTGTGGCGTGCATTTGTATTCAGCCCCCTTTACTCTGATACCCATAACTAAAATCCACTGAAACCAATTGCCTTCAGAAGTCACCTAATTAATAAATAGAGCCCACCTGTGTGTAATTTAATCTCAGTATAAATACAGCTGTTCTGTGAAGCCCACAGAGGTTTGTAAGAGAACCTTAGTGAAAAAACAGCATCATGAAGGCCAAGGAACACACCAGCCAGGTCAGGGATAAAGTTGTGGAGGAGGGTTAGTTTGTGCAGGGTTAGGTTATAAAAAAACATCCCAAGCTTTGAATATCTTACGGAGCACTGTTCAATCCATCATCCAAAAAAGGAAAGAGTATGGAACAACTGCAAACCTACCAAGACATGGCCGTCCACCTAAAATTACAGGCTGGGCAAGGAGAGCATTAATCAGAGAAGCAGCCAAGAGGCCCATGGTAACTCTGGAAGAGCTACAGAGATCCACAGCTCAGGTGGGAGAATCTATCCACAGGACAACTATTGGTCGTGCACTCCACAAATCTGGCCGTTATAGAAGAGTGCTAAGGAGAAAGCCATTGTTGAAAGAAAATCATAAGAAGTCCTGTTTGCAATTTGTGAGAAGCAATGTGAGGGACACAGCAAACATGTGGAAGAAGGTGCTCTGGTCAGATGAGACCAAAATTGAACTTTTTGGCCTAAAAGCAAAAGGCTATGTGTAGTGGAAAACTAACACTGCACATCACCCTGAACGCACCATCCCCACCGAGAAACATGGTGGAAGCAGCATCATGTTGCAGGGATGTTTTTCTTTAGCAGGGACAGGGAAGCTGGTCAATGGGAAGATGTATGGAGCCAAATACAGGGCAATCTTAGATGAAAACCTGTTAGAGTCTGCAAAAGACTTGAGACTGGGGCAGAGGTTTACCTTCCAGCAGGACAATGAACATAAAGCCAGAGCTGCAATGGAATGGTTTAGATCAAACCATATTCATGTGTTAGAATGGCTCAGTCAAAGTCCAGACCTAAATCTGTGGCAAGACTTGAAAATCACTGTTCACAGACGCTCTCCATCCAATCTGACAGAGCTTGAGCTATTTTGCAAAGAAGAACGGGCACAAAGGTCACTCTCTAGATGTCCAAAGAGGGTAGAGACATCTCCAAAAATACTTGCAGCTGTAATTGCAGCGAAAGGTGGTTCTACAAAGTATTGATTCAGGGGGGCTGAATACAAATGCACGTCACACTTTTCAGATATTTATTTGTAAAAAAAATTGAAAAACATTTATAATTTTCCTTCCACTTCACAATTATGTACCACTTTTTGTTGGTCTATGACATAAAATCCAAATACAATACATTTATGTTTTGGTTGTAACATCACAAAATGTGGAAAATTTCAAGGGGTATGAATATTTTTTCAAGGCAGTGTAGATCAACCGGGATCAGTGATCTGGTCTTTGCAGGCATTCCTGCCCGCCATCAACTTTCTTCCTTTTTTTATCTCTCCCTTCTCTTTTTCTCTCTGCTATTCCTTTACTTCACCACCTCCTCTCCCTCCCCCCAAACAAAACTCCGAAAAATATATTAAAGTGGTAGTGAACACATACACACATACAAACACATTGAACATTTGTACCTACAGGTAAGCTTATAATAAAGCTTACCTGTAGGTATAAGGAATATGTCCTTATGTGGAATGGAAAAGACACAATGGGAGAGGGATGACGCTGCTCATCCCGATAGTCAGAAGAATGGGATGTTCCCCCAGTGGGGTTTTTTGGCAGCTCAGATCAAAAATTGATAACAATGTATGTATAGGAATGTTTATTAAAATTCAAAAGAAATGATGGTACAGATTTAAGATATGAGCTCTGGTAACATGTAATTGAACACAATTGCAAACACAAAAAATTGTCATACAGCTTAACACATTGTATATGAAAGCATGTAGCAATTCCTAACGCGTTTCGACCCTTTCCATGGGTCTTCTTCAGAGGTTTCGGTGTTGCTAAAAAGAGGTATATAGAATAAGTTTCAAAAGATTTTTACCAATTTTTTTACAAAATTTTAAAGTATATAAATAACATAGTCACCAATTTATTGTGTGTAGTCACTGAACATTTTTACCAGAATTTCCAACAGAAGATGCCCCAGGGTCCCAGAATACCTTCCTGGCCGTGTAGATTCCCCACACACTGGAATAACGCTGGGAGGGACTGCAGCTTACAGAAGTTCACCACATGGGATGAGAATCCCCAAATGGGCGGAACCCAGGAAGGGGCTGACACCTGCGGCGGAGCATTTAAAGCATAATTACACAGTGCTTAGCATTGTGTCAAAGTAGTAAGACATATAAAGCATCAAAGTGTTGAGCAGACAGAAATGTACATCCTCTCAATTGGGTGTGTCACCTAGATTATTCAAATATTTGTTATTATCTATATGTTTATGGGTTTATTGATTAATATATAAATCAATCAATGATAATTATGATCACATTGTGTATCAAGTGGCGCTGTGACAGAAATGTGAAAGATGAGCAGTGGTGTATGTGAAGATCGATGTGATGGTGTAATGAAACAATGGGTACAGATTAATGTGAAAACGAATATGGTGGGGATGTCAAATTAAACTAGTGCATGCCCCACCCCCCCAACCCCCCCCCCCCCTCCACCCCTCCACAGAAAGGCAGAGATAAAACGTAGGGTTGCAAATAAGTGTCAATGACACGGCTTACATTTTCTGAGATAGATCCATTCCCGGAGACTATAGGTCGTCCGGGCGGAGGTGTCTGTTGCTTATGGATTTTCGGTAAGCAATAAAGGGTCGCTATTTTTGGATGTTTAGTTCTAACAAATTCGTACAAATCTTTAGATATGATTTTGTTTGCGTAGGCTTGGTCTACTAGTGAATAGAAATCAATATAGTACTGATCAATACATTGAATAGAGATGGTTTGGTACCATTCTTTGTTGTCTAGAATGTGTTCACACATCATTATGTAATCACTATTGTCCATAAGGACAACGTTTCCCCCTTTGTCCGAAGGTTTCACCACTACTTTTGTGTTCTTACATAGAGAGGTCAAAGCTGCCTCTTCATCTCCCCTTCTCTTTTCCCCTTTCTCCTCTTTTCCTTTTTTGCCTTTCTCCTGTCATGGGGATACATCTAAATGTCTCTATAATCATGCCTTGTACCTGTTAGATTTGAATCACCATTCTTTCAGTATGCTGTTAAATATCTTTTTAGATAATACCATGTTGAATATCAAATATATGTATGTTTTATTACGGTCAATTGCCTACTGTAACCTTCAAATGATTATGTACGGTAACACCATTATTATATACTTTTTTCTTTTTCCCTTTCTTTCTTTTTTCCTTTTTTCCACCAGCTGTCCCGGGATGTTCCCTCATACCACCTGGTCGGCCATGATCCGCACATTGGACTCGCTGATGTAAAGGTCTGCAGTTTCCCCAGCAGGGGGGAGAGGCGCAGGGCCCTGTGCTTCCCAAATGCTCCCATAGGTGGCAGCAGGTCTGTCCACACAAGTGAGCAATCCTTCTGCTGGGCGGCATCTGTGACCACTTCCGGGTATTAATGTATGATCTGCGCATGCGCGGCTACGTCGTGCGTGCGCATGACGTCATCATACCACGTGATTACGGCGGAAGTAACGGCGGTGTTCGGAGACACATGTCTCTCACAGACGCCGAGGAATCCACCACTGCAATGTCGCTAATGCGGCAGGATGACCCCGATGGCAAGGTGAGGGTTACCAGGTGGGGGAGGACCCCAAGCGGCTGGGCTAGCATTCAATTAAATAATTAAACACTTATTATATAAACTCTGAGTGCAGAGCAATCACTCAGATGACCTCTTGCATCTCAGTGTGAGCAGACAAACGATGCCTTGGGTAAGCACACCATTACAATTTAGGAATTTTTATTACAAATATTTATTTTCTTCTCTGCAACCATTTCTTTTTTAAACAAACCTTAAATTGTGACTATTTTTTATTATAGAATTACCAACACACATTGCAACTGAACCTCCTATTGAAGGAGTGCTCCAGTGTAGATTTTGTTTCCATTGGGATTGTTATACACTTATACTATAAGGTAATATGCTTACACTTTATCACTTATTCACTCTTCACTGATTCATGGGTGTTTTGTTTTATTTTTTCATGGATCCTCCCTGTGGAGGGTGGGTTTGCCTTTCTGTGGAGGGGGGGGGAGTTGGGGGGGGTGGTCATGCACTAGTTTAATTTGACATCCCCACCATATTCGTTTTCACATTAATCTGTACCCATTGTTTCATTACACCATCACATCGATCTTCACATACACGCACTGTGTAATTATGCTTTAAATGCTCCGCCGCAGGTGTCAGCCCCTTCCTGGGTTCCCCCCATTTGGGGATTCTCATCCCATGTGGTGAACTTCTGTAAGCTGCAGTCCCTCCCAGCATTATTCCAGTGTGTGGGGAATCTACACGACCAGGAAGGTATTCTGGGACCCTGGGGCATCTTCTGTTGGAAATCCTGGTAAAAATGTTCAGTGTCTACACACAATAAATTGGTGACTATGTTATTTATATACTTTAAAATTTTGTAAAAAAATTGGTAAAAATCTTTTGAAACTTATTCTATATACCTCTTTTTAGCAACACCGAAACCTCTGAAGAAGACCCATGGAAAGGGTCGAAACGCATTAGAAATTGCTACATGCTTTCATATACAATGTGTTAAGCTGTATGACAATTTTTTGTGTTTGCAATTGTGTTCAATTACATGTTACCAGAGCTCATATCTTAAATCTGTACCATAATTTCTTTTGAATGTTAATAAATAATCCTATACATACATTGTTATCAATTTTTGATCTGAGCTGCCAAAAAACCCCACTGGGGGAACATCCCATTCTTCTAAGGAATATGTCCTAAGCGTGCACTGTTTAGGAGATATTTAATGTCTCTGCAGCTGGTGACGTCACTGGCGCATGCACTCTGAAGGGATGGTATACTCATGCTGTTCCTTCAGAGCTCTGTGCCCTGTCTGTGACTCCCATGTGCATGTGCGTGAGTGATGTCTTTGCTGCACAGTTATTCATAGGCCAGAGCCCAAAAACCCAAAAGGAAGACTGGGTAAAGATGGAAGCCCTGTCAGTGGTGACAGTGCGCCACTGGAGGGCTTTGTTTTTAGGTAAGTGTTTCATAATGTGCTAGTATGTGATACATTTTTTCTTTACTTTTTGCTATAATACATATCCCAAAAAATATATAAAAAAACTAATTTATTCATCAGTTTAAGCCGATATATATTCTTCTACGTATTTTTGGTAAAAAAAAAATACAATAGGTGTATAGTGGGGAGAACAAGTATTTGATACACTGCTGATTTTGTAGGTTTTCCTACTTACAAAGCATGTAGAGGTTTGTATTTTTTATCATAGGTACTCTTCAACTGCGAGAGACAGAATCTAAAACAAAAATCCAGAAAATCACATTGTATGATTTTTAAATAATTAATTAGCATTTTATTGCATGAAATAAGTATTAGATCACCTACCAACCAGTAAGAATTCCGGCTCTCACAGACCTGTTATTTTTTCTTTAAGAAGCCCTCCTGTTCTCTACTCATTACCTGTATTAACTGCACCTGTTTGAACTCGTTACCTGTATAAAAGACACCTGTCCACACACTCAATCAAACAGACTCCAACCTCTTCACAATGGCCATGACCAGAGAGCTGTGTAAGGACATCAGGGATAAAATTGTAGACCTGCACAAGGCTGGGATGGGCTACAGGACAATAGGCGCAATTATTAGAAAATGGAAGAAGTTCAAGATGACGGTCAATCTCCCTTGGTCTGGGGCTCCATGTAAGATCTCACCTCGTGGGGCATCAATGATCATGGGGAAGGTGAGGGATCAGCCCAGAACTACACGACAGGACCTGGTCAATGACCTGAAGAGAGCTGGGACCACAGTCCCAAAGAAAACCCTTAGTAACACACTATGGCGTCATGGATTAAAATCCTGCAGTGCACACAAGGTCCACCTGCTCAAGCCAGCGCATGTCCAGGCCCATCTGAAGTTTGCCAATGACCATCTGGATGATCCAGAGGAGGAATGGGAGAAGGTCATGTGGTCTGATGAGACCAAAATAGAGCTTTTTGGTCTAAACTCCACTCGCCGTGTTTGGAGGAAGAAGAAGGATGAGTACAAACCAAAGAAAACTATCCCAACCCTGAAGCATGGTGGTAGAAACATCATTCTTTGGGGACGCTTTTCTGCAAAGGGGACAGGACAACTGCACCGTTATGAGGGGAGGATGGATGGGGCCATGTATCGCGAGATCTTGGCCAACAACTTCCGTCCCTCAGTAAGAGCATTGAAGATGGGTCATGGCTGGGTCTTCCAGCATGACAACGACCCGAAAAAAAACCAGCCAGGGCAACTAAGGAGTGGCTCTGTAAGAAGCATCTCAAGGTCCTGGAGTGGCCTAGCCAGTCTCCAGACCTGAACCCAATAGAAAATCTTTGGAGGGAGCTGAAAGTCCGTATTGCCCAGCGACAGCCCCAAAACCTGAATGATCTGGAGAAGCTCTGTATGGAGGAGTGGGCCAAAATCCCTGCTGCAGTTTGTGCAAACCTGGTCAAGGACTACAGGAAACTTATGATCTCTGTAATTGCAAACAAAGGTTTCTGTACAAAATATTAAGTTCTGCTTTTCTGATGTATCAAATACTTAAGTCATGCAATAAAATGCAAATTAATTACTTAAAAAATCATACAATGTGATTTTCAGGATTTTTGTTTTAGATTCCGTCTCTCACAATTGAAGAGTACCTATGATAAAAATTACAGACCTCTACATGCTTTGTAAGTAGGAAAACCTGCAAAATCGTCAGTGTATCAAATACTTGTTCTCCCCACTGTATATTGATTGGTTTGCGCAAAAGTTATCGCGTCTACAAACTATGGGATAGATTTAGGGACTTTTATTGTTTTTTATTGTTTTTACTAGTAATGGCGACGATCTGCAATTCTTAGCAGGACTTCGACATTACAGCAGACAAATCTGTCCCCAAATTACACTTTTTGGGGACCAGTGACATTATTACATTGATCAGTGCTATAAAAATGCACTAATCAATGTAAAAATGACACTGGCAGAGAAGTGGTTAACACTAGGGGGCGATCAAGGTGTTAAGTGTGTTCCCTCAGCGTGTTCTAACTGAAAGGGGATGGGCTACCAGGAACATGACAGAGATCACTGTTCCCGAACACTGGGAACAGTAGATCTCTGACATGTCCCCTGTCAGAATGGGGAATTGTCTTGTTTACAAAGGCAGTCCCCCGACCCACGAGCACGCTCTCGCAACTGCGCCTGTGCAAGCTGTTGTACAGGTACCGTGGTTCGCACAGCAGAGCCGACCTGCTGCAATATATCTGCGTTAGCAGGTCGGCAAGTGGTTAAAAGAGAAGTGTGGGATTTAAAAAAAAAAAACATACAATCATGCACACATAGGTGGGCGCAGCATTGGTCCGGATCCTAACATTATTGGGCAGATCATGACATTATTGTTGGGATCCCTGCAGAGCCTTGGCCGGCTCTGTGATGTCATTCAACAGCAGACTTTAACAGAAATAACCATATTCCTGTTACCCACAGGAAAAGAGATTTGGCCTATTTCTCCTTTAATAAATAAAGTGCAACAGTGTTTGTTTGAATACCTAATAAAATGTGCAAAGAATTAAATAAAACTGTTTTTTTTTTAAAGTTTGATAGAGTCACCATTGTCCCCTTGGCAAAAGGGGAAACAAAAAACTAAATTTGGAGTTATCACCACAACAGGAATAGAAGAGAAATAATCCAATACAAACACTTTTGTTAATGATAACGGTCCAAGAGGAGATTTCCCTTATTTAACCACTTGCCATCCCAGCCATTGTAGAATGACGGCCACAAGGTGGCTCTACAATGCCGGGAGGCTGTCAATTGACGTCCTCGGCTCCTCCCGTCCACTGGGGGGCATGCGTGCGTCACTCAGGTGCCGATGAGCGTGCCTGGCGGCAGCGATGTCATCCAGGTACCCGCGATCGGCAGTTACAGAGCCAGGGACGTGGATCTCTGTGTGTAAACACAGAGATCCACGTCCTGTCAGGGAGAGGAGACCGATGGTGTATCCCTTGTACATAGGGACAACGATCGGTCACCTCCCCCAGTCAGTCCCCTCCCCCCACAGTAAGAATCATTCCCAGGGAACACATTTAACCCCTTGATCACCCCCTAGTGTTAACCCCTTCCCTGCCAGTCACATTTAATCTTTTTGGGTCGCTATATAGACGACATCCTCCTCCTATGGGATGGGGACTTGGCATCTCTTACTTCCTTTATGCAACATCTTAATGTTCATCCGTTGGGAATTGTGTTGGATTTTGTGACGAGCACCGATAACATCAATTTCTTAGATCTTAACATCCGAGTCATGAATGGTGCTTTTCACATATCCACCTTTTTTAAGAGCACGGATCGCAATGGCTACATTGGACAAGGTAGCTGCCATCACCCCTCTTGGTTAAAGTCTGTGCCCAAAAGCCAATTTCTTCGCTTGAGGCAGAATTGTACCTTGAAAGAGGATTTCATTTTGCAGGCTAACATTTTGAAGAAGAGATTTATAGAAAAGGGCTATCAAATTAGTGACCTTGATACTGTAATTGATGAAGTAAACAATATAGATCGGACCTCTATTCTTCAAAGCAAAGTTAAGGCACCTTCGAATGACAAGTACAATTTTGCCATGGTTACTACCTTTTCACAACAATTTGGTGATATTAAGAAGATCTTTGCCAAGCATTGGAGCGTTTTAAAAAATGACAAGTTTCTGGGTCCGGTTCTTCCTGATCGACCCCAGATAGTTTTCAGGGGTGTTCCTTAAGCTTCAAGTTGCTCCCAACATTCTGGATGCTCCTAACAGAGTATCGTTTTTTCAGAAATCTAAAGGGTACTATCCATGTCATAATTGCAATGTATGTGCCATCAATAAAGACAGGAGGAGAAAAATATGCCAGTTCAATTCTCATAGTACTGGCTGGGTTTATGATATTAACACCTTCATCACCTGCACATCTTTGAACGTGGTTTACCTCCTGATTTGTCCTTGCGGTCTTCAGTACGTGGGACGTACTACGCGCGCGATGCATGTTCGTGTTAACGAACATATCACGAACATTAGGAAAGGTTTTCCTAAGCACACGGTGTCCAGACATTATTTGGAGTATCATAAAAAGAATACTAAAGGCACCACCTTTTTGGCCATTGACCGTTTTAATCCTCATTGGCGAGGTAGTATGTCCAAGCGGGAGATTTCA
Organism: Rana muscosa; assembly: GCA_029206835.1. NCBI lineage: Eukaryota > Metazoa > Chordata > Amphibia > Anura > Ranidae > Rana > Rana muscosa. The sequence continues at coordinate 714,750,344 of CM055118.1, forward strand.
AGGCTTGAAACTCGCTGGATATACGACCTCAAATGCTACATCCCTTTCGGCATGAATGTCGATTGGGATGTGAACTGTTTTATTAATAATTAATAGTTAATGTCTGTGTTATGTGTTTCATGCTACTAGTGGGCAGGGTATGTACACATACACAGTCATATTTTTATTTTTACATTTTATTTTATACATACATTTTAATTTTTGTCCCATTGAGATTTTCTCCATTGAATAACTTTTTGGGACTTAGTATTTGAAACACCAATCGATCATATAATTAATATGTTTGTATATTTTCTTTGGTTGTTTTGAGGTAAATGTGTAATTATGCTATTTTTCACTAGGGGGCACATTCACCCTTTTCTCCACATTTGGATTGCAGAGGGTTTTGGCTGTTGTGAGCCTCCCCCTTCCTTTCCTCCCTTCAGCCAAATACTCTCTCTGTAATCTATGTGTGGAGACATATTTTTATATCTGTTTGATATTTTCATCTGTTTCATTACATATGTCAATGTCGATCGGTAGAGGAATATTATTGTACCCACATGAGCAGCTGGCTTCACGGCTATTTTAGCTCTGCTCCACTTATATGTCCTTGATTTCATTGGTGAGCGCGTCTATCCAATGTCTGCGCTTTACTGACATCACTTCCGGTTTCGGCGATTGAACACACTAACCGGAAGTGGATGTCTTTTGTGTGTGGAGCGCATTCTTTCAGTGTTTGCGCTCCACTAACGTCATTTCCGGTTTCGGCGGTTGGATCCGCTGACTGGATAGGGATGTCTGCAGAGTGAGATTTTTCTCCTATTAGAATAGGAGTTTCCATCCACTTCCGGGGGACGCAGAGTCTGTTTATCCTTCCCGGGAATCAAATGTTTATTACTCACAGCTCCTGTTCTTTTTGCGGTAACTATCCTCGGTTGGCGTATGCACAATGAACCAGAAATTTTAATATTTGCATGTCCGCACTGCGCAGGTGCGGCCAATGTTTGCACAATGTTTTTAATTACTTCAACTGTTCAGCCATGCTGCTCTGTCATTGGATAGCAGGACTGGGCTTTTAGGTATTTATGTGGGCGTGCTTGTGTCATTGGCCACGCCTCTGATGATATCCACATAGGATGAAACATGTCAGGCTGGCCGATGCAAGCACGCTGAGAGCCGCGGAACTGTTTTTTTATATGCCTTGATGTTTTCTGCTATCTGTAAGTAGACTACAATAAATGTTTATGCCTTTTACCTATGGGCTTCACTATGCTGCCTTTTTTTCTTTTCATTGGGTAAAATTTTCTGGCTGAGATTTGTTCAACATCTATATTCACCTGCTGAGATTTGGAAATGACCTTGATGTTGGTCTTTCCTATGATTACCTGATCTGGAGTTTCTGCTGTCATCGTTTGACCCTCTACATCATTTGAATACATTGTCTACTTATTTCCACTTTCTGGTAAGCAGATTGTGAGCACGTTGGTGTGGTGTGTTTTAAAAAATCCTTTTTGCACACTGAAGTTCGGTGGTGGGACTACATAATTTTCACGTTCATCCAATATTGATTGGTTTAAATTTTTTGGACTTTTTTCACTTATATTTTTTATATATATAGCGCTGCATTTTGGACTTTAACATTTATACAGTAATCAGTGCATATTTATAGCACGGATCGCTGTATAAATGTGAATGGTCCCAAAAATGTGTCCGATGTGTCCACTGTAATATTGCAGTCCTGAAAAAAATGGCAGATAACCGCCATTACTAGTAAAAAATATAAAATAAAAAAAAGTCATAATTCTATGAATACATATCGGCCTAAACTGAGAAAAAAAAAACCTTTTTTTAAAAAAAAATTGGGATATTTATTATAGCAAAAAGTATAAAATATTGTGTTTTTTTTAAAAATTGTCAGTTTTTTTTGTTTATAGCGCAAAAAAAAAAAAAAATGCAGAGATGATCAAATACCACCAAAAGAAATCTCTATTTGTGGGGAATAAAGGACGTCAATTTTATTTGGGAGCCACGTCGCACGACCGCGCAATTGTCATTCAAAGCTGAAAGCTGAAATTTCGCCTCGGCAGGAAGGGGGTATATGTGCCCAGTAAGCAAGTGGTTAAGGAAAATTTCCTTATATTTTGTTATTCTATGGGACACAGATGGCAAAAAAACTGATAGCGGGTTTTAACCATTCCATGCTTTTCTTTTGCTTTTTTATACTATATAAAAAATTGGCTATACGTACCCTTTCATTCTTGCATATAGTATACCGTATATACTCGAGTATAAGCTGAGATTTTCAGCCCTTTTTTTGGGGCTGAAAGTCCCCCCCCCTCGGCTTATACTCGAGTCAGCAAAATTTTTACATTGTAAATATTACCTGTAAAGAAGTTGCGGCTGCGGCGTGCATCGTTCAAATTCCGCGGCGTCCATCGTTCAAATTCCGCGGTCTCTTCCTGTTCCTTCCTTGATAGGCGAGTCTCAGCAGACACTCTCCACCTATCACGAACGTTCTCTCATCCTCAGTTTTCCAGCAGACGTCTGTGATTGGTGGAACACCCAACACAGTGTCTGCTGGGAAAACTGAGGATGAGAGAATGATCGTGATAGGCGGAGAGTGTCTGCTGAGACTCGCCTATCAAGGAAGGAACAGGAAGAGACCGCGGAATTTGAACGATGGACGCTGCGGAATTTGAACGGTGGACGCCGCAGCCGCAACTTCTTTACAGGTAATATTTACAATGTAAAATAGGGAACAGCGAGCTAGGGAACAGTGGGGCATCGGCTTATACTCGAGTCAGTAAGGTTTCCCAGTTTTTTTGGCAACATTAGGTACCTCGGCTTATACTCGAGTCGGCTTATACTCGAGTATATACGGTATATTTTTTGTGGCACTTATTATGCACCTTTTGTAAGCTCCTGTCCTCTCTATGTCAGTATGCATATCATTTCAAAGATCTTGCATCAAAAACAGTTTATGAAGTTTATAGAAAAATAAAAGGATAATAAAAAGACTTGGACAGGAGACAAATCTTACAAGTTTTTATGCCTCAGGTAGGATGGTCCTGCTTCACTTAATGTTATTTTTTAACATTCTTCTTCTCAGTATATCTGAAGGAAATGTCAACGCTGGTGTTATACAAACATATAACTTTTACAGAAGATACTTGTATCCTAACATCCCAAGGTTACTTGCAACGTCACATTTGTGAAAGAAGCAATATATTAGAAGTAATGATATATATTGTACAGGACGCCAAGGTTGGGTCCTGGACGGGTGCTATATAGCACCAATATTTGGGTTATGGTCCCATTAATGAGTAGTAATGGTGCTCAGGAGGTCGCCCAGAATGGGTGAGGAGTTCCGGGCAAAATAAATAGCCCAGAGAGGACTGGCTTGCAGTCCTCGTTGTATTAATAGAGAGGTATTTGGGGCCCGGAATTTCGGAGGCTCTAAAGTGACATTCGGGTGGGATAGAGCCTCCACTCCTGACCACTGAGAGTCAGCACACAGGGGGTTAAGGGCTTCCAGGAAAACAGCTCATATAACAGGAAGTAGTGCTAGAGGTGTGAGAGAGGAGTATGAGGATTGCACCTGAGATGAGCTGTGTGTCTGCTAGGAGCTGGTAAAGTTCAGCAAGAGCCCTGGAAGTTCCCCTACAAACTGTATGTGCCTTTTTCTTTGATTTATACTTGTGCTGAAGACAAGCCGGACTTTGTTTTGATATTTTTCTGTGTGCTGAATCAAGCTTGTTTCTTTTGGTTTGTTCACGAATAAAAGCCTTTCTGCTCAAAGTACAATGGTTTATGCACTTAGTCCCGTGGAGCTATAACCCCCAAAGTTTACAACTGGTGCCTTGGATGCGTGCAAAGTGCATTTGCAGCTGCAAAAAACGTTTAAAACAAACTGACATTTAAAGAGACAGGGTGCTTATGGCATGTCTTGGGTGAAGTCAGCTCAGACATTGCAGACAGCAGACAAAGGCATGGAGGAGGTCATCAAGGCTTTGGCACAAGCCACTGTGACCCAACAGCAAGCCACTGCGGCCCAACAACAAGCTCTAGCAGAGGCAAACCGTCGCCATGAGGAAGCGATGGCTCAGCAGCAGGAAAGTACACGGCTGCTAGCCGCCCAGTTTACGGCCCAGCAGGGGTCCACTCAAGCACAGGTGGCCGCATTGCAGGAGGCAGTACAGCGGCTGGCTCAGGGACGAGAGCAAGTGGTCGTTGCCACTGGCAACCAAGTGTCCGTGAGAGCCACTCATTTTTTACAAAAGCTAACACCCAGTGATGACGTAGAAGCTTTTCTCACTACCTTTGAAAGGATAGCAGAGAGAGAGGGGTGGCCCCGTGACCAATGGGCTGGTATTATCTCCCCTTTTGTCACCGGTGACCCGCAAAAGGCTTATTTTGACCTCCCATCTGAGCACATCAGCGACTATGAGCGGCTGAAAGCAGAGATCCTGGCCCGCCTGGGAGTGACCACAGCCGTCCGGGCTCAGAGAGTGCATCGCTGGCGGTACAAACCTGACCAACCACCTAGGTCCCAAATGCACAAACTAGTGCAGCTGGTGAAAAAATGGCTGCAGCCGGAAAAATTGTCGGGCCCACAAATGGTAGAACGGGGGGTGATGGATTGGTACCTGTGGTCCCTCCCAGATGACCTACAGCGCTGGGTAAGCCATGGAGACCCTGCAACTGCTGACCAGCTGGTTGAGTTGGTCGAAAGGTACACAGTGGTAGAGGACCTGCTTGGGCCTGCCAAGCGTCGGGAACCCACACCAAGGGCAACCAGACCAGCCACAGCACCTAGGAGAGAAGCCCTGCCTGACATTGGAACCCGCAAACCTGCATCATCTTCCGCAGAACCACGAAGGTTGGTTCCCGTCCCACGGATGGGGGACCTACAGTGTTGGCCATGTCGGTCCTGGGGGCATACCCGGGCACAGTGCCCACTGCAGGAAGAGCCTATGGACTGTGGGACTGGTCGGAGAAGCTCCTTCTATGTTCAAAGAGTGTGTGCCACTCATCTTGATCTGGCTGAAGGACGGTTCGAGTGTGAAGTGTGGGTGAACCACCTTCCTGCTAAAGCGCTACTGGACTCCGGTAGCATGATAACACTGGTACATGCCAGGGTGCTCGGGAGACTCGGCCCAGTGAATAAGACTCTACGGCTAGTGTGTATCCATGGGGACACCAGGGAGTAGCCCCTGGTCCCGATAACGGTTTCCTATGGCCATATTTCAGTTACACAAGAGGTTGGGGTGGTAAAGAGTTTAATACATGACATCATAGTGGGGCGGGACTGTCCACTATTCCTTGAACTATGGAACCAGGTACAGATAGGGCTGCCCGGAGAACTGGGGACACTGGGCCGGGAAGGGACAGAGTCTGAGGGATCCGGGCCGGAAACCCCCACAAATATGGAGCTACCTGTCACTGACAATGAAGTTACAGAAAATACTAATTTGGATGATAATGTTTCTGTTCCAGGTCTTAAAACCGAGTGGATCTCTGAGGGGGGGGATGTTTTCCCATTACAAGTTATGCTGGGGGAGGATGATGAGGAGCTCTCTCCGGTTGAGGAGGATGAGGGGGAACCATCCTCGAGGCCAGTGCATCCAGACCTGGATGTATCCAGGGGTGCATTTGGCACCGCCCAATTACAGGATCCTACCTTGATCAATGCTCGAGAGCAGGTTTCTGTCATTGATGGAGTCTCACAAGTGCCAGGGGCAGATCAAAGGTTTCCTCATTTTGCATTGAAGGGGGACTTGGTATATCGGGTAGCTGAGAGCCGAGGGGAAACTGTAGAGCAGTTGCTAGTTCCCCAACTATATAGGGGGCTGCTCCTTGATCTAGCCCACAACGACGCACTGGGAGGACACCTGGGGGCAGAGAAAACAGAGGCCAGGATAACCGACCGGTTCTACTGGCCAGGGGTGAAGGTCGAGGTTAAAAAATATTGTGCATCTTGTCCCATTTGCCAGTTAACTGCCCCAGTGCCCCACTATAGAAACCCTCTAGTACCCTTGCCAATTATTGAGGTCCCATTCGAGAGGATTGCTATGGATCTGGTGGGACCCCTGGTAAAGTCGGCAAGGGGGCACCAATACATATTAGTCATCCTAGATTACGCAACTAGGTATCCAGAAGCAATCCCTTTGAGGAAAGCTTCCTCTAAGGCTATTGCCCGGGAGTTGTTTCAAATGTTCTCACGAACGGGGTTCCCCAAAGAGATGCTGACGGACCAGGGCACCCCTTTTATGTCAAAGGTGATGGCGGACTTGTGTAAACTGTTTCAGATTAAGCAGTTGCGGACGTCCGTTTATCACCCGCAGACCGATGGCCTAGTCGAGAGGTTTAATAAAACCCTAAAGTCCATGTTGAAAAGAGTGGTCCAAAAAGACAGGAAGGATAGGGATATGTTACTCCCTGCCTTGTTGTTTGCCATCCGGGAGGTTCCACAAACATCCGTTTGAGCTAGTGTATGGACGAAGGCCCCGGGGGTTGCTCGACCTAGTAAAAGAAACGTGGGAAAGTGAGTCCTCACCACATAAAACCGTGGTAGAGCATATCTCTCAAATGCGAGAGAGGGTGGCTAAGGTGATGCCGCTGGTGAGGGAGCACATGCAGAAGGCTCAGGATGCCCAAAGAAGAGTTTACAACCGGTCGGCTAAAATTAGACAATTTCAAGTAGGAGAACGAGTTGCTGTTCTAATACCCACGGTGGAGAGCAAATTCTTAGCCAAGTGGCAAGGTCCGTTTGAGGTAGTAGAGAAAGTCAGTGAGGTGAACTACAAAGTCCACCAGCCAGGGAAAAGAAAACCCTACCAGATCTATCACGTGAATTTATTGAAACCCTGGAGAGACAGAGAACAGGTATCTGCGGTGGTAGGGGTACAGTCAGGGGACCATGCAGGGATCGACCTGGTGCAGGTTGCTGCCACCCTGACTAGACCCCAAACCCAGCAAGCAAAAGAGTTTCTGCAAAGAAATAGGGTCATGTTTTCAGAATTGCCCGGGGTCACCAACGTCATCAGACATGACATTGTAACTGAACCCAATGTAAAAATCCAGTTAAAGCCTTACCGTATCCCAGAAGCTCATAGGGTGGCGGTATCTGATGAAGTTAAAAGAATGCTCGAACTTGAAATCATTGAAGAGTCACAGAGCGAGTGGTCGAGTCCAATCGTGTTGGTACCCAAACCCAACGGCACCCTCCGCTTCTGTAACGACTTTAGAAAACTTAATGAAGTCTCCAAATTTGATGCGTATCCCATGCCACGGGTAGATGAGCTAATTGAGAGGTTAGGTCCTGCCAGGTACATCACCACGCTGGACCTCACAAAAGGGTACTGGCAGATCCCCCTAACCAAGGAAGCCAGGGAGAAAACAGCCTTCTCCACCTCGGAGGGCCACTTCCAATACAAAAGGATGCCATTTGGTCTACACTCTGCCCCTGCCACGTTCCAAAGGGCCATGGACAGAACGTTGCGCCCACATCAACAGTACGCTTCTGTCTACTTAGATGACATAGTCATCTTCAGCACTGATTGGGAGTCCCATCTTCCCCGGGTTCAGGCAGTGGTAGACGCCTTGAGAAGAGCAGGGTTCACCATCAATCCGGAGAAGTGTGCCATTGGAATGGAGGAAGCCAAGTACCTAGGGTATATCGTGGGTAGGGGGTTGGTGAAGCCCCAAATGAGTAAGGTGGAAGCCATACAGGACTGGCCCCGTCCCCTAACCAAGAAGCAGGTCAGAGCGTTTTTGGGCATAGTTGGCTATTACAGGAGGTTTGTCCCCAACTTCACCACCATTGCTGCACCGCTGACTGACTTGACCAAGGGCAGAAAGTCAGTGATGATAAAGTGGAATGCCGAAGCTGAGAAAGCTTTTCAAAAGCTTAAGACGGCATTATGCCAGGATCCGGTGCTGGTAGCTCCGGACTTCGCAAAAGATTTTGTAGTGCAGACAGACGCTTCAAGTGAGGGATTGGGAGCAGTCTTGTCGCAGGAAAGCAATGGGGAAGAGCATCCCGTAGTTTTTCTTAGCAGGAAGCTGACGGCAGCTGAGAAAAACTACGCTGTGGTAGAGCGGGAGTGTCTGGCCATCAAGTGGGCTTTGGACTCCCTACGCTATTTCCTCCTAGGTAGGAGGTTTCGCTTGATGTCAGACCACGCTCCTCTTACCTGGATGAGACAAAACAAGCACACCAATGCCAGGGTGACAAGGTGGTTTCTTTCTCTCCAGGAGTTCAATTTTGTGGTAGAACACAGGCCCGGGAGACAACATCAGAATGCCGATGCCCTCTCCCGAGTCCATTGTATGATATCGAGTGGTGCCTCCAACACCTCCGCGTTGAGGCAGAGGGGGGGATATGTACAGGACGCCAAGGTTGGGTCCTGGACGGGTGCTATATAGCACCAATATTTGGGTTATGGTCCCATTAATGAGTAGTAATGGTGCTCAGGAGGTCGCCCAGAATGGGTGAGGAGTTCCGGGCAAAATAAATAGCCCAGAGAGGACTGGCTTGCAGTCCTCTTTGTATTAATAGAGAGGTATTTGGGGCCCGGAATTTCGGAGGCTGTAAAGTGACATTCGGGTGGGATAGAGCCTCCACTCCTGACCACTGAGAGTCAGCACACAGGGGGTTAAGGGCTTCCAGGAAAACAGCTCATATAACAGGAAGTAGTGCTAGAGGTGTGAGAGAGGAGTATGAGGATTGCACCTGAGATGAGCTGTGTGTCTGCTAGGAGCTGGTAAAGTTCAGCAAGAGCCCTGGAAGTTCCCCTACAAACTGTATGTGCCTTTTTCTTTGATTTATACTTGTGCTGAAGACAAGCCGGACTTTGTTTTGATATTTTTCTGTGTGCTGAATCAAGCTTGTTTCTTTTGGTTTGTTCACGAATAAAAGCCTTTCTGCTCAAAGTACAGCGGTTTATGCACTTAGTCCCGTGGAGCTATAACCCCCAAAGTTTACAATATATATATATATTTGTTGGGATATAATTTATCTGAATTTCTAATGGTAATATCAACCCTCACATAGTCAAAATAAAATCATATTGTTTAACTTTTTTAACCTCTTAGCGCAGAGAGTATGGAAATATCCGACCTCTCAGCGGGTGGGCCTTGAAGAGAGGCCTTATATTTGAATACCAAAATGTAAACAAACCTGTGCCATGAGCACGTGTCCTGCATGCTCATCCCACAGAGTCTTGCGATCGGGAGCTTTCCAATCATGTGACCGCTGTGACAGTCAATCACGGTGGTCACATCATCATAAACCCCATCCTACCAGCAGCAGAAACCCCTTAAAGAGCCGGGAGACGCCAGCGTTAAGGGGTTAATAAGAACATTTAAAAAGGATAAAGTTGATTAAGGTTGCTGTTCATTTGGAGAAACACTAAAATGCCTGAATATAGAAGATTCAGCTGTGAAAAGTTAGAGCCCTACATCTGAATTGCTCAATGCACTGATTTTTGCATAGAAGATGTGCGGTGTGCATATTTATACACATATGATTACAACTGCAGCTTTCTAAAATCAGTGGGGGTCTATTTAAATTGTTAAATGTTAACCATTTGCCCAAAAACGTCAGATCGAGAGCAACAATTCTAGCACCAGACCTCATGTGTAAATCTAAAGCGGTAAGTCTTTTAAAGTGTTGCCTATGGATATTACAATGTACTGTACATAGTTTGTTGCCATTTCACGGGCGTGTGCAATTTTGAAGTGTGACATGTTTGGTATCTATTTATTCGTTGTAACATTACCTTTTATATTTTACCAAACAACTGGGAACTAGATTGTGCATTTGTACATTAAAATTCATTAAAGTGTATTTTTTCCAAAACAATTGTGTTTGAAAAACAAAGGCCTCTGTTTAAAAAAAATATATAATGTTTGGGGGTTCTAAGTAATTTTTTAGCCAATGTATTTTACATGTATGCAAGCAGTGTCAGAAAAAGACCTGGTCTTCAAGTGGTTATTGAACCAGTACAGGGCTGGTTTGTAATTCAGCAATGTATTGTCACCAAAATGACAGAGAAAGTACCTCACAACTGTGGTGGATATGTGTTATTTAACCACTTGCCGACCGCCGCACACACGTATACGTCGTCACAATGGCACAGGCAGGCAAATGGGAATACCTGTACGTCCCTTTGAATTTTCCGCCCAGCGCGCGCGCACGCGCACCCTCCGCGTGCCTCGTGTGTGTTCGCGGGTCCCGGGAACTCGATGTTCCTGGGCGGCCTGCGTTTGCGGTCGGCAAAGGCAGAACAGGGGAATGCCTTTGTAAACAAGGCATTCCCCTGTTCTGCCTAGTGACATGTCACTGATCTACTGTTCCCCCTGATCGGGAATGGTGATTAGTGACGTGTCACTGGGAGCTCCTCCCCCTAACAGTTAGAAGCGCTCCCTAGGAAACACTTAACCCCCTTCAGCGCCACCTAGTGGTTAACCCCTTCACTGCCAGTGTCATTTTCAAAGTAATCAGTGCAATTTTTATAGCACTGATCGCTGTAAAAATGACAATGGTCCCAAAATGTTGTCAAAAGTGTCCGATGTGTCCACCATAATGTCGCAGTCACGATAAAAATCGCTGATCGCTGCCATTACTAGTAAAATAAAAATTATTAATAAAAATGCCATAAAACTATCCCCTATTTTGTAGACGCTATAACTTTTGCGCAAACCAATCAATAAACGCTTATTGTGATTTTCTTTACCAAAAATATGTAGAAGAATATGTATCGACCAAAACTGAGGAAAAATTTTTTTTTTAGATATTTTTGGAGGATATTTATTATAGCAAAGAGTAAAAAATATAGCATTTTTTTCAAAATTGTCGCTCTATTTTTGTTTATAGCACAAAAGATAAAAACCGCAGAGGTGATCAAATACCACCAAAAGAAAGCTCTATTTGTGAGAAAAAAAGGACGTCAATTTTGTTTGGGAGCCATGTCGCACGACCGCACAATTGTCAGTTAAAGCAACGCAGTGCCGAATCGCAAAAAGTGGCCTGGTCATTGGCCAGCGAAATGGTCCGGGACTTAAGTGGTTAAAAAAATAAATAAAAATTGAGTTTTGCTTAAGGGTGCATTCACACTTATTCATACTGCGTTCACACAGATAATTGTACCCACTCGCTTGTAATTGCTCATGTAGTGATCACATGCGAGTCAGGATTAGCTGAAGGAGCCAGCAACCTCCTATTGCTATCAATGGGGCTGCCTTTTGCAGAGGTTCTCATATGTAATCAGACTGTGGGTGCATTTGCAAGTGTGAATACACCCTTCAATACTCCAACCAGGAAAGGGAATGTAATGATACCATAATAGACCATATGCCTTTCAACATTGGTTCTGGAGGGGGTGGGCGGGTTTACTAAAATATCTTGTCCCAATGTGGAAAGACAAGGAGCTCTTGTTCATTTCCATTTGACACTAGAAAGAGAAGGGGATAACAGTAAAATGTGGGATCGCATGACATCCTGGTCTTCATGATAGTGTGGCAACTCTCTAGTGTCTGTTCCTCCCTACTGCTAGGGATGAGCCAAACACCCCCATGTTCGGTTCGCACCAGAACATGCAAACAGGCAAAAAATGTGTGGGAACACCATTAAAGTCTATGGGACACGAAGATGAAAAATCAAAAGTCCTAATTTTAAAGGCTTATATTCAACTTATTGCCATAAAAAGTGTATGGGGACCTGGGTACAGCCCCAGGGGACATGTTTCAATGCAAAAAAAAAAGTTTTTGAAATCAACCGTTTTTTCAGGAGCAGTTATTTTAATAATGCTTAAAGTGAAACAATAAAAACAAAATATTGCTTTAAAAATCGTGCCGGGCGCTCCCCTTAGTCTGCCTGTAAAGTAGCACATATTTCTGATTTGTTTTGTAGTCCTGCAGCAAAATGAAATTTCTAAAGGAAAAAATTGCATTCAAAATTGCTTACGGCTGAAATGTATTGTCGGCTCCCGGTAATATAGATAACAAAAACATTGAAAAAAATGACGTGCGGTCCCCTCCCCCAGTCCCCAGATATTAAGGGTATCTCTACGCCAATTTTTTTTTAAATAGCGTAGGGGTCTCCCCCAAAATCCATACCAGGCCCTTGTCCGAGTATGTAACCTGGCAGGCCTGGATAGGGGGGGGCGAGCAAGAGCCCCCCCTCCTGAACCATGCCAGGCCACATGCCCTCAACATGGGGTCCCCCAAAGCACTTTGTCCCCATGTTGATGGGGACAAGGGCCTTATCTCCACAACCCTTGCCCAGTGGTTGTGGGGGTCTGCAGGAGGGGGGCTTATCGGAATCAGGAAGCCCCCTTTAACAAGGGGTCCCCCAGATCCCGCCCCCCCTATGTGAATGGGTATGGGGGTACATTTTTTTAGTACTAAAATATCTTCAGGTTACCTCTAGACCCTATTTTGTCGAAACCATACCAAAGCAAAAGGTGGCACACTACAAGCCCTACAACGCAAAGCAACGTCCAGTTTGGATTTTGAAGATTTTTTTGTCTGTTCAGCTAAACTGCCGTTAAACTGAACACAGATGTATTAGAGCAACACTAGTTAAGATTTTGACACCGGATTTGAAACATCAACTCTGAATGTGTGTAAAGTTTTAAAGCTAAAATTATATACACAGCTGAAACTAAAAGTACACACTTGTCACTGAGGACTCGGATATTTGCCAGCCAGAATATTGGTTGGTGATGACAGAAGGTGGCAATATGCAGGGAAACTCATCAAAATTTTACAACTCTATCAAAAGCTTTGATATAATTGCAGTCTTCATTGTATTAAACATGTCTGTGGCCACGTCTGCTGTTGCAGAATGATATAATGACAGGTATTTTTTACCATTTAAGCATTAAATGAAAGTTTTAGATTAACCACATTTTATTGGGCAATAAAAAACATTAATTCTCTGCAAAAGAAAAAAAAATTAAGCATCTGCAGTACTATCAAACTAATTAAATTATGGGCTATTATGTTACATAACCAGCCATTTATCTATAGACCAACTATTTACCATTTTTACCCTTTTCCAGAAGTGTGCCATAGTTCTGAAAAATAAATATGTTTGCATAGAACATTTTTAACCCCCCCTACTACTGTATAGTAAATACAGCGGGTAACATACATATTGAACACGTCACCAAATATATTTCTAAATTTGATATTGACATGAAATTTTCACCACGTCAGTAAAAACCCATGCAATCCATATACATACAAAGAAACCAGAACAATTAAGTTCAGAAATTAAGTTATGTGTAATAAAACGGAATGACACAGGGAAAAAGTATTGAACACGCTAACTGAAATGTATTTAATACTTCGTACAAAATCCTTTGTTGGTAATGACTGCTTCAAGACGCCATGCAAAAGAGATATGAAAGGCGCGTGGCCTGATGCATGAGTCCTTTTAAAGCGTTTATTTCAAACAGATAAATGTGTACAGAAAATATCACGTATTCATAGGCGGCTAGGTTAGAAGAAAATTTAGCACTAAAACAAATAATATTGTATGTAAACAATGCCCATACAAGGGATAAAAAGTGAATAATCGGCTTCAGCCGAATAAGTCGATTATTCACTTTTTATCCCTTATACGGGCATTGTTTTACATACAATATTATTTGTTTTAGTGCTTCAGGCCACGCGCCTTTCATATCTCTTTTGCATACAGTATTTTGGACTTCCCCTAATCGACCATTGCAGCGGAGCATGCATGAACTATTAATTAATTAATTATTTATTTATTTACCAACACCATGTTAAAAATACCACCAACTTCTCTCTAGGTCCCCCGCACTAGTTCAGGAGAATATCTTTTTCTTTCCACTCGTTTGCTTCAAGACACCTCCTGTATGGAGAAACTAGTCGCATGCATTGCACAGTCTTCAAATCTTGAAGGTTCCATGGGCCTCTTCTATGAACTCTTTAGTTCTTTCAATAGATTTTATATTGGATTCAAGTCAGATGATTGGCTGGGCCATTCTAGCAGCTTTATTTTCTTTCTTTGAAACCAATTGAGAGTTTCCTTGGCTTTGTGTTTTGGATTGTTGCCTTGCTGAAATGTCCATCCCCGTTTCTTCTTCAGCATCCTGGTAGATAGCAGCAGTGCTTGGACTTGGGGAAGGCCTTATGTAAGGAGTATAGGCTGTTGCATGTTTCAAAATGTTGTCACATTTTTGTAGGATTGTGAGTGTACTCATTTGATTTACATTAACCACTTGCCGACCAGCTCATGTACATATACGTCTGCACTTGGATATCTCGGTAACGGCAGCAGCTGCTGCCACAACCGAGATATCCATCTTTTCTGTGAGCGGTTCTGTTTACGATAATGGTGTTCCCTGTGGCGGATTCGCCGCGAGATCACCGTTATCAGCAGCGGGAGAGGGGCCACCACCCTCCCGCCACTCTCCCGCGCCCTCTGTCGCTTACCGGAGCCGTCGGCGGAGGCGATAGTGTCCTTGTCCCTCTGTGGTATGGATACGAGTGAGGGGAAGATGGCCCCCACCCGTCTCCATACCATAGCAGGGCAGAAGCGACGTCAAAACGTCATCTCCGCCCATACGACTTAAAGGGACATTTATTTTTTGTCATTTTTTCAAATGGCAATTTTTTATTTTTAGTTTTTTTATTGCATTTTAGTCTAAATATGAGATCTGAGGTCTTTTTGACCCCAGATCTCATATTTAAGAGGACCTGTCATGCTTTTTTCTATTACAAGGGATGTTTACATTCCTTGTAATAGGAATAAAAGTGCCCTTTTTTTATTTTTTTTAAAACAGTGTAAAAAGAAATAAAATCACGTAAAATAAATATGAAAAAAAAAACAGTTTTAAACCGCCCCGTCCCGACGAGCTTGAGCGCAGAAGCGAACGCATACATGAGTAGGGCCCGCATATGAAAACTGTGTTCAAACCACACAAGTGAGGTATCGCTGCAATCGTTAGAGCGATCTCTAGCCCTAGATCTCCTCTTTAACTCAAAAGATGCAACCTATAGAATTTTTTTAATTTCGCCTATGGAGATTTTTAAGGGTAAAAGTTTGACGCCATTCCACGAGCGGGCGCAATTTTGAAGCGTGACATGTTGGGTATCAATTTACTCGGCGTAACATTATCTTTCACAATATAAAAAAAAATTGGGCTAACTTAACTGTTGTCTTATTTTTAATTCAAAAAAGTTAATTTTTTCCCAAAAAAATGCGCTTGTAAGACCGCTGCGGAAATACGGTGTATTAAAAAGTATTGCAATGACTGCCATTTTATTCTCTAGGGTGTTAGAAAAAAACTATATATAATTTTTGGGTGTTCTAAGTAATTTTCTAGCAAAAAAACCTGTTTTAAACTTGAAAAACACTCAAGCCCTGTACACACGATAGGTTTAACCGATGAAAACAGTCCGATGGACTTTTTTCATCGGACAAACCGATCGTGTATGGGCCCCATCGGTCTTTTTTCCATCGGTGTTTAAAAATAGAACATGTTTTAAATTTATCCGA
Source organism: Rana muscosa (assembly GCA_029206835.1). Lineage (NCBI taxonomy): Eukaryota > Metazoa > Chordata > Amphibia > Anura > Ranidae > Rana > Rana muscosa. Next base: position 714,765,861 of record CM055118.1, read on the forward strand.
TGGTTAAAAAACCGATAGCAAATTACTATCGTCTGTGGGGAACTCCATCGGATAAAAAACCCACGCATGCTCAGAATCAAGTCGACGCATGTTGCACTTTGAATGACAATTGCGCGGTCATGCTACACTGTACCTAAACATTTTTTTTAATAATTTTGTTCCCACAAATAGAACTTTGTTTTGGTGGTATTTGATCACTGGCGGTGTTTTTATTTTTTGCGCAACAAATAAAAAAAGACCGAAAATTTTGAAAAAAAATAGTTTTTCTTAGTTTCTGTTATAAAATTTTGTAAATAAGTATGTTTTCTCCTTCACTGACAGGCACTGATGAAGTGGTACTGACGGGCACTGATAAGGTGGCACCAATGAGGTGGCACTGATGGGCACTATTGATGGGCACTGATAGGCAGCACTGATGGGCACCGATAGGTGGCACTGGTATGCAGCACTGATGGGCATTGATAGGCAGCACTGATGGGCACTCATAGGTGAAACTGATGAGCACTGATAGGCGGCATTGAAAGGCTGCACTGATAGGCGGCACTGATGGGCATTGAAAGGCTGCACTGATGGGTACTTATGGGTGGCACTGATAGGTGGGCACAGATGGGCACTGATATGTGGGCACAGATGGGCACTGATAGATGGAACTGCTGGGCATCACCGATGATGAGACATCTGGCAGGCGTTAGTAGTGGGCACTGACTGGCACCATTTATGGGCATGGATTGGCATATTTTTGTATCCCTGGTGGTCCTGGTGGTCCTGGTGGTCCTGGTGGCATCCCTGGTGGTCCAGTGTGGGCATCAATGGGAGGGCTGCGCTGATAAACAATTAGCGCAGACCCCCCTGTCAGGAGAGCTGCCGATTGGCTCTCCTCTATTCGTGTCTGTTAACACTGTGATCAGCAGTGATTGGACATGGCTGATCACATGGTAAAGAGCCTCCATCAGAGACTCTTTACCGATATTGGTGTAACGGTGTGTCAGACTGACACACCGCACCACCGATCGCTGCGTGGCGCCCCTTCACGGGCGCGTGCCAGCAGTTATCCTGCTGGATGTCATATGATGCCTAGGCAGGATAAGTGAACCACCGCCCGGCCGTCATATTGCTATAGGCTGGGCAGGAAGTGGTTAAAGTGGATGTAAACCCATACATAAACCCAGTGAAGAGAAAAGCCTCAGATGATACGCAGAGATTGAACAAATCTCCCTACATAAGTTTTACATGTATATCTGCTGTCTTTATCTTTATATACGGTTTAGAAAGTTCAGATCGGGTTAGAGATTTTCTCTTCCTGATTAGCACTGCAGAGAAGCCTGGGCATACAGCCAAGACAGCTGATTGGAGGAAAGGCACACACCCCCTCTCCTCATAGGTAGATACTTTCAGCTCTGATGGTTGAATATTTCAGGGCTCTTCTAATCTATTTATAGCATCCTCCCCAACACAAAACTCATGAATATGTGATGGAGAACTTGTCAGGAGTCATCAGGCTGATAACAGAAGAACAGAGAAGGAGAGAGCTATGGGACATAGTGCTTTGAAGAGAGATAACAAAACACTGCAGATATACTTACCCAGCTTAAATTTCATGAATCAGATTTGCATCCACTTTAAGTAAATTGGACTGTGACGATACATAAAATGTACTGTACTTATGTCTAAGTGATCCTCAATATGCCAAGTCTCCTCTCGCTTGTTTTGTGAACACTTGCCAAACTAAACAAGTAATTTTTGATGCACATCTTTCTTTTTTTCAGAAGTCCATGTTGCAGAACAACCTATCATTTTCAGCTCTAAAGGCTTTAACAAACATTGATAGCACCCTGATCAGAATAAAATATGCTCTATTTTATTATTAAAGCACATTGTTAGCACTTAAATTTACTGAATGCTGATATACTGTAAATGGAGTGAAGAACCCTGTCACACATGTGCTGTCTTTTCAAAAATAATCACTTTGTTTATCTGGGTATCTGTCACTATCCAATTTTATGTATCACTTGACAGTTTGTATGCAGTCAGTTTCTATAAAGGGCATCTGAGAACCTTTAATTTCTCCTGTGTCACACAAATGGTTCTAGCCTACAGCTCAAATGAAAGAAGCTCAACGTTCGAAACCATAAAATAGAAAAACCACAAGAATAAATAATTGTTAAATACATTTAAAGCTACAATATAAGCATTATTTTTACACAGTTTTTATCTCATTAGAATTTTATCCTACAAATGTTAAATTCACAAATAAATATTGTAATGGTGTGTATTTATTACTGTTACATTACCTTGTCTCAACAGAAACCTATGAAAACTGACATTTTATTGTCTGTCCAAAGTTAGACAGGAGCAATAACACATGTGGTAATCTTTGTGGGGGTTTTTTTTTGTACAACGCAGTGTTGCCAACCTACCAGACTGAAATTTACTAACACAACATCCAAAATTTGCTGTCACAGCCAAATTTTTACTGCCATTTCCAAAAGTTACAAAATTACAGTTGTAAGTGCAAATTGCAGTATTTAGGCTACAGACAAGTACAATATGCAATTAGCGATGTGATTAAGCTAGACATTAAGGCAAAAAAAAATATTTCTTATTTTATTTTCAATATAGTAAGTAAGTAGCTCAAGGACAGGACTCAGGAGGGCAAGAAATTAGAATGGGCGGGCACACACACATGAAACTGACTTTCAGAGTGACACTGACAGCAGTGTGCAGCAGCACAGATGATGATGACACCTCACTGACATGACACATCCCGTTATGAGTCATGGTGACAGTCTCTCTCCATGCCAGGTGGTCCCTACAGTCCACTCCAGTCCAAACAGCACTGTCAGTGCTGCTCCCGGCGTGTCTTGCTTCTGCCCCAAAGACCCACATAATAGGCTCTGGCTGCTCTGCTTGGCTCCCTTGCACCATGACATCACACAACACGTTCAGGCACCACCTCCGCCAGACCTAACCCCCAGCCGCCGCATGAACACACTGTAGCAGGCACTCGGATGGTCTTGGCCGGCTGCGGACCGGAACTGTGCATATGTAGATCCAAGCCAAGCGTCAGTCATATTTTTTACTGGCAACCTTTTCCTGTCTCTGGAATTTACTGGCAGGAGAAATGTGCCTATTTTTTACTAGCTGCCCGTAAAAATACTGATAGTTGGCAACACCTAAAAAAAAAAAAAAAAGAAAAATAAACATGTGTTTATGAATCTGTGGATGGCCAAAACATCAGCACTTCGGTCGACCTCTAATACTTTCTATTTTCAAATTAAGCAGCTAATCATAGTATTGAGCTTATAGAAATGTATAGGGACAGCAGTGGGAAGGCATGTTTTGACACACCAAGAATTGTTGAAGCTTGGCCTAACCAGAATAATCTGTTATTTGGGCATAGCAGATACACTGAAGGCCAAATTCAGACCTGTCCATGCACATTAACCATATTAACATTAACATTAACCAATACCATATTCAATGTGTCTACAACCTGTTTCCAGTAAAGATGTAATTTAGGGCAAGGCCATAGTAAATTAATTAAGTCCCCGTGATCCCTTTTGCATCTATTACATTGAGACTCCGTGCTGTACCCCATCTTATAGAGCCTCAGGGGAGTATAATGAGAGCGTAGGAGAATATAGAGTTGGGATAGTTTCTGAGCCACATTTAGGAAAAAGGTTACTACAGCCTGATAAACCTCTTCCTATTGTTCAACATCGGTCCCAGGTCTCTCTCCCAAAGCGAAGTCGCCTTGCTAGGGTGACCTTTATGGAATTTGAATATTTCCCTTTTTTTATTTTCAACTTATGTTAAAATTGTTGAGCAATCCGCAGCAGCGCATGCCTTTTACTAAAAATTCCAATACTTTAGGAGAAGGCAATATATAGCTGAGAACTCTGTTTCCTGTGACTGGTATCTGCACATAACTATTTAACATGGTTGTGCCGACGGTAAATTTTATATTGCATTGTATCAATTTATATTCTAAAAACTGACAAACTTTACTAAGAATGCTAATTTATTTTATTAAACTGTAGCTTACTTTCTTATTGACAGATTCTATTGATTACTATTAGGGTTAAGAAGGTTCAAGCAGGCTGCGATCATTAGGGAAACCATGGAAAGTCTATGTCCTAAATAAAGATCTTTTACTGAAAGTAAACTTAGCGCTTGCAAATGTTGATCTCTTCCTGAAAAGTCTGTTGCCTTATGAGGAATGTTTATGAATAATTTCCATTGTAAACTGGGAATATCTGTACATATATGTATATATAACTTAGAATAAGAAATGTGTGTGTCTGTAAGAGTTAACTTGGCTGACAAGCTGGGCTTGAGGGAAATCTAATTACCAGTCCTCTGTTGAATATGCATGAAGGCTGGGTGACAAGGTGCTACAGAGTCCTCATGTCTGACGAGGTAACTTCATATTCAAACAAGCCAGGAAGAAACCACATCTGAAACTTCTAATCTATGCATCACCGCCTTTATTCGCTAGATAAAGGCGTGTGTATTCTCCCATGTTAACGAACCAATATCCATTTAAGGGGTAAATTTGCCTGGCTAGTACCATGCATAGCTAAGTGCCCCATTCAAGGGAAGTTAATGACCTCCGGTTTAATTAATTTATCTTCAAATCCAATTATCACTAAATTCCAGTAAAGAGTGGGCTAGTGTGGGAAATTAATATAACGGCTGGAGGGAGGAGAGAGATAACAGTAACCAATCGTAGCCGCCCTGTTTTAGTCAATGGGAGAGGGCTCCATAAAAGGACCACCCCAATCAGTAGAGAGGGAGAGATTAGATGACCTGGGCCCAGGAATCATTATTATAGGTAATTATCAGACCATCTCCCAGCACTTACAGTATACTTGCTTGTCATATGTTTGTCTGTCTATTTGTAATGTAATGTATATACTCTGTATTGTAACCTAATACTAATATTTACATACTTTGTGTTTGAAACTAATATTTACTCCCTTGCCTAAGACTGTAAATGTTTGCGGTGTATTAGATAGACTAATAACAATTCTTTAATAAATGCTTATTATATTGAAGCTTTCACTTCTTGTCCAAAGAACTCTTATTTAACCCATATCATATCGTTGAGCTATTGAATATTAAATATACATTTTGACTTTCGCAACAGTGGCGACCCACGAAGATAAGTACAGGACTGAAAGCATTTAATATAATAACAAAATCTGTATATTAGAGATTAGGGTTATTAGGAGGAATTTAAGCTGAGTCAGCTTATCCAATCTATCTAGGGAAAAATATAGGTAAATATTTTTGTTTTATTAGTGGGTATTACCTCCAAGGAGAGAATATACACCACAGGTTATTTTTATTTTATTTATTTTTTAATATTTTTTTTGTTTTATTTTATTTTGTTTTGTTTTTTTGATTTTATCCCAAAATCATAATTGATAAAAGTACTTTGGATGTACCATTATAACCGGTCAATTTAATGGGGAGGAGGTACAGAATGGGAATTTTTTTGTTTTAATTGTTGTTGTTTTTGAGACACTTAAATAGTGATCCTTGGTTTTGTAAAAAAAAATATATATTTTTACAGACCGAAAACATTTTTGTTTTGATTTTTGTTGTTTTATTGGAAGGAGGACACTGAAATAGTGGTCCTTGGTTTTGTGGGAAAAAAATAGCATTTCCTTTTTTTTTGTAATTTATTAATTTAAATTTTTACATTTTTGTTATTGAATTTTTTTTTATATAATTTTTAATCATAAATTTTTGTTAACCTGGCTTAGTTTTAGCCTTTATTTTTTTTTGTCTAAGACACAGACACGTGCTTGTGTTCTGGTGTGTGTAGGTTGAAACAGGCTCAATAGGGGTTTGCTTATTATTTCATTTGCATGTCCACTAACATTAAAAATAGAACATTGCAAATAACCTACAAGAGATTTTTTTTCTCTTATTTTTGTTTTTTATTGTACCTTTTTTTTAACTATGAGAAGTTACAGACAGTAATATTATCATTGGTGTCAGTTAAAACACAAGTCTGTGGAAGTCTTGCTACTGAAACCTGAGAAAGATTATTTTGTAAAATAAAGTGCATTGAACTTTTTTTGTTTTTACTGAATTGAGTGTTACAAATAGTAGGGTAAACACTGCTGTGTTGACATTCCTATTTTCAGCTCAGATGTGTATTCATCCTAATTGATCCTTGGTCTATTGTGTAGGCTCAGACAAGGTAAGCTGAATGCTGTGGGAAGGATAGTTAGTTTTCCCCACTAATCTAAAAGATTGTCTTATTAAGAGCTGAAAATATTGTTTATTTTTACTATATTTTCTGCATTTTATTTCATTTGAGTTCTTGTGTATTGTTTTTTTTTCCTGCTTTTTTTCCTTTACTGTAATCTCAAGTGACTTTATAGTAAAGGGGAACAATTAATTTAATTCAGCTCACAAATTGTGCATACTATCGCAATGGCTGCCATGACCTGTCTAGAAAGTTTTGTAGAAACTTTTACTCTTAAACATGAGAACAATGAATTTGCCTGTGATGCTAAATTATTGGAAGAACAAGCAAAAGCAACCAAAAATAACAAAAAAAAAAAAAATCTAGCCTTAGCAGGCATGTTTGCTGCTTGCATGGCTATGAAGGCTAAAATACAGAAATTGGAAGATATAGTCTATAATAAAAATATTACAATTTCTGAGAGGGAAAAATAGAATACAGCTTTACAAAGCCAAGTACAAACCTTAACTACCCTTAATCAAATAGTTAATGCCTCACAGGAGGAAAATTGTAAAAATTACAAATTGGCCCAAAAAGACGTGGTACAATATAAAAGCATGCTAACTAAAGCTGAGACTGAACTGGACCATATAACAAGTGCATACAAAGTGCTAGATCGCACACAGGGCATGCAAACAGAGCCACAGTTGCTACAAACAATTTCAATCCTTAAAGGACAGGCTGTGGCTAGCATATGCGAACATAGTAATGCTACGGCACCTACTTGTGCCTATGAAATTGGGGATACTGAGAAATATGAAGAGTATTGGGGAGAGGAAGATATGGATCCAATTCTACTTTTCCGGTGGCAATGGGAGAAATCGCAGAGCCACAGGAAAATCGAGAATGCACCATGGTCATAGACCCACCAGACAATGGGGACCAGCTATACAAGTTCCCCATCATGGGTAGGACCCAGATCTCCTCCTCTACTGAAGGAAATCAAACATTTTTGGGGTTTGATAATGAAGGAAATGAGGTGATTTCCAATGTATATCCAATTCAACCGGTAAAAATCCTTATGAGTGTGGCTGATTTCATTGGCAAAATTAAATCTAGTGAACACATGACTTCATATGCAACCATGACAGATATTTTAACTGATTTTTCTTCCCCAAAGAATCTTTTTCAGTACATTGACAATTTACTTAAAGCCACATGCGACAAAGAAAAGCATTTGCGGCTATTAGAGGAACTCCTACGGATCCTAGGAAAAACGGAACTGAAGTGTAATCCCATTAAGGCACAATGGTTGCAGGAATTTGTGTCTTCTCTTGGGATTACAGTGACAGCAAACGGTAGTAAGATAGTAACTGAGAAGGTAGAAATCAGTCTACAATTACCTCTGTCAGTAAGTATGCCTACTCTCAGATCTTTCCTAGGATTGGTAAAATATTTGCGGCCTTTCATCCCTGATTGTGCCCAAAAGTCTGCACCACTGTATGATTGGTGGAAAAAGGATACCCGATGGCACTGGACTGAGCAACACACCAATCCAGTGCAGGAGCTTAAAGAAGCTTTAGCGCAAGCGCCAGCATTAGCCAACCCAAAGTACCAACTGCCCTTTCACAGTGAGACTGCCATATCAGAGACGACCATGTCAGCGGTTCTGTCACAGGAAAACCATTGGGCTCGGTTGCTCCAAGATCGAGACAAACACACAAATAATTCTTCCACTAGGGCCCATGGCCTCCTTTACCAAGGAGTACCACATGAATGTGATATCATACCATAATCAGTTGCACAACAATTCTTTAGACCTTCGTCAGTAAAGGAAAATGTCCCTGAACATGCAGTCCAAATTTTCACAGATGGATCATGTTTTTACGTGGAGGGTTCCCCACATGCAGGATTTGGAATATACCTTAACAATCCACATGCAAAGACCCAAACATCAATCTTTCGGTCATGGCAAGTCAAATCAGCACAATTTGCTGAGCTGGCTGCAATTGCTCATGCCCTAGAACTGATGAAAAGGGACCAAGAAATAGTTTTATACTCAGATTCTGCGTGGGTCTGCAATGCTATTACAGAAATTCTGCCCTTCTGGCACACCCACCAGTACATGTCCTCAGATGGGTCTCCACTTAAACATGCATCCCTGTTGAAATTTATTGTTACATTGGTGCAAAAGTTGCCAGTCAAACCATGGGGGTGCAAAGTAAAAGGTCATTTAGGCACTGCCCCATACTGGGAACAAAATGAGGTAGCGGATTGTTTGGCCAAACAAGGAGCACTGGGAAACTCCTTTGAATTTACTGGACTCAGTCTTGTGCCCCATCGTTTGTGCCCTCACAAAATCCTGCTTTCTTCCCTTTTAGAGCCATGAAGTCGATGTGGATTGTGATCCTGCTCCATCTGATCGGACATACCAAGGGAGAGGAGACTGGAACGCTCATCAGCATGATCGTTGACCAGAATCCGGTCTACTGCCTAGAGGGGAATCTGTCTTATTGCCTGTGGCCATTGTAGAAACTGTGGGGGAAGCAAGTTTATTGGTGGAGTCCCATGGATAATCAGCTAGCCTGGATTAATGGCGTTGCTGAGAATGCCACAGATCACCAGGATAGAGTCATGAGGTTTCAGAACGGATCCTTATGGATTCAAGAGACACGGTTGAGTGATACCGGAGAGTGGAAATATTCTTTTGTTATCTCCATCCCCTTGTCCAGCAACACTCCTGCATCCACTCTTCAGTACGTCCCCGGAAAAATTACCTTGCATGTGTCCCCAAAGACTAACACCAGTGCTCCTACAACTTTGCCCAAAAATACAGTTGCAATCCCCTATTATGAACCAACATCATTGGAATGCCCATCACTGCAAGAGGGACCACCTAGTGGCCTAACGGAAACCTCAATCCCTGGAATATTGTTTAATAACGTTAAGTTCATTCATGTGCCGTTGGTACTTAATTTGTCCCAGTGGAACATGGCCAAATTCGGCTTATGTGCCTGGACAAATGTGTCTGTTTACTCTTCCTTGCTAGTAGATTTGATTGCCTCCCATGCAAGCCGAACTCAGGATCCATTTGCAGAACCCAACCTCCCTCCCCACAGGGGCATTTTCAGATCCAGAAAGTTAAAGGGCTTGGACAGCATACTCGCGTCCATCCCAGGACTTTTTGGATCTGGCATGTCAGTTTGGAACCAAGCCGATTTGTCAGCAATTCGCAGGAATATCGGAAATTTTTAACAGAAAGAGGGTCAGCAAGTGCTGAAACCAGTTCTGCAGGGTGTTGAGGGGCTTGCAGAGGAGCAAAGGTTTATGGTTTATAACATGAAGCTAGAGAGTATGGTATGGGCAAAGAGGTAAAATGCACTGTGTATGGAAATTAAAAGATACAGACCTTACCCAGTGGTATTGTACTCACACTAATACTAGTGGTGGAATTAATGTACATTCTGGAGACAAGTGCAAACCTGTGCCAGTTTCCACAATTTGAAATATAGGGCTAGTGACACCACACCCAAATAGAGGGCCATTTGCTTGCAAGAAGAGCCAGTCACTGTGCACCTACCATGACCTAGGGTACGTGTCCTTCACAATGTCGCTGCCCGTGTTCCATCCACAAGATGACTACTTTTAACACGATGGCGTCCATACACTCCCTCGGATACCTCGAAAATTACGTGTACAAGGAAAGGTTGCACCTCCCCAAAATGCTCATTCAAGTTCAAGGGCGATGGAAAGCACCACACACTGCCTGCTGCACTGTCAAAGACAATAGATACTTATGCCGTTGTGATGTGTTCTCAATTGACACTCCAGTCTGTGGTCTAAGCAATGACCCGGATCCCACAGCCAAAGTAGCAAGGGATCCCCAACTGGAAAGTCCACGCCAACCACCATAAGAAACCAGTCCATGCCAACCACCTCAAGCCAAGTGAGATGGAAGCTAACTGCCCAGTGAAGTTGTCAAAATGGAGAACACCAAGCACAAGGGTCACCTACCACATGGATTGACTGTACTGTGTCGTTACCAATCACCAGACATTTCTCTATGGGGGTCAGTCGTGTCCAATACCCTATCCAAATTTTTGCTTCATTCCACATGAGTACACTACTATTGGGGAAACTGTAGTAACCCCCATACCAGTGTTAACAGAAGACTATATCATTGAGAGCACCCCTGATGTCCCAGATCCTATCACATACATAGCCCATTTTGATGTAAAAATTGATACTCTGTCAGTAAACCTTCACAATCTTCTTGCAAGGAAGGATACCCATATAATTCAAATTAGTAATGATAGGGTGAAAAGAGGGAAAAGGTTGAATGAACTTTTACATGATGGGGATTTCAGCTTAGTCACAACTAGGACCTGGGTGGAAATGGGAATAAAAGGTCTTCTCATATTGCAATGTGGGGTACTGATTTTCATGACGGGCATGGTGATATATCTTGGCCGACTTCTAAGATGGCAGAGGGAGAAACTTAACAATCTAATGGAAATTAGACATAAACAATTACTCACTTAAGTGTGGCCTCATCTCATCTGTCTCAACTTGCCACAAGGGGTCATCTGTTGCCTTATGAGGAATGTTTATGAATAATTTCCATTGTAAACTGGGAATATCTGTACATATATGTATTGTAATGTTCGGGAAACCAGCTAGATCGCAGGACACAGGCTTTTCAATCCAAAATAAGGTTTATTAAACTTAAATGGCTTTACAGCAGCAAAAACAAAAGAAATACCAGTCTCACCGACTTGTAGAGTTCAGAACTGCTACCGCAGTTTAACAGTCCTTTCTTGAGGTTGTAGGTAGCTTCCCCAGCTAGCAGGCTTCCAGGCAGGCCACTGCCATGTACATTCACAGCTTTTCACAGCCTCCACAGCTTTGCAATGTCCACCATTCACCATGCAGTCTTCACTATACTCCTTCACTCTCTCACCTACAACTTCCTGTCTCTCTTAAACCACTTCCTTGGACAGGTGTGTTAACCATTGCTGTTCCCTTAAAGGAACCACAGCCCAAACAGAGGGGAAATATAGCGTCCTTCCCGGACCCAGCCACGGCGTCCTGTACATATCCCCCCCCTGTGCCCCAACGCCAAGGAGGTGGAGGCAACAGTGGAGCTAAAACAATGGACTCGGGAGAGGGCATCTGCATTTTGATGCAGTCTCCCGGGCCTATGCTCCACTACAAATTTAAATTCCAGGAGCGCCAGGAACCAACGTGTAATTCTGGCATTAGTCCCTTTACCTTGCCTCATCCATGTTAAAGGGGCATGGTCAGAAATTAACCTAAACTTCCTTCCCAAGAGGTAAAATCTGAGGGATTCCAGAGCCCACTTAATGGCCAGACATTCTCGTTCAACTATAGCATAGTTTTTCTCCGCTGGTGTCAACTTCCTACTGAGGAAGACTACTGGGTGCTCCTCACCATGAACAACCTGTGACAACACAGCTCCCAATCCTACATCGGAAGCATCAGTCTGGACAACAAACTCGTTTGAAAAATTGGGTGCTATCAGGACAGGGTGTTGGCACAGTGCTGACTTGAGCTCCAAAAAAGCCTTTTCAGCATCTGCATTCCATTCCACCATGACCGATTTCCGTCCCTTAGTCAGATTGGTCAATGGAGCCGCCAATGTGGCAAAGTTGGGTACGAATCTCCTGTAGTATCCCACCATGCCCAGGAATGCACGTACCTGCTTTTTTGTGAGGGGGCGGGGCCAATTCTGTATAGCCTCTACCTTGTTAACCTGAGGTTTCACCACCCCTCTACCTACAATATAGCCCAGGTATTTCACCTCCTCCATTCCCAAAGCACATTTTTCAGGGTTTATTGTAAACCCCTCCTTCCAAAGAGAGTCCAGTACTGCCTGGACTTTGGGCAAGTGTGATTCCCAGTCTCTGCTAAAAATGACTATGTCGTCCAAGTACACTGAGGCATACTCCCGGTGAGGTCGTAAAATCCTATCCATTGCTCGCTGCAAAGTGGCTGGAGCAGTTTGTAGTCCAAAAGGCATTCTTTTGTACTGAAAACTCCCCTCTGGGGTAGAAAAAGCAGTTTTCTCTCTAGCAGCCTTAGTCAACGGGATTTGCCAATACCCCTTGGTAAGGTCTAATGTTGTAATATACCTGGCTGGACCTAGTCTCTCAATAAGCTCATCTACCCGGGGCATGGGGTAGGCATCAAACCGTGAAACCTCATTAAGTTTCCGGAAATCATTGCAGAATCGCAGAGTCCTGTTGGGCTTTGGTACCAACACAATCGGGCTCAACCACTCACTCTGCGACTCCTCAATGATCTCCAGGTCCAGCATCTTCTTCACTTCCTCTGAAACGGCCTTCCTTTGAGCCTCTGGGATGCGGTAGGGCCGGACAAAAACTTTGACTCCAGGTTCCGTGATAATATCATGTTCTATGACACTAGTTAGCCCTGGCAAGTCTGAAAACTTTTCTTTATTTCTCTGCAAGAACTCCTTTGCCTGCTGACTTTGGATTTTAGACAGGGTACTTGCTACTTGGACACTCTCCACCCCAACCTGAGGCTCAAGTCTTGCACTAGCCAGGGAGGTCACCGGTTCCCTGTCTGTCCAGGGCTTTAACAAGTTGACATGATATATCTGATACGGTTTCCTCTTGCCTGGCTGGTGGACTCTATAATTTACCTCTCCCACTTTTTCCACAACTTCAAAGGGACCTTGCCATCTGGCCAAGAATTTACTTTCCACAGTGGGAATTAGCACCGCTACTCGATCCCCCACTTGGAAGTGCCTTATTTTAGCAGCCCTGTTATAGACCCGTCGTTGAGCCTCCTGGGCTTTTTGCAAATGCTCTTTGACTAGTGGCATCACAGTTTGGATCCTTTCCTGCATTTGGGAGACATATTCCATAACACTCTTATGCTGAACAGGTTCACTTTCCCATTCCTCTTTAATAAAGTCAAGTAGTCCGCGAGGTCTCCGCCCATATACCAACTCAAAGGGCGAAAACCCAGTGGAGGCCTGGGGCACTTCCCTGATAGCAAACAGGAGAGCTGGTAACAGGCAGTCCCAGTCTTTCCCATCCCTTTGTACCACTCTCTTTAGCATAGACTTAAGGGTCTTGTTAAAGCGTTCCACTAACCCGTCCGTTTGGGGATGGTAGACCGATGTGCGCAGCTGTTTAATCCGGAACAGCTTGCACACATCGGCCATAACTCTCGACATAAATGGGGTGCCCTGGTCTGTGAGTATTTCCTTGGGAAAACCAGTCCGTGTAAACAACTGGAATAATTCCCGGGCAATAGCCTTAGAGGAGGTATTCCGCAGTGGAAGCGCCTCAGGATATCGGGTGGCATAGTCAAGAATCACCAATATGTAGGAGTAACCTCGAGTCGACTTTACCAAGGGACCCACTATATCCATGGCTATCCTCTCGAATGGGACCTCAATTATGGGCAGAGGGACCAAAGGGCTCCGGAAGTGGGTCACCGGAGCGGTCAACTGACAGGTGGGACAAGAGGCACAGTATTTCTTTACCTCTGCTTTCAGACCTGGCCAGTAAAACCGGTCGGTGATCCGTGCTTCCGTCTTCTCAACTCCCAGGTGTCCCCCTAACACAGGGATAAGCAATTAGCGGACCTCCAGCTGTTGCAGAACTACAACTCCCATGAGGCATAGCAAGACTATGACAGCCACAAGCATGACACCCTGAGGCAGAGGCATGATGGGACTTGTAGTTTTGCAACAGCTGGAGGTCCGCTAATTGCATATCCCTGCCCTAACACATCATCATGGGCCAGGTCCAGAACCTTTCGTCTATATTTTTGGGGTACCAACAATTGTTCTACCACATTTTCCCTCACCTTGGTAACCCGATACAACAACTCATTATACATTGCGAAGTGTGGCCACCGCTCATTTGCACCTGGCTCTTGGGGAACCCCATTTACTACTACAACTTGTTCCCGTGCACGGGCCAAAGTGAGGTCCTGCATCTGAGCAGTACCAAACGCCCCCTGGGGAACACCCAAATCTGGCAGGGCAGGGGTAGAGGCCAATTCCTCGTCCTCTTCCCCCAGCATTACCTGAAGTGGGGAAGATCCTCCCCCCTCAGTGTTTTGGTAGGTCTGTGGACCACATGTCTTGACATTATCAACAGTATCAGCTCTACTTTCATCACCATTAACCCAACCATTAGCAATTTCATCATTTGGATCCACATTAAGAACATTTGGCAGTTCAGGGTTATTCCTCTCAGCAGCAGGAACAGGGAGGCTAGTTTCTCCCCAATCTCTGAACTGTTCTCCTTGTTCCCACAGTTTTGTAAACAACGGACAGTCTCGTCCTATTATAACATCATGTACCAAGTTCTTTACCACCCCCACCTCTTGAGTACCAGTGCCACATGCTGAGGAGATGGTCACCGAGATGAGAGGGTACTCTCTAGTGTCCCCGTGAATGCACACCACCCGTAAGGTTTTTCTTACCGGACCGATCTTCCCAATTACTCTAGGATGAACCAGGGTTACCATGCTTCCGGAGTCCAACAAAGCCCTGGCAGGGAGATGGTTCACTTGGACTTCACACTCAAATTTTTCCTCACCCAGGTCGAGATGTGTGGTGCATACTTTATGGGCATAAAAAGACCCCCTCCGAAGAACCCCGCATTCCATGGGCTCCTCTTGCAGTGGGCAGTGTGCCCGGGTATGACCCCAGGAATGACATTGCCAACATTGTACATCCCCTCCTCTCCGAACTGGAACAGAACGCTGAGGAGGTTCCGGGAGTGACTCTTGACCTTCCGGGGTGTTTGCTGCAGGACTCCTTGGAACATCCTTTCGAAGGGCAGCAGTTGGTCGAACAGGCCGTGGCAGACTGAGCCCTATGCGCTTGGTAGGTCCGAGCAGGTCCTCCACCACCGTATATCATTCTACCATCTCGACAAGGAGGTTTGCTGTCTTGGGGTCTCCATGGCTGACCCACCGTTGAAGGTCGTCTGGCAGGGATCTCAGGTATCGGTCCAGCACGAACCGTTCCACGATTTGGGGGCCAGACAACACCTCAGGCTGCAGCCATTTTTTTACCAGTTGCACCAGGTCATGCATTTGAGACCGGGGTGGCCGATCTGGACGATACTTCCATTGGTGTACTCGTTGGGCCCGAACGGCCGTAGTCACCCCCAGACGAGCCAGAATTTCTGCCTTTAACTTTTGATAGTCTTTAGCATCATCGGGTGGCAGGTCAAAGTAGGCTTTTTGAGGATCTCCGGTGAGAAAAGGGGCAATGAGGCCGGCCCATTGGTCCTGAGGCCACCCTTCTCTCTCTGCCGTCCTCTCAAATGTAGCAAGAAATGCCTCTACATCATCGCTCAGGGACAACTTCTGCAGAAAATGGCTTGCCCTCACAGTCACCTGGTTGCCAGGGGCAACAGCCGCTTGTTCCTGAGACAGCTGCTGCACTGCTTCCTTTAAGGCAGTAACCTGAGCCTGCATAACCTCTTGTTGGGTCGCTTGCTGGGCTGCCAACTGGGCCACCAACACTCGAGTATTTTCTTGCTGCAGAGCCAGCGCCTCTTTGTGGTGAGTTTGTTGTACCTCCAGCTGGGTTGCTAAGCGCTGATTAGCTTCCTCATGGCGAGTCTGCGCTTGCATATTAGCCAGGGACAGCTGTTTAATTAGCTCCTCCATTGTTTCAGATTTCAATGTTTGTGCAGCTTTAACCCAGGACATAAATCCAATGTACTGTCCCTTTAACTGTTCAGTTCAATGTCAAAAAAAAAAATGTTTTGTTTTTTTCTTCTTATGCCTGTTATTCTGTCCTGCCCGCATTCTCTACCAGTGTAATGTTCGGGGAACCAGCTAGATCGCAGGACACAGGCTTTTCAATCCAAAATAAGGTTTATTAAACTTAAATGGCTTTACAGCAGCAAAAACAAAAGAAATACCAGTCTCACCGACTTGTAGAGTTCAGAACTGCTACCGCAGTTTAACAGTCCTTTCTTGAGGTTGTAGGTAGCTTCCCCAGCTAGCAGGCTTCCAGGCAGGCCACTGCCATGTACATTCACAGCTTTTCACAGCCTCCACAGCTTTGCAATGTCCACCATTCACCATGCAGTCTTCACTATACTCCTTCACTCTCTCACCTACAACTTCCTGTCTCTCTTAAACCACTTCCTTGGACAGGTGTTTTAACCATTGCTGTTCCCTTAAAGGAACCACAGCCCAAACAGAGGGGAAATATAGCGTCCTTCCCGGACCCAGCCACGGCGTCCTGTACAGTATATATAAGTTAAAATAAGAAATGTGTGTGTCTGTAAGGGTTAACTTGGCTGACAAGCTGGGCTTGAGGGAAATCTAATTACCAGTCCTCTGTTGAATATGCATGAAGGCTGGGTGACAAGGTGCTACGGAGTCCTCATGTCTGACGAGGTAAGTTCATATTCAAACAAGCCAGGAAGAAACCACATCTGAAACTTCTAATCTATGCGGCACCGCCTTTATTCGCTAGATAAAGGCGTGTGTATTCTCCCATGTTAACGAACCAATATCCATTTAAGGGGTAAATTTGCCTGGCTAGTTCCATGCATAGCTAAGTGCCCCATTCAAGGGAAGTTAACGATCTCTGGTTTAATTAATTTAACTTCAAATCCAATTATCACTAAATTCCAGTAAAGAGTGGGCTAGTGTGGGAAATTAATATAACGGCTGGAGGGAGGAGAGAGATAACAGTAACCAATCGTAGCCGCCCTGTTTTAGTCAATGGGAGAGGGCTCCATAAAAGGACCACCCCAATCAGTAGAGAGGGAGAGATGAGATGACCTGGGCCCAGGAATCATTATTATAGGTAATTATCAGACCATCTCCCAGCACTTACAGTATACTTGCTTGTCATATTTTTGTCTGTCTATTTGTAATGTAATGTATATACTCTGTATTGTAACCTAATACTAATATTTACATACTTTGTGTTTGAAACTAATATTTACTCCCTTGCCTAAGACTGTAAATGTTTGCGGTGTATTAGATAGACTAATAACAATTCTTTAATAAATGCTTATTATATTGAAGCTTTCACTTCTTGTCCAAAGAACTCTTATTTAACCCATATCATATCGTTGAGATATTGAATATTAAATATACATTTAGATTTTCGCAAGAAGTCTATATGGGAGAATTTATCAAAATTAAAACAGAGAGAATCTGGAGCAGTTGTACATGGCAACCAATCAGCTTCTATCTTCAGCTTGTTGAGTTAAGCTTTAAAAATTAAAGATAGAAGCTGATTGGTTGCTATGCCCAACTGCTCCAGATTCTGTCTGCTCTATATACTTGCCTGGCATGTAGATCCACCAATCCAGAAAAAGTATTGAGATCATGGTCTGAGAAATGTTTTAAGTTCTAATTCACAGGGTCAGAATAACAGTGTGACTAGCTGAGAAGTCGGTGAGAAATCAGCAATGATAGTCTCAATGTTTTGTCATAACAAGTTTTCTTTAATATTCTAAAGGCATAAGACATACCCAGAACAATAATATGATTTTTTACTCCTGCAGCTGCATATTTCAAGCTTCAATATTTTTCTGGATACCAGATAGTTTGCTGAATTATGGTAAGTTGTTCATTCAGGCTATAATTTTATTTTGCACCTTCTGTGCCTTGCAAGAACAGGGCCCCCTGGGTGATATGCATGTCTATGTATGGTTCTGCTCTTTGTAATTATTGTGTTGCAGGGCTGGAATTATGACTGAAAAGACCATTATTGCAAAAAGTCTCATATGCTGGTAACTGTATAAGATTAACCTCCCTGGCGGTATGATTCTGTCAGATTTTAGGTGCTGAAAGCGGTACCATTATTTTGCATGGAAATTTGGCGTTTTATATTGTAGGCCTGTAATTCTTAGGAATAACTCACTTAAATCTGTCCAAACCAGAGTCTAGTAGACATCCCGGGTATGATAAAGTTCAAAAAACAAAATCATAAATTATAATATAATAAATACCGTAACTATAAATAATTATAACAAATAATAATATAATAATAATAAAAATTATTCAATAATGTAATCAAATCAAAAACACTGAAATTTGCTCAGTTGCAGAATTGTCGCTGTCATTAGATTTAGTGTTTGAGGCCGAATTTCCCCACAAATCACTATCGCTCAATTCTGCAAGTGATTCTAATTTATTATCGCTGTTTTCTAGCTGGTCTAAAACCACTTTTGATGTAAACGGACACTTTTTGGTTGCTATGGACAATCTCCAGTTTCCAGGCAGAAAGAAAAGTTTTTATAATATAAAAGTGCATGCAGGACACTGGACAGACCACTAGGGATGAAGGGGGTGTGTTATTATTTGATACAGTACTGTAATCTGTAAGATTACAGTAAACTGTATGTGTATTGTGTGTTTAACTTTTTGAATTTGGCGCCGAACTCCGTCCCCGTGCGCCGTAATGCTCGCAGGGAACGGAGCTCGGCGGCACTCGGCAGTGTGAATCGAGCGAGGTGACGGCTCGCTCACACAGCAGGCACACATCGCAGGATCCAGGGAACAAGGTAAGTAACTTCCCCTGTATCCTCCCCTGTATCCTGTGATGCGATCCTGAGTCTGGCTCGGGGTTACCGCTTTCGGTACTGAAATCTTACCCCGAGCCAGACTCGGGAATACCGCCAGGGAGGTTAATACCTGAAATACTTTTATTTACTTTTTTATCTTATTGTCCAAATTTGGCCATATGGTCATTTGGTGATGGTGGTGGTGGGGGAATTCCCCAGTTGCAGCTTATTAGGTAGCTCCAGGGCTTTTTTTCAGCTGGAATTTGGTGGAACTCAGTTCCACCACCTCTGGCTCAGGGCCTCTGCTCCCTGCTCCCTACTATCACTGGTAAACACAGAAGTCCAGCTTCTGTGTTTACCAGGGATAGCTTGTCTCCCAATGGCTCCCACAGATCTGATCTCCTCAGCAGCTCCCATTAAGTGCAAGATGGGAACAAGGGAGATGCAGGTGCCCGGGGTGCATTGCGGACACCCCCACTAGATGATCTCCCTGCAAGTGAGAGAGGAGGAGTCACCTACAGTGTGTAGAGAGGTACTAGAGCCGACTGGGTGCTTCAGCCTAATTCAGCAACAAAAGCAAGATATGTGGAAGATGGTGGAACTTTTAAGGGGGGGGGTATGGGTGAAGTGAAGGGGGAGCTGAACGTGGCACTCTGTGTGTAGAACACCCCTAATCTCTGCACTCTGTATGCAGCAAACCCCCGAATTCTGCACTATGTACATAGCACAGCCCCAACCTCAGCATGTAGCACATCCCTAAACTCTGTACTATGTACCAAGCGCACACCGAAACTCTGCACGTAGTGCACCCCTGGAGGGAGGGTGTTTTGGGGGTTGTGGTTGAGTTTCTGCACCTATTTTTTGAGAAAAAAAGCCCTGGGTAGCTCTGGTACCAAAGCAAACAGTTGGAGGGATCCAAGACCTTAGGACAAAGAGCCAACTCACTGGATCTAGAATGCTCTGATTTAATTTGGGGAGATGCTGGGTCTTCGGGAGAAGCTGCATGCTATTTGGCTTTTACCCAGCTGCCTGCACGCCAGTTTTGACAGTGGATGAACACTAGCCTGGCTGCAGATACATTTCCATCTACCTCTGAGGAACTCTTCTTCCCTAGTTGTGTCCAGGAACACAGGAAATTGTAGGAAATTGAATTAAAGGGGCCTGTGCTTGCATCTGAGCATACTGAGTAAATGGGCCCTTCACTAAAGTTACAATTAAGAAAGTTTAAATGCTGATGTTAGGGACACCTTTAAAAAAAAATACACAGTGGTGATGATAATAAACAGTAAACCTTTATTACATTTGCATATTTTGCTATTACAGTTCCTTTCATTTACTCAAGTAGATCATTTGAAAGCAATAAAAACGGTTTTAAGAGATGTATATGTGTCTTTTCCAGCCAGCAAAATAATATTTTTTTCTGTCATTAACTCCATGGTAAGTGGTAACATTAGCAAGGTAGGGAAAATTACATCTAGTTGATATAAATAGAAAGCAAAATGTGAAATATTTATTGCATAGCACAATGTTCTTCCTCTATAATGATTGCACAGAGTTAGTTCAGTTTCACGGCTGCCATATCATCTGCCCTACAGATATTGTTTTAAATGCTACTTAACATCTGTACAATCCCCAGCGATAAGGAGTCAAATGACTCATTCAGACATTGTAGTGTAGAAGTTGACAGAAAGTAGGCTTTGTCCTCTATCTCACAAAAAAAGGTTACTGGTGACGGTGAGCTCACCAGAAATTATTTTCATTGATTTATGCATCCTACTCTTAATATACCTCCTATTATAGCTTTATTTTGACATCTATAGGATACATTTACCATTTATCTGGACAACATGAAATTATCTGGTGCTATAAATCACACAAAATGCTCCCAGAATGACTTTTTCTCAGGGAAAACCCAGTTATGATGATGACTTGAAAAGAGACATACAAAAATATTACCATGGTTACTAAAATAAACAATTTTTTATATATTTGCGACTGACTCTTTTTCTTCTGCACCTCCTAGATGTCTTAAGAATAAATCTTTTATCATATTTAAAGTTACAAATTGGAAAGTGAGGATGACCATGTATCTCTATAGCAACGTACTATATTCATATAAATTAAGTCTTCAGGGGTTGAGAGGAGTACAGTCCATCATTATCCATTTTTAGTCTAGAAACTAACTCACATGTTTTACTTTTGCTGCCCTTTTCTTATCTTCAGCATAATTATACATCAGGAAATTTGTAGAATAGAAAGCTAACCTTCTCCACCATTATAAAGCTAACATTTTAAGCTAGATAACTCTATATTTTATGTAGAAGACATTTTATTTTTATTTTTTTACATTCTTCTTTGAAGCCTTTTCTTATAATGGACATCAACAAAACAAATATAATAGGACTTTACCGATGCATACTAGACATGTGCACACTGAAATATTTCGTTTCGGAATTTCGTTTTTGTCCAAAAAATAAATTTATTTAGTTACTCCCGAAATTCGTTTTTATTTATTTCGTTTTTCGTTAGAAATTGCATTCGTCCGAAAATCTGAATTAATTAAGGTCGAATCTGTCATTGAAGGCTCATGGTGTCTGTCGAATGTTCAAAGAAGATTTGACGTAGCAGTGAAACTGTACGACGCTGCAATCACACATTTCCTGTCGAATGATCCGCCCACAAGCTATAGAAGAATTCTAATGTTGTATGACTAGTAATAATTATATTTATTCATTACTATTACTAGTCAACCAACATTAGAATTCTTCTATAGCCTATGGGCGGATGCATTTGACCCGGAAATGTACGATTGCAGCGTCGTACAGTTTTGCTGCACCGTCGAATCTTCTAACTTTCGATGCTTTGTCGAATCTCTGTCATTCTAGCTATTTTACTGCTCCTCCTCTTTGGTTACAATCAGCCAATAACATTCATCATCAACTTTATTTTTATTTTACTTCCCCCACCCAATTCCAGCAGTGATCTTTTCTCTCTATGTCGAATCTTTTCTCTCTATAATAACAAATCTTTTCTCTCCTATGTCGAATCTTTTCTCTCCTATGTCGAATCTTTCCTCTCCTATGTCGAATCTTTCCTCTCCTATGTCGAATCTTTCCTCTCCTATGCCAAATCTTTCCTCTCCTATGTCGAATCTTTTCTCTCCTATGTCGAATCTTTCTCTCCTATGTCGAATCTTTTCTCTCTATAATGTCGAATCTTTTCTCTCCTATGTAGAATAATCTTGGACTAATAGAGTTAAGGTTAGGCACATTCGACCACAGATTCGATAGACACAGATTGTTATTGTCAGCGTCACATCGAATCTCCTATCTATATCGAACTGTTGTAGCAACGAAAACGAAAATAAAGCATTTGTTTATGTCGGATCTTTCGGTTTTCGGATTCTGTGCTTTCGTTTTCGTTTGTTAAAACGATAACGAAAATAGCTGAAATTCGGACGAAAATGCATTCGGACGAAAACGAATGCACATGTCTAATGCATACACACAGACCTGTCCCTGTTAACATGGATCAAACCCTTGTAAGTTGCATGTTGGAGTAAAATGTTGGCATTTTAAATATGTAGCAAATAGACATTTAAATGTGCTCCAGCATTGTCACCCAGTAACACTGGGCAATAGAGAGTACAAGTAGCCCTGCCAACGCTCATTGCACAAGCATATTTTACTGTTATCACCATCAGCAAATCCACCCCTAGAAATGCCATTCAGCCATCAACTGGTAAGTTAATGTTGCATATAGGATGCAAGAGATTGGCAGGACTGAGACGCATCACAGGACAATAAAAAAATGTAAAACAATTGTTTTCTAAGAAAAGAAAATGGCAATGGGATTGTACACCCCATTAACATCCATTATACCATAAGAACATACCTAAAATATAAAATAAATACACAACAAGGATTGTTGAAAAGTTTAGGCCGTGGCCCCTTTTTTGGGTTTAAAACAATTTTAATTATGAAATGAACTTTAACCTTTAATATCAAACAGATCCGCTGTTAATCATTAACAAACCAACATGCCTAGTCACTAAGACTCAAGCAGCAATATCTTTTACCAAGCAAATAACAGTTTACCAACCACTGTCCACCCACAAAGTGGGCGACATTACCCAAAAAAAGATAGACCTTCAATATCAATCAGAACTATTGTTAACCATTAACATACCAACATGCTTAGTCACTAAGACTCAAGCAGCATTATCTTATACCAATCGAGTAACAACGTACCAACCACTGTCCACCCACAAAGTGGGCGACATTACCCATATAAAAAGGGACCATGACGAGGGGAAATAACAAAGGGGAGGGAGGGTGGGAGAGCAGGTCAAAAGATCCAAAAGGAAGGCTGAGGATATTGAAGATTTACGTATATCAGTGAGAATAGGCTATCACCAATTAGATGAATAAAGAACAAGAACCCTTAGGAACTGACAATGATTAAACATATTGGATTCTTCAGGAATCCCAGCTAGAGGTGATAACTTAAATAAACAAATAGAGGAACTATATGAGGTGGGATCCTCTCTCAAATAAATTTCTTTAGAAAATTTTAAATGTCATTTTCTGTGACACATTGTTTACTGTATGTGTACTGCTCTTTAACTTTTCCTAATAAACCAAAGTAGGAAAAATTATGTATAAAACACCATATCAGGCAACTCATTCACTGATTTAAAACTTACATGGCTTAAACAGCCTAATTCCTGTGAAGGAAATAAATAAAACCATCAGAAAAGCCACTGATGATAAGCTGACTGATCAGCCTGTTTGGCACACATGTACACACACACACTACTTTGCTGCAACTTTTGATGTGACGTTGATACAGAGAGTGTAAATTTGGATCTAAGCTGCACTCAAAGTCGCATCAAAGTTGCACTCTAGCCTTAGGCTTCATTTACACTCCAAAGCTGTGCGATTTAGAGTTCGACTTTGAGTGCAGCTTTGATCCAACTTTACACTCTGGATAAAATTAGCATCAATAGTTGCATCAAAGTAGTGCAGGAAAATTTGCATCAAAGTCGCATAGATGGGAACGTTTGCCATTGAAATCAATTGGTTGTGACTTTTGATGCAACTTTATATGCCCAAAGTCGCATGACAAGTCACAATAGTGGATACGGACCCTTAAACTCATTACTCACATGTAATGAGCAATAGAAATCGATCTGTATCCTTCCCAACTTTCAAAAATGTTCTTGTGCACCTTATCTCTTTCATATTTCTTCCCCAGCTCCCACCGTCATTAATAGCAGCTGGGCGTGTGCCACACCATGCTCACAATGCCCATCGCAGTACCACACCACGCACACAGTGCCCATCACAGTGCCAATCACAGTGCCATCTCAGTGCCATGCAGAAACAACCACCTGGTTCTACACTGTAGAAAATCTGCATTATGTTGCATTGTAATCTCTCTTAGAGTTTCCAACAAACGTAAAATTCTTCCAAAGCCTGCCCTCTCTCTCTCTATGAATACAGGAGGAGATCATGTTCTGTGAAGGATAAGAGGGATGGTGCTGGGTGGGGCTGGGCAGGTCTAGGCATGCCTGTCTAAGAACGACCGCCAACCTTTTCAGGAAGTGAAAGACAGCTTAGCAAATTCAGATAAAGGGAGAAAGCGTTGTCAGTGCAGAATAGGAAGTAGTTGATTGTCTACCTTAGAAAAGGCTTCCTAACCTACACAATTAGCTAGCCAGAAAATTAATAATATCAAAGATAAAGATATTTAACATACAATTAATAGGAAAAAATTTTTTTGGACTGGACTTCCACTTTAAATTATTTACTGTATTTATATCAGGAAAGAGACCCACATGGGCCGTCACAATACAAGGCAGTGCATAACAGAAAATACTAGCACGTAAACATCATAACTCGTCATATACTGCTATTACATCAAAGATAGTACAGTTAACAGTAGAGTACATCCAGGTATGTATAAACAACATATTACATTCACACAGCGACTCTTATGTATCCTATAGCTGGCCTGGCTTTTCTGCTCTGTAATGCAGTTAGGATCATTAGATGTTCCCCCATCTCGGGGAGGTTGAGTTTGTGCTACCAGTGTGGTGTGGTGTGAGACTGCTGCCCCATGGGTTCAGTCCTGTCTTTTCCTTTGCTTTTATTTTTTTATAGGTCTCCCCAATATGAGCAGAGCCTACCTTGGATAGAAAGAAAAAATAAGAAGAATAGAAAGAGATAGAAAAACAAAGAAATAGAGAGGAGGTAGTCTGGAAGTGGGAGGGGAAAAAAGGGGGAGTAGGGGGTTGGGAATATGTGTACCCACAAGCATGGAGTACCGAGATTGCGCGTTTGGGGTAACGTCAGGGATTACCACTCAACTGTCAGTAGAACTCAGAGGGCAGATTACAGTGTCCTACGAGTTCACACGTCAACGGTGTCATTCTGCAGCGCCTGGCCCTCAGCCGAGAAAATGAAAATGTTCCATAGTTGCCAGGTTTTGGAGAACGTCTCCTGCCTATTTTGTGCCGTGAGGATAAGGTCTTCCATGCGTTTTATGGTTTCCACTTTCTGGAGCCACAGGGCAGTTGGTGGCAGTGGGGATTTCCATTGGAGTGGGATGCAAGCTTTGGCTGCATCTAGCAAGTGTCGAATCACAGATTTTTTGTATACTCTATCAGGTATGGAGGATGCATGGAGGAGGAAGAAGGCTGGGTCATTTGGGATGGTACGGTCTGTGAATTTCTGTATTGTCTCCTGGACCACGTGTGTTAGTCTAGGTCATGACCAGAAGATGTGAACCAAGGTACCCTTTTCTTCCAGGCAGCACAAACAAAGATCAGACGCCGTCCGGAAGAATTTGTGTAAAATCGCTGGGGTTCTGTACCACCATTAGTTTCCTGGATTTTGGCGCATATGGAAGATTTAAGTGTATATCGAAGTATGTGTTGTCGCTTGGTTGTGTTGAACCGACAGTCTAACTCCCTTTCCCATTTCAGTAGACCTGGGGGCACAAAGTCAGCAGGTGGTGTGTTCAGAAGGTCATAAGTCAGGGAGAGCGTGTGGGTCTGCACTCCCGTTGCGGTACAAAGGTCCTCTAGCATTGTAAGTGGCAGGCTACTGTCTACAGGGGGTTGCTTAGAGTTAAGAAAATGGCTTAGTTGTAGTGCTCTCAGGAAGTCCAGACGAAACGGGCACAAGGAGTTAGTAAGCTCTGAGATCGTTTCCCAATGCCCTTTCGGAGCTAAAGTGGGAGGCCTGGTGCAGGCCCGCCTCGCTCAGACTCAGAAAGATCACGTCCTGCACGCCAGGGGTAAATTGAGGGTTCCCCAGTATGGGGTACAGAGGGGAGTTTGGTGAAGTTAGGGATGCCTGAGAAAGGAGTCGGGAGCAGATTCGCAAGGAGGTTCCTATCAATGGGTGACGCTTGAGCTCGGTTGACAGTGCCGAATAGCACAATGGAGCCCCGCACAGAGGGATCATGCTCTGAGTCTGCTCTATTTGAGTCCAGAGCTTGGTTTCTTGGTGGCGACACCAATCTATGAGTCTCCCTAGATGTACTGCCTTGTTATAGGCGCATACATCCGGTAGCACAAGACTACCCTGTAGTTTTGAAAGGACAAGCAGTTTGTGTGCTAGCCGGGGTCTTTTCTTAGCCCAGACAAATTCTGTGAATACAGATTGCACCTGTTTGAAGTAAGACAACGGTATGTGGATGGGTAAGGCTTGCATGGGGTAAAGGAGTTTTGGGAGAATAGTCATCTTCAGGTTATTGCAGCGGCCCTGCCAGGAGTGCAGGCCCATGTGCCATTGGGTTAGTAATGACTTGATTGTTTTCAGTAGTGTTGGGAAGTTGAGTTCATAGAGTTTTGAGAACGTTGGGGGGATGTGCGTGCCTAGGTATTTCAGGGCTGTGTTTGTCCATTTCAGTTTGAAACTGGACTGGAAGTGGGTCAGTTGTGATGTGGTATCCCCACACCCATGGCTTCTGATTTGGCAAAATGTATTTCTAAGTTGGAGGGTGCTCTGTATGTCGTGAACTCCGGCAGTAAGTTCGAGAGAGATATAGTCGGGTTTCTGAGCGAAAACAGCAGGTCGTCCGCATAGGCGAACACCTTATGTTGGGAGGAGCCTATTTGAATTCCTGTAATGTTCGGGTTCAACCTCACGTGGCCCAGAAAGGGTTCTAGGGAGAGCGTGAAGAGGAGGGGTGAAAGTGGGCAGCCCTGCCTCGTCCCGTTAGTTATGGGGAACGAATCTGAAATCACGCTGTTAACCCTAACTCTGGCCGTCGGTGATGTGTAAGCCACCGAGATCCATCACTGCATGGTACCACCTATCCCCACATGTTGCAGTGTTGCGAACATGAACTCCCAGTCTACGCGGTCAAACGCTTTTTCCGCATCAGTGCCTATGAAGACACTGGGCGTTTTGGTAAGGGTAGCCGAGTAGAGTAGGTTCAGGACCTTGGTGGTGTTGTCCTACGCTTCCCTGGTGGGGACAAAGCCCACTTGATCTAAGTGGATCAGTTGAGGGAGATGTATTTGCAGTCTGGTGGCTATGATTTTGGTAAATAGTTTAAGGTCAGTGTTGAGTAGTGATATTGGTTGGGTCTTTGCCTTCCTTGGGGATGATGGATATTTGGGCCTGTAGGGTAGTGTCGCGAAGCTTGCACCCCTTACCGAGGTTGTTAAGGAGTGTAACCAGGTGTCCACCCAGTGATGGGAGTAGCGTCTTGTAATAAGTAATTGTGAGGCCGTCTGGTCCCAGGGCCTTCCCAGGTTTGGTGTTCCCTATCGCCAGTTGTACCTCTGGTAGTGTAATGGGTTCTTCTAGGAGGTCACACGTTTCCGCGGATATGGTCGGCATTAAGGAGGTGGCTATATAGTCCGTCAGTCATTCCGGGGGAGGGCGCGTCGTGTTCAGGTTGTAAAGGGTTTCATAATAAGATTTGAATTCCTGGGTAATTTGTCGGGGGAGGACTACTCGTTGTCCCATTGGGGTATGTATGCATGGTATATAGGACGCCAATTTCTGAGTGCGTAAGGATTGTGCCAACAATCTACCACATTTATTTCCTGATTGGTATATCTTTTTGAGGGATATTTGGAGAGCCGCCTTGGCCTTAAAAGTGAGCAGGTCGGTGATCTGCGCGCGGACTGTGTCCAGTTCAGTAGTTAGTGCACCGGTCTGGGTCTGTTTGTGTGCGGCTTCCAGGGTCTGTAGTTTACTGAGAAGTTTGGTATGTTGTTCAGTTCGTTAGCGTTTGATTCTTGCACCATGCTTAAAAAGCACGCCACGGATCACCGCCTTGTGTGCCTCCCAGACTAGGCCCTTGTCACGGTTGTCGATGGCATTCATTTGAAAGTAATGTGTGATTTCTTTCATCACATCTGCCAGTACCTCTGGGTCTTGCAGTAGGCTCTCATTGAGCCTCCATGGTTTCCTTTGTCCTCTATGGAAGTCAGTCAGGGCATAGCGCATGGTGACAGGGGCGTGGTCTGACCAAGTGATGGATCCGATGGAAGTGTTTTTGATTGCCTGTAATTCATTGCGTGGTACCAAAAAATTATCTATGCAGGAATACGTCTGGTGAGGGCGGGAGTAGAAAGTATAATCCTATTCTCCGGGATGGAAGTGGAAGAGGTGCCATGCTTCTATCAAGTTATGTAACGCCAAGTGGATCATTTTGCGGGTTCCTCTGGGGGTCGAAGACAGCCCCGTCGAGGTGTCATCCGTTGGGAGCAGGGGGATATTGAGATCACCGCCTACTATAAGCTGTCCTTCAGAAAACTTCTGAAGCATGTCTAGGTGTCTCTTAATGAAGGTGCCCTGTTGGCTATTGGGGGCGTATAGGTTGGCAATAGTCACCTTCACGTCTCCTAGACTTCCTCTTTAATGTTAGATTTTTTTAATATAATTTTCTAGTTTTTTGAGATTATATCCCTCTTAATATGATGCACTGCCTAATAGATCTCACTTCAGGGCTTGTGTCTATAGCTAGATTTTTTCTATTCATTATTGAATTTTTTGCCTTGTTTCAAGATGGCCATCACTGATATATTGGGTAACATACATGTTTTACCTCTGTGCCGGATCGGAAGTGATGTTTTGCCAGACTAGACGTGCTGCCCTTACTTTGCTTGATTTTTGCCCTTCTGTTCACTATACAGAGGTTCCCTTAGTTAAGATGGCACCAAACCATATCTGACATCATTCCCAGACAGGAAATTACATTCTAGACTGATTCTGACGCCAGAAATAAATATCTCATGTATCTCGGCTATATAAACCACAGCTCCTCTATGCATGCAAATCTTTTTATACTCCTGATGATGCGTGTGTGTGTGTGTGCGAAACAGCTGTAGAGGTTTACTACTATACAACGCTTAAGGTCCTGGCCGCCACTCTGCAATAGATTGGCGGCATTCCATGTAAGTGCAAGCCTACTACTTACACATAATGTTTTGTGCTTGGGGTCCTTGCCGCCATTTTCCCTTTGCTGGATTGGCAGCTTTTATGTAAGTGCTCTTTGCACAATATGTGTTTTTTTTTTTTTTTATATGATAGTTCACCAATAAACACTGCACCGTTTTCTCTTTTTTGTCATTGGTGACAATATTGCTTCAGATGGGACACGCTGAAAAATAAAGTCTTCTGGGTATGATTCATATACCCTGATGCATTCTGAAGGAAGGTCCTATAATTTGGATCAGAGTGGAAAGTGGGAGCTGATGTTGACAACATACCTCCAAGGTCCTGGATCTTATCACATGCGATTTTTGCTGTTCTAATTCTAGACAGCAACTCCATCTGGTGAGTGTTTTTTTCTTTTAGCACTTTAGAACTTTATGAATAAAGAATATATATTCTATGTATAGCTGTGCGGTTCATTTGGTACTCCAATAAGCCCCTGCCACCTGTGCAACCAATTAATGGTTTACTTTTGTTTATACATCATTTTGGTAAGACCTGTAGATACATATGATTAGGGATGATGGTGAAGAAAATGGTGATTTTTCATTTGGTAAAATTTAGTAGAAATTGTCCTTTAATTTCAAATTCAAAGAATATGTAAACCCAATCACTTAACTCTCATATAAGCTTTAATACCTAAATCCAACTTTTTGTAAAAGTAACATATTGAGTACGGAAGGCTTTGAACCCCTGTTCAACAGGAAGTGTGAGGACATTTGTCAGATAAAGGAAGTCCTCTCAGACAGTTGCTACCAGAACAGATGCCCCCACTGGAAGACTTGCCAGTTATTCCTTGTCTGGTGATGTATTGCTATGACTTTTTTAGTAATTATGGAATACCGTTTTAAGCTACCATTTAGAAGTTTAAGGGTTAAAGTAAGGGAGGGTTATAACCCTTTTTTGTGTTCCATTTGGGAGATTTCCCTTCACTTCCTGTCCCATAACAAAAACAGAATGTGAAAGGAAATCCTTCCAAAGTGAGGAAATTCCTGTTTGTCATTAGGGTCACCACTGGAAGATTTCCCCTCTGTTCCTGTTCTGGTGGCAACCTCAAATTTAGGATTCTCTTTAACTTTCACTCTTGGGGATAATGGCAGACAGGACAAAGGCAGTAAAACTTTAAGCTACAGTTGCTTCAGAGTGCATATTCCTACCACTGTAGAGAAGACTGAAGACTTTGATCAGCAGATTACATACCTCATGAACTAAACTAATAATGCCCTAAAAAAGGACAAAGGCCAGAAGCCTGTAAGTCTAAGTAGGATACTATTACTTCCCATAAGTGGGAAGATGTGAATCTGATCAACCCAAATAGCTATGGTGGAGTTGAATAAGACAATAGGAAAGCGAGGCCTATGATCTTCAGGAGACAGCTGTGGATTGACTTAACCACTTAAGGACCGCCGCACGCCGATGTACGTCGGCAGAATGGCACGGCTGGGCACAAGGGCGTACAGGTACATCCCCTTTAAGGTCCCAGCCGTGGGTCGCGAGCGCGACGCCGGTGGCGCGCTCGCGTCCCGGTCCTCTTCTCCGTGACCGTCCCCGCGGGAACAGCGGACCCGATCGCCGCCGGTGTCCTGCGATCGGGTCACAGAGAGGAAGAACGGGGAGGGGTAAGTGTAAACAAACCTCTCCCCCTGCTTCCTAGTGAGCCTGTCACTGATCGTCTGTTCCCTGTCATAGGGAACGATGATCAGTGATGTCACACACTAAACCACGCCCCCCCCACAGTAAGAAACACACATCAGGGCACACTTAACCCCTACAGCTCCCCCTGCTGGTTAACCCCTAAACTGCCAGTGTCATTTTCACAGTAACCAGTGCATTTTTATAGCACTGTTCGCTGTAAAAATGACAATGGTCCCAAAATAGTGTCAAAAGTGTCCGATGTGTCCGCCATAATGTTGCAGTCACGATAAAAATCGCTGATCGCCGCCATTACTAGAAAAAAAAAATATTAATAAAAATGCAATAAAACTATCCCCTATTTGGTAGACGCTATAAATTTTTCGCAAACCAATCAATAAACGCTTATTGTGATTTTTTTTTACCAAAAATATGTAGAAGAATACGTATCGGCCTAAACTGAGGGAAGACAACGTTTTTTTAGATATTTTTGGGAACATTTATAATAGCAAAAAATAAAAAATATTGCATTTTTTTCAAAATTGTTGCTCTATTTATAGCGCAAAAAATTTAAATCGCAGAGGTGATCAAATACCACCAAAATAAAGCTCTATTTGTGGGAAAGAAAGGACGCCAATTTTGTTTGGGAGCCACGTCGCACGACAGCGCAATTGTCAGTTAAATCGACGCAGTGCCGAATCGCAAAAAGTGGCCAGGTCTTTAAGCTGCATAATGGTCCGGGTGTTAAGTGGTTAATTAACGCAGGGGTCCTTAGAGATAAAAATAGATGTCATCTTATGCCAGCTTTTCTTAAGATGTGGAACAAAGTAGCTTGAAATGGTAATTTCAGTAACATCAGATTTTCAAACACTAAAAATAAATGACCCTCATGATACTGCTTGTATGAAATTACAAAACCTCCTTATGAGTTATACTCAAGACAAATAAGTAAATGATATGGGAGCTACCGGTAAGGAACACATGAGAATCAAACTGAAATAAATCTCATGAAAAAAATATTGTTAATCCAACTCACTGTATACATAAGAAAGATATATATTTATTGATATCAGACGAAATACAAATAAAAGCCAACATATAAAAACTGGTACCTATCATACATGACACATACTAGTTAAAAAGCCATGCCCACCTCATATGTGCATTTATCTATGACCAAAAGCAACAAACAAGTATCATCAGCCCCTTATATTGCCACTATGAGGGGATACATGTGTGCAGAGGTATGGGACAGATACTCCTGCAAAGGGTAGTCCTAGTGTAGTTCTTTGCACTGGTAGGCTTCACGCCGAAACCTGCAATTCCTGGACGTAATTAGTAAGGTTCACATAGTTCATGTTGAAAGTGATATTGCTGGATAATGGTAAAAAAGCAGGATGTGGTTGGAAATGGTGCAGTGGTTAAGAGGAGGTTTACTATTCAGGGTCCCTGAGATTTGATGTCATAAAGTTATAACCGCAAGGTCAAAAAGCATAGAACTCCATGTCCTGAATTACCTCCCTTGCACTGTAAAGACAATCACCATAATGAAATTGCACAACAATCTAGAGCTTGCAGTCTCAGTCTTGTAAGGACCAATTGTAATCCAAGATGTTTGTACACAAGAGTGACCAAAGTAATCAGTGTAAGTCCCACATCCAGGAAAAGTATAAAAATACTTATCAGGCCCTGTTGTTCACAGATATCCTATAGCTGATGAAAGAGACATCCATAGCAGGGTGTACCATTCCATAAGTAGCGTATAGGTGACAAATGCGTCATAGTGGAGAGGTGGATTCTTGCATAGCCTGACCAGTTTCGCCGGTCTCTGCCGGATGCTTCAGAGGCTGGTGGATTTTGTTTTCTCTCCTTCATCCACTGACCAGATTTTGTTTGTTGTCATTGACTTTTGGCTAGAGAGTGCCATGCTGCAGACATTGACCTGCCGCAGGCCATTGTTTCCAGGTCAATACAGAGAAAGATGGAGGTTTATTCTTTCCACTGGAAATGAAAACCATTGTGTCATAGCAATACAGTGAATACCCTATAATAATTTTGCAGTCAGAAATGGTCAAAAACAGAAGTAACTAAAAGTAGTTGTAAGCTGTGTGCTTTGGCATAATTGGAGGGAACATATTATCTGCTTTGTTTTTACGCTTACTATAAAAGGTAATAAATGTTGAATGGTTGAGCAAGCAGATGAGATGACAAAACCAGATGAGTTGAGCCAAACTACAAGCGGAGATAAAAACATGAGGAAGATTTTGATGGTTTCCTGATGATTGTGGAATTAGAGAGGTGTTTCATTTGAGCATTTCATTTTGGCTTGAATGACAATGGACTTCTATCTGGAATTTTTTTCTTCCATCTATTTAAAACAAACTCCCAAAGACACAATGCTAAACCTGCTTAACAGAACACTGCATCTTGTCCAGTGAGAAAGTCTGATCACCCAGGGGTCAAAAGGGAATTGTTTCTTTCCATGTATCATATGGGGGGTTTATTTTGCCCTTTTCTGGGAAAAGACTCTCAAAGCTGCAGGGATTTTAATTTTTAGCTACTATTTGAAATTTACAGAGCCGTTGTGCTTCTCCAGTGGGTTGCCTTCATTAGCTGGGCTTCCTCTTTTTTAACAGCTAATGAACTTGCCTAGCTAGTTGGAAAAAATGCTTGTTAAACAGAAAGTGATATCTGTAAACTTATGAAACAAAAAGAAAGTAATATCTGTATCCCTTATCTGTGTAAATAGCTACTACCTTGAAGATTACTTTGCAACCCAAGACAAGTATATTTCACAAAGAAAAACAGATGAAAACTTAAAAGTTTGGATTTTCATTTACTTTGAGTCACAGTGACAATCAATGGTCACCAAGACACCTGAATCTCCCTAGCAGGCACACAAACGGAAATGAAAATCTAACCTATTCCAATTCTATCCAAATCTATAAAACGATGTTGGCTTTAGATTCACATTAATGTAATTTCATAGGTTATTTTCAACATTTTTAGATCTGCTACTATAATAAAAATAATACCTAGTAAAACTGCCATGAAGGTTCAGATGCTCTTGCATCATCACTTTGTTACACAAGCTTCTGGTGGCCATGCATATGCTCATTGCACAGACATGATCCACTGTTGCCACCATCAAGAAACCTGCTTTTAGAAATGCTATGCAGCCATCACTGGAGTTATTGCATATAGGCAGGAAGTGGCCACAAAGCCAATGCAGGAGATCAGC
Source organism: Rana muscosa (assembly GCA_029206835.1). Classification (NCBI taxonomy): domain Eukaryota; kingdom Metazoa; phylum Chordata; class Amphibia; order Anura; family Ranidae; genus Rana; species Rana muscosa. The sequence goes on from CM055118.1 coordinate 714,799,953, forward strand.
AGACTGAAATACAACAAATAATAAAAAATAGGTGTTGTTTGTAAAAATTCAGTGCTTTTGAAAGTGCCATTCAGTTAGGGATTTCTGCTACTTTAACAACTGGAGTATCATTTCATAACTGAATGTTACAGCTGAGATTTCAACTTTCAGTTTAATTGCAAAGCTTTTGTTTGGGTTTCTTCTTTATTAAATGTTCAGAAGCACATTAGACATATTAAAGTTTAACACTTTTCCATAACAGTTTATTTTCTATTAAAGCAACAATAGATAGCTTATAGTCATTATTTCCTGGATGGCAGTGTCAAATATCATTGAAAGCTGTGTTCTTATAAATGTAGACTTCCAATACATTATTAGATGCACTTTCCTCATCTGAAGTAATACTCAAGGGAAATGGTTTCAATAAGGTTTTGACTTCATGTATCTGCCTGCAGGCTTTGAAAACACATTTATAGTGCTCTATTTTCGTGTCATTTTTAATGATGCACATGTTTTGCAAACTGTGTTGAGTTGGCATTACTTACACAAGGTTATATAACTAGGGCTATGTAACATAGTTACATAGTAGGTAAGGCTAAAAAAGACAATAGTCCATCCAGTTCAACTGTGTGGGTGCATGTGTATCAGTGTCTATAATGCTTTACCATATCCCTGTATTTTGTGTCCTTTAAGATGTACATCTAAAAGTCTTTTAAAGATATCCATAATCCCCGCAGTCACCACCACTTGTGGGAGAGAGTTCCATATCCTTATTGCCCTAACAGTAAAGAACCCCCTGCGCAGTTTAAGGTTAAAGAGAAAAATAAAGAAAGGAGGGCGCACCGACCTAGTGCATTACCACATATAAAAATGTTTATTATTTAAAATAGAATAAAAGCAATGGTCCTACTCACAAACGAGGTTAGGTATATGCTTTTCTGACAAACAAGCTGGATCTCTTGGCCCCTGCAAATAGGACTTGATGACGAGAGGATCGGACGGTACCTCAAACGGCTGACGCGTTTCTGGGGCGCACCCCTTTCTTCAGAGCCAAGGTGGTTCGTGGTCACCCGTTGGAGGTACCGTCCGAGCCTCTCGTCATCAAGTCCCATTTGCAGGTGCCAAGAGATCCAGGTTGTTTGTCAGAAAAGCGTATACCTAAGCTCGTTTGTGAGTAGGACCATTGCTTTTATTCTATTTTAAATAATAAATATTTTTATATGCGGTAATGCACTAGGTCATAGCGCCCTCCTTTCTTTCTTTTTCTCTTTAGCCATATGAACACCCACTGTTCTGAGGAGGGCTACAAGACTATAGACCTTGCCTTAAGACTGGACTACACTACCCGTGTTTAGCGAAACATCAGAGCGCAGGAGATTTTTGTTCAGTTTAAGGTTAAACCGCTTCTTCTGCAGTCTCATTGTGTGGCCCTGTGTCCTTTTACACTCTCTATGACTGAATAGTTACTTTCCTATGCTGGGATCCCCATTGAGATATTTGTAGATCACGATCATATCTCCTTACAAGCGTCTTTTCTCCAGCGAGAATAAATTTAGTGTTTGCAGCCATTCCTCGTAATTGAGGTCCTCTAGTCCCTTTATTAGTTTTGTTGCCCTTCTTTGGACTCTCTCCAGCTCCAGCACATCCCTTCAGAGCAGTGGTGACCAGAACTGGACTGAAAACTCCAGATGAGGTCTGACCAGAGTTTGATAAAGTGGCAGAATTATGGTTTTGTCAATGGAATATATCCTTTTTTTATGCATACTAATAATCTGGCGGCTTTGGCAGTTGCAGCTTGGCACTGCATGCTGTTGCACAACCTGTCATCTACTAGTACCCCTAGATCCTTCTCCATCCTTGACTCCCCCAGCTGTACTCCACCTAGTGGATATTTTACATTTATGTTTTTTGACCCCAAGTGCATTACTTTACATTTCTCCACATTAAGACTCATTTTCCATTTGTCTGCCCACTCCTTTATTTTATTCAGGTCATTCTGCAAAATTTCTATGGTGTCCTTTTATGAAACTGAGATCAGAGGCGATCCCGAGTCTCACCGCTGATCTCAGGTCATTAGCAGTGTATGAAACTGAGGTAATCAGCGGAGAACATGTTCTCCACTGATTATCTCAGCACAGTGAGAACATGTAACTCACTGTCACAGAAATGGCCAGTGTATGAAGGTGCGATCTTGGCACCTGACTGGTGATCTCTTACAGAATTCTCACTTTCTGATTCACCATCTCAGAGGTGGAGAATCAGAGAGAGAAGCGCAAAGCTGGCTGAGTATTCTGGAGGAAGAAGGAAGTCTTTTGACTTCCTTCTTTCATTCACTAGCAGCCATACATCTTCCCTACCATTACACACCCCAAAACAAGCAGGTTAGCAATCTATTCTGTATTAGGCTTGTGCAATTAGTTTCGTAACGAATTGAAATTCGTCCGAATTTAGCAACTTTCGGACATTCGGAAGCATTCGAATTTCCGAACAAAGCAATTACGAATAAGACCGAATCCGAAATAAATTATACCGCAAATAGCGAATGCCCGAATGTCTTCGGCATAATTCGTTATGAAAAAGTTACGAATGTACAAATCCATACGAAGCACAATAACACTCACTCTGCTCTGCTCTCTGCTTCTCCCACACCGTGCTGAACTCCCTCTCAAAATGGTGTACAGGGGCGGAGGTTATAGCCGCATGTAAAAAACGAAAGTAAAATACGAGATTTCGAATCCATTCGAAGCACAATAACACTCACTCTGCTCTGCTCTCTGCTTCTCCCTCACCGTGCTGAACCCTCTCAAAATGGTGTACAGGGGCGGAGCCTATAGCCGCATGTTAAAAACGAAAGTAAAATACGAGATTTCGAATCGTTACAAATAACCGCAATGTATTTAGAAAAGTACAAATCCATTCGAAGCACATTAGGCATAATAGGCAGCGTCGTTGTGAGAGAGACACGGAAAATTACGAATCAACGAACCCAAAAAAAGTTACGAAAGTAGGAGTTGTGTCCAGAATCAACGAAAAACAACGTACTCTACCGAAAGTACGAACCCAAAAAAAGTTACGAAAGTAGGAGTTGTGTCCAGAATCAACGAAAAACAACGTACTCTACCGAAAGTACGAATTATAAAGCAACAAAAAATTCAACGAAAAATGTCGCTTGCAAAAATACGAATGAGTCCGAACACGAAAAATCCCGTCTAGCAAAATTACGAATGATTACGAATCAACAGGACCGGAAAGAAACGAACCGAAACGGAACGAATTTTTCCGTTGTGCACAAGTCTATTCTGTATATCTATGTATATATATATATATATATATAGCATATAGCATATATATATGTGTGTGTGTGTGTTTATTTCAATGTGTATGTGTATCTATATATATAGGTATATACCTATATATAGGTATATATATATATATATATATATATATATATATATATATGTATTGTGACAGCAGGAAGGTAAAGTCACCTGGTTGCATCCAGGGGGGTAGATATATTTCGCCCAGATTCAGGCTTTACGCTGACTTATACAACTAGGTGGAGAGTTGTATAGGCCCAGCTAAGGCTAGTGGGCTCATGGATGACTCATACCTCTAGGGAGAGTGTGGGGCGTCGTGCAGACAGAGATGAGGAGACCAGCTGAACCTTGTCAGCTCATTTAGGCCTCTATAAGAACTCCCAGCTTCATTAGATGTTAGCTCATGCCTGGAACCAGACCTGTGTGGACTGTCTAGGGAGAGTGAACCCCTGTGCGGTGAGGCAAAGCCTGTGTGGCTATTTGTTTGGACTTTTACTAAACCAGGGACTTAGGGACTAGGACAGCACTAGGCTGATCCCAGTTGTTAGTTAGGAAACCTGTATGTTTAGTCAGAGGTCAACTTGACCAGGATTTATTTTGGTTATGTTTCTTTTGCTTTGCTGTGTTTTGTCACTGTAAATAGAAAATAAACCGCACCTTTTTGATTTTGAAAACCACAACCTCCGTTTGCTGGGCCTGTTTTGTGTGGGGAGCCCATCCCGGGGGTCACACACACCCGCTGCCGAGCTAACCCCCTCACAGTTGGTGGAGAACCAGTGGCAGTTTTTTTTTAAGCCAGCATGGAGGAGATACTGAAGCAGCTGGCTCTAGCAAATGCCAATCAACAGCAGACAAATGCAGGTTTGCAAAAGAGCCTTGCAGCTCAACAACAGAGCCTTGCAGCCCAGCAGCAGACAAACGCAACTTTGCAACAGAGTCTGGAGGCTCAGCAACGAGCCCAGCAGCAATCTGAGGCCCGCTTCATAGACCTGTTGCAGAAGCAAGAGCAGAGACTACAACAACAGATGGAAGCAGTAATGCAGCAACGTCCGCAGACCAGTGAGGAAAGCCGTCCCACTAATACCGCGTCCTTTGGGGTGAGTCGTTTATTGACAAAAATGACTGGAGAGGATGATCCAGAGGTATTTTTGACCACATTTGAAAGGACCGCTGAAAGAGAAAAGTGGCCTGAGGAGCAGTGGGCTGGACTGGTGGCTCCTCTGTTAACTGGTGAATCGCAGAAAGCTTACTATGACCTAGAGCCTAACCAAGCAAAAGACTATGTGATGCTAAAAGCTGAAATATTGGCAAGGCTGGGTGTCACCCAGGCTGTCCGGGCTCAGCGTGTGCATAACTGGACTTTCCAGCTTGGAAAACCCCCCAGGTCTCAAATGTATGATCTCATTCACCTGAGCAGAAAGTGGCTACAGCCAGAGACTTTGTCCGCACCAAAGATTGTGGAACGTGTTGTAATGGATCGGTTTTTGAGAGCTCTTCCTACTGCCATCCAAAAGTGGGTAAGCCATGGAGACCCAGAGACGGCCGATGGTCTTGTGGATCGTGTGGAGAAATACTTGGCTACAGAGAACCTGACGGCCTCTTCCAGAGACACTCGGACTTTCCACCCTAAGACCAGACCATCCCCAGGGGCGGATAAGAGGATTCCAAGGGGTGAGGGTGGAGAGAGTGAGAGGGTGGGAGCTCTACCCCAAGTTTGGCGAGAACAGCCTGGGAAATCAGCGGCTCAAGAGGCGGCAAGAAGGATCGTTTGCTACCGCTGCCGGCAAGCGGGACATATTGCAGCCAATTGCCCGGTTGTGGAGGAACCCATGCAGTGTGACTTTCTGACGGGCAGACGTCAGTCGCTGTGTGCGACAGTCGCATGCACTGCCATTCGAGGAACTGAGAAACATTTATGCAAAATGTGTGTTAATGGTAGAAATGTTGTGGTATTGCTGGATTCAGGTAGCCTTGTGACCCTGATAAAGGCTGAGTTAGTTAAAACAGAGGTCTCTGGGAATAGCAAGGTAGCTGTTATTTGTGTGCATGGGGACACCCGAGAGTATCCAGTGACTACAGTGTGTTTCGAGACCCCCAAAGGTACCCTCTCTCATCCAGTGGGCTTAGTATCTCAGTTACCGCATGACGCCATTGTGGGAAGGGATTTTCCGAAGTTCTGGGAACTGTGGGATGATCCTGAGCCCCTCACTGGTGCCCCTATGTACCAGGAATGTGATAGCCAGAACTCCCCTGAGAGTGGTGAGGACTCTCCGGAATTTCCCTTATCAGTATTGGCAGGGGAGACTCAAGAAACTGGAGAGGAGCCCACCTCCTCAGACGAAAACCTACCGTCTGTGGAGTTTTCTGATCTTGAGGTTCACAGGGAAAACTTTGCCACAGAACAGTTGAAAGACCCCGCCCTAATAAAGGCACGGGAAAACGTAGTGAAAATAGATGGCGAGTTAGTGAACCCAGATAATACCTGCACTTACCCATACTTCAGCGTAGAGAAGGACCTACTGTATCGGGTGGCAAAAAGGGCAGAAGAAACCGTTGAGCAGCTTGTGGTGCCCAAACCTTACAGGAAGTTGGTGTTGGAGTTGGCCCATGGGCACAATCTTGGAGGTCATCTGGGGACAGAGAAAACCCGAGAGAGGGTATTACAGAGATTCTATTGGCCGGGGGTGATGAAGGACGTAGAAAATTATTGTTCCTCCTGCCCTGTGTGTCAGAGGTTGGCCCCGATGCCACATTTCCGTAGCCCGCTGGTCCCTCTACCCATCATTGAGGTCCCATTTGAGAGGATCGCCATGGATTTGGTAGGTCCTATAATCAAGTCCGCTAGGGGGCACCAGTACATATTAGTTATAATGGACTATGCCACCCGTTATCCAGAAGCGATCCCTCTCCGAAATACCTCGGCCAAAACCATAGCCAAAGAGCTATCTCTTGTTTTTAGCCGGGTGGGTATTTGTAAAGAACTGCTTACGGACCAAGGTACACCCTTTATGTCCCGGGTTATGAAAGAGCTGTGTAAATTGTTCAAAGTGACGCAATTGCGTACGTCTGTGTATCACCCCCAAACCGATGGGCTGGTTGAAAGATTCAACAAAACCCTAAAACAAATGTTGAAGAAAGTGGTGGATAGAGATGGAAAGGATTGGGACTGTTTACTTCCTTATTTGATGTTTGCTATTAGGGAGGTGCCCCAATCCTCTACGGGATTCTCCCCCTTTGAGTTACTGTATGGGAGACACCCAAGAGGGCTGTTGGATATTGCCAAGGAAACTTGGGAAAGTGAGAGTTCTCCCCACAGGAGTGTGATTGAGCATGTCGCCCTGATGCAAGATCGAATTGCACAGGTAATGCCCATCGTGAAGGAACATTTGGCCCAAGCGCAGTTGGCACAGCAGAGAGTGTACAACCGTGGAGCCAAGACCCGTACCTTTTCCCCGGGGGATAGGATATTGGTACTTGTCCCTACGGTTGAAAGTAAATTCCTTGCCAAATGGCAAGGCCCCTACGAGATAATGGAAAAAGTGAGCGAAGTGAATTTCAAGGTCAGACAACCAGGAAGGCGAAAGCCCGAACAGATCTATCACGTTAATCTGTTGAAAGCCTGGAGGGATAGAGAGTCCCTAGTCGCAGACACTTGGTCACCAGCTCAAACTGGTTGCGTGATTCCTGAGGTTGGAATAGCAGCCACCTTGTCACAACCCCAACAACAGGAGGTTAAGAAGTTTGTGCTTCGCAACAAGGAGGTATTCTCTGAGCTGCCGGGACAAACATCTGGGGTAGAGCATGACATCATTACCCCGCCCGGTGAAAGGGTGAAGTTAAAACCCTATCGGATCCCAGAGGCTCGACGGGAGGCAATACGGGAGGAAGTACAGAAAATGCTGAACTTAGGGGTGATAGAGGAGTCCCAAAGTGATTGGTCTAGTCCCATCGTGTTGGTGCCTAAACCGGATGGGAGCTGGCGATTTTGTAACGATTTTCGTCAGTTGAACAAAGTTACAAAATTTGACACCTACCCCATGCCACGTATAGATGAGTTGATCGACCGGCTGGGAACAGCCCGATACATGACGACTCTTGACCTCACAAAAGGGTATTGGCAAATCCCCCTGGCCAAGTCGGCCAAAGAGAAAACCGCATTTGTAACCCCAGACGGGGCGTTCCAATATAAAAGAATGCCGTTCGGGTTACAGAATGCGCCGGCCACATTCCAGCGGAAAATGGACCAGATGCTGAGGCCCCATCGGAAGTATGCTGCGGCTTACCTGGATGACGTAATTGTCCATAGCACAGATTGGGCCTCACATCTGCCAAAAGTGCAAGCAGTCCTGGACTCTGTTCGGGAAGCGGGGTTTACGGCTAACCCCAAGAAGTGTACCATTGGGCAGGAGGAGGCCAAATATCTTGGGTACACCATTGGGAGGGGAGTAATAAAACCCCAACTCAACAAAGTCGAGGCCATCCAGAGTTGGCCACGTCCCAACAGCAAGAAGCAGGTACGAGCCTTTCTGGGAATCGCTGGGTATTATCGGCGATTCATTCCCCACTTTGCTTCTAAGGCTGTGCCCCTAACCAACCTGACGAAGGGGAAAGGGTCGGTCATGATTAAATGGACCCCCGAGGCTGAGGCAGCATTCCAATTCTTGAAACAAGCCTTATGTAGCCAGCCAGTGTTGTACTCACCCGACTTCTCTAAAGACTTTGTCGTACAAAGTGATGCGTCAGATGTGGGGTTAGGAGCAGTATTGTCCCAGGTCTGGAACGGGGAAGAGCACCCAGTCATTTACCTCAGCAGGAAGTTGAAGTCCCATGAGGTAAATTACGCCACCGTTGAAAAGGAGTGTTTAGCGGTGAAGTGGGCTCTAGATTCCCTTCGGTACTACCTGCTAGGTAGGCACTTTGACATGGTTACGGATCACGCTCCGTTAAAGTGGATGGCTCAAAACAAGGAAACAAATAGAAGAGTGAATAGGTGGTTCCTGGCCCTCCAGGAATTCAACTTCACAGTAAAGCATCGCCCTGGCGTTCAAATGGGGAATGTGGATGCTTTGTCTCGAGTACATGAATGCCTGATTGCTGGTGTTCCAACCCCGAGGTTAAAACAAGAGGGGGGGTATGTGACAGCAGGAAGGTAAAGTCACCTGGTTGCATCCAGGGGGGTAGATATATTTCACCCAGATTCAGGCTTTACGCTGACTTATACAACTAGGTGGAGAGTTGTATAGGCCCAGCTAAGGCTAGTGGGCTCATGGATGACTCATACCTCTAGGGAGAGTGTGGGGCGTCGTGCAGACAGAGATGAGGAGACCAGCTGAACCTTGTCAGCTCATTTAGGCCTCTATAAGAACTCCCAGCTTCATTAGATGTTAGCTCATGCCTGGAACCAGACCTGTGTGGACTGTCTAGGGAGAGTGAACCCCTGTGCGGTGAGGCAAAGCCTGTGTGGCTATTTGTTTGGACTTTTACTAAACCAGGGACTTAGGGACTAGGACAGCACTAGGCTGATCCCAGTTGTTAGTTAGGAAACCTGTATGTTTAGTCAGAGGTCAACTTGACCAGGATTTATTTTGGTTATGTTTCTTTTGCTTTGCTGTGTTTTGTCACTGTAAATAGAAAATAAACCGCACCTTTTTGATTTTGAAAACCACAACCTCCGTTTGCTGGGCCTGTTTTGTGTGGGGAGCCCATCCCGGGGGTCACACACACCCGCTGCCGAGCTAACCCCCTCACAGTATATATATACATATAGATATATATAGATATATATATCTATATATAGATATAATATATATTTTTTTTATTTACATGTTCACGTCTCTGGCTGGGTTCACAATTGTGCGATGCGGGAACCAGCGTGATCCCTGTGCGGTTTCCACATCGCACCTGCATTGACATCTGCGCACCGCTGCGACTGTCAATGTAAAGTTAATGACACCCCCAGATAATTTCACAGATCGCAGTGTGAACTATGAAATGGTGCAGCAATCGGATCGCATGGGTGTGAACACCCATGCAATTCGTTTCAGTGCGGGCCACATAAAGGTTCTTGTATCATATTGGTGCAAATGCAATATGATTTAAATTAATATCGCACAAACATTGCATGTGATATGCACAGCAATGCGTCCCGCGGGAGTCAGAACCCGGAAGTGGTGCAAATACCTGTATTAGACAGGTATCTGAACCCCCTCCCCCCTGAAAGGTGCCAAATGTGACACCGGAGGGGGGGGTGGGTTTCAAAAAGCGCAGGCTCACTTTTTGTGTGAACCTCCGCTTTAATGTCAAAACTGCTGGCAACAAAAGTGAGTACACCTCTAAGTAAAAATGTCCAAATTGGGCACAATTAGCCATTTTCCCTCCCTGGTGTCATGTGACTTGTTAGTGTTACAAGGTCTCAGGTGTGAATGGGGATCAGGTGTGTTAAATTTGGTGTTATCGCTCTCAGTCTCTCATGCTAGGAGATATTTACTATAAACAGATGCGCCGATGACATCACACGCATGCGCACTAGCGGGCCGGCTTCATTGACGGTTTTCTGAATGGGTTCTTGCAGGCCCGAGCACGCATGCGCGTGACGTCATCGCTGCTCCGGCCAATCACAGCGCCGGAGCGGGGATACACTGACGGCAGTCACAGGACATCGAGGCAAGATGGCGGCGGGGGCGGAGGTGACCGAGGACCGCTGCGGGGGCTTCAATCTCAGGTAAGTCATTTATAATGAGCTAGTATGCTATGCATACTAGCTCATTCTGCCTTTCTTTTGCAGTTTTTTTTTTTTTTAATGGCTTTACTTCCTCTTAAACTTTTCTTTATATATATATATATATATATATATATATATATATATATATATATATATATTATTATTATTATTATTCTACCTGCATTAAAATGCTATTATTATAGTAATTTTTATATAATTTTAAATTTATTAGTAAATAAAATTTTGTAAACCCTGAAATATGGTTTTACCCATGGACTGTTCTATTACAGTTATACGGGGGTTTATCAATTTATATATATATATATATATATATATATATATATATATATATATATATATTGTGAGGGGGTTAACTCAGTAGCGGGTGTGTGTGACCCCCTGGTTGGGCTCCCCACACAAAAACAGGGCCAGCAGACGGAGGTTGTGGTTTTCAAAATCAAAAGGTGCGGTTTATTTCTCTATGTACAGTGACAAAAACACAGCAAAGCCAAAAAGAAACATAAACAAAATAAATCCTGGTCAGTTTGACCTCTGACTAAACATGCAGGTTTCCTAAACTAACAACTGGGATCAGCCTGGTGCTGTCCTAGTCCCTAAGTCCCTGGTTTAGTAAAAGTCCAAACAAATAGCCACACAGGCTTTGCCTCACCGCACAGGGGTTCACTCTCCCTAGACAGTCCACACAGGTCTGGTTCCAGGCATGAGCTAACATCTGATGAAGCTGGGAGTTCTTATAGAGGCCTAAATGAGCTGACAAGGTTCAGCTGGTCTCCTCATCTCTGTCTGCACGACGCCCCACACTCTCCCTAGAGGTATGAGTCATCCATGAGCCCACTGGCCTTAGCTGGGCTTATACAACTCTCCACCTAGTTGTATAAGTCAGCATAAAGCCTGAATCTGGGAGAAATATATCTACCCCCCTGGATGCAACCAGGTGACTTTACCTTCCTGCTGTCACATACCCCCCCCCTCTTGTTTTAACCTTGGGGTTGGAACACCAGCAATCAGGCATTCATGTACTCGAGACAAAGCATCCACATTCCCCATTTGAACGCCAGGGCGATGCTTTACTGTGAAGTTGAATTCCTGTAGGGCCAGGAACCACCTATTCACTCTTCTATTTGTCTCCTTGTTTTGAGCCATCCACTTTAACGGAGCGTGATCCGTAACCATGTCAAAGTGCCTACCTAGCAGATAGTACCGAAGGGAATCTAGAGCCCACTTCACCGCTAAGCACTCCTTTTCAACCGTGGCGTAATTTACCTCATGGGACTTCAACTTCCTGCTGAGGTAAATGACTGGGTGCTCTTCCCCGTTCCAGACCTGGGACAATACTGCTCCTAACCCCACATCTGACGCATCACTTTGTACGACAAAGTCTTTAGAGAAGTCGGGTGAGTACAACACTGGCTGGCTACATAAGGCTCGTTTCAAGAATTGGAATGCTGCCTCAGCCTCGGGGGTCCATTTAATCATGACCGACCCTTTCCCTTTCGTCAGGTTGGTTAGGGGCACAGCCTTAGAAGCAAAGTGGGGAATGAAGCGCCGATAATAACCCGCGATTCCCAGAAAGGCCCGTACCTGCTTCTTGCTGTTGGGACGTGGCCAACTCTGGATGGCCTCGACTTTGTTGAGTTGGGGTTTTATCACTCCCCTGCCAATGGTGTACCCAAGATATTTGGCCTCCTCCTGCCCAATGGTACACTTCTTGGGGTTAGCCGTAAACCCCGCTTCCCGGATAGAGTCTAGGACTGCTTGCACTTTTGGCAGATGTGAGGCCCAATCTGTGCTATGGACAATTACGTCATCCAGGTAAGCCGCAGCATACTTCCGATGGGGCCTCAGTATCTGGTCCATTTTCCGCTGGAATGTGGCCGGCGCATTCTGTAACCCGAACGGCATTCTCTTATATTGGAACGCCCCGTCTGGGGTTACAAATGCGGTTTTCTCTTTGGCCGACTTGGCCAGGGGAATTTGCCAATACCCTTTTGTGAGGTCAAGAGTCGTCATGTATCGGGCTGTTCCCAGCCGGTCGATCAACTCATCTATACGTGGCATGGGGTAGGTGTCAAATTTTGTAACTTTGTTCAACTGACGAAAATCGTTACAAAATCGCCAGCTCCCATCCGGTTTAGGCACCAACACAATGGGACTAGACCAATCACTTTGGGACTCCTCTATCACCCCTAAGTTCAGCATTTTCTGTACTTCCTCCCGTATTGCCTCCCGTCGGGCCTCTGGGATCCGATAGGGTTTTAACTTCACCCTTTCACCGGGCGGGGTAATAATATCATGCTCTACCCCAGATGTTTGTCCCGGCAGCTCAGAGAACACCTCCTTGTTGCGAAGCACAAACTCCTTAACCTCCTGTTGTTGGGGTTGTGACAAGGTGGCTGCTATTCCAACCTCCGGAATCACGCAACCAGTTTGAGCTGGTGACCAAGTTTCTGCGACTAGGGACTCTCTATCCCTCCAGGCTTTCAACAGATTAACGTGATATATCTGTTCGGGCTTTCGCCTTCCTGGTTGTCTGACCTTGTAATTCACTTCGCTCACTTTTTCCATTATCTCGTAGGGGCCTTGCCATTTGGCAAGGAATTTACTTTCAACCGTAGGGACAAGTACCAATATCCTATCCCCCGGGGAAAAGGTACGGGTCTTTGCTCCACGGTTGTACACTCTCTGCTGTGCCAACTGCGCTTGGGCCAAATGTTCCTTCACGATGGGCATTACCTGTGCAATTCGATCTTGCATCAGGGCGACATGCTCAATCACACTCCTGTGGGGAGAACTCTCACTTTCCCAAGTTTCCTTGGCAATATCCAACAGCCCTCTTGGGTGTCTCCCATACAGTAACTCAAAGGGGGAGAATCCCGTAGAGGATTGGGGCACCTCCCTAATAGCAAACATCAAATAAGGAAGTAGACAGTCCCAATCCTTTCCATCTCTATCCACCACTTTCTTCAACATTTGTTTTAGGGTTTTGTTGAATCTTTCAACCAGCCCATCGGTTTGGGGGTGATACACAGATGTACGCAATTGCGTCACTTTGAACAATTTACACAGCTCTTTCATAACCCGGGACATAAAGGGTGTACCTTGGTCCGTAAGCAGTTCTTTACAAATACCCACCCGGCTAAAAACAAGAGATAGCTCTTTGGCTATGGTTTTGGCCGAGGTATTTCTGAGAGGGATCGCTTCTGGATAACGGGTGGCATAGTCCATTATAACCAATATGTACTGGTGCCCCCTAGCGGACTTGATTATAGGACCTACCAAATCCATTGCGATTCTCTCAAACGGGACCTCAATGATGGGTAGAGGGACCAGCGGGCTACGGAAATGTGGCATCGGGGCCGACCTCTGACACACAGGGCAGGAGGAACAATAATTTTCTATGTCCTTCATCACCCCAGGCCAATAGAATCTCTGTAATACCCTCTCTCGGGTTTTCTCTGTCCCCAGATGACCTCCAAGAATGTGCCCATGGGCCAACTCCAACACCAACTTCCTGTAAGGTTTGGGCACCACAAGCTGCTCAACGGTTTCTTCTGCCCTTTTTGCCACCCGATACAGTAGGTCCTTCTCTACGCTGAAGTATGGGTAAGTGCAGGTATTATCTGGGTTCACTAACTCGCCATCTATTTCCACTACGTTTTCCCGTGCCTTTATTAGGGCGGGGTCTTTTAACTGTTCTGTGGCAAAATTTTCCCTGTGAACCTCCAGATCAGAAAACTCCACAGACGGTAGGTTTTCGTCTGAGGAGGTGGGCTCCTCTCCAGTTTCTTGAGTCTCCCCTGCCAATACTGACAAGGGAAATTCTGGAGAGTCCTCACCACTCTCAGAGGAGTTCTGGCTATCACATTCCTGGTACATAGGGGCACCAGTGGGGGGCTCAGGATCATCCCACAGTTCCCAGAACTTCGGAAAATCTCTTCCCACAATGGCATCATGCGGTAATTGAGATACTAACCCCACTGGATGAGAGAGGGTACCTTTGGGGGTCTCGAAACACACTGTAGTCACTGGATACTCTTGGGTGTCCCCATGCACACAAATAACAGCTACCTTGCTATTCCCAGAGACCTCTGTTTTAACTAATTCAGCCTTTATCAGGGTCACAAGGCTACCTGAATCCAGTAATACCACAACATTTCTACCATTAATACACATTTTGCATAAATGTTTCTCAGTTCCCCGAATGGCAGTGCATGCAACTGTCGCACACAGCGACTGACGTCTGTCCGTCAGAAAGTCACATTGCATGGGTTCCTCCACAACCGGGCAATTTGCTGCAATATGTCCCGCTTGCCGGCAGCGGTAGCAAACAATCCTTTTGGCTGCCTCTTGAGCCCCTGACTTCCCAGGCTGTTCTCGCCAAACTTTGGGTAGAGCTCCCACCCTCTCACTCTCTCCACCCTCACCCCTTGGAATCCTCTTATCCGCCCCTGGGGATGGTCTGGTCTTAGGGTGGAAAGTCCGAGAGTCTCTGGAAGAGGCCGTCAGGTTCTCTGTAGCCAAGTATTTCTCTACACGATCCACAAGACCACCGGCCGTCTCTGGGTCTCCATGGCTTACCCACTTTTGGATGGCAGTAGGAAGAGCTCTCAAAAACCGATCCATTACAACACGTTCCACAATCTCTGGTGCGGACAAAGTCTCTGGCTGTAGCCACTTCCTGCTCAGGTGAATGAGATCATACATTTGAGACCTGGGGGGTTTTCCAAGCTGGAAAGTCCAGTTATGCACACGCTGAGCCCGGACAGCCAGGGTGACACCCAGCCTTGCCAATATTTCAGCTTTTAGCATCACATAGTCTTTTGCTTGGTCAGGCTCTAGGTCATAGTAAGCCTTCTGCGATTCACCAGTTAACAGAGGAGCCACCAGTCCAGCCCACTGCTCCTCAGGCCACTTTTCTCTTTCAGCAGTCCTTTCAAATGTGGTCAAAAATACCTCTGGATCATCCTCTCCAGTCATTTTTGTCAATAAACGACTCACCCCAAAGGACGCGGTATTAGTGGGACGGCTTTCCTCACTGGTCTGCGGACGTTGCTGCATTACTGCTTCCATTTGTTGTAGTCTCTGCTCTTGCTTCTGTAACAGGTCTATGAAGCGGGCCTCAGATTGCTGCTGGGCTTGTTGATGAGCTTGCTGCTGGGCTGCAAGGCTCCTTTGCAAACCTGCATTTGTCTGCTGTTGATTGGCATTTGCTAGAGCCAGCTGTTTCAGTATCTCCTCCATGCTGGCTTAAAAAAAACTGCCACTGGTTCTCCACCAACTGTGAGGGGGTTAACTCAGTAGCGGGTGTGTGTGACCCCCTGGTTGGGCTCCCCACACAAAAACAGGGCCAGCAGACGGAGGTTGTGGTTTTCAAAATCAAAAGGTGCGGTTTATTTCTCTATGTACAGTGACAAAAACACAGCAAAGCCAAAAAGAAACATAAACAAAATAAATCCTGGTCAGTTTGACCTCTGACTAAACATGCAGGTTTCCTAAACTAACAACTGGGATCAGCCTGGTGCTGTCCTAGTCCCTAAGTCCCTGGTTTAGTAAAAGTCCAAACAAATAGCCACACAGGCTTTGCCTCACCGCACAGGGGTTCACTCTCCCTAGACAGTCCACACAGGTCTGGTTCCAGGCATGAGCTAACATCTGATGAAGCTGGGAGTTCTTATAGAGGCCTAAATGAGCTGACAAGGTTCAGCTGGTCTCCTCATCTCTGTCTGCACGACGCCCCACACTCTCCCTAGAGGTATGAGTCATCCATGAGCCCACTAGCCTTAGCTGGGCTTATACAACTCTCCACCTAGTTGTATAAGTCAGCATAAAGCCTGAATCTGGGAGAAATATATCTACCCCCCTGGATGCAACCAGGTGACTTTACCTTCCTGCTGTCACAATATATATATATATATATTTAATTTATTAATAAATATTCATACTTGTGTACTTTATTAAAAAAATTATGATTATAAATGTATTTTACATTTATATGAATGGTGTATAGCTGCATTACATATGTGGATTACATTAATTTACTATACACCATTCACATTTAACTAGGCACATGTATAATCTTTAATTATTGATAAAAACAATGTTTTTTAATGATTAGGTTAATGTATATTGTTTGGTGGGAATGTACCATATATACTCGAGTATAAGCCGAGATTTCAGCCCTTTTTTTGGGGCTGAAAGTCCCCCCCTCGGCTTATACTCGAGTCATAGAAATTTTTACATTGTAAATATTACCTGTAAAGGCTGCGGCTGCGGCGTCCATCGTTCAAATTCCGCGGTGTCCATCGTTCAAATTCCGCGGTCTCTTCCTGTTCCTTCCTTGATAGGCGAGTCTCAGCAGACACTCTCCGCCTATCACGAACGTTCTCTCATCCTCAGTTTTCCAGCAGACGTCTGTGATTGGCGGAACACCCAACACAGTGTCTGCTGGGAAAACTAAGGATGAGAGAATGATCATGATAGGCGGAGAGTGTCTGCTGAGACTCGCCTATCAAGGAAGGAACAGGAAGAGATCGCGGAATTTTGAACGATGGACGCCGCGGAATTCGAACGATGGACGCCGCAGCCGCAACTTCTTTACAGGTAATATTTACAATGTAAAAATTTATATTTACAGGGAACAGCGAGCTAGGAAACAGTGGGGCATCGGCTTATACTCGAGTCAGTAAGGTTTCCCAGTTTTTTGGGCAACATTAGGTACCTCGGCTTATACTCGAGTCGGCTTATACTCGAGTATATACAGTAAATGTATTATTTTATTAATATGTGGTGTATAATTCGTGTTCACTTTTGTATTTTACACTTCCTCATACTGTAATCCCGCTACATCGCCCGAGATTACAGTGAGAGGAGATGTTCTCAGGAGTTCCCGGCGTTTGTAGCTCGCCTCTCAACTCAACATGAGAAGCGAGCTACAGAGCTTCATACACAGGCACTCAGAGGAGAGCGATCTCCCCTGAGAATGCCTGAGAACTGAATAGCTGTATTTTACTGCATTTTCATAAAAGGACACCTATGTCCTAATGAGAGTTTATTACTCTGCTTAACTTTGTGTCATCTGCAAAAACTGAGACTGAACTATTTATCCCATTCTCTATGTCGTTTATGAATATGTTGAATAGAATTGGTCCCAAGACAGAACCTTGGGGTACCTTACTCACTACTTCAGACCAGTCTGAGTACATGTTTTTTATCACTACCCTTTGGACCCGTCCCTGTAACCAGTTTTTAACCCAAGCACAAACCCTATGGTCTAAGCCTGCAGACCTTAACTTGAAAAACTAAGCGTTTATTGGGGACTGTTTTAAATGCTTTTGCAAAGTCCAGATACATCACATCCACAGCCCTCCCCATATCTAGATGGCTGCTCACTTCCTCATAGAATGTTAGCAGATTTGTCTGGCAGAAACATTCCCTCATAAACCCACGCTGTTTACCACTAATGATATTTTTCTCCTCCGTAAAACTTTGAATGTAGTCCCTAATCATCCCCTCCAATAATTTTACCCACCACTGATGTTAGGCTGACTGGCCTATAATTCTCAGGAATATGTCTCTGTCCTTTTTTGAATATTGGTACCACATTGGCTTTTCTCCAATCAGCTGGTACCAATCCTGTCATTATGCTGTCCACAAAGATCAGGAACAATGGTCTGGCTATAACTTGACTGGGTTCTCTGAGGACTCGTGGGTGTAAGCCATCTGGTCCTGATGATTTATTTGTGTTGAGCGTATCAAGTCTATCTTAAGCCCCGTACACACGGTCGGACTTTTGGCCAACAAACTTCATTTTGAGCAAGTTGGACCAACAATCCGACCGTGTGTACGCTCCATCGGACAAACTTTTTACGTTTGGTTTTGGATTTCATCGGACAAAAGTTGGGTCTGCAAACGGACAAACTTTTGCCCAACAAAAGTCCGATGGAGCAAAGTCCGACCGTGTGTACAGGAAACCATCGGACTTTTGTCCGATGGACTAAACAACTAATGTTAAAATCAACCAACAATAGCAGAGGTTGACCAAAGGGTGGCGGTAAAGAGCAGAAAAGAGCAGAAAAACCACGTGATGTTGCAAAAAGTTTTGGGAAAGTTTGCAGAAAAGTCAGAGCGTGTGTATGCTATGGGTGTGCCTGACCAACTCCGTTCGGACAAAAAACCACGGAAAAGTCTGATGGAAGTCCGACCGTGTGTACGAGGCTTTAGAGTCCAGCCTCTGTTAGCCACATGTGTATGTGTTGTGTTGTGCCACTAACAATACAGTTGCAGTAGGTAAACCCTTCTTTTTCTTGCGTAAAAACTGTGGAGAAGAAGGCATTTAGTACAGTTGCCTTCTTTGTGTCATCTGTAACCATCCTCCCCTCCTAATCTTTTAAGTGTGCAATGTGCTCTGATTTTTTTCTTTTTACTATTAATATATCTAAAAAAAATTTTGGGGTTATTTTTACTTTCTTCCGCTATGTGTCTCTCGTAATCTTTTTTAGCTGCCTTGATTGCAATTTTACATTTCTTGTTGCATTCCTTGTAGTGCAGAAACCCATTCCTTTTATATTTTTTAAAGGCCATACTTTTCTAATTGATGAGGCTACTCACATTACGGTTTGAATTGTAGAATTTGAATTGTAGAATTGGTAAATTTTATAGGATTCAGGATCTTTGTTTTCAGATCTATACACTGTAGTGTTACTTTAATTGTACAGTGATATTAAAGCTTTTAACATTAGGTTGCTATATAACCCCATTTGCCAGGGACATTCCCTGTTTTGTGGGGTCTGTCCCCAGCAAACAAACATCCCTGGTGGTGTCCTCAGCTGGTAGACCTAAAGCCTGTAATTTTTTTTATTGTGAAAAACTTGCAGTTACCGGCTTCTCTCCCTGTCCACTAGGGATGAGCCAAACACACCCCGGTTCGGTTCGCACCAGAACATGCGAACAGGCAAAAAATTTGTTTGAACATGCGAACACCGTTAAAGTCTATGGGACACGAACATGAAAAATCAAAAGTGCTCATTTTAAAGGTTAATATGCAAGTTATTGTCATAAAAAGTGTTTGGGGACCTGGGTCCTGCCCCAGGCGACATATATCAATTAAAAAAAAAGTTTTAAAAATGGCAGTTTTTTCGGGAGCAGTGATTTTAATAATGCTTATCCTATGCACATCATAGGGTAAGCCCAGGCTTTCCCCGGCAAGCGGGGCGGGGTCACTCGCTTACGTCATTCGGTATTCCCCGCTTGCCGACAATTCATGAATAGCTGCGAGTAGTTTTAAATTACTTTTTTTCCTTTAGAAATTACATTTTGTGCAGGGATAGTTCTAAACACGGGAAACATGCGCTACTTTACAGGCATACTATACACACTATACACATTTAAAGGAATATTTCACTTTTATTGCTTCACTTTAAGCATTATTATAATCACTGCTCCCGAAAAAAATGCAGTTTTGAAAACTTTTTTTTGCATTGGTATATGTCCCCTGGGGCAGGATCCAGGTCCCCAAACACTTTTTAGGACAATAACTTGCATATAAACCTTTAAAATTATCACTTTAGATTTCTCCCATAGACTATTAAAGGGTGTTCCGTAGCTTTTTGAATTTGTCGGTGTTCCGCGGTTGTTCGATTCGAACATAAAGCTCATCCCTACTGTCCACTAGTTGACAGACCTGTAGGACAGAGCCATGGAGTCATTTCAGAACACTTCTTTTGGCTCTGAGCTACAGGTCAGACAGGTGGGAATAGTTGCTTTTCTTATTGCCAGGCCATTCTGGTCAGCCAGTCCTTTATAGATCCATACTACATATCTTCTCCATCACAATGAAGACATGTACAGAGGAAGTGACAAGCAGTGACACATGCAAAAAGTGACCCTGGTGTGAAATAGTAAGGGTCTGTAACTTTCAAGTTAAAATCTTAGGGAACAATAAACAGCAATAGCTATTTACTTTACACGCAGATAAACAAGAGCATATTTTGAAAGTGTTCAGTATGAAAAGCCAAAATAAATATTTCTGCTGAGAAATGTTGAGACCCATTACTGTCCTGGGAATCAGTTACACTATATGAATAATAAATATCCAACTTCCCTGCTTATTTCCACTAAGGTGCTTCATATACAGACAAGAAGCCGCTCTGATTGCAGTAATGATCTCCTTGTTGACACTATGTGATATAGCCCATATGTGAACAACTCAGGTGTGGTGCAGCACAAGCTGTCCTGACTGAAGAGGCTGCAAAGCAAGGAACTGATATGTCATGGACATGGCGTCAGACCACTGCCACCTTCACCAACTTGTGACAGATGGCTGGTCAACCTTACACCATGCTATCACTGATACTCGACGATGCCACTCTCAACCTTTACCAATACTTTCCAGCTTGCAGGACCAAAATCCCAACAGACTGAGAGAGATTATCACTGGGTTTGTTTAAAGCGGAGGTTCCGCGGCATTTTTTTTTTTTCCGCTTGCATGCAAAGTATTTGTAGATCACCAATTAGTACTCACGTGTTTGGTGACTTTAAACCTCCCCTGTCTTTTTTCTGGCAAAAGATGCACTTTTAAAATCAGCCGTCTGAATTTTCCATTTTGCTTGTGGGCATTTTGAAGCCCACAAGCACTGACTTCCTGGTGGTGGACGGTGTAATGCAGAAAAAGTTCCCCGGCGGATAAGGTTCCCCCCCCCCCCCTGTACTGCGCATGCGCGGCACGAACCTCAACGGTGTTTCCGAAAGTAGCCGAACATGTAGAGCTGCGAGTTAGCTCTACACGGCGCCTGCGCAATGAGTAGGAGTCATGTAGAGCTGACTGCGCAGGCGCTGTGTATAGCCGACTCGCAGCTCTTCCTGTTCGGCTACTTTCTGAAACTCCGTTGAGGTTCGTGCCGCGCATGCGCAGTACAGGGGGGGGAACCTTATCCGCCGGGGAACTTTTTCTGCAGGACATGTCACATCTGGGCGAACTCCCAGATTGCATTGCGGGTGAATAGAAACGCCTACTCCCGCGGGAGTGAGTACCCGGAAGACGAAATTGGAAATGACATTAGTACGGTATGTACTACATAAAAAAAAAAAAAAGTGGCTAATGTACATGTTCGTTCTTTAAGGAGTGTGCTTGTATATGGATGTTATTTTGCCTGAACCTCCGCTTTAACTACGCAATTAATCCTTTACATTGCAACCATTTATTTTTATTGAAAGATGTCAAACATTCACAATATTAAGAATAGCAATTATGACTTAAATATAAACATCTGTAACAAACTGTCAGCACAGACAGGTATATCCAAGATTTACCTTATGGTAGCGCTCTTCAAAGAGACAGTAATTCTTCAAATTGTGCGTTAGTGCATTAATGACAATGTTAACGATTTTGATTTTAAATTATTGTTTAATAAAAAAAAAGATTGTTCAGAAAGAATGTTGTATACAAAATATTTACAGAAAAAAAGTATTACAAACGAAAAAAGAGACAATTATGCAACAGAAAAGAAAAAGTATTCAAGAATAAGGAAACGGGGGCGTGGCTTGGCGCGCAACTGAGATGGACGTCTAACCCGGGAACTCCGACAGAGCCGCAGCCTTAGCCCATCTCCCTGCACCTAGATCGCTCAATAATGAGCAAGAAATTGTACGGCACACCCCACACTAGATCCCAGAGGCTATCCCCCACTTATCAGGACCTCTTTAAGAACCCGACGGCGGCCCGGAGCAGCCTGTCTGGAAGCAAGATGGTGACGCCGCACGCGGAGGAGGATTTCTCTGAGGATTCACAATCAGCGGCTGAGGATAACGGTAGGGGAATCCCTCACCCTGACCTACCCCTCACCTATGCAGGCATGTCAGGCTTTGCGGCAGACATCAAGGCCACCTTTTCTGCTGCCATCACTGATCTCAAATCTAGCATGCTTGTCCTGACAGACAAGATGGCCACCGCTGAGGCAGCAGGGAGGCATAGAGACAAAGCCATTCAAAGGCTGGAGAGGGTGACCTGCACTCAAACACAACATTTTATTGACATTAACAGACACCTGGAAGATGTAGATAACAGGGGGAGGAGAAACAATATTAGGGTCAGGGGGATACCCGAATCTGTGGAGGCTGATCAAATCACCCCGGCCTTGGAGAGGGTTTTCAACAGTTTACTGGACAGGCCTGAGGACACTGCTATCGAGTTTGTGAGAGCACACAGAGCCCTTAGAGCGAAGGGACCAGACAATATGCCTCCTAGGGATATCATATGCTGCCTCCAGAACTTTTCTCTAAAGGAGGATATCATAAGAAAAGCACGTAGGAATGACCAGATCATCTTTAATGGCGAGACTATTATGTTCTTCCACGATTTGTCCCAGATTACATTGAAAAACCGCAGAGCCCTGTGACCTCTCCTGGAGAAATTGAGGGAAAAAGACTTGCGCTATACGTGGCGATTCCCATTCGCCCTGCTGGTTCATCATAACGGGAAACAGCACACTTTACGTTCTCCAAATGACCCACCTGAGTTTTGTCAGGCACTTCAGCTGGGCCCAGTGGAAGTGTCGGAATGGTACCAGGAATTCACTTTACCTCCTGTGGACAGATTCCAGCCTGGATCTCCGTTTACTTCACCAGACAAACGGCAATCCAAAAAGATGAAGGCCTCCTGTGCAGGCGGCTCACAAGCAGGAACACCCAACAACAGGCCCCACTCTTCCAGGGGATATGAGGATGCCTAAACACAAGACTGATAGCCAAGTGATTAACCAATGACTGGAAATGACCTATTTTCACAGTACCACCCTAGCCCTCAGCTTTGCACGTTGCCTTACTGAGACAGAATAAGAGCAGACTTGCAAGACATTTTATAATGGCAGTCATTCTTCTCCTGCAAAGTACGTACTGTGACTATGCATGATTCTAGACGACTCAGCAGGAAAACATGCTTTAACTCTACACATCAGGACCAAGACGACATTGTAGATATAGCTACTATAGAGATTCGGATTGACTTATACTTAGAAGTAATGTTTTCATGTAGGGCGTAGGATGGTACACTGATCTTTATAGGCTCTCAGTAATTGGTTATATAGTTGCAGCTGTCTCACAGGTTTACATAGTAGGCCCTCCTGTCTTCATTTGGAGTGGAGTTTACTAAAAGTTCCTAAAAGTTACCTGTTTCTCATTTTACATGTTTCTTTAAATCGAATGTTAACAGTGTCTTTCATGACACTGATGGTGCAGGAAGACTTCTTCAACTGAATATATGCTTTCTATAAGCTGCGGCCTGTCTAGATCCATACCTTAGTTGATTTTTCACTTACCTTAACCGGTGGAGATCACCTAGATAGGCCAGGACTCACTACCCCAAAAAGTGTTTGATCCATCAGGGAACACTACTTCTGTGTACCCTAGGAACTTTGGTATCCTAGGGAGATTACGATATCTCTTATCACGTCTCTTCTTATTCTTTCTTTGTATCTACTCTCTTTCTCCTTTCCTCTTTTTCTTTGTTTTAATTTCTATTGTTTTATCCACATAAAGATTTTTGGACATATACGCTTTTGTACTAAACGGTTTTGTACCCTGGTATAGGTTCGCTGTCTCTCTCTGGGTCCACAACATGGCATACTCATCTCTGGGACGCAACCCCACAGTCATCTCGCATAATGCCAAAGGCCTAAATATACCCGAAAAATGCACCGCCCTTCTGAAAGAAGTAAAAAAAGGTAGGCCTTGCTTAGTTTTTTTTACAAGAGACTCACTTTAAAACCCACCAGGTACCTAAACTGACTGATTCATTTTTCACGCAAGCTCATCACGCGACTAATGACCTTGCCAAATCCAAGGGGGTTTCCATATTTATTAGTAGGGACGCCTCCTTCGACCTCACTGACAAACTAATCGACCCAAACGGCAGATACATCTTCTTAAAAGGGACTTGTAGCGGCACTCCCGTTACACTAGCCAACGTGTATTTCCCTAATACCTCGCACCTGACTTTTTGTAGGCGTATGATCAATGAGCTTAAAGGTTTTAGTTCGGGATGCTTGATACTTGGGGGTGACTTTAATGTGCCACTCAATCCCCTCTCGGACACATCCACGGGCAAAACATATCTTACATACAAAATTCTTGATACAGTCACTTCAACTAGTAGACACATGGCGCCTTCTTCACCCCGTAGATAGGGATTTTACCTTTCATTCCATACCCCATTGCCGTTACTCAAGGATAGATTATCTTTTTGTTTCACAGAGAGACCTGGACAGGATCTCGGGGGCCCATATAGGGATCCAAACCATTTCTGACCATGCTCCAATCTCATTGACGTTGGATCTGTTGGCGCCTCCTCCCAAATCCAATACATGGAGATTAAACTCCTCTCTGTTAACCGATCCTATCCTATTTCCACAAATAGTCGCCTCACTTAACCACTTAAGCCCCGGACCATTTGGTAGCTAAAGGACCAGAGGTGAATTCAGAATTTTGCACTGCGCTGCTTTAACTGTAAATTGTGCGGACATGCAATGTTGTACCCAAACGAAATTTGCGTCCTTTTCTTCCCACAAATAGAGCTTTCTTTTAATGGTATTTGATTGCCTCTGCGATTCTTATTTTTTGCGATATAAACGGAAAAAGACCGAAAATTTAGAAAAAATATGATATTTTCTACTTTTTGTTATAAGAAAAATCGAATAAACTCAATTTTAGTCATACATTTAGGCCAAAATTTATTCAGCCACATGTCTTTAGTAAAAAAAATGTCAATAAGCGTATATTTATTGGTTTGCGCAAAAGTTATAGCGTTTACAAACTAGGGTACATTTTCTGGAATTTACACAGCTTTAAATTTATATTTATGACTGCCTATCTAATTTCTTGAGGTGCTAAAATGGCAGGGCAGTACAAAACCCCCCCAAATGACCCCATTTTAGAAAGTAGACACCCCAAGGAAATTGCTGAGAGGCATGTTGAGCCCATTGAATATTTTTTTTTGTCCCAAGTGATTGAATAATGACAAAAAAAAAAAAAAATTACAAAAAGTTGTCATTAAATGATATATTGCTCACACATGCCATGGTTATATGTAGAATTGCACCCCAAAATACATTCTGCTGCTTCTCCTGAGTACGGGGATACCACATGTGTGGGACTTTTTAGGAGCCTAGCCACGTACGGGACCCCGGAAACCAAGCACCGCCTTCAGGATTTCTAAGGGCGCAAATTTTTGATTTCACTCCTCACTACCTATCACAGTTTTGAAGGCCATAAAATGCCAAAATAGCACAAAACCCCCCCAAATGACCCCATTTTAGAAAGTAGACACCCCAAGGAAATTGCTGAGAGGCCTGTTGAGCCCATTGAATATTTTTTTTTGTCCCAAGTGATTGAATAATGACAAAAAAAAAATAATTACAAAAAGTTGTCACTAAATGATATATTGCTCACACATGCCATGGTTATATGTGGAATTGCACCCCAAAATAAATTTTGCTGCTTCTCCTGAGTACGGGGATACCACATGTGTGGGACTTTTTAGGAGCCTAGCCGCGTACGGGACCCCGAAAACCAATCACATTTTGGAAAGTAGACACCCCAAGCTGTTTGCTGAGAGGCATGGTGAGTATTTTACAGCTCTCATTTGTTTTTGAAAATGAAGAAAGAACATTTTTTTTTTCTTTTTTTTTTTCAATTTTCAAAACTTTGTGACAAAAAGCGAGATCTGAAAAATACTCACAATACCTCTCAGCAAATAGCTTGGGGTGTCTACTTTCCAAAATGGGGTCATTTGGGGGGGTTTTGTGCCATCTGGGCATTCCATGGCCTCCGAAACTGTGATAGGCAGTGAGAAGTGAAATCAAAAATTGACACCCTTAGAAAGCCTGAAGGCGGTGATTGGTTTTTGGGGTCCCGTACGCGGCTAGGCTCCCAAAAAGTCTCACACATGTGGTATCCCCGTACTCAGGAGAAGCAACAGAATGTATTTTGGGGTGTAATTCCACATATGCCCATGGCATGTTTGAGCAATATATCATTTAGTGACAACTTTGTGCAAAAAAATAAAAAATAATAATTGTCTTTTTTCCGCAACTTGTGTCAACATATAAAATATTCCATGGACTCGACATGCCTCTCAGTATATAGCTTGGGGTGTCTACTTTCCAAAATGGGGTCATTTGGGGGGGTTTTGAACTGTTCTGGCATTTTATACACAACATTAGGAAGCTTACATCCACTCTTCTAACCACTTGAAGACAAAGCCCTTTTTGACACTTTTTGTTTACATGAAAACATATTTTTTTTGCAAGAAAATTATGTTGAACCCCCAAACATTATATATATTTTTAAAGCAAAGGCCCTACAGAATAAAATGGTGGGTGTTGCATTTTTTTTTTCTACACAGTATTTGCGCAGCGATTTTTCAAACGCATTTTTTGGGGAAAAAATACACTTTTTTTAATTTTAATGCACTAAAACACACTATATTGCCCAAATGTTTGATGAAATAAAAAAGATGATCTTAGGCCGAGTACATAGATACCAAACATGACATGCTTTAAAATTTCGCACAAACGCGCATTGGCGACAAACTACATACATTTTTAAAAGCCTTTAAAAGCCTTTACAGGTTACCCCGATTTACAGAGGAGGTCTACTGCTAAAATTACTGCCCTCGATCTGACCTTCGCGGTGATACCTCACATGCATGGTGCAATTGCTGTTTACATATGACGCCAGACCGACGCTTGCGTTCGCCATTGGGCAAGAGCAGGGCAGGACAGGGGTGCTTTTTTTTTTTTTTTTTTTATTATTAATTTTGCTTTTTTATTTTATTTTTAAACTGTTGCTTCCATATATTTTTTTTTAATCATTTTTATTGTTATCTCAGGGAATGTAAATATCCCCTATGATAGCAATAGGTAATGACAGGTACTCTTTTTTAAAAAAACTGGGGTCTATTGGACCCTATATCTTTCCTCTGCCCTCAAAGCATCTGACCACACCAAGATCGGTGTGATAAAATGCTTTCCCAATTTCCCAATGGCGCTTTTTATATCCGGGGGGGGGACATTCCCTCCCACTGCTTGTAAAAGCAGTCCAGAGGCTAATTAGCCACTAGGATTGCTTTTACATGAAAGCCGGCCGCTGGCTTAAAAGAATGATACCAAGATGATACCTAAACCCACAGGCATCATTCTGGTATAAACATTCAAAGTCCAGCAACATACCAGTACGTTGCTGGTCCTTGTTGGACATGTATTGTAATCTTTTTTTTTCATGCAGCCTGTTGGCTGAACAAAAAAAAAAGATTGATCAGTGGGTATGCCCACCATTAGAATACCGCCCTTCATCCACCCACTCCTAATGATGGGCATACATGCACCATTTATATATGCCGAAGCATGGGGGCATCTTCCCGCAAAAGTTATGCCGCGTACACATGGTCAGACTTTTCCACGGGCAAGCCTCCATCGGAATTTCGACCGTATGTACGCGGCATTAGGAGCAAAATCGCTCCTCCGCCCCTGCTGCCCCAATGCTTCGGCATATATGCTTTTTTTTTAACTGTGGTGGTGAAATCACCTCCTACAGCACTGGAGTCGCAGGGATCAGGCCTGTCTCTGCGAACGCTGCAGTTATGTGTGTTGTGTTTTGTAAGTGACAGTGATCGATCGATACTGCACTTGGGTGGCCTGGGCTGGACGGAGGGGCAAAACGCAGGTGCCAGCAGGTATCTGGGCTGATCCCGCTAACACTGCGTTTTTGGGAACCCTAAACTGCTGGGGACGCTAGTATAGATCTGATCAGATCAGATATTGATCTGTTCAGATACTATACCACTAAGGGGGGTGTATGCTTAACGCGTGGGTGTTAGCGCTACTGGCACTAACCTGACGCTGCCTGGGGTGTGACGCAGACCCTCTCTGACGCTAAAACCTAATTGATATCACCCGCCGGGCGATCAGGGGGTTAAACCTTTATTGGGTTATATATACGGCGGGTGCCCTGACACTATAAAAAGCAAACTAACTAACCAGCGTCACCCGTAACACTTATATGATGATCACTGGTGAAAGGGTTAACTAGGGGCAATTAGGGGGTTAAAACCTTTATTAAGTAATATATGGGGGTACCTGACGCTATATAAAAACCTGACGGCGAACCTAAGAAAAAATTACTGGCTACCTATCGGCATCACCGACGCTAAGACATCGATCAGAAAAATGATCGCATAGCGACGGCGGTGCTAGGGGGTGAAAGGGTTACCTGGGGGGCGATCAAGGGGGTTAAACCTTTATTAGATAATATATGGGGGTACCTGACGCTATAAAAACCTGCGGCGAACCTAAAAAAAATTACTGGCTACCGATCAGCATCACCGACGCTAAGACATCGATCAGAAAAATTATCGCATAGTGACGGCGGTGCTAGGGGGTGAAAGGGTTACCTGGGGGTTATCAAGGGGGTTAAACCTTTATTAGGTAATATATGGGGGTACCCGACGCTATAAAAACCTGCGGCAAACCTAAAAAAAATTACTGGCTACCGATCAGCATCGCCGACGCTAAGACATCGATCAGAAAAATTATCGCTTAGTGACAGTGGTGATAGGGGGTGAAAGGGTTACCTGGGGGGCGATCAAGGGGGTTAAACCTTTATTAGGTAATATATGGGGGTACCCGACGCTATAAAAACCAGCGGCGAACCTAAAAAAAATTACTGGCTACCGATCAGCATCACCGACGCTAAGACATCGATCAGAAAAATGATCGCATAGCGACGGCGGTGCTAGGGGGTGAAAGGGTTACCTGGGGGGTGATCAAGGGGGTTAAACCTTTATTAGGTAATATATGGGGGTACCCGACGCTATAAAAACCTGCGGCGAACCTAAAAAAAATTACTGGCTACCGATCAGCATCGCCGACGCTAAGACATCGATCAGAAAAATTATCGCTTAGTGACAGTGGTGATAAGGGGTGAAAGGGTTATCTGGGGGCGATCAAGGGGGTTAAACCTTTATTAGGTAATATATGGGGGTACCCGACGCTATAAAAACCTGCGGCGAACCTAAAAAAAATTACTGGCTACGATCAGCATCACCGACACTAAGACATCGATCAGAAAAATGATCGCTTAGCGACGGCGGTGCTAGGGGGTGAAAGGGTTATCTGGGGGGTGATCAGGGGGTTAAACCTTTATTAGGGGGGGTTAGGGGGCTACACTGGACCTAAAACTAAATGTAGTGACACTTTTACAGTCACAAATGTCACTGATTGCAGTGATCACTAAATAAATGGTCACTGCAATCAGTGACACTGTGACTGGGGGCTGGGGGGTGATCTGGAGGGTGATCTGGGGGTGACTGGGGGGGGCCTGGGGGGGCGATTTATGTGCCTATGTGTCCTGGTGTCAGTGTAGTGTTTTGTGTACTAACCTGCATCTTCTCCTGTACGGCGCTCGGTATATGTGAGCGCCGCAGGAGAGATGACATCACTTCCTTCTGCCTGGCAGGCAGGGGAAGCTCTCTCATTCGCCGGGAGCGATCGAGAGGGGGGGGCCGGAATCGAACGGCCGTCCCCTCATGCCGGATCGCTCCCGAAGGTAAAACGACCACCCACTGTAAAGAAGGGGGGTCCGATCGGACCCCCCAACTATACAAAGGCAACCACGTATATGTACGTGATTCTGCCTGTCGGTGCCATTCTGCCGACGTATATTTACAGTGGGCGGTCGTTAAGTGGTTAAGGAATATTTCGTACTCAACATCACGCCAGGGATGGACCCCATGACAGTTTGGGAGGCACACAAATGCACCATTAGGGGCGACCTCATCAAATTGGGAGCTCAACGCAAAAAAGACAGAGAGCGGGTAATTAAGCAGTTGACTGAGAAAATCCATTCATTAGAAACTAAACACGAGCAAACCCTATCCGAACATTCTGCCCTAGAGCTTTTAGAGTCGAGGAGAGCCCTCCAGCAGATATTTGACACTAGGACTAAGAGTCTCCTATTTTTTTTTTTTAATAATATGAGCACGGAGACAAAAACGGGGAGATTTTTCGCGAGAGCACTAAGGACTGCCCACTCGGGTCAAAATATATTAGGCATACGTTCAAAAACTGGGAAACTTGAGGTGTCCACTACCCAAATAGCACAACATTTTCATGACTACTACACATACCTATATAATCTACTAAGCCAAAACACATTAGGTCAGACTCCAGAAGCTAGACAACACTTTATACTATACTACCTTAAACAGTCTAACCTACCAATTTTAACATCTGACGATGTCGAGTTGATGGAACGTTCTATTGAAACCACAGAACTTAGACAGGCCATCAAAGATCTCAAAAATGGAAAGAGCCCGGGCCCAAACGGCTTTACGGCTATATACTATAAAACCTTCCAAGATACTTTGCTCCAACCGCTGTTAGAGGCTTTAAACTCTATTGCCGCATACACACGTACGCTTTTAATGTCATTTTTAAAACCAATGTTTTTCCCTTCGTTTTTTTTCTTGTTTCCTCTCAAGCCTGTCTTGCATCCACACGATCATAAAAAAAAAAAATGAGCAAAGCGCAGTGACGTACAACACGTACGACGGCAGTATAAAGGGGAAGTTCCGTTCTAATGGCGCCACCCTTTGGGACGCTTTTGCTAATTTCGTGTTACCGCGTGTTAGTAAAAGTTTGGTGAGAGACGATTCGCGCCTTTCAGTCTTCGTGCTTTGAAGATCGTTTTGTGGAGTTCAGTTTGTGCTTGTGGGTTCGTATCTGTCTTGCAGTGCTTGTAGTCAGTTCGTATCTGTTTATTCAGTGCGTTCTTGTCTGCTCGTTCCTGTTTTTCAGCTTGTTCTTCATAGGCCTTGCTGTTCTTCCGTGCGTTCTTCTAGTTCGTTCTGAGCAGCCGACCGTTATCTAGCCATGTTGCGGCTACGTACTCGTCGTAGAGTTCGTGCTGTAGTTGGAGCAGGGGTTCATGCTGTATCCCGACTCCAGGCCATGAACAGGGTGAGGAGGAGTTCATGGACCAAGAATTGGTTGCTCCAGCGGCACCAGTTCTGTCACATGCCTTTGTTGCGGGAGATCAGGGAGAATAATCCTGAGGACTACAGGAATTTTCTCAGGATGTCTGACCCCGTATTTCAGCATCTGTTGGCTTTGGTGTCCCCCTACATTACCAGGCAGGACACCGTTATGCGGGAAGCCATCACTGCTGAGCAGAGGCTCATCGCCACGTTGCGATACCTGGCGACTGGGAGAAGCCTGCAGGACCTCAAGTTCTCAACAGGCATCTCCCCCCAGGCTCTGGGGATCATTATACCAGAGACTTGTTCTGCCATCCTTCAAGTTTTGTAGGAGGACTATATTAAGGTAAGTGTTCTAATTTAAAACATCACATTGTATGTATTTCTTGTTTAATAATGTTTATTATTTCTTTTATCAGTCCCTAATTCCCATAATTCTAATCTGCAGGGAATGTCCCCTTTCTCCCCATGCATGTTTGTTTTTTTTGGATGTGTTTTTTTTGGCCTACATTTAAATTTTCCTTAGCTAATCTCTCCAGCATGCTATCCTGGGGCCATACCCACCTAGCCTAGTCACTTCCCTTTCTTTTGTTCTCTGCTCCATTGTAGTGCTTTACCCTAAACGCCCCCTAAAGATTGCTTAGGAATGTTACATTTTCTTTCACTTCATACAGAGTGCTACAGCCTTAATTTGTGATCTCCCCAACTCATCTTCAAACCCCCCCCATAATTTTTTTGTGGTTTAGCTTTTTTGGTGCTTACTAATCATTTAAAAATCTTTCTTTCTATGTTTATCTTAATGTTGGCCAGGAATGGTTTTATCAAATCTGCTTGCAATGTTTCTGTCTCAAAGTAGTAATATTTTTTTTATTTTAACTCCACAGTTCCCTTCTACGCCACATGAATGGCAGAATGTGTTATCTGAGTTTGCCCAACGATGGAACTTTCCAAACTGTGGAGGGGCCATCGACGGCAAGCATGTTCGGGTTGTACCACCACCCCATTCGGGATCCTTTTACTACAATTACAAGGGGTTTCACAGCATCGTCATGATGGCAGTGGTGTCGACCACCTACGAATTTATGTATGTGGACGTTGGCAAAAATGTCAGAATGTCAGATGGAGGAGTCTTTGCACAGACAGAGTTTGGGGAACGGCTCCTATCGGATGAGCTGGCCTTGCCACCAGCGGAGCAGAATGTGGAGGGACTCCCATTTGTGTTTGTAGCGGATGAGGCGTTTGGCCTGGGTCCCCATTTAATGAGGCCATTCCCTCAACGCACCCTCACCCCTGAGAGGAGGGTGTTTAACTATCGGCTGGCCAGAGCAAGAAGGGTGGTGGAAAATGCCTTTGGCATCATGGCCAGCCGATTCCGCTTGTACCTCACCTCCATCCACCTTGCCCCCTATAAATGGAACCATGTGGTCATGACGTGTTGCGTGCTACATAATTTTTTAAGGGTGCATTCACAAAATTACCTATCTTTGAGTGGGTCTGAGGCCTCATTACTGGACAATAGCAATTTATTGGCCCTGGAAGCTGGCCGTCCAGGCTTGGCCCCCCAAACCGGACGTGATGTTCGTCAAAAATATGTAGAATATTTTGTGGGTAGGGGGGCCATTGATATGCCTGTGGATGATTAAATTTATTTTATTTTAAAATAAATTCTTTATTTGAAAAACTCTTTGTATTGTGTTTTTGTTTTTGATTCTTTTATGTTTCTCGTAGGTTTACCTAGTGCACTTGTAGTGCCATGTGTATTTTGCATTCTTAAATACCCTTCATTGTCAGTGTAAACACAAAACATTTATTATTTCACTTTGCCCAACATTTACATAATTAAGCCACAAATTTTTGGGATTAAAAATCTTTTTTTTTTTTTTTATTTTTTTTTTTTACAAAACTTCCTTTTAAATTTGGATGTATCAAAAATATTTTTGGTGGTAAAACACATGAACAGGCATGCTTAAAAAAGCTATATAAAAATCTTTAATGTAAATTTAAACATGTAGTATTAATTAAAGATGAAAACAAACAAAAACCTGCAAAAACACAGCAAGTTCAAAGTTCTTTTGTGTTAAAAAATTAAACACGCCCAAGCACAGCCATGTAATTTTGTAGCCTTTCCTCCACCCGCTTGGTATTTTGCCTGATCTCTATCATGTCTCCCTTTATTTTTTCAAGGTCACGACAGCAGACCATTAGGTATTGTATCAGGATCTGTGCACTGTGACTTGTAAACTTTTCGGGGTCTTCAGGCAGAACAGCACCTAAAAAAATCAAAACAAACATGTACTATAGAATATGTAGGCCTACATCTATTAACCTGCATCTGTGTTGTTTGACACTGACCTGTTGTGGTGCCACTTTCCACTTCCTCCACTTCACGTTCCTCTCCATCATGTGGTTCTGGGGGTCTTGTTGGAGGTGTGGGATTTATAGGCTCATCTGTCAAAGCTTTTTGAAGCCCTATTGAGATTGCAATAAAAGGTATAGTTTATTTCCTAAATAATCATTATATACAAAAATAAACCCTGAAAGATAAATTTGAAAGATTCTTTGGAAGTGTGGTCCAATTTTCAATTTAGCCCCAGTGACAACCTGAACACATGATTGGATACATAGCACAAACAAGAACATCTACGTATTTTAATAAAGTTTGACACATTGAAACACTCCCAAGTATATACACTGGATAACCTGTGTGTGACACCCTAAAAAGTTTGTTCTGTTGGGCCACACTTGTACTACTGAGTCCAGATGTTTAATCAGCTGCTGAGCATTCTCTCCTTTAACATTACAATGCATACCCTTAATTTGTCATAAATATTTTTGCGAAAAACAATAAAATCATCATGTTCCAAAAATCATCTCCCCAAAAAATACATTGAAATTTATTTTTGCACACTGGATGATCCTAAAACCTCGTATTAATAAGTGTACAGAGAAAGAGGTTTACTACGTCCGTTTACTGTGCCGACGAACATGAAAGTTGTTATCTTTCACTGTACTAGATTAAAGGCAAAAACCCACAGCATAATACAAGTAATAATATTTTGCTTAGAAAATGTATGAAAATTACTTACTTTTTCCTAAAACTTTCTTTATTCTTTTGTATTGGTCGGGCTCCCACAACTTGAGATCAGACCAACGTTTTCTGAGCTGTTCCTTCGTTCTGCACACCCCGAATTTTTGGTGAAGAGTTTTGACCACTTTCCCCATAATTTTTGTCTTGACAAGATTAGGCCTTTTATACGGCCCATGCTTGGCATCATAATCCTCCCTCCTCAAAATGGTGACCATCTCCACCATTTCCTCGAATGACATGTTGGATGCCTTATATCTCCGGGATCGGGATTTGGGTTCGTCTGGAATTTCCTCCTCTGTAGAGGTAATCTCAGCCACCTGTGTCTCCGCCATGTTGTTTAGCACTACGACGAGCGAGAAGGGGCGGGGAAAGTACAATATCGAACGTCAGGGGCGGGGAAATCGTGCGGAGTTTCACGCATGTAAAGTTAATATCCATGTGTCGAAAATACGTTCATTTGCCGGGAGAGGGAGTTAGCAACGAACGTGTTAACAAAGGTAGATAACATTTTTAAGATTTGTGTTTCTTCAGAGGATGAGATTGTGGCCTATATATGTCCAAAATGATTATTTGATGAATCTTGACTGAAAATATTATTTTTTGTGGTTCTTGATTTTACAGACAATATGCAGGCTTTCAAGAATCCTGAGTTCATGGGGGAGTTCCTGGACAGATGGAAGGAACTCCCTGTCCTGTGGCAGATGAAAACTGCAAAAAATAAAAATAAAGCTGCCAGGACAGCAGCACTGGAAAGCCTGCTTGGATTTGTTCAAACCCAGATCCCCACTGCAACCAGCCAAGAGGTGAACACCAAAATAGCTACCATTAGGGGCACATACAGGACACAGAGGAATATGGTCCTGAAGTCCCAGAGGTCAGGTGCTGCAGCAGATAAGGTTTATAAACCCAGTCTGTGGTACTACAGCAAGTTAGCATTTCTGGATGACCATCTGGAAGTCAGGGAATCTCTGTAAACCCTTCCCCCCAGAGGTCTATCCAGCCTTCCTTGCAGCCAACCCTCCAGCCTTCCTTGCAACCCTGCTCTGGCTTTCTCAGAGATTCAAGCAGAGGTCCTTGAGGAGCCCGATTTGGATATATGGAGCCAGGTATAGTATTGATATCTACATTTATATGTTACAAAACTGATGATTTAAAATAGATGTTACTATTGGTATCTATTTAATGTCTGTAAATAAATTGATTTACATAGCAATAGACAGTAGTGGTCAAATTTGATGGGGACAAGCAAAAAAAATCAGGAGTCAGAATCATTGTAATTTGAATCACTTTTGCCATTCAATTTTAAAATGTCTTGAGGTGAACAATGTGTGTGATTGATGATGCCAAAAAATAAAGAATGTCCCTTTTTTTTATACAGCCAGAGCAGAGCCAGGAAGAGGGTGATGTTGGGGACCAGGAGGTGGCAGGGCCCAGTGACACACAGGAGGAGGCTGGGCCCAGTGGCACACAGGAGGAGGCCAGGCCCAGCACAAGAGCCCAGATGCCTCCCCTGAAAATCCACCAACGAGTGCCAAGGAGGGTTAGGCAGGTGGAAGAGGAAAACCTGTGCATTCCTAAGAGAGGCTACTGTGGCCCTCAGAGAGGCACCCTCTGTTGAAGAGGGCTATGCCGCAGTCCTGGCCCATAAATTATCGCAGATGGACTTGAGGCAACGCCTGTACAGCGAAAACATCATGCTGAAGGTGATCAACAGGGGGTTTCTGGGTGAACTTACACAGTTCACCGATCTAACTGAGGTTGTCCCTCCTCCTCCACCTCCTCCTCCTCCTCCTACTCCTCCTCCTGCCACAAGCTCTCCTCCTGAGCCCCAGCCTCTGAGGAAGAGCTCAACAAAGGCTGCAGAGAAGGCTGGAGAGAAGGCTACAAGGAAGAGGAAAAAATAATGACTGCTGTAGTACCACAGACTGGGGACATATCTGACTTATCTGCTGCTGTTCCTGACCTCTGGGAGTCCAAGTCAAGATTGTGCTCCTTTTTTTTGGGGGGGGGGGTAATTCCAGAGTTTGGTGTTCTCTTCTTGGATGGTTGCTGTGGGGTCCAAAGGATGCACAAATTCAAGCAGGGTCTCCAGTGCTGCCTTCCCCTTTAATTTGTTATCTGCCTAAATAAAGGATTATTTTGGTTTTCTAATAATACTTGACTATGTGATTTCTATTCAAAAAGAGAGTTTGCTAGGGAGTAGGCAGGGACATTTCTAAAAATGTTATTTGTATTAACAAGGGACACAAACCTCCTTGAGGGAAAATTATACAAATTTAGAATGTTGGTGTGGTAACTTGACACACAAAATATAATTTTACAAAAATACAATACGAAATATAAAAGAAAATAATAAAAAGAAAAATATAAAAGAACAAAAAAAAAACCATTCCTAAATCAAACATTAAAAATAAAACAATTTCATTAATCTAAAATTTAAATAAAAATAAAATAAAAATTCAAGATATTTAAATTTATTTATGAATTTATGACGGAGATCTGGCTTAACAACAATTTAAAAAAAATCATTAGATCACTTCAGATTTACTAAGAAACAAGTTTGCCATAACTCTGAATATCATTAGCAAAAGACGTTAATTATTTAAGCATTATCTAAAGAAGAAAGGAATGAGCTGCATTAAACAATGCTATTATTTCCAGCGTGACGAATGTGCCATCTCCATTTCAAACGCTAGCTTTACCAAAACGTGCGCTCCCGTCTCATACTTGATTCTGAGCATGCGTGTTTTTTTCACCTTGTAAAAGCATACACACTACCGTTTTTCACGACGTTAAAAAAAACGACATGAAAAACGTTGTTAAAAATGCTCTGGAGCATACACACGGTCGTTTTTAATGCCCAATTTTAAAATGGCATTTTTAACGGAGTGAAAAACGATTGTGTGTACGCGGCATATGACTAAACCCAGGGAGATTTTGCCAACCTTTCTTTCAGCCCACATAACAGTTCTTCCCAAGCCAAATAAAGACCCAACAGATTGTGCTAGTTACAGACCAATATCTCTGCTCAACTTAGATGTAAAACTCATGTCAAAAGTCATTGCTAACAGGCTGAAACTGCTGCTGCACACCTTGATAGGTCCTGAACAGGCCGGATTCATGCCTGGCAGAGAAACAAGGGACAATGTTTCTAAAGAACTTAACCTAATCCATGTTGCGAGGTCGGGCAGTATTGAGGGCCTTCACTTGTCCATGGACGCAGAGAAGGCATTCGATCGAGTGGCCTGGGATTTCATGCTGGAAACATGCAGGTTCATTGGCTTGGGAATGAACATGATGGCTTGGATCTCATCCCTATACAAAAATCCCACAGCACAGCTCAAGATCAACGGTTCTTTGTCAGATGTAGTCAAAATTAACAATGGAACAAGACAGGGCTGCCCGCTCTCACCCCTTTTATTTATTCTAACGCTCAAACCTTTCATCAGACGGATTATGGCGGAAGGTTCGATTACCGATTTTGTTGTAGCAGAAAAGGAATATAAGATAGCTGCCTATGCAGATGACTTACTTTTTTTTGTAACAAACCCACACTCCTCACTCCCCTCCCTACTAAAAGAGTTCTCCCTGTTTGGTGCTGTGTCCAACTTGAAGATCAATTTTGAAACTGTGAGTTGGACAGTGGTCTCATTTCAGGCCAATATGATTTCTACAATACCAATAAGCCCTGGGTAACACATTTAATTGCATGCCATGTACTCTTAATGGGTTTTTTACCCTGAGGCTCCAAGCTTGACAGAATAAAATTGTTGTACGGTTTTACGATGGCTAATCCTAATTCCCTCAGTGGGAAGTGCTGATAACCTTGGCAGATGTTTATTGTTATTATCTCAGGAGTAATGAAATACACTGAAGTTTTTGATCGTACAAGAAAAGATAGACAACAAGGTCTATCCACAGACTACCCCAGCTAAGGAATTTACAACAGGGGAATTAGTGAAGAGGATATCTGCTGGCTTTCCTAATTAATTAAACTGAAACTGAATGTTTAGGAGAGCTATCAGATATTAGAGTGAAACTGAATAGCATATTTGGTTAATAGAAAATAAATAATACATGTAATTATTAAAAGTAATAATAATTTAATAATAATAACTATAATAAATAATTTAATAATAAATCAGAGGCTGGTTGAGGTTGAGAGGGTCTGTGTGTCCTCTCAATGGACTGATGAGAATTTTCTGGGTGTTCCTGAGTACCGATGCTGAAAAAGCCTTTGACAGGGTGAATTGGAACTTCATGTTTGCAGTCCTGCATCATATGGGCTTCGGAGAGTGACTAATTCAGTGGATATCTAGTGTATACTCAGCTCCGAGGGCTTCAGTTAAAGCAAATTACATGTTTTCAGAACTTTTCGCTATATGTAATGGGACTCGCCAGGGCTGCCTCTTTTGCCCCTGCTATTTGCCCTCACATTGGAACCCATCTTGAGTAGAGTTAGGCTAAATGGGGATATTACAAGTCTGCAAGTGGGAGCTTCACAGCACAAGGTATCCGCTTATGATATGCTCTTCTCTTTGACCAACCCTTATATCTCCTTACTGAACCTCCTGACAGAATTTCACCGGTACAGTGCTCAATCTAACCTGAAAATGTATTTAAATAAATCAGAGGCCATGGGAGTAGTTCTACCCCCCATTCTGTTGCATACCCTGCAAACTTTATCTTCAAGTGGACCTCTACAGCATTAAAGAACATGGGTACCCATATTCCCCTGATCCCGTCTAACATTATTACCCTGAATTTCCCACCCCCTACTCAATAAAGTCCAAGCTCTTTTAGATAAATGGCATCAAGGCCTACGCTCTTGGTTTGGACATTGCAACATTATCAAGATGAGTGTCTTACCCAAGTTTTTGTATCTTTTCCAGCCTTTGCCTATTCATATTCCCTCATCATTTTGTCGTCAAATTAATGCCCAGTTTACCAAGTTTATTTGGGCTCAAAAACAACAGACTTTGTAAACACCTTTTAACTTTACCTAAATTACATGGGGGCATGGCAGCACCAGATGTGTTGAAATACTAACAGGCTGCACATCTAGGGAGGGTTATTGACTGGTGCAGACACGTTGACCTATGGCTATGGACTTATATTAAACAACAGTATAGTTGCATCCCCCTTCGTAGGGCCCCTTGATGTTTTTGCAGCTATACCAAAGTCTCTTAAAGTGGAGTTCCACCCTGAATTTTTTATTTTTTTTACCATAAATCTTAAAAATAAATTTACTTACCAGAAATAGCGGTTGCTATGCGGAAGTCCCTAATCTGCCTCTTCATCCTCCGTGGTGGGTCTTCTTCCTCATCCTACGCTCTGTGTCTTCTGGTGAATGGGGCGCGCTGCCTTCTGGGAACTGTGTGTATCCCAGAGAGCAGCCTGCCCATTCACAAAGCGCCGCTGCGACTCGCGCATGCGCAGTAGGAATCGGGCAGTGAAGCCGCAAGGCGATCGGCCTCGGGAGGGGGGGGCAACTTCACGGGCGCCTAGGACAGGTAAGTGTTCTTATTAAAAGTCAGCAGCTACAGTGTTCATAGCTGCTGACTTTAAAAAAAAAAAATTGCGGGTGGGACCCCGCATTAAGACACACCCGAGCATAGGCCCTACACTCCATGTTTTCTCCCTGGCTTGTCGTAACCCAGCATTATCTTCCAGTCAATATCCATTACACCCTGTCTTAGACAACCCTAGCTTCCCTCCAGGCCTAGATGAGGGCCCGTTTTGGGAGCTCCTTGAGAGAGGTTACTTCCCATTTCCTCGATTTTGATACCTGCCCTTTTATCTTG
Source organism: Rana muscosa (assembly GCA_029206835.1). NCBI lineage: Eukaryota > Metazoa > Chordata > Amphibia > Anura > Ranidae > Rana > Rana muscosa. Next base: position 714,839,905 of record CM055118.1, read on the forward strand.
ACATTGATGCACCCAGCTTGCTGTTTTGCTTTGTATTTCATGTAAGGCACTACAGCTACATCATTTTCTTTGTGCCCTAGTCCCCCCCCCATATGGTATGGACACCTCGCCCATTGCTCTCAGATCCCAGTAAAGACCTTCAAAAAAATCGGTCCTCTGTCACTTACTTAATGCAGCCGAAAGTTGCATTGCTCTAAAATTGAAGGATACAAACCCTCCTTCCATCTCGTTGTGGCTCCACAAAGTTGAGGATGTTAACAAACTGGAAGACTTGGTCCTCACTGCCAAGAGCAGGCGGGAGCAATATGTACAAAAATATTGTCCTACTGGAACATGTTAATTTACTCTGATGAGGGTATGGCTCTTATAGAAATCTGTTCTGGGCATTGAATTCTCTCAACATCCACCTTTTCCATGCATTCTCCAGCATGACACTCCTTCCCCCCCCTTTTTTTCCCCCTTCTTCCCCCGTATTATTCTACTGTATATTCTCTAATTTTTTTAGCTCTCTAGACCCTCTCTCTGCCTTTTTTTGAAAATCGGGTGTCCAATTAAGCATGCATTAGGACTGATAACTAACATTACTGGAATCTGGAGATGTCTCTGCGTACTATCTTAGCTTCTAGAGGTACTCTCTTACCAATGTGGCCGACTCTCAGGTTATTTTCCCTACCATTGGGTTTGATATCTCCATTAACTAGACCTCCCCATATTCACCTTCCTTACAGACATTCAGTATATTACACTCATTGAGTACACTGCTTTGTTGAATACTTTATTTGTATAAATAAAGAATTTTAAGAATGTTCGGGAATGTAGATAAAAATCTGTTCATTTTTTAAAAACAAAGTCCTAGTGTAGCCATGTCCTGAATGGGGGGGGGGGGGGTCACTGCTGCTCTGTATTTTATTTTTTAAAATGTCATCGGTGACCTGGGTCTTGAAAAACAAGGTGGTCTTGCCCTATCACACAGCCTTGTCTGCATTACATTAGCACTGATCAGTTACCCTGCTCAGGGAAGTCACCTCCTTTTATAACAGCAGGACCAAGACTAGAGGTGAGCAGAGGGGGGCGACTTCTCTAGGCGGGGTGGTACCATGTGAGGGGCGCTCCCATGAAGAGTTGCTACTGCTATAATCTAACAGAAGTATTAACAGCAGCTTTCCTACTACTGTCAGCACTGAGACGGAATGGACAAAGCCCAATCTGGAGAGGAGCTGGGAGGAGGTTTGCACTGTGCTCTCTCTACCCTCCAGGTTCTGTGCTCCTTGATCAGGACTGTCACATCGGACTGAGCAGGGTTTGCTTACCCACCCCTATCTCCTCACAGCAAAGAATGTGGGTAGGAGGCAGGTAAGCAAACCCTGCTCAGTCCCAATCAGACAGCTACTGCAATCTCAACTGTGAGTCTTCCCTGCCACGATCCTATATTATACCCCCGCATCTCTCCCTGCCGGCTGCCTGTCAAAAGTTTTAACCACTTCAATACCAGGCACTTTCCCCCCTTCCTGCCCAGGACAATTTTCAGCTTTCAGCACGGTCGCACTTTGAATGACAATTGTGCGGTCATGCAACACTCTACCCAAACTGAATTTTTATAATTTCCTTCCCACAAATATAACTTATTTTTGGTGGTATTTGATCACCTCTGCGGTCTTTATTTTTTGTGCTATAAACAAAAAAGACCGACAATTAAAAAAAAAAAACTGATGGGCACTGATGGGCAGCACTGATAGGCGGCACTGATGGCACAGATAGGCGTCACTAATGGGCACTGATAGGCGGCACTGATGAGCACTGATACACACAGATAGGTGGCACTGGATAGGCAGCTCTGATGAGGAGCTACTGACAGGCATTACTGAGTGGCATCTGAAGGGCACTGACAGGTATGCCCAGACATCACACTCTGTGTTAAAAAGGAAGAGAACATTTCCTAACATGATCTGAACTTTCTAAACATCCCTGTGTATCATCTGAGGCTGTTCACTTCACTGGGTGTATGAAGGGTTTACATCCACTTTAATGTCTAAACCGCTCGCAACAAAAGGGAGTACATCATTAAGTGAAAATGTCCAAATTGGGCACACAGTGTCAGTATTTTGTGTGGCCACCGTTTTCCAGCACTGCCTTAACCCTCTTGGACATGGAGTTCACTTGAGCTTCACAGGTTGCCACTGGAGTCCTCTTCCACTCCTCCATGATGACATCACGGAGCTGGTGGATGTTAAAGACACACATCCTTTCTCTTCCCACATGCCCCTAAGGCCACTTTCACACTACTGCAACTTCAAAGTTGTGCGATATTGACGCAATTTTACTGCAATTTCGCAGCTACGATTTATGGACCTCAACGACTTGAAGTCACACAGATATGACTGGTTCTCATTGGAAATCATGGGGTATGACTTGTAATGCGACTTTGCAGTCCCAAGTTGCAGGACAAGTCGCACAAGTGTGAAAGGAGCCTTACACGAATCCCCCCTCAAAAAAAAAAATCTTCCCACTCCTAGCAAAAATTCTTTACCCCTCAAATCTCCCCTCCAAACACAAATCCTCTCCCCCCACTCCAAATCCTCCCCATCCAAGCACAGATCCCCCCACAATTTCCCCTCCTAGCACAAATACCCACCAATCATCCCTACTAGCAAACCCCCCCCCCCAGAAAAAAAAAATTCCCCTCTACCATATTACTTTTATAGCACAAACCCCAAAAACCCCCCAGCTAGCACAAACCCTCTCCCCCCCATCCCCCTTCCCAACACAAATCCCCGAATCACCACTTCTATCACACCTCCCCAAATTTACACTACTAGAATAATTCCAATCCCCTCCCACCAATCTCCTTGTGGTGCCCCCCTACCTCACATGATACCATAGTGCCCAGGGCAGCCGCCCTTCCTGCCCACCCCTTGTCCCCGCCCTGGTCTGACTGTATGAAGACAGAGATCTGTGTTCCTGATTTCTATCTTCTTCCTTATCAGAATGGTGATCTGCCTTGTTTACATAGGCAGATCGCCGTTCTGCCTCTCTGGGGAGAGATCACGGGTGGCCGGCGGACCCGCTGATTGGCGTCCCCTGTGTTCATTGCACAAAATGACTTACAGGTACGTCATTTTGGACAATAGAGCCGACCTGTCCACAGTATATATGCGGTCGACAAGTGGTTAATGTCCATAGTCTTATCCCAGGTGCACCTAAAAGACAGGATTTTCTGACCACAACTAGTTAATGCATGTGATTGCACATAGCTGAGTTTATTTCATTTTAGTTATGACATTTAGCTAGCTGTCATGGACAAAATATGTAACTTTACACTTATATGCTTGATTACTGTATAGCAGTTATTTCAAGTGTGCCACACAAGGTTATCATCAACACACAAACCGCTTTGCTTTCTGGATGAAGAATATGGCATATCTGGGCATACCTAATGTTAAAACTTCAAAGCCTCTGCTGTAAACTAATACAGAATGCAAAGCAAATCCTCAACTTTACATTTTAAACCAACAGAAGACTACTTATAATAAATCTCATACTTTTTGCTTTTTAATAATAGCTTCAATTTTCTCTGGGTACTAGATTGATTCTCTTCATAGTCCTTTTGTAAACTCAATAAGTCACTTTGAATTTCCTAATTAAAATTGAAACTGGTAATTATAATGCACAGAAGGAGATATCCAATATACAAAAACATATTTGATTTCCCCTCTGTCATTCATCGTCTGAAAAAATTAACAGGTTTTGCCTAATTTAATAAAAATTAGCTGTGCTTGCATTCTGCTAAATTGTAACCTAGTTAGAAAGCACATAAAGGATTACAAATAAAAAGATGGCTTTCAGAACCCTAAATCTCAGTCAATGAGAACAAGTAACTCAATGTCTAGCTATTCATTTTATGCTATTAGACATAGAATAGTACTTCACGAATGCCAAAACCTTAAAGCAGAACTGAATGCTAGTTGGTGCAGTTAAAATGACCCTGTGAGGGTGAATTTACTAAAATTGGTGCAAACAGAATCTGGTGCAGCTGTGCATAGTAATCAATCAGCTTCTAGGTTTTTATTGTCAAAGCTTAAAGGGGTTGTAAAGGTTCGTTTTTTATTTTCTAAATAGGTTCCTTTAAGCTAGTGCATTGGTGGTTCACTTACCTTTTCCTTTGATTTACCTTCTAAATGTTTTTTTTTCTTTGTCTGAATTTCTCACTTCCTGTTTCTCCTCACTAAACTTCACACCATCATCCGAGTGGTGTTTAGTCAGCCAGAACAGCTTACTGAACAGCTTACTGAGGAGGAACAGGAAGTGACAAATTCAGACAAAGAAAACAAAGAAAAAAAATATTTAGAAGGGAAATCTAAGGAAAAGGTAAGTGAACCAACAATGCACTAGCTTAAAGGAACCTATTTAGAAAATGAAAAACGAACCTTTACAACCCCTTTAATTGAAGAAGCCGACGTTAGAAACTGATTGGTTATCATGCACAATGACACCAGAATCTTTGTGCACCAGTTTTAGTAAATATCCCCCTGTATGTCTTTTTCATACCTATTCACCTGTCTTCTAGCAAGATTTGTTTTTAATATAATTTAATGCATAATGAAGAATACACTCTGCATCTGTAATACAAGTTTCATTTAGTGCTGTGGTAATGCAACTACAGTGCATATGTGCAGGTGCTGTTTCATCACTGGCTGCCCAATAGCCCAAGGAAGAAGACATTGGATCTGGAAGAAGAAATACAGCAAATGGCAGTGCCTTTAGACTTGGTGATGCATAATGCAAGGTTGTCTTCACTGGAGGAGAGAAAAAATCTGAGAAATTCTCCAAAAGGTGTACCATGCATAATTATCATTATGACAAGTGCCCCAACCAGTGCATATATTCCCAAAATGGACCATATATTTACCAACAGTTCTTCAAACGACATGCAGTTATAGAATTGGAATATAAAATTAATGGTCCTCCCGATGAAGTCACCATAGCAATGAAACGCGTTTAGGAGGAGTGACAATGTGGGCGGAAGTACCCAGAGCTGTTGTCTATTAGTCCCAGTACACACAGAACAAGCCGGCTATTATCTCCTGTGTACACATTGCTTTTAGTTTACCGGGGTCTGCACCAGATTTATGTATTGATGGCTGCTTTTATTCACTTGTTACTTGTGAGTATAATAGTTGTTTTAATAAATGGCTTTATTCAAATTTATTAGACTACCTGGGAATTTCCTTTGAAATCTGAAACAGCCATCCACATAGGTAAGGAACAGTGGCAGGTTGTGCTCAGTTTTTTTTTGGGGGGGGCAACAAACAAACCTGGCCCCCTTACCCCCACAAACGATCAGAAAGGCACCGATCCATGGCCTTACCTAAACCTTAGCTGTCAATCTAGGCGGCTTCCTCTCGCTGTCGCTGCTCCTCCATCTGCTGCTCCACGCTGCACATGGCCCGCAGCTTGCAGAGGAAGGAGCCAGGCCGTTGCTTCTCCTCCAGGCCAAACAGGAAGCAGGTCCTGAGACCCGATTGGCCAGATGTCCTAACAATCCCTGGCCAATCGGGTCTCAGGACTCGCTTCCTGAGTGGTCGGGAGGAGAAGCAAAAAGACATAAATGTCCCACGATTGGGTGGACTAAGGGCGCAGGGGGGACTTTTAAATTTGGGGTGGCGTTCGCCTTAAAATCCATGCCAGACCTGAAGGGCCTGGTATGGATATTTGGGGGGAACCGCACGCATTTTTTTTTTTAATTTGCAGCGGGGTTCCCCTTAATATCTATACCAGACCTGAAGGGCCTGGTAATTAAATTTGGGGGGACCCCCATGCTTTTTTTTTTTATCAATGACTTTTCTATGTATTGCCGGGAGCCGACAATTCATTAATAGCCGCGAGTGAGTTTTAAATGACTTTTTTTCCTTCAGAAATGACATTTTGTGCAGGGACAGTTCTAAGCACGGGAAACAAGCGCGACTTTACATGCATACTATACACACCCCCCAGGTACGAAATTTAAAGGAATATTTCATTTTTATTGTTTCACTTTAAGCATTATTAAAATCACTGCTCCCAAAATAACGGCCGTTTTTAAAACTTTTTTTGCATTGATACATGTCCCCTGGGGCAGGACCCGGGTCCCCAAACACTTTTTATGACAATAACTTGCATATAAGCCTTTATAATAAGCACTTTAGATTTCTCCCATAGACTTTTTGAATTTGCCGCAAACACCCCAAATTGTTCGCTGTTCGGCAAACGGGCAAACAGGCAATGTTCGAGTCGAACATGAGTTCGACTCGAACTCGAAGCTCATCCCTATTTGGCAGTTACAGTATGCAGATCTCCTGCCTTCAGCACTTTCACTGACCCTGATTAAGTATACAGACAGGGAATTCCAAATTGTCTCTGACCTTCACTTGCTGCACACTTGTTCTAGATCGGCAATTCAGAAGTACTAAAAGCAGACACAATCATGCAACTATCAATCGTGGCAGCCCTCACATTTTAATTATGCCAGTTTTACTTTAAATTTAAATGCAAGAAAATCTACATACTAAGAGAAATTTTAACAATATAATTTTACATGTATGTTGTTACATATATCCATTATGCTATACCAGTGTTTCTCAACTCCAGTCCTCAAGGCGCACCAACAGGTCATGTTTTTGGGATTTCCTGCAGATGAAACAGCTGTGGTAATTACTAAGGCAGTGAAACTGCTCAAATCACCTGTGCAAATCAATGGAAATCCCAAAAACATGACCTGTTGGTGCGCCTTGAGGACTGGAGTTGAGAAACACTGTGCTATACCATATTAGCCACTTGTTGACCACCCTGTAGCACTTTTACTGCTACAGGGCGGCAGCTGTGCACCAGATCATGTATATGCGGTATATTTGATCCGGCATTTCTGGGTAGCAGGCGCGAATGCGTGCCACCGGTGGCTCGCTCCCGCTGTGATTATACACAATGGGAGCCAATTGATGGGTACCGGGGACTCGATGTCCACTGGTACCCGCCGATCATTCGGTACACAGGCAGAACGGCAGTCTGCCTATATAAACAAGTAAGGAAGACATGGATGAAAGAAAGAACTGAGTGCACACCGCTGTAAAGATCTGTAAGGATCTGATGTGCTGCTGGGGGAACTCGGGTGCCTACCTGGTCCACAGCCAGAGAAATCCAATTGAAACAGAAAGAAATGGTGGCAAATCTGGAAATAAAATCAAAAAAGTTTATTGAAAATCCATAAAATCAAGGAACATGACATACATTGATCCTATAAGGTGCTCAGTGGATGTGTTTCACTTAATCATGAGTAAGCACGTTTGTGTAAAACGCGTCCACTGAGCACCTTATTGGATCAATGTATGTCATGTTCCTTGATTTTATGGATTTTTAATAAACTTTTTTGATTTTATTTCCGCATGTGCCGCCATTTCTCTCTGTTTCATAGGGAAGACATGGATCCTGTGTTTCTGCAAAGTAGGGTCATGGATCCATGCCTACCCCCACTAAAAACACCTCCCACACTATAGAAAAACACTTGCTAGGGATCGCCCCTGATGTTAACCCCTTCCCAGCCAGTGTCATTAATACAGTGACAGTGCATATTTTGTATTAGTTTCCCTGGTTCCCCAAAAAGTGTCAAAAGTGTCAGTTAGTGTGCGATCTGTCTGCTGCAATATCACAGTCCTGCTATAAGTTGCTGATCGCTATTATTACTAGTAAAAATAAATAAATAAAAATTCCATAAATATAAATGTAGATGCTAAAACTTTTTTTGCAAACCAATCAATATATACGCATATTGGGATTTAAAAAAAAATAAAATATGTAGCAGAATACATATTGCCCTAAATTGATAAAGAAATTAGATTTTTACATATTTTTATTAGATGTGTTTTATAGCAGAAAGTAAAAAAAATTGTTTTTATTTCAAAATTGTCTTTTATTTTTGGTTTATAGCGCAAAAAAGTAAAAATACCACCAAAGGAAAGCTCTATTTGTGCGGAAAAAATCACATAAATGTTATTTAGGTACAGTGTCGCGGAAAAGTAACGCAGTGCTGTATCGCAAAAAATTACCTGGTAAATCTTCTGGAGCTGAAGTGGTTAAGAGTTTTAGAATGTTTTTTGAATGCTTGATTTAGAACAAAGTGACAGTGTGGTTCCCTCACCACCTTATACTCACCTCTCCTGCCCTCCTCAACAGCCTTTCTTTTGTTGCAGCTGCCGCCAAAATACCCCATGTGGAAGCTCAGGGGCAGTAGTAATGTCACCTCCTCCATTACGTGACAGTGCTTGGACCTGGAAGGAAACTACATGTCCCCCTATACCACCAGCACCCAGTATTTTGCAGGGGTGGCCACTGAGGAAGGAGGGTTGAGGGAGAGCTGAAGAGGTGACTATAAAGTGGTCAGGGTCTGGGTCTTACAAAAACACTGTCGCTTTGCCCAAAATGCCAAAGGGGAAGGGGACACAGTATGCTTATGTGTATGTGAACTACTGACCATTTTTCAGCACTTCAACAACAGGTCAATAGAAGATGCTGAACATTTGTTGAGATACAATTTCTAGTCTAGACTTACTGGTATGGGAGGACTGCTTGTACATTGGCAGCCCTGCCTGTGTACATACAGTATATCATTCCAGACGGTACACAGAAAGACTTTTATAACATCAAACACTTAGTGATAAGATCATTTACATTAAGCTGATCTTTCATGTACTGTTCTCATACTCATAGACTATATATTCACTTTAATATGTTAGAAGCATATGTTAAATTAGAACAGTTTTGACCGCTGGAAAAAATGAAATGCTGGCAGATTTGCTTATCTTATCATACTTTACCCAGTTTGTCTAGTGTAGATAAGATTCCACCAAGAAGAGCAAGTTATTGAACATAAGATGTACCATCTTTTCTTAGCCTGAAGGGAAACTTGGAGTTGTAGACTGTTACTGTGGCAAATAATACATATTGCATACATGTACTGAAGAAATTATAGGAAATAATTACGGCAGCAATGAACTGGAATAATTATGGATAGTGATCTTAAAATAGATGGGACATTATCAGTTACAATAATGTCACTGCAGCAAAAATATCACTACAGCCTTTCCACTTTAAAATGTATAGTACAGTCACAAGCAAAACTCACTGTGGCATTGTATTTTTCTTTAAAGATGTTGTAAAGTCAAAAGTTTTTTTTATCTTAATGCATTCTATGCATTAAGATAAATAGCCTTCTGCGTGCAGCAGCCGCCCCAGGACCCACTATTACTTACCTGAGCCCCATCTCTATTCAGCGATGTAAACGAGTGTCTCCATCCTCCAAGACTTCCTCCTAATTGGCTGAGACACAGCAGCGGGACCCAATCAAAGTCATCAAAAAGAGAAGAAAATTACTTCTGGAAGCAGCACTCCGATTAAAAAGCCTTTATTCCAAAAAGGTTCAGGAAACAAAACACACTGCACGACACAGCAAACTGATCACATCTGGCTAACGCGTTTCACACTATTGTAGTGCTTACTCATAGTCAGTCAGCCAATCAGGAGAGAGAGGGAACGGGGCCGGGCCACATCTCTGTGTCTGATTAGATGCAGGGAGGCGTGACTCGGCTTGGATGCTCCCATAGCAAGCGTCTTGCTGTGGGGGCACTTGACAGGAGGGAGAGGTCAGGAGAGCCAAAGAGGGACCCGAGAAGAGGAGGATCTGGGCTGCCCTGTGCAAATCCACTGCAACAGAGCAGGTAAGTATAACATGTTTGTTTTTTTATTGAAAAAAAAAAAGAGACTTTACAATCACTTTAAGTGATCCATGTAGATTGCAGGGTCTTTGCCTAACTTTGTGACAGATTCTTATCTTTTTGTTGCTCTAAAGAAATAGCTGTATGTTTGACCATGTTCTTTGCAGACTGAATCTGAATGGGAGGGACTGTTTCATCATAAATCACCTGATACACTCTTAGTTTTCTAATGAGAAAAGATGGCCAGCATGCATCTCACTAAAAGTATTTAAATATTAGGGAGTATCTCACCAAAACAGATATAGTATTTCTACTGCAGGGGGTGCCTAAATTTGATTTGTATCTTACTGCAGATTTTTAGTTCAGACACCAGGTTGCCATATTACATTGAATTTTACAGAAAATCACAGCAACTGCACTTTGAAAAGGAAAGATCATTTTTAATAACATTAAATTACAACATTTTTTTTTTCTAACAACAAAGGAGTTACCGTTTAAAGTATTGTTTTATTATGTCAGCCATATATCAGTATGTTATTTTTAACATTGATTAAAACACTTTTATAGACATTTCTTTCCAGAACCTACTGGGCTTATGGCACCAAAATTAATTACATTTGTTACTTTGGTTTAACATAAGCATTTATTCAAGCTGCACCACACCAAACAACCACTTCTTTTATCTGAATTCCTTGTTCCTCACAATAGGTAAAAAGACTGCTGGGCTTCACTCAACCATACAGAACTGGGAGAAGCTGTGCTCTCTGCAGTGCCTCCATTGCTTGCTGTTACTGTTTTTTACTGGTGATGAGCAAATCAGTTTGAAAATAAGATTAACAGGCTAATTGGAAATGTGATTCTCCAGAGCATAGCTATGCTCAGTTGTCTATTCAATTCATGAATCATGATTCCTTGGGCTTTCTATTTGGATGTTTTCCTGTAGATTAGATAAATTAACATACAATATTAAGGAGAATATTTTTTTTTATTAATGGGCAATGTTATTGAGTGGCTGCATTTCCAATACTTTTATACACCAGGCTTGATAGATAAACAGATAAGTATCCTGCACTAGAGTGGAAGAAGGGTTAAAACATCTGTCAGGATTTCAAATACAAAGTCAATGAGCACATTTTAAGCAGTAAGTGTACGCTGCCACATCCCAAACGCTAACAAGACTACATGATGGACAGAAGGAGAATATCCTTCTGAAATAAGGGCCCTTGAAGGCATCATATCAAAACTGACAACATATATATTTAAAACATGATTTATTTGTTTCCATTAAAACAAGTAGTGGAATACTGCAAAACCACCAATCAATCACATATAATATGCTGTACATAATATTTAAAACCAATGCAAATACAAAAGATAACAAAACTTGTTGCTGTATCCCATTGATTATTGCCGACGCATGTCGAAGTCCATTACTGCTTCATCAGGGACATTACGGGATGATCTGAAAAGTAAGAAACATATTGACAGTACAAATATTGTAACAATTTTATTCCATATTACATGTATCATAGCCATTTGGGCTTACCACTATGATTTGAAAATGTTAATCAACCAATAACTCCAAGAAGAGTGTACACACAGCACCTATACACCAACCCCCGTGTAGCAACATAAGAGGGCGGTCTTCTGGTCAGTAGACCACCCAGAGGGAAGAACAGTGCCACGACTGGCCACACCTGAAAAACTGCAAGAAATGCCAAGTAGTATCATCGAGTGTACCAATACCAACTGTGCATAAGGGGGCATGGAAGAAAAGGTGATAACTCACATCCAGCAAATATTCACAGACCTAATATGAAAACAAAACCAGCAACAAGCAACTAAACACACGCCCAGCACACATCACCCAACCAAACTGGCCCAAATGCAGGCAAATCATCCCACTCCTGGTACATATTATTTCATTTAATAAGGGAAAAAAGCTGTTCAAAGCTGCCTGGCCCTATGTGAAAAAGTAATTCCCCCCTCCCATGCTGAATCATGAATGAACTGTGCTTAACCACAATTTTTTGGAAAGCTGAGTTAAATTTCACTTACCATGCCCAGGCCTGATTACTGCCAGACCTGTTTAATCAAGAAATCACATAAATAGAAACTGTCTGACAAAGTGAAGCACGCTAACAGATCACAAAAAGCCACACACCATGCAAGAATCTAAAAAAATCAAGAACAGATTAGAAACAAACATGTATTGGTCTAGGAAGGGTTTCAAAGCCATTTCTAATGCCCCATACACACAATCGTTTTTCATGCCGTTAAAAATGCCATTTTAAAAAATGGCCATTAAAAATGATCGTGTGTATGCTCCAGAGCATTTTTAACGACGTGAAAAACGGCCATTAAAAATTTCGAACATGCTACCTTTTTTCACATCGTCTTTTTTAACGACGTGAAAAACGATAGTGTGTATGCTTTAACAACGTGAAAAAAACGCGCATGCTCAGAATCAAGTATGAGACGGAGCGCTCGTTTTGGTAAAGCTAGCGTTGGAAATAGATATGGCACATTCGTCACGGTTGAATTAATAGCATCGTTTTAATGCTGTGCATTCCGTTCTTCTTTTGAGAATGCTTAAACAATTACCTTCTTTTGATAATGACATTGAGAGTTATGCCAAACTTGTTTCTAAAGTAATTCCTAATTGATTTAATGATAGAAAAATATTCTTTTCAAGCCACATCTCCCTCATAAATTCCTGAATAAATGTAAAGATCCCAAATATTTATTTGTTTTGTTTTTGCAGTTTATTTTTGTAATTAAGTTAGCTTATTAATTTTTTGGGGCCTTTTTTTTTGCTTAAATTATTCTTGTGTAAAGTTACCACACCAACCTTCAAAATTTGTCTCATTTTGCCTCAAGGAGGTTTTTGTCTCTTGTTAATATCAATAATATTATTTGAAATGTCCCTGCCTACTCCCTAGCAAAGTCTCTTTTGAACTACAAATCACATAGTCAAGTATTTTAAGCCAAAAAAAAGAATCCTTTATTTAGGAACATAACAAATTAAAGGGGATGGCAGCACTGGAGAGCCTGCTTGCATTTGTATATCCCTTGGACCCCACAACAACCATCCAAGATGTGAAAACCAAACTATTGATGGAAAGAGATCAAAAAGGAGCCCAATCTTGGCTTGAACTCCCAGAGGTCAGGAACCGCAGCAGCTAAGTTATTTATGTCCCCAGTCTGTGGTACTACAGCAGGCATTATTTTTTCCTCTTCCTTGTAGCCTTCTCTCCAGCCTTCTCTGCAGCCTTCTCTGCAGCCTTGGTTGATTTCTTCCTCGGAGGCTGGGGATCAGGAGGAGAGGTTGTGGCAGGAGGAGTAGTAGGAGGAGGAGGAGGAGGTGGAGGAGTAGGGACAACCTCCGTGATTTCGGTGAACTTGGTGAGTTCACCAAGCAATCCCTTGTTAATTACCTTCAGGAGAAGGGTCTCACTATAGAGCTTTTGCCGCAAGTCCATTTGGCCAAGCTTATGTGCGAGGACTGCGGCAAAGCCCTTCTCAGCAGAGGGTGCCTCTCTGAGGGCCGCAGTAGCCTCTTTTAGAAAGGCTCTTGTTTCCTCCTCCACCTGCCTACCTCTCCTTGGCCCTCGTGGTTTCATTATCAGGGGAGGCATCTGGGCTCTTGTGCTGGGCCCAGCCTCCTCCTGGGTGCCACTGGGCCCAGCCTCCTCCTGGGTGCCACTTGGCCCTGCCTCCTCCTGGTCCCTAACATCCCCCTCTTCCTGGCTCTGCTCTGGCTGTAAAAAAAGAAAGGGACTTTATTTATTTTTTGCCACCATCAATCACACACATTGTTCACCTCAAGACATTTTTGAATCGAATGTGAAAATTTCGAAAAGTTTCAGAGATTCCGCCTCCTGATATTGTTGCCTTGTCCACATCAAATTTGACCACTACTGTATCTTGCTCTTTAAATCCTTTTATTTTCGAACATTAAATACCTAACAATACTAACATCAATTTAAATTCCTCACTTTTGTAACATATAAATGGAGATATCAATACTTTACCTGGCTCCATATATCCAAATCTGCCTCCTCAAGGACCTCATCTTGATCCTCAGAGGAAGCCAGAGCAGGGTTGCTAGAAAGGCTGGAGGGCTGGCTGCAAGGAAGGCTGCAGGGCTGGCTACAAGGAAGGCTGGATTGACCTCTGGGGGGAAGGGTGGACAGAGATTCCCGCACTTCCAGCTGGTCATCCAGAAAAGATAGATTGCTGTAGTACCACAGAGTGGGTTTATAAACCTTATCTGCTGCAGCACCTGACCTCTGGGACTTCAGGACCATATTCCTCTGGGTCCTGTATGTCCCCCTGATGGTACCAATTTTGTTTTTCACATCTTGGAGAGTTGTTGTGGGTATCTGGGTTTGGACAAATGCAAGCAGGCTCTCCAGTGCTGCTGTCCTGGCCGTTTTGTTTTTATTGGACCCACTTTTGGTCTGCCACAGGATAGGGAGTTCCTTCCATTTGTCAATGAACTCCCCCATGAACTCAGGGTTTTTGAATGTATTCATTCTCTCTGTAAAATCAAGAACCCAGAAAATACATTTGTTTCAGGCAACATTCCTCAAATCCGCATTTTGGACAGATATAAAAGCCCCAAATCTCCTCCTCTGAGTAAACCAAAATCCTTAAAATGTTATGTACCTTGGTCAACACGTTCGTTGCGAACTCCCTCTCCCGTCAAATGAACGTTTTTTCGACACATGGATCTTCACTTGATATATACTGCGCATGCATGAAACTCTGCACGCTTTCCCCGCCCCTGACATTCGATATTGTACTTTCCCCGCCCCTTCTCGCTCGTCGTAGTGCTTAGCAACATGGCGGAGACACAGGTGGCTGAGATTACCTCTACAGAGGATGAAATTCCTGAGGAGCCCAAATCCCAATCCAGGAGATATAAGGCATCCAACATGTCATTCGAGGAAATGGTGGAGATGGTCGCCATTTTGAAGAGGGAGGATTATGATGCCAAGCATGGGCCGTATAAAAGGCCTAATCTGGTCAAGACAAAAATTATGGGCAAAGTGGTCAAAAGTCTTCACCAAAAATTTGGGGTGTGCAGAACGAAGGAACAGCTCAGAAAACGATGGTCTGATCTGAAGTTGCGGGAGCCCGACCAATACAAACGAATCAAAAAAGTTTTAAGAAAAAGTAAGTATATTTTTGATATTTTGCCTGCTAGAGATTATTACTTGAATTATGTCGTGTATTTTTGTCTTTGATATAGTACAGTGAAAGATACCATCTTTCTGGTTCGTCTGCACAGTAAACGGAACGTATTAAACCTCTTTCTCCGTACAGTTCATAAAACAATGTTTTTGGTTCATCCAGTGTGAACACCCATTTATAAAATTTTATTTGGGGTAGCAAATTTGGTAACCAATTAGTTTTTGCGATCAAATCCAAAGGACAATTTTTATAAAAAAATAGGATATGCATGGTAATGTTAAGGGAGAGAATGCTCAGCAGCTGATAAAACATCTGAACACAGTAGTACTAGTGTGGGCCAAAAGCCCCAAAGTTTGAGGGTGTCACACACAGGTGATCCTGTGTATATACTTTGGGGTGTTACAATGTGTCAAACTTTGGTAAAAAAAGTATATGCTATGGTTTTGCCTATGTATCCAATCATGTGTTCCGGTTGTCACTGGGGGTACATTGAAAAATGGACCACACTTTAAAATAATGTTTACAAATTATTTGTTCATGGTTTAATTTTCTCAAAAATATCTTCGTTACTAATGAAACTATACCTTTTCTTGCAATCTACATAGGGCTTCAAAAAGCTACGTCAGATGAGCCTCTAAATTCAACACCTTCAACAATACCCCCAGACCCACATGATGGAGAGGAACGTGAGGTTGTGGAAGTGGAAAGTGGCACCTCAACAGGTCAGTGTCAAACCAGACAGATGCAGGTTAATAGATGTAGGCCTACATATTCTATACTACATGTTTTTTTTTAAATGTAGGTGCAGTTCTGGCCGAAGACCCCCAAAATTTTACACATCACAGTGCCCAGATCCTGATCCAATACCTGATGGTCTGCTGTCGTGACCTTAAAAAATTAAAGGGAGACTTGATAGAGATCAGGGAAAATACCAAGCGGGTGGAGGAAAGGCTACAAAAGATCATGGCTGTGCTTGGGCGTGTATAATGTTTTTAAAAATAATAACGTTGAACTTGCTGTGTTTTGGCAGGTTTGTTTTTCTTTGAACCTTTAAGGACTAGTACATGTTTATTTTTTCACTATATTTTTAAAGATCTTTTTTGTATGCATGGCTGTTCATGCGTTTTAACAACCCAAAAATGTTTTGGACATCTACATTTAAAAGGAATTGTCCTAAAAAATTATAAAAAATGGTATTTTGTTATCCAGAAATTGTGGCTTCATTATGTAAATGTTGTGCAAAGTGAACTAATCAATGTTTTGTGTTTACACTGACAATGAAGGCTAATTAAGAATGCACAATACACATGGCAATACAAGTGCACTAGGTAAACCTACGAGAAACATAAAACATTATTAAATTAAAACACCAAACCAATCTTTGATAAAAATAAAGTTGAATTTTTCCAAATAATAAGGTTAAAAGTCATCAGGCATTTCAATGGCCCTTCTACCCACAAAATAATCCACATATTTGTCACGGACCTCACGTCCGGTTTGGGGGGCCAACCCTGGACGGCCAGCTTCCAGGGCCACAAGATGTTCTGCTTCCATTAATGAGGCCTCAGGCCCAGTCAAAGTCAGATAATTTGTGGAATGCACCCGGAGATAATTATGTAGCACACAGCAAGCCATTACAACATGGTTCCATTTGTAAGGGGCAAGGTGGATGGAGGTGAGGAACAGGCGGAAGCGGCTGGCCATGATGCCAAAGGCATTTTCAACCACCCTTCTTGCTCTGGCCAGCCGATAGTTGTACACCCTCCTCTCAGGGGTGAGGGTGCTTTGCGGGAATGGCCTCATCAAATGGTGACCCAGGCCAAACGCCTCATCCGCCACAAACACAAATGGGAGTCCCTCCACATTCAGCTCCGCTGGTGGCAAGGCCAGCTGATCCAAAAGGAGCCGTTCCCCAAACTCTGTCTGTGCAAAGACTCCTCCATCAGACATCCTGCCATTCTTGCCAACGTCCACATAGAGGAATTCGTAGGTGGCCGACACCACTGCCATCATCACGATGCTGTGGAACCCCTTATAATTGTAATAAAAGGATCCCGAATGGGGTGGTGGGACGACCCGAAAATGTTTGCCGTCGATGGCCCCTCCACAGTTTGGAAAGTTCCATCGTTGGGCAAACTCCGATGCCACATTCTGCCATTCATGTGGCGTAGAAGGGAACTGTGGAATTAAATTAACTAAAAATGTATACTTTGAGACAGAAACATTGAAAGCAGATTTAAGAAAACCATTCATGGCCAACATTGGGAGAAACCGAAAAATTACAACATTATTAGTAAGCAACAACAAACAAAAAACAAACCCCACAAAAAAAGGGGGGGTTGAAGATGAGTTGGGGAGATCACAAATGAAGGCTGTAGCACTCTGTATGAATTAGTGAAAAATGTAAGATTCCTAGGCAATCTTTAGGGGGCGTTTAGGGTAAAGCACTACGATGGAGCATAGATTAAAATACATGGAAATGACTAGGCAAGGTGGGTATGACCCCAGGATAGCATGCTGGAGAGGTTAGGTAAGGCAAATTTAAATGTAGGCCTAATAAAAACATTCCCAAAAATAAATTACCATGTGGAGAAAGGGGACATTCCCTGCAGCTAAGAATCATGGGAATTAGGGACTGCTAATAAACCCTAAAAAAAAATTCAATAAATAAAAAACATACAATGTGATGTTTGAAATAAGAACACTTACCTTAATATAGTCCTCCTGCAAAACTTGGAGGATGGCAAAACACGTCTCTGGTATAATGATACCCAGAGCCTGGGGGGATATGCCTGTGGAGAACTTTAAGTCCTGCAGGTTTCTCCCAGTCGCCAGGTATCGCAACGTGGCAATGAGCCTCTGCTCAGCACTGATGGCTTCACACATAACGGTGTCCTGCCTGGTAATGTAGGGGGACACCAAAGCCAACAGATGCTGAAATACGGGGTCAGACATCCTGAGAAAATTCCTGTAGTTATCAGGATTATTCTCCCTGATCTCCCGCAACAAAGGCATTTGACAGAACTGGTGCCGCTGGAGCAACTAATTCTTGGTCCATGAACTCCTCCTGACCCTGCTCATGGCATGGAGTCAGGATACAGCATGAACCCCTGCACCAACTACAGCACGAACTCTACGACGAGTACGTAGCCGCAACATGGCTAGATAACGGTTGGCAGCTCAGAACGAACTAGAAGACTGCACGGAAGAACAGCAAGACCTATGAAGAACAAGCTGAAAAACAGGAACGAGCAGACAAGAACGCACTGAATAAACAGATACGAACTGACTACAAGCACTGCAAGACAGATACGAACCCACAAGCACAAACTGAACTCCACAAAACGATCTTCAAAGCACGAAGACTGAAAAGCGCGAATCGTCTCTCACCAAACTTTTACTAACACGCGGTAACAAGGAATTAGCAAAAGCGTCCCAAAGGGTGGCGTCATTAGAACGGAACTTCCCCTTTATAGTGCCGTCGTACGTGGTATACGTCACTGCGCTTTGCTTGAACGTTTTTTATAAGGATCGTGTGTACGCAAGACAGGCTTGAGAGGAAACATGAAAAAAACGACGTGAAAAACGTTGAGAAAAAAAAATGGCAAGAAAAACGTACGTGTGTACGCGGCATTAAGACTTTGGAACTCCAGTGAACCATGGGGAGAGCCATTATCCTCAAATGGAGATAACTTAGAACAGTGGTGAACCTTATCAGGACTCAGTGGCTCTACCTGAAAATCCTAAAGGAGAATGTCCGGCCATCAGTTCGTGACCTCAAGCTCAAGTTCACCTCCAAACGGTTCAAACAAAGCAAAATTTTAGTTTTGGAGTGGCCTAGTCAAAGCCCGGACTTAAATCCAATTGAGCAGTGGCGGCTGGTGCTCAAAATTTTTGGGGGGGCGCAAACAAACTGAAAAAAAAATAAATAAATCAATTGCCGCCACTGTGCCAATTAAACACAGCCACTGTGCCCAAATGCCACCAGTTTGCCCCCTCAAATACAGCCAGTTTGTTTCCATATACAGCCAGTGTGCCCCCATATATATATAACCAGTGTGCCCCCATATATACAGCCAGTGTGCCCCCATATACAGCCAGTGTGCCCCCATATATATATAGCCAGTGTGCCCCCATATACAGCCAGTTTGTCCCCATATATATAGCCAGTGTGCCCCCATATACAGCCAGTTTGTCCCCATATACAGCCAGTTCCCCCCAAATGCAGCCAGTTTGTCCCCCATATACAGCCAGTTCCCCCCAAATGCAGCCAGTTTGTCCCCCATATACAGCCAGTTCCCCCCAAATGCAGCCAGCGTGTCCCCCATATACAGCCAGTTCCCCCCAAATGCAGCCAGTTTGTCCCCCATATACAGCCAGTTCCCCCCAAATGCAGCCAGTTCCCCCCATATTCAGCCAGTTTGTCCCCCATATACAGCCAGTTCCCCCCATATTCAGCCAGTTTGTCCCCCCATATACAGCCAGTTCCCCCCAAATGCAGCCAGTTTGTCCCCCATATACAGCCAGTTCCCCCCAAATGCAGCCAGCGTGTCCCCCATATACAGCCAGTTCCCCGCATATTCAGCCAGTTTGTCCCCCATATACAGCCAGTTCCCCCATATTCAGCCAGTTTGTCCCCCCATATACAGCCAGTTCCCCCCATATACAGCCAGTTCCCCCCAAATGCAGCCAGCATGTCCCCCATATACAGCCAGTTCCCCCCATATTCAGCCAGTTTGTCCCCCATATACAGCCAGTTCCCCCCATATTCAGCCAGTTTGTCCCCCCATATACAGCCAGTTCCCCCCAAATGCAGCCAGAGTGTCCCCCATATACAGCCAGTTCCCCCCATATTCAGCCAGTTTGTCCCCCATATTCAGCCAGTTCCCCCCATATTCAGCCAGTTTGTCCCCCATATACAGCCAGTTCCCCCCATATTCAGCCAGTTTGTGCCCCATATTCAGCCAGTTTGTCCCCCATATTCAGCCAGTTTGTGCCCCATATTAAGAGAGTTTGTGCCCCATATTCAGCCAGTTTGTCCCCCAAATGCAGCCTGTCCCCCCCCCAGCCCTGCACTTACCTTCCTCGGTCCGCGCCGTCCTCGATGTGTTCTCCCGCCCTCGATGTCGCTTCAGCCAATCAGGTTACCGGTAACCAGATCCGGTGAACCTGATTGGCTGAAACCTCCACACAGTCTTATTCCAGGAACGCACCCCCGTGCGTACCTGGGAGGAGTTTTTGGAAGCCGAATACAGCGTGAGAGCTGTATTCGGAAAGCCTATCAGAGCCGCTGGCTCTGATAGGCACTTCCAAGTCACACCCACCGCCGGCCGCCGCTCTAATTCATATGGCCGGCGCTCACCAGGAGGCCGGCCATATGAATAGTGGGCAGCGCGGCAGCGGTGACAATACACAGATTCATGCAATGCATGAATCTGTGTATTGTCTTTCAGTGGCGGTGCGGGAGCGAGAGGGGGCGGCGCTCCGGCGCCCTCTATGGACGCACCGCCACTGCAATTGAGATGTTGTATCATGAGCTTACACAGGCCGTTCATACTGGAAAACCCTCCAATGTGGCTGAATTAAAACAATTCTGCAAAGAGTGGGCCAAAATTGCTCCACAGCAATGTGAAAGACTCATTGCCAGTTATCGCAAATGCTTAATTGCAGTTGTTGCCGCCAAGGGTAGCACAACCATTTATTAGGTTTAGGGGGCAATTACTTTTTTACATAAAGCCATGCAGGTTTGGACAGCTTTTTTGCCTTAATAAATGAAACTATCATTTAAAAACGGAATTTTGTGTTTACTCGGGTTATCTATTTTTTGATGAGATGAGTCATTTAAGTGTGACATATATGCAAAAATAAATAAAAAATCAGAAATGGGGCAAATACTTTTTCACAGCATTGTATAGGGGGTGGGATAAACATTCCCCCCCTAGATGGAAACTTACAAATGTCTGTGCATTAATGGTATAGTGCTGAAGATTGTGAGCCATCTGGGGACATGACGGGGAGCTGTGGTGGCAAGCTCAGCGATAGCAATCGACACAGACAGCATCCAAGATGGATATGGGTCCACAGGGCACTTCTAGTGTGAAATGGGAATGATAAATGAGCCAATCAAGTGGGACCTCTGTGATATGTGAAAGAAATAATATCATGGTTGACAAAAAAAGCAGTGCTCATAATAAAAGTGATAGGTGCAAAGGTAGAAGCTGATTGCAATTGGGGCTAAACAGAATAGAAGGTAGGTGAAGGGAAGTCGAGAATTGGACCACCAAAACCCCAAGGGAGCAAGGATAGGCTGAAGAAAACAGACAGGGGAAAGTGTCATGCATGATTCCAATAAATACCTGGTATTAGGAAGAGAAAGGAGGACCGTGATCCATGGTGATACACAGTGTGTGTAAGAGAGCCCTAAGTGCCCAGCCCACCCAAGGAGGAAGCTTATATAGGTGCCATCACAGAGCAACCCCCAACGTCACGCATGCCTTCAGGGTGAGAGGGAGGAGCCATCCCCTAGGCGGCCAATCGCCCTGCAAATGGCGTCATTGGAACCTCCCATGGCACTCGCGAAGATGGAAAAAACCCTGCTGGCATGACAGCGCCATGAGGATGTCGCATGTCGTGTATTGTGACATTGATGCGCAGTGACGGTGCACCCCCCAGGCGTCAAAAGAGGCGGGGGAAGGGAGGAAGCCCTCTGTGCGGATCGCAGCTCCTGGACTGGATGAAAACAGACGGCCCAGCAATACCAACTCATACACCACCAATAGACACAGATTGACTAATGTTGTATGCCCGGTAAAGAAATAAAGGAATAATGCACCAAAAATGTACTTTGTATCATAATACAGCTGATAAAAAAAATGTAAGGATAAACTAGGGGAGGCTAGGATAGGGCCAACTATAAGCAGGAATTGTATTCAGTTATATTGGTCTAAATGCCACCACGTGCTTCGATCCCTATTGAAGACACACTGGTGATGCCTGATTAGCTGAACCCTGACAACACCTTTGTTATATAGTGCAATCCATTCACACATCTATAGTCTTCTAATAATATAGATTTTCTGAAGAAATTAAAAGATATCACATATAACTATACATTGATTTATTTCTAGCAATGCAAGAGAACCATATTTGAGGATCATTAAATAAGGCTATCTGTGATGTCTGATTTTTCAAAAGACTAATGCAGGCAGCTAAAAGGCATTTAAGTGAGCTAAACTTTAATTGATTTGAATGTGATTAATGTCTTGTTAACCTTTAGAAGATTTTGATGAATGACTTGCTTAGTAGAATAATGTGTAAGTTTAAGGCAAGAATTTTATCATAGACGCATAATCCAGACCATTGCCTATGATTATGTAAATGTAATAGACATTGTTTATTATCTAGAAAGTGGTACGTACCTGCTTGGGTTGGCAAGAGGAAAGCTATGTCACCTGAGTAGAGATCCCCCACAGTGATTAATTAAACTTGTTACTATTTCTAAATTGAAAAAGGGGAAATGATTGAAGCTGTTTCTGGTAAATCATTAATCATTCTGTTTGTCGTTCAGTATATATTTATCATTTCGATTTACATAATAGAAAATGAAATGTTAACTTAATTTACCACACTTACTAAAGTAGTTAAATTGCAATAAGCTTTCAGACATATGCATAAAAATGGTATCTGTAAATAAATTAATGACCAGTCATTCTCTTATTATAAGTAAAACTATTGGGTTGATTTACTAATTGCAAATAAGCTGTTCAACTTGCTAGGGAACCTCTATTAGACTGGGGGGTTTATTTACTAAAGGCAAATCCACTTTGCACTACAAGTGCACTTGGAAGTGCAGTGGCTGTAGATCTGAGGGGGATGCAATGAAAATAAAAAACAGCGTTTTTGTTTGTACATGATTGGATGACAGAAATCAGCAGAGCTTCCCCTTATTTCAGATCTTCCCCTCAGATCTACAGCGACTGCACTTCCAAGTGCACTTATAGTGCAAAGTGGTTTTGCCTTTAGTAAATCAACTCCTGTGTCTCTTGATTACACCTAAAGCTGGCCATAGACAGTTTGAATCTCAGCCGGTTAAACAGAGTTGAGCCACATTCTATGGCCAGCTTAACTCTCAGGAAAGAATAATTGGTTTAGTAGAGCATTAAACTCTAAACAGGTTTGTAATTCTAATTACCCAAAAAATCTCAACTATCCAATGTTTTATTTCAGCGCTGTGTACATCTTGGAGATTCTTTCTGAGGTTTGTGTGGACTATATAGCCATGGACGCATGACCTATTTCTGTAAAATAAGCAGACACCTCAGGAATACATATCTCATGCTGCTTTGTGCTGTCTTTCTGCATTAAGGCATGGGTGTCTTTTCACTGATTGTGGTGAACCATGCACATAGGAGCGAGCAGAAAAGGATGACAACACAGAAGTTGAATTAGTAGCCTGTGAATGCGCATGGTCACCATACAAAATAATTTCTTGAGGATACCTTAGGGTATGCTCACTACTAAATATACCAGTCATCTGGAGCTGCAGGCTTTGTCAGCTTCCTCCACAGTGGCATTGCCCTTATGTTAAAGGAACCACTGACATGCCTAAGCAGCCTTGTAATTTATACAGGAAAAGCTGGAAGAGAGGGTGGTAATTGTGCTGGAATTTCAGAAGGGGTCTTGCAGTGTAATCAGACTACTGCAGGACAAAAATGGACGAAGGGAGAAATACTGGTGGATCAACAGGTAGGAAGTGCTGCAAGTACAGGAAGCTGTACACTGCCACATATGCTGTACACTGCCACATATGAAGAGGGTAGCACTGAGGACAGTACATTTGATACTGCAAAACATTTCACCAGAAGTTACACATTTTAATAACAAGAAGTGCTGCAGTTCTTCTTCTACCTCTTCAAGATTGGGGAAAAAAATACACATTTAATGATGTATGAATGAATACAGAGCTGCAAATTAGTATCTTTTATATTTATGTGAATTTCAACTTTCATACTTTGAGATTAAACATATAATTATTACATTTTGTTTTGTCAACTGATCCTTTGATCCTTAATGCTGCAGACACATATTAAACTTTAATAGTTATAGATCAGACATGTCATGTGGACACTGCAGTCTAGCTAGTACAACTCTATTTTATACATTTTTACATTATGAATGAACAAATGGAAACATGTACCTTTCTCATTCAATCTTCATTGTTCACAGAGAGGATAGAATGATATTTATAGTGTTCATTTGACTCCACTGGGAGATTACTAATTTATCGCCATATCCAACAGAAAGCATGCTGGAAACTTTTGGAAAACAGCTGTGAATGGCTCTAATTCCATTAAAGAATTTCAATTTGAAAAGCAAAATTGAGCTAGAATGTTACTAAAAATCAAACTAGAATGTCACTGGATTAATAGAGGATGTGTTCAATATTAATTTCAGAGTATAGCCTTCACATGAGAGCCTTTTCACAAAGAATTTATAGCTGTGATGAAGCTATACAGTTACCAACTACAAACATTAAAATTATAAAGCTTATTATTTACTGTTAAAAAAAAAACAATGGTAAAAGCATGTTTTCTTTTTTTTTTTCATTCTTTATTTAATCAAGATATACCAGAAATTAAGGACAATGAACCAGTCACAAGATTGTCTGACTACAGAAAGCTTCACAATAGAAAAAAGTAGACAGAAACATCAATCAGAAGAGGACATTTCTACGTAAACAGAGGAAAAAAAGGAACTTCTATCCAAGTAATTTGGGTAAATTGAGGGGAAGTATCATCAAACCCAGACATTGGGGGTTATTTACTAAAGGCAAATCCACTTTGCACTACAAGTGCAAACTACAAGTGCAAAGTGCACTTGAAATTGTACTGAAAGTGCACTTGGAAGTTCAGTCGCTGTAGATCCGAGGGGGACATGCAAGGAAAATAAAAAACAGCATTTTAGCTGGCACATGATTGGATGATAAAATCAGCAGAGCTTCCCCTCATTTCAGATCTACCCCTCAGATTTACAGCGACTGCACTTTCAAGTGCACTTTGCACTTGTAGTTTGCACTTGTAGTGCAAAGTGGATTTGCCTTTCGTAAATAACCCCCATTGTGTATCTCTATCATGACCAACCTTAGGAGGCTTCAGATGTTATCAACACATATCAGGAATTTAATGATTTTTTTCAATTATAAGGGGAAGGTGAACTTTTGAAACAGGGTGGGAGGAAAAATTTGGTAGAGAAAAAATGGTAGGCAAAGGGTACAAAAGTGTTTAGAGGTGGAAGAGAGAGAAAAAAAAGAAATGATAAATGCAATCCAGTAGAACAAAGCCTTCCAAAGAAGATGCAAGCTTTCATGGCATTATGAAGGTGGCGTAAAATCAATCTACTCTAGGTTTTTAGCTTGATATATGAGTTGTGAAACTTACCAGCTAGCCTGCAACAAAACCAAATTGACCCTGCCTATTGTCTGTGACCACAGTACACTGGGGTGCCTTGACGTGGCCACTGTGGCTTACACATATGTTTGCAAAAGTGCATGACTAAACCTCTTGTTTTAATGTGTAACAGTTAGACAGGGTCAAATTGTTTTTGTTTGTTTTTTGCAGGCTAGCTGGTAATTAAGCTGGGAATTTTTTATTTTTTTTGTCTCACAAGTTTTTGGAATTTGTGTTTGTTTTTGATGTGTGTTACCCTTTCTATGTGCTCTTTGCTGCAAAGGCTAGTTATAGGTTACCCTTTGCTGGGTATCACGTGCATCCCTGTACATTTAAGGAGGGGTGGGCTCTTTCCAGGCAAACCTGCCCTTAATCTATAGACTGCTTTATATGCTCCAATTTGGGAAACGATTAAAATGATAGCGTTAGGACCTCAGTACACTGGGCGGCCTTGATGTGGCCACTGCGGCTTACACATATGTTTGCAAATGTGCTAGAATAAACCCCTCGATTTTAACCACTTTCCGCCCACCCACCATCAAATGATGGAGGGACAGTGCAGCTATCGTTCTGGGAGGACGTCATATGATGGCGCCGTGTTGCTAGGACACTGCGCAAAATCCGATTTGGTAGCTCTTTAACCATGAGATCGGCTGTGTCCAATCACAGCCAGTCAAATACGGAAGTGCCGTGAATCGTCTCTCCTCGCCTTACACTGACAGAGTGTGTGGCGAGGAGTGCCAATCAACAGTATCTCCTTGCAGGGGAGACTTGGGCAGGTAATCAGGGCACTGATCATCCATGCCCTGATTACAGGAAAGCCCCAGCAGTGCCCATCGGTGCCACCAATCAGTGCCTATCAGTGCCACCAATCAGTGGCCATAAGTGCCACCAATCAGTACCCATAAGTGATGCCAGTCAGTGCCTCTCATCACTGCCCATCAGTGCCTGCTAATCAGTGCTGCCCATCAATGCCCATCAGTGCCTCCCATTTGTGTCCATCATTGCTGCCCATCAGTGCTGCCTATCAGTGCCCATCAGTGCCACCCATCAGTGCCCCTCAGTGCTGCCTATCCCTGACGCCTATCAGTGCCCACCAGTGCTTCCCACCAGTGCTACCTATAAGTGCCCACCAGTGCCACATATCAGTGCCCACCAGTCCCATCTATCAGTGCCCACCAGTGCCACCTATCAGTGCTCATTAGGGCCGCATATCAGTGCCAGCTATCAGTGCCCATCAGTGCAGCATATTAGTGCCTCCTCATCAGGGCCACCTAATCAGTGCACATGAGTGCCGCCTCATCAGTGCCCATAAGTGCCACCTCATCAGTGCCCATCAGTACAGCCTATCAGTGTCCATCAGTGCAGCCTCATCAGTGCATATCAGTGAAGGAGAAAAACGACTTATTTACAAAATGTACTGACAGAAACTAAAACCTTTTTCTTTTTTTACATTTTCTGTCTTTTTTCTTTTTTTTTGTAAAAAATAAAAACCCCAGCAGTGATTAAATTCCACCAAAAGAAAGCTCTATTTGTGTGAAGAAAATTATAAAAATGGCCTGGGCAGGAAGGGGGTGAAAGTGCCCTGTATGAAGGTGGTTATTGTGAACAGGTAGACAGGGTCAATTTGGTTTTATTGCAGGCTGGCTGGTGAGCTGGGAATTAATGTTTGTTTTTGGAGAGAGGAATTTCTGACTGGGCCTGTGTTAGTGTGGAGTTTTTCAGAAGTTGTCAAACAATGGATGAAGGAGTATGCAGTGGGCAGGATCCCCAAGAAATGTCATAATTGTAAAGCTTTCCAAAATTCTAGGCCATAAAAGATTTGAACTGCTATTAATTCCTTCAGAGAGGGCCATGTAAAGGAATATATAAAATGTGAGCCCCGGTATCACTGGAAATTCAGAAGATGGTGAAATGGGCCCACCTTAAGTCCTACACTAAAGAGTGTAGGAATAGGGTACAATGTTGAGTATTTCAGGGAAAGGTCAGTGGCAGTAAAAATGCAATCACATATCTTTATGATTGGGCCCATTGTTGGCTGAGACCTGGAAAAGGGGGTAGGGCTGAAAAATACCAAGGGGCTCTGTGCAGGGATATTGGCAATAAAAACTGTTCACTTCTTGGGCACAGTTTAAGGTTTCCATTGTGGCACCAGTCAATCAATCTCACCATGTTTACAACTTAGTAATATGTTCTAGGAGCATAAATTACATATCCAATTTCCTGACAACCTATCACACTTTTGAAGGTCCTGGAGCACCAGGACAGTAAAATTACCCACAAAATGACCCCATTTTGGAAAGCAAATGCCCCAACGTATATTCTATGAGGCATGGGCTGCAGATAGGTACTCAGGTACTCTGATGGGCTGGAGACAGGTACTCAGGTAATCTAATGGGCGCCAAATAGGTACGCAGATAGGTACACGGGTACTCTGGGCTGGAGACAATCTCAATCTAGCGCTGTGCACGAGAGCAGCATCTCTCTCCTCTCTCTCCTTCCTCACTGGACATGGAGGAAGCTCCTGCTGCTGTCAGTCAAAACCTGGTAGGAGAGAGCAGGGGATGGGTCTGAGCCGCACTGTGTGTGTCAGTGGACACACAGAACCCATCTCTGGGTCATGCCTGCATGAGTTCCCCTATAACAAGTGGCTTTGTATGAGGACACTTGGAAGGGGGCAAAACAGCCAGGAGCGTTGTCGGGGGACCCAGAAGTAGAGGATCAGGGCTACTCTGTACAGAGCAGGTAAGTATGACATGTTTGTTTACAATCACTTTAACAGTCCTTAGATGTGATGGTTGCACAGGGACTGTGCAGAGATTTTTGTCTACACCAGTAAAGGAGCATTTTGCTGCCCCTTCCCCCCACAACGGCAGTCCATGGTGCACTCTGTAGGAGAAAGATTCTGTAAAAAAAAACTCACAAAATTAAATTTTTGGGTACATAAATGTATTTTGGTAAATATAAAAGATGAGATTGTACAGAGTAAATTAATACCCAAAATGTCAAACCTTAAAACTGTGTGTGCTTGTAAACCGGAAAAAACTTCAGTACCCAGAATTTTTTAATTGACAATGCTTTATAAGCAATTATGCAGGAGCTCTGGTGCTAACATTGTTGCTCTCACTCCAGCATGTGCGGTGATGTGTGACATAGTGATTGCTGTCTTCATACGTAGGCATCCCAATGCATGTGTTTTTGTGTGGATGTGTGTGTGGGGTCCAAAATGTTTCTTTACTAGCCCCCTATGTGATAGTATACAGTGGGTACGGAAAGTATTCAGACCCCCTTAAATTTTTCACTCTTTGTTATATTGCAGCCATTTGCTAAAATCATTTAAGTTATTTTTTTCCTCATTTAATGTACACACAGCACCCCATATTGACAGAAAACACAGAATTGTTGACATTTTTGCAGATTTATTAAAAAAGAAAAACTGAAATATCATATGGTCCTAAGTATTCAGACCCTTTGCTGTGACACTCATATATTTAACTCAGGTGCTGTCCATTTCTTCTGATTATCCTTGAGATGGTTCTACACCTTCATTTGAATCCAGCTGTGTTTGATTATACTGATTGGACTTGATTAGGAAAGCCACACACCTGTCTATATAAGACCTTACAGACCTTACAGTGCATGTCAGAGCAAATGAGAATAATCAGGTCAAAGGAACTGCCTGAAGAGCTCAGAGACAGAATTGTGGCAAGGCACAGATCTGGCCAGGCTTACAAAAAAAAAAATCTGCTTCCTTTAAGGTTCCTAAGAGCACAGTGGCCTCCATAATCCTTAAATGGAAGACGTTTGGGACGACCAGAACCCTTCCTAGAGCTGGCCGTCCGGCCAAACTGAGCTATCGGGGGAGAAGAGCCTTGGTCAGAGAGGTAAAGAAGAACCCACAGATCACTGTGGCTGAGCTCCAGAGATGCAGTCGGGAGATGGGAGAAAGTTGTAGAAAGTCAACCATCACTGCAGCCCTCCACCAGTAGAGGCTAAGACTAAGGTAAGACTAAGCGTCCACTTAGGGTCCGGATAGGGGAGCACTTTCGGGAGATCAAGGCTAAGGATCCTGAAAAACCATTGGCCAAACATTTCTCTTTAAAACACAATGGCAAACTGGACGGCTTGTCCGTCAAAGGGATTTATACTTTAAAGTTGCCACCTAGAAGGGGAGATTTTAATCGTATCCTCTTACAGAAGGAGGAATGGTGGATCTACCATTTGAGATCCCTTGTGCCGGTGGGCTTGAATACCGAGTTTAATCTACAGGTGTTTCTTGAAGCTTGATACGCTTTCCCTGGCAATGTATATATTCTCTACCATCTTTGTAGTGTAAATCCTTTGTACTTTTCAGTTGCCTTGTTTTCACCTAGGACATGGCTCCTTACCATCATTCGGTTCCACTGAAGTGGGCTCCCCCTCTCCCCTCTCCCGCTCCTCTACTATACCCTTTTATACCCCGTTATACTCCATCGTATCTGCTATTTATACTTGACACACCCCTTGTCTCTTTCCATTTTGAGGTGTTTACATTAATACCCTTCGCTATATTTTATATATTTTTATATATTTTTCGACCATTTTTTCTACCATTTGTCGTATTCTGGGTTGGTTTATATTCATAACCTTGCCTTTAATGTATCGGCTTTTACCCTTTTGGATACTTTTCCTTTTACCAAATGATAGTAATATTTAATGGTCGTTATAATTCCGAGATGTATGTTTTCCCTCACCTCTATTATGGTTTTGGGACAAGGGCTATGTGTTTGTGGTTGTGTTTGTTTCTGTTTTTGTACTATTACCATAAATTTCGCTATTATATAATTATTATTGTTGTATATAGCTTTATATCCCTTGTGGCTGTTGGCACTTTTCCTTCCCTCATTTTCCCATCTGTCACTCTCCCTATATGTCTACCCCTGTGCATTATTCACTCTTTGTGCAGCTGCACAAATCGCCATTGAAATTTAGATTTCCCTGCACGAACGGAACCATCATCACCAAATACAGGACTCAGTGTCACCTCTTTCTGGGCGGTTACTCTGGGTGGTGCTGTGCCATAAAAAGGAACCACCAGAGAACCGCTCGTACGTCCAGATGAAGCTACGCGGAATCCCCTTTGCGAAACGCGTTGACGTCACTCACCTACGTCACGTGACGCCTGCTTCTGACATCCCGGAAGTCCGCCTGTGGAGGACGCAGGGGAATGCGGAAGGATTCGTTTGGCTTACAGCGGTGACATACCGCTGCTCTGCACACCATCCCATATGCGGTGGCTCTCCTCAGGAACTTTATATTTATATTTGTTACGAGGTGACATCCAGCCGAATTACACAGGAGTTATATGCTCCAGGCGGTCATCGAAGGTGTTATGGGTAAACACTGAACAGCATCGCTTCCACGATCAGGCTCCCCTTCACTCGGGTATCGTATGCCTCTATTTGCTACCTCAGTATAGCTAGGCTGTGAGCCATACCTACTGATCATACTGCCGAGCTGTTATATTAAACTGCGATGTTTATATCTACATCTGATGTCCTGCATCACTGCTGCTTGTTTGTCATCTTTCACCATCTCTGCCATCAGGTCCTTGACGTGACATTTTCACCAGTGTATTTCACAATTGTCATACCATCCTTGTGGACACCACAAATTAAATCTTCTCTGTTCCTTATTGGACTTCCACCGTACTGGAAACCTTCCATCATTTTCTGTTCCCCTGAGGTCCCACTCCCCTTCCCCTTTTTCTTTTTTCTTTGTTGTTTGTTTGTTCCCTTCCCCCCCCTCCCTTCTTCCCCACCCCTTTTCCCTCCATTGCACGGGCTATAGCCTTCCTGGGATCTATGTGGGATTTATCTGCTTAGTTCATACCATTTTGGTTTTATATTTTTGCAAGATTTTTTGCAGCAGATTGCCCGCACATAGACATCAGGTGTCCGGACGTTTTGACACTGTTTTATGCATTGTGGCCACTGTCCTGTTTTATGTTCTTTATTGTTTTTGGTTAAACTTGGATAGCTAGTTGATTTTCCATATACTGTGTCTGTTTTTGCAATCACAGTTCTCCTCCAGAGGATTGTTTTTATAGAAATTTTTTCCAATTATTTAATAAATTTCCCATTTTTGTACTTTCCTACTGACTTTGGAGTTTCTAATTTTGGTCCTTGGATCCCCCATTAATTTGGTCGGGACCCTTTCCTCCCCCCCTTTTTTGTTTTCATATGACTTTTTGACTAGAGAGACTCCACCCACATTGGGTTGCAGTTTAGGTTAGGATTAATTATTTTCATTGTACTATTTGTACTATACGCCCTATGCCTCCCCCCTTTTTTGTATTTTATGGCAGAGTGGCCCGACGGAAGCCTCTCCTCAGTGCAAGACACATGAAAGCCCGCATGGAGTTTGCTAAGAAACACCTGAAGGACTCCAAGATGGTGAGAAATGAGATTCTCTGGTCTGATGAGACCAAGATAGAACTTTTTGGCCTTAATTCTAAGCGGTATGTGTGGAGAAAACCAGGCACTGCTCATCATGGTGGTGCCAGCATCATGCTATGGCGGGGTTTTTCAGCTGCAGGGACAGGACGACTGGTTGCAATCGAGGGAAAGATAAATGCGGCCAAGTACAGGGATATCCTGGATGAAAACCTTCTCCAGAGTGCTCAGGACCTCAGAACTGGGCCGAAGGTTTACCTTCCAACAAGACAATGACCCTAAGCACACAGCTAAAATAAAGAAGGAGTGGCTTCACAACAACTCCGTGACTGTTCTTGAATGACCCAGCCAGAGCCCTGACTTGAGCATCTCTGGAGAGACCTAAAAATGGCTGTCCACCAACGTTTACCATCCAACCTGACAGAACTGGAGAGGATCTGCAAGGAGGAATGGCAGAGGATCCCCAAATCCAGGTGTGAAAAACTTGTTGCATCTTTCCCAAAAAGACTCATGGCTGTATTGGATCAAAAGGGTGCTTCTACTAAATACTGAGCAAATGGTCTGAATACTTAGGACCATGTGACAGTTTTTATTTTTAATAAATCTGCAAAAATGTCAACAATTCTGTGTTTTTCTGTCAATATGGGGTGCTGTGTGTACATTAATGAGGAAAAAAATGAACTTGAATGATTTTAGCACATGGCTGCAATATAACAAAGAGTGAAAAATTTAAGGGGGTCTGAATACTTTCCGTACCCACTGTATATGCGACAGGTGTTCACTGTGAGACATCTGGGGTCTATTAAACCCTAGATATCTCCTCTGTACTCCACTGCAGCTGATGGAACACACATCGTGGTCCATCAGCCACTTCCCTGGACACTGATCTTGGAGAATGACAGCGCTGGTCCAGGAATGACAGCGCTGGTGATGCATCATACATGTCACTTCCTGGTCTGTGCACAGGAGGGGGGCTCAGTGGACAGATGTCCTTTGAGCTTTCGCTTCCCTTTCCAGTTTCATGACTTTGGGTGTGGGAGGAAACCGGAGTGCCCGGCAGAAAACCCCCTCAGGCACAGGGAGAACATGCAAACTCCATGCAGATAATATTCTGGTTGGAATAGGGAACCAAGGACCCAGTGCTGCAAGGCATGAGTGCTAACCACTATACCACTGTGCTGCCCGTATTTAATAAGTACCAAACTTACACGACAAACTTACACAACAAACTTACAGAACTAACACACTATCTATCTATGGAAACGGATGGCTTGGTCCGTGGTGATGATGATCATCTGTCCACAATTCTGAAGCTGTATCTGTAGGGAGAGAAGAAACGTGTATTAAGGGTTTCATAAAAGAAGTATAGTTTACCAGCAAAAATAATGTTCTAAATAATTCTACCAGCTAACAAAACAATCACTGTCACCCAACAATGTTCAAGGCAGATGTTTTGGGAGAAAAGACACAAATCGTAATTAGCCAAGTAACCCTCTGCCGGCACAGTGGACAGATTCTTGTCTCTTGCATTCATATCTTGATTCAGCCACAGCAGCTAATGAATCACCCAATAAAATATTTTCTTCTTTTGTTTTTCATAGAGCACGGAAAGCTTAGAACCTCTGTTAATTTTTATTGCTTCCTGGGAAATAAATAGGTTCTACTCATGTCCTTCTCAGTGACACCAGGAGCTTAACTCGTACCTCCACCATTTACCAACAATTGAGGTATTAAATATTAGTTAATTAGCCCTGTAAGAGCTTCATAGCCTTTAGCAGCTAAGCAGACAATCCAAATCAGTTGGTGGACATGATTCTGAGCAAATACAAAGCTAATGTTCATTTTGTAACTACCCAAACTTTCTTCACAGAGTAGAATGCTTTATTTATCTGATTCACCAATTTATTGATAGATTTTATCCATTTAATTGCTCTGTAACAAGGAGCTGTATTATAGCAAACCTCATAGATTACATTCACTATAAACGGGATCCGGTGTCAACAGGCTCTATTCACAAAGCTATCACATAAGGATAAGGATCCCTACTTTCCAATAAGTGATAATTTTGTTAGTTAAAAAATATTGTAATGGGGGAAATCTATCCTTCTATGAGGCATGGCTTACCTGCTACTACTGAAATAGTTCCCTTATTCATCTCTGGTAGGTGTATGAATTTGGAAAGTTAGAACATCACAATCAAAGTCCATTCTAACTGGTGGCTGTAGAGATGATAATAGTCCAGGGATGATAACGGCCATACGTCCTTAATTTGGTAGATCAAACGCGGACTGTAGGTGAGAGAAGAAAAGTTAGACTTATCAAAGGGTTTCTTAAAGAAGATGTTCCCATTCCATGTGTGTGTCTAAGATGGGTTTATGTTTAAGTTCCAGTTGATGGATTTCAGTCAATAAGGCAGAGAGTTTTGCTTCTCTCTCTCGTTTAGTTTGAGAGCCATGTTTTATCAGGATGTCCCGATAACAGTTTTATGCTCTTCCAAAATTATTACGAGATCTGTCTCAGGTATGTCATTTGTTTTAAAATAGGACCCCAGATCCCTGGTGATATTATCCAAGATCGACAGGACCTGGAGAAATCCCTTGTTTAGTTTACAGTGCTTCACATGGGGGGCAGAGTTGTTTGTCAAGGAGATGGTCAGGAAAAGTGGAACATTATCTGACCAAGTGATATTTCCAATGTGATGTGTTGACGAAAAGAATACAGTATATTGATGTTGGACAAGGAAAAAAATCTATACATTAATAGACTTGGTGGGGTAAGGAAAAAAAAGTGTAATCTCTAGTATCTGGATGGTTTATATGCCTTACATCAACCAGTTGAGCTTTGTGAAGTGCTTACAGTATATGTTTGCGGGCCCCTAGGAGGGACAGAAGTGGTCCAAGAGGGACAGAAGCAGTTGCTTCCAGGCTTGTTTTCCTTTGCCGAAATGGATCCAATTCCGGACCTGACTGGCTTGTGGCAGTTGTCTCCAAAGATCCCCAGCGTCAGGCACCCCCAGGTAGACCGCAAAAGGCTCACTATAATCGGCGTGGTTGTGGGGGCCCTTTGCAAGCAAGACTGGTGGGTAACCCCCGTTTCCAACCCCCGAATGAAGAGGTGGTCGGCTGATCCTACCAGCATACATTCAGTTCAACGTTTCTTTTTTGTTTTTCATGTTGAACTTTTATAGTAAAATTACCTTTAATGTTATTTCTGGGTGTTATACCAGGAACACTGTGTGTTGGGCCTACGAGCTTGGGGCCCCTCTGGCATGACCTTCAGTTTACCTTGGTTCGCTGATGAGTGAAGGCCTCTTTTATGCTTCAAATATTTGACACAGTTCATAACTTGTCTCTTATGTTATCTGTTAGACTTTGTATTATGTCTGTTATTATCTATCTTTGATTTCCACCTCCACATTGGTATACTCTGAGCGTCCCATTTGAGCCATGGTTTTCCAGATTGCGCTCAGAAGCAGTGGTTCTCCCTTGGCATGGGCTTAGTTGCCATATAGCCCCATAGTTGTGGCACGGTGGTAGAGATCTCTCCTGAGCTCGGAGTATCAGACCAATGGAAAGAAGGCAGTGGATTGTACGTACAACCACAGACTGACAGCATACTCTCTGCAGCAAATACTTAACGTAGTTGATAACTTGTTTATAATGCTGTTCGTCAGATTGCGTATTATGTTTATTGTTACTATTTATCTTTAACGAATGCCTTCACATTGACTTGGTTTAGGTGCCTTGGGTTGATCGCCGTTTTTAAGGTCACACCTAGGTACTGTGGTCCTGCCTCGAGGCGGGCTCGGCTCCCTTGTGGCACCTTAATTCTGGGGCCGTGTTGTCGGTCTGTCTTGGGCCTAGAACACTGGGCCAGTGCTGATTCCAATTATTCTCCTGTGGGTTTTCAGCACATTGCTATCACAGTTACTTTGTGGTTGTGGTTTATTAGACAGTCTTTACCGCTTCACTCTCTTGGGTAACAATAGTTACTTAAACGCATGATTAAGCCCCAAAATGGTCTGGTCCAGACCCCACACTGCTTTTAGGCAATACAAGTTGGCCATGTTGGCCGGTTATTTGTTTTTTTCCCTTTATTTTCTGTTTTTTTTCTACCTGCTATATGGAAGGATCTCCACTGCTGATGTCTCTGTGGTCTACTACGGTCACTGCTCTTCATTAGGGATGAGCTTCGTGTTCGAGTCGAACATACGTTCGACTCGAACATCGGCTGTTCGATCGTTCGACGAAGATCGAATGATTTGGGCCATTCGCGCCAAATTCGAGTGACGCGAACGGCCCACAATGCACTACGCCATCGCAGTGTCATCCAGGCGCTGTGATTGGCCAAGCATGCACTGTGACCCCGCATGCTTGGCCAATCACAGCGCGGCAGCGAGGAGAGCAATGATTGGCCACAGGCAGGATGCCTGTGGCCAATTATTGCTGAGGGTGTTTAGTACACGCCCCACACTACAAAAGGCCGCCAGCACGGCGGCCTAGTGTAGTGTGTTCCGGAGCAGGGAAAGAGAAGCATAGGCAGGGACAGTGACATTTATTTTTTCTTGCTTAACCTGGATTCCTTTAGTTTAGGGAAAGAGAAGGATAGGTAGGGAGAGTGTCAGTGTGTTTTACTGTGCAAATCCTGGTTTCTAGGGACAGGGAAGGACAGTGAGGGAATTCTCCTTGTGCTATAGTGTGCTTTAAAAAAACATTTTTTCTAGGGACAGAAAACTATAGGTAGGGAGATTGTCAGTGTGTTTTACTGTGCGAATCCTTGTTTCTAGGGACAGGGAAGGACAGTGAGGGAAATTCTCCTTGTGCTATAGTGTGCTTTAAAAAAACATTTTTTCTAGGGACAGAAAACTATAGGTAGGGAGAGTGTCAGTGTGTTTTACTGTGCAAATCCTTGTTTCTAGGGACAGGGAAGGACAGTGAGGGAATTTCTCCTTGTGCTATAGTGTGCTTTAAAAAAACATTTTTTCTAGGGACATAAAACTATAGGTAGTGTGACAGCAGGAAGGTAAAGTCACCTGGTTGCATCCAGGGGGGTAGATATATTTCTCCCAGATTCAGGCTTTATGCCAACTTATACAACCAGGGAGGGAGTTGATGAAGCCCAGCTGAGGCTAGTGGGCTCATGGATGATTCATACCTCTAGGGAGAGTGCTGGGCGTCGTGCAGGCAGGGAGTTGATGAGACCAGCTGAAGCTTGTCAGCTCGTTTAAGGCCTCTATAAAAACTCCCAGCTTCATTAGGTGTTTGCTCATGCCTGGAACCAGACCTGTGTGGACTGTCTAGGGAGAGTGAACCCCTGTGCGGTGAGACAAAGCCTGTGTGGCTATTTGTTTGGACATTTACTAAACCAGGGACTTAGGGACTAGGACAGCACCAGGCTGATCCCAGTTGTTAGTTAGGAAACCTGCATGTTTAGTCAGAGTTCAAGCTGACCAGGGTTTATTTTGTTTATGTTTCTTTTTGCTTTGCTGTGTTTTTTTGTCACTGTAAATAGAGAAATAAACCGCACCTTTTTGATCTTGAAAACCACAACCTCCGTCTGCTGGGCCTGTTTTTGTGTGGGGAGCCCATCCAGGGGATCACACACACCCGCTGCCGAGCTAACCCCCCCACAGTTGGTGGAGAACCAGTGGCAGTTTTTTTTTAAGCCAGCATGGAGGAGATACTGAAACAGCTGGCTCTAGCAAATGCCAATCAACAGCAGACAAATGCAGGTTTGCAAAAGAGCCTTGCAGCTCAACAACAGAGCTTCGCAGCCCAGCAGCAAGCTCATCAACAGAGCCTTGCAGCCCAGCAGCAAGCTCACCAACAGAGTCTGGAAGCTCAGCAAC
The DNA here is from genome assembly GCA_029206835.1 of Rana muscosa. Lineage (NCBI taxonomy): Eukaryota > Metazoa > Chordata > Amphibia > Anura > Ranidae > Rana > Rana muscosa. Next base: position 714,877,571 of record CM055118.1, read on the forward strand.
AAGCCCAGCAGCAATCTGAGGCCCGCTTCATAGACCTGTTACAGAAGCAAGAGCAGAGACTACAACAAATGGAAGCAGTAATGCAGCAACGTCCGCAGACCAGTGAGGAAAGCCGTCCCACTAATACCGCGTCCTTTGGGGTGAGTCGTTTATTGACAAAAATGACTGGAGAGGATGATCCAGAGGTATTTTTGACCACATTTGAAAGGACTGCTGAAAGAGAAAAGTGGCCTGAGGAGCAGTGGGCTGGACTGGTGGCTCCTCTGTTAACTGGTGAATCGCAGAAGGCTTACTATGACCTAGAGCCTGACCAAGCAAAAGACTATGTGATGCTAAAAGCTGAAATATTGGCAAGGCTGGGTGTCACCCTGGCTGTCCGGGCTCAGCGTGTGCATAACTGGACTTTCCAGCTTGGAAAACCCCGCAGGTCTCAAATGTATGATCTCATTCACCTGAGCAGGAAGTGGCTACAGCCAGAGACTTTGTCCGCACCAGAGATTGTGGAACGTGTTGTAATGGATCGGTTTTTGAGAGCTCTTCCTACTGCCATCCAAAAGTGGGTAAGCCATGGAGACCCAGAGACGGCCGGTGGTCTTGTGGATCGTGTAGAGAAATACTTGGCTACAGAGAACCTGACGGCCTCTTCCAGAGACTCTCGGACTTTCCACCCTAAGACCAGACCATCCCCAGGGGCGGATAAGAGGATTCCAAGGGGTGAGGGTGGAGAGAGTGAGAGGGTGGGAGCTCTACCCAAAGTTTGGCGAGAACAGCCTGGGAAGTCAGGGGCTCAAGAGGCAGCCAAATGGATTGTTTGCTACCGCTGCCGGCAAGCGGGACATATTGCAGCAAATTGCCCGGTTGTGGAGGAACCCATGCAATGTGACTTTCTGACGGACAGACGTCAGTCGCTGTGTGCGACAGTCGCATGCACTGCCATTCGGGGAACTGAGAAACATTTATGCAAAATGTGTATTAATGGTAGAAATGTTGTGGTATTACTGGATTCAGGTAGCCTTGTGACCCTGATAAAGGCTGAAAGAGCTGTGTAAATTGTTCAAAGTGACGCAATTGCGTACGTCTGTGTATCACCCCCAAACCGATGGGCTGGTTGAAAGATTCAACAAAACCCTAAAACAAATGTTGAAGAAAGTGGTGGATAGAGATGGAAAGGATTGGGACTGTCTACTTCCTTATTTGATGTTTGCTATTAGGGAGGTGCCCCAATCCTCTACGGGATTCTCCCCCTTTGAGTTACTGTATGGGAGACACCCAAGAGGACTGTTGGATATTGCCAAGGAAACTTGGGAAAGTGAGAGTTCTCCCCACAGGAGTGTGATTGAGCATGTCGCCCTGATGCAAGATCGAATTGCACAGGTAATGCCCATCGTGAAGGAACATTTGGCCCAAGCGCAGTTGGCACAGCAGAGAGTGTACAACCGTGGAGCCAAGACCCGTACCTTTTCCCCGGGGGATAGGATATTGGTACTTGTCCCTACGGTTGAAAGTAAATTCCTTGCCAAATGGCAAGGCCCCTACGAGATAATGGAAAAAGTGAGCGAAGTGAATTACAAGGTCAGACAACCAGGAAGGCGAAAGCCCGAACAGATCTATCACGTTAATCTGTTGAAAGCCTGGAGGGATAGAGAGTCCCTAGTCGCAGAAACTTGGTCACCAGCTCAAACTGGTTGCGTGATTCCGGAGGTTGGAATAGCAGCCACCTTGTCACAACCCCAACAACAGGAGGTGAAGGAGTTTGTGCTTCGCAACAAGGAGGTGTTCTCTGAGCTGCCGGGACAAACATCTGGGGTAGAGCATGATATTATTACCCCGCCCGGTGAAAGGGTGAAGTTAAAACCCTATCGGATCCCAGAGGCCCGACGGGAGGCAATACGGGAGGAAGTACAGAAAATGCTGAACTTAGGGGTGATAGAGGAGTCCCAAAGTGATTGGTCTAGTCCCATTGTGTTGGTGCCTAAACCGGATGGGAGCTGGCGATTTTGTAACGATTTTCGTCAGTTGAACAAAGTTACAAAATTTGACACCTACCCCATGCCACGTATAGATGAGTTGATCGACCGGCTGGGAACAGCCCGATACATGACGACTCTTGACCTCACAAAAGGGTATTGGCAAATTCCCCTGGCCAAGTCGGCCAAAGAGAAAACCGCATTTGTAACCCCAGACGGGGCGTTCCAATATAAGAGAATGCCGTTCGGGTTACAGAATGCGCCGGCCACATTCCAGCGGAAAATGGACCAGATACTGAGGCCCCATCGGAAGTATGCTGCGGCTTACCTGGATGACGTAATTGTCCATAGCACAGATTGGGCCTCACATCTGCCAAAAGTGCAAGCAGTCCTAGACTCTATCCGGGAAGCGGGGTTTACGGCTAACCCCAAGAAGTGTACCATTGGGCAGGAGGAGGCCAAATATCTTGGGTACACCATTGGCAGGGGAGTAATAAAACCCCAACTCAACAAAGTCGAGGCCATCCAGAGTTGGCCACGTCCCAACAGCAAGAAGCAGGTACGGGCCTTTCTGGGAATCGCGGGTTATTATCGGCGCTTCATTCCCCACTTTGCTTCTAAGGCTGTGCCCCTAACCAACCTGACGAAAGGGAAAGGGTCGGTCATGATTAAATGGACCCCCGAGGCTGAGGCAGCATTCCAATTCTTGAAACAAGCCTTATGTAGCCAGCCAGTGTTGTACTCACCCGACTTCTCTAAAGACTTTGTCGTACAAAGTGATGCGTCAGATGTGGGGTTAGGAGCAGTATTGTCCCAGGTCTGGAACGGGGAAGAGCACCCAGTCATTTACCTCAGCAGGAAGTTGAAGTCCCACGAGGTAAATTACGCCACAGTTGAAAAGGAGTGTTTAGCGGTGAAGTGGGCTCTAGATTCCCTTCGGTACTATCTGCTAGGTAGGCACTTTGACATGGTTACGGATCACGCTCCGTTAAAGTGGATGGCTCAAAACAAGGAGACAAATAGAAGAGTGAATAGGTGGTTCCTGGCCCTACAGGAATTCAACTTCACAGTAAAGCATCGCCCTGGCGTTCAAATGGGGAATGTGGATGCTTTGTCTCGAGTACATGAATGCCTGATTGCTGGTGTTCCAACCCCAAGGTTAAAACAAGAGGGGGGGGTATGTGACAGCAGGAAGGTAAAGTCACCTGGTTGCATCCAGGGGGTAGATATATTTCGCCCAGATTCAGGCTTTATGCCAACTTATACAACTAGGGAGGGAGTTGATGAAGCCCAGCTGAGGCTAGTGGGCTCATGGATGATTCATACCTCTAGGGAGAGTGCTGGGCGTCGTGCAGGCAGGGAGTTGATGAGACCAGCTGAAGCTTGTCAGCTCGTTTAAGGCCTCTATAAAAACTCCCAGCTTCATTAGGTGTTTGCTCATGCCTGGAACCAGACCTGTGTGGACTGTCTAGGGAGAGTGAACCCCTGTGCGGTGAGACAAAGCCTGTGTGGCTATTTGTTTGGACATTTACTAAACCAGGGACTTAGGGACTAGGACAGCCCCAGGCTGATCCCAGTTGTTAGTTAGGAAACCTGCATGTTTAGTCAGAGGTCAAGCTGACCAGGGTTTATTTTGTTTATGTTTCTTTTTGCTTTGCTGTGTTTTTTTGTCACTGTAAATAGAGAAATAAACCGCACCTTTTTGATCTTGAAAACCACAACCTCCGTCTGCTGGGCCTGTTTTTGTGTGGGGAGCCCATCCAGGGGATCACACACACCCGCTGCCGAGCTAACCCCCCACAGTAGGGAGAGTGTCAGTGTGTTTTACTGTGCGAATCCTTGTTTCTAGGGACAGGGAAGGACAGTGAGGGAAATTCTCCTTGTGCTATAGTGTGCTTTAAAAAAACATTTTTTCTAGGGACAGAAAACTATAGGTAGGGAGAGTGTCAGTGTGTTTTACTGTGATAATCCTTGTTTCTAGGGACAGGGAAGGACAGTGAGGGAAATTCTCCTTGTGCTATAGTGTGCTTTAAAAAAACATTTTTTCTAGGGACAGAAAACTATAGGTAGGAAGAGTGTCAGTTTCTTTCACTGTGATAATCCTTGTTTCTAGGGACAGGGAAGGACAGTGAAGGAAATTCTCCTTGTGCTATAGTGTGCTTTAAAAAAACATTTTTTCTAGGGACAGAAAACTATAGGTAGGAAGAGTGTCAGTTTCTTTCACTGTGATAATCCTTGTTTCTAGGGACAGGGAAGGAAAGTGAGGGAAATTCTCCTTGTGCTATAGTGTGCTTTAAAAAAACATTTTTTCTAGGGACAGAAAACTATAGGTAGGAAGAGTGTCAGTTTCTTTCACTGTGATAATCCTTGTTTCTAGGGACAGGGAAGGACAGTGAGGGAAATTCTCCTTGTGCTATAGTGTGCTTTAAAAAAACATTTTTTCTAGGGACAGAAAACTATAGGTAGGAAGAGTGTCAGTTTCTTTCACTGTGATAATCCTTGTTTCTAGGGACAGGGAAGGAAAGTGAGGGAAATTCTCCTTGTGCTATAGTGTGCTTTAAAAAAACATTTTTTCTAGGGACAGAAAACTATAGGTAGGAAGAGTGTCAGTTTCTTTCACTGTGATAATCCTTGTTTCTAGGGACAGGGAAGGACAGTGAGGGAAATTCTCCTTGTGCTATAGTGTGCTTTAAAAAAACATTTTTTCTAGGGACAGAAAACTATAGGTAGGAAGAGTGTCAGTTTCTTTCACTGTGATAATCCTTGTTTCTAGGGACAGGGAAGGAAAGTGAGGGAAATTCTCCTTGTGCTATAGTGTGCTTTAAAAAAACATTTTTTCTAGGGACAGAAAACTATAGGTAGGAAGAGTGTCAGTTTCTTTCACTGTGATAATCCTTGTTTCTAGGGACAGGGAAGGACAGTGAGGGAAATTCTCCTTGTGCTATAGTGTGCTTTAAAAAAACATTTTTTCTAGGGACAGAAAACTATAGGTAGGAAGAGTGTCAGTTTCTTTCACTGTGATAATCCTTGTTTCTAGGGACAGGGAAGGAAAGTGAGGGAAATTCTCCTTGTGCTATAGTGTGCTTTAAAAAAACATTTTTTCTAGGGACAGAAAACTATAGGTAGGAAGAGTGTCAGTTTCTTTCACTGTGATAATCCTTGTTTCTAGGGACAGGGAAGGACAGTGAGGGAAATTCTCCTTGTGCTATAGTGTGCTTTAAAAAAACATTTTTTCTAGGGACAGAAAACTATAGGTAGGAAGAGTGTCAGTTTCTTTCACTGTGATAATCCTTGTTTCTAGGGACAGGGAAGGAAAGTGAGGGAAATTCTCCTTGTGCTATAGTGTGCTTTAAAAAAACATTTTTTCTAGGGACAGAAAACTATAGGTAGAAAGAGTGTCAGTTTCTTTCGCTGTGATAATCCTTGTTTCTAGGGACAGGGAAGGACAGTGAGGGAAATTCTCCTTGTGCTATAGTGTGCTTTAAAAAAACATTTTTTCTAGGGACAGAAAACTATAGGTAGGAAGAGTGTCAGTTTCTTTCACTGTGATAATCCTTGTTTCTAGGGACAGGGAAGGAAAGTGAGGGAAATTCTCCTTGTGCTATAGTGTGCTTTAAAAAAACATTTTTTCTAGGGACAGAAAACTATAGGTAGGAAGAGTGTCAGTTTCTTTCACTGTGATAATCCTTGTTTCTAGGGACAGGGAAGGACAGTGAGGGAAATTCTCCTTGTGCTATAGTGTGCTTTAAAAAAACATTTTTTCTAGGGACAGAAAACTATAGGTAGGAAGAGTGTCAGTTTCTTTCACTGTGATAATCCTTGTTTCTAGGGACAGGGAAGGAAAGTGAGGGAAATTCTCCTTGTGCTATAGTGTGCTTTAAAAAAACATTTTTTCTAGGGACAGAAAACTATAGGTAGGAAGAGTGTCAGTTTCTTTCACTGTGATAATCCTTGTTTCTAGGGACAGGGAAGGACAGTGAGGGAAATTCTCCTTGTGCTATAGTGTGCTTTAAAAAAACATTTTTTCTAGGGACAGAAAACTATAGGTAGGAAGAGTGTCAGTTTCTTTCACTGTGATAATCCTTGTTTCTAGGGACAGGGAAGGAAAGTGAGGGAAATTCTCCTTGTGCTATAGTGTGCTTTAAAAAAAACATTTTTTCTAGGGACAGAAAACTATAGGTAGGAAGAGTGTCAGTTTCTTTCACTGTGATAATCCTTGTTTCTAGGGACAGGGAAGGACAGTGAGGGAAATTCTCCTTGTGCTATAGTGTGCTTTAAAAAAACATTTTTTCTAGGGACAGAAAACTATAGGTAGGAAGAGTGTCAGTTTCTTTCACTGTGATAATCCTTGTTTCTAGGGACAGGGAAGGAAAGTGAGGGAAATTCTCCTTGTGCTATAGTGTGCTTTAAAAAAACATTTTTTCTAGGGACAGAAAACTATAGGTAGGAAGAGTGTCAGTTTCTTTCACTGTGATAATCCTTGTTTCTAGGGACAGGGAAGGACAGTGAGGGAAATTCTCCTTGTGCTATAGTGTGCTTTAAAAAAACATTTTTTCTAGGGACAGAAAACTATAGGTAGGAAGAGTGTCAGTTTCTTTCACTGTGATAATCCTTGTTTCTAGGGACAGGGAAGGAAAGTGAGGGAAATTCTCCTTGTGCTATAGTGTGCTTTAAAAAAACATTTTTTCTAGGGACAGAAAACTATAGGTAGGAAGAGTGTCAGTTTCTTTCACTGTGATAATCCTTGTTTCTAGGGACAGGGAAGGACAGTGAGGGAAATTCTCCTTGTGCTATAGTGTGCTTTAAAAAAACATTTTTTCTAGGGACAGAAAACTATAGGTAGGAAGAGTGTCAGTTTCTTTCACTGTGATAATCCTTGTTTCTAGGGACAGGGAAGGAAAGTGAGGGAAATTCTCCTTGTGCTATAGTGTGCTTTAAAAAAAACATTTTTTCTAGGGACAGAAAACTATAGGTAGGAAGAGTGTCAGTTTCTTTCACTGTGATAATCCTTGTTTCTAGGGACAGGGAAGGACAGTGAGGGAAATTCTCCTTGTGCTATAGTGTGCTTTAAAAAAACATTTTTTCTAGGGACAGAAAACTATAGGTAGGAAGAGTGTCAGTTTCTTTCACTGTGATAATCCTTGTTTCTAGGGACAGGGAAGGAAAGTGAGGGAAATTCTCCTTGTGCTATAGTGTGCTTTAAAAAAACATTTTTTCTAGGGACAGAAAACTATAGGTAGGAAGAGTGTCAGTTTCTTTCACTGTGATAATCCTTGTTTCTAGGGACAGGGAAGGACAGTGAGGGAAATTCTCCTTGTGCTATAGTGTGCTTTAAAAAAACATTTTTTCCAGGGACAGAAAACTATAGGTAGGAAGAGTGTCAGTTTCTTTCACTGTGATAATCCTTGTTTCTAGGGACAGGGAAGGAAAGTGAGGGAAATTCTCCTTGTGCTATAGTGTGCTTTAAAAAAAAAAATTTCTAGGGACAGAAAACTATAGGTAGGAAGAGTGTCAGTTTCTTTCACTGTGATAATCCTTGTTTCTAGGGACAGGGAAGGACAGTGAGGGAAATTCTCCTTGTGCTATAGTGTGCTAAAGCATTCCTCATCAACCATCTTTGAAATCCTTGTTTTTTGGACAGTCAGGGAAATTGTCGTTGTGCTATTCTGTGCAAAAGCAATCATCCTCAACCATATTTAGAAATCCTTAAGTAAAGGGACAGAGAAGGACACCTGAAGGTAGCCCTTATTGCTTTTTTCCCATCTCCCTGCAGGCCATCTATTAGAATGTCTGGAAGGCAAACAAGGAGAGGCAGACAGTCAGGAGGCAATAAAAGAGGGCAAGCAGGCTCTGTGTCTGGGGGCAACAGTGCTGGTCGTGGACGCGGTGCATTGTCATCAGCACATGGCCATGGGACACGCTTGTCCTTCTTTTCGGCAGCTGGACATGTTGAGCCACATCATGCCGAAGACTTGGTAGAGTGGATGACCAAGCCCTCCTCCTCCTCCTCATCCTCTCTCACCCAGGCTCAGGGTACTGGAAAAGCAGCTGCCAAAGCGTCCTCTTCCCTGGTATCAATGTCAGACTCATCATCAGTCACTCCTTCCCTAGACCCACCATGTCCTCCTCCTGAGGAGTCCCCCAAACTGTTTGAGCACAGTGTTGGGTATATGCTCCAGGAGGATGCCCAGCGTTTCGAAGGGTCTGATGATGAAACCCAGCTACAGGAAGGCAGTAGCGTGAGAGCAGACAGAGGGGATGCTCAAGAAGGACACCAATCTGGCAGTCATGTTCCAGCAGCTGCAGCATACTGCCAGATTGGCTCCAGTGATGAGGAGGGAGGGGATGATGAGGTCACTGACTCCACGTGGGTGCCTAATAGGAGAGAGGAGGAGGAGGAGGATGAGGAGGAGGCACATCTCCAACGAGGCAGGATGCCCTTTGGTGGCCAGCGTAAGGGCAGTACACCGACGGAATCACACCGCAGAGCTCCGCCTGTGCAGGGCACTGCCTCTGCCCGTCATTCAAAAAGTTCTTTGGTGTGGGCCTTTTTTGAGGCTAGTGCATCAGATCGCACAGCTGCTGTTTGCAACATATGTCTCAAGCGTATATCGCGTGGCCAAAACATCAGCCGCTTGGGTACCACATGCCTGACCAGACATATGTTGACCTGCCATGCAGCTCGTTGGCAAGCCTACCTCAAAGACCCACACCAAAGAACAAAGCGGACCTCTCCTTGCACCGCATCAGCTGGGATCTCCAACCCCACTATAACTTCAGTCCTCTCTGAAACATGCACTGAGAGGAATGAAGGTGTAGAATTAGGTGTGTCACAGCCAAGTACTTGCGGCCACTCTGCTAGCAGTACACCGACGTCCGATTCTAGCAGGCAAATTTCCCTGCCCCAGCTGCTGGACCGTCGAAAGAAGTTCACTCCCAGCCATCCACATGCCCAGCGGTTGAATGCTAGCTTGGCTAAATTGCTAGCGCTTCAACTGCTGCCTTTTCAGTTGGTAGACTCGGCCCCCTTCCGTGAGTTTGTGCAATGTGCGGTTCCTCAGTGGCAGGTTCCCAAACGCCACTTTTTCTCACGGAAGGCTATTCCGGCTCTCTACCGGCATGTGGAAGGCAATGTCTTGGCCTCGCTGGACTGGGCGGTCAGCGGTAAGGTGCATATTACCGCTGACTCATGGTCCAGCAGGCATGGACAGGGACGTTACCTTTCTTTCACGGCCCATTGGGTCACTCTTTTGGCAGCTGGGAAGGATGCAGGACAAGGTGCAGTAGTGTTGGAGGTTGTTCCACCGCCACGCCTCCAAAATGCTACTACTGGTTGTGACACACCTCTCTCCTCCACCCCCTCCTCTTCTTCTTCCTCCATGGCCTCTTCCTGTGGTTTGTCCTCGGAACCAGCGGTGCTCCATAGGCGTTCAAGGGGCTACGCAAGTACGCAGGCAAAAAGATGCCATGCCGTGCTTGCGCTGGTGTGTTTGGGGGACAGAAGCCACAATGGGGCAGAGGTCCTGTCTGCTCTGCAGGGCCAGGCCGAGAGGTGGTTGACGCCACGCCAGCTTAAGCCAGGAATGGTGGTTTGCGACAATGGCACCAACCTCCTCTCCGCCCTCCGACAGGGACAACTGACCCATGTGCCCTGTGTGGCTCACGTCCTTAACCTGGTGGTGCAGCGGTTCTTGGGCAGGTACCCGGGCTTACAGGATGTCCTGAGGCAGGCCAGGAAAGTCTGTGTGCATTTCCGCAGATCTTATAATGCCAGTGCTCGCCTGGCTGAGCTGCAAAAGGAGTTGAACCTGCCCAAGAACCGCCTTATATGTGACATGCCCACCAGGTGGAACTCAACGTTGGCCATGCTGCAGCGGCTGCACACGCAGCAGAGGGCCATCAATGAGTACCTGTGCGACTACGGCACCAGGACAGGGTCAGGGGAGCTTGTTTTTTTTTCTCCACGCCAGTGGGGCATGATCAGGGATGCATGCACTGTCCTGGCACCATTTGAGGAGGCCACGAGGATGGTGAGCAGTGACAGTGCATGCATCAGTGACACTGTACCTCTTGTCCACCTGTTGGAGCACACGCTGCGTGGAATAATGGACAGGGCACTTGAGGCAGAACAGAGGCAGGAAGAGGCGGACTTCCTTGCCTCTCAAGGCCCCCTTTACCCAGACAGTGTTCCTTCTGTCCCACCCATCGCACAGGAAGAGGAGGAGGAGGAGGAGGAGGAGGATTGTGTCAGCATGGAGGTGGAGGCTGGCACTCAGCATCATCAGCAGCAGTCTTTTAGGGATGATTTACAGTCCCAAGAAACCAGTGGACTTGTACGTGGCTGGGAGGAGGTGGCTGCGGATCATGTCGTCCTTAGTGACCCAGAGGACTCCGGAGCGAATGCCTCAGCAAACCTACGCTGCATGGCCTCCCTGATCCTGCAAAGTCTGCGGAAGGATCCTCGTATTCTTCGGATCAAGGAGAGGGACCATTACTGGCTGGCCACTCTCCTTGATCCACGGTACAAGGGTAAGGTTGCGGACCTTATGTTACCGTCGCAGAGGGAGCAGAGGATGAGACAACTCCGGGAGGCCTTGCAGAAAGGTCTGTGCAACGTGTTCCCAGAGACTGGGAGGTTACAAACTCCTGGTCCTGGACAACGAGTTGCTGAGGCTTCGGCCAGTCAAAGAAGGAGCGGTGGGGAAGGTGGCCGTCTGACCGATGCGTTCAGACAATTCTTTAGTCCGCAGCCCCAAAGTATGATCGGTTCCAGCAACCATCGCCAGCGTCTGATAAACATGGTGCAGGAATATCTAGGGGCAAGGTCAGACTTGGACACCTTCCCCACCGAAAATCCTCTGGCTTACTGGGTCTTGAGGATGGATCACTGGCCAGAGCTTGCACAGTATGCAATTGAGCTACTGGCCTGTCCTGCATCCAGCGTTCTTTCGGAACGTACATTCAGTGCTGCTGGAGGATTTGTCACGGATCACAGGGTGCGCCTGTCCACCGACTCGGTTGATCGACTGACTTTCATCAAGATGAACCAGTCTTGGATCACCACCAGCTACCACACACCTGATGCTGATATAACAGACTAATTGATTTTAACATGTCACATCCCTTCAAGACTGATGCTGATGCTGAGTGCCTGTGCTGTTATGTTGACTGGCTATCCTCCTCCTCCGAGTCCTCAATGATACGATTGATGATGATAGCTTGGAAGATCATTTTTGTTTATGGGTGCCGCCACCAGTGGCTAAGGCCCAATTTTTCAGCCCCTGTTTTACAGGGGCGTGTCATTACAATTTTTTTAGCAATAATTTGCCATAGGGCTCATTGCTGTGCTCCAAGTACAGTATCTGTGAGGGGTTGGAGTGTTGTGGCACCAGTGCCTAAGGCCCAATTTTTCAGCCCCTGTTTAACAGGGGCGTGTCATTACAATTTTTGAAGCAATACTTTGCAACAGGGCTCATTGCTGTGCTCCAAGTACAGTATCTGTGAGGGGTTGTAGTGTTGTGCCACCAGTGCCTAAGGCCCAATTTTTCAGCCCCTGTTCAACAGGGGCATGCAATTACAATTCTTGATCTAATAATTCACAGCAGGGCCCATTGCTGCACCCACCAAGAGTAACTCTGAGGGCTTACAGTGTTGTGGCAACGCCACCACCACCACCACCACGAAAGGCCCAATTTTTCAGCCCCTGTTCAAAAGGGGCATGTAATTACAATTCTTGATCTAATAATTCACAGCAGGGCCCATTCCTGCACCCACCAAGAGTAACTCTGAGGGCTTACAGTGTTGTGGCAACGCCACCACCACCACCACCACGAAAGGCCCAATTTTTCAGCCCCTGTTCAAAAGGGGCATGTAATTACAATTCTTGATCTAATAATTCACAGCAGGGCCCATTCCTGCACCCACCAAGAGTAACTGTCAGGGCTTACAGTGTTGTGGCACCAGCACCACCATCAAAGGCCCAATTTTTACTACCACTGTTCAACAATTATATGTAATTAAAATTCCTGATATAATAGTTGACAGCAGGGCGTTCCAGCACCAACCAAGAGTAACTGTGAGTGCTTACAGTGTTGTGCCAACACCAACAACTAAGGGGCCTATTTCTGCAGAGTATATACGGCAGGTCCCTACTTTCAAACATCCAACTTACAAACGACTCCTACTTGCAAACGCAAGAAGACAACAGGAAGTGAGAGGAAATCTACCCCTAGGAAGGAAAATTCTCTCCTGTAAGAATTAATATGGGAGAAAGGTGTCTCCTCTGTACTGATGCTTTATCACCAATCCTTGTTTCAAGAAAAACACCACATTTCAAAAACAGTTGTCATTGGGACGGAAAGTGAGGTGAAATGTTCTGAACAGGGGCACAGACAGCAAAACAAATGTTACAGGGGTGATAACCCTTACCTATGTTTTCCAAAAAGTTTAAAAATAGATTTTTAGGCTGGAGCTACACTTAAACAATGTACCTGTTCAAAATTACAAACAGATTCTACATAAGAACAAACCTACAGTCCCTGTCTTGTATGCACCGCCTGTATACGGCTGTTCAGAGTATATAGGGCCTTTTTTATTTTATGTGCGGGTTTCCCCTTAATATCCATACAAGACCCAAAGGGGCTGGTAATGGGCTGGGGTAGGGGGGGGGTCATGGGGTAGCTATGCCATTTTTCTTAAAGATTTTCATCCATATTACCGGGACCAGACATTACATTAAAGCCGCAAGCAGTTTTAAATGGCTTTTTTTTCCTTTAGAAGTGTCATTTTGTGCAGGGACAGTTCTAAACACGGGAAACACGTGGCACTTCACAGGCATACTTTAGACACCCCCCAGGTACGATATTTAAAGGAATATTTGACTTTTTTTTTTTCACTTTATGCATCATTAAAATGACTGCTCCCGAAAAACGACCGTTTTTAAAACTTCTTTTTGCATTGATACATGTCCCCTGGTGCAGAACCCGGGTTCCCAAACCCTTTTTAGGACAATAACATGCATAATAGTTGTTATAATTAGCACTTTAGAATTCGAATGTTCGCATCCATTGTATTTAATAGGGTTCTAATGTTCGTACGAACTTTCGGTCCGTTCGCGGGTTCTGGTGCGAACCGAACCCGGGGGTGTTCGGCTCATCACTACTCTTCATGTGGAACGCTCGTGCCTAGCACGGTCCATGGAAAGATTGCTAGACTCTCCCATGTACTGCTGTTCCCATTGTTTTCATTTTTTCTCCCAGCCCATTGGAACATGCCATATTTTCATGTGTGTTGCTCCTTATTGTTTTTTTCAAATTTCCCTCTGACACTGTATAATACCCTTGCAGTGATTGTAGTGCTGCTGAAATGGCTAGGGTAACCAGATTTTTGTCATGGAATGTCAGGGGTTTGAATAATCCTGTCAAACGATTGGCTGTGTTGCGCACAATCAAGCGTATTGGCGCGGATATAATATGCCTCCAAGAGACTCACTTCTCCTCGACCTCCACCCCACAATTTGCTTTAAGGCAATTTTGCCATCAATATCACGCCACCTATTCGGTGTACTCGAGGGGAGTGAGTCTTCTGGTAAAACGTGGCACGCAGTTCTCAGCTATAGAAGTTAAGATTGATCCAGATGGTCGCTTTATTTTTCTACTGTGCTCTATATATGGCACAAAATGCATCTTGGCAGGATTGTACATTCCCCCCCGTTCTCAGCCAGTATCCTCAAAACGTTGGCAGACTTTATGTCTCGCTTTTCGGGGGTACCAGTACTGGTGCTCGGGGACTTTAATAATTATCTGGATCAAGGGAAGGACAAACTTAGTGCCCGGATTGGGAATGGTGTGCAGGGACAGCGGGGGCCTACTCCGTTTGCTCGTCTCCTGTTAGAGATGGGCCTGACGGATGTGTGGAGACTGCGAAACCCAGAAGCCAGGGTTTTCTCCTGCCAGTCAGCCTCAATAGGAGGTCTATCCGGAATTGATCTGGGATTGGGGAATGATCCTCTTCTGTTACTATTGGACTCCTCTCAATATCACCCTAGGCAGACTTCGGATCACTCTCCCCTCTTGGTTGATTTACGGATGGGGGCGGTCAGAGGAAACACCTTATGGAAACTTAATCCCTTCTGGTTATCGCTCATTCCAACCCCTGATCCGATACCTGAACTACTTATGTTCTTTTTTGAACATAATGTAGGCTCTGCAGATATAGGTGTGGTCTGGGAAACTGCAAAAGCATATTTACGTGGCCAGTTCATTAGAGTAATACGCCAAATTAAGACTTCTACTAAAGAATGGGAGGTTTTGGTTTTGGAGGAGGCTCGGCGCTCTGAGGTTAAATATATAGATGACCCCATGGAGGATACCAAACGGTCCTGGCTAGCTGCCCAGTCTATGCTCAAGGACCTGTCCTTGCAGTTGGCAGAAAATAAACGTTTCTTTCTAACGCAAAGTCACTTTGAAGAGGGGGAAAACACTGGTCACATGTTGGCCTTGCTGGCTAAATCACAACAATCTTCCTCACATATACTGGCTGTGGCTGATGTAAATGGTGCACCGTGTCACTCCACTCCAGCTATAATAGAGGTATTTAAAAAAAAAATTCAGGATGTCTATTCTTCTAAGGTCAGCCCTTCCCATGACGAGCTCTGTTCGTTTTTGGACAGGTATCCCATCCCCTGCTTATCCGACTCGGATTCAGCCCATCTTAATGCACCCCTGTCGGAAGATGAACTATTGGAGGCATTAGCCCATGCACAAAACGGTGGGGCGCCAGGCTCTGATGGCCTTCTGTCTGAGGTGTATAAGCGATACTCTACACAAATTCTGCCGATTCTCCTAAAAGTTTACAACCAAGCGTTTGAATCTGGGACCCTCCCTCCAACTATGAATGAAGCCATTATAGTGGTCTTACTGAAACCCGGCAAGGACCCTATGTCTCCGGACTTATATCGGCCCATTTCTTTACTCACGTTTGATATCAAGCTGCTCGCCAGAGTTCTGGCGAACAGATTGGCCAAATGTATTCAGCCAATGATCCACAAAGACCAATCTGGTTTTATACCAACTAGATCCACATCTCAAAATCTGCGTATACTATTCTTTAATTTACAGGTCCCCACTGATAATACCGGAAATAGGGCCATCTTCTCTTTGGACGCGGCCAAAGCGTTCAATAGCGTTGAATGGTCCTATTTATGGGAGGTCCTGCTTAGATTTGGGGTGGGTCAATCTTTTCTGAAATGGGTCCAACTGTTGTATAGTTCCCCGACCGCGAGAATGCGTATCAACGGGGATGTGTCGGGGTCCTTCAGCTGTGTCGGGGACCCCTGCTGTTTGCCCTTGCTTTGGAGCCTCTGGCTATACACTTAAGGGCCTCACGATCCATTACTGGCTTCCAGAGGGGACTTAGACAGGATGTAATATCCCTATACATAGATGACACTCTGATCTACCTAGGGGATACTGATAGTTCCTTGCAAAATGCGATGAGTCTGATAGCTGACTTCGGACAGCTGTCGGGTTTTAGCATTAATTGGAGTAAGTCGGTACTAATGCCCTTAGACCCCCTGCTACGGCCCTTGCCTGATTGTGCAAGGGAAGTGGTGGTTGTTGAGGAATTCCGCTATCTGGGCATACAAGTGACCACGGACCCCGCCCAATACCTTGAGCTGAACCTGACACCGTTGCTTCGGAAGTTCCGACAGAAAAACTCTACTTGGAAAAAGATGCCTTTATCGGTTACTGGCAGAGTAAATTTAATTAAGATGGTCTGGGCCCCCCAACTCCTCTATATATTTCATAACTCCCCCATATGGATGAAGCAGAGATGGTTTACCCAAATTGATAGTCAGTTCAGGGGTCTGATATGGGGTAACAAACCAGCTCGAATTAGCCTGCGCACCCTACAACTGGCTAAGGACCAATGTGGCATGGCGGTGCCACACGCTAGATACTATTTCATAGCCTCGCAGTTGCAACATCTAGGTAATTGGGGAGTGGAGGATGACTCCGACCCTATTCGATCCTTACTTGTTCCCAGTGTCTCTAGTCTTCCAGCGATAGCATATTTGGAATCAGGGTTTACTCATCTGCAGGATAATCTCCCTACTATAACCTTGTTAAACACATTATGGAAATATATCCGGTCTCTCTTGCAAATTAGGGGGGTATGTCTGTTCACTCCCATATGAAGGAACAAGTACTTTAAAGAGCTACTCAAGCTGGAGGAATTTTGCACTTGGGAGGAAGCAGGTATTCATTACATCGCGCAGTTATACAATGGTACTGTTCTAAAATCATTCTTAGAGCTCAGGGAAGAATTCTCCCTTCACAGACATCAATTTTTTAAGTATCTCCAGCTGCGCCATGTGCTTCAGTGCGAGCGCAGACTGTCAATACTGGTAGCAACAACGCACCTCCTGATGAATGATGTGCTATTGATGGATGACAGAAAGGGCATGATATTGAGAATATATGTGAGACTGCTTAGCGCCACACATGACGCTAGTAAGCTTCCATGTAGAAGGGGGTGGGAACAAGACTTGGGTCCCATTGATGGAGACACCTGGGAACTGTGCCTAACAGCTGCACCTTTGGTGTCGGTTTCTGCCTCATAGGGACTATCTCACCTTTATCTACTACATCGGGTGTACAGGACCCCGGCCCGACTACACAAGTGGGGGATTAGAGATTCCCCACTGTGCCCAAAATGCAAAAGCCACACTGGTGACCTCTTACATATGTTGTGGAAGTGCCCAAAACTCTTCAGGTATTGGCGTTATGTTCTTACCACTATTTCACAAGTGTACCAGTTCCCGATCCTGCAAGATCCGGTTGTGTGCCTGCTTGGTGCCTTGGAGATACCCTTGTTATCACCGAATGAACATACAGCAGTATTGCGCTTTTTATATGTGGCCCGCAAGGCAATTGCGAGGCTTTGGATAACTCCGAGGGTACCAACGGGCAAGCAATGGATAGAACTGGTGAACAGCCTACTAATACGTGAAAAGCTTACTTACCAACACCGTGGTGTCCTGAAGAAATTTTACTCAATGTGGCAGCCGTGGTTAGATACCCCAGGACTGGGTCCAACTCAATTGGTGAAGCATAGGCTTCTGCAAATGTGATATGGTAAATGAAATGGTCCTGATAGGCTCTGGGATGTGATAATATAGGTGTCCGTGGTGGAGTGAGGGAGATGTTTTGGTGGACGATCCGCACTTATTATTCTCTCTTTTTTCCCCCCTTTCTTTTTTTTTTTTTTCTCTTTTTTCTCTTCTCTTTTCTGTTGCTTTGTAGTCGGGCTATCTTATGCCCCTTAAGGGTTCGACCGTAGACATGTGCATTCGTTTTCGTCCGAATGCATTTTCGTCCGAATTTCAGCTATTTTCGTTATCGTTTTAACAAACGAAAACGAAAGCACAGAATCCGAAAACTGAAAGATCCGACATAAACAAATGCTTTATTTTCGTTTTCGTTGCTACAACAGTTCGATATAGATAGGAGATTCGACGTGACGCTGACAATAACAATCTGTGTCTATCGAACCTGTGATCGAATGTGCCTAACCTTAACTCTATTAGTCCAAGATTATTCTACATAGGAGAGAAAAGATTCGACATTATAGAGAGAAAAGATTTGACATAGGAGAGAAAGATTCGACATAGGAGAGGAAAGATTCGACATAGGAGAGGAAAGATTCGACATAGGAGAGGAAAGATTCGACATAGGAGAGGAAAGATTCGACATAGGAGAGGAAAGATTCGACATAGGAGAGGAAAGATTTGACATAGGAGAGAAAAGATTCGACATAGGAGAGAAAAGATTTGACATTATAGAGAGAAAAGATTCGACATAGGAGAGAAAAGATTTGACATTATAGAGAGAAAAGATTTGACATTATAGAGAGAAAAGATTTGACATTATAGAGAGAAAAGATTTGACATTATAGAGAGAAAAGATTCGACATTATAGAGAGAAAAGATTCGACATAGGAGAGAAAAGATTTGACATTATAGAGAGAAAAGATTCGACATAGGAGAGAAAAGATTCAACATTATAGAAAGAAAAGATTCGACATAGAGAGAAAAGATCACTGCTTGTGGGCGGAACATTCGACCGGAAATGTATGATTGCAGAGTCGTACAGTTTCGCTGCTCCGTCGAATCTTCTTTGAACATTCGACAGACACCATAAGCCTTCAATGACAGATTCGACCTTAATTAATTCAGATTTTCGAACGAATGCAATTTTTAACGAAAAACGAAATAAATAAAAACGAATTTCGGGAGTAACTTAATAAATTTATTTTTCGGACGAAAACGAAATTCCGAAACGAAATATTTCAGTGTGCACATGTCTATTCGACCGTTTTATTTATTTTACTATTGTTTCTTTATTTTTATTGATGTCTGTTAACTCTTGAGGTTTTCATTGTTCTCTAAATGACATACTTTATGTAGATTACTGGTCATTTCTCAGGGTAGATATTCCAACCGCAGGTCGTTTCAATGCAGATGTCACGTATCAATGTAAAGCACTCGTTCTTTACTGCCCAACCAGTCTATGGTGTTTTATGTATCTGTATATTTATCCGTTGAAAGAATGTTGATGATACCTCATTGAATCTCTTGTTTCATATGTATTTCTAATGTCTGTATACCTGCCTAGTTTTTCAATAAACTCTTTTTTGATTTAAAAAAAAAAACGCATGATTAAGAGCTGTGGGGGCCACAATGGCTGGGACCCAGAGCTTAGCTGTACCTTACTACAGTACTTCCTGCACTAGGAATGCTCTGCCAAGGTGGCAGTAGCTTTTCTCAGCGGATTCTATATCCTTAACTATATCTCCCCCCCCCCCACACACACACACACACCCGGCAGCTAACACGAGCTGACAGAGATTTTTTGACAGCATGACATTTAAGATCCTCTCTTGGAACATTAAGGGGTTGAATTCCCCGGAGAAGCGCACTAGCTGTGTTCCCGAGCTTTGAAGACAAAGGGCTCACATTACATTTCTCCAAGAGACTTACTTTAGGGCAGACAGGATACCCAAACTATCTAACAAACACTTCCTGATGGCCTATCATAGTCCATTGATATCCTCTAGGTCTAAAGGGATGAGTATACTCATATCTAAGTCCCTACACTGGCAAATCCTTGACGAGTACCATAATCACTGAGGACTGATTCCTGCTTCTAAAGGGAAAAATGTATTCTCAGACCTCTCTTGCGAACATTTACCTTCCGAATTCCAATCCACTTCCCACCCTTGAGGCTTTTCTGTCCACCCCTGACTCCTTCCTCGAGGGAACCCTTGTTTTAGGAGGGGATTTCAATTTAACTCCAGACTCTCATAGAGACTCCTCCTCGAACTTGTCTTCTCTACCACAGGAAACCCAATTTCACCTCAAAGATCTTTTTGCACTCACATCAGCTAGTCGATATCTGGAGAATAGTCCATCCACAAGAGCGAGATTATACCTTCTACTCTACCGTCCATGGGTAATATAGAATCAACCTTTTTCTCCTAAAACACTCAGCAGATCCCCTGGTCACCAAGATGAATATCGGCCACATTGCACTCTCTGACTATTTCGCAAGCGTCCCCTAGGACTTCTATGTGGCGACTTAACGAGGCGCGATATCCTTAGGTAAATTAACTCCTACTTCTCTACTAATGTAGACTCGGTGGGCAATCCGATCTCGGTGTGGTCAGCGCATTAGTGTTTTATCAGGAGAATTTTAATCAAACATGGTCATGCGGCCAAGCAACGTCGCGTTAAAACCCTGTCTGACCTCCTGGCGCGACTTCACACTTTAGAACGTCAACACAAGACTCGGCCAGATGGTACTATCGAAGCAGAGCTGGTTATACTTCGGGAGGCCATACAGGATCATTCCATGTACAAAGCGAAACATGTACCGTTAAAGGCCCGTCATTCATTTTACGAATAGGGTGATAAATGTGGTCGACTAGTGGCCAATGCTTTACGTGCCAAGCGCTCTCAGACATACTTTCCTGCACTTCTCTCGTTATCGGGCTCCAAAGTTCATTCTTCTCCAGAACTAGCAGAGACTTTTTGTGCTTTCTACACCAAATTATATAATTTGGACCCAACTTCTAATTCCCAGTTGATACCTCAAAACTCTGTAGATATCTGCAATTATGTTTGAGAAACCGACCTTCCTACGTTGACGACGGAAGAGCGAGAAGACCTGTTTAAGCCTATTACAGTGGAGGAATTTGCATCTGCCATATCTGACACTCAGTCCGGCAAGTCACCCGGACCTGACAGATTCACCATCCCTTACTATAAAACGCACCAGGACTCTTTGGCACCTCACTTTCTTGTGGCCTTCAATGGTGTGATATCTGTGATCCCTAAGCCAGGTATAGACCCATTACTATGTGCCAGTTACAAGCCCATTTCACTTCTGAACTGTGATGTGAAACTATTCACTAAAATCCTTGCCTCTAAGATGAATGTCTTATTGCAATGTCTAATTGTAACAGATCAAGTCGGCTTTATCCAGACTAGAGAGGCCAGGGACAACACTATTCGGACACTAAACATCATAGAAAAATCAAAACAACCCTGTATTCCCCTACTGCTCCTGTCCACAGATGGCGAGAGGGCTTTTGACAGGGTGGACTGAGATTTTCTCTAGGAGATGCTCAAATTCGTGGGAATGCCGGATCCCATCCTGTCATGGATATCGGCCATTTATGATAATCCCACAGCTACAGTACGGGTAAATGGCCACAACTCCAGCCCTTTCTCCATTTCGAAAGGCACCAGACAGGGCTGCCCCCTGTCTCCATTGCTATTTGTTCTTTCCCTGGAACCTTTTTTACACAACATCAGAGGTAATCAGTCGAATAAAGGCATTCAATCCTGTCAATACCAACACAAAGTGGTAACCTACGCCGACAACCTTTTATTTGATATTACTGAGCCCCTTACTTCTTTACCCTTCCTGTTACAGGAGCTGAAGCGCTATGGCACCCTGTCTAATTTTAAGGTTAATCTGCAAAAGTCG
This sequence comes from Rana muscosa, assembly GCA_029206835.1. Taxonomy (NCBI): domain Eukaryota; kingdom Metazoa; phylum Chordata; class Amphibia; order Anura; family Ranidae; genus Rana; species Rana muscosa. The sequence continues at coordinate 714,898,590 of CM055118.1, forward strand.
GAGGCCCTGAATGTCTCCATGTCAGACTCTACCATTTTAAACCTATGCCCCTTTTTCCCGTTCAAGTGGGCTGCCTGCTCTGTTCAACACCTGGGAACAAAAATTTCTGTGAACCTGCATGACATTATTCCACTCAGCTACCAGCCTCTCCTATCTACGCTCACTGCTAATCTTAAAAAGTGGGACTCTCTGGCCCTTTCCTGGTTCGGCCGTTGTAATATACTCAAAATTAATGCAATGCCCATACTTTTGTACTTATTGCAGGCACTGCTTGTCAAAATACTCCAGACGTTTTTTCGCGCCGTGCGTTCAATATTGATCAGATTCATTATTACTATGACAGAAGGTTAAGGGCGGTCTCGGGTTTCCGGACCCAGCCCTATATTATACCGCGGCACAATTGACCAGGGTTGTGGACTGGTGCCGACATAGTGACTTGAAACTCTGGGTATTGCTGGAACAAGAGGCTTCCCAGGCCCCACTCGCTGGTCTACCTTGGGCAGGGAAAACTCAACTCACCCACTTGACTACTCATCCGCTGATTGGCCCTACTTTCGTGAAACTGAATAGGTTTTTCCGTTAATCCTCACTGAAAAGTTTTCCATTCCCAATGACGACACTTGCTGGTCATCCGGACTTCATACCTGGTCTCACTGACTCATCTTTTTTTTTCACAAGCCCCACAGGGACTCATGAGGCCCTCTTTGTTCCTAGGTTCCTCAGATTGGATAACTACGGAGAACTTGCTCTCTGGGCGGGCTCCTCTCACATTAGATCGCTGGAGGATTAATCAACTGTCACATTTTCTTAGCTCACTGCCCAAACCAACCCTTTTTACCCAAAAGCTCAGCTCTTTTGAGGAACTTTGCTTGGGAGAGGGACCGACCCGGAGGTCCTTATCAACCTCTTACAAATCCCTGCTAGATCTTCACACCACGGAAGACCCCCCATTCTTGGAAAAATGGGAGAGGGACTTGCAAGTTACCTTCACCGAACCATAAAAAGAATGCATACTTTTTTTCGCACAGAAATCTTCTCTATGTAGCTAATATCAGGAGACCACCGATAAAATAATGATGCATTGGTATGGAACCCCTTCTGTTCTGGTTAAGCTATTTCCTCAACAAATTGATTTTTGTTGGTGCTGCGGCCTACAGTCAGGCAACCTCTTACATATTTTCTGGGATTGCCCTGTGCTCCAAACTTTTTGGCAACCGGTGCTAAAGCTCATACATAAATTCACAGATAACCCAGCTGAGGTCCTACTTAACCTTACCCCTTTATCAAGGAAATGTTATCACAAATCCCTTCTCAAACATCTCCTTAATGCTGCACTGGCTTGCATACCATCTCTATGGAAGCAACAGTTCATGCCAATGGTGACCCAATGGCTCGCAAGAGTGAAGGACCTTGAGCAAATGGAAGATCTGACCTCTGCTTTGCGAGATAATTCAGAGGAACAGAAGTCCAGATGGTTTTATTGGGATCTCTTTCACTTCTCTGATGAATTTCTCCAATACACATATTAGGATCCACCGTCTGGGATCTCCATTGCTTGTTTAGTGCTATCAATCTTGGCTCCCTGGTGATGCCCCCATTCCCCCCCCTTTTTTTTTTTAATTCTCTCCGCTCTCTCTCTCTAAAAAACAAAAAGTGATGGGCACAGAAGCATGTATTTACCCTGTATTAGACTTCAGTTGGTGGTGTGAGCCTGACTGAAGAGTTCCCTTCACTCACATGCAATTGTTTTTATGGTTGTGCTTATTGCGCTTGTTACCATTTCTATGCAATGCAAAGTTGTCTCTATATTTGTATCTGTGTCACATCTTTAAATAATAACAAAAAAAAAAAGATTGAGTTTAAAGCCTAATACTTGGTGTTAAATTATTAATGGATTAGTAAAGTACGTTTTTAAATGTAACACCAGCCCTGAGACCATTGCAGTTCATTTCTATCACTGCTGAATTTTGAACTTCTCCTTCTAGTGGAATAGGTTATTAAATAGGCTTTCAAGACCTTACTGAGCTGTGTGGAGTCCCCACCTAATGAAAACCTGCTTTTACACTTGTTAGCTTTGCTTACGTTATGAAGACAAATATTATATAAGACCTTTCAAATAAATCTTTTAAAAAAATGCTTAATTTAATAAACATTACGTAGATAGCACCAGCAATGTTATGCATTACCATGGGTTTAATTCGTAAATCTTGAGAACCTTGAGTGTGACAAAGTCTATACAGTTTTTTTCAGGTTAGAAAAAGGAAATGCTTCAACGCGTTACACTTTCTACCTATACAACCTCTAATATCTGTTATTTTCCTGACTTTAAACTGCTTTTATTATATCAAATATTAAATGCTTTGATTTCTCATGGAGTAAGCAGAGCACCGTGAATAAGACAAGTAATTATTTAAGCACACTGTGACAGCAGGAAGGTAAAGTCACCTGGTTGCATCCAGGGGGGTAGATATATTTCGCCCAGATTCAGGCTTTACGCCGATTTATACAGCTAGGTGGAGAGTTGTATAAGCCCAGCTGAGACTAGTGGGCTCATGGATGACTCATACCTCTAGGGAGAGTGTGGGGCGTCGTACAGACAGGGAGTTGATGAGGCCAGCTGAAGCTTGTCAGCTCATTTAGGCCTCTATAAAAACTCCCAGATTCATTAGGTGTTAGCTCATGCCTGGAAGCAGACCTGTGTGGACTGTCTAGGGAGAGTGAACCCCTGTGCGGTGAGAGAAAGCCTGTGTGGCTATATTTTGCTTGGACATTTAAAACCAGGGACTAGGACAGCACTAGGCTGATCCCAGTCGTTAGTTAGGAAACCTGTAAGTTTAGTCAGAGGTCAAGTTGACCAGGACTTATTTTGTGTTTGTTTTTTTTGCCTTGCTGTGTTTTTGTCACTGTAAATAGAAAATAAACCGCACCTTTTTGATTTTGAAAACCACAACCTCCGTCTGCTGGGCCTGTTTTTGGGTGGGGAGCCCATCCCGGGGGTCACACATACCCGCTGCCGAGCTAGCCCCCTCACAGTTGGTGGAGAACCAGTGGCAGTTTTTTTTTAAGCCAGCATGGAGGAGATACTGAAACAGCTGGCTCTAGCAAATGCCAATCAACAGCAGACAAATGCAGGTTTGCAAAGGAGCCTTGCAGCCCAGCAGCAAGCTCATCAACAGAGCCTTGCAACTTTACAACAGAGTCTGGAGGCTCAGCAACAAGCCCAACAGCAATCTGAGGCCCGCTTCATAGACCTGTTGCAGAAGCAAGAGCAGAGACTACAACAACAGATGGAAGCAGTAATGCAGCAACGTCCGCAGACCGGTGAGGAAAGCCGTCCCACTAATACCGCGTCCTTTGGGGTGAGTCGTTTATTGACAAAAATGACTGGAGAGGATGATCCAGAGGTATTTTTGACCACATTTGAAAGGACCGCTGAAAGAGAAAAGTGGCCTGAGGAGCAGTGGGCTGGACTGGTGGCTCCTCTGTTAACGGGTGAATCGCAGAAAGCTTACTATGACCTAGAGCCTGACCAAGCAAAAGACTATGTGATGCTAAAAGCTGAAATATTGGCAAGGCTGGGTGTCACCCTGGCTGTCCGGGCTCAGCGTGTGCATAACTGGACTTTCCAGCTTGGAAAACCCCCCAGGTCTCAAATGTATGATCTCATTCACCTGAGCAGAAAGTGGCTACAGCCAGAGACTTTGTCCGCACCAAAGATTGTGGAACGTGTTGTAATGGATCGGTTTTTGAGAGCTCTTCCTACTGCCATCCAAAAGTGGGTAAGCCATGGAGACCCAGAGACGGCCGATGGTCTTGTGGATCGTGTGGAGAAATACTTGGCTACAGAGAACCTGACGGCCTCTTCCAGAGACACTCGGACTTTCCACCCTAAGACCAGACCATCCCCAGGGGCGGATAAGAGGATTCCAAGGGGTGAGGGTGGAGAGAGTGAGAGGGTGGGAGCTCTACCCCAAGTTTGGCGAGAACAGCCTGGGAAATCAGCGGCTCAAGAGGCCGCAAGAAGGATCGTTTGCTACCGCTGCCGGCAAGCGGGACATATTGCAGCAAATTGCCCGGTTGTGGAGGAACCCATGCAGTGTGACTTTCTGACGGGCAGACGTCAGTCGCTGTGTGCGACAGTCGCATGCACTGCCATTCGGGGAACTGAGAAACATTTATGCAAAATGTGTATTAATGGTAGAAATGTTGTGGTATTGCTGGATTCAGGTAGCCTTGTGACCCTGATAAAGGCTGAGTTAGTTAAAACAGAGGTCTCTGGGAATAGCAAGGTAGCCGTTATTTGTGTGCATGGGGACACCCGAGAGTATCCAGTGACTACAGTGTGTTTCGAGACCCCCAAAGGTACCCTTTCTCATCCAGTGGGCTTAGTGTCTCAGTTACCGCATGACGCCATTGTGGGAAGGGATTTTCCGAAGTTCTGGGAACTGTGGGATGATCATGAGCCCCCCACTGGTGCCCCTATGTACCAGGAATATGATAGCCAGAACTCCTCTGAGAGTGGTGAGGACTCTCCCGAATTTCCCTTGTCAGTATTGGCAGGGGAGACTCAAGAAACTGGAGAGGAGCCCACCTCCTCAGACGAAAACCTACCGTCTGTGGAGTTTTCTGATCTTGAGGTTCACAGGGAAAACTTTGCCACAGAACAGTTGAAAGACCCCGCCCTAATAAAGGCACGGGAAAACGTAGTGAAAATAGATGGCGAGTTAGTGAACCCAGATAATACCTGCACTTACCCATACTTCAGCGTAGAGAAGGACCTACTGTATCGGGTGGCAAAAAGGGCAGAAGAAACCGTTGAGCAGCTGGTGGTGCCCAAACCTTACAGGAAGTTGGTGTTGGAGTTGGCCCATGGGCACATTCTTGGAGGTCATCTGGGGACAGAGAAAACCCGAGAGAGGGTATTACAGAGATTCTATTGGCCTGGGGTGATGAAGGACATAGAAAATTATTGTTCCTCCTGCCCTGTGTGTCAGAGGTCGGCCCCGATGCCACACTTTCGTAGCCCGCTGGTCCCTCTACCCATCATTGAGGTCCCGTTTGAGAGAATCGCAATGGATTTGGTAGGTCCTATAATCAAGTCCGCTAGGGGGCACCAGTACATATTGGTTATAATGGACTATGCCACCCGTTATCCAGAAGCGATCCCTCTCAGAAATACCTCGGCCAAAACCATAGCCAAAGAGCTATCTCTTGTTTTTAGCCGGGTGGGTATTTGTAAAGAACTGCTTACGGACCAAGGTACACCCTTTATGTCCCGGGTTATGAAGGAGCTGTGTAAATTGTTCAAAGTGACGCAATTACGTACATCTGTGTATCACCCCCAAACCGATGGGCTGGTTGAAAGATTCAACAAAACCCTAAAACAAATGTTGAAGAAAGTGGTGGATAGGGATGGAAAGGATTGGGACTGTCTACTTCCTTATTTGATGTTTGCTATTAGGGAGGTGCCCCAATCCTCTACGGGATTCTCCCCCTTTGAGTTACTGTATGGGAGACACCCAAGAGGGCTGTTGGATATTGCCAAGGAAACTTGGGAAAGTGAGAGTTCTCCCCACAGGAGTGTGATTGAGCATGTCGCCCTGATGCAAGATCGAATTGCACAGGTAATGCCCATCGTGAAGGAACATTTGGCCCAAGCGCAGTTGGCACAGCAGAGAGTGTACAACCGTGGAGCCAAGACCCGTACCTTTTCCCCGGGGGATAGGATATTGGTACTTGTCCCTACGGTTGAAAGTAAATTCCTTGCCAAATGGCAAGGCCCCTACGAGATAATGGAAAAAGTGAGCGAAGTGAATTACAAGGTCAGACAACCAGGAAGGCGAAAGCCCGAACAGATCTATCACGTTAATCTGTTGAAAGCCTGGAGGGATAGAGAGTCCCTAGTCGCAGACACTTGGTCACCAGCTCAAACTGGTTGCGTGATTCCTGAGGTTGGAATCGCAGCCACCTTGTCACAACCCCAACAACAGGAGGTTAAGGAGTTTGTGCTTCGCAACAAGGAGGTATTCTCTGAGCTGCCGGGACAAACATCTGGGGTAGAGCATGACATTATTACCCCGCCCGGTGAAAGGGTGAAGTTAAAACCCTATCGGATCCCAGAGGCCCGACGGGAGGCAATACGGGAGGAAGTACAGAAAATGCTGAACTTAGGGGTGATAGAGGAGTCCCAAAGTGATTGGTCTAGTCCCATTGTGTTGGTGCCTAAACCGGATGGGAGCTGGCGATTTTGTAACGATTTTCGTCAGTTGAACAAAGTTACAAAATTTGACACCTACCCCATGCCACGTATAGATGAGTTGATCGACCGGCTGGGAACAGCCCGATACATGACGACTCTTGACCTCACAAAAGGGTATTGGCAAATCCCCCTGGCCAAGTCAGCCAAAGAGAAAACCGCATTTGTAACCCCAGACGGGGCGTTCCAATATAAAAGAATGCCGTTCGGGTTACAGAATGCGCCGGCCACATTCCAGCGGAAAATGGACCAGATGCTGAGGCCCCATCGGAAGTATGCTGCGGCTTACCTGGATGACGTAATTGTCCATAGCACAGATTGGGCCTCACATCTGCCAAAAGTGCAAGCAGTCCTGGACTCTGTTCGGGAAGCAGGGTTTACGGCTAACCCCAAGAAGTGTACCATTGGGCAGGAGGAGGCCAAATATCTTGGGTACACCATTGGGAGGGGAGTAATAAAACCCCAACTCAACAAAGTCGAGGCCATCCAGAGTTGGCCACGTCCCAACAGCAAGAAGCAGGTACGAGCCTTTCTGGGAATCGCTGGGTATTATCGGCGATTCATTCCCCACTTTGCTTCTAAGGCTGTGCCCCTAACCAACCTGACGAAGGGGAAAGGGTCGGTCATGATTAAATGGACCCCCGAGGCTGAGGCAGCATTCCAATTCTTGAAACAAGCCTTATGTAGCCAGCCAGTGTTGTACTCACCCGACTTCTCTAAAGACTTTGTCGTACAAAGTGATGCGTCAGATGTGGGGTTAGGAGCAGTATTGTCCCAGGTCTGGAACGGGGAAGAGCACCCAGTCATTTACCTCAGCAGGAAGGTCGTCCCATGAGGTAAATTACGCCACCGTTGAAAAGGAGTGTTTAGCGGTGAAGTGGGCTCTAGATTCCCTTCGGTACTACCTGCTAGGTAGGCACTTTGACATGGTTACGGATCACGCTCCGTTAAAGTGGATGGCTCAAAACAAGGAAACAAATAGAAGAGTGAATAGGTGGTTCCTGGTCCTCCAGGAATTCAACTTCACAGTAAAGCATCGCCCTGGCGTTCAAATGGGGAATGTGGATGCTTTGTCTCGAGTACATGAATGCCTGATTGCTGGTGTTCCAACCCCGAGGTTAAAACAAGAGGGGGGGGTATGTGACAGCAGGAAGGTAAAGTCACCTGGTTGCATCCAGGGGGGTAGATATATTTCGCCCAGATTCAGGCTTTACGCCGATTTATACAGCTAGGTGGAGAGTTGTATAAGCCCAGCTGAGACTAGTGGGCTCATGGATGACTCATACCTCTAGGGAGAGTGTGGGGCGTCGTACAGACAGGGAGTTGATGAGGCCAGCTGAAGCTTGTCAGCTCATTTAGGCCTCTATAAAAACTCCCAGATTCATTAGGTGTTAGCTCATGCCTGGAAGCAGACCTGTGTGGACTGTCTAGGGAGAGTGAACCCCTGTGCGGTGAGAGAAAGCCTGTGTGGCTATATTTTGCTTGGACATTTAAAACCAGGGACTAGGACAGCACTAGGCTGATCCCAGTCGTTAGTTAGGAAACCTGTAAGTTTAGTCAGAGGTCAAGTTGACCAGGACTTATTTTGTGTTTGTTTTTTTTGCCTTGCTGTGTTTTTGTCACTGTAAATAGAAAATAAACCGCACCTTTTTGATTTTGAAAACCACAACCTCCGTCTGCTGGGCCTGTTTTTGGGTGGGGAGCCCATCCCGGGGGTCACACATACCCGCTGCCGAGCTAGCCCCCTCACAACACCCAAATGTAAGACTTTTTAGTCCCACCTGAAATTTATTACACATTTATGATTCAAGTTAAGCTGTTTTGGGATAGAGACTATTTATTTTTTTCTCTATACTTTTTGCTTAGTGAAATTTAAGTAGATTTATAAACAGCAGTTTAGAAAGCTGGTGTCCCTTTGGAGCAATTTTCATGCTCATTTTTAAAGGCAAAGTATTTTTTTCTAACACCATCTGGTCAATATTCTAAGACAAGCTCAGCTGGAATTCAGTGCTGGCAGTTCTGAATTACTTAGAGAAAATACAATTTGGTTGAAGATTAAAAAGCTGTGAGTAAATCTAGATACACCAGTTTAATGAATGCATTATGCCATTTTATCTACTGAAATTCCTCAAAGCAAATGAGTGCATCAGCACCAGCTAAAATCGAGTTCACGTTTATTTGTACATAAATAGCTTAGTTCTACACAATCCACTTGCAAATATTGGAAACCATTAATAAAGCTTATATTTTATTAAATATATTCATGTTATAAAATGTTAAGGTGACATTTAAAGTGTAACTCTACTTTCATAGAAAAAATATAGCAAATAAAAAAAAAAATACTTTTCTGCAGCAGCTGTCATTTTCTGTAATATACAATGCTATATGGCAACCAGAAAGCATTATTTACACCATTGGTGTACAGAACACGCCAAGAGATGTCATTTCTTGCTTGACTTACTGATTTTTCCAGAAGTCCACACTAAAATATAAGTCATATTTTAGGAACAATGGTGTTTGGGGCTGATTGTATGAAACTGCCAGCATCCAAAAAACAGTATATGTATGATGCACAGAAGTGCAGCAGGAAATAATCCTCTTGGACTTTATAGGCAGAAATCAAGTGAAGACGTAGATAGATTAAAAAGGCAACAACGCCACTTTTATTGATACCAGTTTAAAATAGGGTAAGAACAAGGGCTAGAAATGCCCAGGCAATAAACATTGCTAACATTCATGTGAATCATAACAAAAATACATAGAACTTAATCCATATTAAAACAAATACTCAAAAATAATGGAATGCACCCTGGGTACTGCCAAAGAAGACTGTGGTCAGTCCGCATGAGTTGCTAAGATGTATCCCAACATGTTTTGGAATTATATTCCTTCTGCAGGGTAGCTTTGAGTACCCAGTCCTTTCTAAAATGTAAATATAATGTACATCAATTGATATAGTGCGAATATATATACACAGACATATCTATATAACAATATCTCAAGTATTGACCAGCATGTAGGGCTGTTGTAAATATTTACAAAAATCAAGCATGTAGTAAACAGACAAAAAAAAAAAACACAAATCAGCATGGATCGGTGAAGAGATTCTCAATAGATTGAGCTGGCAAGTACATCATCCACACAGGGATGGGCAAGCGGGTAACAGGGTAGACCACCATGCAGCCACAAGAACCACCCAATCATAGTCATAAAATGCAACATATGTAGATAAGAATATCTGGAATAGATGTAAGGATAAATGAAAGTATATGGATGCAATAACAAAAAGTCATGATATAGGATAGTGATGGCGAACCATTTTTGAGCCTGGGCACCCAAACCGCAAAGCAAAACCAACTTATTTCTTTCAAAGTGCCAACACAGAATTAAACCTACCAGCGGCTATGTACAGAGGATGGGACTGATCATCCCTCTGAATGAGCCTTAAGGGACCAAAAACGTATGATTCTACCATATTAGCTCAGAATGCAGGGTTCAGGAATGCATTGTGCGCAGAATGCACTGTGCAACATACACTGACCTACCTGACACATGCACTGACCTACCTGACCATTACACTCACCTACCTGACACATGAACTGACCTACTTGACCATTACACTCACCTACCTGACACATGCACTCACCTACCTGACACACCCACTCATCTACCTGACCATTACACTCACCTACCTGACACATGCACTCACCTACCTGACACATGCACTCACCTACCCGACCATTACACTCACCTACCTGACACGTGCACTGACCTACCTGACCATTACACTGACCTATCTGATACATGCACTCACCTACCTGACCATTACACTCGCCTACCTGACACATGCACTCACCTACCTGACAAACGCACTCACCTACCTGACACACGCACTCACCTACCTGACCATTACACTCACCTACCTGACACATGCGCTCACCTACCTGACACATGCACTCACCTACCCGACCATTACACTCACCTACCTGACACGTGCACTGACCTACCTGACCATTACACTCACCTACCTCATACATGCAGTCACCTACCTGACCATTACACTCACCTACCTGACACATGCACTCACCTACCTGACACATACACTCACCTACCTGACACATACACTCACCTACCTGACACATGCACTCACCCACCTGACACATACACTCACCTACCTGATGCATTCACTCACCTACCTGACATTTCCTGCACTACTCACATCCCCATCCCCCACACACATTACAATGTAGATCGGAGGATTCATCCTCCTCCTTACCTCTCCATGGCCTCATCATCCAGCTCTCCCCGGGCAGTATTATATGAATCTCCGCCATCCAGCTGCTCCTCGATATCCCTGCAGCCAGGAGGTCAGCTAGCAGCCACTGCACCTCTCCCCGTGGCCATGGATGATCTGCTCTGAGCACCGCCTCTCCCCCTCTGCTGTTTCACAGGTTGCACCAGAGAGATCGATTGAACCAAAGTCGTCCTGGAGCAGGGGGAGCTGGAATAGGGTGCGGGGAGGCAATAAGCTGCAGAATAGAGTTGGAACGGTGGAGGAAGAATTTTACACCCCCCTAAACATTGCACATGGGACAAGATGACTGGCTGCCCACCCCTCTGCCAACATCACTGGCACTGATGCAAGGAAGGGAGCCGGCTCCTCCGGGCCTGCACCTACAGTGCAAGTGACTGCCTGGCTGGGGGATTCCCCTGGTGTACCGACAGAGAGGGCTTGGCGTGTCAGCTGTGGTCGCGTGCCATAGGTTCGCCATCACTGATATAGGACATAAAGAGCATGATAAATCTAGCCATGTAGGGTAAGTAATAATGTTAGATTCATTGACACAAAACGGACAGCCCAAAGTGGTCATCACTGGTTAATGTGATTGTAAAGTCTTGTTAAAAAAAATAACAAACATGTTATACTTACCTGCTCTGTACAGTTGGTTTTGCACAGAGCAGCCCGACTCTTCCTCTTCTTGAGTTCCTCTTTGCGACTCCTGGCCCCTCCCTCCTATTGAGTGCCCCCTCAGCCAGCATCTTTCTATGGGGGCACCCGAGCAGAGTCAGAGTATCCGCATATGATTCAGGCACAGAGCTCCAACTTGGCCACACCCCTTTCTCCCCTGATTGGCTGACTGACTTTTATTGACAGCCACGGGAGCCAATGACTGCTGTGTCTCATTCAATCAGGAGGACCGTCCCGGATGGCTTGGACATTTGTATACATCGCTGGAGAGAGATGGGGCTCAGGTACGTAATTAGGGGGGGGGGGCTGCTCACTCATAAGGTTTTTTATCTTAATGCATAGAGTGCATTAAGATAAAAAAAACTTTTGCCTTTACAACTCCTTTAAGGGTCAAATACTATAAGCAGGTGTACAGCATAGCAGATATGCTCATAATTGCCCAAAATAAGTTAATCGAGCCCCGTGGGGTCAATGCTAATATTTACCATGTAAATCTTGCACAGAGGATATGTCCAGGTCTTCGGGATGCCTCCAACCGAGGCCAACCAATGTGGTGCAGGGGTTTAAATGTGTGAGCCCCCGGCAAGGGGGCCAATCATGGCCTGCGAATTGCGCTGATAGTAAGCGCCAATGTTGCCCCACTATGAGCGGCGGAGGTAGGCAGGGTAGGGCGGTCCCCTGAGGCGATGACACGCGGTGCAACCTCATACATGTGGATGGGGTGATGTCACACATCAACGCGTCAACGGCGTCGTGAGCCCAACCATGCGTGGATGCTGCATGAGCTGAAGTGAGCTCTCATGTGAGGTCAGGGATATAGAGTCCCAGAGAAGGAAAGCACAGCTTGCGCTCAATGAAAGACTGCACAGTCCCCGACACGGCGGGAACCTGGACGCCGGGTGGTGCATAGTCGGACTCACCAACTGATGTATTTTTGTTTTTTATCACATGCATTTCAGCAATGTTTATTGCATTTGGGCGTATCAAGCCCTTGTTCTTACCCTATTTTAAACTGGTATCAATAAAAGTGGCATTGTCGCATCATACATATAAGTCATATTTTAGGTATTCCCTGCAATAGGAATTTCAGTTTAGGTGAATTACACCCCAAGGTCTCGTTTACACTTGCAATTGAGGGGTGATAAATCCCTGCTGTTAAGCTATGTTTTAGCTGCTCCTCAACCACTTCCTTTGTTGCTGCTATAGCAGTGGCCAGGGGTTTACACATGCCATAGCCACAATGCTTTGCGACCAACCTCTGTCACACTAGACGGTTGGTACCGTCCATCAAGCATGACCCATTCTAAAAAAACGGGGCCATGCTGCAACTGCCATGTACGGTAACAGCGCACAACATGTGCGGTTGTGGCATAATTGTTCAGAAATTAGGGGATAAAACAGGTGGTGAGCAGGCGATACAATACCTCCTTATTACCTGTCTATTGCTGTCTGAAGAGTGATCTGAATGTGGTTGAAGACACTTTTTTCAGTGGATGAGACCGCTTTTCTCATTAGAAGTACACCATTTGATTATAATAAACTAGTACCTCCTATTCAGAATCAGTACCCAAAAGGTAATGGTGATACAAACAACTTTTTGTTTCATTAATTGAGAGCAACAAAAGGTTGGAATCTGCAAAAAAAATTGTTAAAATCCATTAAATGTACATTGATCACCCAGATTGTTTTTTTTTCTCTACAAACGTAGATTTAGCCAGCAGGTCATATAACCCAAAAAGGACATCTCTTTCTTTAAAAACATGGCTGCTGTCCTGTTTAATCTAAAACAATTGTCCAAGAAACACTACCATTAATCACTCCTTCACCTCTCCCCTTGGTTCCTTCCCCCCTTCATTCTTTTTTTTTTCTTGTTCCCTTTCCCCCCCTTTTCTCCCTGATTTTGCTTCCCCTCTTATCTTCACTCTCCTCTTCTCCTTTCTTCTAATACTTTTCCCCATATACACCTATTAAAATACTAAAAACCAACAGACCTGGTGAAATATAAAAATTAAGGAACACTATGATTGTTTAAATGTTAAAAATAATATAACAGAATATGTAAACAGGAAATCAAGGCCGCAAAAATTAAAACAAAATGACAGATTGCAAAACATAGTAGGACAAACCCCCAAAAAATCTTCAAGTATATTATTAGTAAAAAGGTCAGGTCTAAGCATGTAGGCCCTTTACAAAATAATCTAGAGTGGGTGACTGGGGACAAAGAGTAGGCAAATTTATTATAATTTGGGTTGAGCGAAGTTCGGGTTCCTACTGGACTTTTGGGTTTTTGGGTCCCGGACCCGAACAATTGACTGTATGTTCGGTTTCGGGTCCGGTGTTCGGCGATGTAATGGCGGATTTTTAACCACTTCAATACAGGGCTTTTTATACCACTTCCATACCGGGCCTAGTCTGGCACTTCTCTCCTACATGTACAAATCATCATTCTTTTGCTAGAAAATTACTCAGAACCCCCAAACATTATATATGTTTTTTTAGCAGACACCCTAGGGAATAAAATGACGGTCATTGCAACTTTTTTTCTTGCACGGTATTTGCGCAATCATTTTTCAAACGGCTTTTTTGGGGGAAAAAATGGTTTCATGAATTAAAAAAATAACAAAACAGTAAAGTTAGCCCAATTTTTGGGAAAAATATGAAAGATGATGTTACGCAGAGTAAATAGATACCTAACATGTCGCGCTTTAAAATTGTGCACACTCATGGAATGGCGCCAAACTTTGGTACTTAAAAATCTCCATAGGCAACACTTAAATTTTTTTTTACAGGTTACCAGGTTAGAGTTACAGAGGAGGTCTAGTGCTAGAATTGTTGCACGCGCTCTAACGCATGTGGCATTACCTCACATATGTGGTTTGAACAGCGTTTACATATGTGGGCGGAACTTACGCGTGCGTTCGCTTCTGATCGCGAGCTACCGTGGACAGGGGCGTTTAGTTTTTTTTATTTATTATTTATTTTTATTTTTTACTTATATATTTTTTTTTTTACACTTATTTAACTTTTTTTTTATTACTTTTATTCCTATTACAAGGAATGTAAACATCCCTTGTAATAGGAATGTGTGTGACAGGTCCTCTTTATTGAGAGATGCGGGGTCAATAACCACCTCCCTACTGTGCACGAAAACCCCCTTCCTGCCCAAGCCATTTTTCAGCTTTCAGCGCTGTCACACTTTGAATGACAATTGCGTGGCCGTGCGACGTGGCTCCCAAACGAAATTTGCGTCCTTTTTTCCCCACAAATAGAGCTTTCTTTTGGTGGTATTTGATCACCTCTGCGGTCTTTATTTTTTGCGCTATAAACAAAAGAAGAGCGTCCAGTTTGGAAAAAAAACACTATTTTTTAATTTTTGCTATAATAAATACCCATTTTTTTTTTTTTTTAAATAAAATTTTCCTCAGTTTAGGCCGATACGTATTCTTCTACATATTTTTGGTAAAAAAAAGAATCGCAATAAGCGCGTATTGATTGGTTTGCGCAAAAGTTATAGCGTGTACAAAATAGGGGATAGATTTATAGCATTTTTATTTTTTTATTTTTTTATTAGTAATGGCGGCGATCTGCGATTTTTTATTGTGACTGCGATATTTCGGCGGACACATCGGACACTTTTGACACATTTTTGGGACCATTCACGTTTATACAGCGATCCCTGCTATAAAAATGCATTGATTACTGTATAAATGTGATTGGCAGGGAAGGGGTTAACCACTAGGGGGCGGGAAGGGGTTAAATATGTTCCCTCCATGTGTTCTTACTGTGGGGGGAGGGGACTGACTGGGGGAGGTGACCGATGGTTGTCCCTATGTACAAGGGACACACCATCGGTCCCCTCTCCCTTACAGGACGTGGATCTCTGTGTTTACACACAGAGACCCACTTTTCTGCTCGTTTCCCAGGCAATCGCGGGTGCCCGGCGGCAATCGCGGCCACCGGGCACGCGCACCGGGGCCTCGTGAACGCGGCGGGCGCGCGCGCGCCGCTGGCTTCAAGCGCGCGCCTCCTAGCTCGTTTTAAAGGGAGGACGTCATATGACGTCCTCCCAGAACGAGAGTATCCTCCGCCCACCGTCAATTGACAGTGGGCGGGGGACAAGTGGTTAAGACCCCACATCTCTCCTCCAGGCTGGAAAGCATGAGATTGTGAAAAAAATTCACTGATCTCATGTTTACTAGCCGCAATGGCGGCTTTGTTTACATCTGAGGACCCGGGCGTGACGTCATCACATCGCGCCTGGGCCTCCGACAGTCATAGAGATGACTGGTGACCATCTGGTCACCAGTCATCTCCATGCTCGTCACGTGACCCACCACCGGACGATTCTCTCCGGGTCCCCGATGGCACGGGAGAGCCCGGAAAAGCACCGGATGGCGGTGGGAGGGGGGGATGTCCCCTCCCGCCGCCTATAAGAACTATCAGGCGGCGGAACCGCCGCTAGGATCGTTCTAATGGTGCACAGAATCGCCAGCACAACAAAAGGATATCTGAATGATGCCTCTAGCTTCAGGCATCATTCAGATATCCCCCCTCAAACCCAGGACGTCATATGACGCCCACCCAGGATGGGAGATCCCATCTGTGGGCGTCATATTATTATGGCTGGGTATTGAAGTGGTTAAAAGCTTCAGGGCAGCCAATCAACTTTCGCTTAACTGGTGTGCCCTTAGAAGCCATCACAGCCATGCCTACTAATGGCATGGCTGTGATTGGCCAGTGCAGCATGTGACCCAGCCTCTATATAACCTAGAGGCACACAGCACGGCACATCACTCTGCTTAACACAGTGTAGGGAAAGGTTCCTGGCTGCTGTTGCTGTGAGGGAGAGAATTAAATGATAGAAGTCAGTCCAGATTCTGAAATGTATTCTAATTAGTCAACGATCTACATAGATTTAGTTGTGTGGGTGCAGTGCACAAGCTTTTTACACTGCACTGAGAGAAAAGATAGACAGTGTAGGGCAAGGTTCCTGTTGTTGCTTTTAGGGAGAGAGAATTATCTAGGAGTCCAGATTCAGAAATCTATTCTAATAACTCAGCAATCTACATAGATTTACTTGGTTAAGTTGCAGTGCACAGTCTTTTTACACTGCCATAAGCCCAGTGCAAGAGAAAATATAACTTATATCTGCAAGCTCAGTGCACCAGCACTGCATATGTTACTGTGAGATACACCCTGTATATACTGTTGGTGTATTCTGCTCTTCCAAAAACACCCATTTAGGGCAAAAAAAATATTTTGCAATGTTTTCTGCATATCTGGAGGTGTGAGATACACAATTTATATATTTTTCTTCTATTGTGCTAATTTTTTTTTTAGGGCAAAAACATTTTTTTGGAATAGCATTTTCTGCATTTCTGTAGGTGTGAGATACACCATTTACATACTCTGGGTGTATACTGTGTGTCAGCAGGCAGGTAAAATCACCAGGTTGCATCCAGGATGGTAGATATGTATGTCCTAGATTCAGGCTTTATGCCGATTTATACCACTAGGGGGAGTGCTGGGAGTCTTGCAGGGGAAGAGTTAATGAGCACAGCTGAAGCAAGTGGGCTCATTAGGGCCTCTACAAGAACTCCCAGCATGCTAAGGGAGATGCTCCAACCTGGAACCAGATCTGTGTGGATAGTCTGGGGAGTGTGATCTCTGTGCGGTGAGCCAAAGCCTGTGTGGTTATTGCTAAGAACTTCTAAAAGCAGGGAGCTAGGGACTGGTACACAAGGCTGTACCCAGTTGTTAGTTAGGGACACCAACGTGTGTAGTGAGCGGTCAAGTTGACCAGGATTTATTTTCCTGTTTCTTTTGTTTTTGCTGTATTTATTTGTCTGTATATAGTTCAAATAAAACCACACCCTTTTGTTTTCTCCTACCACTGTCTGCTGTGCCTGTTTTTGTGTGGTGAACCCATCCAGGGGGTCACACACACCCGCTGTTGAGTTAACCCCCTCCCACTTGGTGGAGAATGCGGGCAATTTTTTTTTTAAGGCCAGCATGGAGGAGATACTGAAACAGCTGGCTCTAGCAAATGCCAATCAGCAGCAGACAAATGCAGGTTTGCAAAAGAGCCTTGCAGCTCATCAACAGAGCCTTGCAGCCCAGCAGCAGACAAATGCAACTTTGCAACAGAGCCTCGCAGCCCTGCAGCAAGCTCAGCAACAAGCCCAGCAGCAATATGAGGCCCGCTTCATAGACCTGTTACAGAAGCAAGAGCAGAGACTACAACAAATGGAAACGTTAATGCAGCAACATCCGCAGACCAGTGAGGCAAGTCGTTCCACTAATACCGCGTCCTTTGGGGTGAGTCGTTTATTGACAAAAATGACTGGAGAGGATGATCCAGAGGTGTTTTTGACCACGTTTGAAAGGACTGCTGAAAGAGAAAAGTGGCCTAAGGAGCAGTGGGCTGGACTGGTGGCTCCTCTGTTAACTGGTGAATCGCAGAAAGCTTACTATGACCTAGAGCCTGACCAAGCAAAAGACTATGTGATGCTAAAAACTGAAATATTGGCACGGCTGGGTGTCACCCTGGCTGTCCGGGCTCAGCGTGTGCATAACTGGACTTTCCAGCTTGGAAAACCCCCAGGTCTCAAATGTATGATCTCATTCACCTGAGCAGGAAGTGGCTACAGCCAGAGACTTTGTCCGCACCAAAGATTGTGGAACGTGTTGTGATGGATCGTTTCTTGAGAGCTCTTCCTACTGCCATCCAAAAATGGGTAAGCCATGGAGACCCAGAAACGGCCGATAATCTTGTGGATCATGTAGAGAAGAACTTGGCTACAGAAAACCTGACTGCCTCTTCCAGAGACTCACGGACTTTCCACCCTAAGACCAGACCATCCCCAGTGGCGGGTAAGATGATTCCAAGGGGTGAGGGTGGAGAGAGTGAGAGTGTGAGAGTTCTACCTAAGGTCTGGCGAGAACAGCCTGGGAAATCAGGGGCTCAAGAGGCAGCAAAAAGGATTGTTTGCTACCGCTGCCGACAAGAGGGACATATTGCAGAAAATTGCCCGGGTGTGGATGAACCCATGCAATGTGACTTTCTAAGGGACAGACATCAGTCGCTGTTTGCGACAGTCACATGCACTGCCATTCGGGGAACTGAGAAACATTTATGCAAAATGTGTATTTATGGTAGAAATGTTGTTGTGTTGCTGGATTCAGGTAGCCTGGTGACACTGATAAAGGCTGAATTAGTTACTACAGAGGTCTCTGGGAATAACAAGGTAGCTGTTATTTGTGTGCATGGGGACACCCGAGAGTATCCGGTGACTACAGTGTGTTTTGAGACCCCCAAAGGTACCCTCTCTCATCAGGTGGGGTTAGTGTCTCACTTGCCTCATGATGCCATTGTGGGAAAGGATTTTCCAAAGTTCTGGGAACTATGGGATTATCCTGAGCCCCCCACTGTTGCCCCTATATACCAGGAATGTGATAGCCAGAATTCCTCTGAGAGTGGTGAGGACTCTCCAGAATTCCCCTTTGTCGGTATTGGCCAGGGAGACTCGCGAAACTGGGGAGGAGCCAACATCCTCAGACGAAAACATGCCGTCTGTGGAGTTTTCTGATCTCGAGGTTCACAAGGAAAATTTTGCCACAGAACAGTTAAAAGACCCCACCCTAATAAAGGCACAGGAAAATGTAGTGGAAATAGATGGCGAGTTAGTGAACCCAGATGAGACCTACACTTACCCATACTTCATCGTGGAAAAGAACCTACTGTATCGGGTTGCTAAAAGGGCAGAAGAAACTATTGAGCAGCTTGTGGTGCCCAAACCTTACAGGAAGTTGGTGTTAGATTTGGCCCATGGGCACATTCTTGGAGGTCATCTGGGGACAGAGAAAACCAGAGAGAGAGTATTGCAGAGATTCTATTGGCCTGGGGTCATGAAGGAAACAGAAAATTATTGTTCCTCCTGCCCTGTGTGTCAGAGGTCGGCACCGATGCCACACTTCCGTAACCCGCTGGTACCTCTTCCCATCATTGAGGTTCCCTTTGAGAGGATCGCAATGGATTTGGTAGGTCTGATAATGAAGTCCGCTAGGGGGCATCAGTACATTTTGGTTATATTGGACTATGCCACCCGTTATCCGGAAGCGATTCCTCTCCGAAATACCTCGGCCAAAACCATAGCCAAAGAGCTATCTCTTGTTTTTAGCCGTGTGGGTATTTGCAAGGAACTGCTTATGGACCAAGGTACACCCTTTATGTCCCGGGTTATGAAAGAGCTGTGCAAGTTGTTCAAAGTGACACAATTGCGTACATCTGTGTATCACCCCCAAACAGATGGGTTGGTTGAAAGATTCAACAAAACTCTAAAACAAATGTTAAAGAAGGTGTTGGATAAAGATGGAAAGGATTGGGACTGTCTAATTCCCTATTTAATGTTTGCTATTAGGGAGGTACCTCAATCCTCTATGGGTTTCTCACCCTTTGAGTTACTCTATAGGAGACACCCAAGAGGGCTGTTGGATATCGCAAAGGAAACTTGGGAAAGTCAGAGTTCTCCCCACAGGAGTGTGATTAAGCATGTCGCCCTGATGCAAAATAGAATTGCACAGGTAATGCCAATCGTAAAGGAACATTTGGCCCAAGCGCAGTTGGCACAGCAGAGAGTGTACAACCGTGGAGCCAAGACCCGTACCTTTTCCCCGGGGGATAGGATATTGGTACTTGTCCCTACAGTTGAAAGCAAGTTCCTCGCCAAATGGCAAGGCCCCTACGAGATAATGGAAAAAGTGAGCGAAGTGAATTACAAGGTCAGACAACCAGGAAGGCGAAAGCCCGAACAGATCTATCACATTAATCTGTTGAAAGCCTGGTGGGATAGGGAATCCCTAGTCGCAGAAACATTGTCACCAGCTCAGTCTGATTGCATGATTCCTGAGGTTGGAATAGCAGTCACCTTGTCAAACCCCCAACAACAGGAGGTTAAGGAGTTTGTGCTTCGCAACAAGGAGGTTTTCTCTGAGCTGCCGGGACAAACGTCTGGGGTAGAGCATGATATTATTACCCCGCCCGGTGAAAGGGTGAAGCTAAAACCCTATCGGATCCCAGAGGCCCGACAGGAGGCAATACGTGAGGAAGTACAGAAAATGCTTAAGTTAGGGGTGATAGAGGAATCCCAAAGTGATTGGTCAAGTCCCATAGTGTTAGTGCCTAAACCGGATGGGAGCTGGCGATTCTGTAACGATTTCCGACAACTGAACAAAGTTACAAAATTTTACACCTACCCCATGCCACGTATAGATGAGTTGGTCGACCGGTTGGGAACAGCCCGATACATGACAACTCTTGATCTCACCAAAGGGTATTGGCAAATTCCCCTGGCCAAGTCGGCCAAGGAGAAAACCACATTTGTAACCCCAGACGGGGCGTTCCAATATAAAAGAATGCCGTTTGGTTTACAGAATGCGCCGGCAACATTCCGGCGGAAAATGGACCAGATACTGAGGCCCCATCAGAAGTATGCTGCAGCTTACCTAGATGATGTAATTATCTATAGCACAGATTGGGCCTCACATCTGCCAAATGTGCAAAAGCAGGGAGCTAGGGATTGGGACAGCACAAGGCTGTACCCAGTTGTTAGTTAGGGACACCAACATGTGTAGTGAGCGGTCAAGTTGACCAGAATTTCTTTTCCTGTTTCTTTTGTTTTTGCTGTATTTTTTTGTCTGTATATAGTTCAAACAAAACCACACCCTTTTGTTTTCTCCTACCACTGTCTGCTGTGCCTGTTTTTGTGTGGTGAACCCAACCAGGGGGTCACACACACCCGCTGCTGAGTTAACCCCCTCACAACTGCTATTGCAAAAACACACATTTAGTGCAAAAAAAATATTTTGCAGTGTTTTCTGCATATCTGCAGGTGTGAGATACACAATTTATATATTTTTCTTCTATTGTGCTATTCAAATAAAAAAATTTTTAGGGCAAAAACATTTTTTTTAATAGCATTTTCTGCATTTCTGTAGGTGTGAGATACACCGTTTACATACTCTGGGTGTATTCTGCTATTGCAAAAACAAACATTTAGTGCAAAAAAATTTTTTTGCAGTGTTTTCTGCATATCTACATGTGTGAGATACACAATTTATATATTTTTCGTCTATTGTGCTATTCAAATAAAACATTTTTACGGCAAAAACATTTTTTTAATAGCATTTTCTGCATTTCTGTAGGTGTGAGACACACCGTTTACATACTGTGGGTGTATTCTGCTATTGCAAAAACACCCATTTAGGGCAAAATCCTAAATTTGGAAAATATGAGGAGAACATCAAAGAAGGGACGTGGCCCCGGTCATGGTGCTGCTGGTGGAGGTCCTGTTGCAGGGAGAGGATGTGGTCGATCTGTGCCAGCTACACGCACAAGTGAAACACCTTCCTCAGGTGCGAATAGGCGACAGAGCCTGCAGCGGTATTTGCTTGTGCCTAATGAGGCTGTACGAATTGAGGCCAGGACAAGTACAGGCGATAGTAGATTGGGTTGCTGACGGTGCCTCCGGTTCCTTCACATTGTCTCCCACCCAGTCTCCTGATGAAAGATCAGAGTTGGCACCTGCAGCCTATGTCCATTAATCTTTCACCTCACCCCCTTGCAAATCAGCCAAGCAGTCTGAGCCCCAAATCATGCAGCAGTCTCTTCTGCTTCTTGATGACTCTGTTAGCAGGGTTTCCCAGGGCCATCCACCTAGCCCTGCCCCAGAAGTGGAAGAGATTGAGTGCACCGATGCCCAACCACTTATGTTTCATGATGAGTACATGGGAGGACTACCGCAGCACGTCTCGGATGATGACGAAACACAGGTACCAACTGCTGTTGCTTTTGCAATTGTGCAGACCGACAAGGAGGGCAGGGGTGAAGACTGGGTGGAAGATGATGTGGAGGATGATAAGGTCCTCGACCCCACATGGAATCAACGTCATGCAGGTGACCAGTGTAGTTCGGAGGAAGAGGCGGTGGTCGCACAGAGCCACCAGCACAGCAGAAGAGGGAGCAGGGTGCAAAAGCGGAGCGTCCGTCCCCTAGACAGTATGTCTGCTACTGCTCAATGCAGCAAGAGACCGAGCACACCAAAGCCAGGTCCAAGGAGTTCCCTAGCATGGCAGTTCTTCAGACAATGTTCTGATGACAAGACACGAGTGGTTTGCACGCTGTGCAATCAGAGCCTGAAGCGAGGCATAAACGTTCTCAACCTGAGCACAACCTGCATGACCAGGCATCTATGTGCAAAGCATGAGCTGCAGTGGAGTAGACACCTCAAAAACCAAGAAGGTCTCTGGCTCCTCCTGCTTCCTCTTCTGCTGCAGTCTCGGCCTCTTCATCCACCTCTGTAGTGGCAGTGGCACCTGCCAAACCGCAAACAGAGGATCTGCCAGGAACACTAGCACCTGGGTCACCAACCATCTCCACAATGTCCCATGGAAGCGTTAAGCTCTCTATCTCCCAAACACTGGAGCGGAAGAGGAAGTACCCCCCTAGCCACCCACGATACCTGGCCCTGAATGCCAGCATTTCAAAATTCCTTGCCTTTGAAATGCTGTCATTCCGTCTGGTGGAGACGCAGAGTTTTAAAAGCCTGATGGCATTGGCTGTCCCACAGTACGTCGTGCCCAGCCGCCACTACTTTTCCAGGCGAGCCATCCCTTCCCTGCACAACCAAGTGGGGGACAAAATCAGGTGTGCACTGCGCAACGCCATCAGTGGCAAGGTCCACCTAACTACGGATGCGTGGACCAGTAAGCACGGTCAGGGACGTTATATCTCCCTAACAGCACAGTGGCGGCTGGGCCTGAGGCAGACAGCAGTTTGGCACATGTCCTTCCACCACCGAGGATTGCAGGGTGCTTCAGTTTGCCTCCTGTTGCTAACTCTTCCTACTCCGCTTCCTCATCCTTTACCGCCTCCTCATCCGGTCAGCGTAACACCTTCACCACCAACTTCAGCACAGCCAGGGGTAAACGACAGCAGGCAGTTTTAAAAAACTTTCCTGTTTGGGGGAAAAACCCCACACCGTGCAGGAGTTTTGGAGGGACATGGAACAACAGACCGATGAGTGGTTGGTGGCAGTGAGCCTCAAGCCCGACCTGGTGGTGTGCGATAATGGGTAAAATCTCGTAGCAGCTCTGGGCCTAGCCGGTTTGACGCACATCCCTTGCCTGGCGCATATGCTGAACTTGGTGGTCCAGAGGTTCCTGAAAAATTACCCCGATATGCCAGAGCTGTTGCAGAAAATGCGGGCCGTCTATGCGCACTTTCGGCGTTCTCACCCTGCTGCTGCTCGCCTGTCAGCGCTGCAGCGTAACTTCGGCCTTCCCGCTCACTGCCTCATATGTGACGTGCCCACAAGGTGGAACTCCACCTTGCACATGCTGGCCAGACTGTGCGAGCACGATACACCTCCCACAGAGGACAGCTTTTCGTTGCCTCTGGGCAGCCTGGCACACATGAGCGATTACATGCTGCAGTGTCTCCGCAACGATCGCTGAGTTGCCCACATTCTAACTGGTGCTGATTACTGGGTGGCCACCCTGCTGGATCCCCGTTACAAGGACAACGTACCGTCCTTAATTCCCTCACTGGAGTGTGATCGTAAGATGCTCGAGTACAAGCGCACGCTGGTAGACGCGCTGCTGGTGGCATTTCCACCTGACAGCGTGGGTACGGTGGAAGCACAAGGCGAAGGCAGAGGAGGAGGAAGAGGTCGCCAATGCAGCCGGAGCACCGCCAGCACCTCAGAAGGCAGGGTTAGCATGGCCGAAATGTGGAAAAGCTTTGTCAGCACGCCACAACAACCAGCACCACCAGCTGATATGGAACGTCTTAGCAGGAGGCAGCATTTCACCAACATGGTGGAGCAGTATGTGTGCACACGCCTACACGTACTAAATGACGGGTCTGCCCCCTTCAACTTCTGGATCTCCAAATTGGGCACATGGCCTGAGCTTGCCCTTTGCTTGGAGGTGCTGGCCTGCCCTGCAGCCATTGTATTATCTGAACGTGTATTTAGCACGGCAGGGGGCTTTATTACAGACAAGTGCAGCCGCCTGTCCAGAGCCAATGTGGACAAGCTCACGTTCATTAAAATGAACCAGGCACGGATCGCACAGGACTTGTTCGTACCTTGTGCAGAATAGACATGTATACCGGTGTTCTGACAAAAACTGTCCGGCCATCGGATAGTGTCCGGCCGTACTGCGCTGGCGCAGCACTTGCGCAGTACAAGGAGATTCACAAAATCTCCTAAGAGGAACGGCGCCTGCGCCGTGAGTGCGGGTTCAAGCCCCACCATCCAAGTGGACATACGGTAGCACATAGTAACAGGGCACCTCACGGGCTCGTTTCACTCACCGCATTTCGGGCATGGCCTCGCTTGGCTTGAACCTCGGATGGTGTGGCTTGAACCTGGACTCACCGTGCCGGTCGTCTTCGGAGATTTTCGAAATCCCCTTGTCGTACGTACTGAGCAAGCGCAGTACAGGGCGGACACTATCCGACGGGGGACAGAATTCGACACATCACCGACCTTACCCAGCCATTGTTGTATTTTTGAACCAGTGTTGGCTACCTCGTCCTCCTCCACCGCTGCTTCCACCTACACAGCCACATCCACCGCCACCTCAACCTCCTACTCCATATGGACCTCGTCCTCCTAGGTCAAGATTATAATTTTTTATTTTTTTAATTTAAAGTATTTTATTTTCCCACTAGCTTATCCATTAAATTGAATAATTTTTTCCAGAAAGGGCGTATTTTGGGGCATTCCCACCATATGTGTGGCATTGTGCCGTTGAGTTTCTGAGGTTCTTAATGACTTCCTGTACCTCTTCTGCTGAGAAGGGGGCCTCCAGCATATATATATTTTTTTATGTTATTTTAAGTTATTTCCCTATCCACATTTGTTTGCAGAGCACTTGCCATGCTCTTAACAACATTTTGCTGCCATTTGAAGCCCTCTAGCCCTTTCCATTACTTTTTTAGAGCCATTTTCGTCCTCAAAAGTTCGAGTCCCCATTGACTTCAATGGGGTTCGGGTTCGGGGTCAAGTTCGGGTCAAGTTCGGTCCCGAACTCGAACTTTTTTCCGAAGTTCGGCCGAACCCGTGGAACCCGAACATCCAGGTGTCCGCTCAACTCTAATTATATTACCTTTTTCAGCTCTGTGTATACAAAGGAGCATGGGGGAGCTCATGTCCATAATGGGGATGTATTGACACAGCCCCAAATGATCTGCAATGGCTCAAAATTTATATGGTCCAGAAATATTTAGACAGAATAAAGGTGAATAAAGCACCTGGACCAAATGGCATATACCTACGGATCCTAAAAGAATTGAGCACTGTCATTTCAATGCCATGTTTTCTAAGTTTTAGGGACTCTTCAATGACTGTAATAGTACCACTGGATTGGCGTAAGGTCAATGTGATGCCTGTATTTAAAAGGGGATCAAAGTCCAAGTAACTATAGACCTGTTAAACTTTTATGGTCAGGAAGATACTGGAGAGTTTAATAATAGATGAGTTCTAAGCAACAGACAGCATGGATTCATGAAAGACAGAAGTTGTCAAACAAATCTGATTTATTTTGAGGAAGTAAAACCTTGGACAGAGGGGTCGCTGTGGACGTGGTATACTTGGATTTAGCAAAAGCGTTCAATACAGTTCCCCACACACGGCTAATGTGTAAAAAATCTGTTTGTAAGTTGATAGAAAACTGTCTAAAAGACCGAATTCAAAGAGTATTGGTTAATGATTCATACTCTGAATGGTCTAAGGTTATCAGTAGTGTTCCCCAAGGTTAATTGTTGGGACCCTTACTTTTTAATATATTTATAAATTATATAAGGTCTGGGATTTAAAGTACCATTTCAGTCTTTGCAGATGACACTAAGCTATGCAGTGGAATAACTTCCTTACAGGATGTCTCCAATTTACAAGCTGACCTCAATGCATGTTTAATTGGAAAACTACAGTATGTGGCAGCGTTTAGGGTTGAGGTTTAATGTTGAAAAATTTAAAGTTCTGCACTTGGGGCTAAGAATATGCATGCATCATACATACTAGGAGGAGTGCAATTGGGGGATTTAATGGTGGTGGAGAAGGATCTGGTTGTTTTGGTAGATCATAAGCTTAATAAAAGCATGCAATGCTGGGCTGCAGTTTCCAAAGCAAGTAAAGTCCTTTCTTGTATTAAAAGAGGTGTGGACTCCAGAGAGAGAGAGATATAATTTTACCCTGTACAAATCATTAGTAAGACCTCATCTGGAATATGCAGTTCAGTTTTGGGCACCAGTTCACAAAAAGCATATCAGGGAACTGGAGAAAGTGCAGAGAAGGGTAACCAAACTGATAAGAGGCATGGAGGAACTCAGCTATGAGGAAAGATTAAAACTAAAAACCAGCGCTCAATGGACAGAGATCAGATAATAAAAAATCAATTGATAAAAATGCCTTTTAATGTAAGTTCATAAGGCAAATGACAAGTACAGTAGTTCATACACAGTGACATATAAAACCAGGGAAAGGTCAATAATAATGATGATCATAGAACCTGACATCCATGGAGGTAGGAGCTAAATCCAGGCTGCAGAGTATGGTGGAGAGAGGGCTCGGCCGTCTGACTCGCTAGACCTCAAATGAGCCAATGGGCAGTGATCCGGCAGGAGGGAGGACTTCCCAAAGATGTATGGTGCGGTAAGGAAGGCAGATAACCTTCGGTGGAATGAAGGCAATGAGAAAACCAAACCGACGAGCCGCGCTAAGTGCTCGGGGTAACAACAGGCTGCAGCTTCAGAATCCTCCTGTGATGAGAACAGTGCAGAGGGGAACCGCCGCTGTGATGGAATCACTACACTTGCACTTCCGCTGATCAGAACAGACCAGCTGTGTGGCCGGCGGCTGAAAGCAAGGGGGAGGGTCTGAAACAGCAACTCGGTGACCCCAGCAATGGGAAAGTCCTTCTCCCGGAAGGCACAGATACAGTGGTGGGGGGAGAATGTCGCCCAGATGATGTAGCTTCCTGAAAGGATGGTAGTTAGGAAGCTTCTCAATGGATCTAGTGCCGTACTGCCGATCATTCAAGCTCAGCCAGAGCTGCAGTTACTGGAAATACTTTCTATGCAATATAGCTCCACTGAAAAATGGGATGAAATGAAAATGGGAATATGGGGGTCCTGAGTGGCTCTGACTACGCGTTTCGCGCTTCAAGCACTTTGTCACAGTCCTGTGACAAAGCGCTTGAAGCGCGAAACGCGTAGTCAGAGCCTGGGTTCTTTCCTAAATGTACGTAATATAACTGGATACTAACATTTATAGGTAAAGTTGATCCAGGGAACAGAGATGAGCCGAACACCCCCCTGTTCGGTTCGCACCAGAACCTGCGAACAGACAAAATGTTCGTGTAAACTTTAGAACCCTATTAAATACAATGGACTCGAACGTTCGAAATCTAAAGTGTTAATTATAAAGGCTAATATGCAAGTTATTGTCCTAAAAAGTGTTTGGGGACCGGGGTCCTGCCCCAGGGGACATGTATCAATGCAAAAAGAAGTTTTAAAAACGGCCGTTTTTTCGGGAGCAGTGATTTTAATAATGCTTAAAATGAAAAAATAAAAGTGAAATATTCCTTTAAATTTCGTACCTGGGGGGTGTGTATGATATGCATGTGAAGTGGCGCATGTTTCCCGTGCTTAGAACTGTCCCTGCAAAAAATGTCATTTTTGAAAGAAAAAAATGCATTTAAAACTCACTCGCGGCTAATAATGAATTGTCGGCTCCCGGCAATACATACAAAAGTCATTGATAAAAAAAAAAAAAAAAGCGTGGGGGTTCCCCAGAATTCAATTACCAGGCCCTTCAGATCTGGCATGGATTTTAAGGGGAACTCCACCCCAAGTTTAAAAAAAAAATGGCGTGGAGTCCCCCTAAAAATCCATACCAGACCCTTATCCGAGCACGCAACCTGGCCAGCCGCAGGGGAAAAGGGGGGGACGAGAAAGCGGCCCCCCCTCCCTCCTGAACCGTACCAGGCCACATGCCCTCAACATGGGGAGGATGTCCCCATGTTGATGGGGACAAGGGCCTCATCCCCACAACCCTTGCCCGGTGGTTGTGGGGGTCTGCGGGCGGGGGGCTTATCGGAATCTGGAAGACCCCTTTAACAAAGGGGACCCCCAGATCCCGCCCCCCCCCATGTGAATTGGTAAGGGGTACATTGTACCCCTACCATTTCACGAAGAAAGCGTAAAAAAATGTTTAAAAAAACACACAAACACCTTGAAAAAGTCCTTTATTTAAAAAAATAAATAAATAAACATTCCAGCGGTGAAATCCAGTGTCCCGCGGCGATCCCGATGTCCAGCGCTGTCCTTCATTGGTTGTGCCTGAGCGGACCTGATGGGGAACTCCCTCTCAGTATTTTAAATGTATAGACCCGCCCCTTCTAAAGTTCCCCATCAGGTCCGCTCAGCGGGCGAGATGCAGAACATCTCAACATCAGAACATGAGAAGGGGCGGGTTTATACATGTATTACCACAGTGAGAGCAGTTCCCCATCAGGTCCGCCCCCTAGGTATGTCGGACCCGCCTACGTCATTGGCTTGAGCGGGGAACTTCCTTCACTATGTAAATTTAAATTACACAGTGAAGGAAGTTCCCCGCTCAAGCCACTGACGTAGGCGGGTCCGACATACCGAGGAGGCGGACCTGATGGGGAACTGCTCTCACTTTGGTAATACATGTATAGACCCGCCCCTTCTCATGTTCCGCATCTGGTCCGCTGAGCGGACCTGATGGGGAACTTTAGAAGGGGCGGGTCTATACATTTAAAATACTGAGAGGGAGTTCCCCATCAGGTCCGCTCAGGCACAACCAATGACGGACAGCGCTGGACATCGGGATCGCCGCGGGACACTGGATTTCACCGCTGGAATGTTTTTTTTTTTTTTTTTTAATAAAGGACTTTTTCAACGTGTTTGTGTGTTTTTTTAAACATTTTTTTACGCTTTCTTCGTGAAATGGTAGGGGTACAATGTACCCCTTACCAATTCACATAGGGGGGGCCGGGATCTGGGGGTCCTCTTTGTTAAAGGGGTCTTCCAGATTCCGATAAGCCCCCCGCCCGCAGACCCCCACAACCACCGGGCAAGGGTTGTGGGGATGAGGCCCTTGAGGGCATGTGGCTTGGTACGGTTCAGGAGGGAGGGGGGGCCGCTCTCTCGTCCCCCCCTTTTCCCCTGCGGCCGGCCAGGTTGCGTGCTCGGATAAGGGGTCTGGTATGGATTTTTAGGGGGACTCCACGCCATTTTTTTTTTAATTTGGGGTGGAGTTCCCCTTAAAATCCATGCCAGATCTGAAGGGCCTGGAATGGATATTTGGGGGAACCCCACGTCAATTTTTTTTTATTTGCGGCGGGGTTCCCCTTAATATCCATTCCAGACCTGAAGGGCCTGGTAATTGAATTCTGGGGAACCCCCACGCTTTTTTTTTTTTTTTATCAATGACTTTTGTATGTATTGCCGGGAGCCGACAATTCATTAATAGCCGCAAGTCAGTTTTAAATGCATTTTTTTCTTTCAAAAATGACATTTTTTGCAGGGACAGTTCTAAGCACGGGAAACATGCGCCACTTTACATGCATATCATACACACCCCCCAGGTACGAAATTTAAAGGAATATTTCACTTTTATTTTTTCATTTTAAGCATTATTAAAATCACTGCTCCCGAAAAAACGGCCGTTTTTAAAACTTATTTTTGCATTGATACATGTCCCCTGGGGCAGGACCCGGGTCCCCAAACACTTTTTAGGACAATAACTTGCATATAAGCCTTTATAATTAGCACTTTCGATTTCTCCCATAGATTTTTCGAATTTGCCGCGAACACCCCAATTTGTTCGCTGTTCGGCGAACGGGCGAACAGGCAATGTTCGAGTCGAACATGAGTTCGACTCGAACTCGAAGCTCATCCCTACCAGGGAATATACAATTACCTCTTGGGGGATCAGGAAGGAATTTTTTCTCCTGCTGGAGCAAATTGGTTCATGCTTTGCAGGGATTTTTTTTAGGATATTTTTTTCTTATATATATATATATATATATATATATATATATATATATATATATATATGTCTTTTCCTTTTTATTGCTTGAACTATATGTGTATTTTTTCAACTATGTGATTTACAGTTCTAGTATTCTAATATGACACATGTCAAGTAGGGTTGACACATGTCAAGTAGGGTTGTGTAACAAGATGTCTGCTGCCGCCTTGTGACTGCAGGCTTACTGCGGTCGCGTGCAGGGTATACCAAGATGGGCGTCGCAGTGTTCAATCTCTGACAGAGACACAGGCCATCACTTTCGTTAACAAATGTGATGGCCCAGGTCACTGATTCTGATGGCACATGCTGCTGTGACCCACATCCCTGCCCCGGCCAGCCTACCTTCAGCTGCTGCCAGGACTTGCTCTCCGCTGCTGCCTGGACTCGCTCTCCACTCCGCCCTCTCCGCCCACTGAATTCCGGGAGTGAGCGCAGACACCTTTTAATGCAAAGGTATCGGATTAGGCATCGGGAGCATTTACCCGAGTACAAGTATTTGGGCAAATACTCGGTATCTGCACGGATACCGATACTAGTATCGGTATCGGTGCAACCCTAATGTCAACTTAACTTTTTTTGTCTAACTTTGACTATGTATATCTTTACTAATCACCAGACATGATATATCTTTTCAACATGTTAAATCCGGATGTAACCTTAAAAAAAAAAAAGTAGATTTACTCTTTAAAAATAATGTAAATTTATTATCCATTTAAAACTTTTTCAAGATACAGTATTTTTTTTATTATTTTTTTGCTATACTTGGTAGATCATATATTTATTATCAAATATCTGAAAGCAATGTGCATATTTATATAAAGTAATACAAAACAACAGTTTTTTATGCATACCCAAGCTTAGGATAGGCATAAGCCATGCAGTGACTTCTCATAGCTTTGAGGTCCCATTCACCTTTGTGTACACATTTCTGTTCACTGATAAGTGTAGCAGCGAGTGTGCTTATTGTTCTCAGTCAGGGGTCAAGTCCTGGGGAAAAAAGTGTGGGAACTCCCACCCAAGATCCACTCCCCCACCAAAAAAAAAAAAAAAAGATGGGGGTGGGTGGTATGTAGATGAGAGGGGTGCGGAGTGTATGGGGTGGGTAGTATCAAATACACCACTGGCCACTGATGCATTAGTGACCAGTGGCAGGTAATTAACCCCTTTGTGCTGCATTAGTGACACCAGTGTCAGTGTTTATGAACCCTTTCATGCTGCACCAAATAGGGGTAATAAACACTGACACTGGTGTCACTAATGCAGCACAAAGGGGTTAATAAACTGCCACTGGTCACCAATGCATCAGTGGAAGTAAATTAACCCCCTCATTGCTGAATACCATTGTAAATTAACCCCCTCAGTATAGATCCCCCCCATTCAGTACAGATTCCCCCCCTTCAGTACAGATCCCCCCTTCAGTACAGATCCCCCCCCATTCAGTATAGATTTCCCCCTTCAGTACAGACCCCCCCACAGTACAGATTCCCCCCCTTCAGTACAGACCCCCCCATTCAGTACAGATCCCCCCTTCAGTACAGATTCCCCCCCATTAAGTACAGATTCCCCCCATTCAGTACCATAATGTACCTCAGATGATCGGGACATGCACAGACAGCACTAGTGGACTGGTCGGGTCCCCTCCCCCTGTGTAGACATACAGGAGGAGGGGGAGGCGGGCCGCTTCACTCTGCTCGGCTGTGCCGAGACTGATCAGAGCCGCAACCACGGAGAGAAGGGCGGGATCTGACGGGTGTCACTCCAGTGCGGCTCGCACCCCCGCAAAGCCACTACCTCAGGCTCTCTCCGCGTGTGCTCTGAAATTGCACGCCGCTACATAATCCCGCCCACTCAGCCTCGCTGTCTCTTCAGTCGCGGGGGGTGCCTGCCACTCCGCTGCCTAAACCCACACGCTGCCAAAACCTGCCTGCAGTCTCCGCTTCAATCAGAGGGGGGCACCGGCCTGACACCCCCCCCAGTGTGTGGCACCAGGGACGGCCCACCCCCCACTTAGTATGCCACTGCATTCCCTCCTATTCTCTGCTCTAGTCCTGCAAAGAGAACGGCATTCCTGCTGTGAAAAAAGTGCAGGGACACCGTTCCCAGGCATTCCCGCAGGACTCGAGCCCTGTTCTCAGTACACAATCATTTAAAAAAACATGCACCTGAATCATTTTTTTTCAGTGCGCTGCAAGTATTTTTAATTTTATGTGTTGCAGTACAGCTGTATTTGTTTTGTGTGCACATGCCATTAAACTAATGGCAACTCACTGAAACACAGATGCACTGCCTGTTTACTCCATATTAAGTGTGGCCTAAATCTGTATAATGCTTTTTCAGTAGTCTAGGGAGCCCTATGTAGTCCTGAACATATTTCTAAACTGGAGCACTCACTCCTGGTTCTGGGGTCTTTTGGCTGTTCCAAATCAGAGAGGACACATGTACCTGGGTTTGGAGGCTCCCTGTGAGTACAATTTAAAGGAGTTGTAATGGCAGAAGGTTTTTTATCCTAATGCATTTTATGCATTAAGATAAAAAAAACTTCTGTGTGTAGCAGCCCCCCCAGCACCCCACAAATACCTTCCGGAGCCCCTTCTCTCTCCAGCGATGTCAACGATCCCCTCAGCCATCCAGTACACTGCTCCTGATTGGCTGAGACAGAGCAGCGGCGCCATTGGCTTCCACGGCTGTCAATCAAAGTCAGTCAGCCAATCAGGGGAGAGAGGGGGTGGGGCCAGGCCAGGGCTCTGTGTCTGAATGGATACACAAAGCTCTGATTTAGCTTGGGTGACCCCTGTAGCAAGCTGCTGTCTGAAGGGGCACTCAAAGGAGGGAGGGGCTAGGAGCAGAAAAGAGGGACCCAAGAAGAGAAGGATCCGGGCTGCTCTGTGCAAAACCAACTGCACAGAGAAGGTAAGTATAACATGCTTATTATAAAAAATAAAAAAAAGAAGGAGCCTTTACAATCACTTTAAGCTTTATATGATTCTTATGGTTTGGGCAGACTGCCTGTCTTCTCAGGAGTAAATTGGTTTTATATTACCGTATATAATCGAGTATAAGCCGAGGCACCTAATTTTACCACAAAAAACTGGGAAAACGTATTGATTCGAGTATAAGCCTAGGGTGTCCATCTACATGCCTCACTGTGCCTCACTTTGCCTCACTGTGTCCATGTGCATGCCTCACTGTGCCCATGCCTCACTGTGCCCATACCTCACTGTGCCCATGCCTCACTGTGCCCATGCCTCACTGTGTCCATGACTAGACTTACGTTTAACATAGGAGTATATGGAAGGGGTGCCCGGCTTTGAAAAATCAGTGCTCCCCGGCCGTTGGTCCCCCGGACAACAAACTTTGCACACTTGTAGAGGAAGAGTGGGGCTATACGTGTGCCAAGTTTAGTCAGTACCAGGTCCCCAAAGTCTGGGAGATCAGGTGCAAAAAGATGACTCGAGTATAAGCCGAGGGGGGCATTTTCAACACAAAAAAATTTGCTGAAAAACTCGGCTTATACTCGAGTATATATGGTATATCTTTTATGACATGTTCACTCTATTTACTCCCAGAAGGTAAATTTTATTTTTTATTTTCCTTAATTTTGCACAGATAATTTAATCCATGTCACTAAACCAGTGTGTGCTACAGCTGTTCCTAGTGGGGAAAATCCTCAGAATGAAATCTGTTATGTTTCAGGACTGAAGTTGAGGAAAACAGTGGTGCAGATGGCATGTAGAAGTAACAGTTTTAAAACTGTCTCTATTCCATCAGGACACACCGTTTTGTTCATAAATTAATACACTTAACTATTTATATTAACAGAAAAGCAATTCTGTACATGTCTAAATTATAGATTTTACTGTATGGTAAACAAAACAAATAGCATATTTTAAAGTAAAGTCCTAGGGTAGAAAATATACACTTCTCAACAAATCACTGTTAACACACAAACACACACACACAGATGTTCACCTAAGTTTTATTGTTGGTTAATCATGCATATTTTTAGATAAGCTTGCTTCGTACCAATTAAGATGTGCATTATTGATTAAAGACATTAATGCAATTTTTTGTCGATCAGGTCATTTAATTTTCCTTAGATATATCATTTGTACTGTCAGTTTCTTTTAAAATAATGTGCACATGTAGAATGTGTTCTTTTTAAACATATATGAGGAAAGTGCTGGTATAAAGTAAACAAATGTGTTATTTACTCTGTGAGACGTAATGTTTGAAGTCCAGTCAGCAGCATTTCAGATATAATTTTCAGAATGTATTAATTGTGACGATGTCGGATCGCTGACAGCATTACAAGGAGGAAAGCATGGAACTAAATGTTTTGCAAACTAAAAAAAGGACACTAATAAATTAAACAAATGAGTATGGAAAGGAAATACTTAAAAGCAGTTCTGATGATGACCTTTCAGGATTCTTTAAAATGTCATTTTAATATTACCAAAAACTAAATGGTAAAAAAACCACACTGTAGAAATATGATAAGTATAGCACAATGTAGTAGGACAACATATTGGGGTTGAAAGTCAAATAGACTGTTCACTTTGCAAGAGAGTGTACATATTCACCAGCACACCAAGGATCTACAGTCACCATCCAAAGGTTTTTATTGCAGAGAGATCACATCATAGAGACAAGTGCAATGTTTCGGAGTCGTGCAGGACCCCTTCGTCCGGCATGTGCCTGACGAAGGGGTCCTGCACGATTGCGAAACATTGCACTTGTCTCTATGATGTGATCTCTCTGCAAAAAAAACAACTTTGGACGGTGATTGTAGATCCTTGGTGTGCTGGCGAATATGTACACGCTCTTGATGTTTCCAGGATCCAGCTGGTAATCTCTACAGCACCCACCATTGATGAGCCTTGTTTTCCAGGAATGTGTGCGATAGGGATATAGACAAGACTGTTCACTTTGCAAGGAAAGTTGCACTTTGCAAGATAATTTTCTTCAGAGATCATTAAATGAGGTGATGCTCTGCAGACCCATGTCATCCAATCATGTGTAAGCAAAATATATATATTTTTTATTTTCCTTGCACATGTTTGGGTAGTCTTGGAATAGTAGTCACCACGTTCATTAAGCTTTTGGGAAAATTCCCTTGCAATGTAAAACTTCCCTTGTAAAGTTTTTTTGCTATTTTTGCTATTTGATGTGAAATTGAAGGATTCCCACTACCTCCGGGTACAGGGTGTGGCTATGGGGACGTGCTGTGCACCCTCATATGCTAACCTGTACCTGGGGGAGTGGGAAAAGACCTTTCTATCCAACGATGATCTGGCAGTCCACACACAGCACATTGTGCTGTGGTAATGCTATATAGATGATGTGCTATTGGTGTGGAATGGCCCAGAGGAGACTCTCAAAGAATGTTGGAGAGAAATGAACCGTAATGAATTTAACCTATTCTTTACGATGTCCTATGATTACCACAAGATTAGTTTTTTGGATATTTGCATCATGAAATATCAATGTGGGAGACTTAGAAGTAGATTACATAGAAAGGAAACTGCCGGCAATACCATACTACATGCTGACAGTTTCCATTTGGAACCCCTTAAAAGATCTATACCCTTTAGTCAACTTTGATTAAAACGCAATTGTGCGTCCGCAGAAGATTTCCAACAAGAAGCTGACGAATTAACCAGAAGGTTACTTATTAGGGGCTACACTAAGTCTTCCCTAAAAAAGCCTTTAACCGTGTTAAAAACATGGATAGGCATGATTTGATCTTCAAAAAGAAGATCAAAAAGAATGATGACACAACAAGAATCATTTTACGTTTTTCAAATGAGCATGACAAAATACATAACATTTTGTTTAAACATTGGACCACTGGTGCTGACATTGAATACAGGGAAAAAGTGTCCCTCAAATAATTGGAAAATAAGCCCCTTCTGGTTGGAACTTATGGGAAAACCGGAGGAGATAGGTATAAATTTGAGAGAGTTTGTGGACTTTAATTCAGAGACAGCACCGGAGGGAGTGATATGGGACGCCCTGAAGGCCTTCCTTAGGGGAGTATTGATTCAACAGGTGGCCAAGATTAAGAGAACTCCAGGGAATGGGAAGAAAAAATTAGGAAAGAGGTGTTGGAGGCAGAAAAACCATATGTGTCGGAACAAACCCTTATGAAACAAAGGAGATGGCTCGAGAAACAGCAGGAGTATAAAATGGCAGTCAACAGGAAAGTGGAGAATAAGCGTCTCTTCCAAAGACAGAGCGCCTTTGCGGAGGGGGAGAGTGTGGGCCATACATTGGCTCTCTTGTAAATCCAAATTCTTATATCTCCGCAGTTGGGACGTTGGGGGGTGGGATATCCTCTCAAACGCCCATAATATTGGATACATTTGTGGCATACTATCAGGACCTATATAAATCAAAAAGGGAAGATGAGATGCCACAAATGAATGAGTTCCTGGGGGGAATAGAAACACCAGTCTTAACAGAGGAGGATAGAAGTGTTATAGAAGCCCCAATAACTTTAGAGGAACTGCAACAGGCAGTGGTGGGGATTAGGGTTGAGTGAACCCGAACTGTAAAGTGTGGTACCCAGACCCGAACCCAAACAATTTACTGTATGTTCGGGTTCGGGTTTGGTGTTCGGCAATGTAATGGTGCATTTTAAAAAGCTGCAGGGCAGCCAATCAACATTTGTTTAACTTGTGTGCCCTTAGAAGCCATCACAGCCATGCCTACTAATGGCATGGCTGTGATTGGCCAGTGCAGCATGTGACCCAGCCTCTACATAAGCTAGAGGCACATAGCACATCACGTCACTCTGCTAAAGTTAGTGTAGGGAAAGGTTGCTGCTGCTGCTTTGAGGGAGAGAATTAGATAGGAGTCCTGTCCTGATTCAGAAATCAAATTACTCAGCGATCTACCTTGCTTTTGTTGTGTGGGTGCAGTGCACAATTTTTTTGTCCTGCCCTGAGCCCAGTGCCAGAGAAAAGCTAACTTTTATCCGTCTATTAGTTAGGTTGGCTTCGGCGGGCATTTTATGCAAGCTCAGTGCACCAGCACTGCATATGTTACTGTGAGATACACTCTTTAGATACTGTTCTCCTATTCTGCTATAAAAAAAGAAATAAAAATTTAGGGCAAAAAAAGATTTTTTGGTGCATTTTCTGCATATCTGTACATGTGAGATAGACACTTTAGATACTGTTCTATTCTGCTCTTCAAAAAAATAATAATTTAGGCCAAAACATTTTTTTTGGGTGCACTTTCTGCCATAAAAAAATTATTTTGGTGCATTTTCTGCATATCTGTACGTGTGAGATAGACACTTTAGATACGATTCTCCTATTCTGATCTTCCAAAAATATAATTATTTAGGCCAAAACATTATTTTTTTTGGTGCGTTTTCTGCCATAAAAAATTATTTAGGTGCATTTTCTGCATATCTGTACGTGTGAGATAGACACTTTAGATACTGTTCTCCTATTCAGATCTTCCAAAAATATAATGATTTAGGTAAAAAAAAAAATCCACCTACACCGCCACCTCAACCTCCTACTCCTTATGGACCTCGTCCTCCTAGGTCAAGATTAATATATTTTTTAATGTATTTTATGTTATTTTAAGTTATTATTTCCCTATCCACATTTGTTTGCAGAGCACTTGCCATGCTCTTAACATTTTGCTGCCATTTGCAGCCCTCTAGCCCTTTCCATTTCTATTTTAGAGCCATTTTAGTCCTCAAAAGTTCGGTCCCCATTGACTTCAATGGGGTTCGGGGTCAAGTTCGGGTCAAGTTCGGGTCCCAAACTCGAACTTTTTTCTGAAGTTCGGCCAAACCCGTCACACCCGAACATCCAGGTGTCCGCTCAACCCTAGTGGGGTTGTCTAATCAGAAGTCCCCTGGGCCAGATGGCTTACCAGCCGAGATTTATAAACAGTATGGGGAGGTGCTGCTCCCGAAACTATTGAAGGTGTTGAACTGGGCGGTAGAAGGGGGGAGGCTGCCTGCCTCGATGTCAGAAGCCATCATAATAGTGCTCCAGAAAGAGGGGAAAGATCAATTAGATACATCATCCTACAGACCGATATCACTATTATGCTCAGATGTTAAAGAATTGGCTAGGGTGTTGGCGGCTAGGATGAATAAATAAATTCAGAAACTCATACACCTGGATCAATCCGGATTCATCCCAAATAGATCTACTAGTGCCAATATCAGAAGGCTGTATTTGAATTTACAGACGCCAACTGAGAATATAGGTGACAGATCGATTCTATCCCTGGACGCCACTAAGGCTTTTGACAGCCTAGAGTGGGATTATCTCTGGCATGTCCTAGAGAAATTTGGGTTTGGCCCCGTTTTCATTAAGTGGGTAAAAACACTTTATAACTCCCCAAGCGCAAAAATAAAAATCAACAACGAATAATCAAAGACTTTTAGGCTAGAAAGGGGGACAAGGCAGGGATGCCCTCTGTCCCCCCTTCTCTTTGCTTTGGCAATAGAGCCATTAGCAATTGCGATTAGAACCACACAGGGCATACAAGGGTTCCAGAGAAGGGCAGGGGAGCAAAAAAATGCACTTTATGTGGACGATGTCCTGCTTTTCTTGGGGGACTCTACAACATCTTTAAAAATGGCAGTGCAGACAGTGGAGGCATTTGGACGGTTTTCAGGCCTGGTGATAAACTGGGAGAAGTCTGTACTTCTGCCGGTGGACCCAGTAGGCAATGCCGTTTTTGCAGGAATCCTCCAATTAAGCATAGTGGAGAAAATGGATTATCTGGGGATAGTGGTAACACGAGACCCAGAACAATACATCAGTAACAATCTAGAGCCACTTTTAGTTAAGTTTAAACGTAAAGCTGATATTTGGGGACGGCTTCCTCTATCGGTGGCCAGACAAAGTAATCTCATCAAGATGATCTGGATGCCACAACTGCTTTACGTGCTCCATAACTCTCCAGTATGGATAGGTAAAACATGGTTTAAAAAAAGAGAGACCCTCTTCAGGGAACTAATCTGGAAGAAGGTAACGGCGAGGATCAGTCTCTAAACATTACAACTGCCAACAAATAAGGAAGGCTTGGCCGTCCCACACCCTCGCAGCTATTTTTTAGCGGCACAGCTACAGCATCTGGGGGGGTGTATCATAGAAGGAGGAGGGAGCGCCAGTGGGAAAATTATGTAAAAAGGGGGCCCCACATAATTCCATAATAGAAACCCTAGAGGCCGATTCTTTCCCTGTTAAGAATCCAACATTAAGGATGGTCACAAGAATATAGCAGGCAGGAAAGTTACCTTTGGGGTATAAGGGACCAACAGAATACTCCCCCCTCTGGGAAAATAAACACCTGTGAGACA
Source organism: Rana muscosa (assembly GCA_029206835.1). Classification (NCBI taxonomy): domain Eukaryota; kingdom Metazoa; phylum Chordata; class Amphibia; order Anura; family Ranidae; genus Rana; species Rana muscosa. The sequence continues at coordinate 714,938,276 of CM055118.1, forward strand.
TTCTAGCCATGGAGAAGTTAAAAGGATGGGAAAAGCTAGGCAAAACTAGACTGGCACAATTATATGTAGGTAACACACTGAAATCTTTTTCAGAACTAAGTAAAGAGTATGCCATTCCAAATTCCCTGTTCTATACTTACCTGCAGATTAGACACGCCCACCAAGCCCAATTCAAAGCGCACCCGGTGAGATGGCAAAAAATCCCCCACCTCCAACGGTTAATTAAGTCAGGAATTTCTAAAGGCCTTATTTCAGAATTATATACGTAGATTAGCGGTGGTTCTATATTGGGGGAGAGTGTGGGAAAAAATAAGCAAAAATGGGAGGAGGATGTAGGCCCTATAACAACTGAACAATGGGAACGGATATTGGAATTAGGGACATCGGTGTCACTCTCCCCGTCACAGAGAGTATCCCATTTATTTTTAGTGCATAGAGTTTACTACACCCCAAAGAGATTACATATGTTTGGAAGGAAACCAGATGACAAATGTTCTAGGTGTCAAAGTACAGGAGACCTTATACACATGATTAGGGATGAGCTTCGTGTTCGAGTCGAACATACGTTCGACTCGAACATCGGCTGTTCGATCGTTCGACGAAGATCGAACGATTTGGGCCGTTCGCGCCAAATTCGAGTGACGCGAACGGCCCACAATGCACTACGCCATCGCAGTGTCATCCAGGCGCTGTGATTGGCCAAGCATGCACTGTGACTCCGCATGCTTGGCCAATCACAGCGCCGGCAGCGAGGAGAGCAATGATTGGCCACAGGCAGGATGCCTTTGGCCAATTATTGCTGAGGGTGTTTAGTACACGCCCCACACTATAAAAGGCCGCCAGCACGGCGGCCTAGTGGTGTGTTCCGGAGCAGGGAAAGAGAAGCATAGGCAGGGACAGTGACATTTATTTTTTTCTTGCTTAACCTGGATTCCTTTAGTTTAGGGAAAGAGAAGGATATGTAGGGAGAGTGTCAGTGTGTTTTACTGTGCGAATCCTTGTTTCTAGGGACAGGGAAGGACAGTGAGGGAATTCTCCTTGTGCTATAGTGTGCTTTAAAAAAACATTTTTTCTAGGGACAGAAAACTATAGGTAGGGAGAGTGTCAGTGTCTTTTACTGTGCGAATCCTTGTTTCTAGGGACAGGGAAGGAAAGTGAGGGAAATTCTCCTTGTGCTATAGTGTGCTTTAAAAAAACATTTTTTCTAGGGACAGAAAACTATAGGTAGGGAGAGTGTCAGTGTGTTTTACTGTGCGCATCCTTGTTTCTAGGGACAGGGAAGGACAGTGAGGGAATTCTCCTTGTGCTATAGTGTGCTTTAAAAAAACATTTTTTCTAGGGACAGAAAACTATAGGTAGGAAGAGTGTCAGTGTGTTTTACTGTGCGAATCCTTGTTTCTAGGGACAGGGAAGGACAGTGAGGGAATTCTCCTTGTGCTATAGTGTGCTTTAAAAAAACATTTTTTCTAGGGACAGAAAACTATAGGTAGGGAGAGTGTCAGTGTGTTTTACTGTGCGAATCCTTGTTTCTAGGGACAGGGAAGGACAGTGAGGGAATTCTCCTTGTGCTATAGTGTGCTTTAAAAAAACATTTTTTTCTAGGGACAGAAAACTATAGGTAGGAAGAGTGTCAGTTTCTTTCACTGTGATAATCCTTGTTTCTAGGGACAAAGAAGGAAAGTGAGGGAAATTCTCCTTGTGCTATAGTGTGCTTTAAAAAAACATTTTTTCTAGGGACAGAAAACTATAGGTAGGGAGAGTGTCAGTGTGTTTTACTGTGTGAATCCTTGTTTCTAGGGACAGGGAAGGACAGTGAGGGAATTCTCCTTGTGCTATAGTGTGCTTTAAAAAAACATTTTTTCTAGGGACAGAAAACTATAGGTAGGGAGAGTGTCAGTGTGTTTTACTGTGCGAATCCTTGTTTCTAGGGACAGGGAAGGACAGTGAGGGAATTCTCCTTGTGCTATAGTGTGCTTTAAAAAAACATTTTTTCTAGGGACAGAAAACTATAGGTAGGAAGAGTGTCAGTTTCTTTCACTGTGATAATCCTTGTTTCTAGGGACAAAGAAGGAAAGTGAGGGAAATTCTCCTTGTGCTATAGTGTGCTTTAAAAAAACATTTTTTCTAGGGACAGAAAACTATAGGTAGGGAGAGTGTCAGTGTGTTTTACTGTGTGAATCCTTGTTTCTAGGGACAGGGAAGGACAGTGAGGGAATTCTCCTTGTGCTATAGTGTGCTTTAAAAAAACATTTTTTCTAGGGACAGAAAACTATAGGTAGGAAGAGTGTCAGTTTCTTTCACTGTGATAATCCTTGTTTCTAGGGACAAAGAAGGAAAGTGAGGGAAATTCTCCTTGTGCTATAGTGTGCTTTAAAAAAACATTTTTTCTAGGGACAGAAAACTATAGGTAGGAAGAGTGTCAGTTTCTTTCACTGTGATAATCCTTGTTTCTAGGGACAAAGAAGGAAAGTGAGGGAAATTCTCCTTGTGCTATAGTGTGCTTTAAAAAAACATTTTTTCTTGGGACAGAAAACTATAGGTAGTGTGAGGGGGCTAGCTCGGCAGCGGGTATGTGTGACCCCCGGGATGGGCTCCCCACCCAAAACAGGCCCAGCAGACGGAGGTTGTGGTTTTCAAAATCAAAAAGGTGCGGTTTATTTTCTATTTACAGTGACAAAAACACAGCAAGGCAAAAAAAACATAAACAAAATAAATCCTGGTCAACTTGACCTCTGACTAAACTTACAGGTTTCCTAACTAACGACTGGGATCAGCCTAGTGCTGTCCTAGTCCCTGGTTTTAAATGTCCAAGCAAAATATAGCCACACAGGCTTTCTCTCACCGCACAGGGGTTCACTCTCCCTAGACAGTCCACACAGGTCTGCTTCCAGGCATGAGCCAACATCTAATGAATCTGGGAGTTTTTTATAGAGGCCTAAATGAGCTGACAAGCTTCAGCTGGCCTCATCAACTCCCTGTCTGCACGACGCCCAGCCCTCTCCCTAGAGGTATGAGTCATCAATGAGCCCACTAGTCTCAGCTGGGCTTATACAACTCTCCACCTAGCTGTATAAGTCAGCGTAAAGCCTGAATCTGGGCGAAATATATCTACCCCCCTGGATGCAACCAGGTGACTTTACCTTCCTGCTGTCACATACCCCCCCCTCTTGTTTTAACCTCGGGGTTGGAACACCAGCAATCAGGCATTCATGTACTCGAGACAAAGCATCCACATTCCCCATTTGAACGCCAGGGCGATGCTTTACTGTGAAGTTGAATTCCTGGAGGGCCAGGAACCACCTATTCACTCTTCTATTTGTTTCCTTGTTTTGAGCCATCCACTTTAACGGAGCGTGATCCGTAACCATGTCAAAGTGCCTACCTAGCAGGTAGTACCGAAGGGAATCTAGAGCCCACTTCACCGCTAAACACTCCTTTTCAACGGTGGCGTAATTTACCTCATGGGACTTCAACTTCCTGCTGAGGTAAATGACTGGGTGCTCTTCCCCGTTCCAGACCTGGGACAATACTGCTCCTAACCCCACATCTGACGCATCACTTTGTACGACAAAGTCTCTAGAGAAGTCGGGTGAGTACAACACTGGCTGGCTACATAAGGCTTGTTTCAAGAATTGGAATGCTGCCTCAGCCTCGGGGGTCCATTTAATCATGACCGACCCTTTCCCCTTCGTCAGGTTGGTTAGGGGCACAGCCTTAGAAGCAAAGTGGGGAATGAATCGCCGATAATACCCAGCGATTCCCAGAAAGGCTCGTACCTGCTTCTTGCTGTTGGGACGTGGCCAACTCTGGATGGCCTCGACTTTGTTGAGTTGGGGTTTTATTACTCCCCTCCCAATGGTGTACCCAAGATATTTGGCCTCCTCCTGCCCAATGGTACACTTCTTGGGGTTAGCCGTAAACCCTGCTTCCCGAACAGAGTCCAGGACTGCTTGCACTTTTGGCAGATGTGAGGCCCAATCTGTGCTATGGACAATTATGTCATCCAGGTAAGCCGCAGCATACTTCCGATGGGGCCTCAGCATCTGGTCCATTTTCCGCTGGAATGTGGCCGGCGCATTCTGTAACCCGAACGGCATTCTTTTATATTGGAACGCCCCGTCTGGGGTTACAAATGCGGTTTTCTCTTTGGCCGACTTGGCCAGGGGGATTTGCCAATACCCTTTTGTGAGGTCAAGAGTCGTCATGTATCGGGCTGTTCCCAGCCGGTCGATCAACTCATCTATACGTGGCATGGGGTAGGTGTCAAATTTTGTAACTTTGTTCAACTGACGAAAATCGTTACAAAATCGCCAGCTCCCATCCGGTTTAGGCACCAACACAATGGGACTAGACCAATCACTTTGGGACTCCTCTATCACCCCTAAGTTCAGCATTCTCTGTACTTCCTCCCGTATTGCCTCCCGTCGGGCCTCTGGGATCCGATAGGGTTTTAACTTCACCCTTTCACCGGGCGGGGTAATAATGTCATGCTCTACCCCAGATGTTTGTCCCGGCAGCTCAGAGAACACCTCCTTGTTGCGAAGTACAAACTCCTTAACCTCCTGTTGTTGGGGTTGTGACAAGGTGGCTGCGATTCCAACCTCAGGAATCACGCAACCAGTTTGAGCTGGTGACCAAGTGTCTGCGACTAGGGACTCTCTATCCCTCCAGGCTTTCAACAGATTAATGTGATAGATCTGTTCGGGCTTTCGCCTTCCTGGTTGTCTGACCTTGTAATTCACTTCGCTCACTTTTTCCATTATCTCGTAGGGGCCTTGCCATTTGGCAAGGAATTTACTTTCAACCGTAGGGACAAGTACCAATATCCTATCCCCCGGGGAAAAGGTACGGGTCTTGGCTCCACGGTTGTACACTCTCTGCTGTGCCAACTGCGCTTGGGCCAAATGTTCCTTCACGATGGGCATTACCTGTGCAATTCGATCTTGCATCAGGGCGACATGCTCAATCACACTCCTGTGGGGAGAACTCTCACTTTCCCAAGTTTCCTTGGCAATATCCAACAGCCCTCTTGGGTGTCTCCCATACAGTAACTCAAAGGGGGAGAATCCCGTAGAGGATTGGGGCACCTCCCTAATAGCAAACATCAAATAAGGAAGTAGACAGTCCCAATCCCTTCCATCTCTATCCACCACTTTCTTCAACATTTGTTTTAGGGTTTTGTTGAATCTTTCAACCAGCCCATCGGTTTGGGGGTGATACACAGATGTACGCAATTGCGTCACTTTGAACAATTTACACAGCTCTTTCATAACCCGGGACATAAAGGGTGTACCTTGGTCCGTAAGCAGTTCTTTACAAATACCCACCCGGCTAAAAACAAGAGATAGCTCTTTGGCTATGGTTTTGGCCGAGGTATTTCTGAGAGGGATCGCTTCTGGATAACGGGTGGCATAGTCCATTATAACCAATATGTACTGGTGCCCCCTAGCGGACTTGATTATAGGACCTACCAAATCCATTGCGATTCTCTCAAACGGGACCTCAATGATGGGTAGAGGGACCAGCGGGCTACGGAAATGTGGCATCGGGGCCGACCTCTGACACACAGGGCAGGAGGAACAATAATTTTCTATGTCCTTCATCACCCCAGGCCAATAGAATCTCTGTAATACCCTCTCTCGGGTTTTCTCTGTCCCCAGATGACCTCCAAGAATGTGCCCATGGGCCAACTCCAACACCAACTTCCTGTAAGGTTTGGGCACCACAAGCTGCTCAACGGTTTCTTCTGCCCTTTTTGCCACCCGATACAGTAGGTCCTTCTCTACGCTGAAGTATGGGTAAGTGCCAGTATTATCTGGGTTCACTAACTCGCCATCTATTTTCACTACGTTTTCCCGTGCCTTTATTAGGGCGGGGTCTTTCAACTGTTCTGTGGCAAAGTTTTCCCTGTGAACCTCAAGATCAGAAAACTCCACAGACGGTAGGTTTTCGTCTGAGGAGGTGGGCTCCTCTCCAGTTTCTTGAGTCTCCCCTGCCAATACTGACAAGGGAAATTCCGGAGAGTCCTCACCACTCTCAGGGGAGTTCTGGCTATCACATTCCTGGTACATAGGGGCACCAGTGGGGGGCTCAGGATCATCCCACAGTTCCCAGAACTTCGGAAAATCCCTTCCCACAATGGCGTCATGCGGTAACTGAGATACTAAGCCCACTGGATGAGAGAGGGTACCTTTGGGGGTCTCGAAACACACCGTAGTCACTGGATACTCTCGGGTGTCCCCATGCACACAAATAACGGCTACCTTGCTATTCCCAGAGACCTCTGTTTTAACTAACTCAGCCTTTATCAGGGTCACAAGGCTACCTGAATCCAGCAATACCACAACATTTCTACCATTAATACACATTTTGCATAAATGTTTCTCAGTTCCCCGAATGGCAGTGCATGCGACTGTCGCACACAGCGACTGACGTCTGCCCGTCAGAAAGTCACACTGCATGGGTTCCTCCACAACCGGGCAATTTGCTGCAATATGTCCCGCTTGCCGGCAGCGGTAGCAAACGATCCTTCTTGCGGCCTCTTGAGCCGCTGATTTCCCAGGCTGTTCTCGCCAAACTTGGGGTAGAGCTCCCACCCTCTCACTCTCTCCACCCTCACCCCTTGGAATCCTCTTATCCGCCCCTGGGGATGGTCTGGTCTTAGGGTGGAAAGTCCGAGTGTCTCTGGAAGAGGCCGTCAGGTTCTCTGTAGCCAAGTATTTCTCCACACGATCCACAAGACCATCGGCCGTCTCTGGGTCTCCATGGCTTACCCACTTTTGGATGGCAGTAGGAAGAGCTCTCAAAAACCGATCCATTACAACACGTTCCACAATCTTTGGTGCGGACAAAGTCTCTGGCTGTAGCCACTTTCTGCTCAGGTGAATGAGATCATACATTTGAGACCTGGGGGGTTTTCCAAGCTGGAAAGTCCAGTTATGCACACGCTGAGCCCGGACAGCCAGGGTGACACCCAGCCTTGCCAATATTTCAGCTTTTAGCATCACATAGTCTTTTGCTTGGTTAGGCTCTAGGTCATAGTAAGCTTTCTGCGATTCACCAGTTAACAGAGGAGCCACTAGTCCAGCCCACTGCTCCTCAGGCCACTTTTCTCTTTCAGCGGTCCTTTCAAATGTGGTCAAAAATACCTCTGGATCATCCTCTCCAGTCATTTTTGTCAATAAACGACTCACCCCAAAGGACGCGGTATTAGTGGGACGGCTTTCCTCACTGGTCTGCGGACGTTGCTGCATTACTGCTTCCATCTGTTGTTGTAGTCTCTGCTCTTGCTTCTGCAACAGGTCTATGAAGCGGGCCTCAGATTGCTGTTGGGCTTGTTGCTGAGCCTCCAGACTCTGTTGTAAAGTTGCAAGGCTCTGTTGATGAGCTTGCTGCTGGGCTGCAAGGCTCCTTTGCAAACCAGCATTTGTCTGCTGTTGATTGGCATTTGCTAGAGCCAGCTGTTTCAGTATCTCCTCCATGCTGGCTTAAAAAAAAACTGCCCGCATTCTCCACCAACTGTGAGGGGGCTAGCTCGGCAGCGGGTATGTGTGACCCCCGGGATGGGCTCCCCACCCAAAACAGGCCCAGCAGACGGAGGTTGTGGTTTTCAAAATCAAAAAGGTGCGGTTTATTTTCTATTTACAGTGACAAAAACACAGCAAGGCAAAAAAAACATAAACAAAATAAATCCTGGTCAACTTGACCTCTGACTAAACTTACAGGTTTCCTAACTAACGACTGGGATCAGCCTAGTGCTGTCCTAGTCCCTGGTTTTAAATGTCCAAGCAAAATATAGCCACACAGGCTTTCTCTCACCGCACAGGGGTTCACTCTCCCTAGACAGTCCACACAGGTCTGCTTCCAGGCATGAGCCAACATCTAATGAATCTGGGAGTTTTTTATAGAGGCCTAAATGAGCTGACAAGCTTCAGCTGGCCTCATCAACTCCCTGTCTGCACGACGCCCAGCCCTCTCCCTAGAGGTATGAGTCATCAATGAGCCCACTAGTCTCAGCTGGGCTTATACAACTCTCCACCTAGCTGTATAAGTCAGCGTAAAGCCTGAATCTGGGCGAAATATATCTACCCCCCTGGATGCAACCAGGTGACTTTACCTTCCTGCTGTCACAGTAGGGAGAGTGTCAGTGTGTTTTACTGTGCGAATCCTTGTTTCTAGGGACAGGGAAGGACAGTGAGGGAATTCTCCTTGTGCTATAGTGTGCTTTAAAAAAACATTTTTTCTAGGGACAGAAAACTATAGGTAGGAAGAGTGTCAGTTTCTTTCACTGTGATAATCCTTGTTTCTAGGGACAGGGAAGGACAGTGAGGGAAATTATCCTTGTGCTATAGTGTGCTAAAGCATTCCTCATCAACCATCTTTGAAATCCTTGTTTTTTTGGACAGTCAGGGAAATTGTCGTTGTGCTATTCTGTGCAAAAGCAATCATCCTCAACCATATTTAGAAATCCTTAAGTAAAGGGACAGAGAAGGACACCTGAAGGTAGCCCTTATTGCTTTTTTCCCATCTCCCTGCAGGCCATCTATTAGAATGTCTGGAAGGCAAACAAGGAGAGGCAGACAGTCAGGAGGCAATAAAAGAGGGCAAGCAGGCTCTGTGTCTGGGGGCAACAGTGCTGGTCGTGGACGCGGTGCATTGTCATCAGCACATGGCCATGGGACACGCTTGTCCTTCTTTTCGGCAGCTGGACATGTTGAGCCACATCATGCCGAAGACTTGGTAGAGTGGATGACCAAGCCCTCCTCCTCCTCCTCATCCTCTCTCACCCAGGCTCAGGGTAATGGAAAAGCAGCTGCCAAAGCGTCCTCTTCCCTGGTATCAATGTCAGACTCATCATCAGTCACTCCTTCCCTAGACCCACCATGTCCTCCTCCTGAGGAGTCCCCCGAACTGTTTGAGCACAGTGTTGGGTACATGCTCCAGGAGGATGCCCAGCGTTTCGAAGGGTCTGATGATGAAACCCAGCTAGAGGAAGGCAGTAGCGTGAGAGCAGACAGAGGGGATGCTCAAGAAGGACACCAATCTGGCAGTCATGTTCCAGCAGCTGCAGCATACTGCCAGATTGGCTCCAGTGATGAGGAGGGAGGGGATGATGAGGTCACTGACTCCACGTGGGTGCCTAATAGGAGAGAGGAGGAGGAGGAGGATGAGGAGGAGGCACATCTCCAACGAGGCAGGATGCCCTTTGGTGGCCAGCGTAAGGGCAGTACACCGACGGAATCACACCGCAGAGCTCCGCCTGTGCAGGGCGCTGCCTCTGCCCGTCATTCAAAAAGTTCTTTGGTGTGGGCCTTTTTTGAGGCTAGTGCATCAGATCGCACAGCTGCTGTTTGCAACATATGTCTCAAGCGTATATCGCGTGGCCAAAACATCAGCCGCTTGGGTACCACATGCCTGACCAGACATATGTTGACCTGCCATGCAGCTCGTTGGCAAGCCTACCTCAAAGACCCACACCAAAGAACAAAGCGGACCTCTCCTTGCACCGCATCAGCTGGGATCTCCAACCCCACTATAACTTCAGTCCTCTCTGAAACATGCACTGAGAGGAATGAAGGTGTAGAATTAGGTGTGTCACAGCCAAGTACTTGCGGCCACTCTGCTAGCAGTACACCGACGTCCGATTCTAGCAGGCAAATTTCCCTGCCCCAGCTGCTGGACCGTCGAAAGAAGTTCACTCCCAGCCATCCACATGCCCAGCGGTTGAATGCTAGCTTGGCTAAATTGCTAGCGCTTCAACTGCTGCCTTTTCAGTTGGTAGACTCGGCCCCCTTCCGTGAGTTTGTGCAATGTGCGGTTCCTCAGTGGCAGGTTCCCAAACGCCACTTTTTCTCACGGAAGGCTATTCCGGCTCTCTACCGGCATGTGGAAGGCAATGTCTTGGCCTCGCTGGACAGGGCGGTCAGCGGTAAGGTGCATATTACCGCTGACCCATGGTCCAGCAGGCATGGACAGGGACGTTACCTTTCTTTCACGGCCCATTGGGTCACTCTTTTGGCAGCTGGGAAGGATGCAGGACAAGGTGCAGTAGTGTTGGAGGTTGTTCCACCGCCACGCCTCCAAAATGCTACTACTGGTTGTGACACACCTCTCTCCTCCACCCCCTCCTCTTCTTCTTCCTCCATGGCCTCTTCCTGTGGTTTGTCCTCGGAACCAGCGGTGCTCCGTAGGCGTTCAAGGGGCTACGCAAGTACGCAGGCAAAGAGATGCCATGCCGTGCTTGCGCTGGTGTGTTTGGGGGACAGAAGCCACACTGGGGCAGAGGTCCTGTCTGCTCTGCAGGGCCAGGCCGAGAGGTGGTTGACGCCACGCCAGCTTAAGCCAGGAATGGTGGTTTGCGACAATGGCACCAACCTCCTCTCCGCCCTCCGACAGGGACAACTGACCCATGTGCCCTGTGTGGCTCACGTCCTTAACCTGGTGGTGCAGCGGTTCTTGGGCAGGTACCCGGGCTTACAGGATGTCCTGAGGCAGGCCAGGAAAGTCTGTGTGCATTTCCGCAGATCCTATAATGCCAGTGCTCGCCTGGCTGAGCTGCAAAAGGAGTTGAACCTGCCCAAGAACCGCCTTATATGTGACATGCCCACCAGGTGGAACTCAACGTTGGCCATGCTGCAGCGGCTGCACACGCAGCAGAGGGCCATCAATGAGTACCTGTGCGACTACGGCACCAGGACAGGGTCAGGGGAGCTTGGTTTTTTTTCTCCACGCCAGTGGGGCATGATCAGGGATGCATGCACTGTCCTGGCACCATTTGAGGAGGCCACGAGGATGGTGAGCAGTGACAGTGCATGCATCAGTGACACTGTACCTCTTGTCCACCTGTTGGAGCACACGCTGCGTGGAATAATGGACAGGGCACTTGAGGCAGAACAGAGGCAGGAAGAGGAGGACTTCCTTGCCTCTCAAGGCCCCCTTTACCCAGACAGTGTTCCTTCTGTCCCACCCATCGCACAGGAAGAGGAGGAGGAGGAGGAGGAGGAGGAGGAGGAGGATTGTGTCAGCATGGAGGTGGAGGCTGGCACTCAGCATCATCAGCAGCAGTCTTTTAGGGATGATTTACAGTCCCAAGAAACCAGTGGACTTGTACGTGGCTGGGAGGAGGTGGCTGCGGATCATGTCGTCCTTAGTGACCCAGAGGACTCCGGAGCGAATGCCTCAGCAAACCTACGCTGCATGGCCTCCCTGATCCTGCAAAGTCTGCGGAAGGATCCTCGTATTCTTCGGATCAAGGAGAGGGACCATTACTGGCTGGCCACTCTCCTTGATCCACGGTACAAGGGTAAGGTTGCGGACCTTATGTTACCGTCGCAGAGGGAGCAGAGGATGAGACAACTCCGGGAGGCCTTGCAGAAAGGTCCCCTGGTGCACAACCCGGGTTCCCAAACCCTTTTTAGGACAATAACATGCATAATAGTTGTTATAATTAGCACTTTAGAATTCGAACGTTCGCATCCATTGTATTTAATAGGGTTCTAATGTTCGTACGAACTTTCGGTCCGTTCGCGGGTTCTGGTGCGAACCGAACCCGGGGGTGTTCGGCTCATCACTACACATGATGTGGAAATGCCGAAGTTACATAGATACTGGGTTAAGGTACTAGACATCATAAATACAACCTTTGGGATTGCTCTGGAACCGGAGGCCAGAGTGTACTTATTGGGTTGTATAGAGGAGAGGCATGAGCAAAAGGCCATCACAGTAGCGGTAATAAGGTGCCTGTTTCAGGCCAGAAAATTGATAGCACAAAACTGGCAATCACAGAAAGCACCAGCATCGGCGAAATGGGTCAATGTAATAAACACGGCAGTGTGGAAGGAAAAAGGAGTTCTAACTAGACGTGGCAATTTTAACAAATTCAAAACACTGTGGGAGCCCTGGTTGAGTAGAATGGGGTGCCCACCCTAAAGAGAGGAGAATAATTTAGATCAATAACTAGAGATTAGCCCGATGAGAGAGAGAGAGAAAATAGAGAAAGAGAGCTGTATTTTATAGATAAAGAGCACAAACTCACTCGGAAAGTAAGAGAAGCAGGAAGGAGAAGGAAAAAAAGATTTTCGCTGTAGTAGTGGCAGAATTGGTGTGTGAAGTACAAATAAGATGATGGGGGTGAAGGGGGGAGGGGAGGGAGGGACATGGGTACAGCGGGCACTTTAAAGTTCATACAATGTGATGCATGTATAAAGATGTATGTATTTTAAATAGATTTTTTTGTATTGAAGAAAACAATAAAGAATGTATAAAAAAAAAAAAAAACATTGGACCATTCTTACCGAGGAGCCATCCCTTATGGGTCTGGTGACAGACAGTCCCCAGATTACATTCAAAAGGGCAGGGTCATTAGGGGAAATGCTCGCACAAAGTGTGTACAAGGGAAATCAGAGAAAAGACCCCTGTACAATCTGGGGCACATACCCTTGTGGATCTTGCTCCTTTTGTGAAGTCATAGGTCAGAGAACTTCTCTTGTATTATCCAACGGGGAATGTTTTTGTTTGAAGCATTTTGCTAATTGCAAAACGCAGGGAGTAGTTTACTTGCTCCAATGCCAATGTGGAGCATTCTATGTTGGGATGACTCGCCAGGAGTTAGGCCAGCGTGTTGGAAAACACCTGGCGAGTATGAAAATTTGCAATTTATATCTTCCGTTAGAAATACATGTGGCCAAAAGACATGGCTATAGAATGCCATTGGTAAACTTCACAGTCCTTGACCGGGTATACATTCCAAGAAGGGGAGGTGAATGGAATAGGACACTATTACAGCGTGAAATGCGGTGGATTAGACACTTAGATGCTACCACACCTCCTGGCCTCAATGAGGCATAAAGTTTTAGGCCATTTTTAGATGATTTTAATTCCGGTAAAACTGATTAAACATTTTTCTTTGGACCATGGTGATTTCATCTCACTAGCTGAAATGTTGGTTCGCTTTTCCGTTCTCTTCTCTTTTACCATTCTTAGACTTACCTCCGCAATCATTACCATTTTTTTGTTTTTGTCTATGTATGATGAGCTAGGGTTGTCCCGATACCTATTTTTTAAGACTGAGTACAAGTACCGATACTTTTTTTCAAGTACTCGCTGATACCGAACACCGATACTTTTTTTTTATGTCATGTGACAGTGGCAGTATTTTTTTAATTTTTTTTTTTACAATCTTTTACATTTTTTTTACTATTTTTTGTTATGTTTTTTTTACAATGCTTTCTTGGGGGGGGGGGGGGGTGTGGTGTCAGTGTATTTTTTATTTTAATTGTTATTATTTTTTACCATTTTTTTAATTTTTTAATTTATTGCAATTTATTTTTTTATTTTTAGCCCTGTTGGGGGGCTTTGGTGAGATATCAGGGGTCTTAACAGACCTCTGACATCTCCCCTTTGAGACAGAGTAAGGGACTAAGGACACAGATTCCCCAGTCCCTTTCTCAGCTGCACTGAAAATGAATGGAGAGGAGACAACGGATCCTCTCCATTCATAAACTGAAGCATCGTAAACACAGGTTACAATGTTTTAGTTATATGAATGGACAGAGTCAGTGATCACTGACTCTTTTCATTCGGAAAAGGTAGGAGCCAGGTTTAGCGGCTTCTACCTCCGCTCTCCATCCTGACAGAGGGGAGCGGAGGAGGATATGGAGGGTGACACGGAGCGTAGAGGGGGACATGGAAAGTGACACGGAGCGAGGAGGACAGCAGCAGCACAGAGGGGGAGAGCAGAATAACAGAGGAGGACAGCAGCAGCACGGAGGGGGGACACGGAGCGCGGGGGGAGCAGCGTGGATGGGGGAACTGGAGGAGTATACAGGGACAGTCAGCGGTGATCGGTGCAGCATTGGGGGGAGTTACAAGCACCGATCACCGCTGTATAGATTTCACTAAAACAGCTGAAAAGAGGGGGGGGGTCGGGGGTGAAGCTGTCAGGCTGTATTGAAATCTATACAGCGGTGATCGGTGCTTGTAACTCCCCCCGCCGCACCGATCATCCCTGACTGCCCAAGTATCGGGTGAAGCATCAGAGCATTTTCCCCGAGTACAAGTACTCAGGGAAATTCTTGGTATCGGTGAGGGACGGGGGACATTCTTGCTGTTTAGCATACAAAAATATTGTGTATTTCCCTGTATTTCCCTGTTTTTTTGTAACTATTATTTTTTGTCCTTTTGTTTTTCAGGGGGACCATGTTTCTCCTTTATCTGAGCCTCTACCCATGTCCACCATCATCACAGTATGCCAGGCACAAAAGAGCCCCCCCGAGTCTGCGGACTCTGTGGGGGGTTTCTTTTCCCATAATCTGGTATGCCGTCTATCTAATGCCTTAGGGTTGGATTTTGGGATATTCTTTTGTGTCTGGGTTTTTTTTTAGTTTGTTCCTATAAAATAGGTTTTTACATGCCAGTTTGCTTTTGTTTTAGTTTTTGCTAATTTTAGGCATGGCCCATTTCTTTCCCCTAGGGGATTTATCGCCCAGCAGGTTATTTTCCATGGTTGTCCTTGGGCAAAGGGACTTTTGTCTTTTACCATCTGACTACTTGTCTGGCGTTACCTTTTTTAAATACGCCGGCCTTTGTATCCTTTTGCCCCCTATTTATTATTTTTGCGATCTGCACGCTTTCCATGCTGACTGGACCTGACTGAGGTCCTTTGCGGCATCGTCAGTGTCACATGGTGTGCTGCTGCGTCGTTTCCGCCAGCTTTTTCCTCTCTGTCAGGCCGCTTCCGGTTGTTGGACTCACGTCACTTCTGGGGGCGGTCTCTATGTGCGTGGTCACGGGCGTATCTGGTGCCACAGCGTTTCCTTTGTTTTGTTTATGGTATCCATGGGGTAGTCCAGGAGGTGACACGCAGGCTCCGCCCATCCACGTAACGTCTTGGCGCCTTTGCTGAGCTATTTAAGGACAACGTCAGGAGTCCCCCTTTGCCAGTTCCCTCTGGACATACCCATGGATGTCACTCCAGATGCACCTCCTTCATGCCGTCAGAGGATTCGTTTTTCAACAGTCGGGTCTATGTAGTGAAATTTAGGGGGCTTTTGAGGCTTGCTGTTTGATTTGGTGGATATTCCATCCAAGTATCTTTTAAACAGTAAGTTTATTGTTTTTTTAAATTTTTGCCCTCTTTTCTGAATGTATTCATAGTCTGGGTCTTATGGTATCTATGACACTCTCTTTTAGTGGCCTTGTTTTTTGCCAAACTTACCAGGGAATGATCTTATTACCTGGTGGAGTGGGGGTTCCTTTAGTGGTTCCCCATTACTGGGCTTCTAATATATACACAACGGGGGCACTCACTGATACAGTATATTAACCCTTTTTCATTAACTAGGGCGACTATTTGAGAGGGGGTCTTTTCTAATATAATTGATGGTTGGACGTGACTTTCAAGGTCGGGTCATTTACTATTCAATTATTAATCCACAGGTATTTTGTCCTCTCTCCTCTTCTCCCCCGTTTGGGGAGTTCATTTGGGGCAGTAATATCGGTTTTGGTCTGGCTTTTTCCATATTGAGTATCACACTCTGGGATTCCTCTATGCTGTGAAAAGATATATGTGGACCGTGGTGGAGTGTCTCAGATGGAGGAGCTGGTTTCTTCTTGAACAGATATATGGATATGTAAGTTGCCATTTATATAATATGTAATAGGCGCTACTATATGCGTTAAAAAGTTTATCATGGACCTTGATGTTGTAATACAACTATGTATTCTATACATTGATAATATGTTCTGCAATTTCAGAGATGGGTTGCTGTCCTTGACTAAGATTGTCATATATTTATTATACTTTCAAAACGCTTTGGGCTTTTCAGCCTGCCATCTCCAGGAACTATCTACACAGTGTTCTTGGGGTCTGATGCAGTTATCTTTATCATTGTGAAGAATTTCATGTATTTTCATGTAATCCCAACTTTTGAGGTAATCCTTTTGTTGATTCATGAGGGATGATGGTAATTTACATGCCAGTCCATGGGAGTCTATCTATTTTTCTCACGGTTTGCCTTGAGTAGTCACTGTGGTGTGAAATCTGTGGTTCCCCTGCCATAAGGATTTATGGACTATTTCAGATCATCTGTTAAATACCATTGGACTATTTGGTGCAAAGCCTGCTAGTTTGTTATGTGCATTTAAATAAGCATAGAATTCGTATTAGGCTCTGGCCTAAATTCCTAATAGTGGCACAGTTTTTTCTTTTCCATTCTATCTATTTTTCTCATTTTAGCAATTCTAGCCAGGACAAGCTACTCCCTAGTGAGGACCTTATGTTGGCAGTGGAAGACTTTGCCAAATATCAGCCCTTTCAGATGCAGATCTGATGAAAATATGTCATTAACCACTTCCCATTCCAGCTATAGTAATATGACGGCCGCAAGGTGGAGCGTGCCCGGCCGCTAGGTGGCGCGCCACGTGACTCGGGAGCCGATGCGCGTGCCTGTCGGCCACGATGTCCGCCAGGCACCCGCGATTGCTCGTCACAGAGCAGGGATGTGGATCTGTGTGTGTAAACACACAGATCCATGTCCTGTCAGGGGGCACCTCCCTCAGTCAGTCCCTTTCCCTCCACAGTTAGAATCACTCCCTAGGTAACATTTAACCCCTTGATCGCCCCCTAGTGTTAACCCCTTCCCTGCCAGTGACATTTATACAGTAATCAGTTCATTTTTACAGCATTGATCGCTGTATAATTGTCAATGGTCCCAAAATAGTGTCAAAAGTGTCCGCCGCAATATTACAGTCCCAATAAAAATCACAGATCGCCGCCATTACTAGTAAAAAAATAATAATAATAAAAATACCATAAATCTATACCCTATTTTGTAGACGCTATAACTTTTGCGCAAACCAATCAATATATGCTTATTGTGATTTTTTTACCAAAGATATATAGAAGAATACATATCGGCCTAAACTGAGGAAAATAAAATGTTAGCCTCATAGAAGAAAGCGCATAGTATTGTTAACTAACAGTACCATCATCCATAAAGTTAGTATTGAATAGAAATAGGGCTTTTAGGTCCCCAAAACCATTAAGACCAGAAGAGGGGGGACTATTGCTAAACTGAGGAAGACATTTTTTTTTTTATATTTGGATATTTATTGTAGCAAAAAGTTTAAAAATATTGTGTTTTTTTCAAAATTGTCGGTCTTTTCTTGTTTATAGTGCAAAAAATAAAAACCGCAGAAGTGATCAAATACCACCAAAAGAAAGCTCTATTTGTGGGGAAAAAAAATTGTAAAAACTTTATTTGGGTACAGTGTTGCATGACCGCATAATTGTCATTCAAAATGTTACAGCGCTGAAAATTGGGCTGGGCAATGGGGGTGAAAATGCCCTGTATTGAAGTGGTTAAAAAACTATTTTGACTGCAGGCAGTGGCAGCTGGTGCTCAAAATTTTTGCAGCCTCACTATGCCATCAAACGCACCCACTGTGCCCATCAAATGCTGCCACTGTGCCATCAAATGCCGCCACTGTGCCCCATCAAATGCTACCACTGTGCCCTATCAAATGCTGCCATTGTGCCCTGTCAAATGCTGCCATTGTGCCCCATCAAATGCCGCCACTGTGCCCATTAAATGCCGCCACTGTGCCCATAAAAAGATGCCACTGTGACCCCCCCCGCCCGCTTGATGTCTGCCCTGCACCTACCCTATCTCGGTGGTGGGTCAGGCAGCGGGTGACGGCCGCGAGCTGTGGGACCTTGCAGCGGGTCAGAGAGCAGCGAGCTGTGTCCTCCATGCGTCTCCTCCCCTCCTCCTAATAGGGATTCAATTGCAGAGCCTGTCCTTTCAGCCAATCAGGTGACAGCTATCAGGCATGCTGCGAGGAAGGAGGGGGCATGGCCTGACGATGGCGGAGTAGAGAGACGCTAGCAGAGCTCTGTCCTACACCTTTCCCCTACAGCTAAGTAAAGTGCATACTGAATACCATGGTGTGCCAGAGTTTTTGCTGGATCCTTAAAGCAGCTAAGGCAGCGGAGAAGACCGCGGAGAACTTGAGGAGTTAGCTTACGGCATGAGAGGAGCTAGGAAAAAACAGCAGGAGATACTGAGAGCCCCAGGACAACCGGAGATTCAAAACTTTTTCCCGTGCACCCGCTCTGCAATAGGCCGGGAATCAGCGGCGGAGACACAGAGGAGTCCGTGTAAGGAGACCGCAACAGCGGCACCATCTATGAGGTCATTGGAGACACGCGATATACCGGAAGCAGAGAAAGAGCAGACCGACGAGATGGCAGTTGATCAGCGAGATGCAATAAGCCTGGACTTAGATCTAAGGGCTATCTTACAGGCTCTCCCGACGTGCCAGGAGATGGAGGAGATGTTTGCGCGCCAGGAGGAGGGTCTCAAGAAAGAGATACAGTCAGGGAGAGAGGAGGTAATGGTGCTGGCAGATCGCTGCACTGCAGAGGAGACGGAGATGGCAAAATTGGAGGTGCGTGTCTCCAGACTTGAAAAAGAGCAGAGCTCTCAGAGAGATCATACACTCTCTATACAGCTCAAAATAGAGGAACTTGAGGACCGGAATAGAAGGCAGAATTTAAGATTCAGAGGGATCCCAGAGGACATAGAGGAAGAAGCACTACATAGAGTGGTCCTGTGTATATGTCAGAAATTGAGGGTTCTAAAGACTCATAGAGAAATAGAGTTTGATAGACTGCATAGAGCACTAGGACCCCGATCTATAGACCCCTCTAGACCCAGAGATGTAATCGGGCGATTACATCGATATGCCAGGAAGGAGCAGATAAGTCAGAAAGCATGGGAAGTTGGTGCTGTTGAATATAAAGGGGCTATGATTAAGATTTTACCGGACATATCTAGGGCCACTCTCCAAAGGAGAGCACTCTTGCGCCCTTTATTATAAAAAATAAAAAATGCAGGAGGATCATATAGGTGGGGATATCCCATATCCCTTACAGGGATGAGCCGGACACCCCCCTGTTCGGTTCGCACCAGAACCTGCGAACAGACAGAATGTTCGCGTGAACTTTAGAACCCTATTAAATACAATGGACTCGAACGTTCGAAGTCCAGGCCACGTCATTGGCCTGAGCGGGGAACTTCCTTCACTGTGTAATTTAAATTTACACAGTGAAGGAAGTTCCCCATCAGGTCCGCTCAGGCCAATGACGTAGGCGCGGTCTGACATACCGAGGGGGCGGACCTGATGGGGAACTTCCTTCACTGTGTAATTCATGAATAGACCCGCCCCTTCTCATGTTCCGCATCAGGTCCTCAGCCTTACACCGAGTCATTGGCTGAGCGGACCTGATGGGGAACTTTAGAAGGGGCGGGTCTATACATGTAATAGACTGCGGAGGAAGTTCCCCATCAGGTCCTCTCAGGCTCAGGCAATGACGGACAGCGCTGGACATCGGATCGCTGCGGAACACTGGATTTCACCGCTGGAATGTTTTTTTTTCTTTTAATAAAGGACTTTTCCAAGGTGTTTGTGTGGTTTTTTTTTACATTTTTTGACACTTTCTTCGTGAAATGGTAGGGGTACAATGTACCCCTTACCAATTCACATAGGGGGGGCCGGGATCTGGGGGACATCCTCCCCATGTTGAGGGCATGTGGCCTGGTACGGTTCAGGAGGGGGGGCGCTCTCTCGTCCCCCCCTCTTTTCCTGCGGCCTGCCAGGTTGCGTGCTCGGATAAGGGTCTGGTATGGATTTTTGGGGGGACACCATGCCATTTTTTTTTAAATTTGGGGTGGAGTTCCCCTTAAAATCCATGCCAGATCTAAAGGGCCTGGTATGGATATTTGGGGGAACCGCACGCATTTTTTTTTTAAATTTGCGGTGGAGTTCCCCTTAATATCTATACCAGACCTCTTCTCCACATAAAACATATTCCCGCATAGATTATTTTCTTATCCCACAAGTCCAACTTCATGCAGTACAAGATATAACTATTGGCTCCATTACTTGGTCAGATCATGCACCGATGTCCCTGGTATATGCCTTACAAGACTCTCCCTTGATGAGATCTAATCATTGGCGACTGAATGAAAGCTTTCTACAAGATGAAGAGGTACGGGAAGAAGTAATCAGGGAAATAGGTTTTTACTTTAAAACTAATGACACTCTGGATTGTGACCCGGGGATTATTTGGGAGGCGCATAAGGCGGTCATCAGGGGCGTCCTGATCAAGCATGGAGCCAGAATAAAACGTAAACGGAATCAACAATTAAAACTATTAGTGGAAGAACTAACCAAATTAGAAGACCGACATAAAAAAGATCAAACTGAAGGGGTGGAGAAAGAACTTCTAGCGAAAAGGACACAAATTGTAGATCTCTTGAAGTACAAAGCAAAGGCGGCGATACAGCTATGTAAAAGAATTTCGTATGAAGCAGGGAACAAATGCGGGAAGGTTCTAGCTAGAACGTTACAAGGACAAAAATCAAAGACCTACATACCGCATTTGATAGTACCTAATAGACCAAAGATTGTAAAACCAGATGATATAGCACAGGAATTTAAAGAATTCTATGAATCGCTGTATAATTTAAAGGTTAAACTTCCTACACAAGAACAAATAGATACATATCTTACTCTATCTTCGATGCCTCGGCTATCGGATATGGATAAATATAAAATGGAGGAACCAATAACAATAGAAGAACTCCAAGAAGTAGTAGGAACAATTAATTTGGATAAAGTGCCGGGCCGGATGGCTTAAAATCCAAATATTATAGGGTCTTGCTTCCTTCGCTTGGTCAGTATATGATTAAACTGTTTAACGCACTAGGTTCCTCTGCAACTTTCACAACAGAAACTTTATTGGTCCATATCTCGGTGATTCCTAAAGAGGGGAAAGATCTGACCTCCTGTGGAAATTATAGGCCGATTTCTTTACTTAACTTAGAACTTAAAATTTTTGCTAAGATACTGGCCAATAGGATCCAACACCATATCCCAAAATTGATTAATTTAGATCAAGTGGGATTTGTACCCACAAGAGAGGCAAAGGACAATACCACGAAGGTTTTGAATTTAATACAGAAGGCTAATGTATCCCAGATCCAATGTATATTTTTGAATACAGATGCAGAGAAGGCCTTTGACAGGGTGAACTGGAATTTCATGCTGGCAGTCTTAAAAAATGATGGCTTTGGGAATAAAATGTTAAAATGGATCACCGCTATTTATTCCCGCCCAACGGCCCAAATACGGGTAAATGGGATACTGTCAGATACCTTTAAAATTACAAATGGAACAAGGCAGGGTTGTCCCCTATCGCCTCTCCTTTTCGCCCTGTCATTGGAACCATTTCTCTGCACTATTCGACTAAATCAAAACATCACAGGGATCCAGATGGGAGAGTGTCAGCATAAAATTTTGGCGTACCCGGTAATTACACTTCCAAATCTGATGAAAGAATTCGGGAAATACGGTTTGCTTTCCAATCTCAGTATCAATTTCTCAAAATCAGAAGTAATGGGGGTGAACTTGCCTCAAGAATTAGTAAAACAACTTAAACAAAATTTTAAATTTAAGTGGACGAAGAAAGCATTGACATACCTGGGTACGCTGATTCCTCCTAAAGTAGAAAAAGTTTTTGAGTTGAATTTCCCACCCTTAGGCTCCATGTACCCAGAAGCTGATAAACTGCAGTTTATTGGCGTTTTTGCGTTTTTAGAAAAAAATCATTAACTGCACTCTATGTTAGCCCATGTGTTCATGTACACATGGTCGTTTTTTAGCGTTAACCACTTGTCCCCCGCCCACTGTCAATAGACGGCGGGCGGAGGATACTCTCGTTCTGGGAGGCCCCGGTGGGAGGCCCCAGTGCGCGTGCCCGGCGGCCGCGATTGCCGCCGGGCACCCGATTGCCACCGGGCACCCGCGATTGCCCGGGAAACAAGCAGGAAAGTGGATCTCTGTGTGTAAACACAGAGATCCACGTCCTGTGAGGGAGAGGGGACCGATGCTGTGTCCCTTGTACATAGGGACAACCATCGGTCACCTCCCCCAGTCAGTCCCCTCCCCCCACAGTAAGAACACTTTGAGGGAACATATTTAACCCCTTCCCGCCCCCTAGTGGTTAACCCCTTCCCTGCCAATCACATTTATACAGTAATCAATGCATTTTTATAGCAGGGATCGCTGTATAAATGTGAATGGTCCCAAAAATGTGTCAAAAGTGTCCGATGTGTCCGCCGAAATATCGCAGTCACAATAAAAAATCGCAGATCGCTGCCATTACTAATAAAAAAATAAAAAATAAAAAAAAATGCTATAAATCTATCCCCTATTTTGTAGACGCTATAACTTTTGCGCAAACCAATCAATACGCGCTTATTGCGATTTTTTTTTTTACCAAAAATATGTAGAAGAATACGTATCGGCCTAAACTGAGGAAAATTTTATTTAAAAAAAAAAATGGGTATTTATTATAGCAAAAAGTAAAAAATAGTGTTTTTTTTCCAAACTGGACGCTCTTCTTTTGTTTATAGCGCAAAAAATAAAAACTGCAGAGGTGATCAAATACCACCAAAAGAAAGCTCTATTTGTGGGAAAAAAAGGACGCAAATTTCGTTTGGGAGCCACGTCGCACGACCGCGCAATTGTCATTCAAAGTGTGACAGCGCTGAAAGCTGAAAAATGGCTTGGGCAGGAAGGGGGTTTTCGTGCACAGTAGAGAAGTGGTTAATGAGCAGTGCAGTTAATGAGCTTTTTTCTGAACGCCAGAAATTTGCATTCAAATTGCCATTTTTCGGCAGTAAAAAAACGAAAAAAAGCCAAACGTTCATTAACGCTAATAAATGCGCATAAACGCCCGCTAATTAGCGTTTGGCGTTTTTATCAAATCTGACCTTAAAAAAATTACAGGACATCCTGTACATAAAGGAAATTACATTTTGACCTCCCATTCACCTACTCTCTTGCTGCACACACATCTGCTGAGTTGTCCTGTGCTAAGTTGTCCTGTGAAATGGCAAAACATGTGTCTCAGTCGCAGCTCATTGCTGCAGTGCAAATGCACCCTGCAATTTGGGACTTGTCTCACCCTCGACATGGGGACCGCGTTTCTAAAAGGAACAGCTGGAATGAAATCAGCAGCAGCCTAACGGAGAACTGGGATGAAATGAGCAACAGCATGAAAAAAGATCGAAGTAAGTGCATATGTGTGCTTTAATTTAAAATGTTTTATGTGTAGATTGTATATATAGTTACTAAAATGCAAATGTCCTTTTTTTTGTCAGCTGACGCTTTGCAGGCTAGATGGAAGTCACTAGTTGACAGAATTAGACGTGAAGTGAAGGATAAGGTGTCTGCGGAGCGCAGTGGAGCACCTTCAAATATGAGATTGCACGCCTTAAGTGAGGAGCTTTCCTTTCTAAGACGCTCCATGGAGTCGAGAGCATAAGTAATTTGTATTGCAGGGAAGGGCCAGTGGTGTTATGTCACTGTTATTCAGTATATTTTTATCTTAACAATTTTTTTTGTTAAAATATTTTTTTTTTAAATCCCAAACATTTTTTTTTGAATATTTTTTATTACATTTGTTAAAATATTAAAAAAATCTTAAAACATTTTTATAAAAAAAGATTATAAAAAAAAATAAACAGAATTTTTAAATATTTTTAATTATTAATCAATTTTTTTTAAAATCAATTTCAATTCTTTAAAAAAAAAATTAAACAGAATTTTTCAATATTTTTAACTTATATTAATAATCATTTTTTTTTAAATCAATTAAAATTCTTTAAAAAAAAACAACAGCATTTTTAAATATTTGTAACTTGTATTAATAATCAATTATTTTAAAATCAATTAAAAATGTTTTAAAATATTACAAGTATTATTTAAATATTCCTTTTTTGAGATTTTTAAAAATCACTAAATATTGTAAAGAATTTTTTCAAATAAATTACATTTAAATTTGTTCACATTATACAGCTTGATTTTGTAAATTGAAAAAAAGATTCTGTAATTTTTGACCAAAAAAAATAACATTAATATTTTTAAATGAACTAAGACATTGGTTTTAACAGTAGTCACAACCTTTCTGTTATCTTTTTTAGAACCACATCAAACTGGAATGCTACGGTGGCTTTAGTGGCAGATGAGGATGATCAGAGGGAAGGAAGGCTTTCTCAGCTGAGTTTTTCACTAAATGTAGAAGCTGGGAGTGTGGAGCAGGAAACTTAGCAGGTATATATCTAATATATCATTCTATCTATCTATATATCTATCTATCCGTTTAAAAAAAAACAATTATCTGTTTTTTTTATTCATAGGTAAATAGAGTTGATAATACATCATTTTCCAGTGTTGGTCGTGGACGTGGTAACCGTCGGCAGCGTCCAGACAACAGCAAAATGAACAGCAACCAAATGGACCAAAGAATTTTACAGTTGATTGCGGACCTAAGTAGAAATAAAAATGACGTGTTTATGGATCACAATCATGCCACGTACACACAGCCATTTTTCTCGTCGAAAAAAACGACATTTTTCCCATTCGACGAGAAAAACGATAGTCTGTGGGCTTTCTGACGTTTTTTTCGACGAGAAAAACGGCATTAAAAACGACGAGAAAAATTAGAACATGTTCAAATTTTTCTCGTCGTTTTTTTCGACATTTTTTCCGCGGCAGTGTTTCCCATAGGGAAACACTGCCGCGGAGCCCACAGACGGTCGTTTTTCTCGTCAAGAGAAAAAATTACGTGAAAAACGACCGTGTGTGGGGAACTGTTCCCCCGTTTTAAATGACATTATTCACGGCGGTTTTTTAACCGCCGTGAATAATGATCGTGTGTACGCGGCATCATCCTCGGGTGACTTTCTGTCGCAGCCTTTTCATGTTGCTGTCAGATTTAGATTCTGAACGGGAGAAGCCGTGCATGGAGAACATGTACACCTATGTGTTGGCCTGTAGGGTGGCGCAAAGGAGTGGGATGCCAACACCATTTTAGGTTCTCCTGTTGGCAACATCTCCAGCACTGCTTCTCCTGTTGAACCACCTAACTCCAGCAATTTTGAAATAGTGCCTCTTCCCTCTTGCCCTGTTCCTCCTGGCCCAGCAGTGTACCACCCCCCAAATGTGCCAGGTCCAACTTCCAATGCTCCTCTTGGGCCACCAATCTACCATTCTAACTATGCGCCTGTTCCCTCTTTCACTGGTCCTCCTGGACCAGCAGTGTACTACCACCCAAACATGCCAGGTCCATCTTCGCACGCTCCTCCTAGGCCACCGATCTATCATTCTAATTATGTGCCTGTTCGCTCTTGCACTGGATCTCCTGGTCCAGCAGTGTACAATTCAAACAATGTGCCAAGCCTGACCACTACCAGCCCTCACACTGTTCAAGGTTTCCCTTCTGCATACTACAATCTACCAGGTCTCTCCTCCTCCTATGCACAAAATGTGCCTCCTGCAAGCCTGCCACCCACACCTCAACACCAGGGTCATCAATTTGACACCGACAATCCCTCCAAAACACCACGCCTGGGATCACGGAGTGATTCTCCAGTTTTTGAAGAACTCTGATTTTGTTTTGACTTATTTTTTTTTTAACGTGTCACCCTTTTTGACATTACCTAAAAAGTTTTTGGCCAGTTGATGGTCAGTTGTCAGCAAATTTGTTGTATTATTTTCCATTCTAAAAAAATAAATACATTTAAAAAAACTGAACTTTATTATGAATTTTATTTATAATTTCGTTAATTTTATTAAAATTAATACATATGCAATTTTATTAACCTGTGAGAACATTCAGGTAAGTAAAGGATAGTATCAAGAAAAATTAAGCTAAATATTTAGGTCTTGCCAGGCCAAACTACCAGTAGGGGAAACAAAAAAATTGGCAAACTGATTTCGGATGTTTAGAACTCTAGCAGTGCTGCGCAAGTCCATGAATTGCATATCATGTGCTGGGTTTGGGGGTGCAGGTCCTGTGGAGACTCTCTCATTCGCAATTAAAAAGTTATGCAGCACACAGCATGCTAGGAAAACTTTTCTAGCATTCTCCACATCAAGCTGAATGGCGGAGAGAAGTACACGCCATTTTGCTGTACATACTCCGAAGGCACACTCCACAACACGTCTGGCTCTGCTTAATCTATAGTTATAGATTTTCTGCTGGTGAGTAAGTCCGCCTCCACTATATGGGCGCATTCGATTTTCTGCTAAGACAAAAGCTTCATCGGCTATCATCACCAGTGAAAGACTCGGCTCCGTAGTGCCCGGAAGTGGCCTACAAGAAGGAATACCTAGCCGTCCTTCGTGCAGCCGACGACCCAGTGCAGACTCCCGGAATATTTGGGCATCCCCCTGACTCCCAAAGGCCCCCACATCCACAAATATGAAGCGCAGATTTGCATCCGCCAATGCCAGAAGTACAACGGAAAAGTACTTTTTATAGTTAAAATATCGCGACCCAGAGTTAGGTGTTTTTTTCACTCGGACATGCTTTCCATCCAGAGCTTCTATACAGTTTGGAAACTGTGACTTTTCCCAAAATTCCTTAGACACCTGTTCCCAAGTTTCTTCTGTAGGCTCAGGCATCATATCAGGATTTAACTCCTCCCACAGAGCAAGGCAGGTCTCCCGGGTCAATTTTGCCACCGTGCATACACCCATCAGAAGATAGTGATGTAGCGAGACAAATGATTGGCCTGTGGCCAGGAACCTACTAAAAAAATATATATTATTAATAATATTTTTACATTGGGAAAAAGTTACAAACTTACATTTTTTATATCAAATAATTTACCCCCCCCAAAAAAAATCCAGAAATTTATTTGGAGATAAAACAACCAATCCAAAAAATTTGGGACATTACAAATTGTCATTGAAAAAAAGGCAAAAAATATTTTGAAAATAAAAATAAAAAATTTAATACAAGTGCGGAACACATGACTGTTTGAAAAAAAAAAAAGATGTAAAAAAAAGGACTAACATTAACATGACTAAAATTATGACATACCTGAGTGTCACCAGGAGACGTTCCTCAGGAGACATGCTCATCCTCATCTGGGTGTCCATTCGAGTAATACATGGTCGCAGCCTCTCAAGAAGAATGTCATATGTGACAACTGACATTCTTGTAAAGTTGAAAAACTTTTCAGGATAGTTACGCAGCTGAATGTATAGGCTGGTGAAATATCCTGAAGATAAGCGTTGGTCCATCAACGGATGGGTCCATTGTCGACGAACTCTGGTCCTCTCATTCAATTCTCTCCGTCTTCTGATCCGACGCAACAAAATAAGGAGGAGTATTTCATGCATTGTCTTCACGGCTGGATCCATAGTGAACGCAGCTAGCAACAGTAGACAGCTCCCTGCTCAAGAAAGTGCTCTTTCTGCTCTGCTGTAATGGCTCCTACTGTCAAAAAAATGCATTCTGGGAGTTTGGGAATGCATTGTGGGATTTTTGGAGTGTCCTTGGTATTATTAGGCTCCATGTACACAGAAGCTGATAAACTGCAGTTAATGGGCGTTTTGGCGTTTTTTTTAAAAGCCCATTAACTGCACTCTATGTTAGCCTATGTGTTCATGTACACATAACGTTTTTTAGCTTTAATGAGCAGTGGAGTTAATGGGCTTTTTTCTGAACGCAGGAAATTTGCGTTCAAAGTGCCGTTTTTCGGCAGAAAAAAACGCAAAACGCCGAAAAACACTCATAAACGCTCATAAACGCTCAATAACGCTCAAAAACGCTGGCCGCAAGCGTTTTTTAGTCCATTGAAAAAAATTTTTTTTTTTTTTTTTTTTAAAAGCTAAAAAAAGCTACACTGAAAAACGCTAATAAAAGCTAGTAAAAAAACGCTGATAAAAGCTAGCTTTTTCTGCTGCTTTAAAAACGGCCGTTTTTGAGCTTCTGTGTACATGGAGCCTTAGGCTCCATGTACACAGAAGCTGATAAACTGCAGTTTATTGGCGTTTTAGCGTTTTTTTAAAAAGCCCATTAACTGCACTCTATGTTAGCCTATGTGTTCATGTACACATAACGTTTAATGAGCAGTGGAGTTAATGGGCTTTTTTCTGAACGCAAGAAATTCGCGTTCAAAAGTGCCGTTTTTTGGGAGAAAAAAAGCAAAAAAACGCAAAACGCCGAAAAACGCTCATAAACGCTCGAAAACGCTGGCCGCAAGCGTTTTTTTTGCGTTTTTTGGTCCATTGAAAAAAAATATTTTTTTTAATTTATTTTTTTAAATGAAAAAACGCTACACTGGAAAACGCTAATAAAAGCTAGTAAAAAAACGCTGATAAAAGCTAGCTTTTTCTGCTGCTTTAAAAATGACCGTTTTTGAGCTTCTGTGTACATGGAGCCTTACAATAAAAACGCTCATTAACGCTGATGCTATAAAACGCTCATAAACGCTAATAAACGCTAGTAAAAAACGCTGATAAAAGCTATATTTTAAAGCAGCTTTTTCTGCCAGAAATCTGGCGTTCAAAACAACCGTTTTTAAACTTCTGTGTACATGGAGCCTTATTGGCAAAAATTAAGACATTGTTACTGGATTGGAATAAGGGCTTTCATTCTTCGCTAGGACGATGTAGCATTATTAAAATGAACATATGAACTTCCGGTTCCGGCGCCACATGGAGTGACTGCTCCTCTCCTCGGCTCCCGCATCACGGCAATAAAACTGCCTATAAATCCGGCCTGAGACGCCCCACGATCCCCCCTACACCTCCGGGCACTCCCCGCCTTCCATATGGACCGATTCGTGGAAAAATCCGGCGATCGCACGCAAACGGCCATGACGGCGCCGCCGGCCCAGCCGCAAAACGAGACCCCGGTCTCGGCCTACACGGCTCCTTCCCCACCACCACCGCCGACGAGGATGGAGGTAAGCAGCTGCTCAAGTCACCCTACCTCCCCACATGCCTCAGCATTCCAGCTACCCAGTGACAACACTACGGAACGCATAGCACAGGCTGTGGCTGCTCTCCTGTCCCCCATGATAGCCACATCCGTGGAGAAGGCAGTAAATGCAGGGATGGCCCAAATCAAGTCCCAGGTATGGAAACACAACACCAGACTCAATGAGCTGGAGCACCGCCTATCCAATGTGGAATATATCAGGCACAGGCCACAGAGCAAGCCCAGGATAAGACTAATCAGTATATTATCCAAAAGTTGGACGATTTAGAGAACAGGGCCAGGAGGAGTAACCTGCGATTTGTAGGTATCCCGGAATCGCTGCAGACCTCTGCCATTTCAGAATTCTGCACTGTGCGCATTCCGGAAGCCCTAGGCCTCTCGGGCCCCTGCACAGTGGAAAGGGCCCATCGCATGGGAGCTTTCAATTCTGACCGCAAAACCCCTCGGCCAATAATTGCCAAATACCTCAACTACTCTGACAAGGCCCTTATTCTACAAAAGTTCAGACAAACCCGCTCACTTCAAATTGATGGAATAAGAGTCCTCATATTTGCTGATTATTCCATAGAGGTCTCTAAAAAAAGAAAGCTTTTCAGCAGGTCTGCACGGAACTCTATAAACAGCAAATCAAATTCACTCTGGCTTTTCCAGCCGTTCTCCGCCTCAAAGCATCTACCGGCGAACAACTGTCTTTTCATGACCCCTCCGAGGCGGAAGCCTTCCTGCGGACTTTGCCATATCTTGACCACGCACCAATTTCGGCCCAATTTGACAACCTCGACCTACCTCCCCATCCCAAGATTTGGCGCTTTCCTTCCTACCTCTACAACAACTCTGATTTCCAGTAATTCATGGAAAGATCATGGACAGAATATTCCACGGCCAATGCTCCACACTCTGATGACCCGAACCTCTTCTGGGACGCCGGTAAAGCGTTCCTCAGGGGTCGGATCATCTCCTATGCGACCTCTTTCAAGAGGAATACCCTATCAAAATACAAACAGGCTACTTCCCGGCTCTACCAGGCCCAAAGATCCTTATACACCATGGACTCCACCGATAATAGAAACAAATGGCATGCAGCCAAGATGTCTTTTGATACTTGGGCAGACACACTTGAACTAACTAAGAAAGCACACTCAGATGCCACCTTCCACAAATTCGGAAATAAATCAGGCAAATTACTAGCCAGGCTATGCAAGGGACCCTTTCGCCCAACTCACATTACATCCCTAAGAGATACTGTCATGGATATGCAGTAGTGTTTGTCTGTCAGCTTACCTTCCTTCCCATGTGTTCATCTTAGAGGCCAGAACCCTTTCACCTGGCTTCCTTTATAATCTCCTCCTAGCCAGACTCCACCCCAGGCCCTATCACAGTACACTATATTAACCTGTGCACTGCAAGCCTGCTTTGCTGATCAACGTGTTTGTTAGGCATTGTGTGTTTGGGTTCCTGCCTGCCGTGTGCTACGTCTGTCTCTGTTACGTTATTGGCTTGTCCCCGACTATCCCTGTCTGCTCGTGACCCTTGACCTTCGGCTTGTCTTTCGTTATCCTTGTCTGCTTGTGGCCCTTGACTTTCAGCTTGTTATTCGTTACTCTTATATCTTGTGCTGCTGCTTCCCCTCTTGTCCCCTTATCCTACGGGGCGTGAGCTAGGAGACTCTAGGGGCCGCGACCTGGACCCAGCCTGCAGCATAACATCCTCACCACTGGAGGCTCTGGAGAAGACCTGCTGGGTCTTAGACTCCGCGCCCTGGGGAATCTTGGCTCTAGCTTCCTATAGAATCCCGGTTGTGCTCCTCTGGTCCCGCTTTCCACAACCACCCAGTTTCCTATCCGCAGCAGTCAGCCATAGGGTTCACTACCTTGCGGTGCACTCCTGTCCCCCTACGGTGTGCATCTGTCACCTGGCCGTAGATGACCTGACAGTTTGATCAGCCATGAACCCGGCTGACATCCCGCTCCCCGCGGATGATCCATTGCAGGGCATAGTTTGCAGACTTGAAACCCAGGAATCGAATCAGACTCAGGTGATGCGATTCCTCCAGGATCTGGCTTCTCGCTTTGAGCAGCTTCAGGCCTCCTTGGGAACCCTGAATCCGCAACCTCAAATACAACCAGCGGCTGCACCTATCACACCAGTCGCAGCCACACACTCACTACAACTGCCAGCTCCGTCCCGTTTCTCTGGGGACTCTAAGGCTTGCAGGGGGTTCCTTAGCCAATGCACGATTCATTTTGAGCTCCAGCCCCAAAACTTCCTGTCTGATCGGGCTAAGGTAGCCTATATCATTTCCCTCTTCTCTGGTGAAGCTTTAGCCTGGGCAGCCCCTCTGTGGGAACTGAATGATCCAGTGGTTTCTAGCCTGTCCGGCTTCTTAAAACTTTTTCGGAATATCTTCGAAGAACCGACTCGTGTCTCTTCAGCGGCCAGCGCCCTTTTACGTCTCCGCCAAGAGTCTGCTTCTGTGGGACAGTATGCCCTTAATTTCCGCATACTGTCGGCTGAGTTGAGCTGGAACAATGAGGCCTTAGTCGCAACCTTTTTGCATGGCCTGTCTGATAGAGTGAAGGATGAATTAGCAGGAAGAACCATCCCCACTGATCTGGCCGGCGTTATCTCCTTGTGTAGCCAGATCGATATTCGCTTTCAGGAGAGGACCTTAGAAAAGCAACGCCAGCACTCCTTGGTTCTTAGTCAGCCTGAGCTCCCCTCTCTTCGACCCGTAGAGCATCTCCTACCAGCTGAGGAACCCATGCAGCTGGGTCGGACCAGGCTATCTCCCGAGGAACGTGCTAGGTGCAGAACTCTTGGTCTGTGTCTTTATTGTGGGGGCAAAGGTCATTTTCGTGACACTTGCTCTCTTTGTCCAGAAAAACGTTCGGGTCCACTTCATCTGGAAAGTGGAGTATTGGACCCAGAAATATCACCTTCCCCTTCTCGTCTTCTGCTTTCTGTGTTCCTTCATGTTGGTGCTTCTTCTCATTTGGTCTCAGCATATCTGGATTCTGGAGCCGCTGGTAATTTCATGGACTGGGAAATCGCATCGTCCATGAGACTTACTCTTTTGCCCCTCACCACGCCATTGGTGGTCATGGCGATTGATGGTACTGTTCTCCCAGGGGGACCTATCCGCTTCCAGACCCTCCCTGTTAAGGTGTCGGTAGGGACACTCCACCAGGAGTGGATATCCTTCCTTATCTTACCCAAGGCCTCAACGCCTATAATTTTGGGTCTCCCATGGTTACAGCTCCATTCTCCTCATGTGGACTGGACTACTGGACAGATCCTGGCTTGGGGTCCCTCCTGTTCCTCATCCTGCCTACCCAAGGTTGCCCCCTGTGAACCTGAGCCGGTCATTCATTCCAGGTTGCATAACCATTTACATTTCTCTGTCCCTAACCACCCTTGGACGCACAGCCAGGCTGGCTTGTCTACAAGTCCTGCAGTCGCTACGTCTTGCGATGCGATTCAGGTAGTCGCTGCACCTGACTCTGCTATTCACTCGGCCTCTGTACTAGTTATGCCAGTCCAGCCCATGCCCAGTGATCCTCCTACTTTTTCTTGTTCAGGACATTCTGCTTGTCTTTCAGCTATTCAGCTTGACTCCGGCGACATGTCACCTTCTAACCAACCTGACTTCAGGGTTCCACTGACATCTGCCCAGTCTGATGGTCCTGTGCAAGATGACCAGTTCCCCTTTAAGGGTCTAGGGGACCCTCCTCAGATTCCTGTTGATCCTCTCATGCCCTTGCTTATTCCTAGAGAGCCTTTGGTCCTCAATAGATCTTCTTGTCATCTCCCTACCTCGTTTTCGGTCTCTGAGGATAATCTTAAGTACGAGGTTAGACAAGTTCTGGATTCTCGGCTCTGCAGAGGCATTCTTCAGTACCTTGTGCATTGGAGAGGTTTTGGTCCTGAGGAGGCGTCTTGGATCGCTGCATCTGATGTCGTTGCACCTCATCTGTTGAGGAGGTTTCATCAGAGATTTCCCTTTAAGCCTGGGCCCAGGTGGGGGAGGGCCCATAAGAGGGAGGGTACTGTCATGGATATGCAGTAGTGTTTGTCTGTCAGCTTACCTTCCTTCCCATGTGTTCATCTTAGAGGCCAGAACCCTTTCACCTGGCTTCCTTTATAATCTCCTCCCAGCCAGACTCCACCCCAGGCCCTATCACAGTACACTATATTAACCTGTGCACTGCAAGCCTGCTTTGCTGATCAACGTGTTTGTTAGGCATTGTGTGTTTGGGTTCCTGCCTGCCGTGTGCTACGTCTGTCTCTGTTACGTTATTGGCTTGTCCCCGACTATCCCTGTCTGCTCGTGACCCTTGACCTTCGGCTTGTCTTTCGTTATCCTTGTCTGCTTGTGGCCCTTGACTTTCAGCTTGTTATTCGTTACTCTTATATCTTGTGCTGCTGCTTCCCCTCTTGTCCCCTTATCCTACGGGGCGTGAGCTAGGAGACTCTAGGGGCCGCGACCTGGACCCAGCCTGCAGCATAACATCCTCACCACTGGAGGCTCTGGAGAAGACCTGCTGGGTCTTAGACTCCGCGCCCTGGGGAATCTTGGCTCTAGCTTCCTATAGGATCCCGGTTGTGCTCCTCTGGTCCCGCTTTCCACAACCACCCACTTTCCTATCCGCAGCAGTCAGCCATAGGGTTCACTACCTTGCGGTGCACTCCTGTCCCCCTATGGTGTGCATCTGTCACCGGGCCGTAGGTGACCTGACAGATACTAAAGGCAACGTGAACACCACACCGCAAACAATAAATAAAGCAATGCTTCAATACTACTCTGCGCTGTATGCCCCAGACCCTATTGACAAACAGGCAGCCAGTTTTTTCCTAGAGAACTTAGCCATTCCCAAAGTCACTCCCTCACAACTTGAGATCCTTAATGTTCCCATCTCCCTTTCCGAAGTCTCAGACACCATACGAAATTTGACCCCCTCTAAGGCCCCAGGCCCCGACAGATTCACTAGTGAATTCTACAAGACCCTCCAAAGCATAACAGAACCCACCCTTCACAAGGTCTATAACGGCATATGGACTGGCGGCCCCTACCTACACTCAGGAAATCAGGCCATTATTAAACTACTCACAAAAAAATGTAAAGACCCCCAGGAACCAGGATCTTATAGGCCCATCTCCCTTTTGAACCTGGATGTCAAAATCCTATCCAAGATCGTCGCCACTAGGCTTGCTGCCATAATCCCATCCCTGATACATCCAGCACAATCTGGTTTTGTGAAAGGCAGAACGGCCACCCTAAACATTCGTAAGGTCATGTTGGCCTTGGAACATGACAAACAAAATCCTGGCGGCGATTTTGCCATCATTACGATAGATGCGGAGAAAGCCTTCAATAATGTCAGCTTCGATTGGCTCTCCATGACAAGGATGGGCTTTACAGGCCCCTTCTGCCATCTTATTAACGCCATGTACACAACCCCTACAGGTAAGCTGGTGGCAGCAGGCCTACTCTCGGATGACTTTCGCCTCCACAAAGGTACACGACAAGGCTGCCCCCTATCCCCCCTCCTCTTCAACATTGCTTTAGAACTCCTATCCAGACATCTTACCCAAAAAGCCGCCTTACATGGCATAAAAATAGGAAATCACGATCTCCGCACATCCCTCTTTGCTGATGATGTACTTATTTTTTCAGCGAACCCCTCCTCAGACATGTCTACCATCAAGGAGGTATTTGATGATTTTAGATCCTGTTCTGGCCTCCGCATAAATTACGGCAAGAGTGAAATTCTCCCCATAGGAACTCTATCCAACCCTCCCTGGGTCCAACACTCCATTTTTTCTGTTGCTAGATCCCACATCACCTATCTTGGCATCAAAATAGGCAAACTGCCTTCCTCCCTGTATCACCTTAATTATCCTTCTTTGATCTCTAGGCTCTCTCAGGAAATGGTTAACTGGATGGATCTGCCCCTCTCGCTCCAGGGAAGATGCCACTTGGTAAAAATGGTCAGTTTTGCCAGACTACTGTATCCATTACAAACTATCCCCTTGCTCCTTCACCACAAAGATGTTAAACTCATTAATACGGCCATCTCAAAATTTTTATGGCAAGGCAAAAGACCACGTATGGCTTTAAGGAAACTATATCTTCCCAGACGCAAAGGGGGTATTAGTCTCCCGAATGTCAGAACCTATAACCTAGCATGTTTATTAAGAACTAGTCTAGATCGGATTTCACAGTCCTCGAGGTATTCAAATTACTCAATGGAGTCCGCAATGGCACATCCCTTCTCGTTAGTAGCTCTTCTTCACTGTAAGTGGAAATCAGTCCCACCTTTGTATCAACACAACTTACTGCTGAGAGATACGGCCATCGCCTGGAGAGAAACCAGAAAGAGCCTCAAGCTCTCCCCATTCATGTCAAGCCATCTGCCAATACAAGGAAACCCAAATTTTCCACCTGGCCTGGAACATAAACCTTTCAAGATATGGCAAGAAAACGGTCTCACCAAATTTGCATCTTTATGCGACACTAAAACGGGTCGTCCTTTATCCTTTTCAACCGTTGCTGAAATCTATTCACTCCCACGATCCCATGCTTTTCACTTTTGGCAATGCACCAGCTACTTAAAAACTGCATGCAAAGAGGACCATAAGCGATTCACACCAAATTTCACAGACCTGCTACTCCTGGAAAGATCTTATACAATATCGGACATATACAAACCTTTACTTCAAAAGACCACCCCCCCGCTAGCATCCTCATCTGCAGCCAATTGGGGAAAAGACTTCCCGGATGATGACCTGATAGACAAAATTCTACTTGGATACAACAAAGGGCAACGACTAACCCCCAATGAAATTTGGAAAGAATCTCAACTGAAAATAGTCCACCGTGCTCATATACCCTTCATTTACTCCGATACGGATCAAAACTGTGCTAAATGCCCCCTCTGCCACCATATGAGACCTTCCCTAACCCACCGCTTTTGGGCGTGCTCATTCATCTCTTCTTTTTGGGATCAGGTTCTAGCCCACATTTTCGAAATAACACTACTAAAGCTCCCGAAGGATCCGCTCCTCCTCATCTTTGGTTACTGGGACCCCCAACTACTGCCTTGGTCCCACGTGACAAATTCAACTAACACTGGTCACCCAAACCTTGGTCACACCTACAAAGATTGGTCTTTGATCTGTCTCCTGGTCGCATGGAGAACCATACTAAAGCAATGGATTTCATCCCACTGCCCTGCTACCACTCAAATCAAACGGGACCTCCTTCTTCTCCTATTTAAAGAAAGAGCTAATGCAGACTTCACACGTGCAGCCTCTAAAAGCCGCTTCTACTCCGTTTGGGAACCCTTCATGCGTTCAGCATTATCTCCGGAGGAAATAGCCAGCTTTGATCAGTACTCTTTTTCATACATCAAATCTACCCCCCCTTCTTCATGCCCAGGAGATTAAATCTCCCCCGATGGACAATCCGGCACCAACGATCTCTAATTGTTACCCGAACTAAGCTTACTCATAATTTACTTCTCTGGACTTGGCTACTACCCCCCCCCCCCCAAACCCTTCCTCCTCCCTCCCTACACACCTGTGTTGTTCTTAGCCATTTTGGTTGGTTATTCTGCTTGTAATACTTGTAACTCTAGGTAGATACTCTACTATATGATCCATCCAGTTACCCTCTAGTTGACAACAGATAAAGTTCATAGGTCTTTTGATCTCTGTTTTTTTTCTATATATTTTTTCTATATATATTTCACTGATATACCACTCTGATTTTAACCTATAAGATTCCTAGATTACAATGCTTATACTTTACGTTTATTCTTACCTTTATTTTACCTCCCTTTGTTTTTTCTCTAATTGAAAAATTGAAAATTACTTTATAACATGTCTTGCAACTGCTGTTATTTTCATACATGCTAATAAAACATTTTTATAAAAAAAATAAAAAAAATAAACTTTAAAATGAACATATTGCCAAAGCTATTGTACCTGTTTCAGACCCTGCCAATAAGTATTCCGCCTAGCTACTTTAAACAGAGTCAAAAGTTATTGTTTGACTTTATTTGGGCCTATGGGCACCCTAGGATACAACGCAGGGTGCTGATGAGCCCAAAGGAGAATGGAGGATTGGCAGTGCCGGACATACGAAAGTATTATTTGGCAACCCACTTAAGTAGGGTAATTGACTGGAATAGTCACAAAGATACCAAATTTTGGGTGCAGATGGAATGTGCACAGTCCCTGATACCCCTAGGTAGAGCCTCATGGTGTTATGCCTTTCTCCCGAAACAAATAAAAAATCATCCTTTGATAGGGAACTTGGTAAAAATTTGTTATGATTTATTACCCAGTATGGGTATAATACCTGAAGAATTGCCCCTATACACAATATTGGGAAATCCTCTTTTTTCACTGAGGTATGAAGACATAAGTTTCCGGCACTTATCGGATGCAGGATACACACAAGCATTGTCATATATAAGAGAAGGAAGATGGGTAAAGATTCCGGAGTTAATGGCACAAGCAGACATATATAAATTAGGAATCTGTAGTTCTATCCAGATTACACATTTTTTTAAGACGCTTTCGAATCCGGAGGTGTTTGCTAGAGCCTTGAATACGTTTGAGAGATACTGCTATGAGAAGAAGGTAATATCCCATACATTATCAGTTAATTACAAATTGCTAAATACGCCCAGGGAATATAATGTACCGGAATTTATCCAAAAATGGGAACAGGATTTAGGAATATCATAGGATAATACACAAAGACAGCAGATCTTTAGGCTTTGTAAAAAAAAAATTGCACTAAAAGCAAAACATACTGTACAAAACTACATCTGGTGAATAAAAAACCATATACAGTAGGAAACTTAATAAAATCCAGTGTAGTAAGAATGTACTAGTATCTCATAAAATAATATAAAGTGAGAACGATAATGATAATATAGTCCAATGGCAAATAGAGTACTAAATTAGTACTGCAAAGTGCTGGTGCAAAGTGACATGAATCTATACAGTAGTGCACTAGTGCTAAAACTGTATATAAAAAGGAAGGCTGTGCAGTCTATAATAAATATAAACCTATAAATACAAATAATGATCTAAATAAATAAACAGTGATTCCAAAGTGCTAGTGCAAAAATGGTGCACAAGTGCTGAAACTGCAAATAAAATACAAATAATGCTATACAGTCCAACAATAATAGTGTAATAAAGATCCTACTGTGGACATGAGATGTATTCCTAAATAGATGAATACTCTCTAAGTGAATCTAAACGTGTAGATGTAGTTCCACTAGTGGT
The DNA here is from genome assembly GCA_029206835.1 of Rana muscosa. NCBI lineage: Eukaryota > Metazoa > Chordata > Amphibia > Anura > Ranidae > Rana > Rana muscosa. Next base: position 714,976,443 of record CM055118.1, read on the forward strand.
AGGATTAATAGTGATGTATTCAAGGGTAGTCTCACAGAACTCTCACCTCTAGATGGATATAAATAGGGCATAATCAATATGGATGTTTTCTTCTATACTGTGTCCACTCAAACAGGTATTCCAACTGATCTCCACCAATTCTCCACCAAATCTCCACTCACTTCCACAGTATCAGTAAACCTGGAATGGGAGATGGGGGGGGGAAGAAGGAGGAACACCTCCAGTGGGGATACCGGACCATGGATAAAGAGAGGAAAACCTCCAATAGTGTAGTAGTAAATTGGACTTAGTTTATTAGTTAAAATGTAATTGCTCGTACATAAAATTAAGATAGGATAAGCATGTAATAATCACAGTGGCTCTGTGCGCCGTCTTACTGTTCCTCCGGGTAGTTCCAGTCTGCGGTGACCTTGCGAACTCCCTACGCCGTTACGTCACGCACCTCGTGACTTCATTAGGGGAACCTGATTGGTTACCGAGGCTTTGTTTATATTTGGGTATACCGGAAGTAGTTGTTCGGACATTGAGGGCCCTTTTTGTTCTACCTACGTACTGGAGATTGCAACTGCACTGTAATATATACACTACCCCTTCTGTGTGGCAAGTTATACAATCTTTAATTTTAAATGATTCTCCTGTGTTGGTCCCAATGAACTCAGTACGTTTGCCTTGAAACTTTTTTGCATGTCGACAGGCATAGCAGTTCCTACATGGAAAGAAGCCCTTCCCATTAAAAAATGTGAAAGTGGGTTTCGGAGGGGAGACTACCACAGATTTGGCAATTATATCTTTGAGAGGTAGAATGTGTTTAAGGTCTTTATCATTTTTAAGTATGTGCCAATGCCGTTCAATTAGTTTGGCCACATCCTTATGTTGCACATTGTAATCCAGGATTAAACATGGAGCATCTTGAAAGGGGGGTTTTTTTCTTCTTGTTTTGTAATATATCTCTTCTTTCCATCTTACCCACATCTTCTATTTGTTTTTTGATCCAGATGTCTTCATATCCCTTTACTATAAAAATTTTGCCGATTAATTCGGCTCGTTGGTTGAAGTCCTCTTCGTTGGTACAATTTCTTTTAATCCGTACCAGTTGGCCTTTAGGAATGTTATATAACCACGCTCTCTGGTGACAGCTTGCTGTTGACAAATAGCTGTTGGTGTCTACCGTTTTAAAGAAAGTCTTAGTGGTTATTTTATCACCTTCCAATTGTATGGTAAGATCCAAGAAGTTGACTGATTTAACATCTATATTCCATACCAGTTTAATATTCTTCTTATTGTTATTAAGTGTTTCAAGAAATTCCCCTAGCTTGTCTTCTACTGCCATTCCAAACTAAGATGAGATCATCTATGTAGCGTTTGTATAAAGTGAGCTCTGGGGGAGTATTTGCACATATATCACCTATTCACATTTTCACCTACTCATTAGTAGCGCGAAAGACCCCCCTCAGATCTTTAGGCTTACTCATAAAACATCAATCTGTGCAAAAGTACAAGAAACAAACTATAAAATTCTTAGCAGATGGTATAAAACTCCAGAAAAATTCAAGTAAAGCCTTTCCGGAATGTTCGGATTTGTGCTGGAGATGCCAAGGAAGTAAAGGTACTATTCATCATATGTTTTGGAGTTGTCCCAAATTAAAAAAAATTTGGACAATAGGGGAGACACGCTTCAGAGGTTTACTGACCACATGCTACCAAGAGACCCAGCCTTTTTTCTTTTTCATAAATCATATATACCCGAGAAAATATACAAACAATTGATTATTGCCCATCTTTTGGAAGTGGCAAGGGCGTGTATCCCTCTGAGGTAGAAATCAGCACTTCCACCGATGATAAGGATGTGGTTAGAAAAGGTAGAGATACAGAAATTAGCAGACTGGAAGACTTGGTATTTTCAGCCCGACATCAACGGGAATTATATAATAGGAAGTGGGTAGAATGGAATGACTTTGTATTATCAGAAGAAGGGAGAACTCTATATGACAACAATTAAGAGGGTCCTTAAGAGTCTTGGTCTCCGGCGGGTTTGGCCCCTCCCCCCTTTTTTTTTTCTCTTCTCTTGGGAGGGAGGGTGGGTTATATAAGTGGGTTTTTCTGAGCTATTTTGGGGTTAAAATGAAATGGGACAGGCTACGGAGTGGAGAGAAGACAGGAATAGGAGTCGATTAGACTGTACTCCGGAAGCGATAAAGAGAAGAGATGTAAGAATAGACATTGGATAACATTTGTTGGTTAAGGATGAGAAACAGAGACAATGTTTTTGGAAAATTTGAGAATCTTTCTTTTTAGGTATTATAAGTTATCTGAATGATATATAAATTGATAAAGTTGTGCAATGACATTTGTATATCTTGGAAATGTCCTATGACTAAATAAAATACAATTTGAAAAAAAAAGAAAAGAAAATGCCCTGTATTGAAGTGGTTAAAAAACAATTTTGGCTGAAGGCAGTGGCAGCTGGTGCTCAAAATTTTTGGGGGGTGCAAACAAACTGAAAAATTCTTAAAAAAAAAACATCAATTGCAGCCTCACTGTGCCATCAAACGCAGCCACTGTGCCCATCAAACACAGCCACTGTGCCATCAAATACAACCACTGTACCATCAAACTATGCCACTGTGCCATCAAACGCACCCACTGTGCCCATCAAATGCTGCCACTGTGCCATCAAATGCCACCACTGTGCCCCATTAAATGCTGCCACTGTGCCCCATCAAATGCTACCATTGTGCCCCATCAAATGCTGCCATTGTGCCCCATCAAATGCCGCCACTGTGCCCATTAAATTCCGCCGCTGTGACCCCCCCGCCTGCTCGATGTCTGCCCTGCACCTACCCTATCTCGGTGGTGGGTCAGGCAGCGGGTGACGGCCGCAAGCTGTGGGACCTTGCAGTGGGTCAGAGAGCAGCGAGCTGTGTCCCCCGTGCGTCTCCTCCCCTCCTCCTAATAGGGATCCAATTGCAGCGCCTGTCCTTTCAGCCAATCAGGTGACAGCTATCAGACCCGCGCTACCTGATTGGTTTAGAAAAGCGATTATTCATTCACTTTTCTAACACACCTGGGTGGACCGAGTTCACCTTTTTGAAGCCTATTAGAACCTATGGCTCTAATTAGGTGTTTCAAAAATACACCCCCGCCGCTGTAATTCAGGCGCCTAGCATCCAAAAAGGGGCCGGACGCCTGAAAAGGGGGTTGTGGCAGCCATGGATAGATTCATGCAATGCATGAATCTATCCATTAGTCATAGAGGGGGGTGGCTGGAGAGAGAGGGCGGTGCCCATGCGCCCTTAATGGACACACCGCCACTGATTTCTGGTCTTCTGAGTTCGTAAGATGATATTGTTCTTGCAAAAATGGAAAGGTAAGGAGCAGGAGCGTTGCTAGCTCTACAAAAGATCTGCGGCTAGAGCCTATAGCAGCGAAGTAAAGAAAGTCATACGCTTGGGTGGGCATACACACATATATAATATACGTGTGTGTGTATGTGTGTCAAAATATAAGGAACACCCGCGCTAGCCAGACTGGGCATATAGGGCCAAACGGTGGGAGGGACGCTGCAGCAAACACCAGGAGGTCCAATCCAGAATAGACAAATTAAAAATATAAATAAGTGATGGTGACTGCGCTGTGATTAACCACTTAACAACCGCTCACTGTATATGTACGTCGGCAGAATGGCACCGACAGGCACAATCACGTACAGTGTACGTGATTGCCTTTGTACAGTTGGGGGGTCCGATCGGACCCCCCTTCTATACAGTGAGCGGTTGGTATTCGTTGGGGAGCGATCCGACATGAGGGGGCGGCCATTCGATTCCGGCCACCCCCCCGCGATTGCTCCCGGCGAATGGAAATGCTCCCTCTGCTGTGTAATGTTTACACAGGCAGAGGAAGCAGGAGGAAGTGATGTCATCTCTCATGCGGCGCTCACATATACAGAGCGCCATACAAGAGAAGACACACAGGTTAGTGCACACTGACACCAGGACACATAGGCACACAAATCGCCCCCCCAGGCCCCCCCAGATCACCCCCCAGCCCCCAGTCACAGTGTCACTGATTGCAGTGACCATTTATTTACTGATCACTGCAATCAGTGACATTTGTGACTGTAAAAGTGTCACTACATTTAGTTTTAGGTCCAGTGTAGCCCCCTAACCCCCCCTAATAAAGGTGATCACCCCCCAGGTAACCCTTTCACCCCCTATCACCACTGTCGCTAAGCGATCATTTTCTGATCGCTGTCTTAGCGTCGGTGATGCAGATCGGTAGCCAGTAATTTTTTTTAGGTTCGCCGCAGGTTTTTATAGCGTCAGGTACCCCCATAAATTATCTAATAAAGGTTTAACCCCCTTGATCGCCCCCCAGGTAACCCTTTCACCCCCTATCACCACTGTCGCTAAGCGATCATTTTTCTGATCGCTGTCTTAGCGTCGGTGATGCAGATCGGTAGCCAGTAATTTTTTTTAGGTTCGCCGCGGGTTTTTATAGCGTCAGGTACCCCCATATATTATCTAATAATGGTTTTAACCCCCTGATTGCCCCTAGTTAACCCTTTCACCAGTGATCACCATATAAGTGTTACGGGTGATGCTGGTTAGTTAGTTTGCTTTTTATAGTGTCAGGGCACCCGCCGTATATATAACCCAATAAAGGTTTAACCCCCTGATATCAATTAGGTTTTAGCGTCAGAGAGGGTCTGCGTCACACCCCAGGCAGCGTCAGGTTAGTGCCAGTAATGCTAACACCCACGCGTGAAGCATACACCCCCCTTAGTGTTATAGTATCTGATCAGATCAATATCTGATCTGATCAGATCTATACTAGCGTCCCCAGCAGTTTAGGGTTCCCAAAAACGCAGTGTTAGCGGGATCAGCCCAGATACCTGCTAGCACCTGCGTTTTGCCCCTCCGTCCAGCCCAGGCCACCCAAGTGCAGTATCGATCGATCACTGTCACTTACAAAACACAACACACATAACTGCAGCGTTCGCAGATACAGGCCTGATCCCTGCGACTCCAGTGCTGTAGGAGGTGATTTCACCACCACAGTTAAAAAAAAAAAGCATATATGCCGAAGCATTGGGGCAGCAGGGGCGGAGGAGCAGAGGAGCGATTTTGCTCCTAATGCCGCTTACATACGGTCGAAATTCCGACGGAGGCTTGCCCGTGGAAAAGTCCGACCATGTGTGTGCGGCATAACTTTTTTGCGGGAGGATGCCCCCATGCTTCGGCATATATAAATGGTGCATGTATGCCCATCATTAGAAGTGGGTGGATGAAGGGCGGTATTCTAATGGTGGGCATACCCACCGATCAATCTCTTTTTCCGTTCAGCCAACTGGCTGCATGAAAAAAAAAAGATTACAATACATGTCCAACAAGGACCAGCAACGTACTGGTATGTTGCTGGACTTTGAATGTTCATACCAGAATGATGCCTGCGGGTTTAGGTATCATCTTGGTATCATTCTTTTCAGCCAGCGGCCGGCTTTCATGTAAAAGCAATCCTAGTGGCTAATTAGCCTCTGGACTGCTTTTAAAAGCAGTGGGAGGGAATGACCCCCCCCGGATATAAAAAGCGCCATTGGGAAATTGGGAAAGCATTTTATCACACCGATCTTGGTGTGGTCAGATGCTTTGAGGGCAGAGGAAAGATCTAGGGTCTAGAAGACCCCAGTTTTTTCAAAAAAGAGTACCTGTCACTACCTATTGCTATCATAGGGGATATTTACATTCCCTGGGATAACAATAAAAGTGATAAAAAATAAATAAATATGGAAGAAACAATTTCAAAATAAAATAAAAAAGCAAAATTAATAAAAAAAAAAAAAAAAAAAAAAAAAAAAAGAAGAGCACCCCTGTTCTGCCCTGCCCTTGCCCAATGACGAACGCAAGCGTCGGTCTGGCGTCATATGTAAACAGCAATTGCACCATGCATGTGAGGTATCACCGCAAAGGTCAGATCGAGAGCAGTAATTTTAGCAGTAGACCTCCTCTGTAAATCTAACGGGGTAACCTGTAAAGGCTTTTAAAGGCTTTTAAAAATGTATGTAGTTTGTCGCCAATGCGCATTTGTGCGAAATTTTAAAGCATGTCGTGTTTGGTATCCATGTACTCGGCCTAAGATCATCTTTTTTATTTCATCAAACATTTGGGCAATATTGTGTTTTAGTGCATTAAAATTAAAAAAGTGTATTTTTTCCCCAAAAAATGCGTTTGAAAAATCGCTGCGCAAATACTGTGTAGAAAAAAAAATGCAACACCCACCATTTTAATCTGTAGGGCCTTTGCTTTAAAAATATATATAATGTTTTGGGGTTCAACATAATTTTCTAGCAAAAAAAAAAATATGTTTTCATGTAAACAAAAAGTGTCAAAAAGGGCTTTGTCTTCAAGTGGTTAGAAGAGTGGATGTAAGCTTCCTAATGTTGTGTATAAAATGCCAGAACAGTTCAAAACCCCCCAAATGACCCCATTTTGGAAAGTAGACACCCCAAGCTATATACTGAGAGGCATGTCGAGTCCATGGAATATTTTATATGTTGACACAAGTTGCGGAAAAAAGAAATTTTTATTTTTTTTGCACAAAGTTGTCACTAAATGATATATTGCTCAAACATGCCATGGGCATATGTGGAATTACACCCCAAAATACATTCTGCTGCTTCTCCTGAGTATGGGGATACCACATGTGTGAGACTTTTTGGGAGCCTAGCCGCGTACGGGACCCCAAAAACCAAGCACCGCCTTCAGGCTTTCTAAGGGTGTAAATTTTTGATTTCACTTCTCACTGCCTATCACAGTTTTGGAGGCCATGGAATGCCCAGATGGCACAAACCCCCCCAAATGACCCCATTTTGGAAAGTAGACACCCCAAGCTATTTGCTGAGAGGTATTGCGAGTATTTTGCAGATCTCGCTTTTTGTCACAAAGTTTTGAAAATTGAAAAAAAAAAGGCTTTCTTCATTTTCAAAAACAAATGAGAGCTGTAAAATACTCACCATGCCTCTCAGCAAATAGCTTGGGGTGTCTACTTTCCAAAATGGGGTCATTTGGGGGGGTTTTGTGCTATTTTGGCATTTTATGGCCTTCGAAACTATGATAGGTAGTGAGGAGTGAAATCAAAAATTTGTGCCTAGAAATCCTGAAGGTGGTGCTTGGTTTTGGGGTCCCGTACGCGGCTAGGCTCCTAAAAAGTCCCACACATGTGGTATCCTCGTACTCAGGAGAAGCAGCAAAATGTATTTTGGGGTGTAATTCCACATATAACCATGGCATGTGTGAGCAATATATCATTTAGTGACAACTTTTTGTATTTTATTTTTTTTTTGTCATTATTCAATCACTTGGGACAAAAAAAAAATATTCAATGGGCTCAACAGGCCTCTCAGCAATTTCCTTGGGGTGTCTACTTTCTAAAATGGGGTCATTTGGGGGGGTTTTGTGCTATTTTGGCATTTTATGGCCTTCAAAACTGTGATAGGTAGTGAGGAGTGAAATCAAAAATTTGCGCCCTTAGAAATCCTGAAGGCGGTGCTTGGTTTTCGGGGCCCCGTACGCGGCTAGGCTCCCAAAAAGTCCCACACATGTGGTATCCCCGTACTCAGGAGAAGCAGCAAAATGTATTTTGGGGTGCAATTCCACATATAACCATGGCATGTGTGAGAAATATATCATTTAGTGACAACTTTTTGTAATTTTTTTTTTTTTAGTCATTATTCAATCACTTGAGACAAAAAAAAAAATATTCAATGGGCTCAACATGCCTCTCAGCAATTTCCTTGGGATGTCTACTTTCCAAAATGGGGTCATTTGGGGGGGGGGGTTTGTACTTCCCTGCCATTTTAGCACCTCAAGAAATGAGATAGGCAATCATAAATTAAAAGCTGTGTAAATTCCAGAAAATGTACCCTAGTTTGTAGACGCTATAACTTTTGCGCAAACCAATAAATATACGTTTATTGACATTTTTTTTACTAAAGACATGTGGCTGAATACATTTTGGCCTAAATGTATGACTAAAATTGAGTTTATTCGATTTTTCTTATAACAAAAAGTAGAAAATATAATTTTTTTTCAAAATTTTCGGTCTATTTCCGTTTATATCGCAAAAAATAAAAATCGCAGAGGCAATCAAATACCATTAAAAGAAAGCTCTATTTGTGGGAAGAAAAGGACACAAATTTCATTTTGGTACAACATTGCATGTCCGCACAATTTACAGTTAAAGCAGCGCAGTGCAAAATTCTGAAATCACCTCTGGTCCTCTAGCTACCAAATGGTCCAGGGCTTAAGTGGTTAAACTATAGTGGAAAGGTGAGGGAAGGGGCTAGAGCCAATCTAATAAAGGAGGACCAGAATATGAGTGACGTGATAACATCAAATGAGTGACACAAATGCAAAAAAAGTTGATACATATAAATGTCACATATAGTGACCGTGAACACTTGCAAAAAAATACAGATATATAATGTCCTGAATAAGTAAAAATAGTGCAAAAAAAGTGCAAAAAAAGTGTGTTACAAGAAAAAAAGGCAGCACAGCAATGTGTGAACTGCAAAAAATAAGTCCAAAATGTACCCAATAAACTCTAAAGGATGAAAGTACAGTACTGAATCCCGTCACCATTAGTTGCTAGGGTGTTTTACCAAAAAACTCTTCAGTGCAGATCCACCACTGTGTTTTCAAGCAGCTTACCTCCTGGCTGCAATAAACAGCATGAAGTACACTCCTGTTGTAGGCGGCAATGGATAGTCCTCTCAGCAAAAATCTCATTCACACTCCCATGGGATATATAAAGGTATGTAAACGGAAGAGGAAAATAAAAAATGTATATAGCATAACTCTGTGGTACCAGGTTGATTGACTGAAAATAGATTTTCTCAAACTCACTTTTAAATAAGCGAGCATGCACATCAATCCATGAGCACTGAACTCGTCTCTCAGACTGCAACCTTCAGTGATAGTACCCCTCCAATAGAAGTGATTGCAAGATGCCTCCCAGGTGAAGATGCATGGGAAAGAAACACAAACAAGGAATAATGGTGTGTATGTGTGTATATATATATATATATATATATATATATATATATGTAGCGGGGCTTTGAAATTTAGGGGGATGTTTGAGTGGTAGTTGTGCTCAAACACATTATTTGATAGGGTTAAGTAAAACCCAATTTTAGCTGCAGGCGGGATACTGGTGTGTAGTTCCCCGTGGCCTGTTGGTGGCGCTGCCATCAGAGGCCAGGGTTGAACCGCTGGTACAGTGTTGTGCCTTGGATGTCCACTGTCGGCGGTGGTATGGTGGGCGTGTTGGCCCGCTGTGCATCCCGGGAGGGGATATAAAAGGAGCAGACCCTGTCTGTAGGGGTGAGTTCCCGGGGGTCCGACCCGGGAGCGTGTGATTCTGTTCATGGCCACCCCAGGCACCTTTAGCTCTGGGGTGGAGTTCCTGGTTCGGTACTATGGCGGATCAGTCTCAGGCACCTTTAGCCCTGGGGCTGCAACTGGAGGCCTTGGGCTCAGCACCTTTGGCTGAGGCCCACAGAGGATTGAGGAATCCCAGGGTGCTGCCTTGCGAGGAGACCTGTATCTGAGATGAGTAGGCCGGGGGAGGACTGTTCCGAGGGACTGGTGAGGAACTTACAGTGAAGGAAGGGGCCCGGTAACTCTCTGGAGGGATGTCATCTCCCTGAAAGAGGCTTAACATTGCAACCAAGTTCCCCAGGTCTGTGGCAGAGACCCAAGTTCACCAGGTCTGTGGCAGAGACCCAAGTTCTCCAGGTCTGTGGCAGAGACTGTGTGTATCTAGTTTGAGCATCATTCCGGCTGCTAGGGCCCACTCCATTGGGAGACTATCCAGATGGGCTGAGTCTACCTGAAGATATGGGTAGTGAATAAGAATTAGTTTGTGCCTGGACCTATTCCCACACCTTTTGCTGTCCTGCTCTTCTTCCAATCTTCTCCTGTCCAGTTATTGTGCATAACAGAGAAAATAAACTCTAAGTTGGAGTTGCAATCGATGTGGACCTTAAAGTTATTGAGGATGAGAGAATTGTCTTTGTTACAGTGAAGACGGGAGCCATTCTCTGGGGGACCCTGATCACAGAGACCCAGGTACATTACACCGCTCAACCTCTTTATACAGGAGGGAACGGGCACGTAGCACGGTGGGCCCTTTTTTCTGCTAAGGAGCCAAAAGCAGGAAAGGGGGTTGTGTCGCTACATATATGTATATATATATATATATATATATATATGTAGCGGGCATGTAAATTTGGGGGGGAACATCTGGGTTATTCAACCCAGATGTACTAATTGTTAGGGAGTCTGAGAATCCCTTTTGTGGTTCTTGGAGGACTCTGGTGGTGCAAGGTTCCCTGCGGCCTGCAGGTGGCGTTGTCGCCCTGGGCCGGAGTTGAACCCGCACCGCAAGACTGTTCCTTCTTGTCCTTTCCTGGCGCTGGTACAGCGGGGCGGGGAACCCGCTGTGACGCAAAGGGAGAGGAGATAAAAGGGGCGGACGCCCTGACCTCAGGTTTCAGAGTTGGAGGACGCAGCCGCGCCCAGGCACCTTCAGCCTGGGTGCTGGCATTCTGGAGTTCCGAGCCCAGGTGCCCTTAACCTGGCCGGAGCGAGGGATGGAGTCCAACCCAGGCACCTTAAGCCTGGGGTGAGGTATTCTGACCAAGGCCTGGGGCCCAGTAACTTCGACTGGGTTCCGCGAGGGTGGAGGAGTCCGAGGGGCCCTAAGGTGTTGGGACCCGTATCTGAGGTGAGGAGGCCGGGGAGTGTAACCCTTCCGAATAGCCCGGTACAGCATTAATCCGGTGACAGCGGGGCCTCTGGTAACTCCCTTGAAGGCATGTCTTCCCCCTGACAGGGGCTGCAACGTAGCGAAGGTAACTCCAGTTCCTGTTCATTAGAGTCGCTGGAAGAGACTCTGAAGCCAAAAAGTACGTTTTACAGCCACTGTGCTTAGCAACTGTTGGTGAGGTACTATGACCAAGGCCTGGGGCCCAGTAACTTCGACTGGGTTCTGCGAGGGTGGAAGAGTCCGAGGGGCCCTAAGGTGTTGGGACCCGTATCTGGGGTGAGGAGGCCGGGGAGTGTAACCCTTCCGAATAGCCCGGTACAGCATTAATCCGGTGACAGCGGGGCCCCTGGTAACTCCCTTGAAGGGATGTCTTCCCCCTGACAGGGGCTGCAACGTAGCGAAGGTAACTCCAGTTCCTGTTCATTAGAGTCGCTGGAAGAGACTCTGAAGCCAAAAAGTATGTTTTACAGCCACTGTGCTTAGCAACTGTTGGTGAAACCTCAACGGTTTAGTTTTCTTTGAGGATTGTGCCTTGACCTACTCCCCACCAATACTGAACTGTTCTATGGGTCTCAAACTGTCTGCTCACAAAGGACTATTTGTTAGCCGTTATGGAATAAATAAGCGTTGGACCTTTTCAGTGTGGTACTCCAATTACTGGGAGCAAAGGGGGTTATCAGCAGAACAGACTTGGCTCCGAGCGTATACACAGCCCGAAGGTAATCTGGTGCTGGCCTTCACCTCTACATGCAGTAATCTAGAGGACATGAGCCGTGGCACGCACCTCGCTCTCCCCTTCAAGGTACCCCTAGACCAGAGCCAAAGTAACCGCTAAAGAAGAGAGAGAGGGTGAGGCCGCTACATATATAATATATATAAAATATTGTTACTTATCTACGTGTGGGGGGGGGAGCACAAGTGTGCTGTCACATTGAAGAGTTTGGAGCACCATCATAAGAATTTGACTCACTGCATATCTTAAATAGACTTCATTGATGAATTACTATTATTGATGCACTTGAATGAGTAAACATATGTTTAAAATACAGCATATGCACTTTATGCACTATTCACTAAATTAATATTTGCATTAAAATTTATTGCACAGTATTATTTGTTGATTCTTTTTCTTCTATTGTTTATACACAGTTTTGGAATTTTATAACAGTGTATAGTGCAGCCAGTTATAAAGCATTTCTCACAAATCCAGATATAAAGCAGTACTCACAAAGCCAGATATAAAGCATTTCTCACAAAGCCAGTACATTGTGGGCAGGTGGGGACAGTATAGAGTGGGCAGGAGTGTACAGTACAGGGTGGGCAGGAGGGTACAATGCAGGGCAGGCATGAGGGTACAGTACAGGGTTGGCAGCAGGGTACAGTGCAGGGCGGGCAGGAGAGTACAGTGCAGGGCAGGCAGAAGGGGAACAGTGCAGAGAAGGCAGGAGGGTACAGTGCAGGGCAGGCAGGAGGGTACAGTGCAGGGCAGGCAGGAGGGTACAGTGCAGGGCAGGCAGGAGGGTACAGTTCAGGATGGGCAGGAGAGTACAGTGCAGGGCAGGCAGGAGGGTACAGTGCAGGGCAGGCAGGAGGGTACAGTGCAGGAGGGGTAGGAGGGTATAGTGCAGGACAGGCAGGAGGGTACAATGCAGGGCAGGCAGGAGAGTACAATGCAGGGCAGGCAGGAGAGTACAGTGCAGTGCAGGCAGAGGGGGAACAGTACAGAGAAGTCAGGAGGGTACAGTGCAGAGCAGGCAGGAGGGTACAGTGCAGGGCAGGCAGGAGGGTACAGTGCAGGAGGGGCAGGTGGGTACATGAATGAGTAAGGGGTATCACCGTATGCCTGGTTATCCATTCACAAAAAGCAGATTAACCTCTTGCCGACCAGCCACTGTCATTATACTGCGACAGGTCAGCTCTCCTGCACAAACTGCCGTAGGTGTACCTCGGTCTGTGCAGGGAGGCTAGTGGGCGCATGCCAGCTGGTCCTACAGACTCAATGTCCACCGCCGACCCACGATCACTGTGTACAGAAGCAGAACAGGGAACTTGCTTATGTAAACAAGGCAATTGCCTGTTCTGCCTAGTGACATGTCAGAGATCTTCTGTTCCCAGTCATCGTGAACAGCGATTTCTGTCATATCCTAGATAGCCCATCCTCCCTACAGTTAGAACACACAACTAATCAATATACGCTTATTGCGATTTTTTTTTTACCAAAAATATGTAGAAGAATACATATTGGCCTAAACTGATAAAGAATTATTTTTTTTCATTTTGGGGATATTTATAATGGCAAAAAATATTGTTTGTTTTTTTTTTCAAAATTGCCGGTCTTTTTTTGTTTATAGCGCAAAAACTAAAAACTGCAAAGGTGATTAAAAAAAGCACAACAGTTTTGTTTGGGTACAGCGTTGCATGACTAGGCAATTGTCAGTTAAAGCAATGCAGTGCCGTATCGCAAAAAAAGGGCCTGGTCATTAAGGGGGCAAATCCTTCTGGGGCTGAAGTGGATAAACACAGACACCTTTGACAATCCTTTAAAAAGTAAATAAATGAACTCCACATCACAACTGAAAGCCCCCCCCCCCAGAATATAAAAAAAGGGGCAGGGCTCTGTCTAACATCTTTGACTTAATATGGCCATGACCATATTTAATCAATGAGGTCACCCAGCCTATTTACAGCTAGCATGCAGTAAGATAGTGGTTGCTAAGATGCAGGTTGTAGTAGTAAAACCACCAATAAATAAATAACTTCCCGCTCTGCAGAAGCAGCAGAATCATTGATGCTGGTTAGTTAGCCAAATAGTTTGGCCCATTTCCGCAAGTTCAACATGCACATTTCAATGCAAAGAAAAACACATACCTCCTTTACGCCAAAGTCTACCCTACCATTTCTATGCATGCTACCTTACCTCACTGTACAGCCCCCAACTTCCTTTATTTCTCACTTCCCTCTACCCCCTTTCCCCCCACTTTCATCTTTCCCCACACACTCAATCCAATTCCTAGACAATCAATAGCATTTGGTCCTGTCCACAAAAGCCATGATACACAATTCACCTCCTACCCCTCCCATTCACTCCTGTCCCATTGTGGACTCTCCAACACACTTTAAAGTAAGCTCACACTTATCTTACTGCATGCAAACTAAGTGCTAAACAGCAATAAATAAAATGTTCCAGCTGGACTGCCATCCTGGGATATTGGCATTATTGCATGCATTAGACTTTCCACCGACAGAATCTGCTTGAACCCCCATGGTTTAGACTGCAGAAGCCTTGAACTACCATTCCTACCATTCCCCAATCCGCCTATTCTGTGTTATAGTACCTTGTGCATTACTATTCTATTTACTTTTCTGCTTATCCCTGAAAATCTGCTAATGAAAATAACGTGTATGAAGTAAACAGAATTTATCATGTAGTTATGCACAGTTTTAAAGTCTTTGTTGCAATCTGCTTATTATGTTCAGAACTGTACAAAGTAAAATAGGTTTAAAGTATGAACAGCAAAGAAAGGTTATTATATCCTAAGGGATGTATTGTTTGGAGTTGGTACATCTGAAAGGCTGCGTTTTGAAGGTCTTTTCTCATCAATTCTCTGCTGTGCAATTTAGTTTAGCTATTATTTGTAACCATTGTTCTTGAGAAATTTCTAGCTAAAAACATATGTTCCATCTTAGATCAACCTCAGTGATGAAATTGTTTTATGTCTAAGAGGCCAAAGAAAATTGCGTAGTTCTTCAGCTTTTGTGTTGAATGATGTTGTTACACACAAATGAACCTTTTACAGTCAATGGTCGGTATTCTTTCACAAGGTTCTATGTTTATAAAGAATAATTGTACATAAATTCTATAAAACCCCACACATCCCATATAATTCAAGTATTATTGACTAAAGCTACAAGTTCTTATAAATTGTGGTTTACTATGATAAAATGTATTATTCATGGAAATTACACATTGCATAAACAACATATTTTGATCTGATAATCACAAAATGTATATTAGAGTTTGGTCCTTAATCTGTTACTATGATTTTTTGAAAATCAAGAAATCCAAAAGCCCTTTTTAGCATATGCAAGTCAGTAACTCACAAACTGAAAATTGTATCAAAAACCTACCGTAATTTTTCTTTCCTAGCGTCACTCTATTACAGCATACATGTAATATAGCCCTGCCCCTATATCCACCCACAGAACCTGTTTAAATCTATAAAAGGAAAGCTAGAGCAATCTCCCCCATTATCCATAAAAATAACTAAACCCAAAAATGGAGGGTTCATGTGCTGCCATATATTGGCATCAGGAAAGGAAAATTACGGTAAGTATTTGATACAATTTTCAATTTTCCTGACACCAACATGGCAGCATACATGTGGTAAATAACCAGATAAACAGGGAGGGCTAAAATGTATAATTAAACTTTATTACAATGGACACGGAAACCTGGACCATCAGTCCATTGACGTACGAGCCCCTGGATCTTCCCTGTAGCGCCTGAGGCAGGTGCACTGCAGCAACCAGACTGCCATCTCCATAGACATTATGTCCTGAACTAAAGACATAGGAATGGACCTAGCTGAATGAGCCTCTATTCCTCTATCACACTCTTGTCTGGCTGAACTGTAAGTTTTCCGGATGACTTGACACTCCAAGATGACAAGGTTTTGCTGTAGCTTCTTCCTCTGAATTTGCCCGATGGAAACACAAACAACCTTCTGCAGGATTTTAACTAGGAAGTGCTGAACTTTGTATGATGAAAACAGAAGCCACTTTGGGAACAAAGGTGCTTGAGGGGCATAGGTCCCAACTTGTCTGGAAGGAATATAATGTAGGACTCTGTAGCCTAAAGTGCTTGCAGGTTCGATACTCTGTCCCTTGAAGTTATCGCCTGAACTATCAAAGGACACTCGAATGAGGACTGCTTTTGTTGGTGCAAAGAGAGTCTTGGCAAGAAAATCCAGGACCAGAAATTAAACCCACCGGAGTATGTTATTACTTCTCTGGGAAGTAAATCCAGATCCATGTGAAGAAACAATAGCATCTGGGCAACCTCTGGGTTGCAAGGATCAAAATTCTGCTCACCTGCGAAGACTGTGAACCTGTTCCAGACTTCAGAGTTAATTGTTCAATAGTTTGTTGACATCCTTTCTGGAATGGATGAAGTGGAAAAATTGGATTTTAAAGGTACCAAAAAATACATATCTTGTTTACAAAATATAACATTTTATTTTGACACTTTTTTAAAACCAACATATCACATATAAAACCATCATACAGTATCCATGCGGCTATGGTTGGTGCAGTGACTTCAGCTCTACATGTTTTTTCCAGACTAATCATCATGATGTATGCCATCCAATGAACAAAACAAAGAAGAAAGAAGACAGCCATTAAACAATTCCACAACCAACTATAAAAATTGGCTATTCAATTGGTATTTGGTATCGGGCTCCCGGAGAGTCTTTACATTTAAATGTGCATCACAGAACAATTGTTGATAATTTAATAGAATTGCATTGCTTTAACACCATCCAAGTCGGCCAATTATATTTACCGAAAAATTTATGTACAATTCCAAAAAGGGCTTAAAACTAACGGAATCATTCAACCCTGGATATTTTGTCACTGCTAAGGTGTGAATCCACATAGTTTGCCAATGGGGCAATTCACAACGCACTTTCTGTCACTCTTTCGTCTCGCCGTGGTCACCCTCCGCTGGGCCCCCGACTGGTTGTCGCGGGTCGCGCCCCTTCAGCTCCCGGTTGGAACATTTCCGTTGTTGCCGTGAGGGATCAGCCCCTTAGACCAATTAACCACAATGTAAGTATGGAGTGCCTTATAGAGGTCACGTGCTTTTCTCTCTAACCCAAAACATCATGCAAAGTGATATGATATTTTACTGATGTTTACCATTTTTTAGATATCCTGTGCATGCATCAACTCCTGAGGAAGCAAGCAGAGCTTGCGAAATGCGTTGAGTACTAAAGATGTATATGCATACTATGTATCTTGAAAGACTGTATTGAACACATACATGTTCACAAATCATATGTTTTATGATGTCCTTATGCTCATTTATGATTATGTTCCTGGAATTTCAATAAATTGTATTTTATCCTACGTACTTGTCTTGACCTCTATGATCAACTCATTTAAAGTCCCATGGGCGTCCCCTTTCTCTTGTATCACACTGCAACAGGGGCGGATCCAGGGTCTAATCTCGGGAGGGGCACTGCCAAAATATTTGCAGGCAATTTGTAGGGTGAATGCAGCCAGATGGAGGGGAGGACAGGGTGGGAGCAGCCAGGTGGAGGGGAGGACAGGGTGGATGCAGCCAGGTGGAAGGAAGGGAACAGCCAGGTGGAGTGAGGACAGGGTGGGAGCAGCCAGGTGGAGGGGAGGACAGGGTGGGAGCAGCCAGGTGGAGGGGAGGACAGGGTTGAAGCATCCAGGTGGAAGGAAGGACAGGGTGGATGCAGCCAGGTGGAGGGGAGGACAGGATGGATGCAGCCAGGTGGAGGGGAGGACAGGATGGGAGCAGCCAGGTGGAGGGGAGGACAGGGTGAGAGCTGCCAGGTGGAGGGGAGGACAGAGTGAGAGCAGCCAGGTGGAGGGAAGGACAAGGTGGGACCACCATTAAGTCTGGAGCAGTTACCCATGAAACAATGCCTCTACTTGCCACTATTACCAAGAACCACCAAGAACTGCTACGCTTTGATGCCATCGCCTCTCCTTTGTTCCCGGTCATTCTCGGCATGCCTTGGCTGAAGGCTCATAATCCCTGCATCAACTGGGCCACAGAGGAAATTAAGTTTATTTCTCCCTATTAAACCCAGCACTGCTTACGAACCTCCTGTGACCAGCCTTCCTTGCTATGCCTTGACACAGACTCTGAAGCCTGTCGGTCTGTACCCACAGCTTACCACAGTTTCCTGGATGTGTTCAGCAAGAAAGGTGCAGAGACTCTCCCTCCTCATCGGTCATACGACTGTCCCATCGAACTCCTTCCTGGAGTCGAAGTTCCGTTTGGGAGAATCTTTCCCTTATCCGAATGTGAACTTGTTGCCCTCAAAGACTATATTGATGATAACCTGAAGAAGGGGTTCATCCGCCTTTCCACATCCCCGGCCGGGGCGGGAATCTTCTTTGTAGAAAAAAAAGACCATTCATTACGTCCGTGTGTGGACTATCGTGAACTGAATAAAGTCACGGTTAGGAACCGCTATCCCCTTCCGTTGGTACCCAAACTTTTCCAGAGACTTGGCGCTGCCACCATATTCACAAAGCTGGATCTCCGAGGTGCCTATAACTTGGTCCGTATACGGGAAGGGGATGAATGGAAGACGGCTTTCCGCACACGGTTCGGGCACTATGAGTACCTTGTAATGCCCTTCGGGTTATGCAACGCCCCCGCTACCTTCCAGCATTTTATTAATGATGTCTTCCGAGATTTTCTGGACTTATTCGTTGTAGTATACCTTGACAATATACTAATCTTCTCTTCCTCTCTAGACAATCACCGCGGACATGTCAGGAGTGTTTTGAGCCGCCTTCGACAACATGGACTCTACGCCAAACCCGAGAAGTGCGAATTTGAGCGCCAAAGCATCCAATTCCTGGGCCTGATCATATCCACAGAGGGCGTCTGTCAGGGTCACCTGTGGCCAGGTGACAGATGCACACCGTAGGGGGACAGGAGTGCACCGCGAGGTAGTGAACCCTATGGCTGGCTTCTGCGGATAGGAAACTGGGTGGTTGTGGAAAGCGGGACCAGAGGAGCACAACCGGGATCCTAACAGAAGCTAGAGCCAAGATTCCCCAGGGCGCGGAGTCTAAGACCCAGCTGGTCTTCTCCAGGGCCTCTAGTGGTGAGGATGTTATGCTGCAGGCTGGGACCAGGTCGCGGCCCCTGGAGTTTCCTAGCTCACGCCCCGTAGGATAAGGGAAAAAGAGGGGAAGCAGCAGCACAAGATAAGAGAGAACCGAATAACAAGCTGAAGGTCAGGGGCCACAAGCAGACAAGGATAACGAAAGAACGAGCCGAAGGTCAAGGGTCACGAGCAGACAGGGATAGTCGGGGACAAGCCAATAACGTAACAGAGAGACAGACGTAGCACACGGCAGGCAGGAACCCAAACACACAATGCCTAACAAACACGTTGATCAGCAAAGCAGGCTTGCAGTGCACAGGTTAATATAGTGTTCTGTGATAGGGCCTGGGGTGGAGTCAGGCTGGGAGGAGATTATAAAGGAAGCCAGGTGAAGGAGGTCTGGTCTCTAAGATGAACACATGAGGAGGAAGGTAAGATGGCAGACAGACATTAATGCATATCCATGACAGCGTCAAGATGGATCCCCAAAAAGTTACAGCCATCTTGGACTGGCCAATCCCCAGCGATAAGAAAGGCATCCAACGTTTTATAGGATTCGCAAACTTTTATCGAAAGTTTATTAGGGGATTTTCAGCAATCATCTCCCCCATCACCCAACTTACTAAACAGGGTGTCAGATTCCGTTGGTCCCCAGCGGCCCAGGCTGCCTTTGAGACGCTGAAAAAGCTGTTTAATTTCCGCATCTGTCCTGAAGCATCCGACTCGTCCCTGCCATACGTCTTAGAAGTGGACGCATCTGAAACAGCTGTTGGAGCTATTCTTTCTCAGAGGCAGGGATCCAAGGCTCTATTGCACCCAGTGGCCTTCTTTTCCCGCAAGCTATCTGATGCGGAAAATAATTATGACGTCGGGGATCGTGAACTCCTAGCAATCAAAGTTGCACTGGAAGAGTGGAGATACTTACTAGAAGGGGCTGCACACCCGATCCTGATCTATACAGAACACAAAAATCTAGAATATCTGAGAACAGCGAAGAGGTTGAAACCCTGGCAGGCCAGGTGGGCACTTTTCTTTTCTAGATTTACTTTCCATTTAACATACAGGCCTGGATCTAAAAATACAAAACCTGATACTTTATCACGCATGTTCAGCAAATCACAGGAAACATCCCCTCCAGATACCATTCTGTCTTCCGGGAACTTTCTCCTACTACAAGGGGACTTAATGGCCCAGATCAAACAAGCCTCTGTAGGAAGACCCTCGCCACCCGGAACCACCTTGCTGGCAAGAGATGGGCTACTTTGGTACGGAGACAAAGTCTTTGTACCTGAGGATCTGTGAGTCTCCACCTTGGGCCTGTGCCATGACCATATGCTTGCAGGGCATTTTGGCGTCTACAAGACTTTCGAATTAATGCAACAAACATTTTGCTGGCCTGGGATGGAGAAGGACTGCAGAAAGTATGTAGAAACCTGCACCACTTGTATCCGCAACAAGAACAGCAAATCCAGGGCTTGGGGTCTGTTAAAGCCAATCCCGGTGCCGAATAGACCTTGGCAGATGATTTCGATAGACTTTGTCGTGGAGCTGCCTCCATCTGAGGGCTACAATACTATTTTCGTGATCGTCGACCGATTATCCAAGATGGCCCATTTCCTCCCCATGAAGGGCACTCCCTCTGCACAAGAGACCGCACGAATCTTCATCAGAGAGGTTATTAGGCTTCATGGAACTCCGGCAAACATAGTTTCTGACAGAGGGGTCCAGTTCACTTCCAGGTTCTGGAGGTCTTTGTGCGAGTCTCTGGGAATCAAACTTTCATTTTCATCAGCCTATCACCCGCAAACCAATGGACAAACAGAAAGGACCAATCAAACACTTGAACAATATCTCCACTGTTTTTCTTCATTTTCTCAAGACTATTGGGTTACCTTACTTCCCCTGGCCGAATTCTCTTACAATAATTCCGTCCACTCAGCCACCAAACAATCTCCTTTCTTCGGCAATTACGGTTTTCACCCTTCATTTCTTTTCAACGCAATTCCAGAGTGCTCTGTACCTGCTGTGCTTGAAACAATGGACTTCTTTAATACCAACAATAAACTGTTGCAGGAAACAATGGCCAAGACCCAAGCCTACAACAAAGAAGTCTTTGACAAGAGGAGAAGGGGGGAATTGATCTTAAACCCAGGTGACCAAGATTAGTTGGCTACAACAAATCTAAAACTTGCTTGCCCCTCGAAGAAACTTGGACCTAAGTTCGTAGGGCCATTTCCGGTGAAAAAACGTATCAACAATGTTGCATACAAGCTGGAACTACCTGACTCTTTTAGGATCCATCCTGTGTTCCATGTAACCCTGCTAAAACCCGCTATCCCTGATCCTTTTCCTGGCTGAGATGCTGGCCCACCTGAACCCGTGGTGGTAGACGGTGAAGAGGAGTTCGAGGTGGAGGCGGTGTTAGATTGCAGGAAGAGGAGGAATCAGGTTCAGTACCTAATTAAGTGGAGAGGGTACGGACCGGAGGACAACTCGTGGGAACCGGAAGGTAATATTCATGCCCAAGAGCTCATCTAAACCTTCAAGAACGCTCATCCTGATAAAGTGGCCAGATTGGGCACCTGGAGGCTGCCCATTAGGAGGGGGCAATGTCAGGAAGGGCATGCCAGCACTCAAGATGGTGGCCGTGGAAGACGGCCAGGAACCTCAGCTATTGCTAGAACGCCAATGGCACGCGTGCACGCGCCAATGCGCATACGTGCGCATGCGCGCAGTGTGCGCGTGCATTCAGTGACAGGCCTTGGCGCCAAGCAGGCTATTTAAACTGGGTCAGTACCCAGACTCAGTGCTGTCTGTTCTACAGCGTTCTGTGTACCCTACGTTCCAGTATCTGATACCTGTTCCTGATATCTGACCTGGCTTGTCCTTGACGTTCCTGTTTTCTGCCCGCACCTGACCCGGCTTGTCAACTTTGCATCTGCCTGCTCCTTCTGCTACCTTGCTGCCAGCCTGATACTAAACCGGCCTGTATCCTGACTTCCTCCAGCCTATGCTCCTGTCCCGGACTTGTCCGCCAGTGTGTGATCTGGCCAGCCTGCACCTGCCATCCTTGCAGCCCTTCGGAGCCCTGCTGAGCTCCCATCCCACCTGCTGTCGCATCTGCTCCTCTGCCTGTGGAGTTCCTGTACCAAGCCAGTACCTGCCTCCCACTGACCGCGGCTCCTGGTCTTCTTCTGCACCGGTGTTCCTCTGCAGTCTCTTCTGGGATCCCAGTCCGGCTCCATCATCAGCGATCCTGCCAGGCACCCGTGCGACTCTGCACTCCCGCGCCTCCTGTTTACTCTATCAGGGGCCTTGAGTCAGAGGTGTAAGGAAGGCCATCCTCTGCATAATCAGGCTCTACTGTCAGATACGTGACAGAGGGGTGGAAATCCTGTCAGTTTCGGGGCCCTGTCCTGATGGGTGGTCGGCATCAGCATCGCCTGCTCACTAGTTTCCCCGGGGGGGGGGGCAATTGACACGTTGCCCCCCCTGGATCCGCCCCTGCGCTGCAATAGCAGCTTTTCTACACCCCCTTGTTTCATGTTTAGGGACGCGTTCTAAAGCAAAGAATTTCATCTTGGATAATTGGAACCCATAAAAAAGGGCCATATGTCGGCTAATAGGAGTCTCCATCATAGAAAAGATGGTGTGCAAATGTGTGCATCATTGAACAATTAGGATCTCTATTGCTATTTTGTATATATACATGTATCAATGCATTTTTGATAAATATCGGTCATGTAAATAATTAATGTGTTGCTTTTAATTTTTAGTAATTATGCATGCAGTCAAAAGTCTCCCGAAGAAGCCATACAGGCGGTCCCTGGGTTACGAACAAGATAGGGACTGTAGGTTTGTTCTTAAGTCGAATTCAGTGTCAAGAACTAGGGTTTAGAAAGTAGATATGTGCAATTTGTTTAGTTCTGAATTTGTTTTTTAACAAATTTTGACAAATTCATTAATTCTGAAACATCCGAATTAACGAAAACCCGAAAATTTGTAAACTCAAAAATTTGTTAATTCGAAAATACGTAAATTCGTAAATTTGAAAATCCTGAAATTCTAAAATCCAAAAACCCGAAAATTTGATAATCTGAAATAATAACTAACTATTAAATTGTAGGTATTGGAATTTCCTTTCAAATTTGGCTGTTAGTGAATGTAACAAATATAAATGTATCCAAAATAACGAATGCCATATCTAAATGAATGGAATGTAATGAATTAATAATAATAAATAACAATAATAATAATAATACAAATGTTTTATTATTATTATTATTTATTATTAATTTGTTCCGCTCCATTTGTTTAGATGCGGCATTCGTTATTTTGGATAATTCGTAACTTCTAATACATTTGTATTTGTTACGTTCACTAGCAGCCAAATTTGAAAGAAAATTCCAATACCTATAATTTAATAGTTCATTTTTTATTAGTTAGTTATCGTAGTTATTCTTTAGAATTTTCGGATTTTCATTCTTTCGAATTTCCGGATTTTCTTTCTTATTTTCGGATTTTTTAATTTATGAAATTACGAATTTTCGGTTTGACGAATTTCTGAATTTTCTAATTTACGAATTTACGAATTGCGATCATAACAAATGACCCAAAAAAAAAAAAAGGAATGAAACGAAAATGAACACATTTTTCGGCAGTGCACATGTCTATTAGAAAGAATGGATAGGCATACTTAGAAATGTCTTACAAAATTTATTAGAATATATAACAAAATGTTAGACAGATACATGATAAAATACATGTAATTCAGTGGAAAGTTATGAAACCTTCTCCCTGGTCCACTGTCTATCTAGAGTCCAAACAGGCTCAATGGATACACTGAGTATGGCAATCAACCTAGTACAATGGCATATAAGGTAACCTAAATAGGTCAAATCCTAAAAGTAGTTAGTGATGGATCACAATAGCCAACTCAGAAGGTGTCATTGCTGCTTTTCAAGATAACAAGTAGCGTGATCGACTAGTTTCACACCTACAACTGCGCTTCTTCTGGAACTGGTTCAATCTGAATAATATAGGAAGAGCAGAGTAACTAAAACAGATAAAATAAAAATACATTACAATGATTTTGAAATGTAATCCATAGTAAAACAGTATTTAAAAAGAAAGTACTTACACATATAAAGCAAAATGATTGCTGTCAAGGCGGCAAAACACCCAATTGGACACAGACTCTGTTGGGACTCTGATGGGGTAGCAAGGCTGTACAAGGAAAGGTAGCACTGCAGACCTGGGCCAAGCCCCAGGGTTTAATGGGCAAAAAAAATTTGTATGATAAATTGAGAAAAGGATTCTCAGCAGGACAAACCAAACAATAGGCCTAAAAGGAGGCTATGACTCCTTGATCCATTGGCTGAAGTAGTGATGTGGTTTTGGGGGGTAGAAACACCACTTTTTCATTGGAGTGCATGTCAGCTAAAGTGTTTGGATGTCCAGGGGCATTGTCAAGGAGAAGAAGAATTTTGAAGGGAATGTTTCCGCTCAAGCAATAACGTTCAACAACAGGGACAAAATGGTTCAAAAAACATTCTTCAAAGACTGTAACTGTAACCCAAACCTTTGAAATTTCCCTCCAAATAACAGGAAGATATGCCTTAGTGACATTACATAGTGCCCTGGCATTTAAGAAGTGATGCACTAGCAAAGGCTTGAGCTTTAAATCCCCAGATGCATTACCCCCAAGTAATACAGTTAGCCTGTCCTTTGATGCCTTATGTCCTGGTGCACATTTTTCCTCTTTTAAAATTTAGGTCCTCTCTGGCATTTTTTTCCAAAACAAGCTAGTTTTGCATACATTCAAAATTTGTTCTGGCAAATAACCTCCATTGTCAATAATATCTTCCAATATCTTGGGAGAATCATATGCAGCACTTACATCGGCACTCGCTGCTTCATCTTGTACTTTAATGTTATGCAAATTAGCTTTTGCTTTAGAGCGCGATTGAACCAGCCCCTACTTGCAACAAATTCTTCATTGCTATCGTCTTTGCTTGCTGGATGGGCAGCTTTTAAATCTTTGAAAAGGCTTTGAGCCTTTTCTTTGAATAAAGAAAGACTGATAGACATATTACGTTGATTTTGGTCTTCTATCCAAATTCCCAGCAGCCTTTCCATCTCGACAATTAAACCACTGCGTTGCTTGGTAATAATTGTAGAATGTATTGGAGTATGGCTTTTCACATGCTGCATTATTCTACCTTTATCTTTTAAAATTGTTGTGATTGTTGACCGATTGTAGCCTAATGCTTTGCTAATGGATGATGGAGTTTCACCTTTCTCTGATCTCTTTATTATTTCTACTTTATTTTCCATGGTGTTGGTTTATTTATTTTTTGCTGTATCACCAGCACTTGCATCAGATTTGTTTTTCAGAGGCATCATTGCAGGTTAAAGACAAAAAATGTGCAGTGGAGTGCACTCTAAAAGTGAACAACAAGAAGAAAAAAAAGTGTAGTAGCCAGCCAATTTATTACCAATTTATTCTAATAAAACAGGTACTGTATAAAAATACTCACTGTGATGGCAAGATATAAGGTTCATCGGTTGGATATGCCCGCTTGTTCAGCGTCCTCAGCCCGCAGCAACAGTGGTCCCTGACCACAGCGCTGTCCAGCAGCATGGGACTGACCAGCGACATTAAGCTTTTTTGACCTACCTCATTGTAAACTCTGGAGGTCAACAACCTGTGGTGAGTTCAGTCCTAGGTTGACACTAAAGTGGTGATAAGACACAAAGATTGTTCTTATTTCCAGCACAGAGCACAGTACCTTCTTTTTTTGATCAAGACAGTGTAGCACTTTATTTTCAGCACTATTTGCCCTTTGATAAACTGTCAGCACTTTATTAATTTATAGCACTGTTTGCACTTTGATTATTTAATTCAATTTTTCACTATAGGGGAATAGTGCATCTATTTTTATTCTTTTGTTTAGTGTATACAAACTGTGTTACTGTTTTATGTCTTTTTTTTTCTTCTGCACAACTTACTGTATAACAAAAAAGTAGCTGCAGTTTACAGTCACTAGTACCAGATTAGATCAATGAATTAAACATAAAACTTTTCTACTAAACTGAAAAAAATAAAATTCTCTGCAGTTTTACATTTAAATGCAGTTATCTGAAACAGGTTTTAGCAGAAATTGTAATGCTTGATATAACATTTTAAGTCAATGAATTTCCTGAAAAAAAAAATGCAAATCTAATTATATTTAACACAGGGGATGCATTGAATAGATCCTCCAAAGTAATCATTATGCATTACAATGATTTAATAACTAAGCTTCAAACCTATCAAAATCTCATAATTCCTGAAATCGTTAGAGTTATGAAGTAGCTATCTTTCCACTTTTGTTTATTAGGTTATACACACGGCTCTACATTTGGATAATAGCTGTTCATTTTGGTTGAGAGTATAGTATGCTGCATTTCCAAAAATACTATGGACTAATGCCAGGGACATGAGCTGGACTTACATTTGTCCAAAATATTCCCAAGCAATGCATAGCAATGCTAATATTTCTAATATATATATATATATATATATATATATATATGTACAGTATCTCACAAAAGTGCGTACACCCCTCACATTTTTGTAAATATTTTATTATATATTTTCATGTGACAACACTGAAGAAATTACTACAATGTAAAGTAGTTAATGTACAGCTTGTATAAAACTGTAAATTTGCTGTCCTCTCAAAATAACTCAACACACAGCCAATAATGTCTAAACCACTGGCAACAAAAGTGAACACACCCCTAAGTGAAAATGTCAAAATTGGGCCCAAAGTGTCAATATTTTCTTTGGCCACCATTATTTTCCAGCACTGTCTTAACCCTCTTGGGCATGGAGTTCACCAGAGCTTCTCAGGTTGCCACTGGAGTCCTCTTCCACTCCTCCATGATGACATCACCGAGCTGGTGGATGTTAGAGACTTTGCGCTCCTCTTCCTTCCTTTTAAGGATGCCCAACAGATGCTCAATAGGATTTAGGTCTGGAGACATGCTTGGCCTGTCCATCACCTTTACCCTCAGCTTCTTTAGCAAGGCAGTGGTCGTCTTGGAGGTATGTTTGGGGTCGTTAACATGTTGGAATACTGCCCTGCGGCCCAGTCTCCGAAGGGAGGGGATCATGCTCTTCTTCAGTATGTCACACTACATGTTTGCATTCATGGTTCCTTTAATGAACTGTAGCTCCCCAGTGCTGGCAGCACTCATGCAACCCCAGACCAAGACACCCCCACCACTATGCTTGACTGTAGGCAAGACACACTTGTCTTTGTGCTCCTCACCTGGTTGCTGCCACGCATGCTTGACACCATTTGAACCAAATACGTTTATTTTGGTCTCATTAGACCACAGGACATGGTTCCAGTAATCCATGTCCTTAGTCTGCTTGTCTTCAGCAAACTGTTTGCAGGCATTCTAGTGCATCATCTTTAGAAGAGGCTTCCTTCTGGGATGACAGCCATGCAGGCCTATTTGATGCAGTGTGCAGCGTATGGTCTGAGCACTGACAGGCTGACCCCCCACCCTTCCAACCTCTGCAGAAATGCTGGCAGCACTCATACATCTATTTCCTAAAGACAACCTCTGGATATGACGCTGAGCATGTGCACTCAACTTCTTTGGTCGACCATGGCAAGGCCTGTTCTGAGTGAAAAAAGGGAAAGAAACTGCGCTATGAAACTTAAACAAAACATATAAAAACATACAAAAATATTCCCAAATTTTTGTCGGAAGCAGCAATTCTCCTGTATAACACTGGCACAGTAAGATAAATTAAAAGAAAATAGAATCGCGCTAAACCTATGAATCAAAAGTGTGAAATAATAAATTAATCAATATAAAATCCACCAGTGTTGAACAAATGTGTGAATCATAAATCAATCGTATGAAATTAATGAAAAAACATATGAAAAAAAATATGAAGAAAAGCACATCTATAAAGCCCACGTTCACACTGGGGCTGCGGGAGTGAAGCCTGCGAGTTCAGCTGAACTCGTACGATTTCACTCCCGCTGGCAGTCCCGATTTGAGCCACGATTTCAAAGACATCTGAAACAGATGTCAATGTAAATCGTGGCTGAAATCGCAAAAAGTAGTACAGAAACTACTTTTTGTAATCGGTGCAGCGCCGCAGATGCAGCGTCGCACCGATTAGGACGGTGTCATTGCCCGCAATTTGCGGCAAATTTCGCAGATTTGACTTGCGATTTGACATGTCAAATCGCATGTCAAATCGCACCAGTGTGAACCAGGGCTTAGTCCTTCAGTGTTCAAAAAGACTAAAAAATCTGTGTATGTAAATCAATGTGACATCCACCAGTGCAGAGCTTAATCAATAAAGTCCATCCATGTGTGTAATGGCGTCTCCAAATGCTAATAGAAAAACGTGCTGAATCCACCACCAGTTTAGAAGAAATCACTTCTTACCAAATGACCGTGATCTCCCGTTACAGAGGATCAGGAAAAACATGTAGTATAAAGCACAGCTTGATTCCAATGCGCAGCAAGCACACTCACAACTCCTCAGATCGCCTCATTACCATTCAGACCGATAGGTGGATACACGTGGCATACAGTATATAAAACATAAATGCTCCAATAGTGTAAAACCTTTAAAATGTATTTAAAAAGAAAACAAAGCATCACACTTACAATGATAGCATCAATAAAAGCCTGAAGTCTGATGTGCCGGCCGACACACGATCAGACAAACCCATCCTTCTGGGACAAACTGCAACACGCTGTTTTTTCATTAATTTCATACGATTGTTTTATGATTCACACATTTGTTCAACACTGGTGGATTTTATATTGATCAATTTATGATTTCACTGTTCTGAGTGGAACCTGTCCTGTTAAACCGCTGTATGGTCACTTGGCCACCATGTTGCAGCTCAGTTTCAGGGTCTTGGTTAGGGATGAGCTCGGTGTTCGAGTCGAACATAGGTTCGACTCGAACATCGGCTGTTCGCAGCGTTCGGCGAACAACGAACGATTTGAGCCGTTCGTGCCAAATTCGAGTGACGCGAACGGCCCACAATACACTGCGCCATCGCAGTGTAATCCCGGCGCTGTGATTGGCCAAGCATGCACTGTGACCCTGCATGCTTGGCCAATCACAGCGCCAGCAGCGAGGAGAGCAATGATTGGCCACAGGCAGGATGCCTGTGGCCAATTATAGCTGAGGGGGTTTAGTACACGCCCCACACTATAAAAGGCCGCCAGCGCGGCGGCCTTGTGTAGTGTGTTCCGGAGCAGGGAAAGTGAAGGATAGGCAGGGACAGTGTCAAATCTTGTCAAATCTATTCTTTGCTAAACCTTGTGTGTAGGGACAGAGAAGGATAGGCAGGGAGAGTGTCAGTGTCATATTCTTTGCTAAACCTTGTGTGTAGGGAGAGAGAAGGATAGGCAGGGAGAGTGTCAGTGTCATATAGTTTGATAAACCTTGTGTGCAGGGAGAGAGAAGGATAGGCAGGGGACAGTGTCAGTGTCATATTCTTTGCTAAACCTTGTGTGCAGGGAGAGAGAAGGATAGGCAGGGAGAGTGTCAGTGTCATATACTTTGATAAACCTTGTGTGCAGGGAGAGAGAAGGATAGGCAGGGGACAGTGTCAGTGTCATTGTTGCTAAGCCTCCTGCACATTATACACCTGAAGTTAGCCCGTATTGCTGCTTTTTCCTGGTGTGTTACACCAACAGGATTTTGCGGCACTTACAGCTGTGTACAGAGTGTACCTCCTGACCATATTACACCTTAACTTAGCCTGTATTGCTGCTTTTTCCTGGTGTGTTACACCAACAGGATTTTGCGGCACTTACAGCGGGCGGAGTGTACCTCCTGACCATATTACACCTTAACTTAGCCTGTATTGCTGCTTTTTCCTGGTGTGTTACACAAACAGGATTTTGCGGCACTTACAGCGGGCGGAGTGTGCCTCCTGACCATATTACACCTTAACTTAGCCTGTATTGCTGCTTTTTCCTGGTGTGTTACACCAACAGGATTTTGCGGCACTTACAGCGGGCGGAGTGTGCCTCCTGACCATATTACACCTTAACTTAGCCTGTATTGCTGCTTTTTCCTGGTGTGTTACACCAACAGGATTTTGCGGCACTTACAGCGGGCGGAGTGTACCTCCTGACCATATTACACCTTAACTTAGCCTGTATTGCTGCTTTTTCCTGGTGTGTTACACAAACAGGATTTTGCGGCACTTACAGCGGGTGGAGTGTGCCTCCTGACCATATTACACCTTAACTTAGCCTGTATTGCTGCTTTTTCCTGGTGTGTTACACCAACAGGATTTTGCGGCACTTACAGGGGGCGGAGTGTGCCTCCTGACCATATTACACCTTAACTTAGCCTGTATTGCTGCTTTTTCCTGGTGTGTTACACCAACAGGATTTTGCGGCACTTACAGCGGGCGGAGTGTACCTCCTGACCATATTACACCTTAACTTAGCCTGTATTGCTGCTTTTTCCTGGTGTGTTACACCAACAGGATTTTGCGGCACTTACAGCGGGCGGAGTGTACCTCCTGACCATATTACACCTTAACTTAGCCTGTATTGCTGCTTTTTCCTGGTGTGTTACACAAACAGGATTTTGCGGCACTTACAGCGGGCGGAGTGTGCCTCCTGACCATATTACACCTTAACTTAGCCTGTATTGCTGCTTTTCCCATTTCCCTGCAGGCCATTAGAATGTCTGGAAGGCAAACAAGGAGAGGCAGACAGTCAGGAGCCAAAAAAAGAGGGCAAGCAGGCTCTGTGTCTAGAGACCACAGTGCTGGTCGTGGACGCGGTGCATCGCCATCAGCACGTGGCCATGGGACACGCTTGTCCTTCTTTTCGGCAGCTGGACGTGTTGAGCCGCATCATGCCGAAGACTTGGTAGAGTGGATGACCAAGCCCTC
This sequence comes from Rana muscosa, assembly GCA_029206835.1. Classification (NCBI taxonomy): domain Eukaryota; kingdom Metazoa; phylum Chordata; class Amphibia; order Anura; family Ranidae; genus Rana; species Rana muscosa. The sequence continues at coordinate 715,007,098 of CM055118.1, forward strand.
CTCATCCTCCTCATCCTCTCTCACCCAGGCTCAGGGTACTGGCAAAGCAGCTGCCAAAGTGTCCTCTTCCCTGGTATCAATGTCATCATCAGTCACTCCTTCCCTAGACCAACCATGTCCTCCTGAGGAGTCCCCCGAACTGTTTGAGCACAGTGTTGGGGACATGCTCCAGGAGGATGCCCAGCGTTTCGAAGGGTCTGATGATGATACCCAGCTAGAGGAAGGCAGTAGCGTGAGAGCAGAGAGAGGGGATGCTCAAGGAGGACACCAATCTGGCAGTCATGTTCCAGCAGCTGCAGCATACTGCCAGATTGGCTCCAGTGATGAGGAGGGAGGGGATGATGAGGTCACTGACTCCACGTGGGTGCCTAATAGGAGAAAGGAGGAGGAGGAGGATGAGGAGGAGGCACATCTCCAACGAGGCAGGATGCCCTCGGGGGGCCAGCGTAAGGGCAGCACACTGATGGAATCACACCGCAGAGCTCCGCCTGTGCAGGGCGCTGCCTCTGCCCGTTATTCAAAAAGTTCTTTGGTGTGGGCCTTTTTTGAGTCGAGTGCATCAGATCGCACAGCTGCTGTTTGCAACATATGTCTCAAGCGTATATCGCGTGGCCAAAACATCACCCGCTTGGGCACCACATGTTTGACCAGACATATGTTGACCTGCCATGCAGCTCGTTGGCAAGCCCACCTTAAAGACCCACACCAAAGAACAAAGCTGACCTCTTCTTGCACCGCATCAGCTGGGATCTCCAACCCCACTATACCTTCAGTCCTCTCTGAAACCTGCTCTGAGAGGAATGAAGGTGTAGAATTAGGTGTGTCACAGCCAGGTATTTGCGGGCACTCTGCTAGCACTACACCAACGTCCGATTCTAGCAGGCAAATTTCCCTGCCCCAGCTGCTGGACCGTCAAAAGAAGTTCACCCCCAGCCATCCACATGCCCAGCGGTTGAATTCTAGCTTGGCTAAATTGCTAGCGCTTCAACTGCTGCCTTTTCAGTTGGTAGACTCGGCCCCCTTCCGTCAGTTTGTGCAATGTGCGGTTCCTCAGTGGCAGGTTCCCAAACGCCACTTTTTCTCACGGAAGGCGATTCCGGCTCTCTACCGGCATGTGGAAGGCAATGTCTTGGCCTCGCTGGACAGGGCGGTCAGCGGTAAGGTGCATATTACCGCTGACTCATGGTCCAGCAGGCATGGACAGGGACGTTACCTTTCTTTCACGGCCCATTGGGTCACTCTTTTGGCAGCTGGGAAGGATGCAGGACAAGGTGCAGTAGTGTTGGAGGTTGTTCCACCACCACGCCTCCAAAATACTACTACTGGTTGTGACACACCTCTGTCCTCCACCCCCTCCTCTTCTTCTTCCTCCGTGGCCTCTTCCTGTGCTTTGTCCTCAGAACCAGCGGTGCTCCGTAGGCGTTCAAGGGGCTACGCAAGTACGCAGGCAAAAAGATGCCATGCCGTGCTTGCGCTGGTGTGTTTGGGGGACAGGAGCCACACTGGGGCAGAGGTTCTGTCTGCTCTGCAGGGGCAGGCCGAGAGGTGGTTGATGCCACGCCAGCTTAAGCCAGGAATGGTAGTTTGCGACAATGGCACCAACCTCCTCTCCGCTCTCCGACAGGGACAACTGACCCATGTGCCCTGTGTGGCTCACGTCCTTAACCTGGTGGTGCAGCAGTTCTTGGGCAGGTACCCGGGCTTACAGGATGTCCTGAGGCTGGCTAGGAAAGTCTGTGTGCATTTCCGCAGATCTTATAATGCCAGTGCTCGCCTGGCTGAGCTGCAAAAGGAGTTGAACCTGCCCAAGAACCGCCTTATATGTGACATGCCCACCATGTGGAACTCAACGTTGGCCATGCTGCAGCGGCTGCACACGCAGCAGAGGGCCATCAATGAGTACCTGTGCGACTACGGCACCAGGACAGTGTCAGAGGAGCTCTGGTTTTTTTCACCAAGCCAGTGGGGCATGATCAGGGATGCATGCACTGTCCTGGCACCATTTGAGGAGGCCACGAGGATGGTGAGCAGTGACAGTGCATGCATCAGTGACACTGTACCTCTTGTCCACCTGTTGGAACATACGCTGCGTGGAATAATGGACAGGGCACTTGAGGCAGAACAGAGGCAGGAAGAGGAGGACTTCCTTGCCTCTCAAGGCCCCCTTTACCCAGACAGTGTTCCTTCTGTCCCACCCATCGCACAGGAAGAAGAGGAGGATTGTGTCAGCATGGAGGTGGAGCCTGGCACTCAGCATCATCAGCAGCAGTCTTTTAGGGATGATTTACAGTCCCAAGAAACCAGTGGACTTGTACGTAGCTGGGAGGAGGTGGCTGCCGATCATGTCGTCCTTAGTGACCCAGAGGACTCCGGACTGAATGCCTCAGCTAACCTACGCTGCATGGCCTCCCTGATCCTGCAAAGTCTGCGGAAGGATCCTCGTATTCTTCGGATCAAGGAGAGGGACCATTACTGGCTGGCCACTCTCCTTGATCCACGGTACAAGGGTAAGGTTGCGGACCTTATCTTGCCGTCGCAGAGGGAGCAGAGGATGAGACATCTCCGGGAGGCCTTGCAGAAAGGTCTGTGCAACGCGTTCCCAGAGACTGGGAGGTTACAAACTCCTGGTCCTGGACAACGAGTTGCTGAGGCTTCGGTCAGTCAAAGAAGGAGCGGTGGGGAAGGTGGCCGTCTGACCGAAGCGTTCAGACAATTCTTTAGTCCGCAGCCCCAAGGTATGATCGGTTCCAGCAACCATCGCCAGCGTCTGATATACATGGTGCAGGAATACCTAGGGGCAAGGTCAGACTTGGACACCTTCCCCACCGAAAATCCTCTGGCTTACTGGGTCTTGAGGATGGATCACTGGCCAGAGCTTGCACAGTATGCAATTGAGCTACTGGCCTGTCCTGCATCCAGCGTTCTTTCAGAACGCACATTCAGTGCTGCTGGAGGATTTGTCACGGATCACAGGGTGCGCCTGTCCACCGACTCTGTTGATCGACTGACCTTCATAAAGATGAACCAGTCTTGGATCACCACCAGCTACCAAACACCTGAAGCTGATATAACAGACTAATTTATTTTCAAATGTCACATCCCTTCAAGACTGATGCTGATGCTGAGAGACTGTCCTGTTATGTTGACTGACTATCCTCCTCCTCCTCAATGATCCGATTGACGATGATAGCTTGGAAGAACATTTTTGTTTCTGGGTGCCGCCACCAGTGGCTAAGGCCCAATTTTTCAGCCCCTGTTTAACAGGGGTGTGTTATTACAATTTTTTATGCAATGCTTTGCAGCAGGGCTCATTCCTGCACTCCAACTAGAGTATCTGGGAGTGGTTGCAGTGTCCTGGCACCAGCACCAGTGGCTAAGGCCCAATTTTTCAGCCCCTGTTTAACAGGGGCGTGTAATTACAATTTTTGATGCAATACTTTGCAACAGGGCTCATTGCTGTGCTCCAAGTACAGTATCTGTGAGGGGTTGCAGTGTTGTGGCACCAGTGCCTAAGGCTCAATTTTTCTGCCCCTGTTTAACAGGGGCATGTAATTACAATTCTTGATCTAATAATTCACAGCAGGGCCCATTCCTGCGCCCACCAAGACTAACTGTGAGGCCTTACAGTGTTGTGTCAACACCACCACCACCACCAAAGGCCCAATTTTTCAGCCCCTGTTCAACAGGGGCATGCAATTACAATTCTTGATCTAATAATTCACAGCAGGGCCCATTCATGCGCCCACCAAGAGTAACTGTGAGGGCTCACAGTGTTGTGGCAACACCAACATGTAAGGGGCAAATTTCAGCTGAGTATATACGGCAGGCCCCTACTTTCAAACATCCAACTTACAAACGACTCCTCCTTGCAAACGGAAGGATACAACAGGAAGTGAGAGGAAATCTACCCCTAGGAAGGCAAATTCTCTCCTGTAAGAGTTAATATGGGAAAAAAAGTGTCTCCTCTCCACTGATTCTTTATCACCAATTCTTGTTTCAATAAAAACCCCAAATTTTCAAAAAACATTTGTCATTAGGACGGAAAGTGAGGTGAACTGTTCTGAACAGGTGCACACTGCACAGACAGCAAAACAAATGTTACAGGGGTGAAAACCCTTCCCTATGTTTTCCAAAAAGCTTAAAAATAGATTTTTTGGCTGGAGCTACACTTAAACAATGTACCTGTTCAAAATTACAAACAGATTCTACATAAGAACAAACCTACAGTCCCTGTCTTGTATGCACCGCCTGTATACGGCTGTTCAGAGTATATAGGGCCTTTTTTATTTTGTGTGCGGGGTTCCCCTTAATATCCATACAAGACCCAAAGGGGCTGGTAAATGTAATTTTGTGCAGGGACAGTTCTAAACACGGGAAACACGTGGCACTTCACAGGCATACTTTAGACACCCCCCAGGTACGATATTTAAAGGAATATTTGACTTTTTTTTTTCACTTTATGCATCATTAAAATGACTGCTCCAGAAAAACGGCCGTTTTTAAAACTTCTTTTTGCATTGATACATGTCCCCTGGTGCAGAACCCGGGTTCCCAAAGCCTTTTTAGGACAATAACATGCATAATAGTCATTATAATTAGCACTTTAGATTTCGAACGTTCGCATCCATTGTATTTAATAGGGTTCTAAAGTTCGTGCGAACTTTCGGTCCGTTCGCGGGTTCTGGTGCGAACCAAACCCGGGGGTGTTCGGCTCATCACTAGTCTTGGTAATCGTCTTATAGCCTAGGTCATATTTATGTAGAGCGACAATTATTTTTTTCAAATCCTCAGAGAGTTCTTTGCCATGAGGTGCCATGTTGAACTTCACGTTAACAGTATGAGAGCGATAACACCGGATTTAACAAACCTGCTCCCCATTCACACCTGAGACCTTGTAACACTAATGAGTCAAATGACACTGGGGAGGAAAAATGTCTAATTGGGCCCAATTTGGACATTTTCACTTAGGGGTGTACTCACTTTTGTTGCCAGCGGTTTAGACATTAAAGTGGTTGTAAACCCAACCACACAACTTGCACCTACAGGTAAGCCTAGATTAAGGCTTACCTGTAGGTGCAAGAAATATCTCCTTATACTACACGGTTAAGGAGATATTTGCAGAAAACCCTGCACCGATGTCATGCGCATGGGATATTTCAAAAATATCCCAAAAAACTAATTTAGGCCAAAATGTATTCTGCTACATGTCTTTGGTAAAAGAAAATCCCAAAAAAGTGCATATTAATTGGTCTGTGTGAAAGTTTTAGTGTCTACAAGCTATGGTGTATATATATATTGTGACAGCAGGAAGGTAAAGTCACCTGGTTGCATCCAGGGGGGTAGATATATTTCGCCCAGATTCAGGCTTTACGCCGACTTATACAACTAGGTGGAGAGTTGTATAAGGCTAGTGGGCTCATGGATGACTCATACCTCTAGGGAGAGTGTGGGGCGTCGTGCAGACAGAGATGAGGAGACCAGCTGAACCTTGTCAGCTCATTTAGGCCTCTATAAGAACTCCCAGCTTCATTAGATGTTAGCTCATGCCTGGAACCAGACCTGTGTGGACTGTCTAGGGAGAGTGAACCCCTGTGCGGTGAGAAAAAGCCTGTGTGGCTATTTGCTTGGACATTTAAAACCAGGGACTTAGGGACAAGGACAGCACTAGGCTGATCCCAGTTGTTAGTTAGGAAACCTGTATGTTTAGTCAGAGGTCAACTTGACCAGGATTTATTTTGGTTATGTTTCTTTTGCTTTGCTGTGTTTTGTCACTGTAAATAGAAAATAAACCGCACCTTTTTTTGATTTTGAAAACCACAACCTCCGTTTGCTGGGCCTGTTTTGTGTGGGGAGCCCATCCCGGGGGTCACACACACCCGCTGCCGAGCTAACCCCCTCACAGTTGGTGGAGAACCAGTGGCAGTTTTTTTTTAAGCCAGCATGGAGGAGATACTGAAGCAGCTGGCTCTAGCAAATGCCAATCAACAGCAGACAAATGCAGGTTTGCAAAGGAGCCTTGCAGCCCAGCAGCAGACAAACGCAACTTTGCAACAGAGTCTGGAGGCTCAGCAACGAGCCCAGCAGCAATCTGAGGCCCGCTTCATAGACCTGTTGCAGAAGCAAGAGCAGAGACTACAACAACAGATGGAAGCAGTAATGCAGCAACGTCCGCAGACCAGTGAGGAAAGCCGTCCCACTAATACCGCGTCCTTTGGGGTGAGTCGTTTATTGACAAAAATGACTGGAGAGGATGATCCAGAGGTATTTTTGACCACATTTGAAAGGACCGCTGAAAGAGAAAAGTGGCCTGAGGAGCAGTGGGCTGGACTGGTGGCTCCTCTGTTAACTGGTGAATCGCAGAAAGCTTACTATGACCTAGAGCCTAACCAAGCAAAAGACTATGTGATGCTAAAAGCTGAAATATTGGCAAGGCTGGGTGTCACCCAGGCTGTCCGGGCTCAGCGTGTGCATAACTGGACTTTCCAGCTTGGAAAACCCCCCAGGTCTCAAATGTATGATCTCATTCACCTGAGCAGAAAGTGGCTACAGCCAGAGACTTTGTCCGCACCAAAGATTGTGGAACGTGTTGTAATGGATCGGTTTTTGAGAGCTCTTCCTACTGCCATCCAAAAGTGGGTAAGCCATGGAGACCCAGAGACGGCCGATGGTCTTGTGGATCGTGTGGAGAAATACTTGGCTACAGAGAACCTGACGGCCTCTTCCAGAGACACTCGGACTTTCCACCCTAAGACCAGACCATCCCCAGGGGCGGATAAGAGGATTCCAAGGGGTGAGGGTGGAGAGAGTGAGAGGGTGGGAGCTCTACCCCAAGTTTGGCGAGAACAGCCTGGGAAATCAGCGGCTCAAGAGGCGGCAAGAAGGATCGTTTGCTACCGCTGCCGGCAAGCGGGACATATTGCAGCCAATTGCCCGGTTGTGGAGGAACCCATGCAGTGTGACTTTCTGACGGGCAGACGTCAGTCGCTGTGTGCGACAGTCGCATGCACTGCCATTCGAGGAACTGAGAAACATTTATGCAAAATGTGTGTTAATGGTAGAAATGTTGTGGTATTGCTGGATTCAGGTAGCCTTGTGACCCTGATAAAGGCTGAGTTAGTTAAAACAGAGGTCTCTGGGAATAGCAAGGTAGCTGTTATTTGTGTGCATGGGGACACCCGAGAGTATCCAGTGACTACAGTGTGTTTCGAGACCCCCAAAGGTACCCTCTCTCATCCAGTGGGCTTAGTATCTCAGTTACCGCATGACGCCATTGTGGGAAGGGATTTTCCGAAGTTCTGGGAACTGTGGGATGATCCTGAGCCCCTCACTGGTGCCCCTATGTACCAGGAATGTGATAGCCAGAACTCCCCTGAGAGTGGTGAGGACTCTCCGGAATTTCCCTTATCAGTATTGGCAGGGGAGACTCAAGAAACTGGAGAGGAGCCCACCTCCTCAGACGAAAACCTACCGTCTGTGGAGTTTTCTGATCTTGAGGTTCACAGGGAAAACTTTGCCACAGAACAGTTGAAAGACCCCGCCCTAATAAAGGCACGGGAAAACGTAGTGAAAATAGATGGCGAGTTAGTGAACCCAGATAATACCTGCACTTACCCATACTTCAGCGTAGAGAAGGACCTACTGTATCGGGTGGCAAAAAGGGCAGAAGAAACCGTTGAGCAGCTTGTGGTGCCCAAACCTTACAGGAAGTTGGTGTTGGAGTTGGCCCATGGGCACATTCTTGGAGGTCATCTGGGGACAGAGAAAACCCGAGAGAGGGTATTACAGAGATTCTATTGGCCGGGGGTGATGAAGGACGTAGAAAATTATTGTTCCTCCTGCCCTGTGTGTCAGAGGTTGGCCCCGATGCCACATTTCCGTAGCCCGCTGGTCCCTCTACCCATCATTGAGGTCCCGTTTGAGAGGATCGCCATGGATTTGGTAGGTCCTATAATCAAGTCCGCTAGGGGGCACCAGTACATATTAGTTATAATGGACTATGCCACCCGTTATCCAGAAGCGATCCCTCTCCGAAATACCTCGGCCAAAACCATAGCCAAAGAGCTATCTCTTGTTTTTAGCCGGGTGGGTATTTGTAAAGAACTGCTTACGGACCAAGGTACACCCTTTATGTCCCGGGTTATGAAAGAGCTGTGTAAATTGTTCAAAGTGACGCAATTGCGTACGTCTGTGTATCACCCCCAAACCGATGGGCTGGTTGAAAGATTCAACAAAACCCTAAAACAAATGTTGAAGAAAGTGGTGGATAGAGATGGAAAGGATTGGGACTGTTTACTTCCTTATTTGATGTTTGCTATTAGGGAGGTGCCCCAATCCTCTACGGGATTCTCCCCCTTTGAGTTACTGTATGGGAGACACCCAAGAGGGCTGTTGGATATTGCCAAGGAAACTTGGGAAAGTGAGAGTTCTCCCCACAGGAGTGTGATTGAGCATGTCGCCCTGATGCAAGATCGAATTGCACAGGTAATGCCCATCGTGAAGGAACATTTGGCCCAAGCGCAGTTGGCACAGCAGAGAGTGTACAACCGTGGAGCCAAGACCCGTACCTTTTCCCCGGGGGATAGGATATTGGTACTTGTCCCTACGGTTGAAAGTAAATTCCTTGCCAAATGGCAAGGCCCCTACGAGATAATGGAAAAAGTGAGCGAAGTGAATTACAAGGTCAGACAACCAGGAAGGCGAAAGCCCGAACAGATCTATCACGTTAATCTGTTGAAAGCCTGGAGGGATAGAGAGTCCCTAGTCGCAGACACTTGGTCACCAGCTCAAACTGGTTGCGTGATTCCTGAGGTTGGAATAGCAGCCACCTTGTCACAACCCCAACAACAGGAGGTTAAGGAGTTTGTGCTTCGCAACAAGGAGGTATTCTCTGAGCTGCCGGGACAAACATCTGGGGTAGAGCATGACATCATTACCCCGCCCGGTGAAAGGGTGAAGTTAAAACCCTATCGGATCCCAGAGGCTCGACGGGAGGCAATACGGGAGGAAGTACAGAAAATGCTGAACTTAGGGGTGATAGAGGAGTCCCAAAGTGATTGGTCTAGTCCCATCGTGTTGGTGCCTAAACCGGATGGGAGCTGGCGATTTTGTAACGATTTTCGTCAGTTGAACAAAGTTACAAAATTTGACACCTACCCCATGCCACGTATAGATGAGTTGATCGACCGGCTGGGAACAGCCCGATACATGACGACTCTTGACCTCACAAAAGGGTATTGGCAAATCCCCCTGGCCAAGTCGGCCAAAGAGAAAACCGCATTTGTAACCCCAGACGGGGCGTTCCAATATAAAAGAATGCCGTTCGGGTTACAGAATGCGCCGGCCACATTCCAGCGGAAAATGGACCAGATGCTGAGGCCCCATCGGAAGTATGCTGCGGCTTACCTGGATGACGTAATTGTCCATAGCACAGATTGGGCCTCACATCTGCCAAAAGTGCAAGCAGTCCTGGACTCTGTTCGGGAAGCGGGGTTTACGGCTAACCCCAAGAAGTGTACCATTGGGCAGGAGGAGGCCAAATATCTTGGGTACACCATTGGGAGGGGAGTAATAAAACCCCAACTCAACAAAGTCGAGGCCATCCAGAGTTGGCCACGTCCCAACAGCAAGAAGCAGGTACGAGCCTTTCTGGGAATCGCTGGGTATTATCGGCGATTCATTCCCCACTTTGCTTCTAAGGCTGTGCCCCTAACCAACCTGACGAAGGGGAAAGGGTCGGTCATGATTAAATGGACCCCCGAGGCTGAGGCAGCATTCCAATTCTTGAAACAAGCCTTATGTAGCCAGCCAGTGTTGTACTCACCCGACTTCTCTAAAGACTTTGTCGTACAAAGTGATGCGTCAGATGTGGGGTTAGGAGCAGTATTGTCCCAGGTCTGGAACGGGGAAGAGCACCCAGTCATTTACCTCAGCAGGAAGTTGAAGTCCCATGAGGTAAATTACGCCACCGTTGAAAAGGAGTGTTTAGCGGTGAAGTGGGCTCTAGATTCCCTTCGGTACTACCTGCTAGGTAGGCACTTTGACATGGTTACGGATCACGCTCCGTTAAAGTGGATGGCTCAAAACAAGGAAACAAATAGAAGAGTGAATAGGTGGTTCCTGGCCCTCCAGGAATTCAACTTCACAGTAAAGCATCGCCCTGGCGTTCAAATGGGGAATGTGGATGCTTTGTCTCGAGTACATGAATGCCTGATTGCTGGTGTTCCAACCCCGAGGTTAAAACAAGAGGGGGGGGTATGTGACAGCAGGAAGGTAAAGTCACCTGGTTGCATCCAGGGGGGTAGATATATTTCGCCCAGATTCAGGCTTTACGCCGACTTATACAACTAGGTGGAGAGTTGTATAAGGCTAGTGGGCTCATGGATGACTCATACCTCTAGGGAGAGTGTGGGGCGTCGTGCAGACAGAGATGAGGAGACCAGCTGAACCTTGTCAGCTCATTTAGGCCTCTATAAGAACTCCCAGCTTCATTAGATGTTAGCTCATGCCTGGAACCAGACCTGTGTGGACTGTCTAGGGAGAGTGAACCCCTGTGCGGTGAGAAAAAGCCTGTGTGGCTATTTGCTTGGACATTTAAAACCAGGGACTTAGGGACTAGGACAGCACTAGGCTGATCCCAGTTGTTAGTTAGGAAACCTGTATGTTTAGTCAGAGGTCAACTTGACCAGGATTTATTTTGGTTATGTTTCTTTTGCTTTGCTGTGTTTTGTCACTGTAAATAGAAAATAAACCGCACCTTTTTTTGATTTTGAAAACCACAACCTCCGTTTGCTGGGCCTGTTTTGTGTGGGGAGCCCATCCCGGGGGTCACACACACCCGCTGCCGAGCTAACCCCCTCACAATATATATATATATATTGTGAGGGGGTTAGCTCGGCAGCGGGTGTGTGTGACCCCCGAGATGGGCTCCCCACACAAAACAGGCCCAGCAAACGGAGGTTGTGGTTTTCAAAATCAAAAAGGTGCGGTTTATTTTCTATTTACAGTGACAAAACACAGCAAAGCAAAAGAAACATAAACAAAATAAATCCTGGTCAACTTGACCTCTGACTAAACATACAGGTTTCCTAACTAACAACTGGGATCAGCCTAGTGCTGTCCTAGTCCCTAAGTCCCTGGTTTTAAATGTCCAAGCAAATAGCCACACAGGCTTTGTCTCACCGCACAGGGGTTCACTCTCCCTAGACAGTCCACACAGGTCTGGGTCCAGGCATGAGCTAACATCTAATGAAGCTGGGAGTTCTTATAGAGGCCTAAATGAGCTGACAAGCTTCAGCTGGTCTCATCAACTCCCTGTCTGCACGACGCCCCACACTCTCCCTAGAGGTATGAGTCATCCATGAGCCTACTAGCCTCAGCTGGGCTTATACAACTCTCCACCTAGTTGTATAAGTCGGCGTAAAGCCTGAATCTGGGCGAAATATATCTACCCCCCTGGATGCAACCAGGTGACTTTACCTTCCTGCTGTCACATACCCCCCCCCTCTTGTTTTAACCTCGGGGTTGGAACACCAGCAATCAGGCATTCATGTACTCGAGACAAAGCATCCACATTCCCCATTTGAACGCCAGGGCGATGCTTTACTGTGAAGTTGAATTCCTGGAGGGCCAGGAACCACCTATTCACTCTTCTATTTGTTTCCTTGTTTTGAGCCATCCACTTTAACGGAGCGTGATCCGTAACCATGTCAAAGTGCCTACCTAGCAGGTAGTACCGAAGGGAATCTAGAGCCCACTTCACCGCTAAACACTCCTTTTCAACGGTGGCGTAATTTACCTCATGGGACTTCAACTTCCTGCTGAGGTAAATGACTGGGTGCTCTTCCCCGTTCCAGACCTGGGACAATACTGCTCCTAACCCCACATCTGACGCATCACTTTGTACGACAAAGTCTTTAGAGAAGTCGGGTGAGTACAACACTGGCTGGCTACATAAGGCTTGTTTCAAGAATTGGAATGCTGCCTCAGCCTCGGGGGTCCATTTAATCATGACCGACCCTTTCCCCTTCGTCAGGTTGGTTAGGGGCACAGCCTTAGAAGCAAAGTGGGGAATGAATCGCCGATAATACCCAGCGATTCCCAGAAAGGCTCGTACCTGCTTCTTGCTGTTGGGACGTGGCCAACTCTGGATGGCCTCGACTTTGTTGAGTTGGGGTTTTATTACTCCCCTCCCAATGGTGTACCCAAGATATTTGGCCTCCTCCTGCCCAATGGTACACTTCTTGGGGTTAGCCGTAAACCCCGCTTCCCGAACAGAGTCCAGGACTGCTTGCACTTTTGGCAGATGTGAGGCCCAATCTGTGCTATGGACAATTATGTCATCCAGGTAAGCCGCAGCATACTTCCGATGGGGCCTCAGCATCTGGTCCATTTTCCGCTGGAATGTGGCCGGCGCATTCTGTAACCCGAACGGCATTCTTTTATATTGGAACGCCCCGTCTGGGGTTACAAATGCGGTTTTCTCTTTGGCCGACTTGGCCAGGGGGATTTGCCAATACCCTTTTGTGAGGTCAAGAGTCGTCATGTATCGGGCTGTTCCCAGCCGGTCGATCAACTCATCTATACGTGGCATGGGGTAGGTGTCAAATTTTGTAACTTTGTTCAACTGACGAAAATCGTTACAAAATCGCCAGCTCCCATCCGGTTTAGGCACCAACACAATGGGACTAGACCAATCACTTTGGGACTCCTCTATCACCCCTAAGTTCAGCATTTTCTGTACTTCCTCCCGTATTGCCTCCCGTCGGGCCTCTGGGATCCGATAGGGTTTTAACTTCACCCTTTCACCGGGCGGGGTAATGATGTCATGCTCTACCCCAGATGTTTGTCCCGGCAGCTCAGAGAATACCTCCTTGTTGCAAAGCACAAACTCCTTAACCTCCTGTTGTTGGGGTTGTGACAAGGTGGCTGCTATTCCAACCTCAGGAATCACGCAACCAGTTTGAGCTGGTGACCAAGTGTCTGCGACTAGGGACTCTCTATCCCTCCAGGCTTTCAACAGATTAACGTGATAGATCTGTTCGGGCTTTCGCCTTCCTGGTTGTCTGACCTTGTAATTCACTTCGCTCACTTTTTCCATTATCTCGTAGGGGCCTTGCCATTTGGCAAGGAATTTACTCTCAACCGTAGGGACAAGTACCAGTATCCTATCCCCCGGGGAAAAGGTACGGGTCTTGGCTCCACGGTTGTACACTCTCTGCTGTGCTAACTGCGCTTGGGCCAAATGTTCCTTCACGATGGGCATTACCTGTGCAATTCGGTCTTGCATCAGGGCGACATGCTCAATCACACTCCTGTGGGGAGAACTCTCACTTTCCCAAGTTTCCTTGGCAATATCCAACAGCCCTCTTGGGTGTCTCCCATACAGTAACTCAAAGGGGGAGAATCCCGTAGAGGATTGGGGCACCTCCCTAATAGCAAACATCAGATAAGGAAGTAGACAGTCCCAATCCTTTCCATCTCTATCCACCACTTTCTTCAACATTTGTTTTAGGGTTTTGTTGAACCTTTCAACCAGCCCATCGGTTTGGGGGTGATACACAGATGTACGTAATTGCGTCACTTTGAACAATTTACACAGCTCCTTCATAACCCGGGACATAAAGGGTGTACCTTGGTCCGTAAGCAGTTCTTTACAAATACCCACCCGGCTAAACACAAGAGATAGCTCTTTCGCTATGGTTTTGGCCGAGGTATTTCGGAGAGGGATCGCTTCTGGATAACGGGTGGCATAGTCCATTATAACTAATATGTACTGGTGCCCCCTAGCGGACTTGATTATAGGACCTACCAAATCCATGGCGATCCTCTCAAACGGGACCTCAATGATGGGTAGAGGGACCAGCGGGCTACGGAAATGTGGCATCGGGGCCGACCTCTGACACACAGGGCAGGAGGAACAATAATTTTCTATGTCCTTCATCACCCCCGGCCAATAGAATCTCTGTAATACCCTCTCTCGGGTTTTCTCTGTCCCCAGATGACCTCCAAGAATGTGCCCATGGGCCAACTCCAACACCAACTTCCTGTAAGGTTTGGGCACCACAAGCTGCTCAACGGTTTCTTCTGCCCTTTTTGCCACCCGATACAGTAGGTCCTTCTCTACGCTGAAGTATGGGTAAGTGCAGGTATTATCTGGGTTCACTAACTCGCCATCTATTTTCACTACGTTTTCCCGTGCCTTTATTAGGGCGGGGTCTTTCAACTGTTCTGTGGCAAAGTTTTCCCTGTGAACCTCAAGATCAGAAAACTCCACAGACGGTAGGTTTTCGTCTGAGGAGGTGGGCTCCTCTCCAGTTTCTTGAGTCTCCCCTGCCAATACTGATAAGGGAAATTCCGGAGAGTCCTCACCACTCTCAGGGGAGTTCTGGCTATCACATTCCTGGTACATAGGGGCACCAGTGGGGGGCTCAGGATCATCCCACAGTTCCCAGAACTTCGGAAAATCCCTTCCCACAATGGCGTCATGCGGTAACTGAGATACTAAGCCCACTGGATGAGAGAGGGTACCTTTGGGGGTCTCGAAACACACTGTAGTCACTGGATACTCTCGGGTGTCCCCATGCACACAAATAACAGCTACCTTGCTATTCCCAGAGACCTCTGTTTTAACTAACTCAGCCTTTATCAGGGTCACAAGGCTACCTGAATCCAGCAATACCACAACATTTCTACCATTAACACACATTTTGCATAAATGTTTCTCAGTTCCTCGAATGGCAGTGCATGCGACTGTCGCACACAGCGACTGACGTCTGCCCGTCAGAAAGTCACACTGCATGGGTTCCTCCACAACCGGGCAATTGGCTGCAATATGTCCCGCTTGCCGGCAGCGGTAGCAAACGATCCTTCTTGCGGCCTCTTGAGCCGCTGATTTCCCAGGCTGTTCTCGCCAAACTTGGGGTAGAGCTCCCACCCTCTCACTCTCTCCACCCTCACCCCTTGGAATCCTCTTATCCGCCCCTGGGGATGGTCTGGTCTTAGGGTGGAAAGTCCGAGTGTCTCTGGAAGAGGCCGTCAGGTTCTCTGTAGCCAAGTATTTCTCCACACGATCCACAAGACCATCGGCCGTCTCTGGGTCTCCATGGCTTACCCACTTTTGGATGGCAGTAGGAAGAGCTCTCAAAAACCGATCCATTACAACACGTTCCACAATCTTTGGTGCGGACAAAGTCTCTGGCTGTAGCCACTTTCTGCTCAGGTGAATGAGATCATACATTTGAGACCTGGGGGGTTTTCCAAGCTGGAAAGTCCAGTTATGCACACGCTGAGCCCGGACAGCCTGGGTGACACCCAGCCTTGCCAATATTTCAGCTTTTAGCATCACATAGTCTTTTGCTTGGTTAGGCTCTAGGTCATAGTAAGCTTTCTGCGATTCACCAGTTAACAGAGGAGCCACCAGTCCAGCCCACTGCTCCTCAGGCCACTTTTCTCTTTCAGCGGTCCTTTCAAATGTGGTCAAAAATACCTCTGGATCATCCTCTCCAGTCATTTTTGTCAATAAACGACTCACCCCAAAGGACGCGGTATTAGTGGGACGGCTTTCCTCACTGGTCTGCGGACGTTGCTGCATTGCTGCTTCCATCTGTTGTTGTAGTCTATGCTCTTGCTTCTGCAACAGGTCTATGAAGCGGGCCTCAGATTGCTGCTGGGCTTGTTGCTGAGCCTCCAGACTCTGTTGCAAAGTTGCGTTTGTCTGCTGCTGGGCTGCAAGGCTCTGTTGATGAGCTTGCTGCTGGGCTGCAAAGTTCTGTTGTTGAGCTGCAAGGCTCTTTTGCAAACCTGCATTTGTCTGCTGTTGATTGGCATTTGCTAGAGCCAGCTGCTTCAGTATCTCCTCCATGCTGGCTTAAAAAAAACTGCCACTGGTTCTCCACCAACTGTGAGGGGGTTAGCTCGGCAGCGGGTGTGTGACCCCCGAGATGGGCTCCCCACACAAAACAGGCCCAGCAAACGGAGGTTGTGGTTTTCAAAATCAAAAAGGTGCTGTTTATTTTCTATTTACAGTGACAAAACACAGCAAAGCAAAAGAAACATAAACAAAATAAATCCTGGTCAACTTGACCTCTGACTAAACATACAGGTTTCCTAACTAACAACTGGGATCAGCCTAGTGCTGTCCTAGTCCCTAAGTCCCTGGTTTTAAATGTCCAAGCAAATAGCCACACAGGCTTTGTCTCACCGCACAGGGGTTCACTCTCCCTAGACAGTCCACACAGGTCTGGGTCCAGGCATGAGCTAACATCTAATGAAGCTGGGAGTTCTTATAGAGGCCTAAATGAGCTGACAAGCTTCAGCTGGTCTCATCAACTCCCTGTCTGCACGACGCCCCACACTCTCCCTAGAGGTATGAGTCATCCATGAGCCTACTAGCCTCAGCTGGGCTTATACAACTCTCCACCTAGTTGTATAAGTCGGCGTAAAGCCTGAATCTGGGCGAAATATATCTACCCCCCTGGATGCAACCAGGTGACTTTACCTTCCTGCTGTCACAATATATATATATATATTGTGAGGGGGTTAGCTCGGCAGCGGGTGTGGGTGACCCCCGGGATGGGCTCCCCACACAAAAACAGGCCCAGCAAACGGAGGTTGTGGTTTTCAAAATCAAAAAGGTGCGGTTTATTTTCTATTTACAGTGACAAAACACAGCAAAGCAAAAGAAACATAAACAAAATAAATCCTGGTCAACTTGACCTCTAACTAAACATACAGGTTTCCTAACTAACAACTGGGATCAGCCTAGTGCTGTCCTAGTCCCTAAGTCCCTGGTTTTAAATGTCCAAGCAAATAGCCACACAGGCTTTTTCTCACCGCACAGGGGTTCACTCTCCCTAGACAGTCCACACAGGTCTGGTTCCAGGCATGAGCTAACATCTAATGAAGCTGGGAGTTCTTATAGAGGCCTAAATGAGCTGACAAGCTTCAGCTGGTCTCATCAACTCCCTGTCTGCACGACGCCCCACACTCTCCCTAGACATATGAGTCATCCATGAGCCCACTAGCCTTAGCTGGGCTTATACAACTCTCCGCCTAGTTGTATAAGTCGGCGTAAAGCCTGAATCTGGGCGAAATATATCTACCCCCCTGGATGCAACCAGGTGACTTTACCTTCCTGCTGTCACATACCCCCCCCTCTTGTTTTAACCTCGGGGTTGGAACACCAGCAATCAGGCATTCATGTACTCGAGACAAAGCATCCACATTCCCCATTTGAACGCCAGGGCGATGCTTTACTGTGAAGTTGAATTCCTGGAGGGCCAGGAACCACCTATTCACTCTTCTATTTGTTTCCTTGTTTTGAGCCATCCACTTTAACGGAGCGTGATCCGTAACCAAGTCAAAGTGCCTACCTAGCAGGTAGTACCGAAGGGAATCTAGAGCCCACTTCACCGCTAAACACTCCTTTTCAACGGTGGCGTAATTTACCTCATGGGACTTCAACTTCCTGCTGAGGTAAATGACTGGGTGCTCTTCCCCGTTCCAGACCTGGGACAATACTGCTCCTAACCCCACATCTGACGCATCACTTTGTACGACAAAGTCTTTAGAGAAGTCGGGTGAGTACAACACTGGCTGGCTACATAAGGCTTGTTTCAAGAATTGGAATGCTGCCTCAGCCTCGGGGGTCCATTTAATCATGACCGACCCTTTCCCCTTCGTCAGGTTGGTTAGGGGCACAGCCTTAGAAGCAAAGTGGGGAATGAATCGCCGATAATACCCAGCGATTCCCAGAAAGGCTCGTACCTGCTTCTTGCTGTTGGGACGTGGCCAACTCTGGATGGCCTCGACTTTGTTGAGTTGGGGTTTTATTACTCCCCTCCCAATGGTGTACCCAAGATATTTGGCCTCTTCCTGCCCAATGGTACACTTCTTGGGGTTAGCCGTAAACCCCGCTTCCCGAACAGAGTCCAGGACTGCTTGCACTTTTGGCAGATGTGAGGCCCAATCTGTGCTATGGACAATTACGTCATCCAGGTAAGCCGCAGCATACTTCCGATGGGGCCTCAGCATCTGGTCCATTTTCCGCTGGAATGTGGCCGGCGCATTCTGTAACCCGAACGGCATTCTTTTATATTGGAACGCCCCGTCTGGGGTTACAAATGCGGTTTTCTCTTTGGCCGACTTGGCCAGGGGGATTTGCCAATACCCTTTTGTGAGGTCAAGAGTCGTCATGTATCGGGCTGTTCCCAGCCGGTCGATCAACTCATCTATACGTGGCATGGGGTAGGTGTCAAATTTTGTAACTTTGTTCAACTGACGAAAATCGTTACAAAATCGCCAGCTCCCATCCGGTTTAGGCACCAACACAATGGGACTAGACCAATCACTTTGGGACTCCTCTATCACCCCTAAGTTCAGCATTTTCTGTACTTCCTCCCGTATTGCCTCCCGTCGGGCCTCTGGGATCCGATAGGGTTTTAACTTCACCCTTTCACTGGGCGGGGTAATGATGTCATGCTCTACCCCAGATGTTTGTCCCGGCAGCTCAGAGAATACCTCCTTGTTGCGAAGCACAAACTCCTTAACCTCCTGTTGTTGGGGTTGTGACAAGGTGGCTGCTATTCCAACCTCAGGAATCACGCAACCAGTTTGAGCTGGTGACCAAGTGTCTGCGACTAGGGACTCTCTATCCCTCCAGGCTTTCAACAGATTAACGTGATAGATCTGTTCGGGCTTTCGCCTTCCTGGTTGTCTGACCTTGTAATTCACTTCGCTCACTTTTTCCATTATCTCGTAGGGGCCTTGCCATTTGGCAAGGAATTTACTTTCAACCGTAGGGACAAGTACCAGTATCCTATCCCCCGGGGAAAAGGTACGGGTCTTGGCTCCACGGTTGTACACTCTCTGCTGTGCTAACTGCGCTTGGGCCAAATGTTCCTTCACGATGGGCATTACCTGTGCAATTCGGTCTTGCATCAGGGCGACATGCTCAATCACACTCCTGTGGGGAGAACTCTCACTTTCCCAAGTTTCCTTGGCAATATCCAACAGCCCTCTTGGGTGTCTCCCATACAGTAACTCAAAGGGGGAGAATCCCGTAGAGGATTGGGGCACCTCCCTAATAGCAAACATCAGAAAAGGAAGTAGACAGTCCCAATCCTTTCCATCTCTATCCACCACTTTCTTCAACATTTGTTTTAGGGTTTTGTTGAATCTTTCAACCAGCCCATCGGTTTGGGGGTGATACACAGATGTACGTAATTGCGTCACTTTGAACAATTTACACAGCTCCTTCATAACCCGGGACATAAAGGGTGTACCTTGGTCCGTAAGCAGTTCTTTACAAATACCCACCCGGCTAAACACAAGAGATAGCTCTTTGGCTATGGTTTTGGCCGAGGTATTTCGGAGAGGGATCGCTTCTGGATAACGGGTGGCATAGTCCATTATAACTAATATGTACTGGTGCCCCCTAGCGGACTTGATTATAGGACCTACCAAATCCATGGCGATCCTCTCAAACGGGACCTCAATGATGGGTAGAGGGACCAGCGGGCTACGGAAATGTGGCATCGGGGCCGACCTCTGACACACAGGGCAGGAGGAACAATAATTTTCTATGTCCTTCATCACCCCCGGCCAATAGAATCTCTGTAATACCCTCTCTCGGGTTTTCTCTGTCCCCAGATGACCTCCAAGAATGTGCCCATGAGCCAACTCCAACACCAACTTCCTGTAAGGTTTGGGCACCACAAGCTGCTCAACGGTTTCTTCTGCCCTTTTTGCCACCCGATACAGTAGGTCCTTCTCTACGCTGAAGTATGGGTAAGTGCAGGTATTATCTGGGTTCACTAACTCGCCATCTATTTTCACTACGTTTTCCCGTGCCTTTATTAGGGCGGGGTCTTTCAACTGTTCTGTGGCAAAGTTTTCCCTGTGAACCTCAAGATCAGAAAACTCCACAGACGGTAGGTTTTCGTCTGAGGAGGTGGGCTCCTCTCCAGTTTCTTGAGTCTCCCCTGCCAATACTGATAAGGGAAATTCCGGAGAGTCCTCACCACTCTCAGGGGAGTTCTGGCTATCACATTCCTGGTACATAGGGGCACCAGTGGGGGGCTCAGGATCATCCCACAGTTCCCAGAACTTCGGAAAATCCCTTCCCACAATGGCGTCATGCGGTAACTGAGATACTAAGCCCACTGGATGAAAGAGGGTACCTTTGGGGGTCTCGAAACACACTGTAGTCACTGGATACTCTCGGGTGTCCCCATGCACACAAATAACAGCTACCTTGCTATTCCCAGAGACCTCTGTTTTAACTAACTCAGCCTTTATCAGGGTCACAAGGCTACCTGAATCCAGCAATACCACAACATTTCTACCATTAACACACATTTTGCATAAATGTTTCTCAGTTCCTCGAATGGCAGTGCATGCGACTGTCGCACACAGCGACTGACGTCTGCCCGTCAGAAAGTCACACTGCATGGGTTCCTCCACAACCGGGCAATTGGCTGCAATATGTCCCGCTTGCCGGCAGCGGTAGCAAACGATCCTTCTTGCCGCCTCTTGAGCCGCTGATTTCCCAGGCTGTTCTCGCCAAACTTGGGGTAGAGCTCCCACCCTCTCACTCTCTCCACCCTCACCCCTTGGAATCCTCTTATCCGCCCCTGGGGATGGTCTGGTCTTAGGGTGGAAAGTCCGAGTGTCTCTGGAAGAGGCCGTCAGGTTCTCTGTAGCCAAGTATTTCTCCACACGATCCACAAGACCATCGGCCGTCTCTGGGTCTCCATGGCTTACCCACTTTTGGATGGCAGTAGGAAGAGCTCTCAAAAACCGATCCATTACAACACGTTCCACAATCTTTGGTGCGGACAAAGTCTCTGGCTGTAGCCACTTTCTGCTCAGGTGAATGAGATCATACATTTGAGACCTGGGGGGTTTTCCAAGCTGGAAAGTCCAGTTATGCACACGCTGAGCCCGGACAGCCAGGGTGACACCCAGCCTTGCCAATATTTCAGCTTTTAGCATCACATAGTCTTTTGCTTGGTTAGGCTCTAGGTCATAGTAAGCTTTCTGCGATTCACCAGTTAACAGAGGAGCCACCAGTCCAGCCCACTGCTCCTCAGGCCACTTTTCTCTTTCAGCGGTCCTTTCAAATGTGGTCAAAAATACCTCTGGATCATCCTCTCCAGTCATTTTTGTCAATAAACGACTGACCCCAAAGGACGCGGTATTAGTGGGACGGCTTTCCTCACTGGTCTGCGGACGTTGCTGCATTACTGCTTCCATCTGTTGTTGTAGTCTCTGCTCTTGCTTCTGCAACAGGTCTATGAAGCGGGCCTCAGATTGCTGCTGGGCTTGTTGCTGAGCCTCCAGACTCTGTTGCAAAGTTGCGTTTGTCTGCTGCTGGGCTGCAAGGCTCTGTTGATGAGCTTGCTGCTGGGCTGCAAGGCTCTGTTGATGAGCTTGCTGCTGGGCTGCAAGGCTCTTTTGCAAACCTGCATTTGTCTGCTGTTGATTGGCATTTGCTAGAGCCAGCTGTTTCAGTATCTCCTCCATGCTGGCTTAAAAAAAAACTGCCACTGGTTCTCCACCAACTGTGAGGGGGTTAGCTCGGCAGCGGGTGTGGGTGACCCCCGGGATGGGCTCCCCACACAAAAACAGGCCCAGCAAACGGAGGTTGTGGTTTTCAAAATCAAAAAGGTGCGGTTTATTTTCTATTTACAGTGACAAAACACAGCAAAGCAAAAGAAACATAAACAAAATAAATCCTGGTCAACTTGACCTCTAACTAAACATACAGGTTTCCTAACTAACAACTGGGATCAGCCTAGTGCTGTCCTAGTCCCTAAGTCCCTGGTTTTAAATGTCCAAGCAAATAGCCACACAGGCCTTTTCTCACCGCACAGGGGTTCACTCTCCCTAGACAGTCCACACAGGTCTGGTTCCAGGCATGAGCTAACATCTAATGAAGCTGGGAGTTCTTATAGAGGCCTAAATGAGCTGACAAGCTTCAGCTGGTCTCATCAACTCCCTGTCTGCACGACGCCCCACACTCTCCCTAGACATATGAGTCATCCATGAGCCCACTAGCCTTAGCTGGGCTTATACAACTCTCCGCCTAGTTGTATAAGTCGGCGTAAAGCCTGAATCTGGGCGAAATATATCTACCCCCCTGGATGCAACCAGGTGACTTTACCTTCCTGCTGTCACAATATATATATAGATAAAATCTTCCAGGCACTCAACATGCCTCTCAGCAAATATTTTGGGGTGTCTACTTTACAAAAGGATTGATGTGGGGGGTGTTGGACTGCCCTGGCATTTTATCACCTCAAGAAATGTGATAGGCAGTCAGAAAATAAAAGCTGTGTAAATGTCAGTATATATATATATATTTTTAACCCCAACACATATTCTGCTATTTCTCTTGAGTAAAGGTATACCATATGTGTGAGTCTAGCTGTGTATGGGGACTGAAAACCAATGAGTGTTTGGTTTGTGTCGGGCATAATTCCCTCACTTCATTCCCTCACTTAATTTCCTTACTATCTATCACAGTTTTGGAGGCCCTAAAATGGCAGAATAGTATGCACCCCCCCCCACTCCAAGGTATTTTCTGAGAGGCCTGTTGAGTGCGTGGAATAATTTATTTTTTGCCACAAGTTTTTGGAAAATGACAACAAAAATTGTTTTCTTTTTTTTTTACACAAAGTTGTTAATTTAGTGAGATATTTCTTACACACGCCATGGGTATATGATGAATTCCACCCTAAAACTTGCTACTTCTCCCAAGTATGGGTGTACTACATGTGAGAGACTTTTTGGCAGCCTAGCCATGTACAAGCCCCCAAAATCCAATGACCACCTTTAGGCTTTCAAAGGGTGTATTCCCTAATTTCGCTTCCTCACTACCTACTACAGTTTCAGAGGCCCTGAAATGCCAAGATAGTACAAACACCCTCCCAAATGACCCCTGTTCAGAAGGTCTACATCCAAAACAATTTTATAAGAGGCACAGTGAGTATTTTGCAGGTCTATTTTTTTTGTCACAAGGTTTTAAAAAATTAAAGAATAAAAAAAAATAAAAAAATTTATACTTTATTTTCTAAAAACGTGTGGCAACAAATGGGATCTTCAAAATACTCGCCATGACCAGCAAATACCTTGGAGGGCCTACTTTCCAAATAAGGGTCATTTGGGGGTTGTTTTGTACTATTGTGGCATTTCAAAGCTTCTGCTAGGCTGGTCATTGGATTTTGGGCTCCTATATGTGCTTAGGCTGACGAAAAGTCTCTCACATGTGGTACCCCCATACTCGGGGAAGTAGCAGAATGTGTTTTGGGGTGTAATTCCACATATATCAATGGCACGTGTGAGAAATATCTAATTAAAGTGACAACTTTGTGTAAAATATTTCTATTTGTTTTTCATTTTTCAAAAACTTGTAGCAAAAAAATAAATCTTGCATGGACTCAACATGCCTATCAACAAATACCTTGGGGTGTCTACTTTCCTAAAAGGAGTAATTTGGGGGGGGGGTTAAATTGTCCTGGCATTTTATTTACAACATTAGAAGCTTCCAACACATATCTACCCACCCTTCTAATGTTGGGCATACATGTAATGTTTTTCATGCAACCTGTGGTCTGAATGAAAAAAAAAAGAGTCTAACAGATTCCTCCATTCACATTGATCGATGTGGATGAAGAAATATCTGCCAGAAAAAAAAGTGAAAAAAGTATATGCCAAATCATAGGAGCTATGCCCACTGACCATTGGCCCACTAACCACCCCACACTTCTTACACTTGGCCATACAAAAAAAAAGAGCCCAACGGATTAATTCACATCAATTAATGTGGATGAAGGCAATGACCTATATATTCTAAGAGCAGCACCCTGCTGCTGTCAGAATAAACAGATCAGTGCAGCAGCTGACTGGCGTTCCTGCAATGCAAACAACAATGGTTAACAGTAAAACACAGTCATTTTTTTTAACTCTTTACTTTTTTATTCTTTTTAAACTTTTTTAGAACAATGCCCTTGCAGCCTTGTGTGCAAATTGTATACCATAAACTGTGCCGTGCTGTACCCTAAACTTATACTCCACTAGTGTGTGGTAGCGACGGAAGTAGCCCTTGACACAGAGTTTTTTGGGAATTTTTTTTTTTGTTGACGCAGAGATTTGATGCACAGACCAAGTCGGCCGGGGACAGGAAAAATGGTGTCATGTCTAATTCCTTGTCTGCTACAGACACAACATCTTTTTTGATGTGACTTTTGGGTCAGGGTACAGGGAAAGACATCACGAAAATGCCTTTCATGCAACTGGCTCACTGCATCTGGATCTGGGGTTTTGGTCACAGCACCTTCTGGAAACAAAAGGGCTGTATTTATCGCTTCCTGAAATTTTACGAAGGATTCACTTTTTCCTGTTGCTTTGAAAAGCATAGATGAATGCAACCCCTGGCTGCTTAGTATATGAACATAAGTGAATGGCCAGGAGCTGTCATTTGGCCAGGAGTGTGTGGTAAGCACACCCCTTTCTTTGTAAATGTCAGTTTTAATGTAACATGTTGTTTACATCATACAGATGTGCCACTTTACAGGCAGGGTCAGGCCATCCCCCATTCCTGTTATGTAATGGAGTTATGAATTTTTAATGTTTGACTTTAAGTATTACCAAAATCTCTGCTCCTTGCCAAACAAAATTCATCCATCAGTGCCACCTCTCAGTGCTACCTATCAGTGCCTATCAGTGTCACCTCATCAGTGCCTATCAGTGCCACCTATCAGTGCCCATCAGTGCCGCCTTATCAGTGCCCATCAGTGCAGCCTCTTCAGCGCACAACAATGAAGGAGAAAAATTACCTGTTTTCAAAATTTCATAACAAACTATGAAACTGTTTTTTTTTTTTTTTTTTTTTACTTTTTCGGTATTGTTACGTTTTTGTAACAAAAAAAACAACAACCCAGCAGTGAAAGTTAAATACTACAAAAAGAAAGCTCTATTTGTGTGAAAATTGTAATACATTTTTTAATTGGGTACAGCATTGCATGACGGCGCAATTGTCATTCAAATTGTGACAGTGCTGAAAGCTGAAAATTGGTCTGGGCAGGAAGGGGTTTAAGTGCCCAGTAAGCAAGTGGTTATTATCTCTTATTGACTTCAATGGGGTTTGGATGCAGCACCTGAACTTTACTGATGTTCCCATGAGCCAGCTACAAACCAAACCCAGGTGTGCTCAGCATCAATAAATATATAGGCATTGCACATATACCAACTCACCCGATGCACCTTTTACTTGAAGGACTGTATCATGAAATATACTAAAGAGGATAAGAAATATTTAGCAACCCTGTATTCTAACTAGTGGAATGTAATGCATTGAATTACGTTTTGCCTTTGAAAAACAGCATCAACATCGTAAGACAGAATTAATCATTTTTATTACAGAAAATACAGTTAATTCTTTGGAGGTTTTGTCAGGATTTAATTGGATATCTACTTCTCTTATTTCCCTATATTCAGTGATACGGTTTGATAGTTTTGAAATAGCTTACTATTTCTGCTGCTGAAATCTAAATTGCTTGGAGACTACGATTCAGCAAAACCTTTGGATTTTACTTTATTTTAAAGGGGACTTTAAATAAAAAAAATGCTAACTTTATATATTAAATTTAACGAAGGCAAATTACAGAGGAGATTAGGTGCCTGGAAGCCCTGAAAAATGAAATGAAAAATCATCGATTTTTCTTCCTCTTGAAGAGTTCATTCATAGACAAAGTAGACACAGGGAGTATATTTTACTTTACATATTAATTGCTGAACACTGTATTTATCTGCAGATCTCTTCTTTCTGTCCAGAAACTGGACATCTGCATAATGCTTTCTGATTGCGAGAAATATTAAAAAAAGCCAAGCAAGGATTTCACATCTTGTTTTGACAGGTAGAATCATCTCTAGAAAATGTGGTTAGCTTTTTGACAACACTATAAGGGCACCTGGACTTTATGGTGCCCTTATTAACCACTTAAGCCCCGGACCATTTTGTTGCTAAAGGACCAGGCCCCTTTTTGCGATTCGGCACTGGGTCGCTTTAACTGACCATTGCGCGGTCGTGCGACGTGGCTCCCAAACAAAATTGACATCCTTTTTTTCCCACAAATAAAGCTTTCTTTTGGTGGTATTTGATTACCTCTGCGGTTTTAATTTTTTGCGCTATAAAAAAAAATAGAGCGACAATTTTGAAAAAAATTCTATATTTTTTTACTTTTTGCTATAATAAATATCCCCAAAAAAATATATAAATAAACATTTTTTTTCCTCAGTGTAGACCGATACGTATTTTTCTACATATTTTTGGTAAAAAAAATCACAAAAAGCGTATAGTGATTGGTTTGCGCAAAAGTTATAGCGTCTACAAAATAGGGGATAGTTTTATGCCATTTTTATTAATATTTATTTTTTACTACTAATGGCGGCGATCTGCGATTTTTATCGTTACTGCGCCATTATGGCGGACACATCGGACACTTTTGACACATTTTTGGGACCATTGTAATTTTTACAGCGATCAGTGCTATACATATGCACTGATTACTGTGAAAATGACACTGGCAGTGAAGGGGTTAACCTCAAGGTGGCGCTGTAGGGGTTAAGTGTGCCCTAGTGAGTGATTCTTACTGTAGGGGGCGTGGCTTGGCGTGTGACGTCACTGATCGTCGTTCCCTATGACAGGGAACAGACGATCACTGAAATGCCACTAGGAAGAACGAGGAAAGGTTTGTTTACACTTACCTCTCCCCGTTCTTCAGCTCTGTGACCCGATCGCGGGACACCGGCAGCGATCAGGGGCGCGGTCATGGAGCTTCGGACCGGGTCGTGAGCGCGGCAGCGCGCGCGCGACCCACGGCTGGGATCTTAAAGGGGACTTACCTGTACGCCCTTGTGCCCAGCCGTGCCATTCTGTCTACGTAAATATCATCGTGCGGCGGTCCTTATGTGGTTAAAGATTTCTTTAGTTGTTTCTTAAATTTCGTTTGTTTGTTTTTGCCCAGAGTTAGACTTTATAGGGAATGTATAATGACTTTGTATATCATTTTCTTCATTTATTAAGGTCAAGTTTCAAGCCATGGGTGGCCTTCCTGGCACCATGTGGCTTGACAATAGTCAATTTAAAGACTGCTGCCGAACAGTGACTGCATCCTATCAGATGCAGTCACTATTTGGGTATTCAGACAGCTGCGGGTGCTGCAGCTGTCTGAAAACAATAGCTGCAGTGGAGATTCCTCCATTCACTCTGTTTAGAGCAAGTCCTTTCTTTCAGCCCCTTCAGAATTGCTAGCCCTGTATGGCTAGCCTTAGGCCCCTTTCACACTGAGGAGTTTTTCAGGCGTTTTGCTCTAAAAATAGCGCATAAATAACGCCTGAAAAACTCCTGCCCCAGTATGCTCAATGTGAAAGCCTGAGGGCTTTCACACTGAGGCGATGCGCTGGCGGAAGGAGAAAAAATCTCCTGCAAGCCACATCTTTGGAGCGGTGAAGGAGCGGTGTGTATACCGCTCCTTCACCGCTCCTTCCTATTGAAATTAATGGGACACCACGGTAATACCGCCCGCAAACCGCGGCTGTAGCCGCGGTTTGCGGGTGGTATTAACCCTTTTTCGTCCGCTAGCGGGGGTTAAAACCGCACTGCTAGCGATTGAATACCTCCTCAATTCCGACGGTATAGCGCCGCTAAAAATAGCCGCCGCCCCCCGCAACAGTGTGAAACCAGCCTTACTGAAGACAATCAACTGCAGTCTCTGTGCTCATTGATATCCAGAGACCATGTGATGTAGGTTGCATAGGCTGGCTATGTTAGAAATATGTTTTTATTCACGCCATTTTTTTTGTACTATACATTTATTTGGTAATGCTTGCATCTGTTCAAGTGATTCATTTGATCTGTGGTTTGTAATGAAAACCCCTCTTTTATGTGCTATGTGCCATGCCTAAAAACCAAGACTATGATACTGAAATGAGCTAATTGCATTTAAGTAGTTGGTGACTAAGGATGAGGTTAGGCGTGTTCGCAACCCGCACATGCAGAGCCCCCCAGGAAGTCGGCACTACACAGCGCTAATCGCAGGCAGTGAGACATTTTCCCGATCCGCGGCTGCAGAGATCAGGAAATGTCTCACTGCCTGTGATTAGTGCTGTGCAGTGCCAACTTCCTGGTGGGCTCTGCAAGTGCGGGCTGCGAACACGCCTAACTTCATCCTTATTGGTGACTCAGCTATATTACAGAGTAATTAATCAGGCATATTTCACTCTGTGTGACAGGGCTGTGGAGCTAAAACTACATTGCTTTGGTCACTAACATTTGAGTTTAAAGTGGAGTTCCACCCACTTTTACAAGGTGGTCTTAAACTAAATACCACCCCTCCACTGCTCGTTTTTGGATATCTAAAAATATATATTTTTCTTACCTTTTTTGAAGTAATAAGTGTACTTCCACCCTAGCTCGGCCGCGGCGCAGGACTTCATGTCCTCTTCTGCGGCGAGCCCTCCTCCTTCACCCCCGCTGCCTTCTGGGACTTGTGAGTGTCCCAGAAGACCAGCTGGCCAGTCACAAAGTGCCGCGCGACTCGCGCATGCACAGCAGGAAACCGGCTGTGAAGCCCGAATGCTCAACTGCCGGTTTCCCTTAGTTGGAATGGCGGCGCCTGCACCCGATCCGATGGACGGATCGGCCTTTGGGGGCCGACATCACGGGCTACCTGGACAGGTAAGTGCCCTTATTAAAAGTCAGCAGCTACAGTACTTGTAGCTGCTGATTTTTTAATTTAGTTTTTTTGCGGTTGGAACTCCGCTTTAAGCGGGTCCTATTAAAACAAATAACAGAATAAAAGTTACAAAAAAGGGCTTTATTAACATGAAAAAGTAAAGCATCCAATTCTAACACATGTAATGTGCTAAGCTACGTGTTAATTTATGTGAAAAATTGAAAAGAAGAAGAGTGGGTCTGTCCAAAAGTTATAATAGGTTAGACTATTCAAAGGTACCTTCAAATCTGCAGAGAACGTCACACAGCCATAGATACTGCCCTTCCTTTTAAATTTTGTTTCAAAAGCCCACTATGTGAATATTAAAGTGCAGAGAGCCTGGGGAAATAAGTTACATTTTGATAAAAGAACATTTTTTGAATACCACTGGAAGGATATATCTTTGGTTTAAAAATGAGCTGTGGCTTAACCCTTATTCCATAAAATTGCTGTAGTATGTAGCTTTATATTATTAATGAAAGGTCAAACACATTTCAAGTTAAAATATGCACCATATACCGTACAACCTCCAAAAGGTGATTTGTAGATAAAAATTCAGAGACTGAATATTCAACAATTCGGGTTTTACATATTAAATAAACATCAAGATTTTAGAGCAGAGGTTTGTAACCATCAGTCTGTAGGAAAAGACAGCTTTGTTCCTCTGAGATGTCAGCCAAAAGGGTGTGTACATTTCTCACAGGGTTCTAAGATGAGCAAAATTAAGAGAGAAGTGTTTCTCAGTATGCATCAATTCACGTGTGAATAAAGTTGAAAGGAAAGTGGTTGTGCTGCACAGGAGGACATGCTTTTTCATCTTGCCTTTCCTTACATGTGGTGAAAGCTCTGCTTAATTGAGAATATTATCAAAAATATGTTGCTGTTGGCCTTGCTATTAACAAAGAAGTCTGCAGCAAGCTATTTTAAAATAATGAGTTGCTGTTTTAAAAGCAACCTTCTTACTAAACAAACAATTAGAAAAAAAAGAAGTAAATTCAGGTCCAAACTGCTTTGGAAATTCTCAGTCATGTGAAAGGTAAAGTCAAAATGTCCCCAGTAACAGATTTTATAATCAGCCTGTTAACATGTAGATTAGCTCCCCCTCATGTCTGAAAGACATATTACCATCCCCAGGGGGCCCAAAAATGGAATAACAGCGTCTAGAGATTCATTTGCTCAACTGTACAGTTTAAAACAGAGTTCACACTTTATTGATACACTGAGGTGTGTTATTGCATTTAATTTATTGAGATTAGACTGCCAAAGTACCGTATATACTCGAGTATAAGCCGAGTTTTTCAGCACATTTTTTTGTGCTGAAAATGCCCCCCTCGGCTTATACTCGAGTCACCTTTTTGCGCCTGATCTCCTGGAATTTGGGGACCCGGTACCGGCCGGCTGTAGGTCCCTTGGACCCCAAACTTGGCACACATGTAGAAAATCAGTCTTCCTTTACAAGTGTGCAAAGTTTGTTGTCCGGGAGACTTACGGCCGGGAAGCACCGATTTTTCAAAGCTGGGCACCCCTTCCATAGACTCCCATGTTAAACGGTCATTTCTCCGGTGAGTTTGGGGAACCGGTACTGACCAGTCGTATGTCCTCTGGACCCGAAACTTGGCACACATGTAGCCCCCTTTCTCCTCTACAAATGCGCAAAGTTTATTGTCTGGGAACACAAATCCGGGCACCCCTTCCATAGACTCCCATGTTAAACGTCAGTCTAGTCATGGATACAGTGAGGCATGGACACAGTGAGGCATGAACATGGACACAGTGAGGCACAGTGAGGCATGCAAATGGACACCCTAGGCTTATACTTAAGTCAATACATTTTCCCAGTTTTTTGTCGTAAAATTAGGTGCCTCGGCTTATATTCGGGTCGGCTTATACTCGAGTATATACGGTACTATGGAAAATTAAAAAAAGTGTGCATGACCCCTTTTTTCCAATGCAGCACACCACAATTCTTGCTATGTGCATTGTGGTGCACAGTGGTGTGTTGTGTTGTGCTGTACTATACAATGCACTTGGGTGCCATTCACATGGTGTGCACATAGAGCGATTGTGTTACCAAGAGTTTAGGAAATACTCATCAATAAACATGTTTTAGTGTAAATGCACCTAGAAGTTTTTTTTACCTGGTTGCTCATTCGATTTAGAATTTTGAAGTGAAAATATTTAAGGAAGAATTACATTGACTTTACAGCCACATGTTATTGGTTGTAGTTTTTAGAAGTTGTAGAAAATTTCACCTCACTTTCTGGCCCAATGACAATTTGATTTTGAAAATTTTGGGTTATTAGGGAAACAAGGATTGGTGATAAAGAATCAGTGGAGACACCTTTTTCCCATATTAACTCTTATGCCCCGTATATACGGTCGGATTTTCCGTCGAAAAAACCTTGGATGTTTTTTTCTGACGGAATTCCGCTCAAGCTTGGCTTGCATACACATGGTCACACAAAAGTTCTCTGAACTTTCGACCGTCAAGAACGCGGTGACGTACAACACTATGACGAGCCGAGAAAATTAAGTTCAATGCTTCCGAGCATGTGTCAAATTGTTTCCGAGCATGTGTCGGAATTTTGCGTGTCGGAATTGCTACAGACGATCGGATTTTCCGCTAGGAATTTTTTCCGTCGGAAAAATAGAGAACCTGCTCTTAATCTTTTGCTGGCGGAAATTCCGCCAGCAAAAGTCCGATGGAGCATACACACGGTCGGAATTTCCGACCAAAAGCTCACATCGGACTTTTGCTGGCGGAATTTCCAACTGTGTGTACGCGGCATTACAGGAGAGAATTTCCCTTCCTTGGGGTAGATATCCTCTCACTTCCTGTTGTCTCCCTCCGTTTGTAAGTAGGAGTCGTTTGTAAGTCAGATGTTTGTAAGTAGGGGACCGCCTGTAAAAGAAAAGATTTTGCTTAGGAGGTGTTCTTTACTAGTGAACTGCATCAGGTAGTAAGAACAAAATCAGTAATGGTCTTCAAAAAAAAAAAAGGACAATGTTTTTTTCCACCAAACAATATACGAAAGCAGTGGCAGAACTACCACCATAGCCACTTATGCAGCCACTATGGGGCTCAGGGCAGAGGAGGGCGAGCTGTCTCTGAGGGTCCTTGTACCACCCATATCTACCATTTCATTACATGCGTTGGATGCACCATAGCCACCAGTGCTTGTGCTTTCCAAGTTCCCAACCCCCACCCTGCCACATTGCGTGAGGCCTGAAAGTTCCAACTCAGAAGTACTGACTACATGCCACCAAGTGCCACTAGTTATGCTAGGGGCAGTGTGGGGGGGGGGGGGGTCAGGGGGGTTTGTGCACAATGCATACTAGTATCACAACTGAATCTGGGGTTTGGGGAGAGAATTGTTAACACTGCCACTAGTGAATTTGAGGAATAGGGAATTATAATTGCATAGTGAAATTATAACCCCTCTTTCACCAGCTTCATCCGTGGCAGTGTAAATATAGCCTCCATTTACCTGGCTTCATTGGTGGCAGTGTTACAGTAGAAGAAAAGGTTATAGAATAAATCACCCTTTAACCACTTGCCTAGCACGTTTACCTCCTTCCTGCCCAGGCCAATTTTCAGATTTTAGCGCTGTCACACTTTGAATGACAATTGCGCGGTCTTGCAACACTGTACCCATATGAAATTATTATCATTTTTTTTCACGCAAATAGAGCTTTCTTTTGGTAGTATTTAATCACCACTAGATTTTTTATTTTTTGCTAAACAAACGGAAAAATACCAAAAATTTGGAAATAAAACCCAACTTTTTTTATAGTTTGGTATAACATTTTGCAAACAGGCCATTTTTCTCCTTCACTAATGATGCTGCACTTATGGGCACTGATAAGCTGAACTGATGGGCACTGATGAGGGGGCACTAATGGACAATGATAAGCAGCACCGATGGATGGCGCTCTGATGGGCTCTGATAGGCGGCGCTGAAGGGCACTGAGAGGTGGCACTGATGGGCACTGATAGGTGGTACTGATGGGCACTGATAGGTGGCACTGATGGGCACTGATAGGCAGCACTGATGGGCACTGATCAGTGGCACAGATGGGCACTGATTGGCAGCACTGGTGGACATTGATTGGTAGCACTGGTGGGACTGCACTGATAATCTTTTTGCAAGCAGTCAGATGACCGCAAAGTTCTGATAGTTGTGCGTGTCTGTTCGTCTGGTGGACGCCAATGGAATGACATTACTGCTTTATGGATTTAGCTGTGTTGTTGGCCCTCCACAGACAGACACAGTTACCAGAGCTTTGCACACTTCAAAAAAAGATTACAATTTTTTTTTTTTACATTGAGATTTAGAAAAGCTGAATGAAGCAAGTATAATAGCAGTGGGGATGTAACATTATTGGGTGGTGCTCAATTTTTCTTTCTGTTTGGGGAGGAGGCTACATTAAATTTTTGCTATGGGGCCTTGTGATTCTAGTTATGGCCCTCATACAAAGCTATAATAACTAAAGGATCATATGAAAATATAGTAAATAAGGTAATTGAAACAACTATCCCTGGGAAATTTGGGAGATTTTTATCCAAATTTAACCAAGGACCTTGTTTTGGTTTTCTCTGAACCAAAATTGAGTTGTAAGAAGCTGTATTTGGTTAACATGAGTCAACCATATTAATAGTGACATTTCCCCAGGTTCTTCCCAACTGACACTTGTGATTCATGCACTATAACATATGCAGTGAATGGTAAGTGAATGTCATATTCATTGAATACTGTTGATATACAGTACTGTGCAAAAGTCCTAGACAGGTGTGAAAAATGCTGAAAATTAAGAATGCATTTGGAAATAGAAGTGTTAATAGTTTATTTTTATCAATTGGAAGTGAAAAGTACATGAACAGAAAATAAATCCAAATTAAGTCAATATATGGTGTAACCACCCTTTGCCTTCAAAACAGCACAAATTATTTAATTCTTACAGGTACACTTGCACATAGTTTTTGAAGGAACTCGGCAGGTAGGTTGTTCCAAACACCTTGGACAACTAACCACAGATCTTCTGTGGATGTAGGCTGCCTCAAATCCTTCTGTCTCTTCATGTAATCCCTGACAGATTTAATGATGTTGAGATCAGGGCTCTGTGGGAGCCAGACCATCACTTCCAGGGTTCCTTGTTCTTCTTTAAGATAAAGATAATTCCTAAAGGCATTGGCTGCATGTTTGGGGTAGCTGTCCTGCTGCAGAATAAAGTTGGGGCCAATCACATGCCTCCCTGATTGTATGGCATGATGGATAATTATCTGGCTGTATTTCTCAACATTGAGATCACCATTGATCCTGACCAAATCTCCAACTCCATTTAAAAAAATGCAGCCCCAAACTAGCTAGGAACCTCAACCACGCTTCACTGTTGTCTGTAGACACTCAATATTGCACTGCTCTCCAGCCTTTCAGCTAATAAACTTCCTCATGCTACAGCCAAATGTTACAAATTTTGACCTGTTAGTCCAGAGCACCTGCTGCCATTTACCTGCACTCCAGTTTCTATGCTTTCATGTATAGTTGAGTTGCTTAGCCCTGTTTCCATGTCTTAGGCTGGGTTCACACTAGTGCGACACGACAGCCGTCCTACTTTGGATCCGACTTTGCCCCGCGACATGAAGCCGACATATGTCCGACTTTCAATGAACGGGGATCCGACTTGGATCCCCGCCAATGCCAGGCACTGTGTTTGGTATGAATCTTGAGGGGGAACTCCAGGCCAAATTTTAAATAAAAAACCGGCATGGGTTCCCCCTCCAGGAGCATACCAGGCCCTTGGGTCTGGTATGGATTTGAAGGGGACTCCCCTAAGCCGAAAAACCAGCGTGGGGGTCCCCCCCAAAATCCAAACCAGACCCTTATCCGAGCACGCAACCTGGCAGGCCGCAGGGGAAGAGGGGGGGACGAGAGAGCGCCCCCCTCCCTCCTGAACCATACCAGGCCGCATGCCCTCAACATGGGGGGTTTGGTGCTCTGGGGCAGGGGGGCGACCTGCGGCCCCCCCACCCTAAAGCAACCTGTCCCCATGTTGATGAGGACAGGGCCTCTTCCCGACAACCCTGGCCGTTGGTTGTCGGGGTCTGCGGGCGGGGGGCTTATCGGAATCCGGGAGCCTCCAGATCCCGGCCCCCCACCCTATGTGAATGAGTATGGGGTACATCGTACCCCAACCCATTCACCTGGTGGAAAAAAAATGTCAATAAAAAACACAACACAGTTTTTTAAAGTACTTTATTGCACAGCTCCGGGGTCTTCTTCCGACTTCGGGGGTCTCCGCGCTCTCCGGTTCTTTCTTCTGCCGGGCCTCCACTATCTTCTTCCAGCTCTTTTGTTAGCTGGGCCCGGTCTTCTCCGTTGCCTTCTTCTTCTCCCGCTCTCCGGTTCTTCTCTCGCTCTTCGGTTCTTTCTTCCGCCGGCCCTCCGCTATCTTCTTCCAGCTCTTTTGCTAGCGGAGAGGCCCGGTCTTCCCGTCGTCTCGTCCGGCTCTCCGTTTTCCTTCTGCCGGCCCCTCCACTATCTTCTTCCAGCTCTTTTGCTAGTGGAGGGGCCGGTCTTCCCGTTGCCATCGCCGTCGCCGTCTTCTTCTCTCTTCTCATCCTCGATGTTGACTCGCCGCTTCCTCCCGCTGTAATACTGGCTGTTCGCTCCGCTCTGAATTAATATAGGCTTCTCATGACGTCACAGTCACATGCTCCGGGTGGCCCCGGAGCATGTGACTGTGACGTCATGGGAGCATGTGACTGTGACGTCATGAGAAGCCTATATTAATTCGGAGCGGAGCGAACAGCCAGTATTACAGCGGGAGGAAGCGGCGAGTCAACATCAAGGAGGAGAAGAGAGAAGAAGACGGCGACGGCAACGGGATGACCGGCCCCTCCACTAGCAAAAGAGCTGGAAGAAGATAGTGGAGGGGCCGGCAGAAGGACATCGGAGAGCCGGACGAGACGACGGGAAGACCGGGCCTCTCCGCTAGCAAAAGAGCTGGAAGAAGATAGCGGAGGCCCGGTGGAAGAAAGAACCGGAGAGCGGGAGAAGAAGAAGGCGACGGAGAAGACCGGGCCCCGCTAGCAAAAGAGCTGGAAGAAGATAGCGGAGGCCCGGCAGAAGAAAGAACCGGAGAGCGCAGAGACCCCTGGAGCTGTGCAATAAATTAATTTAAAAAGCTGTGTTGTGTTTTTATTGCCATTTTTTCCACCAGGTGAGTGGGTAGGGGTACGATGTACCCCATACTCATTCACATAGGGAGGGGGGCCGGGATCTGGGGGCCCCCTTATTAAAGGGGGCTCCCGGATTCCGATAAGCCCCCCGCCCGCAGACCCCAACAACCAACGGCCAGGGTTGTCGGTAAGATGCCCTGTCCTCATCAACATGGGGACAGGGTGCTTTGGGGTGGGGGGGCCGCAGGTCGCCCCCCTTCCCCAGAGCACCAAACCCCCCATGTTGAGGGCATGCGGCCTGATACGGTTCAGGAGGGAGGGGGCGCTCTCTCATCCCTCCCTCTTCCCCTGCGGCCTGCCAGGTTGCATGCTCGGATAAGGGTCTGGTTTGGATCTTGGGGGGGGACCCCCACGCCGTTTTTTCGGCGTAGGGGTTCCCCTTCAAATCCATACCAGACCCAAGGGCCTGGTATGCTCCTGGAGGGGGAACCCATGCCATTTTTTTATTTAAAATTTGGCCTGGAGTTCCCCCTCAAGATTCATACCAAACACAGTGCCTGGTGTTGGCGTGGATCCAAGTCAGATCCCCGTTCATTGAAAGTCGGACATATGTCGGCTTCATGTCGCGGGGCAAAGTCGGATTCAAAGTAGGACGGCTGTCGTGACGCACTAGTGTGAACCCAGCCTTATGCACAAAAACATAGGAACTGGATTGATGAGTCACTATTTAAAACAGCTGTAGCAAAATGCAGTTTGTTTGTGAAGAGCTGAGGTAGCAAGGTGAAAAAAATAACTAATAATAAAGGGAAGGGGAAAAGGGATACTATGGACAAGTTGGGGACTTTATATGGCGCACGCAGTCAAGGGGAAAAAGAAACAACCATCAATATAATTATAAATATCAATATTTTAATTAGGTACAAGTAAACAATAATTACATTGAATTAATGATAATTAATGGTATTGTAGACCATAAATATATAAAAAGACGACTGACACTACTGGTGGACTCCTTGGTTCCATGGGCCACGATATGTCCTGTTACACAGCATGCCTGTTTGTAAGTTTACTATAGGATTGGTTCTCATCTCATTTTATATGCAGTAATTCCTCTGTCATATGTTAATTATGGACCCTTACTTATTTGTATTTTTGTATCCTAAATTAGATATGCATCACGTGCCTGCTCCTGATGAGTGGTAATACCAAACCACGAAACGCGTAGAGCCAATGTTAAGCCGTGTTTGCACCCATATGCTCTCGACACAATTTACGTGATATCCAATTTAATTTTGTGGCACCTAGATTGAAATGCTATCACCTGAGGATCTCTTTTAAAACCATACCCTGCTGATCAGGGAGGTTGGAGGCTCTGTCCAAATGTGTTGCCGTTCTGTGTGATGTCTGTACTGTAATATCAATTATATATGCGTTGATATAAAAATCATGGGAATTTTATCAACACCATCAAATACTGCTTCTTTTTATATATTTATGGTCTACAATACCATTAATTATCATTAATTCAATGTAATTATTGTTTACTTGTACCTAATTAAAATATTGATATTTATAATTATATTGATGGTTGTTTCTTTTTCCCCTTGACTGCGTGCACCATATAAAGTCCCCAACTTGTCCATAGTATCCCTTTTCCCCTTCCCTTTATTATTAGTTATTTTTTTCACTAGATAGGGACGGAGGTACATGTCCCCTATTGGCCATGACCTCATACAAAATCCCAAATTGTTTCTTCTTTCTTTTTTCTAAATGACTTAGGGATGGGAGCACGCAGTCAGGCTATGTTTATTTATCAATTATCAGTAACGCATGCATTATGTTAACTAACACAATGTTTTATTGTAAGGAAACTTCTACACATTGGCTACAATTCCTCCTATCCATACCCCCTTCTCTGCTGGTATGCAATTGAGGTACCGTTATAGATGAGATGTTTTCAACCCGTCCTGCCTTACAGACTATATGGCTATTATTTATGTGCGGTGTTATCTACAGGCAGTGTGTGCGCTGGTACTGTGCCCATCCGGTTTCCTTGTCTGCCTCGGGAACTGCGATGTGCACCGCTGGTCACTTCCCCTCCCCTCTGACGTTGGGGCGGGCGGGTGACTTGCGCTGCACATCGACGTCACGCCTACTCCTCCACACGTGTAGAGTCCTGCACAGGGCTCTACTGTGTTGTGGTTTTTCTCGATCTGCGTGCATCTCATTAGGTCGGTTTGGCGCCAACCGCCGGGTATCTATGACGCTCAGGCGGGGACGTCTCCCTACCTTGACGCATGCAGCGTGACGTTGGGGGGGTGTGCTCGGACCGTGTCTACATTAGCCCATCTTGTGCTGGCCTCACATTTGGTTCGCAGTCCCTAGACAACCATTTCCAAGGAACCCATTTTCATGCTCTTACACAGGGTAATGATACCCTACCTGGACTTATACACTATCTGATTATTGGGGCCTCTCTATGTTATGTTATATTATACTTTATTACATATTTCAACCTCCATATCCCAAGTGTGAATTTACTATATTCCGTGGATTATGGAGTTATATACAATTTTTATCATTATTAATATTTTTTACAGGAGCCCCTACCAGATGTTCCTTTGTGTATACCACGTTTGCTATCACTCTTCTTGGGTTCCAGCGATTATGGATAGGACCCCACACACTCGGGGGGCCATGTGGGGCTACACGTTGCCGGCACACGCTCCCTCAGTTCCCACGACTGACACTACTGGTGGACTCCTTGGTTCCATGGGCCACGATATGTCCTGTTACACAGCATGCCTGTTTGTAAGTTTACTATAGGATTGGTTCTCATCTCATTTTATATGCAGTAATTCCTCTGTCATATGTTAATTATGGACCCTTACTTATTTGTATTTTTGTATCCTAAATTAGATATGCATCACGTGCCTGCTCCTGATGAGTGGTAATACCAAACCACGAAACGCGTAGAGCCAATGTTAAGCCGTGTTTGCACCCATATGCTCTCGACAAAATTTACGTGATATCCAATTTAATTTTGTGGCACCTAGATTGAAATGCTATCACCTGAGGATCTCTTTTAAAACCATACCCTGCTGATCAGGGAGGTTGGAGGCTCTGTCCAAATGTGTTGCCGTTCTGTGTGATGTCTGTACTGTAATATCAATTATGTATGCGTTGATATAAAAATCATGGGAATTTTATCAACACCATCAAATACTGCTTCTTTTTATATATTTATGGTCTACAATACCATTAATTATCATTAATTCAATGTAATTATTGTTTACTTGTACCTAATTAAAATATTGATATTTATAATTATATTGATGGTTGTTTCCTTTTCCCCTTGACTGCGTGCGCCATATAAAGTCCCCAACTTGTCCATAGTATCCCTTTTCCCCTTCCCTTTATTATTAGTTATTTTTTTCACTAGATAGGGACGGAGGTACATGTCCCCTATTGGCCATGACCTCATACAAAATCCCAAATTGTTTCTTCTTTCTTTTTTCTAAATGACTTAGGGATGGGAGCACGCAGTCAGGCTATGTTTATTTATCAATTATCAGTAACGCATGCATTATGTTAACTAACACAATGTTTTATTGTAAGGAAACTTCTACACATTGGCTACAATTCCTCCTATCCATACCCCCTTCTCTGCTGGTATGCAATTGAGGTACCGTTATAGATGAGATGTTTTCAACCCGTCCTGCCTTACAGACTATATGGCTATTATTTATGTGCGGTGTTATCTACAGGCAGTGTGTGCGCTGGTACTGTGCCCATCCGGTTTCCTTGTCTGCCTCGGGAACTGCGATGTGCACCGCTGGTCACTTCCCCTCCCCTCTGACGTTGGGGCGGGCGGGTGACTTGCGCTGCACATCGACGTCACGCCTACTCCTCCACACGTGTAGAGTCCTGCACAGGGCTCTACTGTGTTGTGGTTTTTCTCGATCTGCGTGCATCTCATTAGGTCGGTTTGGCGCCAACCGCCGGGTATCTATGACGCTCAGGCGGGGACGTCTCCCTACCTTGACGCATGCAGCGTGACGTTGGGGGGGGTGTGCTCGGACCGTGTCTACATTAGCCCATCTTGTGCTGGCCTCACATTTGGTTCGCAGTCCCTAGACAACCATTTCCAAGGAACCCATTTTCATGCTCTTACACAGGGTAATGATACCCTACCTGGACTTATACACTATCTGATTATTGGGGCCTCTCTATGTTATGTTATATTATACTTTATTACATATTTCAACCTCCATATCCCAAGTGTGAATTTACTATATTCCGTGGATTATGGAGTTATATACAATTTTTATCATTATTAATATTTTTTACAGGAGCCCCTACCAGATGTTCCTTTGTGTATACCACGTTTGCTATCACTCTTCTTGGGTTCCAGCGATTATGGATAGGACCCCACACACTCGGGGGGCCATGTGGGGCTACACGTTGCCGGCACACGCTCCCTCAGTTCCCACGACTGACACTACTGGTGGACTCCTTGGTTCCATGGGCCACGATATGTCCTGTTACACAGCATGCCTGTTTGTAAGTTTACTATAGGATTGGTTCTCATCTCATTTTATATGCAGTAATTCCTCTGTCATATGTTAATTATGGACCCTTACTTATTTGTATTTTTGTATCCTAAATTAGATATGCATCACGTGCCTGCTCCTGATGAGTGGTAATACCAAACCACGAAACGCGTAGAGCCAATGTTAAGCCGTGTTTGCACCCATATGCTCTCGACAAAATTTACGTGATATCCAATTTAATTTTGTGGCACCTAGATTGAAATGCTATCACCTGAGGATCTCTTTTAAAACCATACCCTGCTGATCAGGGAGGTTGGAGGCTCTGTCCAAATGTGTTGCCGTTCTGTGTGATGTCTGTACTGTAATATCAATTATGTATGCTGTGAGGGGGTTAGCTCGGCAGCGGGTGTGTGTGACCCCCGAGATGGGCTCCCCACACAAAAACAGGCCCAGCAAACGGAGGTTGTGGTTTTCAAAATCAAAAAGGTGCGGTTTATTTTCTATTTACAGTGACAAAACACAGCAAAGCAAAAGAAACATAAACAAAATAAATCCTGGTCAACTTGACCTCTGACTAAACATACAGGTTTCCTAACTAACAACTGGGATCAGCCTAGTGCTGTCCTAGTCCCTAAGTCCCTGGTTTTAAATGTCCAAGCAAATAGCCACACAGGCTTTGTCTCACCGCACAGGGGTTCACTCTCCCTAGACAGTCCACACAGGTCTGGTTCCAGGCATGAGCTAACATCTAATGAAGCTGGGAGTTCTTATAGAGGCCTAAATGAGCTGACAAGGTTCAGCTGGTCTCCTCATCTCTGTCTGCACGACGCCCCACACTCTCCCTAGAGGTATGAGTCATCCATGAGCCCACTAGCCTTATACAACTCTCCACCTAGTTGTATAAGTCGGCGTAAAGCCTGAATCTGGGCGAAATATATCTACCCCCCTGGATGCAACCAGGTGACTTTACCTTCCTGCTGTCACATACCCCCCCCTCTTGTTTTAACCTCGGGGTTGGAACACCAGCAATCAGGCATTCATGTACTCGAGACAAAGCATCCACATTCCCCATTTGAACGCCAGGGCGATGCTTTACTGTGAAGTTGAATTCCTGGAGGGCCAGGAACCACCTATTCACTCTTCTATTTGTTTCCTTGTTTTGAGCCATCCACTTTAACGGAGCGTGATCCGTAACCATGTCAAAGTGCCTACCTAGCAGGTAGTACCGAAGGGAATCTAGAGCCCACTTCACCGCTAAACACTCCTTTTCAACGGTGGCGTAATTTACCTCATGGGACTTCAACTTCCTGCTGAGGTAAATGACTGGGTGCTCTTCCCCGTTCCAGACCTGGGACAATACTGCTCCTAACCCCACATCTGACGCATCACTTTGTACGACAAAGTCTTTAGAGAAGTCGGGTGAGTACAACACTGGCTGGCTACATAAGGCTTGTTTCAAGAATTGGAATGCTGCCTCAGCCTCGGGGGTCCATTTAATCATGACCGACCCTTTCCCCTTCGTCAGGTTGGTTAGGGGCACAGC
The DNA here is from genome assembly GCA_029206835.1 of Rana muscosa. Lineage (NCBI taxonomy): Eukaryota > Metazoa > Chordata > Amphibia > Anura > Ranidae > Rana > Rana muscosa. The sequence goes on from CM055118.1 coordinate 715,049,149, forward strand.
CTTAGAAGCAAAGTGGGGAATGAATCGCCGATAATACCCAGCGATTCCCAGAAAGGCTCGTACCTGCTTCTTGCTGTTGGGACGTGGCCAACTCTGGATGGCCTCGACTTTGTTGAGTTGGGGTTTTATTACTCCCCTCCCAATGGTGTACCCAAGATATTTGGCCTCCTCCTTGTTGCGAAGCACAAACTCCTTAACCTCCTGTTGTTGGGGTTGTGACAAGGTGGCTGCTATTCCAACCTCAGGAATCACGCAACCAGTTTGAGCTGGTGACCAAGTGTCTGCGACTAGGGACTCTCTATCCCTCCAGGCTTTCAACAGATTAACGTGATAGATCTGTTCGGGCTTTCGCCTTCCTGGTTGTCTGACCTTGTAATTCACTTCGCTCACTTTTTCCATTATCTCGTAGGGGCCTTGCCATTTGGCAAGGAATTTACTTTCAACCGTAGGGACAAGTACCAGTATCCTATCCCCCGGGGAAAAGGTACGGGTCTTGGCTCCACGGTTGTACACTCTCTGCTGTGCTAACTGCGCTTGGGCCAAATGTTCCTTCACGATGGGCATTACCTGTGCAATTCGGTCTTGCATCAGGGCGACATGCTCAATCACACTCCTGTGGGGAGAACTCTCACTTTCCCAAGTTTCCTTGGCAATATCCAACAGCCCTCTTGGGTGTCTCCCATACAGTAACTCAAAGGGGGAGAATCCCGTAGAGGATTGGGGCACCTCCCTAATAGCAAACATCAGATAAGGAAGTAGACAGTCCCAATCCTTTCCATCTCTATCCACCACTTTCTTCAACATTTGTTTTAGGGTTTTGTTGAACCTTTCAACCAGCCCATCGGTTTGGGGGTGATACACAGATGTACGTAATTGCGTCACTTTGAACAATTTACACAGCTCCTTCATAACCCGGGACATAAAGGGTGTACCTTGGTCCGTAAGCAGTTCTTTACAAATACCCACCCGGCTAAACACAAGAGATAGCTCTTTGGCTATGGTTTTGGCCGAGGTATTTCGGAGAGGGATCGCTTCTGGATAACGGGTGGCATAGTCCATTATAACTAATATGTACTGGTGCCCCCTAGCGGACTTGATTATAGGACCTACCAAATCCATGGCGATCCTCTCAAACGGGACCTCAATGATGGGTAGAGGGACCAGCGGGCTACGGAAATGTGGCATCGGGGCCGACCTCTGACACACAGGGCAGGAGGAACAATAATTTTCTATGTCCTTCATCACCCCCGGCCAATAGAATCTCTGTAATACCCTCTCTCGGGTTTTCTCTGTCCCCAGATGACCTCCAAGAATGTGCCCATGGGCCAACTCCAACACCAACTTCCTGTAAGGTTTGGGCACCACAAGCTGCTCAACGGTTTCTTCTGCCCTTTTTGCCACCCGATACAGTAGGTCCTTCTCTACGCTGAAGTATGGGTAAGTGCAGGTATTATCTGGGTTCACTAACTCGCCATCTATTTTCACTACGTTTTCCCGTGCCTTTATTAGGGCGGGGTCTTTCAACTGTTCTGTGGCAAAGTTTTCCCTGTGAACCTCAAGATCAGAAAACTCCACAGACGGTAGGTTTTCGTCTGAGGAGGTGGGCTCCTCTCCAGTTTCTTGAGTCTCCCCTGCCAATACTGATAAGGGAAATTCCGGAGAGTCCTCACCACTCTCAGGGGAGTTCTGGCTATCACATTCCTGGTACATAGGGGCACCAGTGGGGGGCTCAGGATCATCCCACAGTTCCCAGAACTTCGGAAAATCCCTTCCCACAATGGCGTCATGCGGTAACTGAGATACTAAGCCCACTGGATGAGAGAGGGTACCTTTGGGGGTCTCGAAACACACTGTAGTCACTGGATACTCTCGGGTGTCCCCATGCACACAAATAACAGCTACCTTGCTAGTCCCAGAGACCTCTGTTTTAACTAACTCAGCCTTTATCAGGGTCACAAGGCTACCTGAATCCAACAATACCACAACATTTCTACCATTAACACACATTTTGCATAAATGTTTCTCAGTTCCTCGAATGGCAGTGCATGCGACTGTCGCACACAGCGACTGACGTCTGCCCGTCAGAAAGTCACACTGCATGGGTTCCTCCACAACCGGGCAATTGGCTGCAATATGTCCCGCTTGCCGGCAGCGGTAGCAAACGATCCTTCTTGCGGCCTCTTGAGCCGCTGATTTCCCAGGCTGTTCTCGCCAAACTTGGGGTAGAGCTCCCACCCTCTCACTCTCTCCACCCTCACCCCTTGGAATCCTCTTATCCGCCCCTGGGGATGGTCTGGTCTTAGGGTGGAAAGTCCGAGTGTCTCTGGAAGAGGCCGTCAGGTTCTCTGTAGCCAAGTATTTCTCCACACGATCCACAAGACCATCGGCCGTCTCTGGGTCTCCATGGCTTACCCACTTTTGGATGGCAGTAGGAAGAGCTCTCAAAAACCGATCCATTACAACACGTTCCACAATCTTTGGTGCGGACAAAGTCTCTGGCTGTAGCCACTTTCTGCTCAGGTGAATGAGATCATACATTTGAGACCTGGGGGGTTTTCCAAGCTGGAAAGTCCAGTTATGCACACGCTGAGCCCGGACAGCCTGGGTGACACCCAGCCTTGCCAATATTTCAGCTTTTAGCATCACATAGTCTTTTGCTTGGTTAGGCTCTAGGTCATAGTAAGCTTTCTGCGATTCACCAGTTAACAGAGGAGCCACCAGTCCAGCCCACTGCTCCTCAGGCCACTTTTCTCTTTCAGCGGTCCTTTCAAATGTGGTCAAAAATACCTCTGGATCATCCTCTCCAGTCATTTTTGTCAATAAACGACTCACCCCAAAGGACGCGGTATTAGTGGGACGGCTTTCCTCACTGGTCTGCGGACGTTGCTGCATTACTGCTTCCATCTGTTGTTGTAGTCTCTGCTCTTGCTTCTGCAACAGGTCTATGAAGCGGGCCTCAGATTGCTGCTGGGCTTGTTGCTGAGCCTCCAGACTCTGTTGCAAAGTTGCGTTTGTCTGCTGCTGGGCTGCAAGGCTCTGTTGATGAGCTTGCTGCTGGGCTGCGAAGTTCTTTTGCAAACCTGCATTTGTCTGCTGTTGATTGGCATTTGCTAGAGCCAGCTGCTTCAGTATCTCCTCCATGCTGGCTTAAAAAAAAAACTACCTGCATTCTCCACCAACTGTGAGGGGGTTAGCTCGGCAGCGGGTGTGTGTGACCCCCGAGATGGGCTCCCCACACAAAAACAGGCCCAGCAAACGGAGGTTGTGGTTTTCAAAATCAAAAAGGTGCGGTTTATTTTCTATTTACAGTGACAAAACACAGCAAAGCAAAAGAAACATAAACAAAATAAATCCTGGTCAACTTGACCTCTGACTAAACATACAGGTTTCCTAACTAACAACTGGGATCAGCCTAGTGCTGTCCTAGTCCCTAAGTCCCTGGTTTTAAATGTCCAAGCAAATAGCCACACAGGCTTTGTCTCACCGCACAGGGGTTCACTCTCCCTAGACAGTCCACACAGGTCTGGTTCCAGGCATGAGCTAACATCTAATGAAGCTGGGAGTTCTTATAGAGGCCTAAATGAGCTGACAAGGTTCAGCTGGTCTCCTCATCTCTGTCTGCACGACGCCCCACACTCTCCCTAGAGGTATGAGTCATCCATGAGCCCACTAGCCTTATACAACTCTCCACCTAGTTGTATAAGTCGGCGTAAAGCCTGAATCTGGGCGAAATATATCTACCCCCCTGGATGCAACCAGGTGACTTTACCTTCCTGCTGTCACAATGCGTTGATATAAAAATCATGGGAATTTTATCAACACCATCAAATACTGCTTCTTTTTATATATTTATGGTCTACAATACCATTAATTATCATTAATTCAATGTAATTATTGTTTACTTGTACCTAATTAAAATATTGATATTTATAATTATATTGATGGTTGTTTCTTTTTCCCCTTGACTGCGTGCGCCATATAAAGTCCCCAACTTGTCCATAGTATCCCTTTTCCCCTTCCCTTTATTATTAGTTATTTTTTTCACTAGATAGGGACGGAGGTACATGTCCCCTATTGGCCATGACCTCATACAAAATCCCAAATTGTTTCTTCTTTCTTTTTTCTAAATGAGGTAGCAAGGTGCTTTGATAAGGGCCTGATATGGGGTTTGGGGCTTGTATTTAATCTTGTTTTTTTTTTGTTTGTTTTTTTTTGTACATTGTACCCTCATAAATATTTTGGGATCCCCTTTAAATCCATACCAGACTTGTATCAAGGATAAGTATGTGATATGTATTTTTATAAAGAACCCAACGCCAGTTTTTTGTGTGGTCTCCCCAATGGTGAAGTGCATCCCTGTCTGTTTTATTTATAAACATAACAAAGTAGCTGGGAAATGTCATTTAAGGACCTGCAATTTAAATTGTATTTTTTACTTTGTAAATGTTTTTTTTTATTATTTACGCCCTACAGGTATACCACTTCACAGGCAGGGATAGGGCATCCCAAATATATATATATATATATATATAGCGGGGTCTCCTTTAAGGCCCCGGCACTACGTTACCCAGAACCCCGTTCGACACCCAGAGTGCAGTTGGCCACCGCAGAGACTCATGGGAGGGGCTATTTAAGGAGGAGGCGAGGCGGAGCTCGCTCTCTTGGGACACCGCGCTGCAAGCAACAGCCTCTTCCTGTGCGGATCTGTTTGAGTACAAGGCCTGAAGCCTGAGGCCTTGTGCAACTTCCAAAGAGCCTTCCACCCCACTGCGGAGCCTGGGTGGTGACTGACTTGTCGAGTGAGGACATCAGTGGATCGGGGACCCGATCGTTGCAGACGCTGTGTGCGGAGACACAGCAGGTGGAAGTCCCGGACTGGGATCGCGTCCGGAGTGGTGAGCGAGCACTTGCTCAAGCCAATAGACTGTACCGTGTTTAGGCCTATAGACTGCCTTGGCCCACCTATCGTTTGTTTGTTGTTCCATTAGGAGACCAGTAGCAGGACAGAGTTAAAGGGTCTCCAGTATAGTGTTCCTTGGGACTGCCTACTTGTGGATTACAAATACTGTTTCATCAAGTGCACCACCGAAAGTTTGCATGCGAAGAAATACTAAGTGAAAAGACTGAGATTTCTTCTATGTCAGGTCTGACCAGGGAGGGGAGATAGAATACTGTTTAGTGCGCCACAAGGCGCGTACACCATAATAGCTGCGCGCGGTGGGTTACCACGCTGGGCCATTGTTGTGTGCTACACCTATTGCTATAGGGCTCTGTAAGCAAGTTGCATGTGTTCTGTTCTGCCTATGCCTTTTGATATAAAAGTAAAACTATTATATTTGATCTCTCGCCTCAGTGTGTTGTCTTACTGCAAAGTACTGTTGATTGTGATAAGTATAATCCCTAGACTAGCTGTGCCAGAGTGGGTCGAGTAAGATTGCCGGGGGTTGGCGGTGCTGTATACAGGGCCCGAAATCAAATCAGCGGCTCTCTTAACTGGGGGTAGCGCTACACATGGAGGCTCTCGAGTCCGGGATCCTGTTGCAGCAAGTAACGCGCCAAAAGTACCAGCATGGACCCACTAGAAGTAGGACAGTGGTGCAAAGCGGTCGGCACAGATCCAGCCGGGGTAGTAGTCATAGAACTCCCAGGGATCTGGCAAGAAGAAGCGGTGAAGCAGCTAGTGATGTCACTGTCCCCGTATCAGAAGGTATGGGTGGTGGATGTCAGGTCGAATTCTGCACTGACCCACGCACTAATAGAGTGGAAGAATGGAGTCCCAGAGCATTTCAAGAATCCAAGTGTAGAAGCAATAGATGATCAGACTTATAGCCTAATACACACGCTGCCGCTCAAGCCAGGAGGACGGTTTCAGACACCGAAACTATCTCCATCACCCACCCCAAAAGCAGAAAAACGGGAGAAAAAGGAAAGTCCCGGATCGCCACCTGCCACCCTCAGCGCAGAGTTATGCGCAGTCCTGGGGGAAATTGTAGCCCAGTGTAGGAAGGATCCTACAGACTACCAAATGTCAGGATACAGAAAACTCAGAATATTCTCTGGAAGGAAACCTGTACCTTCGGGTGAAGAGGGATTTGAGGAGTGGTTAGACGGTGCCACTCAGGCCTTAGAAGAATGGGAAGTCCCAGACCACAGAAAGAAGCAGAGAATTGCTGAAAGCTTGAAGGGACCTGCGCTAGAGGCCATACGCAACCTCAAGATGAGTAAGACAGACTGTGATGCACAGGACTATCTGGACATTCTGCAGAATAGAGAAAATCACTGAGCTCACTTACCAGCTAGAGCACTGCTACCAAAAGACAGGAGAGAAACTGTCAGAGTTCATGAGGCGCCTGGATAAGATCCTGCATAAGATGATCCTGAAGAAGGGGATTGATCCGCGGAAGGTGGATGAGGCCCGTGTTCAGCAGGTGATGAGAGGATCTCAGCCCTTGGACCCCATCGCATTGGCGCTACGCACACGACAGGATGGGAAGAGCCTGGAGTACCCTGACTTGATCCGAGTAGTCAGAAAGGGTGAAGCTATGCTGGAGGAGAAGAAGAGGAGCCAACCGGTTGAGTCGGTAAATACTCCTACAGTGATGGTCAGGACGGCCATGACCCTGGAAAGAGACTCAGAGGTGGATACCTTGAAGTCACAGATGTCCCAGGTATTGAAGATGCTGACCTCCCTGATAGAAAAAGGATCCAGAGATACCAGAGAGGGAAGGGCCAAGGAAGGAACTGTTCCCTAACACCTCAGCGCCCGCATCCCTACAAGATTGCGGGGACATGACTTGTTTCAACTGCGGAGGGGTTGGCCATGCGGCCAAAGTGTGTTCCAGTCCAAAGAAAAAAAAGATGAATAACCGCAAGCCGCCGGAAAACTTCAACGGGCCCCGGTGAAGGAGTCACCCGGGTGCCCATCATCTCCAGTGAGCTCCAAACTGAATGAGAAGCACATGAAAAGAGTGGACAAGACCCCTCAGAAGAAACACAAGGTTCCTCAGAGGGAACGCACCCCAAAGAAAGGGAGTAGTGTCCCTCAGCGGGTAGTTACACCCATAAAAAGGAGGGAGATCAATGCATACCAGGCCCAAGAGAGACTTAAGTCCAAAGAGAAATGGAAGAAAGAAAGCCAAAAAGGAAAATGCAAAGATCAAAGGAAAGAGACCCCTTCGAAGCGATATCCAGAGAAGCTGGTGGGTCCCTCCCCGATAGTACCTGTCCAAGTGGAGGGAGTCTACACCAGAGCCATATTGGATACTGGGGCACAAGTGACCCTGTTGTGCAGGGACTTTTATGACAAGCATCTAAGTCACTTACCCATCCAGAAGATTGAAGAGTTGGAGATATGGGGGATTGGGACAGAGAGTTTCCCTTATGATGGCTATCTGCCTATAAAACTGACTTTCGACCCGTCCATAGCCGGAAAGGCTGAAGTGTTCAACACCTTAGCTGTGGTGTGCCCTCGACCGCCTGGAGCTAACAAGAGTTCCCTAATAATAGGGACCAACACGGATCTGGTCCGAAGACTCCTGGCTCCTCTGACAAGAAGGAAAGACCCCACAGCCACTGAGATCCACCCAATGTTGAAGACAGCCTACCAATGGCTGATCTTGGAACAGAAGGCCCCGGGAGAGGGGGTAGGGAAGGTCTGGAGGCTGAGAAGAAGGGGAATAGTGCTGCAGCCTGGTGAGATAGCCTGCTTGAAAGCTACAGTGAAACTCACTTGGGAGCAGCCTGGCCCCTTTGTCATGTTGGAACCCGACCCAAGGGAAGAACATTCGAGCTTAGAAGTAGTCCCAGAAGTGGTCCCGGTGAGGGCCCTGAAGAAGGCTCACTGTAAAGTGCCTGTGAGTGTCAGGAATACCACGGATGTTCCCATGGAAATCCCAGCCAGGCTGTTGCTGGGCCGGGTGAGCCCAGCTACCCCAGTTGCTTCATCAGATGTGGGGAAGACAGATGGAGAAAGTACTGTGTGGGAGAAACTTTCCACGGAGGACCCAAACCTGCCCAGGGCTTGGAAAGAGAGAGGCAAGGCCCAGCTGACCAGGTGGGAAAAGATCTTCTCCCAAGATGAATTCGATGTGGGGTGTGCTAGGAGTGCCACCCATCGAATCCGCCTCCAGGAAGACAAGCCCTTCAGGGAGAGGGTTATGCGGGTTCCGTTGGCAGACCTCGAAGACTTGAGGGAGCAGCTCGCCGAGCTCAAGCGAACAGGGGTGAATCGAGAATCTAGAAGTCCCTATGCCTCCCCCATAGTGGTGGTCTGGAAGAAGAATGGGTCATTGAGGCTGTGCATAGATTATAGGACCCTCAACAGGAGAACCATACCGGACCAGTATACCACTCCGAGGATAGAGGATGCTCTACAGAGCTAGTCTGGAGCCAAGTGGTTCAGTGTTATGGACCTCAAGAGCGGGTACTATCAGATCCCGATGCATCCAGAAGACAAAGAGAAGACGGCTTTCATAACCCTGGTGGGGTTCTTCGAATTTGTCCGGATGCCTCAAGGTCTGTCTGGAGCTCCAGCCACCTTCCAACGTCTCATGGAGAAGACTGTGGGAGATATGAACCTCATCGAGGTCCTCGTTTACTTAGATGACATCATTGTCTTCGGGAGGACCTTGGAGGAACATGAAGAGAGGCTGGAGAAAGTTTTGAGGAGACTCAGTGAGGAGGGACTAAAGCTCTCACCTGAAAAATGCCAATTCTATCAGTCATCAGTCAACTATCTGGGACACATAGTGTCTGAAGATGGGGTAGCCACAGACCCCGAAAAATTGGAGGCAGTTACCTCCTGGCCGAGGCCCACCACTGTGACAGAACTCAGATCCTTCCTGGGATTCTGTTCCTATTATAGGAGGTTTGTGGAGGGGTTTGCTCGGATAGCCAGGCCTCTGATTGAGCTGCTCAAGACGGAGGAAGAAGAGGATGACTCGGGCCCTAGGAAGCCAGGGGAGTCAGTCAAGGACCAGTGGAAGGAGAAGTGTGAAGATGCCTTCCAGATGTTGAAAAAGAACTTAACCACTGCCCCTGTTCTGGCCTATGCAGACCCAAAGAAGCCTTATGAACTCCACGTAGATGCCAGCCATGATGGTCTGGGAGGAGTGTTCTACCAGGAGCATGAAGGGCAACTGAGACCCGTTGCATACGTGAGCAGCAGGGATGAGCCGAACACCCCCCTGTTCGGTTCGCACCAGAACCTGCGAACAGACAAAATGTTCGTGTAAACTTTAGAACCCTATTAAATACAATGGACTCGAACGTTTGAAATCTAAAGTGTTAATTATAAAGGCTAATATGCAATTTATTGTCCTAAAAAGTGTTTGGGGACCGGGGTCCTGCCCCAGGGGACATGTATCAATGCAAAAAGAAGTTTTAAAAACGGCCGTTTTTTCGGGAGCAGTGATTTTAATAATGCTTAAAATGAAAAAATAAAAGTGAAATATTCCTTTAAATTTCGTACCTGGGGGGTGTGTATGATATGCATGTAAAGTGGCGCATGTTTCCCGTGCTTAGAACTGTCCCTGCAAAAAATTTCATTTTTGAAAGAAAAAAATGCATTTAAAACTGACTCGCGGCTATTAATGAATTGTCGGCTCCCGGCAATACATACAAAAGTCATTGATAAAAAATAAAAAAAAAGCGTGGGGTTCCCTAGAATTCAATTACCAGGCCCTTCAGGTCTGGAATGGATATTAAGGGGAACCCCGCCGCAAATTAAAAAAAAATTGACGTGGGGTTCCCACAAATATCCATTCCAGGCCCTTCAGATCTGGCATGGATTTTAAGGGGAACTCCACCCCAAATTTAAAAAAAAATGGCGTGGAGTCCCCCTAAAAATCCATACCAGACCCCTTATCCGAGCACGCAACCTGGCCGGCCGCAGGGGAAGAGGGGGGGACGAGAGAGCGGCCCCCCTCCCTCCTGAACCCGTACCAGGCCACATGCCCTCAACCCTTGCCCGGTGGTTGTGGGGGTCTGCGGGCGGGGGGCTTATCGGAATCTGGAAGACCCCTTTAACAAAGGGGACCCCCCTATGTGAATTGGTAAGGGGTACATTGTACCCCTACCATTTCACGAAGAAAGCGTAAAAAAATGTTTAAAAAAACACACAAACACCTTGAAAAAGTCCTTTATTTAAAAAAAAAAAAACATTCCAGCGGTGAAATCCAGTGTCCCGCGGCGATCCCGATGTCCAGCGCTGTCCTTCATTGGTTGTGCCTGAGCGGACCTGATGGGGAACTCCCTCTCAGTATTTTAAATGTATAGACCCGCCCCTTCTAAAGTTCCCCATCAGGTCCGCTCAGCGGACGAGATGCGGAACATGAGAAGGGGCGGGTCTATACATGTATTACCAAAGTGAGAGCAGTCCCCCATCAGGTCCGCCCCCTCGGTATGTCGGACCCGCCTACGTCATTGGCTTGAGTGGGGAACTTCCTTCACTATGTAAGTTTAAATTACACAGTGAAGGAAGTTCCCCGCTCAAGCCAATGACGTAGGCGGGTCCGACATACCGAGGGGGCGGACCTGATGGGGAACTGCTCTCACTTTGGTAATACATGTATAGACCCGCCCCTTCTCATGTTCGCATCTGGTCCGCTGAGCGGACCTGATGGGAAACTTTAGAAGGGGCGGGTCTATACATTTAAAATACTGAGAGGGAGTTCCCCATCAGGTCCGCTCAGGCACAACCAATGAAGGACAGCGCTGGACATCGGGATCGCCGTGGGACACTGGATTTCACCGCTGGAATGTTTTTTATTTTGTTTTGTTTTTTAAATAAAGGACTTTTTCAAGGTGTTTGTGTGTTTTTTTAAACATTTTTTTACGCTTTCTTCGTGAAATGGTAGGGGTACAATGTACCCCTTACCAATTCACATAGGGGGGGCGGGATCTGGGGGTCCCCTTTGTTAAAGGGGTCTTCCAGATTCTGATAAACCCCCCGCCCGCAGACCCCCACAACCACCGGGCAAAGGTTGTGGGGATGAGGCCCTTGTCCCCATCAACATGGGGACATCCTCCCCATGTTGAGGGCATGTGGCTTGGTACGGTTCAGGAGGGAGGGGGGGCCGCTCTCTCGTCCCCCCCTTTTCCCCTGTGGCCGGCCAGGTTGCGTGCTCGGATAAGGGGTCTGGTATGGATTTTTAGGGGGACTCCACGCCATTTTTTTTTTCATTTGCGGCGGGGTTCCCCTTAATATCCATTCCAGACCTGAAGGGCCTGGTAATTGAATTCTGGGGAACCCCACGCTTTTTTTTTTTTTTTTTATCAATGACTTTTGTATGTATTGCCGGGAGCCGACAATTCATTAATAGCCGCGAGTCAGTTTTAAATGCATTTTTTTCTTTCAAAAATGACATTTTTTGCAGGGACAGTTCTAAGCACGGGAAACATGCACCACTTTACATGCATATCATACACACCCCCCAGGTACGAAATTTAAAGGAATATTTCACTTTTATTTTTTCATTTTAAGCATTATTAAAATCACTGCTCCCAAAAAAACGGCCGTTTTTAAAACTTCTTTTTGCATTGATACATGTCCCCTGGGGCAGGACCCAGGTCCCCAAACACTTTTTAGGACAATAACTTGCATATAAGCCTTTATAATTAGCACTTTAGATTTCTCCCATAGATTTTTCGAATTTGCCGCGAACACCCCAATTTGTTCGCTGTTCGGCGAACGGGTGAACAGGCAATGTTCGAGTCGAACATGAGTTCGACTCGAACTCGAAGCTCATCCCTAGTGAGCAGAAGCCTGACCCCCTCCGAAAAGAACTATCCTACTCATAAGTTGGAGTTCCTGGCCCTCAAGTGGGCCGTAGTTGACAAACTCAGAGATTATCTGTATGGAGCAGACTTCACTGTGAAAACAGACAACAACCCCCTCACCTATCTTTTCACCACAGCAAAGCTGGATGCCACAGGACATAGATGGCTGGCGGCACTGTCTGCCTTCAATTTCAGCCTGAAATACAGGCCTGGGGCGGGAAATCGAGATGCGGACGCCTTGTCCAGAAGATCTCATGTTCCCACCTGCAGTACAGAAGACTGGACCCAAGTGGCACCCGACAGGGTGCAGGCCCTCTGTCAAGGGGCTGAACTCCAAGCCAGTGGCGGCTCAAGAGCAGAAGAGATAGGGGTTACCATAGTAGGAAATCCCAAGCAATACTGTGGAGTAACCCAACTGGGGGAAGATAACTTGCCAAAACTGTCCAAGAAGGAGTTGAGATCTGACCAATTGGAAGACCCCATGGGGAGATTGGTCCTAGAGGCCCTGGAGAATCAGGACCCGAATAGACTCTTACGTCACCCTTCAAAGGAGGCTCGCCTGTTGAGGAAGGAGTGGGACAAGTTGCAGGTGCATCAGGGAGTGGTCTACTGAAGGGGCCCCTCTGATGACCTGGAAGACAAATGCCAATTGTTCCTGCCCGAAAAACACAGAGAAACTGTCCTGGTTGCTCTGCACGACAACCATGGCCACCTAGGGGCGGAGAGGACTTTCCAACTCATTAGGGACCGTTTCTATTGGCCCTGCATGAGGGCTGAAGTTAAAGAATACTGCCACTCATGTGCGCGATGCATCCAGAGGAAGACTTTACCCCATCAAGCTGCCCCAATGGGCCATCTGCAAAGTCAAAGCCCACTTGATCTGGTATGCATTGATTTTCTCTGCCTCGAACTCGACCTGAGTGGACTAGGAAATGTTCTGGCAGTAACCGACCATTTCACCCGGTATGCCCAGGCTTTCCCAACCAAGGACCAGAAGGCTTCCACCGTGGCCCAAGTGCTGATGGAGAAATACTTTGTACACTATGGGCTACCACAACGGCTCCATTCAGATCAGGGAAGGGATTTTGAAAGTCGGTTGATCCAGAAGCTCCTGGATTCTTTGGGGATCAAGAAGACAAGAACTACCCCCTATCATCCACAAGGTGATGCTCAGCCGGAGAGGTTCAACCGAACCCTGCTCAACATGCTGGGGACCCTAAGCAGTGAAAAGAAGAAGCATTGGAGCAACCACATAGCGGCAGTTGTGCATGCATACAACAGCACCACCAGTGACGCTACAGGGTACTCACCCTATCGACTTATGTTTGGGAGAGAAGCAAGACTATCAGTAGATCTGGCCTTTGGCACTTCCATAGACCATTGTTCTTCTGCTTCCCACAAGGGATATGTCGATAGACTCAGACACAATTTGAAATTGGCCTATGAACAGGCCCAGGCGGCCTCGGAGCAAAGGGGGGCCCGCAACAAGAAAAATTTTGATCTGAAATTTAGGATTCAAGATTTACAACCCGGAGACAGAGTGTTGCTACGGAACTTGGGGGTCCCTGGAAAACACAAGCTTGCAGACAGATGGAGACCTGAACCTTATGTTGTTTGAAAAAGGCTGCCGGGCCTGCCCGTTTACAGACTTAAACCAGAAGGGAAGGTGGGACCTCTGAAGACCTGGCATCGGAACCACCTACTCCCACTAGCTGAGGCAGTTCGGATACCGCCTGTGATGGATCCCCCTGAGCCAACTTCCACCCCAGATACTCCCAGACCAAACACCCGGTCCCAGACCCCTCAGGTCAGGGATACAGAGACCTCGGAGATAAGTGAAAATGAGGGAGAAGAACTTGATTGGCTTTGGCCCTCACAGGCCCCAGAAACTTCTGCTATTGATCTTCCACCTGAAGAAGACACCAGGGACAGAACACTGAATGCAGAAGCTACTGAATTCATCCCGTCCAGTCCTTGGTCAGATTCTTGGGAAAGTACCTGTTATTTGCTCCCCGAAGAAGATCCAAGGGAATCCATGTACCACCCTGCTTCGGAATCCAGTGCTTCCGAACCAGAAGAAATTCCTGAGTCGATTCCAGAAGAGGAGCCTGTTTCAACAGAAAGTCCTAGAGGACAGAGGAAGTGAAGGTCCATAAAACCTCCCAGAAGATTAACTTACCCGAGGATGGGGAGGAGTGAGGAAGACACTGTGGTTACTGCCAGGAGGAATATGGAAGACCCTGATCCTCCCACTGTTCATTTGGTGGGAGGCAACCCCAACTCACTCTCTGGCACAGTTAGGCAGGACACTAATGATAGTGTGACCTGTGGGCAGGGACATTCACTACCTCATTTTTGGTGGTAATTTCCTCTGCCAACATCATACGAAACTTTGATTGATGTTGTATGTTCTGTAATTTAATGTTATGTTATCTTTGGGGACCAAAGAGTTTAAGTGGGGGGAGTGTGTAGCGGGGTCTCCTTTAAGGCCCCGGGACTACGTTACCCAGAACCCCGTTCGGCACCCAGAGTGCAGTTGGCCACCGCAGAGACTCATGGGAGGAGCTATTTAAGGAGGAGCCGAGGCGGAGCTCACTCTCTTGGGACACCGCGCTGCAAGCAACAGCCTCTTCCTGTGCGGATCTGTTTGAGTACAAGGCCTGAAGCCTGGGGCCTTGTGCAACTTCCAAAGAGTCTTCCACCCCACTGCGGAGCCTGGGTGGTGCCTGACTTGTCGAGTGAGGACATCAGTGGTTCGGGGACCCGATCGTTGCAGAGGTTGTGTGCGGAGACACAGCAGGGGGAAGTCCCGGACTGGGATCGCGTCCGGAGTGGTGAGCGAGCACTTGCTCAAGCCAATAGACTGTACCGTGTTTAGGCCTATAGACTGCCTTGGCCCACCTATCGTTTGTTTGTTGTTCCATTAGGAGACCAGTAGCAGGACAGAGTTAAAGGGTCTCCAGTATAGTGTTCCTTGGGACTGCCTACTTGTGGATTACAAATACTGTTTCATCAAGTGCACCACCGAAAGTTTGCATGCTAAGAAATACTAAGTGAAAAGACTGAGATTTCTTCTATGTCAGGCCTGACCAGGGAGGGGAGATAGAATACTGTTTAGTGCGCCACAAGGCGCGTACACCATAATAGCTGCGCGCGGTGGGTTACTGCGCTGGGCCATTGTTGTGTGCTACACCTATTGCTACAGGGCTCTGTAAGCAAGTTGCATGTGTTCTGTTCTTCCTATGCCTTTTGATATAAAAGTAAAACTATTACTGTATTTATTGGCGTATAACACTCACTTTTTTACCCTGAAAATAGAGGGTAAACTGTGCCTGCGTGTTATACGCAGGGGGCTGTGGAAAGTTTTTTTCCTGAAACTTCCCTCTTAAAGTTAGGGTGCGTGTTATACGCCTGTGCGTGTTATACGCCGATAAATACGGTATATTTGATCTCTCACTTCAGTGTGTTGTCTTACTGCAAAGTACTGTTGATTGTGATAAGTATAATCCCTAGACTAGCTGTGCCAGAGTGGGTCGAGTAAGATTGCCGGGGGTTGGCGGTGCTGTATACAGGGCCCGAAATCAAACCAGCGGCTCTCTTAACTGGGGGTAGCGCTACATATATATATATATATATATATATTTTTTTTTTTTTTTTTCTTTTGGTACATGCCTCTTATGACAGTTCCTAGCATCCCGTGAAATGTGTTTGATTTTCAGGGGTCCTATGTGTTTACGATAACAAGTCAGCAGAGAAATGTCATTAGATGTCAATTTGTATTTTTTCTTATTTCTATTTAAAGTCACTTTTGCTGTGGTACATCCTTAATAAAAGAGCTGCACCCTGCCAAATTGTATTTTTGATTTTGTTTTTTGCGTTGGTACATGCCCCCTCCCCCCTGGCAGTGCCCAGCTACCCATGCCATTTTGCCATTTGCTTGACAATCCAATGCATTTTAGTCTTGAAAATGGAAAGAACTTAATTTCCAATGATTAAATTGGGATTGTATTAAGGTTCACAGTTTGCTTTTTATTTTCTTTAGTGTTTGCTGAACCCACTTGTTAATTGAGCCCAAGCAAATTCACTCATCACTAGTTCTAAATAAACACACTTTGGAATTAGAAAAGAGACTTATTGATTGTTACTGTTATATGTGTCAGTGACAGTCTCAGCTGCTAAACTTAGATACAAATGAACAGCCATCATTGTTGTCATTACCATCAGACTACTCTGCTACTCACTGCCACAAATATGCAAAAACATAAAAAGTAACATTAATAATACCAACACTAAAAACAACATAGCTATTGACGCGCATATGGACCATTTGTGCTGCTGTTTTTATTGATAATTTCTGCTGGTGCTATTTCTCAATTTAAGGACCTTGACCCCACCACCACATGTATACCCACTGAAAAAATTAAATTAGTAAATTTGTTGTTGGTGAGTATATACAGTATATGACATATACAGATCTAAAAAAGTAGGACCATTAATAGAGAGCCTTATTTTGTTCCCAAAATCACATTTGTACAGGTTATATCAATGGAATACATTTAGCTTGACTAAATTGTTATGAATGTACAGTAGCTGTGGAGAGTAATGGTCTTTGTGGTTAAACCCATGACACTTTGATACTCTGGTTTTCTGTTTCAGACAAAAGTCATTGGCAATGGATCAACAAACAGTGTACAACTGTTACAGTATAGCTTCTGTCCTTAATGTACAGAAGGTAATCTGCTTATATGTTACGCGATCATCTGATAAACCAAACAGATGTTCTCATTTATTCTTGGAGTATAAATTAACATCAATGTATTACTAATTAGATAGAATAAAGGCTCATTGTCAGGCTGTAACCATTTATACTTTCTCACAGTTCAGTGTCAAGGTTGTCTAGCTTTGGTTACAAACTGTCATTTGAGCTGTTGCTTATCTCAGACTCATTTCAGATGTGCCTATGATTCAGTTGCAAAGGGACTGGTGTCAAATGAACATTTGCAGATCTACACGCTAATGATTAAAGTACTACTAAAACTGTACTATTAAATATTTGCGAAATATTTTTTTTGACATAAAAATTTCAAACGTGTATTTTTTTGTGCTTTGCAGGCTTACTTTTTTGTAGTATGGTGGTTGTACAGAGTAGTCTAAGATGACCCAATTCAACCACTTTATAAATGACACTGGATAAAGCACCATCAGGTGGCTGTTGTGTCTATAAACAGAAAAACCAAAGGATGGCTCCATTCACAGACACATTGTACAGAGCCAATCCAAGTGACTCTGTACATTGTGATTATTGTGACTGGTCTTAGACAGGGCTGAGCTTGGTGTTCAGTCCAAACATTAGTTCAAACTGAACACTGGCTGTTTAGGGCCTTCGGTGTGGAAAAACCCTCATTTTGTGTCTGGAAATGGTTGCTAAAGAGGCAGCAGCGACTGCATCATTACCAACAACAGATGCCAACTGGCCTATTCACTTACATGGCTGGGAATCCCTGACCATGTAATTCAATTAGGCGGGGGCAATCGAGTGGGTTACATCATTGCCTAAATATAGGCATATATATATATATATATATATATATATATATATATATATATATATATATATATATATATATATTTTTTTATTTTTTTTTTTTTTTTTGATAAAACACTTACTGTAACACATAAATGTTTGCAGAGAATGCTTCTGTACCCAGCCCCCAGCCCCAAGCGAATACTTGCAAAAAAAAAGGGAAACCCTCCATTGGTTGCGCGGGTGGCAGGGGCTTAATAGAGTACCAAATGAACCACACAGATATACATAATATATATATTCTTTATTCATAAGGTGCTAAAAACCTGTTAATCACGCCATCTGATTTGATCTATGTTGCATCTCTAAGAACATATTTATAACTATGGTGTGCATAACCCTTATCATGGGTTGGATTTTCTTCCAACCCAGGGAGTAATTTTGACGCTGTTAACAACCCAGAGTCATTTAAGCCCAAATCTGACATGTTTTGAGGGACAATTTTTTGAGTCTTTTAGAAGAACAAAACAAAATAAGCAAAGTAATATCAAGACTCCACACCTGCCTGAAGGCAATGTAAAAGTTACATGCTACATTACTTTGCTTACATTACACCAAAGTCATATAATCACCAGTGCTGCCCGTGTAAAAAAGGCTAAAACCACATGGTATGTGCGCAGAACAGTATATAAAAATAGAATTGCGCTAATTATACACATGAAAATGAAATAAAAAAAACAAGAGTCCATACATCAGTCCACCAATGAATAAAATAGTAAATCTTGAATATTGTTGTTAGACTCCACCATCCACCACCTTGTGCAACAGTGCCGCCACCAACAGCTGAATTAACTGATTACCAGCTCCAGTAGCTCCCTCATTACAAGGGAACACTCTGTGCCTTTGGCTTAAAACCCAGCCTGTGCCTTTCTCCTGGTTACATGGCTCCCCTGTGCCTGTGGCGTCACTTAATAGGATGGATAAGCGGTACACTGAAAAGACAAAAGGCTCCACATGGTGTAAAATCCTTTAAACATTTATAGAGATGTCCCGAACTATTCGCCAGCGAATAGTTCCCGGCGAACATAGCTTGTTCGCGTTCGCCGCGGCGGGCGAACATATGCAATGTTCGGTCCGCCCCCTATTTGTCACTATTGAGCAAACTTTGACCCTGTATCTCACAGTCAGCAGACACATTCCAGCCAATCGGCAGCATACCGTCCCTCCCAGACCCTCCCACCTCCTGGACAGCATCCATTTTAGATTCATTCGGAAGCTGCAGTCTTAAGCCTCGTACACACGGCCGATTTTATCGTCCAAAACCGGCAAGAAAAGTGCCGCAAGAGCTTTTTTCTCAAGAAAAACGTTTGTGTGTATGGTTTTACGACGAGAAAACTGCCGTGAATCTCGACGAGAAAATAGAGAACCTGCTCTCTATTTTCTCGTCAGGATTCAAGATTTCCTCGTCGTGTTTCTCGTCGGCCTGTTTTGTGACGAGAAAATGGTTCGTGTGTATGCTTTTACGACTCTTCCAAAAGCGCGCATGCTCAGAAGCAAGTATGAGACGGGAGCGCATCTTCTGCTAAATCAAGCCTTCGTAATGGAGATAGCACATTCGTCACGCTCTAAATTATTGCATCGTTTAAATCTTGTGCATTGAAATCTTCTTTAGAATGTTACATTAATCAAAACGAATGAACTTCTTTTGCTGCTGATATTCACACAGAGTTAGGACTATCTTTTTTTAACCTTTTTCATGCTGCTCTTCAGAAGATATATGTGTATTATATTGTGCAAGATCTTCTGAATATTTTACTGTTTTATATTTTTCAAACAGATGTTAATAGTAATTTGCCAATGTTTTGATAGTGATCTCCCATTGAATATTTTAATTTATTTTTGGTAAATTTTACACCCTCTATTTTCAAAAATATATTATAATTGTTTTTTTGGGGGTTGTTATCTGTCCCTTTTTTTGGCTGCCAAATGTATCTGCTTACTCCAAAGCTAAATTTAAAAATTGTAAAAATAAACATAGTCAAGTATGAACTTAAACAAAAATAACATTTATTCATGTTTGAAACAAAATAAAGAGAAGGCAACGCTGGAGAACCTGCTGCCATTTGTGCATCCCAGGGACCCCAGACCACACATCAACCCTGTGTGGACACTAAAATTGGGAGCTTGAGAAGGCCAACAGTTCTGAGCACAATCTGATCCTGGCCTCCCAGAGGTCAGGATCAGCAGCAGGTGATATATATGTCCCAAGTGTGTGGTACTACAGTACTACAACAGGCTGCCTTCTGTCCGACCACAATGAAGCAAGGCCATCACTTCCTCATCTTCTTGGCAGCCTTCCCTGCAGCCTTCCCTGAAGCCTTCCCTGCAGCCTTCCTTCTTCGTGTGGCTGGAGGCTGGGCCACTGGAGGGGTACTCCTGTCAGGAGGAGGAGGAGGTGGAGGATAAGGGGGTGGCACAGAAGAAGAAGGTGGAGGAGGAGGTGGAGGAGAAGGGGGTGGGGCAGAAGAACAAGGTGGAGGTGGAGGAGGAGGTGGAGGAGAAGGGGGTGGGGCAGAAGAGCAAGGTGGAGGAGAAGGGGGTGGGGCAGAAGAACAAGGTGGAGGTGGAGGAGGAGGTTGAGGTTGTGAGAGTTGTGCCACCTCACAAATTGCGGTATTGGGGGTAATTTTCTCCATCACCCCCTTGTTCAGCAAGGTGATGAGCAGGGGCTCGCATAGGAGGCGTTGCTCCATGCTCATCACCTTGAACTTTGCCTCCACTAGGCCGGCAATGGCCTCTTCAGGGGATGTGGGCTCCTTGAGGGTGGCATGGGCCTCTTTAATAAGGGCCATTGCTGCCTCACTGGTGGTCCTGTCCCTCCTGCTTCTTTTGGGAAGTCGGATGGGAGGCACCTGTGATGTTGTGCTTCTCCTTTGGCCAGCCACCTCCTGGCTGCCACTGGGCCCTGCCACCTCCTGGCTGCCACTGGGCCCTGCCACCTCCTGGCTGCCACTGGGCCCTGCCTCCTCCTGCCTGACAGTTTCCTGACCCTCCTCCTGGCTGATTTCATCCTGTGTATGAAAAAGGGACATAGTTTAATTTTTTGTTTTATTGTTTTCATCCAACTTTCAGCTCATGTTTGAAGCAATTAGAATGTAAATCCTTAAAAAATTTGTTACAATTTACAACTACATCAGATTGACTATTTTGCACCCAATTTAGGCCAGACTAATGTCTAGAGATCTTGATTTCACTTGTGGAACACAAAATAGTTTATGTTTGTCATCTTGACATATTTGCCAAACATTAGGTTTATCACAATACATTTTCTATAAATACTATACCTGGCTCCAGATGGCCAAATCAGGTTCATCCAGGATGGCTGCCTCCCCTTGCTCCAGAGAAGGCTCAGGTTGGCTGCAGGGAAGTCTGGGGGGAAGAGTGGATAGTGATGGCCTTGCCTCAATGTGGTCATCCAGAAAGGACATCCTGCTGTAGTACCACAAATTCGGGACATACACATCATCTGCTGCTGCTCCTGACCTCTGAGAAGCCAGGACCTTAGAGCGTTCAGTCCTGTATGTGCCTCTCAAGCTCCCAATTTTAGTGTCCACCTGTTTTGCTGTGGCTGTGGGCACCTTGGTCTGCACAAATGGGAGCAGGCTCTCCAGCGCTGCTTTTATCGCCCCTTTTTTTTATGGATGGGGTTTTTGGTCTCCCACAGAGCGGGCAGCTCCCTTACCCAGTCTATAAATTCCGCAAGGAATTCCTTGTCACTTATAAAGACATTCATTTTGGGTCTGCAAGTAAAAAAAAAATTATCTAATGTGAGGCACACAGTCTTACCTCCTTAAAATATTATTCACCATATATATCCTCCAACATTCTCAAGACAGTATAGGCCAACAATTGTTCAAAGTCACAAAATCACATACCTTCGTTCGCACGTCCGTCACTTGAACTCCTCTCTCCGCACACCAAACGTAGTATAGTCACATGTGTGTTTGCTATATATACACCACGCATGCGTGTAACTACGCACACGTCGCTCCGCACATGTCGCCCGCCCATGACGTTCTAACTAACATGTTTTCCCCGCCCCTTCTCTTTCGGCGCGCAGACAGATATGGCGGATTTACAGCAGGTGTTC
The DNA here is from genome assembly GCA_029206835.1 of Rana muscosa. NCBI lineage: Eukaryota > Metazoa > Chordata > Amphibia > Anura > Ranidae > Rana > Rana muscosa. Next base: position 715,070,601 of record CM055118.1, read on the forward strand.
GATAATTCCTCAAATAACGAGGAGGAGACAAGCCTGGAGACTGAGGAAACGTCACGATCAAGGAGGAGATTCAAGGCATCTAATATGTCTTATGCGGAGATGGCGGAGATGGTGAACATATTGCTAAAGTCGGATTATGACGCAAAGCATGGGCCGTATAGCAAACCAAATAGAAGGAAGGCCAAAATCATGAAGAAAGTCGTGAAGAGTCTGAAGAAGAATTTTGGGGTGAAACGCTCAAATGAGCAGCTCAGAAAGAGGTGGCCAGACCTCAAACTGAGGGAGCCGGAGCAGTTAAGAAGCATTAAGAGAATGCTAGCAAAAAGTAAGTAAATTTTTCACTTTTATGCTATTAATTTATTTCTCAACTTCCATGTTGCTCCATTTTTTTTTTATTTCCTATTGTGCTCCCTTCCAAAATGTCATAGTTTGAACTTGGTTTGGCACAGTAATCGTTCGTTACAGACACATCGTTCGGCCACTCTCCTCTTTTTTGGGTTATTTTTCACCCTCAAATGTAATTAGACATCTTCCGGATTTCTTTAAATTGTTGGCTAGATGATGTGTTTGTAAAGAGAATGAAATGCAAACTTTAATCAGTGTAAAGGAGAGGACACTCAGCAGCTGCTTCCACATCTGTACTTTGGAGCACTATAGTGTGGGCCACAAAAAACGCCTTTTTGGGGTGTCCCACACAGGTGCATCAGTGAATTTTTGTGCTGCCTCCATGTCTGAAATAGGGATGAGCTTCGTGTTCGAGTCGAACATACGTTCGACTCGAACATCGGCTGTTCGATCGTTCGACGAAGATCGAACGATTTGGGCCGTTCGCGCCAAATTCGAGTGACGCGAACGGCCCACAATGCACTACGCCATCGCAGTGTCATCCAGGCGCTGTGATTGGCCAAGCATGCACTGTGACCCCGCATGCTTGGCCAATCACAGCGCCGGCAGCGAGGAGAGCAATGATTGGCCACAGGCAGGATGCCTGTGGCCAATTATTGCTGAGGGTGTTTAGTACACGCCCCACAATATAAAAGGCCGCCAGCACGGCGGCCTAGTGTAGTGTGTTCCGGAGCAGGGATAGAGCAGCATAGGCAGGGACAGTGACTGTTATTTCTTTCTTGCTTAACCTGGATTCCTTTAGTTTAGGGAAAGAGAAGGATAGGTAGGGAGAGTGTCAGTGTGTTTTGTGCTTGTGCTATAGTGTGCTTAAAAAAAACATTTATTCTAGGGACAGAAAACTGTAGGTAGGGACAGTGTCAGTTTCTTTCACTCTGCAAGTCCTTGTTTCCAGGGACCTGGAAGGACAGTGAGTGAATTGTCCTTGTGCTATATTGTGCTTAAAAAAACATTTATTCTAGGGACAGAAAACTGTAGGTAGGGAGAGTGTCAGTTTCTTTCACTCTGCAAGTCCTTGTTTCCAGGGACCTGTAAGGACAGTGAGTGAATTGTCCTTGTGCTATATTGTGCTTAAAAAAAACATTTATTCTAGGGACAGAAAACTGTAGGTAGGGAGAGTGTCAGTTTATTTCACTCTGCAAGTCCTTGTTTCCAGGGACCTGGAAGGACAGTGAGTGAATTCTCCTTGTGCTATATTGTGCTTAAAAAAAACATTTATTCTAGGGACAGAAAACTGTAGGTAGGGACAGTGTCAGTTTCTTTCACTCTGCAAGTCCTTGTTTCCAGGGACCTGTAAGGACAGTGAGTGAATTGTCCTTGTGCTATATTGTGATTAAAAAAAACATTTTTTCTAGGGACAGAAAACTGTAGGTAGGGAGAGTGTTTTTTTTCTTTCACTCTGCAAGTCCTTGTTTCCAGGGACCTGTAAGGACAGTGAGTGAATTGTCCTTGTGCTATATTGTGCTTAAAAAAAACATTTTTTCTAGGGACAGAAAACTGTAGGTAGGGAGAGTGTTTTTTTTCTTTCACTCTGCAAGTCCTTGTTTCCAGGGACCTGTAAGGACAGTGAGTGAATTGTCCTTGTGCTATATTGTGCTTAAAAAAAACATTTATTCTAGGGACAGAAAACTGTAGGTAGGGAGAGTGTCAGTTTATTTCACTCTGCAAGTCCTTGTTTCCAGGGACCTGGAAGGACAGTGACTGAATTGTCCTTGTGCTATATTGTGATTAAAAAAAACATTTATTCTAGGGACAGAAAACTGTAGGTAGGGAGAGTGTCAGTTTATTTCACTCTGCAAGTCCTTGTTTCCAGGGACCTGGAAGGACAGTGAGTGAATTGTCCTTGTGCTATATTGTGATTAAAAAAAAACATTTTTTCTAGGGACAGAAAACTGTAGGTAGGGAGAGTGTTTTTTTTCTTTCACTCTGCAAGTCCTTGTTTCCAGGGACCTGTAAGGACAGTGAGTGAATTGTCCTTGTGCTATATTGTGCTTAAAAAAAAACATTTATTCTAGGGACAGAAAACTGTAGGTAGGGAGAGTGTCAGTTTATTTCACTCTGCAAGTCCTTGTTTCCAGGGACCTGGAAGGACAGTGAGTGAATTGTCCTTGTGTTATATTGTGATTAAAAAAAACATTTTTTCTAGGGACAGAAAACTGTAGGTAGGGAGAGTGTTTTTTTTCTTTCACTCTGCAAGTCCTTGTTTCCAGGGACCTGTAAGGACAGTGAGTGAATTGTCCTTGTGCTATATTGTGATTAAAAAAAACATTTTTTCTAGGGACAGAAAACTGTAGGTAGGGAGAGTGTTTTTTTTCTTTCACTCTGCAAGTCCTTGTTTCCAGGGACCTGTAAGGACAGTGAGTGAATTGTCCTTGTGCTATATTGTGCTTAAAAAAAACATTTATTCTAGGGACAGAAAACTGTAGGTAGGGAGAGTGTCAGTTTATTTCACTCTGCAAGTCCTTGTTTCCAGGGACCTGGAAGGACAGTGAGTGAATTGTCCTTGTGCTATATTGTGATTAAAAAAAACATTTTTTCTAGGGACAGAAAACTGTAGGTAGGGAGAGTGTTTTTTTTCTTTCACTCTGCAAGTCCTTGTTTCCAGGGAACTGTAAGGACAGTGAGTGAATTGTCCTTGTGCTATATTGTGCTTAAAAAAAACATTTATTCTAGGGACAGAAAACTGTAGGTAGGGAGAGTGTCAGTTTATTTCACTCTGCAAGTCCTTGTTTCCAGGGACCTGGAAGGACAGTGAGTGAATTGTCCTTGTGTTATATTGTGATTAAAAAAAACATTTTTTCTAGGGACAGAAAACTGTAGGTAGGGAGAGTGTTTTTTTTCTTTCACTCTGCAAGTCCTTGTTTCCAGGGACCTGTAAGGACAGTGAGTGAATTGTCCTTGTGCTATATTGTGATTAAAAAAAACATTTTTTCTAGGGACAGAAAACTGTAGGTAGGGAAAGTGTTTTTTTTCTTTCACTCTGCAAGTCCTTGTTTCCAGGGACCTGTAAGGACAGTGAGTGAATTGTCCTTGTGCTATATTGTGCTTAAAAAAAACATTTATTCTAGGGACAGAAAACTGTAGGTAGGGAGAGTGTCAGTTTATTTCACTCTGCAAGTCCTTGTTTCCAGGGACCTGGAAGGACAGTGAGTGAATTGTCCTTGTGCTATATTGTGATTAAAAAAAACATTTTTTCTAGGGACAGAAAACTGTAGGTAGGGAGAGTGTTTTTTTTCTTTCACTCTGCAAGTCCTTGTTTCCAGGGACCTGGAAGGACAGTGAGTGAATTCTCCTTGTGCTATATTGTGCTTAAAAAAAACATTTATTCTAGGGACAGAAAACTGTAGGTAGGGAGAGTGTCAGTTTATTTCACTCTGCAAGTCCTTGTTTCCAGGGACCTGTAAGGACAGTGAGTGAATTGTCCTTGTGCTATATTGTGATTAAAAAAAACATTTTTTCTAGGGACAGAAAACTGTAGGTAGGGAGAGTGTTTTTTTTCTTTCACTCTGCAAGTCCTTGTTTCCAGGGACCTGTAAGGACAGTGAGTGAATTGTCCTTGTGCTATATTGTGCTTAAAAAAAACATTTTTTCTAGGGACAGAAAACTGTAGGTAGGGAGAGTGTCAGTTTATTTCACTCTGCAAGTCCTTGTTTCCAGGGACCTGTAAGGACAGTGAGTGAATTGTCCTTGTGCTATATTGTGATTAAAAAAAACATTTTTTCTAGGGACAGAAAACTGTAGGTAGGGAGAGTGTTTTTTTTCTTTCACTCTGCAAGTCCTTGTTTCCAGGGACCTGTAAGGACAGTGAGTGAATTGTCCTTGTGCTATATTGTGCTTAAAAAAAACATTTATTCTAGGGACAGAAAACTGTAGGTAGGGAGAGTGTCAGTTTATTTCACTCTGCAAGTCCTTGTTTCCAGGGACCTGGAAGGACAGTGAGTGAATTGTCCTTGTGCTATATTGTGATTAAAAAAAACATTTTTTCTAGGGACAGAAAACTGTAGGTAGGGAGAGTGTTTTTTTTCTTTCACTCTGCAAGTCCTTGTTTCCAGGGACCTGTAAGGACAGTGAGTGAATTGTCCTTGTGCTATATTGTGCTTAAAAAAAACATTTTTTCTAGGGACAGAAAACTGTAGGTAGGGAGAGTGTTTTTTTTCTTTCACTCTGCAAGTCCTTGTTTCCAGGGACCTGTAAGGACAGTGAGTGAATTGTCCTTGTGCTATATTGTGCTTAAAAAAAACATTTATTCTAGGGACAGAAAACTGTAGGTAGGGAGAGTGTCAGTTTATTTCACTCTGCAAGTCCTTGTTTCCAGGGACCTGGAAGGACAGTGACTGAATTGTCCTTGTGCTATATTGTGATTAAAAAAAACATTTATTCTAGGGACAGAAAACTGTAGGTAGGGAGAGTGTCAGTTTATTTCACTCTGCAAGTCCTTGTTTCCAGGGACCTGTAAGGACAGTGAGTGAATTGTCCTTGTGCTATATTGTGATTAAAAAAAAACATTTTTTCTAGGGACAGAAAACTGTAGGTAGGGAGAGTGTTTTTTTTCTTTCACTCTGCAAGTCCTTGTTTCCAGGGACCTGTAAGGACAGTGAGTGAATTGTCCTTGTGCTATATTGTGCTTAAAAAAAACATTTATTCTAGGGACAGAAAACTGTAGGTAGGGAGAGTGTCAGTTTATTTCACTCTGCAAGTCCTTGTTTCCAGGGACCTGGAAGGACAGTGAGTGAATTGTCCTTGTGTTATATTGTGATTAAAAAAAAACATTTTTTCTAGGGACAGAAAACTGTAGGTAGGGAGAGTGTTTTTTTTCTTTCACTCTGCAAGTCCTTGTTTCCAGGGACCTGTAAGGACAGTGAGTGAATTGTCCTTGTGCTATATTGTGATTAAAAAAAACATTTTTTCTAGGGACAGAAAACTGTAGGTAGGGAGAGTGTTTTTTTTCTTTCACTCTGCAAGTCCTTGTTTCCAGGGACCTGTAAGGACAGTGAGTGAATTGTCCTTGTGCTATATTGTGCTTAAAAAAAACATTTATTCTAGGGACAGAAAACTGTAGGTAGGGAGAGTGTCAGTTTATTTCACTCTGCAAGTCCTTGTTTCCAGGGACCTGGAAGGACAGTGAGTGAATTGTCCTTGTGCTATATTGTGATTAAAAAAAACATTTTTTCTAGGGACAGAAAACTGTAGGTAGGGAGAGTGTTTTTTTTCTTTCACTCTGCAAGTCCTTGTTTCCAGGGACCTGGAAGGACAGTGAGTGAATTCTCCTTGTGCTATATTGTGCTTAAAAAAAACATTTATTCTAGGGACAGAAAACTGTAGGTAGGGAGAGTGTCAGTTTATTTCACTCTGCAAGTCTTTGTTTCCAGGGACCTGTAAGGACAGTGAGTGAATTGTCCTTGTGCTATATTGTGATTAAAAAAAACATTTTTTCTAGGGACAGAAAACTGTAGGTAGGGAGAGTGTTTTTTTTCTTTCACTCTGCAAGTCCTTGTTTCCAGGGACCTGTAAGGACAGTGAGTGAATTGTCCTTGTGCTATATTGTGCTTAAAAAAAACATTTATTCTAGGGACAGAAAACTGTAGGTAGGGAGAGTGTCAGTTTATTTCACTCTGCAAGTCCTTGTTTCCAGGGACCTGGAAGGACAGTGAGTGAATTGTCCTTGTGCTATATTGTGATTAAAAAAAACATTTTTTCTAGGGACAGAAAACTGTAGGTAGGGAGAGTGTTTTTTTTCTTTCACTCTGCAAGTCCTTGTTTCCAGGGACCTGTAAGGACAGTGAGTGAATTGTCCTTGTGCTATATTGTGATTAAAAAAAACATTTTTTCTAGGGACAGAAAACTGTAGGTAGGGAGAGTGTTTTTTTTCTTTCACTCTGCAAGTCCTTGTTTCCAGGGACCTGGAAGGACAGTGAGTGAATTGTCCTTGTGCTATATTGTGCTTAAAAAAAACATTTATTCTAGGGACAGAAAACTGTAGGTAGGGAGAGTGTCAGTTTATTTCACTCTGCAAGTCCTTGTTTCCAGGGACCTGGAAGGACAGTGAGTGAATTGTCCTTGTGTTATATTGTGATTAAAAAAAACATTTTTTCTAGGGACAGAAAACTGTAGGTAGGGAGAGTGTTTTTTTTCTTTCACTCTGCAAGTCCTTGTTTCCAGGGACCTGTAAGGACAGTGAGTGAATTGTCCTTGTGCTATATTGTGATTAAAAAAAACATTTTTTCTAGGGACAGAAAACTGTAGGTAGGGAGAGTGTTTTTTTTCTTTCACTCTGCAAGTCCTTGTTTCCAGGGACCTGTAAGGACAGTGAGTGAATTGTCCTTGTGCTATATTGTGCTTAAAAAAAACATTTATTCTAGGGACAGAAAACTGTAGGTAGGGAGAGTGTCAGTTTATTTCACTCTGCAAGTCCTTGTTTCCAGGGATCTGGAAGGACAGTGAGTGAATTGTCCTTGTGCTATATTGTGATTAAAAAAAACATTTTTTCTAGGGACAGAAAACTGTAGGTAGGGAGAGTGTTTTTTTTCTTTCACTCTGCAAGTCCTTGTTTCCAGGGACCTGGAAGGACAGTGAGTGAATTCTCCTTGTGCTATATTGTGCTTAAAAAAAACATTTATTCTAGGGACAGAAAACTGTAGGTAGGGAGAGTGTCAGTTTATTTCACTCTGCAAGTCCTTGTTTCCAGGGACCTGTAAGGACAGTGAGTGAATTGTCCTTGTGCTATATTGTGATTAAAAAAAACATTTTTTCTAGGGACAGAAAACTGTAGGTAGGGAGAGTGTTTTTTTTCTTTCACTCTGCAAGTCCTTGTTTCCAGGGACCTGTAAGGACAGTGAGTGAATTGTCCTTGTGCTATATTGTGCTTAAAAAAAACATTTATTCTAGGGACAGAAAACTGTAGGTAGGGAGAGTGTCAGTTTATTTCACTCTGCAAGTCCTTGTTTCCAGGGACCTGGAAGGACAGTGAGTGAATTGTCCTTGTGTTATATTGTGATTAAAAAAAACATTTTTTCTAGGGACAGAAAACTGTAGGTAGGGAGAGTGTTTTTTTTCTTTCACTCTGCAAGTCCTTGTTTCCAGGGACCTGTAAGGACAGTGAGTGAATTGTCCTTGTGCTATATTGTGATTAAAAAAAACATTTTTTCTAGGGACAGAAAACTGTAGGTAGGGAGAGTGTTTTTTTTCTTTCACTCTGCAAGTCCTTGTTTCCAGGGACCTGTAAGGACAGTGAGTGAATTGTCCTTGTGCTATATTGTGCTTAAAAAAAACATTTATTCTAGGGACAGAAAACTGTAGGTAGGGAGAGTGTCAGTTTATTTCACTCTGCAAGTCCTTGTTTCCAGGGACCTGGAAGGACAGTGAGTGAATTGTCCTTGTGCTATATTGTGATTAAAAAAAACATTTTTTCTAGGGACAGAAAACTGTAGGTAGGGAGAGTGTTTTTTTTCTTTCACTCTGCAAGTCCTTGTTTCCAGGGACCTGGAAGGACAGTGAGTGAATTCTCCTTGTGCTATATTGTGCTTAAAAAAAACATTTATTCTAGGGACAGAAAACTGTAGGTAGGGAGAGTGTCAGTTTATTTCACTCTGCAAGTCCTTGTTTCCAGGGACCTGTAAGGACAGTGAGTGAATTGTCCTTGTGCTATATTGTGATTAAAAAAAACATTTTTTCTAGGGACAGAAAACTGTAGGTAGGGAGAGTGTTTTTTTTCTTTCACTCTGCAAGTCCTTGTTTCCAGGGACCTGTAAGGACAGTGAGTGAATTGTCCTTGTGCTATATTGTGCTTAAAAAAAACATTTATTCTAGGGACAGAAAACTGTAGGTAGGGAGAGTGTCAGTTTATTTCACTCTGCAAGTCCTTGTTTCCAGGGACCTGGAAGGACAGTGAGTGAATTGTCCTTGTGCTATATTGTGATTAAAAAAAACATTTTTTCTAGGGACAGAAAACTGTAGGTAGGGAGAGTGTTTTTTTTCTTTCACTCTGCAAGTCCTTGTTTCCAGGGACCTGTAAGGACAGTGAGTGAATTGTCCTTGTGCTATATTGTGATTAAAAAAAACATTTTTTCTAGGGACAGAAAACTGTAGGTAGGGAGAGTGTTTTTTTTTCTTTCACTCTGCAAGTCCTTGTTTCCAGGGACCTGTAAGGACAGTGAGTGAATTGTCCTTGTGCTATATTGTGCTTAAAAAAAACATTTATTCTAGGGACAGAAAACTGTAGGTAGGGAGAGTGTCAGTTTATTTCACTCTGCAAGTCCTTGTTTCCAGGGACCTGGAAGGACAGTGAGTGAATTGTCCTTGTGCTATATTGTGATTAAAAAAAACATTTTTTCTAGGGACAGAAAACTGTAGGTAGGGAGAGTGTTTTTTTTCTTTCACTCTGCAAGTCCTTGTTTCCAGGGACCTGGAAGGACAGTGAGTGAATTCTCCTTGTGCTATATTGTGCTTAAAAAAAACATTTATTCTAGGGACAGAAAACTGTAGGTAGGGAGAGTGTCAGTTTATTTCACTCTGCAAGTCCTTGTTTCCAGGGACCTGGAAGGACAGTGAGTGAATTGTCCTTGTGCTATATTGTGATTAAAAAAAACATTTTTTCTAGGGACAGAAAACTGTAGGTAGGGAGAGTGTTTTTTTTCTTTCACTCTGCAAGTCCTTGTTTCCAGGGACCTGTAAGGACAGTGAGTGAATTGTCCTTGTGCTATATTGTGATTAAAAAAAACATTTTTTCTAGGGACAGAAAACTGTAGGTAGGGAGAGTGTCAGTTTCTTTCACTGTGAAAGTCCTTGTTTCAAGGGACAGAGAAGGACACCTGAAGGTAGCCCTTATTGCTTTTTTCCCATCTCCCTGCAGGCCATCTATTAGAATGTCTGGAAGGCAAACAAGGAGAGGCAGACAGTCAGGAGGCAATAAAAGAGGGCAAGCAGGCTCTGTGTCTGGGGGCAACAGTGCTGGTCGTGGACGCGGTGCATTGTCATCAGCACATGGCCATGGGACACGCTTGTCCTTCTTTTCGGCAGCTGGACATGTTGAGCCACATCATGCCGAAGACTTGGTAGAGTGGATGACCAAGCCCTCCTCCTCCTCCTCATCCTCTCTCACCCAGGCTCAGGGTACTGGAAAAGCAGCTGCCAAAGCGTCGTCTTCCCTGGTATCAATGTCAGACAAATCATCAGTCACTCCTTCCCTAGACCCACCATGTCCTCCTCCTGAGGAGTCCCCCGAACTGTTTCAGCACAGTGTTGGGTACATGCTCCAGGAGGATGCCCAGCGTTTCGAAGGGTCTGATGATGAAACCCAGCTAGAGGAAGGCAGTAGCGTGAGAGCAGACAGAGGGGATGCTCAAGAAGGACACCAATCTGGCAGTCATGTTCCAGCAGCTGCAGCATACTGCCAGATTGGCTCCAGTGATGAGGAGGGAGGGGATGATGAGGTCACTGACTCCACGTGGGTGCCTAATAGGAGAGAGGAGGAGGAGGAGGATGAGGAGGAGGCACATCTCCAACGAGGCAGGATGCCCTTTGGTGGCCAGCGTAAGGGCAGTACACCGACGGAATCACACCGCAGAGCTCCGCCTGTGCAGGGCGCTGCCTCTGCCCGTCATTCAAAAAGTTCTTTGGTGTGGGCCTTTTTTGAGGCTAGTGCATCAGATCGCACAGCTGCTGTTTGCAACATATGTCTCAAGCGTATATCGCGTGGCCAAAACATCAGCCGCTTGGGTACCACATGCCTGACCAGACATATGTTGACCTGCCATGCAGCTCGTTGGCAAGCCTACCTCAAAGACCCACACCAAAGAACAAAGCGGACCTCTCCTTGCACCGCATCAGCTGGGATCTCCAACCCCACTATAACTTCAGTCCTCTCTGAAACATGCACTGAGAGGAATGAAGGTGTAGAATTAGGTGTGTCACAGCCAAGTACTTGCGCCCACTCTGCTAGCAGTACACCGACGTCCGATTCTAGCAGGCAAATTTCCCTGCCCCAGCTGCTGGACCGTCGAAAGAAGTTCACTCCCAGCCATCCACATGCCCAGCGGTTGAATGCTAGCTTGGCTAAATTGCTAGCGCTTCAACTGCTGCCTTTTCAGTTGGTAGACTCGGCCCCCTTCCGTGAGTTTGTGCAATGTGCAGTTCCTCAGTGGCAGGTTCCCAAACGCCACTTTTTCTCACGGAAGGCTATTCCGGCTCTCTACCGGCATGTGGAAGGCAATGTCTTGGCCTCGCTGGACAGGGCGGTCAGCGGTAAGGTGCATATTACCGCTGACTCATGGTCCAGCAGGCATGGACAGGGACGTTACCTTTCTTTCACGGCCCATTGGGTCACTCTTTTGGCAGCTGGGAAGGATTCAGGACAAGGTGCAGTAGTGTTGGAGGTTGTCCCACCGCCACGCCTCCAAAATGCTACTACTGGTTGTGACACACCTCTCTCCTCCACCCCCTCCTCTTCTTCTTCCTCCATGGCCTCTTCCTGTGGTTTGTCCTATGAACCAGCGGTGCTCCGTAGCCGTTCACGGGGCTACGCAAGTACGCAGGCAAAAAGATGCCATGCCGTGCTTGCGCTGGTGTGTTTGGGGGACAGAAGCCACACTGGGGCAGAGGTCCTGTCTGCTCTGCAGGGCCAGGCCGAGAGGTGGTTGACGCCACGCCAGCTTAAGCCAGGAATGGTGGTTTGCGACAATGGCACCAACCTCCTCTCCGCCCTCCGACAGGGACAACTGACCCATGTGCCCTGTGTGGCTCACGTCCTTAACCTGGTGGTGCAGCGCTTCTTGGGCAGGTACCCGGGCTTACAGGATGTCCTGAGGCAGGCCAGGAAAGTCTGTGTGCATTTCCGCAGATCTTATAATGCCAGTGCTCGCCTGGCTGAGCTGCAAAAGGAGTTGAACCTGCCCAAGAACCGCCTTATATGTGACATGCCCACCAGGTGGAACTCAACGTTGGCCATGCTGCAGCGGCTGCACACGCAGCAGAGGGCCATCAATGAGTACCTGTGCGACTACGGCACCAGGACAGGGTCAGGGGAGCTTGGTTTTTTTTCTCCACGCCAGTGGGGCATGATCAGGGATGCATGCACTGTCCTGGCACCATTTGAGGAGGCCACGAGGATGGTGAGCAGTGACAGTGCATGCATCAGTGACACTGTACCTCTTGTCCACCTGTTGGAGCACACGCTGCGTGGAATAATGGACAGGGCACTTGAGGCAGAACAGAGGCAGGAAGAGGAGGACTTCCTTGCCTCTCAAGGCCCCCTTTACCCAGACAGTGTTCCTTCTGTCCCACCCATCGCACAGGAAGAGGAGGAGGAGGAGGAGGAGGAGGAGGAGGAGGAGGATTGTGTCAGCATGGAGGTGGAGGCTGGCACTCAGCATCATCAGCAGCAGTCTTTTAGGGATGATTTACAGTCCCAAGAAACCAGTGGACTTGTACGTGGCTGGGAGGAGGTGGCTGCGGATCATGTCGTCCTTAGTGACCCAGAGGACTCCGGAGCGAATGCCTCAGCAAACCTACGCTGCATGGCCTCCCTGATCCTGCAAAGTCTGCGGAAGGATCCTCGTATTCTTCGGATCAAGGAGAGGGACCATTACTGGCTGGCCACTCTCCTTGATCCACGGTACAAGGGTAAGGTTGCGGACCTTATGTTACCGTCGCAGAGGGAGCAGAGGATGAGACAACTCCGGGAGGCCTTGCAGAAAGGTCTGTGCAACGCGTTCCCAGAGACTGGGAGGTTGCAAACTCCTGGTCCTGGACAACGAGTTGCTGAGGCTTCGGCCAGTCAAAGAAGGAGCGGTGGGGAAGGTGGCCGTCTGACCGATGCGTTCAGACAATTCTTTAGTCCGCAGCCCCAAAGTATGATCGGTTCCAGCAACCATCGCCAGCGTCTGATAAACATGGTGCAGGAATATCTAGGGGCAAGGTCAGACTTGGACACCTTCCCCACCGAAAATCCTCTGGCTTACTGGGTCTTGAGGATGGATCACTGGCCAGAGCTTGCACAGTATGCAATTGAGCTACTGGCCTGTCCTGCATCCAGCGTTCTTTCGGAACGCACATTCAGTGCTGCTGGAGGATTTGTCACGGATCACAGGGTGCGCCTGTCCACCGACTCGGTTGATCGACTGACTTTCATCAAGATGAACCAGTCTTGGATCACCACCAGCTACCACACACCTGATGCTGATATAACAGACTAATTGATTTTAACATGTCACATCCCTTCAAGACTGATGCTGATGCTGAGTGCCTGTGCTGTTATGTTGACTGGCTATCCTCCTCCTCCGAGTCCTCAATGATACGATTGATGATGATAGCTTGTAAGATCATTTTTGTTTATGGGTGCCGCCACCAGTGCCTAACGCCCAATTTTTCAGCCCCTGTTTAACAGGGGCGTGTAATTACAATTTTTGAAGCAATACTTTGCAACAGGGCTCATTGCTGTGCTCCAAGTACAGTATCTGTGAGGAGTTGCAGTGTTGTGCCACCAGTGCCTAAGGCCCAATTTTTCAGCCCCTGTTTAACAGGGGCGTGTCATTACAATTTTTGAAGCAATACTTTGCAACAGGGCTCATTGGTGTGCTCCAAGTACAGTATCTGTGAGGAGTTGCAGTGTTGTGCCACCAGTGCCTAAGGCCCAATTTTTCAGCCCCTGTTTAACAGGGGCGTGTCATTACAATTTTTGAAGCAATACTTTGCAACAGGGCTCATTGCTGTGCTCCAAGTACAGTATCTGTGAGGGGTTGCAGTGTTGTGCCACCAGTGCCTAAGGCCCAATTTTTCAGCCCCTGTTCAACAGGGGCATGTAATTACAATTCTTGATCTAATAATTCACAGCAGGGCCCATTGCTGCACCCACCAAGAGTAACTGTCAGGGCTTACAGTGTTGTGGCACCAGCACCACCATCAAAGGCCCAATTTTTACTACCACTGTTCAACAATTATATGTAATTAAAATTCCTGATATAATAGTTGACAGCAGGGCGCTCCAGCACCAACCAAGAGTAACTGTGAGTGCTTACAGTGTTGTGCCAACACCAACAACTAAGGGGCCTATTTCTGCAGAGTATATACGGCAGGTCCCTACTTTCAAACATCCAACTTACAAACGACTCCTACTTGCAAACGCAAGAAGACAACAGGAAGTGAGAGGAAATCTACCACTAGGAAGGAAAATTCTCTCCTGTAAGAATAAATATGGGAGAAAGGTGTCTCCTCTGTACTGATGCTTTATCAGCAATCCTTGTTTCAAGAAAAACACCACATTTCAAAAACAGTTGTCATTGGGACGGAAAGTGAGGTGAAATGTTCTGAACAGGGGCACAGACAGCAAAACAAATGTTACAGGGGTGATAACCCTTACCTATGTTTTCCAAAAAGTTTAAAAATAGATTTTTGGTCTGGAGCTACACTTCAACAATGTACCTGTTCAAAATTACAAACAGACTCTACATAAGAACAAACCTACAGTCCCTGTCTTGTATGCACCGCCTGTATAGGGCTGTTCAGAGTATATAGGGCCTTTTTTATTTTATGTGCGGGGTTCCCCTTAATATCCATACAAGACCCAAAGGGGCTGGTAATGGGCTGGGGTAGGGGGGGGGTCATGGGGTAGCTATGCCATTTTTCTTAAAGAATTTCATCCATATTACCGGGACCAGACATTACATTAAAGCCGCAAGCAGTTTTAAATGGCTTTTTTTTCCTTTAGAAGTGTCATTTTGTGCAGGGACAGTTCTAAACACGGGAAACACATGGCACTTCACAGGCATACTTTAGACACCCCCCAGGTACGATATTTAAAGGAATATTTGACTTTTTTTTTTTCACTTTATGCATCATTAAAATGACTGCTCCCGAAAAACGACCGTTTTTAAAACTTCTTTTTGCATTGATACATGTCCCCTGGTGCAGAACCCGGGTTCCCAAACCCTTTTTAGGACAATAACATGCATAATAGTTGTTATAATTAGCACTTTAGAATTCGAACGTTCGCATCCATTGTATTTAATAGGGTTCTAATGTTCGTTCGAACTTTCGGTCCGTTCGCGGGTTCTGGTGCGAACCGAACCCGGGGGTGTTCGGCTCATCACTAGTCTGAAAATTGACAGCCAAAGGTGAATACTAAACCGATTCTTGGACATATATAATGCATTCATGTTTAAATTCCGCACAAACACACACTTGTACCCCACTTTCAAGCAATTTAGCCTGTTTTCATTTTTCATAGAGAATTTCTGTGTGATAACTAGACCTTTGGTTTGCTTCTCATAGGGGAGAGAAGACTGGGAGGAGAACACTCCAGGGAGCACATGAAACCCATAGCTTCAAAACAACCCCAAACTCCCAAAGACCCACAACCTGAGGGTGTTGAGGAAGTTGAAGAGGTGGAGGAAGGAGAAGTGCAGGAAGGAGAGGTGGATGACGTGGTGGAACTGGTCACCACAACAGGTCAGTATCTGTCACCACAGCTTCAGGTAAGAGATGTAGGCCTGCAGAGTTATAATACCTTTTTATTTTGTTTTTAGGGGATGTAAATGTTGTGGTGAAGGATAGTACACGTTTCTCTGCTGACAGTGCCCTCCGAATAATACAGCAAGTGATGGAATGTAGCACAGAACTGGACAGAATTAAACAAAGAATTCATGTGATGGATCAAACATTTAAAGACATTCTCGATGTTTTGGGGAGAATTGAATAAGGCATCAAAACCCCAAATTTTGTTTAATGATTGTCAAAAAGGTAATAAAAAGGGGGAAGAACAATCAAACCAGCCAAAAATTGAATATGCACACAGTGTGTCAACATGTGCCATCTGCCATCAGGGGATATCCATGTACGGCTTTTGTGGGTGCAACCCCTTCCTCGTATCTCAAGTAGGTGAACTGAAGAAGGGGTTGCACCCACAAAACACGTCCATTGATCACCCCCGATGGCAGATGGCACATGTTGTCAATAGGGATCAGGAGTCTCAAATCCCTATTGGAAATGACTTCAAAATGTGTGCATATTCAATTTTTGGCTGGGCAAGGGGTGGCAAGACCCCATAATTAGGACGGGCACATAGAGACATAGTTTGTGTACGTGAATGCCTCATATTGCTCAGAGGTATCCAATGTTGTACTTTTTGCAATGCAACTGATGGTTTTCTATTTTCATATTAAAAAAAATGCCGGTTTGTGGGCAGGCAAAATCCCCCAAAAAAATAAATATTACCATGTGTGTGAATGTGCACAGAGTAAAATGTTTGAACACAAACAACGTGTAGTTTCTTTTTCAAATACGCTCTAACCTTATTTATTTTTTTGGTGGGGTTACATAGTGAAATGGTTGGTATTTACTAAAGGAAAATACACTTGGCACTACAAATGCACTAAGACAAACTAGGAGACATGAAAAAACAAAAGTTAAAAGATTATATCAGATTTTTATTGAGTTCGTTCTCCATGCATCTTTACACATGGCCTGGCATAGGAATTTCCCCCCTACCCGTGAAATATTCCAGATACTTCTCACGGGCATTTTGGGGGGGCAAGCCAGGACGGGCAGATTCGAGGTCCGGCAGCCGATTGCCAGAGGAAAGTCCTGCCTCCGGCAAAACTGAGGCCATATAAGAAGTTGATTTTCTGCTGAGAAAGTTATGGAGCACACAGCAGCATAAAACTACATAGTTTATTTTGTAGTCCGCCAAGTGGATGGGAGTCATAAAAAGGCGGAACCGGCTGGCCATTATCCCGAAGGCATTTTCAACGACTCTTCGTGCCCTGGCCAGCCGGTAGTTGAACACCCTCTTCTCTGGGGTCAGGGTCCTCTGTGGAAATGGCCTCATGAGGTGCGGTCCAAGTCCGAAGGCTTCATCAGCCAAAAAAACAAAAGGGAGTCCTTCAACATTCCCTGCATCCGGTGGCAATGCAAGGTCGTCACTCTGGAGACGGAGGGCAAACTCCGTCTGGATGAAGGATCCCCCCTCGGACATCCGGCCATTCTTCCCTACATCAACATAGAGGAATTCATACCGTGCTGACACCACCGCCATCAGCACAATGCTATGAAACCCTGTGTAGTTGAAGTAGTAGGACCCAGAAAGGGGTGGCGGCACGATGCGGACGTGCTTCCCGTCTATGGCACCACCGCAGTTGGGGAAGTCCCACCGAGTGGCAAACTCCGATGTCACAGTCTGCCATTCCTGTGGCGTGGAAGGAAGCTGGGGAATCAAACAAGATGAAAAAAAAATAGAATTTAAAAATAGAACATTACAAGCAGATTATAAGAAAATACATTGGCCACAGGATAGCATTGCAGTGGCGGTGCATCCAGAGTGGGCGCTGGAGCACTGCCCCCTCTATCCTGCGCCCGTCACTCAGAACAATACATAGGTTCATGCGTTGCAGTAACCTATGTATTGTCAATGCCGCACAATATTCAGGTGGGTGGCCCCCTGGAAAGCAACCAACATATGAAGAACTGTGGCATTTATGGGGTGAAAATTGCATATCAGAAACAGGGGGGCAAATAGGCTTGCAAAATCCAGCCTGAGGGATGTAATTGGCTTGATAAAAGTAAAATTGGGGACGCTGGGGGGGGGGGACATTCCTTGGGTAAACACTGACAGGCTGCTCTGCAAATCATGTTCACCAAGTCTGTTTTACGGTTACATGATTGGCTGATGCAACATCGAGGGCAGGAAAAGACATCAAGGACAGAAGAAGGATGGCGCTGACCAGAAGAAGGTAAGTGCAGGGCTGGGGGGAAAATGGCTGCATTGGAGGGGACAAAATGGCTGCATTGGAGGGGGCTAACTGGCTGCATTGGAGAGGACAAAATGGCTGCATTGGAGGGGACAAAATGGCTGCATTGGAGGGGGCTAACTGGCTGCATTGGAGGGGACAAAATGGCTGCATTGGAGGGGGCTAACTGGCTGCATTGGAGGGGACAAAATGGCTGCATTGGAGGGGGCTAACTGGCTGCATTGGAGGGGACAAAATGGCTGTATTGGAGGGGACAAAATGGCTGCATTGGAGAGGACAAAATGGCTGCATTGGAGGGGACAAAATGGCTGCATTGGAGGGGGCTAACTGGCTGCATTGGAGGGGACAAAATGGCTGCATTGGAGGTGCACAAAATGGCTGCATTGGAGGGGGCTAACTGGCTGCATTGGAGGGGGCAAAATGGCTGCATTGGAGGGGACAAAATGGCTGCATTGGAGGGGACAAAATGGCTGCATTGGAAGGGGCAACTGGTGGCGTTTAATAGGCACAGTCGCTAAAAAGGAGGAAGTTTAGTTCCTAAAATTGGGGGTGGACCCCCAAACATTTGGAGCAACAGACACCCTTGCTGGAAAGCTTAGTGAAGGGAAATATGCATGGAGGAGAAAAAAGGGGCATTTAAAAACTTCCAGCATGCATGAGAACAAAGGGGACATTCTCAGCATATTACAATCATGGTAATTAGGGAAGGATGAAAGAAATACAATACATTAGCATTAGTGATGAGCCGAACACCCCCGGGTTCGGTTCGCACCAGAACCCGCGAACGGACCGAAAGTTCGCACGAACTTTAGAACCCTATTAAATACAATGGATGCGAACGTTCAAAATCTAAAGTGCTAATTATAACAACTATTATGCATGTTATTGTCCTAAAAAGGGTTTGGGAACCCGGGTTCTGCACCAGGGGACATGTATCAATGCAAAAAGAAGTTTTAAAAACGGCAGTTTTTCTGGAGCAGTCATTTTAATGATGCATAAAGTGAAAAAAAAAGTCAAATATTCCTTTAAATATCGTACCTGGGGGGTGTCTAAAGTATGCCTGTGAAGTGCCACGTGTTTCCCGTGTTTAGAACTGTCCCTGCACAAAATTACATTTCTAAAGGAAAAAAAGCCATTTAAAACTGCTTGCGGCTTTAATGTAATGTCTGGTCCCGGTAATATGGATGAAAATCTTTAAGAAAAATGGCATAGCTACCCCATCACACCCCCCCCCCTACCCCAGCCCATTACCAGCCCCTTTGGGTCTTGTATGGATATTAAGGGGAACCCCGCACACAAAATAAAAAAGGCCCTATATACTCTGAACAGCCGTATACAGGCGGTGCATACAAGACAGGGACTGTAGGTTTGTTCTTATGTAGAATCTGTTTGTAATTTTGAACAGGTACAATGTTTAAGTGTAGCTTCAGGAAAAAATCTATTTTTAAGCTTTTTGGAAAACATAGGGAAGGGTTATCACCCCTGTAACATTTGTTTTGCTCTCTGTGCAGTGTGCACCTGTTCAGAACAGTTCACCTCACTTTCCGTCCTAATGACAAATTTTTTTTGAAACTTTGGGGTTTTTATTGAAACAAGAATTGGTGATAAAGCATCAGTGGAGAGGAGACACTTTTTTTCCCATATTAACTCTTACAGGAGAGAATTTGCCTTCCTAGGGGTAGATTTCCTCTCACTTCCTGTTGTATCCTTCCGTTTGCAAGGTCGTTTGTAAGTTGGATGTTTGAAAGTAGGGGCCTGCCGTATATACTCAGCTGAAATTTGCCCCTTACATGTTGGTGTTGCCACAACACTGTGAGCCCTCACAGTTACTCTTGGTGGGCGCATGAATGGGCCCTGCTGTGAATTATTAGATCAAGAATTGTAATTGCATGCCCCTGTTGAACAGGGGCTGAAAAATTGGGCCTTTGGTGATGGTGGTGTTGACACAACACTGTAAGGCCTCACAGTTAGTCTTGGTGGGCGCAGGAATGGGCCCTGCTGTGAATTATTAGATCAAGAATTGTAATTACATGCCCCTGTTAAACAGGGGCAGAAAAATTGGGCCTTAGGCACTGGTGCCACAACACTGCAACCCCTCACAGATACTGTACTTGGAGCACAGCAATGAGCCCTGTTGCAAAGTATTGCATCAAAAATTGTAATTACACGCCCCTGTTAAACAGGGGCTGAAAAATTGGGCCTTAGCCACTGATGGCGGCACCCAGAAACAAAAATGTTTTTCCAAGCTATCATCATCAATCGGATCATTGAGGAGGAGGAGGATAGTCAGTCAACATAACAGGACAGTCTCTCAGCATCAGCATCAGTCTTGAAGGGATGTGACATTTGAAAATAAATTAGTCTGTTATATCAGCTTCAGGTGTTTGGTAGCTGGTGGTGATCCAAGACTGGTTCATCTTTATGAAGCACTGAATGTGCATTCTGAAAGAACGCTGGATGCAGGACAGGCCAGTAGCTCAATTGCATACTGTGCAAGCTCTGGCCAGTGATCCATCCTCAAGACCCAGTAAGCCAGAGGATTTTCGGTGGGGAAGGTGTCCAAGTCTGACCTTGCCCCTAGGTATTCCTGCACCATGTATATCAGACGCTGGCGATGGTTGCTGGAACCGATCATACCTTGGGGCTGCGGACTAAAGAATTGTCTGAACGCATCGGTCAGACGGCCACCTTCCCCACTGCTCCTTCTTTGACTGACCGAAGCCTCAGCAACTCGTTGTCCAGGACCAGGAGTTTGTAGCCTCCCAGTCTCTGGGAACGCGTTGCACAGACCTTTCTGCAAGGCCTCCCGGAGTTGTCTCATCCTCTGCTCTCTCTGCGACGGTAAGAAAAGGTCCGCAACCTTACCCTTGTACCGTGGATCAAGGAGACTGGCCAGCCAGTAATGGTCCCTCTCCTTGATCCGAAGAATACGAGGATCCTTCCGCAGACTTTGCAGGATCAGGGAGGCCATGCAGCGTAGGTTAGCTGAGGCATTCGGTCCGGAGTCCTCTGGGTCACTAAGGACGACATGATCCGCAGCCACCTCCTCCCAGCCACGTACAAGTCCACTGGTTTCTTGGGACTGTAAATCATCCCTAAAAGACTGCTGCTGATGATGCTGAGTGCCAGGCTCCACCTCCATGCTGACACAATCCTCCTCCTCCTCTTCTTCCTGTGTGATGGGTGGGACAGAAGGAACACTGTCTGGGTAAAGGGGGCCTTGAGAGGCAAGGAAGTCCTCCTCTTCCTGCCTCTGTTCTGCCTCAAGTGCCCTGTCCATTATACCACGCAGCGTATGTTCCAACAGGTGGACAAGAGGTACAGTGTCACTGATGCATGCACTGTCACTGCTCACCATCCTCGTGGCCTCCTCAAATGGTGCCAGGACAGTGCATGCATCCCTGATCATGCCCCACTGGCGTGGTGAAAAAAACCCAAGCTCCCCTGACCCTGTCCTGGTGCCGTAGTCGCACAGATACTCATTGATGGCCCTCTGCTGCGTGTGCAGCCGCTGCAGCATGGCCAACGTTGAGTTCTACCTGGTGGGCATGTCACATATAAGGCGGTTCTTGGGCAGGTTCAAATCCTTTTGCAGCTCAGCCAGGCGAGCACTGGCATTATAAGATCTGCGGAAATGCACACAGACTTTCCTGGCCTGCCTCAGGACATCCTGTAAGCCCGGGTACCTGCCCAAGAACTGCTGCACCACCAGGTTAAGGACGTGAGCCACACAGGGCACATGGGTCAGTTGTCCCTGTCGGAGAGCGGAGAGGAGGTTGGTGCCATTGTCGCAAACTACCATTCCTGGCTTAAGCTGGCGTGGCGTCAACCACCTCTCGGCCTGCCCCTGCAGAGCAGACAGAACCTCTGCCCCAGTGTGGCTCCTGTCCCCCAAACACACCAGCGCAAGCACGGCATGCTATCTTTTTGCCTGCGTACTTGCGTAGCCCCTTGAACGCCTACGGAGCACCGCTGGTTCTGAGGACAAAGCACAGGAAGAGGCCACGGAGGAAGAAGAAGAGGAGGGGGTGGAGGACAGAGGTGTGTCACAACCAGTAGTAGCATTTTGGAGGCGTGGCGGTGGAACAACCTCCAACACTACTGCACCTTGTCCTGCATCCTTCCCAGCTGCCAAAAGAGTGACCCAATGGGCCGTGAAAGAAAGGTAACGTCCCTGTCCATGCCTGCTGGACCATGAGTCAGCGGTAATATGCACCTTACCGCTGACCGCCCTGTCCAGCGAGGCCAAGACATTGCCTTCCACATGCCGGTAGAGAGCCGGAATCGCCTTCCATGAGAAAAAGTGGCGTTTGGGAACCTGCCACTGAGGAACCGCACATTGCACAAACTCACGGAAGGGGGCCGAGTCTACCAACTGAAAAGGCAGCAGTTGAAACGCTAGCAATTTAGCCAAGCTAGCATTCAACCGCTGGGCATGTGGATGGCTGGGAGTGAACTTCTTTCGACGGTCCAGCAGCTGGGGCAGGGAAATTTGCCTGCTAGAATCGGACGTCGGTGTACTGCTAGCAGAGTGCCCGCAAGTACTTGTCTGTGACACACCTAATTCTACACCTTCATTCCTCTCAGTGCAGGTTTCAGAGAGGACTGAAGGTATAGTGGGGTTGGAGATCCCAGCTGATGCAGTGCAAGAAGAGGTCAGCTTTGTTCTTTGGTGTGGGTCTTTAAGGTAGGCTTGCCAACGAGCTGCATGGCAGGTCAACATATGTCTGGTCAAGCATGTGGTGCCCAAGCGGGTGATGTTTTGGCCACGCGATATACGCTTGAGACATATGTTGCAAACAGCAGCTGTGCGATCTGATGCACTCGACTCAAAAAAGGCCCACACCAAAGAACTTTTTGAATAACGGGCAGAGGCAGCGCCCTGCACAGGCGGAGCTCTGCGCTGTGATTCCGTCGGTGTGCTGCCCTTACGCTGGCCCCCCGAGGGCATCCTGCCTCGTTGGAGATGTGCCTCCTCCTCATCCTCCTCCTCCTCCTCTCTCCTATTAGGCACCCACGTGGAGTCAGTGACCTCATCATCCCCTCCCTCCTCATCACTGGAGCCAATCTGGCAGTATGCTGCAGCTGCTGGAACATGACTGCCAGATTGGTGTCCTTCTTGAGCATCCCCTCTCTCTGCTCTCACGCTACTGCCATCCTCTAGCTGGGTATCATCATCAGACCCTTCGAAACGCTGGGCATCCTCCTGGAGCATGTACCCAACACTGTGCTCAAACAGTTTGGGGGACTCCTCAGGAGGACATGGTTGGTCTAGGGAAGGAGTGACTGATGATGACATTGATACCAGAGAAGAGGACGCTTTGGCAGCTGCTTTGCCAGTACCCTGAGCCTGGGTGAGAGAGGATGAGGAGGATGAGGAGGGCTTGGTCATCCACTCTACCAAGTCTTCGGCATGATGCGGCTCAACACGTCCAGCTGCCGAAAAGAAGGACAAGCGTGTCCCATGGCCACGTGCTGATGGCGATGCACCGCGTCCACGACCAGCACTGTTGTCTCTAGACATAGAGCCTGCTTGCCCTCTTTTATTGGCTCCTGACTGTCTGCCTCTCCTTGTTTGCCTTCCAGACATTCTAATGGCCTGTAGGGAAATGGGAAAAGCAGCATTACAGGCTAAGTTCAGGTGTAATATGGTCAGGAGGCACACTCCGCCCGCTGTAAGTGCCGCAAAATCCTGTTAGTGTAACACACCAGGAAAAAGCAGCAATACAGGCTAAGTTAAGGTGTAATATGGTCAGGAGGCACACTCCGCCCGCTGTAAGTGCCGCAAAATCCTGTTGGTGTAACACACCAGGAAAAAGCAGCAATACAGGCTAAGTTAAGGTGTAATATGGTCAGGAGGCACACTCCACCCGCTGTAAGTGCCGCAAAATCCTGTTGGTGTAACACACCAGGAAAAAGCAGCAATACAGGCTAAGTTAAGGTGTAATATGGTCAGGAGGCACACTCCGCCCGCTGTAAGTTCCGCAAAATCCTGTTGGTGTAACACACCAGGAAAAAGCAGCAATACGGGCTAACTTCAGGTGTATATTGTGCAGGAGGCTTAGCAACAATGACACTGACACTGTCCCCTGCCTATCCTTCTCTCCCCCTGCACACAAGGTTTATCAAAGTATATGACACTGACACTCTCCCTGCCTATCCTTCTCTCTCCCTGCACACAAGGTTTAGCAAAGAATATGACACTGACACTGTCCCCTGCCTATCCTTCTCTCTCCCTGCACACAAGGTTTATCAAAGTATATGACACTGACACTCTCCCTGCCTATCCTTCTCTCTCCCTACACACAAGGTTTAGCAAAGAATATGACACTGACACTCTCCCTGCCTATCCTTCTCTGTCCCTACACACAAGGTTTAGCAAAAAATAGATTTGACAAGATTTGACACTGTCCCTGCCTATCCTTCACTTTCCCTGCTCCGGAACACACTACACGAGGCCGCCGCGCTGGCGGCCTTTTATAGTGTGGGGCGTGTACTAAACCCCCTCAGCTATAATTGGCCACAGGCATCCTGCCTGTGGCCAATCATTGCTCTCCTTGCTGCCGGCGCTGTGATTGGCCAAGCATGCAGGGTCACAGTGCATGCTTGGCCAATCACAGCGCCGGGATTACACTGCGATTGCGCAGTGTATTGTGGGCCGTTCGCGTCACTCGAATTTGGCGCGAACGGCCCAAATCGTTCGTTGTTCGCCGAACGCGCAAACAGCCGATGTTCGAGTCGAACCTATGTTCGACTCGAACACCGAGCTCATCCCTAATTAGCATACATGAAATACATAAAATGTGATGATCATGGAGCAAACTTACCCTAATATAGTCCTCCTGCAGGACTTGGATAATGGCAGAACAGGTGTTTGGGATTATGAGGCCCAGAGCCTGGGGGGAGATGCCTGTCGTGAACTTCAAGTCCTGAAGACTTCTCCCTGTCGCCAGGTAACGTAACGTGGCGATGAGCCTCTGCTCAGCACTGATGGCTTCCCGCATAACGGTGTCCTTCTTGGTAATATAGGGGGACACCAAAGCCAACAGTTCCTGAAAAACGGGGTCAGACATCCGCAGAAAATTCCTGTAGTCCTCAGGATTATTCTCGACGATCTCCCACAGCAGAGGCATATGGCAGAATTGGTCCCGCTGGAGCAACCAATTCTTGGTCCATGAACTCCTCCTCACACCGTTCATGGACTGGTCTTGGTCCAAAACAAGCAGACCAACACCAAGCGCACGCACAGCACGAACTCAGCGACAAGAACGTCCAGGCGACATGGCTAGGAAACGGTCGTCTGATCAGAACGTACAGAACAGAACGCACTTTAGAACAGCAAGGCCTATGAAGAACGAACTGAAAATCAGAAACTAACGGGCAAGAACGCACTGTAAAACAGATACGACCTGCCTAGACGCCCTGAAAGACAAGATACGAACCCACAAGCACAAACTGAACCTCAGAAAACAAACTGAAAAGCACGAAGACTGAAAAGCGCGAATCGTCTCTTCCCAAACTTTTACTTCACACGCGGTAACACGAGATCAGCAAAAGCAGCCCAAGGGGTGGCGCCAGGGAAATCGATCTTCCCCTTTATAGTGCCGTCGTACGTGCTGGACGTGACCGCGGAGAACAACGAGGAAATTGGGAAATGTCAGTGTGTACGCATGGAAAGCTTGACGAGAAAATCGTCAAGGTTAACAAGAATCTCGTCGAAAAAAACGACGTGTTTCTAACGACGAGAAAATCGGCCGTGTGTACGAGGCTTTAGTGAGAGGAGAGACAGTGTAGCTGCTGCTGATTTAATAGGGAAATCTATAGCTAGGCCAGTGTATTCAGTGTCCACTCCAGTCCTGAAAGACTCATCTGATCTCTGCTGTCAGGACAGCGTCCTGACAGCACCCCAAAAAGCCATTTTTAGGGCTAGTATATAAGTGTGCTTTTTTTTTTTCCCCTCTGTAATCTAATTGCAGTTGCCTGTCAGCGTGTGTGTGTCAGGCTCACAGCGTATACTGTGCCCACTTGCCCAGTGCCACCACCACTCATATATCTGGTGGCACAGTAGATTACATTTTAAAAAAACAACAGTTTTGATTGCAATAGAATAGCAGTCAGTTCCCTGCCAGCGTGTGTGTCAGGCCTACAGCGTCTACTCTGCCAACTTCTGCCAGTGCACAGTGCCACTCATATCTGGTCTCACAGTAGAATAGATTACATTTAAAAAAAAAAACAACAGTTTTGACTGCAATAGAATAGCAGTCAGTTGCCTGCCAGCGTGTGTGTGTCAGGCTCACAGCGTATACTGTGCCCACTTGCCCAGTGCCACCACCACTCATATATCTGGTGGCACAGTAGATTACATTTTAAAAAAAAACAGCAGTTTTGATTGCAATAGAATAGCAGTCAGTTCCCTGCCAGCGTGTGTGTCAGGCCTACAGCGTCTACTCTGCCAACTTCTGCCAGTGCACAGTGCCACTCATATCTGGTGTCACAGTAGCTTGCACGCATAGTACAACTAAACTAATCTAAAAAAAATGACAGGCAGAGGCAGGCCACCCCGTAGGGGCCGTCGTGGTCGTGGTGCTGTGATTCCCTTTGGCCCTAGAATAATGCCCAGTGTTCAGAGGCCACGTACCCTGAACTCGAAAAGTTCTGAGGACATAGTTGACTGGCTAACTCAGGACACCCAATCTTCTACTGCTTCCGTTCGGAACCTTGACGCACCATCCTCCTCCAGCTCAGCTTCGGGCACCTCTCAAGTTACCACTTGCCCGCCTGCCGCCACCACCAACACTAGCACCACAGCTGCTTCACTTGATCTGTCAGAGGAGTTATTTACACATGAGTTGGAAGAAATGACTGATGTGCAACCATTATTGCCAGAGGATGTAGATAAAAGGGATATGTCTCAGTCAGGCAGCATTACACACATGGACGTACGGTGCAATGATGATGATGTTGTACCCACTGCTGCTTCCTTTGCTGAGTTGTCAGATACAAGTGAAGCGGTTGATGATGACGATGTGTCCGTGGATGTCACGTGGGTGCCTGCTCGAAGAGAAGAAGAACATAGGGAAAGTTCAGATGGGGAGACAGAGAGGAGGAGGAGACGAGTTGGAAGCAGAGGGGGGTCATCGCAAGGAGCTAGTGGCACAGTCAGACAGCATGTATCAGCACCCGGGGTCAGCCAGACAGCACGCCAATCAACGCATGCTGTTGCCACCACCAGAATGCCGTCATTGTAAAGCTCAGCAGTGTGGCATTTTTTTTGTGTATCTGCCTCTGATAACAGCGATGCCATTTGCAACCTGTGCCAAAAGAAACTGAGTCGTGGGAAATCCAACACCCACCTAGGTACAACTGCTTTGCGAAGGCACATGATCGCACATCACAAACGCCTATGGGATCAACACATGATGACGAGTACAAGCAGCACACAAGCTCAAAGCCACCATCCTCCTCCTGGTCCAGCATATTCAGCCACATCAACCACTGCTGTCCTCCTTGCCCCCTCTCAACCATCCGCCACTCCGTCTCTCGCCTTGAGCAGTTCCTGCTCATCTGCCCACAGTCAGGTGTCTGTCAAGGACATGTTTGAGCGTAAGAAGCCAATGTCACAGAGTCACCCCTTTGCCCGACGTCTGACAGCTGGCTTGTCGGAATTCTTAGCCCGCCAGCTTTTACCATACAAGCTGGTGGAGTCTGAGGCCTTCAAAAAATTTGTAGCTATTGGGACACCGCAGTGGAAGGTACCCGGCCGAAATTTCTTTTCACAAAAGGCAATCCCCAACTTGTACTCTATTGTGCAAAAGGAAGTCATGGCATGTCTGGCACACAGTGTTGGGGCAAGGGTCCATCTGACCACTGATACCTGGTCTGCAAAGCACGGTCAGGGCAGGTATATCACCTACACTGCGCATTGGGTAAACCTGCTGACGGCTGCCAAGCAAGTAATGCGTGGCTCGGCAGAGGAGTTGGTGGTGACACCGCCACGACTTGCAGGCAGGCCTGCTGCCACCTCCTCTACTCCTCCTACTCCATCCTCTTCGATAACCTCCTCGGCTGAGTCCTCTTCTGCTGCTGCGTCTTGCTCCACATCAACTGCACCCCCCCAGCTCCCTAGGGGCTATTCCACATCCCGGATACGACAGTGTCACGCCGTCTTGGGGTTGACTTGCCTGAAAGCAGAGAGTCACGCCGGACCAGCACTCCTCTCCGCCCTGAACGCACAGGTGGATCAGTGGCTGACTCCGCACCAACTGGAGATCGGCAAAGTGGTGTGTGACAACAGAAGCAATTTGTTGGCGGCATTGAATTTGGGCAAGTTGACACTTTGTGCATAAGTACCCAGACTTACAGGACGTCCTCAAGCAGGCCAGGAAGGTGTGGGGCCATTTCAGGCGTTCCTACACGGCCATGGCACACTTTTCAGATATCCAGCGGCGAAACAACATGACAGAGGAGTCTGAGGAAGAGGAGTCAGAGGAGGAATGTGGCTTTGAGGAGGAGGAGGAAGACCAACCACAGCAGGCATCCCAGGGTGCTCATTGTCACCTATCTGGTACCCGTGGTGTTGTACATGGCTGGGGGGAAGAACAGACCTTCAGTGAGGACGAGGAACGGGACATGAGTAGCTCGGCATCCAACCTTGTGCAAATGGGGTCTTTCATGCTGTCGTGCCTGTTGAGGGACCCTTGTATAAAAAGGCTGAAGGAGAATGACCTGTACTGGGTGGCCACGCTACTAGACCCCCGGTATAAGCAGAAAGTGCCTGAAATGTTACCGAATTACCGGAAGTCGGAAAGGATGCAGCAGTTCCAAAATAAATTAAAAAGTATGCTTTACACAGCGTATAAGGGTGATGTCACAGCACAACAGGAATCTAACAGGGGAAGAGGTGAAAGTAATCCTCCTCCTACCATGACCACGCCGGCAAGGACAGGACGCTTTACAGACGTGTTGTTGATGGAGGACACGCAGAGCTTTTTAAGTCCTACGCATCGCCACAGCCCTTCGGGGTCCACCCTCAGAGAACGACTCGACCGACAGGTAGCAGACTACCTCGCCTTAACTGCAGATATCGACACTCTGAGGAGCGATGAACCCCTTGACTACTGGGTGTGCAGGCTTGACCTGTGGCCTGAGCTATCCCAATTTGCGATAGAACTTCTGGCCTGCCCCGCTTCAAGTGTCCTTTCAGAAAGGACCTTCAGTGCAGCAGGAGGTATTGTCACTGAGAAGAGAAGTCGCCTAGGTCAAAAAAGTCTAGATTACCTCTCCTTTATTAAGATGAATGAGGCATGGATCCTGAAGGGACTGACAGTGGGCGATACATTTGACTAAAAAAGGCCTGATGAGATGAGCTGCCTTGGGCTAAAAATGGTCCACACGCTGCTGTATTTTATCTCTGCATGCCGGATGACTTGCGTGACTTATCCGCCACCAACTAGGGTTCAAGCCGCAATGTTTTAGGGCACTTTCTGCCTAGAAAACATCAATTTTTCTGGCCGCTGCTACAGCAGTGGCTGCAACAATACCTAGTTTTTCAGGCATGTGTACATGCCTAATTTTTCTGGCCTCTGGTGCTGCACTGTGGCTGCAAAAACAAAACAAAACAAAAAGCACATACATGTGTCAATTCCCCTTCGTGATCGTTACCTTGTTGTGTTGAAGGGGCTTGCATATCACAATGAAGCGACCACCTCTATGAGTGTGTTGGCAATGGCAATGTTGGCACACCCCAGATGATAAGGTCGTTGCTTCATTGTGAACAGACCAAAAGCGATCGGCTGGATAATTTTGCATAGAAAAAACATTAATTTTCTTTGTGATCATCTAAGGCAGTGTTTCTCAACTCCAGTCCTCAAGGCGCCCCAACAGGTCATGTTTTCAGGCTTTCCATTATTTTGCACAGGTGATTTGATCAGTTTCACTGCCTTTTAGAAATTACCACAGCCGTTTCAACTGAGGGAAATCCTGAAAACATGACCTATTTAGGCGCCTTGAGGACTGGAGTTGAGAAACACTGATCTAAGGTGATCATTAAAGCCTTGCGGTTGTGCAAATGGACTGTTTGCGGTTGTTTGCGGTGCGTTAAACGGGGAGTTTGGTCTATCAGAGTTTGGTCTGTCACTGTGAAGCGGGCGTAACCCTTACACTACCTGATCGATACAACATCATACCTGATGTTTTAAAGCACGTTATTCCAAACAATTTAGGAATGTTAGGTGATTTTTGGCCTTTATGGATTAAAACCCGACTCTGCGTCAACTATGTAATTTTCCATGAGAGTTTTGCCATGGATCCCCCTCCGGCATGCCACAGTCCAGGTGTTAGTCCCCTTGAAACAACTTTTCCATCACTATTGTGGGCAGAAAGAGTCCCTGTGTGTTTTAAAATTTGCCTGCCTATTGAAGTCTATGGCGGTTCGCCCGGTTCTGTGACAAAATGCGTAGGGAGGAGCAATGCAGTGACGTTTCCATTACCCTTGTGTCCCTGAAGGGCGGGTTTGTTTGGTTGTGGCTGGCCGACACACCAAACTCAAGGCACTATTGTTTTATTATTGCTGTAATTGCAATATTTTTTATCTCAATAAACGTTTAAAGGATTTTACACCATGTGGAGCAGTTTGTCTTTTTAGTGTACCGCTAATCCATCCTATTAAGTGACGCCACGGGCACAGGGGAGCCATGTAACCAGGAGAAAGTCTCAGGCTGAGTTTTAAGCCAAAGGCGCAGAGTGATCCCTTGTAATGAGGGATCTCCTGGAGCTGGTAAGCAGTTAATTCAGCTGTTGTGGCGGCACTGTTGCACAAGGTGGTGGATGGTGAAGTCTAACAACAATATTCAAGATTCACTGTTTTAATCATTGGTGGACTGATTTATGGACTCTTGGTTTTTCATTTAATTTTCATGTGAATAATTAGTGTGATTCTATTTTTATATACTATTTCTGAACTGTAACTATGCCATACAGGAGAATTACTGCTTTATTTGTTTATTTCTAATTTCCCAATAGCGCAGTTTTTTTCCATTTCTTCCCATGTGCACAGAATGACCTACTTCAGTAGGTAGGCAATCAGAAGAGCTTGGCAGCCACAGTGATCCTATAGGAGCACTGCATGGATACAGAAAACAAAATTGAAAAAAAAAAGGAAAAACACCAAAACAACCAGCGAAAAAAAAAATGTATAATAATAATTAAATAAATAAAAATAAAAAGCAACCATTAAAAAAGTACAAAAATTCCAAAACATCAAGAATAAAAAGAGACTAACCCTAGAAGAGTATCAGTAGGTCCATGCAGCATCACAGCTGGCCTCAACCACCAAAATGGGGAAGCTTCAGACACAGCCATGCCATTCAGATGGACCTACTTATATATATATACGTATATGCTAGCAAAGCAAACAGAATATTGGCATGCATTAAAAAAGGGATTAACTCTAGAGATAAAGCAGTGATTTTCCTACTCTACAAGACTCTGGTCCGGCCGCACCTGGAGTATGCTGTCTAGTTCTGGGCATCAGGCCCAAGGAAGGATGTGCTGGAAATGGAGCGAGTACAGAGAAGGGACACTTGGGAGGGGATATGATTTCAATTTACAAATACCATACTGGTGACCCCACATTAGAGATACAACTTTTCCACGGAAGGGAGTTTAATAAGACACGTGGCCACTCATTAAAATTAGAAGAAAAGAGATTTAACTTTAAACTGCGTAGACGGTTCTTTACTGTTAGAGCGGCAAGGATGTGGAATTTCCTTCCACAGGCGGGGGCTTCAGCAGGAAGCATCGGTAGTTTCAAGAACCTATTATATAATCACCTGAACGACCACAACATA
Source organism: Rana muscosa (assembly GCA_029206835.1). Classification (NCBI taxonomy): domain Eukaryota; kingdom Metazoa; phylum Chordata; class Amphibia; order Anura; family Ranidae; genus Rana; species Rana muscosa. The sequence goes on from CM055118.1 coordinate 715,101,586, forward strand.
CAGGGATATACAATGTAATACTGACATAAAATCACACACATAGGTTGAACTTGATGGACCTGTGTTTTTTTTTCAACCTCACCTACTATGTAACTATGTAACTATATATAAATATATATATGTATCAAACAGGAAGGTTCTGCCATCTTCACCTCACTATGGTGGAGTAATGGGCTGTAAAGACAGTCTCCATTCAAGTGGTTCTATTACAGGAGGCGAACAAGCGCCCTTCAGTAGATCCCCTGTCAATGTATGTGATCTATTAACAAATCTCTTCATCTCCTCCCTCTGTGCTTGACCTGTATACACCATATTTAGCATTACCATTACCAAGCTACATGTTTTAGCCCCCTCAATACCAGTATGTGTCTTAATTTCCCCCAAAAAAGTGGCAAAAAATAAGATTAAACCCAGAGGGGTCAAGTTTCCAAAAAATGGGGAATTTTGCCGGTGCTCATATCGTCATGTCATTTTTATTTTAATAAAAAGTAAAATAAAATAAAAGAAACATGTTTTTATTCAAAGGTTTGGGTTCTTTTTCCTTTATATAGTAACAAATAATTAAAAAAACAATTGTTATTAAATACCACCAAAGGAAAGCTCTATCTGTCTGAAGATGGCATAAAAATAATTTGAATATAGTGTTGCATGACGAAGTAATTATCACATCACTAGAAACTGAAAAATGGCCTGGTAGTAAAGGAATGTTACAGGCTGGTACTCAAATGATCTAGGAGGTAGCGCTGCTTTGTCTTAAAACAAAAGCAATTTTTAGATACTGTGATTTTCAGAACTGAAAAACATAGTATCTCTATTCCGTTTCCTAAGCTACATCAACACCTGTAAGCCAGAAATAAGAATCATGAACTTTCAAGTGATGCAATTGCTAACCTAGATATGAACATCTTTTTCTAGGTTTTCCAGAGTGTGTTTACAAAGAGCAAAGAAACAAAATACATAGGACATGCTACTATTTTTAAATCAAAGAAGACACCTTTTGAAAGTAAAAAAAGGCTAAATCTAAAAAAAAAAAAACTTGTTTACTTTTATAACCTGCCCCGGGGTTTTCTCTTTATACATCTTAATGTGTACGATATTTCAGAGAATATCAAACGTTGCAATTTACATATTGGAAAAGGTCACAATCCTACACAGGAACTTGTGGATGAAGCATCTTTTGATGCATATACAGTGGGGATCGAAAGTTTGGGCACCCCAGGTAAAAATGTGTATTAATGTGCATAACGAAGCCAAGGAAAGATGGAAAAATCTCCAAATGGCATCAAATTACAGATTAGACATTCTTATAATATGTCAAAAAAAGTTAGATTTTATTTCCATCATTTACACTTTCAAAATTACAGAAAACAAAAAATGGCATCTGCAAAAGTTTGGGCACCCTGCAGAGTTAATATCTTGTACCTTTAGACAGCAGCATTGTCAGTCTGGGGGGAGGGGTGTGTTAGATGAACTAACAGATTTAGATTCACTAACAAATTGAAGCCAAACTCCAGGTCACACTGCAGTTACACAAGCAGTTACAGCAACAGTTTTTTTCCTTTGGTATAAATAAAAGCTGATCGTTATAAGCGCCCTGTAGGTAGTACATGGTTTGTCACATCCCTCGAAACTGCTACATTTGCATTAAAGCTTGTTCTGATTTACTGGCTGGATCACCAGGTAAAAATAAAGGAAAGAAAGCCTAAAAAGGAAAATGGATGCAGCCACCTATCTAAGAATTGGGTTTACTACCACTTTACCACTTCCCGCCCGCCCAACGTCATATGACGTCACATACTTTGAGTGGAGATTAGGAATGAGCCGAACACCCCACGGTTCGGTTCGCATCAGAACCTGCGAACGGACCGAAAGTTTGCGCAAACTTTAGAATCCTATTAAATACAATGGACGCGAAAGTTCAAAATCAAAAGTGCTAATTATAACGGCTAATATGCAAGTTATTGTCCTAAAAAGGGTTTGGGGACCCGGGTCCTGCCCCAGGGGACATGTATCAATGCAAAAATAAGTTTTAAAAACGGATGTTTTAAAAACGGATGTTTTTTCGGGAGCAGTAATTTTAATGATGCATAAAGTGAAAAAAAAAGTGAAATATTCCTTTAATCACTTAAGGCCCGGACCATTTGGTAGCTAGAGGACCAGAGGTGATTTCAGAATTTTGCACTGCGCTGCTTTAACTGTAAATTGTGCGGACATGCAATGTTGTACCCAAACGAAATTTGCGTCCTTTTCTTCCTACAAATAGAGCTTTCTTTTAATGGTATTTGATTGCCTCTGCGATTTAAATTTTTTGCGATATAAATGGAAAAAGACCGAAAATTTGGAAAAAAATATATATTTTCTACTTTTTGTTATAAGAAAAATCGAATAAACTCAATTTTAGTCATACATTTAGGCCAAAATGTATTCAGCCACATGTCTTTAGTAAAAAAAAGTCAATAAGTGCATATTTATTGGTTTGCGCAAAAGTTATAGCGTTTACAAACTAGGGTACATTTTCTGGAATTTACACAGCTTTAAATTTATGACTGCCTATCTCAGTTCTTGAGGTGCTAAAATGGCAGGGCAGTACAAAACCCCTCCAAATGACCCCATTTTGGAAAGTAGACACCCCAAGGAAATTGCTGAGAGGCATGTTGAGCCCATTGAATTTTTTTTTTTTGTCCCAAGTGATTGAATAATGACAAAAAAAATAAAAATTATAAAAAGTTGTCACTAAATGATATATTGCTCACACATGCCATAGTTATATGTGGAATTGCACCCCAAAATACATTCTGCTGCTTCTCCTGAGTACGGGGATACCACATGTGTGGGACTTTTTAGGAGCCTAGCCACGTACGGGACCCCGGAAACCAAGCACCGCCTTCAGGATTTCTAAGGGCGCAAATTTTTGATTTCACTCCTCACTACCTATCACAGTTTCGAAGGCCATAAAATGCCAAAATAGCACAAACCCCCCAAATTACCCCATTTTGGAAAGTAGACACCCCAAGCTATTTACTGAGAGGCATGTTCAGTCCATGGAATATTTTAAATTTTGCCACAAGTTGTGGGAATATGACAAACTTTTTTTTTTTTGCACAAAGTTGTCACTAAATGATATATTGCTCACACATGCCATGGGCATATGTGAAATTACACCCCAAAATACATTCTGCTGCTTCTCCTGAGTATGGGGATACCACATGTGTGGGACTTTTTGGGAGCCTAGTCGCGTACGGGACCCCAAAAACCAAGCACCGCCTTCAAGGTTTCTAAGGGCATACATTTTTGATTTCACTCCTCACTACCTATCACAGTTTTGAAGGCCATAAAATGCCAAGATGGCACAAACCCCCCCAAATGACCCCATTTTGGAAAGTAGACACCCCAAGCTATTTGCTGAGAGGCATGTTGAGCCCATTGAATATTTTTATTTTTTGTCCCAAATGATTAAATAATGACAACAAGAAAAAAAAAATGTACAAAAAGTTGTTACTAAATGATATATTGCTCAAACATGCCATGGTTATATGCGGAATTGCACCCCAAAATACATTTGGCTGCTTCTCCTGAGTACGGGGATACCACATGTGTGGGACTTTTTGAGAGCCTAGTCGCGTACGAGCCCCCGAAAACCAAGCACCGCCTTCAGGATTTCTAAGGGCACAAATTTTTGATTTCACTCCTCACTGCCTATCACAGTTTTGAAGGCCATAAAATGCCAAAATAGCACAAACCCCCCCCAAATGACCCCATTTTGGAAAGTAGACACCCCAAGCTATTTACTGAGAGGCATGTTGGGTTCATGGAATATTTTATATTTTGCCACAAGTTGCGGGAATATGACAAACTTTTTTTTTTTGCACAAAGTTGTCACTAAATGATATATTGCTCACACATGCCATGGGCATATGTGAAATTACACCCCAAAATACATTCTGCTGCTTCTCCTGAGTGCAGGGATACCACATGTGTGGGACTTTTTGGGAGCCTAGCCGCGTACAGGACCCCAAAAACCAAGCACCGCCTTCAAGGTTTCTAAGGGCATAAATTTTTGATTTCACTCCTCACTACCTATCACAGTTTTGAAGGCCATAAAATGCCAAAATAGCACAAAACCCCCCAAAATGACCCCATTTTGGAAAGTAGACACCCCAAGCTATTTGCTGAGAGGCATGGTGAGTATTTTACAGCTCTCATTTGTTTTTGAAAATGAAGAAAGACATATTTTTTTCTTTTTTTTTCTTTTTTCAATTTTAAAAACTTTGTGACAAAAAGCGAGATCTGCAAAATACTCAACATACCTCTCAGCAAATAGCTTGGGGTGTCTACTTTCCAAAATGGGGTCATTTGGGGGGGTTTTGTGCCATCTGGGCATTCCATGGCCTCCGAAACTGTGATAGGCAGTGAGGAGTGAAATCAAAAATTTACACCCATAGAAATCCTGAAGGCGGTGCTTGGTTTTCGGGGTCCTGTACGCGGCTAGGCTCCCAAAATGTCTCACACATGTGGTATCCCCGTACTCAGGAGAAGCAACAGAATGTATTTTGGGGTGCAATTCCACATATAACCATGGCATGTTTGAGCAATATATAATTTAGTGACAACTTTTTGTACATTTTTCTTTTTTTTTTTCTTTTTGTCATTATTCAATCACTTGGGACAAAAAAAAAAATATTCAATGGGCTCAACATGCCTCTCAGCAAATAGCTTGAGGTGTCTACTTTCCAAAATGGGGTCATTTGGGGGGGTTTTGAACTGTCCTGGCATTTTATGCACAACATTAGGAAGCTTATGTCACACATCATCCACTCTTCTAACCACTTGAAGACAAAGCCCTTTCTGACACTTTTTGTTTACATGAAAAAAAAAAAATTTGGGCAAGAAAATTATGTTGAACCCCCAAACATTATATATTTTTTTAAAGCAAAGGCCCTACAGATTAAAATAGTGGGTGTTGCATTTTTTTTTTCACACAGTATTTGCGCAGCGATTTTTCAAACGCATTTTTTGGGGGAAAAACACACTTTTTTTATTTTTAATGCACTAAAAAACACTATATTGCCCAAATGTTTGATGAAATAAAAAAGATGATCTTAGGTCGAGTACATGGATACCAAACATGACATGCTTTAAAATTGCGCACAAACGCGCAGCGGCGACAAACTACATTCATTTTTAAAAGCATTTAAAAGCCTTTACAGGTCACCACGTTAGATTTACAGAGGAGGTCTACTGCTAAAATTACTGCCCTCGATCTGACCTTCACGGTGATACCTCACATGCATAATGCAATTGCTGTTTACATATGACACTAGACCGACGCTTGCGTTCGCCTTTGCGCAAGAGCAGGGGGGGACAGCGGTGCTTTTTTTTTTTATTATTTATTTTGCTTTTTTATTTTATTTTTAAACTGTTACTTCCATATTTTTTTTTTTTACCATTTTTATTGTTATCTCAGGGAATGTAAATATCCCCTATGATAGCAATCACAGGTAATCTTTTTTTGAAAAAAATTGGGGGGTTAGACCCTAGATCTTTCCTCTGCCCTCAAAGCATCTGACCACACCAAGATCGGTGTGATAAAATGCTTTCCCAATTTCCCAATGGCGCTGTTTATATCCGGGGGGGTTATTCTCTCCCACTGCTTGTAAAAGCAGTCTAGAGGCTAATTATCTGCTAGAATTGCTTTTACATGAAAGCCGGCCACTGGCTGAAAAGAATGATACCAAGATGATACCTAAACCTGCAGGCATCATTCTGGTATAAACATTCAAAGTCCAGCAACATACCAGTACGTTGCTGGTCCTTGTTGGACATGTATTGTAATCTTTTTTTTCATGCAGCCTGTTAGCTGAACGAAAAAAAGAGATTGATCGGTGGGTATGCCCACCATTAGAATACCTCCCTTCATCCACCCACTTCTAATGATGGGCATATATGCCGAAGCATGGGGGCATCCTCCCGCAAAAAAGTTATGCCGCGTACACACGGTCGGACTTGTCCACGGGAAAGCCTTCGTCAGAATTTCAACCGTATGTACGCGGCATAAAAGGTTATGCCGCGTACACACGGTCGGACTTTTCCACGGGCAAGCCTCCGTCGGAATTTTGACCGTATATACGCGGCATTAGGAGCAAAATCGCTCCTCCGCCCCTGCTGCCCCCATGCTTCGGCATATATGCTCTTTTTTTTAACTGTGGTGGTGAAATCACCTCCTACAGCGTTGGAGTCACGGCTTTATGTATCGTGGGAGAAAACGCTGTTGCTGTCAAGATAAATAAATCCGCGATGCAACTGAATGGCGTACCTGCTAAGCAAATGATGGTTAACATTAAAACAAAGTAACATTACAGTACAACAGTAAGACCTTACCATACCATACCTGCAAAGCAAATACCAAAACAAAACCTAGTAAAAAATAAAACATTTTTTAACGCAACCTGTGCCTAATATATATATATGCCGAAGCATGGGGGCATCCTCCCGCAAAAAAGTTATGCCGCGTACACACGGTCGAACTTTTCCACGGGCAAGCCTCCGTCGGAATTTCGACCGTATATACGCGGCATTAGGAGCAAAATTGCTCCTCCGCCCCTGCTGCCCCCATGCTTCGGCATATATGCTCTTTTTTTTAACTGTGGTGGTGAAATCACCTCCTACAGCGTTGGAGTCACGGCTTTATGTATCGTGGGAGCAAACGCTGTTGCTGTCAAGATAAATAGATTCGCGCTGCAACTGAATGGCGTACCTGAAAACAAAAAATTACATACCTGAAAAGCAAGCATGATAAAACATTGCAGAATAGAATACAGTAAAAAAGAGCAGATCAATAGAGAGAAAATAGAGAGAGAGAGAGAGAACAATAAAACGACAACTATTTTTGTTTTTTTTATTTTATATTTTTTTAGTGTTTTGTTTTTTACATTTTTTTTTCTTTTTTACACTTTTTTTTTGTAACTTTAACAACTGTAATGGTTCGGGTCTCTCAAAATGTAATGGCATCTTGGGAGACCCTGTGTAAGTGTGTCCTAGTCTGTGAAATGCTGTACCCTACGCTAAAACTTCACTTTTGAGTGGTAGCGTTCAAAACATTCACCAAGGCAAAGACCAGGTTTGTCAGGACAGAGTGGACAAAAAACACGGGTGTCACGCCTAAATTTGCGCTTGCTACAGACACGACATCTTTTTTGGGGGGTTCGTTGGGTAGGGGTACTCGGGAGGGCATACGGATAATGCCTCTCATGCAGCCGGCTTACTGCATTTGGTTGGGAATGGTGAGGTGCAGAACCGCCTGGATACAGGAGTTCTGTGACTATCTCATTCTGGAATTTTAGAAGAGATAACGTCCCGCCTGAAGCTCTGTATAGCACATGAGTGTTCAGCAAAGCCAATTGGAATAAGGATAGAGACACTTTTTTGTACCAGCGTCTCGCCTTACGGTCAATTAGATACGGCGCCAACAACTGGTCGTTGAGGTCCACCCCTCCCATATTTTGGTTATATTCGTGGACACAGAGGGGTTTCTCCACAACACCAGTCGCCGTACGAATTTGGACTGTCGTGTCTGCATGAAGGGAGGTAAGAAGGAAAACATTCTTATTGTCCCTCCACTTCATAACGAGCAAGTTATTACACTTCAAGCAGGCTCTCTCCCGAAGGCCTAAGACGGGCATCTACAAGCCGCTGGGGAAAGCCCCGGCGATTAGGTCGCACGGTGCCACATGCTCCAATCTGATGATCAAACAAGTGACTAAACAGTGGCACGCTCGTGTAATAATTGTCCACATACAAGTGGTACCCCTTTCCGAATAAGGGTGACACCAAGTTCCACACTATCTTGCCACAGCTCCCTATGTAATCCGGGCAGTTGACCGGCTCAACCTGTCTATCTTTTCCCTCATAAACCATAAAGCTCAATACATAGCCTGTTGCCCTGTCACAGAACTTATAGAGCCTGACCCCGTATCTGGCACGCTTGCTGGGAAGGTACTGCTTGAAAGCCAAGCGGCCAGAAAATGTAATCAGGGACTCATCAACGCAGACAACTTGATCGGGAATAAACAAGGCTGCAAAACATTCGTTGAAGTGGTTTATGAGGGGCCGAATTTTATAGAGCCGGTCGTATTCAGGGTCCCCACGTGGACGACAAAGTTCATTGTCGTTGAAGTGCATGAACCGCAAAATCTGCTCGTATCGTGTCCTGGGCATGGAGGCAGAGAACACGGGCATGTGGTCAATTGGGTGCGTGGACCAATAAGCACGCAATGACGGGAATTTATGTGTGCCCATGTTGAGGGAAATGCCCAGAAAGGTCTTAAAATCGGAAACCGTAATTGGTTTCCAATCTTTGGCAATTTTAGGCAACTGGGGGTTAGCAGCGATGAATTGACCAGCATATAAATTACTCTGGTCCACAATAGATCTATAGAGATCTTCTGTGAAAAACAGTGAATAAAAATCAATTGGCATAAAATCAGCTGTTTCCACCTGAATACCGGGTTGGGCAGTGAATGGGGGAAGTACGGGTTCTGCAGAAGTGGTGGGGACCCAATCAGGATAGGCGAATTCTGCAGGAAGGGCACTATGGGCACGACGGGCCTGCCTTTGTCTTCTTGGTGGCAGCGGGACACTACTTGTGCTTGCCACCTCGCCAGCTTGAACTGCACTTATGGGTCTCGCCACGTCACCACATGATACTGCAGTGCTGGATGTACGCCCAGGCTGTACTAGGCCGCTGGTGCTTGCCAATTCACCAGAAGGAATAGCGGCGCGTAATACTACTCTGCTCCATGATATGAGAGACCTGCGGTTCTTGCTCCTCAACAACCTCAGAAGATCGTGATCGGGTACGCCTGACCTTAGCAGGGACCTCAACTTCATCGTCAGAGCTATCTGACGTGGGGCCGCTGACGTCACTGTCTTCTACGGGAAGTTATTCTGAGCCTGAATCTGACAGATGCGTGACCTCCTCTTCACTATCTGTCATGCTCAGAATCTCGTAGGCCTCTTTACTAGTGTACCTTCGTCTTGCCATTTTGGGCTCTAAATTTAGGGGTACACTAGTAAGATTCACAGGTAAAAAAAGCACCCGACTGTCAGCAAATGTATCAAACGCTACCAAAAAAACTGTTAGCGATCGCAGGGATCAGGACTGTCTCTGCGAACGCTGCAGTTATGTGTGTTGTGTTTGGTAAGTGACAGTGATCGATCGATACTGCACTTGGGTGGGCTGGGCTGGGCTGGGCTGGGCGGAGGGGCTAAACGCAGGTGCTAGCAGGTATCTGGGCTGATCCCGCTAACACTGCGGTTTTGGGAACCCTAAACCGCTGGGGACGCTAGTATAGATCTGATCAGATACTTTACCACTAAGGGAGGTGTATGCTTTGCGCGTGGGTGTTAGCGTTACTGGCACTAACCTGACGCTGCCTGGGGCGACGCAGACCCTCTCTGGCGCTAAAACCTAATTGATCTCACCCGCCGGGCGATCAGGGGGTTAAACCTTTATTGGGTTATATACGGCGGGTGCCCTGATGCTATAAAAAGCAAACCAACCAACCAGCGTCACCCGTAACCTTTATGTGGTGATCACTGGTGAAAGGGTTAACTAGGGGCAATCAGGGGGTTAAAACCTTTATTAGGTTATATATGGGGGTACCTGACGCTATATAAAAACCTGACGGGTAACCTAAATAACTAACTGGCTAACCAGTGTCACCAGTAAAACTTATACGGTGATCACTGGTGAAAGGGTTAACTCTAGGGGCAATCAGGGGGTTAAAATAATATATGGGGGTACAAAACGCTATAAAAACCTGCGACGAAACTAAAAATAAATAACTGGCTATCTAGGGCACCACCGGCACTAAATACAGCGATCGGAAATACGACCGCTTAGTGACACTGGCGTTAGGGGGTGAAAGGGTTACCTGGGGGGCGATCAAGGGGTTAAACCTTTATTAGGGGGGGTTAGGGGGCTACCCTGGACCTAAAGGGGCCTAAACCTAACTGCCCTGCAACTTTTTACAGTCACAAATTACACTGATTGCAGTGATCAGTAAAAAAATGACCACTGCAAACGGTGTACTGTGACTGGGGGTACTGGGGGTGATCTGGGGGGTGATCTGGGTGTGACTGGGGGGTGTAAGTGTGCCTACATGTACTGGTGTCAGTGGGCTGTTGGTGCACTTACTATGTGATGTCTTCTCTCCTTGAGCCGGATTGAAAAGACCGACACGAGGAGAGATGACATCACTTCCTCTGCCTGTGTTTACATTTACACAGCAGAGGAAGGTTTTCATTCGCTGGGAGCGATCGCGAGGGGGTGGCCGGAATCGAACGGCCGTCCCCTCATCCCTGATCACTCCCAAACGTATAACGGCCGCTCACTGTAAAGAAGGGGGGTCCGATCTGACCCTCCAACTATACAAAGGCGATCACGTAGATCTACGTGATTCTGCCTGTCGGTGCCATTCTGCCGACGTATAATTACAGTGGGCGGTCGTTAAGTGGTTAAATATCGTACCTGGGGGGTGTCTATAGTATGCCTGTGAAGTGGCATGTGTTTCCCATGTTTAGAACTGTCCCTGCACAAAATGACATTTCTAAAGGAAAAAAAGTCATTTAAAACTGCTTGCGGCTTTAATGTAATGTCTGGTCCCAGCAATATGGATGAAAATCATTGAGAAAAATGGCATAGGTACCCCCCTCCCCCCTCTAGCCCACTACCAGCCCCTTTGGGTGTTGTATGGATATTAAGGGGAACCCTGCACCCAAATTAAAAAAAGGCCCTATATACTCTGAACAGCAGTATACAGGCGGTGCAAACAAGAATGGGACTGTAGGTTTTTTCTTAAGTAGAATCTGTTTGTAATTTGGAACAGATACATTTTTTAAGTGTAGCTCCAGCCAAAAAATCTATTTTTAAACTTTTTGGAAAACATAGGGAAGGGTTATCACCCCTGTAACATTTGTTTTGCTGTCTGTGCACCTGTTCAGAACATTTCACCTCACTTTCCATCCCAATGACAAATGTTTTTGGGGTTTTTATTGAAACAAAGATTGGTGATAAAGCATCAGTGGAGAGGAGACACCTTTTCCCCATATTAACTCTTACAGGAGAGAATTTCCCTTCCTAGGGGTAGATTTCCTCTCACTTCCTGTTGTCCTTCCGTTTGCAAGTAGGAGTCGTTTGTAAGTTGGATGTTAGAAAGTAGGGGCCTGCCGTATATACTCTGCAGAAATTTGGCCCTTAGGTGTTGGTGTTGCCACAACACTGTAAGCCCTCACAGTTACTCTTGGTGGGTGCCGGAACGCCCTGCTGTGAACTATTATATCAAGAATTGTAATTAAATGCCATTTTTGCCAACAGTGGTAGGAAAAATTAGGCCTTTGGTGGTGGTGGTGCTGGTGCCACAACACTGTAAGTCCTCACAGTTCGTCTTGGTGGGCGCAGGAATGGGCCCAGCTGTGAAATATTAGATCAAGAATTGTAATTACATGCACTGTTGAACAGGGGCAGAAAAATTGGGCCTTTGGTGGTGGTGTTGCAACAACACTGTAAGTCCTCACAGTTACTCTTAGTGGGTGCAAGAATGGTCCCAGCTGTGAAATATTAGATCAAGAATTGTAATTACATGACATTGTTGAACAGTGGTAGGAAAAATTGGGCCTTTGGTGGTGGTGGTGGTGCTGGTGCCACAACACTGTAAGTCCTCACAGTTACTCTTGGTAGGCGCAGGAATGGGCCCAGCTGTGAAATATTAGATCAAGAATTGTAATCACATGCCCCTGTTGAACAGGGGCATAAAAATTGTGCCTTAGGCACTGGTGCCACAACACTGCAACCCCTCACAGATACTGTAGTTGGAGCACAGCAATGAGCCCTGCTGCAAAGCATTGCATCAAAAATTGTAAATACACGCCCCTGTTAAACAGGGACTGAAAAATTGGGCCTTAGCCACTGGTGGCGTTGCCCAGAACCAAAAATGTTCTTTCAAGCTATCAGCATGATTATTGAGGAGGTAGAGGATAGTCACTCAGCATAACAGGATACTCACTCAGCATCAGCATAGGAAGTCTTGAAGGGATCTGACATTTCCAAAAAAATTACATCAGCATCAGGTGCTTGGTAGCTGGTGGTGATCCAAGACTGATTCATTTTTATGAAGGTCAGTCGATCGACCGAGTTGGTGGACAGGCGCACCCTGTGATCGGTTACAAAGCCTCCAGCAGCACTGAATGTGCGTTCCAAAAAAACGCTGGATGCAGGACAGGCCAGTAGCTCAATTGCAGATAACAACAAAAGCCTGGGGAATGCCCAGGAAAAAACCAAGCCTATTTGCCGACCAGCTCGCAGACAACCAATTAACCTGTCTAACAGTATGCGTTAAAAACAGGGGTTTTGTCCACACGCATTTAAAAACGCAGGCGTGAGCCACAGAGCCACATCAAGGCACCCTGGAATCTGTGGTCCTACACTAACTATGAGTGTCCCCACAATGGAGGCACATGCTCAATTGCATACTGTGCAAGCTCTGGCCAGTGATCCATCCTCAAGACCCAGTAACCCAGAGGATTTTCGGTGGGAAAGGTGTCCAAGTCATGATCTTGCCCCTAGGTATTCCTTCACCATGTAAACCAGACGCTGGCGATGGTTGCTGGAAGCGATCATACCTTGGGGCTGCGTACTAAAAAATTGTCTGAACGCATCGGTCAGACGGCCACCTTCTCCACTGCTCCTTCTTTGACTGACCGGAGCCTCAGCAACACGTTGTCCATGACCAGGAATTTGTAACCTATATATATATATATTTGTCTGTACTGATAATGCAGCTATCAGAATCAACTGCCTGCTGTGGTATTAGTATGGGAAAAGCAGCAGTTAGTTTTAGGTGAAAGCTGTGCAGAGAGGGACACAGTACACTAACTAAAAATACTTGCAGCTCTCTGCTTGTGGTTTTATTATGAGAACACCACTATAATAGTCACTAACTGTATTCAGGTAAGCTTTAGGTGAACTCTATGCAAAGCACCCAGTACACTAAGTGAAACGCTGTCTGCATCTAGCACAATCACCTGCCTGCCTGTCACAGTATAGAGAAAACCAGGAACGAATCTAGCTAATCTGAATACAGTGTATGAATATATATACAACATCTAGGATGCATATATATCCTCTACACACTGTAACTGCAGCTAACTGACTCGCCTGCCTGCTAACTCAATATAAATGACACTGTCTGTCTCTGTAAACTCTCTCTTTTCACAACTCCAACACACTACACAAGGCCACCAAGCCGGAGGCCTTATATAGTGTGGGGCGTGTACTAAACTCCCTGAGACATAATTGGCCAAAGCCACCCTGGCTTTGGCCAATTACGGTTCTCCATTTTTTTCTGCGCTGTGATTGGCCAAAGCATGCGGGTCATAGTGCATGCTTGGCCAATCATCAGCCAGCAATTCACTGCGATGCCGCAGTGAATTATGGGCCGTGACGCACCACTCGAATTTGGCATTCGCAATTCAGTGAACAGCCGAACAGCCGATGTTCGACTTGAACACGAAGCTCATCCCTAGTGGGGATATCTGAATGATGCCTGCAGTTAGACATCATTCAGTTATCATCTTTTGCAGCCAGTGATTCCCTTCACCATAGGAACAATCATAGCGGGTGTTCAGCCACTTGATCATTCTTACAGGTGGTGGGAGGGGGACCTCCTTCTACCGGAGAAGGTATCAAACAGCGTTGGATGTTGACCATAGGAATTTCCTGCAGGTCAGATGGTCCCCGAAGTCTCTATGATCATTCGGAGGCCAGGAACAATGTTATGACGTCACGCCTAGCCTCTGCATGTGAAAAGGCGGGAGGCGAGATATGAGAACTTATAAACCCCAGATCTTGCTGTAAAGAGGACCTGTCATGCCCTATTCATATTACAAGGGATGTTTACATTCCTTTTAATAGGAATAAAAGTGATCAAAAAAGTATGTGTAGTGGGCATTTAAATTTCGGGGGGGGAGCATTTGGGTTATTCAACCCGGATGCACTAATTGTTAGGGAGTCTGAGAACCCCTTTTGGGGTTCTTGGAGGACTCTGGTGGTGCAAGGTTCCCTGCGGCCTGCAGATGGCATTGTCGCCCTGGGCCGGAGTTGAATCCGCACCGCAAGACTGCTCCCTTTTTGTCCTTTCCTGGTGCTGGTACAGCGGGGCGGGGAACCCGCTGTGACGCAGAGGGAGAGGGGATAAAAGGGGCGGACGCCCTTACCACAAGGTTGTCCGGAGTGGTGGTCCGAGGGTTCAGAGTTCGGAGTTGGAGGACGTGGCCGCACCCAGCACCTTCAGCCTGGGTGCTGGCGTTCCGGAGTTCCGGGCCCAGGTACACTTGACCTGGCCGGAGCGAGAGATGGAGTCCATCCCAGGCACCTTAAGCCTGGGGTGAGGTACTATGGCCAAGGCCTGGGGCCCAGTAACTTCGACTGGGTTCCGCGAGGGTGGAGGAGTCAGAGGGGCCCTAAGATGTTGGGACCCGTATCTGCGGTGAGGAGGCCGGGGAGTGTAACCCTTCCGAATAGCCCGGTACAGCATTAATCCGGTGACGGCGGGGCCTCTGGTAACTCTCTTGGAGGGATGTCTTCCCCCTGACAGGGGCTGCAGCGTAGCGAAGGTAGCTCCAGTTCCTGTTCATTAGAGTCGCTGGAAGAGACTCTGAAGCCAAAAAGTACGCTTTACAGCCACTGTGCTTAGCAACCGTTGGTGAAACCTCAACGGTTTAGTTTCTTTGAGGATTGTGCCTTGACCTACTCCCCACCAATACTGAACTGTTCTATGGGTCTCAAACTGTCTGCTCGCAAAGGACTATTTGTTTGCCGTTATGGAATAAATAAGTGTTGGACCTTTTCAGTGTGTGGTACTCCAACTACTGGAAGCAAAGGGGGTTATCAGCAGAACAGACTTGGCTCTGAGCGTATACACAGCCCGAAGGTAATCTGGTGCTGGCCTTCACCTCTACATGCTGTAATCTAGAGGACATGGGCAGTGGCGCACCTCGCTCTCCCCTTCAAGGTACCCCTAGACCGGAGCCAGAGTAACCGCTAAGGAAGAAGAGAGAGGGTGAGGCCACTACATATGTAAAAGGAAAGCACCAAAATATAAAAATAAAAGTAAAAGAAAAATTTAAAAAAATGTTAAAGCGCCCCGGTCCCCGCATGCTCGCTTGCAGAAGCGAACGCATAAGTAGGTCGGGCCCACACATGTAAACGGCATTCAAACCACACATGTGAGGTATCATCGTGAACGTTAGGGTGAGAGCACTAATTCTAGCACAAAATCTCCTCTGTAACTCTAAACAGGTAATCTGTAAAAATGTTTAAAGTGTCTCACACCCTCTTTCCAAGACCTTTTCCGTTTCAATTATAACCCAATAGTTGCCCATATAAGAGTCCTTTTAAAAACTTGGTCAACGTGCCGAATTTCCTTTTTTGGCAGAATAACGGCTATCAGGATGGCAATTTTAGCCAAAATACTATTCTTCTTTAGGACCCTTCTAATCTACGTCTCTAAATCCTATATAGACTCCATTCAAAAAGACATTAATAAATTTATATGGCACTCAACACACCCAAGATTTAATAAATCTTTCTTGTACAAACCCCCACCTCTTGGAGGTTTGGGCCTTCCAGACTTATTGCGTTAATATTTAGCAGCCAGACTCAACCAAACCGCCCAATGGCATGTCCCAATATCTGACATCCCATGGTTACATTTTGAAACGCACTCTGTGTTTCCATACCACCTCCCTAATTTGTTGTAGTCTAGATCATACAAGCATGTAATATAGTTCCCCTCAACAGTATTATATCCCAATCCGTTTATCTTTGGTCTCTTTACCACGGCAAATACAAATTAACCTCTCCACCCGCACTACTTTATTCCTTTATAGGAGACCCTGACTTTCCTTCAGCATTTCACCATA
Organism: Rana muscosa; assembly: GCA_029206835.1. Taxonomy (NCBI): domain Eukaryota; kingdom Metazoa; phylum Chordata; class Amphibia; order Anura; family Ranidae; genus Rana; species Rana muscosa. The sequence goes on from CM055118.1 coordinate 715,117,564, forward strand.
GAGACAGTGTGGTTAGGTGTAGCCTCCAAAGGCTTACCTACCTTTTGTATCTTTTAAATTTGGCACACAATTTAAATTGTTCGCCCAACTCCAAGCTGAACACAAAATACCTTCCTCTGAACATTATAGGTATCTCCTGATTTGGCACTTCTATCTTAGTAGAGGTACATTATCGTCCCGCATTCAGAACACTCAATTTGAACTTATTTGTGAACACACTTTTAGAGATAGAGGAGTAATCTCACGCATATACAGGTTTCTTAATTAGGCATTTCTTGGCCAAAAAACTAGACCAATGACCTGTTGGGAGATGGAGACCGATCTGACATTTTCACCTCCTGAGTGGGAAGAGATGTTATAAAACATGTATAAAAACACGAGATCTCTGTCTACTCATGAAATTGCAATTCAATTACATACCAGATGGTACTTGACACCTGCCAAGCTCCACACCATATTTCCAGCTGTATCTCCCCATTGCCTTCGCAGCTGCCCTGAATCAGGTTCTTTCCTCCACATTTTTTGGAGTTGCAAACACCTTAAACCGATTTGGCAACAGGCAGCCGCGAGAGCATCCAAGATAGCTGGTCACCTTCTTATATTGACAGTGCAGATGTGCATTTTTTTCTACTACCATCCCAGATGTTCCCGTTTTGTGTCAGAGATTGATACACACTCTTTTTGTAGCTATTCATTGGGTGACTTCCATGAATTGGCGTTCCTCCTCTGTATCCTGGTCACAGTTTTTGGCCAGGATGGAGAAGATCAAACTCTCTGAAAGTATTCGTCACATTCTGTATGATACAATCCACCTCTTTGACAGGAAGTGGGAACACTGGGATGTCCCATTTTGATAAACTTTCCTATCTCCAGATGTTGAATTGGTAGAGATACTCTGAATGAGCTAACCGGTTTGTTTAACTTTTTTTCAGTTCTTATCTACCTACCATGATTGTTTCCACTTTGTATTTTATGCCAAGCTAAATACAATATTCCCAGAGTTCCATGTTGACGACACCCTTTCTGTATTGAAAATACATTTGCTTTTACCTGTGAGGTTTGTATATGTTCTATTTGCCTATCACTGCATGTATGTCAATTAATCTTCCAATAAAAAAAACGTTTGTAATAAAAAAACATTTTTTTAAAGTGTCGCCTATGGGAATTTTTAAGTAGTGAAGTTTGGCGCCATTCCATGAGTGTGCGCAATTTTAAAGCATGACATGTTAGGTATCTATTTACTTGGCGTAACATCATCTTTCACATTATGCCAAAAATTGGGCTAACTGTACTGTTTTTTTTTAATGCATGAAACAGTTTTTTTCCCCAAAAAATGTGTTTGAAAAATTTCTGTGCAAATACTGTGCAACGACCACCATTTTATTCCCTACGGTCTCTGCTAAAAAAAAAAAAAAAACATATATAATGTTCAGGGCTTCTGAGTAATTTTATAGCAAAAAAATTATGATTTGTACATGTTGGAGAGAAGTGTCAGAATTGGCCCAGTAGGCAAGTAGTTAAATATCACAATGCCATATTCTTTTGGGTCACCACCAAGGGGGATATATTTTGATATTGTAGCAAGAGCAGCATTTTGATTGGAGGACTTTAAAGTGGAACTCCAGATGCATCTGTTTCTGTTCCATCTGCTTCTGCCTCTGGACCTGTTATTTTCCTTTCTTCCCCTCCCCAATGTGTTCCTCTGAATTTTCATTAAAGGGTATTGCAGCAGGCACACATATGTCTGCTGACACATGATCTCCTTTAAGACCCACTGGCTGCCTTGAACTGTCTTTGACACACCCCCTGTCCTATGTGGTGCACAGAACTTCCATAGAACTGAATGAGAATTACTGCAGAGCCTGTCCCTCTATATACTGAATCCCAAGAACAGCAGCTATTAGTATACTGCAAGCTTTTATATTGCTCTATATGTTAACGCAGTGTTGTGTATCAGTGTGAGTATAAATTAGTATAATTGTCTTTCTGTGTTCCTTATTGTATTTAGTGATAATTTGTAGGAAGTCAGACTACTGTCTTATGCTGAGTGGCGTGATCTAGACTGCAAGCACATGTATTACACAGAAAACTTGTTTACCATCTTCTATTGTTCACATTTAAGTAAACCTGTGTGTATTAGTTTACAGTATACATACATGATATTGCTACATGTCAATCATTGTTGGGTGGATGTTACTGCAGTGGCGTGCCAGTTCCACCTGACTCCTCCCACAGGTCAGTTGAGAGCAAGATAAAAAGACCAAATGTGAAGCTAACCACAGACATCAGACAGTAGAAACACATACATGGACATTCTGATTGCTTAAAGATTGTTCTTATGTTCTTTCCATGACCATGCATACAAAGGAGAGATCTGGAAATATTGGGCATTCCCAGGGTCAGCTTACCTCATAACAGCACATGGCTGAAAGTATTTAACCGACCAGCATAATAATTCTTCTTCTGGGAACAGTCAGTTGGTGATTGTCTGGAGAAGGCTGTGGACATATAATTTGCCCAACTGGGCAACACTTTGTTTATTTTTATAAACAGCTTAATACTGCCACATAGGTATCAACATGTGTACAGTGGACATTAGGGAAATTTGCCAAGTCCACCTTGATAATAGCAGAAACAGTATACTTAGCAAAATGGCTAAACATCCATAAGCTAACAAAAATATCATGCTACACTGTAATATAAAACCCAAAGAGCTACAAGATCCTTTACAATTGGTGGTAAAATTCCTTACCCAACAGAACACTGGACTGTGGGCCTTGTAACAACTTCAAATATGCAACATAATATCTAGCATTTGGTAATTTTAAAAAAAAAACACAAAAAATATGTTGTAATGAGAGGCTGAAAGTAATATTTCACTTACAGGTGGAGATTGGTAGGCTAAGTCCCTAACTGGCTTATTACTGTATATCTCTGGGGGATTCCAGCAACAACATCACCCTATCAATATTTCCTGGCAGCTTCCTTGTCAATTTTAGAGGATTCAATTTCCAAACCCTCCTGTTATGTTTTCTATAAGCTACTGTAAATTAAGAAAAAAACACCCCTATTCATAACGACCTTGGTCTGGAAGCTCAGGACTAAGATATAACTACCAAAGTCCCTAAGATATAGAGGAAAAATTAAACTATCAGTAATGGAAAGTTTTCCCCTTAATATAGCATGGCATATGTGAGTAATGCATGATTAGCCCAATTTCACATAAAATACACCCCAAAAACCCGTCTTGCTGACATCTTTGTCCCATAATCCACCCATCAAATACAAATAAGAAGTATTGCAAATGGATACAGATTCACGCACCATTTACCCAGGATTCAAACTTTTTTCCAATTTAATCCCATTGAAAAGTGGGTCAATCTTTGGTGAAAGTATTGTGTATCTTGTGTAAAAATATTTATAAAATAGACCCCTCAGTAAATTATTGGTAAATACTAACTGAATAATGAATATTTCCATTTATTTACATAACGGCGGTGACTAGATTTTTACATTAAACTAACTTGGACCTTAATGTGCAAAATACGCTGTGTCTTTGAACAAAGGCGCATAGTTTAGCTATTGTAAAATGGATTAACTGTAGCATATATTTTTCCTTGCAAGCCTACGTAATTTATTGCTGTGTGTTGTATATATCTCATAATTATACTTTGTGGTTACAGTGATTTGCAATGTTTCTCTGTAAACTGCAAACAGTTTAATGCAGTAAACCACTTTAGCAAAGGTGTCATCAACTCCTGTTTATGTTGTACTTCAACTCGTTAGATTAAAGCACTGATGCCTTTACAGGTGAAATGGTATATTGATTTCTCTGCAGTACATTTTCTGATAGGCTGCACAAGCTGTTTTAATGTACAAGTCATATAGGCAATGATCCAAAGATAATGCATTATTAACATTAGTATTGTTGAAACATAGTAGACTTGCCCTGTCTAGACTCCGAAACGTGAGACTAAACAAAGGTAATCCCTCTGTCACCCAAATGTATTGTGAAGGAAACAGCTAATTTTTCAGTCTATGCATGACTGCCATCAGGCAATGAATCAAATTAAGATAAGAAATAAGCCAAGGACTGATGGCACTCTGTGGAAAATGTATCTCTGAATAACAGTGCTGACAGTTTAAAGGCCATTGTTCCAAGTAAACCTCAGGTTACTGGATCTTCCTGCCTGACATTCTGACTCAATTGCATGATGGCCACCAGAATTCTGCTTAATTTTACACTCTCATACTCTTTTCCTTTCTTCAGGCAGTGCAAAAAAAAAAAAAAAAAGCCAAAGAAGAATATATTAAGTATATACTGTATACTGTAAGTAGTGCTCACTCCCGAAGGAGCTACCTGTTCTTATTGGGTCCTGTCTGCCCTGCATCTGTGATGACCTACCCTTACCTGGACACGAGAACCCTGACACATCTTAAATGGTTATAATGGACTTTATTTAAAGGCAAAGCCCTAAACAGGAATGGGCTAGTTGGTTAACGGTTTACAATATCATAGCAAAACAGAAAACTTGCTAACCGCTTGCTGACCAGCCGCTGCATTATAATTTTGCAAGGTGGCACGATCCCACAAATCGCCGAGCTGTACGCCGGCTCGGGAATTCACTTTTGTGGGCATGCACGCGCTCCCGTTGGCCAGCGAGGGTGCCAATCAGCGATCGTTCCCCGCAGTGACAGAACGGGGAAATGCCTGTGTAAACAAGGCAAATCTCCGTTCTGACAGGTGAGATCACACAGATCCTGTCTTTCTACTGCAGGGAGATGGATCTGTGTGTTTCCCCAGTCACACAGTTCCCCATACAGTTTGAAAACACTTGCAGGTAACACATTTAACCCCTTAATCGCCCCTGATATTAACCTCTTCCCTGCCGGTGTCATTAGTACAATAACAGTGCATATTTTTAGAACTGATTACTGTAATAATGTCACTGGTTCCCAAAAAAGTGTCAAAAATGTCAGTTAGGTGTCCGCCGCAATGTCGCAGTCCCGCTAAATATCGCAGATCGCCACCATTACTAGTAAAATAAAAATAATAAAAATGCCATAAATCTATTTTCTATTTTGTAGACGAGATAACTTTGGCGCAAACTAATCAATATACACTTATTGGGATTTTTTTTACCAAAAATATGTAGCAGAATACAAATCAACCTAAACTGATAAATAAATTCGTTTTTTTACATTTTTTTTTTGCAAATGTTTTATAGCAGAAAGTAATATTTTTATTAAATTTTTTTCAAAATTGTCGCTCTTTTTTTGTTTATAGCGCAAAAAACAAAAACCACAGAGGTGATGAAATACCACCAAAAGAAAGCTCTATTTGTGGGAAAAGAAGGACATCAATTTTGTTTGGGTACATTGTCACACGACCGCGCAATTGTCAGTTAAAGGGATATAGTGCCACATCCCCCAAAAATGGCCTGGTCAGGAAGTGGGTAAATCCTTCCAAGGCTGAAGTGGTTAAACACACATCACAGGTTGTCACAAATCATTCCCCATGACCGCCTGGGAAGGAACCGGTGCAAAACAATGCACTAGGCGGGCATGAGAGAGCAACATTGACATGTAATGCAAATAAACATAGTACAGCAGCACAGTAGTAAAAATGACCTTTGCAATAGCAATACAACCTACCTACTGCAGAGATGGCCAATCCAACCACTGGCCAGTGGTAAATGTAGAGAGTCTGCTGGCAATGGGGCCCTTGTGTTGGAGTGCTCAGTAAACCAAACAAGATGGTGGTCAGGGGCCCCTTACCACTAATGACTCTAATTCTGATCCTGAGAGGTCCCTCCGTAGCCAGTAAAAGGGTCCTCTCTCTGCAGCTGTAGCAGGTGGTGCAATTGAAACATGTGGTCACTGTGAGTAACTGAAACGCACTGGAATGGAAGCACAGTCTCTCCTCCCTCAATGCAAACAGCAGTACTAAGCACAGCAACAGCCCAAAGCTTGGTCCCTGCATGCAGTTCAGCATGTGGATCAGGTGCAGCACACCTCTCTTGGCAGAACAGATCTTCTGGCAGCTTGGAGCCCTGTAACACAGGCTTCCACGCTAACACTCCCTGGTCACACACAGTACATTTCAGCTCCCAGACTCTGTAAAAGCAGTCACAGAAAGTTTGCAGTTTCCCTACTCACAGGATGCTTCCCAGGCATATACCGTACTGACCAGGCACTCCTGTTCTCCAACCGGTTCCCAGGCTCTCTAATTGAGTCCCCAAGCTCTCTAATTGGGTCCCACGTGGATCTCTGTCTTCTCCCTGGTAATGGGAGGGGATTAAAATGGTCAGCAGTCAATCAGGAGCCAGCCTAGCTCAGTCAGCCAATCAGAATTCCTCTTTCCCCAGGTTTGCTAGGGGCAGGTCCCCTTCAGCTGTAGCAACAGGCAATCAGGACACAGTCCAGCCTCCTCTCTCCCTGCAGTTGTCCATCACAGGAGAGAAGAGAAAAGTCATTTGCACTGTTTATTTTGTCAGAACACCTTTGGGGTGAATTAGAGCAGCGACTGCAAGCCAGGCCTTCTCGTCCAACATCAGTTCCTGATCTCACAAATGTGCTTCTGGAAGAATGGTCAAACATTCCCATAGACACACTCCTAAACCTCGTGGACAGCCTTCCCAGAAGAGTTGAAGTTGTTGAAGCTGCAAAGGGTGGGCCAACTCAATATTGAACCCTACAGACTGAGACTGGTATGCCATTAAAGTTCATGTGCGTGTAAAGGCAGGCATCCCAAGACTTTTGACATTATAGTGTATAGCTCAGTGGTAGGTGCATATTTCAGTGAGTCCATGGCAGTCGGCTATTAGGTTTAAGGGAGTGGCAGCACATTTATAATAAAATGAACATAAATAATAGTCCATACATAAATGGATTACCCACACAGGGGTTCTTCTCCAGTAAATAAACACACATGAAAAATAAATTCCGAGCTACCTGGCTCTTATGCCCCGTACACACGATCGTTTTTAATGTAATTTTTTAAACCAACGTTTTTCTCCTCGTTTTTTTTCATGTTTCCTCTCAAGCCTGCCTTGCGTACACACCATCATTAAAAAAAACGATCAAGCAAAGCGCAGTGACGTTCAACACGTACGACGGCACTATAAAGGGGAAGTTCCGTTCGAATGACGCCACCCTTTGGGACGCTTTTGCTAATTCCGTGTTTCCGCGTGTTACTAAAAGTTTGGTGAGAGACGATTCGCGCTTTTCAGTCTTCGTGCTTGGAAGATCGTTTTCGGGAGTTCAGATTGCGCCTGTGGGTTCGTATCTGTTTAGCACTGCTTGTAGTCAGTTCGTATCTGTTTATTCAGTGCGGCCTGCTCTGCACGTTCATGTTTTTCAGCTTGTTCTTCATAGGCCTTGCTGTTCTTCCGTGCGTTCTTCTAGTACGTTCTGTTCAGCCGACCGTTATCTAGCCATGTTGCGGCTACGTACTCGTCGTAGAGTTTGTGCTGTAGTTGGTGCAGGGGTTCATGCTGTATCCCGACTCCATGCCATGAGCAGGGTCAGGAGGAGTTCATGGACCAAGAATTGGTTGCTCCAGCGGCACCAATTCTGTCACATGCCTTTGTTGCGGGAGATCAGGGAGAATAATCCTGATGATTTCAGGAATTTTCTCAGGATGTCTGACCCCGTATTTCAGCAGCTGTTGGCTTTGGTGTCCCCCTATATTACCAGGCAGGACACCGTTATGCGGGAAGCCATCAGTGCTGAGCAGAGGCTCATCGCCACGTTGCGATACCTGGCTACTGGGAGAAGCCTGCAGGACCTTAAGTTCTCCACAGGCATATCCCCCCAGGCTCTGGGGATCATTATACCAGAGACTTGTTCTGCCATCCTTCAAGTTTTGCAGGAGGACTATATTAAGGTAAGTGTTCTTCTTCAAAAATTCACATTGTATGGTTTTTATGTTGGGATATTTTTAATTTGCCTTATTTGCAGTCCCTAATTCACATGATTCTTAGCTGCAGGGAATGTCCCCTTTCTCCCCATGTTTTATTATTTAAAGTTTGGTGTTTGAGGCCTACCTGTAAATTTGGCTTACCTAACCTCTCCAGCATGCTATCCTGGGGCCATACCTACCTTGCCTAGTCATTTCCATGTTTTTTATTATATGTTCCATCGTAGTGCTTTACCCAAAACGCACCCTAAATTTGGCCTAGGAATGTTTCATTTTTGTTAACTTCAATACAGAGTGCTACAGCCTTCATGTGTGATATTCCCAACTCATCTTCAACCCTTCCCCCCCCCCCCCCCCATAATTAATTTTTTTTTTTTCTTGCTTCCAATTTTTTATGTTTTTAACAGTTTCTACCAATGTTGGCCATGAATGTGTGTATGAAATCAGCTTTCAATGTTTCTGGCTCCAAGTATTAATTTGTTATTTCTTTAATTCCACAGTTCCCTTCTTCGCCACATGAATGGCAGAATGTGGCTTCCCAGTTTGGCCAGCGATGGAACTTTCCGAACTGTAGAGGAGCCATCGACGGCAAACATGTTCGGGTCGTCCCACCACCCCATTCGGGATCCTTTTATTATAATTATAAGGGGTTCCACAGCGTCGTGATGATGGCAGTGGTGTCGGCCACCTACGAGTTCCTCTATGGGGACGTTGGCAAGAATGGCAGGATGTCTGATGGAGGAGTTTTTGCCCAGACGGAGTTTGGAGAACGGCTCCTTTTGGATCTGCTGGCCTTGCCACCAGCGGAGCAGAATGTGGAGGGACTACCTTTTGTGTTTGTGGCGGATGAGGCGTTTGGCCTGGGACCCCCATTTGATGAGGCCATTCCCGCAACGCACCCTCACCCCTGAGAGGAGGGTTTTCAATTATCGGCTGGCCAGAGCCAGAAGGGTGGTGGAAAATGCGTTTGGGATCATGGCCAGCCGATTTCGCCTCTTCCTTACCTCCATCCACCTTGCCCCATACAAATGGAACCATGTGGTTATGACGTGCTGTGTGCTGCATAATTTCCTAAGGGTGCATTCAACGAGTTATATATCTTTGAGTGGGCCTGAGGCTTCTTTAATCAATGCCGAAACTTTGGTGGCCCTGGAACCTGGCCGTCCTGGCTTGGCCCCCCCAACCGGACGTGAGGTCCGTAACCAATATGTGGACTATTTTATGGGTAGGGGGGCCATTGAAATGCCAGACAATCTCTAATAATTTTAGACCAAAAAAATAAAACTTTTAAAAAAAGTAAAGATTGGTTTGTCATTTTTATTGTATAATGTTTGATGTTTCTGGTAGGTTTACCTAGTGCATTTGTTTTGCCATGTGGATTAAAAAATATTTTAATTAGCCTTCATTGTCAGTGTAAACACCAAACATTGATTAGTTCACTCAGCACCACATTTACATAATGAAGCCACAATGATTTGTTATGTAAAAATACCTTTATTTTTTTGTTTAGGTGGGCAACTTCCATAGAAATGTGGATGTTCCCTTAATTTCAGGTGTATTAAAACGCATGACCAGCCATGCATAAACAAACTATAGTTCTCCAAATTTTGAAAAAGCTAAACATGTGCTAGTCATTAAAGGGTAAAATAACCACAAAAAAATAGAAATCTCTGCAAGTAAAACGTTATTTGGTGTAAAAACATTAGACACGCCCAAGCACAGCCATGATATTTTGGAGCCTTTCCTCCACCCGCTTTGTATTTGCCCTGATCTCTAGCAAATCTCCCTTAATTTTTTCGAGGTCACGACAGCAGACCATCAGGTATTGGATCAGGATCTGGGCACTGTGATGTGACAACTTATTGGGGTCTTCGGCCAGAACTGCACCTAAATGTAAAAAGAAATATGTAGGATAGAATATGTAGGCCTACATCTATTTAACATGCATGTGTCTGGTTTCTCTCTGACCTGTGGTGGTGCCACTTTCAACTTCCACAACATCACATTCCTCTCCATCCTGGGGTTCTGGGGGTATTGTTGTAGGTATTGCAATTCTCGTCTCATCTGAGGTAGCTTTTCGAATCCCTAGGGAGATTGAAATAAAAGGAATAGTTTCATTAGTAGCGACTCAATTTTGCTAAAATAAGAAACATGAAAAAAAACTTTGTAATCATTCTTTTGAAGCATGCTCCATTTTAATTTTTAACCCCTGTGCCAACCGGGACAAATGATTGGATACATAGGCCAAAACAGAGCATATACATTTTGTAAACAAATTTGAAACATTGTAACACCCCAAAGTATCTACACTGGATCACCTGTGTGTGACTCCCTCAAGCTTTTTGGCTTTAGGCCCACACTTGTACTACTGCATTCAGATGTTTCATCAGCTGCTGAGCATTCACTCCCTTTAACATTACCATGCATATCGTTTTTCCAAATGAACAAATCTCCTTTGGATTAGCACACCAAAAATAAGTGTGGCCCAAATGTACTCCCCCAAATAAACCAAAAAACATGGGTGTTCACACTGGATGATCCTAAAACATCGTTTGAGGAACTGTACGGAGAAAGAGGTTTAATACGTCCGTTTACTATGCGGACGAACGTAAAAAAGATGGTATCTTTCAGTGTACTATATGAAAGTTAAAAATACACGACAGAATACAAGAAAATAATATGTACCATGGAAACTCACAAAAAAACAACTTACTTTTTAATATAACTTTCTTGATTCTTTTATATTGGTCGGCCTCCCGCAACTTCAGATCTGACCATCGTTTTCTGAGCTGTTCCTTCGTTCTGCACACCCCAAATTTTTGGTGGAGACTTTTGACCACTTTGCCCATAATTCTGGACTTGACCAGATTAGGCCTTTTATACGGACCATGCTTGGCATCATAATCCTCCTTCTTTAAAATGGCGACCATCTCCACCATTTCCTCGAATGACATGTTGGATGCCTTATATCTCCTGGGTCTTGATTTGGGCTCCTCTGTAATTTCATCCTCTGTAGAGGTAATCTCAGCCACCTGTGTCTCCGCCATGTTTTGTTCAGCACTACGAGCGAGAAGGGGCGGGGAAAGTACAATATCGAACGTCAGGGGCGGGGAAAGCGTGCGGAGTTTCACGCATGCGCTGTGTATATAAAGTGAAGATCCATGTCTGGGAAATACGTCCATTTTTCGGGAGAGAGAGTTAGCAACGAACGTCGTGACCAAGGTACCTAACAATTTTACTTTTTGAGGTTCATCAGACGAGGAGATTTGTGTGCTCAAAATATGTAGACAATGCACAGTTGAGGAATGTTGCCTGAAATATATTTTTATTTTGGTTTCTCGCTTTTACAGATATCATGAATACTTTTAAAAACCCAGACTTCATGGGGGAGTTCATCGATAAATGGCAAGAGCTCCCTATATTATGGCAAACAAAAGGTGGCGGTAATAAAAATAAAGACGCCAGGAAAGCAGCACTGGAGAGCCTGCTTGCATTTGTGCAAACAAAGATACCCACAACAACTCTCCAAGATGTCAAAAACAAAATTGGGACCATCAGAGGGACATACAGGACCCAGAGGACTATGGTCCTGAGGTCCCAGAGGTCAGGTGCACCAGCAGATAAGGTTTATAAACCCAGTCTGTGGTACTACAGTAAGCTTGCTTTTCTGGATGACCAGCCGGAAGTGCGGGAATCTCTCTCCACCCTTCCCCCAAGAGGTCAATCCTGCCTTCCTTGTACCCAACCCTCCAGCCTTCCCTGCAGCCAGTCCTCCAGCCTTCCTGTCAACTCTGCTCTGGCTTCCTCTGAGGATCAAGATCAGGGCCTTGAGGAGGCAGATTTGGAGATTTGGAGCCAGGTAAAGTTTTGCTATCTATATTTCTATCGTACAAAATTGTAGATTTTAAATAGATGTTAGTATTGTTAAAGGTATGTACACTTCTACCAATAAAGTTTGTGAAGAGCAAGATACAGTAGTGGCCTAATTTTATGTGTCCAAGACAACAAAACCAGGATGCGTAATCAATGAAAAGGACATAACTTTTGGCATTGATTTCAACAATGTCTAGAGGTGAACAATGTCTGTGAATGATGATGTGGCAAAATAAATAATGTGCCTTTCTTTTTTTACAGCCAGAGCAGAGCCAGGAAGAGGGTGATGTTGGGGATCAGGAGGAGGCAGGGCCCAGTGGCACCCAGGAGGAGGCTGGGCCCAGTGGCACCCAGGAGGAGGCTGGGCCCAGCACAAGAGCCCAGATGCCTCCCCTGGAAGTTAAACCACAAGGGCCAAGGAGAGGTAGGCAGGTGGAGGAGGAAACCAGGGCCTTCCTCAGAGAGGCAACAGCGGCCCTCAGAGAGGCACCCTCTGTTGAAGAGGGATTTGCCGCAGTCCTCGCCCACAAACGAGGGCAAATGGAGTTGCAGCAAAAAAAATTCAGTGAGACCCTGCTATTGAAAGTCATCAATAAGGGCGTGCTGGGTGAACTCACTAGGTACACGGACATAACGGAGGTTGTCCCTACTCCTCCACCTCCTCCTCCTCCTCCTACTACTCCTCCTGCCACAACCTCTCCTCCTGATCCCCAGCCTCCAAGGAAGAAACCAACCAAGGCTGCAGAGAAGGCTGGAGAGAAGGCTACAAGGAAGAGGAGAAAATAATGCCTGCTGTAGTACCACAGACTGGGGACATATAGGACTTATCTGCTGTGGCTCCTGACCTCTGGGAGCTCAAGACAAGATTGGGCTCTTTTTTGGGGGGGATCTAATCTCTATTTTGGTTTGGACATCTTGTATGGTTGTTGTGGGGTGAAAGGGATGCACAAATGCAAGCAGGCTCTCCAGTGCTGCTTTCCACTTTCATTTGTTAATGTTCTGAAATAAAAAAAAAATTGAGTGCCCTTTAAATACTTGACTATGTGATTTGTATTTCAAAAGAGAGCTTGCTAGGAAGCAGGCAGGGACATCTCAAATTATATTATTGTTATTATCAGGGGACACAAACCTCCCTGAGGCCAAATGAGACACATTTGGAAGGTTGTTGTGGTAACTTTACACAAGAATAATTTAAGCCAAAATACTTAAAAAAAGGCCAAAAAAAAATAACCAAAAATAATATAAAATTTAAATAAAAAAGGAGAATTAACTTATTTTATTATTATTAGTATTATTTAGGAGGGAGGTGTGGCTTATAAATAATATTTTATAATCATTAGAGCAATTTGGAATTACTTTAGAAACAAGTTTGGCATAAAACTCTCAATGTCATTATCAAAAGAGGGTAATTTTAAAGCATTATCAAAAGAAGAACGGAATGCGCTGCATTAAAACGATGCTATTAATTCCACCGTGACGAATGTGCCATCTCCATTTCCAACATTAGCTTTACCAAAACAAGCACTCCCGTCTCATAGTTGCTTCTGAGCATGTGCGTTTTTTTTCACGTCGTGAAAGCATACACACTATCGTTTTTCACGTCGTTAAAAAAAACGACATGAAAAACGACGTGAAAAAAGAGAGCATGTCCGGAATTTTTAATGGCCGTTTTTCACGTCGTTAAAAATGCTCTGGAGCCTACACACGATCATTTTTAATGGCCATTTTTTAAAATGGCATTTTTAACGGCATGAAAAACGATCGTGTGTACGGGGCATTAGGCTCATTGTGCTTCAACTTGCTGTTCCTTGCTACACAGGCCTACTCCTGGCCTTTACAAGATTCTCCAGTCCCCCTGGGTTTGCTCACTCTTCCAAGACTTCAGAATTTTCTCCAGCCCCCTTGGACATGGTAGCCACCTCTGCTTTCCTAGACTCTCAGATCCCTTTATGGTCTCTCAGGCCCGTGTAATCATTCTGACCAACCCCCGTTAACCGGACAAGAAGCCCCCCTCACCAGGGATGCAGTCTCAGACAGAGACAACCAGGTCTCCTGACAGGGCTCTGAATCCAAATGGCAGCAATGGCACCAACTCCAACCTCCACCCTCTCCTGCTCTCAGCAGCTCATCATTATAAGGGCTGTGTGCACCTGGACACACATCTTGCTGGCTGTCCACAATACCTGGACACAGGGTTGAAGATTTTGTCTTACCCAAGACTCTTCAATCTCCAGCTGCCAGAGCAGTTTTCTCCTCTTAAAATAATTGCTCTTTAGCCCTGCAGTCAGCAGACATCTGTGTCTATTCCCTGGCCATTTCCATACTGACAGAGCCATGTCGCCTTGTATGGTCTTGGTCACCATGCCCCAGCTCAGTTTCAGGGTCTTTGCAATTTTTTTAATAGCCTAGGCCATCTTTATGTAGAGGAACAATTCTTTTTTTCAGATCCTCAGAGAGTTATTTGCCATGAGGTGCCTTGTTGAACTTTCAGTGACCAGTATGAGAGAGTGACACACCTGCTTCCCATTCATACCGGAGACCTTGTAACACTAATGGGTCACATGACACTGGGGAGGGAAAATTACTAATTGGGCCCAATTTGGAAATTTTCACTTAGGGGTGTACTCACTTTTGTTGCCAGCAGTTTAGACATTAAGAGAAGTATGTTTTTTTTTTTTTTTTGCTATTTATACTTACCTCGTGGATGGAGCATCAGGCTGATGCTGCAGCTGTCCCCTGGCATCTGTGCACTGAGAACCGAGCCACCGAACACCCGCGATGGCTCGGTTCTCAATCCTCCTCGAGCAGAGCCATGCTGACTGTCAGTCAGCATGGCTTCTTGTCAGGGCTGGGCTCAGCCCTTCCCTCTCTGTGCTGGCAGCTCAGCTGTCAGCTAATTGCCAGCTCCCATCTCTCCACAGTGATCCACCTGTTGATGATCCTGCTCGTCAGCTCTGCCTACTTAAAGCCTTCCAGTTCATTTGCTCTCTGCCTTCGCCTGTGTTAACATCACAAGAGACTTTCTCCTGCGTACCTGTTGAAGACCTGCTTGACTGACGTTCCTTCTGGCTACAGATCCTGCTTGCTGTACTACTACCTTTATCGCTGGCTCTTGTACTTTGGCTTGGCCGACTACCCGATCCGGTTACTGAACTCTGGCTATGTTTTTTTATGTAATCTTTATTTTAAAAGATATATTCAGAGGACAAACATAGAAACAATTGACAGAGTAGAAAAGCTTGCTAAATACAGCAAAGTATGAGGAGCCCCTCACCATGTACAAACAGTCAGTGAAAAAGTGAATTAAGGGAGTGTACAGTTCAGCAACCATACCCGGGGGAATGATAATCAGCATATAACCACCGTTATATGAATTCAAGCATGCGTGAATCACCCCATATGACCCCGTCTGGTACCCCGTTGACGGGGATACCATCCCACTCAGAGAGGGTAGGATTAGACTGGGTCCACAGTTACAGGGCCCAAACCATAGGAGTAATAGGCCAATAAAACAAATAACAGATAACAAAAAAAAAACAGGGGAAAAAGTAACACCAGCTATTGTAGTATAGCATTTCGAGCTTCTGTAGGTTTGTAAAAGCTCCTCTGTCTCGTCTGCCTTCAACCCGCATCCCCCCTGCCCCCCACCCAGCCCAACCCCACTACGTTGTTGAGGCCGCGGCCGGAGGGGGACCCGGGGGACCCAGCACAGGTGGGTTGGCATAGTTTATCCAAGTGGCCCATATGGAATAGAATTGCTCGTATCGATCTTTGCACTTAGCCATCCATTCCTCAGCAGCCATGATATTGTTGACCAAGTTTATCCAATCCGCCCGAGAAGGTACCTGGGGTGTCTTCCAATGAATCGGAATCAGCCACCGGGCCGCATTAAGCAGATGGGGCAGGATGGATTTGCTATATAGGCTGAGGGGGATGGTGGGAAAGTGCAATAACGATTCCAGCGGGGAATCCGGGAGATCCAAATCCAAAATTAGTTTGATCTGTGCGTGGACATCTAGCCAGAAGGGCTTCAGCTTGGGGCATTCCCACCAGATGTGGAGAAACAAGCCTCTGAGACCACATCCCCTCCAACAGGTATCTGAAAGAGAGGGGTAAATGTTGGCAAGCTTGGACGGCACTCTATACCACCTAGTCAGAACCTTGTAGCTATTCTCCTGCATTTTAGTGTCCACTGTGCTTGAGTGTGTTAAGCTATACAGGTGATCCAGTTGAGGTTCAGTAAAGGTGTGCTGGAGGTCTCTCTCCCATTCACCAATAAATCCCGGTTTCCCCCTGCTATGCAGGGATTGCATCATATCATATAGAACCGAGATGGCATGGGGACAGCGGAGTCGGACATGCATAAGCGTTCAAAGGGAGAAGCCAAAGTGGGGGAACGAACCCCCTGGGGCAAGCTAGTGATAAAATGTTTAAGCTGCCTGTAACGCCATTCATCCATAGGGAAGGGGCCATATTGGTTCTGCAGAGTGGCCAGTGGCAGCAGACCCTGGTCTTGAATAAATCTGCCGCATCTGGACTCACCATCCGCCGCCCACGTCCGAAAAAAGGAAGGGTGTTCCCCCGGAGTGAACCAGGGGAAGCCTCCCAGGGGCGCCAAAGGAGAAGTTAGGGGTGCAAGCAGCCCCTGTTTATTCAGCTTGTCCCAGGTCGCCAGAGCGTGGGCAGCAAACGGGGAAACCAGCGGCGAGAAACCCCTAGCCTCCCGGGGAACCCAAGGGGCATGTGACAAGTTACGACCCGCTAGGAATTTGTCTAGGGGCACCCAAAGTTTGTACCGGACATTGTGGTGCCAGTCTAGTATACGCTGCAGGGCTATAGCTTCATAGTACCTGCTGATTACTGGGACCCCCATGCCTCCCTTATTCTTAGGGCGCTGGATAGTGTGAAGGGCTAACCTGGGACATTTCCCACTCCAGATATAATGCACAAACAGGCTATTGAGGGTTGAGAAGAACGTCCTAGGCAAAGTGATCGGCACCATCTGCAGGAAAAACAGGATACGGGGTAGGACATTCATTTTAAGTACACTGACTCGGCCCATCCATGAAAACACAGTCCTATCCCACCGCTTCAGGTCTAGCCTGACTGAGGAGAGTAACGGAGCATAGTTACAGTCATAAAGCATCGAACAATTCGCGGGCAAGTATACCCCCAAGTATTTCAGGGAGGTTGGGCACCACGTAAATGGGGAAGCTGATTGCAGCTGTGTACGCAAGCCTGCGGGGACGTTTAGGGACAGGATTTCAGACTTATCATAGTTTATTTTAAAGTTAGACAGTAGGCCAAAGTCTTTTAGTTCAGCTAGGATGTTAGGCAGTGATATCAAGGGGTTGGAAACATAAAAACATAAAAAAGTACATCATCCGCGTATGCCGATAATTTGTGTTCCGTCGGGCCGACCGTGAAACCATTGATGTCATTGTTAAGGCGAATTTTGTTAAGCAGCGGTTCGAGGGTCAGAGCGAAAATGAGAGGGGACAATGGGCAGCCCTGACGCGTCCCATTGCCGATCGGGAAGGTCTCGGACAGCAGCCCATTCACCTTCACCCTGGCAGTCGGAGAGCTATAAAGGGAGGAAATCCACGCCAGCATGTTTGAGCCCAAGCCAAGCCTGGCCAGAACTGTTTGCATATAAGTCCAGTCCACCCTGTCAAATGCCTTCTCAGCATCAGTGGAAAGCAAGAGACAGGGGCGAGACCCCGCCTGTGACTCAACCCAGTGAATCAGCTGGAGTGCACTATTAGAGTTATCTCTGGCCTCCCTGCCCGTGATGAACCCCGTCTGGTCCGGGTGGATGACCGTCGGGAGTATCGGCATCAGTCTGTTAGCCAAGATTTTGGCCAAAATCTTGACGTCTGAGTTCAGAAGCGAAATAGGCCTATAGCTGCCCGGCAAGGTATGGTCTTTACCCTCCTTTGAGAGGACCGTGATGTGCGCCGTCAGTGCTTCAGGGGGCATCGCCATGCCGGAGGCCAGTGCCGTGAAATAGGCACACATGGGACCAGAGAGCACCTCAGAGTATTTCTTGTAATAAACGTTTGTATAGCCATCAGGGCCTGGGCTTTTCCCATTGGGTAGGTCTTTCACTACCTTCTGAATTTCAGCAATAGTAATGGGCGAGTCCAGCTGCTTGCTCACTGAGGTTCCCAGCTGCGGGAACTTGGCCTCCGTGAGGTATTGATGAATGCGGTCAACCCGTTGGGATTCCGTCGCACCGTGGAAAGTATCGGGGAGATGGTACAAGTGTGCATAAAAGTCTCGAAAGTCATTCGCAATTTTTGAGGAATGAACGATCGAAGTTCCCGTCGAGGCAGCAAGCTTATGGACATGTCCCGAGGCGCGTCGGCTTTTAAGGGCCCTTGCCAGCAGCCTCCCGCATTTATTACCAAATTCATAAAACTTGTGTGCCAAATGCCGAAGGCTTGCCTTAATTTTGGTGTCTAACAGTACGGCCAGCTCCTGTCGCAAGGATTGTAGTTCCGACGCCAGGTCTGGGGTGAGCTTCTTTTTATGTCGTAACTCCGCTGCCTGCAATTTGGCCAAGAGGGCCTGCAGTTCCCCCTCCCTGGCCCGTTTCAGTCTCGCCCCCTGAGATATCAGCTCCCCCCGAACCACGGCCTTGTGTCCCTCCCATACAGAGCCCATGCTAACCTCACCCGGCGTGTTCTCTGTGAAATATAGGGAGATGGTATCCAACACTCGCTTCTGAGCGACCGCATCATCCAAGATGCCATCATTCAGGCGCCAGCTCCACGTCCGTGCCTCCATTGACAGAGGACGCAGGGAGATGGAGACCGGCGCGTGGTCTGAAATAGTAATGGACCCTATTGAAGCACTAGCTAGGGAGTCAAGTGAGTACTGGTCCATCACAAGAAGGTCAATGCGGGTATAGACGTTATGTGTGGCGGAAAAATAGCTATAGTCTTTATCTGTCGGGTGGAGGAGCCGCCAACAGTCAACTAAATGGTGTTCCAGTAGGGATTTTTTAAAGTGCTTCAGGAAGGCAAAGGAATGAGTCGAGTGGCCCGATGACGTGTCCACATGCGGGTCAGGGCTAACATTAAAGTCCCCCCCCAGGATGAGCAGCCCCTCCTGGAAGGTGGACAGGGACTCCAATACAGCATCTAGAAAGGTAAGCTGTTTGCTATTTGGAGCATACACAGCTGCAAATGTGAACTTGCGGGCAAACACATATCGACCCTCCGGGTCGAGCAATTGGTCCGTCATCACAAAAGGGCAATTTTTGTGGATCGCTATAGCTACCCCCCTGATTTGGGGCGGGGGGAGTTGCTAAGATACCAGGAGTTATATAAATGGGTGGGAAGGCGGGGGACCGAGTCAGTACGCAAGTGCGTTTCCTGCAAAAAAAAGATGTGTGCCCCCATGCGTTTCATCTCAAGCCACAACTTATTGCGTTTCGACGGGGAGCCCAGGCCACGTACGTTGTACGACACGACCTTCATGGCAGCCATGATGAGAGATCACCGGGTGGGGCCATCAGGCCGGCGGCAAGAGGGGAGAGAGACCCACAGCACAGTCAAGCCCGCAGCAAGGGACTCCAGGAGCACATGGATCACATACAGGAGCCTAGAATACAAACCAAAGTTAGAGCAGGTGTTAAGGAAAAAAGGACATAGAAAAAAAAGGGGAAAAAAACTCAGTAAACAAAAACACATAAACAAGTGATAAGCCCAAAGGGCGCAACAAAGTGCATCGTCACCGCCGGTCGGGAGCCTCCACCCCCCCCCCTCAAGCCGAGGAGACGGTGAAGGCCAGCGAGCAGAGGCATTCCCAAAAAGGGACACATAACTCCAAGGAGTTGACCTATTGGGGGGAAGTGGTAGGGCACCAAGAGCAAGTCCGCATGAGGACCTGCATATAATTGAAAGTGCGCAACTACCCCTCGATCAGGGGCAGAAAAGTGGTACGGCAGCTAGGGGGAAGT
The DNA here is from genome assembly GCA_029206835.1 of Rana muscosa. Classification (NCBI taxonomy): domain Eukaryota; kingdom Metazoa; phylum Chordata; class Amphibia; order Anura; family Ranidae; genus Rana; species Rana muscosa. Next base: position 715,137,324 of record CM055118.1, read on the forward strand.
CAAAGAAAAAGAAAAAGAAAAAAAATGAACATAAACGTCTCAGGAGCCAGCAACAAACAGTTCAGGTGTCTAGGCCTCTCCTTGCGGGGGACGAGAAGAAGGTGCCGAGCCATGGGGGCCCCGTCTGGGTCCACGGCGATGTCTCCGACGGGCTGACTGCCATGGTTCAGGGTGTGCAGGATGAGGGATGTCGGACGGTGACCTCCAGTCCGGGATGTCAACGTGAGGCAAGTCCAGGGATTCCAGGAATCGGGGCAGGTCATCCCTGTTCCGTAGTGTGACCTGCTTGCCCTCTTTAGTAGCGGAGAGGCTAAACGGGAAACCCCACCGATAGGGAAGCTGAGCATCTTGTAGAGCCGCCAGCAGTGGTTTAAGAGCTCGGCGTTGCATCAATGTGCGTCTGGAGAGATCCGGAAAGAATGTCAGCCTGGTCCCATCAAAATCCACATATCTGACCCCTCTGACCTGATTCATGATGCGTTCTTTAAGCGAGTATTTGTGCAATTTGCAGATAATGTCTCTTGGCTTTTCAGGGTCATCAGAGGGGGGCCGCAGAGCTCTGTGGGCCCTGTCAATTTCAAAATGTTCAGGTGCCTGCCGGCCAAGGATTTGCTTAAAGACCCCTTGCAGGGTGGGGATGATGTCTCTGGGGCCAGTGGCTTCAGGTAGGCCTCTGATCCGGATGTTAACCCTGCGGCTCCTGTTCTCAAAATCGTCCATTTGATCCAGCAAGGCCTCAAGCCTGCGATCCTGTTGTTTGCAGTGATCAGAGAGGGCCTGCAGGGTCGGATTGGTCTCATCCCACTGTGCCTCCAGAGTCTCCACTCTATCTCCAAGATGTGCAGTGTCCGCCTGTAAGGCCTCAATGTCCTTCTTAAAAGCCATCTCCACTCTGCCTGCGAATCACTCTAGGTCGGCTTTAGTGGGGAGGGAGAGGATGTGGGCACGGATGTCTTTGTCATCCCATGGATCACCTCCATGTGCGGGCTCATCCACGCTGTTCGAGCCAGGGAGAGAAGAAGGGGAGGGCAGGGATTGCAAGGGCAGGTGCGGGGAGCTGATGGGGGAGGCAGCCCTGGCAGCGTGGGAGCCGGGCGCCATCTTGGCTGTACCTGCTGTTCCGCTGCGTGTCCCAAAAAAGTTGTCTAATGATCCGGACCGGCCCCGGAGTGTTCGCTGTGGGCGCGGGGAGGGATTGCGCTTTGTTGGCATCCGAGCTGCGGTGATTTTCCCCCACTAAAAGCTGCCGAATGTGCTGATCAAGGCGCGGGTCTCACGGAGCTCAGGAAAAGCACGTCCTCACTCGTGCATGCCGTAGCCACGCCCCCCCTCTGGCTATGTTTTGACTACGCTTACTCTGTTTACCTTTTTATTTTTATTATTAAACAAGTGTGATTTAACTGTACTTCTGTCTCGGTCTGATTCATGGTTTCTGACACTTCTGCTCTACTTCTCAGCGCTCAATGGAGCGCCGAGCAGTGGAGGAGCGGGGAGAGGCTGTCTCAGTGTCTCAGCGGCTCGCTGAGACTGCCATCAATCAGGGCAGCTGGCAGATCCCGACTTGGAAGTCGTGATGACGTGCTGCCCCGACTGATGGCAGTGATGTCAGCGGAGAGCGGATTTCAGACCACTCTCCGCTGAAAACGGGTCACAGGAGTGCAAAACGAATTGCACTCCTGTGACCCATAGGAGAAGCTTAGCCTAAAAAGCTCAGGCTGGACTTCTCCTTTAATGGCTGTGTTTTGAGTTATTTTGAGGGGACAGCAAACGTACACTGTTATACAAGCTGTACAATCACTATTTTACATTGTAGCAAAGTGAAATTTCTACAGTGTTGTCATGAAAAGATATAATAAAATATTTACAAAAATGTGAGGGGTGTACTAACTTTTTTGAGATACTGTGCGTGTGTGTGTGTATATATATATATATATATATATATATATATATATATACAGTTGCAAAAAAAAGTATGTGAACCCTTTTGGAATGATATGGATTTCTGCACAAATTGGTCATAAAATGTGATCTGATCTTCATCTAATGCCGCGTACACACGGCCGTTTTTCCCGTCGAAAAAAACAACATTTTTCCCATTCGACTAGAAAAACGATAGTCTGTGGGCTTTCTGTCATTTTTTTCGACGAGAAAAACGGCATTAAAAACGACGAGAAAAATTAGAACATGTTCTAATTTTTCTCGTCGTTTTTTTCGACATGTTTTCCGCGGCAGTGTTTCCCATAGGGAAACACTGCCGCGGAGCCCACACACGGTCGTTTTTTTCGACAAAAAAAAATGACATTTAAAACGGCCGTGTGTGAGGGGAACAAGCTGTTCCTCGTTTTTAACGTCGATTTTTTCGACGGTGTTTTCACCGTCTAAAAAATCGATCGTGTGTACGCGGCATAAGTCACAACAATAGACAATCACAGTCTGCTTAAACTAATAACACACAAAGAATTAAATGTTACCATGTTTTTATTGAACACACCATGTAAACGTTTACAGTGCAGGTGGAAAAAGTATGTGAACTGATAGACTAATGTTATCTCCAAGAGCTAATTGGAGTGAGGTGTCAGCCAACTGGAGTCCAATCAATGAGATGAGATTGGAGGTGTTGGTTACAGCTGCCCTGCCCTATAAAAAACACACACCAGTTCTGGGTTTGCTTTTCACAAGAAGCATTGCCTGATGTGAATGATGCCTCACACAAGAGAGCTCTCAGAAGACCTACGATTAAGAATTGTTGACTTGCATGAAGCTGGAAAGGGTTATAAAAGTATCTCCAAAAGCCTTGCTGTTCATCAGTCCACGATAAGACAAATTGTCTATAAATGGAGAAGGTTCAGCACTGCTGCTACTCTCCCTAGGAGTAGGCTTCCTGTAAAGATGACTGCAAGAGCACAGCACAGACTGCTCATTGAGGTGAAGAAGAATCCTATAGTGTCAGCTAAAGACTTACAGAAGTCTCTGGCATATGCTAACATCCCTGTTAGCGAATCTACGATATGTAAAACACTAAACAAGAATGGATTTCATGGGAGGATACCACAGAGGAAGCCACTGCTGTCCAAAAAAAACATTGCTGCACGTTTACAGTTTGCACAAGAGCACCTGGATGTTCCACAGCAGTACTGGCAAAATATTCTGTGGTCAGATGAAACCAAAGTTGAGTTGTTTGGAAGAAACACACAACACTATGTGTGGAGAAAAAGAGGCACAGCACACCAACATCAAATCCTCATCCCAACTGTGAAGTTTGGTGGTGGGGGCATCATGGTTTGGGGCTGCTTTGCTGCGTCAGGGCCTGGACGGATTGCTATCATCGAAGGAAAAATGAATTCCCAAGTTTATCAAGACATTTTGCAGGAGAACTTAAGGCCATCTGTCCACCAGCTGAAGCTCAACAGAAGATGTGTGTTGCAACAGGACAACGACCCAAAGCATAGAAGGGAATCAACAACAGAATGGCTTAAACAGAAGAAAATACGCCTTCTGGAGTGGCCCAGTCAGAGTCCTGACCTCAACCCGATTGAGATGCTGTGGCATGACCTCAAGAAAGCGATTCACACCAGACATCCCAAGAATATTGCTGAACTGAAACAGTTCTGTAAAGAGGAATGGTCAAGAATTACTCCTGACCGTTGTGCACGTCTGATTTGCAACTACAGGAAACGTTTGGTTGAAGTTATTGCTGCCAAAAGAGGTTCAACCAGTTAATAAATCCAAGGGTTCACATACTTTTTCAACCTGCACTGTGAATGTTTACACGGTGTGTTCAATAAAAACATGGTAACATTTAATTCTTTATATGTTATTAGTTTAAGCAGACTGTGATTGTCTATTGTTGTGACTTAGATGAAGATCAGATCAAATTTTATGACCAATTTGTGCAGAAATCCATGTCATTCCAAAAGGGTTCATATACTTTTTTTTGCAACTGTACATGTACAGTATATACTCAGATACACACATACACACACACTGAAAACAATGTAAGGAATGCATACAAAAAGGAGCACAATGACTTGCTGTAATAAGATTTTAGTACTGCTTCCATCTTCACCCCTGGGGTTTAATATGCAGTCATAATTCTTCAACAGATTGCAAAATTCACAATTTAGTATACATGAGAAAACGTATGCTTTGAGGAATCTGCCCTTGATCACCTTTTATCCTAAAAAAATATCTGGCTGTAACCTCAGGCTTCAACACTTTCTAAGCTACTGACCCACAGTAAGCATTCAGCAAATTAAATTTGAAAATCATGCTTATTCCAGATCAGGGACTCAGAATCGAAGACATTAAATTAGCATATTAGAAAGACAACTAACAGTTTTGAGCTGATAAATCAGTTATGGCAATCCCTAGATTTCTTTCAGAACACATTTCCTTTTATTTCGTGAATGCGTATTAGATTTTCTATACACAGGAATGTTTGGTATAAAATAAACAACATAATAAACTCTAAGGCCTCATGCCCACGGACGTTTTTACAGCCGCGTTTTTGAGCGTTTTTTACAGCTTAAAAACACATGTCCATGTTAGTCTATAGCTTCATGCCCACCTAGACGATTTTGAGCTGCAAATAGCATAGGTGTTTTTAAGCTGTAAAAAAAAACCAGGACCAGTGCGTTCCTCGGCGCCGGCGTTAGGCATAAAAAAACGCAAAGCGTTAAAAAACGCAAAAAAAACTTGCAAAAATGCCGCAATTCCGTTTTTGAGCTCCGACATGTTTTTTTTTCTAAAAAATAAAAAAATAAAAAAAGTCAAAAAATGTATACAATAACATGGACAGGCGTTTTTAAGCTGTAAAAAACGCAGCTGTAAAAACGTCCGTGGGCATGAGGCCTAAGAAATAAATGAAGAAAGACAGTGCTTAGCCAAATGTGTATCAAGGTAATCTATCCTAAAAAAATGTGTGTATGTGATATATATATATATATATATATATATATATATATAGTGACTCAACACAATACTATAATCTCTATCTAAACTAAACTAGTAATAGTGTTATATTCTCTAACAGAGTTGGTGATAATAATATAAACTAAATAATTAATATAATATGATGTGTGACCACACCAATATGTGATGAAAAAGTGGTAACCAAACCCACATAAAACATCCACTTCAATTTATATGTGTCTATACAGTATATAACCAAAGAACAAAAACAAAAAACAAAAGTCCATAAAAGTCTCAAAGTATTAAGCCCTGTACACACGATCGGTTTAACCGATGAAAACCGTCCGATGGATTGTTTTCATCAGACAAACCGATCGTGTATGGGACCCATCGGTCTTTTTTCCATCGGTCTTAAAAAATAGAACATGTTTTAAATTTTTCCGATGGATAAAAAACCGATAGCAAATTACTATCGTCTGTAGGGAACTCCATTGGATAAAAAACCCACGCATGCTCAGAATCAAGTCGACGCATGCTCAGAAGCATTGAACTTGATTTTTCTCGGCTCATCGGAGTGTTCTACATCACTGTGTTTGGAACGGTCGGTTTTTTGACTGATGGTGTGTAGGCAAGACTGATGGAAGTCAGCTTCATCGGTTTTCCGATGGAAAAGTCCATCGGTTTAAAAACCATAGGAAATCCGATCGTGTGTACAGGGCTTTAGTGTCAAAAAATTGTAGCCAAAAAATATTATTAGTGAACATGTGTATCAAAAAAGAGTTAAAAAAACAAACTGTGTATAACAAAAAAAGAGTTAAAAATAAACTACCGGTATGTTCAATCCCAAAAGTGTAAGTAGCAGATTCTTCATATAATGTATTCTCCATCTCTTATGATCTAAATCACTCACCAATGTTAGTGGCTGGTAAAGACAAACCAGCAAACACGCTTATTCCCTTAGCAGGATGCAATACTCTGCAGATCTGTGGTAGATAATGATATCATAATTCCTCAGTAGCAGTCAAACAGGACCTCCAGCGGGCAATTTATTTTCTTTTTCACAGTGTAATGGTCTGCAAGAGCCCAAAAGATATCCACTCCCGACTCTTCTACACAGTGTATGATCAATCTCTCCAGAGAGGTGTGATTGGAAAAGAAAGAAAGCACAGCATAAAATCCTTTAAAAAAGTTTTCTTGTTTATTTAAACCACATAGCACTCACATTTAAAAGTGTCTCCCGACACTAGTAAAACAGGCAAAGATAATATGTGTCTATTCGGATCTCACGTTCCCACGAGTAGACATCAAATGTAACGTGGTAACGATGCCTCCATCAGCTCACCCCACGTACGTTTCGTCAATAGACTCACGGGGCAGTGGAATGCACGTCACCATGTCTCATTTAAATATCCAGCATTCTTAAAGTGGTTGTAAACCCTGTTACACCACTTTTACCTACAGGTAGGCCTATAATAAGGATTACCTGTAGGTACCGTGAATATCTCCTAAACTTGTTTAGGAGATATTCACTGTATCTGCATATCCCGACATCATTGGCACATGCGCACTGAAGTGCACATGCGCCGTTTGCCTGCTCGTACCGTTTCTTCAGTAGCCGTGCCGTGACCAGCGGCTCCCGCACGTATGTGCGGGAGTGACATAATTGCGGACTCCGGCCAATCACAGCGCCGGAGCCCGCCAACCCGGAAATAACTCCGGGAGACATGTCACCGGCCACAGCGGTGTGTTGAGACCCCTGCATGTGTTAACTAAGTGTGAGGGGGTTAGCTCGGCAGCGGGTGTGTGTGACCCCCGGGATGGGCTCCCCACACAAAAACCGGCCCAGCAGACGGAGCTTGTGGTTTTCAAAATCAAAAAGGTGCGGTTTATTTTCTATTTACAGTGACAAAACACAGCAAAGCAAAAGAAACATAAACAAAATAAATCCTGGTCAACTTGACCTCTGACTAAACATACAGGTTTCCTAACTAACAACTGGGATCAGCCTAGTGCTGTCCTAGTCCCTAAGTCCCTGGGTTTAAATGTCCAAGCAAATAGCCACACAGGCTTTGTCTCACCGCACAAGGGTTCACTCTCTCCAGGAAGTCCACACAGGTCTGCTTCCAGGCATGAGCTAACACCTAATGAATCTGGGAGTTCTTATAGAGGCCTAAATGAGCTGACAAGCTTCAGCTGGTCTCATCAACTCCCTGTCTGCACGACGCCCCACACTCTCCCTACAGGTATGAGTCATCCATGAGCCCACTATCCTCAGCTGGGCTTATACAACTCTCCACCTAGTTGTATAAGTCGGCGTAAAGCCTGAATCTGGGCGAAATATATCTACCCCCCTGGATGCAACCAGGTGACTTTACCTTCCTGCTGTCACATACCCCCCCCCCTCTTGTTTTAACCTCGGGGTTGGAACACCAGCAATCAGGCATTCATGTACTCGAGACAAAGCATCCACATTCCCCATTTGAACGCCAGGGCGATGCTTTACTGTGAAGTTGAATTCCTGTAGGGCCAGGAACCACCTATTTACTCTTCTATTTGTCTCCTTGTTTTGAGCCATCCACTTTAACGGAGCGTGATCCGTAACCATGTCAAAGTGCCTACCTAGCAGGTAGTACCGAAGGGAATCTAGAGCCCACTTCACCGCTAAACACTCCTTTTCAACGGTGGCGTAACTTACCTCATGGGACTTCAACTTCCTGCTGAGGTAAATGACTGGGTGCTCTTCCCCGTTCCAGACCTGGGACAATACTGCTCCTAACCCCACATCTGACGCATCACTTTGTACGACAAAGTCTTTAGAGAAGTCGGGAGAGTACAACACTGGCTGGCTACATAAGGCTTGTTTCAAGAATTGGAATGCTGCCTCAGCCTCGGGGGTCCATTTAATCATGACCGACCCTTTCCCCTTCGTCAGGTTGGTTAGGGGCACAGCCTTAGAAGCAAAGTGGGGAATGAATCGCAGATAATACCCAGCGATTCCCAGAAAGGCTCGTACCTGCTTCTTGCTGTTGGGACGTGGCCAACTCTGGATGGCCTCGACTTTGTTGAGTTGGGGTTTTATTACTCCCCTCCCAATGGTGTACCCAAGATATTTGGCCTCCTCCTGCCCAATGGTACACTTCTTGGGGTTAGCCGTAAACCCCGCTTCCCGAACAGAGTCCAGGACTGCTTGCACTTTTGGCAGATGTGAGGCCCAATCTGTGCTATGGACGATTACGTCATCCAGGTAAGCCGCAGCATACTTCCGATGGGGCCTCAGCATCTGGTCCATTTTCCGCTGGAATGTGGCCGGCGCATTCTGTAACCCGAATGGCATTCTTTTATATTGGAACGCCCCGTCTGGGGTTACAAATGCGGTTTTCTCTTTGGCCGACTTGGCCAGGGGGATTTGCCAATACCCTTTTGTGAGGTCAAGAGTCGTCATGTATCGGGCTGTTCCCAGCCGGTCGATCAACTCATCTATACGTGGCATGGGGTAGGTGTCAAATTTTGTAACTTTGTTCAACTGACGAAAATCGTTACAAAATCGCCAGCTCCCATCCGGTTTAGGCACCAACACAATGGGACTAGACCAATCACTTTGGGACTCCTCTATCACCCCTAAGTTCAGCATTTTCTGTACTTCCTCCCGTATTGCCTCCCGTCGGGCCTCTGGGATCCGATAGGGTTTTAACTTCACCCTTTCACCGGGCGGGGTAATGATGTCATGCTCTACCCCAGATGTTTGTCCCGGCAGCTCAGAGAATACCTCCTTGTTGCGAAGCACAAACTCCTTAACCTCCTGTTGTTGGGGTTGTGACAAGGTGGCTGCTATTCCAACCTCAGGAATCACGCAACCAGTTTGAGCTGGTGACCAAGTGTCTGCGACTAGGGACTCTCTATCCCTCCAGGCTTTCAACAGATTAACGTGATAGATCTGTTCGGGCTTTCGCCTTCCTGGTTGTCTGACCTTGTAATTCACTTCGCTCACTTTTTCCATTATCTCATAGGGGCCTTGCCATGTGGCAAGGAATTTACTTTCAACCGTAGGGACAAGTACCAGTATCCTATCCCCCGGGGAAAAGGTACGGGTCTTGGCTCCACGGTTGTACACTCTCTGCTGTGCTAACTGCGCTTGGGCCAAATGTTCCTTCACGATGGGCATTACCTGTGCAATTCGGTCTTGCATCAGGGCGACATGCTCAATCACACTCCTGTGGGGAGAACTCTCACTTTCCCAAGTTTCCTTGGCAATATCCAACAGCCCTCTTGGGTGTCTCCCATACAGTAACTCAAAGGGGGAGAATCCCGTAGAGGATTGGGGCACCTCCCTAATAGCAAACATCAGATAAGGAAGTAAACAGTCCCAATCCTTTCCATCTCTATCCACCACTTTCTTCAACATTTGTTTTAGGGTTTTGTTGAATCTTTCAACCAGCCCATCGGTTTGGGGGTGATACACAGATGTACGTAATTGCGTCACTTTGAACAATTTACACAGCTCCTTCATAACCCGGGACATAAAGGGTGTACCTTGGTCCGTAAGCAGTTCTTTACAAATACCCACCCGGCTAAACACAAGAGATAGCTCTTTGGCTATGGTTTTGGCCGAGGTATTTCGGAGAGGGATCGCTTCTGGATAACGGGTGGCATAGTCCATTATAACTAATATATACTGGTGCCCCCTAGCGGACTTGATTATAGGACCTACCAAATCCATGGCGATCCTCTCAAACGGGACCTCAATGATGGGTAGAGGGACCAGCGGGCTACGGAAATGTGGCATCGGGGCCGACCTCTGACACACAGGGCAGGAGGAACAATAATTTTCTATGTCCTTCATCACCCCCGGCCAATAGAATCTCCGTAATACCCTCTCTCGGGTTTTCTCTGTCCCCAGATGACCTCCAAGAATGTGCCCATGGGCCAACTCCAACACCAACTTCCTGTAAGGTTTGGGCACCACAAGCTGCTCAACGGTTTCTTCTGCCCTTTTTGCCACCCGATACAGTAGGTCCTTCTCTACGCTGAAGTATGGGTAAGTGCAGGTATTATCTGGGTTCACTAACTCGCCATCTATTTTCACTACGTGTTCCCGTGCCTTTATTAGGGCGGGGTCTTTCAACTGTTCTGTGGCAAAGTTTTCCCTGTGAACCTCAAGATCAGAAAACTCCACAGACGGTAGGTTTTCGTCTGAGGAGGTGGGCTCCTCTCCAGTTTCTTGAGTCTCCCCTGCCAATACTGATAAGGGAAATTCCGGAGAGTCCTCACCACTCTCAGGGGAGTTCTGGCTATCACATTCCTGGTACATAGGGGCACCAGTGAGGGGCTCAGGATCATCCCACAGTTCCCAGAACTTCGGAAAATCCCTTCCCACAATGGCGTCATGCGGTAACTGAGATACTAAGCCCACTGGATGAGAGAGGGTACCTTTGGGGGTCTCGAAACACACTATAGTCACTGGATACTCTCGGGTGTCCCCATGCACACAAATAACAGCTACCTTGCTATTCCCAGAGACCTCTGTTTTAACTAACTCAGCCTTTATCAGGGTCACAAGGCTACCTGAATCCAGCAATACCACAACATTTCTACCATTAACACACATTTTGCATAAATGTTTCTCAGTTCCTCGAATGGCAGTGCATGCGACTGTCGCACACAGTGACTGACGTCTGCCCGTCAGAAAGTCACACTGCATGGGTTCCTCCACAACCGGGCAATTGGCTGCAATATGTCCCGCTTGCCGGCAGCGGTAGCAAACGATCCTTCTTGCCGCCTCTTGAGCCGCTGATTTCCCAGGCTGTTCTCGCCAAACTTGGGGTAGAGCTCCCACCCTCTCACTCTCTCCACCCTCACCCCTTGGAATCCTCTTATCCGCCCCTGGGGATGGTCTGGTCTTAGGGTGGAAAGTCCGAGTGTCTCTGGAAGAGGCCGTCAGGTTTTCTGTAGCCAAGTATTTCTCCACACGATCCACAAGACCATCGGCCGTCTCTGGGTCTCCATGGCTTACCCACTTTTGGATGGCAGTAGGAAGAGCTCTCAAAAACCGATCCATTACAACACGTTCCACAATCTTTGGTGCGGACAAAGTCTCTGGCTGTAGCCACTTTCTGCTCAGGTGAATGAGATCATACATTTGAGACCTGGGGGGTTTTCCAAGCTGGAAAGTCCAGTTATGCACACGCTGAGCCCGGACAGCCTGGGTGACACCCAGCCTTGCCAATATTTCAGCTTTTAGCATCACATAGTCTTTTGCTTGGTTAGGCTCTAGGTCATAGTAAGCTTTCTGCGATTCACCAGTTAACAGAGAAGCCACCAGTCCAGCCCACTGCTCCTCAGGCCACTTTTCTCTTTCAGCGGTCCTTTCAAATGTGGTCAAAAATACCTCTGGATCATCCTCTCCAGTCATTTTTGTCAATAAACGACTCACCCCAAAGGACGCGGTATTAGTGGGACTGCTTTCCTCACTGGTCTGCGGACGTTGCTGCATTACTGCTTCCATCTGTTGTTGTAGTCTCTGCTCTTGCTTCTGCAACAGGTCTATGAAGCGGGCCTCAGATTGCTGCTGGGCTCGTTGCTGAGCCTCCAGACTCTGTTGCAAAGTTGCGTTTGTCTGCTGCTGGGCTGCAAGGCTCTGTTGATGAGCTTGCTGCTGGGCTGCGAAGTTCTGTTGTTGAGCTGCAAGGCTCTGTTGATGAGCTGCAAGGCTCTTTTGCAAACCTGCATTTGTCTGCTGTTGATTGGCATTTGCTAGAGCCAGCTGCTTCAGTATCTCCTCCATGCTGGCTTAAAAAAAAACTGCCACTGGTTCTCCACCAACTGTGAGGGGGTTAGCTCGGCAGCGGGTGTGTGTGACCCCCGGGATGGGCTCCCCACACAAAAACCGGCCCAGCAGACGGAGCTTGTGGTTTTCAAAATCAAAAAGGTGCGGTTTATTTTCTATTTACAGTGACAAAACACAGCAAAGCAAAAGAAACATAAACAAAATAAATCCTGGTCAACTTGACCTCTGACTAAACATACAGGTTTCCTAACTAACAACTGGGATCAGCCTAGTGCTGTCCTAGTCCCTAAGTCCCTGGGTTTAAATGTCCAAGCAAATAGCCACACAGGCTTTGTCTCACCGCACAAGGGTTCACTCTCTCCAGGAAGTCCACACAGGTCTGCTTCCAGGCATGAGCTAACACCTAATGAATCTGGGAGTTCTTATAGAGGCCTAAATGAGCTGACAAGCTTCAGCTGGTCTCATCAACTCCCTGTCTGCACGACGCCCCACACTCTCCCTAGAGGTATGAGTCATCCATGAGCCCACTATCCTCAGCTGGGCTTATACAACTCTCCACCTAGTTGTATGAGTCGGCGTAAAGCCTGAATCTGGGCGAAATATATCTACCCCCCTGGATGCAAACAGGTGACTTTACCTTCCTGCTGTCACATAAGCTTTATCATTCACAGTAGAAATCATCCTCAGAATGAAACTAAATTGACAGAAAACACTATATAGCTCTTAATCCGAAAAACTATTTAGGAGTTAATTATCACCTGGTATAATAGTGCACCAATTGGTGATATAGATTCAACATTCGCCTCTTATACGGGCTATATAAAAGATCAGCAGAAATAAATAATTCAATAATGTTATTCCTTCCTTACCCTTTTAAAATTGTTTATTATCAATTCATCTTTATATGTTCTTTTGGGGAAATTGACCAGGGAATAAAGTGGAAATTAATAACCTCAATACATTCAAAGTATATATAGACACATGGGGGCTGATTTACTAATAACAGTGCGCTGCGCTGCTTCTAACCTTAATTGGTGCGCCGGATAACTCCTTCACTGGGCGCAGGAAGCAGCGGCGCACTGTTATAGTAAATAGAAATGTCAGCGGCGCTCTATTGAAAATGAATGGTTCCCTATGGGAGCCCATTGATTTGAATAGAGGTCGCCCGGGAAGTCGGATCCGACTTGCGGGCGACTCGTGTGCCGGCTGACACAGGGACAGCGCGACTTTGCGAGGCGACCTGGACACGACCTGAGCATGAAGCAGCCGCTCAAGTCGTGTCCTAGAGGCGACTAGCTGGCCGAGAATGTGTCCAGCGCGATGTCATCGCGCTGGTCCTTCGGCAGCCTCGCTGTCCCATGTTTGGTATGAATCATGAAGGGGAACTCCAGGCCAAATTTTAATGAAAAAACCGGCATGGGTTCCCCTTCAGGAGCATACCAGGCCCTTAGGTCTGGTCTGGATTCTAAGGTGAACCCCCCCAAGAAGAAAAACGGCGTGTGGGGGTCCCCCTCAAAATCCAAACTAGACCCTTAGGTCTGGTCTGGATTCTAAGGTGAACCCCCTAAGCCGAAAAACGGCGTGGGGGTCCACCCCAAAATCCAAAACCAGACCCTTAGGTCTGGTCTGGATTTTAAGGTGAACCCCCTAAGCCGAAAAACGGCGTGGGGGTCCCCCCAAAATCCAAACCAGACCCTTATCCGAGCACGCAACCTGGCAGGCCGCAGGGGAAAAGGGGGGGACGAGAGAGCGGCCCCCCTCCCTCCTGAACCGTACCAGGCCGCATGCCCTCAACATGGGGGGTTTGGTGCTTCGGGGCAGGGGGGCGACCTGCGGCCCCCCCACCCCAAAGCACCCTGCCCCCATGTTGATGGGGACAAGGGCCTCTTCCCGACAACCCTGGCCGTTGGTTGTCGGGGTATGCGGGCGGGGGGCTTTTCGAAATCCGGGCGCCCCCTTTAAAAAGGGGGCCCCCAGATGCCGGCCCCCCACCCTATGTGAATGAGTATGGGGTACATTGTACCCCTACCCTTTCACCTGGTGGCAAAATAAGTCAATAAAAAAGACAACACAGGTTTGAAAAGTAATTTATTGGGCAGCTCCGGGGGTCTTCTTCCGACTTCGGGGGTCTTTCTGCCGGGCCCCCGCTATCTTCTGCTAGCTCTTTTGCTAGCGGGGGTCCCGGGCTTCCTAGCCGTCTTCGGGGGTCTTTCTGCCTGGCCCCCCGCTATCTTCTGCTAGCGGGGGTCCCGGGCTTCCTCGCCGTCTTTGGGGGTCTTTCTGCCGGGCCCCCCGCTATCTTCTGCTAGCTCTTTTGCTAGTGGGGGTCCCGGGCTTCCTCGCCGTCTTCTTCTGACTTCGGGGGTCTTTCTGCCGGGCCCCCGCTATCTTCTGCCAGCTCTTTTGCTAGCGGGGGTCCCGGGCTTCCTCGCCTTCTTCTTCCGACTTCGGGGGTCTCTTGTTCTGTTCTCCGGTTCTTCTCCGGTGTCTTCTCCACGATCTCCGGTTCTTTCTGCCTTCTGCCGGGCGCCCCACTATCTTCTCGCAGCTCTTTTGCTAGCGGGGGCCAGACTTCTTCGTCGCCTTCTTCCCTCTTCTCTTCGCCCGATGTTGCCTCGTCGCTGTCCACCGCCGCAATGATCTGTCCGAGCAGCGGTGCCACTTTTATTGGCATGGGGCGTGGTCACCGGCTGATGCCACCACTGACCCCGCTCCCGTATGATGTCACAGTCCCGGGGAATGATGGGACTGTGACGTGAAAGCTGCCCAATAAATTACTTTTCAAACCTGTGTTGTCTTTTTTTATTGACTTATTTTTTCACCAGGTGAATGGGTAGGGGTACGATGTACCCCATACTCATTCACATAGGGTGGGGGGCAGGTATCTGGGGGCCCCCCAGATTCCGATAAGCCCCCCGCCCGCAGACCCCGACAACCAACGGCCAGGGTTGTCGGGAAGAGGCCCCTGTCCCCATCAACATGGGGACAGGGTGCTTTGGGGTGGGGGGGCCGCAGGTCGCCCCCCCTGCCCCGAAGCACCATACCCCCCATGTTAAGGGGAACGCGGCCTGGTACAGTTCAGGAGGGAGGGGGGGCCGCTCTCTCGTCCCCCCCTTTTCCCCTGCAGCCTGCCAGGTTCAGTGCTCGGATAAAGGGTCTGGTGTGTATTTTTAGGGGACCCCACGCAAATTTTTTTGGTTTTTGGTGCGGGGTTCCCCTTAAAATACATGTCAGACCTGAAGGGCCTGGTATGGATTCTGGGGGGACCAACCACGCCAGTTTTTTTTTCCTTTTTTGGGGGGTCCCCTTTGAATCCATACTAGACCCAAGGGCCTGGTATGGACCTGGGGGGGACCCCACGCTGTTTTTTTTTTATTTATTTATTTTTTAACCGTTTTTTTTTTTTTTTTTTTTTTACATTTCCTTTAACAACCAGCTATAAACAGGTAAAACAAAAAATCGCCGCAAAATTGCGGTACTTGCGTTTTGGATGCGGGTCCATTGAATTCTATTACATCCAAAACACTGTTTTTGGCCTGGCAAAAAAAATCTGCAGTTGCGTTTAAAATCGTTTTTCACAAACCCTCAAAATGCCTTCAGACGCCAAAGATTTCCACGTTTCAGACGCGGTACCAGAGTTTAGCAGCATTTTAGTTTAGAAGCGTTTTTAAAGGTGACCTATTTTTTTACATTGATAAACTCCAAATTTATGGCAAATGAGGAAAAACCAAAATATATATATATATATATACTGTGAGGGGGTTAGCTCGGCAGCGGGTGTGTGTGACCCCCGGGATGGGCTCCCCACACAAAAACAGGCCCAGCAAACGGAGGTTGTGGTTTTCAAAATCAAAAAAAGGTGCGGTTTATTTTCTATTTACAGTGACAAAACACAGCAAAGCCAAAAGAAACATAAACAAAATAAATCCTGGTCAACTTGACCTCTGACTAAACATACAGGTTTCCTAACTAACAACTGGGATCAGCCTAGTGCTGTCCCAGTCCCTAAGTCCCTGGTTTTAAATGTCCAAGCAAATAGCCACACAGGCTTTGTCTCACCGCACAGGGGTTCACTCTCCCTAGACAGTCCACACAGGTCTGGGTCCAGGCATGAGCTAACATCTAATGAAGCTGGGAGTTCTTATAGAGGCCTAAATGAGCTGACAAGCTTCAGCTGGTCTCATCAACTCCCTGTCTGCACGACGCCCAGCCCTCTCCCTAGAGGTATGAGTCATCCATGAGCCCACTAGCCTTAGCTGGGCTTATACAACTCTCCACCTAGTTGTATAAGTCGGCGTAAAGCCTGAATCTGGGCGAAATATATCTACCCCCCTGGATGCAACCAGGTGACTTTACCTTCCTGCTGTCACATACCCCCCCTCTTGTTTTAACCTCGGGGTTGGAACACCAGCAATCAGGCATTCATGTACTCGAGACAAAGCATCCACATTCCCCATTTGAACGCCAGGGCGATGCTTTACTGTGAAGTTGAATTCCTGGAGGGCCAGGAACCACCTATTCACTCTTCTATTTGTTTCCTTGTTTTGAGCCATCCACTTTAACGGAGCGTGATCCGTAACCATGTCAAAGTGCCTACCTAGCAGGTAGTACCGAAGGGAATCTAGAGCCCACTTCACCGCTAAACACTCCTTTTCAACGGTGGCGTAATTTACCTCATGGGACTTCAACTTCCTGCTGAGGTAAATGACTGGGTGCTCTTCCCCGTTCCAGACCTGGGACAATACTGCTCCTAACCCCACATCTGACGCATCACTTTGTACGACAAAGTCTTTAGAGAAGTCGGGTGAGTACAACACTGGCTGGCTACATAAGGCTTGTTTCAAGAATTGGAATGCTGCCTCAGCCTCGGGGGTCCATTTAATCATGACCGACCCTTTCCCCTTCGTTAGGTTGGTTAGGGGCACAGCCTTAGAAGCAAAGTGGGGAATGAATCGCCGATAATACCCAGCGATTCCCAGAAAGGCTCGTACCTGCTTCTTGCTGTTGGGACGTGGCCAACTCTGGATGGCCTCGACTTTGTTGAGTTGGGGTTTTATTACTCCCCTCCCAATGGTGTACCCAAGATATTTGGCCTCCTCCTGCCCAATGGTACACTTCTTGGGGTTAGCCGTAAACCCCGCTTCCCGAACAGAGTCCAGGACTGCTTGCACTTTTGGCAGATGTGAGGCCCAATCTGTGCTATGGACGATTACGTCATCCAGGTAAGCCGCAGCATACTTCCGATGGGGCCTCAGCATCTGGTCCATTTTCCGCTGGAATGTGGCCGGCGCATTCTGTAACCCGAACGGCATTCTTTTATATTGGAACGCCCCGTCTGGGGTTACAAATGCGGTTTTCTCTTTGGCCAATTTGGCCAGGGGGATTTGCCAATACCCTTTTGTGAGGTCAAGAGTCGTCATGTATCGGGCTGTTCCCAGCCGGTCGATCAACTCATCTATACGTGGCATGGGGTAGGTGTCAAATTTTGTAACTTTGTTCAACTGACGAAAATCGTTACAAAATCGCCAGCTCCCATCCGGTTTAGGCACCAACACAATGGGACTAGACCAATCACTTTGGGACTCCTCTATCACCCCTAAGTTCAGCATTTTCTGTACTTCCTCCCGTATTGCCTCCCGTCGGGCCTCTGGGATCCGATAGGGTTTTAACTTCACCCTTTCACCGGGCGGGGTAATGATGTCATGCTCTACCCCAAATGTTTGTCCCGGCAGCTCAGAGAATACCTCCTTGTTGCGAAGCACAAACTCCTTAACCTCCTGTTGTTGGGGTTGTGACAAGGTGGCTGCTATTCCAACCTCAGGAATCACGCAACCAGTTTGAGCTGGTGACCAAGTGTCTGCGACTAGGGACTCTCTATCCCTCCAGGCTTTCAACAGATTAACGTGATAGATCTGTTCGGGCTTTCGCCTTCCTGGTTGTCTGACCTTGTAATTCACTTCGCTCACTTTTTCCATTATCTCGTAGGGGCCTTGCCATTTGGCAAGGAATTTACTTTCAACCGTAGGGACAAGTACCAGTATCCTATCCCCCGGGGAAAAGGTACGGGTCTTGGCTCCACGGTTGTACACTCTCTGCTGTGCTAACTGCGCTTGGGCCAAATGTTCCTTCACGATGGGCATTACCTGTGCAATTCGGTCTTGCATCAGGGCGACATGCTCAATCACACTCCTGTGGGGAGAACTCTCACTTTCCCAAGTTTCCTTGGCAATATCCAACAGCCCTCTTGGGTGTCTCCCATACAGTAACTCAAAGGGGGAGAATCCCGTAGAGGATTGGGGCACCTCCCTAATAGCAAACATCAGATAAGGAAGTAGACAGTCCCAATCCTTTCCATCTCTATCCACCACTTTCTTCAACATTTGTTTTAGGGTTTTGTTGAATCTTTCAACCAGCCCATCGGTTTGGGGGTGATACACAGATGTACGTAATTGCGTCACTTTGAACAATTTACACAGCTCCTTCATAACCCGGGACATAAAGGGTGTACCTTGGTCCGTAAGCAGTTCTTTACAAATACCCACCCGGCTAAACACAAGAGATAGCTCTTTGGCTATGGTTTTGGCCAAGGTATTTCGGAGAGGGATCGCTTCTGGATAACGGGTGGCATAGTCCATTATAACTAATATCTACTGGTGCCCCCTAGCGGACTTGATTATAGGACCTACCAAATCCATGGCGATCCTCTCAAACGGGACCTCAATGATGGGTAGAGGGACCAGCGGGCTACGGAAATGTGGCATCGGGGCCGACCTCTGACACACAGGGCAGGAGGAACAATAATTTTCTATGTCCTTCATCACCCCCGGCCAATAGAATCTCTGTAATACCCTCTCTCGGGTTTTCTCTGTCCCCAGATGACCTCCAAGAATGTGCCCATGGGCCAACTCCAACACCAACTTCCTGTAAGGTTTGGGCACCACAAGCTGCTCAACGGTTTCTTCTGCCCTTTTTGCCACCCGATACAGTAGGTCCTTCTCTACGCTGAAGTATGGGTAAGTGCAGGTATTATCTGGGTTCACTAACTCGCCATCTATTTTCACTACGTTTTCCCGTGCCTTTATTAGGGCGGGGTCTTTCAACTGTTCTGTGGCAAAGTTTTCCCTGTGAACCTCAAGATCAGAAAACTCCACAGACGGTAGGTTTTCGTCTGAGGAGGTGGGCTCCTCTCCAGTTTCTTGAGTCTCCCCTGCCAATACTGATAAGGGAAATTCCGGAGAGTCCTCACCACTCTCAGGGGAGTTCTGGCTATCACATTCCTGGTACATAGGGGCACCAGTGGGGGGCTCAGGATCATCCCACAGTTCCCAGAACTTCGGAAAATCCCTTCCCACAATGGCGTCATACGGTAACTGAGATACTAAGCCCACTGGATGAGAGAGGGTACCTTTGGGGGTCTCGAAACACACTGTAGTCACTGGATACTCTCGGGTGTCCCCATGCACACAAATAACAGCTACCTTGCTATTCCCAGAGACCTCTGTTTTAACTAACTCAGCCTTTATCAGGGTCACAAGGCTACCTGAATCCAGCAATACCACAACATTTCTACCATTAACACACATTTTGCATAAATGTTTCTCAGTTCCTCGAATGGCAGTGCATGCGACTGTCGCACACAGCGACTGACGTCTGCCCGTCAGAAAGTCACACTGCATGGGTTCCTCCACAACCGGGCAATTGGCTGCAATATGTCCCGCTTGCCGGCAGCGGTAGCAAACGATCCTTCTTGCCGCCTCTTGAGCCGCTGATTTCCCAGGCTGTTCTCGCCAAACTTGGGGTAGAGCTCCCACCCTCTCACTCTCTCCACCCTTACCCCTTGGAATCCTCTTATCCGCCCCTGGGGATGGTCTGGTCTTAGGGTGTAAAGTCCGAGTGTCTCTGGAAGAGGCCGTCAGGTTCTCTGTAGCCAAGTATTTCTCCACACGATCCACAAGACCATCGGCCGTCTCTGGGTCTCCATGGCTTACCCACTTTTGGATGGCAGTAGGAAGAGCTCTCAAAAACCGATCCATTACAACACGTTCCACAATCTTTGGTGCGGACAAAGTCTCTGGCTGTAGCCACTTTCTGCTCAGGTGAATGAGATCATACATTTGAGACCTGGGGGGTTTTCCAAGCTGGAAAGTCCAGTTATGCACACGCTGAGCCCGGACAGCCTGGGTGACACCCAGCCTTGCCAATATCTCAGCTTTTAGCATCACATAGTCTTTTGCTTGGTCAGGCTCTAGGTCATAGTAAGCCTTCTGCGATTCACCAGTTAACAGAGGAGCCACCAGTCCAGCCCACTGCTCCTCAGGCCACTTTTCTCTTTCAGCAGTCCTTTCAAATGTGGTCAAAAATACCTCTGGATCATCCTCTCCAGTCATTTTTGTCAATAAACGACTCACCCCAAAGGACGCGGTATTAGTGGGACGGCTTTCCTCACTGGTCTGCGGACGTTGCTGCATTACTGCTTCCATTTGTTGTAGTCTCTGCTCTTGCTTCTGTAACAGGTCTATGAAGCGGGCCTCAGATTGCTGCTGGGCTTGTTGCTGAGCTTCCAGACTCTGTTGGTGAGCTTGCTGCTGGGCTGCAAGGCTCTGTTGATGAGCTTGCTGCTGGGCTGCGAAGTTCTGTTGTTGAGCTGCAAGGCTCTTTTGCAAACCTGCATTTGTCTGCTGTTGATTGGCATTTGCTAGAGCCAGCTGCTTCAGTATCTCCTCCATGCTGGCTTAAAAAAAACTGCCACTGGTTCTCCACCAACTGTGAGGGGGTTAGCTCGGCAGCAGGTGTGTGTGACCCCCGGGATGGGCTCCCCACACAAAAACAGGCCCAGCAAACGGAGGTTGTGGTTTTCAAAATCAAAAAAAGGTGCGGTTTATTTTCTATTTACAGTGACAAAACACAGCAAAGCCAAAAGAAACATAAACAAAATAAATCCTGGTCAACTTGACCTCTGACTAAACATACAGGTTTCCTAACTAACAACTGGGATCAGCCTAGTGCTGTCCCAGTCCCTAAGTCCCTGGTTTTAAATGTCCAAGCAAATAGCCACACAGGCTTTGTCTCACCGCACAGGGGTTCACTCTCCCTAGACAGTCCACACAGGTCTGGGTCCAGGCATGAGCTAACATCTAATGAAGCTGGGAGTTCTTATAGAGGCCTAAATGAGCTGACAAGCTTCAGCTGGTCTCATCAACTCCCTGTCTGCACGACGCCCAGCCCTCTCCCTAGAGGTATGAGTCATCCATGAGCCCACTAGCCTTAGCTGGGCTTATACAACTCTCCACCTAGTTGTATAAGTCGGCGTAAAGCCTGAATCTGGGCGAAATATATCTACCCCCCTGGATGCTACCAGGTGACTTTACCTTCCTGCTGTCACAATATATATATATATATATATATATATATAAATGAAATTGCTTCCATTGCATTGTGGACAATCCACAACTTGGGGCAGCTGACGTGGCAAGTGGACAATCCACAACTTGTGGCAAGTGATGTGGCAAGTGACACGCTAAATACAACTACACTGCTGCTCTCAGCTGCTGATATCACTCTGGTCTCACAAAATAGCTAAAATCGTAAATAATACTGTTTTTGGAGCTTAGGGCGGCTCCTTATCATATACACGCAAATGTGGTAAAACACGGCATGCAAACGCCACAAAGCGCGCCTTTCTAAACGCCACTTTCAACCTTAGTTCAGAACACTTTGCACCAGCGTCCCGTCTACATGGGGCCTAAAAACACCTATGGTGGCCATGAGGCCATAGGCTATCATGGAGAGATGTTTTTAAGCTGCAAAAAACGCTCAAACAAGCTGCTTGAAAAACGTCCGTGTGCATGTAGCCTTATATTAACCACTTGCGCACTGCCCAGACCAAGTTTCACATTTCAGCGCTGATGCACTTTTAATGACAATTGCGCGCTCATACAACACTGTAACCCAATAAAAATGTTTTATTTGTTGGCACACAAATAGAGCTTGCTTTTGGTGCTATTTGATCACCTTTCTGTTTTATTTAAAAAAAAATCTATAAATACAAAAGACCGAGTTAAAAAAAATAATAATTGATATTTTACCCACTTCAGCACTGGGCCTATTCTGGCACTTCTCTCCTTCATGTAAAAATCATAAATTTATGGCTATAAAATTACTTCTAAACACCAAACATTATATATGTTTTTGGAGCAGACACCCTAGGGAATAAGATGGCGGTCATTGCAAATTTTTATCTTGCTCGGTATTTGCGCAATAAATTTTCAAACGCCTTTTGTTTGCTAAAAATATTACAAAACAGTAAAGTTACGGCCAATTTTTTGGTATAATGTGAAAGATGTTGTTATGCTGAGTAAACAGATACCTAACATGTCACGCTTTAAAATTGCGCACACACATGTGTGGTTTGAACGGCGTTTACAAATGTGGGCGGGACTTACGTGTGTGTTCGCTTCTGAGCGCGAGCTACCGGGGACATGGGCGTTTTTTCGTATTTTTGCTTTTTTTTGTTTTTGTTTTTTTACTTTTTTGTGTTTCTTACTCTTTTTTTATTTAAAAAAAATTTTGGATCACTTTTATTCCTATTACAAGGAATGTAAACTCCCCTTGTAATAGGAATGTGTGTGACAGGTCCTCTTTATGGAGAGATGCGGGGTCAATAAGACCCCGCATCTCTCCTCCAGGCTGGAAAGCATGATATTGGTCCAAAAAAAATCACCAATCTCATGCTGACAGCCGAGATCACGGCTTGGTTAACATACGGGAACACGGCGTGATGTCATAACGTCGTGCCCGCGCCTCCGACGGTCATAGAGATGACTGATGACCATCTGGTCACCAGTCATCTCCAAATCATTCTCCGAGCCCCAGATGGCACGGGAGAGCCCGGAGAAGCACCGGATGGTGGCAAGAGGGGGGGGAACGTCCCCTCCCCGCCTATAAGAACAATCAAGCGGCGGAACTGCCACTATGATCATTTTTATTGTGCACAGAATTGCCAGCTGAAAAGAATGATATCTGAATGATGCCTGCAACTGCAGGCATCATTCAGATGTCACCGCCCAAAGCCAAGGATGTCATTTGACGGTGGGCTGTAGGAAACTGGTTAATATTTTTAAAATAGGTAATTTTTCTTCTTCATTGATGTACACTGATGAGACTGCACTGATGGGCACCGATAAGGTGGCAAGGGTGGGCACTGAGAGGTGGCATTGCTATTTGGCACTGGTGGGCAGTGAGAAGTGGCACTGCTAGGTGGCAATGATAGTTGGCAGTGATGGGCACTGATAGGCAGCACTGCTAGGTGCCACTGATTGGCACCAGTGGTGGGCATTGATAGGTGGCACTGGCAGGGGCTACTAATTGTCACAGATGATGCAAAATTGCCTCTTCCTCTTCGGGCCCGATGTCCCTTGAACATAAGCCGGTGATTGCCTTTTTTTTATGCTCACGCTGTCAGCACAAGGAGAAAACAAAAACCATTACCCAGCTTTTGTTTACATCACGTGATCAGCTGTCATTTGCTGACAGCTGATCACATGGTAAAGGGCAGGGATCGGGCCCCTTACTCGGATCTGTCATCACCTGAGTCTCAGTGACTCTGTGACCACAGCACGCGCAAAGGGGAGGACGTTTATTGACGGACTCCTGGCAATTGAGGACCATGCTGTGGCCGTCGATCAGTTATAGCGCTGATCTCAAGTGATTAAAGAGGGTCTAAATGGGCCATTGACATGCATCACAATTCATCTTAGGTATGAGTCTTTGAAAAGTTAAACTAAATAATTTGGCCACTTTATCCTTGCAAATAATTCACTTCCTGTCACACAGGAAGTGAGGGAAAATCCCTAACAATGTCTTTCCTTGGAGACACACAGGTCAGTCTAAATACTTTTCCCATTATGCACATTGCAATCCAGCATATTGTGGGGTACACCACAATTTATTAGGTAGTTTGGACTGTGGGGTTTATTTACTAAAGGCAAATCTACTTTGCACTACAAGTGCACTTGCTGTATATCTGAGGGGGACATGCAAGGCAAAAAAATACACCATCTTTGCTTTTACATGATTGGAACAGCCAATCACCAGTACTTTCCCTCAGAATTTCAGCAGCTACACTTTTACTGCAGAGTGGATTTGTCTTTACTAAACCCCAAACTATACATTGATTTGGGGTGTACACAACAAAGTGCTAGAGTGCAATTTGCTCAATGGGGACACTAGTTAGATTGATCTGTGTGTCCCCAAGAAAAGTTATTGGTAGGGTTTTACCTTCACTTCCTGTTTAGCTGTGTGACAGGAAGTGAAGCCAATTTTAAGAAAAGGAGACACAAAGGCCAAACTACAAAAAAAATAAAAAAACACACGCAGGGGTTCTAACACTTACTTTGTTTCCCTCAAAATGCCCACAATTAGAATTGTATGGCCTTGAGCTATTTTTAAGTGCAGTGCTCTAAATCAGTGCTTCTCAAGGACCCCCAACAGGCCATGTTTGCAGGTTTTCCTTCATCTTGCACATGTGCTTTAAATCACAGTCAATGGTTTTGATTTTTGGACAGCAATTCTCGATAAGATAAATTCACAAAACATGTCCTGTTGGGGGGTACTGAGGACTGAGGCTGAGAACCACTGCAGTAAAAAAGGAAATTGAATACTTACCGCTCTGTATTTTTCATTTCCTGGTGACTTTCCATGGCAGCACACAATACAATCCATGCATATGCTAGCATGAAGGCACCAGATTAGACAAATCACACCAGTTTTGTTTTGACATGCCAATCAGCTGTCACATTTGTTGCAAAGAAAACACAAAACAAACATCAAAACTTTGCATCAAATTTTATTGGTCAACAAAATAAAAGGGAAGGCAAAATAAAAAACATGAAGGTCAATTTGAAACAGTTACAGACTCAACATCTTGAGAAATTTTTGGCCCAAAAAAAAAAAGGCAGCAGACAATTAAATCAAAGTGAACAAACGACACACATTAACAACATCAGAATTATTTCAGGGGAACATTTCCCCCACACAAAAAAATAAAAAAAATCCACAAAATAAACCAAACACCTGTTTTGCAAAGACATAACAAATAAAATACATGTGTTACAAACTCGATAAGGACACCAACATGTACATTTTGACACACACACACACACACACACACACACACACACACACACACACACACACACACACACACACACACACACACACACACACACACACACACACACACACTTGCCTCTTCTCAGGGCAAGCGAACGAATGCTCCTTGTGAGCTTTATATAACATATGTTTGTGAGCTAATGAGGCAATTGAAAACACATGCACAGTCCATGAAACACCCAAAATGCAAGTTCACTCAATGTAGAGACTGAAATTCAAAGTGGGTACACCTGTTAAGGATGTCCTTCAATTACTAACCCATAAAAACACTCTCTGAGCATGCCCAGAAATACCCAGGTGCTGTTCACACACAAAAAGCACCCAAAAAAAAACTAACTGGCTGGGCAAGTGCAGAACAACACCAATGCAGCTAGCAAAAAATAACCCCCCCTCCCCCGTCCAAAATTAAGCACATCATCCAGCATGCTACAAAATTAGAGATGGGACAATCACCCCTCCCCCACCAACAAATGCCATTGCAGTCTATGGGAACTGACTTGTTAATTTTGCTAGTCCCCACTTGGCTGGCTTATCTTCTAGTTATTGGCCTTAAAATGGGGGCCCAGGTCCCACCCTAAGGGACATATATCAATGTCACCAATTTGGAAAACACCAAAAACAAAACAAGGAGAAGTGCCTTTAAATATGCCAAATTGCTTAAGGGCCATTTCACACCACATGCAGTGCATTGCGTTTTTTATGCATCCAAAATGCATGGAAAGTTGGTTATATGGTTCTAAATGGCAGTGTTTGTTCCAGTTCCACCAAAAAAAACATGCTGCATTTTACCTGCACTGGACTGTACTGGAACGCATCAAAACGCATCATAAACGCACTGGAACGCACAGGAACACACCTAAATGCACCAAAAACGCACTGGAACACACTTGTCCTTATCTATGGTTAATAAAAAAGAGGGGTGAAAAAAAGCACTGGACTGCATGAAAAACGTACCAAAAATGCACTGGAACGCATGAAAAACGTGCATGCAGAAAAGCACCTGGAACGCATCCGGATTGTGTTTCTATGGTGTGAACTGGCCCTAGTTCACACCATAGAAACGCAGTCTGGGTGCGTTCCAGGTGCTTTTCTGCATGCGCGTTTTTGACACATTCCAGTGCGTTTTTGATGCAGTCCAGTGTTTTTTCCCCCTCTTTTCACTTAGGACAAGTGTGTTGCAGTGCGTCTTGGGTGCATTTAGGTGCGTTCCGGTGCATTCCAGTGCATTTTTGGTACGTTCCGTTGCGTTTTTGATGTGTTTTACTGCGGTCCAGTACAGTTCTGTACCTAAAAAATGCAGCATGACCAATTTTTTTTTTGCTTTCTGAAACGCACTGGAACGGACTGCAGTGGTGTGAACTATGCCATTGGCATTAATGTGATCAACTTTCTTTGCATTTTTCAGGCATCAAAAAACGCACTGCACTGCATCCGGTGTGAACTGGCCCTAAATATCATACTGGGGGGTGTCTATAGTATGCCTGTAAAGTAGCGCATGTTTTCCATGTTTATAACAGTTGGAGAGCAAAATAACATTTCTAAAGTAAAATAATAGTAATTTAAAAGTCCTTGCGGCTGTAATGAATTGCTGGTTCCCGTCAATACAGATAAAAGTCATTGAAAGTCTTTGATTACACAAAAAAAAAAGCATGGGGGTTCCCCCAAATTCCATAACCAGGCCCTTCAGGTCTGGAATGTATATTAAGGGGAACCACGCTGCAAATTAAAAAAAAAAATCACGTGGGGTTCCCCCCAAATATCCATACCAGGCCCTTCAGATCTGGCATGGATTTTAAGGGGAACTCCACCCTAAATAAAATAAAAAATGGCGTGGAGTCCCCCCAAAAATCCACACCAGACCCTTAACCTGGCCGGCCGCAGGGGAAAAGGGGGGACGAGAGCGGCCCCCCTCCCTCCTGAACCGTACCAGGCCACATGCCCTCAACATGGGGAGGATGTCCCCATGTTGATGGGGACAAGGGCCTCATCCCCACAACCCTTGCCCGGTGGTTGTGGGGGTCTGCGGGCAGGGGGCTTATCGGAATCTGGAAGACCCCTTTAACAAAGGGGACCCCTAGATCCCGCCCCCCCCTGTGTGAAATGGTAATGGGGTACAAATGTACCCCTACCATTTCACAAGGAAAGTGTAAAAAATGTAAAAAATGACAAGAGCCG
The DNA here is from genome assembly GCA_029206835.1 of Rana muscosa. NCBI lineage: Eukaryota > Metazoa > Chordata > Amphibia > Anura > Ranidae > Rana > Rana muscosa. The sequence continues at coordinate 715,164,364 of CM055118.1, forward strand.
GTTTTTGACAATTCCTTTATTAATGTCTTCTCCTTTCTTCCATCTTCTTCTTCCTTCTTCCATCTTCTTCCATCTTCTTCTTCTTCCATCTTCTTCCATCTTCTTCTTTTCTCTATTCGGGTTTCTTCCTCCATCTTCATCTTCCTCTTCATCTTTATCTTCATCCTCATCTTCATCTTCATCTTCCTTCTTCCTTCGGTCTTCTCGTCCGCATCTTGCTTCGCCGTCTTCCCTTCTTCTTTCTTCTCTGGCCGCTCCGTTTAAATTGGAGGTTCCCGCTGTGCGAAGCTTCAGTTCTTCAGTTCCCCATCGGGTCCGCTTACACCCGGTGACCACGCCCCCCTCTGACGCACGTGGATTTCACGGGGGCTTTCCCCGTGGTGTCAGAGGGGGGCGGAGCCACCGGTGGGCAGCGGACCAAGTGGGAAACTGAGGCGTCGCACAGCGGAAACCTCCAATTCAAACGGAGCGGCCGAAGAAGAAAGAAGGGAAGACGCCGGAGCAAGATGCGGACGAGAAGACCGAAAGAAGAAGGAAGATGAAGATGAAGATGAAGATGAAGATGAAGATAAAGATGAAGAGGAAGAAACCCGAATGGAGAAAATAAGAAGATGGAAGAAGAAGAAGGAAGAAGAAGGAAGAAAAGAGAAGACATTAATAAAGGAATTGTCTAAAACCGGCTCTTGTCATTTTTTACATTTTGACACTTTCTTCGTGAAATGGTAGGGGTACAATGTACCCCTTACCAATTCACATAGGGGGGGGCCGGGATCTGGGGGTCCCCTTTGTTAAAGGGGTCTTCCAGATTCCGATAAGCCCCCCGCCCGCAGACCCCCACAACCACCGGGCAAGGGTTGTGGGGATGAGGCCCTTGTCCCCATCAACATGGGGACATCCTCCCCATGTTGAGGGCATGTGGCCTGGTACGGTTCAGGAGGGAGGGGGGGCCACTCTCGTCCCCCCCTTTTCCTCCTGCAGCCGGCCAGGTTGCGTGCTCGGATAAGAGTCTGGTGTGGATTTTTGGGGGGAATCCACGCCATTTTTTTTTTATTTGGGGTGGAGTTCCCCTTAAAATCCATGCCAGATCTGAAGGGCCTGGTATGGATATTTGCGGGAACCCCACGTCATTTTTTTTTTAAATTTGCAGCGGGGTTCCCCTTAATATCCATTCCAGACCTCAAGGGCCTGGTTATGGAATTTGGGGGACCCCCCACGCTTTTTTTTTTTGGTTAGCAATGACTTTCAATGACTTTTCTCTATATTGCCGGGAGCCGACAATTCATTACAGCCGGGGCTGCTTTTAAATGCCTTTTTTTTCCTTTAGAAATTACATTTTGCAGGCGCAATGGGAAGTTCAGAGCTGCGCCTGTTCAACTTATGCAAATTGATTTACGTGACTTGACATTTACTAAGATTTTGCCGGCGCAGTGTCCCGGCGCATTTGAACCATTGAAATTCCCACGCTGAGCTCCATAAAACCTCCCGCAGCTCGAATCGTACTTGCCGGCGCAGCGGGCTGGTTTTGAAAAAGTTACTTTATCACTCAATTTTGGCCATGTTTGTTATTTGGGCAGGTGTCCCTACACTTCCTCACATCACCCCACATCACCCCCATTATATTCTCACTTCCAACTTCTTTATATTTAGTGTTTAACATGCTGTGCGCCAGGTCCCTAGTGGCGCACTGAGCGCCTCCTCCCGTCCGCCGACAACACTATAGTAAATGGGAAATAGGGCTGCGCTACAGGCGCTAATGTTTTGTAAATACCAAAACAGCCATTGCGCACGCAGATGCGCCAATACTCATGGCGCAAACGTTTTGTAAATCAGCCCCATGGTTACCAATTTTTCATCACATATTGGTATGGTCACACATCATATTATATTAATTAGATTAATTATTTACGATAGTTTATATTATTACCAACTCTGATAGAGATTATATCACTATTACTAGTTTCGATAGAGATTATAGTACTGTGTTGGGGCACGCTATATATATATATATACTGTATATCACATACACACATTTTTCTTAGGATAGATTACCTTGATACACATTTGACTAAGCACTAGTGGTCTTTCTTCATTTATTTCTTTCATGTTGAGATTTCTCAATTAGACAGCAGCTAGACAGGATTAATTAAGTACTATCACATCAGTGCAGTCTAATTGTATTTTTTATTATAATTAAATCTAAACCTGGACATAGACATTTTGTTTCTTATAAGAGCCATGCACAGGCAACATGGTTGTAGCATATAAAAGTGTGCAAACACACACACACACACACCTAAAACCAGTGTTATCTAGAAAAACATAGCAGTGATATGAAATAAAATAAAAATAAAAAAAGATTTCAAATCAACTATATAACAAATGGGATGTCAGAGATGTATGTAATCTGGCTGTGCATACAACTACTTTATATTAGCTGGCATATTAGACAAAATGTGGTACTAAAATCTTTGTATTATTTGGAAGTAAGCTTTTGAACTTTTCACACAATCATTCATGATTTTATGTTTAAATGTAATTAAATGAACCTATTTAGGACAATTACAGTAGGTTTAGTGATCCTTCAAAATGAACCTGACGGAATAAAATATAGGGCCAAAGGTCACTAGATATCTCACAGTTGCTATCCTGTCAGTTGCCCAATTGTACATGCTGGGATGATTGGATTGACTAAAGAAGTAAAAGACTTAAAAGATCCAAATATCGGAAGGAAAAAAAACGGTCATCCGAGGAAGAATCGTACAATTTTCGGATCAAGTGTACACTACTTTCGAGAGCCCATCATGACAGTTTATCCGATATTATTCGATCTGACAAGCACAAAAATTTTCCTCGTACGATACCAGATCGTACGATTGTCATTTAGTCAGTATAGTTGTCGTCCGAAAATACAATACAAATACATTACAACACATGACATCACTTCCGATTTTTTTTCTGTCGTATGAGAATTTCCGTGACTTTAGTAACCTATTCAATTTCTACTTGCGACTATTAAGCAAAAAAAGTCGTACGATCTGTCGTATGATATTCGGATCGTGTGTACAGGCCATTAGATAGATTAAAAAAAATCTATTCTGATTTAGCTTCTTCTTGAAATGTATTGCACATTGCTTGTATACCAACAGTGCTCTCTTGTCTAGGACTTTTTAACTTTTTTTTTTATTGCTACTACTTTTAAAATGAATAAAAGAAAAGTGAAAAGGCAGCACTTTAAAAAACCCTTTAAATCATCTGTGCAAGCCTTGATTGGTATTGGTATTTATGAATGTTGCTGTGCCCTTAACATAAATCCTCCTCACATTAGACTAGGGTCACCGCGGGTCAATAGACAGAAGATTACCTGACCTTGCCTTTGCTACTGTATATAATCACCAGAGTGGTTGGATAGTGCTCCAGGTAACAATAGATACAATAAGAGCTGCTGACAGTTAATAGTGGAGTAACAAATGAATCCACAGAACCCTCTGCCATACACTGCATGGATGCAGTCTATGACAATAAATTGTGATTATTTTTTAGAACTACCCCAGGCAAATGCAAACAAATATCCATCTACCTAATTTAAATAATTTCTAAGTCCATGATTAAATGTCCTGTGTATAATTATCTATTATTAATTTCCTATCTGAAATTTCAAAGTGATGTTCTCAATGGGGAATATTATCATAGCGGCTTAAGATGTGAGAAAAGAGAACATGCTTGAGTGACTGTCTTATTCAGTATTTGCCTATCATCTGCTGTGATTTTCTGTTTATTACCAATAGATTAACGGTGTCTTTTTTCATATACTAGTGAAAGATATTAGAAAAGCCCACTTTTAAATTGTGTTTCTTGGTTTGTGCTCTTTCATTCTTAAATAGTTTGTCTATGTGATTGTTTACCCTTCCTCTGTCAGGATACGGTATAACTGGTGTGTGTGTGTGTGTGCGGGGGGGGGGGGGGGTTATATGTTTGTAAGACCTACCTCCAAACAGGCATCCTCTTCCCAAGACTTCTCAGAGAGGTAGTTGATTGGCCTATCTAATTGTTTTCCTCCAAAGGGAGCTTGTTTCATTGTCTGTATAGTGCACCCCATCCAACCTCCAATGGCACAGACATGCATCTTGATAAAAATGTGCATGGTTGTACGATGATTTCCCCTGACAATGATTGTAGAGTGAGCAGATGATGCATGCTTGGCCTGCTGCTATTGGATGGCTGTATTTTTAGATATGGACTTAATGCACCACTTTTTATATTCTACCCTCTGTGTAGCGTTGCATTTGCTGCATACACATTCTGTCACCTAATTATACCTAAATCGAACATATGATGTCCAGTGTTCAGTCTGTGTACAAGCACCATAATGTTAAAAGAGAAGTATTGATTTTTATTTTGTTTTTAAGAACAATACTTACCTAGGTGGATGCATCGCTCCGATGCAGCATCTGTCCTCTGGCATCTCTAACACTGAGAACCGAACGATTGAACACCCTGCAGATCGCTTGGTTCTCACAGCTCTGTGGGCAGAGTGCTGGAGTGCTGGGCTGTGGAGGGGGCGGAGCGGCTGGCTCATCCTCTCAGCGGCTCGCTAAGAGGCTGAGCCAGGTGCTGGTCCAGGCATCTGTGTGGACTCTATGGTCATGATGACGCCCGAACTTGGACCGACTCTGTGACGTCAGCAGAGAGCAGACTTCAGCCCACTCTCTGCTGAAAACAGGTCACAGGAGTGCAAAACAAACTTCACTCCTGTGATCCACAGGAGAAGTACAGCCAAACGAGCTTTGGCTGTACTTCTACTTTATGCAAGTATTGAAGTAAAAAAAATTATTAAGTTTAATTCACAAATGCATAACATGCAGCATTTGATAATCATGCATTTGTTTTTTATCCCAATGGATTTTCCAATACGTTACTGCACAGATTTGTTGAATTTCTAGCCTATTTGCAAGTGTTATTATCTTTGAGGTGTCTTGTAAGCAGTGTAAGCACCTGACTTTGACTTTGTATCAGCTTCTATCAATCCCCTGTATAGCAAAGTTCAGTCTGGAAGAGGGAGAAGCAAATTAAGAAGACAATTAGTGGTGCCGCAGTGCTTATGTGCTAACTAGAGTTGAGCGGACACCTGGATGTTCGGGTTCGGCTGAACTTCGGAAAAAAGTTCGGGTTCGGGACCGAACTTTAACCCGAACCCGGACCCGAACCCGAACCCCATTGAAGTCAATGGGGACCCGGACTTCTAAGGACTAAAAAGGCTCTAAAAAAGTAATGGAAAGGGCTAGAGGGCTGCAAATGGCAGCAAAATGTTGTTAAGAGCATGTCAAGTGCTCTGCAAACAAATGTGGATAGGGAAATAACTTAAAATAACATAAAAAAATAAAAATAAAAAATAATAATCTTGACCTAGGAGGACGAGGTCCATATGGAGTAGGAGGTTGAGGTGGCGGTGGATGTGGCTGTGTACGTGGAAGCGGCGGTGGAGGAGGACGAGGTAGCCAACACTGGTTCAAAAATACAACAATGGCTGGGTAAGGCCGGTGATGTGTCGAATTCTGTCCCCCGTCAAATAGTGTCCACCCTGTACTGCGCTTGCTCAGTATGTAGGACAAGGGGATTTCGAAAATCTCCCAAGACGAACGGCGCCTGCGTGGTGAGTTCAGGTGAAGGCCACACCATCCGTGGTTCAAGCCGAGCCAAGTGAGGCCGTCCCCGAAGCGTGGCGATCGAACCGAGCCCGTGAGGGGCCCTGTTACTATGTGCTACCGTATGTCCACTTGGATGGTGGGGCTTGAACCTGCACTCACAGCGCAGGCGCCGTTCATCTTCGGAGATTTTGTGAATCTCCTTGTCCTCTGTACTGCGCAAGCGCTGCGCCTTCGCAGTATGGGCCGGACACAATCCGATGGCCGGACAGTTTTTGTCACAACACCGGTATACATGTCTATTCTGCACAAGGTACGGACAAGTCCTGTGGGATCCATGCCTGGTTAATTTTAATGAACGTGAGCTTGTCCACATTGGCTCTGGACAGGCGGCTGCGCTTGTCTGTGATAACGCCCCCTGCCGTGCTAAATACACGTTCAGATAATACACTGGCTGCAGGGCAGGCCAGCACCTCCAAGGCATAAAGGGCAAGCTCAGGCCATGTTCCCAATTTGGAGACCCAGAAGTTAAAGGGGGCAGACCCGTCATCCAGTACGTGTAGGCCTGTGGACACATACTGCTCAACCATGTTGGTGAAATGCTGCCTCCTGCTAAGACGTTCCATCTCAGCTGGTGGTGCTGGTTTTTGTGCCGTGCTGACAAAGCTTTTCCACATTTCAGCCATGCTAACCCTGCCTTCTGAGGTGCTGCCGGTGCCCCGGCTGCGTTGGCGACCTCTTCCTCCTCCTCTGCCTTCGCCTTGTGCTTCCACCGTACGCCCGCTGTCAGGTGGGAATGCCACCAGCAGCGCGTCTACCAGCGTGCGCTTGTACTCGCGCATCTTACGATCCCGCTCCAGTGAGGGAATTAAGGACGGTACATTGTCCTTGTAACGGGGATCCAGCAGGGTGGCCACCCAGTAATCAGCACCAGTTAAAATGTGGGCAACTCGGCGGTCATTGCGGAAACACTGCAGCATGTAATCGCTCATGTGTGCCAGGCTGCCCAGAGGCAAAGAAAAGCTGTCCTCTGTGGGAGGTGTATCGTCTGTGTCCTCTGTATCCCCCCAGCCACACACCAGTGATGGCCACAAGCTGGTCTGGGTGCCACCCTGCTGTGAAAATGGCTCCTCCTCCTCCTCCTCTTCCTCCATCTCCTCCTCCACCTCGTCATCCTCCAGAACTGTGCCCTTTCTGCCGGACAATTGTGTACCTGGCGTTTGTTGGTGCAGGAACCCACCCTTGTTGCCACTTGTGAAAGACTGCCCTGAAAGCCTTTGAAATGATCCCGCTTCCTCCTCCTCCTCCTCATCCTCCTGTGCCACATCCTCTTCCATCATCGCCCGAAGCGTTTTTTCAAGGAGGCATAGAACTGAGATAGTAACGCTAAGAACGGCGTCATTGGCACTGGACATGTTGGTGGAGTACTCGAAACAGCGCAACAAGGCACACAGGTCTCGCATGGAGGCCCAGTTATTGGTGGTGAAGTGGTGCTGTTCCGCAGAGCGACTCACGCGTGATTGCTGCAGCTGAAACTCCACTATCGCCTGCTGCTGCTCGCACAGTCTGGCCAGCATGTGCAAGGTGGAGTTCCACCTTGTGGGCACGTCACATATGAGGCGGTGAGCGGGAAGGCCGAAGTTACGCTGCAGCGCTGACAGGCGAGCAGCAGCAGGGTGAGAACGCCGAAAGTGCGCACACACAGCCCGCACTTTCTGCAGCAGCTCTGGCATATTGGGGTAATTTTTAAGGAACCTCTGGACCACCAAGTTCAGCACATGCGCCAGGCAAGGGATGTGCGTCAAACCGGCTAGGCCCAGAGCTGCTACGAGATTTCGCCCATTATCGCACACCACCAGGCTGGGCTTGAGGCTCACTGACAGCAACCACTCATTGGTCTGTTGTTCCATGTCCCTCCACAACTCCTGTGCGGTGTGGGGTTTTTCCCCCAAATAGGAACGTTTTAAAACTGCCTGCTGTCGTTTACCCCTGGCTGTGCTGAAGTTGGTGGTGAAGGTGTTACGCTGACCGGATGAGGAGGCGGTAGAGGATGAGGAAGCGGAGTAGGAGGAGTTAGCAACAGGAGGCATACTGAAGCGCCCTGCAATCCTCGGTGGTGGAAGGACATGCGCCAAACTGCTATCTGCCTCAGGCCCAGCCGCCACTGCATTTACCCAGTGTGCTGTTAGGGAGATATAACGTCCCTGACCATGCTTACTGGTCCACGCATCCGTAGTTAGGTGGACCTTGCCACAGATGGCGTTGCGCAGTGCACACCTGATTTTGTCCCCCACTTGGTTGTGCAGGGAAGGGATGGCTCGCCTGGAAAAATAGTGGCGGCTGGGCACGACGTACTGTGGGACAGCCAATGCCATCAGGCTTTTAAAACTCTGCGTCTCCACCATACGGAATGACAGCATTTCAAAGGCCAGGAGTTTTGAAATGCTGGCATTCAGGGCCAGGGATCGCGGGTGGCTAGGGGGGTACTTCCTCTTCCGCTCCAATGTTTGGGAGATAGAGAGCTGAACGCTTCCATGGGACATTGTGGAGATGGTCGGTGACCCAGGTGGTAGTGTTGCTGGCAGATCCTCTGTTTGCGGGGTGGCAGGTGCCACTGTCACTACAGAGGTGGATGAAGAGGCAGAGACTGCAGCAGAAGAGGAAGCAGGAGGAGCCAGAGACCTTTCTTGGTTTTTGAGGTGTCTACTCCACTGCAGCTCGTGCTTTGCACTTAGATGCCTGGTCATGCAGGTTGTGCTCAGGTTGAGAACGTTTATGCCTCGCTTCAGCCTCTGATTGCACAGCGTGCAAACCACTCGTGTCTTGTCATCAGCACATTGTGTGAAGAACTGCCACGCTAGGGAACTCCTTGGACCTGGCTTTGGTGTGCTTGGTCCCTTGCTGCGTTGGGCAGTAGCAGACATACTGTCTAGCGGACGGACGCTCCGCTTTTGCACCCTGCTCCCTCTTCTGCTGTGCTGGTGGCTCTGTGCGACCACCGCCTCTTCCTCCAAACAACACTGGTCACCTGCATAACGTTGATTCCATGTGGGGTCGAGGACCTCATCGTCCTCCACATCATCTTCCACCCAGTCTTCACCCCTGCCCTCCTTGTCTGTCTGCACAATTGCGAAAGCAGCAGCAGTTGGCACCTGTGTTTCGTCATCATCCGAGACGTACTGCGATGGTCCTCCCATGTACTCATCATGAAACATAAGTGGTTGGGCATCGGTGCACTCAATCTCTTCCACTTCTGGGGCAGGGCTAGGTGGATGGCCCTGGGAAACCCTGCTAACAGAGTCATCGAAAAGCAGAAGAGACTGCTGCATGATTTGGGGCTCAGACTGCTTGGCTGATTTGCAAGGGGGTGAGGTGAAAGACTGATGGACATGGGTTTCAGGTGCCAACTCTGATCTTTCATCAGAAGAGTGGGTGGGAGACAATGTGAAGGAACCCAAGGCACTGTCAGCAACCCAATCTACTATCGCCTGTACTTGTCCTGGCCTAAACATTCGTACAGCCTCATTAGGCGCGACAAAATACCGCCGCAGGCTCGGTCGCCTACTCGCACCTGAGGAAGGTGTTTCACTTGTGCGTGTATCTGGCACAGATCCACCACGTCCTCTCCCTGCAACAGGAGCTCCACCAGCAGCACCACGACCGGGGCCACCACGTCCCTTTGACCTTCTCCTCATATTTTCCAAATTTAGGATGTTGCCCTAAATGGATGTTTTTGGAAGAGCAGAACACACCCACAGTACGTAACCGCTGAATCGCACAGCTACAGAACTGCAGAAAATGCTATTAAAATTTTTTTTTGTTTTTTTAGTATAGCACAGTAGAAGAAAACTATTTAGAAATTGTTTATTTCACACACCTCCAAATATGTATAACACACTGCAAACTATTTTTTGTGCCCCTAAAAGGCGTTTTTTGGAAGAGCAGAACACACCCACAGTATGTAACCGCTGAATCGCACAGCTACAGAACTGCAGAAAATGCTATTAAAAAAAAATGTTGTTTTTTTAGTATAGCACAGTAGAAGAAAACTATTTAGAAATTGTTTATTTCACACACCTCCAAATATGTATAACACACTGCAAACAATTTTTTGTGCCCCTAAAAGGCGTTTTTTGGAAGAGCAGAACACACCCACAGTACGTAACCGCTGAATCGCACAGCTACAGAACTGCAGAAAATGCTATTCAAAAAAAATGTTGTTTTTTTAGTATAGCACAGTAGAAGAAAACTATTTAGAAATTGTTTATTTCACACACCTCCAAATATGTATAACACACTGCAAACTATTTTTTGTGCCCCTAAAAGGCGTTTTTTGGAAGAGCAGAACACACCCACAGTACGTAACCGCTGAATCGCACAGCTACAGAACTGCAGAAAATGCTATTAAAAAAAAATGTTGTTTTTTTAGTATAGCACAGTAGAAGAAAACTATTTAGAAATTGTTTATTTCACACACCTCCAAATATGTATAACACACTGCAAACTATTTTTTGTGCCCCTAAAAGGCGTTTTTTGGAAGAGCAGAACACACCCACAGTACGTAACCGCTGAATCGCACAGCTACAGAACTGCAGAAAATGCTATCAAAATTTTTTTTGTTTTTTTAGTATAGCACAGTAGGAGAAAACTATTTAGAAATTGTTTATTTCACACACCTCCAAATATGTATAACACACTGCAAACTATTTTTTGTGCCCCTAAAAGGCGTTTTTTGGAAGAGCAGAACACACCCACAGTACGTAACCGCTGAATTGCACAGCTACAGAACTGCAGAAAATGCTATTCAAAAAAATTTTTGTTTTTTTAGTATAGCACAGTAGGAGAAAACTATATAGAAATTGTTTATTTCACACACCTCCACATATGTATAACACACTGCAAACTATTTTTTGTGGCCCTGAATGGCTCTTTTTGCAAGCGTACATTAAAGTGCAAATTTTTTTTTTAATTTTTTTTTGCCCTAAACGGGTCTTTTTTTGCACGAGCAAAATAAAATGCAATTTTTTTTTTTTTTTGCCCTATGGGTCTTTTGGAAAAGAGCACAATAAAGTGCCTTTTTTTTCCCCTAAAAGTTAGATTTTCTCTGACACTGGGCTCATGGCAGTGTAAAAAGACTGCACTGCAACACAAACAGGTAAACCTATGCAGATCGCTGATTTTAATCTCTGAATCTGGACTCCTATATAATATTCTCTCTCCCTGAAAGCACCAACACAGGAACCTGGCCCTACACTACACTATCTCTCTATCTTTTCCCTCAGATTGCAGAATCAGGACTACCTCATGTATTTTTCTATCTCTCCCTAAAAGCAGCAGCAGCAGACTAGATCCTCTCCCTATCTATTCTGAAGCAGAGTGACGTGTGTGCTGTGTGCCTCTAGCTTATATAGAAGCTGGGTCACATGTTGCACTGACCAATCACAGCCATGCCATTAGTAGGCATGGCTATGATGGCCTCTAAGGGTACACCAGCTAATCAAAAGGTGATTGGCTGGCTCCTGAAGCATTTCTAAATGCGTAATTAGATTGCCGAACCCGAACCCGGACTTTTGCGCAAAGTCCGGGTTCGGGTTCGGGAAAAAGCTAAAGTTCGGTACGGACCCGAACTTTACAGTTCGGGTTCGCTCAACACTAGTGCTAACAAGGATCTTGCTGATGGGAGATGAGAGCAGAGTGATAGAGATATAAGCTCATTGATCTGCTGCATCTCCTTTCACTGATGAGTCATGGGTTGCTCAGCGGACAGAACCTATAAAAGTTTCTTAACGTCATCAAAGAATAAATAAGGTCTCTTACGTTGCCAGGCAAAGACGTTGCTGCATGTTAGAACTTTATTTTTGATGTTCTATTGATTACAATTTGATCTAACTGGATACATTCACCTTTGAAAGTTTTCCTTATATTTCATTCTGTTTCACTCATGAATAAACATCTTTTTAATAAACAACATAAACTGACTTTATATTCTGCAAATTTTTTTAAAATTCAGATTTTCAATTCAGATTTTTTAGAATTGGTACATTCCATTAACAGTGATTGCTTAAAACCCACATTACTATACATCCTAGTTTATAGAGATTATATACCAATATCGCTTTTTAATATGGTCCTAACACTTTTCGAAAAAGCAATTGTTTGTTGGCATCCCTGATCTCATCAATTTTTATCAGGTAGGTCATACAGACAAACATCATGCAATCAAAGTATCATCCATCATTTCAAGCTGTGCTTTATCCCTGAAGTATGTTTTGTCAGATGCTAAATAAAATAACACAAAATAAAATTGTTTGTAAAAAAAAAAAATTGCTACAGTTTTGCTGTATATTTCAGCTAAAAATATAAAGAAATAGTATCTCTCCTGGAAACATATTTATTTAAGTTATTTATTTAGCACCAACAGGTTTTCAGTGCTTTACATATTATACATTCACATTGGCTCATGCCGCCCTCAAGGAGCTTACAAACTATGGTTCCTTCCCCTACATACACTAGGGCCAATTTAGAAAGAAGCCAATTAAACACACAATATGAAAATCAGAAGTAAAATTTTGTTTGAGGAACAAACTGCCGATTTTCGGATCGTTAGTACGGTGCATTCGATAGCCGATGTGCAGGCTATACAAATTTTGTTGTAAGTGAACTCGTATAATTAGTACGGTTTTTGCACAACAGAAATGAAAGAATACATACAAAACTATTCAACACATTCAACACAAATAATTTTCATAAGGGGAGTAACCTCTTCACTTTCGACATGAGACTAGCATGCAACAAAAAACGGACAAACGGTCATCCAAAAATCTGATCGTGTGTACGAGGCTTAACTTACCAACATGTCTTTGGAATGTGTGAGGAAACCCATGGAAGCACAGGGAGAACATGTATGCTCTATGCTGATATTGTCTTTGGTCTTTGGTTGGGATTCAAAATATGAACCCCAGTGCTGCAAGGCAGAAATGCTAACCACTAAGCTGTGTCGGCCATGAGAAGATGTATAGGATTATTACTATTGATGCAGTTTGAATCCACATTTTACTGGTTAAACATGCAAGCCATTTACAAATGTGCAAACTGATATTTGAGTGATGAAAAGTATGTTAAAATCAGAAATTCATCTGGCCATATGGAACTAAACAAGAAATCCAGTTAAATAAGATTGAGTGAATGATGGTTAAATTCAACTTTCTTTATTTCTTTCTCCACTAGCAAGTTGAAAGTACTTAAGGGAAGGGAGGAACTTTGCAAAAGATGGGGTCACAAAAAAGGACTAGGGAATGTTAATGAAGAAAAAGAAAAATTACAGTCAAATATTATTTAATATAAAAATCTATTTTCACGTGAAAGCATTTTGTTTTTTGATGTAGTGTGTAGAAAGAAAATTACTAGTTCATAAAGTTTGGGACCCACAACAAAAAGTTTGAAATAGATCTCCAGTAGGGTTAGGGATTCAGTCAACAGTAAGTGAATTGAAACATGCTTGGGAAAAAATGTAATAAATAAAATTAAAAAAATGTAAGATTAAAACATTAGTCTATTTTTATGCTTTTACTCTTCTATGTTTCTAAAAATGTGAACAGATGCTCTTTTCATGTGTGTTTTTTTATACAAATTAGCTATTACGTTGTCTAGGTTTAGTGGATATGTAAATATATTTAAATCATTATATGTATACCATTATAAAATGTCATTATTTTCATAACTACACTCCTAGATCTGAGGAGTCTTGGATAAAAGAAGTAGTCCAATCACCAATAAACCATTATTTATTGGTGGAGTCATGAAATTTATAAACAAACCCCCAAAACATTTACAAGACAATGTACAGTACAAGAATTCTGTTATTTGCTGCACAGCTTTACAGTATGCCTGGTCATATTGAGGGTGTTTATGTCCCAGGGAAGATGACACATGGCTGGTAACATTACTATATCCTATTCACAGTGTCTAATATAAGATATACTAACTGGCCACCACACCTAACAAATCTATAAGTGGCAAGAGTGGATGATCTAAATTAGGTTGCTGTTTTTTTGCTCTTTACAACCCATGTGAGATGTAATAAGGAAACAATACAATGGCCATTGGAAAATTATTAGAAAAAATTTATTCTTGTTTTATTACAAAAATTTTCTATGATGCTAATTAGAATACGGGGCTCCTGTTGAATTGTCTATTGTAACCCATTATATTTGGTTTTAATGGTCAGGCAGTGGCCAGGCCTTTGAAGTAGAAATTCAAAGTAACAAAGTTAGGAAGCCGGGAGATGTATAATATGCAGAACAACAATCAATGATTTAAATATAATCCCATATATCAGACACTTAATGAAAATTTTAAACAAGCAAAACTTTATATTATATAAACTATATCCAATGCAAATAAATTTTTCTGTCGCTTTCCTGCTGTCACCTTGCTGAGATTAGAAAACTCTCTCTCTGTAGTAGGTAAGCTATATTTTTGATTATTTAAATCACATGTTTTCAAACATGCAGCAAATAAAGGTGTTTTTCTTTCAATAGTTTTTTATTACATTTTTCATGAAAAAGAACAAAGTATATGAAAGCATTGATACCTTCTGTTATACGCTAGATTTAGAAAATAGAATAGCTTATTCGAATATACTGACCAAGTTTGGATTGTATATACCTTCAAACATGAAATGTTATATTGTGGTAATGGAACGGAGATGACCGTTGCACCCAGACACCCCTTCTGGGAGCAAACTGTGTCATGTGTTATGAGGCTCACTGCTGTTCCATGGTGCATTTCTGGTATATAGTATAAATTGCGCTATCCAAAAAATATATAATATGCAAATAGATTTGCAGCAGCAACCGACTCTGTGAAACACACACAGCAAAAATCAATAATCAAAAAATAAAGTTGCACTAAAGATTGAGACACATAAATGAAACAGAGCTAATGCAAACAAAGTCCATACAGTGATGTAAAAAACAATCCCACGGTGCACTGCTAATCTCCAAAGGGAAAATCTCCACCTAGTAAATTTGTCGCTTACCAGCTCCATAGACCTCATATTACAGAAGGTCTATCACACTTGTGGCTATTTTCCCAACCAAGGCCTTTAATCCTCTAATAAAATCAACTTGTTGATCGCCCGCCGCTCATTAAAGGACACCATCAGATGATATTCCTAAGAAAGAGATAAGGCTTTCATAGTGTAAAATCTCCAACATAAGGTTTATTTTAAAATAGTAAAACTTACAGAAAAGGTTAAACATATATAAATAAGACAGCAGGCTCAAAAGTGGCAGCCCTCTGGGACCTGCGCAAACACGGCGATGTCAGCACGTCGCTCACTCCTACGCAATTCGTCACAAAATGACATCGTTCTGGGGCACATTTCTGTCTATCAATGTTTTTGATTAAGGTTCAGTAATATAAAGAAATACAAAATATAATTGTAGCATAAATGAGCGATTGCTCGTGGTAAAAGAACAACAGAAACCAATAAAAACAAAAAACCTGCAGTGTAATTACGGGAGAGTGGGTGAATGAGATAATAACTTCCAAAGATAATTAATATCAGCAAAAGACATTGGTAAAGTGACATGCTGTGTTTGGTGTTCAGATTAGGAATATCGGAGAGCTTCAGTTGAGCAGTATTATCAGACCTCTTGTGGTAGGGGCATCTTAAGGCCTATATGGTGGTCCAGGGGAGCCAAGAACAGTGACAGGAGGAGTGTATGCGATAACAAATGGAAACTCATATATTATGTTTGAGAACACTGGGGTCTGCTGTCAATGTACCTCCTGCCTCTATTTGTGGCTTCCCCAAGAACTAGGACCGAGAGTAAATTCAGATAAGGGTCGATACCCAGCATGACCTGTATGTGTAGTACTTTTACTAAAGCACATCAATTAGATAGTCAACAATAGTGCATGATACTGGTGGACGTGAGAGGGAAGATAACTTTGAAAGTGAGGGTATCAGGGTTGGAACTTCGCCCAGCATAGCTAGGGGAAATTAGGTTGACCCTCAATGAGTGGGGTTCCTAGTGTGCGGTGTGCACCCACTCTTTATGGGGTATCCAGTACCCAGAACAAAAGCCCTAAGGCTACAAGTCAAATAAAGAAAAAAAGGAAAAAAGGAAGGAGAGCAGGAGAAAGAATGAAGGTGTCATGTACCTGGGTGTATTTGAACCGGGATCTTCCTGGTCCCACAACTGCAGCCTTACCTGTTGTGCTACGGAGGAGATCTTGACTTTTGGAAATGTCTTCTCAGTATTAAGAATTACCTTGGACTCACTAGCCCCACCTGCTGCCAGCTGTGGACAATTTTCAATCAAAGCAGCCCATAAAAAGGAAGTGATGCTATCTCTCAGTGCCCGTTTTTTGTGGAATAGCTCCCTGGGTGTTGTGACTGCTTTTTGATCTTGATTTTCATGTTGAACTTCTGCCTGAATTCCTGACTACTCTCTAGCCTGCTGATTTTGTACTTCACCGCCAGCTCGTGTATGACCTTTGCCTGCCTGACCACTCTCTGGATTTCGATCGTGTACCGTTTTGCCTGATCTGTTGCCAACCTAATCTGCCTGACTACGTTTTCGCCTGAATCCTCAGCACACAAGTTCCACTTCGGACACTACCTATCACAGGTACCTTACATTACAAATGAGCCACAATGACAGTGGACCCTGCTGAGATTGTTAAGGCGATTTCACGTCAGGGACAATTGATTGGAGCTCATGAACAGCATCTTTCTTCCCTGGACGCCAAGTTAGATGAACTTTGTACTATGCTTAAATCTTGTTTGCCTGCTTCCTGCCTGACAAATTTAGTGCTGATACTGAGGACTGCAGAGGCTTTTTAAATGTTTGCCGTATGCATTTCCGCAACAGCCCTGGGACCTTTAGCACTTCGTCTGCCAAAGTGACTTTTGTAATTTCCTTGTTAAAGGGGAAGGCCCTGGCCTGGGTCTCTCCTTATCTGGAACGCAATGATCCTGTGCTGCAAGACGCTGACAAATTTCTGGCTTCTCTCCAGACTGTATTTGACAAGCCAGATAGAGCTTCTGCAGCTGAGTACTCACTCTTGGACATGCAACAAGGCACCAGGTCTGTGGCGCAATATGCTATTGAGTTTCGTACCCTTGCTGCTGAGACTAATTGGGACTCAAGGGCATTACGTGCAGCCTTCCGAAATGGTCTTGCAGATCGCATCAAAGAAGAATTAGTCTATAAGGATTCCCCAGAAGACCTAGAGAAATTCATAGAGCTCTGTGTTCGTCTGGATGTCCGGTATCATGAAAGGTGCCAAGAGAGACTTAGAACTCGCAAGTTTCCTAGGCCAGTTTACCGTTTGGCCCCTAACTTCCATGCACCACCTCAGCCAGAACCTGAAATCTCATTTGAACCCCAGGCACCTGTGGAACCCATGGATTTAAGCCGTCTCCACCTAACTGAGTCGGAGAAACAAAGGAGACGTGCATTGGGCCTATGCCTATACTGTGCCTATACTGTGGACTTAAAGGACATTTATTATCTGTCTGCCCTTCCCATCCAGTAAAAGGCAGGGTCTAACCAGTGTTGGAGGAGCTGGCTTAGACCTTACAGGTATATCCTCCAAGACCAAGATTGCCGTTCCTGCAATTATCCATTTAACCTCTAAACTTGTCTTCTGTGAGGCTTTTGTGGATTCTGGAGCTGCTGGCATATTCTTGGACTACACTTTTGCTAAAAAAAATAATATCCCATTTGTTCCAAAATCTAGACCCCTGAACATTACCACCGTGAATGGACAACCCTTGGGAGATGGCATTGTAAAATTTGAGACTATGACAATCACCCTTTAGGTAGGCGTACTCCACAAAGAGGAAGTTGTCTTGTCTCTTATTGATTCTCCACTTCTGCCCGTTATCCTTGGTTACCCATGGTTACAACAACATAACCCTTCTTTTGATGGAGAAATAACCTCTTGGGGGTCGTTCTGTCATTCAAACTGTTTGTCTCAACCCAAAAAACTTTCTGCTTGTATGTTGACTTCCGTGGTCGTCCCACCTACCTTGCCTCATGAATACCATGCATTTGCAGATGTATTTTGCAAGCAAAAGGCAGAGGTTTTACCTCCACATAGTTCTTTTGACTGTGCAATTAAATTGATTCCTGAGCACCTCTTCCCAAAGGAAGGACCTATCCCCTGTCTTTGCCTGAACAAAAATCCATGGAGGAATACGTAAAAGACAACTTGGAAAGAGGTTTTATCCGACCCTCTTCTTCTCCAGTAGAGGCAGGTTTTTTCTCTGTTGAATAAAAAGATGGGGGTCTTCGACCATGCATAGACTATCGAGGGTTAAATCAAATCACCGTAAAATACTCCTACCCTTTGCCTCTCATTCTTGAACTGTTTAATGTACTTAAGGGGGCTGTTATCTTCTCCAAGCTAGACGTATGAAGGGCTTATAATCTGATTCAAATTAAAGACGGGGACGAGTGGAAGACAGCATTCAACACTCGTAATGGACATTTTGAATATCTGGTTATGCCATTTGGGTTGTGTAACGCCCCTGCTGTCTTCCAACGTTTCATGAATGACATTTTTCATGATTTTAGCAACAGTTTTGTGATCATCTACTTGAACGACATTTTAATCTTTTCCAAGACTCATCTAGAGCACATCTCGCATGTAAAGCAGGTATTGCAATGACTGAGAGAAAACCATCTTTACGTGAAGATTGAGAAATGCAGTTTCCATCAAAGCCGTATTCCTTTCCTTGGATACATTATAAGTGCTGTCGGTTTCCAAATGGACCCTCAAAAACGTTCCGCTGTCTTGCAATGGTCCCAACCGACCACTTTAAGAGGGCTCCAAAGCTTTCTAGGGTTCGCAAATTACTACAGACGCTTCATCAAAGGTTTTGCCTCCATTGCGGCCCCCCTTACTGCTATGACTAAGAAAGGTACGAATTGCAAGGTATGATCCTCAGAACCAGAATCGGCTTGCCAGCAATTAAAAGACACGTTCAGAAAAGCTCCAATTCTTCAGCATCCAAATCCTGATCTCCAGTACATAGTTGAGACTGATGCCTCTGAGGTAGGAGCAGGTGCCGTGCTCTCCCAGAGACAGCCTAAGTCCGGTAGAATCCATCCAGTAGCATTTTTTTCTAGAAAGTTTTCTCCAGCGGAGATGAATTATGATGTTGGGAATCGAGAACTACTAGCCATCAAATTGGCATTGTCTGAATGGGGACATCTTCTGGAAGGGGCTCCCAAACCTTTTTCTATCCTCACTGACCATAAAAACCTACTGTATCTTATGACTGCAAGACATTTGAACTCATGTCAAGCTCGATGGGCTCTGTTTTTCTCCCATTTTAATTTTGTTCTTTCTTATGTTCCTGGGTATAAAAACAAGAAAGCCGATGCTCTTTCCAGATAGTTTGCTACCTCTGAAGAAGACCAACCTACCAAGCAGTATATAATCCCACTTCACAAAATTGTCGCACAGATCTCTACGGCTCTTTCCCAACAGTTACAAAAAACCCAGAATCGTGTTCCTCAAGGCTTGAAGATACCACCAGGTCGCCTGTTCGTAGCCCCTAGCCTCAGAAAACCTGTACTCCTCTGGGCACATGATGGTGTGTTATCTGGTAATCCTGGTGTCAAAATCACTCTTAAGACCTTGCAGCGTCATTACTGGTGGCCTCATATGAAAAGGGATGTTACTGACTATGTGGCTGCCTGTCCAACTTGTGCTGCTAATAAAGTACCCCGTACATTGCCTACTGGACTGTTATGCCGCGTACACACGATCGATTTTCTTGCCATTTTTTTTCTTGCCGTTTTTCACTTCGTTTTTTTTCATGTTTCCTCTCAAGCCTGTCTTGCGTACACACGATCATTTTAAAAAATGATGAAGCAAAGCGCAGTGACGTACAACCCGTACGACGGCACTATAAAGGGGAAGTTCCGTTCTAATGACGCCACCCTTTGGGACGCTTTTGCTAATTCCGTGTTACCGCGTGTTAGTAAAAGTTTGGTGAGAGACGATTCGCGCTTTTCAGTCTTCGTGCTTTGAAGATCGTTTTGTGGAGTTCAGTTTGTGCCTGTGGGTTCGTATCGGTTTGGGAGTGCGTGTAGTCAGTTCGTATCTGTTTATTCAGTGCGGTCTGCTCTGCTCATTCCTGTTTTTCAGCTTGTTCTTCATTGGCCTTGCTGTTCTTCCGTGCGTTCTTCTAGTTCGTTCTGTTCAGCCGACCGTTATCTAGCCATGTTGCGGCTACGTACTCGTCGTAGAGTTCGTGCTGTAGTTGGTGCAGGGGTTCATGCTGTATCCCGACTCCATGCCATGAGCAGGGTCAGGAGGAGTTCATGGACCAAGAATTGGTTGCTCCAGCGGCACCAATTCTGTCACATGCCTTTGTTGCGGGAGATCAGGGAGAATAATCCTGATGATTTCAGGAATTTTCTCAGGATGTCTGACCCCGTATTTCAGCATCTGTTGGCTTTGGTGTCCCCCTATATTACCAGGCAGGACACCGTTATGCGGGAAGCCATCAGTGCTGAGCAGAGGCTCATCGCCACGTTGCGATACCTGGCGACTGGGAGAAGCCTGCAGGACATTAAGTTCTCCACAGGCATATCCCCCCAGGCTCTGGGGATCATTATACCAGAGACTTGTTCTGCCATCCTTCAAGTTTTGCAGGAGGACTATATTAACCACTTAAGCCCCGGACCATTTGGTAGCTAAAGGACCAGAGGTGAATTCAGAATTTTGCACTGCGCTGCTTTAACTGTAAATTGTGCGGACATGCAATGTTGTACCCAAACGAAATTTGCGTCCTTTTCTTTCCACAAATAGAGCTTTCTTTTAATGGTATTTGATTGCCTCTGCGATTTTTATTTTTTGCGATATAAACGGAAAAAGACCGAAAATTTTGAAAAAAAATGATATTTTCTACTTTTTGTTATAAGAAAAATCGAATAAACTCAATTTTAGTCATACATTTAGGCCAAAATGTATTCAGCCACATGTCTTTAGTAAAAAAAATGTCAATAAGCGTATATTTATCAGTTTGCCCAAAAGTTATAGCGTTTACAAACTAGGGTACATTTTCTGGAATTTACACAGCTTTTAATTTATGACTGCCTATCTCATTTCTTGAGGTGCTAAAATGACAGGGCAGTACAAAACCCCCCCAAATGACCCCATTTTAGAAAGTAGACACCCCAAGGAAATTGCTGAGAGGCATGTTGAGCCCATTGAATACTTTTTTTTTGTCCCAAGTGATTGAATAATGACAAAAAAAAAAAAAAATTACAAAAAGTTGTCACTAAATGATATATTGCTCACACATGCCATGGTTATATGTGGAATTGCACCCCAAAATACATTCTGCTGCTTCTCCTGAGTACGGGGATACCACATGTGTGGGACTTTTTAGGAGCCTAGCCACGTACGGGACCCCGGAAACCAAGCACCGCCTTCAGGATTTCTAAGGGCGCAAATTTTTGATTTCACTCCTCACTACCTATCACAGTTTTGAAGGCCATAAAATGCCAAAATAGCACAAACCCCCCCCAAATGACCCCATTTTAGAAAGTAGACACCCCAAGGAAATTGCTGAGAGGCCTGCTGAGCCCATTGAATATATTTTTTTTGTCCCAAGTGATTGAATAATAACAAAAAAAAAAAAATTACAAAAAGTTGTCACTAAATTATATATTGCTCACACATGCCATGGTTATATGTGGAATTGCACCCCAAAATACATTCTGCTGCTTCTCCTGAGTACGGGGATACCACATGTGTGGGACTTTTTAGGAGCCTAGCCACGTACGGGACCCCGGAAACCAAGCACCGCCTCCAGGATTTCTAAGGGCGCAAATTTTGATTTCACTCCTCACTACCTATCACAGTTTTGAAGGCCATAAAATGCCAAAATAGCACAAAAAAAACCCAAATGACCCCATTTTGGAAAGTAGACACCCAAGCTGTTTGCTGAGAGGCATGGTGAGTATTTTACAGCTCTCATTTGTTTTTGAAAATGAAGAAAGAACATTTTTATTTATTTATTTATTTTTTTTCAATTTTCAAAACTTTGTGACAAAAAGTGAGATCTGCAAAATACTCACAATACCTCTCAGCAAATAGCTTGGGGTGTCTACTTTCCAAAATGGGTCATTTGGGGGGGTTTTGTGCCATCTGGGCATTCCATGGCCTCCGAAACTGTGATAGGCAGTGAGAAGTGAAATCAAAAATTGACACCCTTAGAAAGCCTGAAGGCGGTGATTGGATTTTGGGGTCCCGTACGCGGCTAGGCTCCCAAAAAGTCTCACACATGTGGTATCCCCGTACTCAAGAGAAGCAACAGAATGTATTTTGGGGTGTAATTCCACATATGCCCATGGCATGTTTGAGCAATATATCATTTAGTGACAACTTTTTGCAAAAAAAAAAAAATTGTATTTTTTCCGCAACTTGTGTCAACATATAAAATATTCCATGGACTCGACATGCCTCTCAGTATATAGCTTGGGGTGTCTACTTTCCAAAATGGGGTCATTTGGGGGGGTTTTGAACTGTTCTGGCATTTTATACACAACATTAGGAAGCTTACATCCACTCTTCTAACCACTTGAAGACAAAGCCCTTTTTGACACTTTTCGTTTACATGAAAACATATTTTTTTTTGCAAGAAAATTATGTTGAACCCCCAAACATTATATATATTTTTAAAGAAAAGGCCCTACAGAATAAAATGGTGGGTGTTGCATTTTTTTTTCTACACAGTATTTGCGCAGCGATTTTTCAAACGCATTTTTTTGGGAAAAAATACACTTTTTTTAATTTTAATGCACTAAAACACACTATATTGCCCAAATGTTTGATGAAATAAAAAAGATGATCTTAGGCCGAGTACATAGATACCAAACACGACATGCTTTAAAATTTCGCACAAACGCGCATTGGCGACAAACTACATACATTTTTAAAAGCCTTTAAAAGCATTTACAGGTTACCCCGTTAGATTTACAGAGGAGGTCTACTGCTAAAATTACTGCCCTCGATCTGACCTTCGGGGTGATACCTCACATGCATGGTGCAATTGCTGTTTACATATGACGCCAGACCGACGCTTGCGTTCGCCATTGGGCAAGAGCAGGGCAGGACAGGGGTGCTTTTTTTTTTTTTTTTTTTTTTATTATTAATTTTGCTTTTTTTTTTTTTTTTTAAACTGTTGCTTTCATATTTATTTATTTTTATCACTTTTATTGTTATCTCAGGGAATGTAAATATCCCCTATGATAGCAATAGGTAATGACAGGTACTCTTTTTTGAAAAAACTGGGGTCTATTGGACCCTAGATCTTTCCTCTGCCCTCAAAGCATCTGACCACACCAAGATCGGTGTGATAAAATGCTTTCCCAATTTCCCAATGGCGCTTTTTATATCCGGGGGGACATTCCCTCCCACTGCTTGTAAAAGCAGTCCAGAGGCTAATTAGCCACTAGCATTGCTTTTACATGAAAGCCGGCCGCTGGCTGAAAAGAATGATACCAAGATGATACCTAAACCCGCAGGCATCATTCTGGTATAAACATTCAAAGTCCAGCAACATACCAGTACGTTGCTGGTCCTTGTTGGACATGTATTGTAATCTTTTTTTTCCATGCAGCCTGTTGGCTGAACGAAAAAAAAAGATTGATCGGTGGGTATGCCCACCATTAGAATACCGCCCTTCATCCACCCACTTCTAATGATGGGCATACATGCACCATTTATATATGCCGAAGCATGGGGGCATCTTCTCGCAAAAGTTATGCCACGTACACATGGTCAGACTTTTCCACGGGCAAGCCTCCGTCGGAATTTCGACCGCATGTACGTGGCATTAGGAGCAAAATCGCTCCTCCGCTCCTCTGCCCCTGCTGCCCCAATGCTTCGGCATATATGCTTTTTTTTTTAACTGTGGTGGTGAAATCACCTCCTACAGCACTGGAGTCGCAGGGATCAGGCCTGTATCTGCGAACGCTGCAGTTATGTGTGTTGTGTTTTGCAAGTGACAGTGATCGATCGATACTGCACTTCGGTGGCCTGGGCTGGACGGAGGGGCAAAACGCAGGTGCTAGCAGGTAACTGGGCTGATCCCGCTAACACTGCGTTTTTGGGAACCCTAAACTGCTGGGGACGCTAGTATAGATCTGATCAGATCAGATATTGAGCTGATCAGATACTATACCACTAAGGGGGGTGTATGCTTCACGTGTGGGTGTTAGCGCTACTGGCACTAACCTGACGCTGCCTGGGGTGTGACTCAGACCCTCTCTGACGCTAAAACCTAATTGATATCACCCGCCGGGCGATCAGGGGGTTAAACCTTTATTGGGTTATATACGGCGGGTGCCCTGACACTATAAAAAGCAAACTAACTAACCAGCGTCACCCGTAACACTTATATGATGATCACTGGTGAAAGGGTTAACTAGGGGCAATTAGGGGGTTAAAACCTTTATTAGGTAATATATGGGGGTACCTGACGCTATATAAAAACCTGACGGCGAACCTAAAAAAAAATTACTGGCTACCTATCGGCATCACCGACACTAAGACAACGATCATAAAAACGATTGCTTAGCGACAGTGGTGATAGGGGGTGAAAGGGTTACCTGGGGGGCGATCAGGGGGTTAAACCTTTATTAGATAATATATGGGGGTACCTGACGCTATAAAAACCTGCGGCGAACCTAAAAAAAATTACTGCCTACCGATCAGCATCACCAACGCTAAGACATCGATCAGAAAAATGATCGCATAGTGACGGCGGTGCTACGGGGTGAAAGGGTTACCTGGGGGGTGATCAAGGGGGTTACACCTTTATTAGGTAATATATGGGGGTACCCGACGCTATAAAAACCTGCGGCGAACCTAAAAAAAATTACTGCCTACCGATCAGCATCGCCGACGCTAAGACATCGATCAGAAAAATTATCGCTTAGTGACAGTGGTGATAGGGGGTGAAAGGGTTACCTGGGGGCAATCAAGGGGGTTAAACCTTTATTAGGTAATATATGGGGGTACCCGACGCTATAAAAACCTGCGGCGAACCTAAAAAAAATTACTGGCTACCGATCAGCATCACCGACGCTAAGACATCGATCAGAAAAATGATCGCATAGCGACGGCGGTGCTAGGGGGTGAAAGGGTTACCTGGGGGGTGATCAAGGGGGTTAAACCTTTATTAGGTAATATATGGGGGTACCCGACGCTATAAAAACCTGCGGCGAACCTAAAAAAAATTACTGGCTACCGATCAGCATCGCCGACGCTAAGACATCGATCAGAAAAATTATCGCTTAGTGACAGTGGTGATAGGGGGTGAAAGGGTTACCTGGGGGGCGATCAAGGGGGTTAAACCTTCATTAGGTAATATATGGGGGTACCCGACGCTATAAAAACCTGCGGCGAACCTAAAAAAAATTACTGGCTACCGATCAGCATCACCGACGCTAAGACATCGATCAGAAAAATGATTGCTTAGTGACGGCGGTGCTAGGGGGTGAAAGGGTTATCTGGGGGGTGATCAAGGGGTTAAACCTTTATTAGGGGGGGTTAGGGGGCTACACTGGACCTAAAACTAAATGTAGTGACACTTTTACAGTCACAAATGTCACTGATTGCAGTGATCACTAAATAAATGGTCACTGCAATCAGTGACACTGTGACTGGGGGCTGGGGGGGCTGGGGGGTGATCTGGGGGTGTCTGGGGGGGCCTGGGGGGCGATTTATGTGCCTATGTGTCCTGGTGTCAGTGTGCTGTTTTGTGTACTAACCTGCATCTTCTCCTGTACGGCGCTCGGTATATGTGAGCGCCGCAGGAGAGATGACATCACTTCCTCCTTCCTGGCAGGCAGGGGAAGCTCTCTCATTCGCCGGGAGCGATCAAGAGGGGGTGGCCGGAATCGAACGGCCGTCCCCTCATGCCGGATCGCTCCCGAAGGTAAAACGACCACCCACTGTAAAGAAGGGGGGTCCGATCGGACCCCCCAACTATACAAAGGCAATCACGTATATGTACGTGATTCTGCCTGTCGGTGCCATTCTGCCGACGTATATTTACAGTGGGCGGTCGTTAAGTGGTTAAGGTAAGTGTTCTTCTAAAATAACTTCACATTGTATGTATTTTTGTTTTGGATACTTTTTATTTTGCTTTATTAGCAGTCCCTAATTCACATGATTCTTAGCTGCAGGGAATGTCCCCTTTCTCCCCATGTTTTAATATAATTTTTTGGGGGTTTGAGGCCTACCTGTAAATTTGGCTTACCTAACCTCTCCAGCATGCTATCCTGGGGCCATACCTACCTTGCCTAGTCATTTACATGTACTTTATTCTATGTCCCATCGTAGGGCTTTTCCCAAAACGCACCCTAAAGATTGCCTAGGAATGTTTCATTTTTTTTAACTTCATACAGAGTGCTACAGCCTTCATTTGTGATATTCCCAACTCATCTCCACCCCCCCCCCCCCCCTCCAAATTTTCATTTTATTTTTTAGGTTTGTTGTTGCTTACTAATCTTTTTTTTTATTACAGTTTCTACCAATGTTGGCCATGAATGTTGGTATGAAATCAGCTTTCAATGTTTCTGGCTCAAAGTATTAATTTCTTATTTCTTTAATTCCACAGTTCCCTTCTTCGCCACATGAATGGCAGAATGTGGCTTCCGAGTTTGCCCAGCGATGGAACTTTCCGAACTGTGGAGGAGCCATCGACGGCAAACATGTTCGGGTCGTCCCACCACCCCATTCGGGATCCTTTTATTACAACTATAAGGGGTTCCACAGCATCGTGATGATGGCAGTGGTGTCGGCCACCTATGAGTTCCTCTATGTGGACGTTGGCAAGAATGGCAGGATGTCTGATGGAGGAGTATTTGGCCAGACGGAGTTTGGGGAATGGCTCCTTTTGGATCTGCTGGCCTTGCCACCAGCGGAGCAGAATGTGGAGGGACTACCTTTTGTCTTTGTGGCGGATGAGGCGTTTGGCCTGGGACCCCATTTGATGAGGCCATTCCCGCAATGCACCCTCACCCCTGAGAGGAGGGTGTTCAATTATCGGCTGGCCAGAGCCAGAAGGGTGGTGGAAAATGCCTTTGGCATCATGGCCAGCCGATTTCGCCTCTTCCTGACCTCCATCCACCTTGCCCCATACAAATGGAATCATGTGGTAATGACTTGCTGTGTGCTTCATAATTTCCTATGGGTGCATTCCAACAGTTATATAGCTTTGAGTGGGCCTGAGGCCTCTTTACTCAATACAGAAACTTTAGTGGCCCTGGAACCTGGCCGTCCTGGCTTGCCCCCCCCCCAACCGGACGTGAGGTCCGTAACCAATATGTTGAATATTTTATGGGTAGGGGGGCCATTGAAATGCCAGAAAATCTTTAAAAATTTTATTCAAAAATAAATAAATTATTTTATGGAGTAAAGATTGGTTTGGTGTTTTAATTGTATAATGTTTTATGTTTCATGTAGGTTTACCTAGTGCACTTGTATTGCCATGTGTATTTAACATTCTTAATTAGCCTTCATTGTCAGTGTAAACACAAAACATTGATTAGTTCACTCTGCACCACATTTACATAATGAAGCCACAATTTTTTTGAATGTAAAAATACCTTTATTTCTTTTTTAGGTGGGAAACTTCCTTTGAAATGTGGATGTTCCCTTAATTTTTGGGGTATTAAAACGCATGACCAGCCATGCATAAACAAACTATATTCATAAAAATTGTGAAAAAGCTAAACATGTGCTAGTCATTAAAGGGTAAAACAACAAAAAAACCTTCCAAAACTCAGCAATTTAAACGTTCTTTGGTGTAAAAACATTAGACACGCCCAAGCACAGCCATGATATTTTGGAGCCTTTCCTCCACCCGCTTGGTATTTGCCCTGATCTCTAGCAAGTCTCCCTTAATTTTTTCGAGGTCACGACAGCAGACCATGAGGTATTGGATCAGGATCTGGGCACTGTGATGTGTCAACTTTTTGGGGTCTTCGGCCAGAACTGCACCTAAATGTAAAAAGAAATATGTAGGATAGAATATGTAGGCCTACATCTATTTAACATGCATGTGTCTGGTTTCTCTCTGACCTGTGGTGGTGCCACTTTCCACTTCCACAACATCACATTCCTCTCCATCCTGGGGTTCTGGGGGTATTGTTGTAGGTGTTGCAATTATCGGCTCATCTGAGGTAGCTTTTCGAATCCCTAGGGAGATTGAAATAAAAGGAATAGTTTCATTAGTAGCGACTCAATTTTTCAATTAAACTAAACATGATAAAATACTTTGTAATCCTTCTTTTGAAGCCTGCTCCATTTTAAAATGTGCCCCCTGTGCCAACCGGGACAAATGATTGGATACATAGCCAAAACCATAGCATATACTTTTAAAACACAAATTTGACACATTGTAACACCCCAAAGTATCTATACAGGATCACCTGTGTGTGACACCCTCAAGCTTTTTGGCTTTAGGCCCACACTTGTACTACTGCGTTCAGATGTTTCATCAGCTGCTGAGCATTCACTCCCTTAACATTACCATGCATATCCTTTTTTCAAACAAACAAATGTCCTTTGGATTAGCACTGAAAAAATAAGTGATGCCAAAATTTACTCCCCCAAATAAAATAAAATACATGGGTGTTCACACTGGATGATCCTAAAACATCGTTTGAGGAACTGTACGGAGAAAGAGGTTTAATACGTCCGTTTACTGTGCGGACGAACCTGAAAGATGGTATCTTTCACTGTACTATATGAAAGTAAAAAATACACGACAGAATACAAGTAAATAATATGTACCATGGAAAATATTCAAAAATAATGTACTTTTTCCTAAAACTTTCTTGATTCTTTTGTATTGGTCGGCCTCCCGCAACTTCAGATCAGACCATCGTTTTCTGAGCTGTTCCTGAGCACACCCCGAATTTTTTGTGAAGACTTTTGACCACTTTGCCCATAATTTTTGACTTGACCAGATTAGGCCTTTTATACGGCCCATGCTTGGCATCATAATCCTCCTTCTTTAAAATGGCGACCATCTCCACCATTTCCTCGAATGACATGTTGGATGCCTTATATCTCCTGGATCTGGATTTGGGCTCCTCTGGAATTTCCTCCTCTGCAGAGGTAATCTCAGCCACCTGTGTCTCCGCCATGTTTTGTTAAGCACTACGAGCGAGAAGGGGCGGGCAAAGTACAATATCGAACGTCAGGGGCGGGGAAAGCGTGCGGAGTGTCACGCATGCGCAGTGTATATCAAGTGAAGATCCATGTCTCGAAAATACGTTCATTTGGCGGGAGAGGGAGTTAGCAACGAACGTCTTGACGAAGGTACCTAACAATTTAAGTATTTGAGGTTCATCAGACGAGGAGATTTGTGTGCTAAAAATATGTAGAAAATGCACATTTGAGGAATGTTGCCTGAAATATATATATTTTTTTGTTTCTCGCTTTTACAGATATCATGAATACTTTTAAAAACCCGGAATTCATGGGGGAGTTCATAGACAAATGGCAAGAGCTACCTATACTATGGCAAACCAAAAGTGGCGCAAATAAAAATAAAGACGCCAGGAAAGCAGCACTGGAGAGCCTGCTTGCATTTGTGCAAACCAGGATACCCACAACAACTCTCCAAGATGTGAAAACCAAAATAGCGACCATCAGAGGGACATACAGGACCCAGAGGACTATGGTCCTGAGGTCCCAGAGGTCAGGTGCTCCAGCAGATAAGGTTTATAAACCCAGTCTGTGGTACTACAGTAAGCTTTCTTTTCTGGATGACCAGCTGGAAGTGCGGGAATCTCTTTCCACCCTTCCCCCCAGAGGTCAATCCAGCCTTCCTTGTAGCCAACCCTCCAGCCTTCCCTGCAGCCAGTCCTCCAGCCTACCTGGCAACCCTGCTCTGGCTTCCTCTGAGGATCAAGATCAGGTCCTTGAGGAGGCAGATTTGGATATATGGAGCCAGGTAAAGTATTGATATCTATATTTATATCTTACAAAATTTTAGAATTTAAATAGATGTTAGTATTGTTAGGTATGTAAACTTCTACCAATAAAGTTTTTTAAGAGCAAGATACAGTAGTGGCCTAATTTTATGTGGACAAGGCAACAAAACCAGGATGCAGAATCAATGAAAATGACATAACTTTTGCCATTGATTTCAACAATGTCTAGAGGTGAACAATGTCTGTGAATGATGGTGGGCCAAAATAAATAATGTCCCTTTCTTTTTTTACAGCCAGAGCAGAGCCAGGAAGAGGGTGATGTTGGGGATCAGGAGGAGGCAGGGCCCAGTGGCACCCAGGAGGAGGCTGGGCCCAGTGGCACCCAGGAGGAGGCTGGGCCCAGCACAAGAGCCCAGATGCCTCCCCTGGTAGTTAAACCACGAGGGCCAAGGAGAGGTAGGCAGGTGGAGGAGGAAACCAGGGCCTTCATCAGAGAGGCAACAGCAGCCCTCAGAGAGGCACCCTCTGTTGAGGAGGGATTTGCCGCAATCCTCGCCCACAAACTAGGGCAAATGGACTTGCGGCAAAAGATATATAGTGAGACCCTGCTTTTAAAAGTCATCAATAAGGGCGTGCTGGGTGAACTCACCATGTACACCGATATAACGGAGGTTGTCCCTGCTCCTCCACCTCCTCCTCCTCCTCCTACTACTCCTCCTGCCACAACCTCTCCTCCTGATCCCCAGCCTCCAAGGAAGAAACCAACCAAGGCTGCAGAGAAGGCTGGAGAGAAGGCTACAAGGAAGAGGAGAAAATAATGCCTGCTGTAGTACCACAGACTGGGGACATATAGGACTTATCTGCTGTGGCTCCTGACCTCTGGGAGCTCAAGACAAGATTGGGCTCCTTTTTTTGGGGGATCTAATCTCTATTTTGGTTTTCACATCTTGGATGGTTGTTGTGGGGTCAAAGGGATGCACAAATGCAAGCAGGCTCTCCAGTGCTGCCTTCCCCTTTTAATTTGTTAATGTTCCGAAATAAAGTTTATTTTTTTGGCCTTAAAAAATTTGACTATGTGATTTGTATTTCAAAAGAGAGCTTGCTAGGGAGCAGGCAGGGACATCTCAAATAATATTATTGTTATTATCAAGGGACACAAACCTCCCTGAGGCCAAATGAGACACATTTTGAAGGTTGGTGTGGTAACTTTACACAAGAATAATTTAAGCCAAAAAATAAAAAACAAGGCCCCAAAAATTAAAAAGACAATAGTAAAATAGAATAAAAAAAAAAAAGGATATTTACATTATTTTATTATTATTAGTATTATTTAGGAGGGAGGTGCGGCTTAGAAATAATATTTTACAATCATTAGAGCAATTTGGAATTACTTTAGAAACAAGTTTGGCATAACTCTCAATGTCATTATCAAAAGAAGGTAATTTTTAAGCATTATCAAAAGAAGAACGGAATGCGCAGCATTAAAACGATGCTATTAATTCCACCGTGACGAATGTGCCATCTCCATTTCCAACATTAGCTTTACCAAAACGAGCGCTCCCGTCTCATAGTTGCTTCTGAGCATGCGCGTTTTTTTTCACGTCATGAAAGCATACACACTATCGTTTTTCACGTCATGAAAAACGACGTGAAAAAAGAGAGCATGTCCGAAATTTTTAATGGCCGTTTTTCACATCGTTAAAAATGCTCTGGAGCATACACACGATCATTTTTCAGGGCCATTTTTAAAAATGGCAGTTTTAACGGCATGAAAAACGATCGTGTGTATGGGGCATAACAACCACTTTCGGCACGTCGTCAGCCTTGGACCCATTTGACTATGGACTTCATTACAGACTTACCCAAGTCCGAGGGCATGACTGCTATATGGGTCATAGAGGATCGCTTTTCCAAAATGTCTCATTTTGTGCCGATCCCGGGATTACATACAGCGGAAGCACTGTCTACTCTCTTCCTTTCCCATATTGTGAGATATCATGGCATACCTACCAATGTCGTCTCAGACCGCGGATCCCAGTTTGTTTCCCGATTCTGGAGAGCGTTCTGCAAGAAACTGGGAGTAACGCTTTCACTCTCTACCTCACATCACCCTCAAACAGATGGTCAAACCGAACGCATGAACCAAACCCTAGAAACCTATCTTCGACATTATGTCATTGCCTTACACTCCAGCTGGTCTGAGTATTTGCCTTTAGCTGAGTTCGCCATTAATTCCCGTTGGCACAGTGGTCTTTAGGCTTGTGCACAACGGAAAAATTCGGTTCGTTTCGGTTTGTTTCTTTTCGGTCCTGTTGATTCGTAATCATTCGTAATTTTGCTAGACGGGATTTTTCGTGTTCGGACTAATTCGTATTTTCGCAAGCGACATTTTTCGTTGAATTTTTAGTTGATTTATAATTCGTACTTTCGGTAGAGTACATTGTTTTTCGTTGATTCTGGACACAACTCCTACTTTCGTAACTTTTTTTGGGTTCGTTGATTCGTAATTTTCTGTGTCTCTCTCACGACGACGCTGCCTATTATGCCTAATGTGCTTCGAATGGATTTGTACTTTTCTAAATACATAGCGGTTATTTGTAACGATTCGAAATCTCGTATTTTACTTTCGTTTTTTACATGCGGCTATAGCCTCCGCCCCTGTACACCATTTTGAGAGGGTTCAGCACGGTGAGGGAGAAGCAGAGAGCAGAGCAGAGTGTTATTGTGCTTCGAATGGATTCGAAATCTCGTATTTTACTTTCGTTTTTTACATGCGGCTATAGCCTCCGCCCCTGTACACCATTTTGAGAGGGAGTTCAGCACGGTGTGGGAGAAGCAGAGCAGAGTGAGTGTTATTGTGCTTCGTATGGATTCGTACATTCGTAACTTTTTCATAACGAATTATGCCGAAGACATTCGGGCATTCGCTATTTGCGGTATAATTTATTTCGGATTCGGTCTTATTCGTAATTGCTTTGTTCGGAAATTCGAATGCTTCCGAATGTCCGAAAGTTGCTAAATTCGGACGAATTTCAATTCGTTACGAAACGAATTGCACAAGCCTAGTGGTCTTCATACCACACCATTCTACTCAGCCCTAGGCTATCACTCTCAGACTTTTCCCCTACTTCAGCCTTCTTCTGGTGTACCAGCAGCAGATCAGCGGGTGAAAAATATTCTGCTACATTGGAAAAAGATTTGCTTATTACTACAGAAGTCAGCAGGCAAGTATGCACCTTTTTCCAACAAACGAAGATGCCATATACCTCCATATGTGGTGGGGGACAGAGTTTGGCTATCAACCAAATATGTGAGACTGAAACAACCTTCTACCAAATTGGGCCCTCGATTCATTGGTCCTTACAGAATTATTGCTCGAGTCGGGCCAGTCTCCTATCGGTTGAAATTTCCCTTCTCTCTCCGGATTCATCCTGTGTTCCACGTTTCCCTCCTCAAAAAAGCAATTTTCAATCGCTACTCCAGAATGCAACAGCTACCTCCTCCTGTTCTTGTTGATGGACAAAATGAGTTTGAAGTATCCAAGATTCTTGATTCTAGAAGACAGGGTCGTGGCCTTCGGTATCTGGTTCATTGGAAGGGATATCCCGTCACAGACCGTTCCTGGGTTCCAGCCAAAGATCTGCATGCCCCTTATAGATGGACCCAAAAGGGTCAGACACAGCTCTGATCACTCTCCAGCACACACTCCACAGAGGATCACCACAACTTTTTCACCACTTCACCATGCCAGTCTTGTGGATGGATACAGAAGGGTCAAGACAAGGCTCTCACTGATCTCCAGCACAAGCTCCAAAGAGGATATCTTTCTGCCTTGCTGTGGATCAAAGGGACTTTAGACCCCAGGCACATACTGGTGGTAGTGGTGAAAGAACCTGCAGATATCCTCTTTGGAGCTTGTGCTGGAGATCAGTGAGAGCCTTGTCTTGACCCTTCTGGATCCATCCACAAGACTGGCGTGGTGAAGTGGTGAAAAAGTTGTGGTGATCCTCTGTGGAGTGTGTGCTGGAGAGTGATCAGAGCTGTGTCTGACCCTTTTGGGTCCATTTATAAGGGTAGAGGCTGGCACTACCGGGGGAGGATTGTGGAATTTTACCTGCATTGTTGGCTTTCCATTTGATGTGAATTCTGGGACTCCCACACCTGTTCTTCTCCCCCTCCTCTCTCCTAGTCTACCGGATTATTTCATTTTTCTTGGGAGATTGTTATGGTTTATATGAACTATATTACCATACACCTTATATTTTGGAAATATCACGTTTGGACTTTCATTATTGTATATTTTGCATTTGTTTTTTTATATAGTTTTTGTTTCTTTTTGCTGATGCACTTTAGATTGGATGACACTTTATTAATATTCACAGACACTTTACGGATTTATAAGTGATTTTAGTTATCATATTATATATGTGTTATTGAATCATATATTAGCTCATTGCACTTTGTTTGTTATTCATCTTATTGCACTTTGACTATTAGCGCTGCTTCAATATTTTTTTACAATTTTCTCTGTCTTGTTACACCATAGGTCGCTGATATTCACTTTAGTATTTATTTTTATAGGGTGCTAGCACTTTATTTATACCAAGTGGTAGGCGCATTAGTACCCCCCCCCTTTTTCTAGAATTTAGTCAATCTTATGCGAACCACATACCACTGTGTTATTACCTTGAGATCTGCTTCAATCAATGACACATTTAGAATACCTCGAAAGGCCCTTGAGGCCACGTCATACCATTCCTCTAGGTCCCACTCTTGAGAAAGGTCCCTCTCCCATTCTGTCATATAGCTAGGTTTAGAGTTGTAGCTAGAGAGTGACTCATATATCACCGAAACTCCTCCTCTCTGCTCCATGGCCGGGGCACACCAGTGTTCGTAGGGTGTAATGTTAGGTGGCGATGGTTTAGTCTTCCACAAGGAGTGTAGGAAGTGGGAAATCTGGAGAAATCTAAATCTCTCTGAGGTGGGCATTTCAAGTTTGCTGATACAATACCCAAGGGTGAGTGGGTCAGTGAGGTTAAAAAAGTGACCAATTCTGTACATTCCATTGTCCAACCACCATTGGAATGCTTTAATATTCATTCCTGGAGGGAATTGGGGATTGTGGAAAAGAAGGGAAAGCGGGCGGGTCTGAGAGATTAGCTCTGTGTGGCCATTTAGGCCCTCCCACAAAGAATATGTGTGAGTAAGTGTTGGGGCCGTAATCGGAGGGTGAACTTTAGGAGAGGTAACGTGAGGTAATCAAGGGTGAAGTGTGGCACTGCCTGACGTTCCATTTGCACCCAATCGGGTTTGACTGTGTGTGTGTAAATTACAGAGATCTGGGCTGACTGGGCTGCCTGATAATACCAAAGAAGGTTGGGTAGGCCGAGACCCCCTTTGTTACGCGCTCTAAAGAGAACCCCTTTGGCACAATGGTGTCCCTTTGGGCCCTAGACAAAGGGGATCATTTTTTTTTTGTTTACAATCTTTTATTAAAGAAATAAAAAGGTGGTACAGAAGTATAACACATAGCAATAACAACATGAAATCTTAGAGAATAATTTGCAGAGATTCCACTTATAGAAAAATAACCGTATAAAAACTATTGATACAGTCATTAAACCCTGTATGAAAGAGTGCTGTGATGTCAGCGACCGCCATAAAGCAGAGTAGAGGAAGTAAAAAATCAAAACTGCATAGCAGCATCAACATAAAGAGGAGGAAACAATATCAAGCAGCTTAAGGGGAGCTATCAAACATTGTGTAATGTTCAGACCAAGGGGACCATTTTTTTTCACAGTAGACAAAGGTGATAATTTTTGATTGGAATGATCCTTGTTGATGGGTTTAGGGAGTGATCAAAAAAGATACAGGAATCACGGGAGTAGAGTCATCTTGGAGATCACAAGATTGGGTTGAGACCTGCAGCTGAGGTCAGATTAATTTTTTTTAATAAGTGGGGGGAAATTGGCTGAATATAATTGGTCCACCCTTTTAGTGAGGGAGACTCCCAAATAGGGTATCATAGAGTCACTCCAAGCAAAGTCAGGTGTGACGGGAGTCTTACCTTGGAGAACATTGGAAGATCTTGGTCCAGCTCCCATGGCCCCTCCTATGTGTAAGTTACCCTGTATCCATTAGACATGGGAGCCGTCCAAAAATTTGTTTTGTTTCATTCCGTTCCGTTTCGTATTAAAAAAAATCGTAATTCTTAATTCGTGTACGGAATTTAATTCGGATTCGTACGAAATACGAATTTCGTACGAATCGTTAATATTGAACTCTACGGACTCATGCCGTGTACAGACGATCGGAAATTCCGACAACAAAACCGTGTATTTTTTTTCCAAAGGATGTTGGCTCAAACTTGTCTTGCATACACACGGTCGCACAAATGTTGTCGGAAATTCCGAACGCCAAGAACACGGTGACGTATAAGACATACAACGGCACTATAAAAGGAAAGCTCAATACCATAATTCGTACTTTCGGACGGGGTAGAGTACATTGTTTTCGTTGATTCTGGATACAACTCCTACTTTCGTAACTTTTTTTTGTTTGTTTCTTTCGTATTAGTTGAAAATCGTTATTTGGTAGTTTGTATTTGGATAATTTGGATCCGAAATTCGTAAACGAAATTTCGTATGTCGTACAGAATTCGTATTCATACAAATTCGTAATTCGGATTCGTACAAATGTACGAATTTCGAAAAATTCGTACGAATTTCGAAAAATTCGTACGAATTTCCGATTCGTATGAAACTAATCGCACATGTCTAGTATCCATTCGGGGCACAAGGTTACTGAGAATCCTAGTCTGATCTGTATTAGTCAGACTCACTGGAATATTGTGTGTATATATATATATATATATATATATATATATATATATTGTCTCATACTGTTGTGGACTGTTTTCTGGGTCGTTTGTGGTGTGGCTCCATTCCATTGTTCTATTGTTTGTGTCTGCCTTGTGAGAAATGTATTGTGGGATGGATATTTGTATTTGTGTTCCTAGCTTGTAAATCGGGGGCAGGGCAGCCCTCCCTGCTGATAAGGTGGTCTATTGTTCAAATGTTTGAATACCTGTGTGTTCCTTATTGCTGATTGGACAGTTTACCCCACCCTGAATCCAAGGGAGGGGGCATTGTCTCGGAGTGGATCTGTTGTTACATGTGTTTCAATAAACCGTTCCACATTCAAGCTGTGTAACTGAGCTAGTCTAGTCTGGTATTTATTTACAATATATGGGCTGTAATATCTGATATCTGAAGGTTCAGATTGGAGGAAGCAGTGTACTGATGGAAGCACTCAAGCGGAGTGCGACAGGGATCCGTTACAAGGGGTATGAGGGTCGAAGATATAAGAATATGATCTCTCCTGGT
Organism: Rana muscosa; assembly: GCA_029206835.1. Lineage (NCBI taxonomy): Eukaryota > Metazoa > Chordata > Amphibia > Anura > Ranidae > Rana > Rana muscosa. Next base: position 715,201,384 of record CM055118.1, read on the forward strand.
GAAGGATTAATGTGGGTGGGAGTAATGTGTGAAGTCCCGCTTTGAAGGATTAAGTTCCGTCCAAATGGCAATCAGCTTATGTTGAAATACTAGCCTAGCAATACGAAGGCTTTGTTTAGTCTGGTGGTTTGTGCTCCCAGAGGTTGTTTTTTCTCTAGTCTGGGATCAAAGGCGGCATGTGAGTTGCCCCAGTAAATCACTGTGCCTTCGACCAGTGGGCCCAGAGTCTGGAACATAGAGTTGTAGAAATAAGCCTGGCCCTGATTGGGTGCATAATATAAAATAAATGACTAAAGTTGGTCTTCCAACACTCCTTTAACAAGGAGAAATCTGCCCTCTGGGTCTTTATGCTCAGATTTAAGTGAGAATTTACATCTGTGCGAGAAGAGAATTGCTTGATGAACTCAGTGTAATACAGTCTGGGGAAGTGCGTTTCCTGGAGCAGTATAAAATAAATTTTCTGACTATGGTAATATTGGAAGATTTTTCAACGTTTGATTGGGGAATTTTGTGTATTGTGTGACAGAATCCTTAGTACGGGAGGTGAGTTATCTGTATTAACCATGGAGAGAGGGGAGCAAGGTCTCAGGAGATGCAGAGCCACTTAATAGCAGTTCCCATATAAGGTCAGTGGAGGATGAGCACTTGGGAATGAAGTTCCCTTCAATCACTATAGCGAAGCGTGAGGTTCTGGCAAGACATCTAGAAAAGAAGACAATGTTAGAGGAGAAGGGAAAAAAGGAAATCAGAGATAAGGAGAGAGAAAGAAGAAAGTGCACCAGAAGGGCGGGCAGATGGACAATGTGAGGAAAAAAGGAGGGACATGGGGAGAATCAGGGAAACCAGTTTGGCCCTCAAAGGGACGATTATGTAGAATAGAGGCAGGATGAGCAGTTCAGGGTGAAGGCGTGAAGCTGAAAGGCTCAACCACGTTAATTAGTGGCCCAGTTGTGAGTTATGAGCAGAGACCTTCAAAATGTGGCATTTATTTTTACAAAATGTGGCACTAAAAAATGTGGCAATATGGCACTTATTTTGGCCAAATGTGGCATTTATTTTGGCCAAATGTGGCATTTATTTTTCAACTTTCCACCCCCCTTCCCATCGTAAAAGGGATATTAAATCGTGCAACTTGAATCATATTAACTACTTTATTACTATTTACAGGTATTTACAACAATTTTAGTTTTAATTATATTGAGGCGACGGTCGCTGAGGATGTACTTTAATTTTGAAAAAGTCCTCTCTACGTCGGCTGATGTTCCAGACGTGTATTTCATTGCCAGCACTTCTTCAGCATCCCAATCTTCTTTCAGCGGGGATTCCTTTCCTTCGAGGTTTGCAGCCACGCTCCTGACTTCCTCCCAGCCACAATTCCTGGTCAGGACGGCCTTTATTTTGGCCTTAATCCTCTTTCCAACGGCTCCTGGGTAATCTGTGTTGGCAATTTCCTCCATCTTCACCACAGAGGTCGTCAGGAGAATCTTCTGAGACTGAAGCTGCTCGATGACTTCTGGAATTGACTTGAAATTGGCCTCCAAAAAGAGAAGCTGCGGGAAGAGGGTCGGGTCGTCTATGAGGTCTTTTGCCTTTTTCACTGCACCAGAATTGTCTTCCAGCTCCTTCACCACGGTTTTGAAACCTTCAAAATGCTTCATATACCACGATACTGCAGACAACCAGGTGCCCCACCTAGTGACAACAGGCTCGGGAGGTAATGGCACGCCAGGCAAATGTTTCCTGAATACCTCGACCCTCTTTGGTGCCTTCAGGAATATTTTTTTCCCCGCCGAGATGAGTTTATTGACTTTGGGGTGCTCTTCCTGTATGACCTCCGCAACACGATGTAGTCCATGCGCCAGACACGTCTCGTGGATAAATTTTGGGTAGATAGCCTTATGGATATTAAGGGGAACCCTGCCGCAAATTTAAAAAAAAATGCGTGGGGTTCCCCCAAATATCCATACCAGACCCTTTATCCGAGCACGCAACCTGGCAGGCCGCAGGAAAAGAGGGGGGACGAGAGAGCGCCCCCTCCTGAACTGTACCAGGCCACATGCCCTCAACATGGCGAGGATGTCCCCATGTTGATGGGGACAAGGGCCTCATCCCCACAACCCTTGCCCGGTGGTTGTGGGGGTCTGCGGGCGGGGGCTTATCGGAATCTGGAAGACCCCTTTAACAAAGGAGACCCCCAGATCCCGGCCCCCCCTATGTGCATTGGTAATGGGGTACATTGTACACCTACCATTTCACAAAGAAAGTGTAACAAATTGTAAAAAAAAAACACAGACACCGTTGGGAAAAAATTAAAAATAAAAAAAACATTCCAGCAATGAAATCCATTGTCCCGCGGTGATCCGATGTCCAGCACTGTCCACACGAAACGTCATTGGCTGAGCCTGAGCGGACCTGATGGGGAACTTCCTCCGCAGTGTATTAAATGAATAGACCCGCCCCTTCTAAAGTTCCCCATCAGGTCTGCTCAGCCAATGACGTAGGTGTAAGGCTAAGCGGACCAGATGCGGAACGTGAGAAGGGGCGGGTCTATTCATTTATTACACTGTGGAGGAAGTTCCCCATCAGGTCCGCTCAGCCAATGACGTAGGCGGGGTCTGACATACGAGGGGCGGACCTGATGGGGAACTTCCTCCGCAGTGTAATAAATGAATAGACCCGCCCCTTCTCACATTCTGCATCTGGTCCACTTAGCCTTATACCTAAGTCATTGGCTGAGCGGACCTGATGGGGAACTTTAGAAGGGGCGGGTCTATTCATTTATTACACTGCGGAGGAAGTTCCCCATCAGGTCCGCTCAGGCTTAGCCAATGACGTTTCGTGTCTACAGCGCTGGACATTGGATCATGGTGGGACACTGGATTTCATCGCTGGAATGTTTTTTTTTTGTTTTTTGTTTTTTTTTAAATAATGGACTCTCCCAACGGTGTCTGTGTTTTTTCTTTTACAATTTGTTCCACTTTCTTTGTGAAATGGTAGGGGTACAATGTACCCCATTACCAATTCACATAGGGGGGGCCGGGATCTGGGGGTCCCCTTTGTTAAAGGGGTCTTCCAGATTCCGATAAGCCCCCTGCCCACAGACCCCCACAACCACCAGGCAAGGGTTGTGGGGATGAGGCCCTTGTCCCCATCAACATGGGGACATCCTCCCCATGTTGAGGGCATGTGGCCTGGTACGGTTCAGGAGGGGGGGGCGCTCTCTCGTCCCCCCTCTTTTCCTGCGGCCTGCTAGGTTGCGTGCTCGGATAAAGGGTCTGGTATGAATTTTTGGGGGAACCCCACTCATTTTTTTTTTATTCGCGGCAGGGTTCCCCTTAATATCCATTTTTTTACCAATGACTTTTCTATGTATTGCCAGGAACCGACAATTCATTATAGCCGTGAGTGAGTTTTAGATGACTTTTTTTCCTTCAGAAATGACGCTTTGTGCAGGGACAGTTCTAAGCACGGGAAACAAGCGAGACTTTACAGGCATACTATATACACACGAAATATAAAGGAATATTTCACATTTATTGTTTCACTTTAAGCATTATTAAAATCACTGCTCCCGAAAAAACTGCAGTTTTTAAAACATTTTTTTGCATTGATACATGTCCCCTGGGGCAGGACCCGGGTCCCCAAACACTTTTTAGGACAATAACTTGCATATTAGCCTTTATAATTAGCACTTTTGATTTCGAACATTCGAGTCCATTGTATTTAATAGGGTTCTAAAGTTCGCGCAAACTTTCTGTCTGTTCGCAGGTTCTGCTGCAAACCGAACAGGGGGGTGTTCGGCTCATCCCTACTCCTTGCCACAGCAGTCCTGAAACAAATAAATAAATGAAATATTAGCATGCTGTATATCAGCACTAAAAATGGCACTGTGACAGACAAAAGCTAAAATTATAGCCTCAAGGGTGCTGGTTTAGTAGTAGTAGTAGTGTAGGAAAAAAAAGGCACTTACTCAGGGCTTCCTGGACAGTTTGGACGATGATTGAAGCATTGTTTTTTTCCAACTGAGCCACGTGGATAAGATGACCTTTTTGGGCATTGTCAGGATCCAATTTTCCCACAACGACGTTGGCGATGTATCGTCGAGTGAGTCCATTGCTTCGTCTATGCTGAGCCAGATCCTTGAGTCAACAATGTCTGTAACGCCGAGCGCTCCGGGTGTCCCATCCTTCCCGGAGCGATCACGGCGTTGGTCCCCGTGCAGCGCTCCGGTCAGCCCCCCTGGCCGTGGACGCTGCTCTGTTACCGGCGGGGATGCGATCCACGCAGCGGCACATCTCCGTCCGCGGATCGCATCCCATCCTACTCACCATCCCCCTCCTGCTCCTTCCCGGCACGTGTGGCCCCGCTGCGCTCTAGGGCGCGTGCGCGCCGGCCTTCTGAGATTTAAAGGGCCAGCGCACCATTGATTGGTGCCTGGCCCAATTACTGTGTGCACACCCTAATTTGATATAAACCCACTTCCCCTTCCTGTCCTTGCCGGATCTTCTTGTCTTAGTACCCTGTGGAAGCGTTTTGTGAGTTGCCTTGCCTGTGTATCTGACCTGCTGCCATTGTCTCAGACTACGAACCATTGCCGCCTGCCCTGACCCTCTGCTACGTCTGACCTTGCCTCTGCCTAGTCCTTCTGTACCGCGCCTATCTCAGCCGCCAGAGAGGTGGAGTCGCTACTGGAGGACACGACCTGGTTGCTACCGCCGCAGCAAGTCCATCCCGCTTTGCGGCGGGCTCTGGTGAAAACCGGTAGCTGCTTAGAACCGGTCCCTCAGTACGACCCGTGCCATCCCCTCTCTGGTACAGAGGATCCACCTCCTGTATCCCCACTAGCCGTCAGTCCGGCTCGTGACAGTAGATCCGGCCATGGATCCCGCTGACGTGCCGCTGCCTAGTCTCGTTGATCTCACTACCGTGGTTGCCCAGCAGTCGCAATTGATTGCCCAACAAGGACAGCAGCTGTCGCAGTTGACCGCCATGATCCAGCAGCGTCTGCCGCCACAAGCTCCAGCATCTTCCCCTCTCCGAGCTGCCGCTACTACCTCGAAGATCCGCTTGTCTCTTCCGGAGAAATTTGACGGGGATCCTAGGTTGTGCCAGGGATTCTTGTCCCAATGTTCCCTGCATCTTGAGATGATGTCAGACCAGTTTTCCACAGAACGGTCTAAGGTGGCATTCGTGGTCTGTCTGTTGTCTGGGAAGGCCTTGGCCTGGGCCACGCCACTCTGGGACCGCAATGACCCTACTACAGCCACCGTTCAGTCCTTCCTTGCTGAGGTTCGCAGCGTTTTTGAGGAACCAGCCCGAGCCTCACCTGCTGAAACCGCCCTGCTTAACCTTGTCCAAGGAAACTCCTCTGTGGGCGAATATGCCATACAGTTCCGCACACTGGCCTCAGAGCTAGCCTGGAATAATGAGGCTCTCTGCGCGACCTTCAAGAAAGGTTTATCCAGCCACATCAAGGATTGTCTGGCCGCACGAGAGATACCCTCCTCCCTGACGGAGCTCATCCACTTAGCTACCCGCATTGACATACGCTACGTTGAAAGACGCCAAGAGCTTCGCCAGGAGAAAGATCTTGTTCGCACCAGGCGTTATCCGCGCCTGGCTCCTCTCTTCCTGAATCCAACGCATCCTGATACTATGCCTTCCGTCGAGGAGGCCATGCAGGTGGACCGATCTCGCCTGACCCTACAAGAGAGGACTCGCCGTAGGAATGAGAACTTATGCCTTTATTGTGCGAGCTCTGAACATTTCCTAAAGGACTGCCCTATTCGTCCTCTACGTCAGGGAAACGCCCGCACCTAGTGAACGTGGGAGAGGCGTTAATAGGTGTGAATTCTTCCTCTCCACGTCTGACTATTCCTGTGCGGATTTCCCCTTCTGCTGGCTCCCCCTTCTCTGCGGTGGCCTTCCTGGACTCTGGTTCTGCAGGAAACTTTATTGAAGCCTCTTTCATCAACAGGTTCAACGTTCCTGTTATCCGTCTCATCAAACCCTTCTTCATTTCCTCTGTAAATGGAGAGAATCTGGATTGTACTGTGCGTTACCGCACTGAACCCCTGCTCATGTCCGTTGGTGTTCTTCACCAAGAAAAATTTGAATTCTTTGTTTTGCCGAACTGTACTTTTGACATCCTTCTTGGCCTACCCTGGCTCCAGCGCCATTCTCCTACCCTCGACTGGACCACTGGGGACATCAAATCCTGGGGCTACTCCTGCCACAAGCATTGTTTTAAGTCTGTACCCACCAGTCAAGTTCCCATCGCTACTCCTTTGCCCGGCCTTCCCAAGGCCTATCAGGACTTTTCTGATGTCTTTTGCAAAAAAACAGGCAGAGGTCTTACCACCACATAGACCCTACGACTGCCCCATTGACTTGCTCCCAGGTACTACACCACCCCGTGGCAGAATTTACCCTCTCTCCTCTCCTGAAACCAAGGCCATGACGGATTACATACAGGAGAACCTCAAGAGAGGTTTTATTAGGAAATCATCTTCTCCAGCCGGAGCGGGGTTCTTCTTCGTTGCCAAGAAGGACGGATCACTACGCCCTTGCATAGTCTATCGTGGTCTCAATAAAATCACTATTAAAAATCGCTACCCTCTGCCTCTCATCTCGGAGCTCTTTGACCGTCTGCGCGGAGCAAAAGTTTTTTCGAAATTGGACCTCAGGGGCGCTTATAACCTCATCAGAATCCGTGAAGGAGATGAATGGAAAACCGCATTTAACACCAGAGATGGTCACTTTGAATATCTCGTCATGCCATTTGGACTTTGCAACGCTCCTGCAGTCTTTCAGGATTTTGTCAATTAAATCTTTCGGGACGTACTGTATACCTGTGTGGTTGTCTATCTTGACGACATCCTAATCTTCTCTACCAACCTTGAGGAACATCGGCTCCATGTCCGTCAAGTGCTCCAGCGCCTCCGCGTAAATCATCTTTACGCTAAATTTGAAAAATGCCTTTTTGAGAGCAGCAGCCTTCCTTTCCTAGGTTATCTGGTCTCAGGACAAGGCCTTCAAATGGACCCTGACAAGCTCTCCGCAGTCTTGGATTGGCCACGCCCCTCTGGACTCCGTGCTATCCAACGCTTCCTTGGATTCGCCAACTACTATCGTCAGTTCATACCCCACTTCTCCACCATCGTTGCTCCTATAGGGGCACTGACTAAGAAAAACGCGAATCCAAGGTCCTGGCCGCCTCAAGCGGAAGAAGCCTTTACTCGCCATAAGACCGCCTTCTCCTCTGCACCTGTCCTGTCTAGACCAGACCCCATAAAGCTGTTCTTCCTTGAAGTTGACGCCTCCTCGGTAGGAGCCGGAGCTGTTCTTCCTCAAAAAAACGCTAAAGGAGGAAACGTCACATGTGGTTTTTTCTCTAAAACCTTCTCCCCTCCTGAAAAAAACTATTCCATAGGTGACCGTGAACTGTTGGCCATCAAGCTGGCATTAGAAGAGTGGAGACATCTCCTGGAAGGATCCCTTCACCCTATCTCCATCTACACTGACCATAAAAATGTGTCCTACCTTCAGTCCGCTCAGCGCTTAAATCCTCGCCAGGCCAGGTGGTCATTGTTCTTTGCCCGGTTCAATTTCCAGATCCATTTTCGTCCCGCAGACAAGAATGTCAGGGCTGATGCCTTGTCCCGTTCCTCCGATGCCTCTGAAACCGGGACTCCCCCTCAACACATCGTACCCCCTGAGTGTCTGATTTCCTCTGCTCCTGCTTCTCTGGTGCCAGTTCCTCCAGGAAAAACTTTCGTTCCTCCATGCCTTCGTCTCCAGATACTCAGGTGGGGCCATTCCTCCCATCTAGCCGGTCACGCTGGGATCAAAAAATCCATACAATTGATGGCCAGACACTATTGGTGGCCTACCCAGGAAAAAAGATATGACTGACTTTGTACGGGCCTGCACTATCTGTGCACGTGACAAGACTCCACGCCAGGAGCCTGCAGGTCTTCTCCTTCCTCTACCTGTGCCTGAACAACCATGGTCCCACATTGCCATGGATTTCATCACGGACCTTCCTTTGTCTCATAGTAACACTGCCATCTGGGTGGTCGTTGACCGCTTTTCGAAAATGGCTCATTTTGTCCCGCTTCCTGGTCTGCCTACTGCACCTCAGTTGGCGAAGCATTTTTTTCTTCAAATTTTCCGTCTCCATGGGCTACCCTCACATATCGTCTCTGATAGAGGCGTTCAATTCATCTCAAAATTTTGGAGAGCTCTCTGTACTCAACTAAAGATTAAGTTGAATTTTTCTTCCGCTTATCACCCGCAATCCAATGGACAGGTGGAGAGAGTTAACCAGGTCCTTGGTGACTACTTACGACATTTTGTCTCCGCCCGTCAAGACGATTGGGTCGACCTATTGCCCTGGGCAGAATTCTCATACAATTTCAAGAACTCTGAATCGTCCTCCAAATCACCTTTCTTTGTGGTCTACGGCCGTCACCCATTGCCCCCCCCCTCCCCATCCCCACTTCTTCTGGAGTTCCTGCCATGGATGAATTAACTCAAGACTTCACCTCTATCTGGAAAGAGACTCAAAAGTCGCTATCACTGGCCTCTGCCCGCATGAAGAGACATGCAGATAAAAAAAGAAGAATTCCTCCTGTCTATGTCCCTGGTGACAAGGTGTGGCTCTCCTCCAAATATGTTCGGTTTCGGGTACCTAGCTACAAGCTGGGCCCTCGTTACCTCGGACCTTTTAAAATCAAAAACCAAATCAATTCTGTCTCTTACAAACTCCATCTTCCTCCTTCTCTACGTATCCCCAATTCTTTTCATGTGTCTCTTCTCAAACCCCTCATTCTTAACCGATTTTCCCCCAAGGTCACTACTCCTGCTCCTGTCTCTGGTTCTTCCGATGTCTTCTCGGTGAAAGAAATCCTCGCCTCCAAGGTCATCCGAGGTAAAATATTTTTCTTAATTGATTGGGAGAACTGTGGTCCTGAAGAGAGATCCTGGGAGCCTGAGACCAACATTTTAGACAAGGAGCTCATCCGTAGATTCTTGGGTTCCAAGAAAAGGGGGAGACCTAAGGGGGGGTACTGTAACGCCGAGAGCTCCGGGTGTCCCATCCTTCCTGGAGCGCTCGCGGCGTCGGTCCCCCTGCAGCGCTCCGGTCAGCCCCCCTGGCCGTGGGCGCTGCTCTGTTACCGGCGGGGATGCGATCCACGCGGCGGCACATCTCCGTCCGCGGATCGCATCCCATCCTACTCACCATCCCCCTCCTGCTCCTTCCCGGCACGCGCGGCCCTGCTGCGCTCTAGGGCGCGCGCGCGCCGGCCTTCTAAGATTTAAAGGGCCAGCGCACCATTGATTGGTGCCTGGCCCAATTACTGTGTGCACACCCTAATCTGATATAAACCCACTTCCCCTTCCTGTCCTTGCCGGATCTTGTTGTCTTAGTACCCTGTGGAAGCGTTTTGTGAGTTGCCTTGCCTGTGTATCTGACCTGCTGCCATTGTCTCAGACTACGAACCATTGCCGCCTGCCCTGACCCTCTGCTACGTCTGACCTTGCCTCTGCCTAGTCCTTCTGTACCGCACCTATCTCAGCCGCCAGAGAGGTGGAGTCGCTACTGGAGGACACGACCTGGTTGCTACCGCCGCAGCAAGTCCATCCCGCTTTGCGGCGGGCTCTGGTGAAAACCGGTAGCTGCTTAGAACCAGTCCCTCAGTACGACCCGTGCCATCCCCTCTCTGGTACAGAGGATCCACCTCCTGTATCCCCACTAGCCGTCAGCCCGGCTCGTGACAATGTCCTTGCGAATTTCCTCCAAGTTTTAAGAAAGAAAAATATATACACGTATATAGTCGGCACCATTTAAAACATGAACATTTGTTTTTTTTCATACCTACACGTAAACATGTTTGTAAATTTTTACTCGTTGATCTTAATTTTTGCAGAAGGTATTGTTGCTCAACCAAAGGTATCTATGCGTGATTTGAACATAAACTATCATTGAACGTTGCTTACCTTTTCACACAATTGAGGTACCATTCGTTTTAGGGTGCTAATGCTTGGTAATTTGACGCTACAGTACTTGTCAAAAATGTTGCACAGGGGACCCTTCTCCAGTTTGTGTTATGGAATGCCTTCTTTAAGGAAAGCCATGGTGACATCTCTGGAAAATTCCTGGACCTCTGGCCGAATTTCCCATGGCACCACATCTCTAATGCGGCGTACACACGATCGTTTTTCATGCCGTTAAAAATGCCATTTTTTAAAATGGCCATTAAAACCGATCGTGTGTATGCTCCAGAGCATTTTTAACGGCGTGAAAAACGGCCATTAAAAATTTCAAACATGCTCTATTTTGTCACGTCGTTTTTCACGTCGTTTTTTTTAACGACGTGAAAAACGATAGTGTGTATGCTTTTACGAGGGGAAAAAAATGCGCATGCTCAGAATCAAGTATGAGACGGGAGCGCTCGTTCTGGTAAAACTAGCGTTCGTAATGGAGATAGCACATTCGTCACGCTGTAACTGACTGAAAAGCACGAGGCTGAAAAGCCTGAATCACCGCTCAACAAAGTTTACTAACATGAAGGGTGGCGCCATTCGAATGGAACTTCCCCTTTATAGTGCCGTTGTACGTGTTGTACGTCACTGCGCTTTGCTCGAGCGTTTTTTTTAATGTTCGTGTGGATGCAAGACAGGCTTGAGAGGAAACATGAAAAAAAACGACAAGAAAAACGTCGGTTAAAAAAATGGCATAAAAAACGATTGTGTGTACGCCGCATAAGGAGCTGCTGCTGCTTCTGATCAGTACTTTGTCCCTTGCCAGGGGCTGCTCGCTTTTCTTGTGCATGTCGAATTGCCACTTTTTCTTAAACTCATACTGTAAATTAAATACAAGAAAAAGTTTTGTATTCAGTACTGGTAAAAATTCTCCAGTAAAAGTCAGTTTCCTACACAGGCCAGAATAGATCAGTTTCGGAATGGGGACTAAGGTGAGGACAGAAAACTGTTTTCAACTATAGAAAATATTGACACTTGAGGAGCATTTCAAGGCTACTTTGGGTACAAGGCTGTTGGGTACCATAAAACGAACGTTGGTGGCCATAACTTCAAAATATATAGTGCTTGTGGAAGTAATAGAAAAAGATGACATTCTCTCGAAAAATGGAAAAAGTGAGAGAAATTAGAATGATATAGGTATAAGAAGAGTTCTCAAAGAAAACGAAATAAAAACTTACCGATTTTGTGTACAACTTGCAGAATATCTTCCCACCTTCCACGGCAAAATTGCTGTCACCATTAATCCACTTCTTGAAAAGGGTTACATTTGAACTTGCAACTTTAGGCATATTGAATTAGGAAAACACGAAAATGTTAAACACGAGCGATGACTTCAGTAATACACGTCAGCTTGGTATGAAGGACGTGGGAAAGGGACCTGATATACTGTATATACACCTTTTTCCTACGGTCCTCCCCCTGCTAATGGATTTTTACATACAGTGTACACAAAGATATACACTGTGGGACAATCCCCCCTCCCCCTTAGCAGCCAATCCACATACACATATACATCCCATAATAAGTTTATCTTAAGGCAGACAGAACAATGTGAGGTCATTAACATTTAACAATGAGACAGGCACAATCCACATTCCCTCCCAATACACAAACAATAGGGAAGTCTGCCAATGACAGTCTGTGTGTCTCTCTCACAGACAAACACATGGGATACACTGTGTAAGGTGGTATCAAATCTTCATATTTCTATATGAAGACAATGCTGACAAATATTACTGTCCCACTTGAAGAATATTAGTATATATATTTTTTTTTCTTGGCCCAAATAAGGCAAAATAAGGCAAAAAAATGTTTAATTTTCCCGAAAATCTGCGAAATATGGCATTTCACTGAAAAATGGGCAAAATGCATTTTAGTATGGCGTCTTGGCAATGTGGCATTTGAAGGTCTCTGGTTATGAGTGATCAGGCATAGAGTGTCAGAATCCTGGAGTTGATGGAGTGTTGCCTCGTACCAAGTGGAGCAGGCAGTGATTATGGGTCCAATCCAGGGCTGTGGTAGTGAAGGTGTTGAAAGTTCGGCCAGGAAAAAATTCAGCTGGGAAAAGATAACAGATAACAATGAAGTTCGTCAAGTATGACAGCCTCAGGTTTCTAACCGTGCAGGGCGGGGGGTTGGGGGGTGATACAGGTGTGGAATGGTGAGGGCTTAACATCAGGGGACCTGGAGGTGATTCCACTGTGTAGTGCCCCAGCTCCGTCTGTGCATGAGGCAGTGATGTGGCCGCCATCTTGCATTTGCAGGCCGGACCCCCTACTGTTGTGAGCTGTGCTTCCAGGGCCCGGTGGACGGGCCCCCGATGACATAGAGCATGGGGGATCAACCTGTGGCTCTCCAGCTGTTGCAGAACTACAAGTCCCATCATGAGGCATTGCAAGGCTGACATTTAAAAGTATGACTCCCAAAGGCAAAGGCATGATGGGACTTGTAGTTCTGCAACATCTGGAGGGCCACAGATTGAGCACCCATGACATACAGTGTTGGTGCCGGTGTTCTTCCAATCCGGAGTATTTGGTGAGGGGCGATGTGTGTGCTGGTTGCTGGATGGGGCGCGAGATGACCAGAGCAGTGCGGAGCTCCCGGTCTATGCAGGCCATTTTAGGAGCCTTGCACATGTGCACTCCATAAAGGTGTTTTTCTTATGCATTTTTAGTTGTGTACAATACATTTCTAGACTTCAGTAAACATCAACGGTAAAAAAAAAAAAACTCTCTAATTCACTTTATCAGTTAACAGTACAGCTAAATGTATAATTTTGTAAAGATCGCTTTTATTGTGGGTTTTGTAGGATTTTGCATTTACATCAATGTCAAACACTTTTGGCATTGCTAGTTTTAAGAATTGGAAACTAAAATAAAGGAACAGTTGTTTGATATCAGTAGGATCCTAACCATTTTTAACCTGAGCCAGAAATGTAAATTGTAACTTTTCCCATTCATCTATTTCCGGCCAAGCAGAGCTGGTACTTCATAAAACCTGTGCTACACAACATTGAACAGATGGACTATCCTAATTTATGCCAACTTTATTGTGATTTTTTGTGTTGGAAAATTACAAGGATTTAGAATAGGTATTTCTGTAAACAAAAAAAACAGTATGTGTAATGGATGAAATCAGATACATTTCAGACACAATTTGTTATCTAGCAAGACTAAATAGAATGAATTGCTCGAGCATTCTCAATGTGCTTCTTTTCCAGAGATGCTTTTCCTAGAGAATAAAGTGAAGTTAATGATTAGCATTTATACTCATATGTAAGGTATTTTGGTCTGATCTGTTTTCATTTCATAAAACCGTGACTTGTTGCAGCTAGGGATTAGCTTCAGGCTGACCATGAGTTCGACCCAAACTCCAACTATTTGCAGTTTGGAAAAATGGCAAACTAATTTAATCACTCGCTGCCAGAGCAGCCAACCACTTTCTGGCCTCTGAAATATGATCAGGGGGTTTAGAAGGTCCAATCATCAAGTTTTTTTTGCGTCAGAATTCCAAAGAATCTTTGCTCAGTTTGTGTTGGGACAGATATGGAAAAGTTAGGGAAAGCTCACAGACAACAGGGAAAGTTAGGCATTAATGCCAGTGCTCAATGCTCATTGCTGAAATAACAATTATCTTATTTAAAATACAGCCACAGGCACACAAACAGTGTGTGGTACAGTTATTTAGCAGATTAGGAAAAAATGTCAAAGTTCTAAAAGTGTAAATTAGACTCTGATATAGCAAATTAGGGAGCCTTTTTTAGAGTGTTTCCAGAGACAGCTACAAGTTGTTGGTCATTGGTCATTAAAGGTCCATATTTAAATTGAGTCACAGATACACTGGGGGGTATTAACAAGTGCCACTCTTCTAAACTGAGCAAACAAAGCAGACACTACTCCTAATTAAAAAGGGATGCAAGCCACTCTGTTAATTAGGAACAATCTGCTCCATGTTTCTTTGCCGTGTCTGCAACAGAATAGGCATAGAGAGCAGAAGAGCTGGAGCCGTTTCTTCTGCTTTCCCCCATCCACCCCCTCCTCCACCCTTCAGCTAAAAGTGAGAGGGGGCAGAAGACTATTAAAACTTGTCAGAAAAAGCACCAGGAAGGTCCTTGAATGTAGTGCAGTACTGCAACTACACACCAGGGGTACTGTCTCACCGAAGACTTGGTGGTGCTATTCCCCTCAACTCCTGAACTCTGTCAATCTTGGCACAAAAAAGTGGGGAGAGCAACAAAGGAGTTCTAGAGGGAGGAAGGGAAGGAGGCACCCATAATCTCACCCTCAAGCAATAAACTTTAATCAATGAAGATTTCTCAAAAATCACACAAATATATAAAAAACACAGACTACGCGGAAAATTCAAAATCGAAAAAACAACGTTGTCGCTTAGAAGCACACACTCCTCACATGCTTACCACAATCTGAGACAGAGGCATAGGACAGCTACATGTATAGTAAAGAGCCAGGCAGGGTGCCATAGCAGGAAACCACGGTCGTGTCATCCTGGATCAGGCTTTACACAAACAGTGTGGATGTCTGCCCACACCATGGGCCTTCGGCTTGGTAGGTATCTGCTAATGACTCTAAATGATAAGTGACAGACTCCTCTGTCCCCAATGGGCCAGCAGCATCAATGGTGAACAGGTGTCACTGTGTACCCTTAATGTGGAAGGTACAGTAAGAGAAAAAGCAAGGTAGTAATGGCAGGAAACCACAATGGTGTCCACATGTCACAGGCGATACACAACAGTGTGGACCTCTGCTCACACCTTAAGCCTAAAACCTTAACCGTGATTACTGGTGAGCCACTCACACTGATGTTAGTAAGCTTTACTGGTAGAAAGCAGGCTGTCCCTCTTGGTGATAAACAAGGTGCCGTAATGAGGCAATAGTCACACAATGTGTCGATTGAGTTAGTCCTCTCAAACAGGGATGACCCTGGTGAGTGGTGAAGTGGCTCCCTGTGGGGGATGTCAAACAGCCATATTTACTTACAGTTCATCTCAATTGGTTCCTCTGGGATCCTTTAAAACAGAAATTTTGTTAAATGGCCAGATGGTATCCAGATGATGTTTCTGACTGGTGATAGCCTCAAGTGCTGCTAGAGAAAATCTTCTTCTTCTTCTCCATGCGGGGTGGCCAGTCAGTATAAATTTAACTACTGCAAGGAAAGCCTTGAATCCCGCTGCTGGATAGCCAAGCTGAGCCGCGAGCCTGTGATAGCCTTCAGCGTGGCAGTGGTATCCGTCAGTGCTTTGGTGGTAGCCTCGGCACCTGCTGCTGCCTTGAATCCCGCTGCTGGATAGCTAAACTGAGCCGTGAGCCTGTGGTAGCCTTGAGCGCTGCGGTGGTAGCCTCAGCACGCACTGTTTGCCTTGGATCCCTTGCTTTATAGCCAAGCTGAGCTGCAAGCCTGTGGGAGCCTCGAGCACTGCGGTGGTAGCCTTGGCACGCGCTATTGCAGCCGCAATCGGCCCATGTGCATTTAGAGCAGTCCCAGAGTGTGGGTGATGTCCACCTAGAAAAAGGAAAGAGCGGGGAGAGGCCAGGCAGTATGGCTGGTGCACAGCAAGTGCGCAGAAAGCAGTCTAAAAGGCAGAGCGGGCTGAGGTTCACAGATGGCTGACAGTTGACAGTGCCGGAGATGAGGGGTGAAGAGGAGATCACAAGAGTGGTGGTGAGCTGGGAGTGTGCGCAGGCAGGATGCACTGACGCGTTTCAGCCACTAGGTGGCGTAGACTTCTTCAGAAGACTTTTAACCTGCATTATTCAGGGGTAACAGCTGGGCATATAGGCAGGGAATAGAGGTTTCTCTGCCTTTATGCAGGCTCGACCAGTGTAGTGTGTTCATCAAATGGACAGAGATAAGCATGAAAGTTCACATCCATATGCCAGATCTAGCTGGGAATTTGCGGAAGCTTTCTATATTGAAGTGTGATACCTTTTGTTATTTGGCGCTGAACCCCTGCTAGTTTCACTCTGATATAGAAACTGGCATGGGTGGTGCAGATAGACCTGAAAAAGGTCTTGCACCAGATTCCATAAAGGTTTGTTAATTTCCCAGGCTTTTTTTGCATATTCCTATAGAAAATGTTAGCGATCTCATATACCTTACTGTGTGAGTTTCTACAACAACTTTATTTGCAATTTGGCTGCTCTATCCCCCCTTGTATTACTTTTTGGGGGTGCTTCTTTATTTCACATTTTTTTAAGTTAGTTTAGGCATGCACTCACTAGAAAATTTTGAGTGCATTTTGTTGGTAAAATTAATTGGCTGTAATGTTGATTTTTATTATTAAAATTTGGTATGAGTGGGTCCTGTTTACAATTTTTTTATGTGAAAAAAACAACTCTAATATTGATTTCTATGAATCCTGAGCGGGAACTGCCCCGGAGCATGTGACTGTGACGTCATGAGAACATGTGACTGTGACGTCATGAGAAGCCTATATTAATCGCTGCGGACCGAAGATTTATCATTACTGCGAGAGGAAGCGTCGAGTCAACATCGAGGAGGAGAAGAGGGAAGAAGATGCCGACGGCGACGACGGGAAGACCGGCTCCTCCACTAGCAAAAGAGCTACCAAGAAGTTAGTGGAGGGGCCGGCAGAAG
Organism: Rana muscosa; assembly: GCA_029206835.1. NCBI lineage: Eukaryota > Metazoa > Chordata > Amphibia > Anura > Ranidae > Rana > Rana muscosa. The sequence goes on from CM055118.1 coordinate 715,218,046, forward strand.
GACAACGGAGAGCCGGACGAGACGACGGAGAAGACCGGGCCTCCGCTAGCAAAAGAGCTAAAAAGAAGTTAGCGGAGGCCCGGCGGAAGAAAGAACCGGAGAGCGGGAGAAGAACCGGAGAGCGGGAGAAGAAGGCGACGGAGAAGACCGGGCCTCCGCTAGCAAAAGAGCTAAAAAGAAGTTAGCGGAGGCCCGGTGGAAGAAAGAAAGACCCGGAGAGAAGAAGAGGGAAGAAGGCGACGGAGAAGACCGGGCCCCACTAGCAAAAGAGTTGGAAGAAGATAGCGGTGGCCCGGCAGAAGAAAGAACCGGAGAGCGCGGCGACGACACTGGATACCCACCGAAGTCGGAAGAAGACCTCCGGAGCGGTGCAATAAAATACTTTTAAAAACTGTGTTGTGTTTTTATTACCATTCTTTTTCCACCAGGTGAATGGGTAGGGGTACGATGTACCCCATACTCATTCACATAGGGTGGGGGGGCCGGGATCTGGGGGCCCCCTTATTAAAGGGGGCTCCCGGATTCCGATAAGCCCCCCGCCCGCAGACCCCGACAACCAACGGCCAGGGTTGTCGGGAAGAGGCCCTGTCCTCATCAACATGGGGGCAGGGTGCTCTGGGGTAGGGGGGCCGCAGGTCGCCCCCCTGCCCTAGAGCACCAAACCCCCCATGTTGAGGGCATGTGGCCTGGTATGGTTCAGGAGGGAGGGGGGCCGCTCTCCTCCCCCTCTTCCCCTGCAGCCTGCCAGGTTGCGTGCTCGGATAAGGGTCTGGTTTGGATCTTGAGGGGGACCCCCACGCCATTTTTTCGGCGTAGGGTTCCCCTTCAAATCCAGACCAGACCCAAGGGCCTGGTATGCTCCTGGAGGGGGAACCCAAGCCGTTTTTTTCTTTAAAAATTGGCGTGGAGTTCCCGCTCAGGATTCATACCAAACGCAGTGCCTGGTATTGGTGGGAATCCGCTTCGGATCTCCGCTCAATACAGTGTCGCGTCTCCTCGCTATTGCAGTGAGTGCGACACGTGTCGCCACCCTGCTGCCGAGATCTCGGCACTCCTGTCGCCGAGAATCTCGGCGATGGGAGCGCGATAGATATCCAATATCGGCGGCACCTACTGTAGGTGCTGCAATAATGTATTGGCTTCTTTCTGCAAATTAATTACAATTCAGTGTTGGTTTCTGGATTTTCAAAATCCAGTACAAGTGGACAGGTAGGTAGTTCATTATTTTTGGGGCTTTATTCAGTGAACAAATTACCTTGTAATGTTAACAGCCATTTAGCAATATATAAATTAAGGGTCCTGTTTAGTGTTGAGCGAACCCGAACTGTAAAGTTCGGGTCCGTACCGAACTTTAGCTTTTTCCCGAACCCGAACCCAGACTTTGCGCAAAAGTCCGGGTTCGGGTTCGGCAATCTAATTACGCAGTAATCTAATGGCATGGCTGTGATTGGTCAGTGCAACATGTGACCCAGCTTCTATATAAGCTAGAGGCACACAGCACACGTCACTCTGCTTCAGAATAGATAGGGAGAGGATCTTGGCTGCTGCTGTTGCTAATAGGGAGAGATTGTAAAATACATGAGGTAGTCCTGATTCTGCAATCTGAGGGAAAAGATAGAGAGATAGTGTAGTGTAGGGCCAGGTTCCTGTTGGTGCTTTCAGGGAGAGAGATATATTATATAGGAGTCCAGATTCAGAGATTAAAATCAGCGATCTGCATAGGTTTACCTGTTTGTGTTGCAGTGCACAGTCTTTTTACACTGCCATGAGCCCAGTGTCAGAGAAAATCTAACTTTTATCTGCAAGCTCAGTGCACCAGCACTGCATATATTATGTTGAGAGATACACCGTTTCCATACTGTGGGTGTAGTCTGCTCTTTGAAAAAGATCCATTTAGGGGAAAAAAAAGGCACTTTATTGTGCTCTTTTCCAAAAGACCCATAGGGCAAAAAAAAAAAAAAAAAATTGCATTTTATTTTGCTCGTGCAAAAAAAGACCCGTTTAGGGAAAAAAAAAAAAAAAAAAATTTGCACTTTAATGTACGCTTGCAAAAAGAGCCATTCAGGGCCACAAAAAATAGTTTGCAGTGTGTTTTACATATGTGGAGGTGTGTGAAATAAACAATTTCTATATAGTTTTCTCCTACTGTGCTATACTAAAAAAACAACATTTTTTTTTAATAGCATTTTCTGCAGTTCTGTAGCTGTGCGATTCAGCGGTTACGTACTGTGGGTGTGTTCTGCTCTTCCAAAAAACGCCATTTAGGGGCACAAAAAATAGTTTGCAGTGTGTTATACATATGTGGAGGTGTGTGAAATAAACAATTTCTATATAGATTTCTCCTACTGTGCTATACTAAAAAAAAAAAATTTTTTTGAATAGCATTTTCTGCAGTTCTGTAGCTGTGCGATTCAGCGGTTACGTACTGTGGGTGTGTTCTGCTCTTCCAAAAAACGCCATTTAGGGGCACAAAAAATAGTTTGCAGTGTGTTATACATATGTGGAGGTGTGTGAAATAAACAATTTCTATATAGTTTTCTCCTACTGTGCTATACTAAAAAAACAAAAACATTTTTGAATAGCATTTTCTGCAGTTCTGTAGCTGTGCGATTCAGTGGTTACGTACTGTGGGTGTGTTCTGCTCTTCCAAAAAACGCCATTTAGGGGCACAAAAAATAGTTTGCAGTGTGTTATACATATGTGGAGGTGTGTGAAATAAACAATTTCTATATAGTTTTCTCCTACTGTGCTATACTAAAAAAACAACATTTTTTTTGAATAGCATTTTCTGCAGTTCTGTAACTGTGCGATTCAGCGGTTACGTACTGTGGGTGTGTTCTGCTCTTCCAAAAACCGCCGTTTAGGGGCACAAAAAATAGTTTGCAGTGTGTTATACATATGTGGAGGTGTGTGAAATAAACAATTTCTATATAGTTTTCTCCTACTGTGCTATACTAAAAAAACAACATTTTTTTTAATAGCATTTTCTGCAGTTCTGTAGCTGTGCGATTCAGCGGTTACGTACTGTGGGTGTGTTCTGCTCTTCCAGAAAACGCCATTTAGGGGCACAAAAAATAGTTTGCAGTGTGTTATACATATGTGGAGGTGTGTGAAATAAACAATTTCTATATAGTTTTCTCCTACTGTGCTATACTAAAAAAAAAACATTTTTTTTGAATAGCATTTTCTGCAGTTCTGTAGCTGTGCGATTCAGCGGTTACGTACTGTGGGTGTGTTCTGCTCTTCCAAAAAACGCTGTTTAGGGGCACAAAAAATAGTTTGCAGTGTGTTATATATATGTGGAGGTGTGTGAAATAAACAATTTCTATATAGTTTTCTCCTACTGTGCTATACTAAAAAAACTAAATTTTTTTTGAATAGCATTTTCTGCAGTTCTGTAGCTGTGCGATTCAGTGGTTACGTACTGTGGGTGTGTTCTGCTCTTCCAAAAAACACCATTATGGGGCACAAAAAATTGTTTGCAGTGTGTTATACATATGTGGAGGTGTGTGAAATAAACAATTTCTATATAGTTTTCTCCTAATGTGCTATACTAAAAAAACAAAAAAATTTTTGAATAGCATTTTCTGCAGTTCTGTAGCTGTGCGATTCAGCGGTTACGTACTGTGGGTGTGTTCTGCTCTTCCAAAAAACGCCATTTAGGGGCACAAAAAATAGTTTGCAGTGTGTTATACATATGTGGAGGTGTGTGAAATAAACAATTTCTATATAGTTTTCTCCTACTGTGCTATACTAAAAAAACAACATTTTTTTTTAATAGCATTTTCTGCAGTTCTGTAGCTGTGCGATTCAGCGGTTACGTACTGTGGGTGTGTTCTGCTCTTCCAAAAAACGCCATTTAGGGGCACAAAAAATAGTTTGCAGTGTGTTATACATATGTGGAGGTGTGTGAAATAAACAATTTCTATATAGTTTTCTCCTACTGTGCTATACTAAAAAAAAACAACATTTTTTTTGAATAGCATTTTCTGCAGTTCTGTAGCTGTGCGATTCAGTGGTTACGTACTGTGGGTGTGTTCTGCTCTTCCAAAAAACGCAGTTTAGGGGCACAAAAAATAGTTTGCAGTGTGTTATATATATGTGGAGGTGTGTGAAATAAACAATTTCTATATAGTTTTCTCCTACTGTGCTATACTAAAAAAAACAACATTTTTTTTGAATAGCATTTTCTGCAGTTCTGTAGCTGTGCGATTCAGCGGTTACGTACTGTGGGTGTGTTCTGCTCTTCCAAAAAACGCCATTTAGGGGCACAAAAAATAGTTTGCAGTGTGTTATACATATGTGGAGGTGTGTGAAATAAACAATTTCTATATGGTTTTCTCCTACTGTGCTATACTAAAAAAAACAAAAAAATTTTTGAATAGCATTTTCTGCAGTTCTGTAGCTGTGCGATTCAGCGGTTACGTACTGTGGGTGTGTTCTGCTCTTCCAAAAACACCCATTTAGGGCAAGATCCTAAATTTGGAAAATATGAGGAGAAGGTCAAAGGGACGTGGTGGCCCCGGTCGTGGTGCTGCTGGTGGAGCTCCTGTTGCAGGGAGAGGACGTGGTGGATCTGTGCCAGATACACGCACAAGTGAAACACCTTCCTCAGGTGCGAGTAGGCGACCGAGCCTGCGGCGGTATTTTGTCGCACCTAATGAGTCTGTACGAATGTTTAGGCCAGGACAAGTACAGGCGATAGTAGATTGGGTTGCTGACAGTGCCTCGGGTTCCTTCACATTGTCTCCCACCCACTCTTCTGATGAAAGATCAGAGTTGGCACCTGAAACCCATGTCCATCAGTCTTTCACCTCACCCCCTTGCAAATCAGCCAAGCAGTCTGAGCCCCAAATCATGCAGCAGTCTCTTCTGCTTTTCGATGACTCTGTTAGCAGGGTTTCCCAGGGCCATCCACCTAGCCCTGCCCCAGAAGTGGAACAGATTGAGTGCACCAATGCCCAACCACTTATGTTTCATGATGAGTACATGGGAGGACCATCGCAGTACGTCTCGGATGATGACGAAACACAGGTGCCAACTGCTGCTGCTTTCGCAATTGTGCAGACAGACAAGGAGGGCAGGGGTGAAGACTGGGTGGAAGATGATGTGGAGGACGATGAGGTCCTCGACCCCACATGGAATCAACGTTATGCAGGTGACCAGTGTAGTTTGGAGGAAGAGGCAGTGGTCGCACAGAGCCACCAGCACAGCAGAAGAGGGAGCAGGGTGCAAAAGCGGAGCGTCCGTCCCCTAGACAGTATGTCTGCTACTGCCCAATGCAGCAAGGGACCGAGCACACCAAAGCCAGGTCCAAGGAGTTCCCTAGCGTGGCAGTTCTTCACACAATGTGCTGATGACAAGACACGAGTGGTTTGCACGCTGTGCAATCAGAGCCTGAAGCGAGGCATAAACGTTCTCAACCTGAGCACAACCTGCATGACCAGGCATCTAAGTGCAAAGCACGAGCTGCAGTGGAGTAGACACCTCAAAAACCAAGAAAGGTCTCTGGCTCCTCCTGCTTCCTCTTCTGCTGCAGTCTCGGCCTCTTCATCCACCTCTGTAGTGACAGTGGCACCTGCCACCCCGCAAACAGAGGATCTGCCAGCAACACTACCACCTGGGTCACCAACCATCTCCACAATGTCCCATGGAAGCGTTCAGCTCTCTATCTCCCAAACATTGGAGCGGAAGAGGAAGTACCCCCCTAGCCACCCGCGATCCCTGGCCCTGAATGCCAGCATTTCAAAACTCCTGGCCTTTGAAATGCTGTCATTCCGTCTGGTGGAGACGCAGAGTTTTAAAAGCCTGATGGCATTGGCTGTCCCACAGTACGTCGTGCCCAGCCACCACTACTTTTCCAGGCGAGCCATCCCTTCCCTGCACAACCAAGTGGGGGACAAAATCAGGTGTGCACTGCGCAACGCCATCTGTGGCAAGGTCCACCTAACTACGGATGCGTGGACCAGTAAGCATGGTCAGGGACGTTATATCTCCCTAACAGCACACTGGGTAAATGCAGTGGCGGCTGGGCCTGAGGCAGATAGCAGTTTGGCGCATGTCCTTCCACCACCGAGGATTGCAGGGCGCTTCAGTTTGCCTCCTGTTGCTAACTCCTCCTACTCTGCTTCCTCATCCTCTACCGCCTCCTCATCCGGTCAGCGTAACACCTCCACCACCAACTTCAGCACAGCCAGGGGTAAACGACAGCAGGCAGTTTTAAAACTTTCCTGTTTGGGGGAAAACCCCCACACCACGCAGGAGTTGTGGAGGGACATGGAACAACAGACCAATGAGTGGTTGCTGTCAGTGAGCCTCAAGCCCGGCCTGGTGGTGTGCGATAATGGGCGAAATCTCTTAGCAGCTCTGGGCCTAGCCGGTTTGACGCACATCCCTTGCCTGGCGCATGTGCTGAACTTGGTGGTCCAGAGGTTCCTTAAAAATTAACCCAATATGCCAGAGCTGCTGTAGAAAGTGCGGGCTGTGTGTGCGCACTTTCGGCATTCTCACCCTGCTGCTGATCGCCTGTCAGCGCTGCAGTGTAACTTCGGCCTTCCCGCTCACCGCCTCATATGTGACGTGCCCACAAGGTGGAACTCCACCTTGCACATGCTGGCCAGACTATGCGAGCAGCAGCAGGCGATAGTGGAGTTTCAGCTGCAGCAATCATGCGTGAGTCGCTCTGCGGAACAGCACCACTTCACCACCAATAACTGGGCCTCCATGCAAGACCTGTGTGCCTTGTTGCGCTGTTTCGAGTACTCCACCAACATGTCCAGTGCCAATGATTTCGTTCTCAGCGTTACTATCCCAGTTCTATGCCTCCTTGAAAAAACGCTTTGGGCGATGATGGAAGAGGATGTGGCACAGGAGGATGAGGAGGAGGAGGAGGAAGCGGGATCATTTCAAAGGCTTTCAGGGCAGTCTTTCACAAGTGGCTACGAGGGTGGATTCCTGCACCAACAAACGGCAGGTACACAATTGTCCGGCAGAAAGGGCACAGTTCTGGAGGATGACGAGGTGGAGGAGGAGATGGAGGAGGAGGAGGAGGAGGAGGAGCCATTTTCACAGCAGGGTGGCACCCAGACCAGCTCGTGGCCATCACTGGTGCGTGGCTGGGGGGATACAGAGGACACAGACGATACACCTCCCACAGAGGACAGCTTTTCTTTGCCTCTGGGCAGCCTGGCACACATGAGCGATTACATGCTGCAGTGTTTCTGCAATGACCGCCGAGTTGCCCACATTTTAACTGGTGCTGATTACTGGGTGGCCACCCTGATGGATCCCCGTTACAAGGACAACGTACCGTCCTTAATTCCCTCACTGGAGCGGGATCGTAAGATGCGCGAGTACAAGCGCACGCTGGTAGACACGCTGCTGGTGGCATTCCCACCTGACAGCGGGCGTACGGTGGAAGCACAAGGCGAAGGCAGAGGAGGAGGAAGAGGTCGCCAACGCAGCCGGGGCACCGGCAGCACCTCAGAAGGCAGGGTTAGCATGGCTGAAATGTGGAAAAGCTTTGTCAGCACGCCACAACAACCAGCACCACCAGCTGAGATGGAACGTCTTAGCAGGAGGCAGCATTTCACCAACATGGTTGAGCAGTATGTGTCCACAGGCCTACACGTACTGGATGACGGGTCTGCCCCCTTTATCTTCTGGGTCTCCAAATTGGGCACATGGCCTGAGCTTGCCCTTTATGCCTTGGGGGTGCTGGCCTGCCCTGCAGCCAGTGTATTATCTGAACGTGTATTTAGCACGGCAGGGGGCGTTATCACAGACAAGCGCAGCCGCCTGTCCAGAGCCAATGTGGACAAGCTCACGTTCATTAAAATGAACCAGGCATGGATCCCACAGGACTTTTCCGTACCTTGTGCAGAATAGACATGTATACCGGTGTTGTGACAAAAACTGTCCGGCCATCGGATTGTGTCCGGCCTATACTGCGAAGGCGCAGCGCTTGCGCAGTACAGAGGACAAGGAGATTCACAAAATCTCCGAAGATGAACGGCGCCTGCGCCGTGAGTGCAGGTTCAAGCCCCACCATCCAAGTGGACATACGGTAGCACATAGTAACAGGGCCCCTCACGGGCTCGGTTCGATCGCCACGCTTCGGGCACGGCCTCACTTGGCTCGGCTTGAACCACGGATGATGTGGCCTTCACCTGAACTCACCACGCAGGCGTCGTTCGTCTTGGGAGATTTTCTAAATCCCCTTGTCCTACATACTGAGCAAGCGCAGTACAGGGTGGACACTATTTGACGGGGGACAGAATTCGACACATCACCGGCCTTACCCAGCCATTGTTGTATTTTTGAACCAGTGTTGGCTACCTCGTCCTCCTCCACCGCCGCTTTCACCTACACAGCCACATCCACCGCCACCTCAACCTCCTACTCCATATGGACCTCGTCCTCCTAGGTCAAGATTATAAATTGTATTTTATTTTTTCGTAGCGCACAGATCCTTTCCCCCTTACCTGCCTTTATGTTGTTGGCTCCTCGCAGGAGGGAGAAAGGCACACCGCACTACCAGCCCGTACCCTCCTATATAAAGAGGTTGAGCGGTGTACTTGACGAGCCGTGTCCACAGCCGGAGTCAAAACTCCACCAGAGGATGATTCTCACCTCTACTGTAGGTAGAGGCAAGTCCTTTAATTCCCAGTAAAGACAATGTCCACACCAGCTGAAATTACAACTCTTATTCTCTCATGGCAAAATAAACTCTACTCGGATAGAAAAGGTTAGAGCAAAGAAACAGGACAGCTTAAGGTGTGGAGGAGGTCCAGGCACAAACGTAGCACATTCACTTCACTGCTTAGGTTTCTCAAACAGTTTTAGGTGCACGGTCTCTGCCACAGACCTTGAGGTTGGTCTCTGCCACAGACCGGGTGTACAAGGCCCCTGCCACAGACCTGGAGAACTTTGGTCTCTGCCACAGACCAGGGTGTATAAGGCCCCTGCCACTGGCCGTGTGAATAAGGCCTCTGATACAGTCAAGATGACCTTGAGCTTCTCCTTCTACGAACCTAGCCCATATCAAGGGGAAGACATCTCTCCAGGGAGTCAACAGACCCTTCCTTCACCGTGACTCCCGCATCGGTCCATCAGAATGATCCTCCCTTCCCTGGAACATGGTCCCCTACACGAGGCGGCACCCTAAGCAGTGGCGGTGCGTCCATAGAGGGGGCCGGAGCGCCGCCCCCTCTAGCTCCCGCACCGCCACTGAAAGACAATACACAGATTCATGCATTGCATGAATCTGTGTATTGTCACCGCTGCCGCGCTGCCCACTATACATATGGCCGGCCTCCTGGTGAGTGCCGGCCATATGAATTAGAGCGGCGGCCGGCGGTGGGTGTAACTTGGAAGTGCCTATCAGAGCCAGCGGCTCTGATAGGCTTTCCGAATACAGCTCTCACGCTGTATTCGGCTTCCAAAAACTCCTCCCAGGTACGCACAGGGGTGTGTTCCTGGAAGAAGACTGTGTGGAGGTTTCAGCCAATCAGGTTCACCGGATCTGGTTACCGGTAACCTGATTGGCTGAAGCGACATCGAGGGCGGGAGAACACATCGAGGACGGCGCGGACCGAGGAAGGTAAACTGGCTGAATATGGGGGACAAACTGGCTGCATTTGGGGGGAACTGGCTGAATATGGGGGACAAACTGGCTGAATATGGGGGGAACTGGCTGTATATGGGGGACACGCTGGCTGCATTTGGGGGGAACTGGCTGCATATGGGGGACAAACTGGCTGAATATGGGGGGAACTGGCTGAATATGGGGGACAAACTGGCTGAATATGGGGGGAACTGGCTGAATATGGGGGACAAACTGGCTGAATATGGGGGGAACTGGCTGTATATGGGGGACAAACTGGCTGAATATGGGGGGAACTGGCTGTATATGGGGGACAAACTGGCTGAATATGGGGGGAACTGGCTGTATATGGGGGACACGCTGGCTGCATTTGGGGGGAACTGGCTGTATATGGGGGACAAACTGGCTGCATTTGGGGGGAACTGGCTGTATATGGGGGACACGCTGGCTGCATTTGGGGGGAACTGGCTGTATATGGGGACAAACTGGCTGCATTTGGGGGAACTGGCTGTATATGGGGGACAAACTGGCTGCATTTGGGGGGAACTGGCTGTATATGGGGGGGGGGAACTGGCTGCATTTGGGGGGAACTGGCTGTATATGGGGACAAACTGGCTGTATATGGGGGCACACTGGCTATTTATATGGGGACACACTGGCTGTATATGGGGGCACACTGGCTATATATATGGGGACAAACTGGCTGTATATGGGAGCAGACTGGCTATATATATATATATATGGGGGCACACTGGCTGTATATGGGGGCACACTGGCTGTATATATATGGGGGCACACTGGCTGTATATGGAAACAAACTGGCTGTATTTGAGGGGGCAAACTGGTGGCGTTTGGGCACAGTGGCTGCGTTTAATGGGCACAGTGGCGGCAACTGATTTTTTTTTTTCAGTTTGTTTGCGCCCCCCCAAAAATTTTGAGCACCAGCCGCCACTGACCCTAAGACTCCTCGACCCTTAGCGGACTCCAGACGAAGGCTCTGGACTCCAGGCTTTACTCCCGCACCTAGGCCTCCATACCCAGGGCAGCAGGAACTCCAGGATAGTACCTCACCCCGGGCTAAAGGTACCCGAGATGGAACAGGAACACATGCACCCAGGCCGAAGGCACCTGGGCGTGGACCCCACTGGACATCAGCCCCCAGGCCAAAGGTCTGCCCCTTTTATATGCTCTCCCGGCATGCACAGCAGGTTCCCCGCCCCGCTGTACTACTGCCAAGAGGGGACACAAAAGGCACAGCACTGTATCGGCGGTTCAACCCTAGCCTACCATGGTAGCGCCACCTGTAGGCCGCAGGGAACTGTACACCAATACTGTCCCCCGAGGACAAAATGGTCCATGAATTCTACAGAATTAGGGTGTTTGAGCCTATTTACCACTCAAACACTTCCCTTAAATTTAGCACCCCGCTACATTTTTATTTCAAAGTATTTTATTTTCCCACTAGCTTATCCATTAAATTGAATAATTTATTCCAGAAAGGGCGTATTCTGGGGCATTCCCACCATATGTGTGGCATCGTGCCGTTGAGTTTCTGAGGTTCTTAATGACTTCCCGTACCTCTTCTGCTGAAAAGGGGGCCTCCAGCATATTTTTTTATTTTTTTATGTTATTTTAAGTTATTTCCCTATCCACATTTGTTTGCAGAGCACTTGCCATGCTCTTAACAACATTTTGCTGCCATTTGCAGCCCTCTAGCCCTTTCCATTACTTTTTTAGAGCCTTTTTAGTCCTTAGAAGTCCGGGTCCCCATTGACTTCAATGGGGTTCGGGTTTGGGTCCGGGTTCGGGTTAAAGTTCGGTCCCGAACCCGAACTTTTTTCCGAAGTTCGGCAGAACCCGTCGAACCCGAACATCCAGGTGTCCGCTCAACTCTAGTCCTGTTTAAAATGGGGCCTAGTTCAAGTGATTGAGCACTGTATGTACTTGCAACAAGTTATGCACATTCAGCTAGTAGGGGTTGAGAAAGTTCTGCCTCAGTAAATGAAAAAAATATGCTTAAAATCATATAATCCACACTTTAGTGAAGAGCAGACACCATGGACTATTGAGTGTTGAGTCTGGACTACTGACTGGCCATAGTAAGCATATTACATTTTCATTTTTTTTTTCATATTAAAACTTAACTGGTTTTTACCTTTGAAAATGTGACATACAAAATCCCGTCTATAAAGCATGGTAGATTTTCTTTCTAAACTATGTTTACATGTTAAGTTGACTGTCTGCTTTTAGATGCAAGGAATTTAGGCAGCTGTAAAGCCACCTGATCACTTCCATGCACTCTTTAAAAGTACCCCCCCCCATGTGATAGTCCTTAACATTTCCTTTGCTGTCCCACCTTCAGGCTGAGGACGGGCTTAGCTGGTGTCACTGGGTAGAGAGGAGGGAGATCAGTGATCATCCATTTACTGACCTCTCCTCTGATGACTAAACACAAAAGCAATGCATACTATGTCACTTCTGGCTTCAGAATTGCCTACCTCCACATACACATATACTGTATGTAAATGTATGCACCACATGTGGCTATGTACAAAAAAGAAAATTTAGCCTCACATGTTACATATCATTGCACAAGCCAGAGTAAGAAAAATTTTTTTAGGGCATCATTTATGGTTAACCCAAAAGCGATCACCTAAAAAGCTTTTTAAAGCATCACCTGTGGACATTTTTGGCCACTGTAGTTTGTTGCAGTTTCACAGTTGATCTCAGTTTTAGGAATTTACATGTTTGGTATCTATTTACTCAACGCAAGCCCATATTCTATATTTTAAGCAAAAAATGCTAATTATATTATATATATTTTACCTTCCTAGACACAGTAGTTAGCAGCACTGACCTTCTTTGCCCTTTTCTTTTTTTTTTTTTTTAAGAATAAAGCACTTTTTAACACATTGAAGTCGTGGGGTGGGGGGGGGGATTGGGGGAGTTAGTATTACACGAAGATTGTGTTGATATGTTGATATGTTTATATAGTCTTTTTTTTCCCTTTTTAACAAGTTATATGCTATTGGCTAAATAAGCTAGTATAAATGAATACCTAGAAAGGAGAGAAGAGGGAGAGACTTTAATCCTTAGCATCGCTAAAGTACATACGTGGGGGACGTGGGGGGGAGAGGAGGAGAGGACAGAGGATTGAATGGAGGTGGAAATATTTTTTTGTTTGATGTCTAGGAAAGAGGGGATAGGGAAAAAGAGTGGGGAGAGATGGAGAGAAAGGGAGCAAAGGATGGTGTAACTGGAATTATTATTATTATTTTTTTCAATTGATCTACTTATTTGTTCTATTTATTTAACCTGTTTGATCTATTTATTTATCTACTTAACCTATAAGTAGTTACATGCCATCTTCTTTACAGGATTTTTTATTTTAGTTTATTATTAACTGTTAAAGCAGAGGCACAATACCTCAGGGGCCCCAAGTGTACAGATAAAATGTATTACTATTCTTGTGTATCTCCCAGTCTGGGAGCTTACTGATTACAATTTTATTTTTATTTTTTTGGTTAAACTCTCTGTTCAATAATGCTATTCATAGATAGCTCCGTAGTAGATAATTGAGGCATGTATTCTATGTGATGTAGCTTGTTTTGAATTCTGATAACGCTGTCTTTTCATTTTTTTTTTATTTTTTTTTTAGGTTGTAAGAAGAAGTTCCTTTGAATATAAAAGGCTCTTGGGACAAATTTGGATAATAAAAAGGGAAAGGGAAGGGGAGGGAAGAAGAGGGAGGGAGGGAGAGGGGGAAGAAGAAGAGAGAAGGAAAGTGAAAAAGAGATTCTGTATGTAAAAGTGAAATTAGAATTTTCTGCTGGTGGGAGGGGAGGGAAACCCGAAGATCCTCAGTCTTCTTGGACCTACCTCCCAATTAGGTTTACACCCACTGAGCCTTCCCTTTTTAATAAGGTTAAGCAAAGGGTGTGTCCCCTGTGGGGCTTAAAGGGTATGGTGGGAGGGAAATAGGTAGGGGGTTACTAGGGGTTTTCTGTTTTTGTTTTTTTTGGGGAAAGGAAGATGGAGAGAGTTAAGTTTACTTCCCTGAATGTTAAAGGACTTAATGTCCCGGAAAAAAGAAAGATGCTTTTGAATGACCTGAAGCGATCGGAAACAGATGTAGCATATATTCAAGAGACACACTTTAGGGAAGGAGGGCTCCCACTTCTTCAAAATAGATTTTTTCCATGTGTTTACCATGCACCAAACCAACAAGCAAAATCAAAGGGGGTCTCTATACTCATTTCCAACTGGATCCCTTGGACACTGGTAGATAAACGGACTGACCCCAATGGTAGGTTTCTCTTCCTTAAAGGTTGTATTGGAAGTACGAAAGTGACGCTTGCTACACTCTATGTACCGAATACACACCAAGATACTTTTGTTAAGAAAACTCTTTCGGACTTAGAGAAATTTGTAGAGGGTAAACTGATCCTTGGAGGTGATTTTAATATCGCTCTAGACAGTAGAATAGATACCTCCTTAGGGATTTCATCAATCCCAGGAGGTATCAGAAGAAATATCCTACGAAAAACGCATGAATTACAATTAGTAGATGCTTGGAGAATTTTCCATTCAGAAGAAAGAGACTATACTTTTTTCTTTAACCCTCACCAAGTATATTCCCGTATAGATATGTTTTGGATGCCACATTATTTATTACCATCTATTTTAGAAACTACTATCGGAAATATAACTTGGTCTGACCATGCCCTGATCTCCTTGTGTCTCTCCCTCTCCAATAGGGCTAACCCCCGAGAAAGAAATTGGTGATTAAATGAAAGTCTACTTCAGAATTCGGAAGTAAGAGAAGACGTAATTAAAGAAATTATATCATACTTTCAAATAAATGATATCCCGGAGAGTGACCCGTGTATGGTATGGGAGGCACATAAGACCGTGATCAGGGGGATCTTGATCAAACATGGATCAATTTTGAAAAAGAAACGAGAGAATCAGATCAGGACCTTACTTGAGCAAATCCAAGTATTGGAAATGCAACATAAAAACAATCAAACCCTCTTAGTGGGAAGGGAATTAGGTCACCTGAAAAGACGTTTAACTGATATTTTACGATTTAAAGCTAAAGCCTTAATTCAAAGAGGTAAGAAAATAAATTATGAACTGGGAAATAAATGCGGCAGGCTGCTAGCAGGGAAACTCAAAGAAAAAAGTAGCTCAATGTATATACCACAAATAAAAGGAAGAGAGGGACAATTAATACAAACTCCAGAAGATATTGCCCAGACCTTTGGAGAATATTATTCTACTCTTTATAATCTGGCTCAAACCCCTACCCCAATTCCTTTAATAGAAGAATATTTCTCATCAACCGGTCTTACCAGGTTACCTTCCCCAACTTGTCGAAATCTAGAAAAACCTATCTCTGTGGAAGAATTGAACGAGACATTAAAAAGAGTTAAACATGGAAAATCCCCTGGTCCCAATGGCTTTAGCATAAACTATTATAAAGAATTCTCTGAGATACTAAGTAATCAGATGATAAAGGTCTTTAACGCGGTAGGCCTCACTTCCGCTTTCCCCCGAGATACTCTTAGTGCCCATATAACTTTAGTCCCCAAAGAGGGGAAAGACCCGGCGGAGTGTGGGAGTTACAGACCCATCTCATTACTCAATGTGGACTTAAAACTTTTTACTAAAATATTGGCAACTAGACTTCAACCATGGCTCTCCTATATAATAGACTTAGATCAAGTAGGTTTTGTCCCTACAAGGGAGGGGAGGGACAATACAACAAAGGTACTTAATTTGGTCCATTATGCCAATAAGACAAATATACCTTGTGTGTTTTTAAACACCGATGCTGAGAAAGCATTCGATAGGGTTAGTTGGAGGTTCCTTTTTGAGGTATTAAAACAAGTAGGTTTGGGGGAGCGTATGATCAGCTGGATCGCAGGTGTCTATACGATCCCCCAAGCCACGGTAAGGGTTAATGGGATCTTTTCAAGGCCTTTCAGAGTTACAAATGGCACCCGTAGGGATGCCCCCTATCTCACTTACTCTTTGCTTTGTCTTTAGAACCCCTATTAAATAAAATCCGTCAAAACCCAGATATATGGGGATTACAGATAGGACAGGGCCAGTACAAGATCTCTGCTTATGCGGATGACTTATTGTTCTCTATGTCATATCCACATACCTCTTTACCTATATTAGTACAAGAAATTGAGAAATATGGCTTATTATCCAACTTAAAAATAAACCATAGTAAATCAGAAGCTATGAGTGTGGCTATGCTGCCTCAGTTACGAAATACTATTCAGTTAAATTTTGGTTTCAAATGGGGTAAGTCACTTAAGTATCTGGGTATAAATATACCTGCAAAAGAAGAAGATATTTTTAAGGCAAACTTTCCTCCAGTATATAATTTAATTCGATCACTTTTGGAGAAATGGCAGCATGGTCTACACTCATGGTTTGGCCGTATCAATATTATAAAAATGTCTATTCTCCCAAAAATTTTATATCTACTTCAGGCACTGCCAATCACAATTCCTAAGGTTTTTTTACACCAGGTACGTGCACTTTTTATGAAATTCATTTGGGCAGGGAAACGGCCTAGGATTAAGCGTGACCTTTTGACCTTGCCTAGGGGTCTTGGGGGAATTGCCGTACCTGATGTAACAAAATACTATCGTGCTGTTCACTTACTGAGATTAGTAGATTGGTGCAGACATACTGACCTTAAGAGATGGGTAGACCTGGAACAGCAGATGAGTCCTATCCCTCTAAGTAGAGCCCCATGGTGCTTTTTGCATCTGCCAATCTCCCTCAAAAAACACCCCCTAATTGGAACAACATTACGGATTACAGCAAAGATCTGTCAAGTACCTAAGTTTTCATCAAGACAAACCCCATTATATTCTATCTTGGGAAACCCATGTTTTTCCCCAGGTATGGAAGCTGGAGCATTTCAAAATCTTAAAAATAAGGGTATATACCAAGTCTCACACTTTCTTAAATCTGAATCGTGGCCAACAGTAAAAACACTGACTCAAATAGGTGGTTTATTTGAAACCAATTTTTGGCAAGCCCTCCAAATTAGCCACTTCATGAGAACCTTAGGTCCCTCTATAAATTTTCGACGTCAACTAACAACTTTCGAAGTATATTGTAATGAGAAAGAACCATTATCACATGGGATCTCTAAGATGTATAAATTGTTAAACAACCCCACCGAGGACTATTCGATGCCATGCTTTAGTAAGTGGGAGAGAGATCTAAAGAGAACCTTCTCCCCGATGCAACGTAAACAAATTATTTATCTGACTTTTTATTCTTAATCTTCAGTAAGTAGCAAGACTCAGGAGTCTAATTATTTTGACACAGTGGTACTACACCCCTGCACGATTGAATACATTTTCAAATGAAAATTTAGATAAGTGTGGGAGATGTGGAGAAGAAAGTAGATCGTTAGTACATATATTTTGGTCTTGTAGGAAAATAAGGCAATATTGGCTTGATATTCAAAAAATTATACAAGACATAACGGACATACCAATACCAGATGACCCTGCATTTCTCCTCCTTCATTGCTCACAAATCCCCGCTCAAACTTATAGAAGATCAGTAATAAGTCACATGATTAATGCAGCTAAAGCAAGGATCCCATTGCACTGGAGGGAATCTCAACCCCCCTCAATTTTGGAGTGGTTAAATAGGATTCTCGAAATAGAAGCTATGGAGGACCTTGTCCTCTCAGCTAAGAATAGGGAAAATCAATATAAACAGACTTGGCTGAGTTGGATCAGATTTAAGAATTCTGAAACTGGCAAGAGACTACTGCTGACAGCATGAGTAGTAGTTAAATAAAGACATCTATAACGGGAGCTATATAATTATATAGTTCAACTTAAAAGGGAAATTTATATTTCAATAACTTACATTTCAATAACTCTCTCCTTTTCTCCCCCCCCTTTTTTTTTCCTCTCCCCCCCTTCTCTCGCTCTCCTTCTCTCTTTGACCCCCATTGTTATGGGGGATGTTATGGGGAGAGGAGGGAGGGGACTGGGGTTGAGGGAAACTGATTATTATAGGGAAGGGTTAAGTTGGGATTAGGTAGAAAGAAGGACGGAAATAAACTTTTTGTCAAATTATTTTCCTATTGCATAGGAAAGAATGTTGTAAAATAATTTTTTCATGTGTTTGTCAATGGCAAAATTGAATAAAAAGAAAAATATGTATATATATATATTATGTGTGCACTAAAATTAACATTGGTGTGTTTTCTTCGGAAAATATGCATTTGATAAACAGTTGCGCTGATATTGTATGACATAAAAAGAAAATAGATAATGTTTGGGGGTTTTAAATTTGCATTTAAACACACACACATAAAAAATATAATAAAAACATGCTATATTTGAAGTAGCATAACATAAAAAATACTGTTAGCAGTATTAGCGTTATTATATATATAATATATTTTTATTGGTAGCATAAACAGAACATTTAGATATACGATTGACACATTGGGGCTGATTTACAAAACGTTTGCGCCATTAGTATTGGCGCATCTGCGTGCGCAATGGCTGTTTTGGTATTTACAAAACATTAGAGCCTGTAGCGCAGCCCTATTTCCCATTTACTATAGTGTTGTTGGCGGACGGGAGGAGGCGCTCAGTGCGCCACTAGGGACCTGGCGCACAGCATGTTAAAATCTAAATATAAAGAAGCTGGAAGTGAGAATATAATGGGGGTGATGTGGGGTGATGTTAGGAAGTTTGGTGACACCTGCCCAAATAACAAACATGCCCAAAATTGAGTGATAAAGTAACTTTTTCAAAACCAGCCCGCTGCGCCGGCAATTCCGATTCAAGCTGCGGGAGGTTTTTTTGAGCTCAGCGCGGGAATTTCAATGGTTCAAATGCGCCGGGACACTGCGCCGGCAAAATCTTAGTAAATGTCAAGTCACGTAAATCAATTTGCATAAGTTGAACAGGCGCAGCTCTGAACTTTCCATTGCGCCTGCAAAATGACATTTCTAAAGGAAAAAAAAGGCATTTAAAAGCAGCCGCGGCTATAATGAATTGTCGGCTCCCGGAAAAGTCATTGAAAGTCTTTGCTAACCACAAAAAAAAAGCGTGGGGGTCCCCCCAAATTCCATAACCAGGCCCTTCAGGTCTGGAATGGATATTAAGGGGAACCCCGCTGCAAATTTAAAAAAAAATGATGTGGGGTTCCCGCAAATATCTATACCAGGCCCTTCAGATCTGGCATGGATTTTAAGGGGAACTCCACCCCAAATTTAAAAAAAAAATGGCGTGGAGTCCCCCCAAAAATCAACACCAGACCCTTATCCGAGCACGCAACCTGGCCAGCCGCAGGGGAAAAGGGGGGGACGAGAGCGCCCCCCCTCCCTCCTGAACCGTACCAGGTCACATGCCCTCAACATGGGGAGGATGTCCCCATGTTGATGGGGACAAGGGCCTTATCCCCACAACCCTTGCCCGGTGGTTGTGGGGGTCTGCGGGCGGGGGGCTTATCGGAATCTGGAAGACCCCTTTAACAAAGGGGACCCCCAGATCCCGCCCCCCCTGTGTGAATTGGTAAGGGGTACATTGTACCCCTACCATTTCACAAAGAAAGTGTAAAAAAATGTTTTAAATGACAAGAGCCGGTTTTAGACAATTCCTTTATTAATGTCTTCTCTTTTCTTCCTTCTTCTTCTTCCTTCTTCTTCTTCCATCCTCTTCTTTTCTCCATTCGGGTTTCTTCCTCTTTATCTTCATCTTCCTTCGGTCTTCTCGTCCGCATCTTGCTCCGGCGTCTTCCCTTCTTTCTTCTTCGGCCGCTCCGTTTGAATTGGAGGTTCCCGCTGTGCGATGCCTCAGTTCCCCACTTGGTCCGCTGCCCCCCCGGTGGCTCCGCCCCCCTCTGACACCACGGGGAAAGTCCCCGTGAAATCCATGTGCGTCAGACGGAGGCGGGGTCACCGGGTGTAAGCGGACCCGATGGGGAACTGAAGAACTGAAGCGTCGCACAGCGGGAACCTCCAATTCAAATGGAGCGGCCGGAGAAGAAAGAAGAAGGGAAGACGCCGGAGCAAGATGCGGACGAGAAGACCGAAGGAAGAAGGAAGATAAAGATGAAGATGAAGATGAGGATGAAGATAAAGATGAAGAGGAAGATGAAGATGGAGGAAGAAACCCGAATGGAGAAAAGAAGAAAATGGAAGGAGATGGAAGAAGAAGATGGAAGAAGATGGAAGAAGGAAGAAGAAGATGGAAGAAAGGAGAAGACATTAATAAAGGAATTGTCAAAAACCGGCTCTTGTCATTTTTTTACATTTTTGACACTTTCCTTGTGAAATGGTAGGGGTACATTTGTACCCCATTACCATTTCACACAGGGGGGGCGGGATCTGGGGGTCCCCTTTGTTAAAGGGGTCTTCCAGATTCCGATAAGCCCCCCGTCCGCAGACCCCCACAACAACCGGGAAAGGGTTGTGGGGATGAGGCCCTTGTCCCCATCAACATGGGGACATCCTCCCCATGTTGAGGGCATGTGGCCTGGTACGGTTCAGGAGGGAGGGGGGCCGCTCTCGTCCCCCCCTTTTCCCCTGCGACCGGCCAGGTTACGTGCTCGGATAAGGGTCTGGTGTGGATTTTTAGGGGGACTCCACGCCATTTTTTTTTAAATTTGGGGTGGAGTTCCCCTTAAAATCCATGCCAGATCTGAAGGGCCTGGTATGGATATTTGGGGGGAACCCCACGTCATTTTTTTTTTAAATTTGCAGTAATGTGTAATCAAAGACTTTCAATGACTTTTATCTGTATTGACGGGAACCAGCAATTCATTACAGCTGCAAGGACTTTTAAATTACTACTATTTTACTTTAGAAATGTCATTTTGCTCTCCAACTGTTATAAACATGGAAAACATGCGCTACTTTACAGGCATACTATAGACACCCCCCGGTATGATATTTAGGGCCAGTTCACACCGGATGCAGTGCAGTGCGTTTTTTTGATGCCTGAAAAACGCAAAGAAAGTTGATCACATTAATGCCAATGGAATAGTTCACACCACTGCAGTCCATTCCAGTGCGTTTCAGAAAGCAAAAAAACAATTGGTCATGCTGCATTTCTTAGGTACAGAACTGTACTGGACCGCAGTAAAACACATCAAAAACGCAACGGAACGTACCAAAAATGCACTGGAATGCACCGGAACGAACCTAAATGCACCCAAGACGCACTGCAACACACTTGTCCTAAGTGAAAAGAGGGGGAAAAAACACTGGACTGCATCAAAAACACATCAAAAATGCACTGGAATGTGTCAAAAACGCGCATGCAGAAAAGCACCTGGAACACACCCAGACTGCGTTTCTATGGTGAGAACTAGGGCCAGTTCACACCATAGAAACACAATCCGGATGCGTTCCAGGTGCTTTTCTGCATGCACGTTTTTCATGCGTTCCAGTGCATTTTTGGTATGTTTTTGATGCAGTCCAGTGCTTTTTTTTCACCCCTCTTTTTTATTAACCATAGATAAGGACAAGTGTGTTCCAGTGCGTTTTTGGTGCATTTAGGTGTGTTCCTGTGTGTTCCAGTGCGTTTATGATGCGTTTTGATGCGTTCCAGTACAGTCCAGTGCAGGTAAAATGCAGCATGTTCTACTTTTTTGGTGGAACTGGAACAAACACTGCCATTTAGAACCATATAACCAACTTTCCATGCATTTTGGATGCATAAAAAACGCAATGCACTGCATGTGGTGTGAAATGGCCCTTAAGCAATTTGGCATATTTAAAGGCACTTCTCCTTGTTTTGTTTTTGGTGTTTTCCAAATTGGTGACATTGATATATGTCCCTTAGGGTGGGACCTGGGCCCCCATTTTAAGGCCAATAACTAGAAGATAAGCCAGCCAAGTGGGGACTAGCAGAATTAACAAGTCAGTTCCCATAGACTGCAATGGCATTTGTTGGTGGGGGGGAGGGGTGATTGTCCCATCTCTAATTTTGTAGCATGCTGGATGATGTGCTTAATTTTGGATGGGGGGAGGGGGGGGTTATTTTTTGCTAGCTGCATTGGTGTTGTTCTGCACATGCCCAGCCAGTTAGTTTTTTTTTGGGGTGCTTTTTGTGTGTGAACAGCACCTGGGTATTTCTGGGCATGCTCAGAGAGTGTTTTTATGGGTTAGTAATTGAAGGACATCCTTAACAGGTGTACCCACTTTGAATTTCAATCTCTACATTGAGTGAACTTGCATTTTGGGTGTTTCATGGACTGTGCATGTGTTTTCAATTGCCTCATTAGCTCACAAACATATGTTATATAAAGCTCACGAGGAGCATTCATTCGCTTGCCCTGAGAAGAGGCAAGTGTGTGTGTGTGTGTGTGTGGCAAAATGTACATGTTGGTGTCCTTATCGAGTTTGTAACACATGTATTTTATTTGTTATGTCTTTGCAAAACAGGTGTTTGGTTTATTTTGTGGATTGTATATTTTTTGTGTGGGGGAAATGTTCCCCTGAAATAATTCTGATGTTGTTAATGTGTGTCGTTTGTTCACTTTTATTTAATTGTCTGCTGCCTTTTTTTTTTTTAGCCAAAAATTTCTCAAGATGTTGAGTCTGTAACTGTTTCAAATTGACCTTCATGTTTTTTATTTTGCCTTCCCTTTTATTCTGTTGACCAATAAAATTTGATGCAAAGTTTTGATGTTTGTTTTGTGTTTTCTTTGCAACAAATGTGACAGCTGATTGGCATGTCAAAACAAAACTGGTGTGATTTGTCTAATCTGGTGCCTTCATGCTAGCATATGCATGGATTGTATTGTGTGCTGCCATGGAAAGTCACCAGGAAATGAAAAATACAGAGCGGTAAGTATTCAATTTCCTTTTTTACTGCAGTGGTTCTCAGCCTCAGTCCTCAGTACCCCCCAACAGGACATGTTTTGTGAATTTATCTTATCAAGAATTGCTGTCCAAAAATCAAAACCATTGACTGTGATTTAAAGCACATGTGCAAGATGAAGGAAAACCTGCAAACATGGCCTGTTGGGGGTACTTGAGAAGCACTGATTTAGAGAACTGCACTTAAAAATAGCTCAAGGCCATACAATTCTAATTGTGGGCATTTTGAGGGAAACAAAGTAAGTGTTAGAACCCCTGCATGTGTGTTTTTTTTTATTATTTTTTTTATTTTTTTTGTAGTTTGGCCTTTGTGTCTCCTTTTCTTAAAATTGGCTTAACTTCCTGTCACACAGCTAAACAGGAAGTGAAGGTAAAACCCTACCAATGTCTTTTCTTGGGGACACACAGATCAATCTAACTAGTGTCCCCATTGAGCAAATTGCACTCTAGCACTTTGTTGTGTACACCCCAAATCAATGTATAGTTTGGGGTTTAGTAAAGACAAATCCACTCTGCAGTAAAAGTGTAGCTGCTGAAAATCTGAGGGAAAGTACTGGTGATTGGCTGTTCCAATCATGTAAAAGCAAAGATGGTGCATTTTTTTGGCTTGCATGTCCCCCTCAGATATACAGCAAGTGCACTTGTAGTGCAAAGTAGATTTGCCTTTAGTAAATAAACCCCAAAGTCCAAAATACCTAATAATTTGGGGTGTACCCCGCAATATGCTGGAGTGCAATGTGCATAATGGGGAAAGTATTTAGACTGACCTGTGTGTCCCCAAGGAAAGACATTGTTAGGGATTTTCCCTCACTTCCTGTGTGGCTATGTGACAGGAAGTGAATTATTTGGAAGGATAAAGTGGCCAAATTATTTAGGTTAATTTTTCAAAGACTCATTCCTAAGATGAATTGTGATGCATGTCAATGGCCCATTTAGACCCTCTTTAATCACTTGAGATCAGCGCTATAACTGATCGACGGCCACAGCATGGTCCTCAATTGCCGGGAGTCCGTCAATAAACGTCCTCCCCTTTGCGTGCGCTGTGGTCACAGAGTCACTGTGACTCAGGTGATGACAGATCCGAGTAAGGGGCCCGATCCCTGCCCTTTACCATGTGATCAGCTGTCAGCAAATGACAGCTGATCACGTGATGTAAACAAAAGCTGGGTAATGGTTTTTGTTTTCTCCTTGTGCTGACAGCGTGAGCATAAAAAAAAGGCAATCACCGGCTTATGTGCAAGGGACATCGGGCCCGAAGAGGAAGAGGCAATTCTGCATCATCTGTGACAATTAGTAGCCCCTGCCAGTGCCACCTATCAATGCCCACCACTGGTGCCAATCAGTGGCACCTAGCAGTGCTGCCTATCAGTGCCCATCACTGCCAACTATCATTGCCACCTAGCAGTGCCACTTCTCACTGCCCACCAGTGCCAAATAGCAATGCCACCTCTCAGTGCCCACCCTTGCCACCTTATCGGTGCCCATCTGTGCAGTCTCATCAGTGTACATCAATGAAGAAGAAAAATTAGCTTTTTTAAAAATATTAACCAGTTTTCTACCGCCCACCGTCAAATGACATCCTTGACTTTGGGCGGTGACATCTGAATGATGCCTGCAGTTGCAGGCATCATTCAGATATCATTCTTTTCAGCCGGCGATTCTGTGCACAATAAAAACGATCATAGTGGCAGTTCCACCTCTTGATTGTTCTTATAGGCGGGGGGAGGGGTTGCCCCCCCCTCTTGCCGCCATCCGGTGCTTCTTCGAGCTCTCCCGTGCCATCTGGGGCTCGGAGAACGATTTGGAGATGACTGGTGACCAGATGGTCATCAGTCATCTCTATGACCGTCGGAGGCGCGGGCACGACGTTATGACATCACGCCGTGTTCCCGTATGTTAACCAAGCCGTGATCTCGGCTGTCAGCATGAGATTGGTGATTTTTTTTGGACCAATATCATGCTTTCCAGCCTGGAGGAGAGATGCGGGGTCTTATTGACCCCACATCTCTCCATAAAGAGGACCTGTCACACACATTCCTATTACAAGGGATGTTTACATTCCTTGTAATAGGAATAAAAGTGATCCAAAAAAAAAAAAAAAGAGTAAGAAATACAAAAAAGTAAAAAAACAAAATAAAAAAATAAGCAAATATATGAAAAAATGCCCATGTCCCCGGTAGCTCGCGCTCAGAAGCGAACACACACGTAAGTCCCGCCCACATATGTAAACGCCGTTCAAACCACACATGTGAGTTATTGCTGCGTGCGTTAGAACGAGTGCAACAATTCTAGCACTAGACCTCCTCTGTAATGCCAAAATGGTAACGTGTAAAAAAATTTAAAGCATCGCCTAGGGAGATTTTTAATTACTGAAGTTTGATGTCATGCCATGAGTGTGCGCAATTTTAAAGTGTGACGTGTTAGGTATCTATTTACTCAGCATAACAACATCTTTCACATTATACCAAAAAATTGGCCGTAACTTTACTGTTTTGTAATATTTTTAGCAAACAAACGGCGTTTGAAAATTTATTGCGCAAATACCGAGTGAGATAAAAATTTGTAATGACCGCCATCTTATTCCCTAGGGTGTCTGCTCCAAAAACATATATAATGTTTGGTGTTTAGAAGTAATTTTATAGCCATAAATTTATGATTTTTACATGAAGGAGAGAAGTGCCAGAATAGGCCCAGTGCTGAAGTGGGTAAAATATCCATTTATTTTTTTTTAAACCCGGTCTTTTGTATTTATAGAAAAAAAAAAAAGAAAAAACACAAAGGTGATCAAATAGCACCAAAAGCAAGCTCTATTTGTGTGCCAACAAATAAAACATTTTCATTGGGTTACAGTGTTGTATGAGCGCGCAATTGTCATTAAAAGTACATCAGCGCTGAAATGTGAAACTTGGTCTGGGCAGTGCGCAAGTGGTTAATATAAGGCTACATGCACACGGACGTTTTTCAAGCCGCTTGTTTGAGCGTTTTTTGCAGCTTAAAAACATCTCTCTATGTTAGCCTATGGCCTCATGGCCACCATGGCGTTTTTGAGCTGTAAATGGCATAGGCGTTTTTAGGCCCCATGTAGACGGGATGCTGGTGCAAAGTGTTCTGAACTAAGGTTGAAAGTGGCGTTTAGAAAGGCGCGCTTTGTGGCGTTTGCATGCCGTGTTTTACCACATTTGCGTGTATATGATAAGGAGCCGCCCTAAGCTCCAAAAACAGTATTATTTACGATTTTAGCTATTTTGTGAGACCAGAGTGATATCAGCAGCTGAGAGCAGCAGTGTAGTTGTATTTAGCGTGTCACCCTGCCACATCACTTGCCACAAATTGTGGATTGTCCACTTGCCACGTCAGCTGTCCCAAGTTGTGGATTGTCCACAATGCAATGGAAGCAATTTCTTTATATATATATATATATATATATATATATATATATATATATATATTGGCTTTTCCTCATTTGCCATAAATTTGGAGTTTATCGATGTAAAAAAATAGGTCACCTTTAAAAACGCTTCTAAACTAAAATGCGGCTAAACGCTGGTACGGCGTCTGAAACGTGGAAATCTTTGGCGTCTGAAGGCATTTTGAGGGTTTGTGAAAAACGATTTTAAACGCAACTGCAGATTTTTTTGCCAGGCCAAAAACAGAGTTTTGGATGTAATAGAATTCAATGGACCCGCATCCAAAACGCAAGTACCGCAATTTTGCGGTGATTTTTTGTTTTACCTGTTTATAGCTGGTTGTTAAAGGAAATGTAAAAAAAAAAAACGGTAAAAAAAACAAAAAACAAAACAAAAAAAAAAACAGCGTGGGCCCCCCCCCCAGGTCCATACCAGGCCCTTGGGTCTAGTATGGATTCAAAGGGGACCCTCCCCCCAGAAAATGAAAAAAAAAACTGGCGTGGGGGTCCCCCCAGAATCCATACCAGGCCCTTCAGGTCTGGCATGTATTTGAAGGGGAACCCCGCGCCAAAAAGCAAAAAAAATTGCGTGGGATCCCCTAAAAATACACACCAGACCCTTTATCCGAGCACTCAACCTGGCAGGCCACAGGGGAAAAGGGGGGACGAGAGAGCGGCCCCCCCTCCCTCCTGAACCGTACCAGGCCGCGTGCCCTCAACATGGGGGGTTTGGTGCTTCGGGGCAGGGGGGGCAACCTGCGGCCCCCCACACCCCAAAGCACCATGCCCCCATGTTGATGGGGACAAGGGCCTCTTCCCGACAACCCTGGCCGTTGGTTGTCGGGGTCTGCGGGCGGGGGGCTTATTGGAATCCGGGAGCCCCCTTTAATAAGGGGGACGCCAGATACCTGCCCCCCACCCTATGTGAATGAGTATGGGGTTCATCGTACCCCTACCCATTCACCTGGTGACAAAATAAGTCAATAAAAAAAGACAACACAGGTTTGAAAAGTAATTTATTGGGCAGCTCCGGGGGTCTTTTCTGCCGGGCCCCCGCTATCTTCTGCTAGCTCTTTGCTAGCAGGGGTCCCGGGCTTCCTCGCTGTTTTCGGGGGTCTTTCTTCCGGGCCCCCGCTATCTTCTGCTAGCTCTTTTGCTAGCGTGGGTCCCGAGCTTCCTCGCCGTCTTCGGGGGTCTTTCTGCCGGGCCCCCCGCTATCTTCTGCTAGCTCTTTTGCTAGCGGGGTCCCGGGCTTCCTCGCCGTCTTCTTCCGACTTCGGGGGTCTTTCTGCCGGGCCCCCGCTATCTTCTGCCAGCTCTTTTGCTAGCGGGGGTCCCGGGCTTCCTCGCCATCTTATTCCGACTTCGGGGGTCTCTTGTTCTGTTCTCCGGTTCTTCTCCGGTGTCTTCTCCACGATCTCCGGTTCTTTCTGCCATCTGCCGGGCGCCCCGCTATCTTCTCGCAGCTCTTTTGCTAGCGGGGGCCGGTCTTCTTCGTTGCCTTCTTCCCTCTTCTCTTCGCCCGATGTTGCCTCGTCGCTGTCCACCGCTGCAATGATCTGTCCAAGCAGCGGTGCCACTTTTATTGGCATGGGGAGTGGTCACCGGCTGATGCCACCGCTGACCCCGCCCCCGTATGATGTCACAGTCCCGGGGAATGATGGAACTGTGATGTGAAATGGGGGCGGGGTCAGCGGTGGCATCACCTGGTGACCACGCCCCATGCCAATAAAAGTGTCACCGCTGCTCGGACAGATCATTGCGGCGGTGGACAGCGACGAGGCAACATCGGGCGAAGAGAAGAGGGAAGAAGGCGATGAAGAAGACCGGCCCCCGCTAGCAAAAGAGCTGCGAGAAGATAGCGGGGCGCCCGGCAGAAGGCAGAAAGAACCGGAGATTGTGGAGAAGACACCGGAGAAGAACCGGAGAACAGAACAAGAGACCCCCTAAGTCGGAAGAAGACGGCGAGGAAGCCCGGGACCCCCGCTAGCAAAAGAGCTGTCAGAAGATAGCAGGGGCCCGGCAGAAAGACCCCCGAAGATGGCGAGGAAGCCCGGGATCCCGCTAGCAAAAGAGCTAGCAGAAGATAGCGGGGGGACCCGGCAGAAAGACCCCCAAAGTCGGAAGAAGACCCCCGGAGCTGCCCAATAAATTACTTTTCAAACCTGTGTTGTCTTTTTTTATTGACTTATTTTGCCACCAGGTGAATGGGTAGGGGTACGATGTACCCCATACTCATTCACATAGGGTGGGGGGCCGGCATCTGGGGCCCCCTTTTTAAAGGGGGCGCCCGGATTTCGAAATGCCCCCCGCCCACATACCCCGACAACCAACGGCCAGGGTTGTCGGGTAAGAGGCCATTGTCCCCATCAACATGGGGGCAGGGTGCTTTGGGGTGGGGGGGCCGCAGGTCGCCCCCCCGCCCCGAAGCACCAAACCCCCCATGTTAAGGGCATGCGGCCTGGTACGGTTCAGGAGGGAGGGGGGGCCGCTCTCTCGTCCCCCCCTTTTCCCCTGCGGCCTGCCAGGTTGCGTGCTCGGATAAGGGTCTGGTTTGGATTTTGGGGGGACCCCACGCCTTTTTTCAGCTTAAGGGGGTTCACCTTAAAATCCAGACCAGACCTAAGGGTCTGGTTTGGATTTTGGGGGGGACCCCCACGCCGTTTTTCGGCTTAGGGGGTTCACCTTAGAATCCAGACCAGACCTAAGGGCCTGGTTTGGATTTTGGGGGGGACCCCCATGCCGTTTTTCGGCTTGGGGGGTTCACCTTAGAATCCAGACCAGACCTAAGGGCCTGGTATGCTCCTGAAGGGGAACCCATGCCGTTTTTTTATTAAAATTTGGCCTGGAGTTCCCTTTCATGTTTCATACCAAACATGGGACAGCGAGGCTGCCGAGGACCAGCGCGATGACATCGCGCTGGGCACATTCTCGGCCAGCTAGTCGCCTCTAGGACACGACTTGGGCGGCTGCTTCACGCTCAGGTCGTGTCCAGGTCGCCTCGCAAAGTCGCGCTGTCCCTGTGTCAGCCGGCACACGAGTCGCCCGCAAGTCGGATCCGACTTCCCGGGCGACCTCTATTCAAATCAATGGGCTCCCATAGGGAACCATTAATTTTCAATAGAGCGCCGCTGACATTTCTATTTACTATAACAGTGCGCCGCTGCTTCCTGCGCCCAGTGAAGGAGTTATCCGGCGCACCAATTAAGGTTAGAAGCAGCGCAGCACACTGTTATTAGTAAATCAGCCCCATTGTTCACAGAAAAGTGGTATCGAGAGTGCCAAATGGCTATCACCTACATAAGGGAGAGAAAAAAGGTAGGAAAGAAGAGAGAGAGAATAAGGGATCAGAGGAGGGGGAAACGGGGAAGGGGTAGGGTCCGCTGGGAGAGACAGGGCAGGAGAGGCGTGTACTTGGTGAATGAGGAATCACCAATGAGTTGAGGTAGAGATCAGGGACTGTGTAAGGACAGGCTCGGGGAGGTAGGGAGCATGCCAAGCATAGTATCCGAGGAGGAGAAGCGCCGCCAGATAGACCACAGAGTCTGATATTTGTCATATGTGTTATTATCAAGTGCCAGCATCTCCTCCATTCGCATGATGTCATTCACAGTAGACACCCAAAGAGATAGCGGAGGAGTTATGGTTGTTTTCCAAAAAAGGGGAATGAGTTGTCGAGCCGCTGATAGAAAAAAAGCGTAGTAGACATTTTTTTTGAGAGGCTATCGATCCCGGGAGCATGGAGAGAAGAGCTATCTCAGGAGTCAGTTGCAAAGATTCGCCATACACATTATTATATACCTGAAATACCTGATTCCAGAAGGGTCGAATCCGGTCACACTCCCACCAGACATGAAGGTAAGTGCCTGTGGCTGCATTGCACCGCCAGCAGGAGGCCGAGGTAGCTGGAAATATCCTATGTAGCATGGCAGGATCTCTGTACCACCTGGACATGATCTTGAAGTTCTTCTCCTGTGAGTAACAGGAGATGGAAGACTTGTGTGTGAAGTGGAACGCAACCTGCCATTCCGCTCTGGAGAGGGTCTGTCCCAGGTCTGCCGACCACATCCTAGTGTAAGTGGGAAGGTCATTTTGTGTGAGGGCTTGAATCAAGCCATAGATATGGGAGAGTAAGTGTCTGGGTAGGTCCTGAAGGGAACTTAGATGTTCGAATTCAGATAATGGGCGGTGGATCTGCGTCGAGAGGAATAAACATTTTGTGAAGGTCGTTAGATGTAGGGTAGTGAGCCAGTCCCGATTTTCCTCTATGATGACTGGGAACCCATTACCCAAGTGGACTGTTAGCAGTATTAGTAGTAGGAAAAGTAGGTGGGTCTGACCAGTGTTTGGCTCTAAGCACTATTAAAGGTCATGTTTCAGCTGTTAGACTGTGAGACTGTGAACCTCAAATTCTGGGATCTTTTAATGCAGCGCATTCTTTTGTTCTTTATAATGCTAGAATAATGAAGTTATTTTGCTGCTGTTATTCACACAGAGTTCAGACAAACTTATTTGTTTATTATTTCTCATGATCTCATGAATTTTTTAGTTTTTTTTAAAGCCAGATCTCCATAATAATGTTTAGAATTATTTTTTATAGTCATCTTTTTTTCATTTTTTTTTTATCAAGATCTCCTGCTTTCTTGATTATTTTAAAATTATTTTCTAGTGATCTCCATAATTTTTTTAGTTTTTTTGTATGTCAACCTACCACAACAACATTATTATCTTGTATTTTAAAACCTCAAGGAGGTTGGTGTTGGTGTCCCTTGTTAATTTGACATTGTATTTTTCAAATGTACATGCCTACTCCCAAACAAACTGTCCCATTTTAAGAAAAACACATAGGCAAGTATTTTCATTAAAAAAATATCCGTTTATTTTGGTTCATAACAAAAGAAAGAGGAAGGCAACGCTGGAGAAACTGCTGGCATTTGCGAAGCCTGTGGACCTCAGGGCAGACATCAGCTCTTTGGAAAAAAAATTGGTAGCCTGAGAAGTCCATATAATAGGGAGCCCAATCTGGTCCTGGACTCCCAGAGATCAGGAACAGCAGCAGATGACATATATGTCCCCAGTCTGTGGTACTACAACAGCCTGCGTGCTCTGTCAGACCAGACTGAACCCAGGCCATCACTTTCTTGTCTTCCCTGCAGCCTTCCCTCCACGCTGTGGCTTTGCTTGTCGAGTTGTGTCATTAGGTGGAGGAGGTGGAGAAGGATGGACGAACTCAGAAAGGTGTGTATTTTCAGTCAGTTGGCCCATCAACCCCTTATTTAGGGTCTGTAAAATGATTTTCTCACAGAGGAGGCGTTGGCCCTCCTCCATTTGCTGCATTTTCGCTGCTACTATGCAGGCATAGCCCTCTTGAACGCTGGGGGGTTCTCTCAGGGACGCATGAGCATCCCGAATGAGGGCAAGTGCTGCCTCATCCACGTTCCTCCCCTTCCTGGCCCTTTTAGTTGGAAGGCGGAGGGGAAGCACCTGAGATTGGGTCAGACCACTGGGCCTGGCCACCTCTTGGCTGACACTTCCCCCTGCCACCTCCTGCCTACCACTTTCCAGACCCTCATCCTGGCTTAGGTCTTCCTGTGTATGAAAAAGGGACATAGTTCTAGTTTTTCGTTCATTAATCACACACAATTTTCAGCTCATGACTGTTGCAAATTGAATATTAATAAATAGAAAAGACTATCATTCTGACCCCAGCAGTTTTCATTCTTGTCCCAATCATTTTTGGCCCCTACTGTCTATTGATATCTCAGACACTTTTTGTTTAATCATTAATTTTTTATCAATAAGAACATCTAGTTAACATCATAATTTTAGGACAATAAATATGTAGAAAAATACTATACCTGGCTCCAGCTG
The DNA here is from genome assembly GCA_029206835.1 of Rana muscosa. Lineage (NCBI taxonomy): Eukaryota > Metazoa > Chordata > Amphibia > Anura > Ranidae > Rana > Rana muscosa. The sequence continues at coordinate 715,249,822 of CM055118.1, forward strand.
GGCTCCTCCACTTCTTCCAGGATGGAAGGCCCATGTTGGTTCTCGGAAGCCTCAGCTGGGGTTGAGGGAAGGGTGGAGGGAAGGGAGAAAGGAAGTGTGGAAAGTGATTCCCTGGCTTCAATCTGGTCTTCCAGAAACTGCATTCTGTTGTAGTACCACAGACTGGGTACATACATATCCTCTGCTGCTGCTCCTGATTTTTGGGAATCCAGGACCTTCTTAAGCTCCTTCCTATATGTATTTCTCAAGCCACCAATTTTCTTTTCCACAAACTCAATGTCTGCGTTGGGGACCTGCGTCTTCACAAATTGCACCAGTTTCCTCAGCGTTGCCTTCCTAGCTGCTCTATTTTTGTATAAAGGGTTTGTAACCTCCCACAAATTCCTCAGCTCCCTGTATCTGTCTATGAACTGGCCCATGAATTCAGGGTCCTTGAATTGTTTCATATTTGCTGCAAGACAAAACACAAGACAAAAACACTAATGTCAGGCTAAACTCTCCTAATCTTATCCCAATATAGGCCTCAATATAGAATAAGTATAGCCGACTGATGCCCCAAGTTTAAGTTTTACCTTCGTTAGGACGATCGGCGCTTCCGTTAATCCTTCCTCCGCACACGACACATGTGTGTTAGCTTTATATACACTGCGCATGCGTGAAAATTTGTATACGTCACCCGTCTCTGACGTTCTTTCTAGTATATTCCCCGCCCCTTCTCTTTCATTGCAGTGGGAGAGGAACATGGCGGAGACACAGCAGGTGCGTAATAGCAGTAAAGAGGAGGAAAGCCCGGAGCCAGAAACTTCCCGATCCAGGAGGAGATATAAGGCCTCACATATGTCCTTTGTAGAGATGGCGGAGATGGTGGACATGGAAACAAAAAACACAAGGGGGTGGGTTTATGGAGAAACTCATCCAATAATTAATTAACAGTGGTGCCCAGGTGGGGGTGTGAGTTGTAAATCAGTCTATTAGCGGGTATAATAATAACCTCCAGCTATAAGGTCATATTCCACCTGTAGAGCCTCTGAATAAGAAAAATCATATGCAAAAAACAGAGGAGAGAGGAGAGGGAAGACCCCCCCCACAGACAGTATTCTTCAAAAAGGCTCAACTAAACTAAAGATACTAAATCTAAGTAAACCGCAAATATGAAAATAAAAAAACAATTTAATGATTGTACATGATATTTATACACCACATCAGAAAACAACTATAATAAAATAAGACTAGTCAAAAAGAAAAAACTGTGAAACAGAGGTGGCCACCCAAACGACCATACACACCACACACATACAGCCGTTGCTGATCATGAAAGGAATATCGATATAGGCATAGTCACAGAGACTTTGGGGTTATTATGTAAGTGCCTGATAGATGAACAGTATTCAATCCGTGCGTGGGACTGTTTATGATGAAAAAGTTGACAGGTGACTGTGCTGGGTAGCCATAGACCAGCCAATATGATTGAACAATAAATAGTTGGGTGAGGGTGTCACAGGGATAGAGATTGGCTGAGTTGCGCTTCAGAAAAATGGGGTGACTGTGGCCGAATTGATAGTCGACAGTTGTCCCTCACAAAGTTATATCTGTGGGATAAATCCACCATCCATTGGAAGCTGCCAAAAAGTTCATATATGGAAGACACTCACTCACCAGTTCAAAGTGTGTTGGTCGGCTGCTGTTAGTCTGTGCTTCTGTTGGTATCACCTGGAATGTGTTGAGTTCCATTCATCAAGCCCGGGAGGAATCATCCCAACAAATGCACATGGAACGGAAAGTCTGTCCACACAAATGGAATATCGATATTGATGCGCCACAGAGCTATCATCAGATCAAAGCGGCATAGTAACAGATCATGGCGGCTGGTGGGGGTGGTTAGTCCGGTGGGTTAGGCACCCCTGTTTACACGCTACACAGAGTGTAGCAAAAAATTGCTTGACTTGCTGACATGTTTCACCTTCATTAAGGTTTCATCGGAGCATGGTGGACATCTTGAAGAGGACCAACTATGATGAGAAGCATGGACCGTACACCAACCCTAATGGGAGAAAGGCCAAGATCACGTCTAAAGTTGTGAGAAGTCTGCACAGGAATTTTGGGGTACGACGATCCAAGGAGCAATTGAGGAAACGCTGGTCAGACCTGAAATTGAGGGAGCACGATCAGTACAGAAGGACCAGTAAACTGCTTCTAAAAAGTAAGTATTTGTCCTGTGTTCCTATTATTATTATTATTACTTGCATGTTGCTCCACGTGCTTTTCTTTACTGTTGTACAGTTAAAAATGGCAACTTTCAGGTTCGTGGGCACAGTAGTCGTTTGCAGTAAACATTGTTCGTTTGCCCACTAAATACAATGTTTTTGGCAGATACAGGGTTAACTACATTTCATCATTCTAATTTGTAATAAAATAAGTTTAGTACATTGTTGTCTAGATGTGTTTGTAACTAGAATGAAATGCAAACTTGATTCAGTGTAATGTAAGGAGAGGACACTCAGCAGCTGTTAGTGTTTACACATCTGGACTCAGGAGCACTAGTGTGGGACACCACAACAACCTTTTTAGGGTGTCCCACACAGTTTCTCCAGTGGATACTTGGGGTGTCTCCATGTGTGAAACTTGGCCAAAAAAGTTAAGTATTCGCTCTTTGGTAAGAGAAAAAATCATGTCTTCAGCTTGGAACTCCGCCAAAACAGACAATTGTACTCCACTTCCAAGCAATGTTTCATATTACTATTTCTGGCCTCAAATATCTGTGTGCTAAGTATACCTTTTGTTTCATTCTCATAGGGGAGAAAAGACTCTGGAAATATGAGGACACCAGGAACCCCACACCTCATGAAGAAGGGGAACTCAGCACACCACAACCTGAGGATGTGGAGGAAGGAGAGTTGGATGAAGAGGGAAAAATAGTGAGGACAACAGGACAGCTATTTAAAAAAAAAAAATTACACATTTTAAAAGCCACATTTTGAAGATGCGCACAGGGGGGCTGATTTACGAAACGTTTGCGCCATGAGTATTGGCGCATCTGCGTGCGCAATGGCTGTTTTGGTATTTACAAAACATTAGCGCCTGTAGCGCAGCCCTATTTCCCATTTACTATAGTGTTGTCGGCGGACGGGAGGAGGCGTTCAGTGCGCCACTATGGACCTGGCGCACGGCATGTTAAACTCTAAATATAAAGAAGCTGGAAGTGAGAATATAATGGGGGTGACATGGGGTGATGTGAGGAAGTGTAGGGACACCTGCCCAAATAACAAACATGGCCAAAATTGAGTGATAAAGTAACTTTTTCAAAACCAGCCCGCTGCGCCGGCAAGTACGATTCGAGCTGCAGGAGTTTTTTTTATGCTCAGCGTGGCAATTTTCCTTGTTTTCTTGCGCCAAGACACTGCGATGGCAAAATCTTAGTAAATGTCAAGTCACCTAAGTCAATTTGCATAAGTTGAACAGGTGCAGCTCTGAACTTTCCATTGCGCCTGCAAAAATAGGATTTTTATAACAGCTTACCTGTAAAATTATTTTCTTGGAGTACATCACGGGACACAGAGCGACATAGTCATTACTATGTGGGTTATATAGATACCTTCAGGTGCTGGCACTGGCAACTTTCAAAACCGGAAGTACCCTCCCCTATATAAGCCCCTCCCATCCGGGAGTACCTCAGTTTTGTAGCAAAGCAATAAGTGTCCCCAAAAGAGGGGTGGGAGCTCTGTGTCCCGTGATGTACTCCAAGAAAAGGATTTTACAGGTAAGCTGTTATAAAAATCCTATTTTCTTTCTCGTACATCACGGGACACAGAGCGACATAGTCATTACTATGTGGGATGTCCTAAAGCAATGCCCAATGAGGGGGGGGATACACCATACATAAGCTGAGCGCTATCAGACATGAGGATCTTTTGCGGCCTGCAACACACTGCGCCCAAAGGCGACATCCTCCTGACTTCTAACGTCCACCTGGTAGAACCTAGTAAACGTGTGTAGAAGATGTTGCGGCCTTACAGATTTGAGCCAGGGAGGCCTGGTGATGCACTGCCCATGAAGTTCCAACTGCTCTTGTGGAGTGCGCTCTAACTTTGAACGGAGGCGGTCTCCTTCTCAAGCCATAGGCTTGCATTATGACCTGTCGAATCCACTTGGCTAAAGTAGATTTTGACGCTGCCTGACCCTTTCTGGGGCCTTCCGGCAGAATAAACAAAGTATCCGTTCTGCGAATCTGAGCAGTGGCTTTTAGATAAGCTTTAACTGCTCTTACTACATCCAAAGAATGTAATAACTTTTCCTCTACTGAACTAGGTTTGGGAAAAAACGAAGGAAGAACCACATCTTGGTTCAAATGAAACCTCGATACCACCTTAGGAAGAAAGGCTGGATGAGGACGTAACACTACTCTGTCCTTATGGATAACCAGATATGGCTCCTTACAGGACATAGCTGCTAATTCTGACACTCTTTTAGCCGAACAAATGGCTACTAGAAAAATCAATTTCCTGGTGAGAAGAACCAGGGAAATATGCTGTAATGGTTCAAATGGTTGTTTCTGTAGAACCGACAGAACCAGGTTTAAGTCCCATGGACATATGGGAATATTAACCGGAGGGCTAATACGCATCACTCCTTGTATAAAGGCTTTGACTAGTGAATGCGAAGCCAAGGGCCTCTGAAAAAATATTGACAAGGCCGAAATCTGACCCTTGATAGTACTCAAGGCAAGCTTCCTATCTACAGCCCACTGTAGGAAGTCCAGAATCCTACCTATTACGTACTTACGTGGATGCCATTTCTTGGCCTCACACCAGGCGATGTACGCCTTCCAGATTCTATAGTAGATCTGCCTGGATACCGGTTTCCTGGCATTGATCATGGTAGATACCACAGGATTAGAGAGACCTCTCTTTTTTAGAATGTGGGCCTCAATAGCCAGGCCGTCAAACCTAGGGCTGGTAAGGAAGGGTGGTATATCGGTCCTTGCGAAAGCAGGTCCGGACGATGTGGGAGGGTCCAAGGACTCCCCACAGACATTTTTACAATCTCCGCGTACCACGCTCTTCGGGGCCACGCTGGAGCCACCAGAATCACTGGTTTCTTTTCTACCCTGATTCTGCGGAGTAATCGAGGTAACAATTGTGGCGGTGGGAATGCATATATCAGCTTGAACTCATCCCAAGGGAACACTAGGGCATCCGAGCCGCAAGCTAGGGGATCCCTTGTCCAAGAGACAAACCTGTCCACCTTTGCGTTGAATCTGGATGCTAGCAGATCTACATCCGGTGTTCCCCACCGCTGACATATTGTCCGAAAAACCTTGGGGTGAAGGGACCATTCCCCATGGCATAATTGTTGGCGACTTAGAAAGTCCGCCTTCCAATTCTCCACTCCTGGAATGAATACCGCGGATATGGCTGGGACATATCTTTCTGCCCATTTCAGGATGCAATTTACTTCCCTCTGGGCTGCACGACTCCTGGTGCCACCCTGATGATTGATATATGCCACTGCCGTGGCATTGTCTGATTGAATTCTGACAGGGGACCCTTGGAGTTTGGATGTCCATGCTACTAGGGCATACCGGGCTGCTCGTATCTCTAAGAGATTGATGGGCAGGGCCTTTTCCGCATCCGACCATCTGCCCTGGAGAGACCATTGCTCCAGTACTGCTCCCCAGCCTATAAGGCTGGCATCTGTAGTGACCACCTTCCAAGAAATCGGACTGAAGGATTTCCCTTTTTCCAGATTCTGGGGAACCAACCACCAACGGAGGCTTTTGCGAACGGAAGGGGACAAGGACATTGGTAAGTCTAGGGCCTGAACTTTCTTGTTCCAGGCTGACAGTATGGCCCTTTGCAAATTCCTTGAATGGAATTGACCGTAGGATACTGCTTCGAATGATGCCACCATTTTTCCCAGCAGCCTCATGCACAGGCGTATGGACGGCTGTCTTTTTGTACCCACTAAGTGGATCAAATCTCTCAAAGACAACACCTTTTTTCGAGGCAAGAATATTTTCCTCTGGCCTGAATCTAGCCTTAGCCCCAAGTATTCCAGACTTTTGACTGGTTTTAGGGCTGACTTGTCTCGGTTGATAATCCAACCGTGAGATTCCAGATACTTGATTGTCTTGTGAACGACCACTTCTAGTTTTTTCACTGAGTGGTCTATCAGCAACAAGTCGTCTAGATATGCCATTATCGTTACACCTTGCGTTCTTAGATTGGCCAATAATGGGGCCAGAATTTTTGTGAACACTCGTGGTGCTGTGGCCAGACCGAAGGGTAAGGCTCTGAACTGAAAATGGCGCCCTTCTACTGCAAAGCGTAGAAATTTTTGGTGGACTGGAAAGATGGGAATGTGCAAATAAGCATCTTTGATGTCGATCAAGGCTAACCATTCCTCCCCTTGTAGGGCAGTGGCCACTGATCGGATCGACTCCATCCAGAAAGTCCTGATATGCAGGAATTTGTTTAGCCCTTTTAGATTTAATATGGGCCTCACATCCCCGTTTGGCTTCGGGACTGTAAAGAGGTTTGAGTAAAACCCGAACCCCCTTTCTTCCAGGGGAACCTCCATAATTACTCCTTGGAGCAATAGTTGTTCTAGTGCCAACAGGAGGGACTCTCTCTTCCGGGGATCCCTTGGCACGTTTGACCTCATAAAATGGGAAGGAGGAGAGTCTTTTAACTCCAATCTGTATCCCAGACTTACTGCGGAGAGCACCCATCTGTCTCTGATCGTGTCCCGCCAGGTCTCTGCGAACAACTGGAGTCTTCCCCCCACCCGATTGAGTGGGGGCAACCCTTCATGCATTTGACTTTGGGGGAGGTTTTGTACCTCTCCTAACCCAGGGTTTTTTATTACCCTGCGATTGTCCCTGATTTTTACCCCCGAGATTTGACCGAGGAGGCCGTCGGAACTGTTTCACAGCCGATGCCCCAGGGACTGGAGAAGCAGGCCTCTTAAAAGAGGGACCTCTAACTCTGTTTTTAACCGGCAAGAGTGTACTTTTACCGTTGGAAATTTTCTGGATATATTTGTCCAGGTCTTCCCCAAATAAGCATTCACCATGAAATGGGAAGCTAACCAGCAATTTTTTACAGGGAGCTTCAGCAGACCAGTTTTTGAGCCATAGAAGCCTGCGCATATGTACTACCGACAGCGTAAGGCGGGAGGCCTGATGGATTGAATCCTTTATGGCGTCAACCGCAAAGCATAAGGCTCTAGGTAGATCAGCTAGGGCAAGGGCCTGCTGATCTGGCAAGTCCCTTAAGACTTGTTTCAACTGATCCTTCACTGCTTGGCAGACCCCAATAGCTGCCACTGCTGGTTGTGTCACCAAGCCTGCTGTAGAAAAAGCAGATTTTAATAAGGACTCCAATTTTTTATCTATTGGGTCCTTGAACATTTGGACATTATCCACTGGACATGTCAGTGATTTATTCACACAAGAGATGGCTGCGTCCACTGTAGGGACCCTCCATTTTTTGATGAACTTATCCTCCATGGGATAGACCACCGGAAATCTCTTGGGGGGAGTAAATATTTTATCAGGATGTTCCCAATCCTGGTACATGAGCCCTTCCAATAAAGGGTGAAGTGGAAAAGAACAGACAGTCTGGGGAGCTTTTAGCGACCCCAGCGAGGAGACAGTAGTGGTTGATGGTTCCGCAAGGTGCATTTTAAATGCTGATCGGACCATGTTAGTCAAAGACTGAACCCATAATCTTTCAGCTTGAGATGCTGAGAAAGGTTCCTCCACAGTTGATTCCTCTATAACAGAATCAACCTCCTCCTGATCCCCTTCAGGCAGGTCGATCCCTGTATGGGACTGTTGCTCCGCTAACAGGTACTCTGAAGGAGGAGACGGAGATCGGGCGTGCTTTCCCTGTGACAGGGAGGCAGCGATTAATGTTGACAATCTCTCTTCTAATCCTCCCAGAGCTGAGGAAAAAACCTCCTCTGTTACATAGACAGGAGCAGGTGAACTGAGGACAGCCACAGTACCAGGTACTCCTGCAGGATCTCTACGGTCACTAACCTCTGAATTTTCAGGGGAGACTGGTGCAGCAGAAGCATGCCCAAGATCCTCAGAGCCCGATGGAGACCCCTTTCGCTTCCTGGAAGATTTAGTTCCGGAGCTTCTGGACGGCATATTCCTAAGCCCAAAGCTGAGGTATTCCAGCCGTAATACACCCCTTTTACTGAGAATAGTCTAGCACAATTGCTGCTATATATCAGTTGGTGTCTACTAAAGTGCCTTTCTAGGGGATGCCTGCATCAACCGCCTCTCTGTGCCTTTTTACTGTCGCTAGCTCTGTTTGTGCACTTCAATAGCCAGCTTGATTGCCTTTAAACATGCTGGACGCCCGCACATGCGCAGTAGCGCCGCAGCGCACACCGAGCGTCATCCACCCGCTCCGCCCCTTTTTCCAGATCGCCTCTATATAGAGAGGCGCGTGCACGCGCGCAGGCACGTGCGCCTTCGGCGCCTTTTTTGAAAAAACAAGGAGCTAGATGGGAGCCAGGGTCCCTGCCGCAGGGCCCGGGGATGGATGAGCGCAGCAACAGGGCAGAGGAGACAGCTTCCCAGCAGAGAACTTACCAACTGCCTGGATTTGACTTCGGAAGAAAAAAATCCACATTACAAGAAAAAAGAACCATAGCGGCCTCTAGTGTTTAACACAGGTACCGCGGTCTTACATATTTTTTTTTTCCTTGTCTACTATAATTTTTTTTATATTTTCTCAGTAGTAACAGGCATGCACAGAATATTTAGCGGGAATACCTTAGGTAACAGGCAGAAAGACAAAATAGGCTTGGGGGTCCCCCAATAGAACCAAGTTCCTGAGGGCCCCCACTTACCTTTTCCTCGCCGCAGGACTCTGTTTGGTCCACAGAAGCTCAAACTTCACCTATCACGGCAGGCATTGTAATCAAACCTTCAGGGACCGGGTTCCCAAGGATTCCACTCCCCTGGACCTGTATAGCACCCTGCACAGAAAACATCTTGGTCGTGGGTATGACCAGAGCTCTGGATCCCAGGGTCCAGCCCTCCTAAGAGAGGCATTACAGGCAAAACCTTGCTCTTCTCTTGCAAGGCCCGGGTACCGACCGTTTAGCTATGAAGCTTTTTTGGTCGGATCCGGAATAGCTTACTGAGGCCCAAAAGAACCTGTACGCAAGCTCAGTGAAAAAACACATGTTACTTCTTGGCCAACACCTTAGACACTGGCAAAAAACTGAGGTACTCCCGGATGGGAGGGGCTTATATAGGGGAGGGTACTTCCGGTTTTGGAAGTTGCCAGTGCCAGCACCTGAAGGTATCTATATAACCCACATAGTAATGACTATGTCGCTCTGTGTCCCGTGATGTACGAGAAAGAAATGACATTTCTAAAGGAAAAAAAAACCCATTTAAAAGCAGCCGCGGCTGTAATGAATTGTCGGCTCCCGGCAATATAGAAAAAAGTCATTGAAAGTCTTTGCTAACCACAAAAAAAAAGCGTGGGGGTCCCCCCAAATTCCATAACCAGGCCCTTCAGGTCTGGAATGGATATTAAGGGGAACCCTGCTGCAAATTTCTTAAAAAAATGATGTGGGGTTCCCCCTAAATATCCATACCAGGCCCTTGAGATCTGGCATGGATTTTAAGGGGAACTCCACCCCAAATGTAAAAAAAAAAATGGCGTGGAGTCCCCCCAAAAATCCACACCAGACCCTTTTCCGAGCACATAACCTGGCCGGCCGCAGGGGAGGAGGGGGGACGAGAGCGGCCCCCCCTCCCTCCTGAACCATACCAGGCCACATGCCCTCAACATGGGGAGGATGTCCCCATGTTGATGGGGACAAGGGCCTCATCCCCACAACCATTGCCCGGTGGTTGTGAGGGTATGCGGGCAGGAGGCTTATCGGAATCTTGAAGACCCCCTTAACAAAGGGGACCCCCAGATCCCGCCCCCCCTATGTGAAATGGTAATGGGGTACATTGTACCCCTACCATTTCACAAAGAAAGTGTAAAAAATGTAAAAAATGACAAGAGCCGGTTTTTGAAAATTCCTTTATTAATTTATTTTCCTTTCTTCCATCTTCTTCTTCTTCTTCCATCTTCTTCTTCCATCTTCTTCTTCTTCCATCTTTTTCTTCCATCTTCTTCCATCTTCTTTTTCCATCTTCTTTTTCTTCCATCTTCTTCTTCCATCTTCTTCTTCCATCTTCTTCTTCCATCTTCTTCTTTTCTCCATTCGGCTTTCTTCCTCCATCTTCCTCTTCATCTTTATCTTCATCTTCCATCTTCCTTCTTCCTTCGGTCTTCTCGTCCGCATCTTGCTCCGGCTTCTTCTTTCTTCTTTCTTCTCCGGCCGCTCCGTTTGAATTGGAGGTTCCCGCTGTGCGACGCTTCAGTTCTCCACTTGGTCCGCTGCCCCCCTGTGGCTCCGCCCCCCTCTGACACCATGGGGAAAGTCCCCGTGAAATCCATTTGCGTCAGAGGGGGGCGGGGTCACCGGGTGTAAGCGGACCCAGAGGGGAACTGAAGAACTGAAGCATCGCACAGCGGGAACCTCCAATTCAAACGGAGCGGCCGGAGAAGAAAGAAGAAGGGAAGAAGCCGGAGCAAGACGTGGACGAGAAGACCGAAGGAAGAAGGAAGATGAAGATGAAGATGAAGATGGAGGAAGAAACCCGAATGGAGAAAAGAAGAGGATGGAAGAAGATGGAAGAAGAAGATGGAGGAAGATGGAAGAAGAAGATGGAAGAAGAAGATGGAAGAAAGGAAAAGACATTAATACATTTTTTACACTTTCTTTGTGAAATGGTAGGGGTACATTTGTACCCCATTATCATTTCACATAGGGGGGCGGGATCTGGGGGTCCCCTTTGTTAAAGGGGTCTTCCAGATTCCGATAAGCCCCCCGCCCGCAGACCCCCACAACCACCGGGCAAGGGTTGTGGGGATGAGGCCCTTGTCCCCAGCAACATGGGGACATCCTCCCCATGTTGAGGGCATGTGGCCTGGTATGGTTCAGGAGGGAGGGGGGCCACTCTCGTCCCCCCCTCTTTTCCTGCGGCCGGCCAGGTTATGTGCTTGGATAAAGGGTCTGGTGTGGATTTTTAGGGGGACTCCACGCCATTTTTTTTTACATTTTGGGTGGAGTTCCCCTTAAAATCCATGCCAGATCTGAAGGGCCTGGTATGGATATTTGGGGGGAACCCCACGTAATTTTTATTAAAAAATTGCAGCGGGGTTCCCCTTAATATCCATTCCAGACCTGAAGGGCCTGGTTATGGAATTTGGGGGACCCCCACGCATTTTTTTGGGGGTTAGCAAAGACTTTCAATGACTTTTATCTGTATTGACGGGAACCAGCAATTCATTACAGCCGCAAGGACTTTTAAATTACTATTATTTTACTTTAGAAATGTCATTTTGCTCTCCAACTGTTATAAACATGGAAAACATGTGCTACTTTACAGGCATACTATAGACACCCCCCGGGTATGATATTTAGGGCCAGTTCACACCGGATGCAGTGCGTTTTTTTGATGCCTGAAAAACGCAAAGAAAGTTGATCACATTAATGCCAATGGCATAGTTCAGACCACTGCAGTCCGTTCCAGTGCGTTTCAGAAAGCCAAAAAAAATTGGTCATGCTGCATTTTTTAGGTACAAAACTGTACTGGACCCCAGTAAAACACATCAAAAACGCAACAGAACGTACCAAAAATGCACTAGAATGCACCGCAATGCACCTAAATTCACCAAAGACGCACTGCAACACACTTGTCCTAAGTGAAAAGAGGGGGAAAAAAACACTGGACTGCATCAAAAACACATCAAAAATGCACTGGAATGTGTCAAAAACGTGCATGCAGAAAAGCACCTGGAACGCACCCAGACTGCATTTCTATAGTGTGAACTAGGGCCAGTCCACACCATAGAAGCACAATCCGGATGCGTTCCAGGTGCTTTTCTGCATGCACGTTTTTCATGCGCTCAAGTGCATTTTTGGTACGTTTTTTGATGCAGTCCAGTGCTTTTTTTCCCCCCCTCTTTTTTATTAACCATAGATAAGGACAAGTGTGTTCCAGTGCGTTTTTGTTGCATTTAGGTGTGTTCCTGTGCGTTCCATTGCGTTTATGATGCGTTTTGATGCGTTCCAGTACAGTCCAGTGCAGGTAAAATGCAGCATGTTCTACTTTTTTGGTGGAACTGAAACGCACTGGAACAAACACTGCCATTTAGAACCATATAACCAACTTTCCATGCATTTTGGATGCATAAAAAACGCAATGCACTGCATGTGGTGTGAAATGGCCCTTAAGCAATTTGGCATATTTAAAGGCACTTCTCCTTGTTTTGTTTTTGGTGTTTTCCAAATTGGTGACATTGATATATGTCCCTTAGGGTGGGACCTGGGCCCCCATTTTAAGGCCAATAACTAGAAGATAAGCCAGCCAAGTGGGGACTAGCAAAATTAACAAGTCAGTTCCCATAGACTGCAATGGTATTTGTTGGTGGGGGGGAGGGGTGATTGTCCCATCTCTAATTTTGTAGCATGCTGGATGATGTGCTTAATTTTGGACGGGGGGGGGGGTGGGGGGGTTATTTTTTGCTAGCTGCATTGGTGTTGTTCTGCACATGCCCAGCCAGCTCGTTTTTTTTTGCGTGCTTTTTGTGTGTAAACAGCACCTGGATATTTCTGGGCATGCTCACTCAGAGAGTGTTTTTATGGGTTAGTAATTGAAGGACATCCTTAACAGGTGTACCCACTTTGAATTTCAGTCTCTACATTGAGTGAACTTGCATTTTGGGTGTTTCATGGACTGTGCATGTGTTTTCAATTGCCTCATTAGCACACAAACCTATGTTATATAAAGCTCACAAGGAGCATTCGTTCGGTTGCCCTGAGAAGAGGCAAGTGTGTGTGTGTGGGGCAAAATGTACATGTTGGTGTCCTTATCAAGTTTGTAAGACATGTATTTTATTTGTTATGTCTTTGCAAAACAGGTGATTGTTTAACTTTTGTGGATTGTATATTTTTTGTGTGGGGGAAATGTTCCCCTGAAATAATTCTGATGTTGTTAATGTATGTCGTTTGTTCACTTTGATTTAATTGTCTGCTGCCCTTTTTTTTGGCCAAAAATTTCTCAAGATGTTGAGTCTGTAACTGTTTCAAATTGACCATGTTTTTTATTTTGCCTTCCCTTTTATTTTGTTGACCAATAAAATTTGATGCAAAGTTTTGATGTTTGTTTTGTGTTTTCTTTGCAACAAATGTGACAGCTGATTGGCATGTCAAAACAAAACTGGTGTGATTTGTCTAATCTGGTGCCTTCATGCTAGCATATGCATGAATTGTGTGCTGCCATGGAGCGTCACCAGGAAATGAAAAATACAGAGTGGTAAGTATTCAATTTTCCTTTTTTACTGCAGTGGTTCTCAGCCTCAGTCCTCAAGTACCCCCAACAGGACATGTTTTGTGAATTTATCTTATCGAGAATTGCTGTCCAAAAATCAAAACCATTGACTGTGATTTAAAGCACATGTGCAAGATGAAGGAAAACCTGCAAACATGGCCTGTTGGGGGTACTTGAGAATCACTGATTTAGAGCACTGCACTTAAAAATAGCTCAAGGCCATACAATTCTAATTGTGGGCATTTTGAGGGAAACAAAGTAAGTGTTAGAACCTCTGCGTGTGTGGTGTTTTTTTTATAATTTATTTTTCATTTTTTTGTAGTTTGGCCTTTGTGTCTCCTTTTCTTAAAATTGGCTTCACTTCCTGTCACACAGCTAAACAGGAAGTGAAGGTAAAACCCTACCAATGTATTTTCTTGGGGGCACACAGATCAATCTAACTAGTGTCCCCATTGAGCAAATTGCACTCTAGCACTTTGTTGTGTACACCCCAAATCAATGTATAGTTTGGGGTTTAGTAAAGACAAATCCACTCTGCAGTAAAAGTGTAGCTGCTGAAAATCTGAGGGAAAGTACTGGTGATTGGATGTTACAATCATGTAAAAGCAAAGATGGTGTATTTTTTTGGCTTGCATGTCCCCCTCAGATATACAGCAAGTGCACTTGTAGTGCAAAGTAGATTTGCCTTTAGTAAATAAACCCCAAAGTCCAAAATACCTAATAATTTGGGGTGTACCCCGCAATATGCTGGAGTGCAATGTGCATAATGGGGAAAGTATTTAGACTGACCTGTGTGTCCCCAAGGAAAGACATTGTTAGGGATTTTCCCTCACTTCCTGTGTGGCTATGTGACAGGAAGTGAATTATTTGGAAGGATAAAGTGGCCAAATTATTTAGTTTAATTTTTCAAAGACTCATTCCTAAGTTGAATTGTGATGCATGTCAATGGCCCATTTAGACCCTCTTTAATCACTTGAGATCAGCGCTATAACTGATCGACGGCCACAGCATTGTCTTCAATTGCCGGGAGTTCGTCAATAAACGTCCTCCCCTTTGCGCGTGCTGTGGTCACAGAGTCACTGAGACTCAGGTGATGATAGATTCGAGTAAGGGGCCCGATCCCTGCCCTTTACCATGTGATCAGCTGTCAGCAAATGACAGCTGATCACGTGATGTAAACAAAAGCTGGGTAATGGTTTTTGTTTTCACCTTGTGCTGACAGCATGAGCATAAAAAAAGGCAATCACCGGCTTATGTGCAAGGGACATGGGGCCTGAAGAGGAAGAGGCAATTCTGCGTCATCTGTAACAATTAGTAGCCTCTGCCAGTGCCACCTATCAATGCCCACCACTGGTGCCAATCAGTGGCACCTAGCAGTGCTGCCTATCAGTGCCCATCACTGCCAACTATCATTGCCACCTAGCAGTGCCACTTCTCACTGCCCACCAGTGCCAAATAGCAATGTCACCTCTCAGTGCCCACCCTTGCCACCTTATTGGTGCCCATCAGTGCAGTCTCATCAGTGTACATCAATGAAGAAGAAAAATTACCTATTTTAAAAATATTAACCAGTTTCCTACCGCCCACCGTCAAATGACATCCTTGGCTTTGGGCGGTGACATCTGAATGATGCCTGCAGTTGCAGGCATCATTCAGATATCATTATTTTCAGCCGGCGATTCTGTGCACAATAAAAACGATCATAGATTGTTCTTATAGGCGGGGGGAGGGGACGTTCCCCCCCCCCCCTCTTGCCACCATCCGGTGCTTCTCCGGGCTCTCCCGTGCCATCTGGGGCTCGGAGAACGATTTGGAGATGACTGGTGACCAGATGGTCATCAGTCATCTCTATGACCATCGGAGGCGTGGGCACGACGTTATGACATTACGCCGTGTTCCCGTATGTTAACCAAGCCGTGATCTCGGCTGTCAGCATGAGATTGGTGATTTTTTTGGACCAATATCATGCTTTCCAGCCTGGAGGAGAGATGCAAGGTCTTATTGACCCCACATCTCTCCATAAAGAGGACCTGTCACACACATTCCTATTACAAGGGGAGTTTACATTCCTTGTAATAGGAATAAAAGTGATCCAAAAACAAAATAAAAAAAATAAGCAAAAATACGAAAAAACGCCCATGTCCCCGGTAGCTTTGTATTTATAGAAAAAAAATAAAAATAAAACACAAAGGTGATCAAATAGCATCAAAAGCAAGCTCTATTTGTGTGCCAACAAATAAAACATTTTCATTGGGTTACAGTGTTGTATGAGCGTGCAATTGTCATTAAAAGTGCATCAGCGCTGAAATGTGAAACTTGGTCTGGGCAGTGCGCAAGTGGTTAATATAAGGCTACATGCACACGGACGTTTTTCAAGCCGCTTGTTTGAGCATTTTTTGCAGCTTAAAAACATCGCTCCATGTTAGCCTATGGCCTCATGGCCACCATGGCGTTTTTGAGCTGTAAATGGCATAGGCGTTTTTAGGCCCCATGTAGACGGGACGCTGGTGCAAAGTGTTCTGAACTAAGGTTGAAAGTGGCGTTTAGAAAGGCGCG
Source organism: Rana muscosa (assembly GCA_029206835.1). Taxonomy (NCBI): domain Eukaryota; kingdom Metazoa; phylum Chordata; class Amphibia; order Anura; family Ranidae; genus Rana; species Rana muscosa. The sequence continues at coordinate 715,265,798 of CM055118.1, forward strand.
CTTTGTGGCGTTTGCATGCCGTGTTTTACCACATTTGCGTGTATATGATAAGGAGCCGCCCTAAGCTCAAAAAACAGTATTATTTACGATTTTAGCTATTTAGTGAGACCAGAGTGATACCAGCAGCTGAGAGCAGCAGTGTAGTTGTATTTAGCGTGTCACTTGCCACATCACTTGCCACAAGTTGTGGATTGTCCACTTGCCACAAGTTGTGGATTGTCCACAATTCAATGGAAGCAATTTCATTTATATATATTGTGACAGCAGGAAGGTAAAGTCACCTGGTTGCATCCAGGGGGGTAGATATATTTCGCCCAGATTCAGGCTTTACGCCGACTTATACAACTAGGTGGAGAGTTGTATAAGGCTAGTGGGCTCATGGATGACTCATACCTCTAGGGAGAGTGTGGGGCGTCGTACAGACAGGGAGTTGATGAGGCCAGCTGAAGCTTGTCAGCTCATTTAGGCCTCTATAAAAACTCCCAGATTCATTAGGTGTTAGCTCATGCCTGGAACCAGACCTGTGTGGACTGTCTAGGGAGAGTGAACCCCTGTGCGGTGAGACAAAGCCTGTGTGGCTATTTGCTTGGACATTTAAAACCAGGGACTTAGGGACTAGGACAGCACTAGGCTGATCCCAGTTGTTAGTTAGGAAACCTGTATGTTTAGTCAGAGGTCAAGTTGACCAGGATTTATTTTGTTTATGTTTCTTTTGCTTTGCTGTGTTTTGTCACTGTAAATAGAAAATAAACCGCACCTTTTTGATTTTGAAAACCACAACCTCCGTTTGCTGGGCCGGTTTTTGTGTGGGGAGCCCATCTCGGGGGTCACACACACCCGCTGCCGAGCTAACCCCCTCACAGTTGGTGGAGAACCAGTGGCAGTTTTTTTTTTTAAGCCAGCATGGAGGAGATACTGAAGCAGCTGGCTCTAGCAAATGCCAATCAACAGCAGACAAATGCAGGTTTGCAAAAGAACTTCGCAGCCCAGCAGCAATCTGAGGCCCGCTTCATAGACCTGTTGCAGAAGCAAGAGCAGAGACTACAACAACAGATGGAAGCAGTAATGCAGCAACGTCCGCAGACCAGTGAGGAAAGCCGTCCCACTAATACCGCGTCCTTTGGGGTGAGTCGTTTATTGACAAAAATGACTGGAGAGGATGATCCAGAGGTATTTTTGACCACATTTGAAAGGACCGCTGAAAGAGAAAAGTGGCCTGAGGAGCAGTGGGCTGGACTGGTGGCTCCTCTGTTAACTGGTGAATCGCAGAAGGCTTACTATGACCTAGAGCCTGACCAAGCAAAAGACTATGTGATGCTAAAAGCTGAAATATTGGCAAGGCTGGGTGTCACCCAGGCTGTCCGGGCTCAGCGTGTGCATAACTGGACTTTCCAGCTTGGAAAACCCCCCAGGTCTCAAATGTATGATCTCATTCACCTGAGCAGAAAGTGGCTACAGCCAGAGACTTTGTCCGCACCAAAGATTGTGGAACGTGTTGTAATGGATCGGTTTTTGAGAGCTCTTCCTACTGCCATCCAAAAGTGGGTAAGCCATGGAGACCCAGAGACGGCCGATGGTCTTGTGGATCGTGTGGAGAAATACTTGGCTACAGAGAACCTGACGGCCTCTTCCAGAGACACTCGGACTTTCCACCCTAAGACCAGACCATCCCCAGGGGCGGATAAGAGGATTCCAAGGGGTGAGGGTGGAGAGAGTGAGAGGGTGGGAGCTCTACCCCAAGTTTGGCGAGAACAGCCTGGGAAATCAGCGGCTCAAGAGGCCGCAAGAAGGATCGTTTGCTACCGCTGCCGGCAAGCGGGACATATTGCAGCCAATTGCCCGGTTGTGGAGGAACCCATGCAGTGTGACTTTCTGACGGGCAGACGTCAGTCGCTGTGTGCGACAGTCGCATGCACTGCCATTCGAGGAACTGAGAAACATTTATGCAAAATGTGTGTTAATGGTAGAAATGTTGTGGTATTGTTGGATTCAGGTAGCCTTGTGACCCTGATAAAGGCTGAGTTAGTTAAAACAGAGGTCTCTGGGAATAGCAAGGTAGCTGTTATTTGTGTGCATGGGGACACCCGAGAGTATCCAGTGACTACAGTGTGTTTCGAGACCCCCAAAGGTACCCTCTCTCATCCAGTGGGCTTAGTATCTCAGTTACCGCATGACGCCATTGTGGGAAGGGATTTTCCGAAGTTCTGGGAACTGTGGGATGATCCTGAGCCCCCCACTGGTGCCCCTATGTACCAGGAATGTGATAGCCAGAACTCCCCTGAGAGTGGTGAGGACTCTCCGGAATTTCCCTTATCAGTATTGGCAGGGGAGACTCAAGAAACTGGAGAGGAGCCCACCTCCTCAGACGAAAACCTACCGTCTGTGGAGTTTTCTGATCTTGAGGTTCACAGGGAAAACTTTGCCACAGAACAGTTGAAAGACCCCGCCCTAATAAAGGCACGGGAAAACGTAGTGAAAATAGATGGCGAGTTAGTGAACCCAGATAATACCTGCACTTACCCATACTTCAGCGTAGAGAAGGACCTACTGTATCGGGTGGCAAAAAGGGCAGAAGAAACCGTTGAGCAGCTTGTGGTGCCCAAACCTTACAGGAAGTTGGTGTTGGAGTTGGCCCATGGGCACATTCTTGGAGGTCATCTGGGGACAGAGAAAACCCGAGAGAGGGTATTACAGAGATTCTATTGGCCGGGGGTGATGAAGGACATAGAAAATTATTGTTCCTCCTGCCCTGTGTGTCAGAGGTCGGCCCCGATGCCACATTTCCGTAGCCCGCTGGTCCCTCTACCCATCATTGAGGTCCCGTTTGAGAGGATCGCCATGGATTTGGTAGGTCCTATAATCAAGTCCGCTAGGGGGCACCAGTACATATTAGTTATAATGGACTATGCCACCCGTTATCCAGAAGCGATCCCTCTCCGAAATACCTCGGCCAAAACCATAGCCAAAGAGCTATCTCTTGTGTTTAGCCGGGTGGGTATTTGTAAAGAACTGCTTACGGACCAAGGTACACCCTTTATGTCCCGGGTTATGAAGGAGCTGTGTAAATTGTTCAAAGTGACGCAATTACGTACATCTGTGTATCACCCCCAAACCGATGGGCTGGTTGAAAGGTTCAACAAAACCCTAAAACAAATGTTGAAGAAAGTGGTGGATAGAGATGGAAAGGATTGGGACTGTCTACTTCCTTATCTGATGTTTGCTATTAGGGAGGTGCCCCAATCCTCTACGGGATTCTCCCCCTTTGAGTTACTGTATGGGAGACACCCAAGAGGGCTGTTGGATATTGCCAAGGAAACTTGGGAAAGTGAGAGTTCTCCCCACAGGAGTGTGATTGAGCATGTCGCCCTGATGCAAGACCGAATTGCACAGGTAATGCCCATCGTGAAGGAACATTTGGCCCAAGCGCAGTTAGCACAGCAGAGAGTGTACAACCGTGGAGCCAAGACCCGTACCTTTTCCCCGGGGGATAGGATACTGGTACTTGTCCCTACGGTTGAAAGTAAATTCCTTGCCAAATGGCAAGGCCCCTACGAGATAATGGAAAAAGTGAGCGAAGTGAATTACAAGGTCAGACAACCAGGAAGGCGAAAGCCCGAACAGATCTATCACGTTAATCTGTTGAAAGCCTGGAGGGATAGAGAGTCCCTAGTCGCAGACACTTGGTCACCAGCTCAAACTGGTTGCGTGATTCCTGAGGTTGGAATAGCAGCCACCTTGTCACAACCCCAACAACAGGAGGTTAAGGAGTTTGTGCTTCGCAACAAGGAGGTATTCTCTGAGCTGCCGGGACAAACATCTGGGGTAGAGCATGACATCATTACCCCGCCCGGTGAAAGGGTGAAGTTAAAACCCTATCGGATCCCAGAGGCCCGACGGGAGGCAATACGGGAGGAAGTACAGAAAATGCTGAACTTAGGGGTGATAGAGGAGTCCCAAAGTGATTGGTCTAGTCCCATTGTGTTGGTGCCTAAACCGGATGGGAGCTGGCGATTTTGTAACGATTTTCGTCAGTTGAACAAAGTTACAAAATTTGACACCTACCCCATGCCACGTATAGATGAGTTGATCGACCGGCTGGGAACAGCCCGATACATGACGACTCTTGACCTCACAAAAGGGTATTGGCAAATCCCCCTGGCCAAGTCGGCCAAAGAGAAAACCGCATTTGTAACCCCAGACGGGGCGTTCCAATATAAAAGAATGCCGTTCGGGTTACAGAACGCGCCGGCCACATTCCAGCGGAAAATGGACCAGATGCTGAGGCCCCATCGGAAGTATGCTGCGGCTTACCTGGATGACATAATTGTCCATAGCACAGATTGGGCCTCACATCTGCCAAAAGTGCAAGCAGTCCTGGACTCTGTTCGGGAAGCGGGGTTTACGGCTAACCCCAAGAAGTGTACCATTGGGCAGGAGGAGGCCAAATATCTTGGGTACACCATTGGGAGGGGAGTAATAAAACCCCAACTCAACAAAGTCGAGGCCATCCAGAGTTGGCCACGTCCCAACAGCAAGAAGCAGGTACGAGCCTTTCTGGGAATCGCTGGGTATTATCGGCGATTCATTCCCCACTTTGCTTCTAAGGCTGTGCCCCTAACCAACCTGACGAAGGGGAAAGGGTCGGTCATGATTAAATGGACCCCCGAGGCTGAGGCAGCATTCCAATTCTTGAAACAAGCCTTATGTAGCCAGCCAGTGTTGTACTCACCTGACTTCTCTAAAGACTTTGTCGTACAAAGTGATGCGTCAGATGTGGGGTTAGGAGCAGTATTGTCCCAGGTCTGGAACGGGGAAGAGCACCCAGTCATTTACCTCAGCAGGAAGTTGAAGTCCCATGAGGTAAATTACGCCACCGTTGAAAAGGAGTGTTTAGCGGTGAAGTGGGCTCTAGATTCCCTTCGGTACTACCTGCTAGGTAGGCACTTTGACATGGTTACGGATCACGCTCCGTTAAAGTGGATGGCTCAAAACAAGGAAACAAATAGAAGAGTGAATAGGTGGTTCCTGGCCCTCCAGGAATTCAACTTCACAGTAAAGCATCGCCCTGGCGTTCAAATGGGGAATGTGGATGCTTTGTCTCGAGTACATGAATGCCTGATTGCTGGTGTTCCAACCCCGAGGTTAAAACAAGAGGGGGGGGTATGTGACAGCAGGAAGGTAAAGTCACCTGGTTGCATCCAGGGGGGTAGATATATTTCGCCCAGATTCAGGCTTTACGCCGACTTATACAACTAGGTGGAGAGTTGTATAAGGCTAGTGGGCTCATGGATGACTCATACCTCTAGGGAGAGTGTGGGGCGTCGTACAGACAGGGAGTTGATGAGGCCAGCTGAAGCTTGTCAGCTCATTTAGGCCTCTATAAAAACTCCCAGATTCATTAGGTGTTAGCTCATGCCTGGAACCAGACCTGTGTGGACTGTCTAGGGAGAGTGAACCCCTGTGCGGTGAGACAAAGCCCGTGTGGCTATTTGCTTGGACATTTAAAACCAGGGACTTAGGGACTAGGACAGCACTAGGCTGATCCCAGTTGTTAGTTAGGAAACCTGTATGTTTAGTCAGAGGTCAAGTTGACCAGGATTTATTTTGTTTATGTTTCTTTTGCTTTGCTGTGTTTTGTCACTGTAAATAGAAAATAAACCGCACCTTTTTGATTTTGAAAACCACAACCTCCGTTTGCTGGGCCGGTTTTTGTGTGGGGAGCCCATCTCGGGGGTCACACACACCCGCTGCCGAGCTAACCCCCTCACAATATATATATATATATATATATATATATATTGTGACAGCAGGAAGGTAAAGTCACCTGGTTGCATCCAGGGGGGTAGATATATTTCGCCCAGATTCAGGCTTTACGCCGACTTATACAACTAGGTGGAGAGTTGTATAAGCCCAGCTGAGGATAGTGGGCTCATGGATGACTCATACCTCTAGGGAGAGTGTGGGGCGTCGTGCAGACAGGGAGTTGATGAGACCAGCTGAAGCTTGTCAGCTCATTTAGGCCTCTATAAGAACTCCCAGCTTCATTAGATGTTAGCTCATGCCTGGAAGCAGACCTGTGTGGACTTCCTGGAGAGAGTGAACCCTTGTGCGGTGAGACAAAGCCTGTGTGGCTATTTGCTTGGACATTTAAAACCAGGGACTTAGGGACTAGGACAGCACTAGGCTGATCCCAGTTGTTAGTTAGGAAACCTGTATGTTTAGTCAGAGGTCAAATTGACCAGGATTTATTTTGTTTATGTTTCTTTTGCTTTGCTGTGTTTTTGTCACTGTAAATAGAAAATAAACCGCACCTTTTTGATTTTGAAAACCACAACCTCCGTCTGCTGGGCCTGTTTTTGTGTGGGGAGCCCATCCCGGGGGTCACACACACCCGCTGCCGAGCTAACCCCCTCACAGTTGGTGGAGAATGCGGGCAGTTTTTTTTAAGCCAGCATGGAGGAGATACTGAAACAGCTGGCTCTAGCAAATGCCAATCAACAGCAGACAAATGCAGGTTTGCAAAAGAGCCTTGCAGCTCATCAACAGAGCCTTGCAGCTCAACAACAGAACTTCGCAGCCCAGCAGCAAGCTCATCAACAGAGCCTTGCAGCCCAGCAGCAGACAAACGCAACTTTGCAACAGAGTCTGGAGGCTCAGCAACAAGCCCAGCAGCAATCTGAGGCCCGCTTCATAGACCTGTTGCAGAAGCAAGAGCAGAGACTACAACAACAGATGGAAGCAGTAATGCAGCAACGTCCGCAGACCAGTGAGGAAAGCCGTCCCACTAATACCGCGTCCTTTGGGGTGAGTCGTTTATTGACAAAAATGACTGGAGAGTATGATCCAGAGGTATTTTTGACCACATTTGAAAGGACCGCTGAAAGAGAAAAGTGGCCTGAGGAGCAGTGGGCTGGACTAGTGGCTCCTCTGTTAACTGGTGAATCGCAGAAAGCTTACTATGACCTAGAGCCTAACCAAGCAAAAGACTATGTGATGCTAAAAGCTGAAATATTGGCAAGGCTGGGTGTCACCCTGGCTGTCCGGGCTCAGCGCGTGCATAACTGGACTTTCCAGCTTGGAAAACCCCCCAGGTCTCAAATGTATGATCTCATTCACCTGAGCAGAAAGTGGCTACAGCCAGAGACTTTGTCCGCACCAAAGATTGTGGAACGTGTTGTAATGGATCGGTTTTTGAGAGCTCTTCCTACTGCCATCCAAAAGTGGGTAAGCCATGGAGACCCAGAGACGGCCGATGGTCTTGTGGATCGTGTGGAGAAATACTTGGCTACAGAGAACCTGACGGTCTCTTCCAGAGACACTCGGACTTTCCACCCTAAGACCAGACCATCCCCAGGGGCGGATAAGATGATTCCAAGGGGTAAGGGTGGAGAGAGTGAGAGGGTGGGAGCTCTACCCCAAGTTTGGTGAGAACAGCCTGGGAAATCAGCGGCTCAAGAGGCGGCAAGAAGGATCGTTTGCTACCGCTGCCGGCAAGCGGGACATATTGCAGCAAATTGCCCGGTTGTGGAGGAACCCATGCAGTGTGACTTTCTGACGGGCAGACGTCAGTCGCTGTGTGCGACAGTCGCATGCACTGCCATTCGAGGAACTGAGAAACATTTATGCAAAATGTGTGTTAATGGTAGAAATGTTGTGGTATTGCTGGATTCAGGTAGCCTTGTGACCCTGATAAAGGCTGAGTTAGTTAAAACAGAGGTCTCTGGGAATAGCAAGGTAGCTGTTATTTGTGTGCATGGGGACACCCGAGAGTATCCAGTGACTACAGTGTGTTTCGAGACCCCCAAAGGTACCCTCTCTCATCCAGTGGGCTTAGTATCTCAGTTACCGCATGACGCCATTGTGGGAAGGGATTTTCCGAAGTTCTGGGAACTGTGGGATGATCCTGAGCCCCCCACTGGTGCCCCTATGTACCAGGAATGTGATAGCCAGAACTCCCCTGAGAGTGGTGAGGACTCTCCGGAATTCCCCTTGTCAGTATTGGCAGGGGAGACTCAAGAAACTGGAGAGGAGCCCACCTCCTCAGACGAAAACCTACCGTCTGTGGAGTTTTCTGATCTTGAGGTTCACAGGGAAAACTTTGCCACAGAACAGTTGAAAGACCCCGCCCTAATAAAGGCACGGGAAAACGTAGTGAAAATAGATGGCGAGTTAGTGAACCTAGATAATACCTGCACTTACCCATACTTCAGCGTAGAGAAGGACCTACTGTATCGGGTGGCAAAAAGGGCAGAAGAAACCGTTGAGCAGCTTGTGGTGCCCAAACCGTACAGGAAGTTGGTGTTGGAGTTGGCCCATGGGCACATTCTTGGAGGTCATCTGGGGACAGAGAAAACCCGAGAGAGGGTATTACAGAGATTCTATTGGCCGGGGGTGATGAAGGACATAGAAAATTATTGTTCCTCCTGCCCTGTGTGTCAGAGGTCGGCCCCGATGCCACATTTCCGTAGCCCGCTGGTCCCTCTACCCATCATTGAGGTCCCGTTTGAGAGGATCGCCATGGATTTGGTAGGTCCTATAATCAAGTCTGCTAGGGGGCACCAGTACATATTAGTTATAATGGACTATGCCACCCGTTATCCAGAAGCGATCCCTCTCCGAAATACCTCGGCCAAAACCATAGCCAAAGAGCTATCTCTTGTGTTTAGCCGGGTGGGTATTTGTAAAGAACTGCTTACGGACCAAGGTACACCCTTTATGTCCCGGGTTATGAAGGAGCTATGTAAATTGTTCAAAGTGACGCAATTACGTACATCTGTGTATCACCCCCAAACCGATGGGCTGGTTGAAAGATTCAACAAAACCCTAAAACAAATGTTGAAGAAAGTGGTGGATAGAGATGGAAAGGATTGGGACTGTCTACTTCCGTATCTGATGTTTGCTATTAGGGAGGTGCCCCAATCCTCTACGGGATTCTCCCCCTTTGAGTTACTGTATGGGAGACACCCAAGAGGGCTGTTGGATATTGCCAAGGAAACTTGGGAAAGTGAGAGTTCTCCCCACAGGAGTGTGATTGAGCATGTCGCCCTGATGCAAGACCGAATTGCACAGGTAATGCCCATCGTGAAGGAACATTTGGCCCAAGCGCAGTTAGCACAGCAGAGAGTGTACAACCGTGGAGCCAAGACCCGTACCTTTTCCCCGGGGGATAGGATACTGGTACTGGTCCCTACGGTTGAAAGTAAATTCCTTGCCAAATGGCAAGGCCCCTACGAGATAATGGAAAAAGTGAGCGAAGTGAATTACAAGGTCAGACAACCAGGAAGGCGAAAGCCCGAACAGATCTATCACGTTAATCTGTTGAAAGCCTGGAGGGATAGAGAGTCCCTAATCGCAGACACTTGGTCACCAGCTCAAACTGGTTGCGTGATTCCTGAGGTTGGAATCGCAGCCACCTTGTCACAACCCCAACAACAGGAGGTTAAGGAGTTTGTGCTTCGCAACAAGGAGGTATTCTCTGAGCTGCCGGGACAAACATCTGGGGTAGAGCATGACATTATTACCCCGCCCGGTAAGAGGGTGAAGTTAAAACCCTATCGGATCCCAGAGGCCCGACGGGAGGCAATACGGGAGGAAGTACAGAAAATGCTGAACTTAGGGGTGATAGAGGAGTCCCAAAGTGATTGGTCTAGTCCCATTGTGTTGGTGCCTAAACCGGATGGGAGCTGGCGATTTTGTAACGATTTTCGTCAGTTGAACAAAGTTACAAAATTTGACACCTACCCCATGCCACGTATAGATGAGTTGATCGACCGGCTGGGAACAGCCCGATACATGACGACTCTTGACCTCACAAAAGGGTATTGGCAAATCCCCCTGGCCAAGTCGGCCAAAGAGAAAACCGCATTTGTAACCCCAGACGGGGCGTTCCAATATAAAAGAATGCCGTTCGGGTTACAGAATGCGCCGGCCACATTCCAGCGGAAAATGGACCAGATGCTGAGGCCCCATCGGAAGTATGCTGCGGCTTACCTGGATGACGTAATTGTCCATAGCACAGATTGGGCCTCACATCTGCCAAAAGTGCAAGCAGTCCTGGACTCTGTTCGGGAAGCGGGGTTTACGGCTAACCCCAAGAAGTGTACCATTGGGCAGGAGGAGGCCAAATATCTTGGGTACACCATTGGGAGGGGAGTAATAAAACCCCAACTCAACAAAGTCGAGGCCATCCAGAGTTGGCCACGTCCCAACAGCAAGAAGCAGGTACGAGCCTTTCTGGGAATCGCTGGGTATTATCGGCGATTCATTCCCCACTTTGCTTCTAAGGCTGTGCCCCTAACCAACCTGACGAAGGGGAAAGGGTCGGTCATGATTAAATGGACCCCCGAGGCTGAGGCAGCATTCCAATTCTTGAAACAAGCCTTATGTAGCCAGCCAGTGTTGTACTCACCCGACTTCTCTAAAGACTTTGTCGTACAAAGTGATGCGTCAGATGTGGGGTTAGGAGCAGTATTGTCCCAGGTCTGGAACGGGGGAAGAGCACCCAGTCATTTACCTCAGCAGGAAGTTGAAGTCCCATGAGGTAAATTACGCCACCGTTGAAAAGGAGTGTTTAGCGGTGAAGTGGGCTCTAGATTCCCTTCGGTACTACCTGCTAGGTAGGCACTTTGACATGGTTACGGATCACGCTCCGTTAAAGTGGATGGCTCAAAACAAGGAAACAAATAGAAGAGTGAATAGGTGGTTCCTGGCCCTCCAGGAATTCAACTTCACAGTAAAGCATCGCCCTGGCGTTCAAATGGGGAATGTGGATGCTTTGTCTCGAGTACATGAATGCCTGATTGCTGGTGTTCCAACCCCGAGGTTAAAACAAGAGGGGGGGGTATGTGACAGCAGGAAGGTAAAGTCACCTGGTTGCATCCAGGGGGGTAGATATATTTCGCCCAGATTCAGGCTTTACGCCGACTTATACAACTAGGTGGAGAGTTGTATAAGCCCAGCTGAGGCTAGTGGGCTCATGGATGACTCATACCTCTAGGGAGAGTGTGGGGCGTCGTGCAGACAGGGAGTTGATGAGACCAGCTGAAGCTTGTCAGCTCATTTAGGCCTCTATAAGAACTCCCAGCTTCATTAGATGTTAGCTCATGCCTGGAAGCAGACCTGTGTGGACTTCCTGGAGAGAGTGAACCCTTGTGCGGTGAGACAAAGCCTGTGTGGCTATTTGCTTGGACATTTAAAACCAGGGACTTAGGGACTAGGACAGCACTAGGCTGATCCCAGTTGTTAGTTAGGAAACCTGTATGTTTAGTCAGAGGTCAAATTGACCAGGATTTATTTTGTTTATGTTTCTTTTGCTTTGCTGTGTTTTTGTCACTGTAAATAGAAAATAAACCGCACCTTTTTGATTTTGAAAACCACAACCTCCGTCTGCTGGGCCTGTTTTTGTGTGGGGAGCCCATCCCGGGGGTCACACACACCCGCTGCCGAGCTAACCCCCTCACAGTATATATATATATATATATACATATATTGGTTTTTCCTCATTTGCCATAAATTTGGAGTTTATCAATGTAAAAAAATAGGTCACCTTTAAAAACGCTTCTAAACTAAAATGCGGCTAAACGCTGGTACGGCGTCTGAAACGTGGAAATCTTTGGCGTCTGAAGGCATTTTGAGGGTTTGTGAAAAACAATTTTAAACGCAACTGCAGATTTTTTTTGCCAGGCCAAAAACAGTGTTTTGGATGTAATAGAATTCAATGGACCCACATCCAAAACGCAAGTACCACAATTTTGCGGCGATTTTTTGTTTTACCTGTTTATAGCTGGTTGTTAAAGGAAATGTAAAAAAAAAAAAAAAAAACGGTTAAAAAAACAAAAGACAAAACAAAAAAAAAAACAGCGTGGGGTCCCCCCCCAGGTCCATACCAGGCCCTTGGGTCTAGTATGGATTCAAAGGGGACCCCCCCAAAAAATGAAAAAAAAACTGGCGTGGGGGTCCCCCCAGAATCCATACCAGGCCCTTCAGGTCTGGCATGTATTTTAAGGGGAACCCCGCGCCAAAAACCAAAAAAATTTGCGTGGGGTCCCCTAAAAATACACACCAGACCCTTTATCCGAGCACTCAACCTGGCAGGCCGCAGGGGAAAAAGGGGGGATGAGAGAGCGGCCCCCCTCCCTCCTGAACCGTACCAGGCCGCGTGCCCTCAACATGGGGGGTTTGGTGCTTCGGGGCAGGGTTCCTCTTCAGGAGCATACCAGGCCCTTAGGTCTGGTCTGGATTCTAAGGTGAACCCCCTAAGCCGAAAAACGGCATGGGGTCCCCCCCAAAATCCAAACCAGACCCTTAGGTCTGGTCTGGATTTTAAGGTGAACCCCCTTAAGCCAAAAAACGGCGTGGGGGTCCCCCCAAAATCCAAACCAGACTCTTATCCGAGCACGCAACCTGGCAGGCTGCAGGGGAAAAGGGGGGACGAGAGAGCGCCCCCTCCCTCCTGAACCGTACCAGGCCGCATGCCCTCAACATGGGGGGTTTGGTGTTGATGGGGACAAGGGCCTCTTCCCGACAACCCTGGCTGTTGGTTGTCGGGGTCTGCGGGCGGGGGCTTATCGGAATCCGGGAGCCCCCTTTAATAAGGGGGACCCCAGATACCTGCCCCCCACCCTATGTGAATGAGTATGGGGTACATCGTACCCCTACCCATTCACCTGGTGGCAAAATAAGTCGTTTTTCGGCTTAGGGGGTTCACCTTAGAATCCAGACCAGACCTAAGGGCCTGGTATGCTCCTGAAGAGGAACCCTGCCCCGAAGCACCAAACCCCCCATGTTGAGGGCACGCGGCCTGGTACGGTTCAGGAGGGAGGGGGGCCGCTCTCTCATCCCCCCTTTTTCCCCTGCGGCCTGCCAGGTTGAGTGCTCGGATAAAGGGTCTGGTGTGTATTTTTAGGGGACCCCACGCAAATTTTTTTGGGTTTTGGTGCGGGGTTCCCCTTAAAATACATGCCAGACCTGAAGGGACCCCACTCCGTTTTTCGGCTTAGGGGGTTCACCTTAGAATCCAGACCAGACCTAAGGGCCTGGTATGCTCCTGAAGGGGAACCCATGCCGGTTTTTTCATTAAAATTTGGCCTGGAGTTCCCCTTCATGATTCATACCAAACATGGGACAGCGAGGCTGCCGAGGACCAGCGCGATGTCATCGCGCTGGACACATTCTCGGCCAGCTAGTCGCCTCTAGGACACGACTTGAGCGGCTGCTTCACGCTCAGGTCGTGTCCAGGTCGCCTCGCAAAGTCGCGCTGTCCCTGTGTCAGCCGGCACACGAGTCGCCCGCAAGTCGGATCCGACTTCCCGGGCGACGTCTATTCAAATCAATGGGCTCCCATAGGGAACCATTCATTTTCAATAGAGCGCCGCTGACATTTCTATTTACTATAACAGTGCGCCGCTGCTTCCTGCGCCCAGTGAAGGAGTTATCCGGTGCACCAATTAAGGTTAGAAGCAGCGCAGCGCACTGTTATTAGTAAATCAGCCCCAGTGTGTCAACATGTGCTATCTGTCATCACGGGATATCAATGTACGTGTTTTGTGGGTGCAACCCCTCCCTCGCAATTCAAGTAGCTGAGAGGAAGGGGGTGCACCCCCAAAACACATCCATTGATCCCCCATGATAGATAGCACATGTTGACATTAGGCATGGGATCAGGAGGGAAATCCCCATTTTGCCTCCCAATTTGTGTGTATCGTCAAAATTTGGCTTTTACAGGGGTGACATCACCCCATCTGATGAAGGCAAGATCAACACATTTTTGACACACTATAATGTCTGATATTGCCTTCAGTTTTTCAATGTTGAACTTTGTAAGTTCCAGAGTTGTGTATGTTGTGTTTTGAAACATTCCTGTTTATGCAAAAAATAAAAATAAAATGTAAAACTTTATAAAACAAAGATGTTTTTTTTTACAAAAAAATTTGAAAACACACATGTGAATGTGCACGGAGTAAAAGGTTTTCTACTCAACAATGTGTGGCTTCTTCTTTCAAAGCTCAATGCCAGTTTTTGCATTAAGTTGGTGTTTACAGTGACAACGTTTTTTTTTTTAATAAAGCAAAATCCACTTGGCACTACAAGTGCACTAGAAGAACCTAGGAGACAGCTAAAAGAAACACAAGCAATAAATACAATTCAAGATTTTATCAGATCAAAATAATATTTTTATTTAACCTCTTAAGCCCCGGACCATTTTGCAGCTAAAGGACCAGGCCACTTTTTGCGATTCTGTACTGCGTCCCTTTAACTGACAATTGTGCAGTCGTGCGACGTGGCTTCCAAACAAAATTGGCGTTCTTTTTTTCCCACAAATAGAGCTTTCTTTTGGTGGTATTTGATCACCTCTGCAGTTTTTATTTTTTGTGCTATAAACCAAAATAGAGCGACAATTTTGAAAAAAATGCAATATTTTTTACTTTTTGCTATAATAAATATCCCCAAAAAATACATAATTTTTTTTCCTCAGTTTAGGCCGATACGTATTCTTCTACATATTTTTGGTAAAAAAAAAACGCAATAAGCGTTTATTGATTGGTTTGCGCAAAAGTTATAGTGTCTACAAAATAGGGGATAGTTTTATGGCATTTTTATTAATAATTTTTTTTTTTTACTAGTAACGGCAGCGATCAGCAATTTTTATTGTGACTATGACATTATGACGGACAGATCGAACACTTTTGACACTATTTTGGGACCATTGTCATTTTTACAGCGATCAGTGCTAAAAAAATGCACTGATTACTGTGAAAATGACACTGGCAGTGAAGGGGTTAACCTGTGGGGGCGCTGAAGGGGTTAAGTGTGACCTAATGTGTGATTCTTACTGTGTGGGGGCGTGGCTTGGCGTGTGACGTCATTGATCGTCGTTCCCTATAACAGGAAACAGACGATCAATGACAGTCTCACTAGGAAGCACGGGGAGAGGTTTGTTTACACTTATCTCTCCCCGTTCTTCATCTCTGTGACCCGATCGCGGGACACCGGTGGCGATCGTGTCCCTCGAGCGCGTCATGGAGCTCAGGACCGGGTTCTGCGCGCAAAACATGGCTGGGCTTCTTAAAGAAGACGTACCTGTACGTGCTTGTGCCCAGCCGTGCCATTCTGCCAACGTATATGTACAGGCGGCAGTCCTTAAGTGGTTAAAACAACATTCACAAATTTTCTGGCATAGCAATGGCCGCCCTACCCGTAAAATATTCTACATATTTTTGGCGCACATCACAGGCTTTTTGGGGGGGCAAGCCAGAATGGCCAGCTTCCAGGGCCATCAATGTAGTTTCAGGAAGTCCGGCCTCAGGCCCAACTGAGGCAACATAATTAGGAGCATGACTCCTTAAAAAGTTGTGAAGTATGCAGCATACTAAAACTATGTGGTTTAGTTTATACTCCGCCATATTAATTGCCGTAAGAAATAGGCGGAACCGGCTGGCCATTATCCCAAAGGCATTCTCCACGACTCTTCTGGCTCTGGCCAGCCGGTAATTAAAAATCCTCTGCTCCGGGGTAAGGGTCCTCATGGGGAATGGCCTCATCAGGTGATCACCCAGACCAAATGCTTCATCTGAGCCAAACACGAACGGGAGTCCTTCCACTATCTCCACAGCAGGTGGCAATGCCAAGCCACCACTCTGGAGTCATCTGGAAAACTCCATCTGGTCGAAGACTCCACCATCCAACATCTGCCCATTCTTCCCCACGTCCACATATAGAAACTCATATGTCGCCGACACCACCACCATCAACACAATACTATTGAACCCCTTATAATTAAAATAGTATGCTCCTGAGTGGGGTGGTGGGATGATGTGGACGTTTTTCCCATCTATTGCCCCTCCGCAGTTAGGAAAGTCCCACCGCTCGGCAAACTGGGATGCCACAGTCTGCCATTTCTGTGGCATTGCAGGAAACTGTGGAGTCGAACCAGAAAAAAAATAGTACTTTTGAACCTAACATTGCAAGCAGATTAGACACAAACATTTGTGGCCAACATCAGTATAACATTTATTTTAAGGTGTATTTAAAGACAAATATATAAGGTCCACTTATCAGATTACTCACCCCCTCTGATGGCCCATTGTAAATTTTTTAGGGGGTTCCAAATGAGTTTGGGACCCCAAAGAAGCCTCTGCCACTCTGCCTGAATTTAATGAGAACAATAACATGTGTACACATTTTAGGGGGGGTTCGAAATGAGTTTGGGACCCCCCAAAAAAACTCTGCCACTCTGCCTGAATTTAATGAGAACAATAACATTTGTAGACATTTTAGGGGGTGTTTAGGGTAAAGCACTACAATGGAGCTGACAAAATACATTGTTAAGTGACTAGGCTAGGTGTGTATGGGCCCAGGATAGCATGCTGGAGAGGTTAGTGAAGGCAAATATGCATGTAGGCCAAAAAAGGAGCATTAAAAGCTTACAGCATGCATGAGGACAAAGGGGACATTCACAGCATATTACAATCATGGTAATTAGGGCATGATGAAAGAAATACGATACATTAGCATACTGTCAGGAAAGGCTTCACCCGCTGGTGGCGCTGTTGGTCCTATGGATTGCAGTACTAGTGTCCACCAGCAGGTGTCCTCTTGCAGCCAGTACCTTTGATAGAGGATCTCACCTGCTGGTGGTAATGCCTGATCCATGGGCCGTAGTACCGGCATCCACCAGCAGGTGTATTCCGGCAGTGTGGGGCAGGCAGCACTTCCTCTGCTCAGCTGTCACATGAGGACAATCATAGCAGTCCTTTAAATACCCAGCAAGCCCTTACATGTTCGCCCTGGTATCTTTCTCCTTGAGCCCTGACCTCGCTGCTTGTATCCGGACCTTGAGCCTGTACCTCACCTCTCCTGACCCGACCTGATCTGATCCCTATCCTGAGCCCCATCCTGAGCCTATCCATCCATCCTCTCCCTGTCTTTTCTGTTCCCTGTCCCCATCTGCTGACTCCCTGTGTATGACCTTGGCCTGGCTACGTTTATGCTTCTGGAACACTGTTTTGTCAATCTCCTGATCAGCTGTGTATGACCCTGGCCTGACTTACATTCAAGATTCTGGTACTACCCTTTGCTGTATATATTATTTGTTGTTTGTGGGTTGTTTGGTTGGTTTGCACTGTTTGTATTTATTTATATTATTCATCTCAATAAACCTCATTATATTTCACTTTACATACGTTTTTGTTCTCTCTGAGCAGTCCACACAGTCTGGTCAACTAATTCACTGGCACATACATTAAATACATAGAATGTGATGTTAAAGGAGAAAACTTACCTTAATATAGTCCTTCTGCAGGACTTGTATGATGGCAGAACAGGTCTCTGGGATAATGATCCCCAGAGCCTGGGGGAGATGTCTGTCGAGAACTTGAGGTCCTGCAGACTTCTCCCTGTTGCCAAGTAGCGACCAGCCTTTGCTCGGGAGTGATGGCTTGCCGCATGCAGGTGTCCTGCTTCGAAAAATGAGGGGACAGCAAAACCAACAGACTAAAAAACAGGGTCCGTCATCCGGAGATAATTCCTAAAATCATCAGGATTATTCTCCTGGATCTCCCGCAGCAAAGGCATATGACAGAATTGGTCACGCTGGAGCAACCAATTCTTTTGTCCATGAACTCCTCCCCACTCTGTTCATGGACTGAGCTTGGTTTAAAGCAAGAAGCCCAACACTAGGGATGAGCTTCGAGTTCGACTCGCGGCTATAATGAATTGTCGGCTCCCGGCAATACAGAGAAAAGTAATTGAAAGTCATTGATAAAAAAAAAAATGTGTGGGGGTCCCCTCAAATTCAATGACCAGGCCCTTCAAGTTTGGTATGGATATTAAGGGGAGCCCTGCGTCAAATAAAAAAAATAATGACATGGGGTTCCCCCAAATATCCATACCAGACCCTTCAGGTCTGGTATGGATTTTAAGGGGAACTCTGTGCCAAATAAAAAAAAAATGGTGTGGAGTTCCCTCCAAAAATCCATACCAGACCCTTTATCCGAGCACGCAACCTGGCAGGCCACAGGAAAAGAGGGGGGATGAGAGAGCACCCCCCTCCTGAACCATACCACATGCCCTCAACATGAGGAGGATGCTTTGGGGGTCTATGACCCCTCAAAGCACCATGTCCCCATGTTGATGGGGACAAGGGCCTCATCCCCACAACCCTTGCCCGGTGGTTGTGGGGGTCTGCGGGCTGGGGGGTTATCGGAATCTGGGAGACCCCTTTAACAAAGGGGACCCCCAGATCCCAGCCCCCTATGTGAATTGGTAAGGGGTACATTGTACCCCTACCATTTTACAAAGAAAGTGTAAAAAATTGAAAAAAAACACAGACACCGTTGGAATAAGTCCTTCATTAAAAATAAAAAAAATAAAAATAAAAAAAAGATTCCAGCGGTTGCAATCCACTCTCGGTCTCCACTGGTAAATGAATTTGGGGGGACCCCCATGCATTTTTTTTTTATCAATGACTTTCAATGACTTTTCTCTGTATTGCCGGGAGCCGACAATTCATTATAGCCGCGAGTACTTTTAAATGGCTTTTTTTCCTTCAGAAATTACACTTTGTGCAGGGACAGTTTTAAGCACGAGAAACAAGTGGTACTTTACAGGCATACTATACACAACCCCTAGATACGAAATGCAAAGGAATATTTCACTTTTATTGTTTCACTTTAAGAATTATTAAAATCGCTGCTCCCGAAAAAACTTCAGTTTTTAAAACTTTTTTTTGCATTGATACATGTCCCCTGGGGCAGGACCCGGGTCCCCAAACACTTTATATGACAATAACTTGCATATAAGCCTTTAAAATTAGCACTTTCGATTTTTCATGTTCGAGTCCCATAGACTTTAACGATGTACGGATGTTCGAACAAATTTATTGCTTGTTCGCATGCTCTGATGCGAACCGAACTGGGGGGGTGTTCGGCTCATCCCTACCCAACATCAAGCCCCCGCACAGCATGAATTCTACGACGAGAACGTAGCCGCAACATGGCTAGAAAATGGTCGACTGGTCAGAACGAACTAACAGAATGCACTGAAGAACAGAAAGGCCTATGAAAAACGACCTGAAAATCAAAAAAGAGCGGACAAAAACTCACTGAAAACCAGATACGAACTGACTACACGCACTGAAAAACAGATACGAACCCACAAGCACCAACTGAACAGCAGAAACGGTCTGAAAAGCACGAGGCTGAAAAGCGTGAATCGTCTCTCGCCAAACTTCTAATAACACGAGATTAGCAAAAGGAGTGACGTCGTATGTGTTGTACAGTACGTCACCGCATTCTTGACGGTCAGAATTTGGTGTGACCGTGTGTATGCAAGCCAAGCTTGAGCGGAATTCCGTCGGAAAACACATCCAAGGTTTTTCTGACGGAAAATCCGATCGTGTGTAGCCAACATGCCTTTCCTCAACAAAACCCCTTCAAAACTTTTTAAAATTGTTTGCTAGGTATAAGGTGCCAAGGTGAGTTTTGAAGTCATAGCAAATTTTGATTGGTTTGCTTGTTTCTAGTTGCCAAAGCTTATCCCTGTATATAATCAAATTTTAGCTTTATTTCATCACAAAGTTATCTGAGATAGCTTAATTTAGGGTATATGCAAACATTTTTATTACACTATGGTATTATTATTTATAGCTATTTTCATAAGCCAAATTGTGTTTTAGGTTTATTAGTCTTTTAATTCAATCATAAATTATCTTAGATAATGTCATTCATAACCTATTGATAGCTATGTACACTTAAAAGTAAAAGATTTTTTTCCCTTTTACATTAGAGCCACATTTATGCATAATGCTTTAAAACATTTTACTTTCTGTAGAGTTTTATAAAAATCGCTACCGCAAAAGTAGTTTAAATAAAATATGATGTATGTCTGTGCTGACAAGCCAAAGTGTCTTTTATTTGGTATTTTCTCATAGCACTTAAATGAGGTCTGAGTTAGATGCATCCAAACACAATGACAAGAAAATATTGCAGACAAGATTGAGGCAGCTATAAAAAATTATGGGCTGATTAAAAGGGCCATTAAAAATAATGATAGCCTCCATGAAAGTTTTCTTAATCAGCTGACCTTGATGTCGTTTTCTACCTGCTTTTTTCCAGTGGTTAAATGTGATCTTCACAATTCAGCACTACCCTTACAATGTGAGATTGGGATACAGACAAAAGCTTTTCCTTCATCCTCTTCACTTGTTTGGCTGGTGATCCACATGTAGCTCTCATTTATCATCCATCTGGACAGTATATTTTTGATTGTGCCAACATTTATAGTCTTATTTTCTTGTTCCCAATGGAAACAATGAAATAAATCTAATGTGTGAGATTTAGATTGTGCTGAGAGAAGCGGACATTAAACTGTACCAAGTTCCTAAGCCATGCAGCTGTGGCAAGGGATTTTTACATTTTGCATTTATCTAGGTGATGCTGTCTGTTATGAAATGCCTTTAGGACAATGTGTATCATGATGCTATGTGAATTATCTTGTAATTCATAGTCCTTTAAATTGTCTGTAAATTAAGCAATGTCTGTATGCAACAAATTTACCAGCTAGAGCACAAGGAAAATATAAAATCTAACACCTATGAATTTATTAGATACTGATCTACCTTGGAATAATGACTATAAATAGTATCTAAAAACAGTTACACATTGCTATTATTTAAAAAAAACAAAAAAAAAAAAACAATTTACTTAGTAAAAACCAATAACAAACAAACAGTCTCCACATGCAGTGATGAATTTATTTATTTTGTTAAAATTCAGTAGAAAGGACTTGTCAATACTTTAGTACTCTAATCCTGTTCTCACAGTCATTTTACAATGTGTCAAAACTCAAATGACTCTACTGTCCACTCACTCTGTCATGTCCAGTGTTTGTAGCGCTGCATGATTCTGGCTAAAATGAGAATCACTCTTTTTTTGCTTAGATTAACCGCTTGTCATCCGGCCGCCGTCAAATGGCGGCGGCAGGAAGACTCAGTTATTCTGGGTGGACGTCATATGACGTCGCGCCTTTAAAAGCCACTAGGGGGTGCGCGGCGCATGCCTGCCGCGTCACTTGGCACTCGATGCGATTGCCCGGCGGCCGCGATGGCCGCCGGGCACCCGCGATTGCCCAGTAACCGAGCGGGACCGTGGATCTGTGTGTGTAAACACACAGATCCACATCCTGTCAGGGAGAGGAGACCGATGGTGTGTCCCTTGTACATAGGGACAACCATCGGTCACCTCCCCCAGTCAGTCCCCTCCCCCCACAGTAAGAATCACTAATAGGGAACACATTTAACCCCTTCCTCGCCCCCTAATGTTAACCCATTCCCTGCCAGTCATGTTTATACAGTAATCAATGCATTTTTATAGCACAGATCGCTGTATAAATGTGAATGGTCCCAAAACTATGTCAAAAGTGTCCGATGTGTCCGCTGCAATATCGCAGTTACGATAAAAATCCCTGATCGCCGCCATTACTAGTGTAGCGACCTCACCCCTCTCACCCCTTCTCATTCTCGGCTTCCCGGGGGGAGGGATGAGATACACCACGGCCCATGTCCTCCATAGTGAAGAGGTGAAGGCCAGAAAGATCGGGCTTTGTGTAGGTGTCCTAGAGTCAAATCCTTTCCTCCGTCCTTGACTCCCCCTTTGCTCCTAGTAACCAGAGTTCCACACACTGAATAGGTCCAACACAGTTTTATTCTTCTCAGCGAATAAACGTACAGCACAGTCAAGTTGGGACCTTTGCGTCAGTTCAGTATTAATAGGAGTAGGTCGAGGCACAATCCTTTAAAGTATCACTAACCACTGTGGTGTCAGCAGTGGCGAATAGTCACTGCCACTGACTATATTGAGGTAGAACATGAATTACCTTCGCTAGCACAGCCCCTGTCAGGGGAAGGATATCCGTCCAAGGGAGTCACCGGATGCCTCTCTGTCACCAGCAATTCTGCGCCGGACTCTCCAGAGAAGTTCCGCTCACCAGTCTCCTCGACCTCAGACACGAGCACCCAAGGAGTTAGGGCCCCCTCGGATTCCTCCACCCTCGTGGAACTCAGTCGAAGGTACCTCACCCCAGGCTAAAGGTGCCTGAGATGTATTCCATCTCCCGCTCCGGCCAGGTCTAGGGCACCTGGGCCCGGAACACCGGAACGCCAGCACCCAGGCTGAGGGTGCCTGAGTGCGGCCGCATCCTCCGACTCCGCCCCTTTTATCCCCTCTCCCTTTGCGTCACAGCAGGTTCCCCGCCCCGCCATACCAGCGCCAGGGGAGGACAAAAAGGCACAGTCTTGAGGTGTGGGTTCAACTCCGGCCAGGGCGACAATGCCACCTGCAGGCCGCAGGGAACCTCACACCACCAGAGTCCTCCAAGAACCATAAAAGGGTCTCGGATTCCCTAGCAATCAGTGCATTTGGGTTACACTACCACCCAGATGCTTCCCTTAAATTCAAATACCCGCTACACTAGTAAAAAATAAATAAATAATAAAAATGCTATAAATCTATCCCCTATTTTGTAGACGCTATAACTTTCGCGCAAAGCAATCAATATACGCTTATTGCGATTTTTTTTTTACCAAAAATATGTAGAAGAATACGTATCGGCCTAAACTGAGGAAAAAATGTAAAAAAAAAATGGATATTTATTATAGCAAAAAGTAAAAAATATGGTGTTTTTTTTCAAACTTGTCGCTCTTATTTTGTTTATAGCATAAAAAATAAAAACCACAGAGGTGATCAAATACCACCAAAAGAAAGCTCTATTTGTGGGAAAAAAAGGACGCAAATTTTGTTTGGGTACAGCGTCGCACGACCGCGCAATTGTCATTCAAAATGTGACAGTGCTGAAAGCTGAAAAATGGATTGGGCAGAAAGGGGGTGAAAGTGCCCTGTAGGCAAGTGGTTAAAGATCACGATTCTCACGGCGTAACATCATCTTTCACATTATACAAAAAAAATCGGGCTAACGTTACTGTTTAGTTTTTCTTTAATTCATTGAAGTATATTTTTTCCCCAAAAATTGCATTTGAAATACAGCTGCGCAAATACAGTGTGACATAAAATATCGCAACAACCGCCATTTTATTCTCTAGGGTCTCAGCTAAAAAATATATGCATAATGTTTGGAGGTTCTATGTAATTTTTTAGCGAAAAATACTGATTTTAACTTGTAAGCAACAAGTGTCATGAAAAGGTGTAGGTGTACGTTGGCTCGTGCACTCGCTGTTGTGGGAGCGCGCGCACCCCCATTGGCCAGTGGGGGAGCCAATCATCGGGTCCGGCAGACTCGGTGTCCGCCGGCCACCCACGATCGTTCCCGGCAATGACAGAACGGGGATCTGCCTGTGTAAACAAGGCAGATCTCCGTTCTGACAGGAGTGATCACACAGATCCTGTCTTTATGCTATACAGGAAGACGGATCTGTGTGTTGTCCCAGTGAGCCCTTCCATCATACAGTTAGAACACACAGTGAGGGAACACAGTAAACCCTTTGATCGCCCCCGATGTTAACCCCTTCCCTGCTAGTGTCATTAGTACAATAACAGTGCATATTTTTATCTCTGATTACTGTAGTAATGTCACTGGTTCCCAAAAAAGTGTCAAAAATGTTCGTTAAGTGTCCGATCTGTCCACTGCAATGCTGTAGTCCCACTAAAAATCACTGATCGCCACCATTACTAGTAAAAATAAATAATAATAAAAATGCTATAAATCTATTCCCTATGTTGTAGATGCGATAACTTTTGTGCAAACCAATCTATATACGCTTATTGGGATTTGTTTTACCAAAAATATGTAGCAGAATACATATTGGCCCAAACTGATAAATAAATTTGTTTTTTATATTTTTGGGGGGGAAATTTTAAAGCAGAAAGTAAAACATTTTTTTTCACTCTTTTTTTGATTATAGTGCAAAAAATAAAAACTGCAGAGGTGTTCAAATACCACCAAAAGAAAGCTTTATTTGTGGGGAAAAATAAGGACATCAATTTTGTTTGTGTACAGCGTCGAACAACTGCGCAATTGTCAGTTAAAGTGGCGCAGTGCTGTATCGCAAACAATGGCCATTAAGGGGGTAAATCCTTATGGGTCTGAAGTGGTTAAACTGACCTCATTTACAGACCAAGTTCATTCCTTTTAAATTCTAAAAGAACGAAATGTTACAATGTTTATAGTTATCTCCCAGCACTGACAATGTTGTGAAAAACTTGGCAGGCTGCCTGTTTTTTTTTTTTTTTTGACAGCTGAGTGAGCAGAGAACTCTCAGTACTTGTTACGTGAATGAATTGGGGAAATACTGCATAGAGATCGTGAGGGAGGTGAATTGAGATCGCAATTTTTTTTTTACGATTAATCGTGCAGCTCTAAAGCCCCGTACACACGATCGGATAACCTATGGATTTTCGTCCGATGGATTTGTCCATCGGAAATCCGATGAAACTGTTTTTCATCAGTCTTGGCCACACACCATCAGTCAAAAAACCGACCGTTCCAAACGCGGTGACGTAAAACACTCCGATGAGCCGAGAAAAATGAAGTTTAATGCTTCTGAGCATGCGTCGACTTGATTCTAAGCATGCGTGGGTTTTTTAACCGATGGACTTGCCCATAGACGATCGGAAATTCCCATCGGTTTTTTATCCATCGGAAAATTTTAAAACAAGTTCTATTTTTTGCAACCGATGGAAAAAAGACCGATGGGTACCATACACGATCGGTTGGTCTGATGAAAACCATCCATCGGACGGTTTTCATCAGTCAAACCGATCGTGTGTACGGGGCTTCAGTGTTTGCTTAGAGATCAAGGGCATATATATTGTATACCACAGTTAGGCTCCATGTACACAGAAGCTCAAAAACGGTCGTTTTGAACGCTGTAATACTGGCTCTCCGCTCCGCTCCGCATTAATATAGGCTTCTCATGACGTCATAGTCACATGTTCCGTGGCACATGGCCCCGGAGCATGTGACTGTGACGTCATGGGAACATGTGACTGTGACGTCATGGGAAGCCTATATTAATGCGGAGCGGAGCGGAGAGCCAGTATTACAGCGGGAGGAAGCGACACGTCAACATCGAGAAGGAGAAGAGGGAAGAAGACGCCGACGGCGACAACGGGAAGACCGGCCCCTCCACTAGCAAAAGAGCTAAAGAAGTTAGTGGAGGGGCCGGCAGAAGGACAACGGAGAGCCGGACGAGACGACGGAGAAGACCTGGCCTCCGTTAGCAAAAGAGCTAAAAAGAAGTTAGCGGAGGCCCGGCAGAAGAAAGAACCGGAGAATGGGAGAAGAACCGGAGAGCGGGAGAAGAAGAAGGCGACAGAGAAGACCGGGCCTCCGCTAGCAAAAGAGCTAAAAAGAAGTTAGCGGAGGCCCGGCAGAAGAAAGAACCGGAGAGCGAGGCGATGACACCGGAGACCCCCGAAGTCAGAAGAAGACCCCCGGAGCTGTGCAATAAAATACTTTAAAAAGCTGTGTGGTGTTTTTATTGCAATTTTTTTCCACCAGGTGAATGGGTAGGGGTACGATGTACCCCATACTCATTCACATAGGGTGGGGGGGCCGGGATCCAGGGGCCCCTTTATTAAAGGGGGCTCCCGGATTCTGATAAGCCCCCCACCCGCAGACCCCGACAACCAACGGCCAGGGTTGTCGGGAAAAGGCCCTGTCCTCATCAACATGGGGGCAGGGTGCTCTGGGGTGGGGGGGCCGCAGGTCGCCCCCCTGCCCCAGAGCACCAAACCCCCCATGTTGAGGGCAAGCGGCCTGGTATGGTTCAGGAGGGAGGGGGGCCGCTCTCTCGTCCCCCCCTTTTCCCCTGCGGCCTGCCAGGTTGTGTGCTCGGATAAGGGTCTGGTTTGGATCTTGGGGGGACCCCCATGCCGTTTTTTTCGGCGTAGGGGCGCCCTTCAAATCCAGACCAGACCCAAGGGCCTGGTATGCCACTGGAGGGGGAACCCATGCCGGTTTTTTATTTAAATTTGGCCTGGAGTTCCCTCTCAAGAGCAGTACAGCACAAGTCGCATGCCAAAGTCGGATCATGCAAGACTGCGGTCCGACTTTGATCCGACTTCAATGATAGTCAATGGGCTGAAGTCGGATCAAAGTCGGACCAAAGTAGTACAGGGAGCATTTTCAAAGTCGGACCGACATGTGTCGGACCAGTTAAGACGGCTCCCATAGGGAAACATTGATTTTCACACGTCATGCGACATGAGCTCCCAATGTCGGAGCGTTTGTCGCCCCAGTGTGAACCAGGCCTTAATGTGGCTTTCATCAACCATTCACTGCACCTGAATCAATTACTGTCATTTAAAAAACACATGCACCAGGAAGATTCACCTGCAGTTAATGTTTGGTGAAAGTGACATATATTGCTTTAAAAATATGCTCCGTCTCCCTATAAATTTAGAGCATCTTATGGGGAAGTCGCAGACAGGGGTCAGTCGCGGACACCATGTTTCTTTCCTGAGTGATTCTTTTACAGGTGTTGTCACAGTTTAAACACTGCCATTTAACTTAGATGTAAATACTGCATTGGTAGTTATGTTGGCCATACATACATAGATTTGTTTTATTCAGCCTATGGGTCGAATTGTTGAAACCGATTCTTCCATCCATGCTAACACCCTGCTGCTGCTGGTCATTCAACAATTTTCTGATAGGCTCCTTTAAAAACTGATCAATTGAACAACTGACTTTTGTCTAATGGTGCAGTGCAGGCAAGACTGTACATTGCTTAGATTTTGGCTGAACCAGCAGGAATGGGACAAAATTCGAGTAGTGCGTGGGAATCTTCAGACACAGATATGATCAGGGCTGAGGTCAACTGTTCTTCAATCTGCCAGTCATCACTTTCTATCATCCTTCTGGATAGACCTTCTGTTGCTTTTTTTTTTTTTTTTTTTTTTTAAATATACAGGAAACTTGCAAGTACTTGTGCCTACAGTAGTTATGTACCTTTATAAACTTGGATTGCTGTTAATATAAAGGTTGTATTTTCAGAATTTCAGTTCAACAAAATGACAGTGAAACTATTTGAATTTTATAAGAACACTGTTTATATTAAAACAAAAATAATATAAATCCAAAATTATTTAAATACTTGACCATTACTTCATAGAATAATATCAAATAAAAATGCTAAA
The DNA here is from genome assembly GCA_029206835.1 of Rana muscosa. NCBI lineage: Eukaryota > Metazoa > Chordata > Amphibia > Anura > Ranidae > Rana > Rana muscosa. Next base: position 715,292,947 of record CM055118.1, read on the forward strand.
TTGATTATTGACTATTCACATATTCCAAATTAATTTGCTAGCATTTATGTATACTTTAATTTCCATTTTAGTTAAAGTAATTTCAAAGACTTTTATTCTTTTTTTCCATGATTGCCTTTAAAAAGCTCAGCTTTTTGATGCAACCAAGTGTCTTAAATTTTACTTTGAAAAATAATTTAGCTGAATTCCATTCCAAGTATCCCCAGAGGTCCATGTTCAGCATAAGATTAAATCACTTGTAAAAAAACCTCATATCTTTATTCAAATCAGATTTATCCAAAACTCCAAAAAAATTATTGCATATAAAAATCTGTGGCCACTGTTGAAGGATTTGGCAGCTGCCACCTTGAATACCAAGATGAAAACAAGAAAAGTATTCAAACCAATTCACATCATTGAGATATATGAGCTCTTGCCTGTGTGATCAGACAAAAAGGAGGAGCAGGGTTCCAAGTGAGACGCAGACAGCCATAGCATGCCATTTTGTGCTGCGATAAGGAGCACTCCAGGCAATAGCCAGTAGAACCAGTATGATAACAGACAGGGAAGGACCAGATAAACGATACCAAACCCTTTACCTGTCTTGTAGCAGAGGAACACCTTAATTCGCAAATGAAGTCTAAATACTGAGGGGAGAATAAGTGATGTAGGCAATGATTTTTGCAATTGGCCTGAATGCACTAGCGTAGGGTCAGGAGTCACACTTGCGAACCCACCCCTGTTCCTGGGGGCCTGGGCAGCCTCCTTGTCACATTAATCATCATGACTGGCCACAGTCCCGCCACTTTGGAGCTGCTGCTGCTGCTACCGCTATCATTAGCACAGAGTAGTCTGTGGAAGTAAAATGTCTGAGAAGTGGCATATGCATCACTTATGATCATATATCTATATATACAGATATATAAGAAAAAATTATACATGACTTGGTTTGTTTATGGTTTGTTAAAAAATGATTCTCACTTGCATAACTTCAACTCTGTTACACCAAGTGTTGAGATGGAGTTTGGTTTTAGAATTAACCAGCGTTTATTATGGCATTGTCTGGGGAAAAGCTGAGTAAACATTGAGTATTTAACTAAAATCTACTTCACAATGAGTTTATTTGTTCACTTGAAGCAAGTTCAAACTTCTTGTTTGGTGAGAAAGCTACTATCATTGTTCTAACACACCAGCTTGTAAAAAGTTATATATAGCTAATCCACATAGACTTTGAGACCATCATCTTGCCGTAACTGGTTCCAAGAGAAATGGTTCCATTCATTTCTCATCTAAGCGAATCTCACATTTTTGCCAGTAAATATTAAATTATTTTTATTTCCTTTAATGACTTTATAACAATCTTCCCATCAACTATCACCAGCTTCCCTGTCCCTGCTGAAGAAGAGCATCCCAACATGTTGCCACCACCATGTTTCACGGTGGGAATGGTGTGTTCAAGGTGATGTGGAGTGTTAGTTTTCTGCCACACATAGCATTTTGCTTTTAGGCCAAAATGTTCAATGTTGGTTTCATCTGACCAGAGCACCTTCTTCCATGCTTGCTGTGTCCCCCACATGGCTTATTGCAAACTGCAAATGGGACTTCTTTCTTACAACAATGGCTTTCTTCTTACCACTCTTCCATAAAGCCCAGATTTGTGGAGTGCTCGAATAATAGTTGTCCTGTCAACAGATTCTCCCACCTGAGCTGTGGATCTATGCAGCTCCTCCAGAGTTGCCATGGGCCTCTTGGCTGCTTCTCTGATTTAATGCCCTCCTTTACCAGTGTCACAAATGTCACGTCTGCCTCAATGCAGATGGTCAGACACTATACCTAGCTACTATAGCAGCTATCCCTTAAGACAAGCAGGCCTACCGGTACTTGGTTGCCCCCAGGACTTATACATGATGCTATAGGTCCTGGCCACCACATCAGGGCAGACGCAAACAGAGCAAACAACTGACTACTCACAGTTTAGGAGTAGGTATGAGCTGAACAACCCCCCCCCCTCGGTTCGGTTCGCGCCAGAACCTGCAAATGGACCGAAAGTTCGCACGAACTTTAGAACCCTATTAAATACAGTGGACTTGAACGTTATTGTTATTGTCCTAAAAAGGGTTTGGGGACCCGGGTCCTGCCCCAGGGGACATGTATCAATGCACGTTTTTTCGGGAGCAGTGATTTTAATAATGCTTAAAGTGAAAAAAACGTGAAATATTCCTTTAAATATCGTGCCTGGGGGTGTCTATAGTATGCCTGTGAAGTGGCATGTGTTTCCCGTGTTTAGAACTGTCCCTGCACAAAATGACATTTCTAAAGGAAAAAAAGTAATTTAAAACTGCTTGCAGCTTTAATGTAATGTCTGATCCCGGCAATATGGATGAAAGTCATTTAGAAAAATGGCATGGGTAGACCCCCACCCCCCCCCCCCAGCCCACTACCAGCCCCTTTGGGTCTTGTATGGATATTACCCCGCACCCAAATTAAAAAAAGGCCCTATATATTCTGAACAGCAGTATACTGTACAGGCGGTGCAAACAAGACAGGGACTGTACATTTGTTCTTAAGTAGAATCTGTTGGTAATTTGGAACAGGTACATTTTTTAAATGTAGTTCTAGCAAAAAAAAATATTTTTAAGCTTTTTGGAAAACATAGGGAAGGGTTATAACCCCTGTAACATTTGTTTTGCTGTCTGTGCACCTGTTCAGAAGATTTCACCTCACTTTCCATCCCAATGACAAATGTTTTTTGAAAATTTGGGGTTTTTATTGAAACAAGGATTGGTGATAAAGCATCAGTGGAGAGGAGACATCTTTTTCCCATATTAACTCTTACAGGAGAGAATTTTCCTTCCTAGGGGTAGATTTCCTCTCACTTCCTGTTGTCTCCTTCCGTTTGCAAGTAGGAGTCGTTTGTAAGTTGGATGTTTGAAAGTAGGGGCCTGCCGTATATACTCTGCAGAAAAATTGCCCTTAGATGTTGGTGTTGCCACAACACTGTAAGCCCTCACAATTTCTCTTGGTGGGCGCTGGAACGCCCTGCTGTGAACTATTATATCAAGAATTGTAATTACATGCCATTGTTGAACAGTGGTAGGAAAAATTGGGCCTTTGGTAGCGGTGGTGGTGCTGGTGCCACAACACTGTAAGTCCTCACAGTTACTCTTTGTGGGTGCAGGAATGGGCCCAGCTGTGAATTATTAGATCAAGAATTGTAATTACATGCCCCTGTTGAACAGGGGCAGAAAATTGGGCCTTTGGTGGTGGTGGTGCCACAACACTGTAAGCCCTCACAGTTACTCTTGGTGGGCGCAGGGATGGGCCCTGCTGTGAATTATTAGATCAAGAATTGATTGTTGAACAGCGGCAGAAAAATTGGGCCTTAGGCACTGGTGCCACAACACTACAACCCCTCACAGATACTGTACTTGGAGCGCAGCAATGAGCCCTGCTGCAAAGCATTGCATCAAAATTTTTAAATACACTCCCCTGTTAAACAGGGGCTAAAAAATTGGGCCTAAGCCACTGGTGGCGGTGCCCAGAACCAAAAATGTTCTTTCAAGCTATCAGCATGATCATTGAGGAGGAAGAGGATAATCACTCAGCATGACAGGATAGTCACTCAGCATCAGCATAGGCAGTCTTGAAGGGATCTGACATTTCAAAAAAAAATATTCGGTTACATCAGCATCAGGTGCTTGGTAGCTGGTGGTGATCCAAGACTGATTCATTTTTATGAAGGTCAGTCGATCGACCGAGTCGGTGGACAGGCGCACCCTGTGATTCGGTTACAAAGCCACCAGCAGCACTGAATGTGCGTTCCGAAAGAACGCTGGATACAGGACAGGCCAGTACCTCAATTGCATACAGTGCAAGCTCTGGCCAGTGATCCATCCTCAAGACCCAGTAACCCAGAGGATTTTCGGTGGGAAAGGTGTCCAAGTGTGATCTTGCCCCTAGGTATTCCTGCACCATGTAAACCAGACGCTGGCGATGGTTGCTGGAACCGATCATACCTTGGGGCTGTGTACTAAAAAATTGTCTGAACGCATCGGTCAGACGGCCACCTTCTCCACCGCTCCTTCTTTGACTGACCGGAGCCTCAGCAACACGTTGTCCAGGACCAGGAATTTGTAACCTCCCAGTCTCTGGGAACGCGTTGCACAGACCTTTCTGCAAGGCCTCCCGAAGATGCTTCATCCTCTGCTCCCTCTGTGACGGCAAGATAAGGTCTGCAACCTTACCCTTGTAACGTGGATCAAGGAGGGTTGCCAGCCAGTAATGATCCCTCTCCTTGATCGCACGAATACGAGGATCCTTCCGCAGGCTTTGCAGGATCAGGGAGGCCATGCAGCCTAGGTTTGCTGAGGCATTCGGTGCAGAGTCCTCTGGGTCACTGAGGACGACATGATCCGGAGCCACCTCCTCCCAGCCACGTACAAGTCCATGGGTGTCTTGGGACTGTAATTGATCCCTTGAAGACTGCTGCTGATGCTGAGTGCTAGTCTCCACCTCCATGCTGACACAATACTCCTCCTTCTCCTCCTCCTCCTCTTCCTGTGTGATAGCCGGGCTAGCAGGAACACTGTCTGGATAAAGGGGGCCTTGAGAGATAAGGAAGTCCTCCTCTTCCTGCCTCTGTTCTGCCTCAAGTGCCCTGTCCATTATTCCATGCAGCGTGTGCTCCAACAGGTGGACAAGAGGGACAGTGTCACTGATGCTTGCACTGTCACTGCTCACCATCCTCATGGCCTCCTCAAATGGTGACAGGACAGTGCATGCATCCCGGATCATGACCCACTGGTGTGGCAAAAAAAAAACAAGCTCCCCTGACCCTGTCCTGGTGCCATATTGGCACAGATACTCATTGACAGGCCTCTGCTGCATGTGCAGCCGCTGCAGCATGGCCAACGTTGAGTTTCCTGGCCTGCTTCAGGACCTCCTGTAAGCCCGGGTATCTGCCCAAGGACCGCTGCACCACCAAGTTAAGGACGTGAGCAAAACAGGGCACATGGGTCAGTTGTCCCTGTCGGAGGGTGGAGAGGAGGTTGGTGCCATTGTCGGAAACCACCTTTCCTGGCTTAAGCTGGCATGACATCAACCACCTCTGAGCCTGCCCCTGCAGAGCTCACAGAATCTCTGCCCCAGTGTGGCTCCTGTCCCCCAAGCACACCAGCTAAAGCACCGCATTGCATCTTTTTGCCTGCATACTTGCGTAGCCCCTTGAACGCCTATGGAGCACAGGTAGAGGCCATAGAGGAAAAAGAAGAGGTGGGGGTGGAGGAGAGAGGTGTGTCAGAATCACCAGTAGTAACATTTTGGAGGCGTGGTGGCGGAACAACCTCCAACACTACTGCACCTTGTCCTGCATCCTTCCCAGCTGCCAGCAGAGTCACCCAATGCGCCACGAAAGATAGGTAACGTCCCTGTCCATGCCTGCTGGACCATGAGTCAGCGGTAATATGCACCTTACCACTGACCGCCTTGTACAGCGAGGCCAAGACATTGCTTTCCACATGCCGGTAGAGAGCCGGAGTTGACTTCTGTGAGAAAAAGTGGCGTTTGGGAACCTGTCACTGAGGAACCGCACATTCCACAAACTCACAGAAGGGGGCAGAGTCTACCAACTGAAAAGGCAGCAGTTGAAGTGCTAGCAATTTAGCCAAGCTAGCATTCAACCACTGGGCATGTGGATGTCTGGGAGCGAACTTCTTTCGGCGGTGCAACAGCTGGGGCATGGAAATTTGCCTGGTACAATCGGACGTCGGTGTACTGATAGCAGATTGCCCGCAAGTACACACCTAATTCTACACCTTCATTCCTCTCAGTGCAGGTTTCAGAGAGGACTGAAGGTATAGTGTGGTTGGAGATCCCAGCTGATGAGGAGCAAGGAGAGGTCCGTTTTTTTCTTTGGTGTAGGTCTTTTAGGTAAGCTTGCCAACGAATGCATGGCAGGTCGACATATGTCTGGTCAAGCACGTGGTGCCTAAGCGGCTGATGTTTTGGCCACGTGAGATACGCTTTAGGCATATGTTGCAAATGGCAACGGTGGGATCTGCTGCACACGTCTGAAAAAAGTCCCACACCAAAGAACTTTTGGAATAACGCGCAGAGATAGCAGCGCCCTGCACATGCGGAGCTCTGCGGTGTGATGCAGTCAGTGTACTGCCCTTAAGCTGGCCCCTGGAGGGCATCCTGCCTCGTTGGAGATGTGCCTCCTCCTCCTCTCTCCTATCAGGCACCCACGTGGAGTCAGTGACCTCATCATCCCCTCCCTCCTCATCACTGGAGCAAATCTGGCAGTATGCTGCACCTGAGGGAACATGACTGCCAGATAGCTGTCCTTGTTGGGCACCCCCTCTCTCTGGGCTCACGTTACTACCCCCTCTCTCTGGGCTCACGTTACTGCCTTCCTCCAACTGGGTTCCATCATCGGAGCCTTCAAAACGCTGGCCATCCTCCTGGAGCATGTACCCAACACTGTGGTCAAACAGTTCGTGGGACTCCTCAGGAGGAAATGGTGTGGCTAGGGAAGGAGTGACTGATGCCATTGAGCCGAGGGAAGAGGCCGCTTTGGCAGCTGCTTTACCAGACAAAGTACCCTGAGCCTGGGTGAGAGAGGATGAGGAGGATGAGGATGGCTTGGTCATCCACTCTACCAAGTCTTGGGCATGTTGTGGCTCAACATGGCCAGCTGCCAAAAAGGACAAGTGTGTCCCACGGCCACGTACTGATGAGGATTTACTGTGTCCACGACCAGCACTGTTGCCTCTAGACACAGAGCCTGCTTGCCCTCTTTTATTGCCTCGTGACTGTCTGCCTCTCCTAGTTTGCCTTCCAGACATACTAATGGCCTGCAGTGAGATGTAGCTGCACAAAGGTGGGATGTGTATATATATATATATATATATATATATATATATATATATATATATATAATCTCTGTACTGATAATGCAGCTATCAGAATCAACTGCCTGCTGTGGTATTAGTATGGGAAAAGCAGCAATTGTCTTTAATTAGTTTTTGGTGAAAACTGTGCAGAGGACACAGTACACTAACTGAAAATACTTGCAGCTCTCTGCCTGTGGTTTTATTATGAGAACACCACTATTGGTCACTAACTGTATTCAGGTAAGCTTTAGGTGAACGCTATGCAATGCACACAGTACACTAAGTGAAACACCGACTGCAGCTAGCACAATCACCTGCCTGCCTGTCACAATATAGAGAATAACAGGAACGGATCTAGCTAAACTGAATACAGTGTATAAATATATATACAACACCTAGGATGCATATATATCTTCTACACACTGTAACTGCAGCTAACTGACTCGCCTGCCTGCTCTATCGAATTCAATATAAATGACACTGTCTCTCTCTGTAATCACTCCTTAAACAACTCCAACACACTACACAAGGCCGCCAAGCCGGCGGCCTTATATAGTGTGGGGCGTTTACTAAACCCCCTGAGCCATAATTGGCCAAAGCCACCCTGGCTTTGGCCAATTATGGCTCTCTGTTCAGACGGCACTGTGATTGGCAAAGCATGCGGGTCATAGTGCATGCTTGGCCAATCATTAGCCAGCAATGCACTGCGATGCCGCAGTAAATTATGGCCGGTGACGCGCCACTTGAATTTGGCACGAACGGCCCATAATGTTCGCAATTCGGACATTCGGTCAAACAGCTGAACAGATGATGTTCGAGTCGAACATGGGTTCGACTCGAACACGAAGCTCATCCCTATTTAGGAGACAGATAGCGTGGTTCTAAGACGGTCCAGGTAATAAGGCAGGCTGAGTTCAGGGAATAGTCCAATATCCAATCCAATGACAGTCTAGGTGAAAGGCAGGCTGAGTTCAGGGAATAGTCTAATATCTAATCTGGGTCATACACAGGGAAATCCAACAGCAAAGCAAGGCAGACAAATGGGAGGCTTGATCAGGAACAATGCAGGTAACTGTCTCTAGCACAAGCAAGGGATATAGTGTTTGGCTTGCTTATATCAGGTGACTTAACAAATCAATTGGAAAAAAATAGAAGAAACTGCGCTTAAAGTGTACAAATCAAGCAAATAAATTGCCTGAAAAAAGAAAAAAATATTTTAGGAGAAGCAGCAACTAGTCTGAAAACAATCATCAGTGGGTACAAATAAGAAAAAATATATAGTCGCGCTAACTTATGAATTTGAACATAAGCCCATCACTGGGTAACTGAAAAAATCCAAATATCAACAGTGATAACATATAAAAAGCTAAGTGAAAAGCAATATATAATCTATGTGAACAGATAATAAACAGAGAATTAACTGTGAATAAAAAATTAGTTATTGTCCAAAAATACTGTAGAGCGGAAAAACCCCTCAAAGTTCATATTCAAAAATCCATAATGAAAAAAACACCCGTGAGGCGATATCCAAAATTAATAAAGAAATGAAGAAGGAAAGGATTCAGATCTTCTTAGACTTAAATTTGTGACTTTCACCACCACCAGTAGAAGTTACTGCTTACCGAACAGCGATGGTCCCCTATGACGGAGGACCTCAAAAAGCCTTAAGTAATGCTCAGTTAAGCCTCCAGAGTGTAGCCAGTGGTAAACCTCGGTTGTTTTAATAGCCCGACAGCTCATATAGCATCATACAGGTATTCAATCGTGGACCATGAAAAAAAGGGGGGGGATACTAGATAGTGTAAAATCCTTGGTGAACATTTATTAAAATAATGAAAACATACTCACAAGAGCAGTTAAAAAGACAGCTTAAAAGTATCACAGCGCCGACCGGTCAATTGGCGCTGGCACACACACGTCCGTGGAAGTCGAGCAATGGAGGGTGACGTCAGCACAAAGCTCGTAGATACGAGCTTTGTGCTGACGTCACCCTCCATTGCTCGACTTCCACGGACGTGTGTGTGCCAGCGCCAATTGACCGGTCGGCGCTGTGATACTTTTAAGCTGTCTTTTTAACTGCTCTTGCGAGTATGTTTTCATTATTTTAATAAATGTTCACCAAGGATTTTACACTATCTAGTGTCCCCCCCCCTTTTTTTCATGGTCCACGATTGAATACCTGTATGATGCTATATGAGCTGTCGGGCTATTAAAACAACCGAGGTTTACCACTGGCTACACTCTGGAGGCTTAACTGAGCATTACTTAAGGCTGTTTGAGGTCCTCCGTCATAGGGGACCATCGCTGTTCGGTAAGCAGTAACTTCTACTGGTGGTGGTGAAAGTCACGAATTTAAGTCTAAGAAGATCTGAATCCTTTCCTTCTTCATTTCTTTATTAATTTTGGATATCGCCTCACGGGTGTTTTTTTCATTATGTTTTTTTAACAAATCAATCACCTTGCAGATGAACACAGACAGGGGAAAAGCAACAGGCAACACCCAGGTGCTGGAAGGAGGAACAGGGCACTAAGTGATTATGACACCAGGCCTGTCAGTTTAAGTGGGCTGCCATGTCTTGGTAGGTTTGCAGTTGTGCCATACTTTTTCCATTTTCAGACGATGGATTGAACAGTGCTCTGTGAAATGCTCAAAGCCTAGAATATTTTTTAATAACCTAACTCTGCTTTAAACTTCTCCACAAATTTATCCCTGACCTTTCTGGTGTGTTCCTTGGCCTTCATGATGCTGTATGTTTACTAAGGTTCTCTAACAAACTTCTGAGGGCTTCACAGAACAGCTGTATTTATACAGAGATTAAATTACACACAGGTGGACTCTATTTACTAATTATGTAACTTCTGAAGGCAACTGATTCCATTAGATTTTAGTTAGAGGTATCAGAGTAAAGGGGGCTGAATACAAATGCACGCCACACTTTTCAAAAATGTATTTGTAAAGAAAATTGAAATCCATTTATAATTTTCCTTCCACTTCACAATTATGTGCCACTTTGTGTTGATCACTCACATAAAATCACAATAAAATACATTTACGTTTTGGGTTCTAACATGACAATTTCAAGGGGTATGAATACTTTTTCAAGGCACTGTAAATCAAGCAGAAACCGCTGTGCCGCTCAGCATTTGGCAGGCGTGATGGTGTTACAGGCCAGGCCCCACCCAACAAATTTCCTCACACACAGGATGTCATCAGGAGAACTTTCATTCACTAGTGAACACACATCCTTAAAGGGAAAGATACCTAATTTTTTTATTTTATCTGTATCATTTTATTTATTGCAAGCTTATGTCATTCATTTATGGAAGCACTGTTGATGTAGTACTTTTTAACCACTTTAGCCCCGGAAGAGTCCCCCCCCCCCCCCCCCCTCCTGACCAGAGCACTTTTTGAGATTCAGCACTGTGACACTTTAACTGACAATTGCGCGGTTGTCCGACGTTGCACCCAAACAAAATTGACATTCTTTTTTTCCCACAAATAGAGCTTACTTTTGGTTGTATTTGATCACCTCTGCGGTTTTTATATTTTGCGCTATAAACAAAAAAACAGCAACAATTTTGAAAAAAAGGCAATATTTTTTTCTTTTTGCTATAATAAATATCCCCCAAAAATATATAAAAAAAACTATTTTTTTCCTCAGTTTAGGCTGATACCTATTCTTCTACATATTTTTGGTAAACAAAAACACCATAAGCATATATTGATTGGTTTGCGCAAAAGTTATAGTGTCTACAAAATGGGGGATAGATTTATGGCATTTTTTTAATTTTATTTTTTTATTAGCAATGGCGGCGATCTGCGATTTTTATCGTGACTGCGATATTATGGCAGACACATCGAACACTTTTGACGCTATTTTGGGACCATTGTCATTTATTCAGCGATCAGTGCTATAAAAATGCACTGATTACTGTGTAAATGACACTGGCAGGGAAGGGGTTAACCACTAAGGGGCGAGGAAGGGGTTAAGTGTGTCCTAGGGAGTAATTCTAACTGTGGGGGGCTGGGCTACGAGTGACATGACAGTAATCACTGCTCCTGATGACAGGGAGCAGTAGATTACTGTCCTGTCACTAGGCAGAACAGGGAAATGCCTTGTTTACATAGGCATCTCCCTTTTCTCCAGCTCCGTGACAGAATCGCGGGCACCCGGCGGACATCGAGTCCGCAGGACCCGCGGTCACATTCAAGGAGCTTGCGGCGCGCGCGCGCCCGCAATGGCGCGATTTAAAGGGGACATACAGGTACGTCCATTTGCGCAGCCATGCCATTCTGCCAACGTAAATAGTCGTGCAGCGGTTAAAGATTGCACACATATTTTGCCTTGAATAGTGACTGCTGCCAATCAGATACAGTCACTGTTTGGGTATTCTGGTAGCCATGGAAGCAGTGGCTGTCTGAATACGATAGCTGGCAGTGGAAATGTATCCATTAACACTGTTTAACACTGTTTAACACCATGGATGAGGGAGTCTATTGATTTCTCTAATTTACAGGTGGGACCTACAGGTGGAGAGTGATGCAAGATAAGAGGACAACACTGAATTTGCTGGGCTTGTGAGTATACCGGTATTTATTTTGCATAAAAAACACCATATAGGTAAAGGCACATAAACTGACTTTTTTTGTGGAGAAAGTGAGGTCCCTTTTGAATGTTTTATATTGCTTTAATTGTATTCAGTAACAGTATGATAAATAGGATATGTTGTTTAGATGAGAGCAAGTTCTGTTACAACAATGTATTTGTGAAATAAAAAAAAAATCCTTTCAATGAATCTAGTCCCTCCAGTAAAAGCATACATGTAATGTGACTATGCCCACTTTGTTGTTAAATTTGTTGAATTGCATATTGCATTTATGTGTTAACATTAATAGTAAAATGCCAACAACATTTGCACATCTTCGTTAAAAATATTCATTTGATATCAATTGCACTTTTTTTTTCATCTGTAACTTGTAAGCCGTGTGTATAGGGCTTTTTTATTTATTTATAGGTTTAAATATATCAATGTCAATTACACTGAACACGTGACTAGTATAACAGATATGATGTCCTTGTGTATGAATATGGACAGTCCACTGTGACGCAGAACCAGTGCCCTGCAGCCCATCTCTTATAACCTGAGTGAATACTCACATTGAACTTACCATACAAACTCCAAACTAGCCAGAAAATAAAGTAATCAATCATGTACCAACGACAAAGTGAGGAGGTGACAGAAATAGGAACTTGATGCAGCAGAAGTACTGATAGATGCACATGCTTGATAGCCTAACACCCCAGGGGATGAATGAGATTAATGAGTGCATTTTTATAAATCCTTCCCTTCCATCTTTCACTTTGGTTATTACAGTCTGCTGCTTTTAAAACCTTGGAGAATCCGGATCTGTAATTTATTCCAAGGTCTGCTAGGATATATAATTTTTCCTGACTGAGCTAAGATTTATGCTGATATTTGGGATATGTTTTACTGTCAACACCCAGCATTTCATTGGCATTTGTGATCATTTGATATCATTGCTTAGTACCTCAGTTAAGCCTTTATACTTATTTGAAATCGGAGCCAGTATACCCAACACACATTGAGTTTGTTTTATTATTTTTAATTTAAATTCCAAGACTTGAGGATTTAATGCACTGACAATAAAACCTTTGCAATGTAACACCAATTACTTCAACTATAGCTTGTCGATTTGTGTGTGTGTGTGTGTGTACGTGTGTGTATGTAGTATGTACTGTATGAGTGTATATTCAAACACACACATACTATAGATACACATAGTTCTCATTAAAGCGGAGCTCCACCCTAAAGTGGGACATCCGCTCATCGGAACCCTCCCCCCCTCCGGTGTCACATTTGGCACCTTTCAGGAGGGAGGGGGGTGCAGATACCTGTCTAAGACAGGTATTTGCACCCACTTCCGGGAGTCCTCTCTGCGGGTATTCTGCGGGTAGTATGTCACTTCCCGCAGAATACCCATTGTGTTCTGGTAAACACTCGGCTCCCAGAACACAAGGGGACCAGTGAGAACGGCGCAACACGACTCGCGCATGAGCCGTAGGGAACCGGGCAGTGAAGCCGCAAAGCTTCACTTCCTGGTTCCCTCACCGAGGATGGCGGTGGGGGCAGTAGAGTGACGAGCGATTGCTCGTCTTCTGCTGCCGACGTTGCTGGACTCCAGGACAGGTAAGTGTCCTAATATTAAAAGTCAGCAGCTGCAGTATTTGTAGCTGCTGGCTTTTAATATTTTTTTTCGGCGGAGCTCCGCTTTAAAACAAAAATCTTAGTTGTAAAGTATAGATCTTTAGGCTTTAACCATGGTTTATACGCAGATACGTTTAGGTGACTGTACACTGGAAGAAAAAGAAAGCTGCAGGGGTATCACATATATAACCCCTCCCACTCTCAGCTAGCCTACAATGTTTGCTAGTGTTCTTAAGTTATGAACTTCTTCGCTGTGACAAGCTTACTACTTTCATGTGGAGTTTTTCTTTTCCTAAAATCGTTCCCCTATCAAGATAGCAACTGCAACTTCTTCTGCAGTTTCTAGATTGGTTGCCTTTTTGGCTGAGCCCTAGGGGACCATACTCAGCCCCTGTTTGTGTTGCCAGCCAGTAATGAATCTTCAGGCACTGGATTCTACTTCTTTTCCCTTAGTCTGGCAGGCGTCTTTTGCATCTGGTGCTAATGTGCCCATGTGGCCTCATTCTCAGCTGTTTCACTGAGCAAGTGCATTTAATTTTCCTTTCCAGCACCAGTATCCACAGCTCCCTCAACAGCATAGCACATCATCCTCTGTATGCCTACCTGGGTGCAGCAGCCCTCAATGGCTGGCATGGAAGGCTTCTCCCTATTCAGCTAATTTTCCCCAGTCTAATTCTCTGCTTTTCTATGGGTACGCCACTGGCCCTTTGGCAGCTCAGCCTTCTTCCTACTTATCGAGAGAAGAATTTTCTAAAACAATGTCTAATTTCATGGGTAGAATTTTTTATCTTTTAATAGATCATGGATAACATGGGTTACAAGCAAGCAAGACCCTTCAGTCCCCCCCATCTGGGTTGGTCTTTGAGTTTGCCTTGGTTGCAGACACTTTGCCAGAGCAGAAGATGGATGAGGAAGATCCCCTTCCTTCTCCTTCTGGGGAAATAGATCAGGATGAATTGCTTTTGGCTGAAATGTCATCTAAGCGTAAGGATACCATTGTTTTTGTGTAATTCATTTGTAAATAGGTTGAAGCATTATACACTGCTAATTTTCTCTTTTTAGGTTGCAAACAGCAGTAGGTGACCCTACTGCATCGAATGCACCTGCAAACTATCTTCTGAGTTGCCATGGAACTAAATACTATGGATTTACCATTAAGTATATGAGTTATACTGTAAAACTTTTATCAATGAAATCCCTGGAAGATACCAAGTACAGTGTCTCCTTCATTTCCCAAACTTCATAACATGACTTTACTTATCAGTAGATCTATAAATATATGCAGTGTCAGCATCAGGGGGGAAATACCGTTCTATAAAATCTGCATTAGTAATCGGAAAACACAAACACTTTATCTTCAGCAATTTTACAGAACATAAAAAAGCCTTTAACCTGTTTGCATATATGTGGTACCTGGATGGGCAGGCTTTAATGTCAAGCCACCACACATATGTATCCATAGGGAATGGCTTTTCTGTGCTCAATGCGCACTTACTGCATTCTCTCAGCACAGTAACTAAACTGTCATGGGCAGCTCATGATGCATACTTGCAATTGGGAGCTTCTGATCATGTTGCTTAGGAATGCCAGATTCACGATGGTGATTCAAAATGTTCCTGCAACTTTTCTGTCTGCTAGATAGTGGTGGTCTACTTTTGGAAACTGTGTTTGTATGCAGACTGGTCGCTTTTCAAACACAAAATATAAAGCTACATAATTACCATTGCGGTATACAACTAAAGCTGGTCATACATGAATAACAAGTTGACTGGTTCAACAGGGATCTACTAATCAACTTCTGTTCAACCACCCTGTGGCATAAAAGCCACTTGATCAGCACCGCAGGCAAGAGGCTGCAGTGCTGATCTGTGAATTCTGACAGCAGGGATTTGTCAATATTCCCAAGGCACATGTTCCTGGATATAGTCTCATCAGTAGCGGGGGCTGTAGCAACTACCATGTGGAGACTGGAGTTGTCAGGAAACAACGCACATGTTCGCCAGCACACAAATGGATTTTACAGATGCTGTCCAAAACTTTTATTGCAGAAAGATCACATCACAATGGACAAAGTGCAACATTTCGGAGTCACGCAGAAGTCAGTGTCGGAGCTGCGCAGGACCCCTTTCGTCAGGCATGAATACAATAACACAGCAGGGGGGGTTTCCCTGTCCACCTTGAATGTGTGAAAGTGGGAATTGGGTCAGTTTTTTGCACATTACAGTACTTTTCAGTCTGAAACCATGATTAGTCACTTCCCCTCTCGCACCTGTTCATCCCCTATGGACCAGAGCATTTTTTTTTTTTTATTCTATGCCCAGGTTCACATTGAGGGTGGGTGTGAAATTTAACTCCCAGGATTTCAAACTTGCAATGCAGTTTAACTTCGGGGGCGATTTGACAGACATCTGTGCGGGTTCATGCACAGATGACTATTCAAACTGCCCCCAATTAACCAAAAGTAGTACAGGAACTACTTTTGGGAATCAGTGCGGTGCCGCAAAGTCTACATCGCACCGATTTGGCCGTTGACGGCAATAGTCAGCGATTTGACATAACAAATCTCATGTCAAAATGGCCCGATGTGAACGTGGGCTCAGGGCCTGTTTGTTTCGATATTAACATTGTCATTACTTAAACCGAAGGTCCGCCGATTTTTTTTTTAAAAGTCAGCAGCTAAAAATACTGCAGCTGCTGACTTTTAAAATAAGTACACTTACCTGTCCAGCGCGCCCGCGATGTCGGCACCCATAGCCGATCTACCGCTCGGCTCTTGGATGCTGCCTCCGCCATCTTCGGTAAGGGAATCAGGAAGTGAAGCCCTGCGGCTTCACTTCCTGGTTCCCTACTGCTCATGTACGAGTCACGCTGCGCGAACTGAATGGTCCCTGCTTTCTTCTGGGACCTCTGTGTTTTCCAGAAGACAGCGGGTCGGGGGGCGCCGGACGTAGCGTAGATACCCGCAGATAATGCGGCTATCTATGCCCGGAAGCGGGTGCAAATACCTGTCTTAGACAGGTATCTGCTCCCCCCTGAAAGGTGCCAAATGTGACACCGGAGGGGGTGGAGGAATCCATTTTTGTGTGGACCTCTGCTTTAAGATAGCAAGGTAATACATATATAGTTCTTTAAGAATAAACAGGGCTTTCTTTTTCTGATATTTTCTAGCAACAATGATTATTTTTTTGCAAGCCGTAGACCGTAAGATAAAAGACAAAAGATAAAAAAACAAAACAAAATGTTTTGTTTTTTTTTACCTTTTTATTTTGACCATTGTTAGTTTACAAATAAATAGACTTACTGCAGGTAAAAAGTACACATTTTATTCTGTAATTTGGCCTGTGTAAAATGACACTAAACTTATGGTTCTGGTGCAAAGTTATTTACAAATGAAACAAATGTATTTATTTATTTTTAAATTTTGAGCAATGTGTAAAAATATGTTAAATGTGCTAATTAGTGTAAATGTGTTGATTAGTGTAAACTAAAGCCCTGTACACACGATCGGATTTCCTATGGTTTTTAAACCGATGGATTTGTCCATCGGAAAATCGATGAAGCTGACTTCCATCAGTCTTGCCTACACACCATCAGTCAAAAAACCGACCGTTCCAAACGCGGTGACGTAAAACACTCCGATGAGCCGAAAAAAATCAAATTCAATGCTTCTGAGCATGCGTCGACTTGATTCTGAGCATGCATGGGTTTTTTATCCGATGGAGTTCCCCACAGACGATAGTAATTTGCTATCGGTTTTTTAACCATCGGATAAATTTAAAACATGTTCTATTTTTAAACACAGATGGAAAAAAGACCGATGGGGCCCATACACGATCGGTTTGTCCGATGAAAAAAGTCCATCGGAGTGTTTTCATCGGTAAAACCTATCGTGTGTACACGGCTTTAGGGTTTAAGAAGGGTTAAACACAAGGATTAGTTTATAAAAAACTTTTTGGAACTTATTAGGTTGCTTTTAACTGACATCATCTGCAGATCAAAATGAATCCCTTTGGTTTGCAGATGAATGAACAGAATAGGTACAAAAGTAACAATGTTACTTTGTATCTTCCTATTTAGCTTCTGAACAGTGTTGTTCATTACTTTCTTACTAAGTTTTTTGACAGTATCTGTGAGAACTGCTCTATGTTCACAGCAAGCAACTTTAGATCTAATTAATCAGTTTGCTGTGAATTGGGGGGGGGGGGGGCAGTAGCAGGGCATAAGGACTCTACATGCTACACATGTCCTGTGTACTATAATGTTGTTGTTATTTTTTTGTTTTGTTTTTTAATGCGTGAAGCACGTCAAAAGTCTGTAACTTATTAACAGACCTGAATCCAGTAAAGTGCTGACTGAAGGAAGAGTGGCCATAGGCATGTTTAATAGTCAGGCAGCAATCTTACTTCAGCTTGTTGCTCACCCATGCAATGGTAAATGGATTTTTTTTTTATTTGCATCTGTCTGCCACTGTGAAAGATCAACCCTCTGGCACAGGGATATTTGCTTGAGGCAACTGCTTGAGGCGCACACTGATATATTTGCCAGAAGTGTCCTAAAGAATTATTGGAAGCTGCATTCCTTTTGTAACAGCTTTATCTGTGACTATTAATCTGATGATAAAGCAGCAAAGCCATATAATCATTGATATGTAACCAACATAGAACTAATGATAAGAAGATCCAGATGGTCACACTTCCAATGCTGTAATCCACCTTTATTGAAATTTCACAAACATAGCAACATAAAAACACTCTAATGAACACAGTGGGGAGAAAAGGTTAATGCCTTTCATGCTGACCTTAGTGCTTAATTATAACTCACAACACAGATCAACCAGCTCTCTAATATACTCCAACTAGAACATGTATGCAGCTGTAGATAATAAGCTAGTGATCAGTGTTAAAACATACGGTAACCAGCATCTGCTATTCCCAACATGCAGCTATAAATATATCAAGCAAAAAAAATAAAAATACAAAAGTATGAAAACATAAAGAAAAAAAATGTATATGTTGAAATAAAAAAACAGGTATAATACACACCCCAAGAGACCAATCAAACTAGAAAGCAAAGCTTGAAAGCCAGCGATAAGGCAACAATATTGGCAACGTTGGAGAAACTGATAATACATCTGGGCTAACTCTCTTTAAAAAATGCAGGCATATCCTCTGCAATTTCAATCCCTTGTGGGTCTTAGGAAGATGATAAAATATAGGGACAATGGGGGCTTGAAGAATAATTACCTCCCTTCCTGCATAAAATACCCAAACAAATTCCTTTCTGGATCAGTGTGGTAAGACTGGACTTCATTGTGGGATCACCTTTAAGTTGTATATATGTACGACTGTCTGATATTTGTCTCACAGCCTCCTCTTTATACAGATCAGCATCCTGCACAACTACTAAATCCCCTTTATCTGAATTGTTATTACAATTGAGTGGTCTTCATTTAACCATCTCAGAGACTGGCATTCACTGACTCTGAAATTATAATTCTTTGCATTTCCCCGGACTGTAATCCATGATGCCAGTCTGGTTAGATTTAATTCAACCTGCTTTTGAAATGTATCCATATCCTTACCTAGAGACTGGACAGGATAGAAGTCTAATCTACATTTAAAAGAGGCCAATGGTACAGACACACAACCTTCCTTCTCATCTATACCTGCTTTTAAAGCCAATCCTTTCAAATTATGAATGGCGCATTGTTCTCTAAAGTCTATTCTAACTAGTAGTCTGCTCATCATCATCAAAGCAATGTTTACATAGGGTTAAATACCATGCAAATGTATTTAAATCTAATATCATATCAAACAGATTGAAATGGTGGGTTGGACTGAAATTAAAGCCTTTAGACAACAACATAACATCCTCTCTAATTCCTTCTAATGCCGCGTACACATGACCGTTTTTCATGATGAAAAAACTGCAATTTTTTAGATTGGTCGTGAAAACCGGTCCTGTCTATGCTCCATAGCAGTTTTCTCGACGAGAAAACTGCCCGCAAAAAAATTAGTTTTTCCCGTCGTTCTTTTTCTCATTGCGAAAACGGCTTGTGTGTATGCTTTTCCGAGGTGAAAAAAAAACGCGCATGCTCAGAATCAAGTATGAGACGGGAGCGCTTGCTCTCGTAAAACTAGCGTTTGTAATGGGTATAGCACATTTGTCACGCTGTAACGGACTGAAAAGCATAAGGCTGAAAAGCGCGAATCGTCTCTCACCAAACTTTACTAACATGAGATCAGCAAAAGCAGCCCAAAGGGTGGCGCCATTTGAATGGAACTTCCCCTTTATAGTGCGTTGTACGTGTTGTCGTACATGTTGTACGTCACGGTGCTTTGCTCAAGCGTTTTTTTTCCTGATCGTGTGTATGCAAGGCAGACTTGAGAGGAATCACAACGAATCACGTTGAGAAAAACGTCCGTTTTTTGCATGACAGGAAAAACGGTTGTGTGTACGCGGCATAAGACAAATTAAGTACATTGTCTAATGTTTCTGTTGTTGTTTCTGTTTTCTCCTCTGTTTCCTTCTTTTTTTTTTTCCACCCTGTCTATTCTTTTTATATATTTTTTATCTTCTTTTTCTTCTTAAGCCTCGTACACACGGGTGGGAATCTCGTCCGGAAAAAAAACGTTGGTTTTTCTGATGAGATTTCCGGCAAGCTTGCCTTGCTCGCCGAGTGTACACATGGCCATTCAAAAGAACTTCTTTTGAATGGCAAGAACGCGGTGACGTCATCGACTACGACGAGCCTGCGCTCCTCAGATTCGATGCCGACGCCGCCATCTTGCTACACCCTACACTACCCTTGTATAATACCGCGCATGCGTCAAAGTCTTTTCGAACATGCGCGGGTTTACCATGGACAGGTAAGCATACACACTTATGGTTTTCTCGTCGGGAATCCCGACGAGAAAATAGAGAGCAGGTTCTCTATTTTTCTCATCGAGATTCTAGGCAGTTTTCCCGACGAGAAACCATACACACAACCGGTTTTCTCTGCAAAAAGCTCTCCCAGCAGTTTTCTTGCAGAGAAAACCGGCCGTGTGTACGAGGCTTTACTGTTGAATCTTGATGACTCATTTAAATGGAATGCTGAAGACAGATCTACATTTACTGCAACTCCACTGGTAAACTTCAGGAAGAAATCCATCACTGACACAGCCATTGTTTGATCCAGAGCCTTGCCTCCTGTGTCTGAAAAACTTAAATGTTTGCCAACAGACCTGGCATGTGATTTCTTTCTTACAATATGCTCTAATCTGATGGGGTTTCCTCCAGATGTAAAGCATGTTGGATTCATCATTTGACCTGTCCCATAATATGTTTTAGTTTTTAACAAAAATAGCCTCTTTCTCTATTCTTTCCATGTTTTAATTAAGCTTAATGGCTAAATCTTGAAATAGACTGGTCCTTAGAGGTAATATTTCTTTCTTAGCCTCAGTGATCTCCTAGTCTTCTTGTGTTTTGGAACCCCTAGTAATTAGAGTTGGGTAAACGGTTTGGCCCGAGCATGTGTTTCGGGCCGAACATTGGCTGTTCACCCGTTTAATGAACACCTAAATTATCGGGGTGTTCAGCCTGCCGAATGACCACAATGCACTTCACCGCCCTACAGTGCATTGGAAGCCCTGATTGGCTGAAGCAATGAAAGCTTTGCCCAATCAGGGCACAGAGCACTGTCAGAGCCATGATTGGAGAAAGTAATGATGACTCTATCCAATCATGACTCATTGCTCTTAGTCCCGCCCCACACTATAAATATATTCTCACCATAGCGGCCATTTGCAATGTGATATTGGCATGGAAAAAGATAGAATAGGGCTTTGTTTAGTGCTGCTAGCAAGTTAGTGTGCTACAGTGTTATTGTGCTTCTATTGTCAGTGTAGAATATCAATTTACTTTAAATATAGTGATAGTTCAGTGTGAGTGTAGTGTGACCGTTAATTTTTACTTTAGTGTCTGTTTTCATAAGTGTAGTGTGACCATTAATTTTTACTTTAGTGTCAGTTTTTTGAGTGTAGTGCGACCATTAATTTTTACTTTAGTGTAATTTTAATTTGTCAGGGCAGGTTTCCTGCAGTATATATCAGTGCATTACTGCACATTTAACACAGTATATATCCGTGCCTTAGTGTGCATTTAACACAGTATATATCAGTGCATTACTGCACACTTAACACAGTATATTTGAGTGCATTGCGGCACGTTTAACACAGTATATATCAGTGCGTTACTGTACGTTTAGTGCAGTATATTTCGCTTTCAATATTTTTTATTAAGGTTTTACATAATGATTACAGAAGAAAATAAGAGAAAAGACCAAAGTCTGTCACATCTTAATACGGAAAAATGAGGAAAAATTCTTAGATGAGAGCATTGACAAAGTAGATTCAACAAGCATACTGTATATGATCTTGGTTTCAATGTGTAGTAATGATTACATGGTGGAAAGTATTGTCCAGACTCCAGAGCCCCCAGACACCCCTACTGGGAACAAACTGTGTCTTTGGGGGGGGCAATACTACCATCCTTTAGTTACATTGTAATGTTTTCAGTAGTGGTTTTATAGTAGTGCAATAAGTACAAGCCCTAAAACATGTTCAACCGAGCAAACAGATACAGTGAATTTAAGAATTAAAACAGCTTTCCATTAGGTGAAACTATCAATACCATTCTATATAGGGTGATGTAGGCATACCTTACAATGCTAATACTGTGGTCAACACAAGAACGTAATATTATTAACTGAACTTAAGTTGAGTAACTTCATTGCCAATGATAGGTCAATCACGTTTAGGTTTTGGTTTTATGTACTGTGCTGCTCTAGTCCATTTTAGCCATTGTTGCCGAATGGCTAGGGCTGTGGGTTACTCCCCCCTGCTAGATGTCATCATTAGTCTGTAGCTGTGATGTGTGTTTACCAGGTCGAGGGTAGCTTCAATGCCAGGTCAATGGTCTGATTTCCAAAGCTTTGTTATACTTAGTCTAGCCGCTAATAGGATATGCATTATTACATGTCTGTAGGGTGGAGGGTATCACCTATCATTAGGTTCAAGAGCGCTAGTGCGGGGAGGGGGCAATGTGGCATTTGGTGATGTCTTCTAAGATCTGGAAGATATGTGACCAGTATGTTTGTAGTAAGGGGCAGGTCCAGAAGATGTGAAGTATGTTCCGTTGTGTAGTTTTGCATCTCCAGCAGGAGTCAGATGTCTTGGAGCCAAAAGAGGCTAGTCTTGAGGGTGTCAGGTACCATATCTGGGATATCTTTTGAGTTAAGTGCAGAGCAATAGGTGGAGTGATATATTGATATAAATGCTCTCCGCCACTTTTGCTCTGAGTATGAGGCCTCCAGGACTGATTCCCAATGCAGAAGAGTATCAGACTTGGTGAATTCTCGTTTCTGGGAATGTGTTGTATAATAAGTAGATTCCTTTCTGTGTGGGAGAGGAATGTTTTAAAAAAAGACCAGGCTATGTAGAAGATGGAATATCGGGGGATAGGTAGGATGGTTAGACAGTGGGACACTAGTAGGTAAGTGAATTGCTCAGAGGTAGGAGGGTTATATTCTTTTTGTAGATGAAAAAAGGATTTGAGGCCTGATGTGGAGAAAAGGTCCTGGGTTGTTTTGATGCCTTTAGTAAACCAATGAGATATCGTTAGGTCTGGAGTTAGATGTTTCAGTACTTCTAGGGGGATCGGTGGCGTTGTGGATTGGGAGGTTGGTAACTTTATACCTGCCAATTTTTTCCATGCTTGAGCCGAAGCTTTAATGGTTGGGGAAAGATCAGCTGGTATAGGAGTGCCTAGTGGGATTCCGAGTAGCCAGTTTTGTAGGTTTGGTCTAAGAAGTGAGGAGGATTCTATTATACCCCAGAGTGACTGCAGAGAAGTGCGGAACCAATCTTGTAATTGAGTTAGGACGAAGGCCAGATGGTAGACTTCAAAGTCTATATATCCCGAGCCTCCTACTAATCTGTGTTTATTAAGCTTTGTATGAGCACAGCAGGGTTTCTTTCCCTGCCAGACGAATTTATTGAGCATGGTTTGAAGGGATTTGAAAAATAATTGGGGGATAGGGATGGGAAGGGTCCTCAAAAGGTAGAGCAATTGTGGCAAATGTAGCATCTTAAAAGACGCTAGTCTCCCAGACCAAGATAATTTGTGTTTCGCCAGTTGTGGTAGTGCAACTTGGAGTTTATTAGCAAACATTTTATAATTAGCTGCAAAAAGATTTCTTACTGTTCTAGTGAGGAATGAAACACAGACGCCACTCTAAGTGCAGTATATCAACAGGTTTTTAATTCCACACATAGAAAAAGGGTACTCACAAAGGTACAATCATAACAGTCATTTAGGCATAATATGCAGAACATCCGTGAAGTCTGTGCATCCATATGGCTGATGGCTGTGGTCTCTTGAACGGGCTGCACCGGTGATCGCCAACACTTCCTGTTACTGGAACGCATGCAGAGGGAGCCAGGGGATGTCGTTACTTCCAGATGGAGGAGAACCAATAGGCGACGCGTTTACGGAGCATGCGCTCCTTCTTGAGGCTTCAGCGATCAGCCATACGGATGCACAGACTTCACAGACGTTTTTAATATTATGTCTAAATGCCTGTTATGATCGTACCTTTGTGAGTACCCTTTTTCTATGTGTGGAATTAAAAACCTGTTGATATACTGCACTTAGAGTGGTGCCTGTGTTTCATTCCCAGCTGTTCCAGAAGAACTTTCTTAATCTTCCACTGGGCTGCCTTCAAAGTCTCTCTCAATGAACTTAATGGACTTTTTATAAGTCAGTGTTTTAATAATAATTTTTATCATTTTTATTCCCCTTTACCTCGAGCAAATTAGGTTAGTGGGTTCACATTGAGTTTGGCGCAAGCGCCGACTTTTTTCCCTATGTGTGTTACTTTTCTAGTGAGCTGGATGCCCAGGTATGAAATACTACTGCTTTCCCAGGTGTAGGGGAATTGAGATTGTAGTAAGTTGCTGTTTATGGCATCAATACCCAAATTAAGAATAAATGATTTAGTTTCATGCACCTTTACAGTATGATACTTTACTGAACCAGAGGTGGGTTTCTTGTATTTCTACCAGCTCCTTACCTGGTTTTGGAAGGGTTATAATCAATGCCTGCAGCATTTCGGGGGGAGTGTAGAAGAGGAGGCAGCGTCATTAAATAGGGTGGCCATGTGAGGGGCTAACCATTGTCAGAATTATTTGTAGTATTCACTAGTAAGCCCACCTGGGCCAGGGGCTTTCCCGCTTGGTAAGAATATGATGGTGAATTGAATTTCGCTGGATGTGAAGGGGTCATTAAGGGTGGCTAAGTTAATTGGGCTTTTTCCCTTGGTTGTTTTCGATTGTATGGATGTTTACATTGTGGTTGAGGATGGCTGGGATCCTTTGGTTGATCCATGATTATGCCCCATGTATAGATGAGTTTCAACCCTCCTGTTATGGTGGTGACCATGTGAGATGTGCCCTCTTTAGTAATCAATAGGTTTGCGGGATAGCGCCATTTGTACTGGATTTTGTGGCTGTTTAGCACTTTAGTGACAGGACTAAGCTGCCTTCTCAGTTGGAGGGTATATTTGGATAGATCTGGAAATAGTTGAACTCCCTCAAATCGCGTAGGTAAGGTTCCAGCAGATCTGGCAGCCGTAAGTAACATTTCTTTAGCGCGGAAGAAATGAACCCTCATAAGAACATACCTGGGTACCAGGTTTGGCTATCCAATGTATTCTGTCAATAGAGATTTCAAGTGGGTAGAATTGCGTGCATGAGGTCACTGGCGTATTTAAGATCAGCAGAGGGTACGGATTCAGGTATGCCACGTAACTTTACGTTATTTTGGTGCGACCTGTCCTCCAGGTCAGCCAATTTAGCTTTGATCCAGGACTGTTCTTCTTGAACCTCTTCATATGCATCCACTAGGTCGTTCACAGTTGTAGTACATTCCTCCATTTTATCCTCAATGTAAGATACTCTGTCTTTCAGGCTATGTATTTCATATGAAAACTTTGTTATGAGAGAAGAGAGGTCAGACATTAGGGAGGATTGTAGAGATATTAGCATGTCTTTTAGTGTGGAATCTAACACTGGCTGTACTGAGGTAGGGCCATAGATGTTTGAAGGGCTTGGTTGGATTGGAGAGAGTTATACGTCTGTATTGATTTTCGTTCAGAGGTGGATGGGGCATCTATCCTCATGCAGGCTTTAGCTGGGCTGCCAGAAGTTGGGCTTTCCCCTGTATTCTTAGGGGACAGAGGTCTTCTTTGTTCCAGATCTTCCTGTGACTCGTCAGGGAGATCCGTGTATGAGCAACTTGCCGCGGTCCTGCCGGTGTCATTTTGATTGACATTGACCTTAGGTGCTGGCTTCAGGAAGAAAGCTGTCAGCTTTATCGGCTTATGATAATTCCCCCACTTGCGTGACATGGTTGTCTATGCAGGCAGCTGGCTGTAGATTAGCTATAGATGTGGGCAGTCTTTCCTTCAGATCTCTCCCAAGTGATCAGGGCTTTGTGGTTAAGTGGCCATCATGAGCGTCGGCAGACCACGGCCCATTGTACCAAACAGCACCCTTTTAATAGTAGGATGCACTCACCCCTTCTTGCAGTTTAAGATTAGAACCTCCTCTTTAATGGGATGATGGTTGGAACTGGTATACAGAGAGCTGCTGGGGTCTTTAAGGCTGCGCTCTCAGGTGGACCACCTAGATGATGAGGGAGGAGGCAAGGACTGAGCCATGCTTCTAGCTTGGAGGATGGAGAGCTTGTTTCTTTCTGGGCCTTAGGATGGTGCTGGGTACAGCCAAGATGGCGGCCAGCCGCGGGTAAGGAGAAGGCTGCCTTTATCTCTAGGCCCAACTCCAAGGAAATCCTCTCATGTGATGTGGATGAGGGAAGAGATGGTATGGTATTGCCTGGTAGAAGGATGGGGAGGTTATACCTGTCAGTGTCCGAGGATGGAGCCGCGGCTGATAGGAAAGCTGTCTGCTTCTTTAGGTCGCTTACTCAAGGAGTCCTCCGGAATGGCGGGGAAGTAGGCTGGAGTGGTGCCATGCTGCCAGGATGGAGGATGGCGGGCTTGCCTCCCTCTGAGCCCGAGTATAGCGCCGGGATTGACCAGAATGGCAGCCGACTGCAGACTAGGCCGGAGGTCGTGGTGCAGTGCAGCATTTATTTTTTTAACTCAGAAAAAACGTTTTATTGTGTCATCAAAATAAAACTCACTTCACATATCCATAATATAGACATTTGTCACAGCTGAGAATCATACTTTGTGTAAGAAAAAAGATACATGAAACAGTGGCATCAAAGAACTTATCATGACATAACTTGACACACAAAAAAAAGGGGAGAGAAACCATGTCAGGCAGGCAGGCACAAACCCACCGACCTAACACAGCAAAACAGAGGGCCAATGGGCCAACACATATTCACTCTTGCCCATATTCTACCTGCAATTATAGAAACTCCCCCTCCGGAAGCATCTTTATAGGAACATTTTACACATACTGTATATGTCACATATGGACTCCATATGAACTTTGTGCACTTTATGAACTTTATTGTTATTTATATGTTGATTTAGTTGATATATTTGGTTCACCAGCAGCGCTATCACATTTTATTACTTGACTTTGTCACAATGTTTTTTCTTCTCATCTGTGAGGAGAGGAAACAATTGGTTGGACTTTAGGTGCAACTTCAGATGTGAAGCAGAGGATTGCTCTTACTGTCCTTGTAATACAAAAGGGGACATTTTTGTGTCTATGATGTGCAGAAAAGAATACTGAATAAAAATCTTTATTAATTGTAACACCATGTATATCCTATTATATGTAATGTCTTCTCTATACAGTATGTGGGCAGAACCACAATGAGGCTTCGTGATTGCATTCATGATCACTTAGCCCTACAGATTCAGGGGATCAAAAAAAGTGGATTGCCCCAAGAGAGGTAGGGACATATTTTAGCTATTATGAAAAAAAAAAATGTATGTTGGGTTTTCCATTTAACAAAAAAAGGATCCCCAGAAGGTTGAATTTTGAATGGGACCTTATACACTTTTATGAATCAGGGTTCCCATTCATGATTCACCACAGTGTATATTGATGCCTTATCACTTTCAGGCTTTGCTTTGTAACTTGATTGCTGGTCTCTTCGGACATGCATTTTATCTTTTTTTCTTTGTTTGTCCATATATATATATATATATATATATATATATATAATGTATGTATTTATTTTTTCATAATTTTGTGTATTTTTTGCTTGAAATATTTGTAGCTGCGGGTTGAGATTAGCAGATGCTGGTTACAGTATGTTATAACACTGATTACTAGCTTATTATCTGCAGATATAATCCAAGGAATAGTGAGTGCTTTAAAATTGTGACAGCTGCATGCAATATAGATTGATACACTCCAAAATACCTCTGACCAATATATAAATAAATTGCAGTGCTAAAAATAAAATACAGTGCTATAATGCCAATAATAAATGTAATAAAGTAAATAGTCCACAGACTTTTAACATATAAGTGTCAATATGAACATTAGGTCTACAATAGTATAAATTATAATACAAGAAAGCAGTCCCGTCCAAATGTGTCTGAAGTTCCTTCACGAGAATAATTCCAAAACTGTACACCAATATTTGTGATTTGTGTAAGACTGCGCACTCACCGCATGGACATGCTGCTAAGGAACAAAGCAGCTAGTAGAGCTCACTCAGTGAGCATCTATGCACACAATAGATCCGGCAACTTTATAATCCTCTTCTTTCATAGGGGTAGCGTATATACTATGTACTGGTATGACACCTCTCTCAACCTTCTCATGCGGTACTGCAACTAGTGGGCACTCTCAAACAATTCATTGCTACCCACACTCCCAAAACTTCAGCTTATAGTCACAGCAGCTGTATCCCTCAACCTAACTACAGCTGCATACAGTAGTAGTTGGAGTATATAAGAGAGCTGATTGATCTGTGTTTTGGGTTATGATTAAGCGCTAGGGTAAACATTTTTAACCTTTTCTCCCCCACTGTGTTAGTTTGAGTGTTTTTATGCTACTATATTCCTGAGTTTTCAGTAACGGTAGATTACAGAGTTGGAAGTGTGGCTGTCCGGATTTTCTTTAATTATTATATGCACAGGTGTGCGAACTGGGCCAGCACCCGCTTTAAGTGTGTGTGAGGTGTATATGCAGTGGACTGACCTGGAGCAGTGCTGCCTTTCATATATTAACATAGACTTAAATTAGGGAGTCACACAGATCAATCTAAATGGAGGAAATTTTTTAAAGCTTGTTCTTATTTATTTTTTTTATCAATTCCAGTCAAGTGAAATTTTTTCTTTTTTCAGCCCCTACATTCTAAAATAGTTCAGTGTTGCATTATACCTTAAAATGATTACCATGTTGTTTCTAGATGCTTTGTGTGTTGTGACAGTGTCTGGAAGGTATATACAACACTTTACTGCACATCAGTCATGATTTGACTGCATTGCATAGAGAAAAATAGAGACTCATTTGTTTCAAATGCCACTTTATGCATGGACATACCTCCTTAGACCCAGTCTATTCAGATAGCATGGTCACCTGCTGACTTGGCACAATCCACAGACAGCTTAACTCTTCAGTAAGACACAGAAGTTGAATTCAACACAATTTTACTTTAGATTTTTGCAGCGCAGAGGATGTTTTTCACATTCATTCCCGAAGACACTGGTGCTCAGGACAATTAAGAGAGTGAAAATCTTGAATGAGGACACATACCACAATTCAAACCTGCTAGTAGTTCAAACTCTCATTACTCTTTCCACATTTTTAAAAACAAAGAGAATTGGAAATATTGAAAAAATGTCCCTAATGCCCCATACACACGATCGGACCTTTGTCCGACCAAACCTACAACGGAATTCCGACGGAATTCTATCGGAGTAAAATAGAACATATTCTATATTTAAACTCTGATGGAATTCATCTGACTTTTTCCATCGGAAATTCCTATCGTCTGTACAAGACATTAGTCTTTAGTTTATTGTGATGGTCTGTGGGAACAAAACAAAAAAAGTGTTTATTCTTAAAACACATGTTTATTGATGGATTGGCATCATTCCATATTTCATCAGGAGATTTCATGTCAAGCGCTGTAAAACGTTTTTTGAGTGATTTGTAGGTATGTGCTCTTTCCACACAAGTAAATGTTTGTCAAATTATACCCCAAAGTAATAACAAATTTGCAATTTACAGTTCCATGGCTCAAGACTTCGTCATTTGAAATATATGTTAGACTTGGAATGCCTCCAGAGCATGCTTGATTTATTTTAAATTCACAAACATAACAAGCTAAATTAAATGCTGAACTGCGGTTTAATTGGTGTGTCATTTGTGTATGTGTTGTTTTGGTGTTTATTTCCAATTGGTTTAGATTTCAAACACTTTTAATAGGCTAGATGCACAATCCTACTCTAAACAGTTTTTCAGAAATTTATTTAGGACATAACAAAATTAAGTTTATTAGTTGGTATTGTTTATAACTGTCGATTCTTGGTTTTGTGGTTTATGTGTTTTGTTTTTTTGTTTTAATAAAATGTTTATGTGTATATGCTTTTTTACTATGATATTAATATCATATATATATATTAATTAGTGTGTATGGTTTCTCGTCGTGAAAACTGCCAGGAATCTCTACAAGAAAAATAGAGAACCTGCTCTCTATTTTTATCGTTGTGATTCCCGTCTGACTATTTCTCGTTGTGAAAACTGGTTGTGTGTATGCTTGTCCGAGGGGAAAAAAGGCGCATGCTCAGAATCAAGTATGAGACGGGAGCGCTCCTTCTGGTAAAACTAGCGTTCGTAATGGAGATAGCACATTCCTCACGCTGCAAATGATTGCATCGTTTAATGCTGCGCATTCAAATCTTCTTTATAATGCTACAATAATGAAAAATAATGAACTTGTTTTGCTGCTGATATTCACACAGAGATCTGACTAATTTTTTTTACATTTTTAATAGTGATCTCATGAATATTATTTTATATTTTAGAGCAAGATCTCCCTAAAAATCTTTTTGTTTTAAATCGTTCTTGTTTTTGGAAAATTAAAATCCATATCTGCATTTTTTTTCTTCTTGATTTTCTAGTGATCGCCATGATTTTATTTTCAATTTTGTTGTGTCAAGTTACCACAATAACATTTATTTTTATTTATTTTTTTACCTTCAAGGAGATTGGTTGTTGTTATCTGTCCCTTTTTAATTAGACCTTTTTTGTTTTTAAATCTACCTGCCTACTCACAAACAAAATATTTTTTTTTAAGAAAAACACATAGGCAAGTATTAACTGTAAAAATAAATTCCATTTATTCTGGCTCATTAAGAAAAGAAATAGGAAGGCAGTGCTGGAGAACCTGCTGCAATTTGTGCAGCTTTGGGACCCCAGGGCACACATCAACTCTGTGTGGACAAGGAAATTGGGACCTTGAGAAGCACATACATTTGGGAGCACAATCTGGTCCTGAACTCACAGAGGTCAGGAACAGCAGCAGATGATATATATATGTCCCAACTCTGTGGTACTACAACAGCCTGCCTTCTATCAGACCACAATGAAGCAAGGCAATCACTTTCTAGACTTCTTGGTAACCTTCCCTGTAGCCTTCTGTGCAGCCTTCTGTGCAGCCTTCTCTGCAGCCTTCCTTGTATGCTTTTTTGAAGCCTGTGTCTCTGGAGGTGGAGTTGTGTCAGGAGGAGGAGAAGGAGGTGGTGGAGAAGGAGGTTGTGGAGAAGGAGAGTTATGATGATGGGCGAGCTCACAAATTGCAGTGTTTTCAGTAATAGTCCCCATTAACCCCGTATTAATTAATCTTAGAAGGAGGGGCTCAAATAGGAGACGTTGGTCCCTCTACATCTCCCTCATTTTGGCAGCAACTAGGCCGACATAGCCCTCTTCAGTGGTGGTTGGTTCTTGGAGACTGGCATGCGCATCTCTAATCAGTGCCATAAAGGCTAGAAAGTGATTGCCTTGCTTGAAGGTGGTCGTTTAGAAAGGAAAATCTGTTGTAGTACCACAAAGATGGGACATATACCTTTGCTGCTGCTGCTCCTGAGCTCTGAGAAGCCAGGACCCTAAAGCGCTCCTTCCTGTATGTGCCTCTCAAGGTCCCAACTTTAGTATCCAGCTCAGTGATGGTTGCTCTGGGCATCCTGGTATGCACAAATTTGAGCAGGATCTCCAGCACTGCCGTCCTTGCCCATTTTTTCTTATGGATTGGGTTTTTGGTCTCCCACAGAGCAGGCAGCTCCCTTAATCTGTCTATGAACTCGCACATAAAGTCTTTATCTCTAAACGCATTCATTTTTTTTACAAGCCAAAACACAAGACAAAAATACTAATGTCAGTCTAAACTCTAATAATCTTTTTCCCCATATAGGCCACAATCTCGAAGCAGTATAGGCCACTGATGTGTCAAGTTCAAATCTTACCTTCGGTCTCATGTTCGTCGCTTTTCCTCCTATCTCCGCACACAGAATGTAGATACGACACGTGTGTTAGCATTATATACACTACGCATGCTTGAAACTCCGCACACGTCGCCCGCCCATGACGTTCTTTCACGAATATTCCCCGCCCCTTCTCTTTCAGCGTGCAGTGGGAGACGACATGGCGGAGTCTCAGCAGGTGTCAGATAATTTGTCAAATAACGACGAGACAAGCCTGGAAATGTCAAGATCAAGGAGGCGATACAAGGCCAGTAACATGTCAGTCACAGAGATGGTGGAAATGGTGGACATATTGCGCAAGTCCGATTGTGATGGGAAGCATGGCCCATATACCCACCCTAATCTTCGGAAGGCAAAAATTATGCGCAAAGTTGTAAAAAGTCTGCAGACTAAATTTGGCGTTAAAAGATCCAAGGAGCAGCTGGTGGTCTGACCTCCAAAATCAGGGAGTCGGAGCAGTACAGGAGCATCAAAAGAATGCTTCAAAAAAGTAAGTATTTCTCCTGTGTTCTTCTGATTTTATTTTCATAACTTGCATGTAGCTCCATGTGTTTTTTTTTAAATAGTTGACATTAGAAAATGCCAACTTTCAGGTTAGTGGGCACATTAATCGGTCGTTGGACACATTGTTTACCCACTACATACAATGTTTTTGTAAGATACACAGGGTCCAAATCTTTTTTTACATGCATGTTTGTATTCCAAAAATATTATTACATTGTTGTCTAGATGTGTTTGTAACTAGAATGAAATGCAAACTTGATTCAGTATATAAAGGAGAGGACACTCAACAAGTGTTTACACATCTGAACTCTTGACATCTGGAACTCTGCCCAAACAGACAATTGTACCCCATTTCCAAGCAATGTATGATATTCATATTTTTGCACTGAAATATCTGTGTGCTAAACCTTTTTTTTCATTCTCATAGGGGATAGAAGACTGGGAGGACAACACTAGGCGGAGCCTAGGTGGATGACGTGGTGGAACTAGGCACCACAATAGGTCAGTGTCTGTCACCACAGCTTCAGGTAAGAGATGTAGGCCTGCATATTTTTAATACCATATTTATTTATTTTTTAGGGGATGAACATGGTTCAAGTGGCAGAAATTCCTCCTCGTTTCTCAAGTACTAGTGCACAAAGATTGATACAAGAAATAATGGCATGTAGTCGTGAACTCGACATCATGAGGAATACTGTAGGATGAATGTGATTGAGAAAAAATTTAAGGACATCATTCATGTTTTGGGGCTAATAGAAAGAACCCCACCCCCCTTTTTTTTTAGTTTTTGTTACTTTTTGAAAAATGTTTTGCACTTTATTCCACAAGCCAAATTTTGAAGATGCACACAGTGTGTCAACATGTGCTATCTGCCATCACGGGATATCTATGCCCGTGTTTTGTGGGTTCAGCCCCTTTCTTGCAACTCCAGTAGGTGAGAGGAAGGGTTTGCACCCCCAAAACACGTCCATTGATCCCCCATGATGGCAGATAGCACATGTTAACATTATAGACATGGGATCAGGAGGGAAATCTCCATTTTACATCCCAAACTGTGTGCATCTTCAAAATTTGGCTTGTTCAGGGGTGAGATCACCCCATTTTATGAAGGGCAGATACACCCATTTTTAGCATACTATATAATGTATGATTTTTGCCTAGAGGTTTTCTATGTTGAAGTTTGTACGTTAATGAGAGTTGTATATTTTCTTTTAAAAAAGAAACATGCCTGTTTATGGCAAAAAAATTAATACAATTTATACAAAGACCATGTGAATGTGCACTGATGTGTAACAAAGTGTGGCTTCTTTTACATATCTGATCTAAACTGACGTTTTTGTTTTTTACCACGGGATTCCCGCCCGTGTGTACATGGCTTAACAGTTATTAGGAGGCATGTCAAGGTGTCTGCACACCAACTTCAACTTCCTGTAGAGTGCACTGGGAGCCTAAAATATCAGGGAAGTCAGGAAAAGAAATAAAGACGTCCTCCTATGGTTACTAGTAGTGGGCCAACCCATCATGGGGGCAATTAGAGATGGTCCTTATTTGCAAAACTGTTTCTCCCTGTTTTTGGGGGTTCTAAAGCACTCTACATGTGAATCTTGTATCCATCTATTCTAAGGTGCTTGTTATTTACTCTAAGTGGCCTTTTCCTAAGTGTCACAGGGTAACTCCACACACAAGCCACGTTTGAAGTTAATGTTCTGAAAAAATTACCTTGCCTTTTCAATCTGCAGTAGTTGTAATTTTCTGTAAAATGTAATGTAATATGGCAACCCAAAAGCATTCTGTACACTGTTGGTGTTTGAAACACCCCTAGAAATATGTTTTCCTGCTTGTGTGATTGGATGACTGATTTTTTCCGACATCTGTACTAAGATAAAAGTCAGATTTCAGGTATCCCCTGGAAAAGAAAATACATTTTAGTTTTGGCAAGATACTCTACACGGGGTAAAAACTTCTAAAGTGATCCAGATACTGCATTTTTTTTTCTTTTCAGAATACTAACAACCGATCAAAATAAACCAGTCCCTCCCATTCAAAATTTGTATTTAAAAGACATTGTGAGGAGATTTTTCTTCAGGGAAGAAAAAGGTACGACTCTGCAACAATGTTTGTCTCTATCCCTGCAATGTACATTGATTGGACAACGGGGATTGTTTTTTTTTACAACAAAAATGGAGTTGCCTTTTAAAGTTAAACTT
The DNA here is from genome assembly GCA_029206835.1 of Rana muscosa. Lineage (NCBI taxonomy): Eukaryota > Metazoa > Chordata > Amphibia > Anura > Ranidae > Rana > Rana muscosa. The sequence goes on from CM055118.1 coordinate 715,327,281, forward strand.
AAAGAGGAACTGCAGTCTGCTCACATAATTTGTAATAAAAACATCTTTGTCATTCTGAAGCTTCCCTCCAACCACTTTGCATATTATTTTATATATACTGTGATTCTGCACGTGCCAAATATGCTGCAGAAATCTCCCTCCACTAAGTCAGGCTGCATCCATTTTAACTGTGGGCAGCTGCTGCCTGTTCACTTTCTGATATACACAGACACACAGAGGCACGCCTCCAGCTCTGCAGCTCTCATTGGCCCTCTTATGACTCATTCCCCCCTCCCTTCCTGGCAAACTCTCACGAGAATGAGAGAGAGAGCTGTGCATGATGTCATAAGCCTAGGCTAATGACCAGACAAGAAAGAGGATGTGGGCTGTATAAGGTATTTACTGGCAGAAAAAAAAAATGTTTTACTATCCAAAGTTAAAACGGCAGAAGATTTAATAGATGGAAAGTTGAAAAAATGACTGACGGTCCGCTTTAAGGTAAACAGTTAAATATAAAGTAGGATTATTTACACTGTAGGTGAATTGTTATCTCTAAATTTATTCACCTCTGAAATTTATATGTAGGTAAATGATACATACCATTTTCCTGGTTCAGCTCAGCAACCTCCTATATTACGTCAACTCATTATGCATGTAAACAGTATTGACAGTTCATAAAAAGCTATTTTTCCAGTTTTCTTGCAGTTTTATTTAAGCTCCAATAAGTTGTACTTTATTTCTACTCTCTGATACTTTCCTTTCTACACAAACAAGCTTGCATAGTTAGGTAAATCCATTACCTGTTAAAAAAATATATAGTTTATTTTGGGTATATCAAGGGCAACTTTGAAAATCTTATGAATTCCATTCATTGTATAGAGATTTAAAAGTAATTAACATCTGTTTAAAAGGTTGTAATATTAAATATATCCCCATAGCACTTGTTATAGTAAATTGAAATTAAATTACTAAGTACTTTAAACCAGCAAAATTCTAAATCCTTGTTAAGGGAATAAGTGAATGACTATAAACATTATCTGAATACTGTATTTTACTTGATACATAAAATCACAAATCTGGAGCATACACACAGAAGGTCCCACAGTATCACAAATTGACTCACTCATTCCCAGTCAAGCCCATAATAAATAAATATGTGTTTAGATTTATATCTGAACTCTTTTACAAGAATGGGAAAAGGTGTGGTTGCATGTTATTGATAGCCTTTAGGAAGGGAGTCGACAAGGCCTAGATCCACTTTACCGTATCACCCACTGGGGAGAACGTGTACAGACCTGCTCAGGTAGCTGAACTGATCCAATGCTATTACACATTCTTATATATTATCCAGGTCTTGGAACAGGATATCTAACCTATGTAAATAATAAAAGTCCTCTGTGGGATGGCAACATGGAGGAATCTGGGGACTGGACAACCTTGCTAAAGCTGGCCATACATGATTCATTTTATTTTTTATTTTTTTTTGTTTCATAAAGTTTTATTAGGTGAACAAGAGAGTAACAAAGTATCAGTAAGATAATACAGTACATAATTGCATATGTTTACAAAAGTAAATGCATTAGAATGCGCACAATGTTAGTTTGTTATAACACCTTTGGTGATCATAAGAATAATAAAGACAGGGTTAATAATGTGCTAAATATTCAACAAGTATTCCACCATATTCTTATTTTTTATTTTTTTAATTGATACTATAATTACTAAAGTATATATATTTTTCAGAGATACTTAGGGGGGAGAGGGAGGGATGAGGGGGGGAATAAGGGGGGGGAGGGGGGAGCCTGCAGTATTCTATTTGGACTGAAGTGTTTTATTTAAATAATTCTTTCCCTTTCTTTTCCTTTTTTTTTCCTTTTCTCTTTATCCTTTCCTCTTCTCCTTCCAAGCTTCCTGTGTAATCAATAACCCAAAGATAAGGTTTTGATTCTCACTTAGTGATTGTTTTATATGTCTGGGATTCTTTGAATAGTATCCAGTTGTACCATGTTGCAGAGAAATTGGTTATTTTTTCCTGAGAAATACTTATGAGCTCCTCTACTCTTTCAATGTTATTGATTCTCCTAAACCATTCCGCAGTAGAAGGAACTGTTGTTGTGCGCCAGTGGGATGGAATGCATTGGCGAGCTGCATTGATCAGGAACATAGGTAGTGACTTTAAATATTGTTTTCTTGGGAGAGAGTGTAGTAGGTATTGCGCTGGGTCATAACTTATGTTTTCTGCTGTGATTGAAATAATGGTTTTGTGAACTATTTTGGATCAATTGGCAAGTCCACCATATATGGAGCATCGAGCCCTCCTCTTGTTTGCATCTCCAACAGCGGTCAGAGATTAGTGGAGAAAATTTATGTAAAATTGATGGGGTCCTGTACCATCTAGTAATAATTTTGAATCCGCATTGTGAGGGGGTTAGCTCGGCAGCGGGTGTGTGTGACCCCCGAGATGGGCTCCCCACACAAAAACAGGCCCAGCAAACGGAGGTTGTGGTTTTCAAAATCAAAAAGGTGCGGTTTATTTTCTATTTACAGTGACAAAACACAGCAAAGCAAAAGAAACATAAACAAAATAAATCCTGGTCAACTTGACCTCTGACTAAACATACAGGTTTCCTAACTAACAACTGGGATCAGCCTAGTGCTGTCCTAGTCCCTAAGTCCCTGGTTTTAAATGTCCAAGCACATAGCCACACAGGCTTTGTCTCACCGCACAGGGGTTCACTCTCCCTAGACAGTCCACACAGGTCTGGGTCCAGGCATGAGCTAACATCTAATGAAGCTGGGAGTTCTTATAGAGGCCTAAATGAGCTGACAAGCTTCAGCTGGTCTCATCAACTCCCTGTCTGCACGACGCCCCACACTCTCCCTAGAGGTATGAGTCATCCATGAGCCCACTAGCCTCAGCTGGGCTTATACAACTCTCCACCTAGTTGTATAAGTCGGCGTAAAGCCTGAATCTGGGCGAAATATATCTACCCCCCTGGATGCAACCAGGTGACTTTACCTTCCTGCTGTCACATACCCCCCCCCCTCTTGTTTTAACCTCGGGGTTGGAACACCAGCAATCAGGCATTCATGTACTCGAGACAAAGCATCCACATTCCCCATTTGAACGCCAGGGCGATGCTTTACTGTGAAGTTGAATTCCTGGAGGGCCAGGAACCACCTATTCACTCTTCTATTTGTTTCCTTGTTTTGAGCCATCCACTTTAACGGAGCGTGATCCGTAACCATGTCAAAGTGCCTACCTAGCAGGTAGTACCGAAGGGAATCTAGAGCCCACTTCACCGCTAAACACTCCTTTTCAACGGTGGCGTAATTTACCTCATGGGACTTCAACTTCCTGCTGAGGTAAATGACTGGGTGCTCTTCCCCGTTCCAGACCTGGGACAATACTGCTCCTAACCCCACATCTGACGCATCACTTTGTACGACAAAGTCTTTAGAGAAGTCGGGTGAGTACAACACTGGCTGGCTACATAAGGCTTGTTTCAAGAATTGGAATGCTGCCTCAGCCTCGGGGGTCCATTTAATCATGACCGACCCTTTCCCCTTCGCCAGGTTGGTTAGGGGCACAGCCTTAGAAGCAAAGTGGGGAATGAATCGCCGATAATACCCAGCGATTCCCAGAAAGGCTCGTACCTGCTTCTTGCTGTTGGGACGTGGCCAACTCTGGATGGCCTCGACTTTGTTGAGTTGGGGTTTTATTACTCCCCTCCCAATGGTGTACCCAAGATATTTGGCCTCCTCCTGCCCAATGGTACACTTCTTGGGGTTAGCCGTAAACCCCGCTTCCCGAACAGAGTCCAGGACTGCTTGCACTTTTGGCAGATGTGAGGCCCAATCTGTGCTATGGACAATTACGTCATCCAGGTAAGCCGCAGCATACTTCCGATGGGGCCTCAGCATCTGGTCCATTTTCCGCTGGAATGTGGCCGGCGCATTCTGTAACCCGAACGGCATTCTTTTATATTGGAACGCCCCGTCTGGGGTTACAAATGCGGTTTTCTCTTTGGCCGACTTGGCCAGGGGGATTTGCCAATACCCTTTTGTGAGGTCAAGAGTCGTCATGTATCGGGCTGTTCCCAGCCGGTCGATCAACTCATCTATACGTGGCATGGGGTAGGTGTCAAATTTTGTAACTTTGTTCAACTGACGAAAATCGTTACAAAATCGCCAGCTCCCATCCGGTTTAGGCACCAACACAATGGGACTAGACCAATCACTTTGGGACTCCTCTATCACCCCTAAGTTCAGCATTTTCTGTACTTCCTCCCGTATTGCCTCCCGTCGGGCCTCTGGGATCCGATAGGGTTTTAACTTCACCCTTTCACCGGGCGGGGTAATGATGTCATGCTCTACCCCAGATGTTTGTCCCGGCAGCTCAGAGAATACCTCCTTGTTGCGAAGCACAAACTCCTTAACCTCCTGTTGTTGGGGTTGTGACAAGGTGGCTGCTATTCCAACCTCAGGAATCACGCAACCAGTTTGAGCTGGTGACCAAGTGTCTGCGACTAGGGACTCTCTATCCCTCCAGGCTTTCAACAGATTAACGTGATAGATCTGTTCGGGCTTTCGCCTTCCTGGTTGTCTGACCTTGTAATTCACTTCGCTCACTTTTTCCATTATCTCGTAGGGGCCTTGCCATTTGGCAAGGAATTTACTTTCAACCGTAGGGACAAGTACCAGTATCCTATCCCCCGGGGAAAAGGTACGGGTCTTGGCTCCACGGTTGTACACTCTCTGCTGTGCTAACTGCGCTTGGGCCAAATGTTCCTTCACGATGGGCATTACCTGTGCAATTCGGTCTTGCATCAGGGCGACATGCTCAATCACACTCCTGTGGGGAGAACTCTCACTTTCCCAAGTTTCCTTGGCAATATCCAACAGCCCTCTTGGGTGTCTCCCATACAGTAACTCAAAGGGGGAGAATCCCGTAGAGGATTGGGGCACCTCCCTAATAGCAAACATCAGATAAGGAAGTAGACAGTCCCAATCCTTTCCATCTCTATCCACCACTTTCTTCAACATTTGTTTTAGGGTTTTGTTGAATCTTTCAACCAGCCCATCGGTTTGGGGGTGATACACAGATGTACGTAATTGCGTCACTTTGAACAATTTACACAGCTCCTTCATAACCCGGGACATAAAGGGTGTACCTTGGTCCGTAAGCAGTTCTTTACAAATACCCACCCGGCTAAACACAAGAGATAGCTCTTTGGCTATGGTTTTGGCCGAGGTATTTCGGAGAGGGATCGCTTCTGGATAACGGGTGGCATAGTCCATTATAACTAATATGTACTGGTGCCCCCTAGCGGACTTGATTATAGGACCTACCAAATCCATGGCGATCCTCTCAAACGGGACCTCAATGATGGGTAGAGGGACCAGCGGGCTACGGAAATGTGGCATCGGGGCCGACCTCTGACACACAGGGCAGGAGGAACAATAATTTTCTATGTCCTTCATCACCCCCGGCCAATAGAATCTCTGTAATACCCTCTCTCGGGTTTTCTCTGTCCCCAGATGACCTCCAAGAATGTGCCCATGGGCCAACTCCAACACCAACTTCCTGTAAGGTTTGGGCACCACAAGCTGCTCAACGGTTTCTTCTGCCCTTTTTGCCACCCGATACAGTAGGTCCTTCTCTACGCTGAAGTATGGGTAAGTGCAGGTATTATCTGGGTTCACTAACTCGCCATCTATTTTCACTACGTTTTCCCGTGCCTTTATTAGGGCGGGGTCTTTCAACTGTTCTGTGGCAAAGTTTTCCCTGTGAACCTCAAGATCAGAAAACTCCACAGACGGTAGGTTTTCGTCTGAGGAGGTGGGCTCCTCTCCAGTTTCTTGAGTCTCCCCTGCCAATACTGATAAGGGAAATTCCGGAGAGTCCTCACCACTCTCAGGGGAGTTCTGGCTATCACATTCCTGGTACATAGGGGCACCAGTGGGGGGCTCAGGATCATCCCACAGTTCCCAGAACTTCGGAAAATCCCTTCCCACAATGGCGTCATGCGGTAACTGAGATACTAAGCCCACTGGATGAGAGAGGGTACCTTTGGGGGTCTCGAAACACACTGTAGTCACTGGATACTCTCGGGTGTCCCCATGCACACAAATAACAGCTACCTTGCTATTCCCAGAGACCTCTGTTTTAACTAACTCAGCCTTTATCAGGGTCACAAGGCTACCTGAATCCAGCAATACCACAACATTTCTACCATTAACACACATTTTGCATAAATGTTTCTCAGTTCCTCGAATGGCAGTGCATGCGACTGTCGCACACAGCGACTGACGTCTGCCCGTCAGAAAGTCACACTGTATGGGTTCCTCCACAACCGGGCAATTGGCTGCAATATGTCCCGCTTGCCGGCAGCGGTAGCAAACGATCCTTCTTGCGGCCTCTTGAGCCGCTGATTTCCCAGGCTGTTCTCGCCAAACTTGGGGTAGAGCTCCCACCCTCTCACTCTCTCCACCCTCACCCCTTGGAATCCTCTTATCCGCCCCTGGGGATGGTCTGGTCTTAGGGTGGAAAGTCCGAGTGTCTCTGGAAGAGGCCGTCAGGTTCTCTGTAGCCAAGTATTTCTCCACACGATCCACAAGACCATCGGCCGTCTCTGGGTCTCCATGGCTTACCCACTATTGGATGGCAGTAGGAAGAGCTCTCAAAAACCGATCCATTACAACACGTTCCACAATCTTTGGTGCGGACAAAGTCTCTGGCTGTAGCCACTTTCTGCTCAGGTGAATGAGATCATACATTTGAGACCTGGGGGGTTTTCCAAGCTGGAAAGTCCAGTTATGCACACGCTGAGCCCGGACAGCCTGGGTGACACCCAGCCTTGCCAATATTTCAGCTTTTAGCATCACATAGTCTTTTGCTTGGTTAGGCTCTAGGTCATAGTAAGCTTTCTGCGATTCACCAGTTAACAGAGGAGCCACCAGTCCAGCCCACTGCTCCTCAGGCCACTTTTCTCTTTCAGCGGTCCTTTCAAATGTGGTCAAAAATACCTCTGGATCATCCTCTCCAGTCATTTTTGTCAATAAACGACTCACCCCAAAGGACGCGGTATTAGTGGGACGGCTTTCCTCACTGGTCTGCGGACGTTGCTGCATTACTGCTTCCATCTGTTGTTGTAGTCTCTGCTCTTGCTTCTGCAACAGGTCTATGAAGCGGGCCTCAGATTGCTGCTGGGCTTGTTGCTGAGCCTCCAGACTCTGTTGCAAAGTTGCGTTTGTCTGCTGCTGGGCTGCAAGGCTCTGTTGATGAGCTTGCTGCTGGGCTGCGAAGTTCTGTTGTTGAGCTGCAAGGCTCTGTTGATGAGCTGCAAGGCTCTTTTGCAAACCTGCATTTGTCTGCTGTTGATTGGCATTTGCTAGAGCCAGCTGCTTCAGTATCTCCTCCATGCTGGCTTAAAAAAAACTGCCACTGGTTCTCCACCAACTGTGAGGGGGTTAGCTCGGCAGCGGGTGTGTGTGACCCCCGAGATGGGCTCCCCACACAAAAACAGGCCCAGCAAACGGAGGTTGTGGTTTTCAAAATCAAAAAGGTGCGGTTTATTTTCTATTTACAGTGACAAAACACAGCAAAGCAAAAGAAACATAAACAAAATAAATCCTGGTCAACTTGACCTCTGACTAAACATACAGGTTTCCTAACTAACAACTGGGATCAGCCTAGTGCTGTCCTAGTCCCTAAGTCCCTGGTTTTAAATGTCCAAGCACATAGCCACACAGGCTTTGTCTCACCGCACAGGGGTTCACTCTCCCTAGACAGTCCACACAGGTCTGGGTCCAGGCATGAGCTAACATCTAATGAAGCTGGGAGTTCTTATAGAGGCCTAAATGAGCTGACAAGCTTCAGCTGGTCTCATCAACTCCCTGTCTGCACGATGCCCCACACTCTCCCTAGAGGTATGAGTCATCCATGAGCCCACTAGCCTCAGCTGGGCTTATACAACTCTCCACCTAGTTGTATAAGTCGGCGTAAAGCCTGAATCTGGGCGAAATATATCTACCCCCCTGGATGCAACCAGGTGACTTTACCTTCCTGCTGTCACAGCATTCTTGCGAGGCTACGTTTAGAGAACCTTTGTGAGCATGCATATATATTTTTTCCCAGTTTTTTTCAGTTATAGTGATATCTAGATTTTTTCCCAGTTCTGGCATGACGAGCTGGAGAAATCTGTCAAATCCCCAAAGAGTGAGTTGTATAGTGTTGAAATTATGTGTCTGTGTGGGGTTTCTTTCATGCAAAGTTTCTCAAGTTCCATTAGGGGTTTTGTCCATGCTAATGCTGATTCATTTCTGGTTAGAAAATGTCTGATTTGAATATAGTTCCATTGTGGGATTAGGAATGGTTCTATGACTTTGTTTAGTTCTTCTCTAGATAATATTTTCCCATTTTTAAAGGAGTGTTTGGTCAAAATTTTCTTATGTGGCCAATTGTATGTTAAGAAGTTTCTTTCTTGCCCCGGGGGGAACTCCGGATTGTTTCTCAGTGGAGTTAGAGGGCTAAGCCAGGGGGATGGATTGGTGGATTTGAAAGCGTTGTGAAATATTCCAATTGTAGGGCCTATAAGAGGGTGTGATTTGATAGATTTCGGATGGTATTTAGGGTGGATCCATGGTAAGGTGTCCAGTTCTTGGGAGAACTGAATTTGTTCTAGTGATACCCAGTCTTTAACTGTTTGGTGTATATTCCAGTCTACTATTCGTGTTAATAGGGTAGCTTGATGGTATTTTTTCAAATCGGGTACCGCTATTCCACCTCTATTCTTGGGTAGATTTAATCTGGTAAATTTAATTCTTGGAGGCCTGCCCCTCCAAATAAAGGTGGAACATGCTTTATGGAACGAGTTAAAAAAAGTAGAGGGTAATTTGATAGGTATGGTCTGCATGACATATAGGAATCTAGGTAAGATTGTCATCTTGATTAGGGACGCTCTCCCAAACCAAGATACGTTTAAAGAATTCCATCTTTTTAGGTCTTCCTGTGTTTCTTTTAATATAGGTATGTAGTTTAACTTAAAGAGATCATTTAAGTTTGAGGGGATTTCTATCCCTAGATAGGTTATGTTGTGGTTAGCCCATGCGAACGGGAAGTTTAGTTTGCATAAATCTATTGAGCTAGGGGGTAGCGAGATGTTAAGGGCCATCGACTTTGTGTGATTGATTTTCAGGTTGGATAACATGTTGAAATGATCTAGGTCTTGTAATAAGTTAGGTATGGAGATATGGGGTTCAGAGATGAAGAGAAGCATGTTGTCGGCAAACGCAGCAATTTTGTATGTATTTTTTTGAATCTCTATCCCCTTGATATTTTGGTTGGTTCTGATTCTATTTAGCAGTGGTTCTAGAGTTAAAACAAAGAGAAGGGGGGATGAGGGGCATCCCTGTCTAGTACCATTGCGTAGATTAAAGGCATTCGACAGGTGGCCATTGACTCTAACTCGTGCTGTGGGATTAGTGTACAGCGCTTTAATATATGTTCTCATTTGGGGTAAGATACCAATATGTTTCAAAACTGCATCAATGAAGTCCCAGGCCACTCTATCGAACGCCTTCTCAGCGTCTAGGGACAGGAAGAATCCTTTTTTTTGTTGGTTGTTAGCCAGTGACTTATGTTTAAAGCTTTGGTTGTGTTATCTCGACCCTCTCTACCTGGGATGAACCCCACCTGATCTAATGCTATAAGTGAGTTTAATAGGGGTAGCAATCTATTGGCTAGTATTTTAGCATAAATCTTTACATCTACGTTTATTAGGGATATGGGTCTATAGTTTGTAACCTGTGTTGTGTCTTTGCCTTCTTTCGGTATCACTGTGATGTGAGCTTCTAGTAGTTGTTTGGGAGGTTGTTGGATGGAATTTAGTGATTGGAAAGTTTTCAAAAATCTTGGTTTCAGTATGTCATTGAATGTTTTATAGTATTGTAGGGGTAGTCCATCAGGTCCGGGGGCTTTGCCTAGTTTCATCTCTTTAATTGCTATGTCAAATTCAGGGCCTGATATAGGGGCTTCAAGTTCTTGGGCTTTGTCTTTCGCTAGTTGGGGTGGGCTGTATTTCTCTAAAAATTATTGGATGAGTTTCGCCCTTTTATCTGAGTTATGGGGGCACTTTGGGTTAGGTGGAATGTTATACAAGGACTGAGTATTCTTCAAACTGTTTAGCTATTTCTTCATTTGAAGATAGTGGCTTACCTTGTTTGTCTCTTATTTGGTGTATGGTTGAAGCAATTTTTTTACTTTGGACTGCTTTAGCAAGCAATTTTCCACTTTTATTTCCCTGTTCGTTGTAGATCTTATGTCTCAGTATGTATTGTCTTTTGATTTTTATGTTTAGTTCTTCCGCTAAGAGTGTTCTTGCTTTGGTTAATTCCTCAAGTGTAGAGACCGCCACAGTTTTTTTATGTGTTATTTCTAATCTATGAATTTGGTCCACTAGGGCTTTTATTTTGGATTGTTGGTCTTTCTTTAGTTTAGCTAGTTTTTTGATAAATTCCCCCCTGATGACACATTTGTGGGCCTCCCATTGAGTGATGGTCGAGGTCTCGTTATTTTCATTCCTTAAAAAATAGTCTTGCAATTTGTCTCTAAACTCAAGTACATCAACGGGGTCTTTTAGTAAGACAGTGTTGAGTCTCCATGTTTTAGTCACGGTTTTTTTCTCAGGGAAGGTCAGTGTCAAGGTAATTGGCTGGTGGTCTGATATCGTCATGGGTTCAATCGTTGAGTTTTGTAAGTAGGGCAAGTCAGGTTGTGCTATAAAGAAATAGTCAATTCTAGAGTACTTCTGATGGACAGTGGAAAAGAAAGTAAAGTCCTTGGTTTGAGGGTAGAGAGTTCTCCAGGTGTCATGCAACATCAAGTCTTTTAACTGGGTTTTAATTTGCTTCAGTGCTCTGTAAGGAAGGCTCGACGCTCCATTCGAGGTGTCAATGAGTGTATTCAAGGGAGTGTTAAAATCGCCTCCTAGGATTAAAATGCCTGAGGCAAAGGTCATTAGTAAATCTTTGATCTTACGAAAAAAAGTTATCTGTCTCGAGTTCGGAGCATATATATTTGCGATTGTTATTGAGTGGTTTTCTAGTTTTCCTTTTATGAAGATAAATCTACCTCCGGGATCTATCATAGTGTCGTGTATCTGGAGAGGAGTCTGGTTAGAGATTAGTATAGAAACACCCTTTGTTTTTCCTTCTGGGTTGGTGGAGTGTAATGCTGTAGGATAATTCCTGTCGTGTAATTTCGGGATTTTATCAGATTTAAAGTGAGTTTCTTGTATGCAGATAATGTTTGCTTTATGTTTGCGGCATTCATTTAAAAATGTAGTTGTTTTTTCAGGTATATTCAATCCTTTAGCATTGAGAGACAATAACTTTATAGATAGTGGTATGGTTTGTTGTGTATTAGCAGACATCTTGTAAGGTGTGCGTATTTCTTATCGTGTTTATCTACCTTTAAGGGTTTGGAAGCACGCTTGATTCAGTCCGACTTTTTTTTTTTTTAAATGGAAGGGAGGGGGGGGGGATAGGTAAGGGGAGGTAAGGGGTAAAGTGATCCAGGGGTAGATTTAGACCAGCTAGTCTACCCTGATTTGTGGACTGCCGGATGTTTCAAAGGGCAGAAAGTAAAAAAAAATATTTCTGTCCCTTGCGTGGGTTTGTGGTCTAAGTGGGTCTCAAGATGATTTCTTCTATTCTCTTTTCTTTTTTTTCTTTTTTTTCTTTTTTCCTTTCCTTTCCTTCTCTTCCTTTCTCTTAGTTCTAGCACTCCGGAGCAGCTATCTAAGTAGAATAGTTTAAAGGTACAGGGTTTTAGACAGATTGATGAGCAGAGGGAGGGAGAATGTGATTATGGCCTGTATGTATGTATATATGTATGCATTGTTGAGTTGGAAGCGTTAAGTTGTAAGTTGTGGGCCGGTAGTTATTTGGAATCTTTGTATTTACTTAGCATTTATATGTTGTTCCTTTGGTGAAGTTATAACTAATACCTTGAGTTCTGTACTGTAAAACATATAGCTATTAGGAAGGTTTTGTGATGGCATTTTTATTAACCACCACTAGATGGAGCCATTGTGTTGGTAAGTTCTAGGTTGCTTAAAAGGCATCTACTTTCTGAACCCCACAATTGAAATTGTTCAATCTAAAATACCATAGTAATAATAATACAAAGAAAACTGTTTTAAACTATTAAACAGAAATCAATTGATATGTATATCACTTGTATAACTCTTTGAAGCGTGTTACCTATAAAACATCACTAAATTCAATTTTGAGTCCACCGTTAGATTCTGAACTGCATGTGAGTCCTCATGTTGATCAAGGACACCAGCAGTTTGTTTAGGTTGTGCAATGGGCACTTCCAGAATTGAAAGAGCTTTCGCCCCGAAAAACTAAATAATGGTCATCATAAACAGTTAGGAATGAGAGAGACCAGTACCTACTAATTCCACTGCAGTTATTCTGCAGAAGAATTTAGTAGACATTAAACACCATCACGTCCATCAGTAACTTATCTAGGCATATAAATATATAAATTCCCCTTTTTTTTCCCCTTTTTTCTTTTTTTTTTTTTTCCCCAAAAGAGAAAAGAAGAGCACTGGGTAGCTTCAACACTTCACTACACGACTATAGTTGGGTTAGGATCCTCTATAAGTCCAAGTGCTAGTTGCATGGTCTTGTGACTAATCAAATAAAGAAACCATGTGTTATTAGTTATCTTCTTATCTGGGTTGTATGCGACCCTGTATTCGAATTGTGCAGTTCCTATTAACCTCAAAAGGAGTTACAGTCAATCTTGTATGTTTATGGGTCAAATACCCAGATGCTGTCCATATGATTGTAACTCCTCAGAACTCTATTTCAGAGGAAATGACTGACCTTGATATAATAACAGTATGTTGATTGTCTTCCCTATGGTAAGGTCTCTGCTTCTTGTGTAGTGGGAAAAATGTAGCAGTACTTACAGACGTCAGGTTCAGTCCAATCTTATGTGATCATACCTGTAAGCTGCGAGATTGGTCATTTGTTGTTCATATGGTTGTATGCACCCGGGGACATTTAACTTGGATCTCTTTAATGGGAAGGCGAAACTGTTCTGCAAACAAATGAAGAGAAAAATACAGGGGTAGGGGTGAACGTAAACAGAAAGAAGATTGCTCAACTCTGAATGATCGAGTACTTTTCAGCTGATATTGTTAAGGTAATTTAGCTGTTTTTTTTTTTTTAACTGTGTATCTTTAAATCTTCGTAGATGGCGTGATCTATTCCATATGTCTGTAGATATATGACTTAAATTTTAACTTTCGATCTTCAGGGATATATTTACTTTTCAGGTGTCCATTCGGTCCTGATGGTCCAAGCGGTCTCTGTGCCTGGGTGGAGAAATTCCTGGTCCTCCTTGGACATCTTCTCTCCTATTTTGATGAGGTGACGGTGATCTGCGGCGTCGATCTCTCTGCCTCTGGGTTCTAGGAGTGAGGTTGTTGGAAACTGCAATCCATGGTACATTGAGTGTAAATGATTCATACCACTCTGGGACTTCTGTCCTGGGGATGTTCATGGATTTGCAGAATGATCGTAGGTCTTCAGGTGTTCGAAGTAGTGCCGTGTGACCCCTCCATGAAGCTGAGAGGCAAAATGGAAACTTCCACCTATAGGGGATTCCTCTTGCTCGTAGTTGTTCTGTGATTGGGCGCAGTGCTCTGCGTTGTTGCAAAGTGATGCTTGAAAGGTCCTGGTATAGTTTTATTTCATTACCGTTGAATATTATTCATTTTTTTTCTCTTGCCTTTTTTAGAATAGCTTCTTTCAATGGAAAATTTACCAGGCAACAGATTATATCCCTAGGGGGTTCATTGTCTCTTCCTCTTGGTCTGAGGGCTCTGTGAACCCTCTTGAACTCAATGGGGGAGTCTGGGGGTCTTTCCAGTATATTGTTAAAGATAGCTTCCGCAGTGCGTTCTACCGGAATCTGTTCTGGCATTTCTGGGACCCCTCTAATTCTTACATTATGGCGCCTCCCCCTATTGTCTAAATCTTCTAAATGGCGCTTTATTTCAATTATATGAGTTAGGTGTGAGTCAGCATTTTTCTGTACCTGCTTTATGGCATCTGAGTGGCGTGCTGCGGCCTGTTCCATTGCTCCAGTCCTTGCTTCAATCCCCTGTATGTCCGCTCTGATATCTGTTATGGCTGCTGCAAAAGATGATTTAATATCCATTGCCATTGCCTGAAGGTTTTCCTGGAGGTCTGCAAGGCTGAGGGTATGAGATGGCTGTACAGGCAGAATCGCTATAGTATTAGCGCTGTTTCCGCCGTCCGCGAGTGGGCTGGAGCCGTTGAGCGGGGTGGGAGGCTTAGGCAAGGCCGCGGCTTTGAGGCCTTCCGCCTGCGCCGCTCGGAACATTGCAGGAATGATAGGGGCTGGCTGCTGAATTGACTCCATCGGTTCCCGGGTGTGTGGGGAGCCGCGATCGCTCTCTTCTCTGCTCAGGTAGGGTTTATTTTACCCTGTAGCTTAATTTAGCTGCTCCTTTGTGCCAGAGGTAGGGGATCAAGCGTCCATCTTGGTCCGGAGTTAGGCCACGCCCCCTTTATTTTTCATTAATCCAGCAGGTCGAATGAAAAAAAAATGAACTGATTCCCCCATTCACACACTCAATGTGGATGGGGGAATACTTCCCGCTTTGGTTTTGTATTCTGATGGTGGGGATATGGCGATCTATAGCTGGCAGTACTAATCATTCAAGAAAAACCTGACAGGCAGGTTGTACACAAGTCGATTGGCACAACCTGCCTGCCCATACATTGGCCAAAATTTGTTCAGTCCCTGCTGAACTGGCTGAATTTTGATCCATGTATGGCAGGCTTTAGACCTACCTTCTAAAATATGCAGAAACTCTTATCTCCCACTTGACCCTTGGAAAAACACATTGATAGGGCACAATTTAGGACATGCCGGTAGACATCATCTCCCCCTTGTCACTCAACACCTTAAAAAACTTGTGATTCTCTGAACAGAGATGGAGTTTTGCCTCTGAGAGGCTTCCTAATGTTTGCCCCAAGAGACCAATCCTGTGCTTGTTATTATCACACAGAAGGGATTTTTTTATGTTTTAGGAGTCCAGTTGGTTCTTATGACACTGTAACTTAATTTCAATACCCTTTCCAAGTAAAGAGGCTCCTCTCTAAAACCACTTTCCACCACATATAAAATGCTTCTGAAAAGGAATCCCAGTCCACCCACTGTTACATAACATAATGGGAGAAGGAGATGCAAAGAACATTCTGCAACACCCCCCAAATGCACACAAGTACAAAACTGGCCCAAAACTTCTCCAAACATTCTAAAATGAAGGACACCTATTATAAATTACTTTCAAGATGGTACAGAGTGCCTGACAAACTAAGATTTATCTTACAGGTTCCTTTTTTGAAAGAAAATAGGGAAGCTTTTGGAGAAGATAACACAGCAATACATTCATGACAAACCCATGGTGATTTTGTTCCATGCAAACCCTTCCTCCAATAGTTCACACAAGAGATCTATCATACCTTTTGAATGCAGGGAAAAGCTTAATTTCCAGATCATGGAAATCCTATAGGGCACCCATCATATTGGAATGGTTAACTAAAGTACAAAATGGAGGCAAAGGAATGATCAAACAAACTAAAATATAAATATGACAACTTTAAAAAAATGATGGAGTATGGATAAACTTTATTCAGAATAATACATTTATTGTAACAGGCATAAGATTAAGACAGTTTCACTGACTTATAGCTTTATTCTTTAACTGATATCGTGATGGAAGGGTAATAGACACTAGGCAAGTGAAGCATATATACCCCCAGTTTTTATTTTAGTTCACAATATGGATAAGGTATGAATACAGACATTGGACATGTACTTGCTATAGACTTCATAAAGTCCTTATTGCTCTGTGATTATGCTTGCGAGTGTTAGATTGTGTGTTTCAATTATACGTAACACTTTTTGAAAATGTGAAAATTTTGTACAAAAAGATTATGGTGTATTTTTACAATGCCTACCAGCACATTAAATTATATCCAGTAAAAGGGAACAGTTATGTTTAACAAAGGTCATAAACAGAAATGCTTATCTTTTTTAATCTGGGCTTTAAGTTCCCTTGTGTATCTTTATGGGAGTATTTAGAACAATTACTTTCTCATATGTCATTCTTTGTCCCAGTTTGTTCTTGATTTGGTCATTTTCTCCGACAGATGACTAGATAAAGATTCCAATTAATTTTATCTTTCCTTGGCATCATATTTTTTTTAATTTCTTCAAGTAGCTATTCTCCTTGCGCCCTTCTATATCTTGTGTCCAGTACAGTTTCTTTAAAAGGGCTCCTATCTTCATTTAATAGGTCTAATTGCATCTTTATTGATTTCACATCATTATTATCTGTTATGGTGTCTGTCCATTTTTTTAGATTATGATAAAGCAAGAGATTAATACATTAACCAAATTAAATAACACAGTTCTTTAATTCTGTTCATGCGCATAGCAGGTATTTAATTGTTCCCTCATAAAGGTAATTTATTTAGGTGAATTAACTTTATTAATATTCATATTTTTAATGCAATTATTATAAAATGTTTAACAGGCAGAAAGCAAAAAAAAAAAAACAGTGCTCCTAGGCAGCAAGCTCAGCATGTTAGTTTGATGAGGATGTGGAGGACACCACTTCTGATAACACCTAAATGATAAGTACGGTATATGCTGCTTTTTTATACTCTTATTATGGTTATTAAGAGGGCTATTTTGTCTTTCATTTTACCATGCAGTTGATTTGAGGGCAGGTGTTACTTTTAGCTTCTGTCGTGTCAATGGCAAACATATTTTATATTTTTACTTCTGCAAGGATTTCCTTAAAAACAGGTGGGCTTTTTTCTTCAGAGGGGTGGTATTTTGGAGCTTTTATTTATTTAAATTTATTTGGAGGTGCTGCAATTAAAATTAGTTTTAAAACTATCCCATCACACTTATAAGCCACTGGCCAATTCAAACTATATATGCTTTAGCTGTATGTTTTTTTTAAGAAGACACCTTCCTATGGCTTTTAGATCTGTTGTGGGTGTTGCTTTAGCTGGTTATAGCAAGTTTATTACTGCCTGATAGCAAAAACATTTGCTGCTGTTATAACAACGTGAAAAAAAAAACTTTTTTATTTTAAACTGAAATAAAATGAAAATAATAAATTCATTTCCGCAGCCAAATATGCAATGCCAGAGTATGCTGTCTCTAATCTGTCAGTAAAAATCATGCTGTTCCATAACACCATATACAACTTTAAGGCATTCCAAAAGCCCTCTCCTCTTTTTTTAAAGTGGTTCTAAAGCCTAAACATATTTTTAACCTTAATGCATTCCTTGCATTAAGGAAAAAAATGTTTAGGCATCAGCCTCCTCACCCCCCCGTTTACTTACCTGAGCCCTCATTCAATCCAGCACTGTGCACAACTGCAGCTCTTCTCTCCCCTCACTTCTGGGTCTCACTGGCTTTGCCGGGGGACCAGAAACCATTGGTCAAGTCCCGCTGTCTGTGTCAATGGACGCAGCAGCAGCGGGGCTCAGGAGCCTCCATGAGAAGTGGCTTCTCATGGGGGCACGGGGCAGAGAGGAGGGGCCCAGAGCACCAGCGGGGGACCTGAGAAGAGGAGGTTCGCTGCCATGCTGTAATTACACAGAGCAGGTAAGTATATATAGGTGCATACAATAAATATCATATAAAAAGCATAAAACTCATAGAGTCCATATGATAAACAGCGCTGGTTATGGATAACTGTCCAAAAACATATAAAACACTTGAGTGATGACTTTGCAACAGTCAAACTAGTAGTGGTATTTCTTCTATGGATACGGTCTGATATGAGTGCCCAGATATCGCAGCGTCTCTGTAACCAGGAAGTACAGAGTGATCTCCACGGCAACTGTCTCAAACCCGGAACAAAGACTGCAGCATTACGTTCGCAACACGGGCGCCCTCTTGGGACAGGATAGCGGTGAATACACTCTATACTTTATGTGCTTTTTTACAAGTGATTGAAATGTACGTGCATTTGAAACAGGGACTTTGTATTGGGGGTTTTCTTGATTAAAGCAATATTACACTATTGGTGCCTTTATGTCCTTATATGTTTGCCTGAGGATTTTAACCCATACTACCCTGGTGGTGATGACGGATGTTGGAGTGAGATTACCTACAGACTAAAAAGGCTTACCTTTTTCAACTTTGTGGTGAGTTTGTACCCCAGAGGGGGAGCGTGCCTCACTTGTGGTGAAGACTTGGGATTGGTGTAGGGTGCACTACAGACCGTATCCATAGAAGAAATACCACTACTAGTTTGACTGTTGCAAAGTCATCACTCAAGTGTTTTATATGTTTTTGGACATTTATCCATAACCAGCGCTGTTTATCATATGGACTCTATGAGTTTTATGCTTTTTATATGATATTTATTGTATTTTACTTTTTATATGTATGAGGATCTCATTTCATATAAATTTAAATAGCTGTTTCCTTTTATATAATTTGTATCACAGTTCAACAACTCTGATATAAATTTTTGAGCTGAATTATCGTTTATTCCCCATTACTTTTCCAGCTAAACAGTTGGAGGAGTGAGCCACAGGTACCGCATACTAGCACCTAGGCGCCGAGAAGTGAAAATTTGGGCCAGTTATTTTGCACCTTTACTTTATATATAGGTGCATATCAAAAAATTTGAATATCATCAAAAAGGTAATTTATTTCAATAATTCAATTTAAAAAGTGAAACTCATATAGTAGTAGTACATTACACACAGTTATACATTTCAAGCATTTATTTCTTTTAATTTTGATGATTATGGCTTACAGTAGACATGTGCGATTTGGTTCGTAACGAATGGATTTTCGTACGAATTTGTTAGTATTCGTACATTCGGATCAATTCGAACATCCGAATAGCTGAAAGAACCAAAATACGAAAATTACGAATAAGCAAAATAACGAACATGCGAAAATACAAACTTACGAATGGACAAACTTACAAAAATACGAAACACCGAAACAGTAAAAGAACGAAAATTACATCTATAACAAATGATTTGCATTCCGTATTTTCAATCCTTTGTGTGTTCGTAATTGCGTATGTTCGTATTTTCATTTGTATGTTCGTAAATTTGTTTCTTTGTCTGTTCGTAATTTCGTGTTCTCGAATCATTCTTTGGAATGGGCAGTGTAGTAAGTGATGTATCTTACCTAATATCTTAGCCAATCAGCTTATCTCTTTTGTGTCTGAGTCACAATGCATTCCTGAATCTTTTTAGATTCAGTTGAGGAGGAGTCAAGGCCCCGTGACTGAGGGAGTGGACTGGGAGTTATTAGAAATTAAGCAAGGATTATCATTCTTTATTTCCTGCAATTGTAATTTTGTATGCTTTTGTGGGACAGTGTGTGCACTGTTTTGTTTTATAACTTGCGGTGCTGTCTGTCTGAGATTTAAAAAAAAAAATTTTTGCAGTTGCATTTTTGAAGGTGTAATACACCATTTTTTATCTGTTTGTTTAAAAACAATAATTATAATAATGGATACTTCTCCTCCTCTCCCCATGAGAGAAGCAAGAGTTGAAAATGTTCATGATACAGCGTCACCCTCTCAAAATGGCATACAGGGGCGGAGGCTATAGCCGCGTGTTGAAAACTAAACTAAAATACAAGATTGCGAATCATTACGAATGACTGCAATGTATTTACGAAAGTACGAATCCATTCGAAGCATGGTAGTAGACACGAATCAACGAAAACGAATCAACGGAAGAGGGAATCTCACAAAAGTAACAATTACTAAATTACGAGTAGTGTACCGCATAAAGGAAAATTATTATCCAACAAAATTACAAATTTTGAATCAAAGAAAATAAATTAGACAGAATTACGAATCATTCAGTATCGATGAAAATAAAACTGTTACGAAAATACGAACGAGTCCGAATATGAAAACTCACGTCTTATGAAATTAAGAATCTTTACAAATCTAAGGAAAGAAGACGAAGCTAAACGAAACAAAATTTTTTGTTGTGCACATGTCTAGCTTACAGCTAGTAAAAACTCAAAAATCAACATAGAAAAGGTGAGATGGCGCAAGGACCAACCGAGCAAAGTCGCTTATCAAATAAAGAAAGAGTCCAATATTATGTACAGGGCAGGGGAAGATGACAGTCTATGCGGGTATGCACTGACGGCAGCTACAATGAAAGCAGGAACGCAGCTCTGGAAAATACAATGGAAGAAAAGCAAGGAGCGGCAGACTCAGTGCAGTATTAAAGGATGCATTTAATATGACAAAACAAACGGCCAAATGGCTACTCACAAGAAGATGAGATAAACAGGCATATAAATGTAATGGGGTCCGGGGTCACTGTGCGGTCCATGGGATGAATAGCTGTGTCCCAGATAGGATAACAAGCCGCTGGAGGATAGGGCAGCGATGGAGCCTCTGCAGGTAATCCTAGGGCTGGCAGCCCTGCAAGCCGTAGTGTTTCAACAGCACCCGGAAAGCCGAAGGCGGGAACCGGAAGTGCGCCTCAACGTGGAACGCAAGCTCCGTGAACCGGAAGTGGACTTGGCACCTGCCCACACCTGCCCACACTGCCAAAAGTATCAATACCTGGTTTAATGATCATGGTATCACTGTGCTTGATTGGCCACTGGCCAGCAAACTCGCCTGACCTAAACCCCATAGAGAATCTGTGGGGTATTATCAAGAGGAAGATGAAAGACACCAAACCCAACGATGCAGATGAGCTGAAGACCGCTATCAAAGCAACCTGGGCTTCCATAATACCTTAGTGCCAAAGGCTGATCACCTCCATGCCACGCCGCATTGATGCAGTAATTCATACAAAAGGAGCCCTGACCAGGTACTGAGTGCATACTATACTGTACATGGACATACTTTTCGGTAAACCAACATGTCTGTATTAAAAATCCTATTTTTTTATTGGTCTTATGTATTTTTCTGATTTTCTAAAAAAAAAATGCTTGAAATATATCACTCTGTGTGTAATGCATCAATACAAAATATATGAGTTTCACTTTTTGAATTAAATTACTGAAATTAACTTTTTGATAATATTCTAATTCTATGAGATGCATCTGTACATTTTTGTTATTTATTTATTTGTTTTAATTTTTAACTTTACAATCGTTTTAATTTTAGCATTGGTATATGTTCCTCATGGCAGTGCCCAGTTTCTCTTGGCTTTTTTTTTTTTCAACAGTTAGCTTATTAGCCATACAAATTACCAAAATTAAAAATTACCCAGCAGCTACAGATAACAGGAGAGAATGCTAAGGGGTGGTATGAAGAATTCAAGAGACTACCAAAATGTAACATAGTTGCACTGTGGCAATAATTAACTCTCTTCTGAGATGTAGATGCTCTGAAAATATGATGTAATAAAATTATGGGCAGAAGTAAAGGTGCTCACAGTTCTGTGACTACATGCTCCTGTATATCCCTGGATATGGGGCAGCTACTATAACAGAAATAAAGCTCAGAGTAAATTAGGAATACACTATTTGAGATAAAGTGGTAGACATTACATAATGCAAGTTGTAAACAAGCTGAGATAGCACATACATTTTTTTAAAAGAGCATTTAGGTAAATTTTAATGTGGGTATTTAAAATATATGTTTTTTTTTTCACGTCTTTAATTCTATTTGCATCTACATCTACAGCCTTACTAAGCTGTCCTGCAAAAAATATAGTGTGAAGGATTTTGACTAAATATGTCACAATACAATTTTTTTTAGGATGATGGCTCTAAAAAAATGTATTTGAAGGAAAAACATGGTGCACTATTTGTATGCTTGTAAAAACAGACCTGTCATGCATTATTAAAACATATGCCATTACTACTACAACCTAAAAAGCATGTCGCCTGAGCAATTCTGGCCCTCACGACAATCTGCCAGTGGCAGGATCAGTAAAACACAACTTACTTGTTTCTATATAGTAGCACCCTCATCTCAACAGAGTGAGATGTCATTCCCTCATTGCTCCTTGCTAATTAGATAGATTCAGTAGTGTTCTTGGTCAGCAAAAGAGCTAAGTGAAAGCTCTCCTGAGTTATTTTTCTGATGCGGATGTGTCACCAAAGGCACAAATCGCTCTGTGACATGAACCTAAGGGAAACTTTAATGCCCCATACACACGATCATTTTTCATGCCGTTAAAAATGCCATTTTTAAAAATGGGCATTAAAACCGATCGTGTGTATGCTCCAGAGCATTTTTAACGACGTGAAAAACGGGCATTAAAAATTTCGAACATGCTCTATTTTTTCACGTCGTTTTTCATGTCGGTTTTTTAACGACGTGAAAAACGATAGTGTGTATGCTTTCACGAGGAGAAAAAAGACGGGACGGGAGCGCACGTTTTGGTAAAGCTAGCGTTGGAAATGGAGATGGCACATTCGTCACGGTGGAATTAAATTAATAGCATCGTTTTAATGCTGCGCATTCCGTTCTTCTTTTGATAATGCTTAAATAATTACCTTCTTTTGCTAATGACATTGAGAGTTATGCCAAACTTGTTTCTTAAGTAATTCCTAATTGATCTAATGATTGTAAAATATTATTTTGAAGCCACATCTCCCTCATAAATTCATAAATAAATGTAAAGATCACAATTATTTTTATTTATATTTTTTGTGTTTTTTATTTTTTATTTTAGTAATTAAGTTAGCTTTATTATTTTTTTTGGGCTTCTTTGATATATGTAGGCTTCTTTTCTTTTTTTTTTTCTTTTTTTGGGGGATTTTGCTCAAATTATTGGTGTGTAATGTTACCACACCAACCTTCAAAATTTGTCTCATTTTGCCTCAAGGAGGTTTGTGTCCCTTGTTAATAACAATAATATTATTTGAAATGTCCCTGCCTACTCCCTAGCAAACTCTCTTTTGAAATACAAATCACATAGTCAAGTATTTGAAGCCAAAAAAAAGAATCCTTTATTTAGGTACATTACAAATTAAAGGGGAAGGCAGCACTGGAGAGCCTGCTTGCATTTGTGCATCCTTTGGACCCAACATGTGAAAACCAAACTATTGAATAAAAAAAAAAAGGAGCCCAATCTTGGCTTGAACTCCCAGAGGTCAGGAACAGCAGCAGATAAGTCATATATGTCCCCAGTCTGTGGTACTACAGCAGGCATTATTTTTTCCTCTTCCTTGTAGCCTTGTCTCCAGCCTTCTCTGCAGCCTTCCCTGCAGCCTTTGTTGCTTTCTTCCTTGGAGGCTGGGGATCAGGAGGAGAGGTTGTGGCAGGAGGAGTAGGAGGAGGAGGAGGAGGAGGTGGAGGAGTAGGGACAACCTAAGTGATGTCGGTGAACTTGGTCAGTTCACCGAGCAACCCCTTGTTAATGACCTTCAGCAGAAGGTTCTCACTATATAGCTTTTGCCGCAAGTCCATTTGGCCTAACTTATGGGCCAGGACTGCGGCAAAGCCCTCCTCAGCAGAGGGTGCCTCTCTGAGGGCCGCAGTAGCCTCTGTTATGAAGGCTCTTGTTTCCTCCTCCACCTGCCTAGCTCTCCTTGGCCCTCGTTGTTTCATTATCAGGGGAGGCATCTGGGCTCTTGTGCTGGGCCCAGCCTCCTCCTGTGTGCCACTGGGCCCTGCCTCCTCCTGGTCCCCAACATCACCCTCTTCCTGGCTCTGCTCTGGCTGTAAAAAAAGAAAGGGGCATTCTTTATTTTTGCCACCATCAATCACACACATTGCTCACCTCCAGACATTTTTTAATTGAATGTCAAAAGTTATTAAATTTGCATAGATTCCGCCTCCTGATATTGTTGCCTTGTCCACATCAAATTTGACCACTACTGTATCTTGCTCTTTAAATCCTAATTTTTTATAACATTAAATACCTAACAATACTAACATCAATTTAAAATCATCACTTTTGTAACATATAAATGTAGATATCAATACTTTACCTGGCTTCATATATCCAAATCTGCCTCCTCAAGGACCTCATCTTGATCCTCAGAGGAAGCCAGAGCAGGGTTGATAGAAAGGCTGGAGGGCTGGCTGCAAGGAAGGCTGGAGGGCTGGCTACAAGGAAGGCTGGATTGACCTCTGGGGGGAAGGGTGGACAGAGATCCCCGCACTTCCAGCTGGTCATCCAGAAAATATAACTTGCTGTAGTACCACAGACTGGGTTTATAAACCTTATCTGCTGCAGCACCTGACCTCTGGGACTTCAGGACCATATTCCTCTGGGTCCTGTATGTCCCCCTGATGGTAGCAATTTTGGTTTTCACATCTTGGAGAGTTGTTGTGGGTATCTGTGTTTGCACAAATGCAAGCAGGCTCTCCAGTGCTGCTGTCCTGGCCACTTTATTTTTATTTCCACCACTTTTTGTCTGCCAAAGGATAGGGAGTTCTTTCCATTTATCAATGAACTCCCCCATAAACTCTGGGTTTTTGAAACTATTCATTCTCTCTGTAAAATCAAGAAACAAGAAAATACATATGTTTCAGGCAACATTCATCAAATCAGCATTTTCGACAGATTTTCAAGCCCCAAATCTCCTCCTCTGATGAAACCCAAATCCTTAAAATGTTATGTACCTTGGTCAACACGTTCGTTGCTAACTCCCTCTACCGCCAAATGAACGTATTTTCGACACATGGATCTTCACTTGATATACACTGCGCATGCGTGAAACTCTGCACGCTTTCCCCACCCCTGACGTTCGATATTGTACTTTCCCCGCCCCTTCTCGCTCGTCGTAGTGCTTAACAACATGGCGGAGACACAGGTGGCTGAGATTACCTCTACAGAGGAGGAAATTCCAGAAGAGCCCAAATCCCGATCCAGGAGATATAAGGCATCCAACATGTCATTCGAGGAAATGGTGGAGATGGTCGCCATTTTGAGGAGGGAGGATTATGATGCCAAGCATGGGCCGTATAAAAGGCCTAATCTTGTCAAGACAAAAATTATGGGCAAAGTGGTCAAAACTCTTCACCAAAAATTCAGGGTGTGCAGAACGAAGGAACAGCTCAGAAAACGATGGTCTGATCTGAAGTTGCGGGAGCCCGACCAATACAAAAGAATCAAGAAAGTTTTAGGAAAAAGTAAGTACTTTTTCTTCATTTTCCCTGCTAAAGATTATTACTTGTATTAAGTCGTGTATATTTGACTTTGATATAGTACAGTGAAAGATACCAACTTTCATGTTCGTCTGCACAGTAAACGGACGTAGTAAACCTCTTTCTCCGTACAGTTCCTAAAACGATGTTTTTGGATCATCCAGTGTGAACACCCAAATTTCAAATTTTTTTTTGGGGAGCAAATTTGGTAAACAAGTTGCTTTATTTTTATAATCCAAATGACATTTAAAAAAAAAAAAAGGGTATGCATTGTAATGTTAAGGGAGAGAATGCTCAGCAGCTGATTAAACATCTGAACGCTGTAGTACAAGTGTGGGCCAAAACCCCTAAATTTTTAGAGTGTCACACACAGGTGATCCTGTGTATATACTTTGGGGTGTTACAATGTGTCAAACTTTGTTTCAAAAAGTATATGCTCTGGTTTTGGCTATGTATCCAATCATGTGTTCCGGTTGTCACTGGGGGTACATTTAAAAATGGACCACACTTCCAAATAGTCTTTACAAATTAATTTTTCATGTTTTTTGTTGCAAAAAAATTATTAGTTACTAATGAAACTATACCTTTTATTGCAATCTCCATAGGGCTTCAAAAAGCTACGTCAGATGAGCCTATAAATCCAACACCTTCAACAATACCCCCAAAACCACATGATGGAGAGGAACGTGAAGTTGTGGAAGTGGAAAGTGGCACCACAACAGGTCAGTGTCAAACCAGACAGATGCAGGTTAATAGATGTAGGCCTACATATTCTATACTACATGATTTTTTTTTATTTAGGTGCAGTTCTGGCCGAAGACCCCGAAAAGTTTACACATCACAGTGCCCAGATCCTGATCCAATACCTCATGGTCTGCTGTCGTGACCTTGAAAAAATAAAGGGAGACTTGATAGAGATCAGGCAAAATACCAAGCGGGTTGAGGAAAGGCTACAAAATATCATGGCTGTGCTTGGGTGTGTATAATGTTTTAACACAAAAGAACGTTGAACTTGCTGTGTTTTGGCAGGTTTGTTTTCTTTTAAGCTTTAATGAATAGTACATGTTTACATTTTCACAATATTTTTTTAGATTTTTTTTTTATGCATGGCTGTTCATGCATTTTAACCCCAAAAATATTTTTATGACATCTACATTTAAAAGGAAGTTTCCTAAAAAAAAAAAAAAAAAAGGTATTTTCTTACCAAGAATTTGTAGCTTCATTATGTAAATGTTGTGCAAAGTGAACTAATCAATGTTTTGTGTTTACACTGACAATGAAGGCTAATTAAGAATGCAAAATACACATGGCACTACAAGTGCACTAGGTAAACCTACGAGAAGCCTAAAAGAATATTAAATGAAAACACCAAACCAATATTTTCTCAAAAAAATGTTTTATTTTTACAAATAATACTGTTAAAATTCATCAGGCATATCAATGGCCCCCCTACCCACAAAATAATCGACATATTGTTGACGGACCTCACGTCCGGTTTGGGGGGCCAAGCCTGGACGGCCAGCTTCCAGGGCCACTAAATTTTCTGATTTCAATAATGAGGCCTCAGGCCCACTCAAAGTCATATAATTGGTTGAATGCACCCTGAGAAAATTATGGAGCACACAACAAGCCATTACTACATGGTTCCATTTGTAAGGGGCAAGGTGGATGGAGGTGAGGAACAGGCGGAATCGGCTGGCCATGATGCCAAAGGCATTTTCCACCACCCTTCTTGCTCTGGCCAGCCGATAGTTGAACACCCTCCTCTCAGGGGTGAGGGTGCATTGCGGGAATGGCCTCATCAAATGGGGACCCAGGCCAAACGCCTCATCCGCCACAAAGACAAATGGGAGTCCCTCCACATTCTGCTCCGCTGGTGGCAAGGCCAGCTGATCCAAAAGGAGCCGTTCCCCAAACTCCGTCTGTGCAAAGACTCCTCCATCAGACATCCTGCCATTCTTGCCAACGTCCACATAGAGGAATTCGTAGGTGGCTGACACCACTGCCATCATGACGATGCTGTGGAACCCCTTATAATTATAATAAAAGGATCCCGAATGGGGTGGTGGGACGACCCGAACATGTTTGCCGTCGATGGCCCCTCCACAGTTCGGAAAGTTCCATCGTTAAGTAAACTCAGATGCCACATTCTGCCATTCATGTGGCGTAGAAGGGAACTGTGGAATTAAATTAAAAATAAATTAATACTTTGAGACAGAAACAATGAAAGCAGATTTAAGAAAACCATTCATGGCCAACATTGGGAGAAAGAGAAAAATTAAAACACTATTAGTAAGCAACAACAAACCAAAAACAAACCCAAAATAAAAACTGGGGGGGGTTGAAGATGAGTTGGGGAGATCACAAATGAAGGCTGTAGCACTCTGTATGAAGTTTAACAAAATGTAACATTCCTAGGCAATCTTTAGGGTGCGTTTAGGGTAAAGCACTACGATGGAGCATAAAATAAAATACATGGAAATGACTAGGCAAGGTGGGTATGGCCCCAGGATAGCATGTTGAAGAGGTTAGGCAAGGCAAATTTAAATGTAGGCCTAATAAAAACATTTCCAAAAATAAATAACCATGTGGAGAAAGGGGACATTCCCTGCAGCTAAGAATCATGGGAATTAGGGACTGCTAATAAACCAAAAAAATATATTAACAAAGAAATACATACAATGTGAGGTTTGAAATAAGAACACTTATCTTAATATAGTCCTCCTGCAAAACTTGAAGGATGGCAGAACACGTCTCTGGTATAATGATACCCAGAGCCTGGGGGAATATGCCTGTGGAGAACTTTAGGTCCTGCAGGCTTCTCCCAGTCGCCAGGTATCGCAACATGGCAATGAGCCTCTGCTCAGCACTGATGGCTTCACGCATAACGGTGTCCTGCCTGGTAATGTAGGGGGACACCAAAGCCAACAGATGCTGAAATACGGGGTCAGACATCCTGAGAAAATTCCTGTAGTCCTCAGGATTATTCTCCCTGATCTCCCGCAACAAAGGCATATGACAGAACTGGTGCCGCTGGAGCAACCAATTCTTGGTTCATGAACTCCTCCTCACCCTGTTCATGGCCTGGAGTCGGGATACAGCATGACCCCCGGCACCAACTACAGCACGAACTCTACGACGAGTACGTAGCCGCAACATGGCTAGATAACGGTCGGCAGCTCAGAACGAACTAGAAGAACGAACGGAAGAACAGCAAGGCCTATGAAGAACAAGCTGAAAAACAGGAACGAGCAGACAAGAACGCACTGAATAAACAGATACGAACTGACTACAAGCACTGCAAGACAGATACGAACCCACAGGCACAAACTGAACTCCACAAAACGATCTTCAAAGCACGAAGACTGAAAAGCGCGAATCGTCTCTCACCAAACTTTTACTAACACGCTGTAACACGAAATTAGCAAAAGCGTCCCAAAGGGTGGCGTCATTAGAACGGAACTTCCCCTTTATAGTGCCGTCTTACGTGTTGTACGTCACTGCGATTTGCTTGAACGTTTTTTAAAATGATCGTGTGTACGCAAGACAGGCTTGAGAGGAAACATGAAAAAAAATGACGAGAAAAACGTCGGTTTAAAAAATGGCATGAAAAACGATCGTGTGTACGCCGCATGAGATTTTGGTAAGAGGGATTTCAATTTCCCAATTTCTATGCACATTTTTTAAAGAAAAAGTGTGTCAACACAACAACAAAAGCCCATTTATTTCCAATTTGTAAATTGGAATGTCAGGTATTGTTAAGTAATTGTATCGTTAGAGGTTTTCTTCAAATTTTAAGACAATCCATTCGAACAGAGAAATGCAAGTATCAGAGATTCTCTGTTCCCTGTGTTTGCTTGTAAGATGGAAGAATAATGACTGTTGTTAACACATACTCCATTGAAATGGGATTGCAACCTAAATTTCCCACTAACTGGAAAAAGAATAAAAAATAAATAAAAAAGAGTTCCACTTTAATGATAAATGCTAAAAATTAAATCCCCTCTATTGCTGTGCATGAAAAGTCATGACAATTTGCAGACTCTGATACTGAGCTGCATGTGACCTTTCAAAATCAATCAGGAGTCTGCAGTGCATTTTGGCAAGAGAAAAATACTCAGCATGATTGAGCATGATTTTTGACATTAAATGAGAACACTGTAATCGATTGTCATGTATATTGTGTTTAGATAATAAAATAAAATTACCTTTAATAAAAGTGCTCAATTACTATTCCTATGTTGTAAAAATCAGTTTAATCTTTGATATGAATTGTACCTAAAAGCTGCATTAACAGTATGCTTCTAGTGTTGTCAGTTATACTTAATGGTCACATGTCTCTACAGCTAAAAAATAGATCAGACAAGCTATACAATTTTCAATCGCAGGTAGAAACTCTAAGTAGGTTCATGCTGAAGGCAAGCTTCTGTTGTTTGTGTAACACCAGATGTAGACTATTCATTATTAAGCTGTGAAGCAAAGGTAAGGTAAATTCTATCTGGGGGAGGGCAGAATGGGCAAAGAACACAGCTAGGTCAGCATTGCATAGGGACAAGTCTATCCTTTCTGTGTCTGTAAGCTTGTTTGACCAGTGTAATGTGACCATGTAAATTATAGAATGATTAAGCTTTTCATGATCAGAGGTCATTGATGCCTAAATGTCTAGACAACATTTATCAGCCTTAACTTGCTTTGGTTACCTTGACAAGAACTAATTTTCAATAAATTTTTAATGGTATATAAACTTTACACACTGATTTGATTTTTAATAATAAGCAGAAAAATGTAATTTATTCCGTAATGCATCTGATAGTTACATTATTAAATATATGGCACTGCAAATGCCAATCCAGCCTGAAGGAGGCAGGGTTCAGCTACAGGCTAAAGGCCTCATATACCAGGTGTGACCAGACTGTGTGGATTGCAAGAGAGAACCAAAACGCATGTAAGTGAATAATAATTTACTAAGGAAAGTGAATATAAATAAACACATCACCAAATCACAAACTGTATACAATAAACCCACAACAAGACAGTGACCCAAAAACAGAAACAGACAAACAAGCTAAAGCACTAGAAGGGGTTACCAGAATCATTAACGTTAGCCAGGCCAGTGTCATCAACAGGAGATCAGCAGATGGGACAGGGAACAAACAGGACCGGGAGAGGATGGATGGATCAGGGTAGAGGTAAAGGTAACAGGGTAATGGAAGGGACAGGTTCAGGATAGGCTCGGGATCAGGATCGGGATCAGATACAGCATTACAAAGTGGTTTTGTTTACACATTATTACACATTAATACACAGAATATGGGCAGGAAAGGGGTAAATTATTATAAAACGATGTATTCAGGTTTGTTGTAAAGCTTTATATTGGTTTTATTCCACCCCCTTGTGACTTGTTGTCTATTCGTTCTTTGTGATCAGAGTAGTTGAAGTCAAAATTATACCTTTTTTATCCATTTAATGCTGTATAGGGGTTTTATACATATTGTTTGTGATCAGGATGTTTATTCTCATTTCAATCTAGTAGATTCAACTCTAGGCTCTGATCCTCTTGTGTATCTGTCTGTTCTTGGATGTATATTGGAAGAAAAGCCAGTATGAAGAACTCAAACTAAAAGCATTAATGCATTCAAGTGCAGTGAAAGCTGTAAAAAAAAAAAACAACGAAGACCAATACAAGAAAAGTTATTGCATTTATCAAATAAAAGATGTGTCAATGAAATAAAAAAAAAACCTCACCAAAGCTAGCCATGGAAGGATCAAAATGTATCCGTGTCAACAAGGAACGGACGAATTTAGATCGATCTATGCCCAGTCCTGTTTGAGTGCAGTCAACCTACTGATCAACTGCTCCTGAGTGGGCTTGCTGGAAAACTTTACTTCAAGCCAGTAGTCTACAGCATGGGTTGACTCCTCTACTGTCAGAATACAATGACACTGTGAGGTGGATTCCCCCATCCACCTTTATTGTGTGGAAGAGAATTTAGTTTATTTTTTTTATTTAAAAAAAAAACTGAGTCATTAATGGCCAGCTTAAGAACGAGTGCTATTTTATAAAATGTTTTATTAATAGTTTTAAAGCTTGAAAGAGGATTAATACACTTTAACTTAGCAAATTTTAAACATGTTTCACAAAGTGAATAAAAGTTAATCATCTTGCCTTTTGATATGGTAATTTTTCATTGATCAAAATATAGTTCACCCTACGAATTGTCTTGCTTAAGGTGAACTGAACTGAACATTTAGCATTTGAATGAGAGTGAAACATAATAGATAATAGATTTTTTCATCTCTCCAAGCATTAGTTGTATAGTGTTAGTTATGTCCTTATCTACAATATCTTGTGAAATTAGATGTTATAACTTAATACAGAGTTTTAAAAAATGTTGATAGCAGCAGGAGTGTAACTATAAATAAATGTATTTCACCGCTAAGTTATTAGAAGGTCCTCCAACTTTCCTTATAAAGGCAACTACAGTATCTAGATCGGAACCATTCTTTATACTGCCCAGGAATAGAGGCATGTTTTATCATGTAAAAAAATCCTGTTTCTTTCTGGATACACCATTATAAAACTAAGTTTAAACAATATTTTTAATTGGGCTCTTAAATACCTTAGTTTTGACTAGAAATTACTGAGAGAATGTTTTCCTCAATGGTGAAATTGTGGTTTCACTGCTAAAAATATAAAACATTTGTATTCGTTTTGGTATTATGAACAGGGGAGAATAATCGTGATCAGGTGATCATACGGATGCCCAGGGCATCATCCTAATTGAGTCTTTCCCTTTGACTCCTGGGGGTGGCGCCAACTGGCGGGTGCGTCATGCAAGGTCCCTGTAGTAGAGGTAATTTGTTTGGATGAGCAATCGTCCAATCATTGACTCTTGATTGTCAATTGGCCGCACCCCTCTATGGGCATCATTGCCAGCATGGTGCCGGATCGATGACGCGGGACGTTTTTGCATTGTTTGACAACGTGCACAGCCCTCATCTTGGCGTGCGTGCCTCCGCAGGCACCACTGGACGCCTGTTGAGGTGGGGGGGTAAAAAAGCATGCCATCTTCTGACAAATGGCCATGGTCCAGCACAGGAGAGGGAGAGCAACTTTGGGAATGATCTTTGGAAGGTAAAACTTCTATGATATGAAAATGTTCCTATACTCAATTTATTTCACTGGCCAATATAATATAATGCCCATTTTTATTGCTGTTTAATCCAGGCCCCTCCTTTGGGTCAATCTGGGTTTGTTTGGAGCCTGATTGGAAATCTTTTTGGCTTTCCTCTCCAGTACAGCAAAAGAAGACAATTTTTGGATGTCCTCTTATTTAGGATGTATAGTATTTACTGCTGTCTGCTGTTTTTACTAGTAGGCAGCTTCATATAAATCATCTCTTGTGAAAAAACTCTAGTTTTTCATTTATATTTTGTATACCACCTTTATGCATTATCTCCCCCTTAGATGGACCAGTAGGGGGCAAATTTCTGCCTCTCTCTGTGGTTTCACCAAATGATCCATTTTATACATATTCATCAACTTCTATGTAACTGGAGACTAAGGAATGATGCCTTCTCTATGAACATCCAAGAACTCTAATTAAATGTTTTGATGTGTTCTAAATTGATCTATTATTGTTGCCTGAGTCTAAACGATGTTATTTTGCATTTATAGTGACTGTAACGTGAGGGCCCCTGGAACCCAGAATCTCTTGGAAAGTATGAGATACCCTTGCTTCAGCTCCCCATGCACCTCTTATGTGTAGATCACCCTGTGTCTCTAATAGGGGCACAGGGTGTATGAGAACCCCACTATGATCTGTACTAGTCAGATTCAATGCTGTATACATTGTATATATTGTGTGTATATTGTGTGTTGGCTGTTGTGTACTATTTGCTGTGATGGGGTGGGGTGTGACTGTATTCTATTGTCTATTGCTTAACGATGTTGCCTTTGTCTGGATAAGTAAATTGTGTTAATCTTGTCTGAGGCAGCTTTTCATTCACCTATTATTAAGTGTGCTAATGAACTCACCTGTTGTCTGCTAAGGGATGTAGTGACACTCAGAATAATGTGTATTGGGGGCTCATTATGTAACCATTGTGTGATGTTGTGGGTGGATCCGGGTCATTGTTCATGTGGTTACTGCAGTATTCTCAAGTGTATATAAAGAGCCTGTATCCCTTGCAATAAAGTTCATATTCCTGTTTGAACCTCAACACGGAGCTTTGTCTCGTATTTGGGGGAGAATTATTCGTATGGGGTCGTATTCGGCTGGTTGGAGTGTCTGGTAGCTGCCTTGTGTTCCGGAATGGAATATCCTAAATGACTTTAACCCCTTTCATACATGGGGTGTCGTTACATTGGTGGCAAGTAGCGGGATGATTCCCACAGCCAGAAGGACAGCTACAAGAGGACACAGGCCAATGGAGGCACAGTATGAACGGCTAAAGCTCTCTTCCCTCAAGGACTTACTGGAGAACCAGGGCAGACCAACCAACAACCGTAAGAAGAAGGACATTATCGCAGAACTAGTCGAGAAATGGATAGAGCTGGGCGCATGCGCGCGAGTGATGGGAATGGCTGCTTGATTCCTCCACTCCGCGCCGTCGGAACATATATCCCGGCTTACTAAGCACAGACCGAGCACGGACGCTCCACACATACCTCCAGAGGCTCCGGATTGTCCCAGGCTCCCGGCGGTTATGTACCGCTCTCCTAAAACTAAGCCCAAGCACCGGAAACAGGACAAATCCTCCCCAGCCTCAGGCAAGGGCAAAAACAAGATGGCGCCCAAACCTCCGGAGCCAGACGACTCAACACAGCTCTCTGCTGCACATCCAGCGTCACCTGATGACAGCCTCCACCAATTCCCCTCAAACCTGGTGAGTCCTCTCCCTGCTATCCCAGACAGTTTGCTGGACAAATTCCATAGTATTGTTAGGCATGAGATCACCGTGGCCTCCCGCAAGCTTTCCTCAGACCTGGTGCGAGGCCTTAAAGAGATAGGCCACCGCACAAATCAGCTAGAACAACGCATAGACTTGGCCACCACTGTGCTAGAGGGTCATGAAGAGGAGGTAGACAAGCTGTCAGCTGAGTTAGAGACCTTGAGAGACAAATTGGAAGATGCCGAAAATAGGGCCCGCAGGGATAACCTTCGCATCCGTGGTATCCCTGAAGTTATCACTGACCTGCAGGGAACAGCTACTGCTTTTTTCCAGGAATTGGCTCCCGAGATCCCGGTGGACAGGTTGGAATTTGACCGTATCCACAGATCCCTTGCCCCTAAACCCTTGAGGGATGTTATCATCAAATTTCATTACTACAGAACCAAGGAGAAACTTTTACAGTCGGCTCAGGAACAGAGAGACCTCTCCTTTCAAGGCAACCCCCTCCAGCTGTTCGCTGACCTCTCGCCGGTCACCATCGCCAGGCGTCGTGGTCTCAAACCGTACCTTCAGATCCTGCAATCCCAGGGGATCAAGTACAGATGGGGGTGCCCATTTAAGCTTTCTTTCTCCCACCAGGGCCGCCAGTTCCACGCAACCTCTCCGTCCGACCTGAATTGCCACTTCCTTGATCTTCAGCTGGACCTGCCCGCGTCTCAGTCCGATGTACAGTCCTCATCCCCCAGGCCAGAGTTCTCCCGGCCTTCCCGCCAGCCTTCTCAAGCTTCTCAATCCGGATCCCAGGTGCTGCGGGACCTACAGGCCCAATGTTTTCATCTCTCCAATAATGGTTGAAGGTACCCTGTTTATATCCTTGCACAGCTAAGCGTTTCTTGCCACCTGACTCCATGTCAGATCTGACATTTGTTTTTGTTGCCCTACTGTTACTGTTGTGCATGGGTCAGGGTGGCGTGCCTTGGAAGATGTCCCCTAACATCCTTACACCCTGTTTTGAACTTTGCTGATGAGCCTGATATGGTCTTCCCGCTAAAGGCCGCCCCACCTGTGAGATGGTGGTCCGGGGTGTTGACTATCTCTTTCATGTTTTCATCCAGGGTTCCTGACTTCAGATGCCCCCCCTACCCCTATTTACACTGTTGCACCTTTGACGGCCCGACTCTGTTTATCGGGCTATTTATTGCCTTGGTTCTCTGAACTGACTGCTGGGACGTTGTTGGGTGGGGGGGGTTATACATTTTTTTCATTTTTTTATTTTCCCCTTCTTTTTTAGGGGCTACCTTCCTTTGATTATAATATGTAGTTGTGTTTTTCTGTTTCCTAGCCACGGCTCTCCATTCTTGCTTTTGGGGGTGGTGGGGCTGAGGGTGGAGAAACACTATATGGGTCTGCCCGGCTGCCTGGAGTCGATGGGCCTATGGCTGCTGTCTCTGGGTGTCCGTGGGACCGTTGCAATCTATACCTTCATCTGTTTTATTTGTTCAACATTTGTCTTATTGTTTTTGTTTGTTCCTCTTGCTAAGCTAATCAGAAATTTGCTAGTTTTTGTGCCAATATGATTTAAATTGATACTTCTTTGTAGGCCGGGGGTTCAGACGGACCACTGCTCCCCCTATGAGTTGGCACCTGGCTAAGACGGCTGTCTTGGTCAGAGTCCCACCCCACCGTGGGTCTGACAGCCCACAAAATGTTGCATTTAAGTTTTCTCTACTTATTTTACTCCAAGTTCATCTCGGTACTACTATGTCTAATGTCCTGCTCTTTTTTCCCTTTCCTTCTCCTATCTTTTCCTCTTTCTATTCTCTTCTTCTTCCCCTTCAGTCCCTGGGGTGAGAGGGTGGAGCACTTTATAGACGTACATTTCTGATTCCATGACTATCCAATGGTTGTCCCTGAATGTTCAGGGCATGAATTCCCCTCAAGGTTTTCAAATACCTTAAATGAATGAATATAGATATAGCGTGTTTGCAGGAAACCCGTATCTTCCTCCTCCTGTCCCAAATACTTTGCTGCTAATTACCCCCAAGTTTTTTTTGCTAATGCCCCTACTAAACAGAGAGGGGTCCTTATTGCTATACGTAAATCGGTCCCATTTATTTGCAGTAAACAAATAGCGGATCAAAATGGCAGATACCTTATTTTACAAGGTACTGATCAGGACAATGAGGTGACCATTATGACCTACTACGCCCCGAACATTAACACGGGGCCCTTCCTGACCCACATTTGCTCCCTGTTAAAGTCCCATCAGAAAGGCACCCTTTTGCTGGCGGGTGACTCGAATGTGACTTTGAATCCTTTGCTTGACAACTATCTATCGGACCATAAATCCCCCTCCCCTGCAGCGAAAAAATTCCAACATTACTTGTACGGCCATGACCTGGTGGATATATGGCGGGAGCTTCATCCCCACAGCAGGGACTATACCCACTATTCCCACCCCCATCACTCTCACTCCAGGATCGACCACATGTTGTTTTACGTAGACACCTTCCCCTAATCGATTCGGTCTCTATCCTAGCTGTCCCATTGTCGGATCATGACCCTGTACTGACGGTCTGTCATTCTCTGCTTAGCAAACCACAACAATTCCCCTGGGTGATGAACGACTCTCTCTTGTCTTTCAAAGAGATCCTCAGCGACATCCACAAGGCTTCTGTGGAATATTTTAGCCTTAATTCCGGGACGGTTTCATCCCTGGTGACATTATGGGAAACTTATAAAGCTGTTCTTCGGGGTCATGTTATTCGACTGGCGTCAAAACGCAAGAAGGAGCGGGTCCAGGCTCGCCTTGCTTTGGAGCAGCGCCTGGAGGCTTTGTCGTCGGCCTTCAAGCAATCTCCCTCATTTGCCAACCGCAGGTTATTAGACAAAGCCGGCACGGATCTGGTCCTCTGCTTAACTGACGAAGCAGAACGTGCCTTACGATGGGCCCATCAGAAGTGGTACACCAAAGCTAACAAACATAATGCAATGTTGGCCAATAAATTGCGCACCTTCACTCCTAAATTTACCCCTATTGCTTTACGCACCCACCACAACATTCTCACGGGCAACCCCCAGCGGGTTTTGGACGAATTCCATCACCGCCTTAATAAACTTTATTCTGCCCCTAACCAGTCATCCACCCAGGGCCTCGACACCTTCTTGTTGAACTTGTCCTTACCTTCCCTTTCGGAAACCCACACGTCCCTAATGGACCGGGACATTCAGGTCTAGGAAGTCCTCCAGTGCATTAAAGAGCTGAAAGTGGGAAAAAGGCTGGGCCCGGATGGCTTCACGGCACTATACTGGCGGAAACTAGTGAATGTCCTTGCCCCATACCTCACAGCTATGTATAACTCAGTAAAGGGGGGCCACCCATTAACGCCGAACCTGCTGACAGCCAATATTGTGATGATCCCTAAACCTGATAGGGACCATTCCTCCTGGGCCA
This sequence comes from Rana muscosa, assembly GCA_029206835.1. NCBI lineage: Eukaryota > Metazoa > Chordata > Amphibia > Anura > Ranidae > Rana > Rana muscosa. The sequence continues at coordinate 715,364,802 of CM055118.1, forward strand.
ACTTTAGGCCAATATCTCTAATTAATACAATGAAAATCTTGACGAAGATCTTGGCCAATCACTTGAATTCTTTTCTCCCGCGTTTGATAAAGAAGGACCAGGTGGGTTTTGTCCCACGTAGGCAGGCGGGTGATGCTATTAGACGCCTTTTTCAAGTCAAACATATAGCTCATAGTAGATCCTTAGAAACAATGTTTTTGTCATTGGATGTTAATAAGGCCTTTGACACATTGTCATGGCCTTATCTGACACGGGTGCTTCGCCATTAGGGCTTTGGCTCTTCCTTTTTGAGTTGGATCTCAGCTATTTATGATTCCCCCCAGGCCAAAGTAAAATACTATGGATTTGAATAGCCCACCTTCCCTATTAAAAGAGGATCCCGTCAGGGGTGTCTGCTTTCCCCACTTTTATTTATTTTAGCATTAGAACCCTTTGCGGAGGCTATCTGATCCCATCTGGACATATCTGGGGTGGACATAGCGGGTACTACGCATAAGTTGTCCCTGTTCGCGGATGACATTTTGTTGACAGTCACTAACCCCAGAATTTCCCTCCTTATTCTACATTCGCTCTTAAATACCTTTGCCATGTTTTCAGGCCTATCAGTTAACCCTGCTAAGTCTAAAGCCATGTCAATCAACCTTCCGTCTTTGGAGCTGGAACCCCTACAAGCTGCATTTTCTTTTCAATGGCTGACCTCGTTGCCCTACCTAGGGAGCAGGCTCACCCCAAAGTATTCGGGTCTATACCAAGCCAACTTCCCTTCACTTTTTGGGAAATTGGCAGCTTTGCTCTCGTCCTGGTCTACTCTCCTGTTGTCCTGGTTTGGCAGAATCGCGACTGTGCGTTTGACTTATCTCCCAAAACTGCCGGTCCAGGTTCCTTCTCACATTGTACGTATGCATCAGTGTAAAATCCTGCAGTTTGTTTGGGGTTCTACGAGGCCCAGGATCAAAAGACAAGTTTTATACGCCCGCAAAGTCAATGGTGGTCTCTCGGTTCCCAATTTGCAGGCTTACTATACTGCCGCGGGCATTGCCCCCCTTTCTCATCTTCATGAGCAACATCAAATGCCATTGTGGGCCACCATTGACGTAGTGGACTCTCACCCGACACCATTAGCCTCCCTCCCCTGGCTCCCTCGAGTGCACCGTCCAAACACTATAGGTCCATGTCTGGCTCACTCTCTCCAGCTGTGGGCCTGATCTCTACTCATCTCCCCCTACTCCGCCTCCTTCATTGCCCACTATTCCCACCAGGATGCGACAACCCATTGTAGTTCTCGTGGTGGACCGAGAATGGTTTCATGGATGTTCATTCCCTGTTTACCCCCGCTAGGATTATCCCATTTGCAACCCTGCGTTCCTCTCATGATATCCCCCTTCGGGAGCATTATAGTTATCTGCAAATCCGTAATTTTCTCTTAAAACTTATAAAATCCCAACCTACCCCTTATACTTTGACCCCTTTCGAAAGCCTTTGTAGATCATGTCCCCAATCCTCGGGTCTAATTTTCTTTATTTATGCGGCCATAATTGGTTCTAAAAGACCTCCACTGAGACCTTATCACCTACAGTGGAAGGCAGAGCTGGGGAAACAGCTTGACCCGGAGGATTGGCAGAGTATGACCATTGCTCTGTCCAAATGCTCTAGAAATGTTCTCTTCTTGGAAAACGCTTATAAAGTGTTTTACAGATGGTATTATACCCCAGCTAGGTTAGCAAGTTTTATCCCGTCCTATTCTCCCTTATGTTTCCGTGGATGTTCTCAAGAAGGTACAATGGCACACATCTGGTGGTCGTGTCCCAGGGTATGCAGACTGTGTGTCAGGGTTTATACGCTTCTTGGCAACCTTTTTAACACCAATTTAAAAAGGGACCCATTTGAGGCCCTTCTATGGAAGCCGATCACGGAACTCCTCCGTCCGGAACGCCAACTGGCGTCGCCTATTTTTACTGCAACTAAATTAACCATAGCTAGGGCTTGGAAATCGCCAGCCCTCAGTTTTGAGGCCGTTAAACATTGTGTGAATGACATCATAGTAAATGAGAAACTGACGGCCGTGCTATCAGATACTCATGAGAAATTCATCAAAATCTGGCAGCCTTGGGTGGCTCATAACCACTCTTCACGATTTGACCCAGCACTTCTCTTTCTCTAGTACGCCTCTGCTCCCCCCACCCCATGGACTTCTTTCTTCCCTCTTTTTTTTTCTCTCTCCCTTCTCTTTTCTGTTGTTTCCTATCTTCTCTTTCTTCTCTTTCTTTAAATTTTTTCTGCCCCACGGGCTTGGTCCTGTTGGGAACGAACACATGCTCTGTAGAAATTTTTTTTTCTTTTTATTCTTCAAATACCGACAGATAATGCCGAATTTTATACATTCTCTGTGAGTTTTATTTCTTGTATTTATATATATATATATATATATATATATATATATATATATTTTATTATTTTTTTAAATGTTTCTGTTTGGGACTTCACTTAGTCATTTGCTGTATTCATGGTCCTGTGAGACCATTGGTATGTTAACCTAGCCTAGCATGATTTTCTTTTAATGGTCTTGTGAACAGATGGAAATCTCCTGCTGTCCACACCCGATCACCTTTGGATCCTCAAGGGCTTCTTCGAATTCTGTGCCTTGAACTGATCTTTCCGTTTCTAGCAGTTTATCTTTTATTTTAATTTATTTATTTATTTTATATTTTTATTTACACCTATGTTTTCTTCTGGGCTGTGTCCACAACTGTTTTGTATCGTACTGTTAATCTATATTTTTTGAATAAAACTCTTTGTACAAGAAATGGATAGAGCCGAAATACTCAACATAACCGAAAGGCCCAGCGTAACAGACAGGACACCCAAAGAGGCAAGTTTTGATCGGGCACATTATGGTCCTAACCCTCCAGCGAAGATCATAGACCTAGTTATAGCGGCTGTGGATGCAAATTGGCTACAGCAAAGAGGTGCTGCAGTAGCAGAAGTCACAGCAGCACCAACTGAAAGGAGAGGAGAGGTACAGATACCAGCCGCCATGGAAGAGGAATTCAGAAGAAGGTTGCAAGAGATGCAGATACAGCATAGAGGACCAGTATCAGAGGAGGTCCTGCTGGGATGGTCTGATTCTATCCGCTGTGAACTCTGGAAGAAAGCGCTAGCTCTTGAGCAGCAACACCAGGGAAAAATTCTCCCCTCCATCCATGTAAGGTACTGGTCGCAATATGAAGTACGAATGCTGTTATTGGGGGAACAACCGAAGCAGGAGTGGACAGCTGAGTTAAGCAGGCTGATCCGGGCAGAGATGCGGTTGGACGAGAGCTACAGAGCCCTCCGGTGGTATGTAGCCCAAGAGTCCCCGTGGTCAGCGGATGACAGCCCCACAGAAGGCTTTGACTATGATGGCCTGGGATTGTTGTATTGGAGGCTGTCCAGGGACCCTGACTTTGGGAGTGATGGGGAGTGGCGTTTGGAGGAAATAATGGAGCACAGAGAGTGAAGACTGAATGTCTCGGAAGGGCACTGGGCAGAGGAAGATTTGGAGTTTCTGGCCATTCAGGAATGGGAGCTGGAGATCGCCTACAGACAGCTTCTAGACTCTGCTCAGCAGCAGGGTGGGGCTCCCTTTGCCTGGGACTATCAGGAAATACCAGTTGACAACTCTGAAATCCTGGCTGAAGAATCGGCAGTGGAAAATCTGGAGATTGCCATCCCCAAAGCTGAAGTGCTGACTGACCTTGATGATCCTGTTTCTGCTTGGGATGATCTTGGATGGAGGAATGTACCTGCCCAACAGCATGCCAGAGAATCGGCAGTGGAAAATCTGGAGATTGCCATCCCCAAAGCCGAAGCGGATGATGTGGAGTCCCCAGAAGAAGTGCTGGCAACAGGGCAGAGTGCTACCAAACTCTACCCAGCAATGGCAACAACTGTGGAGTTCCAGGGAGCTGGGGCAGTTGGCTCATCTTCCCAGCCACAGAATACAGAATGTATGGACTTAATGGACTGTTCAGAGGATGTTATGGATTATGCATCGCCTGCTCAAATACTGGCAGCAGGACAGAGTACTGCAGACCCCTGCTCTACACCCGTGGCAGTTTCGGAGGCCCGAGGTGAGAAGGTGATGGTTCCTCTTTCCCAGAGGATTTCAGAGATGCAGGGAGGAGAAGCAGCCATTTTCCCTCCCCAACCGGAGCAGATGGTGTGGGATTTCCAGCAGAAGTGCTGGCAACAGGGCAGAGCGCTACCAACCTCTTTCCAGCACAGGCAACAACTGTGGAGTTCCAGGGAGCCGGGGCAGTTGGCCCCTCTCTCCAGCAACAAGCTGAGGTAGTAAAGCTTTTACTCCCAGCTGAATCACTGGCAGCAGGGCAGAATGCTACTAGCCCCTGCACACAACTGCAGCTTGAGCTGATATCGGGGGATGGGACTGCGGTCTCCACTCACAGCAACCCAGCAGAAGAGCTGGCAACAGAGCAGAGTGCTGCTGGCCTCTGCCCTCGACTAAGAGAAGAGGGAGTTTCTGTGGTAGTGGATGGGACTTCAGTCTCCACTGACACAACCCCAGAAAATGGTGCGACACTGAGACAGGAGGATGTCAGCCTTGCTTTGTAAGCACTAGGGGATTTTCACCTACCACAAGTGGATGGGACTTCAGTCTCCACTTGTATACTCCAGGAATGCTGGGCAGTTGGCCCAGATCCCCAACAGCATGATGGACTGAGCCCAGTCACCCTGTCTTCTCTCCAGCGGCTGAGAGGACTCCAGGGAGAAGGGCCAGTCCAGGCCTCTCTCCAGCGGTGGGTATGTTCTCTGAGAGAGGCAGAGGTTAGCTGGGTGAGTAATGCTCTGTTTGGAGTAATCTGTGTGGGGTACTGTGTGAATACCGTCATTGGGGGAATGGAACTATGGACTAACTTCGGAGTCAACCCATCTGGGGTCTCCTCTTGTGTTAGTCTCCTGCCGAAAGGGGAGAGATGTAACGGGAGGGCCCGTGGAACCTAGAATCTCTTGGAAAGTATGAAATAACCTTGCTTCAGCTCCCCATGCACCTCTTATGTGTAGATCACCCTATATCTCTAATAGGGGCACAGGGTGAATGAGAACTCCACTATGATCTGTACTAGTCAGATTCAATGCTGTATACATTGTATATATTGTGTGTATATTGTGTGTTGGCTGTTGTGTACTATTTGCTGTGATGGGGTGGGGTGTGACTGTATTCTATTGTCTATTGCTTAATGATGTTGCCTTTGTCTGGATAAGTAAATTGTGTTAATCTTGTCTGAGACAGCTTTCCATTCACCTATTATTAAGTGTGCTAATGAACTCACCTGTTGTCTGCTAAGGGATGTATTGACACTCAGAATAATGTGTATTGGGGGCTCTTTATGTAACCATGGTGTGATTATTGTGGGTGGATCCGGGCCATTGTTCATGTGGTTACTGCAGTATTCTCAAGTTTATATAAAGAGCCTGTATCCCTTCCAATAAAGTTCATATTCCTGTTTAAACCTCAACACAGAGCTTTGTCTCATATTTGGGGGAGAATTGTTCGTATGGGTTTCTTGTTCGCCTGACTGGAGTGTTGATAGCTGCCTTGGTGTTCGGGAATGGAATATCCTAAACGACTTTAATCCCTTTCATACACAGGGTGTCGTTACAGTGACTGATATACAGTTCTCCTGAAGAAGCCATTGTTATGGGGAAACATGTAGAAACATAATCAGTTGCATTTGTCTATGTATTGTATGGCCAAACTTTAACATCAACATGTTCAATTTTAAGATTTTTTCATAATAAAATGTTGATATTTTTATACATTAATGTTTGACTGTGTTGATAGCACCTTAAAAATCCCATTCTCTTGGTTTGTAAAATATTAAGTTTAAACTAAATTATCTTTCACCCTACCTAATACCTCCTGAGTATCTTAGAAATCACATTCACTTCTATAACTATAACTGACCTGTAGAATAGAAATGAAATCAGATTCTTTGGAAGGTCTCTTTAAATTATTCTTATGGTCAGGAAACCCAAGCCCATTAGATTAAAGCCTGTCACTGAATTGTCGCATGAAAATTACTGCAGGGAAAACTATTTCATAATTTAAAGCAACAGCGAGCTAACCTAGGCTTACTTTTGTGATTTGGTATGCTATAAGGTTTCAGCTCCATTTTTTTACAGTGCAAGGAACATGGTGATCTATGAAAAATAGGATTTTTGTACTCACCGTAAAATCCGTTTCTCTGACGTCCATGGACCGACGCAGCTCTCATACTGATTACATGTGGGTATATGTCCCTGCTCGCAGGAGAAGACCTAGACAGAATGTTAGAGGTTAAAACATTCTAGAACAAGCCAGAGCTGAACAGCCCTGCCCAGGGGGGCGGTCCCTCTGAACATTACCCTCCCACCTGCAGCTAGCAGCCTCAGTTTGTAACAAAGCAGTACAAACTTAAAAGGAAGGGTGGGTGCTGCGTCGGTCCATGGACGTCAGAGAAACGGATTTTACGGTGAGTACAAAAATCCTATTTTCTCTTATCGTCCATGGACCGACGCAGCTCTCATACTGATTACATGTGGGACGTCCCAAAGCAGTATAAGAAAAGGGTGGGAGCAAAAAAAGTAAGGAACAACCAAAACTTCACTCCAAACCAGCAGAGCCCCTCAACGGAGGAGTTGCAACATTAGACAGCGGCCTGCAACACTTTGCGGCCGAAGAAAGCATCCGAAGATGCAGCCACATCAACCTTGTAGAACTTTGAAAAGTGATACCCCTGAAACCAGGGATCCTTGTGACAATTCTCCATCCAGCAGCTACCCATGGATAGGTGCTGATTGTGCAAACACATAGTTTATACTATGTATTGCGTCAAACGCACAAATGGAGAGTGTGGGAGGAAACCCACCCAGCCACAAAGAGCATAATACCACCACATACGGCGTATGTAGTTTAGTATTTGTGGATAAACCTATTAAACGCGTATATACTGTGCCAGCGACGAAGGCGCGCACATCATCGGGGCCTGGACGTAAACCAGCCACGCAGATTGCGTACACAACCGTGTAGGTATGTTAGCCTGCGAATAAACAAATTGCACATGTTTATACTGTGCATAGCGCTGAGAATGCGCACACCATTGGAACGCAGGGGAGAAACCTGAGCACCCGGATGAAACCCATGCAGACTGCATACGCATACCGTGTATGGTATTATAGTATGTGTGCTAAACATTTTGCACAAGCCCATGTGTGCATAGCACCGAAGGCGCGCACACTGTTGGCGCGTGGGAGGAACCGAAGTACCCCACGCATACTCAGAGAATGCAATACCTACAGCTACTGTAAATGTATTTAGTGTAGTGTATAGACATAATGTGTATGTTTACACCGTGTATTGCACAAAAGGCATGCATGTCATGTAGCATGGGCAGAAACCCACGCAGACTGCATACGCATACCGTGTAGGTATTATAGTGTGTGTGCTAAACCTTTTGCACAAGCTCATGTGTGCATAGCACCGAAGGCGCGCACACCATTGGCGCGTGGGAGGAACCGAAGTACCCCACGCATACTCAGAGAATGCAATACCTACAACTACTGTGAATGTATTTAGTGTAGTGTATAAACATAATGTGTATGTTTACACCGTGTATTGCACCAAAGGTATGCATGTCATGTAGCATGGGCAGAAACCCACGCAGACTGCATACGCATACCGTGTAGGTATTATAGTATGTGTGCTAAACCTTTTGCACAAGCTCATGTGTGCATAGCACCGAAGGCGCACATACCGTTGGCGCGTGGGAGGAACCGAAGTACCCCACGCATACTCAGAGAATGCAATACCTACAACTACTGTGAATGTATTTAGTGTAGTGTATAAACATAATGTGTATGTTTACATCGTGTATTGCACCAAAGGCATGCATGTCATGTAGCGTGGGCGGAAACCCACGCAGACTGCAAAGACATACCGGGTAGGTATGTTAGTATGTGGATATCCAATCGCACAAATTTTGACTGTGCATAGCGCCGAAGCGCCCATACCAATGGAGTGTGGGAGGGAACCGGAGTACCCGGAGGAAAACCACACAGACTGCCTACACATACCGTGTAGGTATTATAGCATGCGTGATAAACATTGAACATGTTTAACTGTGCAGGAGGCCAAAGGCGCACATACCGTCAGCGCGTGGGAGGAAACCGGAACACTCAGAAGAACTCCACGCAGACAGCACACAGATACCATGTAGGAATGATAGCATGTGAATCAACATATTGCACATGTTTATGCTGTGCATTTCCATTGGAGCGTGGGGGGAAACCGGAGTACCCGGAGGAACCCCACGCAAACAGTATACCCATACTGTAAACATGTATAATATGTGCAATAAACATATTGAACATGTCTATACTGTGCAGAGAGCCGAAGAGCACATACCATGAGAGTGCGGGAGGACACCGGAGCCCCCGCCGACCCAGAGAGTATAATACATACATATACTGTGAATGTGTCTGGAGTCGTGCATAAACATATTTTGTACGTTTATATCATGTATGGCACTGAAAAACAGCGCTGGAACGTGGGGACAGCCACGCAGACACAGAGACCAATAACACATACATACACTGTGTATAGGATGAGTTTAAATTATGGCGCAGAGGCGCATAATCTTCTCTGTATCATTCCAACCTGCTTGACTGTGCTGCTGAAGCAGCATGCAGGTAACAGGTAACCTCTGACCCTCAGACCGTGTGTCTGTCAGAGCTCAAATCATTCCCCAGGAAATGGCGGGAAATGTTACCTCAGACAGGAATGATTCCAGGACTGCTGACAACTGGTCCATAAGGGCCGCAGGTGCAGGAAACATATGAACATGTTTAACTGTGCAGCACTGCCAGTTGCCCCAGACAAGTGTGGAGAGCAGGTGTATCAGACTCCATAACACCACCCTCTGAGACCTTATACACTATACAGTGAATATACAGTCCACCCACTGGCTACGCTGAGGCTGAGGAGGGGATACCCGGGAGGACCCACCAACCCTTAAGGACAGCTCAGTCTGTGAGGAGATTGTGAGGGGATTCGCGCTGCCGCCAGAAATAAATGTGCGGCGGCCACAAGAAAATGGCCGCCGGCCGCAGCTATAACTGCGCCACTGAACGCCAAGATGGCCGCCGAGCGCAAAATTCAAAGCTCTAATGCGCGTCAATGGCGCACGCAATAACCACCTCAAACAGCGCACGCAATAATCACCTCACACACCAGAAAAAACTGCAGACATGAGCGCCCAGCCAGGCCAGAGTGACCCCCAAGCACCCCACAGCACAGCACCAGTACAGGGTGCAGAGAGCAGCATAACAGGGGGAGACAGGGAGAAACCCCCACACACAGAAACACAGCCATCATGTACTCACCTGCAGTAGGAGAGACTACTTACCCGTCCCTTTCAGGGACCCACTGGCTTGTTTCAGACAGACCTATCACAGAGTCGTACTGCGTAGCTGTCGGCCGGTCCACCGCGAGAGATACAGTCAGTCAAGTACTGTTCAATCTTGAGAGGACCGTGGAAGCATGAAAGCAACCCGGCCACCCCTGGAGCCATCGGGTATGTCGTGAACTGAGTCTCACGCACGCAAGGCGAGGATCAGCACGCTCGATGGTCGGACAGGGAAGACTACGAGGATACTAGTGTACCCAACCTGTTGCCCAGCCGACAGTTGATTGAAGGTCTCAAAAATAAAATAGTAAAATTCCCAAAGGAATAAAAATCAAAAGTAAAATCTTCCAGGAGACTGGCTCCTGAGAGCCACGTCTTCTCCTTCTGCTAGGCAAAAAAAAACTGAGGCTGCTAGCTGCAGGTGGGAGGGTAATGTCCGGAGGGACCGCCCCCCTGGGCGGGGCTGTTCAGCTCTGGCTTGTTCTAGAATGTTTTAACCTCTAACATTCTGCCTAGGTCTTCTCCTGCGAGCAGGGACATATACCCACATGTAATCAGTATGAGAGCTGCGTCGGTCCATGGATGATAAGAGAAATGTCATTTTCAATAGCTACCTTTACAGAAATATAGCACTGAACAAAACTTTCTCATAATCATTCTGGAGTATAGAAACTGAAACAGTATATCAAATTTCTTCACTTATTCATTGTAAGTGTATTTATATAAGGACGGTTTTGATATAGAATAATAATAATTAGTTTAGGAAGTTGTATTGGTGTTATATACTTTACATAATAAGTAAAAATCCTACTAATTCATATTGTACCAACTGGTTTATGATATTTAAATAGGGTTTAAGTTTTTCGCAAACACTCAGTCGTGTTACCCTATAGGTCAGTTAAGAAATAGGCTTCTCTAAAGCCCTGTACACACGATCGGTTTTACAGATGAAAACCGTCCGATGGATTGCTTTCATCAGACAAACCGATCGTGTATGGGACCCATCGGTCTTTTTTCCATCGGTTTTAAAAAATAGAACATGTTTTAAATTTTTCCGATGGATAAAAAACCGATCGAAAACTCAGATCGTCTATGGGCAAGTCCATCGGATAAAAAACCCACGCATGCTCAGAATCAAGTCGACGCATGCTCAGAAGCATTGAACTTCATTTTTCTCGACTCATCTGAGTGTTTTACGTCACCGCGTTTGGAACGGTCGGTTTTTTGACTGATGGTGTGTAGGCAAGACTGATGGAAGTCAGCTTCATCGGATTTCCGATGGACAAAACCATCGGATTAGAATCCATAGGATATCCGATCGTGTGTACGAGGCTTTACTGTGACAGTTGATCAGAGCAGCTCAGGGGAGATAATAGAGCTACACAAAAAGGGGCAGAAAGTAAGAAAAAGAAAAAAAGTATAAAAGTTAAGAAGGGTAAGCACTTGAAGGCTGAATATAAAATGTTTCAATACATGAAAGTACATTGTATAAAGGCACATTCATTTTGCACATGGAAAAACAAGCATTCACTATTTTTGTAACTGTCAAGCAGAGTATTCACGTTTATGCACTGCGGTGCACTATAGTGCAGGTGTGTTTTTGTTTACTGAATGTGTATGTTGGGGTGCCATATAAAATAAATACAAGACCACCACAATACATGCTGTATACTATATTATTGTACTAATCTGTGTTAAAGTAACTTACATTACTGCAATGCACTAGTGTAAATGGGTCCTAAGTTGGTGCTGTGCAACTTTTCTAAAGTCAAGATCAAAAATCAGCTGAAACCATGAGCAAATTTTACAGGAAACCATGTATGTTGCAATTATATACCTAAAAGGAAAAGAGCATTTTTTTTATACCCCACTTTATATACAGTATATATACTAAGTCCACAATGCTCTGCAAGCACTTCCTTTTATCCTCTACAGATTTCAAAGTGTTTTTTTTTTCCCAAATTTCCCACTTATTTTCATCCTTGTACTTTTTGATTTAAAGGAAAGCTCTGAACGTTTGCTATGGACTGTACAGCAGCTAAAAGTGACCCCTGAGCTCAAATAAGCCACAAGATAAAAATGAAAGACAAAAAAAAAAACATAAATAAGAAAAAAATTTGCAAAGGGATTAATTGCCCAAAGTGCTAGTAATCAGAATTAAAGTACAGTTTCCTAACTGATCCTAATTTCTCCATATGCAGTTTGTCAGCTTTCCCTGTAACAGCTTGCAGTTCACTGACATTATGGCTGCTCTGTATCTCCCCTTTTATAATGAGGGGGTTGGCTTGCTGGCCATAGTTTAAAAGTAATGGTTTGTGGATCTTGAACGTGCAAGACTTGCCTCAAACCCATGGTAGTGGCGATTCCAAACCTCAATTCTAGTCCTAAAAATTATGCCATGCACAGAATCACACCAACATACACTCTTTTGCAGTTTTCAATGCTTTAACAGAATAGAGGCTTTGGTATTTTTTAGAGCCAGGGTCACCCCAACAGCCATTTTTCCATGTCCTTTGTGTAATAAGGATAAACACACTTGAAAAAATTATCCTGTACACCAAGCATCCTTCTAGAACAAAATACTAGTACTACTAATAGTAGTACTACATACTAATACTTAAATATTAAAGTGGTTTTAATGGTTCAGGTATTTTTACCAAAAAAAATAACATATTATACTTACCTGTTCTGTGCAGTGGTTTTGCATAGAGCAGTCTGATCCTCTTTTTCTTGGGCACCCCCTCTGGCTTTACTTGCTCTTCCCAGTTGACCAGTGCCCCCAATAGGAAGCCACTTGCTATGGGGGCACTGGTGTGTGCTCACTCCCGAGCCCTGCTATTTGCATCCATAAGGCACATAGAGCCGTGGCTCGGCCCCCACTCTCTCCTCACTGGCTGTGTTTAACAGCAGTGGGAGCCAATGGCTCCCACTGCTGTCTCAGCCAAGGCTCTTGTGCACATCGCTGGATTGGGGGGGCTTAGGGGAGTATTAGGGGGGAGCAGCACACCCCCACAGCACAGAAGCACATAGAATGCATGAAGGTAAAAAACCTTCAGGCTTTACAACCACTTTAAAGTGATTGTAAAGTCTGTTTTTTTTTTTTTTTTTCAAATAACAAACATGTCATGCAAGGTTGAAAAAAGACACATCAAGTCCATCAAGTCCAACCTATGTGTGTGATTTTATGTCAGTATTACATTGTATATCCCTGTATGAAACCAGTGCATTACCAAAAATGTATTGAGGTGATAAAAACTGCTAGAAATGGGTACTTAACTACAAGATGCCATACAGTGCAGGTCGCACGTGTTCCAATCACACCCCACTGTGGTGCCAAGCTGAGGTGTTTCGGGGGTGCACGCCCCTTCCTCATAGCTATATTGACCAACACATCAATGTGCAAGTGCTTAAATAGGGACACGCTTACATGCCCTCGCCCAAAAAAGTGGAGGGTAGAAATCAGCAGTATCATGTGCCAAAATCTTTTTTTATGTATAAGTATGTGTACATCTAGTAAATAAATTAAAAAGTAAATAGTTCAATGGGTAAACGATACATAAATATATATTTCATAATGCTTTAATAATATGCTGTATGTGATTAAAATAAGAGAGACCTTACCCATGGGCTACACAGGTCTCCTCTGTGTGCCATGAAAGCCATGCTGCAACATGAAAGATGGGCGCTGGAACGCAAACAGCATGATCTTTTCTTGAATCTCTTTTCTTGATATAAACTGATACCCTCACATATTTCAGATGCTCAGCCACCCACTGTATATATAACGTAAAGCGGCTCCCAAAAGATCTAAGTTCAACTTGGAGTGGTACATACAGATTTTGTTGTCAAAACATAGGCCTTGGAACTATTATTCCAGACAGAGATCATATTGCCAGACAAATCAGTGATAGCACTAAGTATGTGACATGGATAAACAAGAATATCTCTGATGGGTCCAACGAACCAGCTCCAAATTCATAAAAGCATGACAGCATCTACTGTATATAGTTTCTGTGTATCCACACTTGTTGTAGGCCTGTGACAGACAAACATTGGATGGAAAATGTTGGATCTTGCCCATAAGTATAAAGCAGTTCCATCTAGTATCTGAAGCTATATAAAACCCCCATGTACTTGCCGGGTGCTAGAAAACCTTGTACCTTAGGGTGGCAGCAATTTACTGCAAGGAGATCTGCCCAAGGGTCTATTCAGGGAACTTAAGTGCCCCACTAATTTGATTCAGCCCAGCTTAGTCGGATATTGTAAATCAAACAGGAATTCTAGCCTTCCCCTATTCTATTAAAGCGGAGGTCCACCCTGAAATAATCTTTACATTAAAAATCCTAAAAAAAAATAAAAATAAATGAATAGAAAATATATTTTTTTTATACTCACCCTAAATGCCTGTTGCTATGCAGAAGTCCCCTAATCTGCCTCTAATGTTCCTCTTCTCGTCTGCGGTGAGTCTCCTTCCACTTCCTCTTCTTGTGAATGGGCCACGCTGCCTTCTGGGAACTGTGTGTATCCCAGGAGGCAAGCCGCCCATTCACAAAGCGCCGTGCGAGTGGCGCATGCGCAGTAGGAAACGGGCAGTGAAGCCTTACGGCTTCACTGCCTGTTTCCCTTACTCAGGATGGAGGAGTTGGGACCTGCCAGCAGCGATCGATCGCCATGGCGGGACCGACATCGCGGGCGAGTAGGACAGGTAAGTGTCCTTATTAAAAGTCAGCAGCTACACTGTTAGGAAAACATTTTTTTATTTGTCTGCATCCTATGAGTCTCCCAATTTTTCATTTTGCTGGTTAAACTTCCCAGAACAAAACATAAAAGTTGTGTCTGTGTCCACCCTGTTTTCTATGTGATGTTTATTGTATGAAAGAGTAAGATAGTGTGCTCATACTCTGGTTCCTATGCATTTTAAATTCATCTTTATCTCCATGACTGCTAGAGACATTGAAAACCCCATAAACACAATGCAAGTTTCATAGAAAGCATTTATATTCTTTATTTTGAAATTGCATTTGTTACATAATTGTTTTGCTTATTTTGCAAGAGTGCTTCTTTGAATCGCACATAAGTTTGCGTTACTTTAGCCCAAAAAAATAACTGTATTGGCAAAATTAAGTATGTATGTGACCTTCCAGAATATGTGATAATTACCTAAGCAACCAGATGTTTTGTAGATGAGTAACCTGGACCCAGATTCCGGGGTATATTTATCCCTGTGTTCAGTGGCACCTGAAGATAACTGAGGAGTGAGATTGCTCCTTTCATAACTCACTGAGTTCTGCTTATATTTCAGAGACTGGCTGTAGTGTGTAAATAGGGATGAGCTCGGTGTTCGAGTCGAACATAGGTTCCACTCGAACATCGGCTGTTCGCGCGTTCGGCGAACAACGAACGATTTGGGCCGTTCGCGCCAAATTCGAGTGACGCGAACGGCCCACAATACACTGCGCCATTGCAGTGTAATCCTGGCGCTGTGATTGGCCAAGCATGCACTGTGACCCTGCATGCTTGGCCAATCACAGCGCCGGCAGCGAGGAGAGCAATGATTGGCCACAGGCAGGATGCCTGATTTTTCCTGGTGTGTTACACCAACAGGATTTTGCGGCACTTACAGCGGGCGAAGTGTACCTCCTGACCATATTACACCTTAACTTAGCCTGTATTGCTGCTTTTTCCTGGTGTGTTACACCAACAGGATTTTGCGGCACTTACAGCGGGCGGAGTGTACCTCCTGACCATATTACACCTTAACTTAGCCTGTATTGCTGCTTTTCCCATTTCCCTGCAGGCCATTAGAATGTCTGGAAGGCAAACAAGGAGAGGCAGACAGTCAGGAGCCAAAAAAAGAGGGCAAGCAGGCTCTGTGTCTAGAGACAACAGTGCTGGTCGTGGACGCGGTGCATCGCCATCAGCACGTGGCCATGCTTGTCCTTCTTTTCGGCAGCTGGATGTGTTGAGCCGCATCATGCCGAAGACTTGGTAGAGTGGATGACCAAGCCTTCCTCATCCTCCTCATCCTCTCTCACCCAGGCTCAGGGTACTGGCAAAGCAGCTGCCAAAGCGTCCTCTTCCCTGGTATCAATGTCATCATCAGTCACTCCTTCCCTAGACCAACCATGTCCTCCTGAGGAGTCCCCCGAACTGTTTGAGCACAGTGTTGGGTACATGCTCCAGGAGGATGCCCAGCGTTTCGAAGGGTCTGATGATGATACCCAGCTAGAGGAAGGCAGTAGCGTGAGAGCAGAGAGAGGGGATGCTCAAGAAGGACACCAATCTGGCAGTCATGTTCCAGCAGCTGCAGCATACTACCAGATTGGCTCCAGTGATGAGGAGGGAGGGGATGATGAGGTCACTGACTCCACGTGGCTGCCTAATAGGAGAGAGGAGGAGGAGGAGGAGGAGGATGAGGAGGAGGCACATCTCCAACGAGGCAGGATGCCCTCGGGGGGCCAGCGTAAGGGCAGCACACCAACGGAATCACACCACAGAGCTCCGCCTGTGCAGGGCGCTGCCTCTGCCCGTTATTCAAAAAGTTCTTTGGTGTGGGCCTTTTTTGAGTCGAGTGCATCAGATCGCACAGCTGCTGTTTGCAACATATGTCTCAAGCGTATATCGCGTGGCCAAAACATCACCCGCTTGGGCACCACATGCTTGACCAGACATATGTTGACCTGCCATGCAGCTCGTTGGCAAGCCTACCTTAAAGACCCACACCAAAGAACAAAGCTGACCTCTTCTTGCACCGCATCAGCTGGGATCTCCAACCCCACTATACCTTCAGTCCTCTCTGAAACCTGCTCTGAGAGGAATGAAGGTGTAGAATTAGGTGTGTCACAACCAAGTACTTGCGGGCACTCTGCTAGCAGTACACCAACGTCCGATTATAGCAGGCAAATTTCCCTGCCCCAGCTGCTGGACCGTCGAAACTCCCAGCCATCCACATGCCCAGCGGTTGAATGCTAGCTTGGCTAAATTGCTAGCGCTTCAACTGCTGCCTTTTCAGTTGGTAGACTCGGCCCCCTTCCGTGAGTTTGTGCAATGTGCGGTTCCTCAGTGGCAGGTTCCCAAACGCCACTTTTTCTCACGGAAGGCGATTCCGGCTCTCTACCGGCATGTGGAAGGCAATGTCTTGGCCTCGCTGGACATGGCGGTCAGCGGTAAGGTGCATATTACCGCTGACTCATGGTCCAGCAGGCATGGACAGGGACGTTACCTTTCTTTCACGGCCCATTGGGTCACTCTTTTGGCAGCTGGGAAGGATGCAGGACAAGGTGCAGTAGTGTTGGAGGTTGTTCCACCGCCACGCCTCCAAAATGCTACTACTGGTTGTGACACACCTCTGTCCTCCACCCCCTCCTCTTCTTCTTCCTCTGTGGCCTCTTCCTGTGCTTTGTCCTTGGAACCAGCGGTGCTCCGTAGGCGTTCAAGGGGCTACGCAAGTACGCAGGCAAAAAGATGCCATGCCGTGCTTGCGCTGGTGTGTTTGGGGGACAGGAGCCACACTGGGGCAGAGGTTCTGTCTGCTCTGCAGGGGCAGGCCGAGAGGTGGTTGACGCCACGCCAGCTTAAGCCAGGAATGGTAATTTGCGACAATGGCACCAACCTCCTCTCCGCTCTCCGACAGGGACAACTGACCCATGTGCCCTGTGTGGCTCACATCCTTAACCTGGTGGTGCAGCGGTTCTTGGGCAGGTACCCAGGCTTACGGGATGTCCTGAGGCAGGCCAGGAAAGTCTGTGTGCATTTCCGCAGATCTTATAATGCCAGTGCTCGCCTGGCTGAGCTGCAAAAGGAGTTGAACCTGCCCAAGAACCGCTTTATATGTGACATGCCCACCAGGTGGAACTCAACGTTGGCCATGCTGCAGCGGCTGCACACGCAGCAGAGGGCCATCAATGAGTACCTGTGCGACCAGGACAGGGTCAGGGGAGCTCGTTTTTTTTCACCACGCCAGTGGGGCATGATCAGGGATGCATGCACTGTCCTGGCACCATTTGAGGAGGCCACGAGGATGGTGAGCAGTGACAGTGCATGCATCAGTGACACTGTACCTCTTGTCCACCTGTTGGAACATATGCTGTGTGGAATAATGGACAGGGCACTTGAGGCAGAACAGAGGCAGGAAGAGGAGGACTTCCTTGCCTCTCAAGGCCCCCTTTACCCAGACAGTGTTCCTTCTGTCCCACCCATCGCACAGGAAGAAGAGGAGGAGGAGGAGGAGGATTGTGTCAGCATGGAGGTGGAGCCTGGCACTCAGCATCATCAGCAGCAGTCTTTTAGGGATGATTTACAGTCCCAAGAAACCAGTGGACTTGTACGTGGCTGGGAGGAGGTGGCTGCGGATCATGTCGTCCTTAGTGACCCAGAGGACTCCGGAATGAATGCCTCAGCTAACCTACGCTGCATGGCCTCCCTGATCCTGCAAAGTCTGCGGAAGGATCCTCGTATTCTTCGGATCAAAGAGAGGGACCATTACTGGCTGGCCACTCTCCTTGATCCACGGTACAAGGGTAAGGTTGCGGACCTTATCTTACCGTCGCAGAGGGAGCAGAGGATGAGACAACTCCGGGAGGCCTTGCAGAAAGGTCTGTGCAACGCGTTCCCAGAGACTGGGTGGTTACAAACTCCTGGTCCTGGACAACGAGTTGCTGAGGCTTCGGTCAGTCAAAGAAGGAGAAGGGGAAGGTGGCCGTCTGACCGAAGCGTTCAGACAATTCTTTAGTCCGCAGCCCCAAGGTATGATCGGTTCCAGCAACCATCGCCAGCGTCTGATATACATGGTGCAGGAATACCTAGGGGCAAGGTCAGACTTGGACACCTTCCCCACCAAAAATCCTCTGGCTTACTGGGTCTTGAGGATGGATCACTGGCCAGAGCTTGCACAGTATGCAATTGAGCTACTGGCCTGTCCTGCATCCAGCGTTCTTTCAGAACGCAATTCAGTGCTGCTGGAGGATTTGTCACGGATCACAGGGTGCGCCTGTCCACCGACTCTGTTGATCGACTGACCTTCATAAAGATGAACCAGTCTTGGATCACCACCAGCTACCAAACATCTGAAGCTGATATAACAGACTAATTTATTTTCAAATGTCACATCCCTTCAAGACTGATGCTGATGCTGAGAGACTGTCCTGTTATGTTGACTGACTATCCTCCTCCTCCTCAATGATCCGATTGACGATGATAGCTTGGAAGAACATTTTTGTTTCTGGGTGCCGCCACCAGTGGCTAAGGCCCAATTTTTCAGCCCCTGTTTAACAGGGGTGTGTTATTACAATTTTTTATGCAATGCTTTGCAGCAGGGCTCATTCCTGCACTCCAACTAGAGTATCTGGGAGTGGTTGCAGTGTCGTGGCACCAGCACCAGTGGCTAAGGCCCAATTTTTCAGCCCCTGTTTAACGGGCGTGTAATTACAATTTTTGATGCAATACTTTGCAACAGGGCTCATTGCTGTGCTCCAAGTACAGTATCTGTGAGGGGTTGCAGTGTTGTGGCACCAGTGCCTAAGGCTCAATTTTTCTGCCCCTGTTTAACAGGGGCATGTAATTACAATTCTTGATCTAATAATTCACAGCAGGGCCCATTCCTGCGCCCACCAAGACTAACTGTGAGGCCTTACAGTGTTGTGTCAACACCACCACCACCACCAAAGGCCCAATTTTTCAGTCCCTGTTCAACAGGGGCATGCAATTACAATTCTTGATCTAATAATTCACAGCAGGGCCCATTCATGCGCCCACCAAGAGTAACTGTGAGGGCTCACAGTGTTGTGGCAACACCAACATGTAAGGGGCAAATTTCAGCTGAGTATATTTGGCAGGCCCCTACTTTCAAACATCCAACTTACAAACGACTCCTCCTTGCAAACGGAAGGATACAACAGGAAGTGAGAGGAAATCTACCCCTAGGAAGGCAAATTCTCTCCTGTAAGAGTTAATATGGGAAAAAAGTGTCTCCTCTCCACTGATGCTTTATCACCAATTCTTGTTTCAATAAAACCCCTGAATTTTCAAAAAACATTTGTCATTAGGACGGAAAGTGAGGTGAACTGTTCTGAACAGGTGCACACTGCACAGACAGCAAAACAAATGTTACAGGGGTGATAACCCTTCCCTATGTTTTCCAAAAAGCTTAAAAATAGATTTTTTGGCTGGAGCTACACTTAAACAATGTACTTGTTCAAAATTACAAACAGATTCTACATAAGAACAAACCTACAGTCCCTGTCTTGTATGCACCGCCTGTATATGGCTGTTCAGAGTATATAGGGCCTTTTTTATTTTGTGTGCGGGGTTCCCCTTAATATCCATACAAGACCCAAAGGGGCTGGTAATGGGCTGGGGTAGGGGGGGGGTGTGTGATGGGGTAGCTATGCCATTTTTCGTAAAGATTTTCATCCATATTACCGGGACCAGACATTACATTAAAGCCGCAAGCAGTTTTAAATGGCTTTTTTTCCTTTAGAAATGTAATTTTGTGCAGGGACAGTTCTAAACACGGGAAACACGTGGCAGTTCACAGGCATACTTTAGACACCCCCCAGGTACGATATTTAAAGGAATATTTGACATTTTTTTTTTCACTTTATGCATCATTAAAATGACTGCTCCAGAAAAACGGCCATTTTTAAAACTTCTTTTTGCATTGATACATGTTCCCTGGTGCAGAACCCGGGTTCCCAAACCCTTTTTAGGACAATAACATGCATAATAGTCGTTATAATTAGCACTTTAGATTCCGAACATTCGCATCCATTGTATTTAATAGGGTTCTAAAGTTCGTGCGAACTTTTGGTCCGTTCGCGGGTTCTGGTGCGAACCGAACCCGGGGGTGTTCGGCTCATCACTATTTGTAAACACGTTCCACTGTAGTTTGTTTGATAATTAGCTCCCATGTTTAGTTTCATGTAGTGTTTTATCTGACAAACAGTATTTTAAATAATTAGTTTAAATGCTTTAATGAAAAATATGTGAAAGAACAATTGCCGAGCTTAAAAGGAGACTATATATGTTTTTTTTTAATTGTTTATATATATAAATACTGTGTATGTATATATGTACATATATATATATATATATATATATATATATATATATTGTAGCAGAGCGTCCCTGAGAGAGACATGAAAAGTCCTGTTCGGGGTTTATACATCTCCCAGGCTCCTCTCTTATACGTTCAGGGATATCTGATCCAGTATCCAGTTCAGGTGTTGGTCCTCTCTCCCAGGTCAATTAAAAGATCACCTGAGCAGACAGCCTTTGCTATGCCTGGGACACACAGACAACGCTGGTCTGTGAGAGCAAGAAGGTTGGTGAAAATTGTTAATCAGTTGATGTGGAAGCTGGCAAGCGGTAGGCTTGTTCAGCCTGGTAGTGAGGGCTTGTATATACAGTAGACATGTGCATTAGTTTTCGTCCGAAAGCACAGAATCCGAAAACCGAAAGATCCGACATAAACAAATGCTTTATTTTCGTTTTCGTTGCTACAACAGTTCGATATAGATAGGAGATTCGACGTGACGCTGACAATAACAATCTGTGTCTATCGAACCTGTGGTCGAATGTGCCTAACCTTAACTCTATTAGTCCAAGATTATTCTACATAGGAGAGAAAAGATTTGACATTATAGAGAGAAAAGATTCGACATAGGAGAGAAAAGATTCGACATAGGAGAGAAAGATTCGACATAGGAGAGAAAAATAGGATTTTTATAACAGCTTACCTGTAAAATCCTTTTCTTGGAGTACATCACGGGACACAGAGCGACATAGTCATTACTAATGGGTTATATAGATACCGTCAGGTGCTGGCACTGGCAACTTCCAAAACCGGAAGTACCCTCCCCTATATAAGCCCCTCCCATCCGGGAGCACCTCAGTTTTGTAGCAAAGCAATAAGTGTCCCCAAAGAGCTCTGTGTCCCGTGATGTACTCCAAGAAAAGGATTTTACAGGTAAGCTGTTATAAAAATCCTATTTTCTTTCTCGTACATCACAGGACACAGAGCGACATAGTCATTACTAATGGGATGTCCTAAAGCAATGCCCAATGAGGGGGGGGATACACCATACATAAGCTGAGCGCTATCAGACATGAGGATCTTTTGCGGCCTGCAACACACTGCGCCCAAAGGCGACATCCTCCTGACTTCTAACGTCCACCTGGTAGAACCTAGTAAACGTGTGTACTGAAGACCATGTTGCGGCCTTACAGATTTGAGCCAGGGAGGCCTGGTGATGCACTGCCCATGAAGTTCCAACTGCTCTCGTGGAGTGCGCTCTAACTTTGAATGGAGGCGGTCTCCTTCTCAAGCCATAGGCTTGTATTATGACCTGTCGAATCCACTTGGCTAAAGTAGATTTTGACGCTGCCTGACCCTTTCTGGGGCCTTCCGGCAGAATAAACAAAGTATCCGTTCTGCGAATCTGAGCAGTGGCTTTTAGATAAGCTTTAACTGCTCTTACTACATCCAAAGAATGCAATAACTTTTCCTCTACCGAAGTAGGTTTGGGGAAAAAAGAAGGAAGAACCACATCTTGGTTCAAATGAAACCTTGATACCACCTTAGGAAGAAAAGCTGGATGAGGACGTAACACTACTCTATCCTTATGGATAACCAGATATGGCTCCTTACAGGACATAGCTGCTAATTCCGACACTCTTTTAGCCGAACAAATGGCTACTAGAAAAATCCATTTCCTGGTGAGAAGCACCAAAGAAATATGCTGTAATGGTTCAAATGGTTGTTTCTGTAGAACCGAAAGAACCAAGTTTAGATCCCATGGACATATGGGAATATTAACCGGAGGACTAATACGCATCACCCCTTGTATAAAGGCTTTGACTAGTGAATGCGAAGCCAAGGGCCTTTGAAAAAATATTGACAAGGCCGAAATCTGACCCTTGATAGTACTCAAGGCAAGCTTCCTATCAACAGCCCATTGTAGGAAGTCCAGAATCCTACCTATTACGTATTTACGTGGATGCCATTTCTTGGCCTCACACCAGGCGATGTACGCCTTCCAGATTCTATAGTAGATCTGCCTGGATACCGGCTTCCTGGCATTGATCATGGTAGATACCACAGCATTAGAGAGCCCTCTCTTTTTTAGAATGTGGGCTTCAATAGCCAGGCCGTCAAACCTAGGGCTGGTAAGGAAGGGTGGTATATCGGTCCTTGCGAAAGCAGGTCCGGACGATGTGGGAGGGTCCAAGGACTCCCCACAGACATTTTTACAATCTCCGCGTACCATGCTCTTCGGGCCCACGCTGGAGCCACCAGAATCACTGGTTTCTTTTCTACCCTGATTCTGCGGAGTAATCGAGGTAACAATTGTGGCGGTGGGAATGCATATATCAGCTTGAACTGATCCCAAGGGAACACTAGGGCATCCGAGCCGCAAGCTAGGGGATCCCTTGCCCAAGAGACAAACCTGTCCACTTTTGTGTTGAATCTGGATGCTAGCAGATCTACATCCGGTGTTCCCCACCGCTGACATATTGTCCGGAAAACCTCGGGATGAAGGGACCATTCCCCTGGGCATAATTGTTGGCGACTTAGAAAGTCCGCCTTCCAATTCTCCACTCCTGGAATGAATACCGCAGATATGGCTGGGACATATCTTTCTGCCCATCTCAGGATGTAATTTACTTCCCTTTGGGCTGCACGACTCCTGGTGCCCCCCTGACGATTGATATATGCCACTGCTGTGGCATTGTCTGATTGAATTCTGACAGGGGACCCTTGGAGTTTGGATGTCCATGCTACTAGGGCATACCGGGCTGCTCGTATCTCTAAGAGATTGATGGGCAGGGCCTTTTCCGCATCCGACCATCTGCCCTGGAGAGACCATTGCTCCAGTACTGCTCCCCAGCCTATAAGGCTGGCATCTGTAGTGACCACCTTCCAGGAAATCGGACTGAAGGATTTCCCTCTTTCCAGATTCTGGGGAACCAACCACCAGCGGAGGCTCTTGCGAACGGAAGGGGACAAGGACATTGGTAAGTCCAGAGCCTGAACTTTTTTGTTCCAGGCTGACAGTATGGCCCTTTGCAAATTCCTTGAATGGAATTGACCGTAGGGTACTGCTTCGAATGATGCCACCATTTTTCCCAGCAGCCTCATGCACAGGCGTATGGATGGCTGTCTTTTTGAACCCACTAAGTGGATCAAATCTCTCAAAGACGACCCCTTTTCTTGAGGCAAGAAAATTTTTCTCTGGTCTGAATCCAGCCTTAGCCCCAAGTATTCCAGACTTTTGACTGGTTTTAGGGCTGACTTGTCTCGGTTGATAATCCAACCGTGATATTCCAGATACTTGATTGTCTCGTGAACAACCACTTCTAGTTTTTCCACTGAGTGGTCTATCAGCAACAAATCGTCTAGATATGCCATTATCGTTACACCTCGTGTTCTTAGATTGGCCAATAATGGGGCCAGAATTTTTGTGAACACTCGTGGTGCTGTGGCCAGACCGAAGGGTAAGGCTCTGAACTGAAAATGGCGCCCTTCTACCGCAAAGCGTAGAAATTTTTGGTGGGCTGGAAAGATGGGAATGTGCAAATAAGCATCTTTGATGTCGATCGAGGCTAACCATTCCTCCCCTTGTAGGGCAGTGGCCACCGACCGGATCGACTCCATCCGGAAAGTCCTGATATGTAGGAATTTGTTTAGCCCTTTTAGATTTAATATGGGCCTCACGTCCCCGTTTGGCTTCGGGACTGTAAAGAGGTTTGAGTAAAACCCGAACCCCCATTCTTCCAGGGGAACCTCTATAATTACTGCTTGGAGCAATAATTGTTCTAGTGCCAACAGGAGGGATCCTCTCTTCTGGGGATCCCTTGGCACGTTTGACCTTATAAAGCGGGAAGGAGGGGAGTTTTTTAACTCCAATTTGTATCCCAGATTTACTGCGGAGAGCACCCATCTGTCTCTGATCGTGTCCCGCCAGGTCTCTGCGAACAACTGAAGTCTTCCCCCCACCCGATTGAGTGGGGGCAACCCTTCATGCATTTGACTTTGGGGGAGGTTTTGTACCTCTCCTGCTCCAGGGCTTCTTGTTACCCTGCAATTGTCCCTGATTTTTACCTCCGGGATTTGACCGAGGAGGCCGTCGGAACTGTTTCACAGCCGATGTCCTAGGGACTGGAGAAGCAGGCCTCTTAAAAGAGGGACCTCTAACTCTATTTTTAACCAGCAAAAGTGTACTTTTACCGCTGGAAATTCTCTGGATATATTTGTCCAGGTCTTCCCCAAATAAGCGTTCACCATGAAATGGGAAGCTGACCAGCAATTTTTTACAGGGAGCTTCAGCAGACCAGTTTTTGAGCCATAGAAGCCTGCGCATATGTACTACAGACAGCGTAAGGCGGGAGGCCTGATGGATTGAATCCTTTATAGCGTCCACCGCAAAGCATAAGGCTCTAGGTAGATCGGCTAGGGCAAGAGCCTGCTGATCTGGCAAGTCCCTTAAGACCTGCTTCAACTGATCCTTCACTGCTTGGCAGACCCCAATAGCTGCCACTGCTGGTTGTGTCACCAATCCTGCTGTAGAAAAAGCAGATTTTAATAAGGACTCCAATTTTTTATCTATTGGGTCCTTGAACATTTGGACATTATCCACTGGACATGTCAGTGATTTATTCACACAAGAGATGGCTGCGTCCACTGTAGGGACCCTCCATTTTCTGATGAACTTATCCTCCATGGGATAGACCACTGGAAATCTCTTGGGGGGAGTAAATATTTTATCAGGATGCTCCCAATCCTGGTAAATGAGCCCTTCCAGTAAAGGATGGATCGGAAAGGAACAAACAGTCTGGGGAGCTTTTAGCGACCCCAACGAGGAGACAGAAGTGGATGATGGCTCCGCAAGGGGCATTTTAAATGCTGATCGGACCATATTAGTCAGGGACTGAACCCATAACCTTTCAGCATGTGATGCTGAAAATGGCTCTTCCACTGTTGATTCCTCTACAACAGAATCAACCTCATCCTGATCCCCTTCAGGTAGGTCGATCCCTGTATGGGACTGTTGCTCTGTTAACAGGCACTCTGAGGGAGGAGACGGAGATCGGGCGCTTTTTTCCTGTGACAGGGAAGCAGCGATCAATGCTGACAAGCTCTCTTCCAGCCCTCCCAGAGCTGAGGAAAAAACCTCCTCTGTTACATACACAGGAGCAGGTGAACTGAGGACAGCCACAGTACCAGGTACTCCTGAGGGTGCTCTACGGTCACTAACCTCTGATTCTTCAGGAGAGACTGGTGCAGCCGAAGCATGCCCAAGATCCTCAGAGCCCGATGGAGACCCCCTATGCTTCCTGGAATTTCTAGTCCCGGAGTTTTTAGACGGCATTATTCCTAAGCCCAAAGCTGAGGTATTCCAGCCGAAATACACCACTTACTGACAATAGTCTAGCATAAATGCTGCTATAAGAAACAGTTGGTGTCTACTAATGTGCCTTTCTAGGGGATGCCTGCATCAACCGCTTGCTGTATGCCTTTTTTAAATGTTGCCAGCTCTGTCTCTGCACTCCATAGCCAGCTCACAACACAACTTTGTGGTTTTTAACATGCTGGGACGCCCGCACATGCGCAGAAGCGCTGCGGCGCGCACAGAGCGTCATCCCCCAGGCTCCGCCCCCTTTCCCGGCTCACCTCTATATATAGAGGCGCGTGCACGCGCACGCGCGCGGCCACGTGCGCCTTCGGCGCTAATTTCGAAAATGGAAACCAGGGACAAGAGCCAGGGCCCCTCTTTGCCGCAGGCCGGGGGATGGACGAGCATTGCAACATGGCAGAGGAAGCAGTTTCCCATAAGAGAACTCACCATCTGCCTGGACTTGCTCTGATGAAAAGAAACTAGTCCACATGACAAGAAACGTTCCACAGCGGCCTCTAGTGGACAAACACAGGTACCGCAGTCTAATATATTAAATATATATATATAAAAAAAAAAATTTTCTTGACCACTATTAAAATTATTACATTTTTTTAGTAGTTACAGGCATGCACAGATATTAGCGGGAATACCGTTAGGTAACAGACAGAAAGACAAATTAGGCTTGGGGTCCCCCAATAGAACCAAGTTCCTGGGGGCCCCCACTTACCTGTTCCCCGCCGCAGGACTTTGTTTGGTCCACAAAAGCCCAAACTTCACCTATCACGGCAGGCATTGTAATCAAACCTTCAGGGACCGGGTTCCCAAGGATTCCACTCCCCTGGACCTGTATAGCACCCTGCACAGAAAACATCTTGGTCGTGGGTATGACCAGAGCTCTGGATCCCAGGGTCCAGCTCTCCTAAGAGAAGCATTACAGGCAAAACCTTGCTCTTCTCTGCAAGGCCCGGGTACCGACCGTTTAGCTATGAAGCTTTTTTGGTCGGATCCGGAATAGCTTACTGAGGCCCAAAAGAACCTGTACGCAAGCTCAGTGAAAAACACATGTTTCTTCTTGGCCAACACCTTAGACACTGGCAAAAAACTGAGGTGCTCCCGGATGGGAGGGGCTTATATAGGGGAGGGTACTTCCGGTTTTGGAAGTTGCCAGTGCCAGCACCTGACGGTATCTATATAACCCATTAGTAATGACTATGTCGCTCTGTGTCCCTTGATGTACGAGAAAGAAACAGATTCGACATAGGAGAGAAAAGATTCGACATAGGAGAGAAAAGATTTGACATAGGAGAGAAAAGATTTGACATTATAGAGAGAAAATATTCGACATAGGAGAGAAAAGATTTGTTATTATAGAGAGAAAAGATTCGACATAGAGAGAAAAGATCACTGCTGGAATTGGGTGGGGGAAGTAAAATAAAAATAAAGTTGATGATGAATGTTATTGGCTGATTGTAACCAAAGAGGAGGAGCAGTAAAATAGCTAGAATGACGAAGATTCGACAAAGCATCGAAAGTTAGAAGATTCGAAGGTGCAGCAAAACTGTACGACGCTGCAATCGTACATTTCCGGTCAAATGCATCCGCCCATAGGCTATAGAAGAATTCTAATGTTGGTTGACTAGTAATAGTAATGAATAAATATAATTATTACTAGTCATACAACATTAGAATTCTTCTATAGCTTGTGGGCGGAACATTCGACCGGAAATGTATGATTGCAGCGTCGTACAGTTTCACTGCTCCGTCGAATCTTCTTTGAACATTTGACAGACACCATAAGCCTTCAATGACAGATTCGACCTTAATTAATTCAGATTTTCGGACGAATGCAATTTCTAACGAAAAACAAAATAAATAAAAACGAATTTCGGGAGTAACTAAATACATTTATTTTTCGGACGAAAACAAAATTCCGAAACGAAATATTTCAGTGTGCACATGTCTAATATACAGTATAGTTAGAGCCGAGACACGGCTAGGGTTTTGTTTAGCTATTTTTTTGTTCTGTTTGTTTTTCTGCACACTGTACAGCACCTGTCAATAGACTTTGTATATAGCACCAATAAACAACACTGTTTTTTCACTAATCCCATGGACTTGGTATCTGTGCCTGTTCATCCCAGGGAGCTTTTGTACCTGCTACCTGTCCCCCAGGTTACATATGCTGGAGACTGCGACCAGCTGTAGTAAGTTACTATTTAAAAGGCCAGTACCTAGAGTGAATAAACATGGAGGAAATCCTCAAACAAATGCTGTTATCCAACGCTGCACAACAGCAAGCAAACGCTGCACAAAAGCAAGCAAACACTATCGCACAGGAGCAAACCAAGGTGCTGTGCCAACAGATTGGTGCTGTACAGGAGCAATCGCAGAGGCTGTTTGAACAGCTTGCCATTGCTGCAAAAGCGGATAGGAAAACCCTTACTGAGGTTGTGGAGACGCTAGCACAGTGGTCACCTGCGAAAATGAATGATATTGGAGACAAGCCCTCAGCCATCCATGTGGGTCGCTTTCTTTCTAAGATGACTGCAGATGATGATCCAGAGGCCTTCCTACTAACGTTTGAATGGACCGCTGAGAGAGAAGGTTGGCCTCAAACCCAGTGGGCAGGACTGATCGCCCCCTTGCTTTCTGGAGAATCGCTGAAGGCCTACTATGATCTGGAGTCAGCAGAAGCGGGAGACTAGGAGAAGGTCAAGTGGTAAATCCTGGCGCGACTCAGTGTCACCTTGGCTGTTCGAGCTCAGCGAGTCCACAGCTGGTTCTTCCAAGATGAGAGGCCCTCAAGATCGCAGATGTTTGATCTAATCCACCTGGTGCGGAAATGGCTACATCCAGAGTCCCTGTCTACGCCACAAATAGTGGAGCGTGTGGTCATGGACCAATTCCTGAGGTCATTGCCAATACCCCTGCAAAGGTGGGTGAGTCAAGGTGACCCCAAGTCGGCAGACAACCTGGTGGTGCTCGTTGAGAGGTATTTTGCTGAAGAGAACCTGGTCATCACCCCTACAGCCGCACGGACTTTCCACCCAAAGCCACGGTCTCCCCAGGCAACCGGTAAGACTGTTCCAGGGGAAGTGGGTGGTAAGCATGGCAAGGAAATAGGGGGGAGGATTTTTGGTGCCAGGACTGAAGTTTGGCGTCCCAAACAAGGGAAGCCACTGCCTGTCAGCAAACCAAACTGGGGAAACATCAGGTGTTTTCGTTGTCAAGAACTGGGATATGTTGCAGCAAACTGTCCATTGACAGATGAGCCAATGCAGTGTGATCTCTCTATTAGAAGGCAGTCTATGTTTGCTGCTGTTTCATGCGCTGCGGTGCCAAATGTGGGAAAACACATGTGTCAAATGACTGTTAATAATAAGCCTATTACGGCCTTGCTGGACTCTGGAAGTCTAGTTACTTTGGTTACAGCTGATATGGTTGAAACTGTGAATTTTTATGCTAAAAAAGTTGCTGTGATTTGTGTACATGGGGATACCCAGGAGTATCCAATAGCCACTGTTCAGTTTAAAACTGGCTTAGGTACGGTGAGCCATTCGGTCGGACTTGTGCCCCACTTGGGGCATG